>CM077116.1:258559257-261493007 GCA_039619475.1 Icerya purchasi | reverse complement strand
AAATATTTATTTTTGGGAGTTCGCAGAACATAATTTTTTACTATTTTGGCCATCTCGCGCGCCGCAGAAAATGTTCAAGGCGGACCGCGGGTTGGCCACCCCTGATATATACAGTTCTCAACAGTAGCGTGAGAATGTTAAATAAATCTTAAACTTTTGTGCTTTAAATTAAACTAGTTAAAAAAGATAATAAATGAAAATAAGTTTCAGGAAATTCGGGAAAATTATAAAGAAGGTAACAGTTGAGTTTTTTCCGAACACAATTGAAAGAATTAACATTTCGCACCAAATTATTTTATCGCATAGTTCATACCGGGTCATGGAATATTTAAAGGGCTTGATTTAAAATTTCAGATTCAGACGGTATTAGATATAATTTACAGAATAACATAGGACACATTTTACAAGGACGCAATCGCAATAATATGTTATAATAATGGTAGTATAGATGAACTTATAAAAAAAAACTTTTTTTGATATGAATAAATTTATCAAGTATCGTAAAAATATTATATACGTATTTATATTAAAATTAGCTGTGTTACCCACGGGAAATTCATAAAAAATTTTTGTTTTACCTGGAATTATATTTATATGAAGATTCTTTCTCTCTTTGGGAAACTTGTTTATCACCGTCCAACAAAAATTAGTCTTCAAGTTTCACGTTTAGCTCAAGATTATCGCGATCTTTTAAATGACCTATCATCTGTCACATCTATAGCGCTACTGTCTGGCTTAAGTAAAATATGTGAAAAAATCATAAAAAATTTTCTTAATACAGAAATAAAAGAAAAAGCGGTTTTAAACGAAAATCAGTTCGGATATCTTAAAAACAAATCAACTGAGCTAGCAGTAAAAAAGTTATGCGATTATATTGAAAAATATAAAAAATGAATAAGACATACGTTACCAATCAGCTTTGACATATCCGGAGCATTTGATTAAATAAAAATTGATGAAATCTTAAAAGTAATAAAAAAAAATATATATATCTGGTACAACAGAAACTATAATTCGTAACTACTTAACAGATAGAAGAATCGGGTTATTTAATCAAGAAAACAAAATCCTATACAACAGAAGTATCAACTCAGGAGTACCACAAGGTTCGGTTCTAGGGCCAGTAGTCTTCAACATAGCAATGAGCGAAGTTCATAATTTGCATTTCAGTCAACACTGCAATATAATAAGCTACGCAGACGATATAATGTTAGTCTCAGGAATTAATAAAAAGGAAGAAGTGTACAATATAAATGAAACAATGAAAAAATTGAGTAAAAACATTCAAAACTTAGGCTTATAATTCAACATAAATAAAACCCAAGCACTACTAATAAGTAGAAAACAAGACGAGGAAGAAATGATACATTGCATTGAACAGCACTTATGCATAAAGATAAAGATAAAATAAAAACAGTAAAAGAAATAAAATACTTGGGAATAATCATAGACACTAATTTAAATTTTGGAAAACACATCGAATTCATAATAGACAAGATTAAAACAATTTATTTCAAATTAAGATCACTATATTCAAATATGTTCAGTTTCAAATATAAAGATAGAATAGTTACTCCATAAAGAGCCATTTTTGGATCAATAACAGAATACTGCTCTACAGTATATTTTCCAGTTTTACGAGAAAAAGACAAGAGAATGAGCTGTTAAAATTACAAAGGAAAATATTAATAGGAACAATCTCTGGTTATCGCACAATATAGTATACTTCAGTCAACATCATAGCAGGAATAATTTTTTTTTTTTTTTTCCCTACCCCGGGCGCGCCAGCGGCCTTGACCCAACAACATGAAAAGTTAAGAGTTATAACTAAATAGCCAAGCGGTCAGAAATGGAAAAGACAAAGGACAACAGCAATGGAATAACTGAAGGCAATGGGAAGGAAAGGGAGTAGAAAGACCCAAAACTAGAAGTTGGGCGTAAAGAAAGGAGCGTTCGTTAGAGAGTGTAGAACATTCGAATAGGATGTGATTTGAGTCACAAACACAAGAAGGCTCAGAAGCGTGAAGCGTGCAGAAAGGAGAAGGGAACAAAGCGAATCGAAAGCGAGAAGAGGGGAGTAGAGAATGATTGATTCTAAGCCTAATTAAGGAAACAACAGTGGAACGACGACAGATAGGAATAGATTGAAACCAAGGCAGGAAACTAGGAACCGGTTGAATAAGACGGTACTGTGAAAAGCGATTTGAGAATAAAGATGGATACATGTCAGTCCAGAGTCTAGAATGATTAGAGCGTGACAGAGAAAGAATGTCTGAGGAAGGGAAAGAGTCGAGGAAAGGACCAATGCGGGCGGCTGAGCGAGCTAAAGAGTCAGCTGCGTCATTGCCCTCAATATTGGAATGACTAGGGACCCATAGAAAGTCTATGAGAAACCTATAGACTTAAAGTTAGAAACTGTAAACCAAATCAAAACATTGAAACAAGAAGAAAAAATTTTAGACAAAAAAACGTTACGAAAACAAATCAATAAAATTAATTCAAGTAGTATACACGACACTTTGGCAACCCAGATGTGATAAATCAAAAACTGGAAAAGTAACACGGGAAATAGTTCCAAACTTGGAAGAAAGACTACAAATGAAACATTTTTATACCGATTATACTCAATTTTTAACCGGACACGGAAATAATAATGGGGTGTCTATATGAAACGATTTAAAATTTCTGAATCAGACATCTGTAAAGTCTGTAAAGAGGAAACAGACGATTGCTTTCATTCGATTTTCGAATGCAATAAGTTTAAAAACGAAAGAGAAAAACGAAAAATAATAGAAAACCAATAACCGAAATAAATAAAAAAATTTTTTTTAATTTGATCAGTTTTGTCAACCATGTAATGATTAACAAAACAAAACACATCAACAACAAATAATAACAGTAACAATCAGAAACTCTGGCTGAAAAACCGCAAGCTACAGCGGAGTAAATAAATAAATGAATAAATAAATAAATAAAATCATCTGTCGTGATCTAACAAAAAGTTTCGCTCAACTAAACAGCACAAACGACCGTAATTTTGAAAGGGTCGAGTTGATGTCCCGTAATTATACATTTAAAAGAATTTTATTGAAATTAATTTATTACCACAGCAGCAAACTACTACAGTAGTTGAGTAAAGATTTCAAATTTGATTATAAATAACATTCTCGGTAGCAAATATTAAAAATTCCGTTGCGGGATTTTTTATTTCTCTGTATAATAAAGAAAACATTACCCTTTTTTTAAACCCTCCGTAATGAGTACAGTTAGGCTTGGAGCGCAACTTGTATGTGTAGATCACGTCGTGGAGGTTTGATGATTTCAGTAACGCAAAAAGTGGAGTAACGGAACGCGGTGTACCTACTGACGCCAGAAATGAATAAAATATCATCTAGAGTTTATTATTTACCATGGTAATCATTTTATTTAAAATTTTATAAAAATTAATTTTTTTTTTATTTGTCCCGTACGCATTTCTATACCGCTGGTCGCATCTCAGCTATTTAAAACCTCATATTTCCTGAAGAAGAGGAGGTAAAAATACTCGGTCGTATCTAAAAACCTTCGTTTGGACAACACGAATACATCCTGAAAATTTTAGCATGATCCGTCCAGCGCTACAGGAATGCATATGGGACAACAAACAAACATACAAACAACATTCATTTACATACATACATACACACACACATACATATATATATATATATATATATATATATATATATATATATATATACAGATATACTAGTATTAATTGCAAATTTTAAGTAGATAAGTATAATAATAATACATAAATGTAAAATGTGATTAATGTGTCACCAAAACTTAATTTAGATTTGAGAATATAAATCAACCATTGTGGAAATATTGTAAATAATAATTGTAAATAATAGATATATATAAAAAAAAAAAACAAAAAAAAATATTCGTGTATTCGTTTTTGGCTTCGAAGCTTGCGTCTGAATTTAAATATTAATTGAAACATGCGTTTCATTGGATCTTGATTTTTTTAAATAATGCACCATTGCAACGGTTTCTTTCTTGTATATTTTTTACTATTATTTCTATATGCCATGTGTAGCTTTACGGGTTTTGACGGTTTACAGTCGGGAGTAAATTTTCTTTGTCCCACAAAGTCGGATGATCGCTAAGCTCATCGGACTATCTTCTTCCGTTGTAAATTTCGTTATTTAATAATTGTTGAATATCTCGAAACCGCTGCGATTGGCGGTAAAGAGGAGGTAGATTAGACCGTTCTTGCCATTTGTGATGGTCGCATGCTTGGTTATATAATCCGGATCATTTGCTACATTTTGAATAGGTAATCATAACCCTTGTCGGGAGGGATGATTGAAGAAATAACAGATGCGGTTAAAATAAATCAATTAAAAAAGGAACTCAAAAAATGGCTTCAGAATGAAAAATGTATATTACAAATAAAAGAAAAATAATAATAAAAAAAAAAAAAAAAATGAAAAACCTTAAGGTGAAAAATTAAGAGACTATTATTATTACTATTATTATTACTATTATTATTATTATTATTATTATTATTATTATTATTGCATCAACCATTTTTATGGCTTTCGAACATAGGTGAAACTGACTTACTGTAAATATAGAAAATAGAAAAATAGAAAAAGTATATCTTTGTTGAGGGAAGTGTATGATTGAATGTGATTGTGCGAAGTTTAAATGAGGCTAGTTGGAAATTTGAATGAGATTGATGTTGAAAAATAGCTAAGAAAGTATATGTATTAACATCCGTAAGTAGGCATATAATTGCGTGCGTGAGTGTGTTTAAGGGAGTGTGTCCATGTGAAATGCTTATACCTATGTGCGGGTTGTGCACATACATGCGTACGTGTACGTGTATGTATGTGTATATGTGAATATTTGTACATATGTATATACATGTATGTCTTATAAATGTATAAGTGTATTTGTGTTTATACGGATGTGCGTAGTTTTAATTAATATACTATAGTATGTTTACATATGTTGTATGTGTGAAGGTATAATATAAAAATGTGCGTTTGTGTTTTTCAGTGCGTGCACAGATGTCATATAGGTAAGTTTAGTGATTAGTGAAAAGTTATTAACTTAATATTTAAATGCTTAACGATAGATAACAAATTGTAAAACTTACATATGAATGAACCGCGTATTATTTATTAATAATAAATATTCAGAAAAAACAAGTTGCAAAATAATTTCTTCCGCGTTGGCGACCTCTATTTGTTTCCGTTTTCATAGCGGAAGCGTTTAGTTTATGGATTAGGCGTTATGATTTTCAACTGTACTTCCTCTCCAAATGCAGTTCATCTAGGTAGAGATTGGGAATTTTTTTCTTAATATTCAGTGCTAAAAAATAGATTAATTAGAAAGTTTCGTAGAAATTTCCTGCATTTTTGATTTCTATTTTTGCCATTTGTTCGCATTAATCATTTTCAAATTGTGCTTATTATAGAGAGTTTCTTGCAAGGATGAAGGATGTGCTTTGAAGTAGCAGTTAAAACGAGAGATGTTTTGTTTTTTTTTCTTTATTGCCGTTTTTATATTTCCTAATATTACTTTAGCCGCAATCACATGCAGTATTTACGAATCGTATTAAAGCATAAAATGAATCTGTCCATCTACATTTTTCCTTCAATCGTCTTATTATTAGGTTCGTAGTCATACCGTCAGACGTGAAATTGAATGAAATGAGACTGATGTATTCACGCAAGTCCTTCCTGCATTACTCAAAAAAAAAATAAATAAAATAAAACTAAACGAACAAGAATGCAAACTGTTCGCAACGTTACTACTCTTTCTCAGAGGGGATGTCAAATTAACTCCATCCTCGTTAGAGACGATTGTTCTGTAATATAAAATGTGCTAAATAAACGAGCTATACACTAATAATTTTTAATCTACCCTATTTCTTCTTTTCGTCGTAACTGGTAGTGAAATTTGAAACGGTTTCAACAGTTCTAGTTTTGCTACCCCGTTTATCCAGCTTGAAATTAAATTGGGGGAACGAGAAGAATCGAAGAAAGTGAAGACGTTCTCGGGAGAACCGAACTGGTCCAGAGTCTTCATTATTATTACGAAAAGTTTGAAGTTTCACGATTCGCGACATGTCAGGGATCATTAGCTTAAACGTTCCTTTAAGTGTAGCTATTAACGAAGATGACCGGCCGGCCGTTCGATGTTTAGCGTAAAACTATAAATTGAATTACGACGTTTGAATTTAAAACAAAATAAAAGGGAAAAAAATCAATTTTATAACATTGCTCGATAGGTTAAATTTTTTTTATACATATATAAAAAATTGAAAGTTTCCGCGCGAAAAAAAAAGAAAAAAGAAAGGTATAATTGTAGTACAGACTTGTAATTATGTTTATTTTTTTACCGATGTTATTTTTTAATTTTCACTAGTGCAGAATGAGAACCATAAAGACATTTAGAGGAATAACGCGAAATTTGGAGACAAATACAAGTATGCAAGGAAGTTTGTGGATGAACTACATTATTAATGCGCGGAATTAGAAAGCCATTTTATTGCGGAACCGTGTTTAGATCATTGGAATTTTCTGGTCGGAATATTGAAATAAATAATGGAATAAGTATAGAGAAATGACTTTATGGCGTTCAAAGTCGGTTGGAATGAAATCTTAACGCCGCCGGTGCAGTGTGATCAATGGTAATTCTGAACAGGCGTACCTGTTCAAATGTATTTCATAGAAAATATGCCGCCAGAAACCATCTTCAGACCAGTCGGGAAATCCTCGGGTAAAAATGTTTATTTCATCCGATGCACACTTGACACTTTCCCGATCTGGACAGACGTACACTTCGGGGAACAACAACACGTGTAGAATAGAACGCGCTGTATTTGAGCTGATCACTTCCGGTTTATCATTGAAACACAGGGCCATGAAAAATATCTAGACCGCGAAATAATTTTCCACGTACATCACTGTCGAAGATAGTTGCGCGGATTTCGAAGAGAACTCAACGAAAATGGTGTATAGATCGTACATAGATTTATATCAGAGGTAGTTCGATCTCGCTGTCGAAGGGCAAAACCGTCGTTATCATGGATTGTCAACATGAATTCTTTGAAGCAAAATAATTCAAATCGAAAAAGCAATATCGCGTAATTTAAACAACGCTTTGAATTATCACTTGCCGGCTTCTGATCAGAATCCCAATGCAAACAATTTGCAACGGGACACGATTTGACCGCGTTTTTTGTTGTATCTATAATTAGTTGTATCTGTAATTAGTTGTATCTGTAATTAGTTGTATCTGTAACTAGTTGTATCTGTAATTAGTTGTATCTACTGCTTCTTGTTTTATTATTTGTTCCGTGAATATATATTTCGAATAGCTTTTAAAATTTAGATATGTGCCGGTATACTCGTAATTAAAATCTTAAAAATCGACGGAAAACTACAATTTTTCCGTTTACCGATACATTAAATTTATTTCAATGTTAGGAAGTATGGTCACAATTCCGCGTAACACGCAAAATACATAACACATTCGATTAAAGAAAAAAAAAACAAAAAAAAAAAAAAATGGAATGAAATTAAAAATCCACTTACAATTCGAAGAAACGTACATATCCGTTAGTAATAATGAAATACTTACGCATCATCCAGACTACATATTTGTTCGCTGGAACTAAAAGAACGACGAGATTTTAGCTGACCCGGCACTCTACCAATTTATCGGTTTACGTGTTAAAACTTTGGCAATAGTAGGAATAAAGTGAAAAGAAAAAAAAGGAAAATGAAGTAAAGGAATATCATAGACAAAATTAACTTCCAGAGAACAGAAATGAGTACCCGAGAAAAAAAAAGGGGGGTTTGGGGGGGGGCCATCAACGTCACATTTGACACCGTACTGTCTAAGCGTAGAGGACAAAGAGGGAAAATAATAACAGAGAAACGATAAAGAGCCACGGAAAGACGACTGTGATCGAAGCAAAGACTTGGCAATAGTAGAATGGCGAAGGTTTGTGGAAAGTCTAAAATAAAAGTTCTGATGGTGTGTTAAATAAACGGATGTAAAGGATCTTTAGACCGCGGAAAGATTTTAAATTTCCAAAATGGATCTTTATGGTTGCGCTTGGAAATTCAGAGAAAGAATAGTTCCCGACGAAAGAATTGATAGCTGAAAAAGTACGTTAGTAAAATTGTCCTTGCCGTCAATATGAATGTGACCGAGGACCGAAAGAAAGCTTATAAACGATAAATGCGAGCGCCGAAGACAGAAATTAAAAATGGAATGTGATCTAAAGAAGGAGGAATATGCATGGAGTGTAAATATCAAGAAAGGAACAGTACGCAATGTGAAATTGCTAGCGTAAATAGAGCAGAATGATAACAGCAGAGCCATTTTAAACGCATCAAGAACAGTTAAAGTGTAGTTAAGGAAAACAGATGCTATGCACTGATTAAATTTATTCATTATTGAGGAAGAAGAAATAGACTTCATATACCGGAAATAAGGGGGAGGACCAAAATTGAAGATTGAAAATAGTGGAAGAACGAATGTTTGACGAAAGAAGAACATTCAATTAGGCAAGCTGAAACATGACAAAGAATATAGAGGTTTAGTAGATTTTTGAGGGGATGGCGCTTAATAAAGAAATGGTAAGCAAGCTAGCTGTACAAATAATCGAAAAAAAAAAACAAAAAAAAACAAAAAAAAACAAAAAAAAACAAAAAAAAACAGCATTCCATTCAGCGAAATTTGAAAGATCGTAAAACACCGAAACGTTAGCGGATGTTTTCTTTTTGAACTCTACACGTGATTTAAAGAGGAAAGAATGGGACGTATTGTTGTAGAATAAATCACTGTAGATTAAACATTTAGAGCGGATGATAGATTTATAAAGTGTAAACAGTGTCAGAGGGTCGCCATGTGCGATTTATAAGTTGCACGAGTTTGTTCAATTACCTTTTCGTAAATCGAAAAATTGCTCTGTTAACCTTCCTATAAGAAAATGTCAAATACTCGAGGAGTGCTTTGAAGGAACACCAGGTGATTATATTTAGTCTCCACGTTTTCTTCGGTAATTCGTAATTTTTTTTTTGTGAACTTGGTATAAATAAAATGTTTTTCGTAATTTTCGTTACGATTTTCTCCGTTAATTGCTGGACTGAGAGAATAGCCTAACGTCTACGATAGTTCTGAAGTGTAGGAAATTTTAAAAATTTCTCGTATCTAGTAATACGTAATATACAATGACGGCATAGAAACGAAGGTAAGGAATATGCAGGATGCCGGAAAACGAAACAAATTGATTCATCGTATTAGCCGGTTATTTAGTTTAAAGTTTAACGTAGAAAAGACAGTTTTGCGAATTCTCCTGCTGCTAAAAGTTTAGCAAGACTATTGTTCAACAACACCCTTTTAACCCTGTTTCCGGTTATTTCGATATTTAATTCATACGATTCTATCGGCTACCGATGAGATGTCCACACGGTGATAGTTTCGAATAATTCGAATTGTCTATAGTTTCCACAGAAAGCTCCGGGATAAGTGGAAAATTAAATCCCCTAAAAAATATATATACGATGACCGCAACGAATTAAAAATTTTTTTAATTCACTTGAAGATGGGGCAGATAATCAACATTACGGACAAGCGAAATTTCTGAAAAATAATAGAGTAGCGGGTGCAGTGTCGACGTTATGTGTACACGTACACATTGGCGTCACACAATGAAAACCGGAAATTATTTTTGTTAGCCCGGATGGGAATAATTTACAGAGAGAATAAACTGGTCCTTTCAAGCAACTTGTTCAGAAGAAGGTGGTCATCATCGGAGTCGGCTTGCATGGTCGGAACGTTAAGAATTACTTTCAACAAGTGCTCGTGCTGCCGTCTATTAGTAATGTATTAGATGAAAGGAGGTTAAAATGTGTTTTCAGGCTATTATTGGTTGAAATTTTAAATTAGCCGGACGTCACCGCGGATTACCATTGTTATTACCACCGTTGCACTACAAAAAGGAAATTAACGTGAATTAAAGTTGTTCTATCTGTTCAGTACCAAAATTCGATGATTTTTTACTCTTCCGTAGAGTAATCGGCGATTTCTTTCCGTAAGATTTTTGTCATTTGTTGTTTTTTGGTGTTTTTTTTTTTTTCGGAACTGTTAAAAACCCCTCCAAAGTCCTAATTCGTGATTTGTAGAACCTAATCCGACGGGATATTTCAACGGTTTCGGATTTGTATCGCCACGGGGACAACGAAGAGTTTATCTACACAGCGTACAGAGTCTCGGTTGGATGCTAACTCCTGATCACAGATGTAATCGTGTACGGTTGCCCGCGTCCCGAAGATGTACTAAAATGGGGCGCACCTACTTGATTTTTTTTTTCGGATCGAAGCAGTCCAAAAACAGGCGGTTCATGTTCCCTTATTCGTTTCTTCTAGCGTTTTATTGGAAATTCCGAAATTAATCCTACTCAGAGAACAGCAGAAGGCTCTTTAGAAGATGCAGTGCGGATTATGAAGAAAGCTAAGATCGGAAAAGGCTAAGAAATGAACACAGGCAATGCTGAGCTTTAGACAACAACGGAGTATGCACCGTCACCATCAACAGCTGAAGAAAATTTAGATACCCTATATATTTCCAAGTGTCATAAGGTTATCGAGAGACTTGTCTCGATCCGGCGATCCAACCGCTCCCACGTGTGTAATCTAATCCGACATTGAACATCGGTTATATCAGAGAATTATCTGGAGGACAGTAAAGGCGGATCTCAAGTAGAAAGGAACTAAGCCTTCCTACCCTCATGATCATCAGTATCGTTCGGCTTGGTACATTGTGAAAAGTTAATTCCACAATCTATGATATTTTACACCGAGTAGACTCGCTTTACTTACTTATTCCTGAGTGAGTTTCCAGAAATCACCTAGCTATTGCTAAGGAGCAACTAACGGGGTTCTATGAAATAGTTAACATCTCTTCTTTTTTTTACTCAACTTTCGAATCTTTACACGTAAGCGTTTATATCACATTAAGTGTTATATTTATAAAAAAAAAAAAAAGAGAACGAGACTAAATCTTTGGAAGTGTCAATGTGCGGCAGCGAGGTATTATGCCAAAACGAAGGTAGTTGGCTTGATAAGTTCTTCTTGATGTACTCGATATCGAATATTAACTAAAACGTTTTTATTTTTTTTTCATTTTCAGGAAAAGATTTGTTCAATACAAACAACTAAAGAAAGTGCGCTTGATTTTGATTTCTAATAACAAGCTCCGGGTTCCAAAACGCTTCCACGTAAAAAGTGGTTCAAAGAAAGAATTATTTGCACGACCACGTCTAGACCACACAGATATTACCGGTCACAGTCTTCTCACCTTCCTACTGTGTGTTCTTCTCGCGATGATTATAATTTCGCATCGTATCTCGGTGTCCGATAAGAATACAATTACATAAATAATAACTCATTCGATCAGTCCTTTAATCCCGAAAAAATGTTTATTTCGCATGGGGGGGGGGGTTAAAACTAATTCATTTTGTTTTTGCCGTAAACGTCGATTCTTCTTTCGGTGCCATGACCGTTCTCGATCTTAGGCTCATTATCTGATGGCAAGCTTGATTAATTCCCTTTATAGACACCCCTATCCTTTGCTGTGTGGAACAGTTCTTCAACACTGCAACCTGCCCATGATTGTAAGTTCTTGAACCAAGATAATCTTGTTCGTCCAACTCTTCTTTTTCCTTCCACCTTTCCCATCAATATATTCTGCAGTAATATTTACTTCGGCTCACGCATCACATGATCGAAGTATTCTATTTTTCTTCTTTTGACAGTGTCGATCAGCTCCTTTTCTTTTCTCATCGTCTGTAGTGCCTAAACGACGATTACACGACTTAAATAACGATTCCACAAAATAATGAGTGTTGCGGTATTATTAGTTATGAATATTTTTTTTTTTCGAGTATACACATCCAGAACTGAATCATAGATTTAGGAACTGCATCAACCCGAATATGTATCCATCAGGGAACCGATATGGATCATTCAGTGTTTACGTACACAGTAGTACACTTAACACTGGCACTCGTTTTCACTGGCTATCGATGCAGCTTATACCAGTGTTGAATTAAGTTACGTCATGCCATTTAAACAAGTCCGTGGAGTTGCATGCTGATGTTGTGGTAAATTACTTATTGACGCTTATGTTTGTTGTTTTAGTTTTCTGTTTGCGTTAAATAGATTATATTTTTTGTTTTTTTAAGTGGGTTTCTCAGCAAGAATATTAACCCAAGAAATGGGAAAGAGAAGCAATAAACTTATATTCTTATGCGTTTAAGGACAGAGGATAAAAATACATCAAGGGCAGGAATAACCGAAACAGAAGGAAATGGGAGAATAAAAGCAGCACTCTTAAGGATAGTAGGGATATCAAGTTTTAACCCGCGAAGAATAGAAAGACGATTGTTCAGCAGAGAAGGCCGCGCATTCAAACAAAATGTAATCAGTATCATAAAGAACGCATGTGGAAGGGCAGTGAAAAGGATAAAATGGAGTAGATACAGATGAAAACTGGGAAAATGATGCAGAAAGGAGACTTTGGTTAAAGCAAAAGCGACAAATAGCAGATAGTGTAGAGCGTTTAAGAGAGGGGAAGTATCAAGAAAACCACAGATGAAGTAGAAGAGACGACGGCTGAATAGACAGGTTAAATAGAGGCAGGATTAGAAAACGAAGAAGAGTAGGAGTTGAGCCATAGTTTGGAATGAGCGACTGAAGAAAGGAGAGCAATATTATGGGCTGAAAATGTGCCTAGAGATGTGCCCCTGGAAACGGAAGAACAGACTAATGAAATCTACTAATTTATTACGCTTAGTGCCTAAATGACACCAGGAATTCGCAGAAGTTCGATCTCGATCGAGTGGAGGAGGAAATGATCATGGACGAGAAAGCGTATGAGAAGTGTTACGTAGTTAGAAGAGGGAGCAGGAAGGTTAGATGTGACAACCTGCTAAGCATTTTTAGAATCCGAGATTATAAGCATTTTATGGGAAATTAATTAATGAGGATATAAAAAGAACAGCGCTTAGAATAGCAAACAGATTCCGCATAGAAACTTGAACAAAAGGAAGGAAGCTTAGAAAATTCAGAATGTAATTAAAGGCGAGACAAAAAAAAAAGCAGAACAACTCCGCTTGGCCCTTTAGAATAGTCCGTAAAGATAGTGATGTATGAAGGGAAAGAAGAACCTAAAGCATAGGAGAATTCAGCTTTGACGACTTGTTAAGGAACAGATTTAGAACAGATCGATTAATAAAAGGCATTTAATAGGATGAAACTAGAAAAACTGAAAGAGAAATAAGGAAATTTATAAATAAAAGGCGAAAATCGACGAAATCGAACAGAAATATAAGGAAGATAAAATTAGAGTTTTATTAGAGGAAAATCGCAATTTATGAAGAACAGAAGAGTAGGAAGAAACAAGCGAAGAGGAATAAATAGACAGGCGCTTAATCGATAAGTGAAGGATCTGCGAATGAAGAAAGGAGGAATGTAGAATTCAGTAAGGACAGCCGGTACTGGGGTATATCTTATGGCACCAAGGCAGAGGTGAAGACGGATATTTTGAATACGATCTAATTTTGAAAAGAAAGGTTCGGAGAAATTACCACAAATAAAGCAACAATAATGTAGGATAGAGCGGATAAAGGATTTATAAAACATAAGTAGAATACAGGGAGCGCCCCCCACCCAAGTAGTATGAAAAAGAGCTTTTAACAGATTGAGCTTTCCAAAAGAAAGGATAGATACAGGTGATTAATGTGATTGTGAAAGGAGAGACGGCTGTCAAGAAAGATTCCTAAATAGCGAAAATAATCTACAAGAGGACGAAGAGTAAAGAAAACAGATAAGGATTTAGAAGAAAAAATAGAGAGCTGAATATTAGAAAGAGCATTTTCTAATAACATCAGAGAGCTCTGGAGACAGAAGTTAGCTATCGTGATATTGCATTCGGAGGAGTACATGAGCATGTCGTCAGCAAAGAAAAGCGAAGTAGAGTTAAGAGGAAGAAAAGCAATTTTGATAAAGTAAATATTGAAGAGCGTAGGTTTTATGGCAGGGATCTTAAGGTAACCCTCGAATGATTAACCTGGTGAAAGAGTCGCAGGAGAAAGAAGAGAAAAGAGTTACAGTTCTGAATTGAAAGAGAGTAATGATAAGCAAAGTGGATAGGAATGTTAATTGAGAGCACTATTACTAATGTTTGCCGTTCCCATTTCCTTGTTTTATATTTTTTAGTGATAGAAACACAATTTTTTTCCGGGAAATATAATTTACATTAAAAATTTATTCAATACATGTTTCAGCGCTGTAACGCCATAATCATGATTTACAATTTAAATACAAAGAAAACGTTGTATTTAAATTGTAAATCATGATTATGGCGCTATGGCGCCGAAACATGTCGTATTGAATACATTTTTAATGTAAATTATAATCATAGTTAGGAGGGATGTACGCTGGAATAAAGTTAAATGGTTTAGAGGAGTTATTAAGAATGGAAATGTGAACAAGATTCGGATTGAACAGATTAGATGGAACAGGGGGATAAATATCGTGAGCTATAAAATGGATATAATTTTTCATTAGAAAAGCTGAACCGCCATATCCGTCTCTATGGTTGGAGCAAACCAGAGAAAAACCTCGAATTTTAAGGTCAGGCAATCTTTATAAGAGAATTTTTATTCGTCCTAAGGCTGCGATAGTTCCACTGTACTATTCTAAATAGACAAAACGTAAGAAACGAGAAATATGGAAAATAGAAAAAGGACCAAAGAAACCAGAAATAAGCTGGTAGGATGATAAAATAAAAGAAGGCAGGACTAGTACACGGATGAGGAGCCTTAAAGACTGTAATGAGCCCATCACTGCGGTCCTACTTAAGATCAATCCGATTAACGAGGAAGTAAAGAGAAAAAAATAGGATAAGCAGGGAGTTTACAGCGGGATGTTTAATATGTATTTTATTTTTATGTGAATTATAAAAAATTTGCTTTTATTTGTGCTACATTTCAGTTCGCACCGGTCAAATAAATCATTGCGTATGGCCCCGGCATACTATCAAACCAGCCTAGTTAAAGGCAGCATGCAACGCCAACGGGAAGCACTGTGCAAAATACAATAGTAAATAGCAGGATGTAACAGGTAAAAAAAACGAAGAAGATATATAAAAAGATGTAATAACTTTTATAAAATCAATGTTGAAACCGAAGCAACGGATACCATTGCCAGTCAAATATAAATAATTTCTATAACCATTTTTAAACATAATTATATAGATAAAGAGAGGGGAAAGAGAAAGAGAAAATAGTTTAATACATGAACAGCAGAGAAAAATCATGGGAAATAAAAAAAAAAAATACACGAGGAATAACAGAACAGTATACATATATAAATCAACGAAATCAGAATGAAATTAGAGCAAGTGCTGATTGACAGTGTTACTACGACTGTAAAACTTTGCATAGGGCTAATATTTTGTCATCCAAATTAGGGATTCCGTATTTACTAAGGGTAGATAATAGTGTGGGAACGAAGTCATTTTCGGCAGTAAGGGGAATGGGGTTAATGGAGAAGAAATTGTTAACGGAAGGAGACTTTTTCAGTATAGATCGTCTTAGAACAAGAAGGAGTATCAGGAGAAGATTTAGAGTGATCAGAATTTAAAAAACAGAAACCTTTATAGTCGACTTTAATGGTTAAATTAGAATAGTATTTATTAAATAGGATTTTGAGATTTAAGTTGAGAATGATGTTTTGGAGCGAGAAGTCTGTGATATATGAGGAAGAAGAGCTGCTGGAATGATTCTGATGCTTTATTTTTGAGGGGAGTTGGAAGAGTCTTGTAAGACGGGGAAATTTTTAGGGTTCGAAATATCGGAAAAGGTGAAGCTGGGAAACTAATTTATTCTTAGCTTCGGAGTAAAAAAGGTTTCCTAGGCTCTTGATTATTTTATGTATCTTTACTTTGCTCCATAAATAATGGGGAAGAAATGTCGAGAGCAGAGTAATTTTCGCCGCAATGAACATAATGGAAGCTGGAAGGATCACTTTTTTTGACTGACAGTACATCGAAAGAAGGATGTCTACCAGAACATAAGGAGCAGATAGGTTTGCTGCGACATGATGAACTGAAATAGCCGAATCGAAGGCAGTTGTAGCACAATTTAGGTCTACGAGTCACCGGTTCTACCTTGATGCGATGAGTGTCATAATGAGCGATGGAAGCAAAGAACTACTAAATTTAATTTCCACAACCGGAATTTGCACAAAAGAATTTTCGGAGATACGTTGGTGTAATCTCCGGATACTGGAATTGATACCTCAGAAGTACAGTTTGAAAGCAATTCCTCGATGATCGATTGAAACATCGCGAATTATACTGAAATGAAACAATAGAGACTGCAGAATAAACGAGCGTATTTTCAGTTCTTTGTGAATATTTTCTGAAGGAAGAAACTGACTGGCTGCTAAGATGGAGGAGAAGTTAAGTTTAATCAAGTTTCTACCTGAGCGAGTAATTGTCGATGTACCGCTAACTCGTTTCATTGAACATCTTAGCCAAAGACATCGGATGAGGCTGGGCTATATCTTAATTTTCTAAATGCGCCACTAAAACAACGATGTTCCCTTGAAAGTTTTCCGGAAATAATGAAAATTGAGCTAGTTTATTTCGTGCTTCATCGGGTTTAGATAAAATCGATCAACTATGAGTGGTGAATTCGTTCATTTCGACTGCACTATAGGCAGTTTCTCTCGGAAGAACGTTATTGTTTAATTATAATAACAGTAATAACAGTGCCAACAATGATAATAATGGTAACGACTTGTCAGTAATTCTAGTGACATTTTTAAATGACTTTAAAAATACAATAAATCCTTTATTACCGCTATTGACTAAACTAATAGAAAAATTAATTCCATGATGTTAAATAACGAAAATATTGTCACTCAACACTCATTAGTGATTATGTTATGGAATTCCAATGGAATTACAAGGAAAAGGAATGAACTCGAAATTTTTCTTCGTAACAATGGTGTAGATATAGCGCTCGTTACAGAGACACATTTAATAAACGAGAATAGCTTTGTTATGTACGGCTATAAAGTGTATACTGCGCATCATCCTGACGGTACAGCGCGAGGTGGAGCTATGGTAATGATTAAAAACTGTTACAAACAGTACAAAAACTTCTCACGTTCCTCGGATGCATACCAAATCGTGGCAGTGAATATGGAGACACTTTCGAGTGAATTTGGAATAGCTGCGATTTATTGCCATGGAGAGTTTCGTATACCGCAGGCTGAATTTAATGCAATCTTTAAACTCCTTGGGAATAAATTCATTTGTGGCGGAGACTTTAACGCGAAGAATAGCGAGTGGGGATCTCGGATAACTAATCAATCGGGAAAAAGGCTAGCTAAAGCAATACATGATAACTTTCTTAGTGTTTTGTCTCCGACGACCCCGACGTACTGGCCTAGCCACTGCGACAGGCATCCGGATATTTTAGATTTCTTTATTATTCGCGGTCTTCAGTCATACAACAGAGACTGTAATACCATTGTTGATCTATCCTCAGATCACGTGCCTGTTATTGCTGTGGTAAACTCGCATCCCAAAATGATATCGCAACAACGGACACTCGTCAACAAAACTACAAACTGGACCATCTTCTCAAATATAATAGAGAATAATACCAACCTGAAGATTAGGCTAAAAAGTACAAATGACATTGATGTTGCAGTGAAGGATTTCACTTCTCTAGTGCAAGATGCATGCAATAAGGCTACAAATTATGATCTTAATAAATTTGGATATAACATCTTTATCCCAATCGGGTTAAGGAAATTAATTAGAGATACCCGGGCGGCCAGAAAGAAATGGCAACGTAATCGTTATCCCTCGTTTAAGCTTAGGTACATTACCTTACAAGCCAAGTTGAAAGCTGCACTAAGTGAATATAAGAATCAAATTCTTACTTATAAGTTGCACCAATTTAACGATGATAATAGATCTCTATGGTATAAAGCAAAGAAGCTGATGAAGACGAAGGAAGAATTTAAAAGTGAATAGTAACTGGGTAAAAACGGATAAAGACAAGGCAAATGCTTTTGCAAATCACTTGTCTATAGTCTTCTCACCTCAGTTAGATGCTGACAGCGAGTGCAGAGGGTCTTGGAGGAACGCTCGCAGGCTCATAATAGGACTAAAGTATTTGCGCCGAGAGAGGTTTTTGAACTCCTCCAAAATACACCTTTAAGGAAATCTCCTGGATGCGACAAGATTACGGCGGAAATTGTCCGAC
The DNA here is from genome assembly GCA_039619475.1 of Icerya purchasi. Classification (NCBI taxonomy): domain Eukaryota; kingdom Metazoa; phylum Arthropoda; class Insecta; order Hemiptera; family Monophlebidae; genus Icerya; species Icerya purchasi. Next base: position 261,474,643 of record CM077116.1, on the reverse strand, counting down.
ACTTCCCGCGTAAAGCGGCCATCCTGCTGTGTTATGTGTACAACAGCTCGCTTAGAATCGGCTACTTTCCAAATATGTGGAAGAAATCGGAGATTATAATGGTTCGTAAAGTAGGAAAACCTGAAACAGATGTATTCTCCTACCGACCAGTTAGCTTACTTTGTTCTCTCTCAAAGGTCTTCGAAAAGCTTATCTTAAGTCGTCTACATCCAATTTTGAATAAATATCATATAATCCCGGATCACCAATTTGGCTTCCGTTCTGAACATTCTACTATTGAACAATGCCATAGATTGGTTGACGCTATCTCTTCGACATTTGAAAGAAATGAAGTATGCTCGGCGGTCTTCCTCGACACTGCCCAGGCTTTCGATAAGGTATGGCACGCAGGGTTGCTATACAAACTCAAACAGTTCGTTCCTTCTGACCTGCACAAGCTATTAACATCGTATTTAAATGGTAGAACATTTACCGTCCGAGTTAATGATTCAATCTCGGAAGAACATAACATTCAGTCATCGGTCCCGCAAGGGAGCATTCTTGGCCCAGTATTATACTCGGTTTACACAGCTGACATGCCTGGATCGAATCAGACTGTGCTCGCCACATTTGCTGATGACATAGCGATACTAGCATCAAACACAAATTCAGTATATGCTAATGCTGCAGTTCAGAGTCATATAAATCGAATGGCAGACTGGGCACGGCTTTGGGGTATAAGTTTTAACCCAGCTAAAAGCCAGCATGTCACATTTACGAATAGACACGTTACCTGTCCTGTTTTGAAAATTTGTAATTCAACAATCCCACAAGTTGACTCAGTTCGTTATCTTGGGATGCATTTGGACAGACGGCTTACATGGCGGCATCATGTCATTCAGACTAAGAAAACAGTCTCTAATCGATGTAGGTTATTATATCCATTAATAGGAAGAAAATCGACCTTGAGCTTAAATGTCAAGCGTCAACTATATTTAACAATGATAGCGCCCATTTGGAGGTACGGGCTGGAACTGTACGGGACAACTGCAACATCAAATCTATTGAAGATTCAAAGGGAGCAGTCAAAGATACTTCGGATTATTACTTCCGCGCCAAGATACGTGTCGAACTTAACACTACACACAGATTTGCAAGTGCCATTTGTAAAAGATATTTATGTGGAGCAGTACAGGAAGTTTTTCGACAAGCTGAAGTGCAGTACAAATCCGAACATCAGCCGTATGTATCAACCAAATGTACCAGGAAATCCGCCCAGACGTTTCAAACGAAGAAAATGGTGTCGGGATGCACTTCCGATCACCTAGTAAATACGGATTGCCGACTAGATATCACTGTCTCCTGATGTTACCTCTCCATGACTAGAGTCTGATCTTCCTTAAACTTAGTCTGTTGTCCCATAGGGGTCACCAGACTTATCATCGGCCTTCCAATTATTTCTTTTTCCTTGGTGTTCCCAGTTTCCTATTCCCTTTTCCTCCCTTTCACTCTACTCCCTTTAAGCACGTCTTGTGATCAGCATTGCTTATGGTTTTCCGGTGCAATGTAAAAAAAAAAAAAAAAAAAAAAAGAACGTTATTGTTTTAAATTGTGACGTTTCTAAGAGAGATATTGGAAGAAGACGGAGAACCGAGCTGCTGTTGAGATTTACATTTATTTGACGTTTTAGATTGAGCGGCGCTGGCCGCATTTTTGGGAATTAGATCGAGAAGAATTAGGGGAGGCCTGCCTTCCCTAGCAGAAGTGTCAGTCATTAAATTCTATCTCCGATCGCTTCAAAATTTGAGTAGGTGATCTAAGCTCATGTAGTTAGGTCAGTGCTAACACCAAACCCATTTAATAATAAAAAAAAAAAAAAAAAAAAAAAAAAAAAAAAGATTACGTTAAAACTAAAATAAATAATACAAACGACGACGATACAAATAATCGAGATAATAATAATACTACCGCTGATAAGTAATAATAATAAAAGCGATAAAATTAGAGAATTGAAATGATCTCACCGATAATTACTGCAGCAATTGAACACAGTAAAAATAAACTTTCGTATGTTTCAATTATACTCAAATGTTCTTTTTAACGCTATTGCTTCGAGAAAAGGTATGTTTTTTTTTTTGTCTTTTTTTCTTTTTAAATGTTTGATGAAAAAACTTAAACAGCCCAATCTCCTATTCAACCATTTTTTTTTTTTATACATATTTTGCTTGAGTAATGCTCCCCCCAGGTTCACTCAAAATCCTTGTCTAGGAACAGCAAAACCGAAAAGTAAGTCGCTAGCCGGACGTTGAACCTATTATTTGCTTAGTCCTGTCATACTGAAACAACAATCTTGTTTTTTCCGGCCAACTGCACAAGTGTTCTTCAGCCCATGGATCAAGGCGCCATAAAAAGTTTGAAGTGTCACTACCGGAAGTTCCTTTTGAACAAAATAATTTTCTGCATGGACACCGCACAACTCGTAAACATCTCAATCTTGGATGCCATAGAATTCCTAGACAATGCCGGGGGGAATGTAGCATCGATGACGATTTCCAAGTGCTTTCATAAAGCACAGTTGAAATCTACAGACCCATTTGGAGATCATGACGAAGATAACGAATTGCCTCTTTCAACATGGATTGGACAGTTTAATGTTGACCAGAGTAACTTTGGAAATGACATCGATTCATACCCATCAGTAGATAATCATGTGGAAACATTCCAAATGTTGAGTGATGCAGAAATCGTCGCAGATATGCAAAACAAGGAAGCTGAAGATAGTCCAGATGAAGATGCTGACCAGACCGAAGAAGACATCGTTTGTCCATCCATTCACGAAGCAATGAACGGTTCTTCCACTTCAGAGAAACGTCTGCTGAAACACTCAACGCTCTACAGGATGTATGTAGCACGACAGAGAAAATTTATTTTTCTGAGAAAACTGTACAAAAGAAGATTACAGATTTTTTTCAACAGTAAACCTTTAAAATATTGTGAGTAACATTTGTTTGTTCTTTTTACACAAATTAATGTTTTAATTATTTCCTGTAGTAAATTTCAACAAATAATTTCATGTAAAACATTTGCGTTTTTACTTCTTATATTCTTCAACTCTGATTTCAAGGCAGCTCTTTTATAACGTCACTCGGATATAACGTTAACATTTTTCTGGTCCCTTCAATGACGTTATAACCAGGTTCCACTGGATATATATATATATATATATATATTCCAAGCAGACATGGCTAAGTCGGACTCCAAAGTCGAAGTCGACTTACACAAAAGTGAGTCGACTCTTTAGAATCGACTCCAGGTTAAAAACATGTGTAAATAAAACACTAATGTCGGGTAGACGTCAAAAAATGAACTAGTTTTTAATTCATACGTGAAAACCGCTTACTTACCTATTTAATGAGTCTGTAAATACGGATAAATTCTCAGATATATTAAAGTTAACGGTAATTACTACTCCAGTTTATAAAAGCGATGATAAAATGTTAGCGTCAAATTATAGACCTATCTGCACTCTATCTTATATTAGTAAAATATTTGAAAAATATTTCAAGATTAAAATGTTAAGCTTTCTAAATAGTACAAACTTTTTCAGTGGGAACCAATTTAGATTTTTATCTGGACGAGGTACAGATGATGCACTTTTTAAATATGTTTCTTATATGTTCGAAAATTTGGAAGCGGGTAGTTCTGTTGCAGCTATCTACTTCCATATAAGAAAGGCGTTTGATACTGTCCATCATAAAATTCTGTTATGTAAGTTAAATGAAGCTGGATTCCGAGGATTGGTACATAGCTAGTTGAAAACATACATGTCCGACAGGAGATATGTTACTCAAAAATAAACAATATTTTCAGTAATGTAACGACACAGCATCTCGGAGTCCCCTAAGGGTGAGTATTCTGGAACCCATACTATTCTTAATTTACTACATTAATGGCCTCTGCAATCTCGGTGTGCCGGGTAAACTCATTGCATATGCAGACGATTCAAGATGGAATTGATCTAATTGTGAAATGAATGATTAAAAATAAATTAGTATTAAATGAAAACAAGACAAAATATGTATTATACACTTTTCAATCTAGTGAAAAGTGGGATAATTTAAGTTTAAATTTATCTAAGAATAGCGTCATCGAGAAAGTATATGAGATTAAATACGTACGATTACTGTTCGACCTTAAGTTGTTGTGGAATAGACATCTAACTTATTTAGCAAGTAAACTCAGAAAATTAAGCTATTTCATTATCTTCGGCAGCACTTATCCTTTCACCATTTACATCGTTTATGTATTGCTCTATATCAACCGATTTTTTCATACGGAATAATTTTATTTATTTTTTTTTCGGGTGGGGGGGGGGCGAAATTTTATATAAAACCCATAAGTATATTACAAAATACGTTGCTTTGTAAAATCCTGCCTTTTAAGAGTATTGAATCTAATTACAATATATTAAGCCTAGATATCTTATATAAAACTAGTTTGCTAAATTTTGTAATTAATAACAAACATGAATTTAAAATGTTTTTAAAAGAGTGTAACACCAGATCTAAAAATGCTTACTTTGCCACAATCCCAAAGTATTTTAAATACCATACGAAAAACTAAGTGCGATATACTGGTGCTACAGTAGCCTTAGTAAAATAGAACTATGTATGCGATCTTTCGTTTCTACTTTTTGCTTAGTTATGCCAATTTATTAAAGTTAACCCTCATACAAGCGTGTTATTTTCTTTTACTGTCCTTTTAGTTTTTATTTGGATTTTATATTTTAAATTTAAAAAACGGTTCTATAATACTGACTATTTTGTCGTGTCAATTTACTTAAAGTTAGCTTTATATAAGAGCAATCTAATTTTCTTTTAGTTAATTTCCTTTTAGTTAATTTCCTTTTAGTTAATTTCCTTTTAGTTAATTGTAAGCGCATTCAAATGTAAGATGGATTATTAAATTTAAAAATTACTTTGTAATTGTGACTACGTCTCGCGCAACTATGCGCACAGTAGTCTAAAATTGTAACGATAATTAAAACATTTCAATTTCAATACACGAGAATCAACTCTTGTGAGTTCCGGAAAAAGATAATAGCCGCTCTTGACTTGTAATTTCATTATAGATTTTACGCTAAAGAGTAATTTAATAACTTTTATTTTAATCGTAGGTCTTCTTACACGTGATATTTTCTTTTAACCGATATTTCACTCTACTCTCATACTATTATCAAAGAACTTTCTTTGATACGATACAATATAGAGACCATCTTGTACATCGACTAAAAACATTACACATTGTATTAAAATTATTGCAAATAAAAGTTTTAAGAATAATAACCAACAGCTTGTTAATAATGAAATGTGCTTATTCGGCACAAACGTATGGCGCGTGTAACATACAGCTGAGCGAATAATACTTTTACATACATCAGCCGTTCATTTACATCTTCTACTAAACAGTTGACGAAACAACTTGAACGGAACTTTATTTATCGAAGTTTGTAAATTTTTGTTCATTTACTACAATTTTCTAAATAGATTTCATTTTGTTTACGCTATTCCAATTAGTTCTATTATAATTTGTTCGACTTTTATACTTGCATGTTCACACAGGTCTCGCAGTGCCGTGCTTAATGTATTTTAATTTTGTTTTATATTAATCGAAATAGTTCTTTTATAATTTGTTTAAATTTTATATTTGTATAGTTACACCGGTTTCTCAGAGCCATATTTATTATTTATTAATGTTACTAATGTATACATTAAAACTATATTTGATTTTGTGTAACCACTACTAGCGCTTTGTAGCGCATTTGTGGATTCTTAATAATAATAATAAATTGAAATTGAAATTGAATTTAATTTTTCGTTCTACTCATTTTATCAATTTTCCTAAGGAGAGTTTGATGGTATTACGTATGCGTTTAAAGAACAGTGTTCCGGTTTTTTATTTTGCACACTTCGTTACGTATTTTTTTTTCAGTCTAAATCGTTGTTATTTTGTAGGTTGAACAAACATAAAGAAATTGAAAATTTTTGAGTTTAGCAAAGTTGTTTAGAAATAGTAGAAATGTGGGAAGAAGAGTTCAGGAGTATTCCCTCAGTGTGTAAAATTTTATTGTTAGATCCGCTTTAGATTTTACCGAGAACGTCCTTAATCGTATTTTAATTTAATTAGGTAAAAAGAGTAGTTTCGGGTCACAGTTTATATGATAAGCTTTGATGCCAAGAGCTGTTAATTTTTGCTTTTTTTTTTCTTTTTTTTTTGTTTGCAAAAGATTAACACACCAGCGTACTCGATTTCCTTTAAAATTGTCGGTTACGTAATCCGTTAAACGATTTGATAGACAAATCCCTCGAAAAATCGGAATAAATTAGATATTTTCACCGACTCTAGCCAAAGTAAATTGGTCGGCATAAACAACTATAGTTAGAGAAATCGAACATAAGAATTATAGCTGACGATTCTTTTCATTTGTTACGAAAGTATGCGTAAAATATAATTTAATAATAAATCCGCTTCTCTCTAGCCTTCTTCTAGTAGTTTCTTTCAGTCGTGACATCGTAAATATTATCCGTTTTTATTTCCTTCAGAATGATCTACTCCTCCTCAAGGATGGTTCTATTACGTGCGTCACAAGTCACTGCTCTCTCACAGCTATATTGATCGATATTTTACTTCTACTCTTGGCCTTAGTTGTTCTTGATGTACTTTAGATGGCACCTTTCGAAGTAACCACGTCTCTAATATTATTTCTGTGTACAAAGTCCCCTCCTCGTGTCTTTTTCTACTCCTTCTGTCCCCTCCGAAATGGGTTCTTTCCAAAGTTGATTACCCTAAATTCCGGTTTTCCGGTGATTGCTAACTTTCGTAATGGTACATGCATAAAAAGTAATCGTGGTAGCTGTCGTTTTAATAGAAATATTCAATTTTTGTTAATGATTCTTTCGACAAAAACAAATTGTCACGTTATATCCGAATTTGAATTTCAAAAATAGCAATTCGGCTTTGTTAGCGTATTCGGTGGCGCGCCTCAACGAATTAGCGATGGAGCTGCTATGTTGACAGTCATCACCTGCAAAAGGATTTTCAGCTATAATTCATTATGAAACTCGTATTGCTGTGATACTTTTATAATTCGGATTTCACTTAGAAAAGAGTGATGATTTCGATAAGTTTTGCGGTAATAATTATCTTAATCGGAACAGTAATAAGGTGTATTAGCTTTAATTGTACGGTTGCATGTATCGGGGAGAATTTTTACTGACACAAATCAGTCAATACACCGCAATAGTTAGTGGCTCTTTAAGCGAAATATTAAGATTAACTGCAATTATAAATAAAATACGCGTTAATTACAGTAAAAACCACAATCAGTTTCGGTTGACTTGATCCATATATATATATGATACGATCATGACGAAGAACGTTCAAAAATAAGTAAATAATCTTTACGGATCAAGTCACCCCCCAAAAAAAACAAGTCGACATTTTTATTATAATTAACCGGTGCGATTAATGTTTCGAATTTAATGTAATTAAAGCGTTAATAAAATTTCGGCGACAATTTCAACGACGTAGCTGCAAATTTTGAAGGATTCAGTTATGGCGGCATAGTTTTTTTACGGTAAACTATAGTAGACCACGAATAATTTCATCCATTATTAAAATGAAGCGAAACATAAGCGTGCACTTAGTAATGATGATGTGCAACATAACGGCTCGAAGCTGGTAGTGCCAGGAACCTCATTACAGAGACTCCGACCACAACCCTTAGCTTCGATGTATAGCGTTTATTTGCGCGTATGTGATGGAAACTTCCGGTTCCGTCTAGAATTGTATTCCGACAAAAGAGTTACATAAGTATGGAAGAATTCAGGACCTTTTCGTCACGGGTTAGTAAGCGGTCGTTATAATTTTTCCCAATTCTTTAGCCGAATCTTAGATCGACTTTATTGGCCGAAGATAATAAAAATATCGCAATTGGAGTAATCGCGTCCGCGAGAAGAACTGAGCTGGTAACGAGAAGTACTTTGATCAGGTCGGACGTGATATGGAATTGGCACTACTACTATAGGCCTACTATGGGAGGTGGTAGACGCGCGTAAAACGTTTAAACTGATAATGCGTACTTCGATTAATCTCGACAACAACGTCTTACCATGTGCTCTGAACGCTCGCACGTCTTCGCGCCAACAGTCTATACTTTTTAGCAGCGGTCGCGTAATACGCGGAAGTCGATTAGTTGATGGTATAAAGGAAGCCTGTCCTCATTATTCTTCCATTTATTAATTCTTTTTCTTTTATTTTATGATTTATTACACAAACAGCAAAGTCTTCATTCGGACGTTACACTATTTATGTACAGAGCTTAGTAGTTATCCGCATACTTGTTCCAGCTTAAAAAATTTTACATTAAAAAAACCCGTTTGTCTTTTATCTTTTTATTCCGTGATGGTACACGTCCGCGTCCCGGCTTCCTCGAAATTTTACCACGGGGATACCATCTTGCCCTATAACTCTCAATCCGATAGTTTAGCGGAGCAAGTCTAATATCGAAAACAGAACGTACACTATTGTCTATAGACCAACATAGAATAATGATCGCGATGAATACGAAAAAGTCAAAGTTTAACCACCGGGCAGCGATTTAAGAAGGTTAATTAATAATCGCGACTGATGAATTTAATAAAAGTGCACTATCGTTCGTAATAAATTATGAATGCGAAAAACTTCACGAGCGTTTATTGCGCGGTAGCCTAAAGTTAAAAATTCTCACAAACTGGAGGTCGCGTGTTTCCGGAAGTTGACTTGTTCCGGATTCTCAAATCGTTCTCAGACATATTTATATGTCTGAAATATCGATTAATCTGAGGGAACTGGCATTGAATCAGATTCCCATCAGAAGTACAAGAGCTTAATTGCGCACTGTAGCCGTATTATGGAGTCTTACATCAAGAATGCACGAGAATTGATTTTTAAGCGTAAATGTTACAGATGAGAATAAAACCCCCCCTCCCCCGCGCGGTTGTCATAAATTTGATAAATAATTGACGATATGTCGTTCAGTCGACCGTACAAATATAACGTTATCTTTTCCCGATGCATTGATTGTCTTGAAAAACTCGATGTAACTGCTTTGTGAAATACGCGATAATGATCGATAAAAGCGTATAAGTGCCCTCGCTAGCCGGCCGCGAATTCAAACTTTTATTTGAACTTTTTAAAAAACAACAACAAAAGCTGACCCATCTTACTATAAAGCCTAGGACGTCGTTACTCCTTCCGCTTTCGACGAATCAAGTAAAACATCAAATAAGTAAATATTGTTTGCCACAACGTTAACGACCACTTTGAAATACAGAAACTCTTTGTACTGACAAATTAATAAATATTACTCTAATAATTAACATCAGCTAAAGGCCGCGCTTTTTTTAGAAATAGAAATAGAGGAAGTGATCAAGGGCTTAAAAATGAACAAAACACCTGGTCCGGATGGAATAACGAACGAACATATTAAATTAGCGGGTAAAAGAGTGATAGAATTACTACTTAATGTTCTGTTTAATTTGGTTTTAAAAAATAGAAAAATCCCTAAATCATGGAAACAAGCAGAGATTATCTTACTATACAAGAAAGGAAAAAAAGATAAAATAGAAAACTATCGCCAAATAAGTTTAAACTCCACGGTGTCTAAAATATTTTCTAAGCTAATAGGTTGAAACAAATACTAAATTTTGAACAATCTATAGAACAGGCTGGGTTTCGAAATGGATTCTCAACCATCGATCACTTACATGTGATAAATCAACTTTTAGAGAAATGTAAGGAATATAAAATAGGGATAAATTTAGCATTCATAGACTATAAAAAAAAAACGTTCGACTCGTTAGAGCACAAATATTTAGACAGGGCATTAAAAAATCAAGGAGTGTCCGGAAATTACAGGGAACTTATAAGGGATATGTACACGGATATGAAGACAAGAATAGTAACAGACATAAAAGGTGAATATTTTAATATAGGAAAAGGGGTAAAACAGGGAGACCCATTATCTCCTCTATTATTTAACACTGCTTTAGAGGAAGTTTTTCGAGAGTTAGACTGGGAGAAGAAAGGTATAAGCATAAATGGGATAAAGTTAAATAATCTTAGATTCGCAGACGACGTAGTGATTATGTCCGACGACATAAACGAACTACAGAACATGCTAAATGATTTAAACAAGGCTAGAAAGAAGGCTGGTTTAATTATAAATTTAGATAAGACAAAAATACTATCTACAGACGAAAATAAAACAAGAATTACAATAGACAACACAGAAATCGAAAAGCCAGAGAATATAATTTATTTAGGACAACTAATATCTCTAAAAAATAAAACAAAAAAAAAGAAGTAAAGCGTAGAATCGCGCTCACTTGGAAAAAATACTGGTCGCTGGAACATATTTTTAAGGAACCTTACAGAAATGAACTAAAAAGGGAAGTTCTAGACGCGTGCGTCCTGCCTACCTTAACATACGGAGGTCAGACATGGACAATAACAAATAATATTATGAATAAAATTGAGTTACGTCAAAACGCATTGGAGAGATCTATGATTGGAGTTAAATTAAGAGACAAAATAAACTCCAAAAAAGAAATCAAAAACAAATTAAAAGTTAAAGACAATTTCACACATGGGGGCAATAAGAAGGAAAATATGGGACTGGGCAGGACATATTGCAAGAATGGATTCCACAAGATGGACTAAAAAAATAACAGATTGGACAATATACGCGAAGAGAAAAAGAGGAAGACCGGAAAACAGGCGGGAAGATAGTTTCGCTAAAATGTTAAAGCACAAACAATACCATCAGGTGGCTTATTTTCGTGTCATCAAAGAATTTGCTGTTAACCGATGGCAATTCTCAGCTACATATTCGTAATTATAGTTGTAGTCGTTTTCAAGATTAAGCGTTTTAAAATAATTTATTGCCGTTTTATATACTTGAAATAAGTTCGACTATAAAAATCTTCCATAATATCATATGTGTCTGTGATTCCGTTGTTTAATGGGGCCGATAGTGTCTAATCTCGAGCCGTGTGCAAGTCCCATAACAACTGCGTATATGCATAAAAATAGGCCGCAATTAATTTTAGACCGAGTATGCTATTTTTTTCAGGATGATTTATCAATCTATCAGATTATTGTTATTATTATTCGTAATTTTATTTGAATTAAACATTAAATGATAGTGTAAGATAGATCACATTGTGTTCGAATTAGTCTTTTGTTTCTGCATTTATCTCTCACTGTGTTTAATAAGTGATAAGAAATTATTGGATGAGCTCCTACTTTTTATTTATTTCTTTCGCAATATTTTCGTTATTTATATGAAAAGTTGATAGTTCGAATTATTTTCTCTTTTCATTTATTCGCATCTATTATTAATTTTTTTTTTTTTATTATTTGTTCTCCCTTACTTCTGCCAGATGAGCCCGTCTGAACTCAGTCTGACTTTTAATAAAGATAATAGCAATAATAATTAATAATAATAATAATTGCAATTCTTCTTCTTCTTCTATGTCGTTGTCTGTGTTCAGACGTCGTGACCATTCATAAGCATATTTCAACAATTTTTCTCCATTTCTTTCGATTTTGAGCTGCTTCCACCGGCTGTTGTGTTGATAGACCTGTTGTGTTTCTAATATAATCAATGAACCTGGTCGGAGGTCGTCCTCTATTCCTTTTACCTTCTATTATTCCCTGTATGACCATTTTTTCCAATCCTTCTCGGCGCATCACATGGCCAAAGAATCTCAGCGCTCGCCTTTTTAACACTTGCACTAATCTGTCTTTCCGATCTATTCCCAGTTCCTCAATATTGAAGCATTAGAGCGGTGCTTGATCCATGGTATCCGGAGCATTCGTCTGTAGCATATCATTTCGAATGTCTCTATTCTTCCGGACAACGTTTTGTTCAGCGTCCATGATTCGGAGCCGTAGCTTGCTATTGAGAATATTAATATCTTCATTAGTCTCTTTTTAGTTCCTATTGTTACGGAGTGGTCTTTCCATATGTTCGTCAATTTCGCTAACGCGCTTTTCGCCAATCCAATACGACGTTTAATTTCATTTTCTGCACTCCCATTATCTGTAATCTGCGCTCCTAAATAGGTAACTGATGTCCTTTTTCCGAGATCCGGTATAGATGCGAAGGTTTCAGGCAGTTTCTTAATCAATGATGACTATGGCGCATTTTGCACGGTTTAGTATTAAATTTGCCTTTCGTCTGAAGTATTCCACTCGCTGTAGTAGTGTCTTCAATTCTTTCTCACTTGTTGCTATTAATACTGTATCATGTGCGTAGCGCAGATTGGAAATTTTTCTTCCACCGATCGTTATTCCGCCATTCCAATTTTCGGTTGCCTGCCGCATAATCCATTCACTATATATATTATAGAGCGTAGGTGACAACTATGCAGCCCTGCCTTACTCCTTTTTTCGTTTGAAAACGTTCGAATAGTTGTCCGTCAATTTTCACCTGCACCATATTCCTTTCATACAATTTTTGTATTATCATTATAAGCTGTTCAGGTATTCCGAATTCTCTTAGAATGTTCCACAATTTATCCCATTCGACCATGTCAAATGCTTTGGTGTAATCCAGGAAGCATTAGTATGGCTGGTGAATTGAATTCGTAACATTTTTCTACGATTTGCCTTATAATGAGCAGTTGCTCCCGGGTGCCTTTTCCAGGCATGAAACCTGTCTGTTCAGCAGCGATCTGCGGCAGTATATAATATTTTAAGTGCTCTTGTATTATATATAGCATAATTTTGCTAGTATGATTAATGAGGGCAATAAGTCTGTAGTTTTGGCATTTTTGCCTGTCGCCTTTTTTTTTTGTAGATAGGAATGTATATTGACTTGGTCCAGTCACTCGGCCATTCTCCCTCTGTCCATATTTCGTTGCATAGTTAATGAATTAACTCAATGGCCTTTCCTTTAATTGACTTGATCATTTCTGCCACAATACCATCTTGTCCTGCCGATTTATTATATTTTAATTTATTTATTGCCTGCTCGATTTCTCCTCTAAGGATAGCTGGTTCTTTTATATTTGCATGTATTGTACACCTTTAAGTGAGGTAGTTATTTCTTTGCAGTATTCACAGCATCTGTTGATTATTCCTTGTTTATCTGTAATGAGCTTCCCATCTGGGTCTTTCACTGATAGATACGGCGGCTGAAAAACAAACATTGGTTAAATATTTCAGCTTTTTTAAACGTATCTTTTAATAATTGCAACACTATCTGTATTAATGCTGACGATAGTCATACTAATGGTAATCGTCATAATGCTAATGGTGACGGTGTAATAATAGTAATGATAATGCTAATAATAACGATGATGGCAACGGTAGAAATAATAATTAACAACGTTAATTATAACGATAGTTAAGAAAATTAAATTTCCCCCCCCCCCTAATTATCCGGGAAAGTTGCTCCACGGATAAAAACCTAGGTAACCTTCAACTCTTGATCCTTGCGAAAATAATTAATTTCATTTCCGCGCTTTTCCTACGAGCACTGTCCCTCAAAGCAGGGGCCATGCCTTAGTCAAATTTCCATTTAGCGCATCCCAAATTTTTCGCGTCGCATTTAAAGCATATATTCGCAATACCGTATTATTCAGAATGGGCGTTTTCTTCGGCGTTCATCAGTGCTTTTCGGAGGTTTTGAAATGAGTCGCCAGTTCCTATTTTTTCAATTCGACGTATGCATCGGTCTCCGGATGGTGTTAAAATTCCCCAAACGTTCTGTTAAAATCAAATACCATAATACATTAGGCAAAGAGAAATTAAACGCATAATGGCGTCCTAAAATATCGCCTTCCAAGAGGTTTTTCATTTCGATGCCCCCTATATATGCCGATCGAGCCTCCCACCTCTCTCACAATATTCCTAGACTCCATCATCACTTCCCTCTCGCTTTCTTAATTCTCTCCCTCGTCCTAAATTTCACACTTTTCACCGACACTGTAACTAACAAAACCTTTCTATAAATCCCCTTCTCGATTCCATCCTGCTCTGCCTAACCGTGTTGCATCCCTTCCTAACGATTGGCCTCTCAACAAATCTGTTCCCTTTTCGGTTAACCTATTTCAGATATTACAAACGTCAACTTTGTTTCCTCAGTTTTTACTCTTAATTCCTCTTCCCCGATTTCAGGATTCCATTTCTGCAGCCATCATGGAGCTGTTTTCTTCCAAAAACATTACTTCGTTATCTTTTATCGGCTCTCTATATTTTTTCCTATCTAATAACATGCATATTAATTAATTTATCTTCCTGAAATTGATTTAGAAAAAAGGAGAAGGATGATAAGTAAATTTAAGGCTAAATCTCACTCTTCCTATTCTCTTTTGTCTCTTTTTCACTACCCTACATTTCTGCTTCTACTATTCCGTTTAATCTGTCCTCTACTGTGGAATACGAAACATACAAGTCAGTTGATTAAGTAATGCTAGTGTGTTTACTGTTTCCTTTTTCCACTTTTTCCTTATTTATTAATTGTCTATTATTGCTAAAGTGGTTAAAACTATTATCGGGCATCGCTATATTTATTATGTTTCTTATTCTTACTCGTGTTAAGACGACTTGTTTAGTCTTTAAACTAAGCTGCATTCGTATTATTTTATCTTTCACATTTACCGCTTCGTCTGTTTAGAGCTATAAGATTGAATAGCATGTATAGCGATAGCAAAGTGACAATCAGTCAGCTTTACGAACTTAACTGTAGCTATCGATATTTCATTTATACGCAGAAGTTTTTCTTATGCCTCCCCCAAATTCGTATAAAAATGTTCTCTTTTTTTCTTCTTTTTGTTACTCTTTGAATTCCTTTCTAATTTGTTAGCTCCGACTCACTTCCCTCCGACTTTTAATCGTTTCGCTTTTCTTTGCCTTTCTATTCACTCACGTTAATTCTTCTTTTTACCTTGTATCAAATTCTTGTTATTCTTATGCTTCCTCTCATTTCTTTCATTTCTTATACTTTTTTCGTATAGCTGAGTTCAATATTCTACGATCGAATTGTTGTATTCTCAGAGCCAATAAAGATTCATTAAATGATTTATTAAATTTTCGTAATATTACGTTGCTTTTATTTCATGATCCCTATTTTTTTCTATCTCGCGTTAAGTGCTTCTGTTATTTTAGAATTTTTCTTATCGTCTGACATTTTCGGAATACCTTGAATTTCGTTCCAGGGGTACGCTATTATAAATTATACTTGTTAAAAGTTCTATCCCTAATTCCTAAATTCTGGCCCCTCCTTGTATAAAAATCCATTTCTATTTGGAATTTGACTACTATTTTGTTTTTTCTACGGCTGCGCCGTCAAATTCCGTGTCTGTCCAAATTAGATATAATTCGAAATTCGAGTCATAGTTTTTCAACTCTTTCCAATTCCGAAAATTTCTCTGTTTTATCCAGTACATCAACCCGGTTTCGTCGGAGATCTTATTTAGGCTGTCTTCACTTAAAAGATATTTCACTGACGACTTCTTTTTTACTTTTCTATATTTATAAAAACGGAGGTTTTTCGTTTAGGAGAATTCGTATTTTAACTCTTAATTTTCTTCGCTTCAATCTGTTTCGGCAACAATCTTCTGTAATAATCTTAATTATTTTTTCTTAAACTTTGCCGACTTTTTCCAAAGTATTTCTTTACACTTTTACCTTTCGGAAAATTTTTATAAATTAATAATACATACAAATTAATTTCCTAAGGGCGGTGAAATATAATAGAAAATTTAAAATTTTTTTGGATCGATATTGTACTTGTAAATTAAAAACAGATTATTTATATAATTGAATTTTGTCGAATTCCTAAACGAATAATAAATAAAAATCCACAAACAATAAAATAAATTCTCATCAAACGTACTCTAAAAATAATAATATTTTCTTTTTTTTTGTTATAATAATAAAACCGAATTACATTTTAATGAAAGAAAAACAAAAGTTAAAAAGGCACTTTTTTTTTTAGAAAAAAATATCTAAACCGTAAAATATCTAAACCGTAAAATATCTAAACCGTAAAATATCTAAACCGTAAAATATCTAAACCGTAAAATCTCATGTTCTTTTTTTCTTTCTTTAAACAAAAATCACTATCAATAGCAAAATCAACATTATACAACATTCTTAACTTCTGCGAACGCATATATATGTATATATAACAGATAAATTCACTAGCCTTTACCAAGTCATCATGCATTTTAACCAAATTTTTAACCGACCCTTTGTGCCCTGCCAATGCAACACATTAATGTCCAAGCCTGGGGATAATATAGAAATTAGGTTATGAAAGAGATGTAAAAAAATCCTCCGTAATACTTTTGTGATATTTTATCATATAGTCAAAGAATTAAAGAAAACTGGCATTTATGGGTTTTCTGATCTGATAGTTCGTGTTTATATATATATATATACATATGTATATTAATGACTCTGTTATTTTTACGGGAGGAATATGAAAAATCACATAGTCTTTTAATGTAATAGAAGTTGTAGCGAAAGTGTTTCGTGAAAATTATTAATGAAATCCGCGAGATGTGGTATAAAGCGTCGTAAGTGGGGACTGAATTGCTGCGGAAACCATAAATTCAAAAAAAAAAACAAAAAAAAACAACAACAAATCGTCCGTTAAATCCTACTCTTCTTTAAGCATTAAAAAATCATCAGGTGTACTCGTAAGATTATCGAGTTTATACGCACATGTTTATTGCACACATATCAAAATGCGTTTAATTTTAAAGAACTAAAAATACAGAAAAATTACAGAAAAATACAAATACACGCCTCATTCACAAGCATAACAATATTATAATATTGAAATATTGCGCGTGAATTTAAATAGTTGCGTTTTTTCAGTATTTTCTAATACATACTTGGTCAAATTGATGTTGGTAATAGCGCGCTTGTAAACATTATTCTGTGTTGATTTTGGAATGATTTACGAAGCGAAAATGTACAAAAACGAAAATTATTAAAAACGTCCGGAATTTTAATACTTTTTATATCCACTGGTAGATATAGATGTCAGAGTATAGATGTCAGAAAACCGCTGCAACAATTTGTAAATTAACAATCTCACAAGCTGGCGAGATCACATGCAGTTCGCGTAACTGAGGAAAAGAAACCTCGAAAGTGCAATTTCAGTATCGACTATCTCGAGCAGGAGGTTAATGAGGGAAATTAAAAGTTGCATTTCTGCGGTCTTTTCGGTTTTTTTTCTCGTTCAACTGAAGAAATTACTATTATTAATTATTATTATGTTTAAGAGGTTACTAGGTCCAAAAAGATTAGTACGCTGTGACGCAACGAAGCCCCTTTGACGGAAGCGGTTTTCTCGAAACTAGGATGTTGGTCAGAGTTTCAGATTTACTCGTGTGATAATTAAAACGCGCTTTTGTATTGGTGAAAAATAATTACGCTCGAGTTACTGCCCATTTTGTGCGTTCTAATTTTCGTTAAATTCTATATTGCTTTCTTTTATTTATAGCGTGAACAAATCGTTGCGAGCGGCTAATGAATATAATACTGATAACGAATTCGACGGTAACAGCGGAAGGCAACGCATTAAATTGTACAACGATAAAAACAAAAAAAATAAAAAAGGGAAAAAAAAAGGGAAAAAAAAATCTTTTCTTTTTTGAATTTCAAAACGCTATCTATACAATGTATTGCTTCCGATCAGCTCGCACTTACCCCCACTGGTCGTCTGTCTAAGTAAAAAGTGCACTATTGCGCGAATGATTAAACGCGAGAGAGATAAGGTTAATTTTTTCGAGCCACCTCTGGGCGTGCGATTTCTTACAATGTTACCTCTCGATAACAAGGCAGGAATTTGTTTTGCGCCATTTCAATTAAAACTTTCATTTGTCCTTTGAACCATCCGTCACTAAGCTTCAAGCGAAAAATCGTTCTCGGCCGATTACTGTGCGGATTATTTCGTCTTTACACTGTTCGAATTTTTATTTCAGTCTCTCTCGAGCAGGTATCTGAAATAATTCGAACAATGTAAAGCCAAATATTTTCTAGAAACGGTTCTTACGATGGAGTAAGCTTTCGTTCTTACTCTATTTATTATTTTACTCACTTTCTTCTTGTCATTATTAATTAAAGAAAAAAAATAAATAAATCAATAAATAAATAAATAAATAAATAAAATAAATAAATAAATAAATATAATAAATAAATAAATAAATAAATATAATAAATAAATCAATAAATCAATAAATAAATCAATAAATCAATCAATAAATAAATCAATAAATAAATAAAATAAATAAGAAAAAGGAGGAAGTTGAATTTTAAGCGCATATACATTAGTATAGATCCTTGACTGTATTTTTTAAGCTTTAATTTTCGTACTGATTGAAGGTACTATTAATACTTGTTTTTTTTCCTGAGATTAATTTCCTTGTAAACATAAAAGAATGCAATTCCGTTGTTGGCTGTTTTTTTTTTTGTTTTTTTTTTTTTTTATAGATGTATACGAATTGGTTAATAACGGGATTTAATTATTTGACGATTAATTAATCTTGCAAAAAAAAAACAAAAAAACTACCGTTCAATAAGGACTTTATCATAGTAAAAAAAGAAAATTCAAAACTTCAACAGAAACATGAGCAAGATTCCAAGCCAGGGCAAGCGGCTTTTATAGAGGTTTCTCAACTACAGACCATCTAGAAGCGATGTTAATCAACTAACGAAAAAATTTGTAACGAATAAGTTTTCATCCAAACGTTCTGCAGTATCGGACATGATAGCAGATCTGAAGATTCAAGCTAAAAGAAATCTCGATAACTGATGGATTCAAGAACCAGAAACTAATTGTACAGTTCGGGAAAATACTGTGGCTTATGAGTATAATATATAAAAAAATATAAAAAGAAATATAAAAAGAAATATAAAAAGAAATATAAAAAGAAATATAAAAAAAAATGCGCCAAGTTGTGATGGGCCGACTTTGGTACTGAACGCGCGCACCTTTGAGTAATTAGGCACATATTGCAAAAATCAGATTTTCTGTCTTCGCTGTAGCATAACTCCATTCACAATGCACACCATATATACATATATATATATACGAGGTCCATTTGACACCGCAGTCCAAGAACCTGAGAAATTTCATCAAGTTATACGGCATCACGATTGAAACGGTAACGGCCTTCCTAAAAGAAACAAACATTTTTAACAACATTTAAGGTCAACAGGAATACGTGCGCAATGCATTGTAAAATAAAGTAATGTATGTTTCATACCCTTAACAGCGCGTTGGGCATTGTAAAGTTAAACTTTTCATTAATGTACTAAGCCTAATGGATCTGAAGAGAATATTAGGGCAGTTCCTTTCTCATCTTTACTTCCCCAGATTTCTCTGTTACTTAAATCATCATCATCATCTGTGTGTCAGCCTTGCGGCTGGTTCGCACCATGCACCAATCGTCTCCAGGCCAACCTGTCCATCGCCCTCTTCTTTAATTCGGAGTATGATGACATTCCGGTCTCCTTCAGTACAGTATCCAGGAAGGTTATTCGAGGACGCCCGCGCGTCTTTTTCCCTGTTATTTTTCCTTCTATTATATCTTTTGATATATTCCGGTCCTGCCGGAAAACATGTCCTAACCACTGAAGCCGCGTTTTGCGAATCCGTTGCATAATATTTCTTTCTTCCCCCATTCTTTCCGGTACTTCCTTGTTGCTTACTTTGTCTGTCCAACTGATTTTCTGTAACCTTTTCCAGCACTACATTTCGAATGCCTCTCTGCTTGTTTCAACGTCAATGTTTCCGCACCATATAAAGCAATCGACCATACAAATATTTTTACCCAATTTTTACGCAGATCTATGGCTAAGGATTTTTGGGTAAGGCCTGCTTGTTTTTAAACGCCATTTTACCCATTGCAATACGCCTGCCGATTTCCTGAGCACAGTTCATGTTATCTGTTATCATTTGGCCGAGATATTTAAACGCTGATACCTGTTCGATGACTATGTTTTCCAGTTTTATTCTTACTTGCTGACGAGTTTTGCCAAACACCATAGTCTTTGAGGTGTTAATCTTCATTCCCTGTTTATTCATATTTTCATTTAATCTCCGGATTATTGTTGATAATGTTCTGGCACTGCTGGCTAGCAAAGCCTGGTCGTCAGCAAATTTAACTACGTGATATCTTCTACCGCCAACCGTAATTCCATATTTCGTTACTTAAATATAGAACATATATATTTATATAATAGGAGAAATTAAATTTAGCCTTTATTGTTTATACAAAAAACTTTTGATCTGCTCGATCGCAATTTAATGCAAATGGCGTTAAAAAATCGAAGTATCCCAGAAACTCCAGGAAATTACTAATAGATAGTGTAGATGTACAATGAAAAAAATATAAAAGACCTTCACTCGTCGATATTATGTGGTGCAACTTTAGAAAATGTTTTTAAAAAATTAAATGCAGGATAAATAAGAAAATAGAAAGTAACGGGAAAAAACTGAATAATTTGAGATTTGCAGATGGTACTGAAAGCGGACAGTTCGAAATTTATGATAAATGAATTAAATCAAGTAGGATCGGTAGCGAGTTTGAGTATGAATAGCGGTAAAACGAAAATACTGCCGGAAGACGGTTTATTAAAAATATAGGACAATAACGTTTAAAATGTAAATGGAGCCCCTAACTTGGTCATATTATATCGTCTAATAACGAGCTAAGTAAAAGGATTATTTTAGCGTGTAAAATGTATAACTCACTGGGCGAGGATGGGGCACTCAAAAGTGCAGTCATACGTGGTTAACGAAAATAACTCGTAATAAGAGTAAAATTTTAAAAACTACAGTTAGACAAAATTATTCGAAATAAAACGACTAAAGTGAGACTGCGGACAGGGCACGTATCGAGAATAAATAAAAATTAATGGATTTTAAAAATAGCAATGGGAAAAGACACCGTAAAAATATTATGTCTAAAGAAATGTTACAAAGTGAGTATTTTATCCTCCGCGATTCTTCGCTCAGTCCTACTCGGCATCTACACTATTAACAGTTACTCCTTATACTTTGAATTCCTCGTCTTTCCGATATTGTATAATGAGGCTCTTAATATCGCATCGGATCATTCCCCCTATATTCGTTTTTCCATTTCTCCTTCTAAGTCTTCTATTGTTTTAATGTTTTTACTTTCTTCAACAACACATCTGCTCATCGCATTAGAGTAGCTTCCCTACGATCTTGGAGTTTTCTTTAACAGTCAATTGACGTTTTTTGATCATTCTTCTTTTACTCAAGAAAAAAGAAAAAAAAAGGCTAAACAGATTGAAAGCTCTATTACTAAAACTAAATAGAGCGATGATCCTTACATATTCTCATCTTCCTGCAAGAATCTCCAAAGTCAAATGCTATTTTTGTAGTTATGGTTGTGCATCCAAATCCCGTCTGTTTATATGTAATTCAAAATTCACCCCTCCGATTCCTGAAGTCCTCTTTCATTTCGAAAATTCTTACCGAATCTAATAAGAGCCGGTCTCTTCGCAGATTCTATTCAAGCTGCTATTTCTTCACTGAACTTCTTTCGCTCACGTTCTCTTGTTCATTCCTATCCATTTTGACGAAAACCAGCCTTTTAGGAAAATAACCCTTGTCTTTATTTCTCTTCGTCCTGACCCCATTTGGCCTGTTGCAATGTCACGTAATAATTTCTCGTACTTTTCCTTCAACTTTGCCGACCTCTGCCATTCTCTCAAAGTACTTTTTTCTACCGTCGCTTTCAAAATTCATTCGGGAAATAGTGGCTAGATAGAAGTTCTACAGCGTCGTCAATTTCAAATTTCCCTTACATCGAAGCCCCATTTTCACTGATGGCTGCTCTCCCTAATGGCGCCGAAGCTTCTTTCATCCATCCAGATCTTAACCTTTATCGAAATCATTTTGTCCTTTTTTCTTTCTGTTTAGACTTCGTTTCACCGTTTCCGTTTCCTCTAGTCTCGTTACTTTTTTCTCCAACTATCTGATTATTCCGGACTCTACCAGTGTGCTTCGCTGAAGCTTCACACTCTTCCAATTTTATCATTCTCCGCATACACCGTCTCTTCTCTATATATGCTTTCTTCTCGCTACTCCACCACCTGTCTTTGCTTTGTTCTTCCATATTCCCATGTGGGCATTCAATGAAGCAATTCTTCGGCGTGCTGCTTCTTCCCGTTTCTTTCTTTTAAAAAATGGGTAATCTAATTGTACGTGTCTCTATGTAAAAAATTCCATCCTAGATTCTGGTATCGGGGAAATTGACTTTTCCTTCTTTCCCAGCGATGATCGCTACTTTTAATCTAATCTTCATCCGATTTCCTAGTTCCTCTTTAGGTTCCTTCGCGTCCTCGTTCTATCGTCATTTTTACTATTTGCCTTTTAACCGTTTTTGCTTCCTGCTATCCTCGTGTATTGTTTCCTCTCGCTGAATTGCTCGCTCCACCTGAATATAAAGTAATTGAAACTATATCATTAGTTATAGGGTACTCAGGAAACGTGAAAAAGGAATTTCTTTACAGAATTTTTTATTAATATTACAAACACGATTGACTAGAAATATTGTCAGTATTAAAAAAGCTAATTTTTAAATAAGGCAAAAAATTAACATATTTTCGAAGTATTCTTCAGCGCGGATAATCGTGTATTCGAATAAAGAAAATTGAGACTCCGTTATCGAGCTCATCATTGACACGCGTTCGAATATTGCCGCATATAAATTTTCACCATGTGGTTCGAATTATTATATTCTCTTGCTATAAACCCCCGAAATTGTAAAAATTAAAAAGAAACGCTAAACACGAGTGATTTAAACTATTGCCAACATTAGATTATACAAAAATGTAGATTCGAATAAGAGTAAATTGAAAAAAAACGCAATGTTCAATTCTGACGGATACTCGGCACTATTGTAGAGTACTGAAATTTTAGGCTGGTCTGTGTATTATGATTCAAAAATATTTATGTACATTCAAAATTTTGAAATAAAGTTGGTTATTTAAATGAAAATCCGCCAATCTCGATTGAATAAAAATCCGCTAAAAAGTAATAATTACTCCCGATAAATTCGGATACGTGAGGATATTATAACTGTTATTAAGCAACATTAATACCTCAATTAAGGTCTCGGCAAATTCGAATTGCAACCCCATTAAAAAAAAAAACCGTACTCTAAATATTTTCGTGGTGTTTTTTGATACTCTTGGCTTATAGCAAACGACTGACTGCGATGCTCATCTAACTTATGGTTTTCTACTTACCGCAATTTTTCACTCTATATTCGTATTGTTTAAAAATAATAATCGTGATATCATCTTCAAGTATATTACTCACGGCGTGCCCAAAGAAATTTATTATTAAAAAAAAAAAAGAAAAGAAAGTATATTACTCCGAAATATTGCAATATTAGTTTTTATTAGATAGTTGTTTTTTGTTTTTCATTTTTTAGCGTGCGTTTTTATTAAATTTTTGACGTAAATCACGAAGTTGGTATTTAAGAAAAAGAGAAGCAATTTCATCCATCTTACAAACTTTCTTTTCGTCGGCGTCGAATCCATTTATCGTAGTAACTAATACTGATATTTTTTGACTAATATTAAACAATTTTTATTTCCGGTTGACACGTCACTTTCGTGAGACGCCTTTCCGGCGGATACTTCCGCTCCGGAATGTTAAAAAAAATATTCGATAGTAGTGATAGGATCAGTTTTTCTGTCACTTCGTGTCAACATATGCAAAATTAACGTGTTCTACTATTTCGAAGACTAACAAAACCGAGCAACTCAGCGGCGGGGAGAGGGGATAAATCTGAAGTACGTTCCGTTAGGCAATCGTCGCCATTATCCGTGTTAGAGTAAACTTATCAAAGTTAATGAGCGCATAAATTGTAATTATCGGGAAGTCCCGCTCGACGTGAACATGAACCGAACGCAGTTCTTATCAAAAATATTATTTGGATTATTAGTTGAATAAGTGCCTTAATATTTTTACACTGATAATTAATTTACATTTCGTGTACGTTTAATCCATTACACGCTTTAGCTCTATACCAGGGTAACACAGTGATAACATACGCAGTGTGTACACTTTTGCGTATAAATCTATAAATATAAATTACGTATTTAAGGGAGCAGTGCCGGGGGTGATTTGGGCGTAATATTTTATCTGGGATAATTTACTTCTTACATTCGTCAGTGTATGTATTTTTGTTTGTTCGCGATATTTTATTTCAGGTATTTTCAGATTTTATGTTTTAATTAGTGCGATCGGACATCAGTAGTTCGTCTATAAATATATACGCGTGGAAATAAAAAAAGATTAGTATCTTTGAAACTGAATACTACGTTTGAAAATAACGCCGAACGACCGAATTTTTTATTACCAAAATTGAACCGCTAATTATTACACGGTACCACCATTTAAACAACGCTACAGTATCGTTTAAAACATATGGGTTACCGGCTGAGTTTACTCGCTGTACGACTCGGGCGCATTCAATCTTCGTTCTAGCATAGCCATATTGTGTAAATAAAGTTCGCATTCTGCCAGCGGTGAATTCATTCCCGAAAGAACATACCTGTTTGAAAAGTACGAATTTCAAATACAATTGTCTAAATTGTACGCGTTGTGAAGAGCCGTCTTATTCGGAAAGTATCGTTAAATTTGTGGGCTTTTTAGTAGATTCGATCGGGCAGCAGCATATTCTGTTCTTTTCCGAACTATTACACAGGGATATTTGTAGGGTTTTATTTTAAATTATTTTTGTTGTAATCAAAATTAAATATATATTTAACATATGTCATATATGTATATATGTATTTCTTAAAATAGTTTACGTAAAAATAATTTTTTCTTCAAATATTTCTCTTTAAGATCATAATTGCTACACTGCTAATAGCTGTTTTCAATAATACACACTTAAAAACCGAAGTTTGTAAAAATATCGTTTCTTTCTTAGTTCTTCAATACTGTTTTATTTCGCTACCGGAACACATACTTAACGATACTTTCCGAATAAAACGGCTTCTCGTCTGATACATTATGGACGACTGTTAAAGTATACAGATATTTCATGAATTTTTGAAGGACCAGTATAAAAACAACTTCGATTACAATGTTATTACATTTTTTCCGTTCAGTCGATGAAAATCGGTTCCGGAACGCGTTCATGTAGAACTTAATAGTCGGGGAAATAAGCGGCGAATAATACACATTTATTAGCTGCGATGATGGGATTACGGGTGTTTAGTTTCAGCAGTTAAAACGAACAGATGTGGTTGGTATATATATGTACGAACAAAAAAAAAAAAAAAAAAACACCCACTAGCTAGCTGCCCTTTCTAGTGTTGCACACAAATTAACAAATATATGTATGCACATTAATACGTGACAATGGGATTGACTTATTTCATATGGACGATGTCACGTTTAAAAAAGTGGTCAGTAATTTTGTCTGTCGAAGTTCATCTATTTATCAATTTCAACGATCGTTTATGAAAGCGGCGTTTAGCCCCCCACCACCATGACGGAATTTTAAAATCAAATTTAACTACACAAATTGTGCTCGTTTTGTGCCGAATTATGCTGATAATGAAAAATTTTGTGCCGCACTGTAACACGCGGTATTAGTAAAAATTGATCTCCGGGGCTAACTAGACGATAGCCCCCCCCCCCATAAAAAAATTTAAGAATTTTTAAAAAGTTATTATGTCCGTATATAGCGCAATAGTTTTGTGACGAATTATGCTAAGATAATAAACAATTTTGCGCTGCGCCGTAACAAGCAGTATTAATAAAATTTTATCTGGGGGCTAACTATTAACGGATATAATCACTTTTTAAAATTCTTAAATTTTGCGGTGGCTATCATCAAGTTAGCTACGCAGATAAAATTTTACTAATGATCCATTTTGTATTGCGGCACAACATTTTTTTATTATCAGCACAATTCGTCACAAAACAAGCACAATTTGTTTAGTTAAATTTGATTTTAAAATTCCGTCAGGGGGCTATCTTGGCGCCGCTGTTTACGAAGCGTACTTGAAAATGAGCAGTGTACATGATGGACCTGGTGTTTTTAATTTTTTTAAATTTATTTAAGAATGTATACGACGTTATAAAGCTGCTAAATATACGTGAAAGCGTAAATTATTTATATAATTTAATGAAAACTGTAAGTCATAATTACCCCCTGAAAAGGACTGGTTAAATAAATGAATAATTAAATGGTTTCCGTTTGTAAATTTGTCTCTCATTTAACAAGCTTACGATAAAAAAGTTACACTGTATTGTCGCTCTAGCGTAGCCGAAGAATATGTCTTATACTAAGCGTTGGATTAAGTATGTTTCTTGTTTTTATAATAATAAAACGTACTTTATGTTTTTTAAAGATTTTATTAATGTGCACCTAGCAGCGTAATAATAATAATTACGTTCTAATGTTATTTCTCTTCATACGGAATGAGTAAATTTAACATTTGGATTTCGTTTTCTTTGTACGTTTGATCGGCTGTCACCGATTTCGTCATTACTGAAAATGAAGAAACAAGGCCGCCAGAAAAAGGAAAAAAACAAGATTAAAGCTCAGCAGCGGGGACATAAAGCAGCGAACATTACAAAAACTAACGTGGTCGCTTAAGTAACAAGACGGATACGGTTAAATAACGTGCGAGAATGCAAGCGACAGACTAAAGCAGCTGAAACACCGGCTAAGTGCGATGATAGATTACAAAATTCACGTATACATCAGTCGTGACCGGGAGCTACCACCGAGCAGACCTTCGAGTTAAGATTCCATTTTGCCTTCTTTCGGAACATTTTCATTGTTATATCCCAAAATCCTTTCTCGTTTCGTCTATTTCTCTTCTTTCGTATATTAGGAAGCTTTTTGAAAGTTCAATTAAGCGGCAGCATAACAATCTGTTACCATACGTTGGTTTTTTCTGTTCTTGATCCATCTGAGCGTATCAGTTTCTATCGGACGTTTGTATGTCATTCGTCAATAAAAAATGTTTAATTGCCACCTTCGTTGACATTTTAATCGTCTTTCCCATACTTTTTGACATAATCTTCCAACGTTTCTGTCTACTTTGCTTCTCATATTATTAGGAAATCCCGAAATTTTCGGACGGGATGGGACGATTGGTATTCTCAATTATCGGGATTTGCCGAATTTTCGAGATTTCCCCCGAGTTCTCTACGGGAATTCAGTGATTTGTTCGGTTTTCTCGATTCTTTCGGGATTTCTCAGTTTTTTCTAGACTTTTTAAAACTAAATTAAACGTATAGAAAAACCGACGATAAGTAACTGTACCGTTTTTTTTTTTTTTTTTTTTTTTTTTTATGTATTATTTATATAAATGAAAATAGGTAACAAGTATGTAATTTTTATTAATCAGAATAACATGATTATATTTAGTAACATTATAGGCGTAAACATATTAACAATTTTACATCAATAATGTAACAATTTTACATAAGTGTTATATTGAACCTTTCAGTAATGTGCTATAACAGCAACAAAAATAATTTACCTAGTATTTTTCAATAGTAAGTATCCGAGAGAAAAAGTACGCACTGCAATCTAAAACAAACGTACAACTTTCTGTACAACTGCGAACACCCAAAACACAAATAACAATATTTTATACGTCTCATACATTGTTTTACAAACGATTTTTTCGTAGTCTATCTATAAAAACAAAAAAAAACCTAATCTCGTCATTCTCAACACCGCAAAGCAAAAAAAATACTTAGCTTCATTTTGGGAAAATTAACACGTGTAAAAATGAGAAAATTTTTAGCAAAGAGATAGGTCAAGTAGTATTACATTACTTTTGAGTAGTTTTAGTTCCAATCACAGATGATTTAGTCATTTTTAGTAAAAATTATGAGGCAAGTTGAAAGAATCGAGAAAGCTCGAAAAAAATCAGAATTTTTTTTTTTTTTTTTTTATATTATTTTATTGATACAATCTTAATTTATAATTAAATAAGTATCTACTTTAATAAATGTTGCCTTAAACTAAGCCAAATCCGTATGGAAGCAACAGTCCATTGACCACTGCTCCTAACATATTACATATTTACAATAAATAATAATTACAATCGTACATCTTATATCCTATAATGTATATGTATATATACATACACATATATATATATATATATATATATATATATATATATATATATATATATATATATATATATATATTACTAAATTAAATCTGATGGATGGCGTCGTTTAAGGCGCCTTACGTCTTCTTTGGTGTTAAGAAGTCGAATCATTTCTACGTTAACATGTCGATGAATCCGTTTTCCATGTTTAATGGCCATTTGCTTAATAACATCATTGACTGATGTTATATGTAGGTCCCTATGGATATCATCATTACGAGAATAGCGATATGCATCGACTATTGTTCGCAAAATGATGCTCTGCCTCGCCTGAATTTTTGCACGATTTGAATTACTGGTACAACCCCAGAGCTGTATTCCGTATGTCCATATCGGCATAATGATCTGCCGATACAGAATGCATTTATATCGAACATCCAGTGGCGATCTCCGACCTATCAACCACTGTAATTGTTTCGCTGTGTGCTTAATTTGTTGGCACTTCATTTTAACGTGCACATTCCACGTAAGACGCCTGTCCAAGTGCATACCTAAATACTTGGCAGAATTTACCTGTGGTACAGGTTTATTCCCCAAATATACTTGATAATTTGTCTTTGTTTGGCGGTATATGAACATAACATATGCTGATTTCTCTTCATTCAGTTTGACTTTCCAGTCCGTCGCCCACTTCTGTACATTATCCAAAGCATTTTGTAAATTGTTTGTAGCCTCGAGGTGGCTGCTGCTAACGGCTAAAATAGCAGTATCGTCGGCAAACATAGCTGTCGTTGTACTGTTGTCGGTCGGTAGGTCTTGGCTGTATAGAAGATACAACATAGGTCCTAAGACACTACCTTGTGGAACTCCAGCCGTAATATTATAAAAGTTCGACGTAGAACTTTCATACGCTACTCTGAACTGACGATTAGCCAAGTACGATTCTAACAATCTACACAGGTTTCCAGGTAATATTTTGCTCAGCTTAAAGACAAGGCCTTCATGCCACACTTTGTCGAAGGCTTGCGCAATATCCAAAAAAACTGTCGGACAGTATTTCTTGTCTTCAAACGCTTTATTTATGACAGACGTAACTCTGTGAACCTGGTCAATTGTCGAATGATGTTGTCGAAATCCAAACTGATGAATCGGCAGATCTTCTCCAATCAGCGGTAACAATCTCTTCAACAGTAATTTTTCAAATAACTTGGATATCACCGGTAAAAGTGATATAGGTCTATACGATGTTACTTCAGAATCTGGCTTATTCGGTTTCTTAAGCATTATAATTTGCGTTGTTTTGAAGCAAGACGGAATGTGTTCGAGACGCGTACATACATTAAAGAGGTAGGTCAACATGACAATACCTTTTTTTGATAATTCTTTTAAAACTTCTGGGGATATTTCATCGATTCCGGGAGTTTTCTTTGAATTGATATTTTTATCGATTTCAATCAGAAAATACACGGGAAATCTCGAAAAATCGAGAGTCCCGACTCGTCCCGTCTCGGCGTTTATTTTCCAGTCGGGAGCCCGAAAATTTCGGGATCTCGCACATCCCTACTTATTATTACACTCTTTACAGAATTCTTTCCTCCAATTCCTACTTTGCTGCGAGTTTAAACTTTCGAGGGCTATTCTTGTCCATTACCTTACGTCGTTTAATATTTTTCTCTTAACTCAACTTCGTTAAACTTGCCGACGATGTTCTCTTCTACTCCCTTGAACGCAGTATATCCTTAGTTAATTCCGATTTTTAAAGCTCTCTATTAGTACTGGAAAATGCTCTTTCTAATGTTCCTTTTTTTTTTTTATTTCTCCTCCTAAATCCTCGTCTGTTGTCTTTACTCTTTGTTCTTTCTTCGACTAGTCTTGCCCTAAACAATAATTCAATCCCTCTTGTTTTAAACTATTTTCGTCATTTAGGAATATATTTCTCGACAACCATATCTTCATTCACAGTCACATTAATCATCTATACCTATCTTCTCTCAGAAAACTCATTAAAAAGCCTCCCTCATAACTGTTGCGAAAGCGATCACGTCTGTATTCGTGACCTACAAATCCTTTATCCGCTCTATCATAGATTACTATTACTTTATTTATGTCGTTCCTGCCTTGGAAGTCTACCCTGATTCCGGCATCCTTGCTGAATCAAAACCCCTCCACTCTTTATTCGTTACCGTATTTAAGTTGTCGCTTTCTGATTAAGCGTCTCCTATTTATTCTTTGCTGTTTCTATCTACTCCTCTAACTTTCGTATGACCATTTACTATTCCTTATTTCTCTGTTTTCATCTCCTTCAATCTTCACCGCGAATTAAAAATCAAGCTCTTACCTATTTTTCTTTTTCAAGTTTTCCAGCTAGTTCCATTCTATTAAATGCCTTCTTTTAACGATTCATTCTAAATCTGTTCTTCAACATGTCGCTACTACTGTGAATCATCCACATTGGTTTAAGCTCTCTCTTACCTATATACTTGTTACTATCTTTACTGACAGTTCTAACGGGGCTAAACTGAATTGGTACTGTCCTTCTCCTGCCTCAAATAATTTTAAATTATTTAAATTTTCCTCCTTCTGTTCAACTTTCTATACGGAATCTCCATCTTACGCGCCGTTGTTTCGCACAAAGTGCTCGTAATCTCAGATGCCCAAAGTTTTTTTTATAAACTCTTCCGATTACGTAATACTCTTCTCGATAAGTTCTCTCATTCGTAATCTTTTCCTCCTTCATTCGATTGAGATCGATCTCCTGTGAATTCCTGGTGTCATTTGAACGTAATAAATTTGCGGATATAGCCGGTTCTTCAGTTTCTAGTGGCAGGTTTTTGAACACATTTTTAAATTACAATAGTGCTTTACTTCTCTTAAGTAGTTTGGTTTTTCTTCTTTTAATTTGTGTAAAAGCTTTTTGAAGTGATGATAATTCAAATCTCTTTAATTACATCTAATTTCGTGCTGTAACATTTTTTTTAAATTATTAATAATATATAACACTACGTGAAGCCCAAATTCAGTTTATAATTTTTTCTGTTTGCAATTTACATTCAATAAGTCTTACACGCCATTCTCGTTGTTTTCTCATCGCTAATTTCCCGCAAAGTACTCACAATCTCGAATTGTCAAAGTGTTCTACAAACTATCGCGTCTCCTATGTTCCTTCACTCTCTTCCGATTACGTAATATCTCTCATACGTAATCTTTTCCTCCTTCACTCGACCGAGATTGATCTGTGAATTCCCGGTGTCATTTGAGCGTAATAAATCAGCGAATATAATAGCCTGTTCTTCGGGGTTCCTAGTGGCAGATTTTTGGACACATTTTCGGCTCACAATATTTCTCTTCTTTCCTTAAGTGTATCATTCCGGACTATGGCTCAATTCCTATTCTTCTTCACTTTCTAACTCTTTTTACTACACAACCATCGCTTCCTTCTCGTTCACGGTTTTTAAGGATACCAGTCGTTTCTTAAACGCTTCGCAATCTCGGCTAATTGCTGCCTTTGTTTTAATCATAATCTCCTTCCTGCATCACTTTCTCAGTTTTCATCTGCATCTACTCCCTTTTGTCCTCTTCATTCCTCTTCTAATTATTTTCTTTGTGACCCTGATACCTTGTTTTATTTGATGTTCGGTCTTTTCTACTGAACAAGCGCGTCTTTCTACTTTTGTTTACTAAAACTTTGTATCCCTACTCTCTATTTCTTACATTCTCTCATTTATTCCTTCCCGCAAATTATTTCATATCCTCTATAAACATTTAAGAATACAACTTTTTGTTTTTTTTCTTCTAGTTTCTTGGGCTAATGTTCTTGTTGACAAACCCATTTGTGAAAAAAAAACAAATAAAAACGAAAAACCACGCAAATATAAATTGGAGATCAGATGCATGCCAAAACTAATGCATTATGTGACCGTATATGCGCAATTTGTACCAAAAGTGATATCACCCTAATATATTTATGGTTTACAAAATAGATTTGAAGAATGCTGCATACTTAGCCCAAATTTTGACAAATACTAAAACTAAGCTATTACGTCATCGTTGTAACAAGCACGTTAATTGTAATGAAAATGCGCCACCTCCGAAGCCATACTGGAATAACTTACCGTCAGCAGTTTACCTGAATCTTTAACACGATCAATACAGCCTGAGTTTACGGTCTAGAATTATCCGATTCGTTAAAGTAAGATAAAATCGGCCGAATGTTTGGGCAATAGGGTTTAGGAGAATGTTGCCCATTTTATAATACTGGGCTTCTACAATAGGCAACGTGCAAGGAAGCAGTGTCGAAAATACCATGGTTTATTTATATCCTAAACTATTTTCTGCTGGGAATGTGTTCTTTACTCTAAATCGGCTCAAATCTCTGTATAGTGTCTTTATTGAAAAACTGTGCGTATGTACTATTACAAATTAACTGGAAAGGTACCCTGTCTGAAATAAATAAGGCGCTGTTTGAGATCACTAAAAAAAGGATGATAACAATAAACTGTTTAAAAAAAATCCCGATGATACTTGAAGATTTACTGTTAAGAATTTAATAAAAATGCACTAAACAGTAAAAAATAGTTACTCCGAATAAAAAATAATATATTTCATCTACCTTAAGGGATTAGATAATTCTTATACAGCATTAATATTTATTAAATTAGGCGCTTTTTAAATTACAATAATAATTAAAAACTGCATTAAATATTCATTAAACTATTTCTGGATATTGTAATTTTAATTCGTCACCTCTTCTAATTAATGTAGTATAGAAATTATTATTTCGTCACCTTGGAAAGTACATCACTCTTGTATACACTTTTTTATCGAGTATTTTTTTTTTTTACTTTTTAATGTATTTTTATTAAATTTTTATAGTAAACCTTCAAGTCGTCGAGTTTTGAAAACGTTTTATTCGTAATTTTTAGTGTAGTACTTAAATTGTTTTGTCTCGCTAAAACTGAACCTTTTTAAAAGTGGCAAGCTTTTTAATTTGCGCTATGGCGGTTTAAAACACATTTTCTATATTTGAATCTTAAATCGTGATAGTCTTTGATAATACTTTAATTAAAACTACGTTTCCATGCTTAATATTGATAATATTTTAAGTCAATCGCGCCTGTTATAATAATAAAAAATTATCTAAAAGGACCACACTTTTTTGGATGAGTACTGGGTATCCGTGTTTGGCGATACTCAACGGTACGTCTATAATGGTATTACCGCTGAACGGTACACTTTCTAATGAACAAAGAGAATCATTAAAATCGGCGGCTCACCTGGGGGTACAAACTACACGCGCACAAGTATAAAAGAAAAAAAAAACATTCGCGACATATGTATAGCCTCTTTTTTTTTTTTGAAAGTCGGTAATAATAGGCAAAAACTTTTTTTTTTTTTAATTTTTCTTATTAATAAAATAAGTAAAGTGTTTTGAAAGTAGCAGTTTTGAATATTGTGTAGTGTGAATTTTAATAACGGTAATATCAAAAATATCTGAAATACATCGTACGAATAATAACGATGTGTCTATAATCATTATATTTAACAGATGTAGTAAAAACTTGTTGCAAGAATTCGAAAAAACAAATCCATTTGCTTCATATATATAATCATGCGACGAGCTTTTACACATCTACTAAATTAATATAATTATTGATAAGTGCATGACGTTATTTGGGTGACATATTTTAGGATAATTTTATATAAAATAATATTATTATTTTACTTGTATATTTTAAAAAAAAAAGAAAAAAAGGATAATTTTTTTCTTCTTCTTTTTTTGGGCTTTGATAACATAACCCATCGGCCTAAGATAATTTTGATATTACCGACCAACCCGTGTGAAGTACGTAGTTTACATGTTCAGACCTGCCGCTATCAACATGTTATCTATATTTATTACTTTTTGGTAAACTTTTTTAAAAATAAAAACTTGTTTTTATCAATTACTTTTTTATTCGAATTTTATTTAATCGAAAATCCGTGTTCAATTAACTTTAAATAATCTAAAACTTATCCTAATAATTGAAGCTATAGTTACAAATTACTCTATTTAATAACTAAAGCAATTCGATTATTTCAGTCGGTCTTTTGTTTTAACTATTAGATAAGTACCTACAAATAATATCAAAAATTTAGTTATCTGAAGATAATGCGAAATTTTGTGCACTTATTTGTATTTGCGCATCTTAATTTTCGATAATTCCACATAGCACGAATTTCAATGGTTATTTTCGGACGATGTACCTTAGTTGTTAAATTTTATTTCTTTAAAGATTCCTGTATTTTAAAACCTTAACGTTTAAAATATTTCATAGTTTATCACGTCTCTTTTAGCTGTCAAATGCGATATATTTTTTTATCTGCTGAATAGTGGTCGAAAAATTGTTAATAAATGTGACATCTCGTTAAGTAAAAATTACAGTAACAGTTATAATTAAAACTATAGATCTTAAGCTACCGAGTGAGCATTCATTTAAATATTCATTTTAAATACACCTTCAGTACGAATTTTTACAAATATCTGAATATTACATATTTACAATAGAAAATTTGGTACTTACTGTAAACATTTTGGGCGTTCTATATCTAGGCTACTTCGACTGTCGCAATAGGTGATTGTTAATACACAATAAAATTTTCTTTCGATTATCATGATTTAGAGAAACGTACGTCATCAGACGCGAAATAAATTATTTCTTTCCAATATCAACGATGCAGGATTTAAAAAGTTAAATCTCGCGCAGGGTTATAGGAAACTTTCATCGTGGTGCGTCATTTTTTTTTTTTTTTTTTTTTTCAATATGCTTTAATTAATAAATTGAATACAACATTGTTATATAATGTTGGAATAGAATAATTGTCAAGCACAACCGAAACAAATGCATTTAAATATCTCAATCGCATTTATAATGTCACTATTAAGCCATTACACAAGCCAATTTTCATCCAGTTTCACCACTATTTACTTGCGATGTGAATTATTCTATACTTCGATTACAGCTACGTGAGCGTTAAGATTAGAACGTTTCCGAATGTTGAAGTTCGTTATATTAGCTTTCAGTTGTATTACATTTTGAAATATAGCCAAATTGTGGATATTCTATCTTTCAAAACTTGTTACAATGAAGTTTTGATCACTTTTGCTTAATATTTCCTTAACGATATGTGATGATCCGAGAAGAAAAATGCTTGTTCACTCGATCTGCTACTGGCTAGTTCCACTTTGAAGTACGACTAGGCTTACACATTACTGATTTTATGTATAAAAAAATTGTAACGTAACTTCAAAATTAATTAATATTATTAATAAAATCGGACATTATCGTATTTTAATTTTAGTTACTATAATGTACAACATCTTTTTTGTTTTAACGAAATTGCATTTAAGATAAAATTTAACGCAATATTTACCGGCATTATAAAACTCGCATTCTAAATAAACCTTAGCGCTTATTTAAAATGATATATTCTGCTGTAGTTTGTTTTAATTTAAATGCGCTCGTTACGTCGATTATGTACTTTAAACCGGTATTTATATCGGTATTTGTTGCTAGCTGAGCTTTAGCTGTTTAAAATCATGTATGCATACGATCACTAAACATATAACTTTTTCGTGAAGGTGAAATATGATAGAACATTTTTAATTTGCGTATTAAATTTCTTTTTAAATTTTGTAATGATTTATTATAATCTGTAAATGGGCACAAATCGACTTGCTTAGAGTCCACTATCCCGACAACTGCAGAGTGTCAATGTTTAATTTTCTAAGTTACAAATTCATTTTTAGCGTCGCAATATAAACAGTTGACGGTCCTAGCGTAGGACCAAAAATTTTATATACTGCTTGTCACTAACCCGATAACATTAAAATCCTACTCAACAGATTAGTTTAATTTTTCTTTTATTAAACAGTACAGCTACATAATGAATTACCGTTTTTAACAAATTCAGCACAATATTAGTACGACGCTGGGGGGGGGGGGGGGATTCAGATCTTTACATCAGAGATAGTCGACAAAAAAGAATCAAGAGCTTAAATAACATAAGGAAAAGAAAGGGAGAGAATGAACGAGGCTTTGTAAAGAGTGGCAATACCATTAGATAAAATAGAAGAGTAAAAAAAAGTTTGTTCAGTTAAAAGTGATAATCAATGATCGGGAGACGGCTTTAAAAAAAAAAGAGGGAAAATTGATGAAGTACTCAAACTGTACCTAAAACGTAAAACGTCGGCAGCATTTCGTAAAGAGATTAGAGCGACATATAGAAGGAGAATCATGAAACTAGGGGAAGCGAGTATGGGAA
Source organism: Icerya purchasi (assembly GCA_039619475.1). Classification (NCBI taxonomy): domain Eukaryota; kingdom Metazoa; phylum Arthropoda; class Insecta; order Hemiptera; family Monophlebidae; genus Icerya; species Icerya purchasi. Next base: position 261,438,157 of record CM077116.1, on the reverse strand, counting down.
GGTTGGATAGACAAAAAAAAAAAAAAGGAATCCGGGATAGGGAATGAGAAAGTGCAAGAGTTAAAGTAAACTTTGCAATGAGCAGCTGCAGAAAAAAACGGGAAGAAACCTACCAGAAGAGGAAGATAATCGAACGAATCAGTCAACTAACACATTTCCCTCGATTATAAACACGAATCCAAAGAGATCAATTTGGATTGATTAAAAAAGGAAGAGATCGTGAATCAAGAAACGAATAAGAAGGGTAACTCGGTTAAGTGAGATCTAGCTTACAGTACGCTTTGAGCATCCGACAGGAAGATTGAGCAGCAGGACGGAAGTTTAAAAGACTAGAAAGTAATTTAAAGAAGGAGAGAAAAAAGCTGCGCCTACTCCACTGGATCCCTTGGAGGCATCAGTGAAGACCTCGTAAAATTGTTGGTCAAAGAAAAGCTTAGATTCCGTAGAAATAAAACTGAACGAGACGGGCAGCAATAAGAGATAGAATTGGAGTTTTGTTGACGGAAAAGCGCCAGTTAAGTAAGATGAAGGAATAAAAAGAAATAAAAGAGAAAGAGGAAATTGCCAACCGTTTGATGAAGAAACGATAACCGAAGTAGGTACATCGAGGAAAAAGAGGAGAAATGTGAGTTTAAGCATGCAGAGTTGCGGTAGGTGTAGATTTTCCGGCACCAAGGCAGAGGCGGAGACGTTCATTTTGGATACAATCGAGTTTAGGCAGAAGGAATCTAGAAAAATTTCCATAAATATAGCAACAACAGAAATCAAGAATAGAACGGATAAACGACTTGTAAAACATAAGCAAAATCACGGGATCACCTCCCCAATCAGTGTGAGAAAAGGATTTTACTGAGGTTGAGCCTCTTTCAGGCAGACAAGTTTTTGTTTTTTTTTTTTCTTTATGGATTTGTCAGTGAGGATATTATTAGGCCAAGAAATGGGAAGACGGAAAAAATAAATGTATATTCTTATGCGTTTAAGGACAGAGGATAAAAATAATTCAAAGGCAGGAATAACAGAAATAAAAGTAAATGAAAGAATTTAAGAAGCACCGATATGGGGAGTAGGGATATCGAGTTTTATTAGAGAAGACTAGAAGGATGATTGCTCAGCAGAGAAGGTCGCAAAATTTGATTAGTATCATAAACGAAAGTATATGGAAGGAGTTGAAAAAATTATGTAGGAAGGTACGATTAAAATGAAGGCGACAAATAACAGAAACTGTAGAACGTTTAAGAGAGGGCAAAACAAGGAACCATGGGCGAATAGAAGGTTTGGTTAAGGAATAAAAGTCGACTATCAAGAAAATCATCGAAATAACGAAGAGCGAAGTAAGGGGGAATGGAATATCCTACAGTTATAGAGATAAAAGACTGAAAAGATTAATGTTAACAACGCAACAAAAGATTTATTCCTTCTTGGCAAAGAATCGGCCGCCCGAGTTAAAGTCGAGCGGTCATTATCTTTTTCCGGAATTCAGAGTTGACTCTCGTTTATATCGAAAACTAGTTCATTTTTTGTCGTCTATCCGACAGAGTCGAATTACCGTTTTATTTACACGTGTTTTTAACCTGGAGAAGTCGACTCACTTTTGGGCAAGACGATGACTGTAAGTGCTAGTCGACTCCGACTCTGAAGCAGAAATCGCCCATCATCTCTAGTCTTTAACTCTGACGCACGACGACATTTATCTCAGTTATTACTTTAACGAAAATTAGGTTTTCTGTTTTCGCTATGAACTTACGTCATTGTTAGACCGCTTATTGAAAAACTGTTATTGGTAGTGTTCTCGTAACTGGCGCTATTGCGCAGAATAAAATTTCTTCTCACAAACCTACTGCACACTACCAGACCAGAGAGATACTCTCAGTGACCACTTCGAGACCACAATATTCGGAAGTATTATCATTTTATATGTCCAGACACGGACCAAATGAAACGGAAAACGATGATAACCAGGTTTTACGGATTACACGGATGGTAGCTGCGTAATATCTATTCGTAAGCTGTTTTTGCAAACCACAATTGAAAATCAATTTATTTTCCAACCAACCGGTAGATTTTACCTAGCTTTACAATCGTATTCCTATTTATACTGAGTTTCTTAATCGTATTTCGCGATTAAAATAAGAAGAAATGTTGTAAATCTTTTATATAAATAGAAAACGTTTGTAAAAATGAAAAAATTTAGCAAATTATGAAGGAAGTTATTATTGAAGTTTGTTACACACATTATTTCGAACGCTTATAAAATGAACAACATATAACACTTTATGAAATAATAATGTTAATAAAAAAATTTAACGTTAGTATAATGCTGTGATCACGAAGCTATTGCTTCGAAACGCGGAAGCATAAATTTTTCAATTATATAAACATAATTGTTTCATAAAGTGTTAGATTTTATGAAGGAAGTTTTTTGAAAGAATGGAAAATGAACAGATAAGTAAAAATTGATTTACGAAAAGCTGATGAATTTTTTTTTAAACAAAAATCTCGAAGTGAGATTTAGTCTAAAAGTTTTATAGAATTATACTACAGAGTAATAATAATAATAATAATAATAATAATAATAATAATAATAATAATAATGAAAAAAAAAAGATTACATGGAAATTAAAATATTTCAGGATAATATAGTTAACGAGTGATATTGCAATTGCTTTTAGACAACATTGAGTCAGCGCCAAATTTAAATTATAGCTGTTAAAAAACGAAATTAGATACGTAATCACTCGTTTTCTATAAGCCAAGTATTGGAAACATCACGAAAATATTTAATGTTTTTTTAATTATTGCAATTTTTTCTTTTTCTTTTGGACCGACCCCGTCATTGGCCAGTTTTCTCGATTCCTTAAATTGTTAAATATTTATCTGATTAACCTTGAAAAAATTGTTGCAAAGTTCTTAACTACGTATTTATCATGGTCAAAATTTATAATGTTTTTCAATTATTCAAACATAAATGTATTAAACGATCTCTTGCTCTAGTGCATTTGGTACATTGCTATATATAATATTCTCTACAGCTCTCTGCTCATTACATTTTTCACATATTGGATATCACTTGGTATACGAATCTAAATAAATGGCTAGCCGTACACTGCAATGCCCAATTCTCATTCTTGCTAGGTTTACAATATAATAGCCTCTTTCTGATCTTCTATTTGCATAAAACTATTGTTAGTGAATCACGATAACCTAGTTGCTTGAGTGCTTGACTTCCGTTACGGAAGTCTCGAATTTCATTCTGGGCGACGACAGAAGTTACTACGAAAAATTAAATTAAAAATACTCGCTAATAGTCACGAGTGGCAAACATGCATAATCATATGCGCGCTAGGTCAATACGCAGCAGACACACCAGGGGGACTGCACTTGTAGCGCGATAAATCAAACATTTACAATATCATTTCGAACTGTAGTCTTGCGCGTGTACACATTCGTACTGCATATAAACAATTGCCCAGTACACAACCTATATCTGTGCAGCTGATGTGTACGAATAGGTTGCTCACCAGCCGAATATTATGGATCCGTTTTCTTTCGAACCTATTCATATATACTTTACCTTCAGTTTCATTATTTTTTGAATATGCTTTATCCCGCTGAATGTGAATCTGTTCTTTAAAATTTATGGGGTATTTCCTCTCTTCAGTTAACCTTATTCTGAATTATTAGATAATTATCCGCCCTTGTCAACCTGTCGGCCATCTCGTTCCCAAATATTCCGCAGTAAGCTGGAGCCCACTTAAACTTCACTCTGCAATCTGTCCAGTCTAACAATAATCCTTCTTATTTGACATTCAACATTGTATCGATTTGACATTCCGAGATTCTAATTAATGTATTAGTATTGCTTAATAATAATTATAATATCTTTTTTTTTTTTTTTTTCGGCTCGCTGACAAAGAACATTGACCCATGTTCGACAAAAAAGAAAAGTATTGCTGAATTAATTATTTAGATTCGTATGCGGTCAGATATCGCATCAATGAAGGATACAAGGGGAGCGGCAACAGATAACGAAGGAAAGGAGAGAACAGATACAGCACTGTAGGGAGCAGAAATATTAAGTCTCAGAAGTTGAGAGTAAAGAAGTAAACGTTCAGACGACAATGTGGAACATTCGAAAAGAATGTGGTTAGAGTTACATTCGTGGATATCATTTGGAGGGTGTAGCGAACAGTAAGGAGAGTCTGAAAATCGATAGCGAGATGAAGGAAGCAAACTATGATCGAAACGCAATCGGCATAAAGAGGAAATAAAATAGCGCTGCAAAGACGGAAATTCACGAAACCAAGGATTAACTGGAAAATGCAGCTGAATAGAAAAATTTAAGAGGAAAATTGGTTAGAAAAAGAGGAAGGGTATGAGTCTGACCAAAACCTATAATGGAATTTTTTAGATAATGCAAGTAAATTATTAGCAGTGAACTTATTAATGGGGAGTCCATTAACAGCTGTACTACGAGACAACTGATCAACTCTTTCATTTTCTTCTATACCAACATGGTCTGGAATCCAAAGGAACTCAATCTAAATGTGGTAAGTTTGGAAAAGGTTATGGATAATCGAGCCAATACGAAGAATGATAGAATCACAAGAAGGATGAGGAAAAACAGATGAGATAGTTGTAAAACACTTTTAGCATCAGAGATAATTAAGAATTTATTATTGTCTCGTACTAAGGATGTGTAAAGAATGGCTCTTAAAATCGCAACCGACTCTGCAAAGAAAATAGAGCAAGTTAGAGGAAGTCTATAACTTTCAAAGTAGTTGTGAACAGAATATAGGAAGGATGCTCCAACGCCGTGAGGACTCTTCGATCCGTCAGTATAAAGAATTATAATATCCTTACATACCTAAAGAATTATCTTTTATCGAAAGTAATTGTTTTTTACTTTTTTTACCGATTTCAAAACAGTTATACATTGATCACGTCCGCTTTTATTTTTCAATGTTTCTTTGCCCATGTAACCAATTTTAATGGTTCTCTGTTCTCCCCGAAGTGTACCGGCGGCCCGCAATAATTTTATATTAGTATCGGTGAATATTTCCAAAAAAAAAAAAAAAGACTGAGTCATTAAATAACGTGAAAAAAAAAGATACGATCTCTTTAGAGACATATTTATTAATATTTCAGAGACGATTGACCCGAAATATTATCAATATTAAGCATGGAAATGTAAGTTGGAACGAAAAAAATGTTTAATAAAACATAAAATTGAAATATTATACATGTTAATAATGAAGGCTGAAAAGACGAATTCGAATAAAGAAAATTGAAACGGCTACTCGGCGCCATTTAAGGACCTCTGACGGAAATGTTACGCATCTTAACATTTCTACGTATAACTCTTTTGACGATGTAAACTGATTCGAACTAGTACCTCATTGAAAATTGTTCCGAGCAACAGTACCTCCATATCAGCCATTATGAAGCGCCAAAATTTTAAAATTACACGTAAGAACCATAAAGTTAAAGGGGCGATGAATGCGAGTGACCGAAACTATTATCAACGTTAATTTATACAACAATGTAAATTCGACTGGAGGTGAATTTGAAACTGCAGGAGCGCGATTTACAAGCTCATCGCTGACGGAATTTCAACGTTACATTGTTCAATCTTTGTAGAGTACAGAGTAATTTTCGGTTGATCTCTCTGTATTATCATTTGAAAATACTTACACAAAAGAAAATTACGAAGTGAAATTGTTTTTTAAAATTAATTAACCACCTCACACCCTAAAAACTGAATAAAAATTCATTAAAAATTAAAATACAATCACTCGATAAAAAATAATACATTATTGTTTTCAAGTAACATCGGTACCCTTAAAGTACCGCGGTACACCAAATTCAAATTACAACAATTAAAAAACCTTATTAAATATTTTCGTGAAGTTTTTTTTTTATCGAAAACGAGTTATCGTGTTGTTATGCTAATATGGTTTTTTTGAATAGTGGAAATTAGAGAATTTGGCGCTAAGTCTATTAAATTATTCATTTTGTTGAAAAATAATATCACCTGCAAATTACCATGAAGTGTGTAATTTTTATTAGGTATTCGGTTTTATTTAATTTTTTTAGCGTAAATCGTGAAGCTGGTATCTTTTTTAAAACAATTTTTTCAATCTACCTTTCCATGGTATAAATAACGTATTCCTAATATATTTTAAATCAATCGTGTTTTTGTCATCTTTTAAGGAGGCACTTCAGTTATCGTGTGAGACAATAAATTATTAAAATCGGTCTACACGGTCAAAAGTTATACGTCAAAAAAAAGAAAAAAAATGGACGATAGAAAAGAGAACTACTTTCAACTTGTTTGGAATATTTTAAGATATTTTCGATATCGTTGCGCCGGACGATTTAATGCTTTATATTCTATTTCGCCGGTAAAGTTTGTACAACTCGTAAGAAATCTTGTAATGATCTGCGAATAGGTCGCGGTCCGCCCAAAAATAATCATGCAATTATTGCATCGTAAATTATGCTGTAACCCGATAAAGGTTAGAGAGAAGAAGCCAGTAGGCAGAGTAAGTCTGTCGATGTGTTAACGAACCCACTTAGTCGGCCTATTAAAAATAAAAGAATATATCATCCGAGGGTTAAGTATCTTCACTTTAATTCTAGCGATACGAAACAAGCTGAAACGGAATGTAACAATGGTTAATTAATTCAAAAAAGCCGGTAAATGCAGTACAAATTAAGTCTGTTGTAATCAGAACGTGGCCGAAACCACAATTAAGTAAAATGGATTCATGATTCCCCTATAACGAAGCTGTGAAATTTTACATTAGTACTCAAATGGATACCAGGACATAGTGGAATAAAAGGAAATGAATTCATTGACACACTAACAAGGAAAGTCACGGGAAATGTGAACAGATCAAATACCATTGGACAGATTACGTACATACTGTTAAAAATATAGCAACAAATAAACAAAAAATTAATTTTGAACAGAATAAACTGCGGAAAATATCATTTCAATATACAAAAAGAGCAACATATCAGGAACCCCCATGGTGGTACCTTCAAGTCAAGGAGAACCTACCTAGAAATTACATAAAGCAAATCATACGGCTTAGAACAGGACATAAACAGCAGACCGATTAAAGAAACTGAACATCATCGAATCGAATAAATGTCAGTACTGCAATAAAAACTACGGGGAAAATATTAATCATCTCCTATTGTACTCGATTCCAAACACAGCGAGATGAACTTATAAATAAATTAACTCAGGAATATCACACGCTACCGATAAATACAGCATCCATTCTTACAAATCCATTAGGTAGAGTCTGGCGTGAGGCAAAAGCAGAAAATAATTATGTAAAACTCAAACCATATTTACAATCAGTACTAGATTGCGTTAAGGAAATTGCTACTATCAAATCTAAACAATTTGGACACCATTCAAAATACGATGCTTTAGTTGGTATTTATGATCCAAATGGCAAAACTATAGAGATCAAAAAACATTATACTTTTCTGAAAAAACATTTACCTAACTTAATTCAAGAACTTTATCAATACCCATTAAGAAATGCAACATTGAACTTGTAAGATTTGAATACTACATATATGACACGTTTAACATATTAACTGGCTAAAAGGTTAAAAGGAAAGACCAGGCCAAAAAAAAAAAAAAATACATCGTGTAATAAAGAACCTCCGAAATGAGACCTCTCGAGTTGGAAATTTTGAAAGTGTACTTCTTCTTTCGAGTTCTAACCTTGTTCAAGTACTTTCTCCCCAATGACTTACCTCGAGTTTCTTTATTTCTTCCCCAACACTTTGACTTTTACACGCGTGGACGTTTGAAAAGATGTCTGGTTCATTATCGCATTAGCATTATTAGCAAGTTTGGCGTGCTCGCGCATCCGGGGTTTGTAATCGATTCACTGTTCCCGATCTTTTCCATCGCAGACCAACCCAAATCTTCTCCCTAGTGTGGATCAGCATGTTGACCATATTTCGAAGTTCTTTCTTGCTAAATTTTAATCAAACGTTTTGCTTTATTTTACCGTACATTAGATGTTTCTTGGGGCTCTTCCTGCTCTACTTTTCTGTGATTTACTAGTGGAGAATTTCCTCTTACATTGAAACAGGTGTTATCCACTTTTTCTAGTCTCGAACAGCCTTACTCTTAGCCTTCGTGTTTTGTTCGGTGCAACGCCCACTTTCTTCGTAATGATCTTATACCCAAAACATTAAGGCGATCAACTCTTGTCTTCACATTTTTTTTGTGTTTTGCATGCAATCCGGTTACCCCGAAGTACTTCGAGTATTTATGATCCTGCTATTTCCAATTTATATGTACAAACGAAAGAAGCGAGGGTTCTAACAGGATTCGGCTTCAAGACATTTTCAGAGGGAGGTAATCCTTCTGAAAGAAGTGCAAGATTGAAGTTTCTACCTCTTCGAAAGTTTCACCTTGTACGTTTATTTGCAATATATTAAAAAGTAGCAGTGACAAACTGCAATCCTGTCCACAGGTCCCTTTCATTGCTTCTGCTACAATATTTTCACTTGATATTGTTAGTTTTTGGCTTTATGTGCAGGATGACCACGTTTCGGTATTTTTTATTTCTATGTTTGGATTCTTTTTTCCCGACGCAGCCTTCTCGCCCTTTAATTTACTAGATTTTTATACTTTTCTTCCGTTTCTCATTAATTCTCCAGTATTTCATTTGTAATTCACGATTTTTGTGAGCTTTATTTTCTTCCCCTAATGTTTCATTTACAGCATCTATTGTTATTACCCTTTGATATTATTTCACTTTCAACATCCAATTTATTATGCTCCGACTTGAAAATCGTTTTATTAGCCATTTTGTCGCCCTTCCCTAAACCCTCGTTGGATCCTATTATTCTTTATATTCGTTCCTTAATTTATAATTTATTACCATTCCCCGTTCTATCCCAATTGACCTGTTTTGGATTGCAGGCCATTGCAGCATTGCCGGGAACGGTCTTGCCGACTCTTTGACATATTTAGCTGCAGTAAATGGTCGTTTCATAGACAGATTCCCCTCTCGAAGTCCTCTCTTATCGTTCTCACCGCGACTTTTGTACTGATCTCAATCCATCTCTTTTTTCCATTCCTAATTCCTTTTACCTTGATCCTCTCCACCTGCTTCTTCCTGATTTAATAATTTTCCCTGCATCAGCCGTTCTGTTATTTTTTCCATAGTGTTCGTCTTCGCTTGAATAATAGTCTGCTTTCTGCTTCTCTCTATCGTTCTGATATTGTTCAGTTTTTCATCCTCCTATCTTAAATTTAACCTGTGATGCAAATCATATTCTATATTCGAATGCTCTTCTATTTTCTCGAAACGCGCAGTTCTTTATTCCGGTTTGCTTAGCATTGGCCGCCCGACTCCTTAATATGCCCACCACATTTTAGCTTTTCCATCTCCTTCTGTTGTTCCTGTCTTGGCTGCCTTCATAAGTCGTTTACTCAGATGACCATGAAAGAGGCCATCTGTCGTTATTGCCCAGAAACTCAGCCAGAAACGCTAGAAGATATGGCCTCTGCGACTACCATAGCCGAATTGCTTCCCGATATAACCTGCCATTTCAAAAGTTTCTTCATTCTGCTAGTCCTTTGCATTGGATAAATGTTCTGTGTTAATGCGCTAAAAAAAAAAATATATATATATATATATATATATATATACATATATATTGTTGCTATTGTTTCTTTCCGTTATTATATAAGTTCGTACTTTGTCGAAATGAAGTTATGCTCGTCGTACAATTTCCTTCGATCTCTTCGCAGTTGCATTTTCGCTATAACTCCTTCAGTCAGAATTATTCAAAACCGAAGTTTCTTCAACAACTCATCTTGCTCCCTCAAAAATATTCCCAATGATTTTAACTATATTTTGTTTTTTAAGTGTAAATGTGTTTGAGTCAAATATACACCATCACCGTCTACAGGTGGTACCGTTAAAAGTTTAACGATTTAAGAAACTTATTGACTCCCCGATTTTCCGTCCGTAGTAATGAGAAGAACCGGCTGGACTGTAGGACGCTTATCACGGGCTGAAACTGGTGCTCGGACTAAAACACAAATGATGATGATGAATTATACCAACATAGATGATTATGTAAAATTTTTAGTAATAACGAATAAATTTCATAATTCGCTAGTGCAGCATAATTAGATCTAATTTTATTTTGGTATTTAAAGATTGTTGGAAAAGTCCAAAGGAAATTTTTATGATTTTTCCCTTATTTAGACACCTAATATACTTCGCGTGTAATTTTTTTTTTTTTGATTATAAAACACTGCCGAAAAAGAGTTTTAGAAAAAACTAGATTTTTAGACGATACGAATATTTTTACTTAAAGTAGCTCGGTTTAGTTTTAAATCCGGAAGTCCATGTAAACATTTTAATTTTCTGTTCAATTAATACGAAACTGATGAATCATTCTGATTTGGATATCTGTTCCATTTCCAGAAAAGAATATGAACGTTTATCTAAATTTTAATCGATGAAATTCGTTTTCTCGATTACAATCACAAGTAAGGCGAGTATGAGAGAATTATAACATTTCAACTACTTTGAACGGTGTACCAAGATACAAAACTATATGTGAAAGTATTGAAATGTATAGTATCGCGTAAGCGTTGTTGCATATCTAAGTGTATGATATATGTAGCAGATAAATTTCAACAGGAAATCGTTTAGTACGAAAATGAACGAATTCAGTCCGGAATTAAATCGACAAATTTATACACAGTATTCTGATAATACGAAATCGAACAAAATTCATTTGATACGAAAACCTTAATATTTTTTTACATTTTTATACGCTTTATATTAGCTTCACTTTCCGTGTCAGTAATGGAATTTTGGAATCCATTTTTCACCCACTTCCCGACGTCCAAATGATTTGAAATGTTTACTAATTGTCAGAACCCGATGACCATACAATAATATTGTGCAGAAAAAACCACCTACACCGATCAATAAATTTTAAAAATGTAAATATTTATGAACGGAATAATTTTTATTTACCGCGAAAACACGGCAGCGGCTTGACGGAGGCAACGGATCCTGAGCCGATCTCATTATGTTTCCCACCACGACGCGCTCAACGAAAGCAACGGGTCTGTAGCCGGTCTTTTTCTCCAAGCCGTCGCATAAAAATTTCAAATCATTCGGACGTCGGGAAGTGGGTGAAAAATGGATTCAGATTGCTGTATGGTATTGTTAAATTTTCGGAAAGGGTGAACTATATAGATGCAACGGAATTAAGTATAGTTTTGGTTAAACGCAGAAAATTATTACAATCAAATATGATCCTTCTGTTACATTTCCCCTTCAAGACCAAAAAATTAAATTATAGTTTAAAAAACTGACAACAGATGCTTTATATGTAAGAAGCGTTAAAAAGCGTAAAATTAAAAATTCTTTTACAATACTAACCTAAGAGTGAAGAAGTGGATATGAATAATTAGTTTTAATTCACAATAAAAAATTAAATTCTTTTAAAATATTAACATAAGCGTGAAAAAGTGAACATTAAGAATTGACTTCAATTCAAAATAAAGCATCGGACGGTTTTATATCATTTACATTTGTTGAGGGACTGCGTGGCTACTGATAAAATTACCCCCCCATGCTTTATTTCAAATTGAAATTAATTATTTATGTCCACCTCTGTACTCTTAGGTTAATATTATAAAAGAACTTAATTTTTTATTGTGAATTAAAATTATGTAATTAATAATGTTCACTTCTTCACTCTTAGGTTAGTATTGTAAAAGAATTTTTAATTTTACGCTTTTTAACGCTTCTTACATATAAAGCATCTGTTGTCAGTTTTTTAAACTATAATTTTTTCTATTGATGACGCGATCAACAACACCGGCGTAAATATTACCGTGACTGATGGTTTTAAGCGATAACGAAAATTGTCGCGTGAGAAGCGTGTACAAGAAGACATCGAAATAGCACAGCAATGAAACGAAAAAGACAGAAATAAAATAAGCAAGAGAACGATAATGTGTATATAAGTGCGACAAGTGCCGAGGAAACATTCTTTTTCTTAGCGAACATTTGTTGATTTTTGATGCCAATTCAAATTCCGGAATTTTCGAGAATAATTTCTGGAAAACAAGTTGGTGCAGTGTGCGAAAGAGAATTCCTACCTTTTTTTAAAAAAATGCGGAATATCACTTGTATCCTGTAATTAGATAGATAACCTGTAGAACATTTTTAATGGGTTTTTTTTATCCGATTTGTTACAAAATTTCTATTACGCAATTATGTACAATCTCAGTTTTTTTAGAACATTACAGCAAGAATTCGGTTAATACGGAAAAATATTTTTCGTCCCCTCAGTTTTTCGTTTTAACCGATTTCGACTATGTACACTAGTTACTAGTTTATTTATTTTGAACGGGGGTTATTAAGTTAAAATCTTTATATTTATTTAGATCTGCTTTTGGTTGTATAAACGAGTGCGTGAGAGTATTGATATGATACATATTTGTGTATACATTTACATACATATATATATATATATATATATATATATATATATATATATATATATATATATATATATTAATATATAAAACTTAATCCTTCGGGCTTCACTTCCTGGACTTTTAGATGGTGGACCCCTATAATTCTCATTTTCCGTTTACTGTGCACATAATGGTTTCTAATTGTCGTCCGTTGACGACGCTTTATGACGCAACTTGCTGATTTCATTAATAACTTTGTGGGGTGTGGGGGTGCTTATCAATTTGAATTGTTATATATATCCATGCTAGTATATGTATGCATAAGTGAATACATTTGTGCGTATTTACAGCTATATTAAATGTGTATATATATACCTGAATTATGTATATGTTTATGAGTATACGTGTTATACGTAGAAGGTTAAATAATATATAATCAATTTCAATAAAAAATTAAATTAAATTAAATTAAATAAAAAGAGGAAAAAAACGAAAATCAGAGGAAAAAAGTGCATATATGTACTTATATATGCAACGAGTTAGCATTGATCTATTTGGCGTAATATTCTTGTACCATGTTTTGTTTTTTTCATATTTAAATCAAAATTTGTCTTATTTTGTACTTTTCTTTTCAAATTTTATATTTCGTTATAATTCTAAATTTAAATTTTTCTTTCCACTATTCGCGCTAAATAGAGCATTTGTGGATTTCATAGCGACATAATAATAATAATAATAATAATAATAATAATAATAATAATAATAATAAATGATTTTAGTGGATTTTTTCAAGCATTCTAACATCACTACAAGCTTATTTAACGTTATACGTCTTCAAATCTTCATCTCGGCTGCTGTTACAAATGAATGAATAAATTAATAAGAATTTTACTGAATATAAATTGCGAGTATAATGTTAAGAAGAAGAAAAAAATTAACTAAAACCGATTTTCACTTGATTTTACATTTTTTTTAGCGATTTTGGCCAGCTATGAACCACAAGAAATAACACGTATCATCATTTCTTTTTTCGCTCTCGCCAGTGTTTCTTCATTAATTCTCGATGTTTAATTTTTCTTTCATTTGTCAAGCCTGCTCCAGTTTTCTTTTTGTTCTTTTCTTTGTATTGTTGTATCTTTCTTCGGCAATATACTTCTATCCATGATTTCCTCTTCTTCTATTCCCATTTCTGTAATGCCGTCTTTCACTTCTCGAAACCAGTTACGATATATGTAAGAAGCTATGCCACACCAGAAGGATCTCCCAAGCCGGACAGGTTAAAGTAGAGTGGTCAGATACCCAACAAGGCGCGACTGTATCTTATGTTAGAGACGGCTTCCCGACAGTTTACCAGGTCAGGAGCGGCTGAAATGATACTCTGAGACCAACAATCTCGGTTTTATAAACGTATATAATCCTCCGACAAATTTTACATTTTACTATTGTTGTTAGGTTTTTATCTTTTTCTTAATAGGTTCGCAATCAAGGCATTAGCTCATGAAAAAATAAGAGAAACAAAAACATACGTTGTATTCTTAAATGTTTATAGAGGATAAAAATAATTCGCGGGCAGGAATAACGAAAGCAGAAGGAAATATGAGAGAATGTAAGAAATAGGGAGTAGGGATATAAAGTTTTAGTAAACAAAAGTAGAAAGAAGCGCTTGTTCAGCAGAAAAGACCGAACATTCAAATAAAACATAATATCAGGGTCACAAAGAAAGTAATTAGAAGAGGAATGAAGAAGACAAAAGGGGATAGATGCAGGTGAAAACTGAGAAAGTGATGCAGGAAGGAAATTATGATTAAAACGAAGGCGGCAATTAGCCGAGATTGCGAAGCGTTTAAGAAACGACTGGTATCCTTAAAAACCGTGAACGAGAAGGAAGCGATGGTTGTGTAGTAAAAAGAGTTAGAAAGTGAAGAAGAATAGGAATTGAGCCATAGTCCGGAATGATACACTTAAGGAAAGAAGAGAAATATTGTGAGCCGAAAATGTGTCCAAAAATCTGCCACTAGGAACCCCGAAGAACAGGCTATTATATCCGCTGATTTATTACGCTCAAATGACACCGGGAATTCACAGATCAATCTCGGTCGAGTGAAGGAGGAAAAGATTACGTATGAGAGATATTACGTAATCGGAAGAGAGTGAAGGAACATAGGAGATGCGATAGTTTGCAGAACACTTTGACAATCCGAGATTACGAGCACTTTACGGGAAATTAGTGACGAGAAGAGAAAAACGTGTGAGATTTATTGTATATATTAATTACAAGTATAGTATTACAACAAAATTTTTTGAGCACCACGTGGTGTTACATACTATTATTAAATTTTAAAAAAATGTTATAACACGAAATTAGATGTAATTAGAGAGATTTGAGTTAACATCACTGCTAAAAGTTATACTTTTACGCAAATTAAAAGAAAAAAAAAAACAATCCACTCGATGCCGGTTGGCAAGAGAATGCGTGAACACAATGGAGAGAGGTCACTGAATCTACCTATTTATTATTCGATTTGGAAGAGCAGACAGGAAGAAAATCAGTCGATGTTCAAAAGATAAATGCAGCTGCAAAACAACTAGGAGGGGAAGTGAAGAATCAGACAAGGGAAAATGCGAATACGATCGAACCTTATCATATTTGAAAACGGTTAAAATTCGTTACTTTTGCACTGATAGAAATTTACGGCACTAGTAAAGAAAAAAAAAGAGTCGAGGAATGTGTAATGCATTCTGCATCGTTAATTTGCTAATTATAAGGAATGCGGTTTTGTTCTGGCTATTTTACGTAGCTGACCTCTATCAGTTACATACTTTGTTGCTTACATCGCAACATTTATCGAATAATTTACCGCTTTATCAGTTCCACCTTTTTCGTCGGGTTATAATTTTTTCTTTACGGTTTTGTTTATTATTTTTTTTTTTTTTTTTTAACACTTTTATTTTTTTTTTTTTGCAAATATTTATGAGAGAAATTTCGAAAAATAACGGCGACTTTTCTCTATAATGGACTTCGAAAATTGAGAAGACCGAATGATGGCCGAATTATGAATTATTGAAAAGTCGGCTAACAGCAGCTGTTACCGTCGAAAACGAGCAATTAATTAAACGCCATTATTTCATAGCCGACTGATTAAATGTGCTTGATAAAATTTTGACGTTTTATGTGATACTAAAATAAGTACACTTATTAGAATAATACATTTATTATATAATTCTGACGCGTTTCGAAGCTTAAGGCTCCATTTCTGTGCGTGAAGTTTTAATCTTCAAAAAACGTCGGAATTGCGTAATAAATGGATTATTTTGATAAATACTTATTTCAGTATTATTAACAGTAGAATAAAACTAGTAAATGCGTGATACTTTTATAAGTACTACGCAAATGAAATATTACAATATTATGGTGTATACCAAGTCAGCCGATTCCTCGTTGCCTGTCTTGGTTCCATTCTATTCCTTTCGGTCGTCGCTCTTCTATTGTCTTCTCCTTAATTCGTCTCCAAATCATTGTCTACTCCCCACCTTTCGCTTTCGATTTGCTCTGTCGCCTTCTCCTTATTGTTCTCTTCACGATTGTGATCCTCTTTGAATATATGTGATGCTGATCACATTTTCTTCGAGTGTCCTGCTCTTCGTAATGAACGCTCCCTTTTATACAGTCAGCTCTTGTCATTAGGTCTCCTTACTCCCTATAACTCTTCCTTTATCCTCTCCTTTCCGTCATCTTCTGTGGTGTCTGCACTGCTGTCCTTTGTTGCGTCCATTTCGGACCGCCTAGCTATTTAGTTCTTTAGCTTAGTTTTTCCTGTTGTTGGGTCAATGCCGCTGGCGCACCCACAAAAAAAAAAAAACAACAAAAAAACCAACGGAGCGAATATAGCTTTTAATTATTTACGAGTAAGCGTTTTTTATTAATTACTAATATTGGAGATAAAAATGATTCCACAATTTGTATTCTTTACAATTTGGAGTTACTTTTGAACTAATGATGGAATTAATGGCCGGATGGTTAGTATGGTTCACGCGACGGACCAAAAAAAATAAAATAAATAAGAATTACCGTACAGAAAAATATTTTAAATATAAAATGTTTTTTTTATTCATCGCACAAGAAAAATAGAATAAAAAAAAAGTCTAGAAATTATACTAAAAACAAAGTAATACAAGTTCGATAGTACAATTGTATTTGGCCTTTTAAAAGCGTAGTTGAAAACGAATTTTTTTTTTTTTTTTTTATTTATTCAGATGGTAAATCCCCGGTACTGGTGTATTCGAGAAATAAATTTATCGTAGTTACGAAAACATGAATATGCATTTGGAAACAAACCGGTCGATTTTTTTAGTTTTATTACGATGTAGGTCGAAACAGACACTTCATTTTTTTTCCCCTTTTCCCGAAACTTCGGATAGGGCACATTTATTTATTAAAAAATATTAATT
Organism: Icerya purchasi; assembly: GCA_039619475.1. Lineage (NCBI taxonomy): Eukaryota > Metazoa > Arthropoda > Insecta > Hemiptera > Monophlebidae > Icerya > Icerya purchasi. Next base: position 261,421,209 of record CM077116.1, on the reverse strand, counting down.
TATTATAATAACGGCATTAATATAACCCATCCAATTAAGTATTTGGTATTATATTAATTACCATTTTTTTACAATATCTACTATATTTCTATACTACTTACTTAATATAAATGTACATTATTTTTCCGGAATTTTATTTCTTCAGTTGCAAATTTGTTAAATTCATTAAAATAATTTTGTACAAGTTGTTTTATATCATAATTACAGAGTCTATTATTATTATTATTATTATTATTATAATTGCAACCTTGTAATATATGAAAAACGTCATCTCTAAAATTACCTTATTACACAGTTGTCAGATTCAGATATCTTAAATTTATATAAATATACCTTAAATAGACCGTGCCCTGTTATAAATTGGACATTAAAAAAATTTGGCGTGTATTGTTTATTTTTAAATCTATCTATTATACTTGGGAAGAAAAATTGATACGCTATTCCATTATAATTATTCCATATTTCTTGAAATTTATTTATATAAAATTTATCCACAAGTTTTTTCATTTGCTTTGCTTTAAGTAGTTTATCCTCATATTTAAAAAATGGTGTCTTATATATTACGTTCTAAAACGGATGATCTATATTAATATTGTTTTTAATTGCGAACAAGCTTATATGTTTTTGCAGTTCGTATTCGATAGGTAACATGCCTGCGATAACTATTGCAGCCATATAGCTGGTAGTTCTGTACGCTTTAATCAGTTTAATGGCAACCTCTCTTTGGAAACCTTTAATTATTACTTAGAAATCTTTTAGTCCCTAGCATGTCAAAATAAATAATACTGCCGTAAATAAAATTGATACACACGTAATATCCGGAAGGAGAGGAGCTTTTCCTGTAGCAATTATCGTATATTATGTTTTACTTCCTTTTTTTTTTTTTTTTTATTTCATTAAAATTAAACGATTTTAATATTAAGAAAAACTGACTCAGAAAAATACAACCTGAAAGCCTGTTGAATTTAAGGAATCTGGATCAACAGAATTCGTTTCAGAGATTACTCAAAAAATAAGTAATATCGCAGTTTAATTATTGTACCACCATACATGTCTACATCAAGTAGCGAGCATTTATATACGACTAGATGGTGTTTCTTCAATAACTATATGCACAAAAGATGCTCTGGAGATAGCCGATTTTTTCCCTTCCGAATCGGCGATGTATATTTCGGTATGGTTTGAATATGAATAATTATGATCCTAGGAAATGGATTTTAATTATATTTATTCCTAGAGATTACATTTATCTACTTTCGTGTTGTTCACAATTCTGGTTTAGTTTCCGTGAATAGTTAAATAAACATCATCGATCCTTTTTTCAAAAATCTATAAATGTTACAATTTAACCAAATATGATTATACCGCAATATTGTTTACAGTAAAATATTATAAGTGACCTAAAAATATTTTGAAATCCTATTTAATTTTGAATAAACTAATTAAAACTGCATATAATGCGCGAATGAAATTCATTTAGACTGTGCTACGTACACTGATAAATACGATTCTTTTTTTCCTTTTTTTTTTCCGCTAAGAAGGGGGGAGGGTTAATTTGTGCTATAATACTACTCGCGTTTAATAAATAATAAGAGAACACTGTTCGACAACGTTTTATTTTCGAATATCTAGTAGATCTATTAAAGATTTAATTCGATTTTTTTTTTCGACTTCAGGTTTATTTAATTTAATTAATTGGTTCCATTTTTTTTTTTTCAAATTCGCTAAAACTCACCGGGCATATTCTTTATCGTCTCAATTTTAATTATTCGAATTTTCCTAGAACAAATTTCGTTTGTTATCCGTACAGTTGACTGTATATTCTGCGGAACATCCGGGAATAGTGGGTCATTTTCAGTGTGTGAGGCTGCGAATTTTTGTGTTTTAAATATTTTTGTAAAAATATTTGTGGAATTGCCCTATTAGATTAAAGATATTTTGACATTTGTATAGAATGTTCAAAATGTGGCGGTGGGTTCCTCTAAATAGGACGCTACTTAGTCTCTGCTCTATAGATAATGTCGTGACATTTGTTTGCAATATATCATCAGAGTGTGCTTTGAAATGTGGTCGATGTTAATACTACTGCAGCGATTTCAGCGTGAGAATTTTCCCAAAATATTTAACACGTGAGTCCCGCTTCGACGTGTCACGAGGGGACTATTTACTATTACTACAACTACTACTACTACTACTACTATTATTATTATTATTATTATTATTATTATTATTATCGTTATTACTATTATTAATATTATTATTATTACTACCATAAGGGGATTTCTTTTTGACTTGACAAGAAACTTCAAAAGAAGTAAGATTTTTATTTGAAACAGGTGTAGTTATCCGCTTTGATGATTTTCGTATTCAGGAATATGTTGAGCAAGCTATAAATTCGTCGAACGCCGAAAATCGAAGGGAAACATTATTCGGTCTTCACGCTCTTTAATATTCTAGACTTACTGTAATGTAGTAAGAAAATAATTTTATTTACCGACTGTTCGACGGGTGATGAGCGGTTACCTGCAGCATAAAGAAAGACGTATTGTTCCGTTAAAAAGTTTCTCTGGGCTGTAGATTTTTGTAAGGTGATGGTTATCACTGCCGTATTTTTTCTGTCCTTGATTGTCGTTAATCAAAGTTACGATTTTTTAATTAACCACATCGCGGGAAATAATTGAGCTTTTTAAATTTTTCCAGCATAGTTATCAAAAATGAAAAAAAAAAATTATTAATGTATTTTCTGCGGATAAACTGTTAGACATACTTTGATAGTATTTCTCCGGGCTAAATCGTAGAAAAAGATAAATAGGTTCTGGTTTCTTATGATTTTTTTGATTATGATACAAAGTTTAAAGTTTTTAGTTAATGTGTGTAGAATGGGGTAAGAAATTTTTGATACTCAATCGGCGTAATTGCGTAAATAGTCGCCGTGAACGAATAAAAATCGCTAAAATAGCCGAAAGCCACTCGGTCATTCTATTCTGTATTATTTTAAAGTTTTATTTTATTTTTCTAACAGATTATAAATTTAATGCAGTGATATGTATTAATGTTTGAATGTAGCTTTTTTTTTTTTTCCATCAATCAATTGTAATTTAAAATATAATGACGATTTTTATAATGGCTACGTGGGGAAAGTGATAAGGTAATCTCACTTTTTTACTTTTTATTGCATTTTTATTAACTTTTTATAATAAATCTTGAAGTCGGTATTTTTTTTTTTTTTTTTTTTACCTTTTATTATACAGTGAAGTGTACTACACGTTCATCGGAAATCGATTTCCTGTATTTGCTTTTCCTTCAGTTTGGGCATCTTAGTAATAGTACGTGATGGCTTCGCTCGACTTTATTTCGAACTTGCAGATCAATTAAAGTACTCACCAGTTCTACAGTAATTTAAAAATACAACGATATACGTGCGCAATACCAGATGCATGTGTGAATTTTATAAAAATAGTTAGGCTATTTCTTTAACCAGCTGCTTTGTATATTGATCATTTAATATTGTACAGATTAACCGAGGCCGCCAGTTCATTTTTGGTAAGATTTTAGTTCATTCATTTATTGTTCTATTCCGAATTTGTTGAACTAATTCAAAATGTGGAAAATAGCAATAAATGAACGAACAAAAATCTATAAATAACAACAAAACATACGAATGAAAAAGACGCTATTTAAAATTAACGACAGCGCATAATGGGAAATGAATAAGAAAACAACATTTTAGAAATAATGAAAAAAATTGTGAACATGAAATACTAAGATTTTTATTAAAATTATTGTTATATTGCCACACGTCAGACAACTCCCAAACATACAAAAAAAAAAAAAAAAATAATAATTTTTATCAAAAAAAGTTTGGCCTAACATTGATTAAAAAAATTAAATAAAAAAAACGAAAAAAATTGTAAAAGTTATTAACCTGAAGTAAGGAAGAATTCAACAGTTTCTTCTTCCATACATTGGTTATTTTCAGGGAAGGAAAGCTCGAACGACGTATCACATAACGTAATTTCATTGACCATGTTAGAAAACTTAAAAAAAAAAAAAAAAAATTTCATAAAATAAAAGGCCAAACTTTGAAATTAAGATCTATTAAAGAAATACATTATAAATTTAAAAATGATTTAAAAATGAAAAACTCTTAATGTGGTGCATACAGCTAGATCCAAGACCGTGTCTGAGGCGGGATTTTCAGGGTTTTTCTCTGAAATGTCTGCAAAACAATGACTACTTGGATTAAATAGACCAAAATTCAGAATAAGCGTTTACTTTTTTTCAATTTTTGACGAAATAGAATAAAATTGAAATTTTCATGAATTCTATAGAAACGACTGTTTTTTATTTATTTTTATTATAGTTCGTCTTGTTCGTAGGAATATGAACTGAAGAAGGCAATACGAACTGGGGGGACTGATCTAGAAATTTACCCAGTTTTTTTATTAAACATTAGTAAAACACGTGATCAGCATCGCAAACACGCTCTTCATTTGAACGGAGAGGACAATATATGGAGAGGCAACTAATAAAAAACGAAAACAGGAGGAAGATAATAAAGTATGGCATCAGAGGTCACGGGTTTGAGACTTGTCTCGTCCCGGATCCAAGTCGCTCCCAAGTTTACCCAGCCTGCAATAATTGAGTACCAGAGAAATCTGGGAAAGTAAAGGCGGCCGAGAGAAAGGAACTGGCCTCCCCACTTTCATTAATTCCGTTGGGCTTAGTACATTGTGAACCCTAACTTTACAATCCCGATGCCCTATCAAGGGTATGGGACTTGCTTTTTTTGCTAAGAGTGCAGACGAATAACGGAGACAACAACAGAACGACGAAGTAAAGGAAACAAAAAGAACCACGAATTGGCAGGAAGACTAGGTTGAACAGATAGATAAAAAGAACAATTATTAGAGAAAGAAGAAGCGGTAAATATTCGATGATACCATAATCTAAGATGAAAACCTTTGTACAGCGGAAGGAGAAGAGACGATGGGACATATTAAAAGAAGAAGTGAGAAGTGGCAGCAACCTGAGCGAAGGAGTTCGCCGCTTCATTACCGAAGATGCCCGAATGACTAGGTACCCACAGTAAACATCAATTGATAAAATCACAGGAATGATCAGGTAAATGAATTGAAGAGCGGTCAAGGAGTCAGATATAATTAAGAATTTAGAGGAAAGGTGATTGGAGGGAATGAAAATAATGGAATGTAGGATAAAAGGTGTTAAAATCGGCTGTGAAAATATCAATAACATCAGATATGCGGACGACACAGTTTTGATGGCTGAAAGTGCAGAAGACCTAACTGTATTGACAAAAGCGGTGGAAAAAGTATGCAATAAATATGGACTGATAATTAACGTGAAGAAAACGAAGGTAATGGTCATCTCAAACGACCCACACCCTATCGACATAGTGATAAACAATGGCAGACCAGAACATGTTGATAAATACAAATATCTCGGTGCCTGGATTAATAAGTATGGTGACCCAGACGGAGAAATTAGATGTCGCATCGAGCAAGCGCGTTCTGCCTTTATGAAAATGAAAAAGACACTCACAGCTCATGATTTGGACCTTGATTTAAGATTCAGAACTCTGAAATTCTATGTCTGGTCGGTATTACTATATGGTGCCGATGACGTCCAGAACGCTACACCGATTAGAAGCCTTTGAGTTTTGGTGTTATAGACGCTTACTCAGGATACCGTGGACCAAAAAGAAGACAAACGCTGAGGTATTACAGACAATGAGAAAAGGAAAAGAGCTGAATTACACTGTCAAAAGAAAAAAAAAATAGAATACTTCGGTCATGTGATGCGTGGGCCGAAGTACACATTACTGCAGAATATATTGATGGGAAAGGTGGAAGGTAAAAGAAAAGTTGGACGAACAAGATTAACTTGGTTCAAGAACCTACAGACATGGACAGGTTGCAGTGTTGAAGAACTGTTCCACACAGCAAAGGATAGGGGTGTCTACAAAGGGAATTAATCAAGCTTGCCATCAGATAATGAGCCTAAGATCGAGAACGGTCATGGCACCGAAAGAAGAAGAAGGATAATCGTTAATACGTTTACGGATGTAGAACAGAAAGGGGGCAGGTGAAAAGATTTTGAAAAGCCAAAATCTGGAAGGATAAAAGAGGCACCGATCTTTATCCTTTCAACTTCTTCTCTCGTTTCGAATACGGAGCTTATACATGTTCTACATATAGAAAAATGCGTTGAATAAACTAAAACACAACAATGACAATAACAGGTAGCTACTATATAGTGAGTTTATCACCACGTTTTACCAGTTAATCAGAGTTCCGATAGAAGAAATTATTAAATTTCATATTCGTCATCGTATTCGAGTTTAGTTCATTTTTGCAGATTTCTTTCTCATATTTTTCATTTTTGTTCAGTTAATTTGTCTATTTCCGCTTTTATTGTTATTCTGTTTTTCCCCAAAACCAACTACGGTTTGTTATATACCTCAGAGTTTGCTCGGCGTGTAACAGTTTGCTAACCCATAACCGAAAATTTTTGAAATTTCGGAGTAGACGATGGAGTGGTGGGGTTAAATGCGGTTATGGTAAATCAGCCAAAGTTGGCTTTTTCGCCGTAAGACGTTAAATATGTGGATGTTTGATGTTACGGTTCCATATGTATGCGTAAACCTCGTCAATATTTACTTACCGAGTTGGCATTAACCAGACGATGGTTTTTAAAATTTTTTCTTTACGTTACATTCCATTTTCTTTTTTCGCGTAATTTTTAGTATGTTCAATTTAATTTTAGTTTGTTCATTTCCGCTCTTATTCATAGTTTGCATTAGTTCTCACGCTATGAATAAGAGCAAAAATGAACGAATTAAAAGTTCGACTAAAAATGAACTGAGGAAACTGATGTGGTCGCTTAACAGAAATATCATTTTTTTAACGCTTATTTTAATGACTACTCTATCAGTAAATTTACCGATTGTACGTATGTAGCCACTGATAAACTTTCTAATACGCGGGTGGGTTATCATTGAAGGCAGTATTTGTTAGCCAAAAGATGCATGCAGTAATATTGAGGATACGTAACATTACTGTCAATGATGAGCTTGTAAATGGCGCTATGGAGAAGTTTCATTTATTCGAATCCTATTAAGGGGAGAAAGCACATTAAGGGGCTTATTATTTTTTGCGAATTTTTTTGAAAGGCAACTATAATTAGCTTTTTAATCACATTTTGAGCTGCACTTCAGATATTTTTCAAGTATTTTTTATGAAAAATGTTAAAGTTATAAGCTACTGTTCGTAGAGGTTCTGACTCACACTTTTGGCGTGTAATGTACAGGTCTCAAAATTCACTTGAAAGTAAAGGAACAAATTTGTTTACATTATTTACATGTTTTATTATTAGATGAACCTAAGTACAGCTAAAAATATTAAAAATTTAAAAAATCGAGAGGCGTTTGAAAAAATAATTTACTTTTTACATTTTTTTTGTTCTTTTTTCAGAAAAAATAATTATTCAGAATTATTATATTTTTTTACAAAATTAAGTTCATCTAATAGATAATTTTACGACGTTTGATTTTTCTAAATGGATCAAAAATCAATTGAAAAAAGTAATTTGGAGAAAAACGCATTTAAAAAAATTCCTGGAAATAACATAATGCGCTTACATTTGAAATCAGCTGTGCCAGCACTACATAGCAACCTTTCCTCTATAACTATGATTCCGCTTAATCGTCCCCCTCTTGTCAAGCTTCCCTCGCTTCCTTCGTCTCCAGAGCGCTATCTCTATTTTATTTTTAACGCGCTGCTCGTTCATTTGTTGCGCGAGATTGTTCCATGAGTCAACTGCAATCTCCAATTCGTTGAAAACCAACAGCAAGCCACAATTTCCCTCATTAAACAAGATAGCGGCTAAAAGTGTTACAACTTCCATTACTTTCCAGTCCGCAATGCAAATGCTTTGGAGCCAAACGCCAAATTTTTGAATTGAAACTTTCGTTCGCATTTTGTGTGTGTCCACCTAAAAACATCTTGCCAGTACGTCTTCTCTCGACGTGTCTTCAAATATATAGGTAATAGTTCTTTCTAAACGTCGGAGTGTAATGGAAAATCGGCTGAGTTTCAGGTTCAGTTTCAAGAGTCTTAGCCCGTTCCGCTTACAGCCAATGCCTGTTCTACGGTTCTCGTGTCGACGGTTTTTCGTCTGTGAATACCATCTGATAAAACGTAGCCCAAATAGCTTTCTTCATATCTTCAACGCCGTTAATACTTCTTCGAATTGCTAATCCATGGTGCGTGCTCGGTTTTTTTTTATTAAAATTCAGTCGGTTTACCTTTTCCGTCCAGTTTTTAACTTTCTTCAGAAATGGATTAATATTGAGAAAAACTGCACATGTATAAATTTATCACCTTTAGGATGCGAAGATACCAGTTTTTTCCAATAAATTTTACTATACGTGTCGAGAAGTAAAAACAAACTAATACTAACCGACGCTGTTTGAAATACGATGGACGTTCAATGAGTAACGTAACACGACTTGTTTCACGTCTGCTGTTTGTTGAAACTGTGCGAAATTTATATAGGAGCTAGAGGAGGGGGAAATACGAACACAATCTTGCCGTGTTTTGTGATCTAATCAGTAGAACTTCTGTACGCACCTGTGAAATACCAGTGTTAGTGAACGTTTCCGATCCAGCGAGTTGCGAGATACGTGCAATCGTAAAAATTGTTGACAGCTAAAGAAGTTGCAAGTGCAGAAATTTATATCATTGACTGTGCACAGTGGCGGATTTAGACTTAGGCCCGCGGGGTCTGGGCCTAGGGCGGCAAAATTTGAAGGGCGCCAAAAGTTAAAAGATGACTAAAATTAAAAAGGCACTTGAACCTTAAAACATAAAATTGTTGAAGTTTTCCATCAATTGTGAAATTGAATTTTATTATTTTCTCTCTTACCATTAAACTGTAAAAAAAAAGTGACATAAAGAGAAAAATTCTATTAACTTAATTATTTCAATAAAATTTTATAATTTTATTACAATATATTTTCTATTTATTACACAAGATCTAAATATTACCTACATAAAAATAAAAACAAAACCTCTAGCTATGAGTAAAAAATATTATTTTATTATGTTTACTTGTGCCACTAAAGCGTAATCTGAATATTATGAAATAATTGTTTTTTTCATTTTTATTTAAATTTTGCATTTCTTCATGCGATTCAAGCATTCGCCTAAAAATTAATATGGGTGAATTATTTTAATAAATTACTAAAATCATTAAAGTCGTAGAATCTGAAAGAATCCTATACAATAATTAAGATGAATGAATCAAATATATATTTTTTAACAATTTATTAATATTATTCGATCATTATCATTTTTTAAAAGTATTATGCTTTATTTTCTAATTGCAAGTTATTGAAAACTAATGTTTATGATATATTGTGATTGTATCTATCAAATAATTATAATATATTTTTACGATAACTGAAGTAAGTTGGTTATTAATATCTACAAATTTTTGATATATATATATAATATATAATATGTATATATATATATATATATATATATATATATATATATATATATATAATATATAATATATATATAATATATAATATATATACAGGGCCGCATTAAGGAAAAAAATACGCCGGGGCCAAATAATTGCTAAAGGCCCCCTTAATTTTCCCCCCAATAATTGAAGTGTACATTTTTATTTTATTTATTCAGTAAATTAATAAAATCGATCATTAATAATTAATTCTAAACGAGAGACACGGGTCGAGATTTTTTAATAGCGAAAGTTTCAATTAGATCATCAAAATTTAATTCACGAAGTATGTCGCACTCGGAACTCAACATCATCCCACGAAAATCAGAATGATATATCGTTTCACCATCTGAGCGCGCGTGCTTTTCATACTTGTAATTTTCAATCTTTGAGTGATTAACGGGTAGCCCCTTTTCAGTGAAGTGTCCCTTTTGGTGACAGCCCCCCCCCCGCCCCCCTTAAACCTGGCCCTATATATATATATATACTTTGACGTTATCAGCATGGGCCTAGCCATCATGGTCAAATCTGTCACTGATTGTGCACATTATACGATGCTAATAGCGTCATGACGTGAAATAGGTGTACCAATGGATCACGATGTTTTGAAGTAGGAAGAACGAGAATATACATAATGATCAACTCTAATAAGCTGCCAGGCGAGTATTGGAGCACGCTCCGTTTTATAGCCGTAGCATACGAATGACTTCGAATTTTGCTTTGAAATTTCTTGAGCATATTTTTGAGTAGTTATGCTGACAATATAGGCAATAAAAAAAATAAAAAAAAGAAAAAAACCGGTAGGTATTTATCATATTTTAAGTTTTCTGTCTGGCTTCATTAAAAAGTAGATTTTTTTCCAATTTTGCGTTGAACCATGGTAAACAACACTGAGAACATTTTGAGCGCAACAGCGTTTGTTACATTACTGAATATTTCTCTGAAGTGATTCCTTTTTTTTTTTTAATGTTTATTTTATGAATACAAAGTAATACTTATGTGGTACCGTCACCGGTCGGTACACTTTCGAATGAATACGATTTCATTGAAATCGGTCTAATTAATCGAAAGTTATGCGTGAACAAACACACGAAAAAAAAATAAATAAATAAATAAAGGTGTTATACGCGACAAACGTATAACACGTTTTTTAAAGTCGGCAATAAAAATTTAGAACACTTAATTCGGAGATAATTTATACTTTACTAGAATGCAGATACTAATAGGCATTTCAAAATTTCAAATTTACTTGTACTGCATACATTCTTGTTTTCTTTTTTTCGATAGAAATTATCACATCGGTCAAGTAGTGAAGGAACGAGCAATTTAATGACGAGGAAGGAATAAAAAAAAGGAAAACCGTAGGCTAATACAGAATGTATAAACGTGTCTGACAATTTAACAAACGCATTCGGTTTTCATTACGGACAGCTTATGCGTTAGTTTCAATTATAATACGGAAACCATCGTGCATTTCTAAGTGAAGCTAGACGTCTATTTATGATAATGTTACTCGAGGAAGTGACACACACGAGGAAATCGTCAACGTGTCAGTTTTACATTACAAATGGTATACAGAATAAAAACCAGTTTTTGACAGTAGAGCGAATAATTCATTTTTAGGAAGTGCTACACTACTCTTGTTTCGTGTCTTTAGCTAAAGAAGTGAAATAGAATTCAGAAAGTTTTAATTGCTACCTATTTCGTTATTTCGATGGATGTTATAATATGAGAAAAAATTGAATATATATCGTCATGTAATATATGTAAATATGTAACTCGATTAGTGAAAGAGGCACTAACGCTTTTGATAAAATTCACAAATTAGGAGTTATAATTCGATTGGTTGAGATCTTATCACCGAGAAAATACCGTCCATTTTTCCTTCGAACATCTGGCTCTTTTACAGGCTCTTTTACAATGCTAACCACAAAATGATCTTACTTTTCTTCAATCTATACTTACTAACGAAGTAAAGATACAGCATTTTCCAATAAATCTTAACACTCTCCCTGGATAACTTTTAAACCTCTCGAAATCCATATCCTACCATTTCCCGTTAAAATTTTCTCGCGTTAATCAGTGACTATCTTAATTTCGAGCATATCTAGACAGATGGTGGTAACAAATTCATGAACGTTCCGGTTGCTCAATTATCAATAAGAGAGGATAGAGTTCTGTATGCACATCTAGCCTATCCCCTGAATTTTTTTTTACATTAAAATTAGCTATAGTATGCTATGTAGGATTCCAGCTAAACATCCTAATATTTTCGGACTCCCTATCAGCTTTATCTTCACTGAATAATGATCATGATAAAGAACGTCATCCCATTATCGAAGAAATCATCGAAACGCTAGTCAACTTCAATAAAAATGCGGTTTTCTACTGGAATCGTTCTCACCACTGTGGTATTCCTGGGAATAAAATAGTCGACCTGTCTGCTAAATAATCGGTAAATGTTTCTTTTATTTCCAACATTATACGGGTATAATGGAAGTTTCGTTAATTTATTTATAAGAATAAATCTGAGAGAACCTCCCGGTGGTAAGGTATATTATTAAAATATTAGCAATTCTCCTTCATACATAAGTGTTTATCCGAAAAATATGAAATTTAATAAAAATATTCGTGCTAGTTTATAATAATAATATTTCTAGCTTACGAATTTTGAATTTCTTGTTTTATTTTACTTTATTTTGTTTTAGTATGATAAATTCGTTTTCCTATTTTTTTTTTTTTTATTTTATTTTCGCTTATTAATCTCCCGCATTGTTTTACGACTTCCACAAACGTTTCTTTTATTTTCTACAGTTTTTTAATTTCCGAATTTTGTTTATTCTATTAAAAAAATATAAAATAGTCCCTGTAAGAACAATACCAATTTTTTGATTTCATTCTGCCTTGTGTTTTTAATACGTTGTTGCAGTGAGTATTTTTAAATGTTTTGGAAACTCTTCACTGATTTCGAAAATTCGGAATAAATTCGAACGAAGTCCCGTCATGGTTATTAGTCGGTAAATTCAATTTTTTGTTTTTTTTTTTTTGTTCGTCTTTTTTAGTTTGATGAAAATAATCCAAATTAATGACCGAATGCAGCATAAAAATGATAAAGTTAAACATTAACCATAAAACATAAGCGGCATTTTATTTGATTTCATCCTATTACTAAATAAATTCAGTCATTTTCATTTTAACGGTAAGCATTCACTTCACTCAGACTAGCAGAAAATTGAATGATGCTCTTTTCTTGATACTGCGCGTCTTCAGTGCATTAATCTTCCTCCGATTACCGGTGATTCGTTTCAATTTGCAGGTGTCTTTTGCAACTATCACAGAAATAGGCGCCTTTTTTTGTAATATAAAAGTATAAAGACTAGGTCTTTGAACCAGTAACCTTTCACATCATTTACATTACGTTTAGTGTCACTATCGCTGACACATCACATTGTAGTTCAAAAACCAAAAAATCTATCCGGATATACTAATGAGCAATTTGATTCCGAAGCAAATTTTTGATTGTGTGTTTGATTATATCTAGCATTGTGGAAAATACAATATACTAACATAAGATTTCCAAAAGCTAATGATATTTTTGTTTCATAATCAACTTAACTTATACGATTATTTATTTATTTTTCTTTATGAAGTTTTTTTTTTTTTTTTTTTTGGGCGTCGAAAATTCAACCCATCGACAATGTAATATAATTAATTAACGCTATACATTAATATTACATTGTACTATATAATTATATAATAACTTGTATACTGCAGCACTCCCGGTGGCCAGGAGAGAATTGACACTAAATGGCAGAGGGATCTGGAAATTTATTATTGAGTTATACAAAATAATTCTTTGCGCCGTGTGAAAATTGCATTCGAAGATGAGGTGGTCAGCGTCCGCCACTTTGTCCGAGTCTAGTGGATGTTGGCAATAGGGAGAAGAGATTAAACCCATGTTGTACGAAGAAGCGGAGAGACGGTTTACCCCCAGCCGGAGGCGACATAAGGTAACAATGTACGATCTCTGGTACTCACCGAAACAGTCGTAATGTGGTTGAACCAAGGAACGTCAGGAATATTAGGTTGAATTCTTTTGTACTGTTGCGCGCAAAATGGATTTGCCCATGTAGCCTCCCGATATTCTTTATGAGCAGATCTAATGAGCTCGAATAGGTCTCTGTTTGGAAAATATGGAACTAAACAACTATTCATCCATGTGTCTTTGGCAGCCATGTCTGCCACTTCGTTACCGTAGATATCCGCATGTCCTGGTATCCAAACAAAGTTAACTACTACGCCAGATTCAGAAAGGGAAACTACTAGGCTTCTGATTTTATAGAGGTATGGATGGGATTTTGTGTTGAACGATAAGAGTTTCAAAGCTGATAAACAACTCATAGAATCAGACATGATAACGATATTTTCAGAGAATATATGTGAATTTAAAAAGGACAAAGCCTTGAAAATCGCAGCACATTCGGCACTAAACACAGAGGTAAAACGAGGAAGAGAAATTTTTTTAGTAAAGTTAAGACATGGTATAAAAAAGGCAGCACCCGCAGAATTCGAAGATTTAGAACCATCAGTAAAAATCGGTTAGAAATTCGGCCAATGGTCCGAAATTATCGCATTGAATACTCTGCTAGCGTTGTGCCTATTAACGAACTGAAAAGAATCCAAATCTACCTGTAACTTAAAGCAGTTATGTGAGTATGGGTATTTAAAGATCAATGAAGGATATGACGGTATGGTAATAAAAGAATATCTCTGAAGCCTAATTGCACTTAAAGATAATAGAGGCATTTTGGAGGTTTTAAATCTCCAATTGTTTTTAACATCCAAATAGGAATTAAGTAAATTGAAGCTGGCAGGAGGACAGTATTTCATAAGAAACCTATCTGCTAGGTACGATGATTTAACAGAGAGAGGAGGGATCTTGGTTTCAACTTCCAAAGCAGCGATAGAAGTAGGTAAGCAAGCACCAATTATAAGTCGTAAACATGTGTTCCGTATCCTCCCTAATTTGTTACGATTAGTTTGCTGAGGAATTATGAAAGAAGTAACAACCATAGTCTAAAATACTGCGATAGTATGCTTTGTATAACTTACTCATTGTGCACGGATCGCTACCCCAATTGACATTACAGAGGGCCTTGAGTAGGGGTAACCGTTTTTTAGAAGTTTGTTATACATGTAATCTACATGATGGTTCCAGTTTAATTTAGAAGCGAGAATAAAACCTAAGTACTTATGTGCCGACAATTATGAAGTTACCGATTTAAAGGAAAAATCAAAAATTTACGACAAACTAAAAGGTTTAAAAACCAATACAAATTGCGGGTGGATAGCGTTTAAAATTCGGCGAGGCTTAGAAATTTTTTTTGATGGCGTAGCTTGTTATAATTTTTTCATTTATACATTTTACTTTTTTAATTTATACATTTTATTTTTTTAATTTATAAACGTTTTATTTTTTTAATTTATACGTTTTAATTTTTTAATTTATACATATATTTGGCTGGCATAGTTAGTCTGATTTTTAATACAATAGTGTTCCATGATGCCTCTGCGTTAGGACTCGGTCAGTTATTAATTTCAGTGTTTTACTGGAATTGATTTTTCCCGCTTAAACTGAAACTGATTATCATGTATTAAACTATTTTCTTCCAGATAACTTTCTATATGTCTACGCAATAATAACTTTTGCTACGATTGATCATGATCCGTCTGTAAAACAGCGATTACATATTTATGGTCGGTGTTAGCTAATTGTGTTTCGGTCGGATAGAATATCATCGATACTTAAAAATTTCGCTTGCACTAAATGACGCGTCGAAAAATAATAATAAAGAAAAAAACCCTGCGTAAACAAAAAGATATTTATATGATTTTAAATCTGCATGCCAGCTGCAGGTGTGTCAGAGTGTGCTAAAAAATACGAATTAGTAATCGAATTTTTGAATCAGAACAGTTATTTCCCTGGATCAACACATATAGGTAATAATATTATGCGGGTTCATTCGTAATGTACTAAAATCACTGATTCGTAGATTACGGTTTACAGAGCAATTAGATACTGTTCTCTGATAGTTACACAAATTTTTTTTTAAATTGTCGAAAATATGAGAAATATGCGATTTTAATAATTTCAATAACTGCTGTAAAAATGCGTGCAATTGTACAACGTTTAATATAGTAAAAAAATAAATTATCTATTTGTTGAATTACAGCACTGCCTGGGCCGTCTTTAGGCAGTAGCATACGGGGCTCAGGCCCTGAACCTTCAAGCTATAGGGAGCCATGAGGACTTTGGAAAAACATTTTGTAAATAATAAAATTTTTTCTCAAATCTTCGGTAAATAAATAATATCAACATTTTTATTGAATAATTTCCTTTATTTTTTCATTTTAGAATAGAAGGTATTTACAAAATTTTGCGTCTTGATTTTTTGGCCGCGAATTCGGATATCAAATTGTTGATTTCGATATCTGTTAATGAAATTGGAAGCTACTTTGTGTAATCGAATTTCTCAAATTAGATTTTATCAATTTTAATTTTGAAAATGATCTTTCACCGTTCACAGTTTGTTATCATCGAACATTTTTTTTTGTTTGTTTTTTGTTTCTTTTTGGGGGCCGGCCTATCATCGAACGTAAAAAAATCCTAAAGCAAATTATATTTGAAAATGGAGAAATTAAAAATTCTTCTTTTCTAATGGTAAGTGCAAACTTTCCGAAACGTTAAACACAAAGATAAAAATTTTAAAATACGGCGTCTAAATTGTTTTCCTAATTACGTCCATCCTGGAAACTTCTTAATAACGAATATTTGATTCGTTTCGTCTGTTTTTCCAAATTGTAACATTTAGTTTTTGTCGAAAATTAAATATTAAAAATTATCATACAAAATTTCACTATTATGTAAAAACAAAAAATGAGTTTGATTCAATGTGCGTAGAAAAAATTTGTTTACATTTCGAAATTGTTTAGGAAGAAGACTGAGCATACGTTACGGATATAATATGACAGAAGTCCTTATGAATCCGCACGGCTGAGTAAAACAGTTTTACGCTATATTTGACAGCATTTTAAAATCGAAAAATCAGGGAATACTTAGAGACACCAAAACAAGTATTTGTGATAGGGTAAAAATGAGTGGTTTGTTACATACATGCTAGAGAGAAAAAACGAACATTTTGCTGGAAAAAAAACTCTGAAAGCGCCTAGCATGCGAATGCTTACTAGGAACTTGGAGTTATCGCGACGATGGTTTTTTAACAAAACTACCCTCTCAACCGAATACATTCGCTTAGAAAAACGGTTTTTCGAATTTATACTTTTACTTTTTGTATTTCATATTCAGTTTTTATACTCATTTCAAAATTTTAAGTAAAATTTGTTTTTTAAAGTATTATATTTATTCGACGACGCACCGAGACATTTTTTTTTTTTTTTTTTTTTTTTTGTTGCCAAGGAGATGAATTTAGTCTAATTTATAAAATTTAGCCAACGAGCGTAAGATTATTAACAGTTCTCATAAAATAAATGTAGGCACGGGTGTCACGGAGAAAAGAATGTACAGAGCTTTTTGAATTTAATGTTGTTAATTATAGCCTGCATGGGGTAAGGGAAACGGCCATTTAAAATGGTGCGAATTAAGGTGATTCTGGTAATATGTAAAATGAGGCCAGCTTAAATCTCGTAAGGACGATTCAATGAATCGAACGAAGCAACGATTTTCGATTAATATTGAGAAATTTTAAAAATTTTCCTCGGTCACGAAAATCGCCACCAAATCTTAATGTCGTAATGTTCGAATAATCAAATATCAGTCGCTGATTATATTTATTATTAAGAAATGATGGCTGTTTTCCCGGTTAATTTAAAGAGTAAAATACCGACGTAAACGTATTTAATTATTTCGGCTTTCACACGGAAAAAAGTCATCGAAATAAGACCGAAGAAATGAATTCAAAGCTTGCTAACTCATATAGGCTTAACTGCTTCACGAATTTGATTTACAATTGGATCTTAAAATCACTTTTGCATATACGATATTCGTGCACGACGAACGTGTGCATTTTAAATTCAAACATTAAACCAGCTTTAGAATTTGAACTGCTTTGATAAGTTTTCAATGAGTCTGTTATACGGGCGGTATGCAGACTTGCTCACTTGTAAAACTTTAATAGTATTTTGAGCTACGATATCGTTAGAGCCAAGTTAGTTATCTAAAATATCCTCCGTTGCACAACCAATCACGGTGTACGACAATGCATGCTTTAGTATATTTTTCGATTTACTTGGTTTTTCAACTGCAATTCTGAATATTACGTAATCGACTTATGTTTCCCGAGCAATCTTATTCTCGAATAGAGGAAATTTTAAAAGATGAACAGAAGTGTAAAAAAAAGCTACTATATAGAATTATTTTCAAATATTGCACCACTGTTTTTTTCCTGCTTGCGGCAATAATGTGTAAATGTAAAAAAATAGATGTAATTTTTTTTTAAATCCTCTGGAAGCTCCTTTGTCGATTTATCCGTTCGTCCGATTTTATTTTCCAACACGAAACTGGTTAGAATTATGAAATTTGATTATTTCGTTTTGAACTTTTTATAAAGCTGTCTGAAATACATCAATTATTCCTCGTTTCGCATATGTTAAAATTAAGAATGCTTTTAAAAATAACGCTTTCACTTCCTCTATTACTCTATTACGTTTTTTTTTTTTTTATAATTACTTTTAATTGTGGAAGTGGCTGCAATTTTTTCCAGCGCTCAGTAGTGCATAATATTTTTTACCCACTGCGACAAAATGTTTCCGTTTTTCACTTTTATGAATGATTTTTTTATGTTTTGTTGTTCAGTTTTAGCGGTAATGATCAAGTACCTCGCAAAAATAACTACGTAAAGTTCCGTAAAATATAACGTAGTTGCAAGAATAAAAAAAAAAAAAAAAGTCCAGCGAATGTAGGAGTTAATGTTTTTATATATAATCTCCTGTAGCCCCAGATAAATTATACGTTTTTTTATTCACTTTTACTTGCACACGGTACAGTTTTCATCGGATTGTTGAGTTATCACTGTTGCCGCATCGGTTTTCAAAGACTGAACGTTATCTGAAAATTCAACAAATTGTTTATGTTTAATTTTTGAAACGCTCGCTTTAGATTTTTCCTTACTTAAATAACACTACCAGTGCCGCGTAATAATGAAATAATGCAAATTAACATACTTGATGTAAATTTGAATTTGAATTAAAATGTAATCGATTATACTTTATATATGCATATATTAATAATAAAAAAAATTTATTTTAAAAAAGGAAAGCAAGCAATTCATTTTCCTTTATTTAGATGTAAATACAAAATATTAAAACTGAATGAGATAAATTTGGATCGGATTTGAACGTTCGAAACAAAGCTGAGGAAGGTGAATATAATTTTCTGTACTGCAAAATATAATTTATCATAAACTATTGACGGTATTTCTTAATGTGATGCAGGTTAATCGCAGTTTTAAGGTAAAAACAACTCTCTTGCCTTTTTAGCAGCAGCACTGTGAAATTAAAATTTATAGTATACCGAGTATAATGAATCCGAACATTGGGTCACAGTTTCTTTCTCTTGGCTCTTGTTACCAGATTTCTGTAGTTTTCTGTTCGATTTCAACCTAAGTAGACCACCTGCGGACGACATAAATTTCGTGTTATTCTTATTTAACTGTACAATTTTATTATATTTTTAATACATATATATTAACGGCAATGTTATTCATACGCGCTGGGGGTAATAAAACAAAACCCTATTACGTTTTTTGCATTGCGGAAGTTGCGCAACGAAGGGTCCTCTGGAAGCTGTAACAGAAATTTCCGCGTAGATAGTAAATTAAATTTATCAGTTCTGAGATTTTTTTTTGATTAACACTTTATTAATTTGCAACGGATGGCACTGTCAACTGAGACCGATTTTTTCCTTTCGAGAAAATGCTGTTGCCGGGTGTGACCCGTTAAAGGGGGAATCCGTTGCCAGCGCTAAATACACTGTTCACGCTGCGAGAGAAGGCTGTTTAAATGTATTAACTTAAATTTAGGAATAACGAGCAAATCGGTACGGATGAACCTCTTTAGTGGTTGAATTTATTCCGACAGCGACAGCGCGGTAATTAAATTCAACCTCCTTGACGCAGTCTGTTCTTCAATAAAGTTTATTAAGATTAAATGTAATTTTCTTCTTCCCCCTTTTTCCTTTTGACCGAGGAAAATTCACTTCTAGCTAAAGGTATACATTTAACGAATATCCGCGTAAAATAAATTAGTGTACCACTAGGAATGTGAAAAAATTTTAGCTGGCTTTTTACTTCTGAGTCAGTCTAACGGTAATTCTTTTTATTCTAAAAAGACTTTTCCCACGCCGAATTATGTAATAATCGTTACTTTTTCCGCTCTACATATCGCCTATTCTAATTGTAGACATCTCACCGTGTCCTTATCATTAGTGAAATATTAAAAGAAAGTGTTGCTTAGTATCCACGCTGCTATGCTTGAAAAAAAACATTGGTCCAGTTTAAGAATTAAGATTTATACCAAGAGCAAACAAACCAAAACTGGCACATACTGTATATGTAATCAACCGGCTACCGTAGCATAGTTGGTTTGCTAGTATTCGTTTACTGAGATTCGAATCTGCAGCACGTTGAAAATATTGAAAAGTTTTGCTCGCGTTTAACGTCCATTGACCAAAAATATACATACTCAATCCTATATAGACTCTATCCTATACAGACTCTATCCTACATATTAATCCTACATAGGCTCAATGCTATATAGACTCTATCCTACGTAGACTCTATCCTTCGAACATCGCCAGAGCAGAAGACCCGCTGCGACCCAGATATCAGTCTTCCATAATCTTCATAGAAGAGTCGGTTTCAATTCACTGTGTCGTATTCTTCGCCAAATCAAATAAAACTACTTGGCGATATTTTCGCATTTACTCAGTTTGACTATATTTTAGTATATTAATTTTTGTATATCTGTAGCTTAATGTAGTTTAATTTGTAAAATCGTATTTTTATCACATAGTACTAACCAGCTAAAAGTCACTTGAAGTATTATAATACTCTTGAAGCGAAGCTGTGGTATGTTATTATTTTTTTTCGTTGTTACCTTCATATAGACAATGCTTATTATTATTTAAGCGCGGATGTACAAAAGTCTTGCTTCACTACCATTTTTTCTTAATTCAGCCGTCTTCAAGTGAATCGCGAGGTTACTATACACTGTCTATTTTTATAATACGTCCGTAATACTGCGATGCTGTGGTGAAAATGACTAAAAATTCTGTAAGCGGATTTTTAATCTTTATTAAGTAAAATATAGCCGTACAATTACAATAAACAAGGTAAAAATGGCTAAATGATAACTTTTTTTTTCCCCATTAACATAATTCATCGTAAGCAATTAGTTTGCTGTCGTAAGTTTTAATAACCACTTTACGACCGGTATATTTTCAACTGGGTCCTTTGAATGGCAATCAATCACGTTGTTCGAAAAAAGTTTTCCTAGTCTCCGTCGATGAACTTACCGGTGGATTTGTACTTTGAATTTTTTTTTCAATGGTGCCCGTTTGGCAATTAAGCTAACAAACGTTTGAAAACATTAATTTCAACTTCACTGAGAAATAGTGGATGGCCTACGAGATGCGAACGACAATTATTCTGCGTCAGTGAAAATTCGTCTCCTAAAGGATATACCATTATAATCTGCCAGCACATCCGTGATGTAGCAATCGACAGGCATCCATTATATTATATTACGGCACAGGACATGTAGACTAGAATTTTCTCAAAAGCGAGTAAGATGGACTGAAGTTGCGTATGTAATAAGAGTTCCATAAATCGAACGATGACTGCTGTTCGATTTGTTGTTGGCAGACTATGCAGTACTATTTACAACTGTTGTAGCAAGCGAATTCCCTACCGGTACGGATTAATGCTCGTCTACATGTTGTTCGCAGAACCGTTCGCTATTTCAGTAAGGTCGAAATCGGCCTTTCGGGCAGACCGCTCAAATTTGAAATTCGATTTCGTGTTTTTGCTGCTTTGTAGACAAGTGCAAAGTTGAAATTCAGCAGCGAGTTTAGAAATTCTCTTTTCGAAGAATGGCGACTTCACAAGACACAATTCGGGGAGGACTCAGTTGGAAGTAGTATGCCAGCAGATGATGGTGAAGCAGACTGAGACGCGCTACGATTAAATTAACTACCGAAGTAATTAATATTTCATCATTTTACTTATTTTTCAGCCTTGTTTATTGTAAATGTACTCTCCATTTTGCGCAGATTAAAAATCTTCTTACGGAGTTTTTCGGTAATTTTTACCGATAACACCGTATTAAATGTAAAAAATTACACATTAGTCGTCAGAAAAGTCTGCTTACTTCGATGATACGGTGACACTGGTCCGACGACGATGTAGGATTACAAAAACAATTAATCTATTCTAGGCGTTCTACGATAATCGATAATGATTTAAATAAACGGTAAAAAAGGTCGACGAAGGTTTTAACCATCTTAAATTATCGGCTAATTAGCATTAAAATTGGGCGTTCCGTAATGAACTGAAATACTTTTTATATGTAAAATATTTTATTAAGTAAAACAACTAGCGTTAGTTGGCAACTAAAGTTCGAACGTGATCGGTCAATCAGCTTTTTTTGCAGCCCAATTTGAATGTTACTATCAAGACAGCTTTAGCTTTCTCGATTTTCGAAACAAAGCAACGCTACGCGATAAGATTTTGTGTGCGACCGGAAAAAAAAAAAACCCGCCGTGGAGATTTAAATGAAGCGTAGAACGCGCCGGGCGTTCAGGGATCAGCCGACAATTTTTCGCAGGCGTATTCAGCATGGATAGTAAGTTTTCCGCAGAACAGACCTGCAAATATAAACACGATATTACCGATGATCGTCCGTGGAGATGACATGGAATTTCGAAGGGCCAGTCTGAATTCACAACAAATAGCTTACACTGGTGCGGAAAAATCGGAATTATTTTTTTTTGAAAAAAAATAATCGCTACCTACCGTTGACGAAAGTTGGGTATACTATTCTAAAAGAAAGCGCGTCCGCGGACAAAACCTACGATTCTCCGAAGGCTAGAAAAGCAGGTTCGACAAGCGCACAGCTAAGGGTTTATGCTGATTTATCGCGGCATACTTTACTAGCGTGTTAACTAACGTCCTCTACTATTCTGTAAATATTGCGGAAGAAACACAGTACGACAAAAAAAAGGTTCCCAATTTAACGAATACCCGGAAACCTTGGTCGGGACAATGCCCCGGACCTTACACAGCGGCTGGGAAACGTTTAAGAAGCATCGTGTCAGAGACTCTGTTTCCGATAGTGAACTTGATTCGAGTCAGATAACTCTGTACGCAAATTTACCTCGGCAGGAGCGTACCATCGTGAGTATGGAAAGACAATAATGATGGGAGGAAAGGACGTATGTTGATGTGCATTGAGCGTGATTTTTATGTAACGTAAAAATTTAAAACTTATATCCGATAGCTTTTTCTATCTTTTATCGAGACAATTACAGCGAGGCGAGGAATTACTCTATCGGTAGTTAGATCGCATTGCAGCGTCCGATAATTCAACAGACCGGTTAGCTCTGTTTGCTGTGTGTATGACATTAGATTTATTAAGATCTACATATATTAGAAAAAAGTTGTAATAGCCGGAATAAAGCTTTGTCCAATATCAAGTTGTTCTAACCGTGTTAGTGCATTACATTCGTAGCGTTTTAATGCCTGTAGCAAAAATTTCTCAGCAATTTATCACATCACTTTCTGCGTTTTAAAACGGAAATTTTCCAAGTATCAGGGCCGAATTTCACCAGCCCCCCCCCCCCCCCAAGGCATTATTCTAACTTTCCACAACGCACGAGGGGAAGGAAATTTATTTTGCCTTCGAGTTTCCCCGTCCGAACTCAATTTCACTGCGCAATCCTTGGCACTTCATGCATGTGCACAACACTCGTAGTAATATCAGGCGTCCGTAAACCCAAGTGAGGGGACTTCCACTTCGCCGAATTGTATTTTTCCCGATCGCGTATAAAGAGAATCATTAAAGTTTTTGGCTCACTATCGTGTACCGCGACGAATTCCTATCCGAACGCTGCGTGAATTCCAACTGGAAACTGACCGATCCGGAACCCCAATTTTACACTCGTGGCTTATCAAGTACCCCAGCCCATAACTGCCGGTGTGTGTATGTGTGCGCGTGTCTTTCCGCGCGTTGTATGATAGTTCCAACATATTCCGGTGAACGACTGGTAATTTAACTGGGCTCACATCGACTTATCAGCGGAGATCCCTATAGTAGCGCAATATACTATGTAGGAGAATTGCACGGCAGCGACTGACGACGACCCGACGTCTGCGTTGCGGCATTTTGGACAGTTTGCGCCTTCATCGGAGCTTCCGCAACACCGCTGCAGATCCGTGGCGCGGTTAACTGGCCGCGGATCGGTCGGGCTTCGAGCCGGTCTGCCCAAAGTGATTCATTGCCGCCGCCGCTCGATGACGACACCGCGTTCTATCGGTCGACCGCAACAACCGCTGTACGAGGAAGTGTTCGAGCGGTGCTCGAGCGCGCCAGATGAAGAATGCTGCTGCCCCGCCGACCGCTCTTCCTCGTCGTGGTGCGGTTGCAGTATCGATGTTCCGGCTGGGCGGGACGGTAACAGTGCCGCTCGACCGGTGGAGGCTGCAAGTATCGGCGGGCGGTGGAATCGATTCGGGGCGGGCGCGGCGGGCGAGTTGCGTTGGTCGGCGTATCGATGCCGGCGGACTGGCGGGTCGAGTAGTCTCGTTGCGTTGCCGAGTCGTGTAGTAGCGTTGTCGTTGCTTGTCTTAGCGGCGCGTGTCCAGTAGCAGCAGCATTTTCCGTTTCTGTTTATCATTCGCCAGTTTTCGCCTGTCTGTTGAGTTCGATGCACTGCTAAAGCAAACAATCGCGCGTTAATAACTTACTTTTTTTCTCCTCGCATAAGTTAAATCTCCGAATTTATCGTTTCGGTTTTTTGTTTTGTTTTTTTTTGGTTTTTCTTTTTCTTTTTTTTCGTAATCCTATACGAATTTCATTATTGTTTTTTATCTCCTCCGAATCCGAATCCGCATCCGAAATCCGAAATCCGAATTAAAATATTTTTTTAAATAAAAAATATAACCGTGTACACAGCAGACGTATTTGTGTATAATAAATAATCGGGATCGTTGCGTAATATTAGAAAATTGTTTTTTATTTTATCACTCTTGTTCGGGACCGTCCGTGATGACACATCATTTTGTTTCGCATAGCCTCCTTTGTATTTACAAATAATATTAACGCGTAGGCATAGCAGCAGCGAGATAAACACGCACGCGCCGTTTTGTATGTTTTGCATTTGCGAATGTTGTAAAATCGTCTCATCGGTCGCACTGTTGGGAAATAATACCGCGAATTTTGAAAACAACAGCTGACATCGGCCCGGATTTTATCGGATCATGAAGCGATAGAAAAGTATCGCCGCACTGCCGCCGAACCATATTCTCGACCATTTACGAACCGACGCGCAATATGGCATACGAGGTAATTAATCCGATTTATTATTTTATTATTAACTTCCTGGTTTATTCGGCGACGTTAAATTACGATTTTGAAAATGATTTCACGACACATTTTTCCAATTCATCGATACGGGTCAAGGATAGAAATGTACATATCTCTCCTGTTCCTAATCCTATTCCTACTCCTTTTTAATGATACGTATAGCTTTTAGGTTAATGTGTCCGCCGACGTATAGCGGATGCGTATATGATTTGTAAGGTTATCGTCGGTCACTTGACGACGTCCGGATAGATCGCTGGCAGTTTTCGCAGAACTGTTGTTTGGAAACGAAACAGCTGAGGGGATGTGTTAACACGCGTGGGAGTTGGAATGTTTCGTTGCCTGCCTCTGAAAGTCGTGTCGGCAACACTTTTAGGACTGTGAAAACGGCATAGCGGATTGTTTTATAAATTATACCTCGAAATGAAGTATTTACGAATTTTTGAAATACGTCTTCCGGAAAGTGAAAATTAAATGGTCAAACTTCTGTCAGAGAACGTTGCTGCGAGTTGACAGTTCCGAGACCGGAACACAGCTTGAAGAAGAAAGAAGGGTCCTCTCATCAGCCTTCTTTCGTTCGTGTGTGCTCGCAAAGTTTCAGCCGCTACGCAGGAACAACCTGCTAATCACGTATTCGACACGACTCGGCAACTATAATTACTCCAAGTTGTAAATGAAGGCAATTAAACCGCGAACGAAACCTGAGAAAGGAGAAAAAAGCGAACAGTGAAATGAAAGCGACGCTTTTGTATCTACTCTTAAAACTGGCGAAACAACCGACTTGTATTGAATGTGGTACCTTTTTTTTCTTTTTTTTTTCTTTTTTTTTTCTTTTTTTTTTCTTTTTTTTTTTGGTCGATTACGGTTAATTTCTGCTCTTGTTAGTATTACGAATGTACATCGTAACGACTGTTTCCCCTCGCCCCACATTTTTTTCTTTTCCGAGTTTTTCAAATATAAACGGATAAAAAATGTGTAAGCGTAACACCGTAAACTGCTCCTGTGTTTTGTGTAGCAAATCGATTAAGACAATGTAAGCAGTTTTTCAACTTCGCGAGACATTTCCCTAAGCCAAGGTGAATAAGCGCAAGAACAAACCTTTTTTTTGATATATATCCTTTTTGGAAGCGTAGCATCGTAACAGTCCGTTTATGTGTCATTCAGTAGTGGAGCGTCTTCAGTTTTTGTCAAATTCCCACAAAAACGGCTAATTTCAGTAGTAAATAAGGCAGTTAAGTACGAGCGGCTGAGGAAATTAATCAGAAAATAGCCTATTTTACTGTATGCTCTCGTAAATAGAGAAATATCCGTTATAGTATGACGAGATATTCTCTTCTTTTAGTGAGATGAATAAAAATTACGCAAGAGTAAATACATTCAACCCATCTTAAATTATTTTTTTTTTTTTTTTTTAAGTTTTAAAAGTATGATAATTCTCTAATGGAGGAAAATATATACACAGCACCTTATAAAGTAAAACATCAATTACCATATCGCTTTAAAATTATATAAATTATTGAAAAACATCAAGCGGCGGGATAGAATTATACACTTCGCGGGCTCTGAAGTGTGCTATAGGATATGATATAAATTTGGCGGGAATTATTGAATAGAGGGAATTCCGGATTTGTTATTTAACCTCATTTATATTTAGTCTTTCTTTGTTGTCCTTTTTTTTTTTTCTTTTTTTCCATTTTTGGAAAATGTACCATTTTTAAGCTGATATCAGCTTTTAACAAGTCGAATAATACGATAATGGCGCGTGTGTTTACTGGCGAAACTTTTAAAAAAGAACAAAAAAATAAAATCTCGCCTGTAAATGCCGGAAGAAGATTTTAATTTGTACGACACTGTTAACTTCTTATAGTGACAATATAAAACGGTATATAAAAGTCGAACATGTACAGCGCGGACGGCAACCTGAGATCGTTTTTGACCTTTTAGCGTGCGGGAATGTTAAAAAAAAAAAAAACTAATGAAATTTAGTGGAAGTATCAATGCCTTCGGTTAGGGGGAAAAAACGGAAGAATTTTAACGGATTATTCTAAAGATGAGATCGGAACTAGATCGTCAGAACGAAATGATGAAAATTCTGTAACGATTTGGTCCGATAGACCCCAAATGGGTGTTTTTTTTCCCCCGGGTTACAACAATTTAATAAAAATCAATAAAGCCGTTTATCTACATATTTAAAGTTCTGTTCCAGAAATAGCTTTCAATTACGTTCTCACGATGAGTAGTGACCGGGTGGGGGGGGGGACATTACAACGAGCAAACGATGAAAACAAAAGCAAACTCCGGTTAAAATCCTATTTAATTATCTGCCAACTTAAGATATTTTATTTTTTTCTTCCTAAAGCGCAACGTATTCCAATAGAGTGAGTGTAATCAATTATATTTGTATTGGCGAATTTTTGGTAACACTTTAATTCGCGGAAACTGCGATGAATTCTTAGCATGTAGTGATAGTTTGTTTCACTGACAAACAGGTTATTGATAAGAGATTTTTAGAAGGTTTTTTTTTATTTTAACCTTCCTTATATAGTGTAGAATCCGGATAAAAAAAAGCGCGTGTATCGAATACGCACTCGTGATAAGAATTATAACAATGCTCCAGGGGGACTACTTTTTTTTAATAACTATTTTTCGTGCCGCATGAGCGAATTATCCGTTGAAAGGCAGATCAACCTTCTTATGTCTTTCTGGGTTTTCCGATATATCGATAGAAATTTCAATTCTGGTAGTTGTCTCGTTCCGGACCTCGAGTGTCGCTTTGTCAATCTAATAAATCAACTATACGGGAAAGGATCTGGGAAAGTAAAAGCGGATCGTACCAAAAGGAGGAAGGAATTCAGATATTCATTTGGCGAGAAGCTTAATTTCATTTTTTTTTTTTTTTTTTTTTTTTTTGAGTGGGTTTACTTACTTAATTGTATCTCGGGCTCGTCAGCAGCGGACAATTTTCGAAAGCACAGGAACAAAGAAAGGATAAAAAAAAGGAGGCGATTAGAGGTGAGTCATTCAGGGAAGAAAAGGAGATGACACCCCCGAAAAGGGTGGATAGGATCTAAAGATGTATTTAGAACACCCGTTCAACTGGGGCAGTCCGTAGGGAAATATATGACCGAAATAGATGTCCTAGAACGATGAATCTTACCGAGCTCACTAAGAAAAAAGTTCTGTTCTCTGTCAGCAACTTTTCACCTTATTAATTAAACGAAAACATTTTCACGGTAACATTTTTAACATGATACGCACAATTCAGGCAGCGCGCGCGAACAAATCCGCTAATATTAGTAAATTCTTAGAACTTCTTGATGTTAGTCACCGGGCAACAGTTTCTTCCGGAGGGCCGGAAGGAGAAATTAATATACGACGCGTCCGAAAGAGGGGGAAAAAATTGATTATGAAAACGACGGATATGTCAGGGAACGACATGTTTGGAAAGAATTTCGAAAAAGCCCGTTGCTAGTCAGTTTGCGTGCGGCGGGAAGTCTTTCAAAGCCGTAAACTGGCAAAGTTCTAAACAACCCCTAGCCCTAGTACGTGGTAAATCGGATATCTGGTGAAAACTAAACTATTTAAGGAAATCAACAAGCGCGCTGATCTCCACAAAGGATGTCGAAATTGTATTTTGTCGACTCGTGTTTTTAAAAATTGACTAGTCGAAATATGTTGTAGCGCGGTGTGCGCAAGAGATCAACGGAGAATGTGGTCTGGATATTTCGGTTTTGTCGGCATTTATTTGATGAAAAATCATCGTCGGTCGGAAATATTTTGGAAACCTAGTAGTATTGCGGACGTTTTCGATGGGGACCTGCGATAATGTGAAATTGTAATTATTTTTTCAACTTTTAATGACTATTATTTTCAGGACATCCTCTGCGATGATTGCGCTTATCACAAAATACGAATAATAATAATACAGATACGCGTATAGGAAGTTTGCTTAATAATGTCCGGTGTGAGCGCTGTTTTTCGTACTTATCGCGGTAATTGTTATCTGTGTGCTTTACTGGTTTCGATGATAAGAGAGGGCAAATTAAGCGAGTTGTTATACTTCAATAACTGCCACCAGATGGGAACATCGTCAGTTGGTCGCCTGATATTGATAATTATATCGCGTCCCGACGATGGGGCTGCATAAATTCTATCGTCCACTGCTGTGTTAACCACACACTTGTCTTTGTTTATTTTTGTGCGCCGCGTCTGTATGCGAGATTGAGCTTCTTCTCGCTGTACCCCTTTTGCATATTTCTGTTTTTTCCCGGGTTTTTTTTTTTTTTTTTTTTTTTTTTGATTTCTTTTTTTTGATTCAAGTTTCCAATTTTTGCAACGCTTTTTAACGTTGCCCGGACTATTTCGATACTGTCTAACCATCTTACAATAACAACCCCTACTATTATATGCGACAAAAAAAAAAAAAAAAAAAAAGTAAACAAAAAGTGTATAAACAATTTTCTTTGCGACTTTTTTTCTTTTTCAAAAAACTACATTATTAATTAATTAATAATAGCGCAATTTATACATTCGTTTAATGAAGTGATCATCTCGTAAATATTCGATTAATACAAAAAAAAAAAACAAGTAGTTTTTCGGAGATCATTCAATTTTAAAGATTGATATATTTAAAAATAAAAATGCGTTTGTTAGATTAGTATATTATTTCGCGGAATTCCGGAAAAGTGTGTTTCAGGTGTAATGGTGTGAGGAGTTTTCCTTTAATTTTCGGCGATGAAGACGATGTAAATGTTTTTTAAATTATAGATTTTGCCGTTTTTTGTTTTTTTTGTAACTAAGAATGCCGATCATCTCCCGATAAACGCTTTGGTGGTCGGAGAGATATGAAAAAGGAAGAAACAAGGTTTTTTGCTATAAATGTAGTGGAAAAAATTGTAATTCGTAGGGGAAGTTTAAGCAGGAGGAAGTTTCAATACCCTTTTTTTTTTCTTTTTTTTTTTGTTATATCGGACTTATCAAAAACATCATCGTGCTGATAAGTTAGCCGGACGAGGTTCGCTCTTCCAGGTGAAAGAGAGAGGAGACCGCTGTTACCATGTTTTGAGTGCCGCTGAGAATTCTCCTAATTCTATAATATGTGGGAATTGATAAAGAGTTTGAAATTATTACCAAAGTTGTGCGTTGTCCTACGATAAACGCACTTTGACTTTGTATTTGATTTCAGAGAGATATAGAAGCAACGCGACAACGCAGTTTATCTTCTTAAGAAAAGAGAAAAAAAAAAAAGAAAATGCGGAAGTTAAAAGTTCGAACGATTGTTATTACTCAACTTCAGCGTATTCACCAATCAGCGCGTCGCCGCTGCTCTGTACACGCTTTGTCGTAACAGCTGACCAATCATCAGGTTTTCCACTTTTTCCGGTTTTAATGTTAAGGTCAAGATTAATAAATAAGTACGTGTATATATCCTCTTTAAAGACAAACGTGAGAGAGCGTGTGCATTGGTAGAGTTATCACACCTCTATCGTGCAAGCGCCTACATTTAACTGTTTATGTCGGCGTGTGCGTGTGTACACACAGTGCAAAGAGGACCGGAATTGTTAGATTTATCGGTGTAGTAGGAAGTGGGAGCGAAACACTGATTTCTGTAATGGCAGCCGGCTACGCGTTTTGGTTAATCATTATTAATAATATTTAACGAAACGGACGCATATACAATAATAATAATAATAATAGTAATAGGTAGCCGTCAGCGGGAAATACATAAGTAATTATTCGTCTGCGTATAAGTGCAATTAGAAGAAGAATTGTGCTCTGGAACTGCTGGCTGCTGACGGCCGGCTAACCTTCGCGTTTATCACTTGGATAGGTACGCGTGTGCGCCGGCAGCGAATATTCAGTTTCCACATTGGCCCATTGACTTACACCTTTCTTCGTCCGAGCAGTTTCTGGCTTCCTACATCGACCAACTCGTAACGATCGTTCCGTGTTTGTCGGAACTATTAAACACATCGAACGTTACGGAATGGTTACTTAGAAGTGGTTGCAGCGGAAGTAACGCCACCGCCCCGTAACGATCATATTTGATCGTCGTCAGAATTCGCGTCCACTCTGTAATCGTGTTAGTTCCCTCGGAACGAATTGCACCGATTATATGTAGTTTCTCTTCTTCCTACGTAGTTAAATTTCGCAATTGACGTATTTAATCGTTTTAAAATAAAACCGGCTAATACCACACCGCTCTAATTACCTCAGTGCTACCAGTACTCGGATACGAGTTCTCTCGCGGTGCGAGTTTTTTCCGCCCACGTCTTGCATTGTCGCAAATTTTTAGCATCGAAGCCTTAAAAAAAGAGAAAACAAAAAACTCGAATTGATACGAAAAGTTCCTGTGGTCTAGTACAAGGGGGAAAAAAAAAAAAAAGGAATATCTACAATTTTAAATAATTCTGCAATTGTGTCAGGTGTAAGAAAAATTTTAAAAATTCCAACAAGTTTGGTTTCGAACGATTCGTTTTAAACCCCTTTAAAGCGAAATTCCAGTATGCGGATATTTTTAGTTACGCCGTTACTGTTATCTCGACGACGTTTATGAAGTTAAGTTGTAAATCGGTATAAAAAAGTCCAATGATTGAGGAAGCGAAAAATCGATGAAAAAATTGTTTTGTCGAATTAAAGAAAGTTATTTTTCAACTTTTCTTCACTGCAGCGTTTATCTCTTACTGCAGTTTGTCGCTTACGCTTTGGACACAGTTCGTTTTCCTTTCCATTTTTCCCTTTTTTTTTTTTTTCTTTTCACCTGTTATGTTTTTATACATCTTTTTTGAATGCTCTTCTAGCACTGCTGAACATGGTTCCTCTTTCTCTACTTGAAATCGTTACAAGTGGATCTCCCATATTCCCAAACGCATCCTTCATTTTTCCGTCTCTTCGTATTATAGCCGTTTTTTTCTTTCTGCATTTCTTTGGTCAATCCAGTCGACGAACTCAAAAAAGAAAAAAAAAGAAAAAAGATAAAGTAAAAATTGAGTATTAGATAATTGTTCAAAAACTTCTACGTGTGATAACGACAAGTAAACAGTACACGTTTCGAGAAACGGCTCCACAATAATATGGAAGTAAGGTTTTTTAGTAGGGACGACATGTTAATTGTTTCAGTTTTCGAATTTTGTACCGTTGTAAATATCGTCGTAAACTAGTGAAGCATGTGAAAGATCTCGCTTGTTTTAAATTTTCGTCCCGCCTATTGTTCGTAAAAACCGATGCTAATCATTTCAAATTTGATGACTGCAAAAGTGCTTTAGAAATCGAAACATGAAAAGCCGGTGCAAGGGGTGACCTCTGCGAAATTGTCGGCAGGTGGGTAATTTCTTATAATAATTTCTCGAAATTTTCGGTTTGACAAACGAGCTGAATTTTTCAATTCGTTTTCTACGTACTCTTCATGTTCGAGGAGGAAGTGCAAAAGGTGTGATTCATCAGCGGGAAGTGGTAGTAACGGTGTATCGGAAGGTCACTGAAGAAATATCGCGCAGTCGATATGTATAAGTGTACAGATAACGCGAACGTGGTAATATACTCTCTACGCCGCTGCTGCATGGCGTATGACACGTTTCTATAGTCGAGGAAATAATGATGGCGATAGTCATCTTCTCGGAAACGGGTTTTCGGTGATAATTTAAATCAAAAATCCATTAAAAATTACGCTATTCTCGGCAGCTAGTCGTTTTGTGCGCACACCGAGTTCGCAGCTGTATACTTAGATTTACGCTCGTCACTGATCGCTAATTAAACAAAGGATGTTTCAACGAATATTGCACGCATTGATCATTGTATATGTGTGTTCGGATTCAGTTGGTACTCTTTTGCTTATCTTAAAAAAAAAAAAAAAAAAAATGTGGGGAAAGGTCCTACTTATGGACATTTGCAAAATGCGATGAAGAAGCAGGTTGATCAGTTTTGCTTCGGTTGATTTTCGATACATTGCATTCCATCACGGCGATTACTTCCCCGTAACTTTATAAAATTAGAATGTATTAATATAGCCCCGTGGTTATTTGATTCCGAGGCGCGTTTCTTTACGATCGTCCATGGAAATCAGGTGTACCTTAGATTCGAAAAAATGCCCAATAACCTACTTGTACGCGACGATAAATAAAATCAGAAAAGTAAAATATCCAGATATCGATATTAAAAGTACACTCCGATATACCGTCGATCGTAGTGTTGGCTTTTTTTTTTTCTTTTTTCTTTTTCCCCCATTGTATTTTTGAGGCCAATATGTTTAACTGCTTCGCGTGAACCATGCGTGTAATTATGAACTCTAAAATGTAAATGCGCGCGCATTGTCAAAGAGAAAAAGTGGTTATGTACACAATTAAAAGGAAAGTAACTCTGTACGAAAAATAGCAAAAACAATGGAAAAAAAATTGACAATTTCCCGATGAAATGTTAACGGATGCATTTCGATTGTCGAGCAAGTAATAAAATGACTCGGAACAAAATCGTGGTTTACGGATGAAGTGTGTCACTCACTAATAGAAAGAGTGGCTAAAATACGAGATCGAACGGAAACCGCGAAAAAACTAGTCCAATATTCATTAAAAAAAAAATGGTCGGAGCCATAGTTAGGGAAAATGAAAATGCAAATTAGAGATTAATTCGGAATAGAGATAATAAAAGTGAAGACAAAGCTTTTCCAATGTGCACATAGATCAGCCAGTGCTTTGTAACTATATATTTTCAATTGTAATTTAATTTGAAAAATATTATCGTTGTGAAAGTATTTTTTTTATCATCTTCCCTTTAATTAGAGATTTTTTTTTCTTCCGATAATGAACTTTTAATAAAATTGACCACTGATCTATTGTGGGTGGTACTTAATGATTTTACAAAAGAATCGATTTTGACAATGATTAACGTACAGCTCGCGGATTTTATTAATGACTTTCGAAAGAAACGCTAAATAAAAATGTTACATTCTTTTTAATGTAAATTATTCCGGAGATACCCCCGAATAAATCGGAATTTTTTTTTTTAGAATGTTTCATAAATTTTTTGTGTCGTATGTAGTTTTTTAAGGGATAAAAAAACGAAATGCTACTGTGTTATTAAATATACACACGTATATTTAACATGAGATTATAATTATTTTTCGGAAACGATGAATTTTAAATTTGTTCCGAGCCCCGTTCAGGCCGAACTTCCGGATTGTTTTAATTTTAGGAAATCGTATTTTCGAAATTTTTAACCAACAGAAGGAATTCCTTCAAGTTCGCGCGCTTGATTATTGAATAAAGCAAACCCGGAAATATTTATACTGACGTTTCAAAGTGAAGGTCTCTCTGCTGTGTAGAGTCTACACGTTTACTCAGTTGTTTTTTTTTTTTTTGTTTTTTTTTTTCTTCATTGTTCGAGTGCGGCAAAATAAATGATACGACCGTAAAAAATCGTTACGTCCGTATA
The DNA here is from genome assembly GCA_039619475.1 of Icerya purchasi. Classification (NCBI taxonomy): domain Eukaryota; kingdom Metazoa; phylum Arthropoda; class Insecta; order Hemiptera; family Monophlebidae; genus Icerya; species Icerya purchasi. The sequence continues at coordinate 261,386,577 of CM077116.1, read as the reverse complement.
CAGTTTCCTTCTTTCGTTATTTGCATTCTCGTTTTAACTTTTTTAGTTCCGCTAAAAAATATGATAGTATTTTTGTATTTTTCTCCCTCTCCTGGCGGGATGAATGATGGGGGTTAGTATTAATTAATAATGGTTCAGAATTGTATACATTCGACGGCCGTTAGGTTGTTTATTTTTACCGAAAGAAGAAGTATAAGTGCAGTGTTATGCAGAGAGGAAAACATAATGCACATATATGTATGTATGTATGTATGTGTGGTTAAAAAATGGTGGTAGACACCTTGCTGCGGGAGTAACCTTTAGAGGCTGCTTCCAGTTGTGTATAGCTTTTAATTTTGTCCTTTAGGTTTTAGTGCGCCGATGGAGTTTGAGCAGTTTGTGCTACCGTTGACGACCGAGCACGGTACCACGCTGCGACCGGTAAAATGTCTATTTTCCGTATTGTGAACGTTATTTTAATCTACGGTACGAGTCGGTAGATTTTCGTTTTGTTGACAACCTGTTCATTGCCGAATATAATATATATACGCCGTCTATGCGTAGCCGGAACGGTTCAGGGACAGAGCGCTCTATTCGTTTTCACTTGTACCTGATGCAGTAATTCGGATTATGAAAAGGAAGATTTGACGAGGGTGAGTTGGAGTTGTTGTTTTTTTTTCTCTCTTACGAGGGCGATGCGGCTCGTCCTGAAAGAAGCGAATAAATCGCTGCGTGCATACCTACGAGGCGCTGCGTGTGTGTGCGTGTGTGCGTGTGTAGAGAGCTGTACGGGGTATGTGGTGCCGGGCGATGTGTAAAAGCGAGCAATAAAGGAAACCCGAAAACGGAGGTCGGAAGAAAAGGAACTTGTGGTATTCGGTTTTGCAGGTGTTCCTACTTCAAAGGTCGAAAAGTGTTTCTCTATGGTTGCTCGCATGTGTTGGTGTAGCCGTGCTAACGTGTACGGCAGATTTAAGACGGAATCCGCCGCTGAGTTAGAGAGAGCGACGGTAAGAATTAGAAAATAAGCTACCGGCCGAGGTGGTCTCCGGATTCTCGTTTCGTCCGCGCATCTCCTTCGCCAGAGAAGGAATTGTCGATTATGATGCATTCTTCTCAGTCTGATAGTCTAACAGTTTAGCTGGGGGAGCGCATTTTGGTTTCTTTTCGTTCGCGGCCTAGACGCTGAATCTTTTTTTTTCCCGTTCCTGCATTTTTACATTCCCGGCGCATCCTCTCGTGAGGAGCTGTCGTCGTCTCCTTAGTTTAGATCCGATGCTGTTTCTCCGTCTCCGGGGGACAATGTCGGAACTGCGTAGGACGCAGCGCTGTTCGGGTCGCTACTTTAACCCCCTTGCGCGGCGGCTCCGCTAAAAACCAGAGATCTTTTTCTTGTTACATCAATCATCGGTATTGTACTGCTGCCGACGAGCCGACTAGGTGCTGATGATATAATGGCCGGCGCACAAAGCAAAATTTAATATGGTTCTTCGGGCTTGGTTCGCGTTCTTAGCAAACAGCAGGTGCATTGTGAGTCGGAAAAATTATGGCCCGCTTCTCTTTTCGATCCTCTCTTCTTGCCTCCTTATTATATTAACCTACATTTATCGGCATTCGTCTATTTCCGAATTGTGCTGCGCGCCTAACTGTACCGTGGGAAAGTCTCGGTGCATTACAGTCGGCCTACTTTAAAATGGCCGTTTATCAGTTTTTCGGACATGTCCCAATACTGAGTGTATTTCTCTTTCCTCGGCCGATTGCGAGCGATTAAACTTCCATCCGGACTCTGCTAGCTTCTCCGTATATATACATACATATATATATATATATATATATATATATATATATATATTTATATATATGAATATATATATATATATGCCGATAATGCAGAGCTAATATAAAAAGGGACAAAAATTAGTCAGGTGTTTGCTTATTCGCGACGCCACAAATTCTGGCTTATTATTTATTGGCCGTCATTCAGAAATGTAACTTGCGAACAAGCGTCTAATGGCACGACAGTTGTTTTGTTACGACGGGGATGTAACGTCAAACTGGGGGAAATATTTTAAAAACGGTTTATCCGGATGGTAACCAGTGCTCGTTGATTGAAACGTTACCCGTCGTAGATTTTTGCAAATTAAGTGGGTAGAGAGAGTTTTCAACGTAACACCTAGTATTCAAATCTAGAGTCACTGAAACTGTTACCTAGAAAACTTAAGTAAAACCTTTATTTATTTATAATATAGTTTATTATACAATCTACGCATGTGTGTGTCTTTATATATATACGTACACACAAACACATATATATTATGCAAGTGTGTGTAAAATTAGTGGAACATAGTCTCGTTTATTTTACTTTTTTAAGGTGTCTTGAAATAACATCCTTAATAGAGAAGCCATATTAAAAGAAAGAAAAAAATAAATAAATTACGGACACAACAGTGTTAAAAAGAATTATATTTTTGCTTAACGTTTCGGCCAGCTTACACACACTGGCCATTATCGGAAGAAGAAAAAATCACGACGGAGTCGGTTGGCCTCCCTAGGCGCACCTGTGAAAATTACAGATTTTTAGACAGTGACCAGTGTAGACGAAAACAAACGATTAACAATAACTGCAATAACGTATGTACACATAATGTATGTGATCGTTTAATATCGGGCAAGTACGAATTATTTGGATTACCGGCACACACCGGCGCTAATTATTGCGTATAAATTATAAAAAATCATTGTACGGACTGGGATAAAAACAAATATATAAACCGGTTTGCTAAACGCCGGATGTTTTTGCGGTTGCTGAAATTTACGTCTGATACAAAAAGCAAAAAAAGCTAATTACTCTTCGTCTTCGGGATAAAAGAATTAAAACGGTGAAAAATGGGGATTTTTTTGTTTTTAATTTCTCCTGGAGACCAGGTCCGTAGCAGAAGAGAATGTGTCACAGATTTTGCGACAGAACAATCCGATTTCATTTACTATTTTACTGCCTTTTTTCTTCATTGGGCAGAGTTTCGGAAAAACGTACGTTTAAGGAATAAAATAATTACTCGAGACAGAATTAGGTTCCGAACGTCGCGTGGAAAAAAACCCTTAAAAAGCCTCAGCACATCGGTGAATTATATTTACCGATATGGGTGTTGCTTGATGTCATTCGAACCGGTTAAAAGCCTGTTGTTATCATGAATTACCATTATGAACATTTCGCCTAGATAGACACTGGGTCGGTCGGCACGTAGTTTTCACGACGATTCTATTAGTAGGTGTTGACAAATGTCAAGTTTTTAAACCGACAAAACAAGCTTTTTTTTCTGTTTTTTTTTTTTTTTTTTTCTTTTTCCGTTGGAACTGCTTACTTTTCTTCTCGGTTAAGATAGCGTTCTATTACTATATAGAGCTTTTAAATCTTCGTCTGCCGGTCATTCCTCTAACCACTTCCTCTCTGATGACAACCTTTCTATCTTTATCGACTCAATTGCCCCTCCTTATGTTCCATGCCTCGAGGAAACGATGTTATCGTCTACTCCTATCCTCTCTCCTCATTTTCTTACCTCTCCTTTTCATATTAATGAGCTCCAATTTTCCTTGCATAAGGCGTCTAAATCCTCACCAGGAATCGATGGAATTCCTTACCTTGTTCTCAAAAATCTTTCTGACAGTGCTCTTCAGTTCCTAAATTCGCTGTTTAATTCCTTTGTTGATACATGCAATACTCCATCCTCTTGGAACACATTTATTGTCATCCCCATTCCCAAAAAGAACTCTTCTTCTTTTCGACCTATCTCACTCGCCTCCTGCCTTAGAAAGCTCTTTGAGAGTATTCTCAATAGGCGTCTCGTTTGGTGGTTGGAAAACTTGAATATCCTTCCTAGCAATATGTTTGGTTTTCGTCCGGGCCTTGGTCCAGCTGACTGTATAAGTCTTTTTGTATCCGATATATATAAATCCTTTATTGACAAAAAATACACCTTGGCAGCCTTTATTGATATCTCTGCCGCTTTTGACAATGTTTATCTTCCCTGCCTTAAAGAAAAAATGTTATCCATTAGTATTCCTCCTACTTTCGTTGATCTTGTTCTCAACCTTATGCTGAATCGGTCTATCCGTTTGTCTTCTGCAACAGATTCTCCTTCAAGAAAGGTTTTTCGTGGTCTTCCGCAGGGCTCTTGTCTCAGTCCCACTTTGTTTAATATCTATATGCTCAATGTTGCCACTCTTCCTATTTCTTCCTCTTCCCTGTTCTATGCAGACGATATTCTCCTTTACTCCTCAGCTATGGATATTACAACCGCCAACGAGGTACTTAACAGATCACTGTCCGTCTTGGAACTTTCTCTTTCTTCTATTCATCTATCTGTGTCTTCTTCTAAATCCTCCTGCGTTATATTTTCTCTCCGTCCTTACAATTTAGCCACTGTCAATGTTTCTCTGAATAATCTTCCTATTTCCCTAGTCAACTGTTTTTGCTATCTTGGAGTGTTTCTAAATAGCCGCTTGTCCTTCTTTGAGCATATTAATTTCCTTAATATTTCTTGCCGCAAACGACTCAATCTGTTCAAGGCCCTGTCACATACGAGATGGGGCGGTGATCCTCAAATCCTAATCCTGCTGTACAAATCAATCATATTATCTAAACTAGATTACTGTTCCTTCATACATATATGGCAATGCCTCAAAATCTCTCCTCTCTAAACTGGATTTAACACAAAATTTGGTTCTTCGTTTTTGCTTAAGGGCGCTTAATTCCACTCCTATTCCAGCTCTTCTTGCTGAATCGAATGTAAAACCGTTGTTTATCCGACGATCACATTTAGGATACAGTTTCCTTGTAAAAAGACTTTCTATCTCATTTTCTAAGATTCGTCTCACATACCTCTCTATCTTTCATAAATGGCGCTTCTCTCCTAATAAATGTCCTATCTTAGCCCTTATTTCTCATCGTTTAGACAAATTCTCCTCCTATACTATTTCCCACAGTAAACTTCCTTATTTTATTTTTAACTTCTTCGTGTTTTTTCACCCTCCAAAACTCTTTTCTCTTCCTTCATCATCCAAAACTTCTGGATCCGCAGTTGTCAATCAAGAATTTAATTTTCTTATTAATTCCTCGTTTCCTTTTCATTCCTTAATATTTACTGATGGTTCCAAGAGTTCAGGAGGAGTAGCTGCTGCCTTTTTCTCTCCAGCCAATAATTCCGCTCAATCCTTCAGGCTCCCGGCTTTTTGCTCCATCTTTTCCGCAGAATTTTATGCCATTCTTCGAGCCGTTATATTTATTTCCTCAACTCGTTCTTCTGATAGATACTTAATTATATCAGACTCCAAAAGTGCTCTTCAGGCTATATCCTCTCCCTTTCCCTCATATTCCCTCGATTTTATTGTTTTCCGTATACGTTCTCTCATCTATAGTCTTTCCCTTTCCCATTCCATTTCCATCGACCTGCTTTGGGTTCCAAGTCATGCGGGTATTGATGGTAACGAGACGGTGGACTCCTTAGCACGCTTAGCGTTGCACTCTCCACATTTTGTTAAAAAGATTCCTGGTCACAACATACTTCCCCTCTCCAAAAGAATGCATGTCAGACTTTGGTCGGATGTTTATCCTTGCTCCTTTTCCAATCCTAACTCATTTTACCTTTTTATTCAGCCTAGTCCTCCTTCTTGTTCTTGGTTCTATCATTTTCCTACTCTTAAACGTTTTTCCATCATTATCATCTGCCGTCTGCGGTTCAATCATACTTTGCTCCCATCCTCTCGGCATCGTTTTGCTCTTTTCCCATCCCCTTATTGTCCTTTGCACTCTGGCGACTGTTCCTTCGTTTGTGATCCTGACCACGTGCTGTTTGAATGTGCCAGTCTTTCCTCCGAGCGTAATATCCTGTACGTTCAGCTGTTAAAGCTGAATTATCCTACTCCATATAGTGCTTCCTATATCTTAGCTTTGCCGTCATCCAATGTGGTTCCTATTCTTGTCTCTTTTCTGTCATCGATCTCTGACCGGATTAAAATTTAATCTTTAATCTACTCCATTTGTCCTGGGTAGCTGCCCTTAGTCGGCCAAGCCCAAAAAAAAAAAAAAAAAAAAAAAAAAAATACTATATATTGTCATCACGAAAACGCCGAACTTGTTACTCTGGTAATAGTTCCGAAATTTTTAGGAAGGCGATGTAAATATAGGATTGTGGAGCGTAAAATGAGATCCCTTGAATTTCGTAGGGGGCATTGACCGTTTCACAAGCAGGGTTCTTTTTTTTTGTTCATCTTTAATTTTAATATATACATCAGATTCGAAATTGTATAATAGCCTAAACGAAAAATAGTCTCGAGGCAACTAAATTTTATAGGTAGTGGATCGCACGCAGTGGCGGAGATAAATACAAAAAAAAAAAGGAAAGAAAAAGAAATTATGCGATCGTGTCCCACAGCAGATCGCGTCGAAATAGCGCATGCCCACAGTGATTATCCGTAGTGGGGCACACGGTTGATGTAATTGTATATGGGCGCGTAACTTGAGCCAGCTTAACTCGCTGTAGTATAATATTTTTCACCGACTTCATATTTTCTGTACACCGGCAGTGTTATTATTAATCCGTTGACGTCGATTTCTGCTTATTATATTTACTTTTTCTAAAAATAAAATTGGTTACCGGATATTTAGTAAAATTCTCCCTCTGAGAAAGTAAAATTACCGGTTGTAATTCGGGTTTTTAGATCTTCAGCGAATAGCGCGAGGATAAGCTCTACTACTTCGTATTAATTTACTTTTTTACAGATATAATTAACAGCGGAAATCATGTAATATTTAAAAAAAGTGACAGACGTCACGAAACACAATAATTTATAAATAGGCCAACTGTTTTTTTCCTGTTACATAAAATTCCATAATCGAGGAATTAAAATAAAACTAAAATTAATTTGTATACGCGTACGTATAATCAGTGTGAATATAGTGCGATATAGTATTTTTGTATGTATAAATATACACAATCGGAATAAAACTATTAACATTCAAGAAACTAAGTATAATGCATTGCGCATATAAATATTAAATAGAGACACTGTATATTTATTAATAGTTTGTCTAATCATTCGTTTTTAATTATTTTTAAACCTTTTTCTATGTTATTGTATATTTTATATACAGTGAGCAAAATTGAAATCCGGACACCGTCGAAAGAAATGAATATACGTATATAAGGAGGTTAAGAAGGGATGTATTAGTACATGGTTTGTTACTAAAATAAAAAATACATTGTCATAAACACATACGTGGAAAAAAAACGAAAAAAAAAGTTACAAAACCGCGATAATAACGAAATTACGAAAAAAATTGTAATTCTGAAAGCAAAATTGAAATCCGGACAGAACTGAAAAATCTCACTAAAAAGGTAAAAAAACTTTAAAAAACACAAAAAATGACTAGTTTTAATATTTGGTGTGTAGACCCTTAGCCTCATAAACGGCCTTCATCCTTCGTGGCATCGATGCAACCAAACGCCGGACTTTTAGAGGCTGGGATGTTGTTCCATTCCTGTATGATACGTTCCTGCAAGTGTTTTTTACTTGAAATTGGCCGTTCGCGGAGTTTATCGTCGACATAATCCCACAAATTCTCAATAATATTACAATCCGGGGATTGTTGAGGGGTTTCCAGTACCTTGGGATAATTGTACAATAACCACATGCGTGTTTTCCACGCTTTGTGTTTTGGGTCATTGTTTTGGTACATCTTCAATGTTTGACGAATGCTCAATTTCTCAGCGCTATCATGTAAGTTGTTCCTCAAAATGTCAGTATACATATTCGCATCCATGTTCCCCTCCACAAAAATTGCCCACCCCATTCGTCCCGCAACAGCCCCATACCATTACACTTCCACCTCTGTGCTTTACTGTAGTTTTCAGATTTTTCCAATCCAATTCTGTTTTGGGCTTCCTCCACACTTTTACTTTGCCATCGCTGCAGAACACGTTAAATTTGGACTCGTCCGCAAATAATACATTATGCCAGGACGTTTCATCGTGTAAAAGATATTTCTCAGCAAACCGAAAGCGCATGTTTTGATTGACTTCGTTGATATAAGGTTTACAGCGTGCAGTACGTGAATTATATACTAAATTATAAATTGCATTACGTACGGTTTGAGCTGTCACTGCTGTACCACGTTCTTCCCGCAACTGTGTAATCAGTTTGGGGGCACTTACGAGGGGGTTTCTCTCCACTTATCGGCGGATAGAACGCCGGTCATAGGCCGTTAACTTCTCTGCTGCACCTTTATACTTTGTACTTTCAATTCGATCTTCCCGTTTATATCGTAAAATAATATCGGAAACCGTACTTCTGGGTATGTTCACTAATTTTGAGATCTGCCTGATTGACTTACCGCCCGCATTACTCAAAATTACTAATTCACGCATTTCACACGTGGTGTTCTTTCCCGAATGCGACATTTTTCACTATTCACCGCTTTAATTCGCACATAGAATGGACACAGTATGCTGTAGTTCGCGCGTATTGCTGCAAAATGAATAAGCAATAATCGAGTGTATATTATTACTGATTTTTTTGAGAAACCCGACCTCACACTGTCTTATATATGCATGCACTCGCAAGATTTCTGTTGTGTCCGGATTTCAATTTTGCCTAGATAAATGCAGTTTTTTTATAACTTTGCTCGGCATTAGGTTTATTTTTATTTTTTCGATTTATTTTTTTAGCATTTCCGTTCCCCAGGCTTCATTTTACAATCTGATAAAAACACCGAATCTGTAACAGCTCTTTTTACTCCCTTTCTAAACACATATTTATTTCTTTACACGATGTCCGGATTTCAATTTTGCTCACTGTATATATATGTGTGTAAAGAGTGATAGATAGATAAATAGATATACATTGGCGCACCCAAGGGGGGTGCCACGGGGCTATTGCTCCCCCCAAAAAATCTTCGAAATCTTAATTTCGTTTTGTACTGTTTTGTTTTACTTAATTTTTTTTTTAAAAACATACATATTTACTTTTTACTTATATTACAAGTATAATGTTATATACTTTTAGCTAATTTTTTTAAAATAAAATTCGTATACTTATCTAATTTGTGCTTGTATTTTTTTTTTTTATTTTTTAATTTACAAACCACGGAAATAGATAGGTACTTAGTCGAGGTGCCGAGTTACCACCCCCTAACTCATCTTCTAAATTCTAGCCCCGACCAAAAAAAAATCCTGAGTGCGCCTATGTAGATATATGTAACCGTATGCTCCTCCCTGGTATTGCAAATGATTATTTTGTTTTTCCTACATTCACAATTACGAACAGTACAATTTTAACTTCTTCCGGGATTGGTTATATTTACCACATTGTTGTTGTTGTTGTTGTTGTTGTTGTTACCGTCATATTTCCATCGTTCGGACTTATAAAAAATTAAAAGCGTTTCGTTAAATCCAGCATATCGCGTCCCGTATTGGTAACACTCATTATAGTTTTTATCCGTTAATAAATTCTCCCCCCACACGTGCGTATTTTAACACTTGTCGTCGCAAGCTATTTCGGCTGATTCATCTTCAATGGGGAAAATAACCGAGACCAGTCTGTCCGCTGGATTGTATCGATAATCATGTTTGGAAATACGAATGCTTTGTACGTGCGCGGTTTGTTACCAGCGAAAATAAATTTATTATATCCGTAATTTTTATGAAGAATATTATCGATACGACGATGTTGAATTTAATCGATCGATTAAAATTTTAATTTCAAAAGTACCTACGGGGATGTGGATAATTGGCCAAATAGTATAGAAAGGAAACCAAACTCAAAAACGTCTAACGAGAAAAAGCGATATTTTTTAGCGAATTTTTCGTACACAAATTATTACGGCTTTTATATTTTTCCATGTATGCGACATAGAGTTTATATGCTCACGTAAAAGAAACTCATTCACGCGTCTGTTACGCCGTCGGTCGGAATTTAGTCGGAATTTTCGGCGAACTTTTTCATAATCGCCGAAGCGCACTGATGCGAACGAACTAAACGCGTCGCATTGTATTAAAAACCTTTTTGCCCCCCCCCCAAAAAAAACCCAACCAAAAACCAAAATCAAATAGTCAGATAAAAATTTACGCAAACTACCTGTTCACGATGGTACCGTGTCAGACCAAGCACAATAATCTCTGGTGTGCTCTACGAAAGCAATGTTCGAAATATGTTCACCGGGGATAGCAAACAAAAATAAATTTTTATCCTCAGAAACATTTTCAGACAGACCATCTCCGGCAGGAAAAATGAATTATTACCACTACGTTCTCCGCACTTTGCGTTGTTTTGCCGGATCAAATCGCCGGCCCGTTAGTATTCTTTGGCTTTTGCCGTTTTTCATGTACCCCCGCTCTTGGAAAAGACTTGTGATTCCGATTATGATTTCTAAATGCGACTGTTAATTATTGTTTTCTTTACCACTTGATCGTCTCGTCTCTTTTGCATTTTCGTGATTTTTTCTCAGTTTTTTTCTATAGTTGTAACGTTTCGCGAAATGCGCCGCCCCGCCAAGACTAATGTCAAAAGCAAGATAAAAAAACAGTACGATTTTAGAAAAATTAAAATCGGGATACATTTATATATCAGCGACCTATTTAATGGTGGCGGAGGGGGGGGGGGATATAAATGCCCCTTGATATTTTTTAAACTTTTTTTTATTATTTCGTACATATAATTTTACTAAACTATTAATTATTTCGGATTTCGTTTATTGGAAATTGAAAAAAAGTGAAGGAAATTTTTAGTTGCAAATTCGCCCTCGAAACGAATTCCCACCGACGCATAGCGATGCATGATATGGGTATTAACGCGAACGAAAATCTATGTAACCTCATTTATAAATTTTGTAATTTTTAATTGAATTTTCTCTTCGGCGAATGCGCTAGTCGTGGCTTTTTTGTGTGTCGCGCATGTTCACACATTCTATAGAACACAGTGTGATTTTTCGGTTTTTCCAATTGAAGACGAATAATAATTGCGCGTATTGAGGTGTTTTCTTGTCGACTAAAGAGGAAATAAATATTACGAGACGATTGAGATTATTTTTGGCTAAAGAGGAAACAGTTTACACTAAAAAAAATGTCTGTTTCGCTCCCGTACGATATGGAAAGTAGAGAAGACTTTAACCAGATAAACGGTTTTTTTCGGGGATTAGGCCATTTGTGTTTATACGTAGCGCATAATGCCTGTCTCGACAATTTCGATGCAGATTTTAATTAGCGTTCTTAATTTGTCGACCTCGTAACTCCGTTCTTTACACACCAGCGCAACTAGATGCAGTGGGTCGAGGTTCAGTGTTCCGCTGGGCGAATTTCAAAAATATTTTCACCGGCTGACGAAGGACGCGCAAATGGCCGCTGAAGATATTGTTACGTTTTCCCGAGCGTAATCGAAATTTCATTGGCCGTAAATTTCCGCGTTTTTCGAAGATGATAGAAACTAGAATTTCAGACGTCCGTCCACTCGTATTCAGTTCCCGGGGGTGGGGTGGGGGGGGGGGGGGGGTGAAGTGGAATGTAAAATTGAAAATTTTCAACCGATGTGCGTATTGCGTTTTTATTAGAATGCGCAATGGTGCCAGTCGATCCGATGCGATGGGTGAATAACCAGCTATGGTATTCGATCAATGCGCATGCTCGTACCGTCACAGTTGTCTGTCTGGAATAATAAGTACCAATTTGGTTCCCGGAATTTTATTTCATTCTTAATAATAATTACTATGTACGCGTGTTAGAGGCATTCCGTCTTTGCAAACAAAAGTCAAATTTGCCGCGACCCCCCTTCCTTGGGTATTTTTAATGAAACAAATTCGAATAAATTTCCCGCGTTCTGTTTCGAATATAGAAACATATTCATTGGAGAAAAAAAACAAAAGTTTTAACGTAACATTAACGACACGTTATCTTTATGCCGAAGATCATATGAGAAATCACGTAACCGATGTAACATTTTCATCTAACCGGCTTCAGCTGTTTCGCAATAGATATGAACGTGAAATAATCGATTGCGCCATGCAGTCAATTAAAACCGACTTTTCCACAAGAATTCTAGAAGACCCATCCTTCATGGGTAGGGGGGGGGGGGGGATTTCCTATGTCCGAGTTCCGTTGAGTTTATCTTCAAGCAGCTTCTCGTAGCGTAATAATAATTCATTGCCATTCCATCGTAGCAAAAATATATAACTATATAATTAGTGTCGGATTACTCTATTCAAAGCAGATATGATTATTTTAAGACATGTTTTTGTTTCGTGTTCCATTAATTTTTTCTCTATAGAGAAAAGTATGTTTCACGAATTCACTCTATGCCTGACGTTTTTTATAATATTTTTACTACTGATTAAAAAATATTTTTGTTTGTATAAACTTTTTCGAAAATATTTCGGGTATAAATTCGTATTCTCGCAACCGATGATCCGGTAGGTGTCTGTTCAATTCCGGATACTATTGCAGACGCGGTACCTAATCATTTTCTATGAGATTCTCCGGAGTTCGTCCGTGTATATTGCTGGCATTTTATTTGTTATTTAAAACGAAGAGAACGGATATACAGCCTAATGAAAAATTGTTCGCATTTCGATTGTGTCGTCTGCGTTCAGTGCTGTAACAAATTTCGCCGTAACAATGTTGCAATAGTTGTTTTATTTCACACTTTGGCGCGTGTCTCCAGAGTAGCACATTATATAATAGAGTAGACTGGGATTTGGAGACGATTTCGTTGTGAAAAAGCTCTATAATAAATACTTGTCGATTATTCGAGAACGGTGCGAATTTATCGACTTGACGCGAAACGTCCTGGTGACGAAATAATTACGCGTTTAATTGCCGGATTAAAAGAATATCGACGAGAGGTACTTGTAAGATGAACGACTGTGGAAGAGAAAGGAAGACGCGTTGAATAGAAATAATTATTACGCGACAAACCAGATGTGTTTATTTAAAATAACGCATCGGCTTGTCTCGGAGCAGCTCTTCACGACATCACTTTTTAGTCGTCCGTAAGAAAAAGTTGTTGCCCCGAAACATGTGTGTCGCTGTGTTATTTTAAATAAACATATATATATATATATATATCCATTTGTCGGCGTAATCAATTATAACATTTATAAATACAGTTCGTAATAACGTAATAAGAAGGCAATCTCCTGCTCGAGTTTGATGTAATTGTAGTATTACTTGTTGGGTGTCTTTTTTTTTCGACGCTCTTGCAGGTGTTAAGCAGCGAGTAAATCAAGGCGTAGTCGAAATACCGACATCATTTTACGACAGTTGTAGGTATTTAATTAAACCCCGCCGGAATTTTGTTTTTCCTGTTGGAGGAATTCGTTTCTCTCCTTTATAATTCAGTGTCAAACTAGGCCGAATATTTTTCGGCGGCTTCCGTGTATAGGTTTTCACTTTTAGGCAAGATTTAGTTGAATCAGCTCGGTTCGGGAATTATTTTTTATTACATAATGAAAGAAAAAGAACGGTTTTAGATAACCTGTGAAGTTCATATTTAGCTGCCGCTCGCTTTACCACCCGCGGCGACAGTACATTACCAGGGCTAGTATTATTATCAGCGTTTATTTCGACTGTTGTGCGAGTAAAAGTTGTTACATTTTCACTGTCACTTTCGTGTCTTACCGCGATAACTTTAAAGGTGCCTAATTAAAAAGTGTTACCTAAAAGCCTAGAAATTCTTTTTACTCTCTAATTATTCTTTTTTTTCGCCCGTTTCTTTGTTAGTTCCGGTTATTATATTACCGTGCAGCCCGCCGCAACAATTTTATTGATGCGTTTGATTAGTGTAGTTTTAAAATTGGAAATTGGTGATAGTTTAAAATACCGGATAGAAGTGATATTTTTAAATAGCGATGAATAATCGTTGTGAAAGGCGAACTGGTAATCGCCGCATGAGATTGTCGATGCGTGTTTACATCGGATTGCGTGCACTGCATATCTTGATTTTTGTCCGGCACAAAACGCTTAAAAAAAAAAAGAAAAAAAGAAAAAAAAGGAAAGAAAAATAAAAATGGCGGCGGATTAATTTGCCAGCCTAGTGAAAAAAAGTATAGACGATGTCGTGAAAATTAATACAATTTTTAATGAGCGGCTTTAGCCATCGACTGTGAAATTTTTGGAAAACTAAAAATTTAAAAAAGTTTTTTATGCGTCCCACAGAGCGGTAATCTGCATCAAACACTAGCGCCGACGGTGTGCGCTGTGGTTGCCATTGATTTCTGCGCAGAGATTAATCATTTGAATGTATTAAGCCTATTTGAAAAATTGTTCGAATTACTACTACCCATTAATAAAATCCAGCATTCGACGTTCAAAAGCATGGAGAATAACGGAAAACAAACGGTAGTACCAAATTAAAAATGAATCGAAAAAGAAGGGGCATCTTATCTTTTTGTGCCTGTTTAACAAAAGCGATCTACGGTTCGACGCTTAGTGTCATAGTGTGCTGATCATCTGACATTTTCTTCTCAGCCGAAATGATTCTAAACTAATCGTGACACTATAAGAAATGGAGGACACGAACGAGGGATGAATAGAATTTGAAATGAGATAAAAAATATGTGGGAGACGTTGTGGCACGTGTAGCGAGCCCAAGATCTAAAAGTTGACGATGGGAAGACGACGCACGTTCGAAGGAAATCTGAGCGCTGTCGTCAGACTATAGGTAACAAAAGAGAGAATTAGACAAAAAAGAATGCTAATGATAAAACGGCGAATGCGGATTACAAGAAAGAAAAAAAAAGATGAAATACTAATTTCAAAGTAAAAAATGATGTTGCGTCTGCGTTCAGAATTGTGCTTACCACACTTATACAGAATTTCATCTCCCGGAAGAATGAGAGCGGGAACGTAACGTTTATGAAAATGATAATTTACACTGCCCTATTGACGAATGATTATTTTTAAACGCGGTGGCTGTTGATGTGCCGCATTGAATAGGTAACGTTAACTAACTTACACCATTTAAAAAACTCTCTTTATAGGAACAATTAACGTATATATTTGTATCGGTAAATAAAACAACGTTGATATTTCCTTCGTTAATATGTGAAAGGCGCAAGATTTTAGTTTTTATTTACATTATTTTTATGACGAAAATTTAACCCATAAATAAGTAGGAAGAAACCTTAGAAATCGCCGGATCGTTTAAAAATAAAAGTTAGAGTAAAAATATTTCGCGATTAAAACTATTAAATATAAAAGAAATATTCGAAATTACGTTGTAAATAAAATCAGCTCGGCAACATATCGTGATGTATTAATGTAACCGATTTTTGCCACAAAACCACTTTTAACGAGTGTAATGGTAGCCAAAATCAGAGGGATTTTCGTACCATTTCCCGTTTTATGCTATTAAAGTATGCGGTTAGAGGAAAAAAAATATGCACAATACCTTTTTATTTTGTTGAACGTCCTTCAAAATAAACTTAATGCTGGTTGAAAATATACTATGCCAGTGTTTACTTAGACTTATTTGTTTTTTTGTTTTTTTTTACATTAATTTATGATTGCGCGTAACTATTACGCTATGAATGACAAATGCGAATTATTAAATGGATTTTATAATTTAGACAAAGTGCGGTGGTAGCCTTTGCTCGGCTACCAAATCAAAGGTGTTATTCATGTCTTTTTTCGATTTCAGGTCGCTTCTAGGTTTATACCTAATCTAAAATTGAATCTCAGGAAAAGTAAAGACGGATCCATAAGAAAGTAACTGACCCCAGATTCTCTTCCGATCCCCATCAGGAGGGACTCTTTAGACTCTTAAGTGCATTATGGTAAGCCTAACTTCACAGTCCATGATACGCCCCTTATCAGTGATATATGTATATATATATATATATATACGGGACTTACTTTACTACTAATTTAGACGTAAAACTGTATTTCACTGAATCGTGCAGCGAAAGTCGATAGTGTTCAAGGTTTGTAATTGATCAAGGTGAAAAGGTTGTTAATGCGTGGTTACTTATTTTTTAAAGCTAGTTGTTTATGTTAGTTTTCTTCCTTATTTTATTCTCGAATAATGCCCCCTTTCTATTAGTTCTTAAAATCTCCGCTTTTCCCAAAATTACTTTTCTGAAAATACCTCAAATTACTCTTAAAAGTTTCGTATACAATCGTTTTTTTTTAATTTATTATTATTATTATTATTATATATATATAAAATTCATTGGTAATAGCAATTCTGTTCTAAGGACGATTTTCATATTTTCAACGCTACTCGTCTGAATTTCGCAGTTTATAGAAAAAGATTTAAATTCACTTCAGATAAAAATTCAAAAGTATCCGACTGAAACACATCGGTTGAACATTTTTTGAAAAATCATATAGGGAAAACGAACATTTCCTAAAACTTATAAAATCTGCTGTCGACTACGAAGAAATTTACGATGGCGATCAACTCTGAACGGAAACCCATGTGTAAAAGTTCCGTGTCGGCCTTCACATATCTAAATAAGTGAAATTAATACCACTTTAATATTAATATACCCGTAATATAATATGTAACATTTTAATAAATTTTCCCCATCGGTCATTAAAATTACTAGCGTGGCATTTTTCTTTTACTCTGTTTTTAAATACTTGTAAAATTTTGTCCCTACTGTAATTTTTCTTTTCAAATTATTTTTTTAAAGAATTAATCGTAAAAATAAAGTCATCGTTCGACGTAATAATAAATTCTTTTCACTTCATTTGAATGTTTTACTTTGGCGACAGGCAGGGGGACGATTTAGTTCGGGAGTAATAACAAATTTAAAAACGTCTGCAATGTTAAATTCTTTTACTTAAAAACTGTTATCGTTTAGAATGAATCCGCAAGGTTTGAAAAAAATTGTCATACGTAATATATATTATTTTTGAAGGGGCATTACAACCGCATAGCCTGGATCATCAGTTAATTTTTAAAGATACTAAAATATTAATACAATATGTTTAATGCCTGAGAATTAAAATACTTGAAATAATTTTTTTTATTAAATATTAACTCAATTTCGCATTAGTACACCGGCTGTCATGTAAAACTGTATTGCTTAATCATGTATGTGTTTCTTCTTTTTCATCTCTTCGAGCAAGAATGGTTGTTGCCTACTACTTACTATACAAATACGGGTAACACACACTCATGACAATTCTATGTGCAACATAAGCATACGTAAGACTTCACTTGAAACTGCTTGTAATCGTTTGTCATCGCGATTCGAGTGCAATCCCAAGTGCGTTAGCTTGTGCTACCGACATCTACTATCATATCATGGGCGCGTGATGATTTTCCATTGCTTTCCATACAACTGTTAGCGATTATTTTACTTTAATGGTTTCATTAATTTTCTTAGTCGCCGCTTGCTTCCGAACTCATGACCTCAATGAGGTAGTTCCAATCGTTCTAGCCAATCGGCATTCGCGACGTCATATATGCAATAAATGTAAAAGTTAATGACTATGTAATTTTTACGCCGAAGGCAATATGAAAAATCATGTTTTTGTATGGATCAGATATAATGTTTTTATGTGACGGAAATTGCCGCAGAAGTTTTTTCGTGAAAGATACAATTGAAATTCGCCAATGAGAATCGGCTCTTGTAAGAATTTTAGAATACTATCATCTATGAGTTCATTAGTTTCCGAAAGATATAGGTTTATTTTATTATTATTATTATTATTATTATATATATATATATATATATATTGTGTGTGTGTGCGCGTGTGTGTAAATTACAACGTAATTCTTAGGCCGACCCCATTAGATTTTGTAACGGAAAAATGTCCCAATTTTATGTAACGACAGTTAAATGTTAGGATAGGATTTTTGTGATTATGTTATATATTTTTTTGTGTCGATGCCGATAAGAGTTACGTAAATTTTGATCATTTTATGCAAAGTATAGAAGAGAAAGAGATAGTAATGTAAGCAAGAGGGTTCAGGGGCCCTTTGCGAGGCCAAAATAGCCGAGTTTTATATATATATATATATATACACATTTATATATATATATACATATATGTATATTATGCGTAAATATATATTTTAGTTTAATAAATGATTCGATTTTATATGAATTTGTTCTTAAAAGTTTTTAATCAGTTCAAAATTTTGCGTTTTTTTTTTCTTGAATTTTAAATAATCTTTATTTTTATACCTTTAAGAAAAGTAATAATGCGTTGTTTTGTATTAAATTCTGCGCAGAATTTTTATCTCTACTCTAAAAGGAACAATTATTTATTTAAGTTTTAGGACATGTAATGAAATAGGACCGTCAGCAAAAAGATAAAAAGAATAAAAGTCGTGTAGTGGCATTCAGCGTTTACGAAGAAAAATAGAACGCGTATTATGCGATATTATGAACTTCTCGATAATAATTTCAAACTTTTTATTGATGCGTGTATTATCAGTGGTTATATAATTTGTTCTGCTGAATATATATACGTATATGTATCTATATTATAATTTTATCTTTATCGACGATAATTTCTTTTTTGATGATGATTATCTTTTTTGAGTAATATCATGGCGACGACGTGGATACATCACTTTTAGGGTTGCCGACAAACGGTTAAAACAGAAGGAAATCGATTGCAGCGAATGAGGGTTCAAGTTAAAACAAGTATTTCCGGCATTTCGTCAAGTTAGAAGCGTGGCATGTCCGCTTCACAAAACTGTTCGAAAATGTTCACGTTGTAATTTTATTTTGACCTCGATACTGCCGATGATAATAGAAATAACTATGATAATAATGATATAATGCCATTAATAATAACTAAAATGATAATGGAATAATGATCGAATTAAATTTATTCGTATGTACTTTACGCGGGATTATTATTGAAAATAATGCACGAGTATGCGCACTTCGTGTTCGTTTTTACAAAATAAAAAACCGCAAAAAGATAAAAGCGTAATATTATATTCCCTGTGAAAATTAAACGAAAGTAAAATTTGCACAAAAATGGAAAATACATATTTTTGTACGTAATATTTCATTTAAAAAATTGAATGAGAAAATAAACTTTGTCAATTGAATGAGTGTGTCTTTTTAAAATGTGTTATCTTTATACATTGCACGATCGTTTAAAGCACTATTACTACCCTCATATTAAACTCAGTTCTATTTGAATGAAGTATAGCCGGACCAAATGCGAAACCAGTTGACGAAATCGTAATTTTTATTAATAATTTTATTTGATTAATGTCGCGGATTATTAATAGCGGAAAACTAGCCCTTTAATACATTATTTGTTATTCTA
This sequence comes from Icerya purchasi, assembly GCA_039619475.1. Lineage (NCBI taxonomy): Eukaryota > Metazoa > Arthropoda > Insecta > Hemiptera > Monophlebidae > Icerya > Icerya purchasi. The sequence goes on along the minus strand of CM077116.1, from coordinate 261,367,312 downwards.
GAGTCTTTCATTGAATAAGATCCCATTGAGATTTCAGAGCACACTAGAATATATAGAATTGTAACAATGCAATTAATTGAAGTCTATGCAGAACTGTTGTTGTTACACTTAAAAAGCAATCTTAGTAGTTACTAGCCTAAAACCGATAAAATGTAGTACACCAGTTTTTATTAGTCTTATAATTAGTGAGCGAGAATTTACCGGCCGCTCGCCACTAGTTAATGGATTAAGATGAATAAAAAACCAGACACATTCCAGTTCACAGCCGACTTAATTTCCAGATGGGTACTATATAAAAATAATAAATTACCTTGCAAACGGCGACTTATAATACAAGGAAGTGTGGCGAAATGACGAAAGTTATGTGAACAAAAAAAAAAAAAAAAAAAAAAAAAAGAACTTCCCATCAGAAGTCGATGTGGATGGCTAGTTATGAAATTTATTGAATTTTATGATGGCGAAGTATAGTTTGCCAAGCGAAAGAAGTTCGTTCGTAAAACAACCGAAACGCGCTGACGTTACGAAATCAGGGGACCTCAGATTATAACCTACAGTCCATTGAGTATCGGATATCACATTCGTCGTGTTGAAACTACACGGTCCGTCTGGATCAGAACAAATCGGAAAAAAAGAACGGATGAATGTATAGAGATGAAATAAAAACGAGGTTACTGCTATCGAGAAGGGAAGGAATAGCAGGGGAGGGTGGCAATATGATTTTTTTCCGAAATATTGAAATACGCGTCAAGTGTCAATCAATATACGCGCCTTGATGATAGTGCACTACTTTGAGCAACATTTACGCTCGGCAATGAAACTCGAACAGACTTCTTTCGCTTGACAGACTATACCGGTCGAGCGAGACTATTGCTCAATACCTGCAACTGAAGTGTGGTACTTTATTTAATTAAATTTAATAAATTATCGAACAAATGGTGCGAGTGTAAGTGTGCGTATATGTGTAATCCTGTTGTCGGCTAGGAGCGAATGGAATACTGTCTCGCCACCCACAGATGACGATTCGGCAAAGTGTAATTGTACGAATCATAAAAATGAGTCTTGTAAATATCGCAGGTTGTAAGGATTCTGAAAACGCACGGCAATTTGAATAGATCACAGAGAGTCTCCGCGGTCTCCTTCGTCTTCATCTTCCTCCATTCTGACGAGTGGCGGCGTCAGGGTTGTAAAACAAGCTAACGAAAAAGAACGGTTGGAGTCAGTGTGATTTTTGTCGCGGTCACAGTTTTCGGTCTTGGTCATCGGTCCAGTTCAGAAAAAGTAAATTATTTCGATCACTAGTTTAAGCTTTACCGCTCGAGTTTTTTTTTTTTTTTTGGTCAAGTATATCCGCCATCGTTTAACGTTATCCCACAAAAGTATTGTGGCCGTAGATTTTAAGATATCTAAACTAATCGCGAACCAAGTCTTTCGCCACCGATCAATTGATGCAGAGGAACAACGGACCGCCGTCATTGTAGATATCGCATTACCCAGCCGATGGCAGAGATATGCATCGTATTTAATTATTTTAATAATCGTCATTTTGTTATATTTGTGCTATTTTCATAAATGGTGTTTTTTAGCGGTCGACCGTTCCAAGTAAAATCGCCGTAGGTAAAATCATAATAAAGCCTTTAAATCTTAATCCATTTCCTTGGCTTATATAATAATAATAATAATCATCATCAAATAGATCATAATAATAATAACTAATAATAACTAATAATAATAAGAAGAAAAAGAAATCAATTACGATATTTAATTTTCGCGGGATTAAATCCACGGTGGCATCCCTGAGGACGTAGATAAAACTGAAATATAACCGTTACATTTGGCATCCCTGGTGGGGATTAAAATTATCAACTAGCGACGGCAAATAACACTATAATTTTAATCGACTTATTCGTTACGCTCTTTTAATATATTAAAAAATGAACAGTTAAATATTATGAAAGCGAAGATGAATTTTTACGCTACTTCTGCTGCCGATACCTGTTCGTTGTATATCATGCAACGTTATTTACAAATCTGCCATTTCTCGTGAACCATTTTTTTAAAATCGATGACATTACATTAGATGGATATCCGCGCGCTCGAGACCTTCTATATTTTATTAGAAGCTACAAATTATTATATATTTTTTTTTGTTTTGTTTCATAATTAAAATAATTACAATTATTATAACAATTTACTGGTACGTTTGTGGAAAATATCGTTTACATATTTTTCCGCTTCGGAGTACGATTTTTTCGTATTTCCAGGAAAGTAAAAGTTCGAACTGTCAAAAATAATTAAATGTCGTAAAAAAATTGGGCGGACAACTCCGAAGCCATACATGTGAATAATTGCGTAATTGTCAAACGCGGTTATCGGTGTGATCACACTGTTATTTTCGTAACTTAATGCGTTTATCGCATAAAAAAATAAGTTAAAAATTAGAGTGTAGAAGTAACGAAGTATTATTTTCTAATGGTGTAAATGTATATACAGTTTGTAATCGAGTAATTTCTTCTAGATGTGCACGGAACATTTTTAAACTCCATTTTTATCCGTTACAATTCCCGTCATCTTTCTTCGCTTTTAATAATCCGAATTGTGTTACATTAATTTAAACAGTGCACTATTTCTTTATGTATCAAAATTTCGAATTAAGCTTATTTCATTGTCCAAGTTGTCCCGCGTCTTGTATAAAATGTTAGCTCGCAAAGGTGAAATAAGAAAAACGATTCGGGCTAAAGCTAAAATGCACATTGTTAATTTTGTCGAAGCAACTGTGGATCTCTTGTTTGATTCACGTTTTGTACCGAACGCAAAAAAGCCCAAATTCGCGGAGGGCTTTTGTTTTGAGAGAGTTTTAAGTAGAGAAGTGAATTCTAAAAGCTAAATTTTTACAGCGTTGTTGTTACAAATAATTCTTTTTGCCGTTTAGCGCGACAGGTGGTGTAGAATGGTACACCCGTATCAAAAGTTTCATTCAGTCTATAGAAGCTTTTTTCTTCAAGCACGCCGATGACTACCGGAAGAAGGACCCCGCACCGCGTTTTCAAACATTACTAATAATAGCATCCTATTAGAAGGTGCGTCTATTCTATCGGACATTTCGTCTTTTCTTTTAATAATAAATTGTCGCTCTGTTATCGGGAAAAGTAGGCGAGCATCTCGGTATCAATATCTTGCGCAATAGCCTCTTTTTGTGTCATACATACACTCGCGTGCGCACGGCGTGAACGTTTTTAAAAACATTTACGCTTAAACGGAAGAAGATATATTTCCTTAAATGATCTTATTAAAATTTACTTTCAAACGTGTTATGCCGCGCTATTTGAATGGCTCCGCCCCATTTAAATGTCGTAAAAAGTATCGGACAACATACTTAATGTCGATGCAGCTTGCATTAAAAATCATCATTTTCCATGGTCATCCAGATTGATTATCGGGTTTTTTTTTCTCCCCTCGGTTGTCCAATTGTCGACAACTCGCCGCTGACTTGGTTTATTCAAAAATCGGTAAAACATAAAGTAGAAAACGACACACACATTTTCATTATTATTGGAAGACGCGTGAGATTTAATCGTGAAAATCGGATGAATGGTCGTGTACATGCAGTGGAATTTGAATACAATCGTGTGACAATTATCATTCGTTTAAGAAATAATAAAAGTAAATGACAAAGGCGGTGGAAAAGAGAAACGAACGATATTGCGAAGGAACTAACACTTTTTCTGTTCATTTGTGTGGCTACGTGTACACACACGTAGCATATGTGTGTATGATGCATGTTTCGGTGGTGTGTATTTTTTGAACGCGTTGCTTATACCGGGGTCCGAAATGTAGATTTAACTGGCGCGGAATGAGACCTTTTAAATTGATCTTCAGATATATGTGTAATACGTGGTTCCGCGCTGTGTTCTTTATGTATGTTATTGTGCCCAGTTTATTCTGGTGTCACAGAAGGAAGTGTGTAAAAATGTGCGCTATTTGTCGATTTATGTGTTTATTGGTTGTGCGACTGATGTGCGGGGAACAGTGGGAATTTCAGAAGTTTATGTATTTCCGGGTTTGTTTTACGGAGGAGGACGGGGTTTAGGTGTACGCGAGGCGCGTTCGGAATAGTATTGCACTTTCAGTGTATCGCAGCGATTGTGTCTGTGTGAGCAATGTCCCGGCAGTGTGAATGTAAACCCGGAACAAGGAACATCTTTAGGATGGTCGTAGTCGTTGAAGTGAGACTTCTTTAAACGACTCGCTCGTTGTTCCACCCAATATAACAGCTTTTTACTTTTAGTAGTACCCTGCCGCTGCTCGTCGCATCTCGCCGCTAAAGTTTCTAGTCGACACTGCGACCGACCAACCAACCAGCACACACACACACACGCTGTCTATAATAATGTTGATAATGATAATTGCCAGAGCTGTTGGAATCTGTGTGTAGAGAGTTATCGGTTATAGAGTTTAGTTATTCTTTCCGTGTCGTTCTACTCCGACATCTTGCACATAGCATCGCGTACTATATTCTTGGTTGCCGCGTGATTGGATTAAAAATTTCCCGCTTGCATTTTTTTGCTTTTTTTTTTTTTTTTTTTCTTTGGGAAGTTTAAACCGTGCTCTGTATAATTGTAGAGACGCTTGTAAAACACTGGGGTTGCCGGAATTATTGTTGGTCTGAGAGATGAGCCATTTGACTACATATCGCGCACACGTACGGGGTGGAATTTTAGTGAGATTTGGTAATAGAATTTCACCTCGTAGTTTGCGAAATATATGGGGATGCACGGTGAGTATAATAAAATTCGGGCGATTGCCGGTGTTTTGGTTTATAGTTTTTATTGCGAATGGCGCGCGATATGTGCCGGTAAAGAATATATGTACATATATCGACTGGCCTAGACAGATTCCATTCCGATGGGGGCGGAATGTTAAAAAAAAGTCCGGTATCATCATAGTGGTGCAGCATGTTATAATAATGTTGATGATGGGAGGGGGAACGAGCAAAGCAAAAACGAAATAAAAAATATTTGCTAAAATTACGTTTTTTCGAACGGTGAATTCTTCGACCGAGCAACAAGTTTTGCGGAAATTTTATTCTTCTCTGTTATGTGTTGTCGAATGAATGTTGTAAAATTTGAACGAAAATATAAGATCAAATCTTAAGAATGTCCCAAAGATAGATCCGGTTTCTGCCGAATGAATGGTTACCGCGATTTAACTCGCAGAAGTGCCGGGTAAAATTAGTGAAAACTGAATTCGGAATTAAATGAAAACTGAATTCCGAATTAATAGAAAAATGAATAATTTCCTTTCTAAATTATCATTTAAGCGCCCGAATATAACAAACGTTTTCGACTTGAGAGCAGAGTTACACATGAGGGGCAATATAAAACCAGTATACACCTCGCACTATGTACAGTAATTGTGACGTGAATCTTTCGGATAGTATGTGAACCATTTCGTTTTAGTAGAAACATGAAAAAAAAAAAAAAAAACAACTGTTGATCACAAATTGAATAAAACATTTACTACTACGCTGTAAATATAATAATGCCCAGTTGCCGATTTTGGTTGTAAATAAAAATCGTTATCGAATTTCGTGACATTTCTTCGTGACGGAAAAAATTTTAGGCTGAGCCTAACCGCGTATGTCAAAAAAACAAAAAAAAAAGAACCCAGCAATATCGGACGACCGAGCGATAATGCGGCACACTGTTCGTATTTCCGGATTGAAATGTTCGAATTATGTGCCGTCTGAAAAGCGTCAATTGTTGTTGTTTCCTGGATTAGTGAATTGACGTGCGAAGGATAGAGATGTACATTTGTAAAAAGCGGGCGAGTGTCGTGTCGTGTCGTGTCGGCTAATTGCGCGAAAAGCGTTTGTCGTTTCGTCGTGGTTGCTCGCTACGCACATGATCCGGCTTGTTGTAAAGTGACCGCGGCGTCTATGTTACAACAGCACGACGGAGAGATCGCGAAAGTGTGCGCCAGCATAACCACAGTCGACTATTACGAGGAACAGCGCCGAGAACGCGCAGATCTTTCCATCTTTCTGCCGTACTCGACGCTATGTACGGAATGTCGGAGTAGTCGAACAGGCCGCACTTGACGTTTGGCGACGACGTCGTCGTCGTTGTCGTCGTTGTCGGTGCGCCAGTTCGGTGTGTCTAGAACGTTGATTTCCTGATTCCGTTGCAAGGTCACCGCCGCCACCGCCGATAGCGCCTACTGCGTTAGCCTCGTCACCGTGTTGCTTCCTACTTTTTTCTTCCTCGTTCCCGTCCGGCTCCGCTTATCACCGTGCTTCCCATTGCTGCTGCTCAGCTTGTGGTTCTCGGCTATACACTTCCTTGTAGCCCGGTTCCAGAGAGCGTTCCCGTTCCCGTTCTTTCGGCTACGTTGGGACGCACGCGTCGCACCAGCACTCAGTCCCGGCAGCTGTGTGTGCCGGTGTGCGTTACGCTGCTGCTCTAGTAGCGGCGGCGGTTGACTTGGTTCTTTTCGGTTCGCGTTAAAAAAAAAAAAGAACCGAGTGGAATGGAGGAGACAAAAAAAAGAATCCAGCTACATTGTCTCGCGCTTCTTAAATGCCGGAGTGCACTTCGAATTCGATGTCCGCAGAGACGCCCGAGTCGTTTTTCAATCGGCGGGGCCAGCTTCTGCTTCATGCTGCAGCACGAAGAGGGGACGTTCGCCTAAATTCCGGAAAGATGTCAACATCGGCTCCGCTGTACACCTATATTTACATACAGGCTCTCCGTTGCCCCGTTGACGCCACCACGTTCTATTTATACAGTTTTCTCTTCGTTCTAGCGATTTTCCCGATTCACCTTAACACGTTGCTCCTCCGAGCCCCCCGCTCCTCTCTATTGCCGGCCGATTCGCTTATAATTATTTTTTCCCGCGTTTTCCTCCGGGTTTTCTTCGCCTACCTTGCACCCGTCCCGGTCCCGATCAGCTGGCCGGACGCGGTTAACATTTTTCATCATCCGCCGGTTGTTCCTTAAATGCTCTTTCCTTTACTTTCCTGGTTTACCGTACACGGCGTATGTCCTTGTAGGCAATTTTTCGCCGCTAGTTCCGTATTGTGTTGTTGCGTACGTTACGATATTTCTGTTACGTTGTTATATTGTTATTATTATTGGTGATCGTTATTATTATTATTATTATTATTATTATTATTATGACCAAAACACGTTTTCACCAACTAAAACTAACAATAGTAACATATATTCTATTGGTTACCGGTTTTTGCACGGGCTTAAATGTAGAAGATTTATTTGGTCTGGGACATTCTCTGTTAGTGCATATGGTTCATCTTTAACGATTGTAATCTAAACCTATCCAGCTCTAAATTAACTATACTTAATCTTCATTATTATTAACAATACTTCTGAAATGTGGCTTTAATTCTGTTCTCTTTTTTCTTCAGAATTCAAGGTGTACTAATTTATGTTATTCAGCTCCATTAGAACGTTTATCAATATAGTAATGATTAATTTTATCTCTTTGCTTACTTTTTCCATTTGAATTCTATAAGTTTTTTGAATTATTACGTTCGGCCATTTTTTTTCATTTCTTAAAAAATTCTCGGTGTTTCTCTATAATTATTACTTAAACCTAAACCGAATTATGATTAATTTCAAATTAAATTTATTTCTTTTTATAAACATCAGTAGTTTAAAGAAATGACTATCTTCGTTGTTGAGAGGGAAATAATTCCGCATTTGATATAATTGTATTAACTGAAATTTGGCCCTTAAACAGCTTATTTAATCCGACTCGTAACTACGGGTTTTTAAAAAACAATTTCCAATGTGATTTGTAAAGAAGACCATAAATGTGTAAGCGATAACATTTGGTAACTTAAAAACAAAAAAAGTAATTACTGAGCAGATATTAAAGGAGCAGCAATAACCGACATGCAATTCCCCTAAAAAAAAATTAAGATCAACAATTTAACAGTAAATGTTGAAATGAAAGTTTGATAATTACTTTAACGATTTCTTCTTGAATAATGTGAGTAATGTACCAAATAATTCAAATAATGTTGCCGTACAGATGAAATTTAGGCAAATTTCCCGACATTCTTAAATTGTGGGTAATCACAAATTTGGTGGTAAAACTTTATCCTCAAATTACAGACCTATTTACAGTCTGCGCCCCGCATTAGCAAAATATTTGAGAAAAACTTTAAAATCAAAATGCTTAAAATTTTTTAACTCGTGTAGGTTTTTTTTTTTTTTTTTTTTTTTTTTTTTGGTGAGAATCAAGTCGGATTCTTGTCAGCACGTTGCACTAACGAGATATCTTTAATTTCGTACATTTTTGAAAATTCAGAGCAGGATAAAACTAAATCTGTTCTGGCAGTTTACTTTGATAAAAAAGCCTTCGACGTTGTTCATCAAAAAATTTTTTACTTCGAAAGCTGTGTATACTGCGGATTTTAGAAGAACGATCCATGTATATATAGTTGGTTACAATCGTACTAAAGAGAAAGTTACAAAGATAAAGAATATTTTTAGTAATGAAGTAATACGATATTATTTTGGTAAGTGAGTGTATCTTCGGGCCATTCTTAATTTATATTAATATGCTCTTCGAATGTACGAGGGAAATTAATTACGTATGTGGTCGAGGCACGGTTTTGTTAGGAATTCAAGTTACTCATCCACTTTTTAGAAAAATTAGCTCGAAATGTAACGGTTAATTGGATAAATAATAATAAATTGGCAAAAGTAAAGTAAGTCCCATTACCTTGACAGGGCGTCGGGGATTGTGAAGTTAAAACGAAAGATATATTATGCAGTTTCCAATTCATCGAAGTGCCGGAAAATCGTAACCATATCCAAAGATTTTATGATTGAAAAAGTTTTTGAAATTTCAAGATTACTTTCTGACTACAAGCTGACGCGATGTAAACAATCCCACCACATATGTTCAGCGAGAAAACTAAGAAAATTAAATTACCTGTTTCCTTTTGCCTGCAGAAGCATATTTTTCTCCCAAACATGTAGGATGCTTCTTTTACCTGGAATTATATGAAGCCTGTTCATTTTTACGAAATATACATTTTCGGAGTGAAGCTGCCGACTATTAATCAGATAAAAACTCTGCCGAATGCATTGCTTATAATATAAAATACATCTTCGTGATGATAATGCCGCAGATTACCATATTGTGTAAGTCGAGAAACCTTGTATACAGAATAAATTTGCTTTATTCTGAAATTTAAAATTACTTTACGAGAATAATATCAGATCTTCTAATATACTTATTTCGCTTCTGTCGCTGAATCCTTTAAATATCTCCACATAAGAATTCAAGTTAACAGAAGCAGCGCAATCAGTTTTAATTCTCTTCCGCCCGAAAAAAAATTTATCAAACTGCAAACGGCGTCGTAAACATTTAAAACATCTTTTTCGTTGACTTTTCCGTGACTTCATTTTTAAACTTACCTGGTTTCTTTTAAAATTTCTTTTCCCGATAAGCACGTTTAATGGTTTTTATAATATCGGCAGCAAATTACCCGTAAACTGAATGTGTGGGAATTTAAGCGTTTAGCGATAACTTCGAGGGAATAAATTTACATGTTAGATTATAATCGGTACAAATACCTCTCGTATATTGATATAACCTCTATCTGTTTACTTACACGCTATTCCGTCTATTTAATCGTACTGCGATAATTATTTTTAGCCTTTTGGGATCGTTATTATAAACGACTGTAATTTGTCTGAATTCTTTATGGTATTATTGTCTAACCCGATTTTCTCTTAGTATTTATAGTTATAATACCGGATTTATGTTAATATAAATTGTGACGTATAATCTTTAATTGTTTAATTTGTATTATTTCAACTTCAATCGGTTTTATTGCATTTTGCGATTCCATCGTTCACGCATTATACGTATGAATTTTTGTAATTTGTAATAATAATAAAGATATCACAAGTTATTATTATTATTTCGTTTTTTTTTTTTTTATATGGTAATTTCAAATTTGCAGATATATAAAAGCTGTTTAAATATCGTTATTATTTATCACTTTGAAATAACGCTAAATATCTTATAAAATATTCGGGTAAGGAGCAACATTTAAATTTCTAATTTTGCTGTATAACAGTAACAATTCACTATGGCAGTGCAGCTTTCTCTAAATGCTCAGGTGCTTTAGCTACAGACACGGTGATCACAGCATATGATTAGAACTTTACATTTCGAGTGTTCCAGTGTTTTCCGTTAAATAGCTGGCGAAATATGGTAAGCTGTATCCAGATAACAGTGTGGGCCTCTAAAGATCGTAAAGGATCCAGATAACAGTGTGGACCTCTAAAGATCGTAAAGGATCCAGATTTTTGAGCCAGCCACTAATGTTCCACTTTTCACTATATTAAGGCTGTATACAACACTATTGGACTGAATTAAAAGTGAGATGAATAAATTAAGAGAGCAAATGCTGACTTACATATGCACATACTGTTCGATGAAAAATTAGGAAAATTACCGGATTCATTTAATGAGTTTAAAAATACGTACGATAGAAACGGAAAAAAAATGAACTGAGCAATATCAAACACCGCATTAAAGACGAAATAATATTTTATCCCTGACTTAATTACATAGTACATATATAATTCAACCTAACATAAGGTAATACTTACAATAATATTCGTAACGATATATCTCCAGAAAATCATAGAGTTGCAATAATTCTATTTTCTTTAGTAACATCAATAATTTTACTATTTGCTTGTTAGTTATATGAAACATGCAGAGTTGACTTTAATTTCACTTTTTTTCCTTAAAATAATTTGTGAAATTAAGATGAGAAACTATGTATAAAAATAGCACATAAATCTACTAAATACATACAGCTCGCAACAAATTAAATTCACTTTCCATAAATATTAGAAAAGAAAAAATTAAACATTATAAATTAAACTACATTTATAATGTAGGTGAATACATGTTAAATGTAATACTGTCGACACTCTATATATATATATATATATATATATATATAAATTAAATATTTATTTATTTCACAAAGTTATTAATTCACACTAAAACATCTTGATAACGGTAATTCGTCAAAACCAGTCGATGTTTGTAATTTTTTAATGTTTTTTAATATTTCTATATGATTCGTGTTATATAATTTTATAGTTCATTTTATTATTCTTGTTCACGTGAATTAATAACTTAAAGTATTTTTAAATATACTTACACAAGTTTACACCAAAACAGAAAATAAAATAAAACGACACTAAAATGAATCTTACAAGCCTATAATGTAGAATATTAAGCTACAACAATAAAATTTATCATTAAACTTTTCGGAAATGAAGAAAAATAAAAAATTATTTTAAAATTATAAATCGTAAAAGGTTCTGATATTAAGTAAATAAAAAGCGATCGCAATATACACGATTAATCTGTGGGGGGGGGGGGGATCAAACAAAATTCTTACGATCGTTACGGGAAGTAAAAATGTGTGTAAAGTTTTACTTAGTAAATATTTGTAGAAATAGTTGAATATAATGTAAATAATGAAGCGCAGTGCATGTACTTAATAAAAATTAATTATTATCACTGTACTTATTATTTGAACACATTCTTTAAGTCTATTCACGACAATAATAAATTTTTTACACTTAATTAAACAATTAATTATATATAATTGTTTAATTAAGTGTCAAAAATTTATTATTATCGTGAAAACTAATTATTGTTACAAACCGTGTTACTTATCAAAATGTTTTAAACTAGATATCCGTTTTGCTCGGTTTTATTATACTGTTACATATGTATATGAAAGTTATTTTAAATTAATCTTATTTCTGCTTATTTATTTAGACTTCCGTATCGGATTCTGCTATAATATTTAGCGGATTTTACATCTTTTATTGTAATTACCTGTGTCTTACTCTGTTAAAATTGTTATCCGATGATTGTGTATTATCTACTGTTATTGGCGATTTTTGGATTTCAACGATAACTAAAATAATAAAATGATTATTATCGTTCGGTGAAGTTCACTGTTATACACACCGCTCTACCTCTAGTTATCTTCCATTAGTACGGTGTGTATGTGCTTACGGTTCGCGTATAGCTTCAAAGCGAGTTCAATTAAAGATAAAAATGTCGTTGCGGTCTTATTTGTACTTTTCGACGTTTCGAATGTGTGTAGAGTCTAGGGGCATAGGTGTAACTCCGGACACAGTCACATTCTCGGAAATATATCCGCGGTCGGACACAGTCGGATATATCTCAACTCCGCAAGACGTCACACAACGAACAAATGTTGTCGTTCTGGACATAGTTGAATTCACCTGTGGCGGAGTGATTTGATATATCTTTACTATGAAAGGCGTCAGCTGCGCGCGCAACTGTCAAAATTTGCCTTATCTTTACTGTTTCACAGAATTACGTTCGTAGATGGAAGCATAGAGTGTTAATAGCGACACGGTGTGTGATTTAACATTTCCAAATCTGGATGAGTAATGTAATTCGCGAATTTAATACGCTATGTGTTATTTAACGCGTTGCAAACTTATCAAAAAAAAAAAAAAAGGTACTGGTAAATCGGAATTGCACGAAGAAAATGCGCATCGTGTTCAAGGACGTTCTATTGCTTTATGCATTCCGAGTACTCCGCGGAGTTGGAGTTGAATACGCAGCGAAAATTGCGATTGTACACTGGATATTGAGATTTGTAACTGCGTCCGAGTTGCGGCTGCGAGGTGGATATACAAATCCGCGCAGTCGGAAAGGACACATATCTGTACCCAAAGCTACTCTAGCAGGGCTGATTTGCGCATCTCTAGTGTTTATATGTATCTTTTGTCATCGTACTCTTTTGTAGACAAGCGTTACACTCTTTACTATTGCTGTTCGCTCGAGCTTTTCTTACGCCGCACTTCCAACTCCCTTCGCCCAGACCTGGAAGCTGTGGACCAGGAATTGTTCAATAGCGACCCGCTTTTTTACTGTTGCAAAATCGCGAAACACTTTTTGTAGCGGCTAATAATCGGATGCTACTTACTACCATCACTGCTAGACTTGCTCCAGCATACTTTTCCGAGTTGTCAATTACGTACGTCTCAGGTGAAGCATCGCAAACGATCGGTCTAGTCGAATGGTTCTGAAGTCGGTTTCTCTTCGTTTTCGTTCCATTTGACGCGCGTTATCTCCGGCAAACGTGTTTTCTGCTTGTACGATACGTAGCGGCCCTTATGCTGCGGCGGCTTCCCCTTTCTTCTTAACAAGCTGCTAACGTCTTTATTATAAATTTGACAGCGCTAATTTTTAGAGCTTTTATCTCCTTCTTTCTTTCGCTAGTAGGACGTCGTACAACCGGATATTCGTACGATGCCCGGAGGAAAAATCACGGCAACGATGTCGCTTTCGAACTGCAACTATATTATATTTAGCAAGTCGTTTCGGGCGAACCGAATGAAACAAACGCGCTCAGCGCAGGTGGACAGCGAAACCGATCTGCCAAACGGTTTCTAGTTTTTCTGAAATTTTACCGTCACTCGTCCGGGCCGCGTGTCACGCGATATTTTTCCTCTGCCGGTGTCGCGTAGTTGATTTGTATTCGATATTTTTCGCTTTTCGGCTACACCGCCGACGAGATTTCTCTTACCGTTTACCGACTTTGTCGATTTCATAGGCGCGTCGACTTTGTCGACTTTGTCGACTATTTAAAATGTCACGAGATCGCTGTTAGCCGAGTTGTTTGAAAATTCAGCCGTCCCCGTGCTGTACTCAGAAGTTGACAAACAAGATCCGAATGGATGCGGATGAAATTCTTGTCCGGTTAATAATTCATCACACACAATCGGTCAAATGGTTCTAAATGCGGTTTCTCTTCGTTCTCGTTCCATTTGACGCGCCTAATCTCTGACAAACGTGTTTTCCGCTTCTGCTTGGATACGCGTTTACTGTACGATACACAGCGGCCCTTAACGGCGGCTCCCCCCTTTCTTTTTAATTATAAATTTGCATTTGTGTTCATTAGTTCGCTTGAAATTTCCATCGAGGTCTCCGATCTCTAGTTCTTAGCGCCGTCGTGACACTTCACTTACTGCTTACTCTGTTTTACTTTAGACACGCTACTCGCCTTTGCTGCCCTCGCTGACGCGGAAGAATGACGCGACAAATTAATGAAATAATGATCTTTATTCTAATTCTCCGTATCGTATTCGTGATATTTTCGATTTTTATTCGTCTCGTCCCGTACAGAATAGCTCGATCGAAATCGATGGTTGCATTAATTTTTTAAAAAGTTTTCGAAAATACTAAATCGACGGCGCTCAAGTCGTCCTTTGGCGAGCAGAGTGTAATATAACGGAACGAACAGCGTTATGTCTATGATAAAGTGAAAATGAAAAAAGAATCTAAATGAAATCTCCTATCAGTTTTTTACCTACATTAAAAGTATAAAAAAAAAAAAGAAAAAGAAAAAAAAACAACAACAGGTGGGAGAAACACACTGCGTGTAATTTGATATTTGTAAAGTAACTCCTAAAGATGTCAAAATCGATGATATCTCGATAACTTACATTTTGCGAGATTAATAATTTGTTTTCTTGTTTTCTTTAAACGTGTGGAGAATATGTTTTTGGGCTGCGGTTAAAAATTTTCTTTGCGACTATATAATCGTTTTCACTTCCTTCCGATTGTTAAGCTTCATGATATCCGTGCACAGCAGTTCCCTAATCTAATGCGTAAACTAGATCCTTTTAATTTTTTCTCACCCCCCGGTCCGCCAAGTGCAACATCAGAGTCCAATCAAATAGAGACTAGAAGATCACATTATTAGTGGAATAAATTCAAATTTAATGCGAGGTGGTAGAAAGGTTAAAAAACAGGAAACAGACAAAAGTAGGAAGCATCGCATAGAGCAGATTAAGGTGTGAAGTAAAGAAAAAAACGCTCGCGAGAAAAGGTAAGATTGACATAACTGGCGAGGAGGAGGAAGAATCGTGGAAAACGACGAAATAAAATAAGCGTTTATTTAGATTATTAATGGAAATCGTACGGTACGGAGAAAAAGACGCTGCTAGGATTTTTAATTTTCTTTTTTTCAGTTGTTTGGTTAGAAGCACGCGGGAGGAGCCCACGACCTTTATTACCGAAAAATCGTGCGAAAACAATGTGGTATGCGGGCAAAGCGTGCGATTTGAATATGAATCGCTTTGACATTGCCCCAAGTGGGTACTAAGCGTGCGATGGGTGCACTTTGAGAACGCCTAGTTTGAACCCGTCAGAACTGTGAAATAATGTCGGAGAGCTATTTGCGTACTGCGCAACGTAGTAAAAAATCTGCATCCAAAAGCAGAATAAACAAAGAAAAAAAAAAAGTTTCGTTCTTTTCACCGCACACTATCAGAAATTCCGTTTCGTTGTTAAAATATTTGTTTAGCTTTGCTCTAGTCTATTACCACCACCGGTGTTAGAAGTGTCGTTTTGTTTTATACACGTGATTGTAAAATAAATACCCCGACTGGTAACTGCGATATATACCTATATAGACACGACTGTTCGAATTACTCGCCGCAGCCTCATCGATATAAATCGGCCTACAGCAGTAAACAATAAAAACTACATCATTTGCGTCGGTTAATTTTTATAATTTCGGCTACTCGGTTTATATTATAAATACATCCATACATTTGCACACACACACATATATTATATGTGTATATATATATATATATATACATATATATACATATATATCTATATATATATATATATATATAAATATATAGTCTGTCAAGCGAAAGAAGTCCATTCGAGTTTCGTTGCCGAGCATAAGTGCTGCTCAAAATAGTGTACTACAAACAGGGCGCGTATTGACACTTGACGCGTATTTCAATATTGCGGAAAAAACCATATTGCTACCCTCTTCTGTTATTCATCCGTTCTTTTTTTCCGACTTGTTCTGACCCAGACGGACCATGTAGTTTCAACACGACGAGTGTTATATCCGATATTCAATGGACTGTAGGTTATAATCTGAGGTCCCGTGATTCTTTTCGCTTGACAAACTATACATATACATAGACACATATATGTATATATAAATATAATAATCGTTTGTAAAACGCGATGGCTTCCATTTAGTTATTTTTCGCTTCGAAGATTAAATGTGAATTCGTTGTTTCAAATGCGTTATCGCGAAATGGCTTCACCCGGTTCTATAAAAGTAGGGAAAATTTTTTCTGCACCGCCAACGTTGCCGTAATTGAGTCTGTGTTTCGATAGCCCCCTCTCTAAACTATTAACCGCCAGCTATAGATGATGACCGAACACAATGTTTACGTAGGCGCATTTTTTTTTCCACTACCCCCCTGTCGTACATGACGTCCTACAAAACAAAAAAAAAAAAAAAGGCAAAATAATAAAAAATTTTGGGTTCAAAACGATCGTCAATTCGAAAGATGATTCGGTAACTGGAAATACAAATACACGCGAACTACTTGTAATTCGTTCCGCAAGAGACTAAATAGCTAGCGGGAAAAAAACGCAAAATTTTATTAGATTTATTCGAAATGTTACCGATAAACACGTATTATAAAAGAAATTGCTCTTGTTCAATTATTTTTCCCTGCTCGCCAGTTGATTAATCACTCGAACAACCACTTTGAATTGTGCGGATCATTTAACTTTCGGGCAAACTATAAATTATAATGAGATAGGAATTCGCGTCGCGCATGAATCTCTAATTGGTTCGGAAACCGTTTGATTCGAAATATTTAAAATTATTACAAATTATGATCGATGAGGGTGATATTCTCTCAGCGGTTGAAATGTTACGTTTCGCTGTCGGTATTTAATAAAATTTACCGTTCAAGCGACAACGTCGGAACTGACGTCACGTCACAATTTCTGGTTTCTTTGATGGTCCGCAAAAATACCCAGACACATCGAAGCATTTCAGGATATTCGCGGACGCTCGTACGTCTTAAAAATTACCCTTGCTGCAATTAAACGCGTCGCTGCCTAAAGTTGTAGCGAAATTACTGCGAAGACTGAAATATTTTTCACTCTTACAAACAAGAAAAAGAATACTGTTTTTTTTATATGGCTATATAAGCCTAAAAGTATGATAAGCAAATTTGTGATCTGTCGATACTTTTACCACCATTCGCTAAACAGAAATCGTCGTTTTACTCAAAAAAAAAAAAAAAAAAAAAACCTCTTCGACGTCAAGTGACGAACGGATAAAAAAAATCGCTACCGTCAATGAACGTATATTATATACATATATATATATATATATATTTATATACATATATATATATATATATATATATATATATATATGCATGTATGTATGTATGTATGTATGTATGTATGTAATCGTTAGCGGATTTTTAGCATTGGAGCGGGGTTAGTGTGTACGTAAACGCCTCCGGGATTTCAAGCGAAAATGTAATACGCCGGAGATAAGGAAAATACGATAATGGAACATTTGTAGGAAGTTTCACGCCTCTGTATAGATAGTAAAAACAATCTAATACTGGGAGAGAGTAATTTGATCCTAAAAAATCTAGTCCGCGCCCGATCTACGTGCGCATGTTTTATACAGCGAATTTTACCTCGCCACCTTACCGCTGTCGATAACGAATATTAAATTAGAGAGATATTGTTAATTTTATTTTCTGGAAATATTTATCTTTGTTTCGGTTGCCCATTTTTTTGTCGACTCATTCGCCTGTTTCATTATGTAATTCGCTAAACAAACATTTGAATTTTTCGTTTGTACGCTGTCTGCACTTTTCGGGGTCGATTAATATTTTATCCAAACGAGCATCGATACATTTTGACTTTTTCGCATACGTATCTAGTAAAACGTATTTGAACAGCTGTAAAGTCTATTGGGAATCTCCCCCCGCCCACCCCGGCGGGGGGGGCATTGTCCATGATAACTTTAACCAGATCTAGGAAAAACTACTGAATGATTCTCGGTTTAGTTCGGAAAAAATATTGAATTTCGGAACTAATAAAAAACGCGGCATAATCAAAGGCAAACCTCTGCGCAGTAAAAATCATAAATTCCGCGGATTCGAAAAAACAAAACTGGTTGCAAATAATTTCGGCGACGGAATTTCCCATTTTGGCTTTTCCTCGTTACCGGGAAAAAGTGTTCTCTTTTTCAGATTGTTAGGGAATTTACTCTCCCCATATACCATGCCGCAAAGGTGCTGGGGGGGAGCACCTCTTCTCACCTCTGCCTAAAGGGTATAAGAAAAACATACATATTCACTAGATTAGATGTGAAATTTTCGAATTGCTGAATTTTTAATGAAATCAATCTAGGAAACATTTTTCGACGACGACGACGACGACGACTAAAAAGATGAAAAAATGTGTTAAACCTTTTTATGTCCCCCCAATCCGGTACGCATCGTCGAGTCTTATTTTACACTATACTAGTGTAGTATATAGGTGTCGGCTGGGTGTGTGCGCGCACTTGTGCAAAGTTAGTCGAGAGAATGAACGGTGGTGCATGCGAGGCGATAAAAATTTGCCACAGAGTTGCATGCAGTTTCGGAGTGAGTCGGTGTATGCGGTGGTGTCGGATAATGAACCGGAAATGCCATCAACTGTTCGAAGTTGGAATGTCGTTAGTTGGTTATTTCATTCGGAAGTACTTGTTTCGGTCGAGGTTTGCCTCTCTCCGGTCGACGCGATGTTATTTCGATTTACTCTTAGTTTTTTCTTCTCGACTTCTTCTCCGCCGTTTATCGTCCTACACCGTCCCTCCCGTTCGTTCGGCTTTAGCCTCGTTTCTCTTTCCAGCTGTTGTTGTGTCCGCGTGTGGCTGGCCCCACACTTAGTCGCTCGTTGACGTCGACGTCCTTCTCGCTGATGATAATTTCCCGCAGTTCCGAGAATCGTTCATCGTGCGCGCATTACTAAACCGGATACGTAGAATCAGAGTCCGAACTCCGTCGTTATACTGCTGCTGCTGCTGATGATGATTTTGCTCCGGGCTGGTCGGGATCGAACGCGGTAAAAATCCAGACGTTACCAGGAGTCCGCACACTGTTTGTGCGCATGGTAGTCGATTGGTTTTTACTTTTTTTTAGTTTTCTTTTTCTTTTTCTTTTTTTGTTTTCCAAACTCTGCTACTCGCCAACCACTAACGAGAACAACTTTTAATTTTAAATTTTTGCGGTAAGCCTCTTTGACGCGTACACATTTCTAACGCCCGATTTTGTCAATTAATGAATCCGTTATTATATTAAGAGAACCGTTTCCTGTTTTTCGTGTGTGTTTGTCATTTTTGATTACTATTTCGTTTCTTCACTTGAATCACCGGTTCGCAGAAATCACGACCGTGTGCAGTGATCGTAAATTTTACCGTTCTATGGTAAATTTGAACGCGAAAACAGCTAACCAATTTCGAAGAATTTGAAGAGGTTGTTTCTTTTTGTTTTGTTTTTATTTTTATTATTATTTATTTTTTTGGTCCGTACGTTAAAATTACGCTTATTGATTCATTCGGACGGCTATTAAGCTTTCCGGATAAAAATAGTGTAGCTCCCGGATGTTGATGTTTGGCGAAATTTTAGAAGCGACTTCAGAAGTACTAAGCTGTGGGAGGGCGTTAATGATTTTTCGTCTAATTCAAATTATGGAATTAACGCGCGTCATCTCTATAACAGATATTGCCCGGGGTGAAACTTTCCGAGTTACAAAAAAAAAAAAGCAAAAACTCGAAACGAGCGCATTCAAATCGAAAAATCTTTAACTCTTCCGCCACCGGTTGGTTTCGGTTAGAGATGTGGACACGATTTTGACTACACTACTAAGGCTTTTTATGAAAATGCTCTATTGGTTTTCTTCTTTTTCCGTTGGTTAAACTCTAAAGCAGATTTAAAAATTTATATATTTCCGTATTCGCGCGTACTATTTCGATTATAGAGAAAAGATCCAAAATGATCTTTAAAAGAACGACATTTTCAGGCACATTGATTATGAACGGGAGTTAATTTTAAATCGAAATAAGGCTTCCGATGGGGAAAAAAATCGTTGAGCAAACAGGATTGTAACATATCTCTCGTTAATGTAAAATGACAATGACATTTTCTCGTTTAAATCTTACGTATTCGGTAATTTTTTTTTTTGTTCTCAATTACTTTTTTGTTTTTCTATTATTCTAGAATCTGTTGTACCGCGTTCACTTTTAATCTTCAAAAAAACACTTCGATATTTAATTAAAATTAAGCAATCGAAAAACTTAATCGTAATAACACCGGATGATGTGTAAGACAGCAAATTTCGCAGAGATACATATTTTGCATAGATGCACGTTCGCGGCGCTAATCGAGACCAAAAAGCGAGTATTCTGTAAGCGATAGCCTCGAACGAATTACCTACACTTGTTTCTATTTCGAATACGCTCCTCTGCTTTTAAACATTTTTCGATTCAATATTTATATTTAATATTAGTTTTGAAATTCCGGCGGTTTGTTGTTCTTTTGCCTATTGACCTCTGCGTAGAAGTAACTCCTGTGCCTTTTTCATTTCATTTTAATATATAATATGTATATAAAATTCTACCCTTCGGGCCTCGGGAAGGTGCAAGCCTCCTTGACTTCCTTTCCCTTTTTTCTTCTGAACTTCTTTTAGGAAAATCGTTTTCAATTGACCATCTCGTCTAAAATCTTAGCAATTGTACAACACAGTTTTTTTTGCATCTTATATAAATCATGCCCCGGACTAAAAACGTATTGTCATTAATATGTCGGTACTATTTTCAATACTTATTTTTCAGTGGTTACGTTTGTACGCTGAAAAACAGTGCTCGCTCATCCCACATAAGAATTTATTCCGGTCCAAAAGTGCAGATTCGTTACAGCAGTGTTTTGAAATGTATAGTATCGCAGGAAAAAATTTTAGTGACTAAATTCGATTAGAAATAGGCAAAATTTAGCGGGGTAGAGTTGTCTGTCTGTGTGTGTGTGTGTGTGTGCGTGTGTGTGTGTGTGTGTGTGTGTGGCGTGAAAAACTACGCCGAAGCATTTAATTTACGAAGCGTTTAATTACAGCCGGATTTTGGCGTTTAATATTATTTTATCGCGGTCAATTATATTATCGAGCTTTAGCGGCGATTTAGGAACACGCCATTATTGAAATTGCTCGTATTTATAACCGGCAAAACATTTTTTTCCTCGGAAAGCTTTCGGTAATTTCTAATTTTACGTCGACGGTAGAAGTTGGTTTCTCGCACTGACGTATTACGTGACCTTCTCGCGGGCAGAGCTCTTTTTTTCTTTTTTTTTTTTTTTTTTTTTTTTTATCTTTCTCTGGTTTACCATTAAATGTCTTTTTAAGTTTTTTCGCCATAATAATTGTACAGGGGACGCATTTGCGTTGGAAAACAATTTCCGGGAATTATTGCTTTCCACAGATAATAGTTCAAAGTGAAAAAGCGAAGGTGATGGCGCACTTCTGCCCCTATCAGTACTATTTCAGTCGATCAGAATTCACGGCCCTTGCGAATCAGTCGCGCAGGTTCGCAATAAGTACGCTCTTCTAGAAATGTCCGATATGAATTTCAATTTGCGCTCTCCTGGAGCCCAATTGCCCAATTGCCCAATTAGCAAGTTTGTTTTGTCGATGCGTTTTACCTAGTTGTTTACGTCGGCCTGCTATTCTCTTCGATGATCGCGTTTCGGATGTATTCACCTGTTGTCATCGGTAATTTAACAACTTGATCTTTTGAATTTAGTTCCGCGGGGGTTAATTGGAGAAAACGGAATAATTGGAAAACAACAAAATTTAAGCAAATATAAAACCGCAGGAAACCCATCGGAAGTTCTTCGAGTTTGTTTTTCGTCACTTTGATAAGAATTTAATAGCGCGAATTTCCGAAAATACAATACGACCTTTATAATAAACATTGCAGGAAATGCAACAGGTTAAATGAGCGCATAATCTGAGAAGTTAAAAAAATCGCAAAAATATACTAAAAAGTCTAATAAAAACACTCTGGAAATCCGAGAACGGAATTGTTTCGAAACGGCGTGATACAGAACGCCGAATAAATGTTTCGAAATTTCCATTCCCGTATTCCGAGTTTTTTTTTTGTTTTTTTTTTTTATTACTATTGCATTTATACTAACGTGTTTGTGTTACGTTTAAATTACTGATTTTTTTTTTTTTTTTTTTTCTGTTCTCGAGTGTAGTAACGGAATGAGCGGAGATGATTCTAAAAACTAATTGAGCCTGATATAGTAGGGCAACTACCATTTTTTTAGGAATGGAAGGAGTCCGAATTCTAGGCCAGGTTGCACATTTTTTTTTTTGTAAATTTTATTTCACCCCATTATTGTAAAATCAAAAAAAAAAAAAAAAGAAAAAACCCTAAACCTGGTATTTTGGAAGTAGTTTTTCTTACGTCTCACTAATGGTGACGGCCTTCAGCGCCGTTGTCGGTTGGCTTAGTGTTATCGCGGACTCCGGCACGCGCCAAGATGGATAGAAAATAAGGAGGAATCGAAGAAAATTGTGATATGTGATGATGATGGTGCGATAAGGTCCCCCGCTCATTTAAGGGGTGGCCCCTCCAGATTAGCTAGAATGAATTTCTCTGGGTAAATATTAATATACATTACGCGGAACAAACGAGGTAGTAAACGTGTTTATATGCTCGACAGTGAATAATCAGAGGGCCCTAAAATTAACGGGTCCTTCTTTTCTTTTCTTTTCTTTTTTTTTTTTGTACGCTTCCGACACAGGGCTAATCTGGAAATAAGATGTCCTGAGCACAGGAAATAATGCTTTTTAGGTTGTTTTACGGCATCACCACTTTCTCTGCAAAATACGAAAACTGAAAGAATAAATTAAATCGAGTTTTTGTTGTAATTTCGCAATTTCGTTCATTCGCGGATCTGGTTTTCTTCTTCTGTTGGAAAATTACCTTTACTGTGGATTTATGTGTTTTTTTTTGTCGCGGTGCTGGTCTTATTTCTACGCCATCCAATTTTTACGATATTAAAAAAAAAAGGAGATATGTATATTTAGATAGAATCAGTTGCTTTCAATTTTTTTGCTCTTACAATTTGTTTATACGTATAGTGCCTGAAATTTTTATATTTGTTCAATGAAAAAAAAAAAAAAAAGGAAAGGAAAAAATCCGCCTTCTGTCTATTATATAAGAATGTAATTCGGGGGTTCTTGTCAAAATCGGTAAAAACGTCATTGACCTATTTTTAAATACGTTTTCGGGGATAGAAATTCCGGACTGTGCGTAGAAAAAAAAGTGATTCTCGACAACCTAGACCCCCCTAGAGGCACATGAAGTTTTGCAATTTAATTTTGGAGCAACACTTGATTCCGAAAGAGGAAATCTGATTTTTCATCCCGGATAGCGATAATGTCTGGGGAGATTTGTAAATCTGATAAGGGGCATAATCCGGAACAACGTGCTGGAGGTGCTGCAAATGGATTTTTGAGTATATTTCAGTTAATTTAGTGTACGACCTGGGCGACATTATTGTTTTTTTCGTTTGCTTTTTTACGGTTCTATATTGAAGCAGTCCGTGGACAGAATCCCGGATTGACTGACTGACCTCAGTTTGTTCGTTGATGAAACATAGAGAAAACCTCTCGGGGAATAGACTGCTATAGAAATTTTTGTTTTTGATGTAGGTTTTGCATTATAAAAGGTGGATCTTTCTTCGACCACAATATATCATCTACCAATTGCTCTGAATTCCAAAGTTAATTAGCGGACCTTTATAATTCGTTAAAATTGAGCGATTTTAAGAGTATACTCATATGACAATGTGTGCGCGTGACTGATAATAATAAACATGTATAAAAAAAGAAACAAAAAAAAAAAAAAAAGCTACAAACGCAACCAACCGACAAGTGGTTTTTCATTTAAATATGCACCGATTTCGGTCGAAGTTGAATGATGTTTCTTCTCAGTGTAGAAAAGTGTGCTGCACGTTATGACAGGCACATTAAGGCCTGGACTTTTGAGCATAATGATTGTAAAAAATACTTTTGATAGTGTAAATACCGATTAATCTTACTGCAGATGGGATTGTAAATCAGTTTAATAATTTCGAATATGAAAAATGAAATAAAAAGACGCGTATACAAAGGAGACATAAGTTCTAGTGGTAAATTGAAGAGAATACTAGAAGAAAGGAAAATACTACCCCCATGTGCCTTAAAATAAAGTTGTTCAATCAATGCGCGTCCTGCCAGCAATGATATACATATATATTCCGCAGAATAACCAAAAGCGGTTTAGAAATGATTAGTAAAACTCAAAGAAAGCAATCTTGTATGTATCAATAAATGACACCTATAAATTAGAAAATAACGGACTGACGCTTTATTCTTATTCAAATTCTCCGCCGGATTTTTACATATACATGTAAAACGGTATACACATCTTAAGGTGCGCTCGGCTACCGAACCAGAGACATCGTCATGGGCTTCGGGAGTTGTCTCCGGATTCAAGTCGCTCTCAGGTATATATCCAATCTGAAACTGAATTGGTTATATCATAAAAATCTGGGCAAGTAAAGGCGCGCATCCCAACTAGAAAGGAACTGCCCCTCCCCGCACTAATCTGAATAGATCCGTTAGGCTTAGTACATTATGAAACACTTAACTCCACAATCCATGATACCTTACCAAGGGGATATGTGGGACCTGCTTTACTTTGCTTTACTTAGCGTTTCTTTGATCGTGTTCGCGGCTATTCAGGGGAAAATAAATAAAAGCAAAAAAAAGAAAAATGCACTGGTCTCAGGTGACGGCAAAAGAGAGCAATCCTTGCCAGAGGCATGGTGCGTATAGAGAGCTGTCTGAGCGATATGCGCGAAAGGGGACAACGTGGCTGATTTATTTTATTTGTCGCTGAAATGTTGCTGGAGACGGCACAGGTTACGAGCAAAATGGCCGTATCGCTGATTAGTGTTGGAAAACGTGCTGGAATGCGAATTCTCTGATAACAGGAAGTCGTAAAATAGTCAACTCGTAACGGCCCGGAAGTAACGCCACTGTTTTTTGACTGCCGCTGTCGATTCTAAGCGATTTTGGTAGCGTCGTCATCGCGCGTGTCCTCGTGCCTCGACCGTTCGCGGCCTATTTTAAATTCTTATCTCATCCTCCTGCTTCTTCTTCGTTAGGAAGAAGAAAACCGGGTAAATTTTTCGAAAATATTTTGCGAATTCCTGATTCACCACCGCGCGCGGTCTTTAGCGTTCTGGCGCAAATACCCCACACCTATCCGATGGATGGGTCCCGGTTTAATTTTCGTTTAGTACTTTTTCAGACTACCAGCTGACTATAGAAATAATTGCCGCTAGGAAAATTAATTATTCATTCTTCTTGCCAGGCAGTAAATTAATGTGTGTACGCACGTTGAAAGGTTTGAGAGGTTTTTTTGTTGTTTTTTTTTTTTTTGTTTTTTTTTTCGCGAAAGTGTTGAAAAACTGGCGATTACTACGGATATGTGTAATTCCGCGCGCGAATTTTAATAATATTCCTTTTTATAATAGTACACCTTTTTTTCGTTTTTCCGCCCCACTCATTCTGTCTCTGTCTGTTTGTTTTGCTTTTTCGTTAACTATTTCATTTCCCTTATACACAAGCACACCTAGGCTGCGTTCTAATTAGCGGACGCGACAGTTTGCAGAAGGAGGAGTATAATTTTTGAATAATCAAATAGCAGTCCGGTAATACTGGTAGTCATAAGGAAGAACGTGGAAATGAGTTGTTGATACCCGCTTATCGGGCTACCATTAGCGCGATGGTACTTTACCAACACGTGTGTGAATTGCGAACGCGATTAGGACTTTCTTCCTCGTTCTTAGAGCAGCGTATTGTATTGACTGCGTTTGCCAGTGAAGGACCACTTCAGAAACATAATTAATACACGCTTCCCCCAAATTCCAGTTCGGCTCGTCGTGCTCGTCTCGATTGTCTCGTTTGTCCCCGGCTAGTAAACAGCTTTTTTCCGTTTGTTTGCGCAAGACTCGAATCATTTCGTAAGTATTTACAACGATTTCTATGTTTTTCCTTTGAAGTTCTTCCGTAAATGTGTACGCTTCTTATTAGTTACTACACCGGCAGATTGTTTCGTAGTGCAAAGGATAAAAAACTCCGTAAAAGGCGAAACATTTACGCGTGTACACTACGTCGCCACCACCGGGTAGCTTTAGCTTGTATTCGGAGTTGAGCGGATTTCTGAAGGAAGCGAATCAAAATGTCATCGGCTGTGTGTCTCTCAATTGTAGCAAGGAAGACGCGGGGAATTTTCTCGTAAGGTGTTCACAGTAACTTTAAAAAATTATAGTTATATACCGATAAATCGTAATAAAACTTTGCTTATATATGTAGATCCGAATCAATTTTTCTTAAAAAGATTCTCGAATTTGCATCGAAATAATTTCAAAAGCGTACAAACTCCATTTCTGAAAACGTTGGTGACGCGGCGTTAGACTGATTGTCTTCATCTGCGCTTTGCGAACGAAAGCTAAATCGGAAAGTGAAAACATTTTTAAAAGGAATTCGCTATTTCCGCTCCTAGTCTCAATCTCTCTCTCTTTTTTTCTCTCTCTCTCTCTCGTGTAAGTAAAGCGAAAATGCTATATTGGAAAAGTAATGCTTTTCGTAATTTCGTAAAAAATAAAAATATTCCGCTTAATCTGAGACGACTTCGCTCGGAAAATCAAATCCTCTTCGAAGTTGTACTGTGTTATCGAATCGTTCTGGTCGCCGCAGACTGTTGTGACCCGCGCAGACTCACAACCGATCAAAATCGAATGTTCCAGAATGAAAAATAATCAATAGAACAAGCGAACTTTTAGAACAATTATAAACGCGTTTAACGAAATGTTTAAACAACGAACAAATAAATAATCTAATAAAGAACGGAAAAAATGTTTAAACAAAGCTGTTTTCTTCCTTTAAAAAAAAAAAAAAAGATTAAAAAAGATTAAAAATTTTGCGTTGCTACACGTTGCCATTTTTTCAATTCTATTTTTAATTTTTTATAGCGGGCTTTTTGATGTTTCTAGTGTATTTCTATCATTATTGAATTTAGGCGCACAGTTGAAGGAACTATTAATTTTTTTCACAAAGCTATAAACTCGAAAAATAGAACAGTATAAAGAATTAGCCCACGATCGATGGGCGAAAAAAAAAAAAATCTTCAACACTTTGAAAAGCATAAATGCCCCTCCCCATGTGCGCAACTATGAAAATGCGAGTTAAAAACAATTCCGGCTTTTTTAAACGTTTTTCTCGGTTACGGAATATTTTCAAGAATATTATTTTCCCGACAAATATATGTATGTACTAATTTGTTTTTTTTTATCTTCTTCTTCTTCTTCTTAATTCGTTAATAATTCCGAAATGGCAGAATTTTACACGTTTATTCAAATAACGCGTTCTACGGAAGAAGATTAAATCCCGTTTTCACAAGTCCCCAGTGACTGCTAGAGTGATAGAACACAACATCGTGTAGACACACGTTCAGGTTAAGGGTGATCTCAGAATCGTTTTCTTTAGAAATTGTGTTAAAACAAGCCAATCGCTGGTTTCCGCGGAAAGAGTCCTCTGCCCACGTTCGTGCGATATGTTTCGAATTTTTGTAACAGACCAAACGTGTACTCGCGTCTTTGATGTGTGTGTGTGTGTGTGTGTGTGTGTGTGTGTGTGTGTGTTTTATGTCTGTGTGCAGCGGTACGTACGGGATATTTCGGGCGGCCGAGTAATGGTAAAAATTCGCCGTATGCGGGTTATATTTGGGTGATCGGTGTTATTATGTTAATTTTTCTTGTAAACATACGTACCGCTACTACCTAAAGTAGGGTTTGCAAAAATTTCTAAACCGAATTATAATATTTAAATAAGCTTCTTCAGCGGTTAACGAACCGTCCAGGATAATTATGCGGTTCGGTTTCGAAAATTATTAAAACAGCCGATAATGTTACGTCTCCGAACATTGCCGCCAAAAAAATATCCGTTTAGACGTCAAGTACCTTCAAAAAAGACGTAAGCGAGGTCGTATTTGTAACTTTGATATATTTTACCATATTCTTCCGAATCAGTTACACAGCTCGTAAGAGACGTAAGTTTGACCGTAGTATCCAAATTCGAAGAATTACACACTTGAAAGTAATACCTGGGAATCACTCGAGCCGTTTGAAATGCGAGCAAATTCCTAACCTATCTATAATTGTTTCATATCGAAACTAAACGAACCTAACACGTAACTTGATATTAAAAGCCGTACCTTTTGATTATTTTCCGTCGACATACTAAGAAAATTAAGAAGAAAATTTAAAAAAGTGTTAATGGTGTATTCTATTTTTTGTTTTCTTGCTATGTTAACTAATTGTACCGTAACTGCTACATTATCCTTTCTTTTTTCGTTTTTCGAAATCACCCGGTGGTTTCCTGTTTCGCATACTTTGCGTTTTGTTGTTAGTACCACATTTTATATCAATTCTATCACTCTATTCCACCTCCTGGTGATTTACTTTTTAGTGCGTGTTCAAATTTGCTCATTTCTAGTCCTTCCGTATGTTCCTTTAATTTCCCTTTTACTAGTTTTATTCCTATCTCATCTATTCTCTTATCGTCTTCATCGTTCAGTTCTGCTACATATTGTTTCCAACGATCGCTCATTTATTTCGGAGTAATGTCAATTATTTCCTTTTTTCTATCTTTGACGTGATCACTCCCTATTTCTGCAATCTGATGTTTCCTAGTGTGAACTCCAAGTATATCTTTTTCTTTTATGGACTGTGAACATAGGACGTTTTTGCGATACACCCATACTTTACCACCTTCAGAATTCCATTATCATTTCACCTCTTTCATTCCTATTTTCTAATCCGAATTTTCCTGTAATAACAAGATTTCTTTTTCTTTTTTTATCCTCCAACAACGACATAAAAGTGTCTCCCATTATGATAACATTCTCTTCTGCCTTTGCTGATTAAGGCATTTTTCTTCGATACCGCTATACATATATTTTTTCAACTTCTTCGTCACTGCAATTTGAAGGTGCCGAATACTCGCTCTAGATTGGTATAGTGTAATCTGACTGGAGCACATCGAAAGGAGTGGGTTTCTGATCATATAGTCTCCACTGTTATAAATATGAACGAATGCTTAATGGTATTTATTGGTAGGAACACTTTTGGCAAGCGAACCTATCTCTCCGTTTTCTTATCAGCGATCGTGAGTTCCGATTTAACTTTTCTAATTTCTCTTCTACCTTAATTCACGCGTTGCTGTTTCGTTTCTCCTCTGATGGGACCTACACTATATGATGTCCAAGTGACTATTTACTATAGAGAAGCTAGTTACAACCTTTGATGCACAGGGCAAAAAAGAAAAAAATGAGCTCTTCACACCATTGATGAACAGATCCGGAAGGATACATGAATCCGCTGATTTTTGCAAGATGTAACTCCGACTACAGTGCCACACACGTATCCACAACTCTGACGTCCGGCAAATACTAAATCGATGAAATACAGGTTCCGACAGTTCTGCACTACAGAAGCTATACTAAAATATAGACCTCAAACAGAGAATAATAGACCATTTGTCCTTTTCTACGTTTCATACGGGGAATGAATATTTGAGCAGAAATGTGCCCCAGAAATGATTACACTGCGGAATAATTAGAAAAAAAAATTATCCTTTTTGTCTGTAGAACCACAACTCTCTGTATGATTATACTCCTATATATATATTAGGCTATTTTGCAATGTTCTCTCTTTCTAACATACATAATCCAGCCTAACACACACTTTGACGTTAACACTGCTTCGATAACCAGTGCAAAAATATAAAAAACGACGAAATAATATTCGGCCTCTTTTAAGGGCGGATTTGATATTTTCTAGAAGCACTCACAGTGTGCTCTGCGGGATGATTTTGAGGGCTTGCTCCATTTTTAGATACTTGAACATTTACCATGAAATTCAGAGAAGAGCAATTCTAGTGCTTATGAATGTTAAAGCGCTTTCTATTCTGATATCTTCCAATGGAAATGATCGAATTCGGTAATTTTTGTGCGAGTGTGAATTTTATTCGAATGCCAGCGCTGTAAAATATGTCTTTTTGGTTTTTACTTAAATTTAACGAATTTCACGTGACCAGTCACTCGATATCAGTTGCTTAAATGGCGATAGTTGCGCGACAACAAAAAAACAAAAAAACATGTAATTTGTTTTAATCTTTGAATAAACATCGGTAATTAAACGTCTCTTCCATCCAACGACTTGCAAATTCTGCAGCGATTCTAGTTCGCAACTGTGGCAATGCTTAAACCGAAGTGTTTTTTCCCTTTTTTTTTAGCCTTTTAGTGAAGCAAAAATATTTTAGTACTATTTTAAGAAATCACATATCAAAAAAAAAAAAGACTAATCAATTTTACGGTTTACGTGGCAATTTCTCTGTTACTCTCGCTTTCCACGACGTCACACTTCCAACATACTCTCTGTTCCTTGCATACCGTCTGCTTTAGACATTTCCACTATGAAAAATTATTATTAATTTTTATGTACAACATATATTTTAGATCACACACACGTAATATATATATACACATATAACGTTTTATTCGATAGAATAACCTAAAAACAAAGAAAATTTCGAAATATACGAACTGTTCGCTAATAGTGTGTATAGTGTATATTTTCCTTAATGCGTTTATCGACGATAATGTAAAAAGCATTGTAAAGTATTTCTCATATAACTCTCTATTGGAGTGCACGCTAGGGGATGCAAATGTTATGTTAATGGTGGAGGTGAAATCCCGGTTCCTATTTGAATTTTCTAAAGCTCATCGATCATTAGATAAACCATTTTCCATTGGTTGTATTTTATAAACGAGCATTGTTTGCTGTTACAGAGTCGTTTTTTAAGTTTTTTAAGTTTTTTTTTTTTTTTCTATAACGAAGATATACTATATTACTTATTAAGAAAGTCTTTGCTACTGAGAAATTAAAAGTTATGCCCATATTCTCATGGTTTGTGCAACGCACCTATATGTTAATATAAAATAAAAAAATGTTTATTGCCCGGCCGAAATAAGTAAGCGACAAATAGATATTTGTTTTTTGAAACCAGTTAATATATATTTTTTGAAATTTTGAAATCATTAAATTTTGCATCGTTCTGGCAAATGTTTATAGATATGCTTTTTCATTTTCGAGTGTGACACCCACCAGTTGGATTATAACCGATTAAAACTGCACTATATCTTGCGCCCCATATTAGCAGTAATTCCTCTTTTTTTTTTTAAACTCTCAGCGAGCCCTCGGAATTAAATGTGAAAAATAGAACGTAAATTTACAAGTAATGTAAACAAAAGCCCGCCGCATAAGCAATTTATTATTAATTTAACCAGATTTCGAAAAGCTGATTACGAATTTAAAACAGTTCTAAACATCGCCGACGTTCGTTTATTTTAAAAGTGCTATTTTCAGAGAACTATCTTACGAAGTAATTCAACGGACAACTAACCGGACATTATTGTCTCCAGAACTGAGATTCGTAACTTTGCGAGCTTTTAGTTGCACGAGCCCCCCCCCCCCAGCATAGCTATTTACTTCCTTTTTGTTAAGCGAACGTTTTAGTCGGACGATAGTATTAAAATTTGTTCGTCGTTTTGTTGGGCTTTAGATTTGTTTAACCGGTTATTTTGTCTCTGTTTCGCAGGCCACTTGTCGTCTGATCTCCGCTTCTTCACCAGATCGTTTTGGAAGGTAAAATGAAATTGTTACCTTTGTCGTCAGCAACCTGCACGCATCAGCACGGGCATGCCGCTGCCGCCAACAATACTAGCAATAATATTAGCAACAGTAAGCAGCTTTCTTCGTTCTCATCCTCAACGTCATCTTCGCCATCTTCACCGTCGTCTTCATCGCCGACTTCAACGAACGGAACTACAATCAATTCTGTCGCCTCAATGGAGCAACACAGGTTACCATTATTCAACCATTCCGACTTCATATGGCGTTACGGTCCGCTAACCTTTTCCTCTTTACCGCCTACATATCCTTCGTTAGACTTTAAGAATCACTTGCCTGGAAATTTAGGTAAGACTTCTTTACCGTATTATAATATACAATTAAAATTTACAACAAGAACAAAATACGGTCTATCGACCAATCTCGCGAGCGAGGCTTAAACAGTTTTTTACATATAAATCCGTTTCCGATCGTCTAGAGATGGACGCATGTCTGCTCAAAACGTTAACACATAATACTTCTGACACGGCGTTTACCGAAAATGATAACATCCGCATCCTTTTTTTTTCTCTCTCTCTCTCTCTCCAGGTTAGAATAAACTTTCTGTAAAATTCTACCGTTTCCTATTCAGTGCTCAGTTATATTTGTTGGACTTATACACTATTGACGCTAACCAACACTTCTCCATATTTTAAATCTTTTCCGAAAACTATTTAGACCAACCGACATCGACCGACATTGTAACGGACAATAAGCAATAATTTGTTGCTTCTGTTCGACCGTATTGGAGAGAGTGGCGCACCATGCTTTATCACGTTATTTGATATAATTGTAGCGGTGAAAATTTTTAATTTCGTTCAATTGAAAAACGTGGAATGCAACGATTAGAAAATTTCAGTTGTGCCGTTTTATTAATTACGAAACGGAACGTTTTGAAACGACCTGAATTTTCACATAATTTCTTCATGTCTAGTGAGATTACGTGTTACGCTTCTGGATGCTTAGCGACTATGAATCTACAATTTGTTTCTTTTTTAAATTCCGCCGTGCTGGTGGTTATTGTGCTAATAATACATTTCTTAAATAGCAACAGTCGGGTTTTGTTTGTGACGCGGACGTTGCGGAACCGAAAGTATTAGTAAACCCCAGATGAAATATTGAAATCGTTCAAAGAAAAATAGTATACTTCGCGTTGGAATATACTGCCGTCATGAATTAAATAAAACTATCGTTTTTTGGGGAGTTTTTTCGTTTTTCGCGTCCCTTTTTAAGTTCGGAGTGTATAATTCCGCGTTTAATAAAAAGTTATGCGAGGTTCCTCCTTGCGGTATCGTCATGGTGTACATTGCCAGCTGTCAATTTTTTCCACTTGTCTAATATTAGCATCCGCTTAGACATTTGGAGCGTGACAAAAAAATTACAGAATTAGAAAATGGTTAATGAGCAAATTTGGAATTTCGCTTAAAAATTTTCCCCGCATTCTCGCTGAAATTCCTCGATCTCGCGAAAGGATTTCGGTGCATAAACAATAATTTGTTCATTCCACGTGATTTCCAATTAAACCATGACAAACTATACCTGACTAACGGGATAAGCAATTTCACGTATTCGATGAATTTCAAAATAAAATTAGCCTTTAAGATGTTATAATATTCGCAAACCTGTACCGACCTCGGTAGAGTACCGGATTCGTAAGGGGTTTTAATGCTGCTTACTTAATTATATATATATATATATATATATATATATATATGTATATAAAAAAAATAAATAAATAAATGAACTTTCTATAAAGATGAGTGCATCTAAAGGAAAAACGGAGATGGCGTGCTAATCTGTTTGCGAAAATAATAGCCTAGATTGTTTTAAGATTTTTCGGTTTGCTTCGTTAATTGCTAATTTGAACTTATTTCTTCTCTACAGCATGCGATCCGAGACTATGGAACAAAGAAGATGTTTTATCTTTTTTGCGTTGGTGCGAAGTGGAATTTGATTTGCAACGTTTCGACATCGATCTTTTTCAGATGAACGGTAAGTTTCTTCGATATGTATTGTTCTTGTTCTAAGTAAAAATAAGGAGGCGCTGACAGAGAGAGTTTAATTAATTAGAATCAGCGAACTAGCGTCGACCGTAATGACCGTATCTTAAACATTTATTCGCGATTTCGAAGTTAAAAATCATTTATAAATTTTTACCGCTTGCTGCATTAGGCGATTTTCTCTTGAAAATAAGCCGTCGCTTTTGTTAGTGTAATGCGTTAAAATTTCAGGTTTTTTTCTTCTTTTTTAATTCAGGCACATCAGCAAAGGACCTTCACCCAAGAGAAAATCTTCATCCTATCGAGTTTTCCTTTTACCTCGTTTTTTTTTGTTTTTTTTTTTTTTTTTTGTTTCCCGTTATCAATTTTTCTCGATACTTCTTCTTTTTTTTTTTTTTTTTTTTTTTTTTGCTCAACATGAGTATATAGATTTGTTTCACCCGTAACGCGCATGACTCTGATTTCTATTAAAGTAAAATCAATTGATATTTTCACATTGAGGATATTATCTGGTAGCGAGAATTGTGCAGGCTCGAGAGGAAAAGCTAACACTTGAAAGTCTTTCGTAGCGAAGAAAGTTTTGGAAGGCCTAAATTTTAGTAGAGTCGTGAGTTATATTGGACTACTAACACGTTAAAATGCGATGCAAAGTCTTTGTTAGTGCTAAATTTCAAGTATTTCGAGTAATAGAGATCAGTTTTTAATCAAATTTTTCAAAGTACATTTTCTCAAAAAGAAATACGGGTTTGTAAAACTAACAATTTTTACGGTCTCTGTTAAAAAATGAAAAAAAAAAGAAAAAACTCTATTGCTTTACGAATAAATATCTTTAGGTTAGAGGCGAAGAATTATAACTTGTCGCCCAAAACTTCCGCGTTCAACATAGTACGGAAGTTTTCCGAGTTTTTTGGAAAATCCAAATAAGAAATAAAAAAAAAATTCTCGAATAAGTATTTGTTTGTTGGTTCGCAGTACATATATAATAAATACATACATATATATGTAATTATATAATGTGTATAATTTTTGTTATCCTACAGTGCGCGAATATTATTTGTATACAATTCAAATATCTTCGTGCCTGATGTTCGCTTAGGTGTACAAACACAGTCTTTGCAGAACACCGCTACATACGTGTATCACATTACTGCCAACTGAAAATAATAATAATAATAATAATAATAATAAATCGTAATGAAAAAAAAAAATGCGATAATCCGTTCGGATTATTATTTATTTTGCGTTTTCGCTGTTATCCAACACTGTCGTGTACCAGTGAGGCTCGCTTGTAGTAAACATAATTTCCCTTGTCTTCTTCGCATACGTGATTATTTTGATAACAATGATAAGCGGATGAACCTTTGTAAAGCTGTAAACAACATGCCCGAGCTATAAATAAATATAAACACCGCAATATAGCCGTGATAAAAACTGCTTCCGGTACCGTTCATTCCGTTTTGTGTTTTTAGGTGTCGCTAGTGAGACCGAGAGAGAAACAAAGGGAGTCTTTTTCGATAGTCGAATACCATACGCCCGGTCACTATTGTAACGAATTTTTGTACACTATCACGGTGTACAATGTCTAAAAATCAGCGAAAAAACAAAAAATGAATGGATCACTCGCGATGACGTGTAAAGTCCTGATCTTGTATATAGGTAAGAAGGAAGCATAACAGCAACAGAACACAGACGGCGTTTATGCCATGCAAGTACAATTAGTATAGGTAACATTGGCGCTAGTTTTAGTTGGCACTCGGGCGAAGCATCATCGATTGCAAAATTCACCACAGTCTCGCGGCAATTAAAAACAAATTTGTTCCTTGTAACTCTGTTTGTCGCGGGATATTAACGCAAATTCTTTTGATCTTGCACCTCTCCATTTTTTCGGATGGTATGTGTTTCCTGACATTAACGAGGATACAAATATATATATATATATATATGTGTGTGTGTGTGTGTGTGTAAATAGAGGACTTGAGCGATGTTAACCGATTAATTTATCGAGATTAATCAGTTTTTCCTTTAGTTTGTTACATTGTCAATTAGTAAAAGTAATAATACAAAATACGGAAAAATATGGTTTAGTGTGGTTCCATTTCGCCTAAATTTAGGATTTCATTCGGCAAATGGAAAAAATAAAGACAGCAAGTGTACGAATGGTTTCATATTGGTAACAAGGCGGAATAAATATCAAAATTCAGACTGTGGTCGAGGAAGGTAGTTTAGAATCAGGCTCTAAGGTCATTTAGGCAGGTATAAAAGACACTCGGCATTTTTCGCGCTATTAAATTCCGCTTTTAAGGTTTCGTAATATTCGGGAAACCTTTAATAGCGGAAATATACGCAGAAGTGAAAAAATACTGTTAAAAACATTCATCAGTGTAGATATACAAAAGCACGATAACGAATAATTGCCAGTTATTCCATTCGTAGTTCGGTGCTGCGTTCCTCAGATCCCACTTTCTTTATGAGACAGTATATAGAAAGCCTTATTAACATTTAGTGTGATATATATATATAAGTTAAAATACGGAGATACAGAAGAAAAAAAAAGTGCGTGTTTGGGTACTTATAAAGAGCGTTTTATTACAAATTTCCAAACATTGCATATGTAAGCTATGTTTTATATTAATTTCTTATTAAATAACAATTGGAGAATTCATTTTTTTTCTTAATTTTTTAAAAATATTCTCTTTTCGAATTTTAAAAAGAAGCAGAAGCGTATTTAAAAAATTAATAAACGAAAATCAATGCAGATTTTTAAGTATAAATTTAATCGTATATTTTAGATTTTTTGTAAAATTCTAATTACCAGACAAAAAACTGTCGCTTTAGGTTTAGGCGTATAAAAATTTTAATAAAGAAATTAAAGGTTATTTCGTGTTTCAATATTCATTTTTAGTGTGATTTGTGAAAAATAAATAATATCTAATGATTAATACATAATCACGGTATTCGTTGATTAAAAAGTATCTTCCGATAATGTGAGCTTTTTTTTTTTTCTTTTTTAATTCAGATTTTTTTTTAAACTCTTTATTTATTATTGAACTGCCCAAGGGCGAAAATTTTTATCTGATCATACCGAAAGGTTAAACATGGATATGGAAAAAAATAAAAAAAACATCGCGGAGAATCGAATATTTGGAATTAAATAAAATTAACGTTCAAAATAAAAGCTGGAAAATAAAAATCACAGTCACATTGTATCCTATTCAACTGCGCTGTTTGTCAATGGCTTTTGTTAACCGTTTTTTTTAACTTTTTTTTTTTTTTTTGTTTTTACGAAACTCGCTGGTCGATTTTTTCCAATTATTATTATCATTTTTTCCCCGTTTTATTTCATTTTCATGCGAAATAGGAGAATACCAAAAATATAATTAAATATTAATTAAATCGTAATCGTGCCGATAGAGTAATACAAATGAAGATGAATTTTTAAAAAGCTGAAGTTTTTTCGCGGACTCTTTTAACGAGTCCGATGATTGGCCTCAGCTTCTGTTTTAAAAAAATTCTGCCAAAAATAAAATTATTCTCGTTCGCGAATACACACGCCCCTCCGCCAGAAGACGTTCTCGAAATTAAAATTCATAGTCTACTTTCGTTCGAGTCGTAATTTGAAACTGAACGCAGTTTTGAATATCTTCTACTCAGCACCAACTCTGTCTCGGTCTCGAGAAGTTCATACAAACCGGAAATCCCTGTTAATTAAAGAAAGAAGAAAAATGAAGGAAAACCCGTGTCTAGTAACGGAAATACCGAAAGTAGAAAAAAAGCGGATAAATTTTGAGGATTTATGTAACTTACTTTTCGAGGTGAAAACCCAGAGGGGATATTTTATTATTTTTCTTTCTCTATTTTTAAGGGATGGCCGAGGTCGTGAGAAAGCGGCTTCGACAAATGCTTTCGCTCGTGCGGTCTTGAAAGTTTTCTTCGACAGCGATCACCGCCCCTTGCCCCATCAGCGTGTAATTAATATATCTTCGGTTGTGGTAATGGCGGTGGTTATTCCATAGGGAATTACAGCTTCTTTTTTTTTTTTTACAATAAAAAATGTTTCTACCTTTGTCGGCGCGTTTTTTTGAAAGCCGGTTAAAAAATAAACAAAAAAAAAATTCGAAAAGGACTCATATGAAAAAAACGAGAGAACTGCTCCTAGGGTGGAATTATTTTCTTTTCTTCGCTCGTTCCCTACGCGCGCGCGGGTATCTGTTGCCTGTTAGTGAGCATCTTTCATGCTACATCATATGTAATATCAGTCGTGCTCCATCGAAACCCTCTCCAGACTTCAGTAGTTGTAACATTGTTTTCACGTTAATGTTAATGTAATATATCTCGTTCTTTTTCTCTCTCTCTCTCTCTCTCGATCTTGCTCGACACACACTAATAGAGCTTTTGCGTAGGGAAGAGAATTTGATTTCGATCATAACTTGACAAAGTGAAGAAACCAGAGGGATGAGGGAAAAGGGAACGGCAAAATAAAAGAAGCCCGCAGTATGCAGCCAGCTGAAATATATATTAGCGTATAAGAATAAAAAATAGTTGCGGAAACAATAAAGATAAAAATTTCTCGGTAGAACTTTTTTTTGTTTTCTGTTTCGTCGTAAAAAATTAGTAACGTTTTCCTACGACACGAATTTTTACGCGAGATAAGTTAACTTAAAAAAAAAAAAAAAAAAAAAAAAAATCGTACAACTAATTCCGGTTTTTTCCTTAATTGACTCATTCCAGACTATGGCTCAACTCTTATTCTCCTTTATTTTCTAATCTTGCCTCCTTTTTCTATTCAGCCATCTCCTTAACTTCATCAATGGTTTTCTTGATACTTGTCCTCTCTTAAACACTCTACAATCACTGCTATTTGCCACCTTCGCTTTAACCATAGTCCCTGCATCACTTTTTCGATTTTCATCTATATTTACTCCGTTCTTTCATCCGTATACTTTCCCTGTGACTCCGATATCATGTTTTATTTGAATGTACTGCCTTTTCTCTGTTGAGCAGGCGTCCTTGTATTCTTCGCTATTACAACTTAATATCTCTACTGCCCTTATGACGCTGCTTGTATTCTCTCATTTCCCTCCGCTTCGGTTATTCCTGAAACCTTGAATTTTATTTTCGTCCTCTGTCCTCAAGCGCGTAAGAGTATAAATTTATTACCTCTTCCTTTCCATTTCTTTTGGGCTAACATTCTCGCTGACAAAAAAAAAAAAAAAAGTGAATCCTAAATTTTAGACGAATTCTATAGACATAGTTTAAAAGATTTCTACGGTGTTAAATTTATTCCGGCCGTTAAATCACTTTAAAATAGCTCTAACTGTGTTAAAAAGAAATTTCCGTAATTTTTCTCAATTTAATTGTTATAGGCAGCCTATATTGTCGAACGATTTGTCTGGATATATTATTAAATTTATATTTAAAAGATTTTTTTTTTTTTTCTGACTCATTAAAGAGGAGAGCTGCAGTAGCAGTATTAGAAAAGGAAAGAATCAATTTAATGCATTGCGAATGTAATTGATATTCCGACGGAACGTAACGTAATGTAACGTAACGTGTGCAGAAGGAAACGATCGGATAGACGTAATAAGAAGAAGGAGTAGATGAACTTTAAAATGTAAAGAAGTTTTTGTCATTTCATTACGAATACAAAGTTTAAAAACAGCATTGCCTGCTTTATGAATATAAAATTGCTAGCCGATCCGTTATCTATATAATCAAACATTTTTTGCCCTATTTCCAGGTAAAGCGCTGTGCCTGCTGACGAAACAAGACCTAGGCGAACGGTGTCCGGGCGCTGGAGATCTGCTATACAACATACTAAGATGGTTGATACGAGATGGGACCTCACCGGCTGCCCATATCTCGCCGCACAGTCCAGTCACGCCACATTTTCCGTTGACACCGTCCTGGTGCGTTCCTTTATCCGCTGTTCCTCAGCCACAAGATTTTTCTCCGCATTCCGGTTCGACCAGCGTTGTTACCACGCCGCACAATTCTGTGACCTTAAGTCCGGCACCTTCTGTCGATAGTCAGTCCGGAAGTAGTCCGAAACAATTGGATCAGTCTGTACCGTCCGCGTTTTCCTTAATCACCGGCGGTGAGTATAGTTTATTGTAAGGAAAAAAATTATCGCTTATATTTCCAGGACCGCCGGCCCTCTAATACACGGGGTACAATTTTAAATTGACTTTTCAGCAGTTTATTAGTAAAATTACGATCATCATCATCATGGTTGCGTCTCTTGAGACAAGAGAGTGTATGCATTATTAAATTAATCTATCTCTGGCCCGAGCAATCGTCTCTCGTAGACTTTTACATGTTGAAAATATCATGGACCGAACACATAAAAAATACGGCAGTGTTAGCAAAAATAGAGGAAAACGGAAACTAGTCGAAGATATCAAAAATCGAAAAATGAAATATCTGGCTCACAAATTTAGAGAAAACGACTTGTTCATGCTGGCGGTACAAAGGAAGATACAAGGAAAGCCAATAAAAGGACGAAGGAGATTAGAATTAATGACAACGAACCTTCCGGCAAACTCAAAATTACGATACACCCGACTATATTTTTAATCGGTTATATCTAACACCATCTATTGTTCGGTGTTGCTGCTCCAGTGCTAATTTCTTTAATTTATGGAGGAAAATGTTAGCGTGTTTTTTTTTTTTGTTTTTTTTTTGTATTTTGTATGTTTCTCTTTTGTGTGTTTTTTCCCCCAAATAAATCCAGCAAAAATAAAATTAATAACCAAAATAGAATCTGTCGACTATGCTACGAGTAAAGCTTATGAGGGAAATATAATGTAAAAAGAGATTAACGACATATGCGGAGTAGCTTAAAAGAATAATCTGGATGCGCACTTCCTGCGGGATATTATAAATGAGTTTTTGAAATAAAATCGAAATTTTCTTCAAGTCTCAGGCTGGTCACTTTCTGGAAAATCCGGAAAAGTTCGGATATTCCATTTATCAGCGAAGAATAGCGGAGTGTTGTTGATAGTCGCCGAAAAACTTGAAAATAAAGCAGTTCCCACATGTTATGTAATGAAACATTAAAAGTATCAAAAATGATTGTAAAACTCTAGCGCATACGTATCCTCATAAAAAAATCTCACTGAATCTGATTAAAGATCGATCAAAACCGACCGGAAGATTATGGTGATTATGGTGGTAGTAAATTTTATTTGTTTTTTCAGCGAAAAATGAAACTAATTGGGATTCTATCATCAGTATTAACAGAGTATAATAAAAAAAAAAAAAAAAAAAAAAAAAAAAACGAAATATTTGTAAATTATGCACGTTTTTTTCCAATAATTCTGTTATTTTAGAAGTCGAGAAAGAGCTGGAAAAGTATCTTGACAAACCAAAAAAAAAAAAACAACAACAAACAAACAAAAAAAACGGCCACATTGGATCTCTTTTGAGAGGAAACAAGCTAGCGTTCCTCTTATTAAGAGTTGAAGAAATGCTCAGTGAAAAGGCTACTGCATTTTGCGAATACTTCTTACATATTTCCAAAAGTAATTCATAACTTCGAAATATTGAAAACAAGCATCTCGTTCTGCCAATGAAAAAATTTCGATCATTAATTTCAACGTTTAAAAACACTCTACTGGTGTACATTCTGCAGTTTAAATTTCATTAAAAATCTAGAATTTCCTAAAATTCGACGTCCGCGTTATTCCGGCTTGCTGGAAAGCTCGTACGTTGTTTCGAAAAGTAGAAATATATGTTTATATAATATATTTATATAATATATGTGTGCTTCCTTGATTTTTTAAACGGTGTTCCCGATATTTTCCTTAGCTTGTAATGTTCTTTCAAAAATTTCTTTTGATGAAAGACATTTCAAAACAACATTATATTCATCGACATAGGGGGGTACCTGGAGTTTATCATGCTGCCGACAGCGAAAAATGTGCACGTGATTGTATGTAAGTGATGTATAATTCTTAAGTGGAAGAAAAAATTACTTAACTTTTTAGGGAAAAAATTTATCGAATGAGTTTTTCTCCTTTTCTGTTTCCTTTAAAGCTAGAAATTTTTGGCGTCATATTCATCGCTTTTCTGAAAAGAAACTCATTTAGTAGACGAGTGAGCGGTAGTCGCTCGTGGTTAAGGTCCCGTTCTGCACAGCGTTGTGGAAGAAAAAGGTGTGTTGATCTCAAAATCATGACTATATGATAAGTAAATTACCTCATCAGTGAAAATTTAGATACTTCAGAATAATTCCATAATTACTCATTTGAGTAGTTATTTACTTTGGGAAGAATGCGATTACGTTCGTCCAACAATTTTGAGTGTTTTCTTAAGTTTTCAAAAATTCGAGCTCTGTTGATTTTTATGTTGTAATTTTTTTTCTTTTTTTCCTTCTTTTCATCGATACTATTAGGAAAAAATAGAAACGTCAATATATGGTAAAAACGAAAAAAACTACTACATTTCCGGTCCCCTTATACAGCAGCAGCATGAATAGGTTTAGAAAAACACTTATATTCTTCATTTAAAAGCACCTTTTTCTCATATACATTCCTTAATAAGGCAAACCGGTTACACAAAACGGAAGAACATTATTTCCTAGCCGTGTTACACGGTAACTAACTTTTCCCTCGCCCCGTCATCTATGTCTTTCACATATATCCGTAAAGGTCTCGCTGAGGTGTTGTACAGAGTTACCACTGCTAAGAGATTTCGACATCGTCTGCTACTTCAAGACAGTATACCGCCAACGACTGCTTGTTCTTCTCATATGCTTGCGACTAATTTTTTATGATGTACATGTATATTTTTAATATGGATACATGTATCCGTATAAATTTCGAGAAAAAATACCCAGTATTTCCTTTTTTGTCCAGATATTGTGATCTTTATATTTGCCATAGTAACGAGGACCGTATTCGAGACTTAACTTACTTGTGCTCTTAATTTATCTATCCCGTTTCTATATGAATATCCTACTTATATTCCCTCCGACGTATTTGCAGAAAAGCACGTTGTCATTATTGTCCGGCTTTCAGCATTCGGTAGATGATTTCAGTTATTCAACTTCCCCTTCGGTGGGTTTGGGTCGGTTTATAGTTGTGAAAATCAAAAATGAAATATAATCGTAGTCTCCTTACAGAACATTTCGTGTAATTTTAATATCCTAAATGATTATATGTTAGCGGTTGATTTTGAAAAATACTTTTAGAACCGGCTCTTTTTGTTTTTGTGCGGTATTTATTTTTTTCTTCTAATAATACTATTAATATCGATGGCTACACTAAACGTAATTCATTGCGCTATTTTAAATTACTTCATAATTTTCACAGCGTATAAAAATGGAACGGTTAATAATGGCGGTACCGCAAGTTCCGGAAGTAATCAGTCAGACTCGGAAGCGGATGAACCTACTGATATTATACATTCACCCGGTCCGATATCGCTGACCTCCACCACCAACTCTCCTCCCTATTCACCTCGATCATTACCTAAATCATCGTCATCATCGTCATCGTCCACAACCAGTCAGCTTTTCTTTCCTCCAACCGAAAATAGTACAAATTCTACAGAACCAAATACGAGTATGTATTGTTGTTTTTTGTCTGTTTTTTTTTTTTTTTTTTTTTTTTTTTTTTTTTTTTTTTTATAAGTCTAATGAAATACAAAATAATCTTTTTAATTAAATAATTGTTGGCTTTTTATTCGAGATTTTAAGATAATTCTTGTTCCGGAATGGCTCAGACAAAACGGAGGTGAGCACATTTCAAAAAAAAAAAAAACGAAACCCAGATTTCATCGTAATGTTGCTTCTTGAACGTGTATTTCTTTAGGTAACAGAATAGTTCAAGAGTTACAAAGACTATACGCATGTATATATTGACGGAGCAAAATCTATCGCAGCTGGCGGCAGAGCGCTCCTATCAAATCGAGAACTTAGTGCGCGCAGTCCGATTGAATGTGTACATTCCTAGATGTGAAATTATTTGGAAACAGTACTTTATCAACATGTCGAATTAAATAGACATCATTACCGGCGAATACTGCTCATCACAGATTCACTGGTCTCTTTGCATCTCATATGCCACAGAGATAGTAAAACGAGTCATGTCGGAGTACGTAAGAGTGACCAAGTTGACCTCGCAGCACGCCCTGCAATATACGCATCAATGCCGGAGAATCTGCTCCCCCTTCCGATACTTCCCATATATTTATGAGGATGTGCAAACAGGAGTAAAGTTCTGAGTGGATGGCACAAAAAACTTCCCTGAGAAACATTAAACTAACCACTAACTCTTGGTGGCATCCTGCAGGAAAGAGTGTTCGATCCTCAATCGTTTTCGAGCGGGACATATTGCATCGTCACCATTTATATACGTATATCCTTCTTGTTACAAATAGAACCACTAAAAGTCCTACATCACTACTAATGTCATTATTGTTAAAACTCAAAATATTTTATTAGTATCATCATTATTATTAGTGATACTTCAAATTTAATTTTTAAATACTATAATTAAATGTTTCTTGCAAATTCAGTTTTATTTTACCATATGCAATATCATACTCGTATTTTTTGAAATATAATTTTTGTTTTCCTATTAATTTAATGCGTTTATAAGCAGAGTTAAATAAACCGATTTTTAAATGAATGCTCGAAAATTGCAATTTTAAATGAGACAAAATACATTTTTGACAATTGAACGTTACATTTATAGTCCATAGAAATCAATAATTTAATATGGCGGTTACGACAATGTCGTCTTCAATTGCGTTTGTTAGAATATTGCTTAAAACAAAATTCACGCGCAAACATTTTACAATAACAAAGTAGAAAGAAATATAACAGTCAGAAATAAACTGGTGACTTAGTAAATAGGGGTTGATGATCATTCCATTATGTACACTGTCGAGTGCTGGTGACGTAGGACTTT
This sequence comes from Icerya purchasi, assembly GCA_039619475.1. Classification (NCBI taxonomy): domain Eukaryota; kingdom Metazoa; phylum Arthropoda; class Insecta; order Hemiptera; family Monophlebidae; genus Icerya; species Icerya purchasi. The sequence continues at coordinate 261,322,603 of CM077116.1, read as the reverse complement.
TTTAGTAGTTCTATTTGTAACAGGAAGGATTGCCCACCAATTATGCTTTTCTAAAGTTGACGTTATAACTCCGAAATTAGACAATATTATATCAGTTAAAGTGATACGGATGTTTTCGGAACGACTTGCCATTTAAAGGAATCATCCGATCCGTGTTGTGTCGTAACATTCTAATTTTATTCTAAAATCCGTTATAATTGCACAACGAATATTGCGGTACTGATTTAAAACATTTTTTTCGCATTAATATATTAATATCAAACTATTCAGTTAATATGGTAGTCTATAGAAATTGAAGAATACACATTATGATACATATAAGTATACAAATGTGGGGCACATTCAATTAAGTCAGGTCAATGTTAAGTTTTGTTTTATAATCTTATCTGCATATTTTGAATGATATTTTTTTTCTATTCCTTAAACCATGGTTCGTTTATATGATCGACAACACTGTGTATTCTGTGTGTAAGGTCCGTTTTATTTCACCTGAATTTCGTTGTCAGCTCTTTCTGAATTATTCTCCCAAGCATAAAAACTGCCCATTTAATTATCTGACAAAATAAAATGAAATATTATTCGCTTTTTTTTTTTTTTTTTTTTTTTTTTTTTTTTTTTTTTTGAAATGACGATCTTTCAAGAAAAGATTCATCTGTATTTTCCTGTTGGTTGTTACGTTGTAAGTTCAAATCATGTAAATTAGTTGTTTTGACATTTATGAACACACTTGTTGTGAAACAGTACTTAATTATATGAAAATTTCAAATTTTCCTCAGTTTTCACGAACAACGTTTTTGTTTAGTTTACGTGCTGAACTTTAGTTGTGTGTTGATTTTTCATAGGATGAACAAATTGTTTCTGCAATAATTACAATGAATAAGTGTTATTTTAAACTTTTTCGATAACAACAGTCTTTAAATATGGAACTTTCTATTATTTCAAATATTGAACATTAGTAAGAACAATAATAACTACGTTCGAATTTGTAAATATGAAAATTGTTAATTTTAACAATAACATTAATAAATAAATATTAGACGTTCCGGCGGTAACGATTTTTTTTTTTTTTCTTCCTCATATCGCATAAAAAGGTTTAATTGAATCTAAAATTAGTCAGTAAGAAACTTATGTGACTTAATTTTAAATATTTATATAGCACTTTGTAAAAACAGTTAACACATTTTTAAAATTAAAGTTAAAAAAAGCTTCATTTCTTATACTTCCTACGTTAAAATGTGTTCGCTTTTTAGGCTCACAAGTATATTTTTACTGCAGTGATTTTTTTTTTTTTTTTTAAACTGATCCTTTTGAGAATTTTTGGTATAAAAAAAAAAAAACAGCGCTGTTCAGTTTTATACATTATATTATCAATACAAAGTATTGCCGTTTTTTTTTTAAAGAAAACGGCGTTACGTTATCTAGTAACAGTTTTATTTGTAAACAGCGGAATTTAAAAATCTAAAGAAAAACAAATACTAAAAATAGTGTCGGCAGATATGCGTAGAAGTTTGGGTTTAGTTAAAAAACGTTACCTAAACTTTGTTCAGTTGTTATTCACAGAAATATATTTAACTTGTTAAAAATAAAAAAGAATGAAACAAAAATTTATTAAATTTTTGCAGTAAAACCGATTTTGAAATTTAGCAGAATGAATATGTTCTAAAAACACGAATAAAACCTATTTTATGCAAAGAAAAAAGTACGAGGACGTAACTCGTTTGGATCGTTTTTGTTTGTAAAAACAGCCATTAACATTGACTAATAAATGCACCTGTTACATTACCGATTACAAATAATTATTGTATTTGTTTTTTCGTTTTTCAATGAAATCATGACTTTCGAGCTCGTTATCAAGCTATTGTTTTTTGCCATCTTACATGTTAATGAAATGTCTGCTCTAACTTTGTTTCCTTACTTGGTTGTAAATAAGTCATTCTTAAATAGCGTAAATCGTTAAATATGTCCTAAAGGCCTCGGTAGTATTATCGCAAAAAGTAACGCTAAATAGTGAAGTACGAGATTTCTTTTCAGCCTGGAACCGATATCAATTCACAAAAATTGGACTTCGTGTTAACAGTGAATTGAATTCCAATTATATCTCAGTTAATTATTAGAATACTCAATCGAAAATCAGTATAAATAGAAATCCTAAAATTTTACACAGTTCTAAAAATCGAATGAGGTAGTACCATAAGCATAACTTTTTTTTTTTTTTTTTTTTCATATTATTAAATATTCCAATACTTGATTTTTGAACACAAAACTAAAAGTTTAGAAGTAAATTAACGCATAAGAATTATTTCAAATTATATCGCGTGTATATGTGTAGTGAAAAAAGAGAAAAAGTTGATTTTGCACTATTTTGGTTCGTAATAAAATATCTTCAAACAGTTTTTAACCCTTCGAAGTGTAATGTAAATAATAATTATTTTTTAGTTCATAAATTGAGCAGTTTACTGGTGAACAGTAATTAATTATTAACTTAAATATTTATTTATTTTTCTTTATTTCCGGAATATTAAGTAATTCCTAATTAGATTTGTCGTAACAACATAATTAATCATAATTTCGTCCGTCGTTCAGATTTTTATTGATTTCCACGTGAAACCTAAATATTTTCCATGTTGGCGCGCGGCGATGACCATAAAAAAGTGAGTTCGGCGGATGTTTGAAAGTAAAATTATCAATAAACCAAATACTAAAAATAGTTTGTAAATTTCTTCCGTTATTTTAGGACTCGCTGTTAAACTTTCTTTCGGGTCACTTTGGTGTACTCAATTCGATTTCAAACTAAAACAAGTTTAGTCTTAAACCCCCCCAAAATCGTCTCTAATTTGACCTGTGAATATCTTAATTACTAGCCTAATGTACTATCCGTTCACCACAAAATTATTACGAATACACATATGTCATTAGAACGTTATAAAGTAAGAAACTTCCACTATATTATAGCAATTACGTTTATATACTAGCTCGTTAACAATGGTCAATAAACATAACATTTACCCGTACGCTATTTCTATTATGATTGTTAACACTGGAATTTTTAATCAATTTTTAGATGGCCGACTGTTATGGGACTTTTTGCAACAATTACTAAACGATTCATTGCAGAGGTACACTAACTATATTACGTGGAAAAACCGAGAATCTGGAGTATTTAAAATCGTAGATCCCCCAGGATTGGCGAAGTTGTGGGGTATACAAAAAAATCATTTATCGATGAATTATGATAAAATGTCTCGAGCCCTCCGCTATTATTACCGCGTTAATATATTGAGGAAGGTTCAAGGAGAGCGTCATTGTTACCAGTAAGTGTATATACTCAATTATTAACAGTATTGTTACCGTTTATCATTACTATCGTGTTGAGATAATCGTTCGATTATTGCAATAAGACTCCTTTACAACAGTGTTGTCGCTTCTGAACGCACTGCATTTGATACTGACGACCAATCTGCTAAAGGTGTTCCTACTAATCAATATCGTTAAACATATTTTATTGCATTTCAACAACAGACTATCAGTAATTCGCTTATAATAATGTTCCTCAGTCGGATTAGTGAATATCGAGCGAGTAGTATTCAACGCTTATGAGCTGTGTGCAACTTTGAGTAAAACATTGTAAAAAATATAAGATGAGAAGGAATAGATGTAACAGAAACAGAGATTACTACTCGTTGACATTATTCTTCGCAGCACCAAAATGTTATTAACCGCTTGTAAATAGCCAGCCGGTCTATGGTATCGAAATATTCATTGAGATAATCGGTTTTCAGACATTAAATGTGAGTTGTTAGAAGTTCAATACCGTAAATATTTAAGCATAAGAACAGTAGACCGGTGTTTACGATAGAGCGCTATCGTATAGATTCAATAGTTGCGGTGAAGTCATCTATATATATATATATATATATATATATATATATATATGTATGTATGCATAATGAAAAGATTAGAACTACTTAAAAATTATATTTTACGCGCCAGTTGAGTCGAGAATAAAATTCGGCATAGTATGGGTTATGGTCGAGAAAACATGTTAAGGTGAACTGTCTGAAATTACTTATAGTTAACAACAAAAACTCTAGGACGTAGTAAATTTGAGATAGGAAAAGAAGAAAATGTGTTAGGAAAACAGATCGAGGTATAACTGATGAAAATATGACAACAGATAACCGGGGAGAAAAAGTGACGAAGTTGGAGATAAAAAACGAAACGAAGTATTCTATTCGACAAAATCTTAAATATATCAATAGCGAAAATAATAGTAGAACAACAAACTAACAAGGCATATTCTCTCTCTCGAAAGAGAGAGTACTAAACCGAATCGCGGAAAAATTAATGGTAGAAAAAAGAATAGAACAAATAAAATAAGCAAAGAAATAACAAAGACGAAGTGTTGTTATAATGAGGAAACGGTAAAATAGAAGAGTAAAAAAGAGCATGTATGTTTGGAAAGAATTTAGAAAATTGTATATTTCGGTCTGTACGTACGTACGTGTACGTAGGTTGCTACTTATATTTCTGGCTTTGGCAATACTGAATGATTTAAGCGCCATCCGACGTTTCCATTCGAAAATTTGATTCTTTTTAACATAACTTTCATAAAAACATTTTTATATTTGAACGCGATTTAGGTTGATTACGGGAAACTGAAAAAAAAATCTCAGCAAAAAAATGGATTTAACTCGTGAACATTTTCGTGTGATTATTTTTCATAACTTTCGACGCGGATTACCACGACAAGAGTGTATCGATGAGCTTAATTCGTTATATGAGCACCATCCTACAGCACTGTAAAAAACTGGTATGACGAATTTAATCGTTGCCGACGTTCGCTCCAGGATGATTTTCGTACAGGTCGTCCGAAATCGGTTGTTGTGCCAAAAAACATCGATGCTATGTGTGAGCTAATAAAGCAAGATCGTCATGTGACATACCGTGAGATTGAGGGATCTTTAAGGATTAGTATGACTAGAATCAATAAGATATTGCATGATCATTTGGCTGTAAAAAAGGTTTGTTCGCGTTGGATCCCGCATAATTTGACAAACGCTCAAAAGAAGGATCGAGTCGATTTGTGCAAGGAAATGTTGAAAAAATACGAGACGACGAATCATAGATTTATGCATATGAGCCTGAAACAAAACAGCAATCGACTGTATGGGTCTTCCAAGATGAGCCGAATCTAGCAAAAGTTGTTCGCGGGAAAAGCACGTGGAAGTAAACGGTTGCTTGTTTCTTCAGCATTACTAGACACATAGCGACAGCGCCGTTAGAGCAGCGTAAGACGGTCAATTCTGATTGGTATACAACCATTTGTTTGCCGGAAGTATTCGGTGAAATAAGGAAAAGGAGCAAGCGCCCGTCGGATCCATCATGACAATGCGAGCTCTCATACATCGGCTCAAATAAAAGAATATTTGACCGGCCAAAACATCGAATTGATGGGTCAGCCGCCGTACAGCCCTGATTTAGCCCCCAATGACTTTTTTTTATTCCCGTACATCAAAAACAAATTACGTGGTCAGCGATTTTCGACACCCGAAGAAGCGGTTGATGCATTCAAAACGCATGTTTTGCAGTTAGCTCAATCGGAATGGGAAAAGTGCTTCGAAAATTGATTCAAACGCATGAAAAAGTGTATTGATCTTCTTGGAGAATATTTTGAAAAACAATAAACCGATTTCGATCGTCAATATTTGTTTTTTTCATTATTAGGCCAGAAAATATAAGTAGCAGCAAAACCTACGTAGATGTTATATATTAAAAAAAAAAAAAAAGTAAACAAAAAAAATAAAACAAATAAATAAACTATTGTAAATTATATTAAATCTGAAGGAAATATGTATATTATCGGGAAAAAGTGTATGCGCATCATTTTGTTGTACGGGTAACTTTAATTATTCGTTAATTTTTCAGGTTTCTACGCAATCCGAGCGAATTGAAGAGTATTAAAAATATATCTTTATTGCGTCAGCAAGTCAGTTCGTCCGTAAATTCTGCTTCTTCGATAAAGAATGAACCGATGGACGATAACGGCGAGGACGATATTAGGCCTACTGACCTCAGTATGAGCCAGAGTAATGGACGGCTGCAAAGTCCGCACGTCAACGTAAAGGACGATACGGAAAGTAAATTTCAGTTTCCGCAAGACTTGAGCATCAATCCGCCGATACATCTTCAGCTTCCGATGGAGGCGCCTGAGAATTATTCAAGGCAGTTGGTGGATGGCCGTGTGTCGCACTCCCCTAGCCCCGTATCGCAAATAGTAATAAAAATGGAGGACGCATCCTAGTACAAGTTTAAAAGGTGGAGCTATTTAGACTTTTGTCTTTTATTGTTATTCATTTTTTATTATTATTATTATTACATTTGACGTGATACGCGCATTCGTAACGCCATAAGGCCTGTAAATTTTTAGGCGACTCCGAACATAATTACAATTTTTTTTTTAACTGACCCCCCCCCCCATCACCTCGTTGCCTTATTTATTATGGACTAGTATTCGCCGTATAAGAAAATAATTAATCGGATGAAACCCGTAGAACTCATTGAAAAAAAGTGCTTATATAATTCCAAATCAGGAAAAATAAAACAAAACAGACTGTTCCGTTTATTTATTCGTCGATTTTTTTCTTTTCCCTTACTACGATGCGCTGTATACCTCATAATAGAAGTCAAAGCCATAAATTAAATTAAGGGAACAAAGGAACTTATATAGATCAAGGGCGGATCCAGAGAGACATTTGGGAAGGGAAATGATATAATTACGTAGTATCTTATACGGAAGGCAGTAGACTTGAGAAGCACCTTGTGTCTTATAAAGAAAATCAAACAGAAACCACCTTTTTAGAAATTTAAAAATGTTTTAAAAATACATAATTATTTGCAATTTTTAATTTGAATTTTGTTTTATGTTTAGGTGAAAAATAAAACGATATTATAAAATTATTGCTTAAATGGTAGTTTAGAATTTGAATAGTAAATTACTAGTAAGAACAGAACGATTAATATTTTTATTAGACTTTCATTCTTTTTTATTTTTGTTAGCCATTATCCGAATTGTTTGTTCGTGAGCAAGTTTAAATATACATATATTTCTCATTGAACTATTTTTAATTAAAATTGCAAAATAAAAATTAAATATAAATAAAAAAGACAAAAAATCGGACGACAGTTACGTTTAAAATTGCGTTTAAAACAGAATAAAAACGTAACATTAACAGTGTTATTAGAAAACAGTATTAAACATTAGTTATATAATTAAATCCATATGTTGTAACATTTATACGCAACTTTTATAGTATAAATTAAGTTTCTCTGCTGTAACAAATATTTTCATCGAGGCTTTTGGTTCTTCGGATAGAGGGTGCCCCCCCCCCACACACACACACTCACGTGTATCCGCCGTTGATGTAGATAAAAAGAGCTACATACACGACTTCTGTGGTGATACCAATTAATGAGAATTCCAATTTTAACTTTAGAGTGCAGTACGTGATTTCTAATGTGATCCTATTTCGTAGAATTCAGCTGAAGTAAATTCACTTTTTTTATTAAATGATATGTGTTAAAAAAATATCTGTAATCCTATAAAATGATTCAGAAAAGCAAAAAAAAAAAATCAATATTCGGGAACGGCTTGACTTATAAACCTGAAATCGTACATTTAAATTACAATGAAATTGTCTTTTAATTTAAGGAAGTGTATAACTTTGAGAACAGTGCAAACAAAATGTACTTATAATTATAATACGGATTTTCACTAAAAAATCGTTTAAAAATTCGTAACTCGCCATCAAATATAAACATATAAAAAGTGAATAACTAAAATCAATGGCCAAATGGTTTGTTACCGGGTCAAAAAAAAAAAAATCAAAATCAAAAACTTATTTATAAAAGGAAATCATTTATTTTCCCTCTTGGGCAAAAAAAAAAAAATGCAGCAAAAATATTATGTTTTTGAAAGTTCCAGAAGTTGAAAAGCACAAAACATATTCTAAATATTTACGGACGGGGAGATTTTAAAGCAAAATAATAATCGATGTTATTATTATTTTGAATCCTGGAGGCGCCGACAAGTCCGAAATTTAAAAGAAAAAAAAAAAAAATGGAAAGCTTGCTATTTAGAGGTAAAGGAATCACATTTTAATTCGTTAGCGAAATTTTTGAAGTTTCCGATAAATTCAACGCGATAATTCATGTATATCCTTCATTACTGGGTGTTGTGTATATTACAGTTAAAGTTTTAACCACTCCAAAAATAGGTATACACTAGAGATGAAACGGATATCCGGTAACTATCCGGTATCCGACCTAAATTTACATAACTTATTATTCCGTATTCGGCCGGATACTGGACTTAAAAAAAAATGTGAAATTTCAAATTTAAGTACTTTATTTAATCCGCATAACAAATATAATTACCATATTTTCATTTTACAACAAAAAAAAATTAGTAATCGTACTGCACTAGGAGCAAACTGTGGTAAATGAATACCAATTTCTCCGCATTAAGAGGCAACAAACGGTTTCGCTTGTCTTCACAGACAAGGCCAGCTCCAGAAAAAAAGTCTTTCACTGTATGCGCTGCTGCAAGGTGCTGAAAGATAAATTTTGTCAAACTTTGTTAAGTTCGGGTATTGTTTAGCATTATCTGACCACCAAATAGAAGGGTCACGATTGCGATCAATTCAAACTGACTTCAGATAAACATCAATGTCACATGCAATTCAAACTCTACTATAGCACGTTTACAATAACCTGAAATGATCGTATATGCAATCAATTCAACAAGTCAATAAAACACTTGCTAACTTCGCTCATGAACGAAAAGACCCAAATTCATCCGAACCCGCCCAATCGTTTGTGGACCACCTATGCAAGCTTGCTCGTTACCATGTGTCAATCGGTAATGTTCGGCCGAATATCCGGCTATTCGGCTTCAAGGTTTGTCGGATATTCGGTATCCGACTGAACAACTATCCGTTTCATCTCTAGTATATACACATGCGGGAATAAAATCAGTAAAATCTGGAAATGCTTATTTCGAATTTAGTATTACGCGGATATAAATTATTGTAAAGTCTTCTATGCATGAAAACATTGTCCTTATTAATTTAGCTTAAATGACACAGTGCTTTGGTTCATAATTCCGCGGCGTACCCGACAAATAAAATTGGTAAAGGAAATTCTGGTGCTAACGAATTAAAGAACAGCTCGTGATTAAATTATTTGAATAAAACAAGCGTGAACTCGAAAAAGGAAGAACATCGACAATTTTTCCTAATGCTTTAATTCAAATAGTAGCAACCCCCGCATTTCTGTAACATATAGCATATAAATTTTTAAAATATATAATTTATGAAGGTTTAAAGTTATACAATAAAACTTTCTATTTTTTGAATATGGTGTATTAATATGATGCGCCACATAAAAAATAATTATACGTTAGAAAATCAGTTTTATTATCATGTATGTTGTCTTCGTTAGTATTACATTATTAAAACTGGAAACGTCAGTATTTACGAAAGTAAAATTAATTGTGATATGTAATTAATGATTATTTTTTTCTGTTTCTTTTATTCCGCAGCTTGCCAGCCGGTAAAGCTGATATCATTACAGTCTTCCAAAATTTACCTAATCAAACATTATTGAAATTACCAACGTGTTATATAAAATGTTTTGTTTTATTTATATTTTATAATAGTATTTATATGATGCTTCTTATTGTTATTTTATATGTATACGTTGCATAAGTGGTCTCATATCTTTATCGCGTATATATTAATTCTGTAAACGATTATTTTACATACTTATATTTATAATGTATATAGAGTACATTTATGTCATCGTTAAATATATAATACATATATACGATGTGTATATATATATATATAATATATTTTTGTCTGTGTGTGAGTAATATATGTAACGTTATATGCAGATAGTTTTGTGATTAAAATGAATTCAGCATGTAAACAAATATTGTGCAGTATTTGATGTAGTTTGTTGTTCCTTTTCTTTGTTTTATTACCAGTTGAAACTTTAAAATTAATATTTTATATTAATAAAACTGTTCACAATCGTGATGTATATACATTAATTAATCACCCACTATTGTTATCAGTTGCGTTTATATATTTGTAGGTACATTTTGTTTAACGAAAATCGTTGATTATTACTTTTTCCTCTAATTTTTATTTAGAAATATATATTTAATAGTCCATGGGTGCGTGCGTGCGTGCGTATGTGCGTGCACCTGTTGTAGTATACGAGGTAACTAGTTCTTTATAAATGTATTTATTAGAATTGGACAATAACACTTTTTTACCAATATTTTCCAAATGTGAAATGGTAAAAAGTTTAACAATAGTTCTATAAAATATTCTAGCGATATTGTTTTTTTTGTTTTTTTTTTTTTCCAGTTACCGCTAGTAAACGTCACTTATTCCGTTGATCCAGCGTTGACTTAAGGGAAGAGGTTTCTGTTTTTACCCCCTCCCCCCGAAAAAAATTCAAGTTATATCATTATAATACGCGTTCAGTTTTAGTAAAATAATTCGTTACGATTCTACTGTTATAAATAAATAACAATATTGCAGTAGATATCGAAGCTGATTTTTAGATCACGTTTATTTTCATTATTGTGAGATATCTAGATGTTTTAGTAATGCAAATTTATAACTTTTTTAAAGTGTAAAATAAACGGTTAAATTATAAAAATTTAAAAATTTTACCTGCCTTAAAAACACCTTTACGTAAATGTATTGTTCTTATAAATGTATATTATGTCTAAAACAAGCACTTAGTGATCATTTTACAAGTATTTAGTCAAAAAAAAAACGAAAAAAACTCCATCCACGAAAACCTTTTTATAATTATCTATTACGTTTATTAATTCCCTTTCGTTTAAATAAATTAATGATTCCCCCAATACTAAACTATATTAACATTATTTTACGTTTTTCACAGTAAAATGATTCCATTTTTGAAATTTTGAAGTAACTTGATGCTGATAATTGCGCGTGAAAGTTGATAGGGGTTAATACAGATATGTATGCTTATAAAAATCATTTTAAAAATAATATTTTACACAACTAAAGAAGCGAATTATTTTGATTTTAACTGTAAAGTGACCTGATAATAATTTACCTGTGTAGTGACAACTTGAATTTTACAAAAATTCGAAAGCTGTGTTTTAAATTGACCTTTTACTTATTAGTTCCCAGTGATTTTCTAACTGAGCCGACTGCATTTTTTATTTTTTTTATTTTTGTACAATGAACCAACCAAATGCTTTTAAAGCCATTGAAACTTTTTAATTATACTTATAAAATAATATTATTGCTGGAATAAATCATTCCTTGTTGGTTACACATTACCTGTTGTTACATCGTATATACTAATAATTTAGGTCTTCGCAAATTCAAGAACTACCTTATTTTTCTCCCAAACTGATCTTGCATATTTTAAGGATCCGCAAAATATAGGCGAATCAAGAAAATAATATCTGTAATTTTTATTTTTTTCACCATTTATATTGTCTTTCATATTACTTTTTTTTTCTTATGTAAGTATGTAAATTTTTGTAAATTTAACCCTAATAATAGTTATTTATGATTAAGCTACAACGCATACCTCAACTATATAAATTTAGATATGTATATTTTTATATTAAAATTTTGCGAGTGCGAAAACGTTCAGCTATTTACTTACCTTTATACCAAAATAAATTAATACGCGCGTTTCAGTTTTTCCATATGTGTTCGTATCATTTGAATAATTTATTATTATAACGTTCATATGAGTTCAATTTAAACAAATATTTTATATTATTTAGTAAATCATAATGTGTTCAAGTATGTAAAAGTGGAATTCTACTAGAATTATACATGCCAAAAATCTTTTTAATTACACGCATTATGTGTTCTAATTTACAGTTTTAATAGTTTTTACATCTGGATTCAGTTTGTACACTAAATTTTGTGAGAACACGTTTAAGCCTATTAATAACAGTTTATGATCTATAAGCATAATTTTTCCACTAGAAAAATTTAAAATATATCAATAAATTATTTTATAACTTGTTTTTACATTGTGTAAGTTTGCAATAATTGTAGAAATATATTTATATGTGTATATATGTGTACATTTCTATGTATCACACCATAACAATATACATATCAGAATGTTTTCCACTTATTTTTCCCTTTCTGGAGTACTCATATACTGTATATATATGTGTGTGTATATATATATACATATATATATATATATATATATATATATATATATATATATATATATATTACAATGTGATTCTTAGGCTACCCCCATTAGAAAAAATGTCCCAATTTTGTGTAATGTTTGTTATATTTTATAGGATTTTTGTTATTGTTATTTAAAAAATGTCACAATTTTATGTAATGAAATATGTAATGAAAAAATTTCTTAATTTTATATAATGAAAGTTAAATGTTAGGATAGGATTTTTGTGGTTATGTTATTTTTTTTTTTTTTTTGTATGTTGATGCCAGTAACAATTATGTTGTAAATTTTGATCATTTTATACAAAGTATAGAAAACAAAGAGACTTGAGAGGCCAAAATGGCCGAGTTTATATTTATATATATATATATATATATATATATGCGCGCGCGCGCGTGTGTATGTATGAATGTATGTTATATTTGAGTAGCCCAGATATATATCAGTATACCTAGCAGTTACAAATAACGAATGGTCCAATTTTTATGAAGATGTTCACGCATAATGACACTAGAATATTTATCCAAACTCACGCTTAATCTGTCCCTTTTGATTTTTTGATTTTTGTAATTTCCCTTTAGTACATCCAGCGTTAATAGTGTAGCAGTCTAGAACTGAAGTGTTCAACTACCAAAAACACAAGGTCACAAGTTCAAAACTTGTCTCCCTTTAGATTGAAGTGGCTCCTAGGTTTATTTTGCTTAAAATAATTAGGTACTAGAACTGGTAAGTAAAGACAGCTGAGAGAAAGGAAATGACCCTCCTACACTCATCATACTATTTCCATTCGCCCTATTAAATCACTTTACTTACATCCGGTGTTAAACTTTTTGAAACTTCCCAGTCACTGGTAATATTTGCATCTTGGAGCAGCTGTAGTCTTTACTCTGTAACTTTTATTTTGTGTGTCACAGGAGGTTCAATTTGTATATATTCAATAAATGTTTTTATTTAAATTATTTTTGTGTCATTTGTTACCCTACTAAAAATAACGTGTTTAAAAATGGTTTGTGTATAATTTTGAAATGACAGTAGAACATTCAAAAGTCAATAAAATTTTGTTACTTTATATACTTCTTTGAAATAGAAATATTAAAATTACAGTTTAAATTTGTTGTCAAATATGCAAAAATATATTCCCCTTCCTAATGATTATATTAGTTTTTGGTTGACTGCTACTTTATTATTGTAAGCCCATAACGTTTGCAGTTTATAAATTCTCAAAAGCAAAAATAATGATCAGTTTTAAGATTCACAAAATGTAAATTCTAAATGTGTATACATGATTGGTACAATAAAAACTACATTGAATTCAGTGTTTTTTAGTTTTTGATTGTAACAGAAAATAGCACCAAACAAATAATTACTTTCAGATTTCAATTTACATTCTTTTAATACGATAATAAACAATTAAATCGATGTCTTACATTTTTTTGGTGACAGCAATATAAATGTATAAAAATCGATTGCACTTACTATAAATTTTTTTTATGCATATTTTTAGCCAACTTATTATATTTTACAAAAAATGGCCTATATGTTGATTTAGCTCCATATATATCCTAGAAAGAAAACACAATGGAAGAATTACATAGTTTTTCCTTACTGTCTTAAACAAGCAAAATTATGTTGGAAACTGGATCCCACATATTGAAACAGATGTCAGAAAAATGAATGGGCTTTATAAAAGGGCGTAATAGATCTTTAACATAAGAATTAATTAAGAAGTCATGTGAATACCAAACAACAATGATATACTTCATAGATTATTAGAAAGTTTCTGGCAACATATCGAAGGAATTGTGAATAGTGTTGGTATAAATGAGTGCTCCAGCACATACTGTTCTCCCCTTATTGAGGTGCTATACAAAAAAATACAAGGATATTAAAAAAATGAATATACTATTTTTACAAAAAAAATTTACAAGAAATGTGAGACAGGAATGCATATTATCCCCCACACTTGTTAATATATATATATAAAAAGAATACAGCTTTGATCAGTTGAAACAATAGTATAAAAGTTGAAATATTATTCAAAATTTCCAATTTGTAGTATACAAATGAAGTGGCATTAGAGTGACCACAGGTATTAATGAATTAAAAATTTATTACAATGGCTGGAAAAAATTAGTATGAAATACATACTAGCCATTAATATAGAAGCAAAATAAAAAATATAGTTACAAACAGATGTAACACAATCCCAGATAATACGAAAATATATTAAGGTAAGAAACGATTAAAAGAGCTATAAAGTCATATATTTAAATGTTTTAATAAAATCAAGTGATAGGTCTAAGGGAGTGATAAGATGGCAAAAAAGATAGCTCGGATTGCAATAACAGAATTAAATAAAATACAGAAAAACACTATATTAAGAAACAACTTAAAATAAAACTAGTAAAAACCAAGGCTTTTTAAATTATGTTTCATGCGATGGAGACATAAAACTTAAATAAAACCGGCGAAAAACGAATTAATAGTTTCGAAATATAGCGTCAGAGACTTCTGTTTCAAAATACTGTGGACGGTCAAGTATATAAATGACTTCATACTGGAGAAATTCGATTTAAAAGGTGTGAGCTTTTCTTACATTTACATTTTACTCGACGCTCTATACAAATAGAAAGAAAAAGCCTGCATTTTTAATATGTTTTATTTCACAATGCTTGTAGGTGTAGAATATTTTTTGTTGTTCCATTGTCTGTGAAGATATAGAGATTATTTGGTTTGCCAACTCTAAGACATGTAACATATAATTTCCCAAGTGAGAAGCAATCTATGTCTAGATCTAAACTGCACAATTCTAAAAATTTGTCCTGAGCTTTGTTGATAATTGCAAGTGCCAATTGAATTGGGAGTTGCAATCTCTTGAATTAAAATGACCATTGGAATCATAGGAATACATGGAATGAGGTCATCTTCACTTTTTGCATTTTCCTATTAAGATTGTTGCTTCTATGACACTGCTGATTAATTTTTTTACTGCAAGTTGTGTACTGTTGCAAAACTTTGGCGGTTTGATATTTCACAGCATGATAATAAGTACACTAATTTTCAATTGCAGGATGTGCAATGGAATCCCTAGCAGATTAATTGAATTCAAAAATTGTGTTGGATAATTAACTGCGTCCACAACATTGTTGTCAGACTTGTATATGATATCCTCATTTTGATTATCAGACAATAATATTGTTAAATTTATAGATATATATTTGTTCTGGACGGCAAGAACAGCTCATTTACTCAACCAATTATGATTCTTATAATTAGTTTAAATATTGAGAAATACTTTCTCAACTGATTCTTCTTTTGACATCACTAAATAGCAGAAGTTATGAGGTAATGAAATTTGCCCTGGGTTCTCAATTTCCAGCAATTGATATAAGAATATCTTAGCTGATCAATCATACAGCATAAAATCAATTTGGTGATGGTATTTCCAATTGATTGAGAACTTTTTTTTCAATTTCTAAGCACAAATCTTCAATCATTATCAATGTTTTATTATATATTTCTACTATGAAACCCACGTCCCTATTTGAATTTTCTTCTCATATTCAATGGACAATATTTGCAGTCATGTGCGATTTATGTATCTCCTACAACTCTGTTGGAGATGAAGGAGAGCAAGCGGTCTTTATGATCACAAACAGTGCAAAAATTTGATTTGGATGTGACATGTTGCTCCTGGCATTAATGCATACATCCCAGTGTTGGTTGTTCTCCAATGAATTCGGAGTTCGACATACACTGCAGAAAGTGGCATGTGTAACACCACTGACAGACAATAGCTGTTGAAAAGCACATTGTTTGGCATGAATAATATTTATAGTACTCCAACAACTGAAGCTAACATGTTAACTATCTCAGTGTCAGTCATTTTGCAATAAATTGAGAGCTTGACATGCAATGTGAAAAGTGGCAAGTGTAACATACTTGACAGTCAGTAGCTGTTAAAAAGCATGCTGTGTGACATGAGCAATGTTTAGAGTTCTTCCACACCTAAAGTTAATATGTTAGCTAACATGTTCACTAACATGTTACAGAAACACTTTTGCACACAAGGAGGATGAAATACCTAGTAAAATTGTATAAATGTATGTGAGAGCTAACATGTTAGCTCTAGGTGTGAAAACACCCTTAGTATAGTGTGTATTACAGATGACACTAACAGAATATTAACTGAAAATAATCCTATTCTAATTATTTTTAAGTGTTTTACTGGTAGGTAAAAACGATATAAAAACACACATGTATTCAAATGCAATGTTGTGTCAAAATTTTAAAATAATTGGTGAAGAACTTTCAGGGATTTAAGATTTTGAACAAATTCACATTTATGAAATGTTTGAAACGTTCACAGTAATTAACCATTATAAATAATTTGTGGGCAACTGCAAACTGATGATGGTCATTATTAATTGACCGAAAAAATGTTAAGTGTTATATTTTTGGCGGGACCACAATGTTGTTTAGTGTGTTGACATGGCGAACACGTGCACACTCTTCTCATTTTTCCTCATTCCTCCACTTTTCCTAGTCTGTTCCGTCGAAGTTTGTGGCCCAGATATGTTTGTTGGTTTCGCGTTTGTGACTCTCGTCCCGGACTTCGGTGTCCCGGAGTTTGTCTGTTGAATAGCTTATTAAGTGTACTTTCTCGTCTCGGACTTTGGTGTTCTCGAGCCTTCCTAAAGAGTGATTTAGAGTACTATTTTCGTTTTGGCTTCTTGTGTAGAAGACCTGGTGTATGCGTGGTCGTTCCAGTGACCAATTATGGAATGTTTGCGGTGTGTGTCGTGTGCAGGCGGATTAAGACGGTAGAGATTTGTATAGGGCTCCGTTGCTCGGCAACGGGTGGTCCGAATCCGTTGGCTCTTGTGCACCTAAGTTCTCATCCAAAACCTTCGTTTTGGATGGAAATGGTGGTGGGGTAGTGATACGGATTCGGTATTTATGGCGCTATCTAGCGATGATGTCGAGCTAGAAATTATTCTCCGATTAAAATCATTAATTTTCGATCTCTCGGCATCATCGTATTGTTCGTTGTCAGCGGAGAATACAGCCGGGATATTTACACGACCGAATAAGTTATTTCCGATTTCTGTCGAATTTCTCGGGTCGGGTAGTGTTAGGGGTTGTGTAAGTGTCCTGGTATGTGTGGTCTGCGACAACAGGATAGTGCCTGTCAGCCGCGTGAGCCGTGTGTGAAGATCAGCGCTGTAGCGGCTATGTTATTAATTGATAAGGATTCGGTAATGTACCGTTAGTTTTAGAATAAAATATCGAGAGCCTTTTGTTGCGAATTAACACATCTTGTAGTTAGTCATCGTTCTTATGTGTTAATCTTGTTGTGCGGTCAATTACCTGTGTTACCGTTTCGATTAATATTGAAGTCAGCGCCGCGAATGCAACGTTTTTTTCTAGTCCTCACCGAATGAATTTTTCTTTTGTTACACGGTTGTATTTTTTTTGTTATGTTATATTTGTGACTATATACACGTTATGTTCAAAAAGAACGGCTTCATTATTTTTTTTTATCTTTATCGGCAAATTTCTTTTCGTAAAAGCCTGACGCTCTGCTCAGCAGAGTTGATTCGGTCGTGGTAGGCCGTAATTTACCACTGGCGCCTGTAAACAAAGAACAGTAAATGTCATCAAATCATAACCTTGGCTTTCCCTAAAAGTGACGGGAAAGTCCTCAGATCGTAACATTGGCTCCCGTAGAAGGGACCCAAAAATCCGCAAGTCGTAACAAATATAAGGTAAGTATATATTTGCGTGTATGTGTAAGTATGTATAAGTGTCGAAATTAAAGTTATAAAATGTATTATATGGTTAAAAAATTGAAAAATAGAAATGTGTTATATTATGCAAAATTATACTACCTAAATAATAAAACCCTAATAAAACTGTAATAATTGTGTATTGAAGTGAAATTTCTTATTGCATGTTAGGGAAATGTTAAACATAAGGTAGGTATGTATTACTTAATGAATAAAGAACAAAAATAATTTATACACAATTATAATAATTATACATATATTGTAAACATTATTCGCCTTAATGAATATAGAACAAAAAATGAAATAGTTATATTTCGTATTATTAACCTCACTTCAATGAAGTTTTCACTTCTGTTGTGTGGTCTTAAGCACACAACAATCTTGTTTTTTTTTAAATGGGCTTTACTGATTTTGAATTTTAAGGATGCTAAATTATTTTTACCAATATTATAAGTAAAAATGATTTTGCCATATTTTCTGATAGTTTTTATTGTAATATACATGTATATTTTTTTTTTTTTTTTTACTTTATCATAACATAACAAAACAGTTTTCAAATCAACTATTTATTTTTCCTACTAATTTAGAGAATAATATGTATGTACATAAGTATATATAAATAAAGTAACAGTTGCACAAAAATCATGTCTTCATCCCAAAAATTATTAATTAACTCTAAATTTGTACTACATTTTATACTATAATGGCTGCATAGTAATACAACTCGTGGATTATTTATATATTTTCTAGTACAAAGTAACATGTAACATAGATATAAAATTTTTATCAACATCACATACTTTCTTTCACAGAGGAAGGTGTTGAGAAACAATAAATTTAAAATTTTATATAAATTTATTGTTTAGATTATTATTAAAATATGACATAGTTGTAAGCTCAAAAAAAAAAAAATCATTTGCATGATGGGTCAATATTTTACTGGCTATTTCAGTTCTCCAAAAAGTTAAGCCACTCTTGAGTTTCAGAATTTATTTGATACCTTTTGAATTTTTACACCATCCAATCAAGATTCCATATGTTACGTTTGTACAGGCTTGGATTTAGGAGTGGTCTAGGGGGGACCCTCGGGCCATGCCTTATAAAGGAGCCCCCAAGAGGCTCCAACATGAATGGTTAAACATGCAATAATAGATGTTTTTCCAATCATTTATATTGCATATAGAATATTTGTAACTAAACCGATTACAAATTGTGAGGTGGAAAGATCTTTTTTTCCGATATTAAAAAGAATAAAAAATATGTACAGATAAACCATACCAGACGATAGATTATCAACATTATCAAGATTAATGGTCAAAACAGATTTTCTCCATTTAGTACATTTTAACGATAATACAAAAGAATTTGTAGAAAAAAAAACAAGAAAAAAATTCATTATTTAAAATTATATATATATATATATATATATATATATATATATACATATATATAGTCGTATATATGTATTTTTTTTTTGGCCTCGAAAATTCTACCCATTGCCTATATGATATTTAGTTTTGTTTACTTAATAATTATATGTTAATTTGTGTATTCAAAATAATACAATTAAATTAAAGAAAATTTAGTTATTCTATAAAACTGATAATTTCGTCACTTCCGAAAAGGGCCCCTAATCTTTCCACAGCGCTGGGCCTATCATACATTTAATCCGGGCCTGCATTTGTACGAAATCTTAATAAGAAATTAAATGATATAGTATGTTTTTACAAATAAGGGTGAAATAAATTTGTAATTGAGTAATTCAAAAACATAGAAACAAAAAAAAATAAAAGTAACATGAACAGTTAGATAGGATTATGTTACTGTCTGTTATCGATCAAATTTTTTTCATTTTTTTATATCTTTATTTTTTTTACTCTTATGTAAATATGTTTCGTATTATTTTCTATATTAAATTCGTTCATGCACTAGCGCCCCTATAAACGAACCTATGTTCTAAGGAATGGCGTCGGTCTTTATTTAGACAGTATGCCGATTTTTTTGTTCAGGTCAAGCAATGAGTCTACTGCAAGTAGTTGCGAATGTTGCGTGTGTGAGATTCCAGTGACGGTTTGTTTGTGCGTGTTTTGGTCGCGTAGATGTGTATACATGTAGTACGAGATTTCTGTTTTCTATTTTGTGTATTAAATTGTGTTAACGTTTGGTTAAATTTGTATCGGTAATATTTGTTCGTTGTTTTCATTAGTTCTTTATTTGTTTCTTCGTATCGGTATTTTGTTTTGTGACCCGGCGCGCATTGAGGGTCTTTACAAATTATTTTTGGGATTGACTACATTCAAATACATCGTGTGAAAACTATTCGAGTATAATTATTTCGGTTTTATTTTTTTTAAATTTGAACTTTACTTATAAGGATATATATATTTTTTATTATTTTATTTACAACACTGTCTTTATTAATAAACATGTGATCATGAAAATGCTCTAGCTAGTTATATCTAAGTTTGAGTAAATGTATTTGTTAATACAGCCGCCATAAATAGTAACTTTAGAAAAATTCGTCACTAACTGGCAGGGCTTGAAAGCTGAATAATAATACGGCTTATGTCCTTGAAAGATACAGTTTAAGCTTTCAGCTTTTGGCTGTTTGGATTTGAAATATGGCTTAGGCTTTCGGCTTTTGGCTGTTTAAATTTAAAATACGGCTTAAGCTTTCAGCTTTCGGCTTACGAAATGAATTTCAAAAGAAATTAATTAAAATAATTTTCTAATTACCATGCATCAAACTATTTAGCATTACTATTGAAACTTCAACTTTTTTCTTTACACATAAAAATAAAAGTTTTTAAAAACAATTTCTTACGTGAATAATTATGTCAAAAATGCAAAATCAGGAAATTTAAAAAAAAAGCTTAAGCCGAATATAAAGCTTAATTTAGCTCTTTTAGAAATACAGCTTAAGCTTTCGTCTTTCGGCTGTTTAAATTTTGAATATAGCTTAAGCTTTAGGCTTTTAGCTTATGGAAATTTAAATATGGCTTTTGGATTAAACTTATGACCAGGGCTTAAAAGCCAGCCGAAAGCCAAAAGCTAAAAGCTGAAAGCCAATCATTTTTAGATGTCATAAGCTTAATCCAAAAGCCATATTTAAATTTCCATAAGCTAAAAGCCTAAAGCTTAAGCTATATTCAAAATTTAAACAGCCAAAAGACGAAAGCTTAAGCTGTATTTCTAGAAAAGCTAAATTAAGCTTTATATTCGGCTTAAGCTTTTTTTTTTTAATTTCTTGATTTTGCATTTTCAACATAATTATTCGCGTAAGAAATTGTTTTTAAAAACTTTTATTATTGTGTGTAAAGAAAAAAGTTGAAGTTTCAATAGTAATGCTAAATATTTTGATGCATGGTAATTAGTTTAATTATCTTGTATTGAAATTCATTTCGTAAGCCGAAAGCTGAAAGCTTAAGCCGTATTTTAAATTTAAACAGCCAAAAGCCGAAAGCCTAAGCCATATTTCAAATTCAAGCAGTCAAAAGCCGAAAGCTTAAGCTGTATTTTTCAAGGACATAAGCCGTATTAAGTTTAAGCCGTATTATTATTCAGCTTTCAAGCCCTGTGATAGAACGCTTAAACGAATGTAACCCGATTTTGAGTATATTTATTAATTATGAAGATAAAAAATTATATTATAAAAAGAAATATTATACATGAATCCCGTTATTTGTAATACAACTTTGAAAAAAATTGATACACAATTACAGTTACATCTAGGGCTTGAAAGCCGAATAATAATACAGCTTATGTCCTTGAAAAATACAGCTTAAGCTTTCGGCTTTTGACTGTTTAAATTTGAAATATGGCTTAGGCTTTTGGCTTTTGGCTATTTAAATTTGAAATACGGCTTAAGCTTTCAGCTTTCGGCTTACGAAACGAATTTTAATAGAAGTTAATTAAACTCATTTACTAATTACTATGCATCAAACTATTAAGCATTACTATTAAAACTTCAGCTTTTTTCTTTACGCACAAAAATAAAAGTTTTTAAAAACAATTTCTTATGCAAATAATTATGTCAAAAATGCGAAATCAAGAAATTTAAAAAAACAGCTTAAGCCGAATATAAAGCTTAATTTAGCTTTTTTAAAAATAAAGCTTAAGCTTTCGTCTTTCGACTGTTTAAATTTTGAATATAGCTTAAGCTTGAGGCTTTTAGCTTATGGAAATTTAAATATGGCTTTTGGATTAAGCTTATGACATCTGAAAATGATTGGCTTTCAGCTTTTAGCTTTCGGCTTTCGGCTGGCTTTCAATCCCTGGTTACATCAATGAAATTATAACTTCTATTATTATTTGATTTACATTAACAGTACTTAGTATCAAGGACGTCGCCAGCCGATGAGGCAGGGAGGGGCAAAGATGAGTTGTCAGCCGCCGGGGGGGGGGGGCAGATGTCAGAAAGAGGATATGAGTTATAGGAAAAATAAAATTTACAAGTTGTAAAGGCTTAATATTTTATTAAACAAGAATAAAATCTCTTAATTAAAACATAAGTTTTCCAAATTGTCCATGATTACGCGCCTATGAATACTCATCAATGTCAGTTGATTAAAAAGTTTCAAGGCTCCAGGGGGGGCAGCTGCCCCTCCCTGCCCCCCGTTGGCGACGCCCATGCTTAGTATTTAACCTCTGTAATTTTTGAGACTTCTGAAAAAACTGATGTACACATTTTTCATGCAAAATTCGAAATATGTTTTGTTTTAGAAACTACGATAATTAGTATATATTATTATTACTAACTTCTACCTACTTAAAATCCTGTTAGATTCGGTTGAGTGTAATGTAAACATAAATAATTTTCATCACGACCAGGGCTTGAAAGCCAGCAGAAAGCCAAAAGCTAAAAGTTGAAAGCCAATCATTTTCAGATGTCATAAGCTTAATCCAAAAGCCATATTTAAATTTCCATTAGCTAAAAGCCTAAAGCCTAAGTTATATTCAATATTTAAACAGTCGAAAGACGAAAGCTTAAGCTGTATTTTTAAAAAAGCCAAATTAAGCTTTATATTCGGCTTAAGCTTTTTTTTTTTTAAATTTCTTGATTTTGCATTTTTGACATAATTATTTGCGTAAGAAATTGTTTTTAAAAACTTTTATTTTTGTTTGTAAAGAAAAAAGTTGAAGTTTCAATAGTAATCCTAAATAGTTTGATGTATAATAATTAATAAATTATTTTAATTAACTTCTATTGAAATTCATTTCCTAAGCCGAAAGCTGAAAGCTCAAGCCGTATTTTAAATTTAAACAGCCAAAAGCTTAAGCTGTATTTTTCAAGGACATAAGCCATATTAAGTTTAAGCCGCATTATTATTCAGCTTTCAAGCCCTGATCACGACCGACTGATTGCGCTTTAATGGCTCCGTAAAATTTTTCTGTTTGATTACTAACGTTACAAACTTATACTCAAAATCGGATTACATTCGTTTAAGCTGATAGGACACAGCCGGTAAATTGCAATGTTGCAATTTGAAAGAATAATTATTTATCAAAAATAGTATAATGTAAATAACTAAAACAATTTTGTTAAATTCCTTTGTTTTCGTTTGACTGCTGACTATACAATTTAAGATATTTAGCTTCATAAATTGAAGTTGTAAATAAAGTTTAAAAAAAAACAAAACTATTAACAAACCTTGGGGTTGAACCTGCAACCATCAAATTATCGGTGTTGTATTGTACCTACATAATTGTACTACAGCTCTGCGTTGTGCTAACTTTTTGTCATAGCTATTTACATTGTACTATTTTTGATAAATAATTATTTTTTCATATTGCAACATTGCAATTTATGGTATGTGTCCTATCATTTTCGGATTTGCGTTGTGCACGAGATAAATTCTAGCGGGTTTTCCTTGCAGTAAACACAATGCTGTTTCTAGTCGGCGTGTATTTGGTTTTGTTGAAATTTTGTTTCATTTAATTTTCGTTCTTTCCTACTGATGATGCTTTCGAGACAGGTAAAGTAATACTGTATTTATGTAATGATGTGATTTTAGTTTTGTTTTGAAAATTGTTTTATCGTGGAATGTATTTTATAGAACCTATTTGCGGCTCTGAGAAAATGCTGTAATTCTGGGATGTTGTATAAAGACAAACCGAGTTTTAGGATGATGAATAGTGAAAGTGATGCAAAAATAAATATAGAAAGAAGTAAGTTTTTTATTTATAGTTAACTGATATATCCGTTTTACAGTTTTACGTCAAAGTTACTTTATGCCGGTATACGAATCATATACATATGCTGTTCGCGGACGGTGAATACTATTTTGTTTTGAAAACCGTTTTTTAAAGTTTAAGCATAATTTTATTGCCGTATTGCATTGTATTGCTAAGGTTTATTTTCTGTTTAGCTTTAAATCAGGTTACATTACTTGGTCGTGTGGGTGGTGATCCCCAACTAAGAGGCCGTGACAATCATCAAGTGGCTATATTTTCCTTAGCAACTCATGTTAATTTCATAAATCAAGATGGTAATATTTTATTAATTGTCTAAAAATGTATGAAATTTCATATTCTGTATTTTATTAAAATATCCTTTGCTGGTATCTGCCCGACGGACTTAATAATTAACTTTGTGTTCATTAGGAAATATGAATCAAAAAACCGATTGGCATCGAATTTGCGTTTTTAAACCAAGTTTAAGGGAAACTGCGTTAAACTATGTTAAAAAAGGTCAACGAATTTACATTGTTGGTAAAATAATGTACGGAGAAATAAAAGAAGGTGATTCTAGTCGGTCAACGATGGCAGTTGTAGCCGAAGATATTATATTTTTTCAGCCAAAATCATGATTATTCATTCCCATATAATGTTAGTTTTGAATAAATGGTAAGTTTATATGTGTCGGTTAATGTAATATTGTTTTGTTTTTTGTTAAATTGAGTTTTATAGTGTAACGTTTATACCTGAGAATTTTTTGTCATGTGAGTTCATTATTGATTTGTTGAATTTAAATGAACGAATTTATTTTTTTTGCACGAAAATAATAATGTATTAAGTGATTAATAAAATTAATTTGTTTGAGAACATTCTCGTATTTGATGATAACGTTTTTTCTAGAAACTGTTTTTGTTATATGTATATGAACTTTAAAATAATTTCGGCTTATTATTATTAATGAATAAGTAATTTTTGAATATATTTTTGTTATCATTACTTTAAAAAAAATTTAATTATTTTAAACACTTCATTTTCTTTTTTTGCTTAGTAAGCAACGTAAAAATTTGGAAATTAAAATTATCATAATAAAAGAATGAGATGTTACAGTTACTTATTGATGGTTATTATTTGTTGTTCAATTATATTGAAGTTTTTCGTGTACAATTAACTGACAATATCATTTTTAAAGATTAAATATAATCGGAACAGAACGTTTTGTTAGTTTTTATATTACCTCTGACGTAAAACTGCAATAGTTATTAATGTACACATATATGGGCATGGGTGTAATTGTCTGCCTGGAAACACCAGCTGTATAGTCTCACAAAAATTTCCTCATTGGTAAAAATGATACATAATATTTTTCTATAAAATATGGGTTTACATTTATTTCATTAATATTTTATATATTAAAAGGACTACTAATAATACTAAGTGTTTAATGCATATAATATTAAATTTGAATTTTTACTAAGTAAATTAAATTAATGTTTATATTTTGTGTATGAATAAATTATATATATATTTATTTTAATATTTATATTAACATTTACCATTTAACAAAAAAAAAACAACGAAAAAACTATGAATTAAAAATACTACATTTCTGAAGAGATTATTATTTATGAAATGTTTAGTTTAAATTTCCTAAAAAAGTCGCTGGTATAGTTAATTTGACACGTGCAAAAATCATGCTTACATTTAAAATTTCAAATGATTTCGGACATTTTTCTAAAATTTTGTTTTAATTAGCTATTGTTTAATAGCTGCCTTAAATCAGATGTATCAAATGGATTAATTTGTGTACATTATTGGTAATGTGTAAAATTTATGATGCTTTATAATAATTGAAAGCATCTATTTATTATGTAAAAAGAAACAAATTTCTATACATTAACAAGTTAAAATTATGTCTTAATTTATTTATATACATAATGTAAATGTGATGTAATGTGCATTATGAAAAATAAGAATTTTTCATTTCAGTATATAAAATAGTTTAAATATAAACTCAGATTTCGTAAAGTAAATATTACGTCATCATTTTTATTTCGCAAAGTAAGCCTTGTGGGGTACAAACGAGGCGGAATTTCAGCATGAGGCTGCAAATGCTCGTCTGCAACAGTTTAAACATTTTTGATGAAATTACAGATAAAGTTTCTTGGCGAGCGTAGAAAATTAACGTTCACAAACAATTTTTAAATGGTGGAAAACATTTCGCTTTAGTGATCTTTTATATTTAATGTTTAATAGGAATTAAGTAAAAGAAATACGCTTAATTGCCATGATAAATACATTGGAAACAAATGTTAGGATATTGAAGGTTTAAATTTTTTGTCCTGTCCAAGCGGTCCATACAATTAATACAATATAAAATGCGTCGGAAAAAAAATTAAAACAGTGCACCGCATACGAATGTAGTTTTCATATTATGTACATATTGTTGCTATATTTTTAGCTGATAGTGAAACTCTTCTATACGTTGATTCATCTGCTTCTTTTATTTTTTTATTTTTTTTTGCATGTAAACAAAGGATCAATTAAGGGGGTGAATAATTTATGTTTTAGTGATCAATTGCATTTAGGATTTAATAAGAAATAAGTGTAATTCGTTGTTAAAGGTAGACTGCAGTGTAAATGTAACAGGTGCTGTTTAAATTTGAAATTAATACGCTTTGCAGATTAAATCGAATTGACAAAAAAAAAAAAAATATATATATCTGAGGAATTTCTAAATTACTGGTAAAGAGAAATTTTGTATTATATTAAATTACTTGTGATCATTTTCATATTATCGCGCAGCCGTGTTATTATTTTCAGTAAGACCCGCGTTAACGTATTCTATGGTAACGTTTCAAACATCTTCAGAGTAAAAAGTGAAGCGAAGGTGTTCGGAAACCGGCCATTTTGGCCTCGCAAGGGGCTGTGCCCCTTGACCCCCTCGCTTACTTTTCTGTCTTTTTCTCTTCTATACTTTGTATAAAATGATCAAAATTCACAACGTAATTTTAAATCGGTCCATATGGATATAATTACATAATCACAAAAATCGTATAAAATATAACAAACATTGCATAAAATTGGGACATTTTTTGGGGGATATTTTTTCTAATGGGGTGGGGGGGGGGTACGTTGTAATTACAGTCGATTCGCGATTATCCGGATTAATTGAGCATCTAGCCGGTCCGGATAGCAAAAAATCCGGGTACGCAGGAGTTTAAGGTTAAATACTGCAAATTAAATGAAAAAATGAAAATTAACTTATCCTATTAAAAGTAAACATGAAAATTAACTTACGGTACATTAACTAGTTTTTAAAGTAGTCTATCTTCAAGATCTGTGTTTTTCGCTGCATTATCTTCCTTTCTAATATATCTCGCCACTTGCGTGAACAAATGATATCAGCCGGTAACGCTTCTTCCTGTTGAGTAATGTACCCCAGCGCTACTTCGATCGCCTTCAGTCCTTTATCGTGTGGTATAACACTTTGAAGGAGCTCGTTATCCATATTTTCTTCAACTGGATCCTCCTTGAGTACCATGGCCGCAATATCCTCATCTGCCGTTTCTTCGATCTCATCGCTGCCTATCCATTTTGTAACGTCATCCGTATACACCCGTTTCACATCCTGGAATATTTTTATTAGAGAATCAAACTCCCTGTTGTTTTTTGAACTGTCCAAATCACATTGTTTGTCAATTTCATTCCATTTAGCACTGACTTTATGATCTAATAATATTTTCTACATTCGCACTAATGCTATAAAATCAATTTCTTTCCATCCGTCAGGTAACCAAGTGATAATATCAAGCATATCAACTGATTTTAAAGCAACCTGACAGTCCTCATCATTTTCAACGCGCTTGATTAATGTCTGGTGAGAAGGCGGCGTCGATATTTTTTTTAAGGCCTCTAGGATTCCTTGATCCATAGGTTGACAAACCGATGTAACGTTTGCTGGTAGAAAAATTGCCTTTATATGTAACTCCTCAGTTGCTGGATGGGAAGGCAGAGAATAAGGATTGTTTTTCTCGGTAACTGTTTATCAGACAAATGTTTCGCAACTGCGAGCACAAACCAAGTTTTAAAAATTTCACAGCATCTTCATTTGCAGCGAATGTAAACAAACATTCAGATATGTACTGCATGTAGCTGTGGATTTTATAAAAGCGCTTCAGCTCTTTCTTCTTTTTGTATTTTTTTTTTTTTTTTTTATGAAAAATCGATCCGGATAATACGAATTCCGGATAATCGTGAGTCAACTGTAATAGAAAAATTTAACAGGTTGTTACGTGCTCGTTTCTGATTGGTTGGCACTGTTTTGTTTGCATTCAGCGCTCTAAATATTAATTGATTTAACGGCCTCCATATTTCATTTATTTTGTAGCCATTATTGCGGTTAAAATTTGTATGTTTTTCAATTTCGATCGCTTCTGAAACCAATCTAACTCCTAATTTATCCGATTTTCCTAAAATAACTGTGTTATCAAAATCGATTATATAATTCGCATTTTTTTGGTGCTCCGCGATCCGGATTTTTCTACGCGTTTGTGTTGACAGTGGGCTATGTGTCTTATTTTCATCTTTACTACCTGCGGCCTGTCTGACTGATATAATTTTGACCACGCCAAGACGGAATCTTATAGACTTTCGACGCTAGAAAACGAGGTACACTATCCTTATTACTTCTTACAACGTTTTTTACTTTTTTACTAATTACAAAGATCGGCTCTTATTTATTTTTATGTAAAATTTTTCCGTTACTCTATTGATGTATGATAAAACTACGTTATCTTCAAATTCTTCTTCTTTTATCTGGTAGTGTTGTATATTAATGTGAAAAGCTTGCTGTTTAGAGGTGAAACCCTGTCTGGCACAAACATTTTTAAGCATTCATAAATATACACATTTACGGGAATGCTGTGTGAAATGTAAATATGTGAATTTAAATTATGGTTATTTCTTCAATATCTCCTTAACTTAATGTATGGAATCCACAGGTATTCTAGTACACCTAATTTTTTTTCTTATATAAAAAACATTTTATTTTATTAATGAGGTCTCTTTTTTCCCGGCAAGGAAAACTTCAGTTATTTTCTATTTCTGCAGAAATTTAAAAAACTAGTTATTTTTTGACATGAACAATTTTCCATTAGTTTCATCACAAAAAAAAAAAAATATATATATATATATAATGGTAAAATATAATCAATTTTTTTTCGATGATTTTAAACCTCTAACTATTTAAAGTTATTTATATATGAAATATAATTGTAGATCATGAGTAATGTAAACCAGAACTTAACAATTTGAAATAACCTAATTTGCTAAAAAAAAACTAAAGAATAGATTATTTTATAATCTAATCACAACATAATGTATAAATAAAAAAAAATTTCCAAAGGTTCGAGCTTTCGATACTCCGAGGGGCTAATTTTAAGGTTGGAAACCTAGATGTTCCAAACCAAAGAAATATACGTGCATGTTCATATTTTCAACCTTGTTCAAAATTTTTAGCTATAATACTCGCGCTGCAAAGAGGGAGCTACATATTAGATCTCGCGCTTTTTTGAATTTTTCGTAAACTTCGAAAGTTCCATTAAAGAAATAAAATATTGTTTTGTTCTTGACAAATAGCGATCTTTTCAACGATATATCACATGCCCGAAAAAAAAAAATGTTTTCCCAAAATTTCGAGTTTTCAGCGCCCTGAGGGTCTAATTTTAAAGCTGAAAAAGCAGATGTTGCATAATATTGTATTGTCATCTATGTAGCATTTTTGCAAAAGAACACTTTTAATTCATCGGGAAGTAGGTGGAAAATCGTTTCCGAAATTCCCCTTAGTTCGGCGCTTCGAAGGTTTAATTTTGAAGTTGCAAACCCGGATGTTGCATAATATTGTATTGTCATCTATAACAGGCATTTCTACAAAAAAACACTTTTTTAATTCATCGGGAAGTAGGTGAAAAATCGTTCACAAGATATTCCCCCAGACAGAATGACAAAGCGAGTTAAATAAAAGCCTATAATAAAAGCTGTTGAGCGGAATTTTAGGTTTCCAGATTTTTATTTGCGGATATTCCTCATTTATAACATAGAATTTCTTCATAATTATTCTTTATTTAATAACAATTAAAGGTAATATTTAAGAAAAAAAAAATTGAAAGACCCAATGATAACGGGGAAACAGTTCAATTTTTACACAAAAAGGTGCTAAATAAAAATTAATTTTATTTCAGCATAATTTTGGAGACCGCTGCAGATATTCAAATGTGATTATTTCGTTTTTTTTTTTTTGCTGACTTGGACGAGAGAGTGTTTTTGCGGGGAAGACGCTCCGTTATTTCCCCATTTTAACGATTTACTTTCGTTTTTTATATTCCTAATTTCTGAAAAAAATTGTAGAACAGATTTCTCATGTTGTTATTCGTACCATTAACACATTGAAGTCGATGCTCGTCTGTAACACCCGCATTTTGGCTTATACAACGGCACTTTTAAAAATGTTTTGCCTAGGTGACAATACCTGCTTTTTACGCGGGAAAGCAATTTTGCCTGTGGTAACGGATGATTTTTGTTTGTTTTTAGCTCTCCGACAAAATTTTAAATTAAAACATTTATTAACTATAAACTTCCAACCTTATGCTCTCATGGGGGGGGGGGGGACAATTAAAATAGAGACATTTACATTTAAATACCTAATTTATAGTTGTAGAAATTTGTTTTCAATTTCACGACGCGGGAAATAATAAAATCGAGTACAAACGTAATCGGTAATATTTAACAACGGATAATAGTTTCACTGGGTACTTTACAAATCTGTACTTGCTAGTAGTAAATATTAATGAAAAATAACAAACGTAAGTTAGGAAAAACTACAATATATGAAACAGAGTAAAAGCGCGAATTCATAATTATAAAATTTTTATAACTGAAAAAATTTATTAGTGAAAGCAGTATTTGAACAAAGTGCAAAAATCTTCAATATCATTTAACGACAAATAGTTTACAGTTATTTACTTAATTAACACTAGTAATAAGTATTAATAAAAAAAAATTGAAACCTAAGTTCAGGAAATCTAAAAAAAAAACGGCCATTGGGATGCGGAATTTTTTTTTTTGAATAGAACCTGGTTCGAACTCTGCTGGCGCACATTGAATGCAAAAGAAACAAATAAAAAAACATGTTAGTTTTTTTCATCGTTTAAATTACTATTGCTGTAGTAATATTCTTTGCACTTTTTCGAAATCTAGATGCAATTGGCGATGTTATAATCGTTCGCTCTTGTTAATCATTTACAAACATAAATAAAGTAAATTTCTATACTGTCTTACAACGTTCGACTCTTAGTTCTTAGACGCTTGTCCTTTTTTAATGATGTAGTTTTTGTATTGTACTTGTTACTGTCCTATGCTGATTATTTCGGAAAAAATAAGATAAAAATATTGTTTTTACCTTTAAAAGGACAACTTCCGAGATGTGATATTTAAAAGTATTATTGACACGCAGATAATAATCGTTATACGTACTCGAATCAGTTATTTATTATAAATTTATTCTGTTTAAATTTGCTACGTGTAGCTTGTTTTGTTGCATTATATTATTTCCATTAGGCAATATCTCCGGCTATATTCAAAGTTTTGCATTCATTTTATTTTTAATTTCCTACTGCCATACGAGTCTAAGAAATTTTTGTCGAGTGTATTCACTTTCTAACATAGCGAACAGTTTAATTTTAATACCGTTACGATACTCATTGCTTAAATTCACAAATAAATGATTTTAATTTTCTATGATGAAAGAAAATAAATGAAATATAAAATTTTATGACGTTTTTCAAATTTTGATTATAAAATAGTTAAATTTTTTCTATGCTTGAGTGGTGGGGTCACTGCATTGTGTAAGTCAATTTTATACTTAAAATCGCTTACAATATCGACAATTAATTTCAAAAGGTTCGAATTTCGTTTACACAAAAAATACTTATAATTACACTTATCAATTTACAAAAAATTTCTACATTCTTGCTGTAATTTGTATTCATTCCGGTTAACTTTTAAAGTGTAGTAATATATGCGATTTTACATGAATCATTTATGAAAAATTTTATTTGTATATACAAAAAGTAAACTTAAATAATTTAAATTGAAGGTTGTGAATGAAGTTTTTCTATATCGCCGATAGATGACAGAACACAGATATGTTAAATTTCTTCTCAAATTAATCTAATTTATAATTTAAGTATAAAGTATAAATGGACTATGTACCGTAATAACCTTGTTAGATTGTGCACATATTTTCAAGTATATATATATATAAGGAGATTAGGTCTGCTAGTCGCATCTCGAGCCAACCCTTTAGATTTTTAATTGTTTTACTTTGCAAATTTTTAAAGTAAAAGAATTGCACTGCTTGCATATAGGGTTTATTTTTTGAAGAGAGGATACCAATACGCTGATCAAAAAAATTAAGTTTGAATTAAAATATTTCAAAAACTAAAACCGTTTACTTAGATGCTGCAAGTAAACGAAATATACTTGTTTTTTCAAATTTACGTTTCAGTGGAATCTACATTCAGGATAATTTAACTCGCTGTTCATTATCCCTTTAATTTTAGATTCGTAGTTTGCCTGTATTCTAATGAGTAAACTACATCGTTTAAGAAAATGATTCTAGCCACTATGGTGGAACGTTAGAGAACATTCAGCATGCTATGCGCGTCCATTTGCAATGGTACTCGATTGCACTATCATTTTTTTGTTTCAATCTGCGATTATTTCTTTTGACTTATTTCTCTTGATGATTATTATTTATTAAATATATCTCTATTTTAATAGCTTCGAAGTTAAAATTTAGTTTATTTCTAGGAATTACATTGAAATCGTAAAATTCGACGGGAAAAAAATTCTATATATTGCATGTAAAATTTATTGCAACGCTAGAAAATACCATTTTCTTAAAATTTGTAATATAAAAAAAGGTAAAATTGAATTAAAATGGTAAAATTAAAAATTTCATTTTCGGGTGCAATTCAGATAACACGTACATTGCGTAATAAAGTAAACTAAACCTATAACCATTAGAAAGCACATTTGCTTGCTATAAATTGTTTAACTTTTGTAATTGTAATATTTTACAAAAAAAAAAACCAGTAAAGCAGGGTGCGATCTTGTCTTATCTTTCTTGTGCATGCATATACCATTTCGTATATTTTTCAACCTGTAGAATGGGTTGTAAATTTTTTTCAGATTTTTTGCCTCGCAATTTTAATATACTCGTACTAGCTGAAATACTCGGTTTTGCCTGGGTAAGAAGAAAAAGTTAATGATTTTGTTGTCTAAAATCATATATTTAGATGTGTATGTATATACTTTTTTCTATAAAATATTAAATATACATTATATATATATATATATATATATTAATTACAATGTAATTCTTACGTTAATCCTCATTAGAAAAAATTCCCCATTTTTATATAACGAAAAATGTCCCAATTTTATGTAACGAAAAAACGTCTTAATTTTATGTAATGAAAGTTAAATCTTAGGATAGGATCTTTGTGATTATGTTATTTTTTTTTGTGTTGATGCCAGTAAGAATTACGTTGTAAATTTTGATCATTTTATACAAAGTATAGAAGAGAAAGAGAAATGTAAGTAAGAGGGGTCAAGGGGCACAGCCCCTTGCGAGGCCAAAATGGCTGAGTTATATATACACACACACATATATATATATGTGTGTGCGTGTGTGTGTATATATAATTGTATGTGAATATACGAAAAAAAAAAAACGATAAGGATTATCGGTATTTTTTGCATGAAATTACGGACAGCACTAAACGGAAGTTTAAGGCGACGTAGACGTAATTTTAATAATCCACGTTTCTCATCAACACAAATGATAATATTTAGTTAATAAAGTCTGAAAAATATTGTAGGTGATTTGTAAAAAGTCAGAATAAAAACCCTTGCTCGCCGGTTCCGAAATATAACAAGTTTATACTAAATTTCCAATTTCTTAATTTATTTTTTCAAACATACCTTTCATTTTTGTTTCTTCATTACTCAGTTATAAAATTAAAAGATATGATAATGGGTAAGTTAATTAATTTTTATCATTCAATTATAATTCGATGTTCATTAAATGTTTTTTATGTATTGTAAAAATTTTGTAAAAGTTACGTGACGAAGTAAAAAATCAGCACTACCGAGTTATGATTGGGTGACAAAAAGTGGAGGAATTTATCTGTGATATCGTGTTTTTTAATTTTATATTTCTTTAAGTATGTCAAGAAATACAAGTTAAAACTGTCACAAACTTCCATTTTTTTCTTACGTTTATTCCAAATTTTAAGGCCACCGAATATCAACTTCATGCAATGCTTCCCTAAATTCTCTCTTTCTTTCTCATATCATCAATGCAGAATTTAATAGTAGAATAAATTCCCTATTTCGCGATTTCTCTGGAATCATTATTGACGGATCGAAGAGCCCGGGCGGAGTTCGAGCCTCATTCTTATGCCCTTAGTTCAACCATTCTCATCCCTTTAAGCTTCCTTTCTTATGTTCTATCTTTACTGCTGAATCTATTGCTATCTTACAGGTCATTATTTATATTTCCCCTTTTGCAGATCCTTCCAAATTTCTTATTGTTTCTGATTCTTTAAATGTTCTAGCGTTATCTTCACCTTCCCTTTCTCCTTCTATTGATGCTATCATCCTTTTTATTCGTTCTCTTCTGCATGGTCTATCCTATTCAACGTCTATTCAGATTGACTTTCCTTGGGGTCCAAGACATTCGGACAGATGAAAACGTAGCCGTCAACTTACTTGCCAGATCTGCAGCTTCCAATGGGAGTTTTATTAGCAGGATTCCAGCACACAATATTCTTCTTCCAACTAAATCTCGTCACCTTAAGCTTAGGCACTCTGTTTATGTTTCGCCTTTCGCTAGGCCTAATTCCATTTATTTGTTGCTTAACGCATCTCTTCTTCTTCTCTAAATCGCTTTTCCTTGGCTACCCCTTTTTTTGAAGCAAATCACGTGTTTTTAGAGTGTTCTGGTTTATCCCGTGAGCGTGAATTACTCTATTCTCAACTTTTAAAGCTCGATTTTTGTGCTGTTCTTTCTCTGTCTATTTTATCTCAGTTATTCCTGTTCTAGACGTGTTCCTTGGTTCCATTGCCGATAAAATAAAAATACAACTTCTACTTTGTTTCATCTATCTCTTCTACTTTTCTGGGTCAGTGCTGTTTGTTAGCAAACCCAAGAAAAAAGAAAAACCAAGTTAGAGATGTGTTTTAAAAAATTGATAGAGAAAATCGGAAATTAATATACACACGTTAAGGGCAAGTAACTTGGTAATTAAATTATATATCAGATGGTTTTTTGGGCTACAGAATTTGGTTATTGAATAAAAAAAAGGGAAATAGACAAGATTTTGTAGATGATGTATAAAGCTGGAAAATTTAGTATAAATATAATAGATTTCAAAATTCTTTTCCATTTATTTATAATGTATTTATTTCAGTAAATTTTTATTTTTCATAAATATATGTTATTCAGTTATTTCGCCGTTCACTGCAAAATTTTTGTCACTTATTATTCGTATGTGGTTCGGATTACTTTTTCGGTTGAACCGCTAAAGGTGATCTGGACCACTCGAATTCGTAACGTAAATCAAAGAGTATTGTCGATCAATTTATAAAAGCTTTACGCGCGGTTCTCTGCCAGCTATGCATGTGAGGCATTAATGCGATAATTAAGCTTGACCGGACTGCGCTTCAGGGTGTCTTCTACGGCAGTCGCGATTTTGTCTAATTTCAAATCACCGAAGTGGAGTATTGATGAAAAAGAGAGCATGTTATCTTTTTGTATTTCTACAAAAAAAAAACCAAGAAATGTTGAAAACTAAACTTTGAACTTAAATACAGAGGTGTGCACAGAAGTTTAATAAGTGTTTAAAAACGGAATAGTAAATATATCACACGTATATTTTTTCTAGGTAGCTGCGGTAAATATAACGCGAATTATTTGTAAAATTCCATTTTGTAAATTCATGTTGTTGCAACCCTTACAACGTCGCTTCTGAAAAAAAGATGTATCACGGCGGCCGCTGCGTTTCGCTGATTGCCATTATTGTACGAGAATATTGCTTTTTCTGCAAATAACTAAAACGTTTAAAATATTTGTTTTATTAATTAATGAACTGAAGGGAACTCAGCAACATGAAGAGTTCACAGCTCGTTCCAGGTAACACGATGTGGCTAATGGTGCGAAATTTTCCAAACAAAGCGATGAAGGGTATTTGCCGGATATTTTGAAAAATGGCATACCATATGCGCTGAAATTACGCTATAAAATGTGAGTATATATAGGCTCTTTCGTATGTTTTATTGTACTTTTAAAATCGTCAGTTTTCTGTTGTTCAGCCTGTAAAATTATTTGAAATGAGATCTTTTCAATATTTCTCGGTATGCGTATGTTACTTGTACTGTGATTGAGCGAAACAGGCAATTACTTGCCTAATAATACGCCAACATTTCTGTTTTCCTCTCTTCCAACGATTAACAAATCGTGTGTTTTTTCTTCTTTTTTGAAAATTTGTTTAATTTTTCTTTATTTTTACGCCGGTCGATTTCACAATTTTAATAAATAGAAATCGTTCGTATTTCTATCGTAATTTCTATATCTAAATTCGCCTGTTAAACTTGTCAAAGGAGGTCGATGATGAAAACCTCGATGAAGTCACCTCTAACTTCTTTACATGACGGTACATTGTCGCTAAATTGAATTTTCGAAAAATTACATTCTCGGTTTCAAACACGCACTAGATCGATGATTATTCTATAAATAAAAGTTAATGGTGCCGCGAAATCGTTAAAATATCTATATTCTCGATCGTTGGTTTCTTGTCGTGAGTAAACGTTAATAAAAGGGGAAAGAGTGTAATACAATAATTATCGTATACTAACAACACGGGACTTCATGTTGCGCGTTTTCGGAAGAGATTTTAGGGTAATTTTTATTTTTATTTCTTCTTAGACGACTAGAAGTGGCGAAGAAGAGGAGTTATTACAACGATGTCTGCTTAAAAGAAAATATATCCGTTGTAAACGTTTTTTTTAAAAAATTTAAACGCAATCATTTGTAGAGGGACACATTGTAAGGAAGTAAACAAGTATCGATACTTTTTAATTATTTACCCGGTAATACAGGTATTTCAGTTTTTATCAGTTTAGGAACCGAGAATACAGTTTGAATTGAAAATAGTTCCTCGACCATCGATTAATTTTAAAACGCAATTGCATCTATTCGTCGCATGGATGGTTTCTTCATAAATTAACATTGGTAATGTGCAGTCGACGATATTTTCGGGGGATTGCGCTTGCAAAATTAATTGTGGTAATCGTTCTTAACGTGTCCTAAACGGTGGATACACCTCTATGTATACATTTAGGACTCGGGCTAGGCGAGATTTGCTTCTCAAAATTACTGAAAAGCGATCTTATTTGAATTTTTA
Source organism: Icerya purchasi (assembly GCA_039619475.1). Classification (NCBI taxonomy): domain Eukaryota; kingdom Metazoa; phylum Arthropoda; class Insecta; order Hemiptera; family Monophlebidae; genus Icerya; species Icerya purchasi. The sequence continues at coordinate 261,284,835 of CM077116.1, read as the reverse complement.
ACGTTTTACAGGCGAGGGTAAACATAAAAAGATGTTTTTTGTTTTTTTTTCTAAATTAAAAAATGGTTTTTATTTATCTCGTCTTGTCAATTTACTTAAAGTTAGCCCTATATAGGAGCGACCTCATTTTCTTTTATTTAATTTTCTTTTATTTAATTTTCTTTTATTTAATTTTCTTTTATTTAATTTTCTTTTATTTAATTTTCTTTTACTTATTTGCAAGCGCATTTAACATCGATCTTGTATTAAATTTAGGATATTGTTTCTATGCGTACAGTAGTCTGAAATTGTTACGGTAATAAATAAACGAACATTTGATAAAAAATTGGTGATTACCGTACACTGTTTAAACGTGGAGAGTGATTTTAATATGCGCGTTTTAATCGAGGGCAAAATTGGTGTCTGTATTTTACTGCACAGTTCACAGCTGCGAGGAGGATTTTATGGCGGTAATGTATGAAGAGGAGTGCTTTTAAGTGGTACCGGCGTGACGATACGGTTAAATGCGTACAAACTCACGTTTCTGTAGATTAATGCGATCTTCCGGATGATTATTCGTTTTTCGGAGCGCACGTACAATACTTGGCCGATTCTGAGTTCGCAGCACATTCGCTGTCGGGATTGTGCGAATTTAAACGGCTGATGGTTCCGATTATGGTAAAGTTGTTCGCATTTTGGCCTTTTATCGTAACCTCGTATATCGCGTTGTTTGGCGCCGTTTCAAGTATAACGATGTACTCCGGAGCGGTATTCGTGTGAAACTTCAATCTACGACGCGCCGATATTACTCGTTTCAGTGAGAGGGTGGCGCAGGTGCCGTTCGAATTTCCGTTTTCATTGTTGATCGATCGGAGTAACCGATTTATATAGTCAACGGTGAATTTGGCCGCTACCTCGATGGTGTAATTATTCAACGGCACGCTGGTAAATTCGGCTTCGCAGATGCACCAGTTGCTCGGTATTCCGGCTTCTTCGCACGTTCGGTCCCATTTAATGGTCCGAAACAGACTCGAACATGTCTCGCATCCGGCAGCGCTGATGTTACTGTGCTTGTCGTTGTCGTCGTCGTCGTCGCTGCAATTGTGTAGAATATCTTGCAAAGTAAGGTAGAGATCGAACGCGCTGACGAGCCTGTTTTTATTTATGGAAAAATTTCTGTACTTGCGCGGGAACCGGTGTCGAAAATAGGGCGGTATCCACAAGTAGTTGAACGGCGTTCTCTCTTCCAGCCAGCCGACGTAGGTTTGACGAATATCACCGTACTGTGTACCGTGGTCGCTCAGAAAGAGGACGAATGTCGAATTCAGGTAACGTTCCAGGTCGAGGAAGAACCGTTTCATTCTGTTGTCCATGACGGCCGGATTGTCTACGTCTCCTTTCGTGAATGTGTCCATCCAGAAGAAGCCGAAATGCGGTTCATTATGAAACGTTTCCGCGAAATCCAACGCGTACTTTAGCACGTGTTCGGCTGCCGGGATCGGCCCTAGGCAGAATTTGATTCCGCCATGATGATCGTCCAGTAGGAGGCGTTCCGAAGCCAATACAAATGCTCGCGTATAGAAGTCGGTCGGTGCGTTGAAGAATCCGTATTTGTAGTGATTAAAGGCCGACATTTGCGCTTGGTCTTCGGCAAAAGCTGTTACGTACGATTTCCGCTTAAAGTCTTTCCAGATAAAGGGACAGTCGTCGAAACTTTCGAACGGCGAATTCCAGCACTGCTGCGTCAGTTGCGCATAGTTGAGACCGGTCAGTAACGGTATCAAATTCTGAAACGTATCGGTTCCGGTCTTGGTGTAGCCGACTAATTCGGCCCAACCGTTGTCTTTTAAGTACTTGGCGATTTCCGGCATTGCTCGCAGCAGACCTAGTCGCGAGACCGAATGCACTCCGATGATTAGAACGTTCGGCGTTATTACGGATTTCACGAATGATTCGTCATTGCTGTTTTCTTTCCGGTGTTTCACAGTCGGTTTTTTCGGAATTATCGCGTGCACGTTCTTATAAAATTGTTTAGTAGCGCCGTTTACCGCGATTTGATTTCCAGTTTCCGCTTCCGAACAGGCCACGTAAATATATTCTGTACCGAAAGGTAGTTTGATGGAATCGTCGAAGCAGGTGTGATTTTGAATGCTGCGAATCATTAGAAATATAAGAAAACTTAATATAAAATTAAAAATGACCGTTGGAATTGTGAAAATAGTGCGATGATTAGAAATAGAAAAGGGTACACAAGTACCTAAGTGTGGTATTATTTCATTGGTAGCGGACGATGTGGAACGGATTGTGTAATTGAATTTGGACGTGTGGGTACTTTTTGTGGGGCGTGTGTGTATGAAAAGCGAGATCTCGTCTGTTACAAGAAAGCTGTACTGATTAGTTATTTTTAAAATGCGGAAGTTTTTGAGAAGATAGGGGGGAAAAAGCGAATAAAGTAAGAGAACGAATGAAGTGCAGTTTAACGAAAGGTACCGGAAAAGAATGAAGGTTTAAAAAAAAATCCAATCCCATAAGCTCTCGATATAAAAAATACTATTATCATTTACTTTCCTTTTGTAACGATCGTTCACTTTATCTGTTTAACGTAATCTTCCTGTTCGCTTTCCCGTTGCCACTTCTACGGGTATTATTCGCTTACGTTTAATCATTCTTTATAATTTCCTCTGTTTCTTCTCTGAATTGCCCTTTCCATCTGAGCGGTGCGTAACGCTAATAATGTCTTCTTTGAATGTCTTCTCTTTCTGTCGAGCGTTGGTTCCGTATTCCTATTCGTTAAAACATAAACTCCCTTCATTTCATTGCGTCTCTTACATATCTCCGTCTTTCCCCTCTCTAACCATCATTCCAGCTATCGATTCCTTTACATTATCAATATCTGATCAAATCGAAATTTAACTGACAGTTTTTTTCTTTCTTTCGTTTCTAGGTGTAGGTCCTTGGCTGATGTGTTCAAAGAAAAAAGAATAGACAAAATTAACAAAGATGCGTAAAGGTTAACGAATCTGCGCGAAATTGATGACGAAGAATTTTATAATTATATATTTAAGAGAAAGAAAAAGAAAAACACGAAGTATATAGTAAATGTATTTTTTAGTATTCGACAAGAAAAGCGATGTCACTTAAGTTACCGGGAATAATTTCGGCTGTGATATTTTTTTTCCAATAAAAACTTCTTAGCGGTCAAGACGTGTCCAATGTTCCAGAACTGAAGAACCAGTTGAAAACAATTATAATGTTCATATGAAACAAACGGCCGAAATAAAACAAGTAAAACTGAAAAGCTCGGATTCGATTGATTAATCAATTCCTTTCATTATTCAGTTTAATATTATCGATTTCTCTGGGTAATATTCATTAGCTTTTTTTTCTTTTCTTTATTGTATTGCAGTACTTCTTCTTTTTAGGGTGCCGTACGCTACATAGCGCGTTGGCGCAACCTATTCGTACATTTTTAGCTGTACTGATATAGGCTGTGTACCAGGCAATTATTATATGCAACGCTGGTGTACACACGCAAGACTACATTCGGAACTGATTGTAGCCGCTTGTTATCGCGCTACAAGTGCAGTCTGTCCGGTGTGGGTCTGCTGTGTGCTGACCTAGCGCGCATATGATGTTGAACGTGGTGGTTTGCCATTGCCTTCCACGTGATGTTCGTTGTCGCTCGGGATCGAACCCGTGACCTCCATATCGGAAGTCAAGCGCTCTAGCAACTAGGCTATCGCGACGCAGTCCATGTGCTGATTCCGCAACTGCAAGGCTATCTCGGCTCATGTACTATCTGTTTTGTATGAATATGCCTAGTTTGTTTGTTTTAATGAATTTGAGTCTTTGCTGTAGTTGGACAAACAACATTGCCTTCGTGGGGTCATTAGATAAGGCAGCCACGTTCATGCGCGAGCATTAGCCAAGTACATGATTGACCTCTGGTGGAATTTGCTTGAACGTGCCTCTGTTCCTGTAGGACATGTTACAGGAGCAGAGGCACGATCATAGAGGGGTGTAGTCGTGTGACACAGAAGTATGTTTGATTCTCAGCCTGCTTAGAATCGAAAATTCCTTGCGTGTAATTTTGAATGGAGGCCACCATGGTTCTGTGTTTGGTTTGACGACCTTTAGCCACGCTGTCTGTGACAGCTAAAGCTGCTCCCATTTATTTGAATAATATATTTGCAAGAATTTGGATATAGTACGTGAAGGGTCAGCATTTATGTTCATAGGGGTGGATAGCATTACTCTAGCAGTCAAATCTGCCCGCTCATTCAGCACGGGCTAGAACCACCCATAAGAACACTATCTCGTCGAAGCCTAATTGTGGGAGCTGCCTTATTGTGTAATTTATCTTTGCACATAGAACACTTTTGCTGGAAGAAGTGAGGAAGGACTTGATTGCAACTAACGAGTCCTCGTAATCACAAGAGCATATTGAGGTGGTGCTTCTCTAGGCATTAGGGATTCGAGGTCTAAAAGAATGTCATATGTTTCAGCCTCTAGAACTGTGCATAAACCATAAAGACAAACTGCATGCACTCTATATCATTGCTTACATAGGCGCATGAAGTAGAAGAGGGTCTTCTTGTAGGTTTACCTTGGCTCCGTCTGTGTAGAGATGAATGAAATTTTTGTATTTTTCTATTGTACATATTGCTCTTTGAGGAAACTGGTAACATTCGCTGCTGGTTGGTTGCGGTTCAATTAACGATAAGTCGGCTGCTACAACGCTGTATTCCTGGGGAACTAGATATGGCGGGAATGTCTCTCCTGTGGTCTTAAATTAATACTACAACTTGTAAGAAGGGTTATTAATCTTGGCAACGGATCATTAAGATAGTACGGACAAAGGTACAAATACAAAACGGAAGAAGAGTGGTTGCTAAGGATCCAATGAAAGAGGCCGCGGTAACACAGATGCTCAGCGAGGGAGGAGACGTTCGATGCACTCCGAGAATGATACGTGTTAAATTAATTGGTGGGTAGGGCCTAAGGATTTTAGAAGCGATCTGCTGGCCGAAAAATAGACCTGGCTTCCGTATGTTAGCTTACTAAAGATTAACACGTGTTATTATACATTTGCTAATGAGGATGGATATGGTATTTCCGTTCGGATAAACATTTTAATAAAGAAAGTAATTTTAGACTTTGAGATAATATTGGATATTTGCTGGGCCCGAGACAATTTCGAATCGAAAATAAGACCCAAGAATTTAACGGAAGAACAGAAAGGGAGTGGAGAAGTATTGCGGAAAAGAGTAATATATCACTTCTGAGATTTTCCTTACGGCTCGTATTTAACGCAGACGGACTTTGTTGTGGAGAACTTCAGACCATTGTTATCAGTGCCCACGTATATAATAATCTGTTTATCGTAGATTGCAGGATGGATTGAGCATTGGACGGCGATTTAGAAGTGAAGGGAAATGTAACTAGGGACGCGCATACAAACATTAAATTCATTCGTGACTAAAATAATATCGAAAAAAATAACAAATTTTGACAAATTACGGCTTAGACTGCTCCGAAGTACGGTATGGTTTTATAACAAATTACGTGGCAAACGGTAAAACGGCGACTAATGTCCTAAAACTGCAGATCGCACGACGACAGCGACGAAGTAACTGACCTGCGGAAACTAATTGAATAATTAATAAAAGTAATCACGGTACATCGACCTTTCTAGAACATCTCTGAATAATCATTTCAAATGATACCGCATCAGCTGCCCTGCCTGATTCTTACGCGATTTATAAAACTTCCTTCGGCTCCTCGATATTGCTCGGCACAGCTTTTAAGCGACGCGCACTCGCTCCCCAGACTACATATTCGTCCGTTCGACCACGTATCGGAGTTTTGCTTTTAGCCGATAAGCGTCTTCGATACCTACAAGCCGCGATTACGCCGAATAAAACCGTTGTTCGAAAGGCCACGAATTAATGATTTTAGCAGAGAAAATATTTTATAATATGAAGATCGCGCTGCAGGTACCGAATTCGTCTTGATGTATAATTTGCTTTTATTTTGAAATGTTTATTTTATTTTATTTCCATTTTTTTTCGGACCAAATATGCCCACATTATTATTTGTTTCAAAAATTATATTTGTGAAGGCCGGTTTTTGTCAAAGTATAAATTATTTGACAATTATATAACCACCCGGAGATAAACTCTTCGCCTTGCTTACAAGTTTTATTAAATTTAAAAAAAAAAGAATTAAATCACAGCGAAAATAAATCTTGTACGTTAATTGTTGGGAAAATGCGCACAGTGCTATTTCCTCTTTTCTGCTTAACCTGAACGATGATTGCCACAAGTTAGTATCTTCTTTGATGAAACATAGTTTATTCGATGTTGGAGTATTAAGCCATGATTCGAACCATTCCTTAGATAGTTTGCTGGTTATTTCATGAACAGCGTCGATTGTGAAGGTATTCGGTTGATCGGTGAGGGGAAACACGACGTTGCTTCCCTCGCGGCACGGTCAGCTAATTCGTTCCGGGAGATGTCCCGGTATCCAAGCGAATACGATTTTATACTGTAGCTATTGTAGATATTATTTCTTTAGCTATTGGGTGTTGGGACGTACCATGGATCTTTTGTAAACAGATTAAAGCGTTCAAAGAAAGTCGGTACGGATCAAGCAGTTTTGTTTTGACTGTGTGACAATTTCAACCGGCTAGTTTGATTAAAAATAATTCGGCAGGGAGAGCGGAATAAAAATGTGGGAGAACTATCTATCCGTTCAGAGATTACGGCACATTCTACGAGGGAGTTTGACTTGGCGTCGTCGGTAAATGGATTTATCGAGGAAGGTTGTTTCAGGGGAAGTCTTTGAAAAACGCTTAAGATGATATTATAAGGAGAATGTTTGCTGAATTCTAAGAGGGAGAGATGTTTATTCAAAGATGCGGGTTTCCATTGCGGGAGCACTGATGAGTTTGATTCGAAGATTTTTGGTGAATTGGAAATATCTGACGTTAATGACTTCATGGCATAGGATAGGAAGTGATACGTTTGAGGATTATTACTGGTAAGCGGAAGATAAGCCGGAGTATTTGGAGATGTATTAATAGCCTTGAGCTGAGGTATTATCTTCTAATATCTAGGGAACATTTTGGACATTTGTATAGGACATTTAATATTTAAATAATACGTGTTTCTTTAATTCTGGACTTTAAATAATTAAATAGAACTTTTTGGCGATGTACTTCTCATTATTATTTTGCATTCTAAAAATTAATAGTTTTGTGTATTTTTCGCAATGTTAACAAAAATAACTTTAATTACCTGTCTCGAGAAAAAAATTGTATGTCTCGTATAATAAATAATAATCACAAAATATGGATAAGTTCAAGTAAAGCCTTTGCGTAACAAAATGTCAGAGTAGGTTCTCAGGGATGTGTCAAAGTTTTGCAAAATGAACGGAAGATTTACACTTTTCTAATTCTCTGGTTGGGTAAGTTGTCCGCACATATATGTATATACTCAATTTAACGCTTTCTGCTTTATCTTTTTGTACAGAGAACGTTCTACAAAATTTGTTTGTTTGTATGGAATTGCTCTATAAAGAACTTTATATGCGAGTGTTAATTCAAATGATTTGCCTGATATATAAGGTTTGTCAAAAAAAAAAAGATGAAAAAAAAACAAAACATTTGCGTTACGTACGAATTTTTAAGTGACGTACAAACGACTTATATCCATGTTAAAAAATGCTATTCTTGAAGATAATTGTAGGAGTCTGATAACGTCGTGATATTATGCTTGGAAAATTAATTTAATAATTTTCCGATTATTCAGATAAAATGTATGGTAAATTTTTCGGCCATCATGGAAAACGGGAAATAACCCGAATAACCTTAAGTTGATAGTAAAGGATTTTGCAAACGTTAACTGACACAAATTATTATTAAAATATATAAATAGTAAGCACGTATCATCATGAATCATAGTCGTGGACTAGATATTTACATCCAATATAGCCCCGACTCCCTGTTATTTCTTTCTTCTTTATCAATTACATTTTAATATACTGTATTCCGGTCCATACGTTTCTGCGTACTTTTACCGTTTTCTTCTTAATACTAATTGGAAATTACGGAAAAATTTAAGACTGAAGTTATCACGAAAACCCGAGTGCCTCTTTCGTTTTTCTTTCTCGAAAACAATTAAGACACTCCGAATTATCGATTCTTCAGAATATTTTGTTCGCTGATTGCTTAATTCAGTTCCGTCGTATTAACTGCAATTAAAGTATTTACGGACAGAGGAAGTGTTTTCGTGTTATTAACAATATTACCTGCTGTTTTATTACCTGAACCGGTTGTGGTCATCATTTCGCGAAATCGGAGCAACCATATCTTTCCTCATTATAATAGAGTAGCAGCACCGCAACTTGCTATTAATTGTATTGGCCCGGTTTTTCGGTAGATTCTTTGGAATTACTCGAAGGACGTGCGAGTTAGACGATAAATCGTACGTGATTTCTGTTAACGGCTCGAATGCGGAGCATTTCATCGGCTTCGCTAATTTCGGAATTAACCCTCTTATCGTGTGGTCTACAGGACTGATATTCGGTATTCGACAGGTTGCTCCTAGTGCGATGTACTTATAAAATTGTCGGAAAACAATCGGATCTGAAACGAGATTAAACGACGTGGATAATTCTTTTATTGGCCATATCTCGTATTAATTTGCGCCTTATCTCTTTGTATCTCGTCTTGCATCTCTTACGTCAGTGTTACTGTAAATTTTTTTTTTTTGAATCTAATACTCGCTCACATTACAACGCAAATGAATTTCAAACCAGCTGGATGCATCGTAATTAGCTCTTATTTTATTTCAAACATATTTCGTGTAAAATTTCACTGTTTTATGAAAACCTGTTTTTGTTTCTTTTTTCCTTTTTTTTTTTTTTTTTCGTTTTCCAGAAAATTAAAATGAAAGGCAAATAATAGAAAACGGCCAAAAATTTATTCGAAAAGCGATGAGTTTTCGAAATTGCGTATTTCTTATTTGTTCTCTTGTTGATGACGAACAGTCTGGAACGTATGGAAAATGTAAAATTTCAAGTCCACCAGATGAAAACGGAATTAGTTATTCGTTTGCCCAGTTTGAAAAATATGGTTTCGAGAAAAATACTTCTAAGGTTTTTGTAAAAGAAAAATCGTAATTTTTTTTGTACCTTTAATTCTGTAATCAAGCCCTTCTTTTTTTCTATCTGCTCTTAAGTGCCGAATCCATCTTTTTTCGCCTCATTTCTTAATGTTCAAATTAATTATGCAAGCATTAGCTTCTTCGCGGAAGTTGTGACAGTTTGGGCAATTTGAATACCTTCGCTTTGACGTGATTGAATAACTATTGGTTGTACCAGAGAAATGTGGAAAAGTAAGAGAGGCCAAAAGAAAGGAACTGGCTAACAATATTTTCGTCTTCAGATCCATCAGTTCACGATAATCAAGGGTAAGCGGCTCACTTTATTTTAAACGCTGCATTATTTCCATCATCCGGCACAGTCAGTTGTAAATAGCTACTGATATAATTGCAACAATATAATACGGCGCCGATTTATCACTGAAAGATGTTTAAATATTAAAGGTCATACTGTGCCGAGGAAATATTAGTATGTACGAATATACATCATTGTAAATGTTATACTTCAAAATCGCTTACGCTGTCGTTAATACAATATAACTACTATTTTAAAATTATATTAATGCGCTTTTGTTATCCTAATATTATAGTACCGAAAAAGAGGTTAAAAACGATTTTAAACAATATCAGGCCAAAACTTCTGTTAGGAGGTATACTCTTGAAATGGAATTGTAAGTATTCGAAAATAGTATAATAAACCCTGATTACATCATCGGAATTCACACATTTGCCGGCCGGTCTCAACCGATCTCCGCAGGTACTAGATTTCTTTATTGCAAGAAACTTGACGTGTTAACATCAGATGTAAAACCATACAATTAACTACTAATCATGTGCTGGTAGTAGCGTACGTATGACTAACAAACCAGTACGAACCACCACTAGCAAATAATAACATACTTAAATATCCCTATAAAAAAGTAACGAAGGAATAAATAAAGCAACCGAATAATACACCAATAACGTGCAGCATGCAATTGTTTAATATTTCATCCGAACTTACACAAATTTGCTGCAAACGAGCAATACCGTACGTAAATTTTAATAGAAAAACATCTTTAAAGCGTAAGCAGTTCTCACTGATGATAGTCAAGTATAACTCTGGAGGACTAGAATATCTTAAATATCGCCTTAAACAGCGCTTAAGTAAATATAGCCCAATTTTGAGTATAAGTTCACAAGGTTAGTAATCGAACGCAATTTAACTACAACAAACAAAGAAATTTCCCATTTTTCAAAACTTCTATTTAAACAAAACAACAATATATAATCAATTTTTTCAGCGTCAATTTATAACCCCATTGTGTTGACATATCAAATTTCACTTGATTTTTTTATTATTTTCATGCGCGAAGAGCTATTACTTTGAGGAATTAATTCAAGAAACAAATTATTTTTCAATATAACAATAAACAAACAAAAAAAAAAAAAAAAATTACAACTCTGTCAAACAATAGTTTAACAGAAATTTTTTTGTTATAAATTGCTTTGTATTTCAATAATGTGTGAATATTTGTATTTTAACCTTTCGTTGGTCGTGCATCACTTCCCAAACGTCGTTGGTCGCTCGGTGAGGGCATCCCCGCAATGTAAAATTTTCTGCGATGTTGCCAGTTTATGCGCGGAATTTTGAAACAGTTATAACTTTTTAAAAGATAGTTGGATAGCAATATAATAAATTAAAAATCAGTTATGTTATTAAATTGAAATTTCTTTATTTAACGAGATTTCATTTTATCATTTCTAAAATTATCAATTAATTAATAAATAGGTATTAAAAAAGACTTATTCTAATTATTTTTCTACATATTATGACATTTCAATACACGAATAGCCAAACTATTTTATGTAAATTATAAGTAGTTTGTTAAATATTTACATTAAAAAAAAAAAAAAGCGGGGATTCCCTCATAGCGCGATTAACGAAAGATTAAGCAGTATTATAAATATCGGGGATTCATGTGTAATATTTTCAGAATATTTCTCTTTTCGTAATATGATTTTTTATCGCCATAATAGAGAAATCATTAAATTGCCAACTGATGGTGCTGTAATTGCACAGTAGAAATTTTTCTGTTTGATTATTTATGCTGTAAACTTATACTCAAAATTGGAATACATTCGGTGAAGCCTAAATAGCATTACGTTAGAAAAGAAAATAGTGAATGGGCGCAAAAAATAAAAAAGAAAAAGGCAGAAGTATATTTGGTGTTCATCTGTAACATAATTTGCAACCCCACAAAAACTTCAATGAACAAAGTGTTGCAGCACGAGACATTTTTAAATGTTTCATATCAGTTATATATATATATATAGTATACTAGCTGACCCGGCGAACTTCGTACCACCTCAGAATCAATAAATGTGTTAGCTTATTAGCTGAATTGAATTAAGTTTTTTATTAAGATAAAATTATTACTCAAAATGAATTAAGTTCAATAAATGTACAAAAGTCAAAATGAAAAGTATTTTAATTACATTGAAAACTATTTTAATTACGCGTGGCAGCAAGGCATTTACTTCATTGAAGCGAATCGAAATGATTCGCCTAGCATTGTTGCACTGCTTTCTGTTAAACTATTTGCTGGATGGTTTGCACTCAGGTCGATTTCCCCTTCATTGAAACTCCTTGTGGTATACGGCATTTTTTGTTTTGCTGTCAGGTGCGAGAACTAAGAAAGCGGATGGTTTGCCGACACGTGAACATGCTACGTACAATTGACCATGAGAGAAATATTTAAATATATTTGTTTAATTGTAACGATCAATATATTTTCATTTTTATGTTTATGATATTTATGTTTAGAAGCATATGCTTTTTTTTTTTAGGTAGAAATAAATACAATATTCGGATCGATACCTATGTTGCGCGTTCATTTCTTATCTCGTTTCTCGTTATCGTTCGTTATTTCGGTCTTATCGTACCATTTATTTCTATATTCATTTACCTGGATTGCCAACGGTGAGATAAAATCAATTTATCATATAAAATTATACAAAATATACAGTTATTGAATCAAACGTACACACATCTGCACTTATCACGCACGCATGCACGTATGTTACCGTTGCCGACATGCAGCCGGTGATTCTAACTACGTCGCATTACACCAACCTACACACACTATCTTCATATCATGCACAGTCGTCGTTATCATCGCCATTATATACAAATGTTGCTAATGTCGCTGCACCATTACTACCGCAAAGTCATCTTGTACACCCGACATTAACAACACGGCTACAACTTTATCTACATCGATTGTTTCATATCCGCATCAAAATGTTGTCTATCAGGTACCTACACAAACGTATTACACTTTACCTCCGAACACGCATTTCGTTCCTTTTTCTAATAATGCTCCTTCTTCCCAAATTACTAATAATCATGTAAGAGACGAGGACATAACCGACGACAACAATACAATATTATCAAATTACTCGGAAGACGCATTATCGATATCGTCGCAGGTGGATGAACACATAGAGAACGACTGGCAGATTCCTAAAAAGAAGGCTAGGAAAAGACCATTGGACCAACAACAAGTAAAAGAGGATGTAGATAATTTGAGTAAATGGGTACATGATAGGAAGTTATGTATAAATATAAACAAATCAAAAGTATTACACATTCGGAATAATTCTAAACATAACACACGCGACCCACGAATTGTCCTTCATAATAACGATTGCCTTCATGAGTTTCATAAAAATATCAATACCGATTAATGTTTCTGTCCATTTTTATGGGTACCCAGTTATTCTGGAATTGATGGCAATGACGCAGCTGACTCTCTGGCTCGCTCTGCTGCTCGTCTTGATTCATTCCTCAACTATTTCCCTTCTTCAGACATCCTTTCCTTATCCACCTCCAATCACGCCAGACTTTGGCGGGATATTTATCCCTCCCTATTTTCTAATCGTCATTCGCATTACCGTTTTATTCAGCCGATTCCTCGTTCCCTGTCTTGGTTCCATTCTACTCCTTTCGGTCGTCGCTCTTCTATTGTCTCCCTAATTCGTCTCCGGATCAATCATTCTCTCTTCCCCTCCTGTCGCTTTCGAATTGCTCTGTCGCCTTCTCCTGATTGTTCTCTTCACGATTGTGATCCTCCTCGTACATGTGATGCTAATCACATTTTCTTCGAGTGTCCTGCTCTTCGTAACGAACGCTCCCTTTTATACAGTTAGCTCTTGTCATTATGTCTCCCTACTCTCAATAACTCTTCCTTTATCCTCTCCTTTCCTTCATCTTCTGTGCTGTCCGCACTGCTGTCCTTTGTTGCGTCCATTTCGGACCGCCTAGTTATCTAGTTTTTTAGCTTAGTTTTCTTATTGTTGGGTCAAAAAAAAAAAAAAAAAAATGTTTCTGTCCACCATTAGAGAACATTCATGACATTAAATATCTAGGTATATATATATATATATATATATATATTGATAAATCATTGAACTGGAAAAAACACGTTCAAAGTTTAAACTCGAAATTAAGACAGACAATTCCAGTTTTATATAAAATAATGCAGGTACTATCACATCGAACCCTACGTATATACTATAATTCAATAATAATGTCTAGAATATTATATGGAATTCAAGTATGGGGTGAGGCTAAGAAAACAGAAATAAATAAAATAAGTAAAATACAGAAGAGGTGTTTGAAACTTATACTACCCTACTGGAAGAAAAACGACTCTGGATTAACATGGTGGGAGGAAAATGATGAAATGTCCCCCAAGATGTACTATTTTTATTATAGATTACTAGAATTTAATGTCAATAATATAAAATTACCATCCAGGGAAAAAATCCGGTTAACAAGAAACCAAAGTAATACATATTACATCTATCCTCGGAGGGTAAATCTACGAATTGACAACACTGATGACTCAGTGCTAATCAAATTAATAAGTACAATCCCTAATCATATTCTGGGGGGGGGGGGAATTGGTTTGTGGAACAAGGAGGTACAAAAATGGTTGATGGAATGGTGCAAAGACTGAAGATCAAGTCTCGTCCTTTATCTCGTTACTATTTGATGGTTCTTTTCTGTTTACGGTTTTGTTGGTTTTCGACTGTCGTGTCCTTTCTGGATTTTAGGCTCTCACTGATCATGCTTTATTTCGATTCTAAATGTTAAGCTGTCTGCATATATTGGTGTTCAGATGCGTATTACGCGGCATTGTTGTTTTATTGGCATACGTATATATATGCTTTTACTTTAAGATGCATAATGCTAAGTTTATTATTATTGTTAGTTATGAAATAAGTTAAGTAGTTGTAATTTGTGTACTATATATCTATTATAATAAACGTTGATAAGAATGTTGGACACTCACACAACGGGCATATTTGCCCTGTGAGACCCACAACTTATTCTAAAAAAAAAAAAAAAAAAGTTACATATGAAACAAAATAGGTTCAAAAACTTGAAAGTTGAAGACGAAGTTACACAAAATGAGAATTCGATTGCACAGCCGGCTAACAATGTAACAAAAGAACCTTCTCTGCCGCCCATATTTGTACACGATATAATTAATTATCCGGGAATGTTGTAAAAAAATTACAGACGTACTAGGGAAACAAGACTTCAGAGCAAAATCCTTGAAAGATAACGCTGTCAAAATCAACGTACATTCTCCTGACGATCACAGAAAAATAATCCAAACATTCAAAAAAGAAGACATTAACTACCACACTTACCAACTAAAACACGAAAGAGCGTATAAAGTCGTAATTCGGGGATTACATCCCTCTTTTACAGACAGCGACATTAAGCAGGCTCTCAAGGAACAAAGATTTCAAGTCAGGTCTGTCTTTAATACTAAAAATAAAAAAACTAAAGAACCTCTGCCTCTACATTTCATCGATTTGGAGCCGACCGATGACATTAAACGTATATATGATCTCGATTTATTATTATATTCAAAAATTAGAGTAGAAACACCTCACGTAAAATGAGACATAGACTAATATGTACTAGATGTCAAAAGTATGGACACACGATCATTTTGTAATCGACCCTATAAATGCATCAAATGCGTGGGTAATCGCAACAACACCCTTATAATTATAAGGGATGCGAGGTGTATCGAAAATAATACAATGCGAAATACAACGCAGAGCAGACGCTTACTGACAAACCGAGTTACAGCAATGTTACGCGTGATATTATCCCTCAAAATTGGCAAAAACCTCAGTTATCGTATGCGAAAGTTACGTTAGGGACCAACGGCACTAATACAGTGCTTAATCTTAGCGATAATGTTTATAACGGTGTTGGTTTCCAAAATGGTGGCGATAACGAAAGTAATAACTGCTTCGCACCTAACTCGCCTACCGGTATAGATGTAATATTAAATGCATTTTTAAACGAATTTAAAATCATGTTTTAACAGTTAATGAATCAGAAGATTATGATATTAAATTTATTGTCCTCAGTCGTGAATAAAACTAGTAAATAATGGCTACCTCATTATGAATTGCACTTTGGAAGGCTAATGGCGCTTTACAACGTAAGTTGTAACAAAAGGAATCCCATCTTTATATATGAGAACGGACTCTTGTTTCGATCTACAGTTAGACCACTCCTCGGTTATATTAACGGTGAGCATTTCGCCAATAACAAAAACACCTGAGCCATACCTTATCAATAAAAAAACCAACTGGCCTTTATTTAAACAATATCTAGAGACTAACGTTAGTTTAAATATGCCTCTGAAAACTAATTACGACATAAACCAGTTCAAAACTTAACAGAAACCATACAAAATGCTGCGTAGCTAGCTACTCCCACTGTAGAACCTTCCAAGGCGTCTAATAATATCCCAAAACATATACTAACACTAGTGCGTGAAAAGAGGAAATTACGAAAAACCTGCAATACGACGAGAAATCCGGCTATTAAAAGGCAACTAAACAGAAAAACCAAGCAGCTGCGTAAAGTACTGCATGAAAATAAATACGAAACGCTTGCAACATTTTTGTCGGGTTTGTCGCCGACTAAAAACGATGATTACTCACTGTGGAAAGCGACCAAACGTTTTCAACGGCCAACTGTGTGTATTCCGCCAATACAAAAACCCGACGGTAGCTGGGCTCGCACTAACTTCGATAAAGCGGCGCTTTTTGCCAATTATTTTTACGATGTATTTACAGAAAATCCTCAAGCTGCTAACTCCATAGATATCCTCGAATACCTGGATAAACCGCTGCAAATGAGTTTACCTATAACACCGGTTGCCCCTAGTGAGATACAGCAACTCTTAACGGAAAAAGTGCCCCGGATTTGACCTAATCACAGCAGAGCTTTTAAATGAGTTACCACGTAAAAGTATTGTATTTATAACACAAATATATAACGCTGTTCTTCGTGATCAATATTTTCCACTGGCTTGGAAGTTCTCACAGATAATTGTTATACCGAAGCCTGGCAAACCGTCTGAGGTGGTCTCATCATATACACCTATCATCTCGTTGCTTCCTGTCCTCTGAAAGATACTGGAAAAATGAATTTTAAAACGGTTGCTTCGAATATTATCTACCAATACAGTTATTCCCGATTTTCAATTTGGTCTTCGTAAGCGCCACAACACTATAGAACAGGTTCACAGATTAACGAAGATTATTGAAAATAGTTTGAAAAACAAGAATATTCTGGATGTCCAGTAAGTAGGCTTTCGATAGGGTATGACATCAAGGATTATTGTATAAAATTAAACTTCTGCTTCCTCGTTCCTTCTATCTACTATTTAAATTATATATACAAGAAAGATATTTTCGTGTGAAAATAACCGATGAATACTCAGATATTTTTCTGGTAAGGGCCGGGGTCCCGCGGGGAAGCGTTCTGGGTCCAATATTGTACCTAATCTACACGTCCGACTTCCCGATGCTGGATAATACAGAAGTAGCTTTGTACGCGGATGACGCAGCCATCTTGGCCGTTGATAAGTGTGAAAACACAGCCACAGAAAAACTGCAGGAGTCACTTCGGCACGTGGAAACTTGGCTAAAACGATGGCGCATAGTAGTCAATGAAAGTAAGTCGACGCATATTTCATTCACAAATCGAAAAATTGAACGCCTGCGAATCAAAATAAACATATTTAGGGATGCACTTGGACGCTAGGCTGACCTGGGGTACTCACATTCAGAAAAAAATGCAGCATTTGAGGTTTAAAGCTAGAGAACCATGTCGTGGCTGTTAGCTAAGAGATCGGGCTTATCGTTAGACAATAAAACTTTATTATATAAAATAGCTCTAAAACCGATCTGGCTGTACGGTATACAGCTGCGGGGCTGCGCAAAAACATCAAACTTACAGAAAATACAACGATATCAAAATAGGATACTGAGGACCATTACTGCAGCCCCCTAGTACGTCTCAAATTATACCCTCCATAATGACTTGAATGTCATGTCTGTGGAGGATGAAATCAAAAAACAAGCAAATAAACATATCGCCTGACTTAGCATTCATATGAACCCACTTGCTAACAATTTGCTGGATAACTCCGTTGAATTACGCAGACTGTGGCGAAATAAGCCTTTAGACCTTGTCCAGCCATTATAAAGTTCAGAGGGAGTACTACTGATTACTACTCCTCCACAAAACATTCTTTATCGCCGAGAATATATGTGATATATGAAAAGATTTCTTTTTGACGGTACGCTAAATTTATTTGTACAATTGTAAATAACAAAAGAAATATATTATGATTGCATGTACGAGTACAATATGTTTTTTATCACTATCCATTTTTTAGAAAGAAAATTTACATTTCAAGTATTCAAAGTTTTCGAAAGAATACGATTTTTGATTAGTTAGTAATGAATATTTTCGATATTCCTATCAATTTTGATATGTTAACTATATTTCGAGTATTAACACTTTCAGAAGCATTCGTTTTACCCAGCTAATAATTTTGGCTAAACGAAAAAATCATGAAATGTACTGGAGTATAAACTTTTTCAAGTTTCACATGGACGATTGATTATTGCAAAAATCATTTTAATTAATATTGAAACATGCACGCTGTTCTCATTCAACGTTGTAAAGAAATATATACCATATAGGGAATAAAGTAAACAACGCAATTTCCGTTTATTTTAAAGTTGCATATTAAAGTAAATACAACTGTGTAAATAAATAAACTACCTCCGCATTGATAAATGTATTCAATGAAAGGGCGCAGAAATTTCCACGAAAAATGACTTTTTTTGCCCGTTATGGTGCGATTGAGGATTTAATTAGCTAGGTGTGGCGCGAGGATGATGTGAGCTTATGCAATATTATGTCTGATAGATATGGCGAAGAATGAGGATTATTAGGCGGGAGACAATGCTGATCGGGCGAATGCATCAACGCTTTCATTTCCAGCACTTCCAGCGTGATTGGACACCCATAGAAATGCAATAGGGTATTTCTGCTGTTAACAAATTTGTACACTACCTGTTTGGATCGCTAAAGCATGTTTAGTGAGCAGATTAGAGATTATCGATAAAGCCATAGATGAATCAGACGTTATCATAGGACCCTCTACATCGATTTCAGCGTCCAATATCGAACAACTATCATTGGGCCGTATGTTTTGTGTTATGTTACAAGCTTCGAAGAAACAGGCAGTGTTTTCTTGCTAAGCGTCTTACTCATATCCATTCCTATCTTTCCATTTCTAGGAACTGGCGTTTCGCTCCTAGGAAAACCCCTATTTTACCCCTTATCTCTCTTCGGCTCAGTTCGTTTTGTCCTTACCATAATGTCCTTTGCCAATCTCCTTTATTTCTCTTTTAATTTCGCCGATCTGTGCCATCCTCCAAATATGTTTAGTGTACCTACGCTTTCCAAGTTTCTTTCACAGGCCCTGATTAGACAGTAATTCCGCAGTATTATCAATTTCCTCGCATGCAACCTTGTTTACAGATGGTTCGAAGAGCGTTGTGTAAAATTTTTCAACTCAGATCGTGGTATGGGATATTCACGTTCCCTCATTCTCCGATAATTACATTCATTTCATCTGTCTGTTCAACCTAGTCTTCTTGCCAATCCCGGGTTCTCTTTATTTCTTTCACTTCGTCGTTCTGTTGTTGTCTCCGTTGTTCGTCTGCGCTCTTAAGCCATACTTTATTTTCGTTTTTTATTAGTTGCCTCTCCATATATTGCTCTCTCCACTTGAACGAAGAGCGTGTTTGTGATGCGAATCATGTTTTTATTAAATGTTTATTCCACTCCATATTGCGCCTCTTATATCCTATCTATTCCCTCTCTATACTTGTTCCTATTATGTTTTCCTTTTCCCTAATAATATCTGACCGTATCAAGATATAATTGACTCCTTCCTTTTCTAATTGTTTCTGAGTAAAGGTCCTCGGTTGACTAGCCCCAAAAAAGAAAAAAGAAAAAAAAAATAGATTTTTGGAAAATATTTACTCGATCTACACGAAGTAGTTATAGAAGTTCAAATTTTGGCCTTCTGCTTGAGGAAAGTTTTCGAGGTTGTAATTAAGAACAGACTGATGTGGTGGATTGAGAGACAGAAGATACTTCCGGAGGGAATGTTTGGATTCCGCCCACATTTGGGTACTCAAGATTGCGTAGCATCATTCTTGGGGGATGTTTATTCTACTTTCCAAGACAAAGGCTTCTTGATGGCAACATTCCTTGATATTCAGGGGGCATTCGATAATGTTTCCATCCCCGTTCTTTTCAATCAATTAATAGCAGTTAATATTCCTTTTCCCATGGCTAAACTTTTGTGTAGTTTATTTTTACGTAGATCCCTCCATATTCTTAACCCCGTATCGAAACAGGTTGAAGTTTGCACAACTTATAAAGGTCTTGCCCAAGGTGCCGTTCTGAGTCCGCTTCTCTTTAATTTTGAATATATTACCTCTCTTTAATATTCAAATACCAAATTTCTCACGAATTTTGTCATACGCGGACGACTTCTTAATATATTCTAAACATAACTGCCTCATTAAATGTCTTCAGGCAAGTCAAACATCTATGGATATTTGCTTTAATTCCTTTGAGAAGATTCATTTTGAAATATCCCTTGCCAAATCCTCGGTATCCGTATTTTCACTCGGACCATTTGACTACGAACAAATACGTGTTCTAATTCAAAACAAACTCATTAAGTTCACTAGGCATGTTAGGTATTTAGGATTGTTTTTAGATCCTAAACTAACATGGACTTTTCACATTCAAAAACTAGTTGAACTTGTAATTAAATCGTATAGCCCCTTAAAGGCTATAATAAGCAATTCATGGTGGGGAAGTGATCCGGTCATCTTAAGCCAGCTATACAAAAGCTTTATTAGATCGAAATTGGATTATGGAGCGATTTTCTATGGATCAGCCTCGAAGTTCCAGCTCAGAAAGTTAGATTCATTACAGAATCTTGGCTTAAGATTAATCACGGGAAACGTCAGGTCGTCCCCTACAAATGGAGATCAAAATTGCTCCTCTGAACATTAGAAGAAATTATTTAACAGATAAATTTGTACTTAAGTATTGTAATTGCAAATATCCGCAGTTTATAAGTAAGATAATGCAGGTAAGTAGTGATTGGAGATTTGTTCCCCAGAAAATGCCGCTCTTGCTCAAAAGAACTAGGATGTATTATAGTTATAGTCCAGCTCTCTTGTGCTATCTTTTCCTTCTAACTATTTCAATTTAAGTTATCACCTTAATCTTATCAAATTAGACATTAATATTAACACCTTTAAAAGCCAGAATTTGCATCTGCTGCCTGGTAACATTATGAATTCCGTTTTTCTAGGTATCGCGAAAGAATTATAACCCGGTTATCGGTTGATCTTTACCGATGGTGCCAAATTCCGTGGATTTAATGAAGGCGTAGGGGCCGGGTTTATTATAGAAGGTATCACTGAGCAGAAATTTAAATTACCTCCAGAAGCTTCGATTTTCACGGCCGAGCTTCTTGCAATTGAAAAAGCGTTAGAGTTTGTGAAAAACGTGTTGCAGTCCAAGGGGGAGTTTGTAGTATTTTCGGACAGCCTTAGTGCTCTCTTGTCGCTTCAGAGCGGTAACTTTGAATGTAATTGCCATCCAATTATTTATGAAATTAAGGAAAAGTATTTTAATATTTCCGAACTTGGAGGAGTCATTAAATTCTGTTGGGTTCCGGGTCACTGTGGAGTACCACTTGGTGACCGTGTTGATTTAATCGCAAAAGACGGTGTTAGATCAGGTATTAAGTTTCCATTTATCCCATCCTTCGACCTTCTAGATAAAGCCAAAAGAAATAATCATGCGGATTGGGTAAGTCTTATTTGTAGAGAGCGAGGACCCCTGGTAAATATTTTCATATGGTCCAACCATCTTTGCCGTCCACACCTTGGTTTTACCGCATTAGTGTCCCAGTTAGTTTGACCCGTAGGTTTTTGACCGTTGTGTGTAGGCTCCGCTCCGGCCATTGCCGATTGGGTTTAAATTTTTCAAAAACCGGGCACTGCACGGGTTGTAATTTCTATTGTCGACAAAATTTTAGAGAAGACATTAACCATTTGTTATTTAATTGCGCTCAGTTCGATAACGCGAGACTTACGTTTTCTAAAGACCTCATGTCGTGTGGTGTTTATCCTCCATTGTGTATTTTTCATCTTCTCTGTTCCAGTGATAAAATTTTATTTGTCCTTTTTAGGTTTATTGAAAGAAACAGGATTGTTGTTTGATTTTTTTTTCTTTCTCCATTATTTTACTTATTTTTTTCTTACATTGTAGTCTTTGTCCAGTGTGGCTGTGACTACTACCTTTTTCTCATAATGCATTGTGAGCATTGCCAGGTAACTGTGGTCATAATGTGAGATAGAAATATTTATCTGTTCATCTATTTTTTCTTTTGCTCCTTTTTCCAGAATGAAAAAATCTTGTTTTTGTTTGTTTTGTTTCATTGAGCATTGTGGGCACTGCCAGCAGTTGCGGCCATAATGTAGAATGAAATTTCTCTTCCTGAATTTTCTATTATTAGTATTTTTTAATATCTAGTCGTGTCGTAGTTTGCTGGCCAAATGAACTGTGTTCTGTTCGGGCCAAAAAAAAAAAGTTCAAATTTATTAAATGAACTAGAGAGATGAAACACCGGAGAAACGAGATGTTTTGTAACTGGTTCTTTTTGATGTTGCGTTATAGTGGGAGTTGTTTGTGTTTACACCGAATAAAACTAAACGCAACAGACGGATATGGTGTGTAAATGTTTGAATTTTTTTCTTCTTTCTAACCAAATATCGTATTGGAAAATTTTTCGTAATCATTTCCCCCGACATAAAATGCTTTATAATATACTAGCTCGCGTGCCCAAAAAAAAAAAAAAAAAAAAAAAAAAAAAAGCTCGCGTATTTGGGTATTTGGTGAGATTTTTTGACTATTTTTTCCGGAAATCCGTTTCTAATTATATATGCAGTATTTAGAGGCGCGTTATGTTTTTTAATTTAATTTAGAAATTTTAATCCGATTAACGACTTCTGTGTACTTAGCTTTTGTCGTATTTAATGCGCACTTGGCTCTTGTTCGTTATTTCGCGCCGTGTAGAGTTCTTGTAAAAAAACGGATTCGATTACGTGCAAAATGTATAACATAGCGAGGTTTGTATTATTGCGTGTTTTATTTTGGAGAATTATGAAAGGAAAGACAAGAACGAAACTTATCTCGATTTATAAATTTCCATCCTTTTTTTGTCAAGTTAACTTTTCCGGAGTGGGACAGAGGATTCTATGTTTGTTTTTTTTCCCCCTGAGTTTTACACTATAATCCTACGATAAATTTTACATTCAACTTGTGAAAATGAGGTTTACGGACCAGGTAATAACCGGACAGATAAGTGCATTTTTAAAATTTATAATAAATCACATTATCGTTTGCACAGTCTGTCGAGTTTTAGAAGAGCCGTTTTCATTATGTTGCGCATGACTTATTTCACCAAAACCTACCCAAAATACGGTACTAGCAAGAGGGGGAGGCTCTGTCTTCACGAATCCGTATTATTAAAATAATTAATCCCTTTCTGTCCTTTTTTGATTCATCGAAATACGTTGAGTAGAACCGCAGGAACAGCTGGTGAGGGAAAAAGCAGCTAGGCTTTCTTGTAACATGTCATCAGTCTGGAGAATGAATACCGGGAAAAAGGACCCAGAGATAGACGAAAGGGTAAATGAAATAATTATTTAACTGAGAGAAATTAGCGGAACGCTGAAGATAGCGGCGATACAGATTATTTATCGGATGATAATGAAGAAAAATATCTTTTTGATTTAGATTAAAAATGTAAATTATTATTGAAAAGTATGTAAAGTGTTTTCAAAATAAAACTGTCTTCGTTCACAAATATTTCATATGGCGAAAATGTGACCAAGCTGTGAATACGAGTCAGTGAAACAAGTTTTCGTTCAGTCACGCCACACCCACCCTGAATACCCCTCTGTATGTTTTTTCGAGTCTATTCTAATCTTAACAGGCTGTGTACATTTCAGCATAATGCCGTGTATTGTTTCCACTGATATAATATTTTCGGGCTTTATGTGATTCTTGAATTAATTTCAAAGGGGTAATTTTAAGTCGATTCGCACGGTGGCACCGACTATAGTCTGTCAAGCGAAAGAAGTCCGTTCGAGTTTCGTTGCCGAACATCAGTCGAAGTAGTGTACTAGCCCACGGGGGCGTATTAGCGGGTATTTCAGTATTACCAAAAAAGGTCATATTGCCATATTCCTGTTATGGTCTTCCCTTCTCGGAAGCAGTAATCTCGTCATCTCTGTACACGTTCATCCGTTGTCATCCAGGTGGAGTTTTTTTTTTTTTTTAAATAACATATGGAGAACCCACAAGGCACAATAGAATAAGTGTTGTATCTGACACCTCAGTGGACTGAATCTGAGGTCTCCTGATTTTGTGACGTTATCGCATTTCGGCTATTTTACGAACGGACTTCTTTCGCTTGACCTATACTTAAATTTTATAACTTTTAATTTAATTTAGAGAAGAGAATTTAAGTTAGTTCGCGCCTCTCTGTATATTTTTGCGTGCGTAAAATATTTTCGAACTTTCCGTTACATTCGTTTTACCCGCATTTGTAAACGAAGTGTATGAAAAGGGGAGTGTGGAAGTGGAGCTGTCGAGTCGATTTATCTGGACTGTCCCAGTGGGCGCCGTAATAGGGAAATTAAACATAATGCTTGTTCTGCTCCTTATTAAAGTAGCTTTTAAAGATGCAAATTTGGAAATTTACTCGAAAGTCGAAAGTCGAAATATACACAAAAAGCAGAATCGATTCACGAGTCGTATGAAAAATAACGGAATAAAAAAAAGTCTCGTATGGTCTAACGATACGAAAATTGAGTAATCTAGACATCGCCCGAGAAATGTAAAAATAAGTTTGCGATTGCGATTCTCGAACGAAATTAGAA
Source organism: Icerya purchasi (assembly GCA_039619475.1). NCBI lineage: Eukaryota > Metazoa > Arthropoda > Insecta > Hemiptera > Monophlebidae > Icerya > Icerya purchasi. The sequence continues at coordinate 261,260,263 of CM077116.1, read as the reverse complement.
AGAGTCTAATGATTTCACGTGCCGATGACTTGGGAAAACTTTTGAAAATAGATATATATATATATTTAGATGATAGATGCGCGAGAGCGCGTTTAGTAATTCACAATTACTAAACTAGAGGAGAAATCGTAGGCGCCGATTGGAAATATTGTATAAAAATTAACGTTACACGTTAACTGTAAATAGCGGCTTTTCTCTTATAAATTGGAAGAAAAGAGAGATCTTATTTTTGCGTTTGTTACATTTTTAAGTTGAAAAAAGACCCGTTCTTCCGTAAGCGGATTATATTTATATGTATCGCTTAAATTCTCGAGTTTATAAGGAAAACCGTTAACACTGTTAACCGACGAGAGGTGGTGTCCTGCCAGCGAAAGAGAGCGAATTTAAAATTTGATCTGCAGCTTTCTAGAAAGCTGCTAAGCCGGGGAACTCGGCGTTCATCAGAAATCTTTATTTACGTAGATATGGCGAACTTAAAATTGAAAAATTACAAACAACTCGCTCTACATCACAATCAATTATTTGCATTATACTATCGCCAAAGGCTTAACCCGCATCTGTGTTGCAAAGTTTACCCCTTGCCCGCTTATTGCTCTATTCGGATTACCGTTGTTTTTAAACTGCTGCGGGTTTTTTTCCTTTCAAAGCCGGATCGCGAACGCTTGACGCTTGCTGTTTCGCCTTTGCCTCGAACCTCGAAAGTCTACCGAGCGCGTTATCCTCTTATTGATTTCTTATTAAACGTTGTCGCCTTTGCCGTTTTAATTTTTGTTACACTTTCACTCTTTCATTCTTTACAATTTGCATTTTTTCGTTTATCTCCTTCAATTGATACGAACACTTGCGTACTTCTCGCTTTTTCATAGCCCTATAATAACCTCCCCATTCCGCCGGCAATTTTTTTTCAAAACCTCTCTTCTCTGACACGTTGCTAGCTTCGAATCCTCCTAGCTTTCTTCTTCCTAAACTTCTCGGCTACCGGTTCTTCTGTCAATAAATACATTTTCTGTTTTCCTGCGAATCATCCTGAATCCTTTAATCACCCAGTTTTCCATCGTCTTTTTTTTTCTTCTTTGGTTCCGATAATTCCGGATTTACAAAAAAGCGTTTAACGCGAGAGCCCCATTTTTTCGTCGCTCTTAATACACTCGTTTGAATAATTGCATACCTCTGCGCTTTTAAATTTTCTGCCATCTTCGGTGTACAGGCGATTTTCACGTGAACTCTTTTTCAAACGACCGTAGCTCGTAAACTATTCCTCGAAATTGGAAGGGAAACAAATCGCTGAACTCGTATTTAAATGCGATCTTTCCAGTGATGCCACCGGTTACGTGTTTACAGTGTTACCAGCCACGGAGCACGGAGCCAATCCCCGAATTTTTATTGAACATCCCTCGTACTTCTATGCTCATCTATTTTTCGTTTCCGTTTCAACTTTTAGCTGCAATTGCAGATGACCAACGGCAACGCGCCTCGATAGCGTAGCCGGCGTTTTGACTCGGGCGCAGCTTATATTTTTTTTTTAACTTTATAATCTCTTCTATTCAACCGCCTTTTACTTCTTATTTCCTCGACGTCACAATCTCTCGGCTATCTGTTTTCATTTTTAAGCCTCTTTTTCGTTTCTCATGTATTTTTCACTGTTACATTTCGTGTACGAGTATTAACGAGCGATTTCTTTTCGCATTCTTTTGGGAACCCGGGTTCTCATATACTTGCGCCATTTTCTGCGATTTTCCATCTCCGCATGAAATGCCCAACAATTTTTGGCTGCCAAAGTTTCCCGTTGATGGAGTAGCCAAACGTTCACTTAATTTTGCTTATTAAATCTCAGTCGAAGACCCTCTAGAGGTCGCAGAAAAAAACGAAAATAGACTAGTGTGTGTGTGTGCGTGAGAGAGATGGTGAGTGAGCGTGCGTGTGTATGTCTGTTGGAAAATAAAAAATTAAGGAAAATATTTTTATTTCGTACTAATGCTAGACACAAAACCATCGTTAGCCGTCTCGGGCACACATGTTTATCGAAGAGAAATATGCTTAATTGTAATTTATATTGCAAGAGGTTAAGAGCGATTTTAATATTTTTGTGTTTTCTTTTTGTTTAGATTCGAAGATAAAAAAACCGGTAGAAATTCGCCAAATCGAAAACAGCCGTCGGCCGTTTCGACTGCTCGTACGAGATTTTCAATATTTTTCTCGTAATTTGAAATTCGGAGACGACGCTTCTGAAACTCGGATAGCAGTTGCCGTGCAAGAAGGTGCAGAACAACAGCGGTCGGTTTGTCGTTCGCGATAAAATATTCGAGCACGAGAAAAGTCGTTTATGAATAATAAACAATGTTCGCGTTTCAAAATTACGTCTTTTTCACGTGGGTCGCGACAGTGTGTTGCGAAATTTTAAATTTTAAAAGCCTCACTTTGCCGCGAACCCAGAACACTACTACTCCTAGCGAAGGTTGGCGTCAATTTTTGCCAGCGGTATTTTATATTACCGTCCTTTATCTCTCTCTCTCTCTCTCTCTCTCTAAGCAACTTTTGTTTCAGACTTACCGTCATCCAGCGAAATGTTTTCGAATTTTATTTGCTGCGACACGATAGATTCGGAATCATCCGATACATTCACCGTCTTATCGATGTTGTTGTTCCCGTTGTTTCCGATGATTGTCTTTAGGGTGACATCATCGGTAATGTCGCTTCCTTCTCTTCCTGCGGACATATTCGTCGGCTCGTCAGCAATTGTCGTGGCCGATTTATTCTTAGTTTGCTTTTCGGCGGAATCAGTCTGATACATTTCGGTAATGAGTTTGTCTGCGTCGGTACTGTTTGATCGCTTGTCGCCGCTAGATCCGTTACAGCCATTCGGATACGGCATTTCATGGCCGGTGTGACAATAGAAGAAAGCCGAGGCGAACGTCGCCAGTAAAACGGTAAATCCGATTAGGATGACTCTGTAGTAGGCTTTCTTTTGAATTATAAAGGCTTCTTGCTCTTCGACAATTACCGATCGGCACATGTTTCCCTGCCGCCGCTGTTGAAAAAGGAAAAATAACGTCGATTAATCAAAGTGACGTACCGTTTGATTTCAAAAAACGTTTACATTTACGTCGTATGAGAAATTCACATTATCGCGCGGTGACGTTTTCGGATACGAGATTATTTCTTACCATTAGCGTTTTATTTTAAGTACGCTAAAAGTATCTTCATTTAGTCACTTTTTTTCGAATGATAATGGTAAACGATTCTGTGGCGCACATCTATGAGATTTAAAAAGCGTAGAATAAAAATGATCGAGATTGATTATTGCTTGAAGACGGCGGAATTTTAATGTCAGCAAATTTATTTTAGACAAACTGCGTTACGTATTTGATGTAAATTCGCAACAAACCCATTTTTAAAGTTAATTTCTTCCTTTGTTTAATCTTTTCCCCTACCTTAGGCGTTCGATTATTTCCTCCATAGTTCGCCCGCGGTTCAATCATAGTCTGCATCCGGCCTCTCTTTTTTGTTTTCTCTCGTGTTCAATCACCTTTGTGTCCCCATGACACCCTTCACAGCTCAATTATACCTGCGATGCGAACCACGTCTTGTTCGAATGCCTCTTTATTTCCCTGTATTCTAATCTTCTGCGCCTTGGCCTCCCTACTCCTTATAGTGCCCACGCCATTCTTGCAATCCCCGTGTATTGTCCACTGATTGCGCCCATCCATGAGAACTTGGGCCTGTACTGATTCCCATCTCTTCCAGAAAGGTCAGGTAAGCAACACAGCCTTCATTGAAGGTGGAGGCAGCCACATGAGCTGCAAACTCAACAATAATTGTCGAACCACTTTCAGTTTTTGGCGAAATTTTCCAAATAAGTTGGTTGATACTCTCACTATAGTTTTGAGAGAATCCGCCAATACATCGCTCCAGGAGGGCATCTTTGCTTAGATGTTCATAAATTGGTATTTAATCCGTTCTAGAACATTACTTGGTACAGTTTAAAAAAACGAAATTCGTTTGCAGCTGCGGCTCTCTGCAATTCACACCATCAGTTTTTGTCGCTCGGGCACTTTTGCTGTGGGTCTTTGTCAGTTGAGGCGTAGTGATAGTAAGTCGCCCAAATGGCCTTCTTCATTTCTTCTACAGAATGAGAATTGTAACGGATAGCGCGACAATAGTAAAGCGTTAGTTTATCAATCAATTTAGCAGTAAGCTTGCCTTTACCGGAAAGTGTTTTTCTTTGTATTTTCTTTGCAGCCCTAGTTTCACTATCTATTACACTTCTTTTTTTACTAAATCGCGCAAACGGGTCCCCATCCTCTTCTGGACACGTCCTACACATTCCTTTTGTTGATTAACATAAAAAATCTTCTCTCAGCTTAGCGTTAGTCGACACACAGTATTGCGCTTTCCGTCGCAAGCACAAGTCAGTGCCTCGACCACTATCATTCAGACATAAATACGTCTCTACCCCGATGCAGCAGTGCAAACGACCGGACTTACAACAGAACATAGGGATTTTTGGTTTTGGCCGAGTAAGCATCCTTGACACGACAAAGCAGCGATGCAACCTAGAACGACGTTTGAGAGATCGTGAATAGATGAACAAACAGAGACTAGTTTCCAACTGAAACGTCGTCAAGAGAAAGCACTACGCGTACCGAATCCGTCTCAAGGTATAAACATGTCCCTACCTGCGTAAATCTTTTTCGAAAAAATCAGTCAAGGGATTATACAAAAGGGACAGAAAAATATGCTTTTTAATCCCGCTGTGCGTCAGGGCCAGATAGTCGTTTTCGTTCTTTTAGTATAGTTAAAGCGGCGCACAGTTATAATATCATATCTTTGTTAGTTTTGCTTCGATTTATTTGAAATTTTGACACAACATTCTTGTGATGTCGTACATTCATTTTATGAAATAAAAAAAAAAAAAAAATCAACTTTTTTTTTTACCTCCAATACCCCACCCCCCCCTTCCCTCAAGAACAGCAGCGGAGCTAGAGCATTAATGTTATTATGTGCTTTATATTAGCTGTACCAGTAACTTTGTATGTTTGTAATGGAATTTCGGAATCCATTTTTCACCCACTTCCCGATATCCGAATGATTTGAAATTTTTACTAATTGTCAGAACCCGATGACAATGCAATATTACGCACAATAAGATCACCTGAAATAAAGTAAAACAATGTAAATATTCATAAACGAAATAATTTTTATTTCCAGCGAAAACACGACAATTTGACACGGAAGCATCCTCAGCCGGTCTCATTATGGTTCTCGCGACGATGCAGCTATGTAGCCGGTATTTTTCTCCAAGCCAGCGAGAACCATAATGAGACCGGCTGAGGATGCTTCCGTGTCAAATTGTCGTGTTTTCGCTGGAAATAAAAATTATTCCGTTTGTAAATATTTACATTTTTTCACTTTATTTGTGGATGTGGGTGGTTTTTTTTCCCATAATATTGTATATCGGGTTCTGACAATTAGTAAAAATTTCAAATCATTCCGACGTCAGGAAGTAGGTGAAACTCGATTTAGATTGCTGTATTGTATTGCTGAATTTAAGGAGAGGATGACAATGCAACGGAATTAAGTATAGCTCTAGTTAAACGCAGAAAATTATTATAATCAAATATGACCCCCCTTCTGTTACATTTCCCCTTCAAGATTAAAAAACCAAAAACAGATATGCTTTAAATGTGAAATGCGCTAAAAAGCGTCAAATAATTTAAATTATTTTACAATACTAACCTTAGAGTGCAGAGGTAGACATAAATAATTAATTTCAATTCGAAATAAAGCGTGGGGTGATTTCATCATCAACAAATGTAAATGATATAAAACCACCCCATATTTTATTTTGAAATGAAATTAATTACTCGTATTTATGTGCGCACTCTTAGGTTCATATATTGTAAAAGAACTTAAATGTTTATTTTGAATTAAAATTAATTATTAATGTCCAACTCTTCACTCTTCAGTATTGTAAAATAATTTAAATTTACATATAAACCATATGTTTTTAGTTTTTTAAACTATAATTTTATTTCTTTCTTGTAACTTTTAAATCCTTTATCTTCGACGGTGCCTTATTTAGATTAAAAATTGACTCTTACGGGGTCAGTTGTGCCTGTAATCAATGCAGATGTTCGTCCAAAAAGATATCAGTTACATTTTCTTTAAATTATAGTTTCCTGACCAAAACGATCGGTCTACTGCATTTGCTAAGCGATAACGTCGCTTCCAAGCGGATTAGTATTCGTTTCTAAAATGACTACTAATTTCGCTAAAAACGTTCTGGACACTTGAATCGGCAGAGCCCCCGTTTTACAAGGGTTCTTTTTTTTCCCGACCCCCTCTTTCTTTTCTTAATAATTTTGCGTGAAGAATGCAAAATGCCGGTGGAATTTCATATAAATTTTTCCCATCCGGCCCCGTATTTAAGGGGTTATATCTGTTTGAAATTTTTTTTTTCATTTTTTTTCCATTTTTTTTTTTTTTTTTTTTTTTATTGGCTTAATTTTCGCCAAAACATCCCTAGACTTATAATCAATAACGTTCAAGCACGAAAAAAGATTGTGCGGTCGGGGGACCCCCATCAGGAACAAAGTTATTTTTTCAACTGCAAACATGATTTAATATGTAGATTTCTATTGATTCTATTAGTGTATTTTCGTCACGCCAAAAAACGCTATCCTCTTTCATTCAAATCTCTCTCTCTCTCTCTCTTTCTCTAACTTGTATATTTTATTTTTTATTATTTTTTCAATGTAAAAATGTAAAGTAAGGATTTAAATCAAAAAATTTCTTTTAATAAATTAAATAAAATGCTTTTTTACAAAAAATAAATACCGACTTCAAGGTTTATTATAAAAATTTAAAAATGCACTAAAAAGTAAAAAATAATTACTCCCGATAAGAAAATATCTATATCAGAGTGATATAACACTTAAGTGGTGATATCGTAATTCTTATACAACATTAAAACCTTAATTAGAGTTGGAATTAAATTCATGTTAGGAACAATTTAATCAACATTTAATGCAGTTTTTAATTATTCTTTTAATATGAATTTGATGCCAACTCCAAAAAATTAATGTTGTATAAGAATTACGATATCACCACTTAAGTGTTATATCACTCTGATATATATATTTTCTTATCGGGAGTAATTCTTTTTTAATTTTTAGTGCATTTTTAAATTTGTATAATAAACCTTGAAGTCGGTATTTATTTTTTGTAAAAAAGCATTTTATTTTTTACTTTTTAGTGCATTTTTATTCAATTAAATTAAAACATTTATTTTCACGGTGTGAAAACCTCAAAAGCATCAATTTCCATGGTAATTTGACAAATTTATAGTATTTTAAGTCAAAAATCTAATCCGACGGTGAAAACAATCATGAATGAAAAGCATCCAAAAAGCTTCAATCTCCCGCATTATTAAGGATAACTCAAAAACTATCGGTCGGACCTTGATCAAATTTAAATGGGACCACATGACAAACGCCACCTTTCAAATAAAAGTAGAATCATCAAAATCGGTTCATCTAGAAGAAAGTTCTGTGGTAACACACATAAAAAATAATAAAAAAAAAAAAAAAAAAAAAATACAGTCGAATTGAATACCTCCTCCTTTTTTGAAGTCGGTTAATAAAATAGAGTGAATTATAAATTATATAAAATAATGACACAATATAAATCCCGTATGAATTAAAGGAAAAACAAAAAATAAGTTTAGATAAAATTAACACGTGTTTAGAATTGCGGTTATGCAGCTGGCCGCGCACAATGATTGCTACTCGAATCTCGATACTCTCACGTGCAAACACACACACCCATGTATAATAGAAAGAGAAGTAATTGGCGATGGACACTCGGAAACCTATAAAGGAATTATTGACGTCAATCCATATGGAAATGTTTCTGTTGCTAAAAAAGAGTGTATTGGCCGTGTTCAAAAGAGAATAGGAACTCTCGGGGGCCGAGATAAATTGACGGATAAGCTCATTGGTGAACTTACTATTTTTTACGGACTTGCCATTAGACGCAATACTGGATTAGTTGAAAAAATGAGAAATGTATATGGGCAACCCTCTATCATAAAATATCCACAGATGAAAATTCGCAACACGGTAAGTGTCCAGTTGGTGCTCTTGGCAACAGAGCAAAGAATTTTATACTCTTTCTACTTATAAGCGTAAGGCTCCTATGCGTAAAGATGTTTTTGAAGCAATCAAGCCGATTTACGAAGCTCTGGCGATCTTCTTTCACGTTGCTTCGGCGGATATACTCAAAATGAAAACGAATCATTCAACGCGGTTGTATGGACCATCGCACCGAAAACAGTGTCAAGCGGGAAGGCTGTACTTGACATAGCGACTGTAATCACTGCCATCATTTTCAACGAGGGGTTATCAGGCTTATGTTCTATCTACGATGTACTATGAATAACGCTTGGACGTAAATTATTCGACTTTTGCATAGAATCGGACGCCAATCGCATCAAGCCCGCTGAGCGCTCCATTTCCGAGATTGAGAAAACGGCCAGACGCAGCCTTACATCGGCGAGAAAAGAGCTAGAGGCCCAGAATACGATTTTGGACGGGCAATTATACGGTGCCGGGATAGCAGAGTGAAGGTAAAAAAATGATTATGGACCAAATTATTATGATTTCGAAAAGTTATAGCGTTATTCAACTTTAAATGCGTTTTCTTCGAAACCAGGTTTTTGAACTCAACACGCAACGGAACTAGAAGAGTTTTCATCCGACTGACTTGAAATCTGTAGCTTCTTCCTTTAATTATCTAATGAAGTACACACGATTTTAACGATCGGTAAATAAGAAAGAAATATATAAACAATTTAAGTCGATTTTTTTCATCGAAAACGCAATTTTTTGTTTAAACAATCGCCATTTTGCGAAAGAAAGTTCTATAACTAAGATCGCGTGTACTTCACTGGAAAAACTCATGTAGTTTATGAAAAAAAATTTTTATGCTTCCAGCCAAGGGACTTTTACTGCGTGCTGCGGAGATACTTTTTTAAATGTTGTTTTTAATTTATTGACCAACAGCCGCCATTTTGTAAATTTATGCTAATAAAAAATATTTTTCATATTCCTGAAGAGTTGTTTAATCGATTCATATATTATTTGTTTATGATTATTTAAAATCGAGCTCATAAAAAAAAGTGAAGAAAGGTCTTTTTTTGGGGCTCCAAACAGATATAACCCTTTAAGAAAATAATAAATTCATCTACATCTTTTTAGGGTTCCGGTGAATTTGAAATTTCCCTTCATTTCGGGGATTTTCGAAACTGCCTTTTCTGCGATAACGGTCCTTGATAATGACAAAAATACTCGCATTTACTTAAATGTAAAATTTGTACAACAACGACACGCTGGTAAATGTTCATAACATTCCGCTTCGGGTTTTTGTCGAAATACGTAATGGGTGTGCTCTTTCAATGTATTGAAATTGGAGCCGAATGTGTGACTAAATACTTTTACAAGTTCTTGGAGCTATTTTCGATTTTTCGCCGCCTATTTTAACGTGAAAAGATGCTTTATAATAATATTAGAAAGACCGAAATATACGTGTACCATCATCGTGTAAGTTTTGAAACAATTTCTCTACTCGGCAGAACTAGGATAGCGAGCTACAAGCTGACTACTGTTATTTCATATACGATTAGCTGTTCTCCGTTTGTTAACTTTTTCAATTATTGCCACCCGTCTTTTTAGATTGCGGAATGATCGCGAACCGACCCGGTTGCGCTGAAATTCGACGTTGCCTTTTTAACTTAAGCGCTCAAGAAGTTTTTTCGGAATTTTACACCTGTTTGTTGTTGAAATCCATTTCGGCCAATCTTTCGTTACGTCGTCTTCTTCGTTGTTTTTCGGATAGTTCGATACGTTCCGATTTCGAATTCCGATGCTGCCTATCTATAAGCAACGTTTGATCTGCGCTCTTATTTTCATACGATTTAACGGATTTATTACAATTTTAGTTATCCGTGCTTCAGCGTTTGAAGTAAATAACACAGTTCGCACTCGCTCGTGCTTTTTTCATATGTGCTGGTTGCGGATTTTCTGTTAGGGCAGCATTTTTCGAAATTTTGGCGCAGGCTGGTTTTAGTCTATGATACTATTTAATCGAATAATGTTCGTCTAATTTCGCTACAGTGAAAGGAGAAGAAAATTTCTGAAGAAACCAGGCAAAATGAAAAAGCAAGTGGGATTAGATGCTGGTTGTTGGAAGACACGTGGCTTGTTGAGTGAGAGCCTTACACGTTATATCGGATGGATATGAAATTGCCTATAATTTTCTCGATTACATTTCGATGTAAATTGCGTAAAAAATTTCATAGTGTCGGATCCCCCCCCCCCTTTCAGTTAGTCTTTGCAGGCTGCTTGTGACCGTTCGCGGTGTATTATCGTCGTCACTGCCAGTGTCGTCGGTATTTCATTATTCTTTCATTGCTCTGCCATTACTTTTTCGCACTTTAAAGGATCGTTGTTTCCTACTTTGGAACTCATTAACTCTGTAGCATCTTCGTTCAGAAACATTTCGAAAAAGAAAGAATTAATTAAAATTCAATTAACGGTATGAAGGAAGCGAGTATGCACGTAGAAGGGAAAGACACAGCATGATGCGATCTAGGAGTAGTGATAAAATGGTTTACTTCATTACCGTTCTGTCGTCGAGCAGAACACTACAGTTGACAGTTAATTATGAATTTGTTTTGTTCATTTCTTTATTTTTATTATTATTTATTTTATTTTTTTTGTTGTTAGAGTAAAGGTAAAGCGATGATTCTTATTTGGTGGGATGTTTAGAAGTTTGCTATTATTAAAGCTCAACTGTACACGTGGGATTTTTTATTTATTTATTTTTTCTGTTTGTGATTATAACTTTTCTTAATTTTTCTGGAAAAATAGACGCGTTGCAAATCGCATTTAGCAGTAATTTTGAACGCAGGCCATGTAGACGTGTCAGCGTGGAATGAAAAAGTGACCACAAAAAACCGCGATATGTACCTTAGTATTCTTGCATATTGTGTTGTCTTATTGCAAAGAAACGGGGATGGCTATAAAAATAATTTTCTTACAAATGAACAGGCACTTAATAAATTATTAAAAATCAAAGGAATAATCATACCCGCGAGAGATATATAGAGGAGAGGTTGGCAGTGATGAAATCTAACGTTTGGGTATTTGTACTTGTAATTTGATTGTAATTTGGTTGTATTTATAATTTGATTGTAATTTGGTTGTATTTGTAATTTGATTGTAATTTGGTTGTATTTACTTGTATTTGGTCATTCGAAAGGACGTTGCAGATTTCTCAGTTTTGTCAGCATTAACAGACTTCTGATATAATACTGCCGGTATAGTTGATTGGTCGGCGTTGTCTGAATTCGGTAGGTTTAAATTCTACTGTCGCACGCTGAATATGTAGTAAAAAGAGATGACCGTTGGAATCGTTAGAAAATGAACCGTTAATATGTGTGGGGAAAAAACAAACAAATATTCACCGGATCTGTTTAACATTGAAATTTCGTCTGTTCGCGATCGGTATTTTTAATTTGCACTTCCTGTTTTTGATGGCGCGCGTCTTTACTTATCATTTGAAATTATTCCGTCATTGCCGATAAAATATTCTGCCACTTTCGTAATAAAATTTTAGTCGTCATAATAATAATTATTAACGCAGATGACTTACAGCCGAGTACCATGAATTTCAGTTCAATTCATTTGTATAATTGAACTTAATGATGTCACGGTGAGCAGCGGGAAAAAGCGAATTTCAAATTTCCATTTCTTAACCAGCATCTTTCTTCTTCCAGTGATAGTCCTTTGTTTATGGGAAAGCCCATCTTTATGATTGAATATATTGTCGATTTTTATTTCATTTACTCGCTTCATTTCATGTTTGTTCTAGCACCCGTCAGTTTCATATCCCACCTTGGCTTTAGCTCAAAATAAGTAACCAGGCACACGGTAATGGCAGAATGGCTCTGCATATGTTATATGTCATTACGTGTTTCTAAGTGGTGACAGTAATGAAGTATCTTCCCTCTATCTGTCGTTGCAATACCGAAATTGCTAGCATTCCGAATAGTTGAAAAAAACGAGCTATTAGTGTTAAAATGATTCTCTGATGTTATTAACATTGAGACGATGTTTTTAGATATTGATGAATTTTTCAGAAAATGGTGTATAGTCAATTTGAACTTTTTTCCCTGAAAAATGGTAAGCATTAACTTCAATGTTTTTTGTTTAGTTTTTTTTTTTTTTTTTTTTTAATAATAAATAAATCACTTCAACTGGAGAACAAACCGTTTTTAACGGAATTTCCTTCCATTTAAACAAAACATTCCGAATCTTCTATCAGCCAGGTTTCTAGGTCTTTAACTGTGTATCGCAATATGTTTAAAATCAGATTGTGTAAAAGCACTTTTCATTAAAAATCAAAATCACAATTTTTGATAGACATCACATCAACATTAGCGCAACTATTTAACATCGTACATCATCAGAAATTAAACTAAAAGCTCGCTCGCTTCAGCCGACTATTACTTCGTAAATTATATTTTTTGCTTTTGAAAGGGTCGCTTTCATTATTTCCACCGAACTCTCGATTATTCAATACCTTTCTGGCCTTCAAATTAATATCTGGGTTACTTTCCGGTATTTATAAGCCCTTAATCTTAAGTAAAATGACTTTAAGTTTTCAAGATTTGTTAATAGCAGCCAAGTCGTTACAGCGCTTCCAGCAACGCGTTAATAAACCGGATTTTAATGCTCATTATGTATTACAAGTAAATGACCGTAATATAATTGTATCGTGGATTTTAAGTCATGCCAGAATGTCCGGAAATGAAGTTGACACGTCAGTTCGCTCAATCCGCAGAACTTTTCCAGCCTGAATGTCGGATATATCGCAACATCTTACAGGACAACAGCGGAATTAAGCTATTCGCTCCCTTCTTTCGTCAAATCAACAAGAAGTCAGTCAATGGCTTTCCTCGGTGGGACGCTACCATTAGAGACTATTGTGTAGCCGCCTGCGTCTAGGTTATAAGCGGCTGTCCCGCAATTACTTATGGTGAAGCGGTAACCTCCTAACCGCTTGCTCGTTTTGCTTCTCTTGGAATAATTATATTCTTCTTCAGTGCCCTCATGTATTCTCGAACGAAGTTCGGTTTTTCTAATTTGCAGTTTGCCCTCTTGAATGCGAGAGACTAAGTTCACTAATTCAAGTGATAAAGGACAACGGCTTAAGATGTGTTTTGTAATCGAAAGTTATCTCTCGGACCGTAACCGTCTAGCTTACACGGTTCGGTTCTAACGAAACCTATTTTTATTTAAAAAAAAAAGCAAACTAGGATAACAAGAAATTGTTCGGACTGTTTGCTTCGAGAGCTCATAAAGTTACCCGAATTTAACATCATGCCAAAGTTTCTCGGAAGGTAGAAATTATGCGTTTTTAAAAATTTAACCGTACGATTAAAAAGTGAAACAAGAAATAATAGTAACAATTATTTAATTTCGTTAAAATTACGTAATTTTATAAACATCGTTTAATTTAAAAAATATATATATATTTTTGATGTATATATTTTTAACTTGACGAAAAAATTGTTTCCTTCTTTTCGTTTTGTAGGAAAACTTGTCTTCCGGTTTTTGAAAACAAAGAGAGATCGAATAAACAAAATGCAGCGCCAAATCAGATCAGAAGGATGAAAAAAAAGATCAAATATTAAATGATACGTTTTAAAATTAAATAAAATAACAAAAAGTTGCTCTGAAAAGAAATTCAAATAGAAGTTAATTGAGGAAAATTGAAAAAGAGAAAATGAATCCGAACGCGTAAAAAAACATGCGCCGAGATTACAAATAAATAAAAAGAAATCAACGAAAAAAAAAAAAACAAAAGCGAAAAAAGTTGGAAAAAATATGAATTGCTATGCTGGGCAATAACATCTTCACTGTATTAGTTGTTGATACACATTGTTAACATTATAATTATGACAAAAAAATAAATTTCAACACGTTTGTTTTTTAACAATTATATATATAATTTTTAAATCCCCGACGCGTTTCGAAACAAACACTTCATGTTCACGGGAGTAAGCAGACCGTGACGTTTAACAGCGACAGTTACGGATACAGGAATTATCGACCGGTAATCCCATATAGAGTCTATTTAAGTTGGTTCTTTTTCACCTAATTTAAAACTAACGAACGATAGAAGAGGTAAAGCAATAACGATTATGCAGAAGTGAATGTAAACAGAATGATAATTAAGCCGAGAGCGGACGATTAATCGTAACTATAACGAAATCATCGCTAAAAAGAACAATACAAAAGGCATCGACTATGTAAATGTATCTCCTATAGCAAATCTCTATACTTCACTTACAACTTCCCAGTACTGTCGTATTATTCTGAGCTACTCTCTTTCCCTTCTAACATTAAATCTCTTCCCCATCCTGTAATTTATAACGAATTTAACCAAATCCAGCTCGTAGCACGATTTTTACGGACCGCTCAAATTCGGCTTCAGGTGTCGGGGGGGAGTTTTTATTCTTCTTGACCTCAACTATTCTGAGTCCTTTTAACTCCCTTCCTTTTCTTCTATCTTCCTAGCCGAATCCATGGCTGTTTTACGCGCGATCCATTTTATAAATTCCTCCTACGCTCCGACTTGAAAAGCGTTTTATTGGCCATCTCGTCGCCCTTCCCTGAACCCTCGTCGGACCGTATTATTCTTTATATTCGTTCCTTAATTTATAATTCACTAGCATTCTGTTCTATCCTAATCGACCGGATTTGGATTTCGCGCCACTGCGGCATTGCCGGTAACGACCTTGTCGACCCTTTAGCATGTTCAGCTGCAGTAAATGGTCGTTTCACTGGCAGATTCCCCCCTCCCAAAGTCTTTGTCCTCTCTCTTATCGTTCTCACCGTGACTTTTGAACTGATCTCTATCCGCCTTTTTTTTCCAATTTATAATTTCTTTTACTTTGTTCTACAATCCTCTCATTTTCTTTTTCCTGATTTAATAATTTTCCTTCTATCAGCCGTTCTGTTACCTCTTCCATAGTTCGCCGATGCTTTAATCATGGTCTGCTTCCTGCTTCTTTCTTTCGTTTTGCTATTGTTCAGTCTCCCCTTAGTGTTTCTTTCATCTTAAATTTGACGTGTGATGCGAATCACTATTCGAATATTTCTCTGTATTTCCTCGGAACGTGTTACCTTTTATTCCGATCTGCTTGGCGTTGGCCTCCCGACTCTTCATTGTGCCCACTACATTCTTGCTTTTCCACCTCCTTCTGTTGTTCCTGTGTCGGTTAACTTAATTTCTTCTATCTCTAATCGCTTCCTGATATATCCCGCCACTTCTTACGTCTCATCATTCTTCTAGTTCTTTGCACTGGGTAAATGTCCTGTATTGAAAAAAAGTAAATGAAAAAAAAAAAAAAATGTACCACTAACAGCCGTCTTTAGTTATCGATAGGCCTAAAAGTTAAGCCCGTTAGAATATAGTCGATCGAGTATTTCAATTCGAATGGAATTTTACATCGTCCATTTCGACTTTTCCGTTGTCGATGTAATGCTTTTCAAATTCTAAATTCTTCTTTCAGTTTAAACACGGCATTGATTCGCGACTCTTTTGGAGCATTACGCAATCAAAGTTAAAAAATCATTACTTCAAATTATCGGGCAGACTGATTTTAAAACTTTAGTCGAATGATAATTTTAACCTGAACACAAAAAAAAACAACCGTCACTAGTTAGTCATTAAGATAAGTTGATGCGTTTAGTAATTATTAAGAATTTAGGTAATGTCTAGATCAAAGGAGGCATAGAATTCCCGTGGATAGTTTTTCCAAAAGTACGTTTATCAGTATACAGGGTAAACAGAAGAATTAATAGCGGAAAATTTTTCAGCAAGGTCACGTTTAAAAATCAATTGACAGTTATCATATATAAAAAAATAATCGGTAACAGCCATGATTCGGAGGGACGATGAAATGGAGATATTCAATTAAAAAAGGAAATTTAATCCCCAAACGACTTCTTACAAGCGGTGTAATTTTTCGAAGTTATAAAACTGTATTTTCTTACTTGCGGATGATATAGCGCCTTGTTTAAACTTCTCGGGTAACTGCTTTGATCGCTGTCGCAATCAAACGGCAGATTAGTTCTCGATATCAAGATAGCCAGATTTCAAAAGGATCACTTCTATTTCGAACGAAAAATTTATCTAAAGTCGAGAGCCGGTGACGAAATTTCACAGCTACAATTTGCGAAGAACGCGGAATGTCACTCGACTCTCCGATATTCGGGGAGTTTAAATGCTTAAAAAGTTCACGACCTTGTTTACATCTTTGTAGAGGTGAAGATTTGTTTGTGCAACAATTGTACACATATATATATATATTTCTTAACTCGCCGTGAATAGTTGTTTGACATTTTGAAAATAAATACGGTTTCTTGATAAACAATTTTTCTTTTTGCGTAATACGTTTGTCCTTAATTTATTCCGTACACGTCGATACGGTCATTTTAACTGGATTTTAATGAGCCTTATTTCTCCGAATAAATATGGTATGAAACGGTAAACAGCGATGCGAATAAAGTATTGGAAATTATCGTTTCGATTCAATTTAACGGGTTGAACGTTATCGTTACACGTGAAATTAAATTTCCAGAGCGTATGAATGGAATTGATTATTGCACTGTCACAGTATTCGACGGTTTTTAGTTATCTTTTTTGATAACCATTTAACGGTTTTTCTTGTGGAAATCGATCATTGTTATTTTCAGGTCTTTTGATGTCATTTCTGCAAGGCGGTAGGAACAGTTCGGTGCCAGAATTTTATTTCAGTTCACGCTGTCTAGAACGCTTTCAAAAGTCACAGTATGAAACATTGTTAAAAAGTAAGCTAGTGTAAAGAGGTAATAAAAAAGTGCTAATGATAGAAAACGTTTCTGCAGAAAAATTTCAGCTCCCTAATCGGGTGTACAATCGTTTCAGTGATTTTTCGTTCTTTAAAGATATCCCGAACGTGTTTAAACTTTTTTTAATCGATTCTTGTTGGAAGTTAAGGAATAAAAACGCGCCTATGAATTTAATTTTTTAATTTTGATTCAATAAGGAACAGCGGCAAAGGAATTTACCGCAAGCATTTCAATGTTAAAGTCAGCTTGAACTTTTTTAGATTTTCAGGAATACTACAGATCCGAGAAGCGTATTTTTGATTTTAACTCAAACCAGAAGTTACAAGGAAAAAAAACCAAAAAAAAAAAAAGAAAAAGAAAACTATATCGACTTTTTCAGCGTTAGAAATCAGGCAGAGTTTGTTCAGATCTTTATGAAAATAAATATGAGTATATTAAAACGATTTCTCCATCAGAATACTTACAGATGTGCCATTTATATGCGTTCGCCGGTAATTGTGTTCCACTTGCTCGTTTCGATCTGTCAATTGCAAACATCGAAATTTTCGAAGAAAATCAGTCGCTTCAGTTCTATTCTTAACTATAAGAAAAATTTAAGTTTATTCACCTTGTTGTTAAACATAATTTATATTTATTCAGTAATTCGTGATTTGTACTTATCTCCCACATTCGCTATAAACATGTAAAGTGGAGTAAATTAGTTTTACAAATTAATTTGCAATTATGATAGAAATGACCTGGGCATGCTTTTAATTATTAAACGGATTAACTTAATAATGATCGGTGCGAATAATACGAAAAAGAATCGTCGGCCGAATGAGGTGATCAATGATCTTAATCGTATAGCAAAATTACTGCTTCCCGATAGAGGCGAGAAGAGATAAATTGAATATGTATTTATTAGAAGCTAGCTGAGCCGACAAATGTTGTCCCGTCCAAATTTCAATAAATTCGTTTGTGATCGTTTTGCGAATTTGCGTAAAGCTTAATTGAAAATGTGTAAGTAAAATGAAAACGGAAAAAAAAAACAACTTATTTCTGAATGGTCATTGTATTCATTAACGATTGTGGTGGTGGATATTTAATTTGGGGAGTAGTATAATGGGAAATTTTACATGCGAGATGAATTTTATCGGCAGTACACCGCTGAAATGCTGGAAATGTGTGATGTGATTCGAATGTGATCGACTTGGAACGATACGGTTTTGTTCCAAAATTTAAATCGCAATTGAATTAAGTTGAAATTTCATGTTAACCGAGTGATTTATTTTCTTCCATTAATTTGAAATCACCGTGAATCTCGAGGAGTTTTATTTACGTTTCGACTTCAATTGTAAGATCGATGTTCAAGTAAGCGATTAAAACAAAGAAATGCTTTGTTTCGATTGGTGTGCCATCACCATTTCGTTCATTACAGTGTTCTATGATACGCGTTATTTTTAAAGAAAAAAGCAGCCCTGATTTTAAAGGAAAAGGAAAAATCTTTAAAACCAAATTATTTGGATTTAAAATCAGGATTATTTTGTATGTTTCTTTCAAGTTTTTGTTAAAGCTTTAATAAGCGCTTTAACAAAAACTTGAACAAACCCTTGAAGGAGCTGTTGCTCCTAACTGATTATGATCTGTTTTTACTTTTTTTTGAAGCTGGAATACGCGATGGCATGTGTCAGTGTGTAAAACGTTATATAGTAAGGTGGAAAATTCCTACATCAATAACTATAATAATAGTTCTAATGGTGATGATAATAGTGTCATGAGTACTGACGAATCTGGTAGTAGTGGTGTGGATAATTCATTAATAGCATATTTGGATGTAAATAACTTCCATGGTTGGGCTATGAGTGAAGCGTTTCCTATGCATGGCTTTAGATGGATTGATCGGAAAGAAATATTAAAATTAGATATTATGAGCATACCTGATGATAAGGGTTGTTGGTTATGTGCTTGAGGTGAATTTAGGGTAGCCACCAGATTTACATTTCACACGTAATCATTTATGCCCCAAGTCCAAAACAATTAAAAAAGTTAATAAGCTAGTTAATATATTAGAAAATAAGTACAGTTATATTATTCATTATTGGAATCTAAAACAGGCTATTACACTAGGCTTGAAACGGCTGCGAGTGCATCGGGTCATTTGTTTCAATCAGTCTGTCTGGCTGAAACCTTACATTGATTTGAACATTCTGCAGCGGAAACAGGCTACTAATGAGTTTAAGAACTATTGGAAACTTATGAATAATTGTGTTTTTTGAAAAATTATGGAAAATGTCAGACATAGGATTAAGATGCAGTTTATCACCAATAAACTGGTTGGTATATGTAAATAATTTTAAGGACCGAATAATATTCAGCGAATGCCCATTTTTTAAATCCTTCAACAATTAAACTTAATAAAACAGTTTATATTGGGATGTCTATTTTAGGCATTAGCAAATTAAAAATGTTTGATTTTCATTACAATACAATGTGTAAAATGTATAAGAATATTAATCTTTTATATTGCGATACTGATTCGCTTATTTATGAATTTAAAACATCCATTTTTATAAAGATATTAAAGATAATGCTCAGTATTTTGATATGAGTGGTTATCCAAAAAGCCATCCGTGCTACTTGCGAGGAAATAAAAAAAGCTCAGTGCATTTAAGGATGAATTAAATGGCACTCCAATTAGTGAATTGGTTGGATTGCATCTGAAAATTTATTCTATAAGTATTGCACATTAGGGGAAGAAATGATAGGTTAGCGTACCAGTTGTAGTTTTTTCATGTAATTCTTGTAATATTACTAAGGCCTTTTCTCTTCCCTGAAGAATCCTATTTTTTGTAGCGCTAGACCATTCATTCTTACTTCTGAAATTTTTAAATTCTTCTATCTTAATCTGCCCTTCTATATTAAGATTTATAGCAGGAATCCCAGTGATACACCAAGCTGTTACATGCGATACTGTCTAATATGCAGAGATCACTCCTAGAAGTATTTTCCTTTGCAGTTTTATTAATAGTTCAGTTGTTTGAGTCTTATTTAGAATTTTTGCATATGCCAGTGAACAATAATCAATAGATGATTTAAATATTGCCATACAATATCACTCTATTTTTAAAATTGTAGTCATAGCTGTTCCCTGTAGAGGGCCAAAGAGAAGTTATATCTTTTAGTAATTTTATTGCATTACAACAAGATGTTTAATATATTTTTCAATTTTAACTAGTTTATTATTAATAAACTTTTATTTCTTGTTTGATTTTACATTCAAAGCTGTCTCTGCAGTCCTTGCGTTTTCGAGTAACTAATAGACCAATGGTCTTAGATTCATCGAATTTGAAACCAAAGGATTTAATCTCCTTTTGCAAAGCTTCTATATATTTATTCGTGAATTCAATAACTAGAATAACTAACAGCTTGAATATTTAGATAGGATTTTATTTTATGTGCTTTGGAGAACGAAATATTGAGTAGAATAGGCCTAAGGTAACTTTCCTGGGTACCCTTGGTGGAGGGGGGTATTAAAAGCATTAAAATCTAGCCGTTCTGTATCTGCGAAGCGCTGTTTCTGGAAGTCTGCAACATGAAACTTTATTTATTTGTAAGAAGATCTGGCGTCTAGTCAAGTACATTGCGAAAAGTCTATTCCGATTCAAAGAATTACAGTATTAAAAGTAAAAGCCGTTAATAAATCGAGTATTCATGAGGATAAGATAGTCGTTTGTAACTGGGATTATCCTTAGAGATGTTTAGAAAGAAATTTTGTTTCGATAAAAAAAAAATTAAACAAAAAATGAATTGCTATCGAACGAAATTACCACGAAATAATCATTTAAAACTCAGTTTCGCCTTGTTAATTTATATGTGTGACCGGCTCCGAAGAAACCTGGCTTATGCTTATGAAGTTTGGGAACACTGTTTCATCATTTCCACCAGCTGATCCGTTAATTTTCTGTTGTATTTTTTGTAAATCGTGCTGGCATTTTTTGTAAGAGTTATTATGAGTAGATTTGTCTTTTATTCGTGTACAGCTTGAAAGTGTAATTAAGAATTTCATGTAATTTTTGTCCAGTTTTTCATGTATTCTTCACACATTTCATAATTCGTGTATTTTTTGTAATAAATATTAGTTTAGTAGTATGTATCATTCTTGTAGAAGATGAAATATCTTTCGTTCCAGCCGCACCATGTCACAAAAAAGCAATTCATTACGAGGGAACGGGGGGTTCAAAAAACTCTTGAATGTTTAATCTGTTAATTATTGAAAAAGAGCGAATTTTCAACTATTTTGTACACAACATAGGGGTAAAGCAAAATGGCTATATCGTCACTTATAATTATGATTTTCATTTTCTACCAACGGCACGTCATGAAGGAAGGTTTGAAGACATGGAAACTGTTGAAATCGGAAAATTGATTTTTTAGGCATAAGTCGGGTTTCTTCGGAGCCGGTCACGTATGTTGATGCGAATTCGATATCATTTGGTAACGTTTTAGTAGAAATTGCTTGATTTTATCATTGTATTTCTTCTTTCCGGACGTCACAAATGATCAATAAACGTATCTTTGTGTATACTAGACTGGTGATACAGCTGTGGTCTGCGGATGCGTGCGGACTGCGCTACGTTCCGAAATATCGAGCGGTATCGAACGGTAAGAAGATGTAAAAGCCGGTATAGGTAGAGTGTTACAGTGAATTGATTGTTATAACGATTCGGTAACTGATCTAGCACTTAGTTATGCAATAGAACCGGCCATCTTATGGTCTGAGATAAGATTACATGTGCTCTGTGCTTTCGCGTCAGTTACATTTTTCGTACAAATATATATATATATTTATCGAAAGACCAATGCTTTCCGGGAGATAAATATGAAATTTCATCCAGAGTTTTTCTTTCGTCGTATACTTTTTTTTTTTTTTTCGTATTTTTGTTGCGTTTTATTCTCTTCCTTGTTTTGCTGGGAATCGCAGCAGTTACAACGTTAGTTCACCCCGGGCAAGAAGGTAGTTTATAATTTTGGCGTAGCCGAACAAGGATGGTATCGATTTAACGCAGATAGGATCCCAGGAACCGGAAGAAGTCATCTCATCTGTCAAGCAGTGTAGAATAAGTTTTACCATTGATTTTTTCCTTGATTTTCATTATTTTGTGAATCTAGATTACAAAACGGAATCTAGATTATTACGTAGTAATTTTAATTGGAAAAAAAAAATATAATAACAACATTTTACGCTGAACTCCGGCTCGACAGTTATATGACCGCGCATGGAGAAAGGGACTTAAGGGTAGAGAATGAAATTTTTCAGGAAAGCTGTTTAAAGTTTAAAATTAGTTATTCGATTCATACTACCCGCGCATTTCTCATATACATGACCTTGGGTACACGAACTATTGAAATTTTGTTGTATCCCCCCCTTTCTAACGGCTCTCTCGCTCAAAAATGATTTTAAAGACTTGGGATTAATTTTTTTCAATTATCTGACATTTCTCGCACTAGATTATGGAAGAAAAAAAATTCGATTTTTTGAAGCTTAGGTTCCTTTATGAACGGTCACAATATATATATATATATATATATATATATATATATATATATATATATATATATATACAAAATAATGTAAAATAACAGCATGCTTTTTTATGTTGCAAAAAGGTACTCTTTACGGCACGTTTTAATCCGCTATTTAAGGTGAATAATCATTTTAAATTTACTTTTCTGTTAAAAAAAAAATAAAAATAGCGGACAAGATTGATGGACATATTTATAAAATAATATAAATTTATATTTAAAACTAGTTGTTTATACAGTTAAAATGTACGCAAGCTGAGTATAACGTTGTAAAGAAGAAGAAGTCTCGCGTAAAGGATTTTCTAACGTTTGTTTAAACATTTCTCGTAAACGAATGCTTATATTTATTTCGATTATTTCTTACACGGACCGTAATTTTACCTGTTCCTTCTATATCATCACTAAAATTAAAAACAAAACGTTCGAAAGGTTAAAAATAATTATTTCACAAAATATTATATATTTCAAAGTATAACATTATGCCTTGAAAGGTTATTATTTCGGAATAAAATGAAGACTTTTTGAAGTCGGCACGAAATTAAAACTGCAACAATAAATTGAAATCATATTTACGAGTAATGAGCATAATTACGAGTATATATCGGTTAAATACTTTGGATATTTTCAGCGTTGGGTTATAGGACATGAGTGATTGTACTAGTGTGTGCTACGCAATGAACGTTAAATAAAACGTTTGCTCGAAATTTGCTTTGATGTAAACGCAAAGACGTTAGTATAGCTTAAGAATAATAATTAATTACTATTAAATCTATAATATTTTAAAAGACAATTATTTTTCAATTTCTATCATATGTTTTTGTAATTTTTATTACAAATTTTTAAGTCGGAATGTTTTTTGTTGTTTCTTTTTTGAAAAAATTATATCTGAAAATTACATGTTCCGGATATATTTTGACGGATATGGGAGATAAATTAATTTCTTTACAAAACACGAAATTTTGAACAAATATAAATTACATTTAACAGTAAAGTGAATAAACATTAATTTAATGTAAATAAATCCCCATACCTGTTTGTTAATGCTTATAAATATAAAATAAATAATTACCTCGATAAACGAAAATAATTATAAAATAATTCATTTTAATAAATTAAATAAATACCTTATTTCAGAATCATTTTCAGGCATAGCCCATCATCAGATAACAATACAGAGTGAGCTAAAAAAAATTAACTACACATTGCAGAAAATAATGAGACCATATATGTATATATATAGGAATGCAACTGGTGGATGACAGAGAACTCCAATCAAAGGAGGAAAATTGTTTACAAATATGTATCATAAGCGGTAAAATACATAAAAAATCAAAAGCGAGATATTGTTACTACATAATAACGAAGTTAACAGACGAAAGAAATAAAATATACAATTTAAATACAAAAAAATAATAATATGTATGAAAACAGTGGTATATACAAAATAAATTGCACGGCCTGCGAAAAATCATATATTGGTCAAACAGGTAGAAAAATCAAATGCAGATATAAAGAACATATCAAATCATTCAATACTAATGAAATCGATAAATCTACATATGCCGAACATGTAATAGAGAAAAAACATGAACCTAATTTGCTGAAAAATACATGGCTTTTTATAATAAAGGAACCTTAATGAATGTAGATAAAAATTATTATGTAAAATAAATTCTCTTAAATGATCGATCAAGTGCCAGATAATAATCTTCTTTTCAATGTTAAAATTCGGCTCGTTCTCAATTTTTGTTTCGTATATATTCTTAATTCATGTTTTGAATATTTTGCCCGTTAAATTCGTTGTTATATAGTAAACAATATGCCGCCTTTGATTTTTCATGTATTTTATAGTCTTGGATTTATTTGTAAACATTTTTCTGCCTTTGATTGTATCCTCTGTCATCTGTCTTTTATATTCCTATATGTAAACGTGTAGTCCCATTATTTTCTGCAGCATGTCCTTAGTTTTATTTGAGTTCACTCTATATTGTTAGCTGATGATGGGCTACGCCTGAAAACGTTTCTAAAATAAGGTATTCGTTTTAATTTATTAAAGTAATTTAACATTTATTTCTGTTTGTTATCAAAGGGGTATTTATTTATTTTATAAATTTTAATTTTTTTATAGTAAAAAATATAGCTGGAGTGACTGATTTCATCTTCAAAAATTTTGATGTTTGCAGCTGACAGATCGAAACGAGGAAATGAAACACAATTTTTAGACATGTCCGACGCGGCTGGTGCATATCAGCGGTACATCTGTAAATATTCTTTCCCCCCTCCCCCTAAAGGATTTTTCAATGAGGACATTACTCCAAGAAATAGGAAGAAGAAGAGGAAAATAACGTTATATTCTTAAACGTTTGAGGATAGAGGATAAAAATGATTCAAGGGCAAAAATTTCGGAAGCAGAAGGAAATGAGAGAATTAAGAGTAAGAATACCAAGTTTTAGTAGAAAAGAGTAGAAAGACGATTGTTCAGCAGAAAAGACCGCACATTCAAACAAAACATGATCAAAATCACAAGGGATATATGTGGAAGGAGGATTAAAAGGACAAAATGGAGTAGAGTAGATGAAAACCATGAAAATTATGCGGGAAGAAGACTGTGGTTAAAGCGAAGGCGACAAATAGCAGTGATTGTAGAGCGTCTAAGAGAAGGGAAGTCAAGGAACCATGGGCGACGAGGAAGAGATGGCTGAATAGGGAGATAAAAGGAGGCAGGATTAGAAAATGAAGAAGAATAAGAGTTGAGCCATAGTTCGGAGAGAGTCAGTTAAAGAAAGAAGAACAATATTGTAAGCAAAATTAGGTGCCTAAAAATTTGCCACTGAAAATGGAAAAAGGGGCTAAGGAATTAATTTCCTCATTACCCTCAATAAA
Source organism: Icerya purchasi (assembly GCA_039619475.1). Taxonomy (NCBI): domain Eukaryota; kingdom Metazoa; phylum Arthropoda; class Insecta; order Hemiptera; family Monophlebidae; genus Icerya; species Icerya purchasi. The sequence continues at coordinate 261,234,857 of CM077116.1, read as the reverse complement.
TAACCAGGAACCCACGAAAGATCGGTCTCGATCGAGTGAAGAAGCAAAAGATCATGAATGAGGGAACGTATGAGAAGTATTACATAATCGAAAGAGGGAGCAGGAAGAGGAGATGTGATAGCTTAAGAACCCTTTTAGAATTAGGAATTATGAGCACTTTATGGGAAACTAACGATGAGGAGACAGTATTCTTATGTGGAGACCTTTTTAATACATTTATTTTCATAAAGATCTGAAAAAATTTTGCCTAATTTCTAACGCCAAAAAACTAGTTTTTTTTTTTTTTTTGTTTTTTTTTTGTAACTCCTAGTTTGGGATTTAAAATCAAAAATACGCGTTTCGGACTTGTATTCCTAAAAATCTAAAAAAGTTCAAGCTAACTTTAACACTGAAATGCTTGACGTAAATTCTTTTTTTACTGTTTTTACTGAATTTTAAGCAGTTTAACTCAAAAGTACGGGTTTATCATTTTTCGATTCTGTTCCACCATTTAGATTTTTTTTAAAACAAATTCATGATGCTAGAAAAACCGTTAAGTACAAGGTGTGTACCTTTTTTTGAGATTTTCATATTTTTTCTGTGCTTTCTAAAGAGTAATCTCCTTTTGTGATTTTCAAAGGGGTCTGAAGAATCGAAATTAAAAAATTAAAAATAATTCATACACGCGTTTTTGCTCCTTGGAAATGTTTCTAAAAGTAGATATATATTAAACGAAATTATTGATTGTATACTGTTTCCTTGGAGCTTTTGAGTTGCGTAGAAGAACAGAATCTTCTTATAAATAATACGTGGTATGTACAAATTAAATTGTTATAGAAATAAAATTGACCTCCTTGTTGTTTAAGGTATTATCAATTAGCGCTGGTATATACGTTATTTCTCGCACTTTATTAACAATTTAATCTAGCTTCATTTAATTATTATTTTATAATATCCGAAGAATAATTAAATTTTAATAAACGAAATAAACTGAAACCTTACAAACCAACCAGAAATATTATTGAATTGTATTACAAATTTATTTTTGCCACTGCTGTGTTCTGTTACTACTAAGTGCAGCTGTTTTTTTTTTTTCATGTCATATATTTATTAGTATACAATAAATTTTCATAATGGTCGATTAATATGACTCATCCAATTAAGTTTTGCTGTCACGTTAATCCCATTTTACAATATATGAATACATTATTATTATACTTAATTATTTAATATATCTATGTTTTTATTATTGGAAACTTCTAATATAAATGCATATTGCTTTTACGGTACCTGATTTCATTAACTGGGAATTTATGAAATTTCTTACAAAGTTTGTTTGTGAGTTCATTTATATTATAATTAAATATTATATCGTTGCTATTGCATCCGTGTAAAATTTGTCTTATATTAAGCTGTATATTTCATCTTGTTCATTTATCTGAATCTAAAATTTTAAATTTATTTAAGTAACTTTAAATATACTATGACGCGACATAAACTGTATGTTAAAATAATTTGGTATATAAGTATCATTGTTAAATCTTTTTACTATGCCGAAAAAGAGTGAAATATTTTTTGGAACTGATTAATATAACATTAATTTATTATCTCTTCAAATTGTTTTAAGTTTTGTAATTTATTTTCGTATTGTGTTTATTTTTGAAATTTGCGTTCCCGGGTTTATCAATCATGTAACGTCACTGCACCCTACTTTTCTACATTGTAGAAACGCATGTATGGAAACACATGTGGAAAAGAGAATTGCAAAATAATAGTTCAGCTGAATCTGTATTTCCATATTATGTGTCCGCACAATCAAGCGGGAAAACCACATGTGTCGATAAGAAGTATATTATCTGTTGGACGAGACTTTATTCGTTTTTCTTTGGCAGTAGTTGTGAAGATAGCTGGCTGTTGTGATCCTGTGTATTAACATGGATATGTCTTATGGCTGGGTTCAATCTAAAATTTTTTTCATCACGAAGAAATTTTGTCCGCAACATTAAAATGTCACGAAATAACAACCAAGCGTTAGTAAAGAAATGTCTTATACTTATTCACATGCATAAATATTTAATTAAATTTGTGATTAACAGTTTGGGTTCACGTTTTTACTAAAACGAATTAGTTGTATTACACTTTATGTACCATCCGAAAGACATATCTATATCATAATGTATTTCTGTACAAAACTTACTGAGGTATGCTGTTTTTTTTATTATTACTGGAAAAAGAAAATTAATTATCAATACTAGAATTTCTCAGTAGATATATGAAGAGTGTTTCAGACCTATATTGAGAATTTGTTAGATCTTGCATAATGGGCTAGGAAAAATTTCATTTTTGAATACTTTTAGATGAAATATATGTTGAACAATGGTTGCCATTCGAATGAATGAATTTTTTCCGGATTAAAAATATTATTTTTATTGTAGCTACCGAGGTATATCGTCTGTAATATATCACGTTTGATCAAATTTTTTTTTCGTTTTTTTTTTTTTTTTTTATATTATATAAGTGATTATTAAAGTTATAAAAGTGGTTCATTTTATTTATTCCTATTGATTATTTTTTTACCTTTAGATACAAATTAAACAATGTTATGTTAAAAGAAATGAATGATAATTTTTTTATCAAATTTATTTTAGTAATTCAAACCTTTTCAATATTTTTTATTTAAATAGATGGTGGCGATTGTTTTACTTTCAGTTTTATTAATGTCAAATTCATTTATTATTGCATCTATCTCTTTGTATTTTCTTTATATTTACACTAAAACTGAATTTGCTTGTAATAAATATCTATCGATAGCAATGTTCTTTTTGGGGATGGGGATTTTAACTTATCGTATTCAATACACCCCCCCCCACACACACACATATATATATATTACATAAGTATGTCACCATTTGTCGCCTGCGTATGGGCATGCCTTAGTAGATGTCAATTTTACTGACCACAATTATGGTGCCCAATGTGATTTTCACCAGTTTTTCAATATTAATGAGGGTATTAATCATTTATTATTTAATTATAACAAGTACGGGTATGTTAGAAGTCACTTCTTCAATGTGTTAATCTCCTTGGGATGTTTTCACCCCTATAGTGTTTCTTCCCTATTATCTTGTACCGATCCTGTTGTAGCGGTTGTTACCCTGCTAGTTACTTTGTCCCAAACCCGTATCCTTAATTTTCTGCTGTCCAGTCGTACTTCAATACTTAGTAAACTTGCGATGTGATATGATCAGTGTTATTTGCTGTTCTTTCTTTTTCGGCATACGTGGGCTATGTTACATCATTGCAGCCATGTTTGTTCGAACTTTATTGCTAATGTGTAATACCCTTTGGCTTTGTTTCATTACACCATATTTTCGCGTTATTAAAATACATTAATAGGTTCAACATTACTAGACAATGTCTAAATTCTTAGAAGTAAATTACAGGTACTCGAATTTATAAATTATCCCTATGTAGTTACCACCTATTATTGTATAAATATATTTGGTTCGAAATAAAAGTAACTGATTTCACTTAATCAGGGTTCTGTTTAGGTAAGAGGTCATTTTGAAATACATACCTATTACGTAGAACCCGTAAAATGCAGCTTGATCTGATTCCCCGCGTAATTTACGCACCTCCTTTTTTGGCAGGTTAAAAACGGCAAAAAAGTGTGTAAATTACGCTAGTAAATACGGTATATAAAATGACGCCCCTACACACACGCGTACACACACACACATATATATGTATATTGGTAGTATAGTATACTCAATTTTAAAATGCAAGGCTACAACAAAAAATGTAATGAACAGATTTTCATGTAAAAGCGTAAAATAAATGAGAACAATTTCTTAAAATTCTTCATGTGAAACTGGATACTTAATTGACAAATGTTTTCCAATTGATAACTTTGCAATTTTTTTTTGAATTTCTATATTCCGTTGGATTATACGTTTTAATGCAAAACATGGTTCTTGCAGCGATAGAAAAGTTAATATTACGTTATCAAGAAGAAATAAGAAACGCAATTGCTTCAGATTTCTATTAATATATTACGTAATATTTTACTCTAAATTATTTTTCTTTATTTACCGTTATATTAACACTACGTTTGAGATTTAACCACGCTGAAACCCGAAAGTAAGTCATTTGAAAGTACAAAATTCTTATTATTGTAATAAATATTCTACTTTCTTACCATTTCTATTTGTATTTATTAAGCAAAATTTGGAAAAATCAACAACTTACATGTAATGAACGGTTACATAATAAAATAAACATTTTTATATAATACTAGAGCAGAATACTAAAATTACGTTTAATTTGTTGTTTTAGTTGAATAAATAAATTCTAGATCCGAATGTAATTAACAGATTTATCCTACCGATCGACAGCAATGCTTGAAAACCTTAAACCAGAACATATTAAAAATACATCGCTAGTTGTCTGCCTCTTGGGAACATTCTGTAGATAGTTTCTTCATTTAACCAACAGATGCCGCATTAAAATTTCTTATCTTTTTTAAAATCCTATCTGCGAATAAGAAATACATGGCGTATAAATTATTATTTTCTTTTAATAATGTGGACTTCTATAGGCCTTATGCAGACGCTTCGTCGTCGATATACCTATACATTTATTGTCGTACTCATGCACGTGGAACGCTGAATTCGTTTCTATTACGCATTAAGTATGTATTTTTTTTTAATATTGATTATTTACTAGCGATCATAATTTCATCGAATTTGAAGCACACGTATTTAACAGCCTTTAAACGTAATATATACATATTTGTAGAAGTAAAAAATAAAACAGCTTCTGTAATAGTAGTTTAATAAGCTTAATTTGTCAATTACTTTTAGCGTATATGCGTGTATTTACATCAGAAGACATTAAGAATATAGTGAAGAAAATAAAAAGGGAGTGAATAACCTAACGATAAAATACATAAAATTAATTCTCGTTACATATATTTAATGTTGCAACTCCGATCTCTGTTTATGTAATTTAATTAATTTCGTAAAAATGAATTATTGTTCCTTTAAATTAACAACTATTGGTTTACAATCGATATTGCCTCAATACATAATACGCTTTTTATCCGAATATGTTCGCGCAATCTTACTGTTTACTGTAATGCGATTGTTTTTAATAATTCTAATTTTACAAAAAAAAGGGAAAATACGCTTAACTCGGTAAGAGAATAATCGATGCGCGATTTGTCGCAAAAATATGGATTATATTTTTTGTTCATAATATTTCCAAAGAATTGGAAGGTGGAAATTTTTTTGAAATAGCCTAAAATGGTATATCATACTGTTAGTTCGGACTCGTTTTTTCTTATTTTGTTTTAATTACTTCTTGCAATATTAATACATTTTTTCTTTTTTTTAAAAATTTTAAGCATGTCATCAAGGGACCTTCACCCAGCAGTAACAAGAAAGGGGAGTATCAGTTAAATACTGATTCGGGCAGAAATAGCCAGAATGAAGGAACCTTCGACTGGGATAATGGACTGGGAGGGAAGAAACAGTATGTAGGAGGCGTAATAAGGAACAGGAAACCTAAGGGATTACAAATTGAAATGAAAAAGTAGCACGTTCAGATGAAAGGGGAGGACATTCGAAGAATATATAATCGGGATCATAGATAGCTTTATGATTCGTATGAAGATGATACCTATGAGAGGGAGTTAAATGAAAATGAAAACGCGAGGAAGGTAATATACAATTGAGGCGCAAATAAATTTTAGGACTTTGCTATTCTATGAAATTCCGTTGTAATCTCTAAGTCCTAAAATTAAGGGTGGGTAGGAAGATTTGGCTGGATGGACTGATAGGAGGAATGATTGTTACAGAAGGAAGAAGCATAAATATTTGACTAGAATCTAGTGTAAAAATTTAACCACAGAGGTAGCAAGTTGGAAGCGGGAATTTCATTAAAATAAAAACACGAGGGAGAAGCAACTTTGGCGAAAGAATCGGTCATCTCGTTAGTCTCAATGCCAATAAGTTTAGAGGACGTCTACGAAAGACGGAGAGAAATGAAACGATATCCTAAAAAGGATCTACGAATATAAAGGGGAGGCGTTTTGAATTTAGCAAGGAGTGCAGGTATTGGGAAAGATTTAAGAGAACCGAGGCAGAGGCGAAGACAGGAATTTTAAATGATATCCAGCTTGTACACTTTCAAATTCGCGATGTTCTTTGTAAAAGTTAAAAAATGATTTATAGAAAAATAAAAATTTTACAAATCAACGGCTCAAAACTTACCTATTTTTTCCCGATTGTACCGTGATTAAGAAATGAATCAAACATATCCACTGAATTGTAAACTCATTTTTCAATTTCAGATTATTTTCTACTTTGTAATCCAAAAAAATCGATAAAATGTTTGACTTAAGCAGGAGAGCGAGCGAGATAAAGTAGTAAAAATTCGATTTTTAACTGCAATTATCGCATCGTAATGGTTTTTTATAGTTTTATTAGTACTCATTATATATATATATATATATAAAGGTGCATATTTTTATTTATAGAAATGCTGTAAAATTAATTATTATCAGCTTAGATAATAGATTTTTCTTTTTTTCTTACGTAACGTATAAGTATTAATTTGTTTCTTTAATTTCTCAGTTTTTATTTTAAAACGACAGGCGTCTGAATATAATACAAGCTGATATAATAATAAAACAGGTTTAACTCATACATGGACTATTGTAATTTTTTTCTCTAATACTTAAAATACAATAAATAATTTTAAAATTAAGACGCATATTAGTTCCAGATAAAATATCCCATGATAGTAGGTAACCGAAATTAAACAGTGGTTTTTTTTTAGAGTTTCAATTATTTATTGGATTTTAAATGTAAGTTTTTGCATTCATTTTTATCTCTTTACTTTATTAATTTCAGGCTACGTGCGGACTTGGTGTCTTTTTTTCATTAACTTAGCAATTAATAAAAATACGGATATTATGTATTTTTAAATATAAAAAGTCGTAAATGATATTGAACACAAAAAAATATACGTTAAAACGTAAATAATGAGACGCCTAAGCAAATGCGAGAAGTTAGCTGAAGCGGAATATGTTCAAAATTTTTCGAATCGTGTAACCTGCAGTTTTAGCCAAAATCTCATTGACGATAATCTGCGTTACTTGTTATTCTGAGAAAAGGTTCAAATTACGGAAATAAAAAAATTGTTTCTCCAATAAATTTTTAATGTTATCATAAAAATCGAATATTGATTTGGAAAAAAAAAGTTCTATAAAGAATACAAATTGAACTCGCTTTTCTACGACAGGGTTGCCAAAAAAAGATTAAAATGTTACTTTTATGTTCGGTACTGTTGTTATATTATTAATTGAAAGTTTTAACTTATTCGCGTATTTTCATCTTTTTTATGAATTCAAAAAAAATTATTACGATAATACTTTTAATCGAGCGTTTGAAAATACGTCAATTTTATTCAGTTTTATAGTTTACACACACAAACACACACACGCATATACGTATACATACATATACATACATATATATATATATATATATATATAAAAATAAAAGGTATTTCTTACTACAAATGTTAAACACAATTCGAAAATTAATAATTACGTAAAAATTAAAGAACAGAAAAAAATCATTGATTTTTAACGGAGTTGCAAATGTATATATGTCGAACCTTCGTCGTGCTATTTGTCATAATGCTTTATCGTTAATTCGAAAGTTTCTGTTGTGTGATGTCAGACAATGCTCTCTCGATGTGAACATTTAACGGCTCCTCCAGAGGCACTGCTGGATGTTTATATCCTGTTAGGAAGTAGCAGGTTCCGGAAATTTCTTTTGGAAATCCGCGAGGTAAACATTCGGCAGGTCGTTCTTGAAATGAGAAACCTCCGGATTGTATTAATCGTCTAGGAAAAGAAACAAACAAAAAACAAAAGAACTATTATATCATCGAATGCATTAGGGAGGAATCGCGGCAGAATACCATTCTCATTAAAAATAGGTACGAGATGTAATTATTTTGTGATCTGCAGGGCACTGGGAGTCCATTTTTGAAGTTGGAAATTTGATTACACATAACTAAAAAAATTTTCTTAAATGTGAACGTTTAGAAGTTGTTTTGAAATTTTTAACTATAATACTTGCGTCGCAAAAGGAGGACAAGAGACTGCTATTCGTGCTTTTTTGAACTTTTCTCAAACTTCGAAAGTTTTGTTAAGGAATCGAAATATGTTCTTGTTATTTCTTAAAAGAACAAGTTTTCGTCGATGTACAATATGTTCGGAAAAAATATGATTTTTTTCAAACTTTGGTGTTTGCAGTCCTCCGAGGGACCAAATTTAAAGTTATAATATCGGCTATATTTTTCCTTTAAAGCTCCGTTTTATATACACATGTAAAGATATGTTTTGGTTTTTCAACTTTCACGCTCGAGTTATCAATTACGTAAAACGTGTTTTTTTCTCTGTCTTTTTGGCCCAAAAGCAGCAAGTTACGTAATGTTTTTATTCTATGAAATAATTTTCAGTTTTTGCTATGCATTTTAAATTTTACGCTTAATCGGAGTTATTTGGTGGCGAGTTAAGATTTTTGAAGTAATTTTAAATTCTATATGTATTCTTGAGTTTTTTTTCGTACAAAGAAATCGTTTGAAAGTTATGTACATTTTTTTAAAGAGCGCTTCAATTATGATATATATATTTATACACATATACATATAAATATATATATATATATATAATTTCAAGTTTAAAAATCAATCCGTTCATGAGTTATTGTATATTTTGATATTTTTTTGGGTGTGTTTTCGAACCGTCATATTTGGATTATTCCATATACGCGTGTATTCAATCTTGTAATTACTGTACTAGACTAATTTTTTTCTACCCTATAAATTTCAATACATTAGTAAAATAATCTATTCGTGTGTGTATTTATTGTATTGTAGACGAGCAACAAAATATGGGGAAAAATATAAATATTCTGAATTTTTTTAGCCGCTTTGATGTGATGCACTGGCCTGCAATAGGGTTATTAATTTTTTACTGGTCAAGAATAAAATGATCAATAATAAAAATTTCTTCTGTTTCTAATCGCTTCCTGATTTAACTTTCAAGTCCCTACGTTTCATTATTTGTTAGTCCTTTGTGTTGGGTAAATGTCCTGAATTGACGCGCCCAAAGGGGAAAAAAAATGTTGAGCATCACTTGTCCAGAGAAATGAACACTGCCTGTAATGAAGTTGGCATTCATCTTTCTTTATTACCTTTGAAATTCAATTATAAATTTGCGGATCCTCAAGAATTATATAAGATAACAGAATACAGAACTTTTGGAGTATGTTACATTTTTTATTTATTCGCTGTTTCCTTTTATCGGTTGTTGTTTTATTTGTGACCATCTGAATTGCGATCACAGATAGATTTTGCCTGAACAAAATTCCTACTATTGTTGTGCACGGGAGGATCCGCTATTTGCATACCTAAACTTTAAAAAATTGAAATTGATGTGAAATACATTATGATTTTTTACAATTGTTTATTATGTAAGTGAGGGCTGAGAATCATTTAACTAGTATAACTTTGGTTGATAAGAAGTCAAGAGGGAAGCAGAAGAACCTACTTTGATTAATGTAAGTTGACATGTGTTTCTGGCAACTAGCATCAACTATTAAATAGCAGCATTTATGTCATATATACTCTAATGTCACAAGTTTCTTCTGATTTCTAGAATTTAAAAATTATTTGATAATGTCAGTATTTCAAATATCAAAATTATCCCCCATTCGCTCCTTCTAGTCTGTATGCGTGATTTTTTAAAATTTGAAGTGCATGTATGAATATCTCAAAATTAGCCTAAGCAGTACTTTAGACCTGGAAATTGACCCTAACCTACTACCTGTTTCTCTTTTGATCTATCATCATTTTTTCTAAACTTGCTGTAGCCTAGTTTTACCCTATCCAACTTATGCAGTAATTTTTCAAATGCTGAACGTAAGTATTCAAAGTTTTTTCCATTTCCAAAAATTTTTTCAATCTTCTGTAATTTTTTTTTCTGAGTATGCCGTAGTCGTAGCCATTATAAAAATGCCTACCTAGTCATTCATTTCGAAATATCCTAAGTAAATATTAAAAATAAATCGAAGCATACAATCTCAATACCAAAAACTTACCTCATGTTTCTCATCCACTTTTTTTTTTTTCTTTTTCGTCATCTCACATATCATTTTTTATATAGTTCTTTGCTACAATATTGATCAAATACCATCCTTTTTCAAAAACATGAATAGCAAAGATTTTTGCACATCCAAAATAAAGTAAAATATTTTTTCCATTCAATACATTGTCAACCATGTATATATCACACAACTATTTCTCTTGATCATACATGAATGGTATTCTTTGCCGTCAATAGCTAACAGTACAGACTGCTACGCTCAGCCTTTAAATTAATATATTTTGTAGCAAAATAAGTAATTTTTTTTATACAGATTTTCTTTTGGAACAAGTTAATTTTTTTTCAGATTTTTCCATTTCGTTCTCCATTCACTTTTATAAAATTGGATAAAATGTAAATTTTTAAAGTCAATTTTCTGCCATCCTCCCAGAGTATTTATTTCGCCTACACTTGCAAAATCTCTCCCTCCAGCTGTAATTTAACAGGAATTCCACAGTATTGTCAATTCTCTCTTCCCTTCTCATGTTACCATTTTCACTGATGGTTCTAAGGGGCCTGATGGGGTTGGTGCTTCTTTTATTCTTCCAGACTATAACTTCTCTGAATCCTTCTGTCTTCCTTCTTTCTGTTCCATATTTACAGCCGAGCTAATGGCTATTTTACGTTCCATTATTTTTATCTCCTCCAATCGTCTTTCTTCCCAGTTTCTGATCATATACGACTCCGTGAGTGCTCTTCAAGCCATCTCTTCTCCCTCTTCCTAATCATTCCTGTGATTTTTCTATTCTCCGCATACGTTCTCTCATTTGGACTCTCTCTTCTCTCCATGGGATCCATGTTGACTTGCTGTGGGTTCCTGGTCATTCTGGCATCTCAGGTAATGAGATGGCTGATTCTTTGGCTCGGGTTGCTGCTTCTTCTTCTACATTCTTCTTCAAAAAAATCCCATTCTCTAATCTCTTGCTTTCGTGTAAACATTTCCATCTCAGATTTTGGTCGAATATATGTACCCTTCCTCCTTTTCTAATTGTCGCTCCTTTTATCTGTTCGTTCAGCCTAATCTTCCTTCAAATCCTTGGTTCCTTCTGTTTCCTTCACTTCCTCGCTCTCTGGTTGTCTCCATTGTGCGTTTGCGCTTAAACCATTCCTTGCTACCTTCCTCACGCTTTCGCCTCTCGTTGACCTCTTCCCCATGTTGTCCTCTCCATTCAAATGATGCGGTTTTTTGTGACACCGATTTCCTTCTACACTTATTATCCCCTCCATTGTTTCCTTCTTATTAGCGATAGCTGACCGCCTCACTGTATAACTTTCGTTTTCCCTTAATTGTTTCTGGATGAAGGTCCTCGGTTGACGAGCCCAATTAAAAAAAAAAAAAAAAAAAAAAGAAGTCAATTTGGCCATTCTTTAAATTACCCGGAACAAAATACCGAACAAACAAAAATTTCTTCTTTGTAAATACGCATTGATTGTTAATGACTATATCATTTTTACGCCAAGAGTAATATGAAGAAATACGCAACGTTTTGTACTGACTTTTTTTCACAAAAGCTATCAATGACATTTGCGATTTCTACGAGTAATTAGAAAGTGTTGTACAAACCGAAAATTGAAACAATAACAACACAGTTAATTGAAATAGATTTTCCTGTAAGAATTTGAAGCGACCATCATTTAGAGGATTAACGTGTGTTCCTAGGAGATCGTCAGAGTTTTTTCTCGTATGCTGTATGCAAAGATTCGATTAAATGTAAAAAAGAAACACGTTGAAAGTGGTAGAATGGGATCTTTTTTGCTTTGTTTTTTCTTAGTGGTACAGTTTTTACCACTTGGCTAGTGATATATATACACATATACTTATATATATATATATATATGTGTGGAAACATAAAGATTAACGAATTTGATATAAAAAGGTTTTGTGTAACTCGTATTTTGGTCCATCGATATCATGGTAAGCGATAATTTTAAATTCGAGATCTTAAATGATTGTCTACTATTTGATTTTTCACTATTCGCCAATAGGGCCTTTAATGCAGTAGTTCATTCTGCTACATTGCATACGCATGCCAGTGCAGTATCTTTTTTTTTTTTTTTTTTTTTTTTTTTGAGCATGTCGGCTAAGGACGTTACTCACTTCAACGGTATGATGGTATTAATAATTATAAAGGAAAAATATTACAAATGGAACATACGAAAGAAGCTAACAAAGGAATAACCAAAGGAGACGGAAAAGAAAGGATGCTGTGAGCGCTGTAGGGCGTAGGGAGGCCAAGACGCAAAAGACCGGAATACAGTATCGCGCGTTCTGAAGAAATGGAAGGACATTCAAGGAAAATGTGGTTCGCATCACAAACGAAGTTTGCTTCTAACGGATCAAATGGACAAAGAGGAGACTGAGTAATGGAGAAACGAAAGAGAGTGCGGTATCTTCATTATTCAGCCTGAATCATCCTGTTTTCGTTAAGGCGTAGCTCATCAGTATCGTTGAGTATTCCAACCGTCCATGAAATAATTCCGATAGAAGTGGTTTAGAGTAATTAATGATATCTGCTAATGAATACCCGGTTCCTTCGCATTTATCGAAGATTTACAATCAGCTTATTTACTGATCGGTTCCTTTGTCGCACTTCCTTTTGCAGTAACGCGAATCATCGAGAAGCCACAGACAGTTTCCTTTCTCTTTCCACATGTTGGAAAATTTAGAATAGTTGCAACTTCCGGAGAATAGGGATTAATTTGAAATGGAGTAGGCGTTCAGATTAAGACGAGGAAGAAAAGCGAGACTATGTATAGGGTCGGCCTGAGTAAGTAAATTCGAGTTTCTGAAGTGTAATGGAGGAGCGAAAGAAAAAGTTTATCACTTTAGGATAAATTAAGTTTGTACTGAAGCTGCGTTGCTGATGGGAAATTGTGAATAGTATTAGAGCGAAGAGAGATGGGCCTTATTTTCCTTCGCTGGTCCGCTTCATGGCAAGTTCGATGTGTTCGCCGGTTCCATACTGCTGCTCGGTTCGGAAGCAGTCCGACATCCAACTTTTTGGCACATCCGACTTTCTCGAGTAATAAAATAAATTTTCGACAAACTCAGCCAGAGCGGTCCACAAATTACTCGACCCACCTCTTCAGTTCACTTCCGCTTTCCCCGTACGTTCGCAGATTGTCAACCGGTCACCTCTTTGTTAATTTTCATTTTCGCCCTACTGCCCCCTTATATCTTTGATATTTAATCTTCTCATTAGTTTGACGCTATCTTTGCGACTGTTATTTATTTGTCTGGATTTATTTGCTTACATTCTGGAACTTCTTCTTCGGCGTGATATTCATACCGGATTAACGTGTATCTTACAGGTGAGTTATTTCTGCACAGCGAAAACGGCTTTTCTCGTTCAAAACTGCCCCGTCTAATGAGAAATTTTAGCCGCATTACCTCGAAGGTGGTAAATTTATTCGCATACTGTTCAGCGGCGATTAACAGTCATCAACCAGTGTCCGGTACATTAGCGAAAAACGTAAAAAAGAGTAGAGAGATGGAGACTAGTGCGACCCTGATAGACCAGCATGAGAACGAGTTAACCCCCTTTAACAAGTGTCAGTAAAACTGAATTCGACTCTGGCTTATTTGAGAAAAATGAACCAGTTTTATGCGAACGAGTCGACTATTAATTCTGGGAAAAGGAAGTGATTTTTGGAAGTGATGATTCGCCTTTTTATTAACATTAATCTTTTCAGAGTTTGCTCTGTCTGTTTCCGTAATTTGTCTGATTGGCTCTATTCGTCGCAGCAGCTAGTAGTTTATAAAATGCATTTGTACCGGTAACAGGACTTAATTTGCTGCAGCTGTGACAGAGTTGATTTGCACAACGTTCGACTCGCTCTTATTGTCACAGTAAGTCGTACCTCGGGAGTCGTCATGCGGATCAAGTTACATTCACCAATTTTTAATAAAAAGCGAGTAACGAAATCGTAAATTTACTGACATAGCACGGCAGTAAAAAAAAAAACGAAAAAAAAAAGCGTAAAACCCGATAGCCATTTAACACTTAATAATGCGACACTTCCATTCACTTTCCGTTAATAGCCGCTTGGCAAGAAAATTAGGTAATCCCTAATGATTACGAAAAATTTATACCAATAATATCCGCGAATGGCGAACGAATGAATATACCGAATAAAATATTGCTACGCACGTAAATAACCGTTACGCGAATTAAGTGTTTTTTTATTGTTATCTTTAAAAAAAAAAAAAACAGAATTCATAAGGGATCTAGCGGAGAAGTTTATTAGTTTTTCAGTTTAGCCCAAAAAAAAAGTAGATAATGAACGATCAAAAATGGCAAAAATCCTATAAAATGATAAAATTATCATTCGGCCGCACGGTGTGATTTCATTTAAATAATTGTTAAAAATCGGCCGGAGAATATCGTAGGATGTTATATCTCGTTATTTTAGAGTGGTACCATGTAAACCTGGGCCAGAAACGTCATTAGAGCTGGAAGAAAAGAAACAGATTTGGTAAGATTAAAAATATTCACCATGTTGTGAGTATTAGTAAAATATTCTGGACGACAGTGAGATAGCGAGGAAATATCCGCGAGAAAACTGAACTTTAATCAAAATAAAATAAAATGTAAAACTTTGACTCTTACATTATAGTAGAGTAGAGAAAAACCATGGTTAATGTTGTTTTGTCGCAAATGGAATGATATTTTTTCACTGTACAAAATTCACCTGAACAATTTTATTAGTTCCAGCTTTTTCCTTTACGAATCTTTTACATGGTAATAATTAAGGTTTGTGGATTTGCGTGAGGCTGGTTTTTTCCTTTCCTTTGAGGTTATGACAGTGATGGAGAGAAAGTCAATTCTGGCACGTGTGACATCATAACCTATCGGTGCGCAAAGAGTAATATTCCCGACGAATGTTTTTAGGAGTGAATGGCTTGAATTTCCGACGGGAATTAATAGCAGCGCACGCAGTTGTGATTATCATTACTGCTAGTACTATTAATGCTTATTTTACCTGACAGTTCCGTTTTCAGGAATACTGGTGCGATTAAATCAGATCGGTAATTCTGCGGTTCAATAAGTTAGCCGACGATGCGACTACCGTATGTGAGATTTAAATGTTCGCGGAATAGTAAGTTGATAGAAATATCACACTTGATCGAAATTTTTTGGAACAGTAATTAAATTAAAGTTGCACTTCGATGTGGCGGAGAATACGTACCTTTTTTAAATCCGGCACAGGCGAGATATAATATTAACCCTTATGTGCACATCTACCTACGCTATTACACATCCGGGGTACCTGCGTACCCATGGATTTTGTTGTTTTTGTTAATTGTTAAACAACAATAAGAGGTTTTATTCACGTCTGCATTTTATATTAGATATTTATAAATGTAATTAGCACGTTTTCAGGTATAAAAATGAGTACATGTAAAAAATTAGGCCAGGTATACGAGGTAGAGATAATAATCGTTACTTCATTTCATACGTTTTGATGATTATCAAAGGCGGCAACAACGCTTGCGCGAGGACAAAACAGCTCCTATTCGAGATATATGGAGCATGCTGAATAAAAATCTCTTGTCAATGTACAAACCCACCAATGATCGACGAACAGCTTTTTTCTTTTAGCGCTAGGACCAAATTCACTCAGTATATTCCGTCGAAATATGGGATAAGAATATGGTGGATATAGGACGCGAAGAACGTCTACCCTTTACAAGGCATTTTGTACACGGGGAAACGGGGAACTTTCGCGAAGTAAATTAGGGTAAAAGAGTCGTGAAGGATCTTCCGAAAAGTCGCAAGATCTCTGGGAGAAATGTCTCGATGAATAATAACTATTTTACTTCGCCGCCGTTTGCTAAACATCTAATCTCGTCGTGAAATTTAACCATATGGTGGTTGGCACGTTGAAAAAAGAAATAAATCGCACATTCCATAAGGTTTTGCACCTTCAAAATCAAGAGAGGAATTTTCGTCGTTGTTTGGATTCCACGAAAAAAGGTAACTTTATGTTCGTACATGCCAAAAAAAAAAAGCTAAAGTTTCTATATTATTGTCTACGATGCACACAGATAAGAAAAAAAAAAACAAAACGGGTATGATTTTATTTTACCACAGGTATAAGGCTGGGGTCGATACGATGGACCAGATGGTTGGTCGGTACACGTGTCACCGACGCACTAACCGCTGGCCACTGGCTTTTTTTTTCTTTCAATATTGTTGATATAGCTTGTCTAGAGCTTCGTATGTAATTTATTACAAGAATGATAAAATGATACAAAAAAAAAAAAAAAAAACTCATGAAAGGAGACATTTTTTTTAAAGACAGCCAAGTGAAGAGCTCGCTATGAAGATAGATCTCAAAATAAACAAGTTATGCGGAATTATTCATCAAAGTTGGGCATAGAGAGTATCTTAGGCAAGTTTTACCTCCGACTGAGTTGCCGGCTGGGCCTCAACCTTACGCAAGACCTAACGTGTCGGATAAAAGTGACTACTGGATTGTGTCATCTGTATTATAAACAAGCAATAAAAAAACGCAGAAAAACTAGAAAAAGTTATTGCTAATTGTGAAAAGGCAGTATGTAATGAACATGTGATAACAGTAACAAAATGTGAGGAGTGTGTGAAATGAATAATGATCTATTTTTTTCAATATATACTTATAAATAAATAAATTTTGCAGCATAATAATTTGTTATTATTTATTTAATAGCTATTTATATTTATTATTTGTACAATGAATAATTTAATAGCACATGATATCTGTGTAACAACAATGAAATTCTACTAAAATCATGTGTTTTCATATGGGGGGGTACCTGAGTACCGGGGTGTGTTCAGCGTGTTGTTTTTTTAAAAATTGAAACAATATTTTTTAACATCGCCATTCGATAGAAAAAGGGTTAAATCACTGAGGATTTGGAACAATATTGAGGGGGTCGTAAAAAATTTTCACAAAATGTCCGCTAGTGGGCGTCCGTAGCCCCGGGTGTGCACATAAGGGTTAAATACAGTGCGCGCTTTCGAATTCGCGCGGAAGAGAAATTAAGTGTTTTCGAGCAAGGTAGAACGTTTAGCGCTGTAGTTCTCGAAAGGAAATACTTCCATTTGACGTGATAATTGTATTACAATTTAATAGGATCGCTAAAGTTTGTACTTACTGATGAGTGGTAGGACTGATGTTAATTTTCAGAGGCTCGCTACCGGATTCGAATTTATTCGCTATTGTGACGTTGTGTCCGAAAAGGCAGTATCGTGGCATTTTTACACCGACTACTCCAGCCAGAACTGAACCCGTATGTATACCGATTCGCATCTGAAAATAATTCTTCTATTAGTAATCCTTACCGTTAGCACGCATGAAAAGTTATTTTTTACTAGATTAGATCTGCGGCGAGACGCAATTTAAGAATAGAATAGCTTAATGTTCAGTCATTCTCTTTTCGGCTTTCGACGCGGGAAAGAATCGCATTCGGTTTATTTTCGATTGTAACTTGTCTACAATTCCTTAAAATTTTAACGAAATCATGAACCTTTTAACAAGGGCACAGACACCGGCACGGTTATAAAACAATTAACCTGTTAGGTTACCGGCGAAGTACCGGCAATCTTTTGATTTCGTGTATTATATACGCTTCGTTCCATTCTTTTTTTGTTTTTTTTTTTTTTGTTAATACTTGCATTATTATTACTATTATATATGTATAAAAAAGTTCGCATTGAAAATCTGTTCGTGCGTTAGTGGTGCCTTTGTAACGGGAGTAGCAGATTTTAATGGTTTCCCGATTTGTTACAAACAAAAGGGGCTCTGCTAATTTTTACTTTTAAAATTGACTTCGGTTTTGGCCGTTTGCCTGATTTCTTCTGCTTTTTATAGGTATACACAATTTTTGTTTTTATACGTAAAATCTTTTTCGCCTCCACTACTTTGTAGCCATGGATAAAGTTCACCAAATATTTTGGAACGTCACGTTACAGGTTTCTAGCGATCAGGAAGGTAACAGGAGCTTAGAGTTACAAAGTTATAAACTTTTAAAAAACGGTGTAACTTATATGTATAAATAAAATGGAACTAAATTTAAATATGGTTTAAAAACTAAAGCAATTTGAGATCTAGAGAAGATAGTTATTATTTTAATATCTCGAAACTTTAATTAATCATTCGAAATGAAATGAAATACGTTGTCTAAATTTAAATATTATATTTTTTATAAATTACATAATAAACAAATTTTCACGCAATTCTAATAAACGCCATTGCACTCGGTAGCGTTTATCAAAATTCGCTTTAGACAATATTTATTACTCACGGCTGGTGAATGAAATTACTTTAATCTAAATTTAATTATACTAAACTTAAAATAAAGCTCTAAATTAATTTGCTGAAACAAATCAAAAATAAAATAGTTCGCCGGAGGAATTATGAAACAGCGAAGCGTCAGACATCCTAATAAAATGAAGTAGATTTTGAATTTATAACTGGGTTAAAAACACTAAAAAAATATCAGTACTGTTTCGGTAAAGATCGCCGTTAAAAATGTTGATGATTGTGTAAAATTTCAGAGTTGTTCTTGGTTGCGGCGCCAGTTATCATCACACGGTATGCTATGCGCGATCATCATCATCATGTTGCACGGTACATAAAGGGTAAGGTGCTCTGCTTATATGCAGATTTAACCGGAACGTAAATAACGTCGTTTCCAGCTGATTGTAACGCACACACGCAACGACAGTTTAACCCCCCGGTTCCTAATCTTTCTAATCTTGTTACCCCCCCCCCTATTTCCTATTTCCTATTTCCTATTTCCTATCAGGGAAACTCTGATTCCCCCATCACAATGTTATTAATGAATACAATACATACATGGTGTGTCCAGAAAGTCATGATTTTTTTGATTTTTTTTTTTGCATTTATTGGCGAGACCTGCAGTACAGAGTGTTAATATTCTTCAAAGTAGGCACCATTGCCATCTACACACTTTATCCCCACCGGTTCACCCGTGCTTGGTGAGCCACCTGGAAAGCCTCGACGGGAACCTTCTCTAAAGCTGCTATCACAGGCGCTTGAATGGTCTCAATGCTTTCAAGCCTGTGTCCTTTGAGTGCGGTCACCCCAGTGACAGGGTTGTCCAAATAATCTAGTTCAATTTCCACGCGTGTCTTCAGTTCACTCGCGTCAGCACTCGACTGGACCGGTGTTCGTTCGTTACAAGTCTTTCGTAACAATGGTGAACACAGAACTTTTTGGATTGTTCAGGGTGTCAGCTAACGCCCGAACGCTCATTCGACGGTCAGAACTCGACAATTTACGAATTTACATTTTCTTCGTTTCTACTTGTGGTTGGTCTTCCAGAGCGAGGGTTATCGTCTATCGTTTCCTGGCAGTCTCTAAACATTTTCACCCATCTCGTAACTCGCGCATAACTCATAGCAGACTCCCCATAGGCTTGCTTTAGCATTGCGTAAGTTTCGGCATCTTTTTTGTCGGGCTTTATGCAAAACTTGATCGCCCAACGTTGCTCGATTGAATCAGCCATTGCGCGTCGTGTGACGATCCACCTAACCAAACTGATTTCAGCGCACAACAGGCAAGCGGGGTGCGACAAAAAAAAACATGTTTCACGACTTTCTAAACACACCATGTACTGTACTTTATTAATCATACTAGACTGTACAAAAATAAACATTCTTACAAGTACATTAATGATTTTTAGTGTGAAGGTTGGAATTGTTTCGTATTCGAAAGTTTTTTAATGTCAGGTTTGGGTCATGCTACACATTGCGACGATTTCTGGCCCCTGTTTTTACTGCCACTAAAGTGTTGGGAAATCACTCTCACATCTACAAGTAGTAAGAAACGGTATTACGATTCTTAGATCAGCTATAATAGAATAATCAGCACCTACTTTTTTCCAAAATGTGCGGAGGTCATAATTTTGAAATTCCACTTTTAAAGTGCTATCCTCGCGTAGTACCAGAAATTATACTCTAGCTGACACATCTTCGTCTTCAAAAATTTTTTCATCTCTAGAAAATGGTCTTAATATCCAAAAGTCGAATTGACGATTGTTCATATGTCCGGGAAATATTGCCGCAGTGAGTTAATTATTGCAGATGAATATTTCACCATGGAATTTTCAAACGTGATTTTTCCGTCTTCTTCATGTACCAGTTGCTCACACAGCTGTGTAAACGTCGATATTAATAATTATAAAATTTATCATCTATTACAAGCTGCTTTATTAGCCTCGCAGAGTAGCTATTTTACCTCGGTGGCGGTAATTAACTTCAGGCTCGAAACCTCCTTAGGTTTAACCAGCATGGATAGAAACATACATATAGGCTATTCAATTATTGTAACTGACGAAGTTCGTTCGCAGTCAATTACGGCAAATTAGTGTCGTCGATTTATTCGTAGCGAGTTCAATGACAGAGCAAGCAGTGCGCGCGAAATATGTACATACAAACGGTACGAATGATATGAAGATAAAAAGGCGTGTCATCTGTACTTCAATTCCCCTTGATTGCCGTTTGTTATTATTTCGTAGTTAATCGTTTCTTTCGTTCATTCGGTGTTCTTCTCATTTCTGGAAATAGAAAGGTGACAGGAGTAACGAAGTAAAATACGTTACCGACTGGAATGCTGGAACTCGTTTCTAGTCACGTTCCTTGTTAGCTTACACATCACTATTACTTTCGAATATAAAATATGTGTGGTATTAAACGTACATTCTTGGACGCCTCGATGAATCTAAAGCGGATATTATGAAGACCACGGATCGAATAAGCTGTTTAATATCTCTTCTGGGTGCGAATTTTAATTTTGAAAACGAACTTATCAGCACGTAAAATTAGAGGTATTGTGTTAAATTAAGAGTTACTACTTTACACTTCATAATACGCATACGGATACACACACACACACACACACACACACACACTGGCGAGGCTTGTTTAGAGATATAAGGTAATTTATATACGAAATAAAAGAGGGAATTGCTTTTGTTTTTGACTTATCTCTCAGTATTAATAACGAAGAATTATGTTGCCTGCGCCTAATGTTAATAATACAACAGGTAGAGTTCCGTTATTGCCGAAGTCGACTACTAGTACGGATCAGTTCATTTCAAATTTAAAGTTCGAAATAGCAAATCCCGCTGGTGCTGAATAACGTTCTTGCTTAATTTTAATATCGTTTGCGCTTGAAGTATTTTTGATTTTTAATATTGCAAGAATCGTTATCCTACTTAAAGGCTATGTTTCGGAAAAATGAAGAGAAAGACGCGAAATAGAAAAAAAAAAATCACAGAAAGGCAGTATCGCTGCTGACGGAAAACCATTTGCTTTGATATATGTGTTTTATGTATGTTCACAATGCGGCTTTTTTATTAAAATAATTGCACTATCGGATGACGGCTGTATTATTACCGCACTTTAGTAAGCCAGAAAAAAGATTTATCGGATTCTTCGGAAGCATTAATTCACTTATCTTATTTTCAGTTAGGAAAAACAAATCAAAGAAACATCGGTAGAGGTGAACGTAAAATAATACCCGATTTAAAACCGGAAATAGACTTTAATTATACTGAATTCTTATCAATCGATTATATAATTATTATCGTTGATAGAATTGAGTGGAATTCAAAAGAAATCTCAATGAGCTAAGCTCCAAATTATTTTGTTGCGTTTACGAAATGAATATTGTGATCTAGGAAAATGAATATCGTTAGAGAAAAATTATAGTGAATTGTATACGACTTCTAAAATACCAAATGTAGAAATAAAGCTCACATACATAACGCATACAGATGTGATAGGCTAAGATCTATTGTACGTAATTTCGCGGCTGTATCTTGAATTTAAACCATATTTAAAAAATGTTCGAACTACGACTCATTCTAAAAAAATTCTAAAATTTTTCGTCATCATTAAGTTCCGAAACTAAATAGTTCTATATATTCTAAAAACACCTTCGTTTTTTTTAATGTTTTGCAAGAACACTTAGCTCTGTTGATTTGACGTTTTCTTTTTAAAAATGTTAAACTTACACGATGGATATAATTAGGAAAATAAGCATGGTGTCTACCGCACATTGCTTTCCTAGTTTTCTTTGCTTCCTAAGCGTCTAATGATAGTTAACTCTAAAATAAACAACATAATTTAGAAAAAAAAAAAAGTTTTAAAAATATACAGTTACAAGATTGCATAAAATGCGAACCAATCAGACTGATCGAGTTGACTGATTTTGACTTGACGTGACAAAATGGAATTTGGCGTGAAGGGGACTTGGAACTATGAATATGCAGCATTGTAGTAAGATTAACAGAGTAAGATGAAGATAAGCAGAAAAGGAAAAAGATACAGGTCACTCGATATGTTCGGAAAAGGGAAGCATAAAATGTAATACGGTTGTATACAGAAATGAATATATGGAAGAAGCGATATACATACATTATAGGGGATAACGTTTCTTTCCAACTCTCGCTTAACCAGTGTTTCTTATGCGAATAGCCGTATAATATTTTCGTTTCATTCGACTATGCGTATTGTCTGTGAGCTCGATGTAATGCGCTCATACGCATGAAAGTTGCGATAAATAAAACTGCATGTTTTCTTTCTAGTATTTTCAAGTTTAAACCTGGGCATTTCATTGTCGATTTTATATTACGTATGGGTTATTTCTTGATTATGCCTGTATGGTTTTTTTCAATACTTGACGAGAAGTTGGAAGAGAAAAACGGCAGTTTTTAATTGCGAGAATCAGATCTATGTTTTCGTATCGGTATCGAGTAAAATTTGTTCATCCACCGCGGTAAAAAAAAAGCTATTCTTAGAAAAAACCGATTTGGAATATTAAAAACGTTGTTTATATCAATATTTTAATATTCAAGCAACAATGCAAGCTTTATGGTCGACAAGGATAGACTGAAAAATGGCGAAACGAAAGATATAATTTCAACGGAAAAAATCTAAAAAAGGAAGATAAGAAAACGATCACAAATGTTTCGATGTAAATGTGTCGGTTTTTTGCGTGTTTTGAGTACCACCGAAATAAATGACTGGGATTTACCGGGATCACTGTTTCCTCTCGATTCCATTCTTTAGCTATTTAAAAGCAACGTGGCTGCTGGCACCGTACTCTCACTATTTTTCACTGACAAAAGCGGTTGATTTAATGATAATTTTTCTTTACTTTTTGCGCTCCATTTTCAGTGTAGAAAACAATGCACACTGTAGATGGTATTGGAGGAAGTCGAAAAAATTGCCACGCTTTTGCAAATAATCATCTGCCTTGTCTTCATATATATATATATATGTATATATGTATATATATAAATATATATATATATATATATATATAAATATATATATATATATAAATATATATATATATATATATATACATATATAAATATATATATATATATATATATATATATATATATATATAAATATATATATATATATATATATATATATTTATATATATAAATATATATATATTGATACGAATTCGGTATTTACGGCGCTATCTAGCGATGATGTCGAGCAGGAAATTATTCTCCGATTAAAATCGATCTCTCGGCATCATCGTATTGTTCGTTGTCGGCGAAGAATACGGCCGGGATATTTACACAACCGAATTTGTTATTTCCGATTTCTGTTGAATTTCTCGCCTCGGGAAGTGTTAAGGGGTTGTGTAAGTGTTCTGGTATGTGCGGTCTGCGACAACAGGATAGCGTCTGTCGGCCGCGCGAGCCGTGTGAGATGAGTGTTACAACGGCTATGTAATATTAAGTGATAAGGATTTCGGCAATGTACCGTTAGTTTTGTTAAATTATTATCGAGCGGATTTAGTGAAATAAATGTACCGTTAGTTACCGTTGAATTGAGCACGAAACGAGTCGTCATAATACTAGTCAAAAAGTACGTTAACCTAGTCGCCGTATAGTAATATTTTGTGCGGGGCAATTTTGGCCAAATTTCTTGTAAAACTCATTTATTTTTCGGGTACGCGCGACCACAGTCAATTTTTATGCGAATTAATGTTGTTTTTACCGAATATACGCGTTTTTTGAGACAAGCTGTTTTTTTAATTGAACTCGTGGTGCGGAGAGTCGGATTCGCAATTATTTCTGATAAGTTTCCGGTGTGTCGATCGTATATGAAAATCTAGTCCTCTCATAGAAATAAAGAATAGTCAACAACAATAAGAAAAGATAAGAGTAAAAGAAGAGAAATTCATTTCAATATATATATACATGTAGACCCTTTTTATCGGAAGTATTATTCCACTAAATTTAATATCATCTCTTGCACCGGACTATTCTCTGAGCTCGCTGGTATTTCACCCACATTTCTGCTGCATTACGATGGACGATAGAATAAAATTTAACGGCCAGCTGGGCGAACCTCACCTATTTATTCAGGTATATGTATATATAAAACAATGAGATTAGACAAATGATATTCCCGCAGCCAAAGTAAATTTAAGACATTTAATATCACGCTTAACGGGTACAAGAATATTTTATTAATATTAGTTATTATTATTATTAATAATATTGTTAGTAAAAAAAAAAACGTTCAATTCTGGATTAGCGGGTAATTTACATTTGATTGAGTCGAAGCTCTTTCTTATTTGGTCGTTGTTAGCTGACGTTAAAGTTACGTTATTTTGAATATTTAGTCCTTGTTTCGTCAGGACATTCCACACGAGTTAGGTAAAAATGTAAATGTCTTACCGAATAATTGTGTGATGCTTTAAGCGTATAACGGCTATTATATCACTTCAGCCTTAATTACTCCGTTAATTCTCTAGAGAATAACGTCATTCGTTACTATCATGTACGGGGACATCCATTAATTACGTGAGCTCAAAATGGGGGGTGGGGCAAAAAAATCTTATTAAATCTTATTTAAACTGAGAGAGAATAATTGAAAATTACACGACAACTTTTAAATAATATAGATTATTGTATAGATAAAAAAAAATTGTTAAATTTTCTTTTACTTTTTTTCGAGCGTTCATTCTGCCCGTTGACAAAAAATCTCATGGCTCTTAAAAACTTTTATTTTGAGAATAAAGAAAGTAAAAAAAAACAAAACAAAACAAAAACAAAACAAAACTGATATAGTACACCAATGCCTGTGGAGTGAATGAAAAATTAGGGAAGGTGTGTTGCTGTCTATTTTTACTTTTAATTTTACTAAATTTAAATAAAATCGTTATAGTACACCTTAACGTTGTATTATTTTTTTGCTT
Organism: Icerya purchasi; assembly: GCA_039619475.1. NCBI lineage: Eukaryota > Metazoa > Arthropoda > Insecta > Hemiptera > Monophlebidae > Icerya > Icerya purchasi. The sequence goes on along the minus strand of CM077116.1, from coordinate 261,209,410 downwards.
TATAAAAATAAATTTAGTCCTTTAACAGCTGTAGTGTAAATCTCACATAAAGGGGTGGGGGGTCCCACCAAATCTCACTAAATTTCACCAAAAGGGGGAAGGGGTCCTCCAAATTGAAAGAAAAACAGCTCACGTAATTAATAAATTATTCCTATCATGAAAATTTATTTTTTTTTTGTTTTTTTTTTTTTTTATGAACTGTGCGCGGTTGTAGCGTATCCAATGGGCGGCTTTCGAAGGAGTACATTATATGTGTACAGAGATATTTAAATGATCAAACAACTCATAATAGAGCACGTTAAATCTTGTAATGTATGCTATCAATTCGTGCGCGTATGATTTTGTATGTCAGCTATATTGTTTAAGTATCACTCTAGTGATTAATTCGAAACGGTTCTAATATCAGTAGCGAGTAACTATTAGAAATGTAACGAAATCCATACCTGTTTTCGTTAATACATAGTAAAGGAAAGTGAGTCCTCGGTAGTTGGGCATCGGGGACTGTGAAGTTATGGTATAAATATAAAATAAATAAATACCTCGTGATAACGGACGAAATATGTATGAAATAATTTTCTTTAATAAATCAAAGGAAATTCCTTATTTTCTAAAATAAGGTATTTATTTTAATTTATTAAAGTAAATTATTTCATACATATTTTGTCTGTTATCACGAGGTATTTATTTATTTGATATATATATATATATATATATATATATATATATATATATATATATATATATATATATAACTATTAGAAATAGTCGAAAAGGAAACTCTAAGTTTACGATGATTTCTTTTCTGATGAAACCGTGTTAGGCGGATTTATATATATTTTGCCGCATCCGAAAGGTTTCATCTCTTGCCTTCAGAATTAAACTAACTTGGCGTACACAGTCAATCCTAATACGAAATCAACAGGTCGTCAACGTGTACAAGTCGAATTTTATGCGTGAAAATATGTGAACGCAGATATAATTAGATAAAGTTGCAACCGGATTATTAAATACGAAAGATATGATAAAAGTCGACGTTAATGTAAAATAGTCGATAAAATACGTAGCCATAAAATTTTGAAGTCGTTTAATTCCGAGTTTATTTATTTATTTATTTATTTATTTATTTATTTATTTATTTATTTATTATTTGTATTATAATAATGAAGCTATTGCTTCGAAACGCGTTAGCATTAATTTTTTAGATATATCATTGTTACTTATATCATCATAAAGTACACGTTTATGTACGTTTCATTTTATATTTATTTATATCGAAACCTGTATTATCAAGTTTGTTATTTACCGCATTTAATCGTATTTCGACTTTATTTAAATTCTACCGTAAATTCGCTAAAACTGATTACAGCGAAGTAATATTTAATCGTATAGTTCTGTGCGCTTTTTTAATGCTTAAATTTAAACGTGCCAATGTTTTCACGAAGACTGCTGTTACTGAAGTGACGGCGTGTGGGAAGGGACAGTTAATTGGGGGGGGGGATTACGAAAGAAAGAAAATCCTCACTTTAAAAATACGTTCGTATCGATATCAGTAGGACAGGCGTGGTAACTCGTTATTTTACTTAATCGCTCTCTCATTAAGAGTATGATCGTATTTTACGAAAAAAGTAACATTTAGAACATGCGCATAAAAATAAGTAACGATAAGGTGTCGAATTAATCGGATCCTTACGCTGGCATTATTTACGCGGGAAATTTCTTATTGATGCGGTCCGAGCTGCAAGACTGGGCGATTTGAGCGCACAGCCGACTTGTGAAATATAATCTCGTTGACAGGTCGCGGTACCGGTTGAACGTCAATTGAAAACTCGGATGGCGGTGTAGCCTTTTGTTTGAAAGTAATACAATCCGCGACTAACGAGAGGGCCGACAAGAAAAGTCGCTGGTCAGAGGAGCCATCGATTTGGTGCAAAGGCTCCACGGCTTTAGCCGAGAAGAAATGGTTGCCGTATTCGCTTCGAATTCTATAATCTGTGGCGCGAGGAAAGAAAAATAGCAAGTAATTAATCATTCTGGACCTTCGTCTTGGCCGAAACTAATTTGCTCTCTGTTTGATGTTTAGTGTGGCCTTTCGTCGTCTACTTTTTGTCGTTTTCTTCCGGTATGCAAGATCGTCTCTCTCTTTCATTTGAGGCACTTTATTTTCACGTTTTTAAAGTTCGGCTTCCTCCGGAAGTGTCGGTGATTTGTTGACTTCATACTAACATAAGACTAGTGCCGTTCTTTCTACTAGTATTAGTTCAATTCTAACGATGGTGAAGCTGAAATGTTTCTTCGAAATACGAAGATTTGTTTAACACCACGGTTTGAAGCGAAACATTTATTTCTGTTAATTTTTTGGTAATGTACAACATTAAAACAATCGCAAATTTGTAAGAAACTTGAAATGACCGCGCCATTTTTACGTTTTGGCCAATGAAAAAGTCCTGAACGACGCTTTTTTACGTCATTCAGAGATTTTGTCCCGTTTTCGCGCTAAGGAAATACGTCAAGTTGGTGAAAAGTTTTTAATAAAATTCGTAGTCGCACCGTAAAAAGCCGTACAATTTTGATATTGTTACATAAACTATGAGTGGAAAATCGACATAGGCGTAGTCAGTTGAAGTTTGATCTTCTATATATAAGTAGAAAAGTTACTGTTACCTGTAGATTCGCAAGCTGTTTTAACTCTATAACCACCGTATGATTTATTTTTATGTTACATTGATACAGGGTCAATGCAATTCAAATGGGAATTATCTATCTGCTGATTGCGATTGTTACAGAGAGATAGGAGTGTTTGTAGCGTAGATAGCAGAGAAGAACAGTTAGTCGATAGTATCGGTTAATTGTTTTTAGTTTTTACCGCGTCGCTCGGTTTATTATTAATTGTCCAGTTACCGTTTTTCGATTAGCTGATCGTGCAACGCTGTATGTTGCTATTGGTTTTGTCCAGTCGACTGTATTACACGAAACATTGTTGATGTACGGCACGTTTAGCTGAACGTCGGTTTTTCTGTTTCGTTTCACTTAATAAAATTATTTCTTTTGAATATTATTTTCTTTTAAATATTATTTTCTTCTGAGCGTTATCTTTTTAAGCTGGATAAATTATGTGAAAAGTGCGAGGCTTATCCTCGTTGGCGCCCGATGATATAGTAATAGGTTATTTTTTATTTTTCGTTATAAAAGCTACACGAAATTCTCAGAAAACTTATTATTAAAAAAGAAAGAAAAAGTTTTCTAAAAACGCGATTGGCTCGGATGCTACTGACGACACGGGTAAAAAGTAAAAAGAAAAGACCACAAAAAGGGACGAAGTGGGTAAATCTGTAACATCGGCTTCCCAGTAAAGTAATCCTTTACAGGTGGTTCCCACAACAGTGTCATATACAATATTTAATTAGTAATTTTGAAGTCATTAGGAAATATTCGAATAAATGAATAGACTCCTAGTTTTGTACAATATCTAAGTTTGCCGATTAAATTTGTCCGCGGAAGAAAAAAGTATTTCGATCTAGTACCGGAAACGTTATTTCCGGTAAATTAAATTTACCGTTATACGAGAGTAAAATTCCTAAAAAGGGCAAAAACTGAGATACTTTAAAAACATCAATTAGATCAAAAACTGAATATCACAACTTCCGGAACTTCCTATTTGCTACTCTGAAATTTCTTTCCCTTCAACTTTTAAGAACAATCTGCCCTGCCCGCCGAATTATTTTCCTCTATTAACGTTATAGAGTTTAGGCTAGTGGCTTTATTCGTGGCAACTTAAGAACAGCTGACTTTCCGGTTCTGCAGAAGTATAAATTCTGCAGCATATCAGAATAACTGATCCAGGACGCATGTAATATAATAAGACTGTATCGCGATGGAGCGAAAACTAAACCACGTCAGAATGCCCGGAATGGAAAGAGTTGACATAGCGGCCCACTCAACTATTATAGAGTTAAGTCCTCTGGTCCACATACACCTTCTGTGCCCAAAAATATCAGATATATTGCAACATTTTCTATGGAGCACTAATGGAATTGGCCCCTTCCATTTTCCAAAAACCATCAAGAAGTTTTTCGGGCCATGCTGGCTTCTCGGAGTGTGAGGTCTATGTGCGGACCACACACGTGGCTGTCTCACAATTACATCGGGTCTACTAAAGAAAGATGGAGCTAATGATAATAAGTGGAATAAATCAGAAAATTTAAATGGAGGTGGTGTGGCTCAGAGTTTACATATAATAAGAGTGGAAATGAAGAAAAAAATTAAATGAAGGATACGTCACAACTGTGTGTAGTGGCTCTGGTGTTCTTGTCTCATTTTTGTGCAAATGCTTCAAAAACATTCTTATCTAAACTTGACAAATGACGCTACTCTTGCCATCATTTGCGCCTCCGGGTGCTTTGAAATCCACGCCTACTCCTGGCACTTTTATCTGAGCCCTGTCATCAGTCTCTCCTTGGTTACCGATTTCTAATTTCACATTTTCCGATTTCCTAGTATGACGTCACCCATGCCCACGCCCTTATGCGGGCAACATTATTATTCTTTAATTGCCTTATCACCCAGATGTGTTTCAGCCGTCCCCACTTACCCTCTGTACCACTAGACAGCCCGACCATACCACTCAGGGACCAGATGACCTCAAAACCCTTATCGGCAGCAAACTAAATATGCTTTACTACACAATGACTCATTTACCACTCGTTCTCTCCAGATGACGCATGCTTTGCAGTCGCCTACCCTCTTTCCATGTTCAATCAACCAATCAGGAGCCAGTATTCCTCCCGATTTTCACATAGTTAGCCTATTGACGTCTATAAAACAACATTCTAATACGTCAGAAGCATTATTAGTCTGTCCTGTAGCAAAATAGTGTAAAGTTTAAAGTGGTATTAGCTATTGTTCAGTGTTAATAAAGTAAACAAAAAAAAAAAAAAAAAAAAAAAAAAGAGTAACAAAGCAGTTAATGGCTGACGTAGACATAGTTCTCGGAATACGTCGAATTTATTTTAGAAGATGAAAGTCACTTTTTCGAGGGTATTTGTTTACGAACACTCAGGCTCGCAAAAAAAAATTGTCCTTTCTCGCTACAAAATCGTATTGCGTACTTTCGAAAGTAGACATCGACGTTCAACTCAAACGTTTTTTTTTCGAAATCGAGGATTCCAATGAGGAGTCGTCTTCCAAGAATGCGGAAATTTTATTCGAACATTTTGAAACAACTTATGAGGGTCTCGAAAACGGTATTTTTCAACTTTGTCTACCAATTAGGTCTAGCATCGTTAACTTAAATGGTTTTTCGTGCTGCCGACAATGCGAGGCGAAGCCAAGACGACTGGCCTTTACTCACGTTGATGCGATTGTTCGCCGGCTGAATATTTCTATGCGACGCTAATGACTACAATTCAAACTGACTATAGCCGCTTGATTTATCGATATATGCAGTTCCCTAAGTGTGTCTAAACTACTGTGTACTAAACTAGCGCCGAATAATTTTTGTCGTCGCCCGGTATCGAACCCGAGACCTCCGGATCGGAAGTCAAGCGCTCTAGCCACTAGGCCAAACGCGACGACTTATATATAGTAAGCCTATTATAACATGTCGCGTAATATGCATCTGTACACCAATACATGCGGACAGCTTAATATTTAAAGTTGAAAAAATATGATCTTTGAGAGTTTAAAATCCAGGAAGGACACGACAAAGTCAAAAATCAATAAATCGTAAACAAAAAGGTGCCTTTAAAGAGTAGCAATCTATAATAGAAATAGTACATCTTAAGGGAACATTTTATCATTTTCCTTCCACCATGTTGATCCAGAGTCGTTTTTTTCCCCAATAGGGTAGTATAAGTTTCAAACACCTCTTCTGTATTTTACTTGTTTTATTTATTTCTGTTTTCTTAGCCTCGCCCCATATTTGAATTCTATATAATATTCTAGACTATTATTGAATTATAGTATACACGTAAAGTTCGATGTGATAGTACTTCCTTTATTTTATATAAAGCTGGAATTATCTGTCTTATTTTCGAGTTTAAACATTAGATGTGTTTTTTCCGGTTCAAGGATTTATCAAAATATATACCTAGATATTTAAAGTCATGTTTAGAACTGTTCCGAATGTGTAATACTTTTGATTTATTTATATTTATACATAACCTCCTATCATGTGCCCATTTAAATGAAATCATCTATATCCTCTTGTAATAATTGGTCCGCCATGTCTAAATTTTTATGCTCCATTAAAAAGGCAATATCATCAGCAAAAACATATACCTTTGCATTTTTAATATGCTTGCGTAACGAGTTAGTGTAAATGAGAAAAAGGATAGGAGCGAATACAGTACCCTGACCAACTCTGTATTGAATAGTTTTTTCATTACTTTTATTCCCCGAGATTTTGACCATACTTTTCTTAGTTCTTATATAATTCTTAAACCACTTAAGTTGATTATTTTTAATGCCCAGATTTTCCAAGTCCTTGATCAATAATTCATGGTCAACTAAATCAAACGCTTTGGATAGGTCAATAAATGTAATTTAAGATTGATTCCCCATTGATAGTCCTGTATTTATCTTATTTACAATCGTTCTCGATAATGCTGTCGTGAATCTTTTTTTTCTAAAACCGTGTTAATTTTCATAGAGTAAGTTGGTTTATTTCCACATAATTTCTTAAATGTTTATCAATGTAGTGTTCTAAAATTTTATCTATTACACATGTTATTATTATTGGTCGGTAATTTTCAAATTGATTTTGCACTTCTTTTTATATATCGGTCTAACAATACCTCTTTTAAGACCATCAGGAGTATTAGCTTCTTTAGGTATGGATATGTATCTTCTCTGTTAAGGTTCTTATCCAAGTCTAATATAAACATCTAAATATAGTGACGTTTACAGTACCGATTGGTTTACTCTTTATTTTTCAATTATACATGTATAAAATATGGATGAAACGGGTGATGCACTTGCATGCGGGAAAAAGGTAAGTAATTGCAAAGTATGCGTCATTTGGAGAGAACGAGTGGTAAATGAGTCATTGTGTAATAAAACATATGTAGCTTGCTGCTGATAAGGGTTTCAAGGTCATCCGGTCCCTGAGCGGTATAGTCGGGCTGTCAAGAGATGCAGGGGGTGAATGGGGTGGCTGGAACACATCCGGGTAGTAGGATAGTTAAAGAATAATAACGTTGCCCACATAAGAGTGTGGGCATGGGTGAAGTCATATTACAGTTTGATGACATAGTGTTTGTTATCGCTTACCTCCCTCCGCGCAGATATTACCCCAGCCACTGTTCCAAAACCATCTCTTTTACTCTACGTTCCTCCCTTTCACAATCGCCTAATTTGTTTACTTTCCCTCTTTATACTCATCTTCTTCTAATTCCGTCTTCAAACAATTCAGTTCTTAGGTTATTACTGTACCTCATCATCTAATTATTTTTACCGAGGTTCATCCCACTGGTGTCGACGTCTCTTTCACTTTCCATAAATCATTCTGTCCTAATTCCTACCTTCTGTTCTATCTGTTATTACTGAATCTCGGCTATTTTTCGTGTGCCATCATCTTTACCTCAATGCTTGCGCTTTAAAATTTTGATCGTTCCCGACTCCTTTATTCTTAAACACATATATCATCCCCTTTCCCTTTGTACAATTACATTATACTGTCTATCCGTTCATATTTACTATCTACGTGTTATTTTTCTATCCAGATAGACTTTTGAGTTCCTAGCCGTATGGATATTCAACGAGGAGACCGACTTTGATGCTCGTTCTGTCATCAAAAATGGTCATCCTGCATAAAAAGTTTTTTCCTCTAATCTTGTTTCTTTATATGACAAACTTTCATGGGTCCAAGTCATCTGTTACTTTTTTTAAATTCATTATTCGATTCCCTCCTAGATCTTGTGTATCTAATTCAATTTCTTTCCCCCACGTCGTCGATTCGCTATCACCTCCATTTACCGCTAACGTTTTCACTACTCTGTTCTTTCTTCATCTACATCTCACCTTCTTCATCACCTCCATTACATCCGGACTAGCTTACACCATCTGTGATGCTAACCGCGTTTTGTCTAAATGTTTGTCTCTCTTTTTTCATTTTTTTAAAATATTCTCTCCTCTATCGTGATTTATTACACAACCCGAACAATCCTATAACACTCCTTTCGTACCTTCCCTTCTTTCATTGAATATAGTGCCTATTCTCGCCACCTTTACATCTTTCATCTCCGATGGTATTCGTAATAGTCGCACTCTTTAATTAGTCGTTGGATCCATCCTCTTTGTGCCTATGGAATAAAAAAAAAAAAGAAAAGACGTCCTAACGAAATATCTTCATATTTAGAAGTCTTAAGCGAAAAAGGTAACTGGAAAATCGATGCGTTGAAGTGCGGAAAATCCGTAGGCAGCAAAGAATACATTGATTCTGAAGAGGGGTTGAACATTGAACGTCTACATTCTGTGATATGTCATCGAAAAACGCTAAAAGATTACCGACATGAGATATCGTACGAATAGGAACGAATAGCGTTGATAAATGTATTTTAATCAGGTAGATAGAAAGAATAACGATGATCGCAAAAAAGAACCCACTGTCCCGATGGAGATAGATACCGTATTGCCGATGAGCGGACAAACTCGAAATCCAGCCACGGTAAGTGGAAGTGGACTCGGTGTAATCGGGTTAGATCTCTGTTACAGTTGTATAGTACCTTTTTACACTAGGAAATTCGTTGCAACGTAGAAAATTCAACGATGACATTATTCCGGACTATTTTTATCGATACGCCACCGTTCCAAACGTAGCCTGTTCATTTCTCACTCGGCTATAGAACCTGTTGCTATTTTATAACCCGAAATTTCTCGCCAACAGTCCGAAGAGCAGCATCGAGCGTTTACGAACTGTCGAGTTTAATGTCGCGGTTCGAAATGCGGAAAGGAGTTTAAAATCTGGAGATTAGACCAATTGAATTCGCGAACTGGACTAATTTAATCCCGAGTCAAATATTTAATTCGTCAAGATACTGCTCTAGAGAAATTTTTCCCGAAGTAGAGTCGACATGGAGTTTCTTTAATCGCTCGTCCACTACTTTGAGAATTTCATTAATTTCATCTTGAATTAGCGACGAAAGTAATGGTATAATAGTGTCGAACTTCTTCTGGTATTTTGCCACTACCATAAAACAGCTTTCGGCTATCCTATGTGTTGCATGGTCCGCTCTGCTTCGCAGAGTGTTCTCTGGCTACTTTTCATTAGCTATCATAATTCCGTTTCGCTCCTTGCGTTTATTTAATAAGGAAAAGCGTGCGAACAGGGTTCTGGCCGCGTTCACAGTTGTCTTTCGGTGAACACGTTCGTATTGTGCTTGTAGCCGGCTGAAAATTTCGCAGCGGCGAGGTCAATATTTAAGTGTAAAGCGGAACAAGGCGCGATCTGTACAGGTGCGGGAATTGCATAGTGCCGGGAGATGATTAAAGCAGCCAAAGCGTCGCCGAGTTGACAAATATTCGGCGAGCGAGTTTGTTTTAAGCAGATTAAAGAGTCTAGATTTGTTCGGGCTGCTCATTACATCAGCATGCAACGCGCCGACATTTGTTATTAGGATTAAAGTAACATGCTGCGACATGTAGCCGGCAGGTGGCGATGTTGCACTTAGTCTAGCCTCGCTCGAAGTAAATTCGGAATTTCTTCTCCGACTAAACCAGCCGTTCATAATTAAATTTAACGACCTGCGAGTAATTAATTCTATCCGCTACCCTTAAAAACGGCTCGTTTTCGCGCTTAGCAATTAATTCCATTTTTCCTCCGAGTAATATAACGACGGTTCGCAAATTAAACAAGCTCCAGGTCGCGCCTTCGCCTTAACCGTATATTATTTTCCTTACAACTAAGAAGAAAAAATAAAAATCGAAGGCGGATTTTAACTACCGGTTGCATTTTGCCTAATATAGGGAAATTTGAAAGTTACAGTTTCTTTTTGGGTAGACACCGAATCGATAATTCGACCAGAAACGCAGAAAACCTATATACGGCGCAGTTTTAAGAGTGCCGATTGAAGGATTTATTATGGCGTCGTTCATGAAAAAAATCGGCTCTTTGTCTCTTAAATGCTCCTATTTTCACTCGTCATTTGCTCGTTCGTAGCATAATTTGAATGTTATTTTTTCGTATTTCAGATTTTTAGCAGAAAAACCGGCAAAACAGGCAAATGTCTGCTTATTGAACATGGCTGCCATCACTATATCAATATTTTTGAATCCTTTTATTAATTACCAATATGTTCGTATCGTTGTATTAATTTTTTTGTTTTTTTTTGTGAAAGCAACATCCTGTACCGTGTTTAACTGCTGTGGCTATTACAGTACGAAGATGCGCAGTTTCTTTTTATAGATATCTGATTATTCCGCTAGTTCTGATAAATTGTGTTATGGATAAAATTGCATCGGGGGAATTCTCAAGAATGTTGGTGACTGTTTTGTTATTAATTGAAAGGGGCCGGTGAGGTGATAATGCTGGACAGTCGCATAGTATATGAGGAGTTGAGGGAGCAACATCTTGGCCACAGAAAGGACAATTCGTAGGAGAGGGGGTTCTTTGCAAAATAAAATTATGCGACATGGCCGTATGGCCTATGCGCAAGCGGCTAAGTGCACAGAAATCTCTGCGGGAGATGCTTTTTTCTGGCCACCATGGTTCCGTTGAGGGTTTAATTAACCTCGAGAAAGTCTGACACGAGGACCAATGGGTTTTCCATAAGGACGTGAGATTATTCAAGATTATGTTCGAGAGATAAGGTGGAGGTGGGCTGTTACTAGGCGAGGGGCAATATATTTCTGCTCGGGCGGATGTATCGACGCGTTCATTTCCAGGAATCCCTGCATGGCTGGGCGCCCACAGAAAGGATACGGAGCACTGTCTCTTGATAAGTTCGTATAATACCTGCTGGGTTCGAATTGCTGCAGGATGTTTGGTGAGGGGATTAGAAATTGTCAATAAGGCCGCGGATGAATCAGATACCAGCAGGGCTTTCTGTGATGTAGGCTCTGTAAAAAGAAAATATTCCAAACAGAAAAATACTGCGTATATTTCAGCATCCAGTACCGAGCAATTGTCATTCAGTCGAATGCTTCGAATCACGTCGCAGACTTCAAAGGAACAGGCGGTTGGGGAAGAAGTAGCCTCTGGGGTGGCCTTGGCAGCATCCGTGTAGAAAAAGAGGTGGTCGGGGTATTTTTGCATTGTTGCTGTTGTCAGCTGAACGATATTCGGGTGCAGGGGTTTATTATACTTCGTCAGGGAAAAGTTAACATCAACGTTTAAAGGGGCCCACGGCGGAATCATGATGTTAGGAGCTAGGTTAGGGAAAGGGATTACGCTCACGTTGTGCTGTGATAGGAGAGCCAGGATTTCTGGGAGAGGGTCATTAGGGAACTCTGGGGTGTTGGGGAGGTCATTTGTGTCAATAGGACAGGCGCGTTTACTAGAGAAAAGAGCGAGGGTCTCACGGTGGTAATAATAGGTTCGGAAATACTTTAGTGGGGGAGTGCCTAACAAGGCACACAAACTTACAGACGGGGAAGTTCTATGTGCGCCAAGTATCGTGCGGAGCGCCGTGTGGTGTATTGAATCAAGGGATTTAAGTAAAGAGGGACTGGCTGACGCATACGCCTGGGACCCGTAGTTTATTCTGGAAATGACTAAGGATTTGTATATGGAAAGGGGAGTTTTCGGAGGTACATTATACTTTGTGTTTGATACATATTTAAGAATAGATAGGAATTTATGACATTTAACTTTAAGATTTGATATGTGGGATCGCCAAGTTAGCTTTTGATCGAACAGTAGTCCAAGGAAAGTAGCAGTAGGGTGGAAATGAAGTGAGGAATTTTCTAGATTGAGGCGAATGCTGGAAGAGTTTTGACGTCCCCTATAGAAATCAACACAGATAGACTTAGATGGAGAAAACACAAGACCATTATTGTTACACCAGGATTGTAGTTTTGAAATAGTTTTTTGTAGGATTTTTTGAGCATTTGCTGGAAAACTGGAAGACAGGGAAATGTTTAAGTCGTCAAAGTAGAGCCGGGCGTTTACAGGCGGAGCAATACAATCATTTATATCATTGATATGAAAAATAAACAAGGTTGCACTAAGGGCAGATCCTTGTGGTAAGCCATTCTCAGTTTGAATGGTGCTCGATGTTGACGAACCAATCTTAACACGGAACGTTCTGTTTGTTAAAAAATTATTCAGATACTTGGCCATGTTTCCACTTATACCAGCTGTTGTCAGCTTGGATAAGAGGCCGTATCGCCATACTCTGTCGAACGTCTTTTCTATATCGAAAAAGACGGAGTATACATGTTGGCGTCCGTGAAATGCTGTTAATATTTGCCTTTGTAGGCTCAGCAGATGATTAACTGTAGTACGCTTCTTACGCCCTCCGGCTTGTGACGAGGATAGGAGATTATTCTGTTCAAGGAAGAAAAGGAGACGCCGTTGATCTCGTTGAATGAATGAAAATCAGATGGTAATCCCTGATGACAATCTACGTTTGAGATCTTTATTACTCTCTAGTTCTTGATAAACTTGTTCTTTTCTACAGTTATAAATTAAGGATCATGCAGAATTCAGTGGGACACGGCCTTATCTTTTTTCTCATGTTCTCGTGAAATCTGTAATTTTCAGGCACATTTAAAAAGGTCGACACTTTTTCCTCCTTTGGCAGTGGCGCGATACACGCAGCGAACACAGCGTGCTGCTATATGGAGGACTGATGTAACGCACAGCGAGCTAGGAAGCTGTACAGCCAGTAAGAGGATTACGAAAATACGCGCCCGGTACAAAGTGCCATCAAACGTAAAATTAGAGATGAAAAATTTGAATCGTAATCCCCCCGACTATTATTCACAGTACGATGACATCGTTTTTGTATATAATACTACGAAGAAATATTTTAAACGTTAATAAGGGTAGGTTTTAAAAATTTTGGTTGGTGGAACACGATCACACCCATTTCGTTTGTCGTTTTCCCTGGTTAGTGTACGATATCTGTCCGCTAAACCGTATCGGTTCAAGTTCCGAGTTCTTTTGTCGAGTTTCCGGTGATTCCCGTTAGTGAACTAACGCTGCATTTCCGGTTCTTGTAATAAAAATCTCAACAGTAATCAATCGAAAAAAGGAACGATGACCAGGTAGTCACAAAATATCGGGAAAACGGTGAAGATTACTTTGAAACTACCGATAAAAGATATTCGCACTAATTTCGAAATCTAGTCCTCTATTTGTTAAATAAACATCAAGGTACGAATAAGTAATAAAATAAAATTCATTCCAAGTATAAATCGTCGCTTGTGTGAATAAAAACAGAAAGAAATAATTAAGATTTAGTTACACGTGTTTTGTGTTTTTTTTTGCCCCCCTCCCAATATAATTGCTTATGATATATTTTTGAAAATATAAATGTATTTGTCGTTAGGTTTAATATTGGAAAAAGTAAATGATTTTTCTCGACGATATTTATGTGTTTAAAATGTTTCGGTTGTTTAGACTATTAAAGTGTATTAGACATATAATTTTGGCGTAAAAATCTTCAGCGGGCAAACCAGTCATTAGATTTTTAACTATCAATTTGTTTTTCTACATTCCTATAAAAATTTTCATTAAGTATTTTATCTTTGGAATTTTTTATGAAATATTTATTTAACGCATTTTATAAGTAAAGAGAAAAAAAAGAATGATATTATAAGGAAGACGTAATTTTGTAATATTATTTTTGAATATTTCATTCCCCTCGAAATTGTTTAATTTATAATTTTACGTAAATAATATTAATTTTGAAAGGGTTTATTAAAGTAAAAAACAACAAAAAAACATCCAAATAATTTTATTAAAAGTAGTTCAGTTTTCGATATAACGTCGCATTATCAAAATTTTTACTTGCTAATGCATTCTTCTTATTCCTTTGTCCTCCTATAGGACTTGATGACATTATGCCTGATTGTAACTTTTTTACTCTCGCGTTTCCAACAGTTCCGGTTTCTGGCATATTGTTTGTATTGCCGACTTTCCAGTTAATATCGTTATTTAGTAAAGAGCCCAGATAGTTAAACCTGTCTATTACTCCGTATTCGGTAATTGTACTAATTTCGGGCTGGTTATTTTGCAACCTATCAATAATCATTATCTTTGTCTTGTCGGTATTAATGTGTAGTCCTCGTAATTTTTGCTTTATGCGTGATTAAACAAGACTTTGTCACATAACGTATCAATACTCAGGTGTGATAAAATGTTGTTATACGATAAGTATAATTTGGTCAATGGTACAGCTGAGAGAATACTGGTTTGCGTATGTATTCACGCGAAGGTTAGAACGTTTTTTCGATTACTGAACTAACGATTATTTTTCTTCATTCGGGAAACCAAATTTCAAAAGTGTTAAATGAAAGTTAACGGACAGACAGAATTATTCATCAGCTTATGCTTACTTATTGGTTCATTTTTGCTGAGAAACTAAATTTTACTAATCTATATATATATATATATATATATATAGAAATGAATGTATGTATGTCTGTATATCCTCTACGGACTCCGAAACTATCCATCCGATTTTTATGAAATTTGGGCAGAGGGTTGGGGGGAACAGTGTAGGCAAGTTCAAAGTCAAAAAAATAAATAAATAAATTATGAAATTAATAAAAATCGATCGAAAATGCGGCCAACTAGCGCCAAAACATCAATTACCATCATTCCCGATAGATGGCGCCACAGTAAAAAAAATTATTCCAGTACACGTTATTTAGATCGCGGTCAGGAATTCTGTCATTCGTCGGGTTTCGACGAGTTCCTTTAATAATATTGTATATATAAAAATCAAAAATCAATTGCGCATGTATAAAATATCATAACTTGAGAATGGCTCGACCGATTTGGCCTGTCTTTTTTGTTTTTTGTTGTGTTCGTAATTGTCAAGACAAGGTTTGTATGAAAGAAAATTTTAGAAAAATTCATCGAAGAAGTCGGAACATTAAAAGAATTTGGCAAAAATGGCGTCACGATGTGACTCTCAGTTTGTCAGTTCTGCTGTCACATGATTTCATAACAACAACAAATTCCGCATTGAATATTGATATTTTTTTGCGAAAAAGAATTAAATTGAAAACGATAGTTCAGTACACGGTGGTATTCATATCATTAGTGCATTCAAAACCGTAAAATTCATCAATTAAAATAAAATTTAAATAAAACGATTACTATGGTAAATGATAAACTCTAAATAACATTTTATTAATTTCTGGTGTAAATGAAATAAATAATTTATGGTCCGTTACTTTTCTTTTTGCGTTACTGAACACATCAAAACTCCATGACATGATCTACACAAACAAGTCGCACTTCTACCCTAATTACTGTACTCATTGCAGGGAGTTAAAAAAAAAGGTACGTTTTCTATTATTTTTTACAGAGAAATAAAAAATCCCGCAACGGAATTTTTAATATTTGTTACGGGGAATGTTATTCACACCCAAATTCGAAATCCTTACGCAACTACACTAATGCGGCGGTGCGCTACAATTGATGAAAACGGATCCGGTATTAATGGATATAATCAGAAAACGGAAAACAAATTTTTTTGCACATTTTATGAGAAGACCAACATTTCACCTTCTCTAAACAATAATGATAAAAGCGGTAAAATTAAAAAGGGGGCGAAGAAGAAGGATTTTTTGACTCCAAAATATTAAGACATGAACTGGAGTTACAAAAGCAGAAGAATTATTGCAGGTCGCAAAAAGTCGAGACAAATTTCGTCAAATGGTGGAGTCCATGAAAAGTTTGTTAAGCTACATCCGAATCTGGTTGCATGAAGAAGAAGACGGAATGTATCTCTCCTTATACTGTCATCGTAAACAAATCGTTTTCTCTTATATTAGGGACCAGGATATTTCATTTTTCGATTTTTAATGCCTTCGAATAGTTTTCATTGTTCCCCTATTCTTGCTATCACTGGCGCATATATTACATGTTCGGTCTATAATATTTAAAGTAGTCTCCTGATAACCGGAGCTACTCTTAATCTGCACTCATGGTCCACGTTTGTTTTTTGCCGCCCGTCCATTACTCGCGTATTATTCGTTCGTATTCGTGGTTTAATGTGTGTTCGGTATTTTCGCAACATTTGGATATGTTCTCATGAAATATTCAAAAGAGAAAAAAAAGACGAATCACGTAATTTAATTTCTGAGGGCAGCATGATTTTGTGAGCCGAGCAACTGCTCGGTGCGCCGGGTACTAACAATTAAATAACATGACGCGTGATTCGGTTAGACAATGATACTTCGTTTAATGGTTCGAATGCTGCTGCAGTTAACGGAAACGGGTAAACAAAAACGATAGTGCGCGCTAGATTAATACCCCGATAGCTGATGAGACCAAAAATAAATAAATAAATAAGTAAAAACAAAGATAAAATTCGTTTGTTGCCATAATTATTATTTTCGAGAGAGGAATTATCTCTAACTAACGATGATCAGTTTATCATATTTAATTTAAAGTTGTAGCGTACCACACTTAGAAAAAAAACAAAAAAAAAAACAGAAAGAAAACCTCCACCATATATCGGAAAAGAAAACAGGTATAGCGGTATGAGTAAAAGGTCGTTGTAACATTTTTGAATCGTAGCGGACCACATTTACCGTCGTTAAATGGTCGCAACAATAAACTAAATATATAATAAAAAGATGTTGATTGTTTAGCGAGTACGGTGCAAACCGGTCTGCATTTCTAAACACGGTACAGCCTAAATCGGGAAAGAGATAAGAAAATAATAAACGACCGAACTACACAAGTACCGCGAGAACTATCGAGAAAAATGAAACATTCACGTCTCGGCAATCAGATCACGAAAGAAATTTGAAGAGCACAAAAAGATTACCCTAGCAATGAGAAATTTATAACAACTGAAAAGTCCTTGATCCGAAAAATTAGGAAAGATCGTTTGCGAACATCTTGTGTTCCGAGTTATTCAGACCTCTTCCTATTTTCATTTCGGTAAATGTGCTTCATCTGCCCATTCGTTACTCGCATATTATCCGTGTGTATTCGTTTTTAATGTGTGCTCCGTATTTTTGCAACTTTCGATAATATTGTATGAAAATATTCATATTTAAGCGGCGAGTGACAATTTTATATTTCAGTCGTTATTGCGATTTATTATTTATCTTAGCAAGAAAAAAAACTTTAAAAATTCTGTAAAAAAGCTATATATAAAAATACACTTATCACATCGACGCAAATGCCCGTTGCGTTTCAGATCCTAAAATTAACAGTGGAACGTACAAGCGAATATAGAAAACAACAAAGTATCGTTTCAGGTTTATCCGTAGAAACTCAAAAAACTATCTCATAAAGCTTCGAGAAAAAAAATCGTAGAGCCCGTTCTATACTAGCTAGAGAGTTAATTTTTTTTTCAATCGGACATAGTATCGTCGTGAGATCATAAGAAAATTATAAAACCCTCAAAATTTTAAAACTAAACGGTCCAAATTTAAAAATATATAAAAATCGAATTTAAAAAAAAAAAAAGATGTTTAAAAAATTCTACAGTCAGTTCTGTATGAATTATTGATATAATTTTTAGCCCGCGCACCAAGGCTTCCATAATACGGGGAAAATATAAAATTCGAAAAATTCTGATATTTAGGAACCGAATTTTGAAAAAATACACATTTAAAGCGGAAAGACTGGAAACTGAAAAATAGTCCACAGCTCTTTCCATGGTGGCTGGGGGGTCGCTATTTTTTTAAATTAGTGTATTTCAATCACTAAAATATGAGAAAAATACGAGGCCTCCAAAATTTTATAATTAAAGAGCCTAAATTTTGAAAAATAATTTAAGCGTATAAATTCTGAAATGTTTAGAGTGATTGACTTATCACTTAGATTCTGATAAAAAAAAAAAAACAAATTTCATCATTGCATTTAAAAAAATAAATAATGCTAATATCTTATTTTAAAAATAATTCAATTTAATATATTCCTGTCACACATATTACCCTGCTAACGGTTTCAGGGTTTCAGATATTTTAATCTAAATTTTACTTTTTTGATTGATGTATTCGTGTACTTCTTTTTTTTTTTTAAAAAAAAAAATAAATATATGTGAACGCTGCTGTCGTTATGAAAATTTACTAAGTGAAATAATTTAAATTGTGAAGGAACGGGCCGCGAAACGCAAGTGGGAATAAAGGAAAATTAAACAATTTCACTTAATACAGAATGAAATTAGATTTTGTAACGAAATAATACAAAATTTCATTTGTGAAAACAATTTAAAAAAAATAAAAAAATAAAACGTTTGAACTTTATGTGAAGAAAAGTATTTTGGTTAGATAAATATAGCGAAATAAATAATTGTTGTATATACATACACCTATATATATATATATATAAATATGTAATATGTTTTTTTGTTTTCCATTTGTAAATAAGTGAGGAATGCCGGTAGCAAGAAATAAAAAATTAAAAATGTTAAAGACGCCTCTATCACATCGACTGCTAAATGCCCGTTACGTTTCAGGCCTAAAATAACAACAGAACGTGTAAGCGAATATAAAAAACAACAAAATAATATTTGATACTATATTTAAAAAAGATATGTAAAATTTTTTTTTGTTGTCTTTTGTTTAGGATGATACACTATGTTAAGAAAAGATATGCATACATTTTGTTTTGTTTTCTTTTGTTCAATCGTTTAGATTATTCGTAAGTTAAAAAAAAAAAAAAAAACATTATAAAAAGGTTATATGTAAAAAGATAAAGAATCGAAAAAATGGACTGCTACCCCAGTCTAAATTGTCTGCCTACCATATTTGTTACTATCATCTAACTGTTCATTCCAGCTGTGTAGGCCCTCATTTTACGATTTCATTAAATTTATTTAAAAAATTTTTAAGTTTCACGAGAATTGAACGACGCAGGATGATGAGAAATTGCACTTATTTTTTGGATTTTGCTTTGAACAACCGTAGAAAATTAGAATATTAAAAAACCGTTTCCTCAATCTGCTAGTAGCAGACAAGCCAACATTCAGGCAGGACAACGTCTGCCGGGTCCGCTAGTATTTAATTAAAAATAGTATACCCGCACAGACAGACTTAAGTTTAAGTTAGACTTCAAGAATCGTTTCAGTTTCACAACTCCATATACCTCTGCTCTAACAGGAACTTCTGGTTCAAATTTATCAGAGCTGTTTTCGAAGCTATTCAACATTTTTAACTCAGCCCATCCTTATGTGAAAAAACGCGCCAAGTTTTTTCTCGCAGTGAAAGGTACCACTCACTCTATTCGTTCTAAATGAAACGAACGTTTTCGGCATTGAAAAGCAGAGACACGAATGGGTACGCTTAAACAAGAGAGAAAAGATGGACGCAATGTCGAACGTAGCGGACAGTGGTCAAATGCTGTTAACGAAAACTCAGTGACGACTGTATAATCGATTTTACTCCACGGCCGTACTTTATGTCGGATTTATTGAGACAACTCGTGGTAGGCTGTACACGACATTCTCTATCGTGAATCAGGTTTATCGAAAGGCAGTTGTGATCGAGTTTCCGTGAATTGTATCCGGCGTTCATTAGCTAACGTCGTATTATTATTATTATTATACCTTTCTTTAGCGTACTTATTTACTCCCCCTTTTTCAATGTTGACAACACGTCCATTCCATACCTGTTCAAGACTTCATAATGAAGAAAATGGATAACCGCAATTGAATTTCACATCTGGTAACACTTTGTACCGGTTGCTCCACATACGTTACCGGTGTGTTAGAGCGCATTTTCCCTCTACATCATGGCATTTATTATGTGCAAGGAAAAAATAGAACAAAACAGCGAACCTTACTTTTTGAATTTTCCTTTGTAGTTGTTTCGGTTGTGTTTGCGCAGATTACACTTATTTTCCACATATTTTAATTTCCTTTTTGTTTCTCGTGTGTCACACTTTTTTCGGTCGAGTATCTTGTTTGTTACGTATGAAATAATAAACTCTTCATCTTGTACAGTCTCGTGGTTTGAGGTCTATATTAGCTTCCATCGATTATTCAGAAGATATACCTGTACATGTTCATTTTTAAATAACACTAAAAAAAAAAACAATAAAAAAAACAAAAACGTCCGTGGTCGCATATATTACCTCAATCGGTTTGCCATCATGAGTTTGATGCGCGGTACACGTATTGATCATCTTCATGCCCATCCAAGCGATTTGTTGAGCATGTGTTGAACTTCGTTTATGTAATCCGCACGCGACGCAATAAGCATCTCCGATCGTTTCCACCTGTGTTAAAAAAACATATCAGTTATTTAACGTAGTCTTGTAATATTGCAAAAATTTTAGCATCTTTTTACTTTTGGACACTATACTTACAACGCGATGGTGCAAAGAAAACAATTCGAATAGCGATATTTTCAATAGGCGAGAACTGATGTGTGAAATGAAATCAGCAGGTATGAGATTGAAGAGATTACGGCAGTGAGGGAATTATCCGTTCCTGCCGAAACAGCGTTTAATTTTCTCCAAAAGTGTTTTGCCTCTCTCGTTGCTTAAATTTCTTATTTATATCGTGCCGTAATCTGTCACGTAATGTAAATAATTCGAATTTTTCAGACTTTTTTTGAAATTGTTTTACTTCTCTGTTTTCACGATATTGTTTGCACAAGCTTTATCTCCGACTAGAAAGAAAACTATTTAAGGAGTAAACAGCGAGTGTCTTTAATTGTGTGACATTGTCGTAACGGAAAGCGCTACTATGCAATAAACATGTTGCTCGAATAAATTTCGTAATCCTTTTACAGTGCTCCTTGACTATTCATCTGTACTATTGCATAAGATAAAGTTCGATGAAGGTGTAATCACAGGTGCTGCCGCCTTTTGTTCATCGCGCGCCAATATTTTTGTCTCGTTAGGAATGAGAGTAGTCGTAGCAAAATAAATAATA
This sequence comes from Icerya purchasi, assembly GCA_039619475.1. Lineage (NCBI taxonomy): Eukaryota > Metazoa > Arthropoda > Insecta > Hemiptera > Monophlebidae > Icerya > Icerya purchasi. The sequence continues at coordinate 261,188,399 of CM077116.1, read as the reverse complement.
CGCACTTGAAGTGCGAGAAACTTCTTTGTGGTTAGAAAAAATTTTTCTCCAGTTCCAGCGGTCCTTTCCGAATCTAATACACCACCTCTTCCTATTCGCAGATCTTATTTGGGATATCCGTTTTCTTGTTAAGCGTGTTCCACTTACGACTCTTATCCATTCCTATCTTTCCATTTCTAGGAACTGGCGTTTTACACCTAGGAGAACCCCTATTTTATCCCTTATCTCTCTTCGGCTCAGTTCGTTTTGTCCTTAATGCCCGTTGCCAATCTCCCTTATTTCTCTTTTAATTTTCCAAATATGTTTACTGTACCTACGCTCTCCAAGTTTCTTTCGCAGGCCCTAATTAGACAGTAATTTCGCAGTATTATCAATTCTTAATTTCCTTCGCGTGCAACCTTGTTTACAGATGGTTCAAAGAGGCCGAATGGTGTCGGTGCTTCTTTTATCCTCCCAGATTTTGGCTTTTCAGAATGTTTTCATCTGCCTTCTTTCTGTTCTACATTCATAAACGTATTAATGATTATCCTATGTTCCATTATTTCATTTTCTCCAATCACCTTTTCTCTAAATTCTTGATTATATCTGACTCCGTGACCGCTCTTCAATTCATTCTCCCCTACCTGATCATTCCTGTGACACTTTATCATATTCCGCATACGCTCACTTATCCGTGTTCTTTCTTCTCTCCTTTGCATTTATATTGATATTTACTGTGGATTCTCAGCTATTCGGGCATTCTTGGCAATGAAGCGGCGGACTCCTTGGCTCGGGTTGCTGCTTCTTCCCACCTCGTTTCTTAAGAAAAATCCCATCCTCTAATCTTCTTCCGTTGTGTAAAAGATTTCAACTCAGATTATGGTATCGGATATTTACGTTCTCTCTTTCTCTAATAATTACATTCATTTCATTTGTCTGTTCAACCTAATCTTCTTGCCAATCCGTGACTCTCTTTATTTCCTTTACTTCGTCCTTCTGTTGTCGTCTCTGTTAGTCGACTGCGCTCTTAAGCCATACTTTATTATCTTCCTCTTGTTTTCGTTTTTCCTTGGTTGCCTCTCCATATATTGTCCTTTCCACTCGAACGAAGAGTTTGTTTGCGATGCTGATCACGTGTTTATTAACTGTTGATCTCTTTCTGCTGAGTGTTATGCTTTCTATTCCATTTTATTGATACTAGGTCTTCCTACTGCGCCTCGCATGTCCTATCTTTCCCTTCTTCACAGATTGTTCCTATTATTTGTTCCTTTCTCCTAACAACATTTGATATCGTATGAAAATATAATTGACTCCTTCCCATTATAATTGTTTTTGGGTAAAGATCCCCGGTTAACGAGCCCCCCCCCCAAAAGAAAAAAAATTAAAAAAAAAAAAAAAATTATATTTTATAATTAATTGTGATAGGGAGGAGCTAGGCGGAATAGGTGATTTGGAAAGCGATAAAGTATCCATGGCGTCAATGGCAAGCAGCGATCTACGGACAAAAAATTGCGGATAAATTCTTTAAGCAAGTATAACGAAACCTACGGTACGATTTTAGAGGTAAGAGAATCTACAGAACATCTTATACACCGACTTCCAGGTAATGTTTGTTTTTCGGAAGTTGCAATAACTTATATGCCGGTAGTTAGGAAAGTAGCGGAGAAAGAAAAACACCAATTAAATTCATAAATGGTAAGGGCGTATAAATTTAGATATTGTTCGGTTAAAAAAGAAAATTCTGTCGAGTTATTATGTTAATCGCTATTTCATGAAGATGACTGACAGGAGTACAAAAATTCACATAACCAGGACGAATCGAAAATCATTACTCGATAGCGGTAAAGTTGATTTAGATTCAGCAAAAGATTATTTCGAATTATGATGTGCAGGTGACAAATAAGGTCGTTTCTTCGTTTTCAAATACAACGGAAATCAGTGCGAAAACAATATATACAGCCAGTATTATAGTAGACAAATTTTAAAACCTCGACGTGTTTATTTTTTTCCAAAAAGAACTTTTGCACTAGAGTCTTGCTAAGAGCATTTCATGATGGATAGGTGTACGAAATGTGAAACAATCTGTTCCGATTCCGAATGCTGCTTGGTTCAATTTGTCCCGCAGGAAAGAATAGGCGTTCTGCGACAAAAGCACGCACTTCGCATGGAAATTACTTTGCACCGAGCGTGTGATATGATATTCATGTGTCATACGTGTTTCGCTGGAAAAAATAATTACATTACCACCTGTTAATATATTCGTTTCTGCGTTTAAGTCTACAATCGTTTAAGTTGCTGAAGTAATTTCGTTGATTTTTTCGAAGTTATTTATATTTTTCTCTTTTTTCCCCTAAAATATATATGTATTATTTTTTTTTGTATTAAATAATAGTCTTTTTGTTTATAGGTGTATGTATATGTTTTTCTTTATAGATAAATAAATGTAGTAAAAAAAAAAACCAATCAAAATAGCGCGAGTAAAATGCTTTTGCGTGCGCCTATCAGTGTAATTTGTCAAGTAGCCGTTATTTCCTTCTTCTTCTTCTTGCAAGAGTGATGGGGGCGTCGAGGCCTCCTTCCTTTCCCTTCTACACTACGAACTTTATGAACTTTCTTCCTTCTATTCCATTTTTACCGTAGAATCGTATGCAATACTCCGTGCACTTTTTTTCATTACACTTTCCTCCTCAAATAACAAGTGCCTTATCGGTTCCAGTTCGATGAGCGTCTTGCAGGCCATATCCTCCCCTTTCCAATCCCTTCAATACTACAGTATCCTTCCTATTCGTTTCTTAATTGCCAATTTTTTCTCTTAGCTCTTTCCATTCAAATCTCGATCTTTTTGGGATTCCTGGTCGTAGCGACATGACGGGTAATAATCTAGTTGACTCGTTTGCTCGTTCTGCTTCCTCTAACGGCAAATTTATCAATAAATTTCCTGTTAACAATATCCTTTTTCCATCTAAGCAAGCACACTTGAAATCATGGTCGAATATTCTACATTAGCTTCTTTTCTGATCCTCATTACTTTTACAAACTAATACAGCCTCCCCCTCATCACGGTCTTGGTTTGTTGATTTTCCTGCTCTCTCAGTCGCTCCATTGTTTCCTGTCTTCGTTTCAACCATAATTGTCTTCCGTCGTCTCTTTTTCGTTTTTCTATTGGTTTTTCTCCACATTGTATTTTTCATCCCTCGAATCACGACTGCGTTTGTGATGCGGATCATATTCTCTTTGAATGTTCCTTTCTTGTGCAGCTCCCTTCTCTACACACCAAGTTCTTGCATCTTAAACTGCCTACTCCTTTTTGTACTTCCTACATATTTTCCTTTTGCTTCACTAGATGTTTGTTGTTCCAGATTTAGCCGAGTTCATTTTTAATTTAATCCTTTTGTTCCTAATTCTTGGAGTCATTGTCCTTGCTTGCCCCCTCCCCCCTCCAAAAAAAGAGTGTTACTTTTTCTAATCACATCGTTCTGTTCGCGTGTGATATAGTCTATTTATATGTGTTGCGCTCAACCATCGAATAATCAGTGAGACCGTTTTATTTATCTCTCTTATCTATTCGTATTTCATTGTATTTAATTAATTTTTTATTCATCTTATCGACTATCAGCTAAATATTGTCGCTTTCTCGGGCAATTATAGCGTAAACCTATTTCAATCGGTACCAACGGTGTTACCACATAACCATCGTTAAAATTTCGTTTCGTACCTTTCTTGCGTATTACAATCCAATCGTGCGTCATGAATACGGTTGAAGAGTTATCAAAGAAAGTTGAGGAACTGTTAGCAGAAGTTGCTCTGCTAAGGGAAGAAAACTCTTTACTTCGAAGAAGCTGTAAATTAAATCAGATCAAGGTAGATAAAAAAATCAAACCCAAAAATGGAAAGGAAGGACAATCTCTGTCCTTCAAACCTCCACCTATTTTTACTAGCGGTATTCAAAATATCTCTGCATTCGACAGCCTTTTGAAAGAAAACCGCCTAGTATGCGAACGAAAAGCACTTGCAAATAACGTGTTAAAAATTCAACCCAAAACTCCTGATGAGTATCGTAAGCTCAGGAAATTACTTGATGTGTTATCCAACTCTGACTCTCACGTTCAAGTAGGAAAAATTTCCTATCATACTTACCAGCTAAAGGAAGAAAAACCATTCGTGTTCTTCATTCGATATTTACACCCAACAACAAACGTCGACGACATTGCTTCTGAATTATCGAAAGTTGGGCACGAATCCAGACGTATAACTATAACATTCAAATTAAGAAAAAAGACGGAGACTTATATTCATTGATTAACCTTCCGTTATTTCGGGTGGAACTCGAGCCGCGCGAAAACAACAGCGAGGCACTAGACATCACTCATATGGCTGTACGTTAAAATTAAGACCGAACTTCCCAGGAAGATAAACGACGTCGCCCAATGCAAGCGCTGCCAGGCCATCGGCCATTCTAAAAACTACTGTTCTAAGCCTCCGAAGTGCGTCAAATGCGCCGAAAATCACTTAACTTCCGCATGCGTGAAACCTAAATCGTCCAAGTGCAAATGCGCCAACTGTGGCGGTGAACACACGGCAAATTACAGAGGCTGTCCAACCTTTAAAAACAAACTGCAACTCGCGAGATCTGTGGCGCCCGAACCTACTCAGCATACATCAAAATCCTCGTTGGCCATCAGTTGCCCATCGTTCACAAGAGAAGGGATCTCCTATTCCGGCTGTGTTGCCTCACAGACAGTCACCGCTACGCCTGACGTTAACAAAAACACAATAGCTCCACCGAGGAACCAGGAAAAAAACGCTCAGCCCGAATTAGTAGCTTTAGTGCAGAGCCTTCTTGATTCTAACAATACACTTGAAAAAATGTTAGACAACTTAATTGCTAGAGTTAACTCTTTAGAAAATTCAGCCAACCTCTCACCTAAGCGAAAACCGCAAAAACCAAAATGACAGATTCTATTCAAATCATCATCTGCAATGCTAATGGGCTTCTTCGGAAGATAAATGAATTTGAACATTTTCTACATCACGAGAATATTGATGTTGCACTAGTCTCTGAAACACACTTTACTAACAAAGTTCACTTGAAGAGAATCAACGGGTACTCGACTCATCATTGCAATCATCCGAGTGGCAAAGCTCGTGCTGGCAGTGCTATTTTTGTTAAAAACTCAATTGTGTTTGCTGCAGAAACAAACATATGCTCCAATCTCTTTCAGGCGACTTGCCTCAGCATTCAATTACATCACACGAAAACTTTAGTCGCTTCAATCTACTGCCCGCCCAATCAAGCAATTGACGCTGCCGATTTTAGCGGATTATTTGCTAAATTGGGTGCAAAATGGATTGTTGGAGGAGACTTCAACGCAAAAAATGAGCATTGGGGATCCAGAGCCACAAATCAAAGAGGAAGAGAATTGCTCAAATCAGTGCGTAAAATCAACGGAACGTTCTTACCTCCGCAGCAACCTACCTACTGGCCTTCAGACCCCAACAGAACTCCGGATATATTAGACTTCTTTATTGTACGAAACGTGTCTACTAACTACATGGATCTTAGAAATATTGCGGACCTTTCTTCCGATCATTCTCCTGTAATCTTATCCTTAAGTAGTACTGTATTGTTTAAACAAGGAGCGCGCGCAGGACTAACTAACAAACATACCAACTGGGACAAAATGCCAGTCACTATTGAAAACTCCATAAATCTCAAAGTAAGAATTAAATCTCCGGATGAACTAGATTTAGCGGTGCACAATTTTACATCAATTGTCACCAATTCTGCTATAGCAGCTACACCTGAACAAAAAAGGCTGCTTCTAACAAGGCAATTATTGTACTCTAGGATGGTACGGGACCTAGTTCTGAGAAGGCGAAGAGCGCGCAAGCGGTGGCAGCGTACTCGTAATCCTGCAGATAAAACCATCTTCAACAAATTGAGCAAGGAAACTTCGGAATTAATTCGAAAAATTAATTTCAAGTCGCTTGATGAGTACTTACCTCATCTTTCTCCGAATGAAGAGAAAAATTACTCATTGTGGAAAGCTACGCGTAGAATCAAACATCCGCATGATACCAATATGCCCATTCGTAGCAGTAACGGCGACTGGATTAGTGGAAATAGTGAGAAAGCCGGAGCCTTCGCTTCATATTTCGAAGATGTATTTAAGCCTAACAGTATAAACTCCAATGTTGAGATTAACATCAGATCAATTGAGCCGGAGAAAATTGCACACATCACACCTAAGGAAGTTGCTAAAGCCATCAACAAATTAAAAATCAGGAAATCTCCGGGCACGGATAACATCTCAGCAAAAATTCTTCAAGAGCTTCCTAAAAAAGCCATCACATATCTAACTTATATTTACAATGGCATACTAAGAATTCTCCATTTTCCTGAGCAGTGGAAGATAGCCAAAGTCATCGTTATCCCTAAACCTGGGAAACCTCAAGAGCTAATGCAATCCTACAGACCAATCTCTCTCCTCCCAGTTGTAGCTAAAATCTTCGAAAAACATTTTTTTCTTCGACTTAAAACTATTATTGATCGCGCTGCAATTATCCCAAACTGGCAGTTTGGATTTCGGAGCCAGCACTCGACCATACAGCAAATCCATAGGGTTACTCAAATAATAGAGCGGTCCTTCGAAGACAAAAAAAATTTTGTTCAGCGATATTCCTAGACGTTGAGAAAGCTTTCGATCGAGTTTGGCACGAAGGCCTCATACACAAATTGAGCAGTATTTTACCTCACAATTATTGCGAAATCCTGAAATCATACTTATACAAAAGAAGCTTCAAAGTTGAATTCAAAGGATCCATATCAAATCGTCATATGATACAGGCAGGAGCTGGGTCCGATTCTATACCTGGTTTACTCTGCTGACACTCCTACGGGGTTCCTTCAGTTACAGTCTCCATGTTTGCAGATGATACTGCTCTGCTATCAGTTAGCAGTTCCTATGAAACTGCAGTCAAAGATCTGCAGCTAGCTATCGACGAAATTTGCGCTTGGGAAAAAAGTTGGAAGATTCAGTTGAATGAGCACAAATCTATTAGAGTGGATTTTTCCTTGCGCTCCGCCCAGTATATCCCGTCAACTGTGAATGGGAAGCTCATTTTGAATAGCGATTCGGCGAAATATTTGGGGATGCACCTTGATCGTCGGCTAAACCGGAAGCATCATGTCAAAATCAAACGCCAGGAACTTGGCATTCGATTACGCGAATTATACTGGCTGCTCGGATATCACTCTTCCGTTAGCTTAACTAACAAACGGCTGATATAGCTATCGATCCTAATGCCTATCTGGAGTTACGGTATTCAACTCTGGGGTACTACGAAAAGGTCGAACAAGCTCATAATCCAAAGATTTAAGAATAAAGTACTTCGCCTGATAACCAAAGCCCCTTGGTATATTCCTAATACTGTACTACATCGCGACTTAAAAATCCTGGACGTTGATGGAATTGCCAGTCTCCATCGCCGGGAAGCACGTGACAAAACTTTGCCGTCATTCAAACCCAATCGTAGCTGCGCTCCTCAATACAAAAGGAGATACTCGTAGATTAAGGCGGATCAAACCGCACGAGATCCTATAAACTGTTATACTTTTATCGTATATATTCTTATGTATAAATAGATTTATCTAAACTTAAGCGCATACAGTTATAGCTCTGAGATAAGGCAGTGGCCGAATCTTCACCTACGCTAGTTATTCTTGATTATTAAAATTATTGTGTGTATGCCCTAGGGCAGTTCAATATAGCAAATAAACAAAAAAAAAAAAAAAAAAACTTTTTCTAATAGACAAAGAATCAGTAAAATCAGTCCATATAAATATAAGTTATGCGCAAAAGAAAAAAGAAAAAAAAAAAAACTTTTCTTTTTGGAAGTTGTTAACAAAGCTACATTTCCATAGTAATTGGGCAAATTAATAGTATTTTAAGTCACTCGCCTCTATTATACCAATCAAAAATAATAATAAGAAAAAAAAAAAATGATCTAAAAGGACCAAATTTTTTCACGTTTTCTGACCGTTACTCAGTTTTTGTTTACCGATTTTCATTATTACTCACCTGGATACCTAAGTGTTGATTGGTACTCTTTCCAATGGACAAAGAATCAGTAAAATCAATCCATATAAACATGAGTTATGCGCGAACAAACATTTAATAAAAAAAAAAAAAAAAACATACGCGACGAACGTAAACCTCTTTCTGTTTGGGAGCCGGTAAAAAAGAGAACAAAACACCAATAGTCCGTATTTATTTCGTCACGACTTTTGTTGAAAGCATTTATTTTAGATTGTAACTGTTGCTGAAATAAAAGCTGTAGGACTTTTTTATGTAGTTCTTTTTTTTTTCTGTGGCGAAAAAAGCCTTTAAAAATTTATTGAATACCCGTGGAACAGTTGAAAGGTTTTACTGTCGATGAAATTTGACAGGGCTAGAATAAAAATAAATATTTTACTCCTTTAATTTTCGCTCTTGATACGCTGGCCAATTTGGTGAAACTGACGGTGCAATGAAAGCATAAGCGGGGATGATCATTCGAAGAAAACTTTAATATTCAATCGATTTACGGCCTTCGATGTTTTTTTTTTTTGCTTCCAGTTTATTTTTATTTATTAACAATTTCGTACTGTAGAATGTTAGTAATTATAGCCGATAAATAGCGTTACTGCTGATAGCGTCACTGTTTAAAACTTTTTTTCATATCTATCGCGATGAAATTCTTTTTCATACATTAATCAGAATTTCGCAAAATTATTGTTCACGGCGCTTTGTGATTTTCAGTGTCTATCTGAAGGATCATTTATTTTGACCAATTACTCTGCTGGTTCTAAGTTTTATACTAACTTGTTCAATGTTGCGATCACCCTAGAATGGAATGATACTATTAATATTATTACGAACTAATTACAAACAGCTGAAATGTATATGTTAAATACTTAGTTCTGGAGTTTCAGGATTATTTTGTCATCAGCTAGAATACAGGCGAATGCGCGAAAAGTCTAAAGGTTTGGGTTCTGTTCAAACGTCTTTCTTTATAAAATTTTTTTTTTTTATATCATTTACAACTGACCGTTTCTGTCTCGACAAGTCTCCTCTCCAACTGCTTTAGATTTTCCCGTTATTTCTTTATTTTCTATTCAGTTCCACTAAATACTATCATTCTTCTGGATTATTCTTCTTTTCATTTCTTACTGAAAAAAAAAAACAAAAAAAATAACGTTTCTCATACTGCCGTCCATAAATTCGCAGGTATTTTCTTTTTTTTTTTTTGCTAATCATTAAATAATCCCCATCTTTCGTTTTTCTATTGTTTCTTCCCCATACTGTAATTTTCATCCCTCGGTTTGTGATGCAAATCATATCCTTTGGTGAATGCTCTCTTCTTGTACAGGAGCGTTCCCTCCTCTACACTAAGCTTCTCCACCTAAAACTACCTACTCCTTTTTGTGCTTCCTACATTACATACTTTCCTTCACCAGATGTTGTTCCAATCTTAGCGGAGTTCATTTCCTCTATTTCTTTATATATCAAAATTTAATCCTGTTTTCGTAATTCTTTGATGATGGGGCATTGCCCTTGGTTGGCGTTTCCAAAAAAAAAACAAAAAAAAACAAAAAAAAAAAACAAATGGAGTTCTTTGCTTCGTTTACTTACCCTGTTTTTAATATTTCAAACCCTGCTCTCTGTCCCGAGCAACCTTTTTTGTTTACTCTTGTTTTTCTTCCAATAAATTTCTCCCGGTCTTTGATCATAAAGCGCTCTGTAACGGTTATTGTTTTATCTATTAACGTGTACTGCAACATTGCCCAGAGGACGGATGAATATGGGAAAGTTCGCTAATCCAATACGGGTGGTAATTTCTTGATTGCACTACAGGTCCCCTCTGTTATTATATTTTGAAAATTTTTTCTTTTGTTCCAGATCTTGTTCATCAATCTCAACATGGAAACGGCGAGGTGTTTTTCGCTAATCATCATTGTCCTTGTTTTCTTGGTTTTTATTTCCATACCGACATTCTTTCCTGTCCTATTTAACAGCTGCAACATTTTATTTCCCACTTTTGGAAATGTAGCAGCAGTTGCGGCCTGGTCGTCTGCAAATGTCATAATCTTATACCGTAGTTTGCATTTTCTAATGCTTTATTCGCTATTCATTCTAATGCATATATATTAGTCATTTGGTACTGCTGAGTTTTTTTAATCACATTGGTTTTATTACAGATTTTTTATTAAATGGGACTGATGGTTTTCAATGTAAGCAGATTTTTCGGTTTTGATGTTTTTTATATGATTTTAAATGTTGTTGATCATTCTACCGATCTTGCCGATCTACGATTTATCGTAATTATAGCAATTTATTTTACGTATTTTGATATTAATTAGATTAGTTTTGTTTGCAGTAATTTGTTCCGAATGCTATTCTATAATGGTATTTTTTTTAAAAATGTTAGCTCATAAATGGTAACACATCCATCCTTTTTCATAATCGTCGCGATAGCCTAGTTTGCTAGAACGCTTGTCTTCCGTTAGGGAAGTCTCGGGTTCGATCCCGGGCGACAGTTCTTGCGAAAAATTAAATTAAGATACTCCCTATTTCACGTGGGGAGGCAATGGCAAACCACCACGTACATATGCGCTCTAGTTAGTGCACAGCAGGTACACACGGGGGCTGCATTTGTAGCGCGATAATTCAAAAATTTACAATCAGTTCCGAATGTAATCTTGCTTGTGTATACCCGTGTTGCATATAATAATTGCTTAGTACACAACCTATATGATATCTGTACAGCTGAAATGTACAAATAGGTTGCCCAACAACCGAACGGCTGACGGGGTAATGATGGTGATCCATTCTTTAACATTATTTTTATCCCTGCGAGTATTTGAAGGCATTTTTTTTTTTATCATTTTCTATATAAGTGAAATCTTTTTATGAATAATTATTTCTTTTTAGATATTTCAGTTGGTTTTAAAGTTATTACTATCAGAAAACGAAAAGAAGCGTTGAATTATATTTAGAGTTACAAGAGGAATTTACTCTCTTCCTTAATTTATTTAAAAAAAAGGTAAAACGTAATGTATTTATTTACTTTTTTTTAAGTATTTCAAAATGATAACGAAAAAAATTTTATTTTGAAATTAGTCGTATGAAAAATAGTTTCCAAACTTGTTTAACTTAGCAATTAAGATAACCTTTATTTCAAGTCTTATATTTTCGTACTTTCTTTTTTTTTTCCCATGAAATTGCTCTATGACAGTAAAGTTACTCAGTTGGCGGTCTATTGAATGATAATGATAGATTGGTGTTAATGAAACTGCTTGATGATTTTTACACTGATTCATTAGAAAGGAAATCACCGCTCATATATTAACTTAGTATAATAGCGAAGGAACACGTAAAAGATCTTTTTTTTTTTTTTTTTTTTTTTTTTTATATATATACATTTACACTTATTTTTACGAAAACAATTCGAAATAAAATTACGCAAATATTGACCTAATTAATGTAAAACGAAAACAGCGAACATTTTAAACGTTTCCGTATCATTTCGATAGTCAAAAACAAAACAACAAAGTAACTCTTGCTCCCAAAATTTGCATTTTATGACCAAATAAGACTAAAGCGCGCCTCATATTGAACGCAATACGCGCAAAATTTATTCCGTAAAATATGTATTTAAGTGGACTACCGCATACTGAACCTAGCTCCTCCACAGCCCACGTCCACACGTGGAGGGTCGCCTTGTGAAGAACACAGTTTTTGTCGGTGAGAGTTGGTTTAAACTTTTTAGTTGTTAAAAATTTTGATTTATCCGTTATGTTTCACATGCTTCGTATACCAAAACGTGGCCGTGTGTGTGCTGTGCTTAATATGATGCGGTGGGCTTAAAATTTTGATCAATTCCGTAATCTATTTCATGAGGTTTATTTGATTTATTTATTATGTTTTGGCCGAATATGTACCACTACTAAACTATCAGCACACAAATTTGATTTATTAGCCGATCGAGATTTACTGTAAGATCTCTTTTATGGAATCGCTGGTAAAGATTTACGAAGGACGAAATTAAACACTGTCGTTTATTAGACGATTATATTTTGTATCCTAGGCATCTCTTAAAATTTTACACATAAAAAACGCGCATTTCGGGCGTTTTCTATATTCGCTGTTTGTTAGCGATTGCCCTAACTGTTTACTTTAAAAGTCATTTTACTGAACGAAAGAAGAAAAGAAATTAATTTTAATAAAGTACGTTCGGAAGCGAATATTTTTCTAAAAAAAGAAGAGAAATGTTTTTACAAAATCGAATTTTTAAATTTTCCAAAAATGATCTCTCATTGTTCAATCGTAATAATAACAGGAGTATTTTTCGGTCTTTACTTCACGATGGAAAGAACGGAATGGTAATACTACGTATCCGAATGAATACAAGAGTCGGTTTAATGTTTTGCACGTTTTGCAAGCGCTTGTTCTGTCGCTCCAACGGATAAAGCACTTTTAACTTACACTATCGGATGACAGGGATATCTTTTTCGAATTAGCTTTTAAAATTTATAACGTTATAAGCGCACATTGCAAGCAACTAGCCAGCTTATCTCGTATGATTCTTCATTTTTTCCTACCCTCTCAGTTCTTCCTTCTTTTTCTTTGTCACATTTTCTCTCTTCTTGCACATTATTTGACTATATTCTGCCGCCAAAGAGCTGTTGGGCAGCAAAATACTGTTCACCCGTAAACGAATGTGTAATGTAACTAAACCAACTTTTGTCCCTCCTTTTTTCCAGAGTCCAAATATTACTCCTACATGGCCAGCTTATTTTATTTCAACTGTTCAGACGTTTGCGTTTTGTCGAAATTAGATGGTCCACCATTTTAAAAACGGTTTAATAGCGGCGTTCGTGAACGGCGGTAGAATTGCCGTTAATATCAAAAATTTACTTTTACACCTACTACATTACCGAACCATGTGTTCGAGTCTTTTCCTGTGGGACCACAAAATTCACAGGTCCTGTTAAATGTTTCTTCCACACGTGGTGACTATCAGTTCTTACTGGTATATTTGCTTGCTTGTGCTGTTTTCAAAATCAGTTGATTTTTTACTAAGGTAATTCATCAGAGTGCTGATCTTTCTAAGCCATGTCTTTCATTTATTAAATAAATGTTCTTCATTTTTTGTTACGTATTGGGATTTCAAATTTAGATCTTCCTCGTAATTGTTTTCTGACTTGGTTAATAGGGCCCCAATTTCACATTATCACCGATCGTAACAGGAGGAAATTTAATTAAATTCAACTAGTCCACTTAACTGGCCTGTTGTGTATCTTATGTACATCATGACGGGCATCGTAATGGGGTACTTTTTGTAGTGTAACCAGACTAAGAACGACATGTCATTAATACGTCGTCGCGATAGCCTAGCTGCTGGAGCACTTTAATTCTGTCACAGAAGTCTTGAGTTTGGTCCCAGACGATGAGAAAAATTATAAAATAAATAATTAAATTAACATCTAATAATACATAACAATTGTCTAGTACGCTACTTATATTTGTACAGCTAAAATGTACGAATTTGTAGTCGCCTGCACTCAAAAACAGAGTATGACGCTACAAAGAAGAAGATACACACATGCACATATTTACATATATCTAATCTAATATTATTAAACGAGCAGGGAAGTCTATATATATTTGTACGTCCCTCGATCTCGAAAACGGCTCTGACGATGTTCACGAAATTTGCACACTATTGGTATCTGGGCCAATAAATCGATTTCGCAAGGTCTAATCCGTGGCAAAATTTGTCTTTGCGAGTTTAAGGGGGTTTTCTCGAATTCAGTAGTAAATCGCAAAAACAATCATTTATTAATAAGAACAGTTCATTTTTTGTATTAATTTTATATTTAAATAAGAAAAAAAAAACTGTTTTTTAATAGCTACTACACAAAAAAAAAGAAGAAAATCGGTTAATAAACAGAACTGTTTTGTCTTTGCCTACAATGTTATGTGGAAAGAGGCTTTAAATTCATAAATTAGTTTTAAAATATTTTATTTTTTTTGAAATGAAATTAAAATAAAGTTAAGATTTTTATGTATAAATAGTTTATATTCAATATTTGTATATATTTATTTCTGAGGACGGCATAATTTTGAGAGCCGAGCAACTGCTCGGTGTGACGTTATTGTATATATATATATATATATACATATATACATATATAAACACAGATTCTTATACTTCAAATTGTGTAATATATATATATGTGTGTGTGTTAAGAAACCAGGAGGGAATGGAACGCACATTGGTCATGGGAAAGATTAATGGAAAACGACCACCGGGACGCACACATAAGAGATGGACAGATATTATATTACATACAACAAGATTGTCATTCGCACAATGCGTACGCCAAGCAGGGGATATCGTGACAAATAGCGAAAAGTCACAAAATCACTGGTGGATTAAATGTTAATCACGATACCTCACCTACGGTGACGACTGTAGATGATGTGTTTGCGTGTGTATTGATACGAATCAGAGTTGGTGCCGCGATCTAATAAATGAACGTTCTATTTTTAGTATTATTTTTGGTTTACGAACACAGCCGATTATCGGCTCTAGTCAGTGTCGTTATGTACGGGCCGGTGACATCCACGGGTGGATAAAATCGGAAAGGCTGAAAGACGAATGGAACGCGTATTACTGGGAATAAGATTAAAAAAATGACAGAATCAGAAATTCCGATATACGTGAAAAAACAAAGGGGTTTGAAGATATTGTAGCCAGGATTGCAACAAATAAATGGAACTGGGCAGGACATGTCGTAAGACTAACAGACGGAAGGTGGACAAGGGACTGAACTGGCGATAATAAAAACGGAAACGTGGAAGGCTCCTAAGAAGATGGTCAGATGATATAATAAAACAAGCCGTTATACATGGATAAAGCTCAGGATAGACAACGGTGGAAGAATTGGGAAGAGGCCTACGTCAAATATTGGCATCAGAAGGTTACCGTTTGATGCGGTCTGTCGATTTATTCGCTGTATGTCAGTTTTTATGTGGGAATAAGCGCTGATGAGCCAGATTTCAGTGTTAGAATCTGAGAAACCGGTGAAGGCTGTCAGCTTTGTGAAAATAATAAAAAACATTTAATTACTCTCGTGCGAACGTTTGTGACATGCTTTTGTGATTCAACTGCGGCTACGGCTAATAGAAGAAACACGTTATAATGATGCTCGTTTTTCGGCCGTGGACAGGATGTAATAACTGAGAGTGATCTGGAGTTTACGTTCTCTAAATAAAGGGCATAAGCAGGTTAAGATAGTGAAAAATACCCTCAAACCAATCGTTGTGAAAATTATCCTATCGTGTCAGGCATCGGAAAATACTATATCTTCCCGAAAGTTTCAGCCCGCTAGCCTTTAAAAGGCGCCCGCTAGGGACAAAAATGTAAAATCAGTTTTTTTGACGATATCTCGAGAACCAGTTGGCCCCGATATTCTTCAAGTTGGACTCAAATTGAAGATATTTCAAAACCCTCCAATTAAAAAATATTTTCAGACTTATCTATCAACAAAACCTAAAAATCCATTTGAATATTTTAAACCGTTATAAAAATAGGTCTAAACCAAACACGTCGCTGGAAAAATTATATATTATGTATTTTATGCCAAACTACCCTCATGAATTTTTTCAGATTTTTTAAAGGGGTGGACGCACCTTAAAAATAATAAAAACTGTTCTTTTGCATTTTTGGCCGCAAATCCTATGAGTTGATCAAAAATTTTTTTGAGCTGCTATGCCACCATGGTACGACCGAGCCCAGGGCGGCCTACAGAATTTTGGAAATGTGGAAAATCCCGTTAAAATGACCGGCAAACGTGCGTGAACTTCAATTGCACCGTTTACTGACCTTAAACGTCAACTTAAATGTCATTTCAATAACATCTGGAACAACGACTGGCAAACTTTATCTACAGAAAATAATAAATTACGCTCCATAAAATCTTCTACGAAACCGTGGCTTTCCTCAAGTCGAGAAAGCAGAAAACAGGCGGTAACATTATGCAGACTGCGACTTGGGCACACTCTTCTTACACACGCATATCTATTAAATAAAGATTCGTCTTGATTTTCAACTAAAATGACTTATAAATATCCTCTAGTATATTAGAGACAAAGTATTTTATGAAAAAAACTACCCAATTGAATTCATTCGGATTTTTAAGAGCTGTAAATACCCCTTTAAAACAAAAAAAATCCGCTTTTTGGCGTTTTTTGCCATATTTAGCTTCCAAGAGCCGATAAAAAAATTTTTTTTGGTCTCAGTTTTAGACAAAATAGCATAATGAGTACTTTCCCGTATTTCGGACACAAAGAATACGGAATAAAACATTTAAATCTCATTTTTCTACTGGTTGTTTGATTGGTGCTTCGGTTTTACGTCTCACGATATACTGAATTAATTCATATGTGTCGTCTGCCTTTGTCAAAAGGAAAAGAGAAAATCACCTCACAACTGCAGAAGCAAACCACTTTCGTCGGGTAACAATAGTCCGTTGGACCGTCCACGGTGTAGTAGGCCAAAAATGGAAATTGCTTCACATCCAGTTTGATAATGAATTGCTTGAGCATGCTGGATTGTACTGCAAAATCGCTTTATTTCGGCTAAAGGATCACGGTAATACAGAAAATGTTCTATATTTGGAGGTGGTGATAGGGAAGTGCAATCGTCAAAAAAGATTCGGAAATACTCTTTACTGGTACTTATTAATTACAATTAGCAATTTTATATTTAGCTGAGATGATGGACGATTCCAAAGAAATCAATCTTCAGTACCTGAACGAATCATCGGGAAATTATTAAAATTCAGGTACGATCTCGCCAAGTGAGTAGTCGGATGTATAACTGCTACATACAATATAAATCGAACAGTATTGGACATAGTGGTATTACCCGATATTACTGTGAGTGTGCTAATGGTATGCGAACCATTGGCTGTCATGCACATGTCGCTGCGGTAATATATTACTTATCACATGCATGATATCTATCAAAGTTAATAAAACCTGCTGAACATCTTACAAAACTTTTCGATGCTGTACGTCATACACCAGTTGAAGATGATTAGTTGTAAATGTACATTAAGATTATTAGCTGCTGTATTAACTATTTTTATATTCTTTATGTTTAAAATATATGGCAATATGTTGGCGGTGCCTTTACGGATTAAAAAAAAATACAAATTTCATTGCTTGTTACTAATTTACCTTATTTTTTACATCATTGTAAGAATAAACCGATCTAAAAACGAGACGAAAATTAGTTTTTAAATATTTCTTTTTTATGTTTTAAATATTGTAACGAACTGTTAAATCGTTTAAGCTAAAAATAAAAAAATCACAACATGTGAACAAAGTATCCGAAATTTTATTTATTACTTTGTCGCACGAGTATTTTGTAAAACATTAAAATACAAAACACAGCCAAAAGCATGATAGAAAAGTAAATTAAAACTTTTTCATTCCATATTCCTTGAGTCTAGAGTACTGGAAAGTACTTATGAAGTTCTTTGCATAAACTTGAGACTAAAAAATTTTTTTCCAACCACTCATAGAAGCTAAATACGTCAAAAAATGCGGAAAAATTTGGGTTTTTAGTTTATAAGGGGTGTTCGCAACTTTTAAAAATCTAGATAAATTCAATTGCCTCTAATATCTTCCCGCTTCTAATTTACTCCCATTATGTAAAAAATTTCATGTTAGATTTTGGTCAGGTTTTTACATTTCTTCCTTTTCTAATTAGCCTTCTTTTTATTTTTTCATCCAACCTAATCTTCCCACCCGGTCTTGGTTTTACGATTTTCCTTCGCTTTGTCGCTCCGTTATTGTCCCTATTATCCCCGTTTACGTCTCAATCATACTCTTCTTCCCTCCTCACGTTTTCGTTTTAATTTCGCTCTATCCCCTTGTTGCTGTCTGTAATCCCGACCATATCTTCTTTAAATGACCATTCTTCGTGAACGAACGCACTTCTTTGTACTTCAATCTGTTATCACTCAAACTCCCTAATCCTTATTGCGCTTTGCATATCTTATCGTTTCCGTCGATCTCCGTTGTTTCTATCCTCAGTTCTTTTATCTTAAGCTGACCGAACCTATATTTAACTTATCCATTTCCTTGTATCGTTTCTGGGCGAAGATCCGTTGCTGACATGCCCAAAGGGGGTTTAAAAAAAAAATTGCCTCTAATATATATTGGAGTATATTTATTAGTAATTTTAGTTGAAAATCAAGGCGAATACGAATCATTTCAGTATTTTGTGAACTACAAAAATGAAAAAACCAACAAAGAAATGAGATTTAAATGTTTTGTTCCATATTTTTGTACCCAAAATACTGGAAAGTACTTATTACACCATTTTGTATAAAACTAAGACCAAACAATTTTTTTTTATCAGCTCATGGGAGCTAAATGCGGCCGAAAATGCAAAACGAACAGTTTTTATTTTTTTTTTTATGGTGCGTGCATCCCGTTAAAAAATCTGAAAAAATTCATGAGGGTAGTTTGGCATAAAATACATGATACATACTTCAATTCGAGTCCAACTTGAAGAATATCGGCCAACTGGCTCTCAAGATATCGTCAAAGAATCTGATTTTAGATTTTTGCCCTCTAGGGGGCGCCTCTTAAAGGCTAGCGGGTTGAAACTGTCAGAAAGACAGTATTTTCCAATGCCTGATACGATGGTATAGTTTTTATAACGATTGGTTTGGGAGCATTTTCACTAATCCTAACCTGCTATGCTCTTTCCTTCTTTAGGAAAGTTGATCACTTCTTTAAAATTCTGAGATGAAATGTTTTATCGACGCAGTTTATTTCAGCTCTGTCAGTTTTTATTACGTCAACGATTGGTTTAGAAAATAACGCTTGTCTTAGCGGGTCCGAAGAAAAGTTCGAAACCGTCGTACATCTCAGTTCACTATTTCTTAAAGTTCATCTTGGCCGTCAGCTGTAACCGAACTGTCGTTTGCATACATAATGTTATTGATGACGTTGTTCCTTTCGCTTCTGCCGTTATGTTCGCCTAATGACTTTATGAAAATTCCATATAATACATAATAAGTAACCCATTTTCATATAGTCACGTGTGTACGTACGCATAGTAAAATGAAGAAAAGAAAGGCAACTCCTTTTCTTATAATAACCATTTCTTTTCGAGTACCGATTAATCAGATTTTATTTCGAATGCTCAGTTCATTTTTTTTTTTTTTAATCGCATAACTGTTTAACAATTCTAAATAAATTCGCTAACGCAGACATTTTCTTTTACGTAAATGTGATATAACGCAGTCTTATTAAGTCCATTATCAACACGTTTATACCGATTAAAAGATTATTTCGAATTTGTGGTAAAATAATCTTACCCACACCGTTTGTTAACTGCCAATTTTTTGAACGCGGTTTTAACCGAAAATGGTGATGCGAGTAATTTCGATAGCTACTAACAAAATATGTAACGAATATTTAGGTGACTAAGTGTCTCGATATATTTACACTGAAAAAATTTACAATATACGGAAATAGAACTCTGTCTTTTCCCTAATGAAGTAAAGGATGACAAAAGTATACCATTGCTATGCTACTAATTTGTTTAATCTAAATACCTACATTTAGAGTTAATAATCCGAATAATCGCCGGCTATAATTATGATTTTTGAGTTCACTCAGACACGACGTATAAAGTTTTAATGCGTTATTTGCAGTTTCTTTAATTTCATGTTTACATTTAAAATTCATTAACATGCACTGCAACATTGGACAGAGGCACGGATGAATATAGTTTACATGCTGTTTAGGATATTCATCGGTTTCGGAATCTGAGGAGCAACTGAACTTTTAGTTCATCGTTTTCAAGAATTTCGAATACGGAACTAGAGAGTCACAGAGTTAGGATCAGAATCGGTTGAACTTTGGACGGTTAATTGAAAGATGGCGAATGGATAAAAGAGTAAAACATCTGTCGTAAATGGGACGGTCTGCTTTATTTAATATAGGAAAATGAGGTATATTTTTGTGTGGCTAATGCGCAGGCGGAATAATATAACTTCTTCTTTAAATGAAATACTTCAAAATTTTCAGTAATTGAGGATTTAGTTGTCGTCGAAAAAAAGTTTAACGGCGAGCGTACGGCGGCTCCTTTCGTTACAAGATCGATCAGTTTACTTCCCATAATGTAGTTATGTCTTGGAATCGACACGAAGGTAGTATATCTGGAAACAGAGGGGCTATAATTGAAATTACATTTTTGACGGCAGCATGTTGTGATTTGTCGCGGATTTGTGATAGACCATAAAGTGAAGGGAAAAAATCCGTGCATATAAGAGACAGTCCCTGTTGAACTGAACTGTGTAAGATCGACTGCGAGTCTTATGGCGCGTAGTTCTATAAATGGAATTGAAAAGCTGTTCGGTAATGAGTATCGCACTATGTCCGATTCAGTTGTAAGTACTACGCAGTCGGCCGCATTCGCCCTCGGTAAATATATTTAAACGGTCGACGTAGTTTAATAGAAATTTTTGGAATGCAACTTTCATTACATCAAGTGCCGTGAGTTTTCTAACTTGATGGTGCGGGGCGAAAAGCTTAACCGCGGTAGAAGAATAGCAGGTACTGAGTTGTAAACCTTCAGAAAACTATTGATTGATACGGAACTTATTGCCTTGATAGCGTATGAAACTATGTGAATTTTTCTTCCAAAAAAATGGGGTGACGCCTGATAACTTGAGAAACTGAAATCTCTGGAGAAGAATTTACGTAAGTTAGAAGATTGATAAAGTTTTTGGTGAAAATCTCACATTCTTCACTTTTGTGTGTAATAGGCGGCGAGGTACAAAATGGCCAGTTGCCAATCTGAGCGCTGAATGTTGTATGACGTTTAGTCTATTTAGTACAGCATTCGTCGTTGAAGCGCAGATTTCAGTTTTGTAACCAAATCTTGTATGTATAAGTATGCGATAGATAATGGCGATCTGTCAGCACCGTAAGAAGTATGAGATAGGTCGAGTTTACTGAAACAAACACTTTCGAGTATGAAGATCATAACAGATTTCGGTCAAACGTTAATCCCAGGTATTTGACTGTTTTCACCATAGAAATGAGGACATCGCTTACGAAGATGGAAAGAGCACGTTTGTAATATCTTATTCTGTGCAAAGCTGATGTTTTGGCGCACGAGAAAATGATTCCGTTATTATTTGCCCGTTAAGCCGGTTGGTGGTTTTTTGTAAAATTTGTTGTTCATAGTCGACGTTAGCGCAGGGTATGAATATGGTAAAGTCGACTGTGAATAAGGCACATTTGAACGGACGTTATTATTTGCGACATCATTTATGACCAGAATGAATAAGGTAGGACTGAGCGTTGGACCCTGTGGGACCCCGTTTGTAAGATCGAAATGGTTTGAGTATTGATGTGCTACATATATTTTAAAATAACGGCTGGTCAGGAAGTTTGCAAATGAATATTGGTAAATGACTGCTACATCTGAATGTATGGAGTATCTTCGAGATTTAAAACGTTATGCCATGTCGAAAGCTTTTGAGCAGTTTAAAAATGTCATACCTAGTAGCGAAGAAATTGCTTATTGCGTTTTAAAGAAACACGAGTTGATATAATGTAGACCTTCCAGAGCGAAACGCATTTTGTTCGTTTCAGAGTAAATGTTTATTTTCTAATTTCCAAGAAAGTCTGGCGTTTAAAATTCTTTCGAATACTTTATTACCAACGTTAATGATATTTGCCGACAGCTATCTAGTAATAAAAGATCTTTGTTCTTTAGCCGAGATAAGCTATTTATAACGGATGACAAGATTTCTTCGTTAACATTTTCTCCCGATGGAAAGTAAGTAGTACAAACGGGGGGCTAGGATTATTCGTGGAAATTGTAGACGCTAAAATTTGCCAGTTGGTTTGTAATGAAATTTGCTGAAAGTGAAAGTTGGATTTTAATGATGAAGAGAATGCCCCTTATGTTTGGTGACTTTCGAATAGTGTTATATTCAGATGTTAGACAGTTTTGATGTGGTTTTAGATGTGATTCTTGAAGCCCTATATTAGTGCTGGCGTGTAATAGTTTATGTATTATTTTAAGATCTTCTAGATGAAAAGAGAATCTATTGCAATTCCATGAAATAATGGTATTTTTTATTGTAAAGGATGTATTTAAGAATGTATGTATAAATAGAGTTTTGATTATTTATTCGGTGGACATGTGATTGTGAAAATCAAAAAAATGCCAAGCTAGCTCGAAATGATTATTTGAAAAATGTTTATTATTTTAGTGATTTTCATTTTTGTGTCTTGTGAAGTTGAACATATTCGTAGCGTTATTTGAGTTGAAAGGTCAAGTTGGGAATGTCTGATATGAATTAGTTGCAATTTTGTAGGTATCTTGCATGTCCTCCGCTCAAATGTCTACGTATAACGTTAAATTTGTTGAAGTAAGTAATATTTATTGGTGCATTCCAGTTCTATATAGGTTTTGAAAATATCTGTAATTGTCAATTCTGAGGTATCTTCTGTTCCGTCCTTGTGCTCTTCTGTGATTTCAGGCATGTCCTTTGATTTCTTATGTTTTTTAGTTTCCGTTTTCGGTTTCAGTTTTTCAATTGCATTTAACACTGACGGTAGCATTGATGGAAAGGGAAGTTGTAGGTGCTGAAAATCCTAATGGTGCAGGAAGTTTTATAGTAGTTACCCCTTAGGCGGCTCGTGTATTAATCGACGGAATTGGCAGTTTTCATCGAGGATTTTCATTTGTAGGAGCGGAAATGTCTCTTCCATTATGAGACTGTGGACTGTTTGTAATACCGGTTGAAGCGATAGAGTTGGTCGGTACAGAATCTATTTCCATAATTTCATGCAAGTCGACATTTATTGTACAATCATCTCGCTTGCGAACAGTTTTACAGAATTGAAAATAGATAAGATTAACATTATATGGGGCAATAAAAGAATTTGGTAACTGAGCATTTTCGCGAATGCGAACTGCCTGCGCCAACTCATAATGTGGCCAGGTTCTTCGTGACGGTAGGTTGTACTCTGATTAGGGGGTAATTGAAGGTCTAGGGTTTAAAGAACTTTCTAAGATTACGCTAATGTTTGATAGGGTTATTTTACGAGATGCCGGGTTTAGTTTTCAATGTTCTCAAAGTCTTATTCTATCACTCGCGATATGTTTGTTCAGTAGAAATATTATTACTCTAATTGATGCGGGAGGACACTGAAGTTTTTATTATTAGTGATCTGACAGCTTGAATATAGTGTCAATTATTTGGAAGAGTTTGGGTAAATAATTTAAGATAATGCCTTGTTCGTCAGTTGAGTGGTTGAAGTCGAGCATAGAAATTATTTTTACATTGAGTCCATTCGCAGATAGCCAAATAGGCTAGGCACGAATCGGCAGAAGTAGTAAAAAAAAAAAAAAAAAAAAAAAAAAATTCTGCGTTTCGTCGGCATAGTATGGAGGCTTATTATGGTGTAATAGTTTGGTCAGAATGCATGTTAGTAACGATAAGAAGGTTAATTGCGTTAGAATAAACGGGCATTCACCGGTGTTCGATTGTGTTCAGCGGCTGCCTGCTGATAAAAACGAACTGTTACTACGGTCACGATGAGATTTATTAAACTGTGACAAACTGCTAACGAATAAAAGTTAAACAGTTAACCGTCAAAAACAATATAGTCTACAGCAGTTTTTAGTTTTTTTTTTTTTTTTTGGCTAATGAAATTTAATAATTTCATACTCGCGGGGAAAAAAAAAGTAACGATGGCTTTTATCCCGATAATAATGGAGAAAGGATTATTCTCCTTTTCTTTTCATCTCTTAAAATATTTCGCAAGGTTAACGATGAAATATTTTAAATATTGTTTCGCCGCCTCTAGACTTGCAGAAAAAATCTTTCAATAAGAACCTTTTGAATAGAGGTGATTGGCGTCTTCATGATTTGTCCGAAAGCATTATAGAATTGAAATATTCCGAGAGAACGAAATGAAGTGTCTAAAGTGAACTGATTATTCTCAGACGCGATTCGAATTTTCTGATGACAGTGCGGTTTGCGCCACTTGTTGCAAAGTATTAAACTTTCCAAACTGAAACTTATCTCTCTCGCTGCTAAATATAAACTTTTTGCACATTTACCGTTTGCTCGACAAATCTGGCTGCTTTTCTCGATCCGCAGTAAGATGTATTAATATTTATTTTTTAACTGTCGACTAAATAATACAGTTACGTTATCAATGATAAAGGAAACGCTTAAAAAAGCCCCAAAAATCATTATTTTCCCGTGAAAATCTGAAAAAAAAAAAAAAAAATGAAATTGACGATTTCGTGCTTAACTTGAAATTGCTTAAATCGAATCCAAGTTATTTTACATTTGTTAACTTCTTGGTTTTTTTTTTTTCCAGTTCTTATTTAGAAAAATTACAATGCAATTATATTTGACTTCCGTCAAGAATTATTTGTCGATGGAATCTTGACTATAGTTATCGTCTTAAAACTAAACACATTTATTTGCTATTGTTTTTTAACACTGTGCTCTGCCTGCTTTTTTTCGTTTGTTTTTTTTCTAGTCGTATTCTATTCAAAATACTTTATTCATACGCTTTTTCCGTTAGCATCATTTTTTTTTTTTAAATTAAACCTTTACATTTCTGTTCTTTTCACATAACAATACAAACTAATTAACCAAAAAATTGAAATTTACTTATTGGTCTCTATGCCTATTGGTTCACCGCTTTTTTTTTGCTTCTCTTTTCGCGAATTCGCGATAAAAGTTCAAGATTTGCGTAGTAATCGAATTTATACATCTCTACCAGAAAATTTCAAACAAAAGGTCTGTAAAAATAATCCTATACACTATTATTATAATATTCTGTCGGATAATTTATTTATGCAAAATTATATCGTAACATTTTAAACATAAATAAAACTAAGGAAACGTTTTCCAAGCTATCCTGCCATCCGTTAAAAGGAAAAGGAAATCTACGGGAAGTTTTTCTCAGTACGTTTCAGGTCTTCTTTAGATGTAATGATTTTTTGTTATTTTGACTTTCGTGTGGTTTTAGAGTTTGTTCTGATGACATATTAATTTTTATCTATGATCATTTATGCTCGATAAAAAAGTTTCCAATTAGTATACAATATCGTTTTTACATTTAAATTCGTTTGCTGTTTCAAATTACCGTAAATAAGATTTTAATTAGGCGCTTTGCGGGGCACAGGTTGTTGTAACCAGTGTTATCTCCTTTAGTAAGGAGTCACTCGACCGTTGTATGGTGCTAGCTCCACCAACGGAGAAACGAAACAACTGCGTGAGACTGCTACGTCCACGCCGTGCAGAGTGGAAATGTTCTATTTCGGCGGGCTTAGCGTTGATTAGAGAAGCTAAATTCGGACTCACAACATAAGGCTGGCGGGAAAACGGCGGAGCCGAAGGTGAGCCTTACAATAAATACCGTTAAGCATTTTACTGCAATCACAACTGGCAGACTATCAGCAACTCACTCGCGACAAAGTGCCGCAGTCGGATTGATATGTATCGATCTTTAAAACCGATCCCTTTCGGCTGAGGGAGTAAACCATGACAGAAAATCCTGCAGAAGACAATCCGGAAACCACTGTAGTAAAGTTCCCATGAAAATCAAACATGTTAAGTACAAGAAATAGAGGTGACTTGCCGTACGATCCGGATAGCGCTCGACGTTATCGAGATCCCAGGATCGATAATGTGAAGTATGCGACTGGGCCTGCAATGATGGATCCCAGGTCAGGCTGGGAGCGATAAAAACAAAAAACTTAGCGAAGAGCACGTTTAAAATTGGTACGTGGAATGTCCAAAGTCTATACGAAGCCGGCAAAGTTAAGAACAGAACAGCCGCTTCGAAGAAAATTGCAGCGTTCGAAATGTAGTTGAAGGCCAGTTGGACGGACGAAATAAGCAACAGAAAGATCTTGCAGCGTTTGCAGAAAGAATGTGAACTATTAACAATAATAAAAAAACGCAAAATAATCTACCTGCGGCATTTATGAGAGGGGAAATTACTCCAGCTGATACTTTAAGGAAAAATAGAAGGCAAACGCGGTAGACCAAGGACATCATGGATACGGAATATAAAATGCCGGACGGGAATTAATGAAATGAGGAAACTAACGGATACGGCTAGAAGTCGAGACATGTATATGTATAACAGTTTGGTCGCCGACGTCCGCTTAACATGGCGAAAAGGAAGAAGATAAATATCTGTAGGGACGATATGACAGAAGCGGATCGCGGTACGTCAGCAGTGACCGATAGCGGTAATAAGAAGGTTTTCCAATACGATAATAATTAACCAGTAGTAATCGCTACCGGAACTTAAAGTAATATAATGATAACTGGTAAATTCTATTGCAAAACAAATTATCTTATTTTAATATTTAACACGCGAAATATTTTTGCACGGACCCAACTGATAGTCAAATGTATGATTTAATTCGAAAACTGTTTAGCTATTAATTGTGCTCATAGCTGTGGGGCTACACGGAAGCTCAGCTGCTTGGAATTCTGGAATATTTTATAAAACGGCAATAAATGAAATAAGATTTACGCTGCGCGGAATATAGAATTAATAACAAACCTTATCTAGATTTTTGTGTTTCTTAGTTTTTAATTTTTACTTGAATTTAAAAATGCCTAGACTTTTCTCTCTCTTTTTTTTTTTTTTTTGCTAGATTGCAAACATAGGACATTAGGTGAATAATAGTGAATGAAGAATATTTTTAAATTTTTAACTGACTTCGCTAGACTTGAACGGTAAGAGCCTATAATACATCGAGTGTAAACAATTACAACGGTAACGTGGCTAGGACCAAATAATTTTATCACTATCTTTAATTTTTATAGAACCGTGCAAGTACGCACATGCGTGTGGAAAACGTTCGGGAGCTCTATAGGTACGTGTGTGCATATGCCGACGCTATCTTCTAGAAATATCGAACCGTTGTTGGTGACCGCACTTACACATGCTGAGAAATTCATGTTAGCTGTGACCGAACTTGCCAATTCTTAGACGGATCGTATGTATTTTATTGTTCCAGCGAAATAGAAATTAATACAAACGAAATGATAAAAATGTAAGATATCGTTTCTTATTGAATAAACACTGTGTGTGTGTGTGTGTCGATTGAATGTTGTAATTGATATATAAATATACAAAACAATTCACTAAACACAATTATAAATAAAACTATTGCCCACTAGTTTTAGTTGATGCCATGAGCTGGTTGGCGGTAGTTTATTTATTTATAATTTTACTGTGTCTGTGAATTGTTCCGTATATTTATATTAATTTTAACATAATGGATTAGTATAAACAATGTCAACATTAGTTTTTACCTTTTTCGGACTGCTAGTAATAACTGACATATTTTTGTTTTAAATATGATTTTTTTTTTTTGTTTTCTATTTCGAAAGACATAATAAATATTTATGTAGATATCGTAAAATTGAAATTTTTTCAACGACGAACGTACACTATCGTGAAGTGCATCGTCTGCGGCTACCTCATAAAGTGTCGAGTAAAGATTAGGAAATTTAAAGAACGACCACGGCTAAGTAATCTTTAGCGCTGACCGTTGCGTGCATAATTGGTTTATTTTTGTTTTCGGCATAGCTAAGCAAACAAAAACACTTTTTCCGCGAATTTCGGTTGAGTTTCTTCGTACACAAAACCAACTCTCGCTTTGCAGGGACATTTTACAGGAATACTTCCGAAGAAATCCCCCTTGTAGTGTAAAAAAGTTTTTATTTACAAAGATAAACTAAAAGAAAAAATTTGAACTTCTCAAGTTATTCGCTTAACTCACTGCTCAGCTACAACGATACGTGTTTTATGCGGTACGTATCTTGTAGGTTGTTTTGTCCGAACAATGATTATACTTGAAAAGATAGATTCAGCTAACTTTAGCATATCTAATACATGAATTATACGCTCTTGTCGCTGGTAAAAACATATGCGACACAGAAAATCGTTGTCAATTTCAAATAAACAATCTGTAAAAATACTTCACGCATAATATGTACGTTACAGAAATTATTAATACTAATAATAATAATAATAATAATAATAATGATAATAGTAATGATAATAAATTTAATAAATAAAAAATGTAGGTGTATGTGGGAGGGGGTCTGTTTTCGGTAAATTATCAGGATGCCCGTAGCCGAGAAAAAAGACGCGCCAACGAATTTTTTGGAACGAACTCAGTTCTCCTTCGGTAAACCAGGAGCGAGATATTTTTCTTTTCTTTTTTTTTTTTTTTTCCTACCCTGGGCGCGCCAGGGGCCTTGACCCAACAACATGAAAAATTAAGAGTTATAACTAAATAGCCAAGCGGTCAGAAATGGAAAAGACAAAGGACAGCAGCAATGGAATAACTGAAGGCAATGGGAAGGAAAGAATTATAGGTAGCGTTAAAGGGAGTAGGAAGACCCAAAACTAGAAGTTGGGCGTAAAGAAAGAAGTGTTCGTTAGAGAGTGTAGAACATTCGAATAGGATGTGATTTGAGTCACAAATAGAAGAAGGCTCAGAAGCGTGAAGAGAGCAGAAGGGAGAAAGAGTTAAAGAAAAACGAAAGCGAGAAGAGGGGGGTAGAGAACGATTGATTCTAAGCCTAATTAAGGAAACAACAGTGGAACGACGACAGATAGGAATAGATTGAAACCAAGGCAGGAAACTAGGAACCGGTTGAATAAGACGGTAGTATGAATAATGATTAGAGAATATAGATGGATACATGTCAGACCAAAGTCTGGAATGATTAGAGCGTGAAAGAGAAAGAATGTTTGAGGAAGGGAAAGAGTCGAGGAAAGGACCAGTGCGGGCGGCTGAGCGAGCTGAGGAGTCAGTTGAGTCACATTGCCCTCAATATTGGAATGACTAGGAACCCATAGAAAGTCTATGAAAATGGAGCGGAACGAGAACAAAGAGGAGACAAGAGATTGGATAGAGAGGATGATACCGTCGGAAGTATAAGAAGGAGGAGAGGAGATGGCTTGAAGAACGCCTTTGGAATCAGAGACAATCAGGAATTTGTGAACTGCACTCGTAGAGGATATGAATTGGATTGCACGAAGACGAGATATTCAACTAGTTGGTTTCTTTTATCGCTGGTTAGTTCAGCGGTTTCCTGCAGTCAGGAAATTCGAGATCAGATCACTTTACTTAGTTTATCAATTTTTTTTTATTTCTCTTTTTTTTTTATGGGTTCGTCGACATGGACATTGGCCCAAGAACAATGGATCATCAATAAAAGTTGTTGATGCTACGAGGTCTGAATACAAAAAAAATCTCGTTTCGTAGTAAAAATTTTGCAGGGGCGTCTTCTGAAATAAAACCAAGTAGTCTCTACTAGTTCATCAGACCGGTCAAGACAGAGTCATCACCGACTGCCTTCAAATCACCTTGTCGACGCATGCGTAGACGTTTCTTTTATCTTTTGTTATATTATATCCGGTGATAATTGCGTACTTAGTTGGTTTTCCAGCGGTCGGTCGTCAAAAAAATACAGTTGTAAGTTGTTTAAGTTGTTACGGTAGAAGGTCAGCCTGCAGATTTAATAACTAATATAGTGTGTTACAAAAAAAAAAAAAGTAGAAAAATAACAAGAAACGAATACCAGAGAAACACTACATTTGCTATCCCCGTGTATGGAATAATAATTTGCGAAATCGCAACAAAAACCAAAAATCGCGAAACATTACTCGCTATAACAAGACGAATGATGTGAAATAAGGGTATTTTTTTAAAAAATCGTTTATCCGAAATTGGCGACGGGCACAGAAGACTTCTTATCATGCACCTAATCTCGTATAAATTGCGTCGAAATGAATAAAAGGGTTCAAAGTGTACACATCGATTCCGGAACAGATTTTCACCGAACGGAAGATACTTCGTGAATCGTGCTGTAGCGGATGTTATTTATCGAAATGTAGCGCGCAGATATTTAATTTTGGCAGCTTATCTGCGTTCTGTCGTGAGGATTCGTTCGATATCTTTTTCAACAGATACGCTCGGACCGCGCAATGTATTCGATATTATTGTGTTCGATGAAACAATTTTAAAATCGATAAATTTCGCCAAGAACAATTTCGACGGAAATGTGCGCATTCTGCTCGTTGCAGGTAATAAATGATCATTAGCGAAGGCCGGTTAGTATGTGGCGCGGCTGGCTTTATTTCGCGGCGAAACTTTAAATGTTCTCCGTCTCTTTCGAAGAAAAACATTGTCGTTGCCACGAAGCGCTGCCATTTACAATCATTTTCTTCAAAACGCAATAAATCCTTTACGATGCTGGCCTATTTCTTCGGGCTTTCCTTTATTATTTATCATTATTTTTATTTATTATCACCATTATTTATTATTGTTATTATTATTTATTTATTTTTTTTTTATCATTTGCTTTATCATTGCTGGTTATATCACGGCTACAATTTTATATTTTCACACTATGAAAAAGCAGAAACATATTTCCGCACATTCACGTTTTCAGGCCAACATCATCGGTTACCGCACACAGCGAAAATGTGTTATATCTACTTTTTGCACCCTTTAAGATACAGAGATCTGCGTCAAGGTGATTATTTCATGCTAACGTAGAATGTTTGGTGTACATTAAAATTTTCAATTTTTTCCATGCGCCCCACCTCGATATTTTTATGGACATTAACCCACACAGACGAGTGAAATTTTCGTGTTTTCAATGTGCGGCAGCTGTCAGTAAGCGAGAGCCGAACGAAACACCTAACTAACTACGCCAGAGGGTAGCTGGGGCTATACTTTGAATTTTGCGATTAAGTCGAAATTCGAAGAAATTTTTGCGTTAGTTACGACTAATTTGAGTATCTGAAGAGTAGATGTTGACGTTTTCAACAGAGTCGGGATAATTCGATTTGTAAGTAGCGGTAACGGATATCGTTTATATATTCTCGATGTTTTTTCTTACTTGTTGCCGCTCGCAATAGCGGTTACATTTTGAAGTTTTCCTCTCAAGCGCCGGTGACGTTATACGGGTTTTTCAAACGAACCTCCCCAATCAATTATTTGAATTTTTACAGTGTATCTTTCCGTTTTTCTTTTTTTCTTTTTCTTTTCGTCTAAATAATCGAAAAGTCCGGTAACTTTGATATTTTCGATATTCGATAATCGGAATTATTGAATTATATACATTTATTCGAGATTTGTAAGTCCCACTTGTGTTGTAGAACGTGTGAATTGCGTTTCAGTAAAGATTGTCAACACGTTAGAACATACATTTTTTTTTTTTTCTTACAGATTAATTTCTGAAAAAAAAAAAAGGAGGTAACACAAGACGTAATTTTTACCGCGATGTTTGTCGGTAATATTCAGTCATCGCAGTAAAGGGAATCTAGAAAAGGAACGGTATTAATTACTTAAAAATAATCACTTATTCAGCCCGAGTTTAATAAACTTTTGGTGGCCGCTATATTTTCAGTTCAATTCTCGGTTCTACAACTCAATTCTTCGCTGTTTTTAATACTTCCAATACAGTTGCTGCCGAAAGTGCGTATTTAAAAATTGTTGTCAATACTTTAATTAAATCGTTCACGCCCCTACTCTTCGATATAATGAAACTTTCGATCGGAATCGAATTAGTTCCAGCTAATTGTTTGAAAAGCCTTTCTCTGCTTCTTCCGTTCTAGGCTAAAATTCAATTTAGAAGTTCCTTTAAAACTTTGCCACCGTGAAAGTATATGCAACACGTCGCGAAACTCGCTTCGAATTTATTATTATTATTATTATTGTCGCGTTATCGGTTAGAATTTTAAAAGCTGCGCTTAGGAACTCTATAATCGAATTGAAGGAACTAACGTCACACTCTTTAAATATATCTATTCCCGTTTTGATTCACCGAATCAAAGTTTTTTTTTTGAACGTTAAAGATTAAAACAATTTCAGAATGATAAGCGAGAAAGCAAAGTATCGCTGAAGTAGGTAAATCAGCGGAATGTGTTGTTTTTTAAGTCGATAAAGACTGTATACTTCAATCATTAGCGCTAGTTGGAAAAAATGCGAAGCAGTTTTTTTTATTTAAATCATTCGACAGATTTATTTTTGACCGATATAAGTTTAGAATAAATAATAATTTTTTTTTATTTACTTTTTTTTTTTTTGTTTCGATCAATAAAAAATTTAAATGCCATTTTACCAAACCGGAAATGATTTTGCCGGTCATTTTTCGCGTTCGAGAAAACTCATAACGTTGACACTATATGTTGTCGGAATCAAAAACATCGAAAACTGACACTTTGACTGTATATCTTACGGCTAGGGTCAGTGGAAAATTTGCGCCACGCTTTTTTTTTTTTTGGGGCAAAAATACATTATTATCATTATTATGTCAAAATTAATGTGAGAGTAACGATTACTCATTTATACTTTCACGCACACCCTTTTATAGATGATTAAATACATTTTCACATCGGCTTTATTTAAATAAGATGTTAAGGTAGAATGAAAAGGTAAATTTTGTAGATTGTCCAGCGAAGAAAAAATCACATAACACGATGCCGTAGATTCCTTCACGGAACAGACACGCATAATGAAACAAAGATTAACTTTTGTATCTTGTTAGGGTAATTACACGAAAATTTCGAAAAAAGGGGACAGAATGCGGCTTCGCCGTTAAAAGTATAAAACGCGCGAAACCCCGTTCTTTAAGGAATATTTGAAATTTATTGCGATAAAAGTTACATTCACTATTCGAGTGTGGCAGCAGTTTGTACTAAATATATACAATGTATCCGTATAATGTGATATCCTAATATTTTCCGTATATCGAGGGAAAAATTTAATCATTGTTCGATTTGTTTTTAGTTTTAACATATATTTCTGTTGATAATTAACTATATTTTCAGATTTGACGAATTTCCACGGGACGTTTATTTATTATATTTACTTATTGGGATCCGAATTTTGATCACGATAAAGATCTAAAAATCTGCTTATAGAATGTGTCGAAGAAAGTTGTTTCGTCGAATTTCAGGCAAGCAGTGTAAAATTATGGTACTCCAATTATTCTACCCTTTTAACCTTTCTTTGTTTTAGTGTTTTAACTCCTGCAGCCGATATGAATCGTAACCAGCACCTTTGCGCCGTATTTATAACGAATCAAATCATTGGTCGATTTAGTTACGGGTGAATCGCGAGCTATGGAATCTGTTCTGTAGTCGTTATCGTTGCACATCATCATCTTTGCTGCATGAAACGAATCAAAAAATATTTGTATCCTTCCGGATCAACACTCGTCACTAATTTAATGATTGACAGTTGGTGTATTGATCAGTAAAACCTAGTTTTTTATCAAATATTGCATTGAAATATCGGACTTGATCGGAGACTGAGCAGTATTGATTTCGAGGTTTTTTTTTGTTAATGTTTCGGTAATAACGATGTGTGGTCTATGTCGGTTTTTCTCTTCTCGCCGGGCATGGGTATTGGTACTAAAGACAACTTCTCTAGATAGTAGTATGCCAATCCCCTCTGATAAGTGAAACGTGTGACAACCCATGTCATGCGATGTAGTAATCCTTCTTCGATGGGCGCTGATGAATGAGTTAAATTCCGATGCTAGTGTAACGGAAGGACATCGTAAGCTGAATACGACATTTTCGTATATACCGTAAATGCAAAATTCAAAACACCGTAATTTGCAACCACGGTGCGCCGTTTAGAGAGTATGAGAATTCAGTTTAAATCAAGATGGATGATAGTTTACGAAAAAAGTAACTGTACCTCGGAAATTCGTAGATATAGAGGCAGTGATTTTTTTTTTTTTTTTTTTTTTTTTTTTTGTCTTTAAACACAAGTGAGGAAAATAAAGAGGGATGTATAAAACATTTCGCGTAGAATTAATTGAAAGCGTAATTCCTTCGCTTCTCTCTTCAGTCATGTTGTCCGTTTGCGGACGTCATGACCAAGCATCATGAACCTCAGTGGATCGAGCGACCATCTGACGCCATTTTTCTCTGTTGTTAATAATTCTCATTAATTCTGATAGAAAGCGAAATAGGCCGATTAAAATTAAGGTGTACGGGCAGATTCGCCGATAAGTAAAACTTTCGAGATTAGTTTAAAACGTTAGCATCTCACACTGTTGCAGGAAACATTCCGGAAATGGAACGCAAACATGCCGTGGAGACCGCCGGAGATGCTTGCTATGTATTTCATGAAGAAATAGGAGAGCTGAGAAATAATTGGTAGTCCGTATTACGTATTTTACGCTTGTTAGGCAGTCAACTTGAAAACCATTTTTTTCGAAGGTTTATAGAGATAAAAGCTCAACGATGACTAATTTGAAGATCTTCGCGACAATGTGTAAATGGTGCTAGAGATTGCGATCGATGTGAGCATTAATACGTCGAATTACCGCATCCGTTCCTGACCACGATGTCCCTCACAGCGGCCGTATGACTCTATCGCATTGATGATGTTCGTTTTACTCGTGACCTGGCCGATATTCTGCCATTAGATAAAATTCGGTGTAGCCGTCAATTGTCAGATTAGATAACGATGAAAATCGATTTTTACACCGCCTTTTTTTGTCTACCAATCAGCGTATCTCGA
This sequence comes from Icerya purchasi, assembly GCA_039619475.1. Lineage (NCBI taxonomy): Eukaryota > Metazoa > Arthropoda > Insecta > Hemiptera > Monophlebidae > Icerya > Icerya purchasi. The sequence goes on along the minus strand of CM077116.1, from coordinate 261,153,713 downwards.
TGTGTTGTTGAGTTGCAAATTTCAGTTTGTATTCCATAGAAAACCTGGTTATAGAACTTGTCGGATCGGTTCAATTTGCCGGTTATCAGTAATCGTTCCAAACAATTCTAGATAGACGAAAGATTTCCAGCACGTTAGCCATCGTTTAATGATGGACATGGCGCATCTTGATGATGATTCCGTTTTACGTTTAGCGCGTGTGTGTTACTTCGAGCGATCTTAGTTGAAAAATTGCCACTATCAACAACGGGGAAGAGTTCAGACAAGGGAAACTGAGTGAAACGCGGCATCGTCAGGAATTTGTGGATGGCTTCATGCGCAGAAAACGGCAACGTTTTGGGAACATTGAAATTACCGAACTTTGGATGAAATTAGCGAGTTAAATATGTTTTTTATACATTTTTCACAATTACCATTGTGCACGATTAAATGTGTGCGGTATAAAAAGAAAACCGTATGTGTTTACAAGTGATCAGAAATACGAAAATTTCCGCGTTGTAACGTTACCTTAGAGAGGGGCTCCGCAAAAACACGTATTATTATTGTAATTTTTTAATTTATACGAAATTGTACACGATAAATATATTATAATAAAATACATGTATGTACCGATATTAGGCTCGAGTTCTCGGTACGAATTTATTATAATTTATTTTTAAGAAAGTTTATTTTGTGTCACCTAATAGCCGCATGAAAATAATGCGTGAGGAAGAAGGAGTGTCCGTATCGTGGACAAGAACGTAGCGGCAAAATGATAAGAATTCGCGTGGTTACACGTTCCGTTACTAAAAGCTTTATCGATTAATTTTTGAATAATTCTTAACCTTTTTTTGTTTTGTCGCTACTTAAGGAGTCGTATATTATTTGAAGCTTATGTGATGTGTCTTTGAAGAAAAATGTAATTTTGTTTATTTGAACGGGAATGCAATACTAGTGTGAAAACGAAAGTTTTAGTGTGGTGCTTTGGAACCGTAGGCATTTATTTAATAATCCTTAGAATAGCATTTTTTTTTATGATTTTACTGTTAATCGAAAAAAATTAAATTCTTATAAACCAAACGAGTGTTAAATTAGCAGCCGGCTTTGGATGTATAATTTTGTTGGCGGCTATGTGAAACATCGATGGAAGTCGCTGTATTACGATATAATATGTGAAAAGTTGTTTCGCATTAATCATAATTTAAGGATATTTATTTTGTTCGTTTAAGACACTAAAATCCATGTTGAACGCTTGAATCTATAATAACGTTACATGTACACAGCTTTAATTTTAATTTCTGGCTCGGTGAGACACTCTTTTGAAATGTTCATCATTCGGAAGATATTGGTCACATTCGATGAACCGAATTCTTTGCTAAGAATGAAGATTAGCTATTTGAAATTTTTATATTACAGTTACAAACGACCTTCAAAAATTTAATTTCCAAATTTGAGAACACCGTCGTTTCCCTCTTATCGATGTTACTGAAAAATATTAGCTAACGAAATTACCGAATTTTTCCAAGAAATGTAGAATGTACATAAAGGGCCAAATTGTAGTCCCTTTCGTTACCAGACATAAATTTACGATTTAAATAAAAAATTTCTGTAGTTGTGCGTGTGTGTGTGTGTGTGTGTTTTTTTAACGAATGCTTTTGTTTACTACGCATGAGAATGTCTCTCGGTGTTTCTTAAGCGACTTTTGAAAGTGATCTTGCTGTTGGTAGTTGGGAGCTTTATTTTACTCGAGATTTTTTATTTTTTTTTATGTATTTTTCGTTGCATTTGCGGCATTAAGGATTTTTCTTTTTTGGAAAATAGTAATTCAGCTCAGACAGTACGAAATTTACACGGGGTGAAATAGCGAGAAAATTGCGAGCAATCTGGCAGCAACTTTATCGTGTTTTGCATCGTGCCCACTACGTTACAATTTATAAATATTCAAATAGTTTGTATTTTGATTGCTTTTTTTTTTTTTTTCTCCCGCGAACATGTAAAAGTTATCTTTTTCTGCCGGAATAATTTTAAAATATTTAAAATGCCTCGAAATTGCTTAAAAATTTATATAAAACGTATGTATAGACGTGGAAAAATATAAATATATTATTATCTCTTTGTAAAATTGAAAATGAGTTTCAGATTGTACAAAAAAATTTACACTAATCGAGAAGGAAATAAAGCAATAAACTAGATTTCTTTTCAGTTAGGGAGGAATTTCAAATTACAATGAAGAAACGATTAAAATTAAAACGGAAATAGTCCGAACGGCTGGAATTTTTTTTCGGAATTGGGAGAAATATGAAACTTGCGAATACTTAAAAGAAAAGTTGAAAATGCAAAAAATACATCGTTTACGGTAGAAATTTGAAAACGCAACGTTTACGGTAGAAATTAAAAAACCGTTTTCGAATAAGAACAAAGACGTATAATAGTTTAAGCTGAAAATACTTGAGGAAGAAAAAAACTATATATAAAGCGAATTGCTTAGATTGAAAAAATGAAAAATAGTTTAAAAAAAGAAATTTACAAAAATATTCAATAAAATCAGCATGTCGAAATTCTGAAAATTTTTAAGTGTACGAAAAGTTTATTAAGACTTGAAGGAAAATTAAAAAAATTACTAATTGCAAATTGTTTTGCTTATTAGCGATTTTTTAATTAGTATTCCCTGCGCTCAACGATACTGGTGATCGTGTGTCCGCTACTGCTTCTTAACGTGGGCTAGAAAATTCATCAAGGTAATGCGTACCACTCTATTTGGAAATGAGAAATAGATTGTGTCGATTAAAAAGGGGGAAAAAAAGTGGCGTTCTTCGTAATCGTAATGTCGATGAGTGAAAAAGGATCTCGAGAAATAAAAGTAAAATTGGAGACCCCCCCCCCCCCTCCGTGTTATTGATCGATGACGTTCTTTAGTTTATCAGATTTATCTGAAAGCCGTTAATGTATTAAAAAAGACGGGATAGAAAAACATATGTCGGCCTGTCACGACTATGGAATCGGTAGCAGCCATTTTATCCGCTTTATTGAAGAGACAGTACTAATTAGAAAGGGGTTTATGCTTTTTACTGACTTTAGGGAGAACGTTGACGGGAACTGTGTATAATTGTGAGAGAATGAAAAAAGTGTCTGCGTTTGATGTAAGGTTGAGAATAGTTGATTTTAAGACAGCTGAAAAGAAGTTTGAGGGTCAGATTCGATATTGAAGAAGAAAGGTTTTTTAAGCGCGGTAGGTATTCTTTCGCCGCGTAAGGACAGACAGAATTAAATCCCGGACTAAACTGTTCGCAGGAGTAGATTAAGTTTGGAAAAGGCAAAGATTAAAAAGTTTCCCCGCTGACTGAGAAAAATGATAAGGCGCTACTTTTATTAAAGAATTGACGATGAAGGGGGAATAAAGAGCAATCCTCTATTTTCGAAAAATGTGCATGGTGGGGGGAACGGAGGACTAGGTCGCCATCGAGGAGACTGTAGCGGAAGAGAATTTAGCGTAGATCTTTATAAAAGAGTGTCTACATTGAAATCGAACGGGAAAATTACAGTAGTCGAATCTGTCGACCGGGGGGGGGGGTGAATTTTGATTTTGCGATTTGTGTTGGACAGCAGTTTTACACAAAGCTGGAAATGGCGGTAACGTGACGAAGATGTCATACGGGTGTTCCACTTGAAAAAGTTGATGCGAATAATTTCCGGTCTGATTTCTTTACCTGCTCTGTACTTCTATCGGAAAAATCTTTTGTAAATGATTGTCCTGCCGCTGTTTCTCTTTTACAACGGCAACGTTTGTTGTTTTAATTCGTGATATTTCGTTTTATCTAATTTTCAGAACTGACCGTTCATTAAAATAAACCTCTATTAAGCAGTGGGAAAGATCGAAATGAACTTGGGCAAGAAAAATTACTTTTCCTGGAGCAGCTCGATTATCGGAAGAAATGGCGTTACTAAAAGCAGATAAAACGCAAGACACCGAAACATTACGATATTAAATTATCTATACAAATGGAAATAGAACTGCGAGACGACCGAGAAAATAAACGTTGCCAAAATCGGATTCGGTTTTATTGCGCCGGTAAAGAAATTTATCTTTGCAACATTATCTGAAGCGTGATTAGTAGCAGTGCAACAGCTATTTCTAAAGGCCCGGAAATGGAATGTCTAAAAGGTGCCGATTAAAATACGGAAGCGGTTTCACTACAGAAGCTAGGTAATCATTATAATTACCTTGTAGACATCGAGCTGGCCGCAAAAAGCGTCGAATTTCGTGTACAAATTTTGCAACATATTGATAACCATAAACGGCGTAGCAGTGCTGCAGATTGAAGTGAAGCCGACGATATCACTAAACAGCATCGTTACTTCTTCGTGTGTTTTCGCTTCTATCGTTTCACCTGTACAACAGAAAATTAAATTAAACACGGTTTTTTTTCGTTTTTTTTCGTTTTTTTTTCCATCTTGCTGATTAAACTTTTGTATTCTATAAATTAATTCTCGGTTCGAGTGCGCTTTTCGTCCGGTATATTAGTTCTCGTCCTACATCAAGTCAAAGAAATTTCAGCCTCGCGCAACCTTTCTTGGTGTCATCTTTGACTCCAAGTTGCGCTGGGCGGATCATATTACGGAGCTTCATAGGAGATGTGTGAAGTCCTTGAATGTACTAAAGGATCTAAACGGAAAAAAGAGCAGACCGCACACGAATACGCTCCTGATGATTTACCGCGTAATTATCCGATCAAAGATGGACTATGGATGCATACTGTATCGTACGGCGTCGAAATCATTACTTCGGAAGCTGGATACAATACACCATACTGCAACACGAAGAGCGTTAGGTGCTTATGTCACTAGCCCCACACCCAGCATACTAGCGCTGGCAGGTGAACCACCGCTATAAATCCGAAGGCAGATGCTGACGGTAAACTATGGAGCAACAATGCTGACGAGGATAAATAATCCCAATCTAGCGTTAATGGACCTCTCAGGTACGAGCTTTATGGCAGCCAGGGTTCGAGCAGATTTAGCAGACCTGAACCTTGGAGTGGCCGAATTACTGCACCTACCACGGGAAAAGATTTGCCCCATCACTATGGACTGTGCATTACGGAAATGGAATGAAAGATGGATTAGCACTGATACAGCAAATAAATTGCGCATGGTTAAAAGCACCATTTATCCTCTGAGGACGACGGCACAGGAAAGTCGCATGTATGAAAAAGTACTTGCCCGGCTTAGAATCGGCCATACCCCGCTAACGCATGCGTATATCTTAGAAGATGGTGAACCTCCAATTTGCGAACTCTGTGAGGAAACTAGGACGGTTCATCACCTATTACTAAAATGTAAGAAATATGAAAATTGTAGAGTGCAGAGCGATATACCTACGGATGATTTGAAGGATGTTCTCCGAGATGATACACCTACAATTCGTAAACTACGCTCGTACCTTATTTATACGGATTTAATGCGTTATCTTTAGTTAAGTTAAATAAAGTGGTCATAGCCGAAAGGCAATAAGTACCGCTGTTAAATAAAATAAAAAAAAAAGAAAACCTTTTTTCCTTTTTTTTTCCTTTGTTTTTTTCTAAATTAAAACTTGATAACCGAGTTTCTAGAACGATCGGGTCACTAAACCAAAGTCGTGAGTTCGAGTGAAATGTATGAAAAATAAACAATCATTGATGGTCGTGTAAGAGAAGCAACCGTCACGCATGATGTGCGTTGTTAGTGAAAAAGTTTCTATTGCGATAATATATATCGGCGTCGCAAATGGCCTTAGCTGCCGAGCAACTTTAAATAAATAAATTATTATTATATATTTTTTTTTTTTTATTCTGAAATATATGTATTTATTTTTAATTAAATCGATTTCTTTCGTTAAAGCGCTTGTCGACAAATTATATTTGTACGTTTTAACATCATAGCTTAAATTACACACACACACATATATATATTAATTACAACGTAGTTATTAGGCCGGCTCCCATTAGAAAAAGTGTCCCAATTTTAGATAAAAAAAAATATTCCAAAAAATGTCCCAATTTTATGTAACTTTTAATTTTTACCGACTTCCAAAAGGAAGGAGGTTATACGTTGGTCGCGTATGCTTTTTTGTTTTTTTTATGTTTGTTCGCGCATAGCTCATATTTATATAGACACCGATTTTAGTGATTCTTTGATCGAAATTTACTTTTACATTCGATGGCGGTTTTCGTTTTTGGAAACATAATGAATACATTAAGTGCTTTTCTCTCTCTTCTTCCTACCAAATATTCTTCTATTATTTTCTCCCTCCGCCCATATAATCGTGCTCTGGTAAACATCATCTCCTCCAACTATCCTATTCCTATTGCTAATTCCATATGCTATCTTGGTCTTTTCCTAAATAGTCGACTCTCTTTCTGAGATACCAATGACCATTGGCGCTTCGTTCCTCACAAAATCCCGGTTTTTGCGCACATAGCTGCTCGCGTCTCTAAGTTTTCTCCTTATGTCTTTTCCCGCAATAAGCTTCCTTACTTTTCTTTTGATTTCAATAGTATATGTCTCCCCATCTCATTCTCCTCTTTTCCTCTTCGCGCTAACTCCACTCCCCAGAGTACAGTGATCAGTGAATATGTCCACATTTTAAATTCTTCATTTCCCCGTCATGTAAAAATTTCCACTGATGGTTCTAAAAATAATAACGGGGTGGGCGCTGCTTTTACGGCCTCGTCGCTTAATCACTCGGAATCCTTCAAACTTCCTTCCTTTTGTTCCATTTTTTCTGCTGAAGTAGTCTCCGTCTCCTTTATTTCCTCTTCAAACGGGATCTGTAAATTTCTCATTGTTTTTGATTCCAAATCTGTGCTGCAAGCTGTTTCTTCTCCTCCTGCCCACTCGCCTAAGGATATTATTCTTTCTGTTCGTGCCTCTATCTCCAACTTGCGCTTAGCACGTTCTATCCTTATTGACTTTTTAAGGGTTCCTGGCCACTCTGGCATTGAGGGCAACGAAGCAGCTGACTTCCTAGCTCGCTCGGCGTCTCTCAGTGGTCCATTCCTTCCGCATTTTCCTGCCTCAGACATCCTTTTTCTCTCCGCAAGTCTCCATGCCAGACTATGGATTGACATCTACTCTTCGTTTTTTGCCAATCGCTCCTCCTTCTACCTCCTCCTACAGCCTACTTCCAATTCACAACCACGGTACCAATTTCTTCTCTTTTCTCGGCGCTCGGCTATTGTTTCCTTAATCAGACTACGACTTGATCATTCCCTCCTTCCCTTTTCTCGTTTTTCTTTTTCTCTTTCACCTTCTCCCTTTTGCCCTCTCCACTCTACTGATCGTCCCTTTATATGCGACCCCAACTATATTCTTTTTGAATATCCTGCTCTTTTTCCCGAGTGCTCTCATCTATACGCCGAACTCTTGGCGTTGGTTCTTCCTACTCCTTTTAATAAAAAGAAAAAAAAAATGCTTCCTTTATCCTTCCCTTCCCATCTCAAGCCGTTATTCCCCTCCTTCTTTCCCGTTTACTCACTATCTCCGATCGCCTCGGAATCTGAGTAGGTGATCTAAGCTCATGTAGTTGGGTCAGTGCTGACACCGAGCCCACTTAAAAAAAAAAAGTAGTTCTGTGGTAGTTAAATAAAATCTATGGTATAAATTATTGGTTGTATTTCTTTTTTGTATTATATAAAATTGGGGCATTTTTTTTGTTATAAAACCTAATGGGGGCCGGCCTAAGAATTAAGTTGTAAATTTTGGTTATTTTATACAAAGTATAGAAGAGAAAAGCTAGAGGGTTCAAGGGGCATGGATCCCTGCGAGGTCAAAATGACCGAGTTATATATATGTATATATATATATTTTTTTTTTTTGTGGTCTATTATATACAATACCTACATCTTAATCTGTTTTTGTCTTATCGATAACTGTAATTTGTTTATTTTTGCTTTGTAATATATTTCTTTTTCTTTTCCTTTGTTATTATTTTTATTACATGCTTACATATCTCTCTTCACCTATTTCTTCCGTCTTTATTATTTCCTTCGGTATTTCATTTAACATCTGAGTTATGATATGTTTGCCCGTTTGCTATCCCGTCTTTGCTCATGCTAACGGCAGCTGGTACGTATACTTTTTCCTCCGCAGCTCATTTTCTATATTTTTTCCTGCAATTTTAATTTTCTTTACTGCTCCTATGTATATTCCCGTATCTTTAATAAGTACGCTCTTCTTATGCTCATTGCGTCTTTTTTTTTAAATTATTTTACTTTCAATTTCTCCCTTAAGAATTTGCTATTAGTTTCAAGCATTTTATTTACAGTTTATTTATTTTCCCCGCGTGTACTTTTCTCACCGATGCGTGTACCTGAAATGTCTGATTCTCGTACGAATGTACTAGCGCATAGTAAACTATATTTTTAATGTTTTATGTGTCGCGTATTTCTTTAATGCTTATATGAAGCTGGTAATATTGCCCTAAATTTCCTTTTGCAAAATATGTTATGTACGTCCCATGTTAAGTGGTGTTGGTCCATCATTACCTCCTTAAATATTTATATCGAGTTATCATTTCTTCTGGCAATTTTTCATTGCACATTCAGTTCAGTGAGTTATTATGACAATACGAATCCGAGCTGTCTCGTTTTTCTTCGTAGTACCATTAGTTATTTTTGAATTCATAAATTATTTACTTACTGTTATTAAATTGTTTTCGTTTTTCATTTCGATCTAATCGTATACAGCTGCACGTAGAGCACGAACGCTTAGCCTACATCTCCATTTAGTAAGATTCGCCACGCTCGAAATCGAGCAGTACGACTAATTAACAGTATAATTTTTTATTCGACTCAAATTTTCGTTTTCGATTTTTTTTTTTTGTTTTTTTAATTAATTTACTTTTCACTTGGTTATATATTATTACCATCATCATCGCGGCCGCCGTCGCCACCCGGTTATTATTTATAACTTTTGTTAATATAAGCTTACACTGGACCTAGGAGAGTTCGCGTTATATAACACAGTTTATTGTAAAAGTTCTTGAACTGAACTTTAAAAAGAAACGTAAAAATCGGACTAAAAATGAACCGATCTCTTAATTTATCCGGATAATGTTTCAACGGGAGCATAAATCACCGAAAACCTTGGGAACGCGATCGGAATCCCCCTTAAAATTGTATTGTCATGTTGCCTTGAAGTTAGATCCGAAAAGTTTTTTGAGTTTTTCATGGCTAATTTTTAATTTTCGCAACGAAAAAAGTCCGCCGGAGTTAAATCGGGCAAATAATTATTTATTCGGCGAGATACCGGATGAGTGTCAAGCACGCTAATCGTGGTCTCGCGTAATCGGACAGAAAACATTTTATCACCTTCGGGTATTCCTCCGTCACATTTCTGAAACGAATCGGTGTTGAACAAGGCCATGAGAATGAAAAAAACAAAAAAACGAAAGCAAAAAACACCACATTCGAAACACGAACTTTCGTTTCGATGGCGATGGTTTATTTTTGCACAATCTTCCGGTCTTTTTCTCGCTTCGGTCGTCGGTAGGGAAGCGCGGCGGACATTTCGTTCTTTTTTTAATTGTTAATTCCGCGAATGGTATACATATGAATTGTTAAGTTCAGCTCGGTTGTATTTCAGGTGATGAGTGTGGTGTGCGCAGTTTCGCTAGTACCCCTTTCTCGGACAATCCTTCGGGCATTGATGTCCTTTCCTCGACTAGTTGTCACTATACACTTTTCCGTGTTTTAAATGTTTTCGTCGCAGTCACCCGCAAAACCTTAAATAACTTATTCGTTGGCCGTGAATGAAAGCACGATTTTACCCGATACGTTACTTGTAAATCGCTCGATCGTCGAATAATTTCAGTTGCGAGTAGTCAAACCATATACAGCTGGTTTGTCTTAGTCCGGGAAGTTGCTTAACAAACTGTATAAATTCCGTACAATAATTTATATAATGTTACCTATGACAAGGTAAAACGATATTAAAAACCAAGGCGAAATTCGTAATGTACACGTACGCATATAACAGACGCATTTGCATTAAACGTACACGCGCATAGTCTCGTTTTTACACAAAACACTCATAACATCATATACATATGCATAATATTCAAAAATTATTATGATTATTTATTATTATTATTTATTTTTTTTGAAGGGGGCTTATTAACTAAGGAATTCGATGAAAAAAATTACAATAGATTATCTAGATTCATATACGATCAGCAGTGGAGGCAACGAAGACAGCAAGAAAAAGAAGAACAACGAACAAAAATAGGTGCGACCCTGTAAGGAGTAGGAGTATTAAAGGAATTATAGATCAAGTAGGGAACGTTCAGACGATTGCGAAGTAGGTTTAAAACGCCTGCCGACGGCATGAAGAGGGAATAATGTAACGCTGCAAGGAAGAGAGAAAGAAACCGGTCTGACCAAAACTTTATATGGAATTTCTTAGACAGCACGATTGCAGTACATATGTCAACAAAGAAGAGTCCAGACAGCCGTCAAACCATTTCCCTCGGTAAACTAATTGAACGTAGTGTACATGTATATTCTAAGACATTATAAAATTTGTAAAAACCAAAAAACATCGGCGGTGCAACTCGTTGCACGTTGACTGTGAGATGTAAAATTTCGCTTCAAAAATTCGTGATTCCTTCACTATGCTTGATTCGATTTTAAAAATCTGCTATTAACGACATGCAGTCTGCAATCAAAGATAATATGGGACCACTGGTGGTCGAATGTACACGTTTAACGTAACATAAAAAGCTATTCAATGCAAAATGGTGTAGAAGAGGAAAAAATTAAAAATATGAAATTCGAAAAAAATGAGAACTTGCGATCATGCTGGAAGCTAGTGATGACCGAAACAATTATTTTCAAAGAGTTCTTATTATTGTTCCCGCTCATTTTAAAGGGCAGTACTTCTTATCAGTTCTAGCTCTTTTAGCCCCTGACTCCCGATTCTGTAATAACTGTTTCTTAAGCAGCTCTCTTAACAGATAGTACGGCAGCTCTGGTGCAATAGTTCTCATCTCACTGGTTCAGCTCTCATTGATTGAAAGTAGAAAAGCAATACTGCAATTTACAATAACATACATTTTTGTCTATGCCTAATAGAATAGAAGTTATAACAGATATAATATCTGCTTAAAACAATTTGAATCAGTGTGTCTTGCGAGTTATTGCTAATAACGCTGTGGTTTCTGGTTAGGTCTTTCTTTTTTTTTTGCAAAATCAATTTTAAATTATTTCAAATTGAAATTTTTGGGCAACTATAGTAATAGCAATGAATTGAATGAATGGTCAAAGCAAAATCATAGATCAGCGAGCGAATTTCATTCACATTACCACGAGTTTACCAGAGTTGTAGTGACATATTATTACTATAAATATTTACCATTGAGGTACGCGCGATTCAAGCCTGTGCAATACTCTTAGCTTGTTCTACTACAACGAAAATCGTTAAAACTGCAACAGAAAGAACTGTTCTCCTTGTTCAACTTACTGCTATCGCTGCCTTTATGCTGCAGTTTTTTTCTACTGATTGAACAGCAAGTTAAAAGAGCTAGAAACTGAGAGCGGTTACAATATTATTTGCGAACCGTTCATGAAACCAGCTCTTTTTTAAAACCTGTTCTTTAAGAATAATTAACTCTTCAACAGACCATCATTACTGAAAGTGATTTAATAACAATTAAGCACTTTTCTTCGTTGCATACATTCGCACGATGGAGCGGATTTTTTCCAAGAACTAATATATATATATATTTATATATGGTCCTTTACCTGTTCTCGTCGAGTAAATCTATCGATTTTAATTCGAATAATTAACTCGAAGCCTTCTCCAGAATAGCTGGCGCAATTCAGATAGTCAAGTGGTTGGAAGTTTTGCGTTCGACTGATGTGCAGTTGCACTGATCGCAATAGCAGCAGCAGCAGCAGTAGTGGGGGTTCTAAGAATAACAAATAAGAATGAAGTGGTAAGATCCGAATTTGCGAGAGCAATTATTCCAGGAAAGCGCTAAGCGTTTTAATGGCGAACGGTGAAAAGGTGAGTAGATAAATTTACATTGTTGTACACGGTGAGGGTTTTTTGAGGGTGCGATATGTAAATTGAAAATTGCGCAAGCCCGAAGCGGCTGAATTAGTATGTGGCCTAGTTTCCCATTTGGTCCGTTTGCCTGTAGTCGGCTGGAGCACGTTCGCTCTTCGTCATCTTTCGATTTTTCAACATTCCGCGCGGCACATTATTAGCATCAGCATTATGTGGCATTAGCGAGATTATCCGGCTGTTCGGTGCTTTAGGTGTAGCATGCGGTTCGGCCCGGCATCAAATGCGTCATTTTATGCGGCACAGCCAGCAAGGTCCCCGCGCCCGTTTCTTCGCTGGCTCCCTCCGCCAGAAACATTATTTCATTATGCGCATATATTTCCATCACGTACGAATTAGCAGCAAACGTGTCTTTCTCGGTAATTTTTCCGGCATAAATAAAAAGAAAACGGAAATTTTTCCTTTACGGAAAAACTCTTCGCCGACTCTGATCCGAGGTTACGTTAAAAACCGAAATGTCCGATGATATTTTAGGCTTATGAACATTCAAAACAACGAAGAAAAATTTAACACCGCTTATCGTTCGTTCTCTGTCTTCGTTTTCTCTTATATATTGATAGGACTTCAATTTTTTGTTTTTTTTATTCAACGAAAATTCGTACATTTATAACATGTTTTATGTAAAATATTTCTATTTGAAGTTTAATAGTTTACTTAGTCTAACTAGTTTTTGACCTCCGGGGCACAGGTTGTTGTAGCTAAAGTTACCGTCTCTAGTAAGTAGTCACTTGACCATCATATGGTGCCAGTCCCGTCGATAGAGAAATGAAACAACTAAGTGAGCTCTGAACGTCTACGTCGTGCAGGGTGGTAATTTACTGCCTCGGCGGGCTTAGCGTTGATTCTTTTTCTCCTTCTTCTTTGTCCGTATTACATCATTGTATTGATGTAGGTTTCCCTTAATATTTTCTACTCTCTTCTGATTAGAAAAGCTAAGTCGGAGCTCACAACACATTGCTGATAGGAAAACGGAGGAAGGTTCACTTGTCGATCGTGATCTGTCTAATAAATACCGTTAAGCTTTCCGCTGCCTTAATAACAGCAGACCATCAGCAGCTCGCTCGTGACATACGTGCCCCGGTCAGGTTGGTGAACACCAATCTAGAGGGCGAGTAGGTGAGTATCCGGCGCCTTAAAATCGGACCTTTCGGCTAAGGTAGTAAACCCTAACAGAAAATTCAGTAGAAGGCAACGGGAAACCACCACTGTTTTCTTTCCCGGTAATTATGGCGCGTCAAGGAAATAATACAAATGCTGTACCTACGGGACACAGTTGTAAGAGTGTGCCAGGCAATAGGCGGTCTCCTGTAGCCGAGTTCTCCTGTGCCCTTGTTGGCACAGCACATTACAGGTGAAACGCGCTGAAGAACCGAGATTTCAATCCCCATGTTATCGTGCGATGACAGAGAAACAACCTTTAAATGGAAATAAGGTACGAAGAACCACAGCTAATAATAATGAAAAACAATTCTACAACATCGGTACTTGGAATGTAAGAAAATTTCATCAAGGTGAAAGATTGCAAAAGGCCAGGTCTGGTACCTGTCAACAGGATGAAGGAACACATTTTATTGGCAACTACACCAAACGCGGTGTATGGATAATGGTATCATACGAGACGGTGAAATACAAGAATGTACTGGGATATATACCAATTTCAGATCGAATTATGCTGTTACAGATCCAATGTGCCCAGTGCCTTTTTCAGTCAAATATATAGTTTTGGAGAGATCCCATCGAACTGGCTTAGATCCTCATTTGTACTGATACCAAAGGAACAATATCCCAGAAGAATGTGAAGACTATCGCACTATTATTAGCCTTATCCGTCACCTAAAGTAAAGTAAAGTGAGTTCCATACCCTTGAGAGGGCGTTGGGATTGTGAAGTTAAGGTTCACAATGTACTGAGCCCAACGGCACTAATGAGAGTAGGGGAGCCAGTTCCTTTCTCTCGGCCTTTGACGATTATTCACAAACGAATCTAATCTAAATGCGAGTTTGATTTTTAAAGCACCTAATTTGGGTTTTGTCCTTGTGTTGGGACTAGAGAACTAACAGCAATGAACATTTTATAATAAAAAAATAGGCAAAACGAATAAGAACACATTCATCTGCTTTATAAATTACGAAAGGGCGTTTGACAGTGTTCAACGTACTAATTAAAATCTTCGAAGGTACCGGAATTGATAAGAATGACATACAAATTATTAAAAATCTGTAGAATTAATATTGGGACCGCGCCCAGATAAGATAAAAATTGAAGTCCAACGGGGTATCAGACAGGGCTGCATCCTTTCTCATTTATTATTCAATCTCTATGCGGAGAAAATATTCAAGTTTGATTTACCATACGGAATATCCGGATAAATGGAAAGATAATTAATAACATCCGTTACGTTGATGACGCTGCTATTTTGGCGGATAACATTCGAGACCTTCAACATCTCATTAACGAACTGAATCTAGTTGGAAAATGTACAACGTGAACATAAATGTAAAGAAAACAAAATGGGTGGTGGTTAGCAAGAAACAGTTCATTCAGGCCATATTAATAATGAAACTTTTGATAGAGTTGATAAGTTCAAATATCTTGGAGGTTACGTCACAGAAAATCTAGATTGGGATAGCGAAGTAAAAATTAGGTGTAATTATGCACGAACAGCTTTCAGTAACATGAAAAATCTACTCTGCGATAGATCCTTATGCCTGGCTATGAGGCAACACACATTGTTGTGAAATCCTACATATTTCCAATTTTGTTGTACGGTATAGAATCAGCGACGCTTAACAGAAGAAAATAAATTGAACAACTAGAGGCAATACGGCTGTATAGGAGAATGCTGAAGTTACCGTGGGTTACTAAAACATTCAATAGAAGAATCGTAGAAATGGCAAAGACCGAAAGAAAGCTGGTTGACAATAGATAGGGAAATTAAAAGTATTTTGGGCACATCATCGGAGGAAAAAAATTCGAGATTTCAAAGTTCATCATTATATAGGTGAAGACTGAAGGAAAAAGAAGTGCAGGAAGACGGGGAGAACAGACTGGATATAAAACATTAAGAACTGGACCAGTATTAGCTCAATCCAAGATCTCATGCAAGGAGCAAGAGAGCGTAGGTTTCAGCTGTTTTCTGATCGCCAACGCTCTGGGAAGAGTATGGCACATCAAGAAGAAGAAGAAGTTTTTATCTATTCCTGTTATTTTTTTCATGAAAACAGACATACGCTCGCATCTAGTTTTAAGCGTGTCTAAATAAAACGGCTTAGGAAAAGTCGGAAATGATAAGGTTTATAAATTCGACGATTCGTTAAGCCACGCTGATTACGAATAAGCAGTTACCGTCGAGTCAAACTTTTTTGAAAACGTTTTGAATTTTTTTTTTTTTTTCTTAATTAAACGTTTAATAATAGTTGGCAAACGTAGCGTGAATGCAGCAAGTACGCTTTACGTCATTTTGCCAGTAGAGAATTTTTAAAAATATTTCAAAACTATTTTCTCTAATCTCACACTAAACGGAACCCTGTTCAGCAGCTTAGGGAGTTCTTTGCTAACGTCCGTAGTTTATTTTCAAATGAAAGGTGAACAATGAGAGGTTCCAGAAAAAAAAAAAAAACAAAAACTAACGAGAAGCCATTTTATCGCTTGCGAGTAGAAACAATTTAACCTTGAGAAGACTGATGACCGGTGAAAAAGATTTGTAATTAGTTTTCGAAGGATTTCAATCTTCGGCTGAATTTACAATTAAGCTTAGAAATGTAATCACGTCATCGATTGTCGCGAAGAAATTTCGACACGGCTAACTGCCTCTTACAGCTGGCAGTGTCGAAATTTATACGTCACGCAAAAATGCGTAACGCAAAAGTGTTGCCCCCTTATTTTTACACATTTACCGTAATTTACGCTGTTGTATGAAAACAGTTTGTTCGATTTGCGATCGACAGTTTCGGTTCATGTTTTTACTAAAAACGCGTAGTGGTGCTTTGTGCTCCATCCGAAAGACATATTACCGCGATGTCATTCTGCATAAAAGCGGTACCGAGCCGGTTATTGAACTTTTTTTTTTCTGTATTTTTCTACCGTCACTAAGTGCGTCAACAGGTTGACTCACTGCATTTTTCTCTAATGTGTGTACGGTCCTCGAAGAGTTTTTTTCTGCACCCCTTCCCGGCATCGTGTCTCGGTTATGATCCAGTCGGAGATAGGATCTCCGGGCATTCTATCGCGTTGCTTTTCTTTCCGGTCCATGCTTTCCGGCCGCGACAATTATCGGAAAAGGGTATATAATAACCAATAACTTTCCGGTTACACCAAGTATCCGAAACTTCAAAGAATATTTTGGAGAAGCAGTTTTTTTTTTTGTTGTTTTTTTTGAAATTCAAGCTTATTTTTCCATTTTTTCAACATTCAGTCATGTACATTCCGTGCTGAAATGCATCGATTGATACTGCATTTGACTAAATAACTAAATTACTTTCTTAAATTACAGAAAAACACCCGCACCGAATTCCCGCTTAAAATCGGTTACTCTCATCGAGTGATATATAGAAACAGACGTAAATTATTCAAAGGCAAATGCGCCAGAAAATTCCATCTGCTGCTTATACGCACGCACACACACACACACCTACATACCTCCTTATTCGACATCGGAATACAACGTGGAATTCGGAATTTAGGATCTTTTTGAAAATGATTACAACAATAAAATTTTCGCATTCGAAAAATTAATAAATTTGAGCTGGTTGTTCGTATTTGCACATATAATTTAGATCAGACTCGGTTTTATTAATAGTTTATCCATACAGAGTAACACAATGGTCTCTGCTTACACACATGTTTATCTTTGTTTGTTTACAGTTTGCACATTTTATGTATGATTATATATTATATTAATATGCACACACGTCCCAAAAATAATTGTGTTTGATTATATATATATATATAACTCTAAATAGATAATATTTGATTTATTATTATTATTGTTGCTGTTGTTTATCTTAGCTCCTGTTGCAAATACGGAGACAGTTGCAATGTACGGAAACAGAGGGCATCGTGTCTTTATTAAGGCAGCCGAGTGCAATGTTTGTTTTAACATCGGTTAGGACATGTCGGTTAATATTTAGCATCCGAGCGTCATAACGGCAAGCAACTTAATAATTAATGGAGCAGTTGGTAGTCGAAAGCGTAATGGATGATCCACATTACGTCCCGGTGTAGAACAACTCTTACGTTGAAACGTAAATTAATAGAAACTGCAAATAAAGGAACAGATGAAAATCGACATTCTCTTTCTGTTGTTAGCATTTTCAGTTGAAAAGTCATTGGAAACGTACCTTTTTCCCTCTTCCCGCGACTAGTTTTCGCCATTCGACCGTTAAAATTACTTCGTTTTTTATAAGTTCTTTTTTTTTTAATATAATTATATTATTACGTTTTACTTAAATAAAGTAAACCAAGTCCCATATATCCTTGATGTAGTATCCTAACAGATCTGATATGAGAATATTGGGGCCGGTTCCCTCGGCCGCCTTTACTTTCCCCCAGGTGATTTCTCCGGTATAACCAATATTCAGTTTCAGATTAGGTATAAACCTGAGAGCGACTTGGATCCGGGACGAGACAAGTCTCGATAACCTATGACATCTCTGATTTAGTAGCCAAGCACCTTAACTACATGGCTACCGTACTACCTAGGTTTCATCTATTGATAACAAAAATAGGCTCCCGCTCCGGTCCCTGTGCAATATGCTGCAATTAATGGCCTTCTTAGCAGCATTATTTTATTAATAAAATCCGTTCTGCGAGTATTACGTATTTCAATTGAGCTAATCTCTTCATATTCGCATAAATTGTTGCACATTATACCCGGAGTTTATGTAATATTTCCGCAGTTCATGTGTATGGTTTTTGTGTCTTGAAATATTCCTTCCCGATATTCCTATTGCCTTTTTCTATAATTCATTTGAGATCGTTTACGTTTAACGTAATGTATTCCATTCGTGGTAACATTATTCCGTTATTAATATTTCTAGCTGCTCTGTTCGCTATTACTTCCCGATAATGTGCAGGTATCCAAGTTTGAAATATATCGTTTTTGTTATTTTTTCGAAACTTACCCACACATATTTAATATATTGCATATTTTTTGTACTGCTGACCCCGGGGATCTTTCAATATTGATATTTTTCTTATTTTGTAACTTTGCTCTCTTTTTGAAAGTTTTTCATAAACACGTGCAGAGCATACAAAACCGTGTCACATACTGCAGCAGCATCGATCTATTCATTATATTCAGAGCTATTCTATTTACCATTAAAAATCACACCCCACTTTATAGATAAAGAAATTTTCGAGGAAATTAATTTCCTTCCATTAGCGTGCTGCCAAGACCTACCACAAAAGTAAAAAATAACTTAAAAAAAATTAAAAATACAGTCAAAAACCACTTTCACAACATATGGCAAAGCAGATGGGAGAACGATACAACAGGTCGACACGCTTTTTCACTAATCCCGGATGTAAAAGAACGAAGGGAATTAAAAATTACCCCCGATTTCTACTACACGCAACTCCTGACGCGGGACACGTTGGGGAATATCTATACAGGTTTAAACGGAGTGAAAGCCGCACGTACTTATGTGAGGAAAATGAATCTGCACATCATGTGCTGTTTCACTTTGTAAAAACTATAATCATATTAGGCAGTTCGAAAACGATATAAATATCTGAAGAACGAAAAAACGGCAAAAAAATGTCCATATCTGGCAGACAATGCTCTATATCCCCACTTCCAAAATAAATAAATTAATATTGATATAATTACAATACAAGTTCCCTTTAACACTATCCATGTATAGAACATAGGACAGGGGTACATAAATGATATCGATAAGTTCGACTGGAGATAGATAATAAATAAATAGAAAGTGGAAAAAAAACTGAAAATAAATAAATAAATAAACTTTTTAATAAATCTGAGCACAACCCGCCTGGATGAATATAATAAATACACTTCAGTATCAACTACTTTTATAAGATACTGAAAAAATTAACTTGTAAGAGACTCTCTAGCACAGAATAAGCCTTACGGCGGTGCCGGGCTAGATACTCTCATAGAATTACTTTTATGAAATGTTTCTTTGTATATTTTTTGATAAATACACATTGATTAATCAAAAAAAAACTTTTCTCCCTTTCTAGATGGCTACTGTTATTTCCACTGTATATAAAGCTACTTCGGTAAGTCGAAATGATTCTAGATTATTTTTACTCTCATATCATATACTGCTGCAATACAGATTTGTCCGTCATCCTTTTATCGATTCATCTAGATAATTTCAAAGTCACTGAACTTGCTTTATATTACGTCATTTAGTGCTTGCTCGTTTACATTATTATTATTATTATTATTATTATTATTATTATTATTATTATTATTATTATTATTATTATTATTATTATTATTATTATTATTATTATTCCTATAGAATGTAAATCAATATTTGTATAGATTGGTGTCATCAAATTTGAACACGGCGTATCGTAAGCGTAAGCGGGAGCTTTAATATTTTTTAGCGCGGTAGTATTATTTAATTTTTGGTAGTTCTTTAGGCGTAATGGTGGAATCATTTTATTTTCCTATTCTGCATTTGGAAAAGTTATTGTTTGCTTGTCGATGGAGTGATGTTTTTATGATTTTTGTATTATCCGGGGGTGTTTATTAATAAAAATCAATACGTCGTTTCAGGCAACTCTTTCATTATTTGTAATGGAATTACCGTACACTCTACGGAGGTAATTCGTATCTCCTATTACGATTACTTTTAATATTATCCTAATCGCCCTACAGTATATGCTACAATTGTTCTTTTTCTAAATAATTTCATTTTAATTAATTTTGTATCGACTTTTGTATTATAGTTTGACATTGCGATAATTAAACAATCTATAGATTTCTGTTTTACTATAGAGGCTCCTCCACTTCTGCCTGCTTTCCCATCACATCTTATTACAGTATAATTCTTAATATCATTGTCACGTTGATAGACATGTATTGCGATGTTTATTTCACTTTTTTTGATAACAAACTTTTAATTCGATCGAGTTTGCTAACATACTTTTACAGTTGCACCGTAGCGTAATGATAATTCCGTTCGTTATTTTCAATTGCTTTATTTTATTCTTATGGTTTAAATGATTTTTTAGTAATATTTTTACCGTTCGAATTATTTTTGGAATCTTCAACTTCATAGATTATTGCGGTCAATGTTCTTTTTAGGATTTCGTACACATATAATCTACGAAATCCTAATCAGATGGTTCACAAAGGACAAAAATATTCAATTAAAATATGCAATAGTTCGGGAATGGTTCGATTTACGAACTTCAAAATTGGATCAAAATTATAATTAAAATTCTCTTTAAGACTATCTACGAATTCAAGCTAATCGATTATCTCGAGTACCAAAAAATCCAGAAAACCGTCAAGAATATATAATATGGAATATAAAACGACCTCAAAAATCACCCTTAAAAAATTCATAACTCATCACCAGATAAACGTTTAAAAGTGAAATTCAGAAAATAAAACAAAACACAGAAGCTCTTTCATAAAGGCGAAAAAAGAAAAAAAAATTACGGTTAAAAAATTATATAGACCCTCCTTTGGGCCCAAAAATAGTAAAAAATTATGTTTACGTAAATAATAGCTCGAGTAAAAAAGAAGAGAAAACCAAAATGTACCTTAAATTTATGCATAAAGGACTGCTTTATAGGAAAACTATGGTCGAGTTTACAACTTTATATTTAGCCCCTTCGGGGCGCCAAAACCTCGAAAGTTTGGAAAAAATAATTTTTTCCCCCGGGAATGTGATATGTTGGTGTGGAAAGATTGCTTTTTGTCGTCGGGAACAAAATCCTATTTCATTTCCTTAACGAAACTTTCAAAGTTGGCGAATAGTTCAAAAAAACATGAAAAATAACGTGTTTTTTGCAACATGAAAAATCAGATTTCTTTGTTTTGAGTTTAGTATTATTTAAATGTTAATTTTAAGTTTAACTTAACATACGGAATCCTTAGCGCTTGAAACATCATACTTAACTGAACTTGTTATTATTGATATTTATATTACTTTCGATATTTTCAAGAATGCACGGTCCTGGTTTTTGTAAATTCTTAATTGCAGCATTGGGACTCTTTTTTTTGTTTTTGTTTTTTTTTCTATTAATTCCTTAATCGTGATTCTGTGTTCATTTCTGTTTTCTCTTTTTTTTTTTCATGAGGTTTAATAAACGATACGGGACGCTTGAAACATCCTTTCACTAAAGAGGTTAATTGAGTAATATCGTGATGTTCCGCCTTTTTTCTTTTCGCTATAACGCCTTGTATGTTAGGAAGATAATCTGTTCAGCTGCATCGCGGTATTTGAAGGTGAGAATTATTTTCTTCCGTTAAAATGTGAATCTATTTGTGGTTAATACATTCCAGTAAAGTGCTCTTGCGTATATGTGTCCGCAATCTCCAATGCTGCTCCTCGATAATTAAGATTATGCGACGCCATAACTTCATCAATTCGAATTTGTCTTTTCTTTCCCCGGCAAGACACTTTTTTTCGGTCCTGGCAGAATCTGGTATCTGGTCAGAGAACAAGGTTCTTTTCTGTGCTCCGGACTTGCGCACCTAATGCATTGTTCCCCTTGCACACATCTGGCCGTATCTCAAACATTTATAACACCGACACACTCGGCGTATAAATCAATCGAATCTGATAATTTTCATAATTATCTGTTATCATCGAACCGTCGGAACTTTTTAGCACAAATGAAGAAGATTGAGAATTCATATTGCTACTGTCAATATTCGTACTATAAATAAAGTCGCCGTTATCGGCAGGAGGAGGACGACTAAAGCCACCTTCATCGTTATACAGTGATAATAAAGATAAATGATGTTGACGGTTGCACTACTAGCGTCTGCGAATGCGTTACGTCTGTGGCGTATTGTGTGCGTATGAGTGTACAAGGCTGTCCAACGAAAGAAGTCCGCTCGAGTTTCGTTGCGAAGCGTCAGTGTTGCTCAAAGTAGAGTACTAGCAATAGGGCACGTATTATAGTAACACGTGTTGCTACCGAAAAAAATCATATTGCTATATTCCTGTTATTCCTTTCCTTCTAGGAAGCGGTAATCTTTGTTTCATCTTTGCACGTTCAGGCGTTCTGGTTTTTCTGACCTATCTACATCTAGACGGGCCACCTGTTCTGTTACCTCAGCGAGTGTTATAGCTGATAGGCGAAGGTAATAAAAAAAAAAAAAACGTAGGGGATATCAGCGAAGATTTCATAAAACTAGACGAGAAAGTGTATGAATAATATAAAATTAAACGACACGAAAAAGCACTTAAATCGTTTTATGAATAACTATCGGCAAACTGATAATGTAGATAAATGTAAATGAAATGATGATGGATTCCAGCGATACCGATAACGATGATTTTGACATTTTCAGCGGGCACATCGTAATGTAGCTTAGAATCCGATGTAGTTACCAAATGAAAAAAACTGTGGACGTATTTTTGGTATGAAACAATTTAATAAGGATCTTACAGGGTTTTATGTATTTCGATTTTTCATTCAATTGAATTATTGTCATAATTATCTACTATCCTTGACAGCGTATTGAACGATAGCGTAGATAGAGGATAATGTGAAAAGCCCCGATCTCGTAACGTCAGTGTATTTCGGTTCTTTTATGATGGACTTCTTTCATTGGACACGACTAAGCAAAATTTGTCGAATAAATATTTATCGATAGATCGGAACGAGTTTAAACGAATCCTTGCACAAATTAACCGAAAATTCAACCGAATAGAACAAAACGAACTCGCGTAAACAAACTGTTCTCGATATTAGCACGATAACGAGATGTAGAGAAGCGTATTCTTCGAAATTTAACGCTTGCGTTGGGATAAGTTTTAATTTAGAAACAGTTTGGTTTAAAGAAAAATCCCAACCGTTCCTGCTGCCGAGTTATATGTGCTTTAGAAACAGCTCGAACGTGGGCTATAAATTTATTGACCGTTCTCGTCGTTAACGATTTCTGGCTTAATCTGATTTTAAGTTTTGAAAATTTTCATTTCTGTTTTCATGTACGGTTAATTAATTAGAAATCTGAACCGTAGCTTTATCATTTTTCGGTTTCGCGCCCGAGGAAAAGTTAACCGCCAAAGGGTAATTAAACTTTGGTAGACTCGCGTCAAAATTTGAAAACCGTCGATTTCACAACCTCTTTTAAGCAGCTTGAATTGAAATTTTAAATAATTAGGTGTGAAAATTACGCGCTAATACGTACCCAACCAAAGCCGTTTTGCTATGTCCGGTGGGAAAATCATATGCAGCAGACTGACATTTTTCTCCCGTTCGTTGTTGACAGCTTGATTGGCTTCTTCGATCGAACTTCGCAATTTGTCCATCCGCCGACGTAAGCCATCCTGTACGACATGGTAAAAATTTAGAATCGACTCGTGAAAAAATTCATCGAAGCTACGTTAAATTTCATTTCCCCGCTTCGGTGGATCAAAAAGAACCGCCGTAACTCGTGATACGAGTGTGAGAGAGGGTGGAATAATTATTAATTTTGATCATAACTTTGTCTACTATCTATATATCGATATATCTATATGTAATATATATATATATAGAAATGAATATTTGTTTGTTTGCATGTGTGTTTGTTTCGTATGTATTTCTGTATCGCTGGATGGATCAAGCTTAAATTTTCAGGGTGTATTTGGCTTGTTCCAACGAAGGTTTTAAGGTATGGTTGAGTTTTCTAGCCCCTATCCCCGTCACGAAATGTGAGGTTTTCGAGTGGTTATATAAAAAAAAAAGAAAAATTAAATTAAATACTCGCTAATAATCACGTGGAAGGAAATGGCAAACCACCACGTACAACGTCATATGCGCGCCAGGTCAGTACACAGCAGACCCACACGGGACTGCACTTGTACATCGATAAATCAAACGATTACTATCAGTTCCGAATGAAGTCTTGCGCGTGCACACTCGCGTGGCATATATTTCTTTTTTTTTTTATTTATTTATTTGGTGAATAATAACATAAATACATAGTAATTGAAACATAGCCATGAGTATCTCAGTTGAATGAACACCTCATGGATTGGAAACAATAAAAGGAAAATGAAAGAGACAAAAATTAACCAATATAAAAATTAAAATAAAATTATACATTAAATGAAAAATCTTCAACATCCGAATATTTGGAAGCCATGATAAAATTCGCCGCGTGCAGGAATTTTGATAAATTATCGTTGTTTAATGGAAAACAATTTACGTCTTTAAACAAGAATTTCCATTTGGCGCACTCATTAACGTAATGGGGGTGATAGTTTCAGGAGCATCTCCACAGGAACACAAATCGGTGTCTGCTAGATGAAAACGGTGCAGATAACTTTGGAATCTACCATGTCCAGTAAGAAATTGCGTCACATACGTATTAATATTATTAATTTTGATTGGATTGGTTTTAACCTCGGGGACGAAACTAAATGTTAATCTTCCAGTTGAGCTATTGTTCCAGCTATTTTGCATTTCTCAATAAATCCATTGTTTAGATCCAACTCCAAATTGAGATTATTTAACCCTTTGAAATACAAAATTTTATGCTGCAATACGGAATGCAGTGGCAATTGTCCTGCTATTGTTCGCAACGCATCACCGGAAGTAGTTCTATGCGCGCGGAGAATAAACAAAAGAAATTTCCTTTGGGATTTAACTAGTACTTCCTGAATGCTTTTACGCTTTAAAGCCTCTTCAAACATAAATACGCAGTACGTGAATAATGGAACAACTAGCATATTAACGAATTATTAAACGGTGTTTGGTGCTCATCCCATACGTGCGTCCAGACACGGAGTACAATTCATTTAGAACCGTTGTAGCTTTACTGGACAAATTTTTGAAATGTTGATTAAAACTGTAGCGACAGTCTAATGTAATACCAAGATATTTCAGTGATTCGACGATATTAATTTTAAAGTTCGCTATAGAGAGATGTAGCGAATTGTAGTAGTCCCTTTTTCGTTTCCTGTGCATGATTAATAAATTAGTCTTGTTTTCGTCCAACTGTAGAAGATGTTTTTCCTTATAGGTTAAAATATTGGTTGATTGTAATCTTGAAGTATTTACAAATGGAGGGACGATGGTTAGAAGTGACCGCGAATGCTAGATCATCTGCATAGAAATATCTGGTTACTGCCGACGGGAACTCCATCAACGATAAGTCTGAAATATATAAATTCCAAAAAATCGGGCCCAAAATCGATCCTTGCGGGCATCCGCGAGTAACATTTCGAAAATATGTTTGATGTTCGTAAATAAATTTAATAGTTCTGGAATCTAAGTATTGTCTTAAAATTGAGATTATTCTATAATCGAGTCTGAGTGCTCTAATTTTGTGGAATAAGACTGGCCACGAACAGTTATCAAAGGCGCCTTTAATATCCAACGTCAGCAGGCCTCTAGTGGTGTATTGTGCACAGTTAACGTTCACACATATATTCAAGTTATACTTACGCGTGGCATATAACAATTGCCTAGTACACTAATACTTATGTCTGTACAGCTGAGATGTACGAATAGGTAGTCGCCGACGTTCAGGAATTAAATATGGCACTATAAAGAAGAAGAGCTGCTACCAGCGGTACAGAAATGTATAAGGAACGAGTAAAAAATAATTTTTACAAAATTGTAAATAAAATGATTACTACGCCATGGTAAATATAAATTAAACGTAACAATTTAAGTTTAAATTATTACTATGGTAACTAATAATAAACTCTAAATTAAACATTTTATTAATTTCTAGTTGAAGTAAATACACCACGTTCCGTTACTACTTCTCTTTTTGCGTTATTGAAATCATCAAACCTTCGTAACAGGATTTGAACATACAAGTCGCACTCCTAGCCTAATTACTGTACTCATTGCGGAAAGTTAAAAAAGCAGTAGTTTTTTTTAACTAGTTTTTTACGGAGAATTCAAAAATCCTGCAACGACGGAATTTTTAATATTTGCTACCGGGGGGGGGGAATGCTATTTATAATGAAATTTGAAATCTTTACTCAACTACTGCAGTAGTTTTCCTATTGTGGTAATAAATTCATTTTAATCGAGAAGAAAACAGTTTAAAAAAAAAACACGAGTGAACGTGTTCTCTTAAATGTGTAATTACCGGAGATCTTCGTGTGTATAATTCGCCCCCCCCCCAGTTCAAAATGATTTCTGTATGAGCGCGCTTAGTTGAGCGAAAATTTTTGTTAGATCACGACGGACAAGTTTTATAAAAAAACCGATAGTGTTTTCGGCTGAACGTGAAAAGTGGAAATTGTTTTTTATTGGACGGCGATAAATTCTCAACGAGAGAAAGAATATTAACATGGAAATATTAATTAAAAACCAAAAAATAAAAAAATAAACTTTTTCTTTCATATATGTAACGTGCAAGGATCAAGAATATAGACGGACAGATTATAAGTCAATATGGTATATCAGAAGAATGGAGTGGTCAAGAAGGAGTAAAAACCAAAAATGATTGTACGGATGAAAGCAATTTGATTTTTATATACGGAGTTCAATTGAACCTAAGTCCCCATTCTGCTCACTCTTAATGACGTGCTTTCTTCCAAGTTTTTCAAGCCCCGTCAATCTCCCCGCTGGCTCCTTTCTAAAACTGATTCGGCTAAATTTCGTGCCTTGCTGGATTCCTCTCTCCCTTCTTTTTCTGATGTTCCTAATCCATTCTTCCGTTACGATTTTTTCACTCGAACGTTAAATTCTGCTCTCTCCGCATCTTCTCCTCCTATTACCAGCACGCGCAGTCGCTCTTCTTCGTATGCCTCCTCACTCTGGTGGAACGAATAGTGTAAAGCAGCGTTCCAAAAAAGTTTTACTACCTTTAAAGCCTTCCGCTCTCGTTCCTCTATGTCCAACTTTCTAGCCCACAAAGAAGCCAAAGCTCGTTTTATCCTTAAGTCCGCCAAAAAGAATTCTTGGAAATCTTTCTGTTCGTCCTTCTCCAGAGATACGCCCTTCTCCCAGATCTGGAAAATGGCTAATGCATTTAGATCACACTTTTTTGAGCGCCCTCGCCACTCCCACCCTTCCAAACCCCTAGCTGGAGTCCTTCTTGGATTCTATTGCTCCCGCCTATGTCCCCTCTTTTGAAGAAACTGTTCTTCCTTCTCTTCCTGTTGATTCTGAGTCTTACTTCCTGTCTTCTCCTTTCCGTTACGACGAGCTTGCATCCATTCTTAATAAATCCATCTTGTCTGCTCCTGGCCGAGACGGTTTCCCGTTCCTTAGTCTTAAAAATCTCTCTCCTGCTGCGCTGCTTTGCCTTCTCCATATATTTAATTCTTTTCTCCTTTCTGGTTCTACTTTAATATCCTGGAACGACTTTATTGTCATTCCTATTCCTAAAAGAAATCAGTGTTCTTTCCGTCCCATTTCCCTGGCTTCCTGCTTGGGTATCGCTTATTAATTAAACGGCTTCCCATCTCCTCGTCCAAACTTATTTCCTCCTATCTATATATCAAAAACTGCTGGCGTTTTTCTCCTCATAAAATCCCAATCCCGTCGCTCATTGCTACCCGTCTTTCTAATTTTTCTCCTGTTGTCCTTTCCTACAACACTCTCCCAGTACTTCTTTCATGACTTCAATAGCCTATGGCAGCCTATCAAATTTTCCTCTCTCCCACTTCGAGCCAATTCCTCCTCTCACGGTGCAGTCAACAATGTCAATTTCTTCATTTATTGAATTCCTCTTTTCCTGCTCATGTATTGATCTTTACTGATGGTTCCAAGAGCGAGGACAGCGTGGGTAGTGCGTTTACTGCTCCGTCGCTTCGACATTCTGAATCCTTCCGGCTTTCTTCCTTTTGCTCTATTTTTTCTGCCGAGTCGATCGCCGTTCTTCAGGCTATCTCTTATATTTCCTCTTTATGCGATCATTCCCAATTCCTCATTATTTCGGACTCTAAGGGCGTCCTTCAAGCCCTATCCTCTCCTCCTTCACGTTCCTCTGATAATATTATTCTCTCAATTCGTTCTCTTACTTCCTCTCTGCAGTCATCCCGTTCTATTCTTATTGATTTTTTATGGATCCCCCGTCATTCCGGAATTGATGGCAATGACGCAGCTGATTCTTTGGCTCGTTCTGCTGGTCGCCTTGATTCATTCCTCAACCATTTCCCTTCGTCAGATATCCTTTCCTTATCCACCTCCAATCACGCCAGACTTTGGCGGGATATTTATCCCTCCCTATTTTCTAATCGTCATTCGCATTATCGTTTTATTCAACCGATTCCTTCCATGTCTTGGTTCCATTCTACGAGGGTGGTTCAAATATAAACCGGAATTTTAAAATAAACGCGCGAAAAATTTATTGTGGAAAAAGTGGTTGCACTGGCAGTTAGACCGGTTTGTTACGAAGCGCGTAGAGCAATTAGAACCGCGTAACCTCACTTTTTAGTGTAGTTAGAGGCATGAGTGAAAAAGAAGTACCAGTGTCTGTTGCGCAACGCATCATTATTCGTTTTTTAGTCAAAGACGACGTAAAATCCGTGGAAATTTACCGAAAATTACGCGAACAGTTCGGGGATGAGTGTCTCTCCAAAACTCAAGTGTACGAGTGGTGTTCCGCGTTTCGAAAAGGACGTGAAGTGGTGTCAAACATACCACATGCGCGGCGCCCAAAAACCAGCATTACAGATAAACACGTCAAAGCCATCGAACAACTCATTTTGGCTGACCGACGCGTCCGTGTACGCGATATGACCGACGAATTGGGCATCAGCATAGGTAGTATTGAGACAATAATTCATGATCGGCTAGGTTATCGCAAAATTTGCAGCCAGATGGGTGCCAAGACTTCTGAATTTTGAACAGAAATTCACCGCTCGGCTCACGATGGAGACATTGGCCGAATTGGGCTGGGAAACACTTGAACATCCTCCTTACAGTCCAGATTTGTCGCCTTGTGATTATTATTTGTTTGGCCCGTTGAAAGAAGCACTTGGTGGACAACGTTTCGACAGCAACGATGAGGTGGAATCGTTCGTGCGCAAATGGCTATGTGACAAGCCGCGAGATTTTTACGAAAAAGGAATAAAAAAATTGCCGGAGCGGTGGAAAAAGTGCGTAGCGTGCGAGGGGGGTTATCTCGAAAAATTGTAAAAAATATGAGTACTGTAAGTATAAAATAAAAATTTTAATGACGAAATTCCGGTTTATATTTGAACCACCCTAGTATTCCTTTCAGTCGTCGCTCTTCTATTGTCTCCCTAATTCGTCTCCGGATCAATCATTCTCTCCTCCCCTCCTATCGTTTTCGATTTGCTCTATCGCCTTCTCCTGATTGTTCTCTTCACGATTGTGATCCTCCTCGTACATGTGATGCTGATCACATTTTCTTTGAGTGTCCTGCTTTTCTTAATAATCGCTACCTTTTATACAGTCAGCTCCTGTCATTAGTCTCCCTACTCCCTATAACTCTTCCTTTATCATCTCCTTTCCTTCATCTTCTGTGGTGTCTGCACTGCTGTCCTTTGTTGCGTCCATTTCGGACCGCTTAGTTATTTAATTTCTTAGCTTAGTTTTCTTGTTGTTGGGTCAATGCCGCTAGCGCGCCCACACAAAAAAAAAAAAACATCTTTTAATTTTTTTCAAATATTTCCGCATTCAATTTAGTAACCCCGCTCAGTTCCAAAAAAAAATTAAAATATTAAAACGTTACAGAGGTAATTAATAAAGAATCCTGCAACGGGAGTTTTTTAATATTTTCTGTACCAGAAACATTATTTACTTTCAGATTTTAAACTGTTGTCTACTACCGTGGTTTGCTATTGTTGAATTTAAGATTTGTTTGAAAACAACAACCGAAATCCTACATACAAGAAAGAAAGCGTAGCGCTACAGACTAATAAAATAAAAACTTTTGTACATCCCGTTTATTAAATGAATAATTAATACAACGAACAATTCGAATGTGCATGAAATATTTTACGTTGTTTCTGGTTTCGTTAGCTGTAAGTAAAGTAAGTCGCCTTGATAAGGTATCATGGATTGTGAAGTTAAGCCTTTCATAATGGTACTAAACTGAATGAATTTAAGGAGAATACTGAGGCCGGTACCTTTCTACTTTTGCATTATCCGCCTTTACTTTCCCCCAGATGATTTCTCCGGTATAACCAAAGACGATAGAAAAAATCGGAAGCGAATGAAAGAAAAGAAAAAGAGAACAACATGTAACTTATAAGATGCGTTCAGGGAAAAATAGGGATATTTCGTTTTGTATACAGAGAAAAAGATGAAATAAAGGATGGCGGATTTTGCATAAAACTCGGAACGCGAGGTTGATTTATTAGTGCGTAAATGTACCCAGTAGATCTGAAAAGTACATGTGTTGAAAAAAAGACTAGACTATAATATACTAAAGCGTTTTATGACATAAATTAGACCATTTACGTTTATTAACAGAGCGGTTTATTGGTGTATTTTGCGAACGAATAAGCGTATTAGATTGAATTTTTTTATTTGTTTTTTCATTACACTGCCTTCCCGTAGAGATCTGGTTAGTGTATTATAATTTTCCGTAACAAATGATAGGTAGTAGTTTGGTTCTGTGTATTATGACGTATATTTGTTAGATAATTTATATTTTAAAATTGTACGTATCAAGATTAAAATTGTTAATACTCTCGACAGTAATGATGTTTGATATCGCGGTAAATATGAAATTCTATGCGAGAAGTTAATGATACTGAGTCATGAAAAACGTATATAATAGTTTTTGCGAATTTACTTTTCCAACCGAGAAATTACATTTTGAGTGTACATGTTTCGCAAAGCGGTTTTTATTGCAGAATTTAGAACGGTAATTCATTTTAACGAATCAAAAAATTAAAAAAACCAAAGAAATTATAATTAAAATTATTAAGTAATAAAAAAATGGAAACGCCGAATTTTAGGCAAAATAAAATATCGCTAATAATCGACGGGGCATAATGTTGATATCTTGCATGACGGCGATTGCCTCTTGAGAAACAGCCAACGGATTCCCATTAGTCTACGAACGTTGCATAGTATAATTGAATTTATGTTCAACGCTGATTTTAAATTTTGTAAGAATCCTCTATTATCATGCCATCATCATCATCAGGTGCAAAAGTTATTTATGTTTACATTTTAATAATTTTCTGCGATGTGTCCGTATCATAAATGTTACTAATGTTTAGTATACTACGGTTTTTAGATTATTACGATGATCAAACAATGTGTAATTGTTTAAAGTTTAATAAGTTGCTTATTTGAAAATAAAATAATTAATAAAACGTGAACATTTAATGATAATTGTATAAATATAAATTTATTTATTTATTTATTTATTTATTTATTTAAGGTCGCCTTTGCAACTACAAGATTATTGAAGACCACAATTAACAATTACATAAATATAAATTTATCGACTAAGTTTTTGATATAATGCCGTGATTACCGTTTGATGAAACTGAAGCTGGTATGGTCGGCTAATCATGTTCTATCATAACTGTTTTGAATGTTGATACAATTACTTATACGAAAGACACAAAATGTGTGTTTTTCGTTTTCACTAATACGGGGTTACATTTATATTTTTTTAAATTTAACATGTAATCTAAATTATGAAAATACATATTTAACTATTGTCGTGTACTATGGCTAAAATGCGGCAGAATAATGAAGGGGCAAAACAAAAGCAACGACGAATTAGTGGGAAGACTGGAATGAATGAAAAATGAATAATTATCAGAAAAAGAGCATGAGATGAAAGTTTTTACATAAGCGGATGGGGAATGGAGGACGGATTTTTTTTTTAAGGAAAAAAGTGGAAAGGAACGGCAACCCGAGTGCTAAAGAATTAGCCGCTTTATTATTTAAGATGGCTGGAGAATGGCTAAAAAATGTGAATGAAATGGAGAATAGAGAGAATGTGCGGTGATAAGTAATACGGAGTATAATAGCATCGCAGGAATAACCGCAGGTAGGGATGATCTGAAGGACGCTCTTGAAGTTAGAAATAATCAAAACATTGGAAGAAAGGTGGTTAGAGGAAATGAAAATAATGAAACGGAGGATAGAATTAATTCGTTTATGAATATGGAACAGAAAAAAGGAAGGTCTCTGTCATCGTACCATCGGTAACCACGGGTATGTAAGAAGGATGGTACTGTGTAGAATTCCTGTGTAATTAGGGCTCGTGAAAGAAATTTTAGAAATGATGGTAGAAAAACGTTTTAGAAGGATGGCAGAGTTCGGTTAAGTTGGAGGAAAAATAGATGGGATTTTTAAAGGAAATTGTGTAAGGGGAAATGAACTAAGATGATGAAAAATAAGGGATAAGATAGGGATTTCCTAAGATGTAAAACGTCAGTTTTTACGGAATAGATGAAAGATTAAGGAACGAGAGTGGAAAACGTTTAGCAAGGAAAGGATAGCATAAATAATATCTGCGAATAGATAGGGGAGGCGGGTGTAGGCGAGAATAAGAATTTTGGGTTATTTCTAATTTATGGAGATGAGACTTGGAAGCGCAACCGTAACGAAAAAGGACACCGATCAAATTTGTAATGGATGATGAACATATAGGACTTTCAGCGAGTTTAGCCTTTTAATTGACGAAGACTTAGGATATTTAATAAATTCGGAAAAGAACAAATAACTGCCCAGAAAGGTAACAAAATAACGGAATTAACAGGAAAAAAAGACGTATTGTTTAAAGCAAGATCGATACAAGCAGAATTATAAGATCGCAAAGTAAATACGACGTAAGAAGATATAGTAGGAGAAATAGAAAGGTAGGAAAGGGAGTGATCCAGCATAGTAACAGATGAATTGAGCGCTTCACTGGCTAACATAATATCACGAGAAGAGATAGTGAGGATGTCATCAGCAGAAAGAATAAAAAGGAAGCATTTAAAGGAAGCGAAAAAAGAGTAGGATTTCGGAAGAGGAAATTTGAGAAAGACCTCGAAAACCCGTTTTTAAAGCATAGAGGAAGGGATAAGAGAGGTGAGACGACCATTATGAAATTAATGATATGGGAAACGAATTGAACTGTGATTCTATTTTTCAGAGTTGGGACATTGCCGAAAACGCAGGGTACATCGATGGAGAAAGCTAAAATGTTCGAAAGTAATCTAATAAGGCAATACACCCAGGTGAAAAGTGAAGAAACCCGTAAGTCCTGTTGCAAAACTAAAACTGACGCTTGCGTTAAAGTAAAAGTAAAGGCAAGTCGCATGCATCTTTGATAAGGTACCATGGATTGATTAAGCTTTTCATAATGTACTTAAAAGTCCCTAATGGGTATCTGAAGAGAATACTGGGGCCAGTTCCTTTCTCACGGATCAGCCTTTACCCCCCATACTTCCAGATAATTCTCTGACATAACCGATATTCAATTTCAAATTAGGTATGTACGTGGGAGCGATTTTGATAACGCGACAACTCCCGAAAACCTATGACACCTCTGGTTTTAATAGATCAACAGATAGAACTACAAAACATTAGATGTTTCATGTTGAAAAATTTAACAAAACAACAAAGTTGTACAGGGTCGTGGGTCGCTTCGGTTGCGCGTCTTTAGACGCGATAAATGGCTTTGTTTCGCCGAATCACAGTGTACCTGGGGTGACTACTCGAGCCGCGCCGTGACAGTCGTTTTAATCGCGTTATAGGAATTAATTACACACTTCCAGACTTACTTGTCCAACACACACCGTTAGCATGTCGCGTGGAAATGAGTTACTCGCGATTGGCAGGCCATTCCGAACAGAACGAACTGGTTGCTGTTTTTTTTTTTTTTTTTTTTTTTTTTTTTTTTTTTAAATAAGAAAGTTGTGGGTCTCACAAGGCAATTTTGCCCGTTTCGTGAGTTCCCGTCACCCTCATTATCGTTTATTTGACATAAATTTACAATTAACTAATAACATTTCAATACATCTAAAATAGTATTTCTTATCACTATAGTAATTTGATTAATTTAGTACAGTAACTTCTTATAACTACACACTTAGCACTTATACATCACCAACCAGTCACACTCAGAATAATCATACCCACTAATGTACAAGAAAGAAGATCTTTTCCGCTACATTATTGAAAATTATCTACATGCACCTGTTGTAGTTCCTGTGCTGAGCAATGAGAACTTTAGGAACCTAATTTGCGAAATAAAGAAGTCACCGACATGGTAGTACAAATAGAAGAATCCTCGAAAATTTCTTAATCTGCACACCAATCTATCAGCCATTTTTTTACATCTTCCTTCCACACACCTAATCTTTTCTCCTTTAATATATTACTTGGAATTTCCCGTAATAATTTAATTAGAACTGTCTGCTGTGTATTATCAATCCTTAAATTGGTCCCCCTTGGTTGAATAAAGTATTTTTTATTTCGATCTCTCGTCACTCTAATTTTAGGTCTTGAAGGTATTCTGATATTATTGGTTTTGAGCTCCAATAATCTATAATAATAATAATACATTTTTGGCGACATCTCATTGTTTACCTTCCACCATGATGATGTTGAATTATAATGCCCCCCATGAGGAAGCAGTAATTTTAAGCATCTTTTCTGCAATTTCGTTATCTTGTTAAGTTGTGATTTCTTCGCTTCTCCCCATATTTGAATACCATATAATATCCTAGACATTATCATTGCGTTAAAAAAAATTTTTAGTGTTTCATATGGAAGTACTTGTTTCATCTTATATAATGCTGGAATGGTCTGTCTGATTTTTACACTTAAATTTTGTATATGTTTTTTCCAATTCATATTGCTATCTATAAAAACCCCTAAATATTTAAAATCCTGCACCTTTTCTAATGGTTTACATGCACAAACTGGACTGTTGTTCCTTAAATATAAATCATGGACACATTCGTTACTGTGGATGATAATCCTCGGTTCATGAGTAGCAAGTTTGGATATGTTTCGAATATGCATTATCTTTGATTTATTTATGTTCACTGCTAACCTCCTGTCATGCGCCCATTTACTAAGATTATCAACGTCCTCCTGAAGTAACTTCTCCGCCATTTGTATATTATTGTGTTCTATTAATAGCGCAATGTCATCCGCAAACACAAACACCTTTGCATTTCTAATATATTTGTGAAGCGAGTCAGTATATATCAAGAAAAGAATGGGAGCCAGTATGGTTCCTTGTCCGACACCATATTGTAACCACCTATCCCTACTTTCATTTTTTGCAATTTTTACACAATTCTTCCTATTTTTAATATAGTTTGTAAACCATTGGAGCTGTCTGTTAGTAATACCAATCTTTTCTAAATCCTTTATTAATAAATCATGATCTACTAAGTCAAACGCCTTGGATAGGTCAATGAAAGTAATTATAAATTGATTCCCTATCGATAGTCCCATATTTATTTCATTTCCCAATTTACTTAATAGCGTTAAGGTGGATCTTTTTCCTCTAAATCCGTGTTGATTTTCGTAAAGGAGATTATTTGTTTCTAGGTAACTCTTTAAATGACAGTTTACGTAATGTTCTAAAATTTTCGCTATTACCGAAATTATTGTTATAGGGCGGTAATTTTCCAGCTTATTTTGAGCTCCTTTTTTGTAAATTGGTTTAATAATTCCTTTTTTTAGCCCCTGTGGGATGATACCACTCTTTATAGAATAATTAATCATATTTGTTAGTATAGGAACGAATCTCTCTAAATTTCGCTTAATGTCCATAGTCCTAATACCATCCCAACCTGGTGCTTTGAAATTTTTTAGGCTATTTATTATTACTTCAATTTGTATATTATCAGCTGGAGGAATGAAAAAAGAACACATCAACCTGTTTTCATCATTTGAATTCAATAACTGGACATCACACTTATGTTTATATTGTTCTACTGATTTTGCAAAATATTCATTGAATTTCTCCACTAATAATGAGTCGGTTCCAAAATGCCTGCAAATGCAATCATCAATTGATACTTTATTCCTTTTATTTACAATATTATTAATTATTCTCCATATATTTTTACTCGAATTATTTGCTCTATCAATTTGACTTAAGTAAAACACCTGTTTTGCCTTCCCTATTTCTGTTTTGACATTATTTCGATATTTTTTATAGAGTCCCTTATATCGAGTACTGGTTCTATTCCCTTTACTAAGTTTATAGTATTGATCTCTAATTTTCATAAAATTAAGTATCTTCTGATTCATCCATTCTTTTTTTGGATGATATTTGTTTACATTCCTACCTTCACTCACACCCAGTTCACATTTCTTGTAAATGATTTTGAATGCGGCGTTTATATAATCATATATGTTTTCTGCCGTGCTAAATCCCTTTATTTGGTTCCAGTTATAGTTGTATATTTCACTACGTATTTTCTTTTCATCGAAAACGAGTTTGCGATTTATGTTACTTTTCTGCCATTTGCTTTTCAAGGTACTAAACGCAACACCTATTAAATAGTGATCGGATATTTTCGCGTTAATGATTCCAGAAGTGACTTTACAGGCAGCATATTTCATGAATATGTTATCAATACAATATTGGGTGCATCTATCTACTCGTTCTTCCTCTCTCGTTATTCCCTGGATTAACTGTACTGCTCCTATCCCGTACAATATATTCAAAAAGTTTTCAGCCTGTACATTTTGATGTAATAGGTCTATGTTAAAATCCCCGCAAATTAAAACGTTATCGTTATCTTTTTCATTTTTCAATAACATTCCGAGGTCTTTAATAAATTCACCTACATTTTTACTCGGAGATCTATATATGGAAATTACTCGTAATGGCGTTTTTTCGTATGTGAATATGTCAACCATCAGCATGTCCATACTTGGAGTATTTACGGCTTCCTGAATTATGCATCGAAATTTATTATTAACAAACATCAATATTCCTCCATTATATCCCGAAGGTTTTTGAATAGCAAATCTCTCGAACCCCTCTACCTCATATAATTTTAACTCGTATTCAGCTATGTTAATTTCAGTCAGAATGATAACACTTACGGGAGTATTTATAATATAAGCTAAAAATTCATCCCAATTTCGTCGTACACTTCTTATATTTAAATGCAGTACATGAAATATGTCTTCGTTAACTACATGATTTTTATTATAATTTAATTCAGATGTAATATTGTCAGTCCAATTTTTGATATGGGAATAGTTCTTACAGCTGTTTTTACTACGGTAATTTATTAAGTAGGACATTTTCTCACCGAAGCAGAATTGGTTTTCTGCATAAGAAGGGGATAAGCTCAACAGCAACTAAACAATCATGATGCATGCGAAAAACAGTTTTCAATTTGTTTAACATCTAATCGATTTCGTAACGGCGCTGATTTTAGATTAATACCTTGCTTATATAAAATAGAATCGATCGAATTTTGATTAATCGTTAAACGTAAATGTAATCTACATGTTAAACTAATCATAGATTCCGCCACATGATTACATACACGCCATTTGCAACCTATAACAGACAAAATAGATAATCGCACACATGCATCACTCACGCACATTTGTACCCCTTTTAATATTAGTTGGTAGAGAAATTTATTTTTTACGAAACGTGTTTGCCTATGATTTCTCGAGTTTCCGTTATCGAACTAACCGAGATTTATAGTAGAACTAAATGGCGGTAAAAAAAACAAAAAAACAGTAGCAGCGAATTAATATAAAAGTTTGTCCACGCAATGTTCCGCCGAGTTCGGCGCTGAAAGTCCCGTCGGCAGCTGTAGGATCGCGGAAAAAAAGTTTTTAGCAATTATGTTCGCCGCGGAATTCCGTTGCATCGGTTATGGAATCTTTCGAAACCCGGAAACGAGGATTATTCCGGAAGGCTTCTTCTCGAATCTGACGCAGTTGGATTTAGATCTAAATTTAGTTACCTGGAAGACGTGGGAAGAGAAAGAGCGAACGAAGAAGACTAACACAGAATAGACTAGAAACGAGAACGACGATAATAGAGACGACTGGCGTCGCGCTATCACAGGCCGAGGAGAATGAGAATATAATTTTTAATAAGGCTCCGTGTAAAATTTGTTTTCGCTAAATTTTCGGTTAGCGGATAAAAGTGCGTTTTTTCGCTCATTATGCTAAAACGGTTTGTTGCGGTAAATTTATGGCTCATTAAAACGGGTACCGGGTGCCCAAGCACGCCGGTCAGCGGTACCCGGTTCTCGACCCGGTTGCCGGAGGTAGCTCGGTAGCGACTTTACCATTTTAATCGTGTCACCCTGTTTTACGGCTTTGTCCCGCTCTTAATCCGTCGCTATTCGTTTTTCTTTTTACCCGTTTTCCTGGCAGGTGAACGGGACGTTTTTTCGTTTTTTTCCCCCGGTTTTATCCTGTTTCTTACGGTTTACTTTGTATTACTTTCATTTATCTTCTGCGTACCCGGTTTATTTTTCGTCCGTCCGTCCGTCCGTCCGCCCGGGTTTTAATTTGTTTTGTCGTCCGCTTCTTTTATTCCAGATAATTTATTGAGCAGTCGAAATGTTACAATTTTCACCTCTTCCGAAAAGAAGAACTGTATGCATATAAAAACTAAAAATTATAATTATTAAAGCCGGCAGCAAGAGGCGGCTACCCACCAGTTCGATCTTGTTGACGTACGTGCTCTGCTGTAGCGCGGGGGGGTAGCGAAAAAACGAAGATAAACGACGCAAATTAATCATCGTGCGAACGTAATATACGCGCTCGTTAATAACAAAACTTGCTCCCGTTAATTCTGCTTTATTAATGAACGTCCACATTTGTTCCTTTTAGCAACTGTAGTAACCGGTTGTGAATACGTCCATTTTTTGCCTAAGATTACACACATCCGGTAGAGACGGGCATTTTAACTCACCGATTCATGTGTCGATAGCTCCTTTCTTACCTTGGCCGATCATCGTCGGCGTATTTGAATTGTCTGAAAATGAGTTGAAAAACAAAAAAGAAATCATTATAATATTCGATTCTCGTTATCCGTACCACCCAGACAAAACTTTGACGTTAAAAAAGTTCGCGTACAGCTTTTCTTTTCTTTTTTCATTCGTTAGCTCGATTTCGAGCGTCAGGACTACTTACCAGTATAGGTAGCGTTCTTGGCAACTGTGCTATATGCAACGCTAGTGCACACGCAAGACTTCATTCGGAACTGATTATTAATTGTTTGATTTATCGATATACGAATGCAGTTCCCCGTGTGTGCCTGCAATGTACTGATGGTGT
The DNA here is from genome assembly GCA_039619475.1 of Icerya purchasi. Classification (NCBI taxonomy): domain Eukaryota; kingdom Metazoa; phylum Arthropoda; class Insecta; order Hemiptera; family Monophlebidae; genus Icerya; species Icerya purchasi. The sequence goes on along the minus strand of CM077116.1, from coordinate 261,114,303 downwards.
ATGTGGTGCATTGCCACTGCCATTGGCGATTATTTAATTGAAACCCATGACTTCCATAACGGAAGCTAAGCGCTCTAGCAACTAAACTATCGCGACAATGCCCTGACAGTTAAGGAGTTAATTTTATACTTCGGAACAGCTAATTTTTGTCAGATTCGAATTATTAAGGAAAAATGATATGCATCAGTTCATATCTAATAGTGGAGGATTAGTAGAGGAAAATTTGTTTAATCAGGTCCATTGATTGCAGCTGCTTCGGGCAACGCATCAACTAATTTGTTACCTTAAATTTCCACGCAGTTAGGTCCAGCTCACTTCCATGGAATGCAGAGGAATCTTATCGCATGGGGCGAGGCAGATACCTGTACGTTTGACTATTTGCTCGCAACAGGGTGTTGTTTACCATTGATCGAATATGGAATTTAGAACCGCGTGATGAGATTGTACCGGCTGCTTCCATTTCAGTTCGAAGAGTAGTTGATATTACATACGGAGGTGTGAAGTTTGAGACCATGCACTGAGTACAGAGAAATTAGACAAGCGAGACATTTGTTGAATGTCTGAGGATCACTCGGGGGCCTTGGGACGAAGATTATCGATGCGAGCAGTGGCTTCCGTAAAGAGCCGAAGAACTGTAGTGTAGATGACGTTTAAAGATTGCAGGGAATTTTATATCGGCCTGTTGAAGCTTGGACTTACTACTTCTTATAATAATGCTTCTTACACTGTAACCTATCCTTCTGCACCACTAGTTATCTCAATGCTTTCTCGCTTTCTTATATCCATATTCAGTGAGTTTAAATTTAAAACGTCCAGTTAACTAATCGCTTTCAGTCTGGCGGCTAATTGCCCTTAGTTGGCTAAAATCATAAAAATAATAAAAGAAACGAATTTAACGATAAGGAAATCACTCTAAATTTTTAATACGAATTAAAAGTTTAAAATACAAATTTGAATTTCCGATTTGGTTTATATTTGTTTCGTCTAGTGTAAATGTCGTTTTCATGTCCTAAAAGTAACCGTTAAATCGTTATCTTATATATATATATATATTTCTGCCCTTATTTCTTTTCTCTCTCTCTTTTTTTTTTTTTTTTTTATTGCTTCGTTCTTCTTTTGCGTTCTTTTAATAAATTCCCCGATTAGTTTCTCTGACAGCGCTAAAAGTATTCTCACTCAGCTAAGGCGATACCGATTCTGTACAGATTTGTAGGCGATATTTTAATCTGTAATTTTTTCCTAAAATATCTTCGCGCAGAAATTACGCAAATTTTTGAAATTTCAAATATTTTCGAAGAACTTGGAAAACGCGTGTTCCTATCGCAAATTGTATGACGGGTAAAACAAGGCACAATGTTTTCCGTTAGTTTTTTGTAGATGTAATGTGAGTACACAATTTTTGATAGACACTCTGAATTTTCCCGTAGCTTTGCAATTTTATTTCTTAAATAATTTACAGACTTGTTAATATTTCACTGAAATTTTCACTTTCAAAGAATTTCGCTAAAAATATTTGATGGCTGAAAAACTCCTAACATTCTCGAGGAAACCTTAAAATATTTTTGAAATATAAGACACCTGTATAGTCGAATATTTATTTCGAAGACTTTTCAATATACAAGTAATTGCTGATAAATTAATCTTAGAAAACTTTTTTATAAACTTGCTTCTTGTTGTTTTCTAATATATTTATTATACATATATATATATATATATATATATATATATATATATATATATATATATAATATACATTTAATAAAATGTGTATACGGAGTAAAGCAAAAAAAATTTTAAAACGCGTTATTAAGAATAATCAATCAACAATTCTTATCGCAATTGTAAAGAATCTTTTATAAAAAATGAAACAATAATATATCGAAATAATTATGAAATTGAAGAATAAAATAATTTTTTTTATTCGTTAAATTGTGTGTTTTTTATAACCTTTTATTTAACTCGCTTTGTCAGTCTGTCTGTCATTCTGTCTGTTTGTCTGCGAGGAATCTTGCGAACGATTTTTCACTTACTTCCTGATGAATTAAAAAAGTGTCCTTTTGCAGAAATGCTTGCTATAGACGAAAATACAATATTATGCAACATCCGGGTTACTAACTTCAAAATTAGACCTTTGGGGCGCTGAACTAAAAGGAATTTTGGAAACGATTTTTCACCTACTTCTCGATGATTAAAAGTGTTTTTTTGAAGAAATGCTACACAGATGACAATACAATATTATGCAATATCTGGTTTTCCAGATTTAAAATTGGACCCTCGGGGCGCTAAAAACTCGAAATTTTGTAAAAAAATATTTTTTTTTCGGGTATGTGATATATCGTTGGAAAGATCGCTATTTGTCGAGAATAAAACCATGTTTTATTTCTTTAATGGAACTTTTGAAGTTTACGAAAAGTTCAAAAAAGCGCGAGGTCTAATATGTAGCTCCCTCTTTGCAGCGCGAGTATTATAGCTAAAAATTTTGAACAAGGTTGAAGATATGCACATGCACGTATATTTCTTTGGTTTGGAACATCTAGGTTTCCAACTTTAAAATTAGCCCCTCGGAGCGCCGAAAGCGCAAAATTTTGGAAAAAAATATTTTTTTTTCCGGGCATATGATATACTGTTGGAAAGAGCGCTATTTATCGGGAGCAAACTCGTATTTCATTTTCTTAACGAAACATTGGAAGTTTACCAATAGTTTAAAAAAGCACAAAAAATGACGTGTAGCCCCCGCTCGTGGCTGAGCTTTATAGCTAACAATTTTGAACAAGGTTAAAAGAATGCGCATCTTTGTGTATTTTTCTACTTTGGAACATTTCGGTTTCCAACTTTAAAAAATCGGACCCTTGGGGCGCTGAAAGCTCGGAAGTTTCAAAAAAATATATATTTTTCAATCATGTGATATATCAATGGAAAGATTAGTCAAACATTGTGTTTTACGTGCTGAGGATTCCGTATATATTGCATGAAAGCATTTTTTATGTTCCCGTTCTCCGTCTAGTCATCGTTACTATACAGTCTCGTTCAGAACAGTTAAATTTCAGCTTGGGACAAACTTCTGTATTTTCGAGTAATTTTTTACATTTTGATTATTAATTTATTGAAACTCGTCATAATGGTTAGTCCCCTAATTGCCGGTAAAAAATCCACCGATTCTGCTTTAGTTCAATTGTTTTGCACATTTCGGTTCTCTTTTCGGCTATTTCATTTCTTCCGATACCGCAGTATGAAGGAATCCACTTTAGGGATATTTTCGTTCCCGCTCGTTGTATCTTATATATCTGTATTCTTATAAGTTATTCAGTGTATTTGACATTTTCTTGCTATTTTCATGTGATCGTTTATGCAATACGGGAAGGGGGTCTGATAGAATAAGTATTTTTTTGCTCATTGAACTTTTTAGAATATTCTAAACTTCGTAATACAGCAAAAATATGTGTCCATTATGAATGAAGATCTAGTGTAGGTCAAACGGAAAAATTTGAAAGATAAAATGCTGCTACGTATCCATTTTGCACCATGATCGATCGGTAAAGTTTGTAACTATTGAAACTAGATTTTAATATATCATTAAATACCAAGCTGTTTGTAATTTGTAATTTTGGTTTTGAAGAACTAATTCAATTTGTGGGCAGCAAAACAATTCCTGGAAATTTATCCAGTATGGCGCCGGTTTAATATTTTTGTGAATTCTTAATTCAGAGTAATTGTTCCAGTTAATAATTATTGGGGGAACAGTGGTGAACCTCCGGTGGTAACGGTTTTACAGTCTGACTAGTACAGGTGTAGCGGAGTTTTTTATTTTTCATATAAAATTTGTCTGTAGAATATTTCGGAAGAAATTTAACCCGAAGTCCTCTGTGTATTCGACGTTAACTACGTTAACGGATGTAGGCGAAAGACTGCGTTTTGTATTACTTGTAGTTTTTTTCCCCATTTTTGTGTTATTCGAAATTAATATTGGAGCGGCGATCCTCTTATTTCTTTCTATATTGCTAATAGTAAAGATGGGTGAACACTCTACAATACGTTAAGACTTTTGTCACATTTCCCAGACCTGTTTTGAAGTTCATCCTTCCCAGAAAATTTTGAACCTATCTTTACTCTTAAATATTTGGCTGAATTTGTGAAGGCTATGAATTTATTTTTTATTCTTATGATCACTACTATACTTTGTGTTTTTTGTCATTATTAATCTAAATATGAAGCCTGTTTAAAATTGATACCAGTGTTTCTTTCTTTCATACTCGGGTTTTAAGTTTTTTAAAACTTAAATTTGCTTTCGTTGTTAAAATTTTAACCTGATTTTATATCTGATCGTAAAACGGACTTAATCTCCTTATCGGAAATATGCAGAAACTTGTGAACTTGTTCACTGAAGCATTGCACTATTTTCTTATTATCGGAATATGCGGATTGAAATATGAGGAATTTAAGGTTAATTTTATTTTTAGTATTATTCCATTTTCGATGATTATCTGTTTTCTACAAAGTACATCATCATCATTATTATTACTATTATTATTATGTCTTTTATTAGAAATACTTTATGCGTGTTTAATTCGGCAAAAATTTCGCTGACGACGAGCCTGTTGGAATTCATTCTAATAATCAACAAACAAGCAACGCTGTGGTACACCATTTGTTGAACCTTTATCACGCAATGATACGAAATATAGCCCACAAGGGTCTTCCCGGTAAAGACAATTAAAATTATTAAATAGCTATCCTTTATTGTTTCATCACTTTTAGCGCATTTGCATCACTGCTCTGTGAAATTTCCGAGTCGTTATCGCTGCATTGTCTGGGTAATTTGTTTCAAAGCTGCCGTCTTCTGCTTAATGAATTAGAAGTAATTAACAAATTAAAAGACAAATGACGAATGATTAAAAATTCAATTAACCAGCAGAATTAAATTAATGCGGAAAAATTCTATTAATGAGTTTGAATTATTTACTTTTTTTTTGTTCAACTTTAATCGTTCAGTTGTAAACCGAATTAGTCACCGAGGCTTGCAATCCTAGGAACATGATATAGAGAAAAAGCAGCTTAGAGAGCATTGAGAAATTTATTGAATTCCAGGCTATGTTTGTTGAAGTTTAAGGTTTACTTTTTTTGCTTTTCGTAATTAAATACCGAAAAATTAATCGTTAAATGAAACATCTGAAATTGTGCGATGTCTAAGTTATCTAAGCAACTACGAGTAATAAATCGTACAATTGCAACTCGTACTACACTTTTACTACATAAGTAAATTAGTTTCTCACCAATACAAATTGATCGTTCTTCACATAATGTTCAAATACGATTGGAATCGTTAAATCTTAGATAAGTCACAGACAGAAAATTCAAGATTTTTCTCGTGGTAATTAATATATTACTCTAACTTACCTTAGTAAAGTGGAAAATTAATTTAAAGAAAGTTAATTTGTTTAATAAATTGTGTCTTTAAAACTGTTTTCGTTTCATTACTCTTTTTCTTTTTTTTCTTTTTTCTGTGGATTTTACTTTTCGAATTAACAAACTGTTTAAAGGCATCCCTCACAATCATGTTATACAAGTTATTATTTAAAAATATTTAGAAATATTTAATATTGTTTATTTAAAAAGTGCTGCGTTTAATTAATAACGGCAAGAATTTCTGGATTTTCTGTTTGTAACTGTTTATGCAATGCTTTCCCAGATAACCGATTAAGTTTCATATATATTTATATTTTAAATTGAAGAATAATAGATGCTGTTTACTTTCATGTCAGAAACTTTACGGATTGAACAGTAAGTGTTGATTACTTAGAAGGTTTTAAAATAAAAGCACACAAAACATTGTTTTTCTCATATTGTTCATGTAGTTTAGCAACATTTGATATAACAGATGTTAGAATAACAACTATATAGGAAAAATTTAAAAACTTGTAATGAAAACGTTTCTAAAAATAGATGTACATTAAACGAAATTATTGACTGTATCTTGCGGACCTTTTGAATTGGAATAGAAGAAATAATTTGCTTATAAATAATATATTAAAAGTTAAATGTTTGTAGAAATAAAATTCGATACGTTAAAGGAAATGTATGAGCAATACAAGTGAAATTTTTGTAGAAATAAAATTGACCTCCTTGTTTAAGATACCATCAACCGTCACTGGTACGTATATGTAATTTTGCGCACTTTGTTTAATCTAGCTTAATTTAATTGTTATTATTTTGTGGTATTTGGAGAATATTTTTTTTATTCATTAAACTTTAATAAAAGAAGTAAATTAAAATCGGAAGGAGCCGTACATTGATTTTTAACATTACCGTATTGTTGAACTATGTAAGTGATTGGGCTTTGTGTTAATTTTTGAAATTTGCCTCTTCAATTTATTAACCACGCAAATGTTGTTAAACTGCGCTTTTTAGTTCTTTCATTTTGTATTAATTGAATACATTCGTATTGGCACCCTTAATAAATAGTTTTATTAAGTAATTCTAATCGTACCTGAGCTCTGGCTTGTTCTCCAACCAGTATTACGTCTCGAGTTGCATCGTGCAGCGGTATATCGGAAATGAACAATCCTCGACTAGTTAAACTATCCAAACCGTCCAGAGCTGGCGTTCCGAGGAAAAGTAAACTCCTGGATTCCGGACAGTAAACCATTTGGCCTTTCAGTTCTAGACCCTATTAAATAGGTTTTTTTTCTAAGTCAATTAAAAATTTTAATTACTTTAAGAAATTAAAAGAAAACAAAGAAGCATGCAATTATTACAAAGTTTTTCATATTTTCTTTTGATACGAATATTTTTGAAATAATAACTTTTGAAAGGTTCTTAATGAAAAAGTAAGCGAGAGAGAAGGTGTGTGTGTGTGTGAGATAGTGTGTAAGGCTGATAGTAAAAGGGAAGGAGAGGAAGGAAGCAAAAACAAAGATATTACGTAAATATTCACGGAATAAGCTGATAAATCGGTAAGGAATCAAAAACAATTTATGAAATACTAAAGTAAACTGTAGAAAAAATGAAGACATCCAAAAAGGGCGACACTTGAATTGAGCATCGTTGTTTACCTGGCTGACGGTTAAAAAAAATTTAGTAATCTAAACACTCGAATGTCTAATTTTTATTTTGGCCGATTAACACGTCTTATGGAAGTCGTTTCGCATAATTCGTATGCCGCGCAAAACAGTCACCCGTATTTATATTTACTTTATTTTATTGAATTAGTTTGAGTTCATGTTTTTACTAAAATATTATCACATTTTTTACGCACAAAAACATATCCGTGTCACCAATCTGTATACCATTCTCTATAGTCCCTTCTGGTACAGTTCCCTATTCCAACCTCCAGTCCGCATTATTTCGACTTTTTTTTTTCTTTTATTATTATTATTATTATTATTATTATTTGGGCTCGCTGACAAAGAACATTAACCCGTGCTCGACAAGAAAGAAAAGTATTGCTGAATTAATTATTTAAATTCGAATGCGGTCAGATATCGCATCAATGAAGGATACAAGGGGAGCGATAAAGAAAGGAGAGAACAGATGCAGCACTATAGGGAGCAGGAATATTTAGGTCTCAGAAGTTGAGAGTAAAGAAGTAAACGTTCAGACGACAATGTGGCACATTTGAATAGAATGTGGTTAGAGTTACATTCATGGATATCATTTGGAGGATGTAGCGGACAGTAAGGAGAGTCTGAAAATCGATAGCGAGATGAAGGAAGCAAACTATGATCGAAACGCAATCGGCATAAAGAGGAAATAAAATAGCGCTGCAAAGACGGAAATTCATGAAACCAAGGATTAACTGGAAAATGCAGCTGAATAGAAAAATTTAAAAAGAAGATTGGTTAGAAAAAGAGGAAGGGTATGAGTCTGACCAAAACCTATAATGGAATTTTTTAGATAATGCAAGTAAATTATTAACAGTGAACTCATTAATGGGGAGTCCATTAATAGCTGCACCACGAGGCAACTGATCAACTCTTTCATTTCCTTCTATACCAACATGGCCTGGAATCCAAAGGAACTCAATCTGAATGTGGTAAGTTTGGAAAAGGTTATGGATAATCGAGCGAATACAAAGAATGATAGGATCACAAGAAACATGAGGAGAAACAGATGATATAGTTTGTAAAACACTTTTACCATCAGAAATAATAATTAAGAATTTATTATTGTCTAGTACTAAGGGTATGTAAAGAAGGGCTCTTAAAATTGCAATCGACTCTGCAAAGAAAATATCGAAGTAGTTGTGAACAGAATATAGGAAGGATGCTCCAACGCCGTGAGGACCCTTCGATCCGTCAGTATAAAGAAGAGAATGAAAAGGAAATTGTGAGTTAATAAGTGTTAAGGAAATCTTGATTAGGTTATTAATTATTTCGACTTAATTACAAGTATTTCTTTTTATGCGAAGAAGTTTCATTATACTTTTATAGTAGCACTTGCAAAAAACAATCACTCTTTTCTCCCTTTATCACGTTTTCGCTTTTCTTCATCCTCATCTCCCTGTTGCTTTATTGCTGATTACGTTCAACTCTTTCAGCTGAACGTCCGCTCACTTATAATTGCAGCTCTAGATCTTTCTACTTCTCTTCCTGCTCCTTATAATATCCTTTTCTTCCGTATTTTATCGGTAATTCTCTTGTTAGAATCCCTTATCTTCTCCATTTTCCATTAGATAAAAATATCCTTCATTATTGTGCTAATGCTCTACTTTAGTGCATTCAACAAAAAAAAAAAAAGTATAATATATGTATTTAAAATTATATTTAATTCTTCGAGCTTAATTTAAATTACACGATTGTTTGTTTTTTTTTTTGCGGCAGTTGATGCACGGTCTTTTTCGGACACTAAGACTATTTCTATATGCATTTTTAATGAATACGGAAGAGCTGGAAGCTTTCTTCGCAGATTCTGTGCCGGCAAATGGTAGTGTAGATTTGTCGGCCTTATCAGAAAGCTGATCGCATTCAGAGCTTATAATTAGCTCAAAATCAGTTTTTAAGACGGAATCACTTGATATTCGTTGCACGAATTAATGAACATTGGCCGATTAACGTATCAAGAGGATCTGTCCAGTACTGCAACGTGGTAATTGAACATTTTTTCTCAGTTATACCGGAGTGTAATACAAAACTGACACTTTTAAGTCGCGTTAATTATTTTTCCGAGTACACTTAATTTCGGACTAGCTGGTTCGGAGACATTTTCGCATGTAGCGTAGAACATAACTCGTTATTAGTTCCGGAAGCGCGCAGAGAGGTCAGAGGGGGTAGTAATATTTCGTGTGATTAAAGAAAACGTATCACCTTCCCGAGACAATAAATCGCACGCGATATTAAAGCAAAGGAGGCGGCGGTGTTCTCGCGACGAAACAGTGAGAAGAAATAGTAGGCGAGCGGTTTGTTGCGCGGTGTATGTGAGATGAGTCGGACGACACTAGTGCTCTGGAGCTGTTTGTTTCCATTGTTCCGAAATCATTGCATTTCTTAGACACTAGAGGTAATCTGTAAACTATTTCAATAGCGAGCAACTTTTTGGAATATATTACTCGGTTGAGTACACTGTAAGTCATTAAAAAGTTTCCTCCTCATTCAGATGCGTTTGGATTGTATTCGTCGCATTCGGTTTTGTTCCAGCAGTTACATTCTTACGCGAGTGTTTTATTATTGTAAAGAGATGCAGACAACATTTTTAATCTTGAACCAGTGCATTTCAAAAACAAAACCCTCGAAACGGCTGCTATTTTAATTAACGCGTACCCGAGAAAACGACCGAAACGTATTACGTGCGACTTTTGTATTTTTACATTCTAAGAAAGCCAACCGGCGTCATTAATGGTAACTCTGTAAATTGGGGAATTTAAAAGTTCTGAACAATTGCCGTAAGATCCGTCATAGCTAGACTTTGTCGATTATAAATTGGCCCAAAAAAAATATTAATATCGCGTGAATTCGCGATTTCGATGTTTTTGGGAGCGAAAAAAAAAAAAATGTTCGCGAGCCTGTTGAAATGTTTCGCTTTTCGAGAAATTACTGACAAGGATTTAAATTCGCCAGGAGAGACACGAGATTTGTGAAAATTCTATAATGTGTAATGATCGGTAGTTTTTTTTATATCGAAATCTGGTCTAGATTTTTTTTTTTTTTTTTTTTTTTTTTTTTTAATCGCTGCTGGATCACCGGCGACAGTATTCAATGTTAAAAACGTTCCAAAAACGGTAAATATGTTAAAATTCGCTGTTTACAGATAATATTGACGCTGTTTAAACTTTTTCATTCGTCTATTGTCCCGGGGAAACACTAACACACATTTCCGAAATTTTCATGCCTGCTGTAATTTTTGTATCGCTGTTCGATAAGTGAAGGTGATAAAGGGAAAAAATAAATAAACTGATATTCCGAAGCTAATTATTATAAAATCGTGTACTTTCTTATGTTAGATTTTTATAGCAAGACGCCGATAAACATCATTAAACATGAATATGTCTTAACGATAAAGACAAAACCATTTTTATTGTTTTCATATGTTTTTCAGTACGTTTATCAATGTTTCGACACTTCTAATGTAAATAAAATGTCGTTCATTTGTGGAATGTGAACGTATAATTCGTGTAGCAAATCGAAATACGGCTTTCATTTGTTTATTCATTATGCAAATACACATCCTTGAACTATCTTTTAAATGCACGTAGAAAGAACGGTTTTTTGTAGTATCGCACTAAAAGTTCAACTTTTACTGGGAACCGATATAGGTGCATTAACTTAAACAAACAACATAAACTTTAAAACACAATATAATTTAAATTTTATAAACCACCGACTAGTTTCGGAATTTCTTCCAAATTCTTTGGTGTAATAAAAACCGAAAAAAACAAAAAAATTAAAACTATCACGACGAAACGAAAGTAGAAAATGATATGTAATACCGAATTTGGTCGCCTAATATTATTTCGTAGATTTTCATTTATACAATACAAAAATCGTAATTTCCCCGAAATACTTCAACAATTGTCATGTCGAAACTTATTATATTTTTCCGTAGAAATGGAACTAAATGCAAAATAAAAATCCATCATCAGAGATATGTACAATTTTGAAAAGCAAGTTTTGTCCGTTGAAATTATCTGAAATTAAAACCGCTTTCGTATAGAAGCCATTTTGCCGTTAGAGGATTATTATCGGTTTCGGTTTCGGTTTCTTGTAGGTTTTCCGTCAACAACCTTTCAACTTCAGTTTCGAATTATCGCACGGAGCTACGAAGAGGCGGAAGTATGGAAACTTTTTTCATCGTCAGAAATCTCTAATCGAAAGCGCCGAATGAGTTGACGCGTCATCGTAGAATAGCACCTAATTTTCCGCAATGTCCATTCAGAATTAACGGACCCGCTTTTGAAATCGTTCCAAGAAATCTTTGTAAAAGAGGTAGTAATTAACAGCTTGTCTCGGAGGTAGGAAATTACTTGTAATCACAGCCGTCAGAAAAAGTAATAATTATCATTTTCACACTACTTTTGTTCAGGTGTGTTTCTTTCGCCAGAGAAGAACTTTTGATGTACCATAAGCAACATTACACTTACAATTAGTGTCGAAATCTCTTGCTATTTATTGCCTGTGTTAGTGTTATATCTGAAAAACTTTTAATCTTTACCCGGTTCCTTTTTTACTTCACAGACAATTAAAAAAAAAAAAAAAAAAAAAAAAGCGTTGCAGGTATTTCTCGCGCAATTCCGAAGATCTGTTAAAATTCTGCGAACTGGGTTTTTTATCTAACAAGGAGACCGTACGGCCTTGAGGAAACGAATTTCAATAATTTTTGGTGTAGTGGTAGTATACCGTGTGGCTACACTATTTGTGTAAAATATTAAGTTGCAATATTCAAATATAATGGAGAAAAATGAATTAAAAATTTCTGCACACTTTATACAATATATATATATATATATAGGTTATATGTAAGTTATAGAACATTTCGCTTAAAATTACCGTTAACGTTCTGGGTTCAAGTCTAGCTGTGCGCATTTATTTTTTTTTACCTTTTTTTTTTTTTTTTATTTTTTATATGAATAATTATAACTAATTCCTTTATTAGAAAAGCAGATAAATAGATCTATTTATTTACTCATTCATTTATTTTTTTATTGCTTATTGATTTTTCCAATGCTTTTTCATTGTTTATTCAAGTTTAATAATTTCTATTGGAATAGTAGAAATTCTATAAATGAAATGAATAATAAAAAAGCATTGGAGAAATAAATAAGTAACAAAAAAAATGAATGAACGAGTAAATAAATAAATTATAAGAATTTATGTATAAATAAAAAAAAAGTGTTCACAGCTAGATCAATCATTAATTCTGTCGTGAATGGTATTTAAATTACAACATTTTTTTATTATATTCAAATAGTAATAACTTTAATACAAAAGTAAAATTATAAAAATATTGAACGTGGAATAGTAGAAATGTTATTTGTAATAAAAAATCATTGAAAAAAACCGATAAGTAATAAAAAAAATAAATGAATGAGTAAATAAATAAATTGTTTATTTGCTTTTCTAGTAAAGGAATTAATTATAAGTATTTTGTATAAAAAATAAAAAGTGAAAAAAAACAAATACGCACAGCTAGACTCGAACCCGCGTATTGAGTGTACGCGTCACGAACGTTGCCACTTAGGCTACGGCAATTTCAAGTGAAATGTTCTATAACTTGTGTGTATAACCTATACATAAAGTGCGGAAAAATTATGATTATTTTTATTCGATGCTGAAGGTATCGGTACTAACGGCGAAAACAGTCACACACGTTGTGTTGTTGAAAATTTCGGCGCGACACTGTAACAAGGAGGAAAACTCCGTTGGAATTTTCTTCGCAAAAATCGGTCGGTAAATAGCTGATTCGAAAAGCAGGCCGGTTATTTACGGGAATCATTAAGCGATCTATGTATATGGTAATTAGAAGGTGATCATTCGTTTTTTCAACAGTGATGGAGATTTCATGTGAAAGTGTATAGTGTAGCTTGTAGGCTGTAAATTATCGATGCAGAAAAACTGCAAGAGAAATTAAATGCGCCACAAAGAATTGCAAATGAACAAACTTTCACGGTAATCTCTGCTCAGTTGAATAGTGGCGCTATTCAACTTAAAATCGGTACAACAGAGGCAATAAAAACACAGCCTAGACAAGAGACAAAAATTCCCAAAAGGGACTACGGACAACTAGTCGAAGGTGGTAAAACGGCAAAAGCTGCAGCTGTTCAGAATATTAAATAGAAAAATTAACAATAGCCACGGGAAAAGTTAAAATCACGTCTATTTTAGGGAACTTGCAACGATTCGCGGGAATCAGCGAGAATGAATCGTTGAAAAATCGTTTAAGAAAAGAGTAAATTACCAATTGGAAATTTCACAAAAATCGGAAACCGACTACAATGGAAGACGAAAAATTGACGAAAAGAATAGAATTGAAGGAAACAGAGCGGCAGTACTGCTACGATGAATGCAACTACATTTGTTTGTCTCCGGCCTAGACTTTACTAGAACAAAAAAATACTAAAATAAATTAAGTAAAACGTAAGATAAAAAGAGAATGAAATTTTAAAGCAAATGGAGAGTGATTTTGTGGCACGATACGAGAAACAAGTTGCTTTCAAAGTTGCTGTATTTTTATTTAGAAAAAGTGCAGAAAAGTATGGAATCTTTGTTGCGAATGGAAGTGAAATTAAGCCGCGAAATTGAAATAATCGCATTTATAAATAGAAAAAAAGATACTAAACTTATAAAGAATGCGAAAAGATTGGACGAAAATATTTAGATTTCTCAAAATAACTAAATACTAAATTATTATTCAAGTAATAAAACCGGGTCTGCATTTGTATCACACCCCAGGGATTCTAAAGATTGTGTTGCGAATTAAAAGCTGTCAGATTATTTTGTAATATAATTTTGCTACTAGATACATAAAAGTAAAAAATGAAATACTACCGCTATTATTATTATTATTATTATTATTATTATTATTATTATTATTCGATGTAGTTGATCGTAATAGCTTGTTACAAAAACTACACTACTGCGAATTTCAGGGTGATATATACAACTAGCTCAAATTATATTTAATTAATAGACTATATTTAATTAAAATTAATAATGTACATAGTGGGTCTACCAATCAATGCTATGGGATTCCGCAGGGAAGCATCCTAATAACTATATTATTACTCATTTACATAAATGACTTCTGTAGCTTGTTCTAGTAAGTGCATGTGAACGTACTACGTTACAACAATTAACATAATCTGATCTGATAAAAATTAGTAATTGATCAAATAATAATCACCTTACAGTTAACTTAAATAAAAATTCATGGTTTATAACAATCGGCCCCAGGCCCACTAAGATGACACGAAAATCTTGTGGAATAGAAATAATTCATTAGAAAGAGTGTACAGTATCAAATACCTCAGATTACTTCTGGACTACAAACTAATATCGAATATACATCTTCAGTGTCTTATATCTAAATTACATAAACTAAATTTTATGTTTTATCACTTGGGCCGCCACTTTAATTCAAAACACTTACGATTGATATATCTTGCCCTGTACCAGCCTGTTCTAGCCTTCGGAATAATACACTGGGGTCATAGCATCTGAAAAACCTAACCCAATCACAAAAAAGAATCTTAGAATTAATAAAAGTACAGAACTGTTCATTAAACGTACGGAAACTGTATGAAGTACATTTACTTTTATATATATTTTTAAATAACAAATGCAAGTTTAACATCTCACTAGAGCAACGAATAATTAGACGTGCCAACGAGGAAAAAGCTAAAATACCTCGGGTAAACAAATATCGTGTCCGTTCACAAGCTCTGTACATGGACCGTGCACATAGGCCCCGTTCTATTCAATACTTTACCTATAACTATAAAATTACAGCTAAGAAACTTTAAATGTAGGCGAAAATATCTCATCGAGTACATCTCTCAAAAACCCTGCCGACTTCAATATCTTATATTTTTCTATATCTCAATGTTTCGTTCGAATATCCTCTCTGAAATGCATTTGCAGGAACATACGCTGAATGCGATATGAATATACAATGTTTGAATGCCTGGGTAACGACTGCGTGGTTACGCACTTAAGTGAGAGTGTGTATAAACATATAACTATGTACCCTATCTTATTATACCACCCTGTATTCCATTACAGTTATTCATGCACTAGGTATTTGCTGGAATGAATGTGTACTCATCTGAATTTGTACACGTGCAGATATTATATTTCCTTTTCCTTTTTTTCTTCTTTTTTTTCTTCCTCTTTTATTTTTTAATTATTATATTTTTTTTTGTAAATATTGTTAATTTTTACTTATTGTTTTCATACGCGAACATGAAATTTAGTATACTGTCGGATAAATATAATTTAGTTTATTTATAAGACCCTTTTTGGTATTTTTCGCCCGTACGCTCGTAAAAGTTTTTTTTTTTGTGTATCATATGACTTTACCGTACGTTACCCTTTATTTTTTTGGTTCCATCGCTCGAGTTATGAAGCGTGTCTGTGGACTTTATGTTAACAACAATAATAATAAATATGTAAAATATGAAAAAATTATAACAAGTATTATTATTATTGTTATTATTATTATTATTATTATTATTATTTCTAGAATAAAAGCAGCCGGTTCAAGTACTACAATATCAAATGAACCTAGATTAAGAAGTGCAGGAAATAAAAATATTATAGAGATTACTGAAAAAATTAGACGGAAGCTGGGGGTTGTAGAAGATAGGAAGAATAATAAAGTAATGGGTCATCTTTCTAAAATTTTACAGGAACGTAGTTACTTTTGATTGAAGAACTTTCATAAAATTCTGGAATCTCTCCTTTAAAGGTTGACAATGGTGTCCACGAAACTGCAAATTATTATCCGGCATAGGATGTTTGAACTTGAGAAAGGAGTAGATTAAATTATAGAATTTGCTCGCATCAATAAATCAGCTAAAGTATATTCTGTATATTATTTAAAATTCCGATAATTCGGTAAATGGAGAGATAATTTTTAATCTGAAACGCGTTTTTAGGCTGGGTTAAGCATTTAATTAAGGAATATTTTGTTTTCGGTTGGGGGTTTGCCCAATAATTTATAATTAAAATCTGTATCGTATATATTGGGGGGGGGGGGAGCATTGCTCTGGATAGTGGAGAAAATTAAGCATCACCCAGAGCAAAGAAAATATAAAATCCATCAATGAAAACAAAACAATAAATTTGGTTTTATCGCTAATGGTAGCACTGAAATGTTTACCACACTGGTTTTACACGGACTTCAATAGGATGGTCGAAATTTAATGCATTTTCTGTTTATAAATGGCATAGGTTAAAGTTCAAAATAAGTTAATAAGTTTGATTTTATCGCTAATATTCCATACAACTGAGACTACAAACGAATTTTCACAATAGCTATGCATCCAGTAAGATAATTTATTTTTTTGTTGACATGTTGCTCGTATAAAGAACCCAAGGCGATATTGTGATTCGTGGGGGGAAATTTCGTTTTAAGATACAAACAATAATCGAGACTACTCATAGGTATGCGAAAGAGAAACTGATAATAGAAGGCTGGAAGGAACGAGTGCGCAAAACAAAAAGGTGGAAAATTGCAGAATAATGAAAAGAAGTAAGTATATGAAAAAGGATTTAGACTGGATAGAGTGGTTAAGGGAACGGGGTTTGAAAGAAAATGTGTTAGACTACAGCAGAAAAGACATAGTCTTTTAATTTCCGCTTGTTTTGTGTTAATTTCATTTTCAACTTCTTCCGTCTGGTCCGCTAATGACCAAATTTGGTTTTTCTTTCGAACACAATTTAATCGGAATTAGAAATGAAGCTTTTTTCTGCTTTCAAATATGGAATAATTCAATGAATAATATGACGTTAAGTGAAAATATAAAATTTATTAAATGATTTAAGTCGGGCTATAGAAAAAGGAACAAAAGTAAATAATGTCAGAAGACATATGTAGAAATAGAAAACAAATTTTCAAAGACGTAATTATTATTAGGTATTTTCTAGTATTTAATATATTTAACAGAACACATAAAATATACACTACTTAGAAAAATACTTTTTTAATAACTAATAAACTAGTTGGCTGTGTTACACGTATTTTAAGTGCGTTTTATTGAATGCATTAAGTAATTTTAAAAGTATTTTTTTGTTCGCCCACTGTCGTTTTCTCATATTGTGGTGATTATTTGAAATAATTAACCAAATTCTAGTTTTCTACTTAATCAGTTTCTTGCTGTTCCCAGAATTGGATCCATTCAGCGTGCCCCGGTCATTTCAAATGACTTCCGCTATCCAGCTTCCTGAAATTATTGATTTCTCAAAATTATTCGGACCTCTTCGGGCAATGCGGTTAGAAAAATTATAAAGAATTTTTCTTTTCCGAAGACCATCGGCAATCTTTTATTAACTCGCAGTTCGTTTACGGTGAGAAAATTTTGCGCGTCTCTCTATCACTTGTCGGTGGCTTTTGGATTTGTAAATAATAAACGAGACTTTATAAAACTACCGAGATAACGCGATAATACCCATAATCGAATAATTTTAAAAATAGCGTTTCTGCACTCTGTTCGTACGTCATTTTTTATATTCAGCTGAAATCGAAATCATAATTCTATTAATTACATTATTAATATAAAGAGTTTATTTTTGCGCTTACGTCTGTACACATAACTTTAGTTCGGGATAACAGTAATGTATTTTTCTATAACAACTTTATGTTTATGATAGTTTTAAAGTAGAATTTAAAAATAGTCATTTTACGATGAAATATACATATCTGCAGTTGCATAGCTATCTAAGATTCATTTATTTTATGCTAATTATTTTAATTGAATGTTTCATTTTAAAATAATGCACGAAATATACTTGCAATGTCCCGCGAGTTATGATAAGAATAAAAGAATATAGCATGTTTATCCATGTACAACGCGCATCTTAAATTTACGTGATAGATGCGTCGGATCAAAGTCATTCATATTCTAGACCTGTGTTCCGCAAAGCGTGTGCAGCGGCACAATGGTGTACCGTGGTCATTAGTTGGTGTGCGGCGGAAAAATTGCGTTTTGTAAGAAACTTATAAGATACTTAATACCTACACATAGCTGAGAGTCGTACGAGCGAAGCATTTCATTGCGCGAGGAGCAGGACTTCTCGCCCGCGCTTCGCGAACATACTATGGCCGCACACATAATGGATAAATCCGTTAAACGTTCCGCAAGTTTGTCAAGTGAAACTAATGATTGCCAAGAAGAACCAGAGTCAACGAAGAAAAAACTTAATAATTGTTAATCGAAAATATGATGAAAGGTATATAGGTTACGGTTTTATATATATAATGGAGATGAATTAAGCCCGATCCGAAAATGTCTTATTTGCGGAAAAACTTTGGGTAATAATTCGATGGTGTCCAGTAAATTTTTACCAAATTTAACTACTAAACACCCATCGGTGACTTAAAAAGACAACACCTATTTTCAACGTTTAAAAAACCATTCTAAGAAAAAGATATTTCAAAATATTAAACAAAGCGCAAAAAGCAAGCTACGTGATCATTAATATGTTAGTTAAATCCAAGAAGCCTCATTCTCTCGCTGATACTTTAATTTTATCTGTCTGCAAAAAGAAGTTTTGAAAATTATGATTAGCCAAGAAGCCGCTAAGGAAATCGAAAAAATACCAGCGTCAGCAGATATGATCTAACGTCGTATTAATGATATTTCTGGCGACATTAAATCAATGTTAATTGAAAAATTAAGGCTTAATGGAGTTTTTGCGCTACAAATCGGCGAGTCTACTGATATCAGTGATCACGCGCATCTCATCTCAAGTGTGAGGTAGATTGATAGATGTGAAATAAAAGAGTATTTTTTGTTTTGTCTGCCATTATCTGTGTTATACCACTGCAGAAGAAATATTCAAAGTAACAGACGAGTACTTCAGTGAGAATAATTTGAAATGGCATAACTGCATTAGAATTTGCACAGACCGAGCAGCAGCTAGGACGGGAAAAATTAGGAGATTTATAACCAGGGCTTCTGAAAAAAATCCTAATGACGTTTTTAGAGGCCCGAGGTTCAGACTTTGCTTCTCTGTTTAAAAAAGAAAAAACTGGGTAGCAAAACTAGCATACCTGGCGGACATATTCGCTCAACCAAAGAATGCAAGGCAGGAATTCTAATATTTTAACGTTATCGGACAAGATTGAAATCTTTCGCGCTAAGCTGGTGTTATGGATCAGTCACGCTACTAATGGAAATATTGAAATGTTCCCAAATGTCATG
Organism: Icerya purchasi; assembly: GCA_039619475.1. NCBI lineage: Eukaryota > Metazoa > Arthropoda > Insecta > Hemiptera > Monophlebidae > Icerya > Icerya purchasi. The sequence continues at coordinate 261,094,955 of CM077116.1, read as the reverse complement.
GCTGCCGATCCAGAGAAAAAAAGTCTTTGATAGTGAAACATTTGGAGCTATTAGCAGAAAAAATTAATTCTTATTTTCCTAAGTGTGACCTGCAACCTATGGACTGGGTACGAAATCCATTCTTAGATAGTATTTCCGTTGCACACTTACTAATAAACGAGCAGGAAGAATTCACGGAACTAAAAACTGATCGGACATTAAAACTAAAATTTTCCGATACAGAGCTAGCATATTTTTGGCTACATATGAAAAATGAGTATCCCCATTGCTTTCAAAGCGTGATTTGCCGCGACATGCTTATGAGAATTGAGGTTTTCGACTCTCACTACGATTAAATCAAAAAAAAGAACGCCTCAGAACGATCGACGAAGAGATGGAAGCAGCCTTATCAACGATTAATTTTGATCGTCTATGCTCAGTTAGGAAGGCTCACATTTCACATTAAACATCTTTTCATATTATATTGATTGGAATAATAAATAAATATTAAAAAAAACATTGGTTTTTTCTATGGTGTACCTTTAAAATTTCTTGATTTCGTAGGTGTGTATTTTAAACCGTAAAAAGTTTACGGAACACTGTTCTAGACCACTGTACCAAGTGCGAAGAATTCTATAAAGAGGTCTACGGTGGACCGACATATTCGGTATACAGATCCCGCGACAGCTCTCAAGAAAATTTAAACAAAATAATATTACTTGTATTTGTATAAAAAATTGAAGTATATCGAAACTGTAAATTTATTTTATTTTACATACCTATAAATTTCTTTAAATATCGTGAAACTTAAATGTGAAAAATTATATTGTTAAACTACGGCAGTAAACAAATATATTCATTCATTCAACTAGTACCTGCCGGAAACAATTATAAACATAACGAAAGAGGGAGCGCGGAATTTACAAAGTCTAAAAAATAAAGAGAAACAGGAATAAAATTACAGGCTGAAATTGAAAAAGAAATGAAAAACAAGAAGACGAAACAAATACAGCTGAAAACGAGCAACAGGAAGAAGGCAATGCAAAGCGATGGAGGAAATAGAAGCAAATGGAGTCATAAATTCAATAGAACTTTGTCAAAACGAAAGAACAAGTAAGCGATGGACAGTCTAGGAAATAACTGACAGAAGTAAAAAAGTGAAACTGGGAATTACCTGAAGAGAAATTCGCTGAGATTGAGGAGATCTAAAAGAAATGTACACATAAATAAAACATATAATTAAACAAATGAAAAAAAAAAAAAAAATCACGCATCGTAAAAATCAAAAACAAAAACATCGATATCTGTGCAAACAAAGATGAATAAGGAAAAATGTGGTTGGAGTACTAGACCACTGCAAGCAGATATTAAAACAGAAGAAGAGGCATAACAGATTGAAGTGTGGAAATTAGGAAATACTATTAAGAAAGAAAGCAACAAAATAGTTGCAGGTGAAGATCAGATACCATCAGAGATCTGAAGAATATTACATTCAGATACGAGCAAAGTCTGTTGATAATATTTAATCGAATATATATGTATGACGAAGAAAAAATGCCAGATGACTTCAAAATCGTTCCAATTCTCAAAAAGATTACATCTCAAACGTGTGACGAATGTACAATTGTGCCAGTTAGTCATACTCTCGGGCATAAACACCAGAGACGGAATGTGGACTGGACGTGCAGATTAGTGAAACTAATTTTGTCGCAGAGAACGATACTAGAGATGCAATAGCTCTGTTGGAAGTCGCGGTGTAGCGAATGATTAATACAGGTCGTCGAGAAATAACTGCGTGTTCCTACGAAAAAGCCATGGTACAGCGTATTAAAAAAAATACACCATCGAAGACTTGCAAATAATTAGAAATACCTACTAGAAACAGACTGCAAACATAAAAATAGGAAAAGAACTTACTGATAACAGGTGTCAAATTAAAAAAAAAAATTTAAATAAGGGTTTCCTATTTGCACTTAGATTGTTGGACATATCTACTTACAGGAGATTATACAAAATGCAAAAACTGAAAATGCTGGATTCAAAATAAACGCATGTCCATTTAGATGTATATGCAGATGATAAACTGTTCTTTTTTCAGGATCGTTTAGATATGTGTAATAGGCTAAATCGAGCAGGGAAAACGCCCAGCTTACGCGTAATAAACGTCAGAAAAACGAAGGTCATGAAATTTGCGAGGAAATTTAATAATACGGATCTTCAATTAAAAACCGGAAGCGAAATAGCGGAAGTGGTGAATGAATTTCGATATTTAAGTTCACTAGCGACGGCCGGGATATAAAGAAAACTAAAGCTCGGATCAGAATGGCTAAGTAAGCGTTAAGCGGCGCGTCAGAAAGCTGAAACGATAAATCAATGCTATGTCTGTTCTGAAATATGCAGCAGAAATGTTAACGTTAAATGCAGAAAGCATTAAAGGACTGCATACTTTCGGAAGCTAAACGTTAAGAAGAATGTGGCGTGAACGGAAACAAGGACACAAATAAAGAAATACTAAAAAACAGTGAAACGGAAAATATGAACATCATCGAAGATATAAAGAAACAGAAATACTTAGCGCATAAAATAGGAAAAGGATTGTTCACATTTATTGTTTAAGGAAAAGTGCACAAGGAAAAAAGACGCCAAGAAGAAAGAAAATCTGAAGGCCATAACAACCAGTTCCAACAAAAAGAAAAAAAAAAAGAATTGGCAGAAATAATAGAATTAGCTGGAAAAAGAGAAATTTAGACTAATGTTGCGCTATCTTCTGACAAGAAGAAGCTACGATGATAAAAGGATACAGAACTATTTACATGTACAATTTTAATTCGATTTTGAATATGTAGTGTGGTATCTGGCGATGGATGAAAGCTGTATAAATCCAAAAATATAAATATTGCTGTGAAAAATTGAAAAAAAAGAACTTGATAGAATTTTTTACAAAGAAACCTGTATTATTCGGCTTTGTTTTGACGTTGGACGGAACACGAATGAATTGTGTTAGTTTTATTCGTTTAAACATTTTTTCTTTATTTTTAATAATAAACAATCACTTTTCTTAAACAAAAAAAACACAACGAACGAAAACCGAACAATTAATACCGATTCAAAACATAACAATATGAAGGGGCACAGTGGTAAAACACAGAGATCATTGTAGATTGAAAGTGAAAAGCTTTACATAAAGCTATTAAAGGCGGATAGTTTTAATCGTTATACTACTTTAATTGACTGTCTTAAAGGTCTTAATAGGCTTTATGAATAAATTTGAGAGGAAATGAAGTAACGTTTTGTCCACGTTTTGCACATTCGTAGACATTGCAAAATTACTCTTTTCAGACGTGTCAGTATCTTTCAACATCGCGTGGAACGGCATATCAGCCGAGTTATATATTTCTTTGGTAGAGTTCTATTTACCAAATAATTAAGTACGTCTTCTGGATAGTAATTCATTTTATAAGTGTTTTATACATTAAAAAAAACTTTGGTTTCCATTTTAAGCATTAACATCGCAGTTTGAATGAAATATTGGAACGGAATACAGAGGATGGTGTGTGGAACAGGACACCATAATAGATGAATCAAATTTCCAAATATACTATTTTTTGAAAAGTTCCAAGACGGTGATGAGTAAAAAATATTACAACACATTAGAACGTTTATATCGGTAGATATATCTATCCTTTTTTTTCTATTTTTCAACTATTACCGCTTTGAAATTGCAACTAAGCGGTCATTAGAAGAAAAAACAAAAACGGTATATTTCGCCGTTCATCTCCGTTTTTTTTTAAACAGACAGTGTAGCGTTAAATCAAATTCCATACGCGTACAAATTATTCTTTTGATCCCCTTATTAAGATGATAGATAGTCAATAGAAACTTGTAAAGATACTTAAATATTAGGAAAAGTTAGCAGGAATTGGTGACCACCGTGAAAGAAAAAAAAAAGAAGTTATTTAACCGATGGAGCTGAAGTTTTGTATATAATTGCCGTACCTCGAAAGAAGATAGGATTATCGCAGTTTCAGAATTTTTCACCGATTTCAAGATGGTGACGCATTCATTATAACATTCCCTGACGATATTCTATTTTACTACAGTCAAACTGTAGATAAAATCAAATTTCCGGAACCACCTGTAATATTTAAAATTAAATTGTTTTCGAAAAAAGGATCTCTCTACCTTCCGAAATGTCTTACAGCTATTAAAATAGGTCGTTTTAACGGTTTCCGATGAGCAAAAGAATTAAATTTACCGGTTCTTCGAGAGTCTGCCTGTTTTTTTTTTATTTTGGTTTTTTTTTTTCTTTTTCGTTGCTTAAACGTTTTTCGTTGTGCATTGGAAAAATAGCAAGTACTGCACTGAACATAGGCAAGCAACAATTCGCAAGAATTGGTAATATAATAACTAATGTATCAACGATTTACTCCCCCCTCCGAGACATAGGGTAAATATGTTTGTAAAGTTTATTAATAAGCTAGGATATCGGTTTATTTTAGGAGGAGACTTTAATTCTAAACATAATACTCAGTGTAGGGTTCTCGTTTAGTTACCAGCAAAGGAAGATAATTATTAAGAGCTCTACAGAAAGCTCATTGTCATTGGATTTCATGCAGGCTGCCAACATACTTGTCATCAGACAAATGTAAGATTCCAGACGTAATAGATTTTTTCGTCTATAAATGTATATCTGATAATTATATGACTATTAAGAACTGTACTGATTTAAGTTCCGATCACATTCCCGTCTAATTAGCAATATCCGGCGCAATTGTCAGGAAAAAGATGAATGGATTAAAATCGATTTAGAGAACTACAGACAAGTAGGATTGACCTAAAAATTAGGCTAAAAAATCCAAACGATTTAGATTCGGCTATAAGAAATTTTACTAAGCAAATTCAGGAATCAGCAGTGCAACCCGCTCCCAAAATAAAATCAGTTGACATTTGACAAGTTACATTCAACCACCTATTTTTCTCCTTTAGAAGTTGCCACAGACATCGATTATGAACTATCCCCTAAAAAAGCTCCTGGAATAGATTGCATTACAGCGAGAATTATTAAGGAGCTACCCCGTAAAGGAATAATTCCGCTTACCTATAGAACAAAAGATGTACTGCTCTGCAGTATTTCTTAATGTCGCACAAGCTTTCGACAAACTCTGGAATGAAGGCTTGCTACACAAGTTAAACCTGCTTCTGCTGGGCAGCTACTGTGCGCTGATAAAATCATATTTAGAAAATCGATCTTTTCAGGTATACTTTAATGAAACTAGATCGGATTTCTATGCTGTAAACGCTGGCGTTCCTCAGGGCAGTGTCCCGGAACTCTTATTATATTTGCTTTACACGTCGGATGCGCCGTTACTTCCGAATACATTAGTAGCAATGTTTTTGCAGATGACACAGCTATCCTATCCAAAGGCAAAACTTAAGTAGAAGCTACGGATAATCTACAAATAAATAAGCTACCTGTCTGGTCAGCTCGTTGGAAAATAAAATTGAATGAAACGAAATCTACGCGTGTAGTCTTTACATTTCGTAACATTACTTGTATTCCGGTGATTAGAAATGGCAAAGCGATCCCGCAATCTGATAGTGCGAAATATCTGGGGATGCACACTTAGATGCGAGACTCACCTAGAAACCTCATGCAAAGATGAAAGTTAAAGAAATAAAACTTCGTTTAAAGAACTTGTATTGGCTACTGGGATTTAATTCTCAGTTCAGTCTTGCTAACAAGAGGCTCCTTCACGTAGCGGTGATCAAGCCTATCTGGACCTACGGTATTCAGTTATGGGGGCTGTATCAAGCGGTCTAACAGAAAGGCAATTCGAGTAGTTCATAATAAATTACTGAGAATCGGTACGTAGGGAGTGATACACCATACACAACGATCTGCGGATTGAAACAATTAACGAAGTCATTGCTCGGTTTGCTTCTAAACACTGGTGTCGGCTACGCCGTTCAGTTGGTCAACGCAGTACATAGCGGCAAACGATTAAAACGTCGAAGACCGCTTGATTTAATTGATAATTTAAACGTATAAGCTTAATTGTACATTTAATCGTGTAAATTAGAATAAGTTCGGCATATTGGCAATGGCCAATAGATATTGTGTGCAATGGCGTGCGCATTTGCATCCGCCATTGCGTTCTAATGTTGGAATTATCGATAAATAGCCTACTAAGAAGGGGGGCAGTCTTGTTGCAAAATGTAAAAAAAAAAAAAAAAAAAAAAAAGAAAAAAAAAAATGCATTACCGTTTTTAACTAGCGTGGGCGTCATCACAGTGAAAGGGTTCGATCGTCGGTTTTATCTGGCGTAAGAATGTCTTTGGGAAGCACAACTACCCTAATCAACCGAGCTAAAATTTTTCAAACATACCACGTTCAACATCATATGCGCGCTAGGTCAGTACACAGCAGACCCACACGGGACTGCACCGGTAGCGCGATAACAAGCAGCTACTATCAGTTCCGAATGTAGTCTTGCGTGTGTACACCTGCGTTGCATATAACAATTGCCTAGTACACTAATATGTCTGTACAGCTGAGATGTACGAATAGGTAGTCGCCGACGCTCAGGAATTAAGTATGGCACTATACAGTCATGCCATGTTTCTCGGTTAACGCTGATGGTTGTAAAAAATACTTTTTTCCGAATACAATAGGCAGGTAATTCCGACTGCGGTTATTAACAAACCGCCATATTTCGGAGATATTTGTGTTTTGTTTTTTTTTTTATGTTTTATTTTTAACTTGTACTTGAAGTGGAAATAATAGTTACGTGTGTGTTCGCTGAAATTTCAATGTATTATTATCTGCCTACTAGGCCAATTAAAACGAAGTGAAAACACAGTTTAGCACGCACTGTATTTTAATGCGGTAGACTACCTACGTTTGTTTGCTTTATCTGCACTAAAAACCTCGACTGCGGAGTTGAACTATATACCCAGTGTTGTCTTTTGAATATTAAAATTATTATCATCACTACTACTATCACATTTAGTAGACAGTTTGGATACAGTTCTAATCTGATCATTATAGGCAATTAAACGAACGAGTCACGTGACTGCTCGGGGTTAACTAAAAGTTAAATGCGTCCGCCGGAGTTTACATATTGTATAAATGCGGCCCGAGCAAAAAAACAGAAGCTGGCACTGAAAAACTTGCTAAGAACAACCGGCGACGAAAAATGGCGACAGATCGAGGCGGCACAATGCGACGGCAGCGTTAGGGTGGACTATGAGCTGTAAATGGTCTCAAGAGGCCAGCAGTTTTCTTGGACAAACTTTAAACGGAAGACATTGAGCACTGGTGCACTATGAACGTATTTACGAGATAGCGAAATTGGCTAGATGGTGCTGCAGTTCGCAAACTCTAAATTGTATAATCGCTTTATGCAAATTTCGTTTTTGTCGTCCGAGCGATAATCTTTATTATTATTGTAGCAATACTCCTGTTACTACTATTATCGCTACTATTAACATTGTGAGGGGGTCATTATAAAATGTTTATATATGTTCGAAAATACTGAGTAGAGGAATGTAGAAAATTTTCATCAAGTGTATCTATCGGTATGTTGAAAATATTCGGCGACGGATTTTTGAACGGAGGTTCTAAAATGGACAGATGAAGTTAAAAAAAATTATGTTTTAAATGTTAAAAAAGGACGTGTGTGACGCTATATTGAAAAAATACGATATACTTAAACATTAGCAAGAGTGACAATGAAAATAAATGAAGAAGATTAAGAATTGTAAACAATCCTTTCGGCGACTGAAACAATTGTAAAAAAAAATTCAGGCACAAGGATGATCTTTTTTAGAAAAACCATGAAACGAATCTTAAAAAACATTCTAATTCTCAGACGTAAAACAGTTTTCAAAAACTGTAAAAAAAAGATATAATATTAGTAACTTGGCGCGGTTTAGTAATTTGAAAACTCTGAACTTATTACAGTTTAATGAAAAACAAACTGCTGCTGCAATAATAGTCCGCGAATGAAAATTCGACCTTCTGATGTTAATTTAAAAAAAAAAGAAAGAAACATCACTTTGCGTTTACAAACAATTGTACTCGTTTTACATTTTTTAAATTATCTATAAGCAAAACATTTAATTGACAGGTATAACAGTAAATGAAAAGGAGATCTCGGCGAAACTCTTTTATAAACTCTTTCTATAGCGATTAGATGTTGAGGCGTTTTTAATTTTTTCCATAACTTCGAATACCATAACCTAAAGCCTGGCAAGTTTCAAAGCAGTGAATAAAGCTGCCAGGACACTTCCAAAAAAGTATGAAATCGATTAAATGCACACTGACAAGTGAATTACGTTATTCTTCTTATTCGCTCCTTGATTCATGATTTTTTCCTTTCACACTTAATCCAAACGGACTTCTATTGGATACCATGCCGGAATTGAGGGTCATGAGTTAGTTGACTCTTCGCTCTCGGTTATCTTCCTCTTCCGGTAGGTTTCTTCCTGTTTTCTCTTCTTCCAATATTACCCTTCTGTCTTCTGCTGCTCGTTTCAACCTATGGTTTGACTCTTATGTCTCCTCTTTCTCCAACCCGGATTCCTTTTTCTTATCTATTCAGCCTTCCCTTCCACGCTTCCACTAGTTTATTAACTTTCCTTCTATGCGCCATTCTAACCTCTCCGCGATTTGCCGCCTGCGTTTTGGGCATAGTTTGCTCCCTTACTCATTATTCCGTTACTCTCTTGTGCCGTCTCCTTTTTGTCCATTGCACCCCTCCAATATTCAATTTGTGTGTGATTCCGATCACATAATGTTCTAGTGTTCATCTCTTGTAACCAATCAAGCTGCTTTCTACTCCTTCCTTTTACAAATTGGTATTCTCACTCCATACAGTGCTTCGTTTATTCTCTCCCTTCCTTCTCTTTCTGTTGTTCAGGCTCTTGATTCCTTTTTGTCGGCTATCTCTGATCGTGTAAAGATCTGAGTTTCTTGCGTCATTTTTCCTTTGTTCTTGGGCCAATGTCCTTGTAGACGAACCCAAAAAAAAAAAAAAAAAAAAAAGAAATCCATAAACAATCATAACACAAAAAGTGTACACTATATTAAGAATACTAGGACACCCATTGCGTTCGCACACATTTTTTCCAGATTAAGCCAATACTGGGGGATAACGACAAAATAAAAAAAAAAAAAAAACGCTCGAAGAAATAGCACTAACCAGGTTACGAATAGGCAGACCTTGCTCACGTCATAATACCTATTAAACGGAACATCTCCATGCTGCCCAACATGTAACATTCAAATAACAATAAACCATACACTCTATTGGAATGTAAAAAATACTAGATGACTATATAGGTGTGTTTACCTTTACAAACTATCAAAAAATTCACTAGACACAATACTACACGATGACCCTCAAAAAATAGAAAAACTATTAAAATTCCTTACAGTAACCAGTATAACCAACACTACATAACTCTACTAAAAGACGCAAATGAGCTTAGTAATCGAGCATCTGTAAGGAATAGAGAAGAAAAAAAAAGATTTGTTTCATTCTTGCAAATACTGCTGTAGCGTTTAAGCAGTTTTTTATTACCCGTTATTATTATAGTCGTTTGACTTTTACAAGATACGTCTGATGTTTCACCTACCTGATAGAGGTAAATTTTAATTTTTATTCCCGATTTTATTATTCAGCTCGAAATGTTTATTTAGAGGGCCTTAAATAATGAAGGTGATCGAAAATGAGTTCCTAATGTTTCTACATATTTAAAAACTCCAAATAATTTTAATAATTTTTTCTACGTCTAGAGAAAGTTTTTTTTGTTTCGATAAAAACATTATTAACTGAATGATCTGTTTCAGAATTTGCCCACTGAAAGCAAAAATTTCGTGTCATTCCTTTTAGTCCGAAGTCGATTATTAGCTTTTGATGATATGTGATATTTATACCTATCTATCTATCTGTTCATCAATCTATATAATAGTTTATTCCCCATTAGAAAAAATGTCCTTAAAATGTCCTAAAAAAATGCCCTTAAAATATCCTAAAAAAAATGTCCTTAAAATATCCTAAAAAAAATGTCCTTAAAATATCCTAAAAAAAATGTCCTTAAAATATCCTAAAAAAAATGTCCAAATTTTATGTAACGTTTGTAATATTTTATAGGATTTTTATGATTATGCTGTTATATTCGTATGGACCGATTCGGAATTACGTTGTAAATTTTGATCATTTTATACAAAGTGTAGAAGAGAAAGAGATAGAAATGTAAGCAAGAGGGGTCAAGCGGCACAGCCCCTTGACCCATCTTCCTTTCATTTCTGTCTCTTTCTCTTCTGTACTTTGTATAAAATGATCAAAATTTACCACATAATTCTTACTGACATCAACACAAAAAATATAACATAACCACAAAAATCCTATCCTAACATTCAATTTTCATTATATGAAATTAAGACATTTTTACGTTACATTTTTCGTTTCATATTTCATTAAAATAAAATTGTGACATTTTTTAAATAACAATAACAAAAATCCTATAAAATATAACAAACGTTACATAAAATTGGGACATTTTTTCTAATGGGGGGTAGCTTAAGAATTACGTTATTATTAATATACATATATAAACTCGGCCCTAGGGGATTCGGAAGGGGGCAATCGCCCTTCGCCCCTCCAGCTCTAGTTCTTCTATAAGAATTATAGAAGAGTAAACTTTTTCATTGGCTACGCCATTCGACAAAATTTTTTCGTTACCTTTTTTCGTCACATTTTTGTTACATATTTCGTTACATAAAATTGTGACATTTTTTGGGACAAATTTCGTGACAGGACACTTTTCCTGATGACTCTTGGCGTAAAAATGGCCTAGCCATTAATATCTATACGTGTATAAATGAGAGAATTTGTCTGCTTTTGTCACCCTGCCTATCTGTGCGAGCTAATCTCATGTATTACCGAACAGATTTTGTTCCGGTATTTATCAGTAGATAGACCGATTGTTGTGGAAGGTTCTTTTTTTCATCTTGCTTTTTTTTTTATTCTGGCCTGGCATTAAACACCATTTGAGCACTATCTCCTTGGGCCAATGTCTTTATAACGAACCCAAAAAAAAACAAAAAAAAAACAACTAATCATTAAATTAATCTTTCAGTTTGTTTAAATTAATGGCAATTTTAGGGTTATATTTTTTAAACCTTGTAAATACTTTCCCTAGTTTGTCCTTCAAGTGGAAAGGTAAAAATACGATTTATTATATATTTAATTTTTTTGTTTCTCGGAGTGTAGAATATGAAGTTTCATAAACACCCCCCTTATTCGTACGTAAAATAATTTTTTTTTGCTAATTTCATTCAGAAAAAGAATATAAGTTTTTTTTTTTGGAAATCCAGTATTTATTATATATCGAACCATTCCGGCTTTTTTTGACTGTTTTCTTTAAATTTTTTTTCACATTAAATCGAGCAGCGTCGAGTTACGTTATTTATTCGTTACAAAATCCCGAAAAAAATCGATCAGGCAACAACGATGACATTTCGGAAGAATATGCGTCAGATTTAAAAGCTGACCCGAGTATGTCTCTTTAAACTGACATAATATGTTAAATCATGAAAATCTGTTTGAAATTTTGCGTGAATTTTTAAATTTAACGCGTGATTTCATTAAAAATTGTAGACATGCTCCGTTAAAGAATACAGATAAATCGCGGCTGCATAAACAAATTAATATGCGATACGAAAAAAATTCAGGCTGATTACGAACCAAGTCGAATTCGGTTATCCGTGTTACGCTTTTAAATTTAATTGTTCAAAAAAAAAGGAAAAAAAAAAAAAGAAAAGGAAAAACGGAATTCCTGTTATTTTCTAAATAAAAATTCATTCCAGATTGATTTCAGTACTGGAAGATGAATGCGCTGTATTTCAGCGACCGACTTGGAAATTTCACGCATTTAAAGGATTGCGTTGCAGATGCTTTTAATCGGAACGGCAGCTTTTATTTCAGCTGATGACTTTGAATTAGGTGCTCACTTTTAAACACAGACGCTCGTTGATTCGTATCCAGATCGGCTGATTTTTGATTGGCCGATTGATTTCAGTGTACGCATTACCGTTCGCGGAGTAATTTAATAATTGCTTCGTCGACTGTTGCCGCCGAGTATCGCTCGACGAATCACAGTCGGTTTTTCGTGGTTTTTGATGCACGTGCCCTTACATATTGTTAGAAAATTATGTTAATTTCCGGGGAAACTTCCGGCTGAAGTTAAACTTTTTCTACCTGTATATATGTACACGGGGCGTCAGCACGGTTTTTTGTCGATGCAAATTTCGATTCCGGACGAAACTTTTTGTTGAACAAACAAAAAAAAAATTAAAACAACTTAACCGGCTCCTAAAATGCGTGTCTGTAGCAGCGTTAATATCCGTAACTGCGTGATGAAAATTCGGATCTTTCACTGCGCAGAAGGTAAAAAGAAAAAAAGAAACGGCCTTAATACATTCTCGTTTATTTGCCAACCTAGACGAATAAAATATATTTCCTACCAAATATAACGAAAATTTAAAAAGAAAAAAAAAAAAAAATGTTTTTTGAAAAAAAGTATCGATTGTTGAAGATTTACCCGAAAAATTTAACCAAAATACACTAAGCAGCAGTGAAAAATAATTACTCCCCGATAAAAAATTTAGAGTGATATACTTTAAGTGGTGATACTACGATGATAATTCTTATACAAAACATTAATACCTTAATTAGTGGAGACACGGGAATCACAGTATCTGGAAATGATTTAATGAATATAGTTCACCGAAGTTCTAAGTTATTAGTGCAATTTGTGATTTTCGCGCCGACTCTGATTAAAGTGTGTAAGAATTATCATAATATCCCTTACGGTTTATATTAAAGTAAAATATGCGATATCTTCTTATCGAATAATTATTTTTTTTTTATTTTTTAGCGAGCTTTTATTAAATGTTTATTATCCGAATAAATTGTTTTTCACTTTTTAGTATGTTTTTATTATATTTTTACTGTAAATCTTGGAGTCGGGTTTTCTTTTTTCTTTTTTAGAAATATTTCACAATTTTTATTTACCTTGCTAAAAATCAACTTTTACGAAATTCGTAAATGGCGTTATTACAGTTTAAAATAGTTCGTTTTCTTTGTTCGAATCTATAATCGTTGATAATACATACTTTTAATTTTTTCAAATTACATTTCCATGGTAAATTGATAATATTTTCAGTCAGTTGTGCGTCTATTATATTAATATAAAAATAAAATAAACAACAAGCGATATGACCACGTTTTTTCACATTTTTCCATGACTATTGAGTAGCAGTTTACATAGTACCATTGCTGAGTGGTGCCCTTTCGAACGAACAAAGAACCACTAAAATCGGTTCACACTATACGCGAACAAACATAAAAAAATGGAAACAAAAACAACATACGATAACCTTATTTGTAAAAAAGAGAACTGTTTGAACGGCGAACATAATTTCTGAAACTTAAGTGCTTTGGCAAACCCATTAAAAAAAAAAATGAAAAAAAAACTACTAAAAGCTAAATAACGTTGTAAAGATTAAAGTCCCAACCAATTAATACGAGAGAGCGCGATGAAAGACTCGTGTTTAATTGCTTATCTGTCTCTGACAATCCCTCCTCAGTCGGGTAGATAAACTTCCAGAGCGATAACGAATGTAAAAGATATTCAAGCTTCCTATATCGTACGCAGCGGACTGAATAATCTATTAATAAAATCAGTTTTAAAAGTAAGGAGCGAAAAAATAAAAAATTACACGAAATCGGCACTTTATCCGGTTCATGATTGCTGCCAGGTGGCTAACGGCTAGTTCGGAATTTGCCCATTTAAGAGAACTTCAGATATTATCTTTATTATGGAAATTTTAATTTAGACGAATCACGGATGATGGAAGAAATCTTTCCCGAAACAACTGTGGCTTAGTGTGTATACCTTTCTTTTCTTTACCGTTTATTTTTTTTCTTTTTTTTTGGCGTGCCAACTGTAGACGGGCGCATTTGAAGTTTCAGTTTGCAGCAACGGGAACGGTAACTGGCTACATATTTTCGTTTTTAATAGCGACTAATTTACATTTCGAAATAGAAAAACAAAAAAAAAAATATATTGTAGCACTTTTGAAATTAAAAAAAGGTTACGCCAAACGAAACATTGAAAACCCAAGGGGAACAAAAAAAAAAAAAAACATTAATCGGAATTAAACGGAGAATAGAATTATCGAGGTGAGCAAAAATGGTGAAAGTAGGAAAAATCAATAAATTGCAAAAAGAAAAAAAAAAATGTTTAGAAATAATTTTTAGTAAATTCGGGAAAGCGAACAGAAATGACCATCGATGAAGTAGAAACGAAAATAATATCTTCAGCAATGCTATTATTATAAATTACTTCAAAGTAGGGGATAGAAAATAAACAATAAAATAGCGCAATGTAGATGAATCGTCTTAATAAAACTAATTTCAAACATAAAAATACCTTACGTAATAAAATACGGGAAAAGATCGAGTACATGAAGAAACAAAATATAATGAAATATGAAGGAGCATCACGTAGCCAGGATATTAAATACGACGACGTTTACTGCCAGTGCCACAGCGTTTTTTCCTATATTTTTGTTATCAACCTATTGTACATTAAGAGTGTGATGAGAAAATGAATCATTGATTGATAAGTAATATTATAAAAAACCGGTATAATTGCAGCACAGTGCCCGAATATTATTTCGAACTAAAAAGACAAATTGACAGAGTTATTATTCCGTCAGTGTAAAAATAAATCATAAAATATTCCTTCACACGCTGACAAGAATAAAAAATTTCGCTAAACTCTCCTAGTCTTCTCTGCTTGATGTAACTCTGCGTTTTTGAAAGTGATTTACGTCCTCTTTCTCTATTGCTCTAAGCTTAAGAGCTTTAGATTCATTTCCGGAAAAGTCGCGGCACTTTGCGACAGAACATCTATCTTTGTATAACTTTTCATAGTAATCGAAAAATTTCAATAATTACGCACCGTTTTAATAATAATGGAAAGAGAGACGGAGAGATATTTACCTGTACCAGTAGGTGACTTAGCGTGGAGGGTAGCTTCAGGGTTAGCACAAACGGTGAATTCGTTCGTTTCAATATTGAGTTGAAGTCCATACTGACAGCTTTTGGCTTCTTTATCTCGAAATACGTCCCAATCGAAAATCCTGTTAAAAAGTAAAATTTCAATTTAAAATTCAACTGTTTTAGCTCGCTCATAATTTGTATTTCATTTTTAGCATTGTATTTTTTCATTTATCCGCTTTGAATGGGAATTGACGTCCGTATAATAATAATAATAATAATAATAATAATAATAATAATAATAATAATAATAACGATTATTATTATTTAAAACTATCATTTCACCTCTAACAAAGATCTTTTATTGGTGAAAGAATCGAATATATTGTACATTATAAATTTTGTTTTTAAATATAGCTGTCTAAATTTAACGTAGAAACAATGAAATCAATAGCAAGATTAACCAACGCGGAATTGTGTCCGACGGTTTAATAAATATCATTCCCGAATACAAGTTATATATACATATAACTAAATTATTTATCTCTTTACCGCCTGATTTGAAAATTGGCTCAGTAAATCACAAAAGAAGACGTAAACGACTGATGATCACACTTATATTTTACAAATTAAAATTGTATTTGAAATGCTTTGTGTATCAATACGTCCCTAAAGACACCTGAGTAAATATGCACTGTGGCTAAGAGTGAATGCTTAACTGATACCTGAGAATATATCTGATATAATTGTATGCAGGGTCTTTAATTAAATTATATCGTAAAAAAAACACGCACGCACGCAAAAAAAAAAACCGAAAAAAAAACCCAATGAACCTTTTTTTCACATTTATTATTAGGTTAAACAAAGGCACGCTACAGGAGAATATAACACTATTTAATATTGAAAAAACTGTAATAAGTTATTCCTTAGGTAACGTTATTTGTAATAACATGATATCTATTATTTCCAACTAAAGTTACTGCTCTCATTTTACTTTGTTATTATTTTGTTCTCTATTAGCTCTAATGTTTCTCTTTTCCATGTAATATTACTATAACCACGTGGTTATTGTGTACATTATATGTAGTTATTATTTTATTTTCATTTTTATTTTTCTTTGTTTTAGTTATTGCAACTGTACTGTACACATGTGAGTTAAAAATGTATAAAATCACGAGAGCCGGATTGGTGAAAGGTCACATATACAACTTTTAAATTTAACAAACAGTTTTATGTATATTTTCGCTAGATTCTTTTGTTTTGTTTCGATTTATTTTTATATGTCATTCGCCTAGCTAGCGTAGATTTTATTTTGTTTTCTCGTTTTTCCACCTATTTATAGCACTCTCCATTTCGCTTTGATTCAATTTATTCTTATTCAATTTCTTTTGCTTATGTATTTCACATTTGGTTTTTGTTTTATCATTCTTTTATGCTCCATTTTGTTTTATTCCATTTTATTTTTACATAAATATTTCATTTTATCTACAAACCTTTTTATTTTTTTCTTTTTTTATTCTCTTTATATTTCGGTTTCATTATAATTTTTTGTACATTTACTTGCACTAGCCGCAATAGGTAACGCACTTGTGGGTGATTTTATAACGATAATAAAGATTTGATCTGATTTGATTATTATCGTTATCGTTATCGTTATTTTTACATTTTCACAGGTTGCTCAAAGTTATACAAATAGCTTCGTTAAATCTGGATCTTAATAAAACACGCAGCCGGCGAAAAGTTAACTCTAGTGACATAACAAAAATTAAACTACATATTTACTTTACCTCGCAAGCGTTAAGTTATGTTTTGCGAATATTCATACTTTGTACTTAATTATGGATATTATTTTTAAGCAATTAGATAATTTACAAAAGCATCGGCAGCTCTGTTGTAAGTCTTTAACGATTTCCAAGCTAACATTATAAATAAAACGGATATAGCCGCGTCCACTAGTTATTGCATGTTATTACTTCTGAAATAACACCGTTTTTTGAAAATTAAAAAAAAACAACAAAAAAACAATGCACTATGTTAGTATGGTTTTTAGTTTTTTATTAGTTTTTATGTTAAAATTAGAATGATTCTGCGTCTATTATTATTCTAGCGATTACTTTTTAATTGTTTCGCAAAACTCGGATAGGCATCAAGTAGTTTTGGGTATCAACTTGATTTAGAACATTTCATTATTATTATTATTATTATTATTATTATTATTATTATTATTAGTATTAGTATTATTATTATTATTATTATTATTATTATTATTATTATTATTATTATTATTATTATTATTATTATTATTATTATTATTATTCGTACAATAAATTTTATTTCTATTTTCATTTTGGAAATTTTAGTTACGTATAATTCTTCGGGTCCTTTAGATTCCGTTTTGGGTATGTTGCACTTGGTTGACATTCTTGTCTTAAATATTTCATTTTTTCTATCGTTATTATTAATGCACGTGTGGGACTATATGTTACCTAATTTTACCTTAAATGAAATTTCATTATTCAATAATGGTGGTTCTTGTTTTGTCCGTGGGTTTCAAGTTACTAATTTTATAATAGCACGTAATTATTATCAAATCCGCTTAAATACAATATTATTCATAGTACCTATTAATGATGTATTCAGAAATTAAATTATTCACACTTAATATTAATAGTGTCCGCCCAAAATTTGATGAATTTTTAATTTTTTTATCTAATTGTGACACGCAGTACGACATAATAATTCTCACAGAAACCTGGTTATACGAAGGGGAATTAAATCATCATTGTATTCCAGATTATACATCTATAGGACAATGCAGAAGTAATAAAAGATCAGGCGGCGTTATAATGTACATTAAAAATAGCATCTTATTCCAAAAAATTGACATTTCCATTCTCTCCGCCAATATAGTCGGAGCGAAAATATTTTTCGAAGACAATATTCACGTAACTATTTTCGGTATCTATCGTTTCTGTAATCATAATCAGGATGATTTTTTATCTGATTTACAGAGCGTAATAAATTTACCCTCATCAACCTCAATCTTATCGGGTGATATTAACATAAATCTCTTGGATAACGTTAGAAGATCTTCCGATTATTTGAATTTACTATACTCCTGGGGTTTCACTAGCGTTGTTAATACACCGACTTTTATGCAAGAACGTTCCGGCTATTCATCGTGTTTAGATCATCTTTTTGTTAGAGATTTTAATGATATCCTGTTTAAATCAAATTTAACACACAAAATTCTCAAAATAAATTTTTCCGATCATTGCGCTATAGACGCATCAATTAAATTTTATTCCAACCATAAGACAATTAAACCCAACTGTGTTTATCGTTTCGATAAAATTAAGTTCAAACAATATCTTGCGACTATCGACTGTGAAAAAATATATAGTTCGCAATTAACAATTGACGAGAAATTTGAAGAGTTTATAACTATAATAAAAAACGGTGTAGAACAGTCTAAATGTATATTGCAGACTAGAAAAATCCATAAAAGGTCACCCTGGATTACAGATGAGTTAGCTAAGCTTTCTCTCGAAAAAAATCGAGTATACAAACTGACTAAGCGTTATCCTACTGATGCTTGTTTACAATCGCAGTTTAAAGAAACCTCCAGAATGTTGCAAAGATTATTGAGGAAAGCAAAAGTGAATTATTATACCAAATTACTAACGAGCTGCGAGAATAATCAAAAAAAGTATTGGGCGGTTATTAAAAAAAACCCTAGGAAACAATTCACGAGCATTACGTAACATATCAATTAATGGCCTTCAAATGAATGTGTGCGGTAACGAAAAACTGATTGCTGATTACTTCAATAATTATTACAGCAATGTAGTTAACAATATGATTGATAACGCGGATACTTCCAATTACACACCAGCGAATGAAGACATAGCCCTTCTCTCCTTTGGGTTTATTGATTTTTCTTTGGATGAAGTTAGGCTTGGAATAATGTCAATGCCTAATAAGTCCTCTTTCGGATATGATGGAATCTCGAATTCGTTAATAAAAGATAATTTACACTTTTACGTAAAACATTTAACCTATTTATTTAATACATCCGTACAAGTTGGGAAATTTCCAGCAGTCTTAAAATTTGGTATAATTACGCCCGTTTTTAAAAGTGGCAACTGTACTAATATTTCCAATTATAGGCCAATATGTATTCTTTCCACCATATCTAAAATATTTGAAAAATGTATTAAGCGTAGATTGTTAAATTATTCGTTAAATATTAATTTTTTCAGTAAAAATCAGTATGGTTTCCTTCCTGAACTTTGCACTGATGACGCGTTTTTCGATCACATTTCACTCATTGCATCCAATCTAGAAATGGGCGTTTCGGTTGCAGCAGTATATCTAGATTTAAAGAAAGCGTTTGACGTAGTTAACCATAACATTTTGTTGTGTAAATTGTACAACTGCGGCTTTCGGGGTATTTTATCCATGAGTGGCTTAAATCATACTTAACGGATAGATTGTATTGCACTAAAATTAACAACATAAAAAGTGACTATGTAAAACAATTTCACGGAGTACCTCAAGGAAGTATACTGGGACCCCTCCTGTTTCTAGTTTATATTAATGACTTGTGTAATTTGAATGTACATGGGAAAATATT
Source organism: Icerya purchasi (assembly GCA_039619475.1). Classification (NCBI taxonomy): domain Eukaryota; kingdom Metazoa; phylum Arthropoda; class Insecta; order Hemiptera; family Monophlebidae; genus Icerya; species Icerya purchasi. The sequence goes on along the minus strand of CM077116.1, from coordinate 261,075,266 downwards.
TTGTTACGCAGATGACACTGTGCTTATGGTAAACTCCCGCCAACAAGCTACTCTCCAGAATCTTTTACAAGATGACTTGCACAAAATCAAAAACTGGTTACGCCTTAATAAACTGTTTATTAATCTGAGTAAAACTAATTATATTATTTATAGCCACATACCGCAATTTAAATGGAATGATTTCAAAATTTTCTGGGAAAATGACGTTCCGGTGGATAGAGTTCATGATGTAAAATATTTAGGTGTTCAATTAGACTGTAAATTGTACTGGGATAAACATCCAACTTACCTTGCATCGAAAATTAGAAAATTAAATTATATATTTTATTATCTGAGCAAATTTTTTAATACCATACACCTCCGTAAACTATATACGGCCCTATACCAACCGGTGCTGAGTTATGGAATCATGCACTGGGGCAAAGCTGCAGACTACCATTTGAAACATCTGACACAACTACAGAAAAATGTTATAAGGTTATTTGATAGAAGTCAAGACACAGTTGTAGACTATAATATTATACATCTTTCAAAACTTTACGAACTGCAGCTCCTTATGTTTGTCCTTAAGAATAGAAAAAAAATTTAACATCTCCGTTACACAGGGTATTACAAGATCAGCGGGGGAAGAATTAGCAGCACTACCAAATATTAACAAATACCATATCCGGAATCAGTCAATATATATGGGTCCCAAACTTTTTAACACTTTACCCTCATCCTTAAAAATAAACTTAAAAAACTACAAAAAACGCCGTAAAATTCTTGTATCCTACCTATCATCATAACTATAACTATAACAAGATAAGGAAACATAAAGAAAGAAGAGAGAGAAGAGTAATAAAAAAAAAAAAAAAAAAAAAGGTTCATCAAATTTTAATTTGTTTTATATTTGTATAAGTTATTGTATGAAATAAATTAATAGTACGCATTCGGCATTTTTTTTTTTTTTTTTGCAGCTTGAAGAAAGTTTTAATGTTTTTTTTTTTATTTTAATACCCATCGCTCGCGCAAATATGCGCATAGATGGACTATTGTAGTAATAATAATAATAAACGTATTTTTGATTTGATTTTGATTATTATTATTATTATTATTATTATTATTATTATTAATATTATTATTTTTGTGTGACACTCGGTATTCAAGAAGAAGTTTCGAAAATGCCGGCTAATTTATAAACTGATTGCTCCATTTATTTGGCGTTAAATTTTTTCGAACGTATTGACATATTGTTTCCCGCAGGGCAATGAGGAAAGTCATTCCAAGAGTTAGAAGAAGTGCCAGTTTAGACTGATCTCCGGCGTCTTAATAGAAGATTAAGTTACCTCTCTGGAGTACATTAAACTGATGTTGAAAAGTTTGAAAATTGCCTTATCGTCAGCGCCTCAACCATAAATTGACAAACGTTAGTCTCACTGTTCGCCTTTCTTTCATCGGGATGTTCGTGAATGTTGTTAACTTTTGTGCTCATTGAAAAGCACATTTTCGATCGAGTATGATCGAGTCATGGAAATTCTCTGCCGGTTTGTTCACTGGATTGCAAATACTGGGGCAATGTATGGTGAAAAAAATAGCTGCATTCCATAGAAGCGGAAGGTTTCTTTGCGATAATGATCAATAGCGAATTCCCAAAACATGGGACTTTGGTAGTATTAAAAAGGATATAGTCGTTTGATCCTCATGGGATACTTTTAGCAGCTGACAACTTTCACTCGGGGGTAGGCCGAATAGTATGCAACTTCGGTCGTTATCAACATCGGCCTTCATTTATAAAACGGTCGTATTTTTCTTCAGTTGCGTGTTAAACGGCGATGTGTAAAAATCGCTTCCGTTAACGCGGCAAAATATCTCTTCGCCATACTTGTTTGTTTGGTGTCTACCACCTTGTAATTTTAACGCAACACGGAGAAATTTATATTCTCACTGGTCGAAATTAAGATTACTTAAATTTATCTAGAGAACTTAATCAGCGATATTAATCTTTAAAATACAACTATCATAGTGTTCACATGAAAGACTCATGACGACTATAATAAGATGAAAAAACAGCATCCGAGCAAGTTCCGTTTTTTATATCTGGAATTTGTATTTACTATGTAAAAAAGGTTTTTTTCAAATTTTCTCATCTATTATAAAATTGATATTTTTTTACCTATGCCAGTAAATGTTAGATTTAATTGTTTTGTATACCTTTTTTCTATCTCTTCCTGACATGACTTTCGATTTCAGGAGTTTTACATTATCGGTTTTACTTTTATTTCCTAAAGCTTATCGCTTTCTATTTTATGCTAATGGTGTTTCCACAGAGAAAGTGTTAGTTGTTTATAATGCAGCTAGAAGTCTTCAGCAGTAGGACGAATAAGAGTATAGAAATTGTGCTGCTCAATGTGATAGCTTTGGCGGCCAAATCCACCGTATCATGTCCAGGAATTCGTGTATGACCCGGGAACCGGATGAATTTTGTTGAAATATAGTTTAGATACATTATGTTTAAGATCACATTAATGCGCTGAGCAATTGGGTTTGGTGAAAATGGATCTCGCAATAGGTGGAGTGACGTAAAGGAATCAGACAGGATTATTAGATTTTGTTGTTGATGATGGAGTAAGAAATATTGGAGACATAATAAAATCTGTCAGATCTGCAGATAAGATAGAAAGGCGGTTGATTAAGCGATGTGAGAATATTTTCTTATTCACGGAGTATGCACAAGCTACTCTATTTTCGGTTTTAGCGCCATCGCTGTAGCATCCAATGCGGTAAGAATATTCTTGGAGGATTAGTTGTAATTTTCCGAAGATTATGTTTTTATCAATTGATCTAAGAATTTTGGTCTCATCCAATCGGATCTCAGGAAGTTGAGAGACCCACAGTGGAAGTTCAGAAAATACGGTTAAGAGAGGATAGGTGTTGTATTTTCGACAGTTCAATTTTCGATGCCTGATTACCATATGGCTTAGTGAATTGCTTGGGTTAAATACTGGAGTTTTGAGCAGTTGAAATAACAAAATTAAAGGTAGAAAGTAATTGGTGGTAGTGGAGTGGAGGAATAGCTGCTTCCGCACGTAGACTGTGTATTGGAGTAGTGTGGAACGCTGTTGTAGCGATTCAGAGAGCTGTTGTCTAGATCGTGCCTAGAGGTTTTAATGTTGATGTATTACCTTGACTGGCCAGTAGAAAAAGTGTTACACTTAAAACTGAACCCTGGGGGACTCTCCATTTTGAACTTCATAGGGCGTATATAAAACACACCACTTACCCTGACAGTAAGGAAACGGTTATTTGAAAAACTTTGGAGGAGTATAGGAAGGTGACTACGAAGGCTACATAGGTGTAATATTTGACATATGTGGTATCTTCATATCCGATCATACGTTTTATCAATATCAAAAAATAGACCATATAAGCAGGATTTAGTAGCGAAGGCCCTTTGTATTTGACTTTTGAGGTGACAAACCGCTTGAATTGGGGACCGATTTTTCTTAAAGCTATACTGATGGCCAGTAATAATATTATTAGATTCGAGGTACTATATTAAGTGTTTGTCGTTCCCAATAACGCTGGTTAAAGATATGGGACGATATGGTTGTAAGATGGGCTCGAGTTGGGTTTTAAAATTGTGATGATTGTAGCTGTTTTCATTGAGATTGTAAAAATTTCGTTAAATACACGAGTGAGATATGATAAAACTTTAGGGTGGAGGTTTTTTAGCTTAGTAGAATGAATATGATCTGGGCCTGGAGCCGTGTTTTTGAATTTATGGATAATGTAGTTTATTTCTTGGTTGGATATAGGTTGGTTGTAGCAGTAGTTGCCAGAGTGATAGCTGAAATTTATGGGTATTAATTCAGCTTTCTCTTTAACAGTGATAAATGATTTATCATAATTGTTTATCTGATGACACAGATGCGAAATGATTCGCTAGAGTATTAGCAATACTAAGGGGGTTTGCAAAAATTTGGTTGTTGTGCTGAAGTTCGGTGATAGCGAAAGTTGGTTTGTTGCATGTTAATCTTTTCATACTTTTCCACAGTAGAAGATACAGGCTGTTTGATGCTAGATAAAAGGCTTATCCCGCTCTGCTTTTTTTGGAGTAGCGGATGAGCATTCTGGCTTTTGTTCTAAGTTTTTCATATTGTATAAAGTCTTGTTGACGCATGCTATTTAGAAATTCAGGGCTTTGTTGCGACTATTTATGGCAAATTTTGTTTTTTCAGACCACAAAGGTTCTTTCCAAGAGTTAGTTGAATTAAAAGATCTGCTATTGAATTCTTAACCGCACGAATCAATAGATTAGTGAAAGCATCAACCGAATCTGCAATGTATGCAGGACGAGGAAGTTGGTCTACGTTGGCCGTAAAATGATAAAACGAAGTCCAATTCGCTTTGGGAATGTTCCATTTTGATATAGATCCTACTTGATGCGGTTTGCGGTGTTCAAAAGAGACAACTACATAATTTAATAATCAAAAAAATACCTTCTTCCATACTTCTATGAAGTAATAAAAAAAAGATTTTGCCCATGAATCCCTTAATAAAATCAAGACTAAAATAAGCCTTAATTGCAAGAGTTTCAAATGAAATATAAAAATAAATAAAATAGAGATCCCGAATAAAATACTTTATCTAATATAACTCAATAGAGTGGAAAAATAACGACCTAAAATGATAAATCATAACGATGACTATCGAAATAACCCCATTATACTCGTATTATTACTATAAATAAATTTAATTCTGCGCTAGACATTAAGTACACATCACAAATAATACCCAAAGTATAAAACTATGTTACATGAAGCACACTGTATATGTCATTGCACACTGAAAAAGTAAGTACATTTGAAATATAGTAATTTATTACAAATACAAATATAACAAACAAATTTAAGAATAAAATGAAGGCTTAGAACGGTTTTCAGGTATAATCCATCATCAGCTAAGAACACAACTCACTAAAATTAATGATAAAATCAAATCATTTTGTAAAAAGAACATAAAAAATGACAAATTTTTGGCGAAAAACCCTTAATTTAATAAAATAAAAATTAAAACAAAAGAAAAATAATAATAAAACCATAGAATTTGTTTCTGATCACATATATATATTGTGTTCTTAGCTGATGATGGGTTATACTCAAAAACGTGTTTCTAAGTAAGCCTTTATTTTATTCTTAAATCTGTTTGTTATATTTTGATGGTTGTAATAAATTACTATATTTTATTAATTAACAAACAGGATGTTGAAAGATTTTTTATCAAATACATTTGCTCTATTTGCTTCCTCCGCTTTGGGGACATTAACAAAAAAAAAACAAAAAAAAAAAAACACTTTCCGATTTAGGTTAATAATTGATAATTTATTAATAGGCTTTATTCTTCTCCCTTATTCCTGAAAAATTTTTCATAATATTTTGTGAAAATTACCGCTAAATTTGTAAGCATTTTCCGATATTTTTCTCTTCTGTTTTTTTTTTTTTTTTTGATTTTCTTTCGGCGACCGATTAATTCAAAGTTTTATTTTTTTCATTTCTTCGTCATTCGAATTAATTATTAATAAAAACAGTATCATTTTTGTTTAAACAACTGATCCTTAGCGCGATTACTCCGATCTTGCAACTTACTTATATATGTATAAACACATATACGTGTACTTGATTGTAAATCAACGAATCAGTTACCCCGAAATAGGGTAAAAGTCAAAGACAGAAAAAGATGTACACTTATGTATTTTCGAACACTTCTCAGAACTCACGACAACGCCGCAGTAAACTTTTATATAAAACGTAGAGTAGTTCCCGTTTGTTAAATAGTTAATAAAATTAGAAGACAGACAGAACAAAAAATCGTGAAGAAGAGAACGAAAAGAAAAACTAAAGAACAGGGTAAAGGCAAAAGATTAAAGCATTTAAGGGATAGAAGAAGTAGAACTGATGAAGAAGGGTAGCTGCGGTGAAGAAATGAAGTAAAAAGAATCGGGTACGCAAGGGAAAGAAGAATCTTAGTGTGCCTGGAGAGTTGATAACTCGCAAAGGGGATTTCAATCCCACTCACTGCAGAGTTTGAATCACGAAAAGTCAAATTTTTTACTTTAATTTTTTTTTTTTTTTTTTTTTTTTAGTAGATAAAAATTACGGGATCACTTAAACGTAATGATTTATTGTAAAATATGCTTTCGAAAGTAATGTTAAAATATTCGAGCGCAGATTTTTCGTAAGTTTTTACATTTACACAATTTTTTCTCTCGATAATATGTTATTTATTCATATGAAAACCACAAGGAACCGTCGGATTTTAATAAGAAATTCGAATAAAAAAGTGTTTATTGTAAAACTTCTTCGAGTATAATATTATGAAAATTACTTCACTGCGGAGCGCCATCTAGGTAAAATTATATACAATTATGGAAAAATGTAAAAAAGTTATTTTATATTATAAAGAGAAAAATTCCGGCAAGTTTTTTTACCGTCATTTATAAAACAAAACGGAATGAATTTTTTGAAATAACATTTCCTAAAAGAATTAACCGGGCATTTTTCAAATCATTGAAACTTTTTTACGTCATTTCTTATCAACGCGCAAAAATACATTCTAAGAGGAAAAATCATGACGATACAATTCAATTTTATATATTTATTTATCGAAAAATGTAAGAAATATATGTATTCGTTTAAAAGTTTAGGGCGTTGCATTATTGTCCTATAGGCGAAAGTTCGTCCGTCGCAGTGCAACATTTTTTACCCCGTTAAGAAGCATAGAACTTAATTAATTGTCCATTTCATCGGAAATGTCCTGATAATTCCGCAGGCCGCATTTTGTTGCGTAATTACGGAATTCTTCGGGTTAGTATTCACTTTTATCGGCCCGTTTAAAAACGTACCTGTCTGATTAAGTTGCCTTCCGAACAGCTTCATGAAGCCCATTCCGAGCTGAACTATATTTAATCTTCTGTCCGTCAGGAAGTGCCACGGAAATGCTTTGCAAAAACTGACCGGACTTATCTTCAGATCGGAAGCGCAGTTCGATGGCAATGCCGTAGCAATCGGTGGACCGCTGGGCGACGATAATTTCACGTTAGCGAAAGAACAGGAAATTACTTCCGAAGTTAGACTTTCGCTTCTACTGTTGCTGCCGTCTGTACCGGAAGAACTGCTGACCGATTCACGACTTTCCAAAGAGCAGTACTCTTCATCGATTGATGTGGACAGTTCTGTTGTCACTATCACGTATCTGCAACCAGACACCAGCCACTTTAATTAAAATACGATTAAAATCAAAATTACGGCCAATTACCGGCAGACATTCCTCGAAAATGCTCGGCGCCATTTTCACTCTAGTTAATTTACTCGTTTAATTGGGGCCCCACCGAGCATTTTACTTTTGTCTTTATAGGCTAATATTCAGTTTTCCTCCCCGGACTCTGTATTGCCTGATAGCGTTTATTGGTTTTCGGGGAAATAAACGCAAAACGGGTTTTCCACAGAGACTCATTCGCTTCTGTTACTGAACTAGTAAAATCAACATACATACAAGGCCTCGACAGGCTGCTGGCTAATACAAACGTATTGGTTACTGACTTCGTAGATCAAAATATATCTGATCCTTTAACTCGTTGATTAAAAAGGCTGTAGCCGAGTGATCTTTTGAATAATATGTGAATTTACTTAGATCTAATATAGCAAGGAGACCGGGGTCATTGGATTGACCAGTCGTATTAAGTTATTTGCTCCTCATGTTATTTTGCCTAAGCCGCTTCTACTGATTGCAATATTTTCAGATTGTAGAAATTAAAAAAAAAAAAAAAAAATTAAAATAACGCCGCCTTTAATAAGTAATTTTGCAGCAGAATGCCGTGATTAATACAAGTAAAAAATAGATGTTGTTATTGTAGAAAAGATGAAAATCTTTATAAATCATCGAAATCCATTTCTTTGCTGAAATCGGTAGGACTGGAATTTGCCTTTTTTGTCTTCAAAAATTTCTATTGTAATTTAAATTACAATAATTTATACTATTAAGTATTCTTGTAAAATGTTACAATATGAGAAAAAATATTTTACACATACACACATATATACTCGTATGTATGTGTCTTTACTGCGTCCGTACATTTACTAAACCTAAATTGTCATATCCAGAAATGAACCCCATAATGTTATTCCGCGTGTAGGTTGAACTACGGTAACACTACACAGAGATTACAATTATAATATAATGTTAATATTTATAAAAAACTACACCGACATGTTTCGTAATGCAAACTACATCATCATGGTGTAACATTTAATTTATGTTATAAATTGATGATGTAGTTTGGACTACGAAAAATATGTCCGTGTTGTTATTTACAAATATTAACATTATATTATAATTGCAATTTATGCGTAGTCTTACTGTAGTTTGATTTATATAAATGGATACGAATTTACTTAATATGATCAACGTGAAATATTTCCAATTTTTTTTTCAACCCGAGCAACAATTAGGTATTATTTAACAACTTTCCTTTATAATTCAGTATTCGGAAGTGTCTATATTAAATGGCATATTAAATTGATAATTAAATTTGGATCAACGCTGATCGGATATGAAAATAGTCTGATAATAGTCTACCTGTCGTGTACGATATTCCCGGAAAATAATTATACTTCGAATGTTCATTTACTAGTTCGAGAAAACTGAGAAAATTAGGACAACTTTAAATTTCATCTATATAATTATCACGGTAGTTTAAAAAAAAATATAATTGTTATCATTATTTAATTGCATAAATATGAGATTTAATTTGTTAAGAATTATGGTTGCCTATATCAGTGGAAGATTCACGGGGGCGTAGCCTCCCACGACCCTTAAAGAACTAAGAAACTCTGTTCGAGGTATCTCAGCTCCTTTAGCAGAACCGTGTGAATTTGGATCTCCTTAGCGGCGGATTCGTATCCATAACTGAAAGTTGGAATATCGCCCCCTCCCCCCTGAAAAAACATTTTAACGCGTGTATTTTAATGTTTCAGTTACATTTATAGTTTTTCATTAAGCGAATGTACGGGCATATTTTTAAATCGATTAGGAACTCTATTTTGATGACTGTGATCGAATTTTTTTCGCCCAGATTTGCATAATTAGTTTAGAATTAAGCGGAAAATCCGTTTAAAGAAATAAGAACGGAAAAATCAGAAATGCAGTCGACAAAGATCGCTCAGAAAAGGCGCTATTACAATATAATCAGCAAATTTTCGAAGCTGTGTTTCACCGTCAGCCTCAAAGAGAACACGCGAGTTTAACGAAGGCCAGAACGGGTTTTTGAGCTCGATTCACGTGTCAGACATTGTCGAAGCCTTAGTAACAAGAGCCACGCCCAATCATTAAAGAAGCAAACGGAAAAAACCGTAAAAAATCGCCGAACGAATAAAGTACTCCCAAATTTGTCCCGTTTTTCTCCTTTTTAGCGGACATATAATGTACGGGGAATGCTAAAAAAACGGTTCAGAAATCACAAAACTCTACATAAAACTCAACAAGAAGCATGCCTATTAATAGCATGGGAAATGATGCGCACAAATTGCGCTAAATCCTTCTTCTTGTCGTTTAACGTATTCACATAGATGACTCTGCGAACCTCAAGAATATTATATGCGGAGTGAGGAATTTAACGGGAGTATTAAAGAATCGGTTTGAAAATTCATCAGTCGATATAATTAAACCGGAAACTTTCAAGTATATATGACAAATTTCGAACATCATGTCGAGAAAAAATGACCTATAGCGAGCCCCCTCCAGACGAGAAACAGTAGGGGCATAAGGCCGAAAAAGCCATCTTTCCTTAAACACGCTTATTCGCAGGGAAACTCTGTAGAAAAGATTTATTTTGAATTCTTAAGTAATTTTTCAAGTTTTTTCGAACGCTGAAATTTAAAATAATTATTCGCGTTTTGATGGCATATATGTAATAATAACTCTATCGATTTTGATCAAATGCATAAGTTAGGGGTTTTTAGATTCGAAAAATCGATTGGTACAGGTCTTATCGCTGAGAAATGGATCTAACAATTTTGTTTGATAAGTGTTAAGGTCCGGAAATCGATTGTTCTGGAAAACGTGAGCAAACGATGTTCATGTTAGTGATCAAACTTGTGTATTTTTATTTTAATAAAAAGTAAAGAAAGGATAATTCGTCTATTTACCACGCGTTATTTCGATGTACAATCAATATACATATAATTGTAACGACGATTTTGATATAAATTTGAAGTTACCGAATATCAAATGTACACGATAATAATACCTAGTGAACCACCATTAACAACCGCGAGGTTTTCTATTTGCGAATGTTAAGTTTTGTTTTTATTTTGATCGCGTCAAGATTTTAACTTACCGCAAAGCGTTTCAATTTTTCTCCTTAATCTATTCATAAGAACTACTCGAAATCAGTTGGTTTTTGTTGTTTTTTTTGTGGGTTTGTCAGCGAGGACATTAACTAAAGAAAGGAGGAAGGAAGAGAAAAGAAATATATATTCTTATGCGCCTAAGGAGAGAGGATAAAAATAATTCAAAGACAGGACTTACAGAAGCAGAAAGAAGCGAGAGAATACAAGCAGCACCGATAGAAGGGGAGTAAGGGTACCATGTTTCCAGGGAGAAGAATAGAAGAACGAAGGTTCAACAGAGAAGGCCGCACAATCAAATAAAACATGATGTCAGGATCGTAAAGTAATTAGAAGGGGTTTGAAAAGAACAAAACAGAGTAGATGCGGATGAAAATGGAAACGGAAAAAAAAGGATGCAAGCCGGAGACTAAAGGATAGCATAGATTGTCGAGCGTTTAAAAGAGGGGAAATCAAGGAACCATGGGCGAGAAGGAAGAGATAGCTGAATAGATTTTTTGAACTGAGTTTTCTTATAATACATGTGTGACAAGTTGGGAAAAAACGCGTCGATATTAAACATTGATGAATCTTAAACTATTAAAATAAATAATAAATAACGTTTCGTAAGATGTTATATATTAAGTAAAGAGTGATCCTTTTTAATGTTTCGTTTATATTTATACAAAATGCTTTTCCGAAATTTAACGTGTTATAATTTGCAGCGAATTTATATAATTATTTCCAAAGCTGAACGTTACGTTATTATTAAATTTAAGGGTTTTCCTAATGTTAAATATTCGAAAAATTATTAAATTTTATCAATTCGTTGAAATAAATGGCAGGCCATTTTCTTCTTACGTGCAAATAGACTTAAAATTTATATTAATATATGCAAATCTGAAGCTACCGGCGTTTTAATTGTTCATTACACCAACGAAGTTGTGCAATTTTGAATTTAAATTAATTTCGTTATTCTAAGAGACATATCGTACTCGTAATTTTCTTTACGGATCATTTAGGTGATCTTCTATCGTAAAAAGAAAGAAATCAGTCGTCACCCGACCTTCCTAAACTCCGCTACGATGGCATTTTATTTTTCTTCCTCTCCCTCCGTTGTGAACGCGTCTTTTTCCATTTTTCTTCGCTTCCGTCTTTGTCCGTCTGTCTCTTTTTGTTTTTTCTCACTCTCTCACTCAATCTCTTCCTCTTTGTCTTTTTCACTATGACTCTCTTTTCCGTTTCACGATGGATTACATTCAGATGTTATATATATATATACTGAAAAAGGCATTGCTTATATTACTACGATTACTGAAGATTAAGTAAACCATAAAATTTTGTAATACAGATTAATTTCTTTTGTTCAAGTACTCGCTTAAAGAATAATATTCGATGTGAATTACGCGCTTCATTATTTTCTTTTAAAATCATATTAATCTGAATTTCGAATAATTATTAAATTATTGATTTTATTAGTTTTACGCTGCTTTTTGATTGCAATGAAGAAAGAAAAGTGTACTAATTAAAATACTGTCGGAGCAATTTAGTACTTGGCCTAGGATTGTATAAATATATGAGAAGAATTGTTAATCGAACGTTTAAACTAAGAAATAAACGGAAAAACAAAATATCCCCGTTATTTTTTTTTTCGTTTTTACTAGTAAGCTAAAAAATGTTGACTGCGAATTTCAGGTAGATTGTAACGTAGCAGAAATATGTACATGGTTTTAATTACGGTAGCTCTCTAAACGTTGTAGCGTGGTTTAAAATATCGTCCAAAAATTAGTCTAGCGGAGAATAATTCGGTAATTAATCGAAAACGATTTCAAAGTTGATACAATACGTAAGAAAATAAATGAAATAGTTTTTTGTTGCCCTGCGGGGCATAGGTTGTTGTAACTAGAGTCACTTTCTCTAGTAAGTAATAACTCGACCGCCATATGGTGCTAGCCCCACCGGCGGAGAAACGAAACAGCAACCACGTGAGTTCCGTACGTCCACGCCGTGCAGGATGGTAATTTCCTTTATAGGCGGGCTTGGCGCTGATGAGGAAAGCTAAATCAGAACTCACACAGCTGATAGGAAAACGGAGGGAGATTCACTTGTCGAAGGTGTTTCTACCAATAAATACCGTTAATCTTTTCACACTGCATTAGCAACAGCAGACTATCAGCAGCTCGCTCGTGACATATGTGTCCCAGTCGGATTGGCGAATACCAATCTAGAGCAGAGCGGATAGGCGACTATCCGGCGCCTTAAAACTGGGTTCTTTCGGCTAAGGGAGTAAACTCCAACAGAAAATCCAGTGGAAGGCAACGAGAAACCACCACTTTAATCTTTCACGATAATTGTATCAAAGAAAAAATATAAATCCCGTACCTGTGGGACACACTGGTAGTGCGCCGGGCAATAGGCGCCCTCTGTAGCAATGCAGGTGGGTTTGAGTCCTCCTGGGCCCTTGCTGGCACAGAACTCTGTAGGAAAGGACAAATACGCTGAAGAATCGAGATACCAATCCCCAGGTCATCGTGCGAGAGTAAAAAATCACATTCGAATAGGTAGAAATAAAGAAGATAGCAATGGTAGGAGAAGAATGGAGGTTAAAATTCGCGCCGACAAGGCTAAAGAAGAGTTTTTTGTTCATTTTTTTCTAGTTGTTTTCTATTATACTGATTAAGAAGATTATAAAATGCACTAAAATCAGTTTCAAAAGTGATCATTGATAATATTCAGTAGTGGTTTTTCGCACGTCCGCACTTGATCGTTATTGTACCGCAGCTCTGGTTCGGCTATTATCGAATTAAAACGTATCATCAGAGCAACTGCCTGAACAATTTCAATTACTCGATCGATTCGTAAAATTTTAGATTTCCACCGCTTCGCCGGAACGGTTGAACGGTTCATCAAAGATGGTTGAGGAGAACTGAAGGAACGCGATTCGCTGACCAGAGAAGAGCTCGCACCGACACTTACGGAAGAGTGAATCGGCCTACTGCACAGCGGCGTTAGATAATCTTGATGAGGTTGCTCGCTGATTCTGCAAAGCGAACGGTATAATTCGGTAGAGGCGAGTATTTGAATGGAAAAAATGACGGGGTCGCCGTAAAATTCGAAATTCGGCGTTTTTCGGCTCGGCAAAACGGAATTAAAATTGCCGAAGAGTTACTAAATGGTTGGAAAGGAGCTGACGTAGAAAAAGCGTCCGCTAATTAGTAGTAGCGAAGATTGCGTAATATAAATTAAACTGAAAGTTCATTCAGCATTTCGCTCGGTCAGTCTTCTAATTACTGGAAGAATTTCTCATTTAGCTACGGCGGAGAGTCGAGGGCGAAGGGCTCCGGTTTGTTGTTGCGAACTGTTTAGGGAAGCAATTTATCAAATTAACCGCTGGAATGGCTGTTTAACATTTAGTCGTGAACGTTCAGCATACGGCACGGGCCGAAATAATTTTTACCTACTCAACGACCTAATTGGATCGGCAGACGTTCGGCTTTGCGAAATTTATTACTTGGCTCTATTGTCATCTGCGTGAATTAACCCTCTGGCGCTAGCTTAATACGGTTCTCCGGGCAGTCGAATTCGGCGCTTCTCAAATCGAAAGGAATCAGCAACAATTTTGACGCGAACTAGAACCTCGGCCATTTCCTGACTAAATACAGATTTCCGTTCACGTCCGCGTTTTCCTTCGACAAATTTAGATGGAACGTGCTGGACAGAACAAATCCCCCCCCCCCCTCTGATCGGCTGCGTAATTTGAATTCGGGCTATCTTTTTCATCCGCGTTGTTGTCTTACGATGCTCTTCTTACTATCGTGTTAGTCCGGTAATAGATATTTGTAGCTTGTTGTCTAATTGGCGAAGATAATGAAAAATTAAGCTTTAAATAAACATTAAATGAAAAATGTGCAAAAAATACTTTGTCAGCCGAGAGAAAAGAAGGAATCAGTAAAGAGGCGGTATATGGTGTATCTTGTCTCAGTATTTGAAGATTTAGGGTTTTTCAGATATTTAATGGTGAGTAAGTTTGTTTTTTTTTTTTTTTCTTTTTCGGATACGCATCTATCGGACCACCCCCATCGGTGCTTACATACGATACTCGTTTGTACTGGTTGTCGTACTCTTACCGGTGTTTTGGCCTAGACTGCATCGTGTCACTTGCTTGGACACAACTTCGAGGAATAGATTGCTCATGTTGTTGCGGTCAATTACACTTATTGGTGCTTGTGCTTAGTTGGCATTTTTGTTTTTGTGTTAAATCGATTAATCAATTTTTTTTTTTTTTTATCGCTATTATTCGTTTGGAGGAAGATACTTTTCTTTTTCTTCTTTTTTTTTAAACGTTCGATGAAGGAACTCTACTATGTTTTAGAAAAAAATAAAGCTATAATACATTTTAAAATTAGAAAATTTTTAGTCTTTCGTTATCTTTTTAAAATCGAGGAAGCGAAGTCGACTATCTATAACAGCATCTAATAAATTAAATGAGCGTTATTGCGCAAATAATTTAATTGTTAGAAAAAATATGCAAGTCGAATTGTCTAAAAAAAAATAAAAACTCATTTTTTATGCCGAATTTGTCACCAGGAAGAAATATTCGAAAATAATGGTAGAAAAAATTTCGCAAAATTTGATGCACTGTTCAAGGTATCTCAGCTCCTTTAGCAGAACCGTGTGAATTTGGATCTCCTTAGCGGCGGATTCGTATCCATAACTGAAAGTTGGAATATCGCCCCCTCCCCCCTGAAAAAACATTTTAACGCGTGTATTTTAATGTTTCAGTTACATTTATAGTTTTTCATTAAGCGAATGTACGGGCATATTTTTAAATCGATTAGGAACTCTATTTTGATGACTGTGATCGAATTTTTTTCGCCCAGATTTGCATAATTAGTTTAGAATTAAGCGGAAAATCCGTTTAAAGAAATAAGAACGGAAAAATCAGAAATGCAGTCGACAAAGATCGCTCAGAAAAGGCGCTATTACAATATAATCAGCAAATTTTCGAAGCTGTGTTTCACCGTCAGCCTCAAAGAGAACACGCGAGTTTAACGAAGGCCAGAACGGGTTTTTGAGCTCGATTCACGTGTCAGACATTGTCGAAGCCTTAGTAACAAGAGCCACGCCCAATCATTGAAGAAGCAAACGGAAAAAACCGTAAAAAATCGCCGAACGAATAAAGTACTCCCAAATTTGTCCCGTTTTTCTCCTTTTTAGCGGACATATAATGTACGGGGAATGCTAAAAAAACGGTTCAGAAATCACAAAACTCTACATAAAACTCAACAAGAAGCATGCCTATTAATAGCATGGGAAATGATGCGCACAAATTGCGCTAAATCCTTCTTCTTGTCGTTTAACGTATTCACATAGATGACTCTGCGAACCTCAAGAATATTATATGCGGAGTGAGGAATTTAACGGGAGTATTAAAGAATCGGTTTGAAAATTCATCAGTCGATATAATTAAACCGGAAACTTTCAAGTATATATGACAAATTTCGAACATCATGTCGAGAAAAAATGACCTACAGCGAGCCCCCTCCAGACGAGAAACAGTAGGGGCATAAGGCCGAAAAAGCCATCTTTCCTTAAACACGCTTATTCGCAGGGAAACTCTGTAGAAAAGATTTATTTTGAATTCTTAAGTAATTTTTCAAGTTTTTTCGAACGCTGAAATTTAAAATAATTATTCGCGTTTTGATGGCATATATTAGTTGTGGATACGCGGGGGAGGGGGTATAGAGGACACCCCTCTCCCCAAATAACCAAAGCCTCTATAAAAAATTTTGTTAGGGAAACTTAATTTATGCTATAAAAGAAATGTATGAATTTTACCTACAGATTTTAATAATTACTATTTAATACTGTTTTCTAGTAAAACTATTAATGTTATGCTTTTATTTTATTTTAAACCCAACTCTCGTCGATCTCTTACCATTTTTATTTTGTAATTTTAATTAAAAATAGTTCAATGAGAAATATATATGTATTTAAACTTGCTCATGAACAAAGAGAATTTGGATCGGATTACTAACAAAAATAAAAATGTAGTAAAGTCTAAGAAAAATACTATCTTTTTTACTATTTCTAAACTACCATTTTACAGCTGGAATTTTATAATTTCGTTTTTTATTTTTGCACCCCTAAATATAAGACAAAAGTTAAATTAAAAATTGTAATAATTATGTATTTTTAAAACATTTTTATGAATTTCTGTAAATGTCGCTAGTTGATTTTCTTTATGAAACAAGGGGTATTTCTCAAATCTACTGCTTACTGTAGAGGATTTTACTTAATTATATAATCCCCCTCACCAAAAATAATGTCCTTCTGGATCAGCCCCTGTATATATATATATATATATATATATATTATGTATATGTATTTTTTTAAATTTTGTCCGTCACGAAGACAGAAAACGAAAAAAAAAACAACATTATTCTTATTTATATTTATACGGGAATAGTGTGTAGATGTTTTATTTCGTTTGTGATCAACAGTTTTTACTAAAACGAAATGGTTGCATCACATTTTACATAATATTCGTCCTTCTGCACAGGAGATACAGAAGTACTGATTTTTTATATGAAGGAAGGTGAAAAATATTATCAATATTAAAGCGCTGTGGATATCACATTAATCCTGTGGTTACTTCAATTGCTATTCTGTCATTTTCATAACATTTATATATGTGTAATCGTAACGAACGCATAACCAAAAAAAAAAACAACTAAATTAAGATTCAACTACTGAAATTCAGCGTTTCAAATATCGTTGTTATACATAATTTTTAGATATCACTCGATACATCGATACATCGAAAATCGCCAAAGAAAACAAACTTTGTGAAGCCGTATAACGGGCTATTTAAAGCAACCTAAAAAATCACTCCCGAAAGTTTTACACTTGCTGCTACAAATACATCCATCAAACGTGAAATTTGAAATTTTAATTATTTTTGTAATGTAATTAAAACGACTAATTCGTTTCTTCCTAACATTTTTGGACAATAAAAAAAACTAAAACACATTCAACGGCAGTTTCATTATAGGCGATTATACAAAATTCTAGCAGCGCCGCGAACGCTAAGAAATTTGGAATAAAAATATTTTTGTTTTCAGACGCATTGAATATCGATGGAAATTTTAGCGAAACAATTAATTAACAAACCTTTTTCGATGTTTATATAAATATCAGAGCTAAAAACTAACATCGTTGAATTTTCGTTTATTCAATAAGCAAGATTACCTGTAAATACATTTATAATTTTTTTTTATTTATTATTTTTTTTTAAAAGCGCTGCTTCCGAGTCAGAATTTCATTTAAGATAAAATTTAAGGGGAAAATATTTTTAATTTTGGCACTTTTATCTTAAGCGTTTTCATTAAAAATACCGATAGCCTATTATTCTGTGTTATTTTTTTCTAACAGGTTACAATGGGGAATTTTTAAAACAGAAATATCCCACTATGATCATCGTGAAAAAGAGGTATTTTTTTATTCTTTAGTCGCAATCAAGAGTGTTTAACGATTAATATTTAAGGAGCTTTATAAATACTTGAAGACGCCAGCATGATTAGTAGCCGGTAGACGGAAAATGGTTCTGTTTTTGTTAATACGAAAAATACATAAAACAGAATGGGACGCAGGTGAGATTCGCAATCAGTAAAATGTTACGTCTCCTAAAAGCGTAACGTTCTTTCTTTTATTATTCAGAACTTGTACGCTCTTCCTATTATAGATCAATTAACATTTAGTTCGAACATGTTTTATTTAACTAGTTCGTTTTGATTGTTCCTTCTTAATAGTCGGTATTTAATGTATTTTTTTAGGCCGATGCGTTGTTTAAAGTTGCTGTCTCTGCGCTTTATCGGTTGCCTGTATTTATTTTATTTTTAATGTTGTTTTTAACACAGGTTAAACTCATTATAATACAGTATTAGGTAAGTCACTTTTTTTTTTTTTTTTTTTTTTAATATTTAATAAAGTAATTGAATTTAATTGGTTTCTTTATTAATGGCACGTGTTCGAAGTTTTAAAAAATTCCGAAAAATTAACTTATATTCTCTGTATATGAAAAAAATTTAAGGCTCGTGAAGAATTGCGAAAATGTAAATTATGCCTTAAAACGAAATACATGCGTCTTTCGGAGCCGCTGGCCTCTTCTATTTTTCTTCGCTGTCCGATTACCGTCATGATCGATCGGCCATCGTTGGTCGTATTTTGGTCTAGCTCGCAAGTAGTATGTAGAAAATTATCGGTAACTAGTCGCATTGAATAATCGTCTATTAAGTTTTGTTAGATACGTTAAAATATGTATAACGTTTTTTTAAAATTTAATTTAATTTCATTTCGTTCTTCCGGGATTTCAGCTCTGCAGTGGGTAGGATTTTTTTGTTTCTGATGTTTTTTTCTTTTCCTTTTTAATTTTTTTAATTTCGGAAAATTTTTCTTCAGTGGCGCTCGAACTAATTTAGACGTTAAGAGAGCGAAAGCATAATAGTATATATATTAATTACTACGTAATTCTTAGGCTACCCCCCATTCGAAAAAATGTCACAATATTATGTAACGAAAATGTAACGAAAAATATAACGAAAAAATGAATTAATTTTATATAATGAAAGTTAAATGTTAGGATAGGATTTTTGTGATTGTTATTTTTTTTGTGTTGATGCCAGTAAGAATTACGTTGTAAATTTTGATCATTTTATACAAAGTATAAAAGAGAAAGAGACAGAAATGAAAGCAAGAGGGGTCAAGGGGCACAGCCCCTTGCGAGGCCAAAATGGCCGAGTTTATATATAAATATATACACACACACACGCATACATATATATATATATATATATATATATATATATGTATATTGTCATGAACCCACAGTGAGTAACGTGAATAAAATATTGATTTTGTGTTTGGAATTCTGGCTTTACTATGCTGTGGGAAATGAAAAACATAGATTAAATTTTATATTCCTTATTTTATTTATTATCGATCAACACAGCATAGTATTTCGTATATAATTCTCTCGTAATGTTCGAACCGAGTAAAGTAAAGTAGCTGATTAAATGGTTCGAACGGTTGGGAAGTTGGAATATAATTCCGATGCCGTACCAACACAATTATAATAACGTAAAATTAACTAAGGCTAGACGCGGATACACTGCCCGACTAAAGCGACGTAATTTTGCCAAAAATTACGCGTGTGATAAGCATGATGTGTCGTTGCGACTGGTCGGGCAGTACCGACAGCTGATCGACTACCTGGGTTTTCGCGAGTCTTTCGTTCGTTCGTCAGTTAGTTAATATCCGTTTTGCTCTAAAAGAGTTATCGTAATTGAAGCGTTGCGTGGTCAGCGGACCCGCATCAATTTTTAAATTAAATTTATTGTCCGTCGACATAATAATTAATACGTGTGAAGAATTTTTAATATTTTTATATTTGCGTTGTTTATCTGTTAAATGTGTCGATCACCTGCTTTTGTTCCGAAGTACTCTAGTCACCGACGCGTGGTCTAATTGTGTGTGAATATATCTTTTTTTATTAATAATTTGAAGTCATTCGCGTCTATTACGTGACACATAACTCGAGCCTCCAGGCGTGGTTGATAGTTCGGAGGACACGGCAACCCGAGCCGCTGTGCGATAGCTATTTGTTTAGCTTGGGTGGTTTCTCCGTCTTTTTTCTTGATCTAATCGTGAAACTGGAGGAGTTTGGAGAAGCCAGAGTCACGTGACATCAGAATTGAGCATACGATAATATATACATATACATATATTAATATATAATACATATGTATATACATTGCGGTAATCTAGCTGCCAGAGCATTCGACCACCATTCGGTGTTCCGGGTTCGATACAGACTAGAAATTATCGTTAGAAATAGTAACTACTAACTAGAATACAAAAAACACGTTAGATTTGCAGCCAATGATGGCATATGCGTGCGTAATGTTAATACAGACATCTGGCGGATTTCATTTGTATTACGTTGAAGGCGTCTTACGATCAACCTGTCGTAAAAGCCAGTAGAGTAGGAGTCCAGTGGCAACCGCGAAAACGAAGATCATCGGAATTCGCCATTTTCGTTCCCTGTGATTAGGGTTCCCCGACGAAGTTCGTAGCAAGTATTCATCACCAATAGTTCAGTTCATATTGATATATTTACAATATATTTTTGCATTCATTATTTTTCTTTTTATTAGTTATCAGTTCCTCTTTGGATAATGTGACTTTTTATTCTCTTCTTTAGTTGGTTCCCTAAAACCATCATATTTTAAATATTTATTTATTTTTTTTTTATTATTTACATTAAATTACTTGGATATCTTATGGGCCAGTGAGTGATTTCATTCCCCTACTTTATAAGTGGGGAATATCCGATAATGATCGATAGTGATCGATGTGAAGTTCAAGACTATAATCATCTACTTACATGTCTCCTTAGCGGCAAATATGAACTTGGAAGCTTATTAAAATTTATAAAATATTGGACAAGCTGTCGTATATAGTCGACTGGACACTCGAAAAAAAACAAAAAAATTTATAGGCCTTTTATAACCTAGACGATTTGCTTTTAAATCGACGAAAAACCCTTCAACACATAATTGCGTTTTTTAAATTTATTTATTCATTAAATACATTGTCAGTCTTTTCAGGGCAAGTATGCCCGTTGTGTGAGTGTCCGACACTCTTCTTATTACGGTTTATTCTAAGTATACAAAATTACAACTATTCTTGCTTATTCTATACATCATAATATTAGTCAAATTATAACATAGTACACATACATATAAATACATGCACACGTCGTAAATGCTCATCTGCATACCGATACACAAGGTCAACTAAATATCTTCAAATCAAAAATCCTGATCTTATTTTAAAGAGAAATGACAAAGGAAGAAAAGAAGAAAGGACGAGAATAAATAAACAAAAAGAGAACAATAAAAGAAAATTACAAAATAGAAAGATTCGGGACGTATCTCTTGGGTTTTATTCTTTACGCCGTTTTTTCGGCCATTTCCCTACTACCTCTTTCCACGTATCAATTTTTTTCCCCATTTATTATATCATTAGGGATTGCACTAATTAGTTTGATTACAACTGAATCATCAGCATTATCAATTCGTAGATTTACACTTCGAGGATAGATGTAATATGTACTACTTTGGTTTCTTGTTAATCGATTTTTTTGCCCAGATGGTAATTTTATATTTTCAACATTAAATTCTAGTAGTGTATAATAGAAATAGTACATATCTTAGGGGGCACATTTCATTGTTTTACTTTCACACATAATTGATCTAAAGTCGATTTATTTTCAGTGGGGTAGTATAAGTTCCAAACTCCTTTTCTGCATTTCGCTTATTTTATTTTATTTCCGTTTTCTTAGCCTCGCCCCATATTCGAATTCATATAAAATTCTAGATATTATCATTGAATTATAATATATACGTAGTGTGTCCGATATGATAGAACCTGCTGTTTTATTTTATATATGTATAGCTGGAACTGACTGACTTATTTTCGAATTTAAACTTTGAATGTATTTTTTCCAGTTCAAGGATTTATCCATATATATATATATGTATCCATAGATATTTAAAATCTTTTACATTCCCAAGCGGTGGACAAAAACAGAAATGAGTATTGTTATTTATATGAAGTTCATTTATGCAACCATTATTATGGAGGGTAATTTACGGGTCGTGTATTCAGTACTGTTCCGCATGTGTAGTAATTTAGATTTATTTTTATACATAATCTCCTATCGTGTGCCTATTTAATAAAATTATCTATATCCACTTGTAATAATTTTTGCGCAATTTATAAATTTTTATTCTCCAAAGTAACGACTATTTAAGGTTTGCGGAGGTGAAATCGTTTTGCGGAAGAAAGTATCGTGACAGTTCTTTTCGATATTTCTTTAAAGAGTCGGAATTTCAGTATCAAAAAAAATTCGAGGGTTTGTTTTTGTTTTGTTTTTTTTTTTTTTTGGGAGCTTTTAATTGGCAGGATTATCGCGCAAACGGATTATTGAAGAAAGAGTAAGGAGAAAATGTTCA
This sequence comes from Icerya purchasi, assembly GCA_039619475.1. NCBI lineage: Eukaryota > Metazoa > Arthropoda > Insecta > Hemiptera > Monophlebidae > Icerya > Icerya purchasi. Next base: position 261,052,825 of record CM077116.1, on the reverse strand, counting down.
GATTATTTCTCTAATAATTAGTGCTGTAAGCCCACCCGCGATAGTTTTTGTTCATTCTACGTTGTCTATTATTTTTTTTCTTATTTTTTATTTTCATTTTGGCAATATAGGCGGTCTATAATAGCGCAATGATTAAAGTTCAACGACGCCGGTAAATATTTCCTTTTGGCCTTTGTTGATTAGTTGCTTGTTATTACCAGAAACGTTTACTTATTTCGTATTTTACGATTTGATTTTTACTTTGATAATGTTGTTTTATAGGAAGATTATCTTTTATATCGTGATATTCCGTTATTTTCTCAGAATTATATTTATCCTACGCATAAATGTTTATCCGATCCGCCGCGTTGAAATTCGTGCTATAACCAATATTTTCCGAACGAATTAGTCCAAGTTTACAATCTCAGTCGAGCAGTAATTTTATTTTCCGACATAAAAGTACCACCAGTGCTGGTATACTTGGCGAATAACGTGATTCACTCCCTATTTAAATTGCTAAAATGAAATTTATTCAGCGGGAGGGGGAGGGGGAGTTATTTTGATTTTTTAGTACCATCGTTAAAACAACATCAGCTTCGGGCTGGCTCGAATTTGAGTTTGTCCGAACCGGGCATAATTTTATAAATGAATACACTAAATCGCGGCCAAACTATCGACTTCTCAGGATATACTCTTTCACGTAATTACGGTCGAACTATTTCGGAGCCACAATTGATTTAAAGTTGACGCGATAGACCCTCTCCCCCCCCAGAAAACAACTGGGTACTAGAGTTTTATAAATCGGGCGTAACGGAATCGGGTTTCATTTATTTTGAACGCGTCACATCCGAATGTAAAAGACGGGAAAAAAACGACCTCGTTATAGAATAAATGGGTTCGAAGTGGCCGCGTACCGGACGACATTATGTCCGGCACAGAGAGACCGATGAATACCGGAATGACAGATGATGAAAATGATGAAATCAGATTTAATGGAAACCGTAAACTAGAGCGCCGGTAGAACTGTTGCTGCGCGTAGGCCATGCTTCCGAAAGAGAGAGCAAGGAAATTGCGTAGGATAGGCCTAGGAGAGGTGTCCGAAGAAGAGGCTAGAGCGGGCTATGAAAAAATTTAGGAAAATACGAGAATCGTAAAAAATAATGGGATAAGGAAGACCTTAGTCGAGGGCCTACCATCAATTTCAATTACGGCCGGAACATCCTGGCCGATTTCCATCGCCGAGGCTAGCTTCGAAAGACAGCTCGTCGGCCTCGTTCCTCGCCCTTCATCGACGCGACTGATCGATCGCGTAATATTCGACTGTTTATCGCACGCGATTTTTCTTTTCATTGCTGATAGGCTGAACGACGAGCCACTCTGCTCGGCGCACCGAGTACCGGATTATTTTTTTTCTCGGTCGCGATTGCTTCGATTTTATCTCGAATTAAATTTTTCATAGCAACACGGCCTCTATTCGCCTCGTTTCGTTTAATTATCGTCCGTTCGCGAACGCGATTCGCGACGAAAGCCGAAAAAGCCATTTTACGCCAACGGGCGAAATTAACGTTTACCGATGATGCACACGCTCAGCAGTCCTACTTAATGAAGGAAAAATGGAAGATCCCCCGATAAGCGGACATCTGGAAGCGATAACGAATCTTCCGCAATTTTCCTGTCACGTTCTTAGGCGCAGATCTATAAATTATTTTTTATTTTTTCATGTTCATCGATGAAAATCGTTTTTTCAATAGACGTACAATTTTCAACAGTTGAAACGTTTCAAGTTTTACGATAATGTGTGTTCATTTATAAAACGGCACCAAATAGAGGATTAGCCCTCCTATATAAGACTCCTCCGTGCGATTGCAATAAAGCAACGAGATACGAAATTAAAATACGTTGTCCGTTTACTTCAGTGCTGATACAACGCAATTCGACTACTCTGAAATTATTCCCATAAGCAGGCGTCTATTTTTATGGGCGAACGTCAGACTGGTAACCACATGCGTCTTCGATTTATTGGCTAATTGATAAATACCGATCACCAGGAGGATATCAAGCAGATCTTATATATAAATACGAATAATTTCGACTAGTGTTTCTTAACTTTCTTTCTACCCTATACACCGGATCAGTTGGAAAACTCTGGCTTGTATTTTCTCGAGCCGGTAAAAATTCTTCTTAAAAAATACAAACTAGAGATGAAGTTTGAAATTAATTGAGCTGTGCAAAAAAAACCCCTGATTTAACAATATGATACGGAATAGGATTTTGGTGGAGATGATTGAATAAAAAGTCAATTAGTAATATGTGAGAGGGTGGAAAAACTGGAATAAAAGTACGAAGGCTTCTCGTGAGATATGCGGATAAAACTGAGAGAAGCGAATGAAGATGAAAGTACTGGAGTTTTGTTGTCAGAAGAATGCTAGTTGCAGTAGATAGAAGAGTAGGAATTAATAAGAGTGGAGGAAGAAATAGGTAGGTGTTTGTTGTGCTAATGCTTTAGAAAGAAAAGTCGGATGAATGAATGTGTACAGCTGAGATTGGAGTAGAATTATTAGCTCTCGGGTAAAGGCGAAGACTAATATTAAACACACGTTACAGGGTAGAAATTTGGAGAAATTTCCAGGAATAGAACGGTAATGAAACGGATAAGAAATTTTCGAAACATTTGTAAGATGCAATTCTTCCCGAAGATTAATACGGGAAAGAACCTTTGTAACTGTCTGTCCTGGCTAAGCGATTATCCTTATATTACAGATATAGCCCAGCACTTATTCCAATAGTTCCAGCTTGTTATTTCAATTTACCCTATGAAATTAATTATTTGAAATTGGACATTGATGATTCTCTTTTCAAACAACCGAGAGATGCACAGTTTTCTCCGGGTTTAATGAATGCATGGTTTGGCAATTTAGTATCTAGACAGTATAGTGACTTTATCCAGATATTTACAGATGGTTCTAAAGCTCAGGTGTACAACGGGCCGGTTGGTGCTGCATTACTATTTGCCGGGGGTTTATTAAAAAAATTTAGGCTTCCGCCTATGTCGTCGGTTTTCACGGCCGAGCTGCTGGCTATCGATGAAGCATTAGGAACTATACTCAACACATGTATTACAGGGCAAAAGTATTTAGTATGTACCGACAGTTTAAGTTCGCTTAAGACGTTGGGTAACAGTGACTTTAATTATAAATGTCATCCCTTCATATACGAAATCAAATATAAATGTGCAAATCTACTCACCAAAAGTGTACAAGTAAGTTTCTGCTGGGTGCCTGGACATTGTGGTGTTGGAATGAATGAGGCTGTCGATGCCGCAGCGAAGGCTGCTGCATTGGAGGGTGAGTTATCACCATTTATTCCTTCATCAGACCTTTATTCTAAGGTTAAAGTTGATAGTAAGGCGGAATGGATTGAGTTTATTAATAGTCAGAACCAAGGCAAATACTACCACTTGGTTCAGTCAGAGCTCTCCTCTAGCCCTTGGTTTTATTCCATTCCGGAATCTATCCCCGATCGACTCATTCGTAAATATGCGGTTACTATTTGCCGACTGCGTATGGGTCATTCGCGGATAGTTCTGAATTTTTCTGACCGAGGTGACGGTGTACTATGCAGTGATCATCACGCATCAAATTTCTTGGAGGGCATTAATCATTTGCTGTTTAATTGTAATAAATGTGAACATTACCGTAGACCGTTTTGTGAACAATTAATGTCTCTTGGGTTCTTTCCTCCGTATACCATTTATAATCTTCTGTGCCAGAACAACCAGGTTCTGTATATTTTGTTTAAATTTATTTTATTAAACGACATCCAAATTTCACAACATACACTTATTTATTTTATTATCTAATTATTCTATGCAACTCTTGATGATACGTGATCCATTATCCTAATTCTTGATGCCCTGTCATGTTCGGGAAACCCAACGCTTCTTGAACTCGACTTGGGCAGTTTTTCCTTTGTTATGATTTTATGCAGACGTCGTGGACTATGCTGAAGCATTTGTGGCCATGATTGTTTGTTACAATTATTGTGTATGATGATTATAATTCCTATTTTATTAATTTTCTGGTTAGGCAAGTTCAGGTAATGTACCTTGGACTCAGCCTGGCCAATTTCTCCTTCCTAAAGATTTTATTCAGGCTCCGTGGGTGATGTTGAACATTTACGGCCATGGTTGTCTGTTTATAACCTTTTTCCTAATTAAATATTATGTATCTTTCATTAGTTGGCAGTATTCTTATATTAAATGATTGGTGGCTAAATGGCTTGATAGTTAACTAAAGCCGAGCCATAAAAAAAAAAAAAAAAAAAAAAAAAAAAAGAACCTTTGTAAGATTGAGCCTTTTGAATGAGGACAGCTGGAATCGAACAATAGATGACTGTCCAAAAAATTGCCTAAATAGCGAAATGAGCAAGGAAGAGGGATTGGATCATTAAGATAAGAATAATTAAAGAAAGATCGAATTTAGCGGGTGATATAGAAAGATAAATGTTTGATGAGAAATTTTCTAACTATATTAAAGAGATTTGTAGCCGAGACTTAGCGGAAGATATATTGCGATGAGAAGAGTAGACGATAATATTTAAAGACACGGTATACTGATAAAGTAGATATTCGATAGAGCTAGGCCAAGAAGCTTACGGTAGTCCGCGGAATATTTACCTAGTGGTTATACAGCGAGCAGAGGAAAGAATGATAGTTTTGTAATCGAAGAGTTAACTAACGAGAGAAGAAAAGTGCACTGGTACGCTAAAAGAGAGCATTACATCAAATAGAGTAGGAAGGTAGATATTGTCAAATGCAGTGGAAATGTATACAAACAAAAACAAAAAAAAAAAAAAAAAAAAAACAGTAAGAAATTTAAGATTGGACGAAATGCGTAAGAATTAAACTTAGGAATCACGATATAAGGAATGGGACAGAAGCGAAAAAATGGGTTAAAGTAATTTCAAAAGGAACTGAAACGAATAATTAAGGGAGATTTTTAAGAATAGGAAAGTCTGTCAATTTCGAAAGAGCAGTTAGAATTACGTAAGGATGTTTTCAGTTCTGTGAAGGTAATAGGAGAAACCAGGAATGTGAGAAGGTGGAAGAAGACGGAATGCCACAAGATTTGTGAAAGCCAAGAACGTAGCTAATCGATTTTCAGAGTAGTAGATCTGGTTTTGGTTCTTCTGTGTGCGATGAAATTATTAAAAATAGTGGTGAAGCGGAAAGTTTTAAATGTTGATAGATCCAGGTCGAAAGCAAGGTTACAATCCTGTTTCTGCTGTAAGGAAGAAGACGATTTATTTTGGTGAACTGAAGTAGTAACAGAAAGACGAGCCAATGCAGCCATATATAAAGAAATCATATTGAGAAGAACGATTCAAGTTTGTTGGGATCGGAATCAACAAAGTAACGGAAGCTACGCCAATCAACCTTAGAAAAGACGCATTTTGGAGTATGAAGGTGACCAGAGGAAAATGAAAAGGGAATTTTATTAAAAGAAATAATTATGGGAGTGTGATGTTTAATGAGGTCGGGATCTGAAGAGGTAAATAAGAGATCGATGGAGCTAAAATGAAGTAATTTCGGGTGTACACGTAGGGGTGAGGAGGAACAGATCATTTTAGAAGATAAAGTTTTCTAAAATCGTGCCGTTGCTGCTGTATTACAATAGTCCAAGAATGGAATTGAGCATATTCTGATCGCTACCTATGAAAAATGGAGAAGAAAACGCGTTAATTAAAATCTGGAAGGTAAAATTGCTTAAATCCGTAATTAGAAGGGACGTGATAGAAAATTTAAGGGTCTAATGGTCAGGAATAGAGCAGTATGAACTAAGTGTTGATAAGGAGGATTCGGAAATACAGTTTGAATATCATTGGTTATGAACTGGATGTCGCTCCGTATTAGAATAGCTGAACCACCGTAGCAGCCGTCATTGCGTTCCGAGCGAATGGTGGAAAAACCTATAGAAAAACCTCGAAAGTTTTTTCTGACATGTTGATGTTATACATAGACGAGTAGAAATGAAAGAGGGTGAGGCGAAATCGGAGGTATGTTGAAGTGTCAGGAAATAAGGAAATTAGAAATTGAACAAGTTAGCACCTAAACGTACATAATACTATCATCAAAATCTAACGTATTAGAAAACAACTGTTGTTGGAAGGAAATAGGTAAGAAAGGGAGTAGTAGGAAGGGAAAATGATGTGAGAAGCAAATCGGAAAATGTCTAACGCGCAAATTAGCCCAACCGGCAACAGTTAAATACTTAGGTTTACATCTAGATAGCCGCTCAGAGCGCTAAACAACACATACGGGCTAAAGAGATATTTGTGTTAGAAGATATCAGCTCGTAATAAAGAAATAACGTGCGGAATATTGAGACAACAAACGGTCAATACAAAAAAAGTATCCTAAAACCGACTAAACCTACAAATCGGATGTAGTACGAACCACACGGAAAACATTTTTAAATTACACGAGAGCGACATGGTATATAAACTGAGCCCTGCATCGAGTATGCTATAGTGGTTTACTAAAGTTCACGGCCGAAGACACACACAAGGAGGAGAGACTTCAAACTATCTTACTGTAGAACTCTGCTGGATATAGTGAGACGGTTGAGAAATCCGAAGGTACCTATAAACGGATGCTTCACTCTTCATGCTCCAAATTATATCAGCTATATTGCTAATTAGCCTGTAATATCATTTAATATGATAAGAGAGAAAAGAAAAAAGAAGATATTCCATACAAAGTCTCGACGTGTTATCATAACTTCCTCATACGAACTGACTAGCGTCTATTTTTAACTTTGCACCGTGTCTTCCTGTATTGAAAAAAAACTAATTTTGTTCGTAATTAATACCGTGAAAACGAATCTTATTTTCGGAAACGCGCGATTTAAACGATAATAGTAATTGTCAGTACGTCGTTTTAATGTTTTTCGATAAAAGTTTAACCGAGTAATCAAAATTCAATTATCCTTCATAATCAATGTCGCGGTACTTTCGTGCTTTTGTGCTTTCTCAGTAGACTTATCACCTTATAATCGATCTAAAAGTGAAATGGATGATTAGAAATAAATTAGTATTAAATGAGAACAAGGCAAAGTATGCGTATGCTGAAAAGTGGGATAATTTCAGTTTAAATTTGTCCGAGAACGGCGTTATCGAGAGAGTATATCGGATTAAATACTCAGCATTAGTGTCAGCGACTTACCCCGTTTGGGTTACTCATTGGTTTGATATCCGTGTATGCTTCAAAGTAGACGGCTCCTATGCGTCGGAGTCGATTTGGAAATAATAGAATTGTTAAATAACGGTTTGAGGAAAATCGGAATTTTGTTAAGTAAGTCACTCGTAAGCATTTCAGTTAGTTGTTTTTCTGTTTTCTGGAGTAGATACCTAGCTTATTTAGCAAGTAAACTCAGAAAATTAAACTATCTATTTTATTATCTCCAGCAGCACTTCTCATTTCATCATTAACGTCGTTTATGCATATATTGCTCTAGATATCAACCGATTCTTTCGTATGGGATACATTTCATATAAAACCTATAAAGGCATTACAAAATGCGTTACTGACAGGATCCTGTCTTTTCGGGGGGTATTGAATCTAACTGCAATATATTAAGCCTAGATGCCGTATATAAAACTAGTTTGGTGAATTTTTCGCAGTTAATAACAAAAACACGAATTTAAAATATTTCTAAAAGAGGGTTGTTACCGGCTCTAAAAATACTTACTTCGCCGCAATCCCAAAGAGTATTTTAAATTCCATACGAGAAGCCAAGTAAATATTTAATAGCCGGCCCTCTGAAGTAAAGTACCTAGTAGGTACTTTATAAAAAGCACATAAAATAGTATTTCAATAAATTTACTTTCTTACACATGTAATCTGGATTGTATTGTAGTTGAGTAGTACGGCGATTAAATTATTTTTGTAATATAAATAAATGAGTGTTTTGATAAATGGACAAAAGTGAACATGAGTTATTAAATTTAGTCTATTTCGGTTTATTTCGTTATTGCGTTTTATTATATTGTTTATTATGTTTCCCCAAAAATTTATGTATATACGGTAGCCTTAGTTAGTTATATAAAATTATATTATAGACGATCTTTCGACTTTTTTTTTTTTTTTTGTTTTTTTACCGTTGTTATGGCAATTTACCTAAAGGGATAACTTTTATAGAAACATGCTTTATTTCCTTTTACTTTTCTTTTATTTATTTTGGCGTCCATAAGTTTAAGATGGATTTTGATTTAAATGTAAAATATCGTTTCTTAATATTCACTATTTAGCTCGTCGTATGAATTTATACCTAAAGTCACAGCCCTGTTATTATGTAAGAGCGATCTAACTTTCTTAATTATATGTTTAGACAGATTATTATATTTAGGAAATTTTTTAGTAACGGTGACTAGGTCTCGCGCAACTACATATATAGTAGTCTAAAATTGTAATGATAAATAAAACGTTTCAGACATTTCATTATTCTGAACAAGCGGTCGCTTCAACGGAGACTGTTGCTGAAAAAATGAATCTCCTTAATCGGCAGATTTAGAGAGCAAGCATCATCATTAGACTAGTGTTACTTTTCTCGATTTTCTTCCTTAATTGTCTCCCGGATGATCTAAATGTTTGTTTTAATCGCTGCAATACATTCCATATTAAAATTTTTTAAATTTTTCGATTTTCGAAGGACCCGCAAGTTTTTTTTTCAGCTTCGGTCAATGTTGACTCTTTGTCGAAATTTCGTTCCGCTAATGGACCTGTTTTATTTTTGTTATGTTTGTTTTTTTTTTTGCTTTTTTCATGTAAATATATACACAGCGAGGGTTCTCTTTAATTTTTGTCTTAATTGCTCTGTCGGCTTGCCCAACACGGTACTATACAAACAAAAGGTTTTTTTATGAACACCTGCGCTACGGTACCTCGCACTAATCATCGTTTCCACTTCTGACTTCGAATGATTAACTGCTTCTCCGTTTCGAATGCCGGCTTAATGCTTATCTTTACGCAGAATTCACCCTACAACGATGGCGTATGTCTGTTGCTGCCCGGTCTGTAACTTTGCTTTGTTTTTCGCCTTCTTTCGATTAGTAAACTTTTTACGGGAAAAATTAGCCTTCGTCTTTTTCCATAACTGTGCGCTGATATGAAAAGTTTAATGAATTTGCAATGAGAAATTCAGAAAAAACGTCGACAGCGGTGCTGAAGGGGGGCGGTTTAAATTTTGTTTGCGAATAAATTATTGATTTAACTAGCAAAAACGGAGATGGTCCGGAAAAAGTTTTAAACGGACGCGGCGATATCGAAGAAGACAAAAAAAAAACAAAATTCAAAATGCAAAAAAAAAAAAAAATATCGCATTTTTACACATTTAGCAGCGATATTTTAACGGTACGACAGAAAGTCGCATGTAAATTATCCTTATATCATTGTGAAGCGCGTATAAACCGACCGCGGAAATGGTTTGTGCGAACGAAATTTTCCGATAAACCGGTTGTGCGCGGTGTTCTAGATTTCGACGCGATGAATTCGCCTTTGCCGTCCAGAAATTAGTTATCGAATTCTGCAGGATTTTGTGTCAAAAAATACCTTTGCTTTTTAAACTAAAAATATAAGCGACGTCTAGGTAGCAGCGATTTTTCTTTAATAGGTATACACTTTTATCCCTCGTGTTGGGTTAAAAAGTGCGTAACTAAAAAATTTTATTCTGATCATACTACTACATTAAAAGTACGTTTCCCGATCGCGAGCTGGATATCGAGTAACTTTGAGCCAGTCTCGTGTGTAGGATTTCGGCGAGTAAAATTTCGGAGAAAGCTATGTGGGTAAAGTCACTCCTCAGCCAGTGTGATTAACATAAAAAAAGTATTCATAGATTTCTCGTAATTTCAGGGCAGCGAAGAATTCTGTACACTTCGCAGCGTCGAATTTGCACTGCTCACCATGTCGGCCTGACGATGATACCGAATTAACCTCGTAGACTACGAAATTTAAATTTAAAGAGATTTGTCGACTGTCTGAAATACCTTCCGTTTAATATTATTCTAACACAGAGTTAGACAGCATCGGTTAGAATGGACAGTACGCAGAAAGCCTGTCGATTTCGCAGCTTAATTTTAAACGGAGAAATAAAACTGCAGTCCTACAAATAATTCCGGGTAATGAATGGCTCGGAAATTAAGGTTTTTAGCATGGAACGAAGTATTCTCGTCGGTAAATTCAATGCGATATACCTAAACTTTTTAACTAATTAATGACGGTAAGTTAACGGATAACTCGGCATAATGATTTAGGGAAATACGATAGTCGACATCTATAAAGCTTCCGAATTAGTTACGTGTACGCTTGACAGCCGCGGTTAATCTACTACAGCGACCAGCGAGTATTTTGCAGTTTCAACATAGGTATCCCGAATAATTTACCTACTTCGTTCGCAATATATTCATCACGACCTTCGTGCGAAATCACCTCGGATCTCGATAATGGTTCGGTTAGCCAAGTTAATTCCCATAACCGCCATATGCAGGTGAATTTTAAAGCATATAAAATGGTGGTACCCACAGCGCTAATAAGTTCCGGTGTCTTCAGCAGTCAAGTGGTACTGATTTCCGTCTAAGTCGATGTCGGAGCGTACTACTAAAGCTTACACCATCTGAATAATTTCGTCGATAATTTGACAATGAACGACAGTGTAAAGCCGAAAAAGACTATCACACTGCTGTTACGAACGAAGCGCCAAAATTTGTCTTTTTAAACAAAAAAAAAAAAAAAACTTCAAAACATTGAACATGTTTCAGACGGAAAACTATATTAAAACTACTGGCGTACAAGAACTATAAATAGAAGACGAAAAAAAATTTGTGTAATGAAAAATGTCGACTAGTCGCATTCATCGTCAGAAGAAAAGATATTGAAGTATATGAAACCGGTTGGAATGTTAAAAAGTTCGCATTTCGCCATTTATTTATTAACAAGCAGTAATTGGTCAAAAAATAACGAGTGCGAGCTTTTTACATGTACATTTGAAATTAATAAATGGTAAATAATGAGAGTGTGGATTTTGTAGTATAGCAATATATAAGTTAACACTTTTTATGTTGTAACAGAAAGTAGGACTTAAGTTAAGTTGATATTGTATAAATAAATGATATAATTATGTTGAGAACCCACAGAGGGGCTAGTGTGCCTTGTAGAACCCGAAAATTGTTTAAAAAAAAATTGGAAATAAAAAGATCGAATCGATTGAAGCGGTTCGCTCTTGAGGAGCATGAAGAGGCAGCTTATTGCTGGCAAGGTAGTTTTGGGTGAGGGTCAAAAGCGCCGTAAAATAAAACATAAGCTAGACAATGGTGGTTAGAGAGCGATCCGATAATTTTTTCTATTCCGAGACTGGCATTAATTAACCGAAAGCGGATGTTTTCTGTTTTTTCGAGAAACGTCGGGGATGCAGTGTTTTAAGTGTTCGACTAAGAACTTCCGGTCTGTTCGTGATAACTGTCTTAATTTTTACTTAAAAGTAAGAGTAATAGTAACATAGGATGCAAGAGAGAAATTATAAAGTATTCTTTGCTAGTTAAAGCGCTGTAATTTCATTCGGACGTGGTGTTAGCGGAAAGAGATAAGAAGAAAATAAATTATCAAAGATCAAAACGGTACAATGCAGACAGAATAAAGTACGTGTAATTGGAATGATGTATGTGAAAGGGAATGAAATCTGGATACTAGAGCACCGAAGCTTTTAAGACCTTGCGATTGGCGGAGTAAGAAGAACACAGCGGATTATACAAAGAGATCATCGGAAATGTTGACCAGATGTAGAATGAAAAAAAAAAGAAGTTTTTCGGAAAAATCGCAAATCCAGAATGATCACACTTCGTTTAAACTGTTCCTCGTGATTTTCTAATATCGAAAAATATAAAAAAAAAACAAACATAACAAACAAGAGTGGCCTTTAAGGAATATCGTACATTCCGGATAATAGAGCCGCTCTTCGGTCCGAGAGTGATACGAGTTTATCGTTTATTAAAAGTTAAATTATCGTATACGTTTTAATATTTGTATATTCGTTTTTTAACGATCCATCTATCAAAGGCAGATCGATCTCTCCGTTGGGAAATGTACAATCTATAACCTAAATAAACGAATCTCGTGCATTCCACGTGGCGGTCTCCCCGGATAAATAAAGTAAACTGCATCATTCGGCATCCGCGAAGGAGATAGATAATTAAGCGAGAGGTTATAAAACCTTACCAATTGAATAGAGCCGGTGAGACTGAGATAAAACGGTGTCACACATTTTGAACGAGATAAATCAAAATGGTGTCCAGATTATTTTTGAAACACGGCTCGAACAGTTGTTTACTATTCTTACCATTTTCTGTTCGATGACAAATGGACGTCTAGGTTGTTCTGAAACTCGGTAAATGAAAGATATTTTCCTTTTATTATTTCCATAAAGCGCATTTTCTTAAGGAAATCGGTTGTTCGCTTCAGGGGGTAAACCGTCGATGTAAATTTTGATCTCTCCTTCCTGGAATTACTGTGGAATTGCAATGGAATTGCTGGGGGGGTATTGCTGCATGTTGTATACCAAACTTGCTCAGTGGTTTACTCAAGACGTAAACCGCCGATGTTAATTTTGCGTATTACTTCCTGGAATTGCTTTGAAATTGCTATGGAATAGCTATAGAATTACCATAGAATTGCTTTGGTATTGCTATGGAATTGCTGGGAATTTTTACGTGTTTTATACCAAACTTCCTCAACGGTTTATACCGCTTGGGATTACCCGTTGGTTTGATATCTGTGTGTGCTTCAAAGTAGACAATTCCTATGCGTCGAAGTTGATTTGGAAATAACACAATTGTTAAATAACGGTTTCAGTTATTACAAATGAGGCAAGTAAGTCACTCGTAAGCATTTCAGTTAGTTTTTTTTTCGTTTCGTTTTTGCGAAATTAGAATTCGGCGAGGATTTTTAATAAAACGAATAGAACATCAAAAGGTGTATACGGTGTAATATTAGGGGCTAAAACCTTAGGCAAAAGCTGAAGTAATTTTACATTCGACAAAATGGAATATGTGATGGCTAAAGATGAAGCGATAGCGGACGATCGATTATTTTTTGTTGAAGTCGCTAGAGAACAACTAAGCTGATTTTTTGTTGAAGTCGCTAGAGAACAACTAAGCTGATTTTTTGTTGAAGTCGCTAGAGAACAACTAAGCTAAAGTGGCTTAGGCTTTTTTAATGAGGCAGTTAAATAAGGGGCAAGCTCTTGTGAAGCGCGACGGTTAATTTTTTTATATACAGAAGTAGTGTAAAAACCTCACTTCTGGCGTGTAGTTTGTTAATTTCACCGCACTTATGCTGGCAGTCGTGATGAAACCCATTTTCGTCTGACATCACCGGTATTATCATACAGTTTATTTAGAGAGTCGAGTTCATTCTACTGCGAGTTTAATTCATTTTCTCTCACTACTTCAGCCGAGGTTTAGTTAATTTTTACGACAGTTCATTAAAAATTTCTCTATTTTATCCGGAACAGTTGGTTTTTCTTTTTAATTCAGCTCATCCTGTGTGCATTTCCATCGCAATTTTAGTCTTCGTCCGATTATTTCAGGCTATCTCCTCGCCGTGTCTACATCGTAATGAATTTCGCACTATCATTTTACATTTTCAACTGTCCACTGACAATTTCTGGTTGTTACCGCATTTTTCCGTAATTTCAAATTTTACTCCGCTCCAACCCGTTTATAGTAATCGCCGCCACGGCATGTCATTAAATTTTAACGAGCAATGTTCAACCCCTTCCTAATTTGTTATTAAGGCCGACTTTTTCTGACGCTACAGTTTTACCGCTTTCCGCAATGTAATATTGATTTTTATGGTTATTTGACTCCATAGACGCGAATATGTCCTAAAATCGTCGACTCTGGATTTTAGGGAAGTCGTTCTCCGAGAGAGACAATAATTACATTTATCGTGAAGTATCTGCTGCTTGAGAAATAACATAACCTGTGCAAGCGCATCAGGCTGGTTCCGAACTCCTTGCTTGTCCCATTTCAGATTGTATCGGTAAAAAAGGATTTCAGATCACCGATGCTCGGGATAAGTTTTCTACGATGAAATCAATCTCCTGCGAGGGAAAGTGGCTGCCAGACTTCGCAAATAGCCCGGTATCATTTCAATTCCATAATAATACCGCAAACGACATGTGTTTTGTTCATTCTGAACTACGCGAAATATACAATTTCTTCTTGAACAATTGTTGTCTACTTGCACTGCTAGTGGCGCTTAGGGTTGAGAGAAGAGATCGGCCACAACAGTCTTCTTCTTTTTAGAATTACCAGTAGTACTTCATGCAGAGTTTCATTATATCGGTACAGCTTTTTGTTTTTTTTTAATGTTCGTAATTGGTTAATCTCCATCTTTCGACATTCGCCCGAATTCGGACTCCGCGTATACATTTTTTTCGCAAATACTTTGCAATCTCATAATAACCTACGGAGAGGAGTGTGAGCATTATTTAATATCGCTAAAACGGTAGTTTGGTCGTTGCTCGTAGATTTGTCTTTTTTCGAAAATGAAAGAAACCCACCGTTCTGAAAGATTTCCCATTGAATCGGCTAGAATCAGCGGATTTCTCGTATTCTTTTAGTTTTCACTTTGTTTTTCCACTTCTGAGGATTATTTGTTTTTTGTTGCAGCTGCAACGGGGGAAGAATTTTTACATATATTTCTTCCGGTCACAAGATCAACTCTCACTTCCGTACGGGGTTATCATTTCTTCCGTAGTTTTAGGCTCTTTTTCGGTTTTCGTTTTTCCGGTATTTTTATATATAAATCAAACTGAATGAATGTTACATTTTAATTAGAATTAAAGGGGAACAATGAGGCCGTCAGACATCTTGTGTTACATGCCCTCATCAGAGTTTAACCAGTTTGCAAATAAAAATCGAACGGAAATAGTTTCGCTCGGGGCTCTAGCTGAAATATTTGCAAATACTAGTTTATCATCTATTGGATTTCGGATTTCCTCAGAAGAGCTGTTTAATAATATTTTACGCCAATATTAAAAAGAGAAAAAAAACTTTGATAGAAATCAAACGATTGTCTTCACGCAGATACATTAATAGGTGAATATATATCTTATGGGCAGAGCTCGGTATTTACTTTATTCTTTCACTCGACGTAGGAATTCGTCTTCTTTTTTTTCTTTGAGCCGTCGGTGGGCTGGCTTTTTTTCGCAGGCCAGAATCTACAAAAATAAACGAGTGTGAAAGTCGACGTGTTTATGATTATTATTGCATATAAAAGTGATTCTTTAGAGTCGGATACGGTGTATTTACCTTTACATCGTTACATTGCCATCTCGCAGGTGTACGTGTCGTTATCGAAATAAGATGCGTTCCGAAGTAGGAGATATAGTGCGCGTTTCAAGCGGGTCTGCGTGTCGTGAAAAGACGGCCTCAATTGGAATTGCGTGATGTGGAACTATATGGTCGTCGGTTCATTCTTCAGTTCGAGTTCGAATTCTGCGCACATAGGTTCCATGAATGTGGGACCGCCGTGCGACCCCCTCTCGTAACTTCAAGTTAAGATCACCACTGAGAACTATCGGGGGGAATATTGCGATAACTTAGTTCTTCCAGATCTTTAAACAAACCCTGTTAATTTCGCACTATAGGAGGAGGTTCACAGCAGAAAGAGAATTCTCGAATGCGTTCGAAAGAAGTGTTTAGCGAGATGCAGACCGATACGAGCAAGGCGCGTTTTCCATTTATACTCGTAGTTGTTTGCACCGAGCAAATGTAGCCGACGCCGTCCCGCGCGCTGTCGCTAACCTCTTGACTCGCACTTCTGACTGATTGAATTTTAACAGATCGTGTTCGACAGATTGCGGAGCGTCTGAATGTGCGTCATATTTTCGCAGATGCCCGGCCGAATTGTGTTTCGTTTGAATATACTTCGCGGAAAGCCGCTATTTCAACTGGCTGATCATTTTCAATTTACGTCTCCGACAGCGAGAGTAATTTACAGCACACAACGGCGCAAAGTCTGAACTGATATCTGAAGAATCAACGATTGAAAAACGCTTCAAACTTTTCTACATCTGTCGTTTTCGAATCAAAAGCCGTATCATCACGTATAAATATGGCAAATTCTTCGCTATTGCACAGTTCGTCATCCCGTTTTCGTTTCCGCTATTCACGTTTGCGTTTGGTGCCGGTTTTTGTTTTTAGAAACACATAATGAACAAACTTCTTAAATACTGCGCAGGTTGATGAATAAGAAGTCCCCCATATTATGGAGAAGCATGTAAAGACACTATATTGCTAATTTAATAATACCATGGAAACGCAAAAAAAAACTATTATTTATACAAGGGACGTTCGAAAAGTAAGTTTGCCACCCCTGTAAAACCGGTTAGAATAAACTTGCGGGAGGGGACTTGATCCTATTTTGTAGCTACAACATTCAAGTTTAAACACTAGTCCAAACCGCAATGCTGTATGTTTTTTCGTTTTCGAGTTACGCGAATTAGTCATGAGTGAAATTCGGAAAGATGCGCTTAGTTATGGATTTTTTACAGCATAAAAAAAAATTTGCACCAACTGTGAAATTCATCAACAAATAGTGGAAACTTATGACCTTGTGCGATGAGTGTTCAACATGTTCGCAAATGATGCCGTGAATTCCGAGCAGGTAGAACGAATGTGGAGAGGACGAGCAACGGGGAGCGGCAGACCATTTGTAATCTATCAGACGAACTGGTGCGAAAAATGGAAACAACTCTGCGATCCGATCGTAGCCAAACCATTTCCGATCTTCTCGACCAGTTTCCGATGCAAAAACATTCGAGACCGACGAGGAGTTGAAAAATTTCGTTCTTACCGGGGGTTACAAAATTTGGCGGCAAGTTTCTACGGGAAAGGTAGTTTTATAAGTTAATTTCTCGACTCGACAAATGCTAATATTTAAAAGGTGAATATACGTGGAAAGGTAAATAAAAGTACAGTCGACTCGCGACTATCCGGACTCCGTATTATCCGGATCGACTTTTTAAGAAAATTAAAAAAAAATAAAAAAAAAAGAAAAATCCAAAGCGTTTTTATAAAATCCACAGCTGTATGCAGTACGTATCTGAATACTTGTTTATATTCGTTGCAAATGAAGACGCTGTGAAATTTTTAAAACTTGGTTTCACAAAGAGTTTGCGCCCGCAGTTGTGAAACATTTGTCTGACAAACAGTTACCGAGAAAAGCAATCCTTATTCTCGACAATGCTCCAATCCGGCAACTGAGGAATTACAAGATGGTGATATAAAGGCGCAATGTTTCTTTCAGCAAACGATACGTCGGTTTATCAACCTATAGATCAACGAATCCTAGAAGCCTCTTTAAAAAAAATATCGACGCCGCCTTCTCACCAGACTAATATTAAGCGCGTTGAAAATGATGACTATCAGGTTGCTTTAAAATCAGCTGATATGCTTGATGTTACCACTTGGTTTTTTGAGGGATAGGAAGAGATTAGTTCTATACCATTAGTAGTGCGGTCGTGGAAAATATTATTAGAACATAAAGTCAGCGATAAATGGGAGGAATTAGGCAAACAATGTAATTTGGACAGTTCAAAAGACAACGGGCAGCTTACTTCTCTAATAAAAAAACATTCCAGGGCGTGAAACAGGTAGTAATACGGATGACGTTACAGAATGGATGGGCAGCGACGAGATCGAAGGAACGACAGATGAGGATATACTCAACGAGGATCGAGTTGGAGAAAATATGGATTTCAAAGTGTTATATCACACGATGAAGGACTGAAGGCGATCGAGTACATTATTGAACAGGAAGAAGCGTCGCCGGCTGATATCATTTGTTTACGCAAGTGGTATATCGGCAAGGAAGAGAATGCAGCGAAAGACACACAGACTTCTTTAAAAACTGGTTAATGTAAAGTTAATTTTCATGTTTACTTTTCTATGGGATAAGTAAATTTCCATTTTTTCACAATGAAAAATAGGGAAACTACTTTTTGAATGTCCCTTGTATAATATGTATATACATGTATGTTACGGGGTAAACGTGTATAATCGGGTAATTGTATAGAATAACCGGAGATTATATAGAATCGCCAATATCGAAAAGCAAGTTCGGTAAATGTATGAAATTTCATAGAATAACCCCGGTGATTCTATACATTCATCAGAGGTGCTTGGTAATTGTATGAAATAACGCATAATGGAGAAACGGGGATACGAGCGCGTTGTACGTGCTCGATGGAGTGCGGAATAACAGATATGTTCCTGTAAAAATAAAGGCCGTTTGTGCAGTTCAAAATGCCATTCCAGCCTTTCTAGTGCCAACAAATGATAATTCAACATGATCGTAGGTGAGTTTGCGTAAATTTCATGTACTTAATAATAATAGAAGAATCTCACGTCTTTTCCAAGTCGCGGTCTTAAAACTTCGGTCTTACACTTCAACTTACTGTACATAGCCAGCGTCACCAGTGTCTACTCATTTTTTATGCGTTATTTCATACAATTACCAAGCACCTCTGGTGAATGTATAGAATCACCGGGGTTATTCTATTAAATTTCATACATTTACCGAACTTGTTTTTCGATATTGGCGATTCTATACAATCTCCGCTTATTCCTTTACAATTACCCTATTATACACATTTACCGGAACATATATCCGCTGGAAAGAATATATAGAAGAATTGTATGATGACAAGGAAATGGATAATAGCATAATAGAGGAAGAACATTTGGTCGAAAAAGACAGGGTTGGACCAGATATTACGAAATGGGAATTTGATCTAGCAGTTAAAGAATTAAAAATAAACAAATACCAATGGGGACATTATTAAAGCACCGAGGAAGAAAGCAAATAACAGATTGTTGTTCAACATAGTAAAAGATTGCTATGAAAAGGGTACCATTCTCGAGGATTTTGAGAAAAGTTTGATCATTATTATATATCAAAGAAACCTGAAACTTCCAGCTGTGAGGAACATAGAACACTTAGTTTATTACCGCAGCATTCGACACAATCTCTCATCGCATGCTCGCTAAAAAAGTATATCAGACAACCAGAGACTTTAAATTTATGCAAATAGTTTCAATGTTGTTAAAAGACAGACGTTTCTACGTATCATTAAACGACAAAACTAGTGCTTGGAGAAAACAAAAAAAAATGGACTGCCGCAGGGCAGCGTGCTGGCCCCAATACTATTTAATATCTATACTAATGACCAACCAATCGGGAAAACTACAAAACACTTTATTTTTGCAGATGATCTTGTCTTTATAGCCCAAAATAATACCTTCGAAGCAGTGGAGGAAAATCTAAACGAAATGATTAAAGAACTCGACGAATACTATAAAGCTAATCAACTCAAGCCGAATCAAACAAAAACTCAAACGTGCTGCTTTCACCTCCGGAATCGGGAAGCTAAGCGCAAGCTACAAATCGTATGGAATGATAAACAACTCGAACATGTTGATCATCTCAAATATCTAGGAGTCGTCTTAGACAGATCATTAACATACAAGAGACACTGCGAAATAACAAAAATGAAGATAATGGCGAGGAACAATCTTATCCGGAAACTGACGAACACTAAATGGGGAGCTAAAGCACACATTCTGCGTACTGATCATCACTGGCACTCTGCTATTCAGCAGGAGAATACGCGTGTCCAGTCTGGAGCCGCTCTGCACATGCAAAAAAGATAGACGTTGCCCTAAATGAAGCTTGCAGAATTTACTACCGGTTGTCTTAAAGCTACGCCCCTAAGGGAGCTGCATATACTTAGTGGAATTGCACCACCGGATATTAGGCGTAGTGTGGCAGCCAAGAAAGAAAGATGGAAAATAGCTAATGACGACCACCATCATCCACTCTATAACTACGAAGGACTGACTGAGAGGAGACTAAAATCCAGACATAGCTTGCTCCATACAGTTGAAGAACTGAAAATCTCTGCCAAGTCCGCAAGACTAGAAGCTTGGAAAGCAAAAACTAAAGATGATGCAAATATAAATGAAGCTCTTCCAACCGGCTACAATTTAGATTACGTCCTGTGGCGAACCTTAAACAGAATAAGAAGCAAAACGTCACGAACCAAATACAACTTGAAGAAATGGGGAATAGCGGACGACGACAAGATGCGGACTAATACAAGATGACGAACACATATTTAGGTGTAATCTATTTGGCACATTCGACGCAGATAAACTATTTTGTGATATCGACGAAGAAACACTAAAGTTTCTGATCTATTGGTGAAAGATAGGAATATAATCTAAAACGTTCGACCGGATACGATATAATAATAATAATAATACCGCACGCATCGAAAATCTTAACTAAAATTATACGTAAAAGAATGATGAATAAAATTGAGCCAGAACTGGCTGAAACACAGTTTGGATTCAGGAAATCGACAAGATGCAGAGAAGCCATTTTGTGCTTAAGAATAATAATGGAAAATCGTATAGAACCAGGTGAACCAACATACATATTGCATTTGTGTAGATATACCGGGGAAAAATGTTCAATGTGCTAAAAGATATAGAGGTAGATTACAGAGACAGAAGAACAATCCATAGCCTGTATAAAAACCAAAAGGCAATTATCAGATTGAACAATGTGCATGCTGATGCATCAATCAAGAGAGAAGTGAGGCAAGCATGTAGCCTATCTCCGTACCTATATAATTTATATATAGAGCAAGCTGTCACGGAGATGGAGACAATGGGAGCTAAAGGAATAAAGATAAACGGAAAACAAATAAATATGATAAGATACGCTGATGACATCGCAGTGCTGGCAGAAAATGAAAGCCAGTTAGTACTAAATTTAATGGAAGACATAATGAGAAGATATAACATGAAAATCAACAAAAAGAAAACAAAAATCTTCGTATGCAATAAAACAAAATTAAACACGAAAATCAGAGAACACAAAATTAATCGATAGAACAAATATAGAAAACTTTACTTATTTGGGAAGTCAAATCCCATGGGATGGAAGATGCTTAACAGAAGTTAAGAATAGCGCAAGCGATAGCAGCCTTTAATGAGAAAAGAAAACTATTAAAATCAAAAAAGCTTAATATAAACCTAGCGAAGAAGTTGGTAAAGACGTACGTGTGGTCGATATGCTTATATGGTGCTGAAACTTGGACGCTGAGGAAGACGGATATCGCAAAGCTGGAGGCCTTTGAAAGTACTGGAGGAGAATATTGAAGATAAAATGGACGGATAGAATTACTAACAAGGAGGTTTATAGCCGGATAAAAGAAGAAAGACAAATCATTAAAACTATTTCTGAACGAAAAAATAAAGGACATCTGTGTTAGGGCACAGCGAGCTGATAACAAACGATGTTAGAAGGGAAAATAGGAAGGAACTCGTGCAAGACCGAGAAGGAGATTCATACATCAATTTATAGAGGATATGGGAACAAATAATTACCAGAAACTGAAGCAGCTGAGTAGAAGAAGAACAGAATGGAAAAGGATCACGCAGATCTAAATTCTAAATTTTTAACCGTTTCACCTCTATTAGTAAATGATACTACAAATAATTATAATAATAATATATATATATATATATGGAGTATAATTATATATATGTGATAATGTCACGGTAAAATTTTATGGTAACACTTCGTGAGCCATTTCGTGTGACATGTCTTGATGTGACATTTCGTGAAACGGACAAATTTTCGGAATGGCCCCCAGCCATAACACATATTCATGTCAAAAAATGTTTCTGCCGGGCGCATTTCAAATAGAAAATGATCGTAGCTGCGCGCTAATTCGAGTAAAATTATACATTTTTAGTATTTCTTGTTCGCCTGTTAAATGTTTAAATTTGGTTAAAGGAATTAGTTGCTTTTTTGTAATTGTGCCCGGCGAATGTTTGTTTAGTTTACGCGCTTCCGTGCTACTTTTAATAAAGTGAGCGACGGTATTCTGATTGGCGATTTATTTGACGGGTTAAATGTATTATAAGAAGTAAACTGATACCGTTGATAAGGTATTATTGTCGGATTCAGCTTTCTTAATATGTACCAGGCCGAACGGCACTGTGATGAGAGGCGCCTTATCACCATGGGAAAAGAGTTGTGTCTTTGTTCCGACGCGTGTGAGTGGCTACCGGTATAAGTGTTTTTGTATCGAAGTTAATGAAACGGTATTATCTGATAATTGTTGAAGTTATTCCGGTTTATTAGCCGGTTGGCTGAACCGAATTCCAAGTTCAGCTTGGCCAGTATCTCCGCGGTATAATGGAGTTAATAGAGACGGACAATACAACACCATAACCGGGAAAAGGTTAACTATTTTAATATAAAGAAGGTGAACGCGAATAAGAGGTATGCCTGTAATATTCGTAAATTACCGAGTCTTCCTCGAAACCGAATGAAATTAATAAATTTCCATTTATCGTGCAGAAGTTGTAACGTTAAAGTTGAAAACACTTTTCAACTTCCAAGCGAATTGCCGCTGAATTATGTTCGTAGATAATTTCTTTTTACCCTCTCTATTCCTTGCTGATTTTTCACAGGTCTAGATTACGTTTTTAACGAAGTTACGGCGATTTTCTAATTAAATCGGTATCGTCGGCAGAATATTACACTTTTTTTTATTATTTTTTAAAAATTCTTAATCGCCAGCTGAATGCCATTTTACTGCGTCGGACCAACGGAATATTATTCACGCTCTACGGAAAATTTGTTTACATTATCGATAAATGAATGAATAAATAAAATGACTGCGCAGTCTTTTCCAGTTTTCATGTGGATGTATGAATGCAGAATCAGGGAAACAGAAAACGTTTCGTTCTGTCGGCAGCATAAGTATGCTGAATTTTGTTAACCGAATTTCTAATTCCGAATTCCTTTCTGCTTTTTTTTTTTTTTTTCGTTTTTTTCATAGTCCGTTGTTGGTGATACAGGTAAACGAATTTGACAAAACATAAACGATCGTCTGCCGATCTTTTTCTACGAAATAATGAGGGTTATAGAACAGAGACGTGTATATATTATTAAATATTTATTCTGCTGATTAGTGCGACGTACATATTAAATGTTTATTTGTAAATCCTATGGAAACTCGCCCATATTTGGCATTAAAAACGTATGGGGAAAATGAAACTATTTATCATCTCGTTGTAATAAAAAATCGGATTTTCGGAAAAATAAGAAAAAAATGTTCTATTTTTACGTAGCAATTTTTCACTCTTTTTTATTCCGTTTTTGTATTTGTTCGGCTACGATTATATAAATAAAGGATGATTTGTTTAATCAATAAAAAGTGTTATTCAACAGAATAGCCTACGGGTGTTTTATAAAGCATGCAAAAATTATCTTGGACATAAAGAAATAGTAAACAATGAACCGATTATAACGATCAAATTATTCCATCCCCTTCACTGTCGTTGTAACCGATTTTGCACTATAATTATACTTTCGTAAATTAATTATCGAACGTGTTTCTAAGAATGTTGCAATCTTCAGCGTGTAGAAAAAATTAGTAACGTCATTAATAATCGCAAATATGTACGAGATAATCCGAGCAGCTAGAATATTCAGTTCGGCGAATAGTTTTTGAACGCTTGTCGAAGCGAATAAGCTGTTTTTGTTGGGAGTTTTTTTTTTTTTTAATTTCTTTTATCATATATCTGTGTAAGCTATAGCTGACCTTAATGATAAGCCGAGGTTTTGTATGCCATTTCTCAAATAAGTACGAGTGTATATATAGTTAAGCGTATAATAAGACATTGCATATCTCTGTGGAAATGTGAACCAAATAATCAAAACAGTCCTTTAAAATTAAATTCACGATTATTAATATGAATTAATTTCACCGGAAACCTTTAATCACTGATCTCGACCTGATCAAACTATTGCATACAAAAGTAATCGATTTTATTTCACTTTTTGTAATTTTAATTTTAATTTTTTGGGCGTTTACTTTTATTCAGAACGTGACTATTTCCGAAATAGAAGGATTTTACCACTGGTCATAGGATTATTTCACATAACGATCCCGGTTGAAAAGCGTTGTCTATTTTTCGGCCCATTACACATTTAGTCCGCTGAATAGCTAACTCGCTGCCGTTATCTAACAAAAGGTTTCCCTCTCTTTGCCAGTGTTCATTTTCGAAATCTTCAAAACAGCATGCGCAATATAATCGTTTCTACGCTTTGCCGTTTAATTTACCCGCCTACCAAAAATTTACATTATAATGTTCTGGAAAAGCAATATTGTAAGCAGCGAACCCAGCATCGAAAATAGAAGAGATGAAGATGTTTATCTAACATATTTATGTAATGTGTATACATCATAATAGTTTATACTGGTGTACAAATGATATTAATGTGTCTATAATCACATTTAAATACCGGAATTTTATTAGGAAAATAACAAAAATAATTAATATTATTCTTAAATGATGTTGTTATAACACTTTTTAGAAATCAACCATTTCTCAAAACTCTTCTTCCCGGATAATTCTGTTAGCTCAGTTATTTATTTATTCATTTATTTATTTATTTATTTTACAATTTTACAATGCAACAGCTTACGTCAATTATTGCACAGCACAATATAATAAAAAAGAAAATAAAAGAAATCGTACGATTAACAATACATAACTAAAAGGAATATATATATATACATATATATATATATATATATCTTATCTTATATATTTAAAGAGCCTTGCTCTTGTCGTTGCCGTACGCTACATAGCGCGTTGAATAGATTGCGCCAACGCGCTATGTAGCGTACGGCAACGACAAGAGCAAGGCTCTTTAAATATATAAGATAAGATATATATATATATATATATATGTATATGTATATACTCATGCACCTGCGCAAAGAATTGATATAAAGTACTAATTAACACACACACACATATGCATACATGTTTTACATATAGCCGAAATCCTCTTTTCCAATATTAATCAAATTTTACGAAGAAAGATGAAGAAATAAAAAATAAACGAAGATGTAACGGACGCAGTGGCAAGAGAAGAATGGCTTTCCGCTACGGGAAAACTTTTCCGAGCTGAGCTCTAGGCTTTTTTTACGAAGAAGAAGATAAAAATATATAAAAAATTCTGCCGATAGAATTTTTTACCACGAAAGCCGTCGTTCGAAGGCGGTAGTGTCTCCCCGGTGGAGATGTCACGGGCCGGCCCACCACGTGTCCAATAAGAAACGACTTGTACCATAAATCGCGCTTTTTCATATTTAAACAAAATTTACAAAAGAAAAAGAAAAAACACAGGGAAAACAAATTCCAAACGTGACGCGTGACTAGAAAAAAATTACAAAAAAAACAAAATTTCGATCAAATTATAACGAATGAGCGCCACGGGTAACAATGGGCGAGCAGAAATTAATAAAGACACTGATGCACGCGACGACGTCATCTCACGACAAAATTAAATGGACGACTAATTATCGACTGAACAACGAATTAATAACATATCGGATTATAGTGCAAGATGCACTAACGAAGATTTCGGTACCGGATGGGCTTTTACCGAACGACATAGTCGAATCGCTGAAATTACCCGGTACCTTATCAATTAATAATATAAACACCGATTTTTCTAGAATACCTTTATAACATTACCGCGTTAATTACCCTGCCTGCCTTTGCGGGTTTTATAATATTCTCGCCGCTCGACATTACTCGGCACATCTTATTCAGCGCTTCTTGCCGCACACGCATATGTCTTAGCTGCTGACCACTACCACCCAGACACTATAACGTCTCTACCCCAGCGCGAACGTGTACTCGACGATCACGCCAATTATCTCGGGGATTTTTAGTATCGGCCAAATAAGCAACCAAGACACGACAAAGCAGCGATGTAAAATATATCGAAGTTCGACTAGACGAGAATTAATGAATAAATCGAAGAATAATTTATAGCTCGAACGTCGAATAAAAGATAGCGCCAAAAGTACCGAATCCGTATCAATATGTATGTATTATATATGAAAAATACAAATCACCACCAAAATATATCCACACACTCTCACATGCTCACGCACAAACACAAACAAGCACACAGATGAAATCCAATCACCCACATACAGATATTCTCAACGAAAGCAGATAGGACAACTCAGCCTTACGTTGTCAAACTCTTAACGACTTTTAAAAATTCTCCTGAACTACTATCATATATGTCTAGTTCATAATGTTCCTTCTTTAATGATGAGGTTATGGATTCTACATAAGAAAGATCACATTCGTGATATGCACGACAGTGGTCTCCACATGTAATGGATGCTTGTATGTGTGCCTGTAAAATATATATTTAAATATATATGTATATATTTATGTATATTGGTAGATTTGTGTGAATGTGTATATTATATATATATATATGTATATACAGTGAGCAACATAAACATTGAGACAAAGGTTAAAAAAAATTGAAACAGGTGACATACGGAGAAAAAAAGCAGGTATAAATATCTAATTTATTGAAAAATGAACAAATGAACACCGCTCATCATAAATATGATAAAAAGAAAAAAGAAACGTAAAACAAAAAAATTACAGCCGATACGAAAAAAATAGGCAACATAAATATTGAGACAGCAACATAAACATTGAGAACTAAAATTTAACACGAAAAATTCTAAAATAACGGCTTCTTAATATTTTGTATGCAAACCTTTTGCTTGAATTACAGCATTCAAGCGTTGCGGCATCAACGAAACCAGTTTTTCAAAACACAATACTGGAATTTGAGCCCATTCTTCTTGCAACCGCTGTTTGAGATGGGTAGCACTAGTAATGGGAGTTTTCCGAACCTCTCGATCTAAATAATCCCATATACGTATGTATGTTCGATTGGATTACAATCGGGTGATTGAGGTGGCATCTCGAGTACACGCAGGCATTTATATAACAGCCATAGGCGCACTTTATGCGCCTTGTGTTTAGGATCGTTATCCTGATAAAAGTTAAACGTTTTCCTGATGCCCAATTTTTCAGCAGGCGCATGTAAATTGTGCCGCAATATATCAATATACACATCGGCATTCATTTTATCATCAATAAATACCAGCGAGCCGACACCGGAAGCTGCAAAACACCCCCAAACCATGACATTTCCACCACCGTGTTTAACCCCGTTATATTGAGATTCTTTTTTTCTAATTCGGTATTCGGCTTTCTGCACACTTTTCCATTTCCATCGCTCCCAAAAATATTGAATTTCGACTCATCATAAAAGAGTACATTATTCCAGAAATTTTCAGTAACATCACTATACTTTAATGCGAATCCCAGGCGTTTCTTCTGATTCATCGTACTAATAAAAGGTTTAAATCTAGCGGTGCGCGAATTATAACCCGTCTTTTTAAGAACTCGTCGTATCGTTTGCCCTGAAATTGTACTGCTACTTCTTGTGCATAACTGGGTAGCAATTTTAGGGACACTTATTTTTGGATTTTTTGCGATACAACGTACTATAAAACGCTCATCTTGAGCCGATAGCTTCGCAGTCGTCCGGATGGCTTCATAAAATTGATCCTGCTTTCTTTATTGAACCTGTTAATAATTTTGTAAACAGTAGCTCGCGACATTTTTTGATAGAGAAGTAATCTCTTGAACCGGTTTTCTTTCCACATGATGGAAGAGCACTAGTTGACGCTTATCAAACGAAGTGTTTGACTTTTTTGACATTTTTATTTCGAACGCGCAAGAATTTTTTAAAGTTATACTTACGTACTAGGTAGCTGCGTACTATAAAATAATTGTTAAACAACCTAAAGAGTATTGCTCACGCGCATGCATGCATTATTAGCGTTTGCGGTGAATCAGGAAAAACCCAGCGTCGTCAGTAATAGAATGAGTCACGCTGTCTCAATGTTTATGTTGCAGTCTCGTTACGTACTTTTTTCGTATCGGCCGTAATTTTTTTGCTTTACGTTTGTTTTTTAATTACTTTTTTTATCATATTTGCGATCAGTAGTGTTCATTTGTTCGTTTTTCAATAAATTCGATATTATACCAGGTTTTCTCCCCCGTATATCGCCCTTTTCATTTTTATAAACTTTTGTCTCAATGTTTATGTTGCTCACTGTATATATATATATGTATATATATATATATATATATATATGTATATATATATATATATATATATATATATATATATATATATATATATGTATATGTTTACATTAGTATTAATTAGAGATGGTAGTTAAAGGTTGGTAATTTATATTGCATTTACTTATTTGGTGCATGCTATAATTGGTTCACGGCTGCTGTATACACCATCAGTTGTGATTAATAAATAAATACGTTTGGCACTTTACCGATTGTATACTGTAAGTTCACCGTTTAATACCTTAATCAGATTAACCGGAGAATAATAAATCTTCTGAAAGGTATTTTTACATCTTAAGATTTTCACCTATTATACTTGTTCGGGTGTTTTATTTATTTCTCGTAGAATCTGAGTTAACGCCATTACACATAAATTTTATAGCTATCAGTTAAAATTATTCCTAAGCAGTGTATGACGTTTTAGCTATAGTGGAGTGTAGGATAAAATTTGCAAAACAAGAATTTTTTTTTTTTTTTTTTAAATTTGTTATTGTATTACAAACTGGCCATCTAGGCCATTTAGCAATATTCTTAACAGGGAAGTATTTAGCATGAAGGGAGAAGTATCCAATAGTACCTACCCGATAAATTTTACCTTAAACAAGGTCATGAGGTTTCTTACGCTTCTGCCGCCTCCTATCATTAGCAGTATGTCGCAGTCCAGCAGCAAGTTTATTCGGATGACTTTCAAGTCTTTCTGCGTGTCTTCGGGCATGAGTTTTAATAACATCTGCCACATACTCTATCCCTAAATCTTGATGCAAAGTTTGATTTGACACATACCATGGCGCCTTGGTTACGAGCCTAAGGATTTTATTCTGCGCGATCTGTATTATCTTCAGATTTGTAGGTTTAGCACAACCCCAAAGCTGTACTCCGTAGGTCCAAATAGGCTTCAAGATACTTGTGTATATCAAACGTTTATTATCAATACTTAAAACGCTATTTCTTCCTAGAAGCCAGTACATTTTTTTAACACGAATATCTATTTCTCTTTTCTTTGTCTGAATGTGCTGCTTCCATGTTAAACGACTATCTAGGTGTAATCCCAAGTACTTAACTGTTGTTCTCACGGGCAATTCCAGTCCATTTATCCTAACAGTTGGGGTTATGACTTTTCTATTCGTGAAATGAATGTTTACCGATTTACTTTCGTTGATCTGAACTTTCCATTTTTTAAACCAGTTTTCTGCTTCGATAAGGGCCTTCTGAAGATTGTCATTTGCTATCTTCGGATCTGAATGTGACGCAAGTAATGCCGTGTCGTCAGCAAATGTAGCTACCTGAACATTTTCCGGTACAGGAAAGTCTGCTGTATATATCAAGTACAGCGTGGGTCCCAGAACTGATCCCTGGGGCACTCCTGCTTGAACTGGATATAGTTCTGAAAACGTGTGTTCATAGCGCACCTGGAAATATCGGTTATGCAGATATGAACTCAACAAGAGATATAACCTAGTTGGTAATAAAATTTTTAATTTATATAATAGACCATTATGCCAAACTTTATCAAAAGCCTGTTGGACATCGAGAAATGCCGCTGTACACACATTTTTTGTTTCTAAACTTTTTTCTATTACACTTACCACTCTGTGCAGCTGATCCACCGTGGAGTGCTGTTTAAGAATGTCAACAATAAATAAGAATAAAGAAGAATAATAATCATTATTATTGAAAGATGTAGTAAAATTTCAGCTGTAAAACAAAGAACGATCTAGGAAGTTCTGGCATCCGCCAAGGTGTACACAATACACTAGGACACATGTTTGTAATAGTATGTACCGAAAGTTCAGATAATGCTGATTGTAATAATATAACGATATTGAAAAAAGCGTAGTAATAACGGGCTTAGAAAGTGTGATAATAATTGTTCGCTCTCTTACCAAGGGCGGACGATGGTGTCATGGTTATTACTTACGAAAGTTGTTTTGTCTATGAATTTGAACGTTTTGAAGGGAATAATGTAAAAGCAACAAACTCTGTCTGCAGTCGCGTAGCACTTTGTTTTTGTAACTCCGGAGCACGATCAATTTATTTATTTGTATCTAGTCGACTATATCACAAAAAATCTATTCCAATTGAAAGAATCTGCTAACGTACTCTATAGAAGGTAAGGACGTGGTAATGTAGTATTCGTAAGGATAAGACAGTCGTTCGTGATTATCACAAGTTTATTTCGATAAAAGAAAGGAAAAGAAAAGGAGAAAATGTAATTGCGATCGAATTAAATTATCATCATCGAAGTTGTCGAATTGACCGTTTAAAATTCAGTTTCGATAATTCGTGTACGTATAAAAAAATCGTTTTCTTCGCGTACAATTCAAACTTGTGTTTTCTCGACAGTTGTCATTTGTTCAATTATTTGTACCGCGAGTTAATTAATTAATGCATTTAATAAAAGCGTTTGTAAAATTTGTTTCCTTCGGATTTATAAAAATTTTAAACTATATTATGAAGTTTCATAATTTCTTGGAATTTTTATCGATCTTAATTTGATAGAATAATTCGGTAGTAATTTAAGATTGCAATACTTGACATAAGGCCAAGACTTCATTCTTTGAGCTAAGGATGAGCGATAGAAGTGCAGAAGTGAGGAAAATGCAGACCAGTTATCGAAGGAAACATTATTCGAATTTGGAAACGATTTGGTGCTCGTAAATAGAGGGTGACGGACTTGTTGAAAGAAATGAGGAGGAATCTTAGAAGCATCGAAACGGTAGCCTTTAGTGCCAAAATTATTAGATGAACTAGAAAAGCATTTATTGAAGGCATTTTGAGATTTGGAACTGCAATAATGCTTTCGAGTCCAGGAATCTTAATACATAAAAGGAAGAAGAACTGCCGTATAGTAGTTCTTTGTTTCCTCTTTGTGTTGTGGTGGACGATGAATTAGGAAGGGCCGGGAAATTGGTAGGTTAGAAATATCATCGAAGGAAAATACAAAACGAAATCAGCTTATCTTGGCCGATTTCTTTAGATTCAGCAAAAGAAACGTTTTCAAAACTCGTGATTTTATGAATTTTAACCTGGCGATTATGAACTTCATAATTAGGGAGTCTAGGGCAGAGTGGTTTTCGCCACCATAAATTACACACTAATAACAAGACATATCGTTGTTCTGGGTACAGTGCATAAAAGGGATGACTACAAACACATAAGGAGCAAACGGCTTTTCTAAAGGAAGAACTTAAGTGGCCGGAATGGAGTCTGTTGCGGCGTAGTTTGGCTTTTCGGGCAATCGGTTCAACCTTTACGCGATGGGAATCGTAAAAATAAATGAAAGGAGAGAAAGCACGGTGTCTAGAAGTTTAATTTCGACGAACGAACGAACGACGGAAATAGAGATGAAGGTGTTTTCTAAGGTACGCTTTAGGTACGTTTTTGCATTCTGCAAAAGTTCATCAGTCTCGTCAGTGGTGTACGTTTGAATGAATTTTATACATTAGCTTGTAATTTTCTGTTCATCGAGTGAAGGAAATCGGCACAAAAAGGGAAATGTATTCAGTTTCCTCGTTTGCGGTAAAACAAGCAGTAATTTCAGCAATAACCGAATTCACGATTACCACAGGAAGGTATTACGTTTGAAGTTTACTTTTTCATCTTCTTCTGTAGCACTCGAATTTCCTTGGCCGTCACTGGAATCATGAACATTTTTGCGCATTTTCTTCTTCGAATAGAAGGTAGAACGACGTTCCTTTTAATTCGTATACTTTTTTCCCATTCTTTTGTAACATATATGTAAAGCATATTATGATCTGTTCACTGAATGTTTTTAATTGTGTAATAAATATTTATGTTTTTTCTGAAATTTGGCAGATATTCAGAATTACATAGCACCAAAAACCAACTATTCAAACGATATTTTCAAACCTCAGGCTTATATCTTTGTTTGGCAACAGATTGCTAAAATTTCGAACTTATTACTTACAAAACTGCGTTTACCTGCAACTTAAAAACCACATATCCATACATCAGCATGTTTTTTATGGAAGGTGGCAAGCAGTTGTTACTAATTTAATAACATTTGCTTCGCAAGTGGATATAATTTATGTTGACTCCCCAAATGATGAAATATTGAACTAAGAGAATTCGATTTACACAGAATTTGTTGAACTTGTTTAAAAGTTATCTTTAGAGTAAGAAACAGGGTGTACTGATTAAAGTTTGTAAATCAACTTGTTTTTTATATCATTCAGTTGTAGTTGTACCATAATGTTTCATTTTATGGGACCTTTAATGTTTTAATCGTTCATAAATGACTTGTTTAATGCTTTGAAACATAACCAAAGAAAACAAAGAGGGATTGATGAAAGCTAAAGCACTCCTCCAAAAAACTACGAGAAATCTAAGGAACAAATGGTGGATAGCTAAAACAACTGCAACAATTCATTAGCTCAAATGACGCAAGAAGTTTCTTTTCTGCGCTTAAGGAAATCTACGGTCCCACTTGCAATATTCTAACGCCAATTAGAGATATTAATGGTAACAGAATCGTCAATAATGATGAAATGCTTAAAACATGGCGAAAGTACCACTCGGACCTGCTTAACCAGAACCCAAAAATAAATAATGAAGTAATCAGTCTACTTCCACGCTATCCAACTCTTATAGCACTCAGCAAGGACCCGAAGATTCACGAAGTTGAGAAAGCAATCCGCGAACTTAAAATTGGAAAAGCGCCAGGACCGGATAATATTCCAGCAGAAATTCTAAAGTTGGGGGAATCAGTTCTAGCAAAACGTCTACGTAGTCTCTTTCTGACGATTTGGAACTATGAGGAAGTGCCCCTAAGGATTTTTGTAAGGCAACGATTATAATTATCTATAAAAGAAAGGCAAACGAAGAGGACTGTTCTAAAAACGGTGGCATCTCTCTGATATCTGTAACTGGAAAAACATTAGCCAGGTTAATATACAATCGGATTGTTCCAGTACTTGATCAAATGATACCTGAATCACAAGTTGGATTTCGTCAAAACTGCAGCTGCATCGATATGATCTTTGTCTTCAGGTAATTTCACAAGAAAAGGCGGTAGAGCAACACACAGACTTGCTTATAGCTTTTATCGACCTGACCAAAGCATTTGACTCAGTCAACAGAGCAATGCTCTTCCAAATACTTATCCAACTAGGCTGTCCAGAAAAATTAGTCAACATTATAGCCGTCCTACACAAAGACAATGAAGCCAAAGTTCTGAGTCAAGGTAAGTTAACGAAACCGGTGAATGCCTACGCTGGCGTAAAGCAGGGATGTATGTCTTGGCTCGGATTCTTTTCAACGTCTTTATGACAGCCCTACTCATCATTATCGATAAGAAATTACATTTTAGAGGAATTGGCATAAACTATAGAACAGATGGAAAATTACTGAACTTATATCAAAGCAAAAAACAAAACAGCTAGGTGCACAATGACCGAAATCCAATATGCAGACGATTGCGCGATCCTACCACATTCTGAAGACGAATTACAGACTATATTACATGTCTTTGATGAAACGTATAAAGATTTCAGTTTAAGCATTAACATTAAAAAAACCAAAATATTGTCAAGTCAAAATGACGAGAATAACACACAAATTCGAGGCGAAACCCTGGAGAATATCACAAGTTTTCGGTACCTCCGATCTCACCTCAGTGCGGACAATACGCTAGACGACGAAATACACCACCGCATTAAAAGTGCTGCGTCAGCATTCGTGAAATTAAAAACCAGAGTATTCTACAACAGAAACTTAACCACGTTCACAAAATCCGCAGTCTTCCGCGCCGTGATTATACCATCCTTGTTATATGGATCTGAAACATGGACACTATACAAACGCCATATCCGTAAGCTTGGACAATTCCATCTGATATCTAATTCGATACGTTCTAAAGATTAAATGGACGAACTTTATTACCAATGAAGAAGTTCTCGGTTGCTTCGATGTGAAACGAATAGAGACACTGATATTAATATCACAATTAAATGGACAGGTCATGTTGTGCGAATGTAAAATCACCTAAGCGCGTATGCTATGGTGAACTGGTAGAAAGGCACAAGGCTCGTGGAGGACCAAAGACAAAGATCATATGTTTCGAGATGCGAATATCGGGAAAATGCTGCGCAAAGCCGACACGAATGGAAAAAGGTGTCTCAGGAAGTGGTAGAAAATAACCGTAAGAAACGCCACAAGAAAAAGAAAAAGGAACGAGATACTAGTCCGGATCAGCTATTCCAATGTCACCACTGCGGGAAAACGTGTACTGCTAAAATTAAACTAATCAGCTACCTATGAAACAAATATATGTGCATCTGGGCAACTCAGATACGAGTTACAGCTCTGATGGTGAATCTTACAAATCTCAGAAAAGAAAACGGTTTACAACAGTGATGGCCTGTAATTCAGTTACTTTTATGTACCTGTAACTTCTGTTACTATGACGCAGTCATGTATCTCGTCTGACCAGCTATGTTTCAACCTGTTACAATCACTTTAACTTATTTATAACTTCACAGCGACCTGAGAACTATAACCAATACATTAACAGGTGAATTTTAAAAATAATAACAATCACACCCTTTTTTATTCCTTTTTGTAAAATTTTTAACATTTAAATATTTTTAATACACTTCTCTTTCAGTATACTTTTTAAAAACTAAAGTATTTTTGTTTATAAAAAAAAAATTATAATATATCTTCTTTTTATTTATTTTTATTAAATCTCTATGTTCTGTAATAAGGTAGAACATAGATAACTATGCGAAATTTTCACGTACAAATGTAACCCTGTTTCCTTGGAAAATATTAGAATTTTGATTGTAGCGTCAGGAGTATTGGAGAGAATCTCATGCAAAGGAACCTGCATATTATGCGCTTTCCGGTGCTGTGCGGACTTCTTGAAGTTACAAATGAGATGCGTCACAGTTGGTTCGTTTGACAGCATACATACGGGTCTTGGTGGTGTTGGTATGAAAATAGTTGTGTGATGCAGCAGTATGTGCCGTCACTGGTGAGACGATTAAGTACCGAATATTCTTTCCTGCCTTCGCCGTCAGGAGGTCACCAGGGGTCTGTGGTTAGTTTAATGCTTTTTAAGAAAGTTTTTTTTATGCCACCCACTCAGACCTACACTCCTGTTTGCACATGTTCATAAATATATGGGACAGTGTCGCAGGGAGCGACAGATTCTCTGGCATTGGCGAGTATGCTGTAGAGCGTGCTGCGGGGTCAACTCCGTCGCTCTTAGTGACTCGGAATGATAATGTTCTGAGAACTCATGGCTCGGAATCTTTAGGAAAAATATGATTATACGATGAGTATTCCTCTCCGCATAGAAAGGGTTTGTCAGAAATGGCTCAGATGCAAGTAGGTGTGATATTTTCTATAATAGGATAACGGAGGTCATCTCTCGAAGCGCACATAGACTTATAAGGGTGCACTGCGAGCCTAGATCAAATGTCGGATCATATCCGAGGATTTTGATGCGAGTTTATTAGCCGTGGAATACACCTAACACCCATATTTGATTCTTGAAAGGATTAACGATTTACATATGTATATTGAAGAGGAGTTTTGGATTTATATTGCGTTTAGAGTTAGATACCTATTTTATGATTGAAAGGAGTTTAATAAGTGTTAATTTTACTTCAGCTAAAATTTAAGTGCATACATTTCGTAGGTTATTTATCACTTTTTAAATTTCTAACACTCGCTTTATAAACATATGCTTTTTAAAAAGATTGTATTTCGCATTTCTCTCCGTTTCTCTCTCTTTCTCTCTGTCGAACAAATAATTAATCGTAATTTTAAAAAAAAGTATACAGCATAACAGCGTTAGTTTGGTCGTTTAAATTTTGTAATCATCAGTTTTCGAAATTAAATATTTTACCGCAAGAAACGGGTATATAGAAAAACAATAAAATGCAAGCTGCTACTGCTTCGATTAAGACACAATCTGATGTTATTGTTTCGCTAACACAAAAGGTAAAATGATTGTCATAGTCGTTATAATCGTAATAACCTAACTATAGCTGTAACAATTTGGATCAGGTAAAAGTAACAATAGTTTAGATTTGAAACGAGGACAAAAATGTACAACTTCAGTTGATTCACTAATGAAAATAATGTAACAATGTAAGAGACAATAACATTGCTTAGGCGAATGAGATCAAAGAACCAATTTACGGTGTTAGCAAGGAGACAAAAAAAAAAGTATACCGACCTATATTCCGAAAACCTCTAGAAGTTTGTTATATACCTTTTTCTGAATAAGACAGTGAGGTTAAATAATAATCGTCCACGTTTTTAGGAAACGAAAGAAGATAGTTAAAAAAAAAAAAGAAAAACTTAAGATGGAAACATTTCCAAAAAAGGTAAAACAACGATCATTATCTATCCAGCTGGAATCGTCAGGGGAATGAAACTTTTACAATAATTCGGAAACAGCAAAGTCGATTTCATTATAAAGACAACCGTGCCTATTATTTCTTAATTGTATTCAAAAGAATTCAAACGATACACACCGATAACTACTAGTAAACATAAAAAAATTAAGCGCTGTAGCATTATTTCAAAATGAGATTTTATTAAAGAAACACGATGGATGCGATGGTGCGTTCCCTTCATTGCATATAATAAAGGAAGAAACAACGCTTTAAAGAGAATAAACAAAGCAAGGTGCAGGTAACGCCAGTTTAGGAAAATGAAAATCATTTCATCTGAAAATTTCGTTCAAAGGTGGGCAAAATTATTAAAGATGATTCTATCGCTCAAATATTTAACTGAAATCTGATAAGAGGGTGAACTTTTTTTTTTTTTTTTTTTTTTTTTGTGTGTAATCTACTCGTTGGCCATGTATAACTGCCAGGGTCATTACGACACAACGAGTATCGGATTTATTACAATTTGTTTATTAAATTATTTCTGTTAAGGAAGATTAGCATTGTCTGAACCTGTTCTGGACGGTTATCTAAAAGAAGGTGTAGTGGTTCGTCCTTGATTCTTGTTAAGTTTTGACATTGTTTCAGGATGTGTTCCACCGAAGGTAGCACTGCTGCATTACAGAATGGGCAGGAAATCGGTGGAGGGGCTCCCTGGAGGACATGGTTGTGAGATATCGATGTGTGTCCCAGTCTCAACCTGTTAAGGGCAGAGAATTCGTTTTTGGACATTTGGATCGGTGGCCACCAAGGACCAACATTTGGTTTAATATTCCTTAGGAAAGTTGTATGTTGGGACCAGGATGAGATCCAATGTTCTTTCATATTTTTGTGGAAGAAGGGAGTGATTTCTGGTGATGGGACATTGGGTGGCATCGGGACAGACAACATTGACTTTTCCGGGTATTCCAACATGTGCCGGCACCCACAAGAAGCCTACTTGTATCCCCTCTTGGGTAAGGCGATGTGCTGTAGATCTTATTTTATAGACTAATGAACTGGTTATAGTAAGTGACTGAATAGTTTGAAGGGAGGCCAGTGAATCTGTGATAATTATGTATTGTTTGTTCTCAGATTTACAACACGCACATGCTTCCAATCCAAAGAGAATTCCGTATAGCTCGGCTTCTAATGCGGAGCTGTCATCATGTAGCCTCACTGCTTCGGCTTCACCTGAGATTAGGTAGGCACATGCTGTGGGAGTAGACAGTGTGCCAGCGACATTTGCTTTAGCTCCATCTGTATATAAACGTGTGTATCATGTGTGTAAGTTTGTATTTTTTCGATACTTTTTTGGCGAGCTGTATATTGGTCCTCGTTAGATGTACGGTGGATAAAGAGTGATAAGTCTACCATCAATGGGGGGTATTCCCATGGTGGTTCTTTTGGGAACAGGAGGAGATCCGGATTGTATTTGATGTTTTTCTCAGTCAAAAAATTTAGAATATTAGGTATTGGATCATTTTGAAAGGCTGGAGGAGGAATGACAGTGCTCCTCGAAGAGAAGTGATATTGTTGGTACCAGTATAGATGATCACGGAAGGTGTAGAAGTCAAATATATAGGATAATGGCGGAATTCCTGATAGCACACCCTGCGTGGGAGATGTTCGATGCGCCCCAAGGATGGACCTTAAGGCAGCGTGATGGATTGATTCAAGTGATTTTATGAGCTGCTTACTAGCCGAATAGAACACCTGAGAAGTAGTTTTGGATTATTGTTATATTTATGATGTGATAAACATTTTAGGATAGCTATGATTTTATTAAATTTGCGTTTGAGTTCTTTAATATGAGGAGACCATGTCAGATGGGAGTCAAATGTTAGACCCAAGAATTTAGCTGAGGATGTGACTGGAAGAGGAAGTCCATTTAGGGTAAGGGAAAAATCATGGTTTGGGTTTACTCGACGACTTTTCTGGAATTTTACACAAAAGAAGTTTTATTTAAGGAGAAAGTAAGGCCGTTACTTTCGGTCCACGAATATAACCTATTGATTGTGGATTGTAGTATAGATTTGGCGTTGGAAGGAAAGTTTGATGCTAAGGATATATTGAGGTCGTCTATAAACAATCGGGATGTTACCGGCGGCTGTATGCAGTCCGCCACATCATTTATGTATAGGATAAAGAGTGTTACACTTAGAGGAGAGCCTTGAGGAATACCATTCTCTATTAGGACAGGAGAGGATACAGTTGAGCCAATTTTTACTTGAATGTGTCTGTTTGACAAATAATTCATTATATAGTTGCCCATATTGCCTTTTATATTGGCGTTCTTCAGCTTTGTAAGCACTTTATATCGCCATATCCGGTCGAATGCTTTCTCTATGTCAAAAAAGACAGTATAGAGAGCTTGTGACCTCTTTTGGGCTTCAAGTATTTGTCTTTTTAGGCTCAGGAGATGTAACATTGGAGATTTTGATTTGCGACCTCCAATTTGTATCGGGGAGAGAACGTTTGAAGATTCTAGGAAAGAGGATAGTCGTCTGTTCACCATTTTTTCCATGATTTTGGAGAGTGAAGATAGTAAGGAGATAGGTCTGTAATTTTGAGGAATGAAGGTTTCTTTATTAGGTTTGAGGATAGGAATAATTAAAGCTGCTTTCCAGGATTTTGGGATGGAGGAAGTTGTTCAAATTTTGTTGTATACGTCAAGGAGTAGTTGTTTAGCTAGATTAAGTAGGTATCTGATCATGAATGGATGAATGGAGTCGGCTCCAGGTGCACTGTTTTTTAGCTTTTTATCGAGCTGGTAATTTAGTTCAGACATTGAAAAAGGATCATTGTATTTTTCTTTTTAATCTGGAGGAAAGGATATTTTTTGCTCCTCTAGTCTCGATTTGTGTTCTAGGAAGGAATCGGTGTAGGATGCTGAGGAAGATACTTTAGCGAAATGTTGCGCAAAGGCATCTCCCCTCTTCTTTGGTGTCTGTGAGCAGGACATTGTTAATGAGTAAGGAAGGGGTAGTTGGAGGACGATAGTTACCACACAACGACTTGATTCTTCTCCAAACCACCGTCGCAGGCATATCTTTTGAGATAGATGATACAAATGCTGTCCAGCACTCCTGTTTTCTCATTTTGATGAGTAGCCTGGCTCGAGCTCTAAATCTTCTGAATTCAATCAGGTCTGTAAGCGACTTCGTTGTTTTATACTTCCTCAATGCTCGTTTCCGTTGTGCGATCGCCATTTTGATTTCGGGGCACCACCATGGTACTCGCTTTTTCCGAGGAGCTGTTATTGTTTTCGGTATTGTTGCTGTCGCTGCTTCATTCATCGCGTTGATGAGAATTTTCAGATTTTCCTCTACCGATTCCGTTTGAATTTTAGGGATAGTAACCTTTGTTTTGTAACCCTTCCAATCTGCTTTATGGAATGCAAATTTTTTTGTTACCTGGGCTGAGTGCAATTTTTGCGACTGGTGGGGAAAGTGTATGAAAATAGGGAAATGGTCACTTGAACGCAGATCACCATGTACATCTATGTTCAAGTAAGGAAATAGTGAAACGGATGCAAATGCTAAATCTATTATTGAAAAAGTGTTATGAGTTGTGTTGAAATGTGTATGTGATGGAGGAGGGAGGAGTACCAGATCACTATTACGGATGCTATTTGAAATCATATTTCCTCGTCTATTTGGCTGTGTTGAACCCCACTCAGAAGAGTGGGCATTGAAATCTCCCAGTAATAACACTGGGTCCCGCAGTTGAAATAGTAATGTATCAAAGTCTATTTTGGTTATGTTTGTAGCGGGTGGGAAGTAGCAATTACAGATTGTAATGGATGAGAGCGGAAGGGACGGGATTTTCACCTTCACCGCTACCGCTTGAAACATGGTACTTAATCTTATTTCATGTGATGGAATCGCTTCATGCACTAGTATCGAGACTCCTCCACATGCTGCTTGTCCCTGTGTGTAGTCAGAGCGAAATATTCTGTAGCCTTTAATAAGTGGTGAATGGTAAGAGTTTAAGTGCGTTTCTTGTAAACAAATGATTATTGGATTGTAGTTATTAATGAGTAATCTCAGTTCGTCTATACGTTTATAAAACCCTCTGCAATTCCATTGCAGAATACTGAGATTTGCAGCCATTTTCTCTAATTATTGTTGACAGTGTTACTTAAGATGACTAGTTTTATATCTTAGTTTCAGGGTCATCCTTGCTAAGGAGAGGTTTTAATTTATTAATTATGCGAGTACATCTGTTCTTAAGTCCTACGCTGCCTAATAATGGTCTTACTTGAGAAAGCATGTGTAAAAGGTTATCCCTATCTTTTGTGAAAGTCAGTGCGTAATTAACAAAATCCTGACTTGTGGCCACCTGTCTTATGAATTCTTGAAATTCTTGATAGTCTAAGAAGAACGGAGTCTGGCCGCTAGTAAATAGATGTAATGTTCCTTCTGTTAATAGGTTAATATCAACTCCTTTGTTTGCTTCTTTAGAGGCTGGTTTGGCAGCATTGTCCATGACGTTAATTTCTACATTGTGCGCCGTAGAATTTTGATTTTCTAGGTTTATTCGCTTAGTAGCAGTTTTATCTGGAAATGGCGGTTGAGTTGAATTGTATGTTTCATCGGGACTAATGGGGTGTGGTCGTTTTTGAAGGGGGTTGTTATTATCAATGTTCATTACATTAGAGGTATTGTCGGTAGAAGGGGCAATATTTAATTGTAATTGATTGCGTGTTTCCTCTATGTTTTGGTGCTGCTCCTGTTGGACAGTTTGCTCAGTTACCATTGTCTTAGTTTGTTTGGTGTATGTTGCATCTTGTTTGTCGCTATTGGTTGTTGGTTGATATCGCTGTTGATTATTATCAGCACAAGCATTCTCGACCGGCGCTGGAAATGTCGTTATAGTTTCGGAAAAAACTTCTTGATTAACTGTTCCTTCTTTATTCTTGCAATTTTCACATGAATGGTCATTGAGCTGCGTGTAGATCCTGTATTCGTAGTCGTTGTGCCTCAATGTGAAGGAATCAGGGATATTTTTGCAATTAAACTGTTCGACGTAAAGTTGCCGCCTGAAACTTACTACGTGAGCAAATTCATCATCCACCGGATTCACACGTAAAATGGAAATTTGCGAAAGGATTTTTATTGGATAAACTTCTTGCAAATGTCGAACTAATATTTCGTTCGGGATGGTTGGACTGACATTTGATAGAATGAGTTTATTCGCCGGTTGTTTAAGTCTCCGGGCAGTAATTGTTCTATTATTTATGGTGATCCGGCCACCTTTTGCTAGAAATTCGTCTGTTATTTGCCTGGATTTTAAAAATATTAGAATTCTATCACCGCTAATACGGGAGCCTGCTACAATGTTTAAGCTGCCTGCTACATGGTTTTTAAGCGCGACAAAATAATCACGTATAACGTAGGGTGCGATATAATCAAAAATAATTCCGCATTCACGGGAAGGGTAGTTGAAATTAATTAATGGGGCGATCTTTTTATTCGATTTGATTTTATCTGCGAAGGTATGTTTTGAATTTCTATTTTGTTGGTTTAAATTATTTGGAATTTCGTTATTTATCAGTGCGGGAAACTGATAATTGTAATCAGTCGTATTACAAGAAGCGGTAGTTAATTCGGGGATAGATTTTATCGCATCGCTGTGTACGACCGCGGTATCATCGTTATCAGCGGTATTGTGCATGTGTGAGGTGTGTATTGTGTTTCGATTCGCCGTTGGCTTACCTGAAGTCTGCGATTTACCACCATACTTACCGTCCGGCGCTAATGCAGTCGTTGCGGCTGTCAGCTGTTTTTGAGGGGTAGGAGGGCGCGAAGGTGGTGAATCGGTTTGGTTTTGTTCACCGATCGGTTCCGATGTTGGAACGGTCTGCCTTCGGTGAGAGGCAGGGGACGATGGCATTATCAATAGATAATGCCTCTAAACACGAGACAATCTCTTTAATAGACGCGAAAAACGAACGCGAGACAATTAAACTTTATCACTTCGTTAACTGAATCAATATTTAAATACTGGATTAAAAGAAAAGAATAGGAACATGATTAAGAAAAAATTAAACCTAAAGACGCAATCTTTATAATGAAAATTTGGAGAATGAATTTAAGACAAATGGAATAAATTTATGTATATATATATATATATTCTTTTTTCTTTTTTTCTTGCTATTTTACATCTAGTTTTATCAACTATTTGGCAATCTATGAAATAAATTAAAGCAACACGAAAAAGCAACTTATCCAGTGAAGGGTGCTAAATAAATTATTTATGAGTGAATTTTTAAAATCAAACTAGGAAAAAAAGAAGATTGCGATGGAAAAAAAACAGTAGTCGAACCAGAGGTGCGGTGATAACCATAATACCCGAATGGCGGCGGCGAACAACAGAGGCCTATGTTTAAAAATAAAGTGAAGCAATATATCTTTGATAAGATATCATGGATTGTGAAGTTAAGCCTTCCATAATGGTACTAAGTCTAATGGATCTGATGAGAATACTGAGACCAGCTTCTTTCTACTTGTGATCCGCCTTTAATTTCTCCCAGATAATTCTCTGGTATAACCAATATTCAATTTCAGATAAGGTATAAACCTGGAAGCGACTTGGATTCGGAACGAGGCAAGTCTCGATATGACACCTCTGATTTGGCAGCCGAGCACCTTAACCACTAGGCTA
Source organism: Icerya purchasi (assembly GCA_039619475.1). Classification (NCBI taxonomy): domain Eukaryota; kingdom Metazoa; phylum Arthropoda; class Insecta; order Hemiptera; family Monophlebidae; genus Icerya; species Icerya purchasi. The sequence continues at coordinate 261,009,581 of CM077116.1, read as the reverse complement.
CCGCGCTGCCTATGTTTAAAAATAGGTGTACTAAATTGTACCTGTACAAATCTATACTTTTAGTATCAAATTAATATAGTCAGTCTGTATTAATATTAATAACGACCATAATTTTTACGGAGTTGAAGTATTTTTATAAAATATTATGCTTCAAATTTTCAGCGCATTATTATAATTATTTTTTTTTTTTTTTTGTTACTAAAATGTATTGTTTATAATACATTATTTATAGATATATATTTCTTGAATAGCCATCTAGAACAGAGAAATAATAAAATAAGTTATTCAAATTATATAAACCATCAAAAGAATACTTTTTTTTTGTTTTTATTTTTTTTTTTAACCAAAAGGAGCATAACATATTAGATTGTAATCGGGTGCGAGATTGATTGAATGAAAGAAGCTAGAATAGGAACAACTGACCAGGAAGGAAATGAGAGAACATAAGAGTCATTGTATGGAGTAGGAAGACCAAGATCCAAAAAGCTGAGAATGGAAGAGAGAACGTTCTGAAGAAAGTAAGGAACATTCGAAGAAGACATGACTGACATCACACAGAAAAAAGGAATCTTCTGGGTGAAGAGGACACCGCGGAGAGGAGATGAGGGAAAAACGAAAAAGTGACGAAGCAAGAAAGTACGACATATGGCAGTGATCAGTGGACGACAAAGAGAAGGAAACATGTTAAATCAACTGGTGTCAAAGAAGGTAAGGGCTGGACGGAAAGATAAAAGGAATTCGGATTGGAGAAAAGGGAAAAATAAATATCATTCTATAATGTAATATGGAACTGTCTGGATGTATGATTAATATTGTGAGCAGGAAATTTATGAAGAGGATGTCCATTGGAAGCTCCTGAGCGAGCCAAGAAATCAGCCACCTCATTACCCTTAATTCCAGCATGGCTAGGAATCCGCAATAAATCAATTTCGATCGAACGGAACAGAAATAATTCGTGAATTAGATTGCGAATAAGGAGAATGAAAGGTTCAAAAGAGGGCAACGGTAAGGGAGAAGAAATCGTCTGCAAGACACTTTCAGAGTCAGCTATTAAAAAAAATTTATCCGAAAGGAGAGAAGAGGAAGAGACAAAAAGAACTGCATGAAAATTCTTATACCTGTTTATTTTAAATTTTGTAATTTAATCACTTTTTATTTCCTTAGATTACAAACTCACTGTAAATATTAGTAGTTTTTTTTTTTAATTTTTTTTTCTATCAGGATAATTTAAAAACAACTTTTGTACATATGTTACCCCCGAATTTTCGCAATTATATCATTTTTTAAGTAAACTATTACCGTATATTAACGGTACTGGATGCTTCACGTACATTTAAGTGAACTATACTGGTTTTCCGTCTTCGAAATTTTCAAAAATGTATATAAAATATGATTGATTTTTCCATGTGAAAAAAACTATTAAAAACAAATTCACTTTTTCAATGTTTTTGCGATTTCACCGATTTCATTCATTGCGTAAAAGAACACTAGAAAGAAAAACAAAAAAAAAAAAAAAACGCTTACTCTGTAAATTTGGTTTGTGCCGTCGGCAGAAAATTTTTTCGAGGCAAATTGAAAAGGCCAGATTTCTAAATATACCTATATTTTTTTGAAACACCATCTTTCAAAAATGCTAAATGTGTGTCGTGCTACAAACTTTAAAATGCAACCCCCGAAGGAAGTTTTAACATTCTCCAAAATATTATTAACCAGCACAGAAGTCGGTGGATTTCATTTTTTTTCCGTACATACAATGAATATTATATTAGAGGCGCGCAATCCAAAGTTTTAGTTTAATTTACATCCTCTTTGTAGAGAAGCCAAAAGTGTCGGCATAGATTGTACGATCGGCTACAATGTTATTTTGTAGTATTTTCGATGTGCTGGAAGATGTAATTTTAAAAATGCCCCGGCACACAATCGCTCAAAGGTTCAATTTGCATTATTCAGCCTTTATTTCGCGAACCTTTTCACGAAACTGAATTTCAGGTTTTCACATTTTTAACGGAGTGGCACGAGGAGATAAGCTGTTATTGCCGCGACTATGTCAGACTATCCGATTACGAACTTTCAAATATCGAACGCGTGAATCGAAGTGTCGCCGATGCATGCTGAAATTGCAAAATTACGGAAACAAAAAACGATTGAACTTTGAGTGAAATTTATGCGTGACTATTTTCGTGTTTGAACACCATTAACGGAAATAACTGCTCGGACAACGAACGAAATGCGTATTGTTTTAGCTTTTAATTTCCTCTCGCGATGGAATTCTTCCATATCGTCGTCGACGTATTATTAAATTTTATTTGTCCATTCTGCGCTAATGCTCCGTCCGAACGTCTATCACTCTTCACTCGGCCACAGTTTTTTTATTCCTTTCTGCTTATTACTATTTTCCGAGAAATTTTCAACCGAAATCGATTACTCCGTTTGTCCTCGCTGAATTCGACCGATTTATCGCATTCCGGTAATCGAGTTAATTTTTTTTTTTTTTTTTTTTTTTTTGGAAATAGTACGAGGACATTTTTAATCAGCAAAGGCACCTCTTCCGATCTACTTCAATCCATGTCAGCAGTAGGCCTCTTTACTGCGTGCATAGAATTATTTCATACACTCGTCGTTTCCTTCGGCCGGTTAAATAATCTCCGAATGCACACAATGGTCTCTCTAATAGGCAACTGTTAATGTTTCGGTGCATTTTATCGAAACGCTTCTATCTTCGTGGAAAATTCAAACAGCATTTTTGGATTTTACTATGATTTTAATTTATTTCGAATTAGCGCTACACATCTTCTTTCTAGTTTTAGGAATAACGTAATCTCTCTCTCTCTCTCTCTGCTTTTTAAAAATAGCAATATGGTGCTGCTTCTAGGATTTTCTATCCTATCGATCAGAACGATGTGCTTTTTTGAATAAGCAATGAACGCTATTTTTAGGAATATTACTTTAATTTTGTTACCACCATCCTCTCCCCGAATGAGGAAAAATGTCTGTTTTGAAAACTGTAATGCATATTTTATTATTATTAATAGCTTCGCCGCCGAAACGTAATATTTTCCGTTTTTAAATTTTCTCTTAGCGATAATAATCGATATTCTCTTTTAATTAAAGTTGTTTGTGGCGGAAGCGCGTAAAATTAGTAAACAATCTCTTTCGTCGCCCGCTGACAATGACAAAACTTTCAATTATGTTTATTTAATAGTTGAAAAAAAACGAATTAATAAAAAATCACTAAAAACTAAACAAATAATTACTCTATACAAAGTAATTAATACATGTTTGCGGGTAACACACGAGCACGAATGTTATAATTGTTCTTTAAACAACATAAATATTTATTGCAGGAGCCACCTAATTCAAACTACATTAACGTTTATACGAATAATTTAACTAATACAATATAATACAATCACTCGTTTTTTGTAAGCCAAGTATTAAAAATATCAGGAATACTTGACGCGATTTTGTAATTGTTTCGATTTAGATTTAGTTTACCGAGAAAGTTTAATTAAGCTATATGAATCAAAGGACAATCATTATATCAGTTCACCTTTAAGGTATTTAATCTTCTTACCGAGTAATTATTTTTTATATTTTAGTGTATTTTTATTAAACTTTTAGAGAAAACTTTAAAGTCGATATTTAGTTTTATTTTTTATTTAAAAGAAACGATTTTATTTCACGACTATTTTTAAGTCACTCTCCTACATTGCCTATTTAATTTTAAAAGTTTGGGTGTTCATATTTTCCCTATATTCTAATGAAAATTCTTTGACTAATTTTTCTTCGGCTATATTAGTTAATAAAAGTGTATACACGTCCTTTAAAGGGACTTATTTTTTTAACGCTAATTTTAGTGACGTCTGCTCAGCGATACTCACATTTGGTACTCGTGGGGGGGGGGGGGGGCAGCACTGACTAATCCAGTTTTTAATAACCAAAGGATACCCCATTGGAGTCGGTGAAGATGGTGAAAAGTTATACGCTAGAACACGTAATGTTTCCGACAATGATGAGCTCGCTACAAGGGTTTCAGTTTTTTTATTTATTCGAATCCGGATTTATCCGTTATAATTAATGTTGATAATTAAACATCTAAGACTACCATGGTGAATATGATTAGAAAAATAATTTACGGTAGGCGTTATAGAAAAATTCTTTTATTTATAAAGCTCAACGTTTCACACAACTTACATTGATCATCATCAATCAATCACTGATGATGGCCAGTGTGTGTAAGCTGTCCGAAACGTCGAACGTTATAAATAAAAGAATTTCTCTATAACACGGTGTCTACCGTAAATTATTTTTCTAATATTGACAATATTTGAAGTTTGTCGTCTTATTAAAAATTTCTAACATACGCTTCTGTAGTAAATGTAACATTTTAAGTTACTTGTTGGTATGAGAGAAAACCTCTGTAAATTTTTTTCATATTATTATTCGCGATGATTATTCAGCTTCTGTTCATCCATATTCACCGGTACAGACGACTTTTGATCAGCTTTTTTCTTTGACGGTGTACTCTCGATTACACTGTTGAATATAGCGATTTTCGTCAGTTTCATCAGTTCAGGTGAGTACTTGAATGTGTATGAAAATCTCGTGTTGTTAGCGTGGCAGAAACTTACACTTACCCTCTCCCCCTCCGGTAACGATACGAAATAACTCGCTTGCGTGAATAGTCTTTATGATTTTCATTGCGAATTTTACTTTGCACCGATATCTATGTCAAAGTCTTTTGTGCTCATTGAAATAAATACCGGTTTTCTAGTCAACAAGGATACGAGTTTTCGCGCGAAAACGGATATGCCTTTTTTCGTTTTTCCGTTTTTTCGTTTTTCTTCCCTCTGATCCGTTATAAAAAGAAGTCGGTACCCAGACTGGGGGTAATTAATGAAAAATTCTTATTTAAAATAGCAAGTTGATCGCGTGCATAATGAAATGGCAGTTTTTCATAGCAGAGAGACTCCACACCGTCGTATTCATTTTTTAAGAAAGGTGCCATTGAAACCGTTAACCTGCTAATCATTAATTCGTTACTTCATAGAAAAATTAATGCTTGATTTTGCTCCGGTTACTTTTATCTAAATCGATACGGAGTAAAAGCCGAAGATTAAAAAAATTCGTTGAAGGCTAAACATGCAACAGGGGACTGGAATCAACCTATGAATTTTTAATTGTTTCATTTCGAGAACTTTTAAAAAGGCTTCAATATTCACATACGGTTTATTAATAGACACAAAAAAAAAAAAATGATACGAATACGTCATTAAAAAAGTGAAATTGGATTCAAATATGTAAAAAAAATTTAAACCGCTAGTACAAAAGTAAGAGAAATACATTTTATTTTATTTTTTAAACGACATATTAGAAACACTTAATTCCGTAAATTTAGGTGTCAGTGGTTAAATTTGTTTTCTTTCTTAAAATGTAAAAAGTAATATTTTAAGTCACTGGTGGCCGCGTTGCTTCAATTATTTCAAAATTTGTACTGGTAAATTTTACAATTTGGAGATTTCGTATTTTTTTTTTACATATATTCTAATGGCGAAATGTAAAAAATGGAAAATGTGTAGGATCAAACGGAATCCAAGGGGAAATACTGAAGATAGCATTAGAAGAAATTTCGAACCTGTTGCGAACCTTTTCAACCTTTGTTTATGCAAAAGAGTAAAATACCGGAAGTCTGAAACAGGTCACGATTAATACTACTACATAAGAAGGCAGATGGGAAAGTAATAAAAAAGTATAGACAGCCTTCTCTCAAATTTCTGTAAATTGTTAACAAAAATTATTACACGAAGGGTAAACGAACAGTTAGACAGATTTCAGTCGAAATAACAAGCGGATAGTTTCAAAAAGGCATGGGCACTATAAACTACATACATACTATGAATCAAATACTGGAAAAACGAACCGAATTTCGATGCTCATTATGCTATTGATAGACTACGAGAAAGCATTTGATTCTATTTTAAAACAGAGCGTTCTTAAAGCGTTAGAAACAGCCCGAGGTAAAAATAATGAGTATGTTTCACTTATACGACATTTACGTAAGAATTAAAATACAGGTTGGTCCAGTGGAAACGAAGTTAACTTATACGGGGACAGTAGATAAGGAGACTCGATGTCACCAAAACTGTTCATTGCGGCCTTCCTTGCAATAATCGGTATTTGAGAAATTAAACCGGAACAGTGTAACAGTTTAACTATTCAGACAAACGTATCTCAGATATGCCGATAACGACATGGTGCTTCTTAGCGAAGATACAGCTAAACTCTAAATAAATGGTACAAGGACTTTATATAACAAGCTAGGAAATCGGTCTGAAAATTACCATAGCGAGAACTGTCTTAGTGCGGAATGAGTTCTCACAAAATAGCAGTATCGCGATAGACCGAATTTTATTTATTTAGGACAGATTATAAAAGGCGACAACAGATTACAAGAGGAAGTAACAAGAAGAATACAAATGGCCGCCTTAGAATGTGGTAAACTAAAGAACATTTTACAAAATAAAAAGGTTAGATTCCTATAAGTCTTAAAAGAAAAACATTTAATCAGTGCGTACTTCAACGAGATAACTTATGGATGTGAAATATAGAATACCACGGCAGCAACGGAAGAAAGACTGGGAGTAGCACAGAGGATGATTGAAGGGAGAATGATTGAAAGAAGAATGATTGACATAACTCTGAAGGATGAAAAAAAAAAAAAAAATAAACGGATCAGGGAAACTACAGAAATAAAAGATGTAGTGCAAACGATAAAGGAATCAAAATGCAGAGGAGCTAGTCATCTCCGAAGACATCTAGAACACTCCTTGCAAATATAGTGACAGTGGAGGTACCAGACGTAATACGTGTACAAGAGGTAGACCACTAACACGTTCGGTAGACGATATAAATAAATTTCAAAAGGACTGGACGAGAAAAGCAGCAGACAAGAGAAAATGAAAAGAACTTCAACAGAGCTACGTCCAGCAGTCAGACTGAAAATAGCTAAAAAAAAAGAACAAGAGTGGCGAAAATATGTTAGTTGAAAAAAAGAAAATCAACCCTCAAGCTGCTATAAAATAGACTCTGAACTTTTTTTCAATAGCATACTCGTAGCTCTAGAAGTAATGTTCTTTTTTAACATTATCACGCCTATATTTTCATTTTATTTTACATGTTAGGTGTCGATTTGTGAGTAATTAACAAGTGATGAGGCTTAAGCTATGGACTTTGCTTTAGTTTACAGTACATACAACTTTAGAGATGTATATTTTCTCCGAAATTTCGGCCGTTAGATTGTAAAATTTATAGACTTTTGTATTTTTGCGGTATTCTACGAATAAAAATACGTTGATTAAGGACAAATCAATCGCGAAGCTGCTATAGAGTGAGCTGTGAATTTCTTTGTAATTTTCTTTTAATTTGATTTTTGCGTTTTTTAATATTTTTGTCTTTTAATTTTATAAACTTGTCGGGTCACATAGTTTTCCGGAGTTTCTAAATATAGGTCTTTAAGAAATTGAAAAAAAAAACAAAAAAAACGACCCTTTAATAATTCCCATGAAAAGGCCTGTGAATTTTTTTTTTAAATTTTCGGCTTCGCTGGCTTTTTAGAGGTGTTAATTTTTCCGAATTTTGAATTTTAAAATTGTTGTACCCTCTATATTTTTGTGATATTCAACGGATAAAAGTAGATCAACTGAAAAAAAAAAAAAAAATCAATTAGGCGGCTATTATAAAACAGCTTGTACAATTTTTTATAGTATTTTAATCTAAAAACTTGATTTTTACATTTTTTCGAAATTTCGGACCTCTTAAATTTCTTATAACTTTTGCGGTTTCATAATTTTTCTATAATTCGATGAAAAAAAAAAAAAAAATACGTTGATTAGGAAAAAATGTAATTTTCCAGCTATTATTACCGAACGATTTCTAGCCTTGCAGCCTGTTAAAACGGATATACCTATATATGTATGTATGAATAAAAATATATAGCACCGGGGTCACTCGACAGTTATAACCGTAACAGAATTTCCGAGATGCATCGTAGAAAATTAATCTATTACTCGGAGGTAATAGGCTGGTAAAATGCTCATTATTTGGTTTAGTGTGGAGATTTTTAACTAGTACTTTCTGCGCTATCTTGACGAAATTCCCTTCACAGTGAATTAACTTTCTGCCTATCGTATTTCGGAACACTTTGTCTTCCTCAAACGGAGCTGTGACAGCTTATTTTCTTAGCTTTATAAAGCAATTTCTTCTGGACAAGTATTTTGGACGGTGCATACGACAATTTAATTACACGTAAGCTTTATGTTCTTGCGTCTGATAACTGTTACACAACAGAGTGGGTAATTATTAATGTTGCTAATATTATTATTTCAACGTTGCGCAACATATAAAACTCAGTATTACAGCGACCGTTATAACATTCAGTTAGAACATTTCGTATACTTGAAATGAAATAATTTCATTATTTTAATGTAATAGCGAAGTCCGATTAACGGGCAATTTATATAATTGATGATTTAAAAGACTTGAAGACTTATCAAGTGACCTAGACCGGATAACGAAAGACGGGTTCTAGTAACCCCGATAATATCCTAACAAACGGAAGGAGGGGAAAATTTACCGCGAAACCCTTAATGAAGCAGCCCTTCAACCTGTAGAAGCGCGTGATAAAATAATGAAGGTTGGTAAATGTCAAAAATTAAAGTGAAATATATAATTCGAGCAGTGAGGAGGTCTTTTTAGAGCTAGGGCGAATTTTGACTTTGATTTTTTTTTTTTTTTTTTTTCCCCCGGTAGGGGAATAAAAATTCTTTGTAAGCGATACTATTGTTTATTATTGATATTGACAATAAAAATGATATTACCTGCTACAGACTGATTCTTTCAACGGTCACTATTGGTATAAATAACTATACAGTTTGTAACGAGGATAAAAATATTTTCGGTATAATTTTTTAATTTTATTTCTTTTGTTAGCTACCATGTATTGCTGCTAATGGCCGGAAGTAAATCTGAAAATACCTAAAAAATGCGGTTTTTTATATCGATAATGAATATTTATCATAAGGTTGAATAAGCAAGCGAAGTGATTGGTTACCGTTGAACATGTACATTCTCGATACGAATTTGAAATTTTCTATCATTTAGGGAATTTTCTATAAAGGGGATATTTTCGATAATTGACCGACTGATTGATGTAACTAGAATTTTTCGTTTCCAGCGTTCCATATTAAATGCTGTCGGAAAATCGAAAAAGACAGATAAAACATAAAACTTGTATTCTATATAAAATTGTTCCGTCTTGGTACTAACAGTAAATCGATTGTTGATTTTTATTGGCGGAAACCGTTCTCGTGTATTCGTAATTCTTACTACTGAATGACCCTCTCGGTTGACTATTTTTTCTAGTAATTTACATAACGAAGACGTTAGAGGTATATTGGCCGAAAGTTTTCCAATTCGTTACTTTTATTACTGTGTTCGTAGAGATTATCATTGCCCGCTTCTATTTCGTTGGACAAGACGCAGAGTAACTGTTCAAGCTCAGATAGATGAAAAATTCGATGTAAATTCTATCAGGTTCTGCCAATATACTACATATTTATCTTTGTGGATTTCAGAGCTTTTTCAACTTTTTTGTAAATAATACCGTAAGGTTTGTTATCATCGATAAACTTTTTCACCGGTATCGTTTCACGTTTTAGTCGGCACTGGTGTAACTCTCTTCATTCGATAAATGGCAATTACTTGCAAAAACTACCACCAAAATGATGTATCTTAAATTCCCGTAAAATCGATTTTTTTTGATTCCATGTTGTTATGGCCGATCTATTAGGGCTTACGGATGAGAACTTATTCCGTGAATTTCGTTTTTCTTGTTCAAAAGTAAAAAGTAAAGCCCGCTCTTGCTCTTAATCTTTGATAATTACTGCGATTTTCAAGGGTTGAGTCGCTTTTTAGTTTTCTTAAGGTCTTGTTTCGATTTCCCATTTTGAAATCGCTTGTACACGACAACTTTTCAGGTCGACCAGACCGTGGCATCCTTTCGATTCTGTTTTCTTGTTTAAATCGTCAGATTATGTTCTAAACGGACATCGTTTCATATTTAATAACGCTGCAATTTTATCGCTCGACATTTTTTTTCTATGATTTTTCACCAACTGACGCTTCTGGAAAGAAGTTCTTGCGATTTATGACCCATTTTCAGTTGCGCCTACAACTTTTTCGTAATCTTCACGACCAACTGTACTTTGAACTCTCAGCAGTAGCACGCAATACGCCAACGTGAATACGAATGCGAACGTGAATGATAACATGCTCATCGCACTTTCACCTGTTACTAATGCTCGGGGAAAACCAATTAGCAGCGCACCTTCTAAGCATTTTCGTTATGTCGAAATACTTATTTTCGTTTTACCTTGGTTGCGTTCATTTTTTTTATTTTTTATTTTGTTTTTACGCAATGCATTAAGAAATACTTCCCCTATAGGTTGTCAAAAAAAAAAAAGTCAACTGATGGGCATCCGTGGTTCGGAAGTAACGTAGATAGAGATTTTAAATAACAACAATATGCAGAATTAAATTCGGTGATCCTCCGTCATATCTTGCACGTTCGGGAATGATTGTGTCTGTATGATTTTTATGGACCGGGAGAATCGTTAGAGCGCACAGTTTGAAAATGCATCAAATTTGAACAAAGAAGGAAAATTTAATTAAAAGCAATCCTAGCAGACCTAAAACTTTACAACAACATAACAAATAGTTGTCTCAACCGAATCCAGCCGTGTGTAGATAATTATATCAGTTTTTAAAAGATAATGAAATAGTCATGTAGAATGGAAAATATGAATAAGTGTGCAAGCTGGCCAAAAGATGAAAAATTTTCGAAAAAAAATGTGTGTAAGTTTTTGTTTCAAAAGGGAGCGATATATTTGAAACTGCGCTGGTATAATATTTATTTTAGAGCAATGCATTCTATCTTTTATAGCTGTGATTCGTATGATAGGCCCGGGGCTATGGAAATATTAGGGGCCCTTTCCGGAAGTGATAAAATTATCAGTTTTATAGAATAACTAAACTTTCTTTAATTTAATTTAATTATATTATTTTGAATTTACAAATTAACATATAATTATTTAATGTAAACAAAACAAAATATCATCATATAGACAATGGGTAGAATTTTCGGCGCCAAAAAAAAAAAAAAGATATATATATATATATATATATATATATATATATATATATATATATATATAATTTTAAATAATGAATTTTTTAGCAAATTTTAACGAAAGATTTGAATAAAAGGATAGTGTGTGTATGTGTGTTGCGCGTGCACACACGTACACACATTCATACAGACATTTCCTAAAAATGTAGATTCCAACTCGTTATTCCTTAAAACAAATTTCTGTTACGTTTTTACGAAACTCGAAATTTTACTATTACGAAGTTTCCTCCTCTGTAGGAGGAAATAAAAATGGATACAAAATTATTAACAAATAAATGTATTAAAAAATGCACACTTGCTTCTGTAAAGTTAATTCTATTTATTTAAAAAAAAGTTGATATTACACATGTCGGAAGTGGCGGGGTCCGAGGCTGCAGCCCCCCCCCCCCCTAGACCTTCCCCTAAATCCAGGCCTGCCTATTTGATAAATAATTATCAGCTTTTTCGGAATGATTGATTTTGATCTTCTTATTTCGGTGATATTATTAATTTTGATCGTGCTGCGATTTTCAGTTAGTTAAGGTTTTTGCCTGGCAGAAAAAAATTCGACTCTGCTACATGCACATTTCGATTTTCAACTTCGGATGTGTTGAAAATCGCAGTTTGTTCTTTACACTAGGGAAATTTATTCACGCAGCTGCTTTAAATTAATCGTATTTGTAGTATTATTAGGGTGTTAAGTTCTATCTGAAATCGGTTTAATGTGAGAAATAATTATATCTGGTAGCTTGTTGACTATTATTACTTTTACGTATTTACCGGCATTGTCATCCGGATGATTTCTCGAAATTAGCGTTACATCTAGTATTAGTGCAACACCCTTTTTCTAAAAACTATGTCCTATCGCAGTTCATTCTACAATTTTTAAATTTTGGATGCTGCGGAGCTCGCAAAAACAAAAAATAACAAATAATTCCCGTGAAGAGAAGTCCGGCGAGAGCCTACCTCTTTTCTTTTTTGCGAGAGTTTCACTGTTGCCGCAACGTACCGTTGGTTTTTGTTTCCGATTTTTCGTCGAATACCTTAAAGAAAATTATAAATTTGCCAGATCTTTCGTGCTAATTATCGGACAAAGTTCATCTGACTTTTCTGGGCCGCTCCGGGGAATCTGCTGAAGCGATGCAAGTTTTATTTGCGCGGCAGACGTTAACTACTATTTATGTATATCTTCCGTCGGAAGAAGAACTTCCATCAACTGAACATTTCTTCCAGGCACATGTTCACAGCTAGAGTTCCGAAGTCGAATTACGACGTCTCTTTCAAGTCGCTTTTCATTTTTAAATGTTCTTCTCTGAAGGAAATATTTTACACTTTATGCCGCCACCCCGCGGAGAGAATCGTAAAGTTCTCTCGTCCTCTCGGAAGAAGTTTGCTGGAAAAGTTTCAATTGAAAATTGATGTCGGTGGCGTAACCGGGGCTATAGTTTGCAACAGTGTTACCATTCCATCGGTGCTTAATGCGAATTTCGGATTAAAAAACGAACTTTTCCTTCCACGCACTTCGGCTCCGAATTAAATGTAGTCGCACAGTTATCTCGTTTTATCTATTATCTGTCATTTCTCGCGCAAAGTCAACCGCTAAAACTTTATTTCGCGGCTCCCGAATTAGTAACGTTAAGCGGTATAGACAAAGGAAACTGCTAAAATGATCATCAGAGTCCTTTGCGATGATCGTTTACGATGATCGTTTACGATGATCGTTAGCGTCTGGTAATCATAGGAAATTCCGACAACTGGTTTAATCGGGAGAAATCAAAAAAAAAACAAAAAAAAAACTAACGACCGGAACGAGTGCTAGCCCGTATTGTCGTAAACAGTGTTACAATTGTATGCGAAAAACAAATTGGTTTTTGCACCTGTTCATTCAACTGTTTTGACACCTTTGTTTGTGAAATACCCTTGAAAATAGAAACACGTTCAATTTTAGCTTACCACTATTACTGATACACGCATCCATCGAAACTATGTATATCGAAACTATCGAACTATCAGATGCTGTGCAGTAACACCAAACCCCCCCCCTAAAAATCTCGTTTTTTAGCGTAAAACTCCAACACTACTTAAGATAGTATGGCATTTTTTTGGTCGTTCGTTACATTAGCGATTTCATTATTTTATCGCTATCCGTTTTCCGATTTATTAAAGATTTTTATGTAAATTAAAGTATTTTCGTGTTCGCATATTCTTCATTTAACCTCATACGTCAGTTTATTAATGATTTGCTGATTTCATACCGGATACAGGTAAATTAGTGGTTCCCGAAAATCGTTCGAACGATTCGCATTAACGCAGAATTAATAAACACAGACGCGTTTTTCGAAAAATATCTAGTCTGAATTATTTAACCAGCAATATGTATATGCCAACTTCTCGTCTTCTCTGTTGAGATGATTCGATTGCGCTATTCTTTCATTATTAATAGTTTTTATTAACCGGTATTTTCGAAATTAAATAATGATTTAAGTTTGCTCTTCGCATGTTTAAATAATATAATACCAAATGTAAATGAATCCATATGCCTTTTTGTTAATAAAGTAGCAATTTTAATAAATTAAACTAACTTTAGAAACTTTTTCAGGCATAATCATTAGTGAACAATATATAAATGGTCTTTAATTTTGATCGAGTATACTGTCTATTGTTAGCTGATGACAGGCTATTATGCCCGGAAACGTTTTTGAAGTTAGTTTAATTTATTAAAATAAATGTGTTACTTATTTTCCTTTATTATCGACGTATCTATTTATTTTATATTTATAATATATAATACTATATCTATTTATTTCATGTTCTGCTGATACTAAAGATTTCCCCCCGAATGTATTAATTTATATTTTAAGTGTTTTGTTTATTGCGTTTGTAATTTTATCGTTTTTGAAACCGATAAAGAAAAGTAAATTATGCACCGCGAAGTACGTTTCTGCGGATGGATTGTAGACTGCTTTACTAAATCACCATTTTGAAAATAATGAAGAAATTTAAGTATTTACCTATAACTTGAATAGGATGGTTCACAGTTAACAAACCTTCCCTAAAAGAACACTTGATGATTAACGAAAGATCAGCAAAATGTTCTTTCCGCGTTAATTCCGGATAATCGTCGTAGCCAAAAAGTTATTTTTATCGGTGAATTCGTTGCGTAGAAAGTGGTTGAATTTCAAGTTAAAATCTTAATCGCGATCTAACACCGTTCGATTTCTTGTATTTTTTAAAATTTTAAATCAACACAAAAAATTTGTCGAATTTCTACGTACTAGGTGATCCGGTGAATAAAAGGGAGGAGGAACACAAGGTGTTATTGATACAGGAATGCCGCGTCGTTTTCATGGCACATTAGTCTAATATATTAGAGTACAAACCCTATAATAATATCTTTATAGCTTTTAAACTTTTACAATTCAACTAATTTCCTCTTTCGTAGCCACTGTCAAATTCCTCGGGTTAATCTTTGATTCTAAACTTCCTTGGAAGCCTCATGTCTCCAACTTAAAACATAGTTGCACCAATTCTATCCCCATATTGAAATATCTGGCTCCAGATATAATATTAATGCTAAATTCCTCTTTAATATCTACAGATCGCTGATCTTATCAAAAATCCATTACGGGTGCCAGGTGTACTTCCAGCCAGCAAATCTCTATTGAAACCCTTTGATCCTGTACATCACTCCGCATTCAGAACAATTTTCAGAGTGCATCGAACCACTCCAGCTGCCAGCAAGGACGTTTTATCCGGTTGCTCTTCCTACTTCCGAAAATATTTCATATTGCGAAATATGTACCATCATTTCAGCTACACACAAAATCTCCCCCTAAAGTTTGAGCATCATCCCCTTGAACCAAACTTTCCGGGCGACCTACGAAAATTACCAACGCCCAGCCCCAATATCACTATCCCTCCTTGGATCACCTTCCAGCTAACTATTGACCTACCGCCGAAACAAAATCCAAATACAATAAGTCCCCTTTATAGAGTGGAAATGGCAGCGAGGAAATTTAATAAGTATCCGAACCACCTAAATTACTACACTGATGAAGCTAAGGCAGTTGGCGAGGCAAGTCCACTGGCCGCAGCCTGTGCATTCAAAGGTCACGCATCTCGTACGAAACCCGACTCGGTGATGCTTGTTCCGCATTGGATGCAGAACTATATGCAATTGCACACTGCTTCTACCACATCGTTACAATTCACACCAGAGCCAGTGATTTTTTCTTGGTTACTGATTCCCTCCAGTTTTTAAACATGTTTAAGGGCCAAAAATACAACAACCCGCTAGCACTAAAAATATACCACTACTTGTACCGAGATGGTATCTAATAGACAGTCTCACGTGTTGCTGCTGTGGGTTCCTGGGCACATTGGAGCGCCTGGTAATGAGAGCGTCGATGGAGCAGCACGTTCTGCCTTGCTCTCGTCAATGCCAGAGGACGCGGAGCTACCGTCATCAATTGCATATACATTCTTAAAGACGCGCGAAAACCAGTGGAAAACTGAATGGGCAGCTGCTACAACATTCTTAAGAATCATTAAGCCCACAGTTGAATCATGGAATAGCCACCGGAAGGATCATCCCGATACGACTTTAAGATCCTCAGCCGGCTGCGAATCAGCCACATCGCCATTTCCCATAAATACATAATCGACAAGATGACGCCTCCGGCTATGTACCCCGTGTACGGCAGACAAGCGTACCGACAGTTTCTCATATACTGCTTATCTGCCAAAAGTTTACGATATTACAAAAACAACTAAAGAGCACATCCTCTCAAATGAGGTAATTGCCCATCGCTATGATTATTGCTTTTCGGTAGAATGAGCGGCTTAACTCAGCATGTTTAAATGACCCCCCCCCCCACCACCACCACTGTATGCTGTAATGACCATAGTAGTTACATACAGCACATACAATCCGCTTCCAGAGTTAAGTCTATCAATTTTGTACGTCCGTAGTGATCGTAGGTAACCATGGTGCGACGAAAAATCTGGCTTTACCCATCTTATTTTATCCCGTATCAAAAAGACAAATTCAAATATAATCTTCATCGTCGTCTCGAACGAAGAAAAGTAAAACAGCGCGAAGATTTTGCAATTTTTTCTCTAGGTTTTTTGATTTGCGGTAACGAAAATTTTGGAGAATTTTTCCTGTTTCTGAAGACTGCAGCTACATACTTGTGCATTGATCAATAAAAGGATCGACTGAAGTAAGTTGAAATGGAATTATTTTTCCGTAATAAAATTTTGAGTTTCACTGGCTTTTGCCAGCACGCCTCGATATTGTTGCGATCTGTTTACTACAATATTGAAATCGTTTGAAGTTAATTAAACGCGTTTAACTGTTCATTTGTACGTTTATAATAAAATGGATGTATTTTAGCAAACTAGATGGTTTTAGATTATCGCAAGGCTAACGATAGTTCGGAAATGTTTACTCTAATCGGAATTTTTAGTTTTTTTAGAAAGACGTTTTCCAGCTCACTTTAAAAATGATTCGATCCGTTTTTGAGTTGTTGAAAAAAGACGAAAAAAGTAACATTAAAAATTTCACCAAATTTTAAAACTCGCTCGCCGTCGAATAGACATTTTGGAACGCCGACTTTTTTCGCAAACGATAAATTCGTACTTAAATTCGTACTTCGAGCAAGGCGGTTCGCAAAGAGAAATTTATTAAATCGGAAAAAGTTTATGAGCAGAAAAATTTAAGAGCGCTTCTGTACGCAAACGGCCGTGCAACGGAATTTTCCTTACATTTTTCGTTTGATGTGTTCGTTTCTTGGGTAATGTTTCAAACACTCGTAAATGTCGAAATTATTATTTATTTATTGACTGTTAAGAAAAATGGGGGGGGGGGGGCAAAATTAATCCGATTAAAAACAAAAGCAATTTGTTTTTTTCGACAGGGGGTTGCGATAAATTGATCCAGTCGTATGATTCTGTGATAATTCTTGACAGATTTTCGACGAATACGGTGACAATATGGAAATGCTTATAATTCTCCAGTAAAATTATGCGGCCGATATTTAATTTAAAAAAAATTACGTCTTAATATTTGCGACGAATTAAAAGTCCAAGAGTCAGTCAGCAAGACGTTTCCTTTTCAAGTTTTAAATTGTAAAAGTAAAAGGCCGGGTTTGAAGCACTTGGCGTTAAATCATATTTTTTTTTTTTAAATTTTGGGCACGTCAACAGTCCAGGTTTAGTTCGTTACAGAAATTCTGCCGGTGTTGCTACGCAGCTTCACTTGTGTTAAATGTTTCAAGTATCGACAATATAGAAGAAATTCAAATTAACGCATAATGATTATTATACGAGCTATCGTATTAAATGAATGCAATGAACTCCGACCATCGTCGCTGCAAATTTCATTACAAAAGTTTCTCAGCGATAGATTATTCATTTCCGCATTAATTAAATTCACTTCGTAAGAACTTGAACGTCATTTTAGAACATTTCTTCGAATTGCATATTATACGGGACCGGTCTCAATTTGCAATGTGTCCTATCTTCCATCCAGCAACGTATCCACCTTATTTTATGCCGCATTATGTTTTGCTGCTGCGAGAAAGACATTCAATGATCTCTGAGAAAAGTGCATTATTACTCGAATACGATGTAACCGACAGTCGTGTGTCCATAGCTATAAATCTTATGACCTGCGCACTGATTGAAAGTAATTCTCAAAGCACATTCGTTGTAAGTTTCGCAATTAGTGGTGAACCGACAGTGGGTTTCGGTGCTAAACACGGACACCGAATACCACAAATCTCTCCACCTCTTTTAATATAAACAGAAGTGTGTGTGTGTGTGTGTGCGTGTGTGTGTGGGGTGGTGGTGGCGGGGGGTAGAGGGGAGGTGGAAGATGCGACAGCACTGAACACTGCCGTTTAAGAAATGACCGATGGTATTTTTAAGGCAATGTTGCCGGAGTTAACTAAGCGATTTATCATCGGTGCTCACTAATTTTGCAGCATTTTCGTTTTTAAAATGGACATACGAAAAAACAGTTTCCGCCGAATAAAAACTGAAAACTTCCTTCGACCGAGCAACGAGAAGTTGTCCGGTAAATCACACTGGTATTTCTGAAAGGAACAGTATGTATAGACACAGTCCGGCTAGATGAAATCACTGCCATGTTTTCATATCTGGTGTGTCTGTAACGAGGAAAATACGATTTATTTTTTTTAACGCCGAATACGTTATACGAATGAGGGGGGGGGGACCTTCGTGAAAATTTTTATCAACAGATGAAACGGAAGGTGTAAGATTATAAACATAAAATAAATCTCGTAGCGAGGAAAAAAATAAGTATAAATTATACTTTAAATATTTAATTTATTAAAGTGTAATTTTCGATTATTTTTGTTTTTTGTTATTGGGGAATTTATTTATTTTACATATTTATAAATTTCGACGAACAAGCTACTCTTCTTTTCATTTAAATGGTAAATTGTCAGGACCGTTACTTGTTTAATAAAAAGACCAACCAGAATGTTATTGAAATAACAAAAGATATAAACTATTAAGAACATTACTGAAACGAAAATTAATGAGATTAGGCATATTTAGTGGAAAACCGATATTCTGCTGGAAGAGTTGAAACGTGAAATACTTCCTTACGTCGATGCATTTTATGCAATAGAAGGCGACTGCGAAGAACGAAATGACTGAATTTTTATTTCAGAAAAATTTGTTTAATTTTGAAAAAGAGCAAATTGGTCTTGAATAATAATTCTTCGCGTGCGTCTTTAACGCGTTGTCATAAAAATATTTCACGCTTCAATACCGGATCCGGAGGTTTTTCCAGTTTGTGGATGTCTGTTGTATTTGAAAAGTCGCTCAAGTCGAGAAACTGCTATTTTTTACCAGAAATTTTCCGGGCTTTTTTTTTTTTTTTTGATAGCAATGAACGCGAGGATTAAAAAATAAAAATAGAAAGGAATTAGAAAATTCTACTTAGTCAACTGGTCAATTTTTTTTTTTTTTTTGCATTTCCGACACATTCAAATTAAACCGAACCCTGCGTCATTATTACTTTTATTTATTTTTTTTGTGTGAGCTCGTCAACCACCCTTAAACAGAAATTGAAGATTGAAAGAAGAGTCAGTTATATTTTAATCCGTTTGGATATTGTTAATGTAAAAGAACAAACGGCAGGAATAACGTGAGTTCAGAAAGCAAAAAAAAAAAGAAAAAAAGAGGCACCATAAGGAGCGGGAAGATTAAGTGTTGACTAATTGCAATACAGAACGTTCAACAGAAAGAGATTGAACAAACAAGAGAGTGTTATTAATTAAAAAATAGGATAGTGTGCAAAGCTAATGAAAAGCAAAAACAGAAGAAAGGTAGTGGATTGTAGTCTAAGAATGTAGGCAAATAATGGAGAAAATAACAGAAAAGCAAAGCGGAGGAAACAAAAAAAAAAACCACGGATTAGCAGGAAGGTTGAACGGATAAAAAAAAATGAATCGAAAAAAAGAAAGAAAAATATGCGACCAAAATCCGAGATGAAATTTTTTATACAGCGGAAGGAGATTAGAGGAATTTTTCTTAAGAGACGGGAAGAAGGAAAAATCCGAGTGCCAAGGAATTAGCCGCTTCATCAACAAGGGTGGCCGAATGGCTTGGAACCGACAGTAAGTGAATGCGAAAAGAGTGTAGATTGGTGAATGTGGTGACTATAATAAAATTGAAGGAAATCAGAAATCACGATAAAATTAAAAGTGATCAGAGCAAATGGAAATAGTGAAATGCCGGATAGTTAATTAATTTTATGAATTTTGGAACCGGAAGGTGGAAGAGAAAACGATTCGGATAAGTTAAAATTTTGGTTAAAGATGAAGCATCGACATTGCTCTCTTCGAACCATTAGTATAACCACGAGGTGAGATAAGAAGGAAGTGCTGTGGAATTTCGACCTTGTAGAAGAAATTTCGAAAGTGCAAAATAAACACCTTAGGAGGCCGGCAGAGTTCGGCGAAGTTGAAGGAAAATCGGGATTTTCCTAAAAACGTCAATTTTCAGAATCGGAAAGATAGCAATGAAAAAGAATAGAGAAAACCCGAATAAGAGACGTTCAACGAGAAAATAATGGACTGAATAAGATCTATGGACTGGGATGACGTATTGGATTCAGTAAGAGCTGTTGAAATCGCGGAGCGGATTTGAGGCAAAGTCGAGGGCAACAATTTTGGATTACGCGAGACCTGGAAGCACAACCGAAAAGGAAAAACAGTGTACTGAAATTTGGAATGAAATAAAAATATCACGATCACCGACCAATTGTACGGCTTTGAGTAAGTTTTGGACATTGACGAGGAGGAAAGATATTTTTGCTTGTTGCTTCCTTCCGACGTGTGTTAAGTGTTTCTGAATATGTCCCGTGTATGACTTCAAATAGTACTCTTCCGTCTCGGTATTAGCGATAAATCGGTTAGGTTTGCCCATCCACGGATTTAGTCGATCATCTACAATTCCGACCGCATCTCCATCCGATTCTCGGTTCATTCGTTTTCGTAACCTCCCTCGAGACTTTGTTTTGTTCACAAGAATTTTTTCGCTTTCGGATTATTCGGTTCTTTCAATAGCCCGCTTTAAAATATCCCTCCTGACTTTAAATGTTCATTCGGTTGAAAATGCCTCCAGTTCAAGATCCTCCACTTTAATTTGCTGTGTCGCGATTTATATTTTTAAGGTTTCTCTCGCCGTGAAAGGCTTAACATCGAGTAAAAACTTTCAATTAAACCCGTAATAAAAGGAAAAAAAAACCCCAAAAAATCCGATTGCACTACAGTCGATGAACGCTTTGGCACCGTCATAAATTGAACACATAACGCCCACCAGATTCATATCCATTCGCTATAGAAACTAAAACATTATAAAATAGAGAAGGCCAATTTCTGTTCCCCTCTGTGAGTCACGCCGAATATTCGAGTATGCCTAGATTCTAATCGACACGCTGTTGCGATAAATTTGTGACGTAGATATGTTTTCCCTCCATCATCATCATCTTCACCATCATCATCATCATTATCATCATCATCATTATCATCATCATCATTATCATCATCATCATTATCATCATCATCATCATTATTATCATCATCATCATCATCATCATCATCCGCAATTATTAGTGTATAGTTACGTGTTTGTATTGTGAAAGAGTTGTTTTACGAAACTGTTATAGAAACTTTTTTCTAAATTCTTGTAACTGTGAAAGGTAAATTTGAATCTTTGTGAAATAAATGGGATAAATACCGAAATGACTCCCTCTCTTTCAAACATTTAATAGTGCAAAGAGAGGAAATAAATTTATAATTTCTTTTTTTTTGGGCGCGCTAGCGGCTTTGACCCAACAAGGACAGAAATTATGGAAAGGGTTAAATAGAGAGACGATTAGAAATAGAGCTTAGAAAAGATTGGAGTACAGCGATTATACCTGGAGATGGAAAGAAAAGGACAAAGGAAGAATTATACGGAGCAGGAAGACCCAGTGCCAAGATTTTAGAGTAGAAAACAGAGCGCTCAGAATTAAGGGCAAGGCATTCAAAGAAGATGTGGTTTGCATCAAATATGAGAGGAGAGATGGAACTATGAATGGGACAATCGGGAGAGGAGGACAGGGAAAAACGAAAACTTGAAGAGAGTAGAAAGGAGTGATTAAAACGTAGTCTGATTAAGGAAACGATCGCGGAGCGTTCATAAGAATAGGATTGAAACCACGGCTGTAAACAGGGAACCGCCTGAATTAGAAGATAATGGGAGGCGGGTTATTACATCTATATATTTCACCCATTTTTTGTTTCGCCTCTGAATGTTTCGTTTTGAGAAAACCGAAATTTTGTCATTTTACAATTTCCGATAATACGATGTAAGAGTCCGTTTTATTTTCATTGTCATTCTAGATATTGTTCTTATCCTACAGTCCGATCCTGTGTTCTTGTTGTTCAAATTTACCACCCGGAAACGTCGCTGAATTGATATATACATATATACATATATTTCTTTTTTTTTTGTATATTAATTGATACGAGGTTTGACAATTGTATTCGTAGAATAGCTTCATAGCGCGACTTGCGGTAACACACTGCAATGGCTCGCTGTCTCGTTGGAATGAGAGGATTTTTTCTGAGTCAGTGTTTTCATAGCGCTAGCACGGATATCATCTCGCGTTTTGTGATCGTTGGAACAGAGTAAGATTTTTACACGTGTCGTGAAAATGTGCGATGTAAATGCTGAGCAATGTATCTTGATCAAATTCTTAGTCAAACGCGGAGTAAAACCGCCGTCGGAAATCCTCGTATAATAACAAGACGTGTTTAAGGAAGATCCCATATGAAACAACCGACTCTGTTTTTAATTAGGCTAAGCGGTTTAAAGACGGTCGTGAATCAGTCGAGGACGATCCGCGCTGTGGCAGTCCTTCTATCGAAAAATGTTGAACGTGTGCGCATGCGCGTGCTCCAGGACCGTCGAGTGAGTTGTCGAATGTTAGAAGAAGAGTTAAACATCAACCGCGAGACCATTCGGCAGATTTTAAATAATGATCTAGGGATGCGTAAACTATGCGCCAAGATGGTTACAAAACTGTTCACAGCCGAGCAAAAAGAGCTCATCCGTCTGTCAGGACATGACTGATCGAATTGACGCTGAAGGAAACCAGTGGATGTCGTCCATTATCACGGGGGTATTCGAATATGACTCTGAGACCAAGAGATAGAGCATGCATTGGGTGGAGAAGGACAGGAAGCGTCCGAAAAAAGCTTGCATGTCCAAATCAACAGTCAAGTCTCTACTGATCGCTTTCTTCAACATCAACGGCGTCGTTCATCACGAATACGTTACCGCAGGCCATATATCAATGCAGCATTCTACGTCGAACTTTTGAAACGGTTAGTTGTGTGCTACATCACGACAACGCTCCAGCACACTCGCGTCCTTCGCAGTACGTCAGTTTTTGACGCTCCGCAGCATCCCCTCCCCTACAACCCAGACCAGGCTCCGTACGACTTTCATTTATTCCCTCAACTCAAAAGTTACTTGAAAGGAAACCGATACGACGGCATTACCAAAGTCCAAAATGTCACGACGAGCGTCCTGATGAACCTATCTTCGGGGTGATTTGCGGGGTGCTTCCAAAAATGGGCCGAGCGTTGGCGGCGGTGCAATGACCTCGGAGGAGACTACTGTAAAGGTGTTTAGAGTAAGTTTCCTCTCCCCCTATTTTTATGTTACACCTCGTATATTTCATTTTCTTATTATTTATAACTGTAAGAAATACGACTGAATCTACTCCATTCAAATACTCCGCTCTATTTTAATTATTACTTTCCATCGCAAAATATTGAACTTTTCTGAAAAGCGGACTTTTTTGCATTTTCAAAAATAGATTATTATTTACTAGTACATTTTCCAGAAGAAAAAAAAAAAAAACAGTATTTGGGACGGTAAACTAATAACAGTTTAGAAATTATAATGCAATGAATTCTTGTAGTAATCATTATTCAGATCTTCTTGAAATTCGGTACTACATATATTGCTTTTTCTAATACCCTTTTTCTCTAGCTGAAAATGGGATATTTTCGAAAACGTATTTGCAGAATACTTTATTCGAGACTTCAATTTTTTTTTACATATATATATATATATATATATATAGAACGCGAAGGTATTTTTATATAAGAAATACACATTATTATTTGTCACATTTATAGGAATTCAAATTCTACAAAGCACCCCTATATCTTTTATTTTATTTTTTGGCCGAACAAGTGACGGTAATATTTTTATTTCCGTTGGCAATTCGAACTGCAATTATGATAATCGGTTTCGCTCCCAGCGTGGTACTGTTGAAAGTAGCGCGTTAGGATCCCATCTTTTTGCCGTCTCTTTTCTTTCTTTTATTTTTGTTTTTCTTTTGTCCACCCATAAAATTGTCCTGATGCTGACGACAGACCGATTTTTGGTAAAACAATAAAACGACCAGCCGGTAGGTGTGTAATTTAACCATTTTTCTGTGACGAATGGGAATTGTGCAAAACCGGAATTCCCTCTTAAAATGTACCTAATGCCGCCATTCTCGTGTGATACGAAAACTGAAAATTCCGGTGCACCGGTAACGTTTTTTCGCTCGCTATTTACACTAGTTGAATTACACCGTGATCGATGGTAATTGACGAGCAATTGTTCGGTTAAAGTTAATTTAACCGCCAAGTACCTGGCGTAATTTAATCCGAACGCACTGAGCTCGGGCGGTTTTTTTCTGAACACTTTTTCGTTAATATCGGAACACTTTCGCAATAAGTAACACTGTCGACGAGTAGGCAGAAAGCGGAATTTTCGTGATATGTTAAAAGCGGAAAGTGTAAGTTACAGAATCGGATACGGGAATTCTAAAGACCTGTTGCTATAGTTTCCAAGTACGAAAATATTTTCAATATCCATTAAACCTCTCATTTTTCGCAAAATTCGAAAATGGTCAAAGTGTAAGAGAAAACAATATTTAACCATCAGAAAAAAGTTAATACAGTAAAGTACCGACTATCCGAAAATCGCTTATCCGAAATGGATGTTTTAACGATTTTTTAATACATATTTAAGGTATTTAAGATTTTTAATATGTACTTACATAATTACATATACGTACCATAGGCCTACATGATACTACATTCGAGTTTTTATTTTTCATTACAACATATTACATTACTGCAGTTTATTAAATTTCCTAATTTTCAATGTTTTTCTTCTATATGTTAAATACGTATTATAATGTTTCTATAAATACATGTGTAATGCTGCTATAACGATTATCGATTATCCGAAAAAATCGTTTTTCCGAAATTGTCAATCCCTGATTATTTCGGATAATCGGTACTTCACTGTATATCCTAATTGTGAGATTTAGTGTACTTCATTGAATTTCGCGTTTTTTTTGTTTTTTTTTTTTTCATAAATAACCCACAAGCTCTTCTCCTCCAGAGATCCACGAAAAAAAAAATAAAAATAAATAAATAAAAGAATAATAAATTACAATTTTTTTACATGCATTAAGAGAAATAATTATTCTTTGAAATTGTCGTATAAACCGGATTGTAAAATATTAGCCTTTTTAAAAGTGCAACGAAAACAACGGGAAACAAAATTAAAACGAACAAATAGAGGGGGGAAAAATACGAAAAAAAATGTTGACCCTGTCGTTTTCTGTATAAACACGCAGAAATTCGTTTCCGATTGGGAAAAATAAAAAAAAAAAGAAAAATAGAACACAATTTTTACGTTATAAAAAGTGCTGTAATCTATTTCTCCGACGATCTAGACCAAACGTTCAATTTAACGGGGCCCGGAGATTTCTTACTACTACTGACATATTTTTCAAAGTACACACCTACACATACAGATTTTCAGAATTAACGTACGGATAGGCCTAGAAATGAACATTAAAATAAAATTTACGACCAGGGTGGTCTGCAGGAAGCGTATGGTTGCAAATAACTCGTTGGCAGGTAGAGATGTATTTTTACAGAATAAAATTATTTTCCATTTCCGGATTGTGTTTAGCTTTCTTTAAATGGAACGAAGACCGATTTTAAAAAAGATAAATACCTTTTTCCACACAACGGTTGGTTTAAAACTGAAAATGTTAAAAATTATTTTTACGTCGATACTGAAATATAGTCGTCAGCCGGTACGCAGTTCTAGTATATTTTTTTTATATTTTAATGCCCCTCTAAAGTCGTTTTTTTTTTTTTTTTTTGTTTTTAATTTTCTTTCTTGTTTATGTGAGTACCATTTATGTACACTGATAGCACTAATAATAATCAGTCAGAGATAGAAAGCGAATATTTTCGTTTTACAGACGATGGGTGGAATTTGTGTTTAAAGCCCAAAACAAAAAAAAAAAAAAAAAAAATCGTTTTGCCAACCGTGGAAAATTTTTTGACTAGGCAGCTGTAGAATTCTGTACGAAAAAGCCGCATTTTATTCGCCAGCTATTAGTGTTAAATTTCTGAGTTTTTACTCGTTGCTGATAGATTTTAATTCCGGCAAAATGCGTGTCTACGACGTAAATGCCGGACACATACGGGTGCATTCTCAAAAGCGGAATTCTATTAGCTGTTTCAATCAGCGTTTTCCCGATTATCATCAGCAACGTTGTTACGCGTGCAAATTTAACATTTACGGTGATAAAGGTTAGAAAGGTTTTTATCCTATTATTATCCACGGAGTGACCGAGTTTCAGTTATATTATCACGCTGTTATTCTTATTGAAGTATTGAAATTAAACCAGGCACACTCCGCCAAGTCAGGACTGGAAATTAAACAGTGACTGATAAATTTTTATTGCCGTGGTATTTACAACCGCCATACGAATATCGCGAATAAATTTTACCACGAATCAAAATTATCCCCCCCCCCCTCTGTTTTCCGTTTGCTCTTTACCATCGTAAATAAGTATGGATAAGCGTGCTATTTTTTATTTACATAAACCCTAAATACTAAAAACGAAAACTCTGTTCGCTTGCGCTTGCTCGAATTTTCCAGATGTTGCCTGATCGATTCCTATAGTCCAGCAATTCCCGATGCGAGAAACACTAAAATTGTCCGAAAAAATCAGTTGCATATACACGTATATGCAAGAATTTTTTATTAATAGTACGCCCGGTGATACAGCTTTGCTGCGATCCATTCTTAACTTTCAGATCAATCAATGTATTATTGAGTTTCGCCCGATAAATTCAGCTATGCCCTTGACACATCACTTTGTATACGTTATATCTTATGTTTAAAAAAAGTGTAGAAGCAGCTCTCTATTCATTAACCTGAAATATTATTCTATCATCTGTGTACAATTCTACAACGTCGACTTGTGTATATTATTGATTGCTAACACATCGTTTAAATATCGCGAGTAAAATATTTCACCACATGAAACGAAGACATAATATAATACATCATTATCTGTCTTCAATTATTCACCGTGGTAAATTTGCATCCAAACTATGAGCCTGTAAATCGCAATGTGTCTATCCTACAATAAACTTAGTGCTTGAAGCAGATAGCGGTAAAGGTAAAGTTTATTATCTGTTTTAAATGAATTTAAAATATTACCAATTTCACTTATTATTACAACTTTAATTACCTTATTCTGAAGTGAATTTAAGATAACTGTTTACTTAAGTACGGTCAGTTCCTTTTGCTTTTCTTTTCTTCGCATTACACTAGTGTCGTCATTTTTTTCGCGTATTGTTTCTAGTTCATCGACACGGATATTTGTCTGACGCGTGTTGTTAAATAACAACACTTTTTTTTCATAATTATTTTCGTTATTTCTAAAATGGCGTCTTCTTATTTATTTACGTTATGTTATCGTTAATTGTAAATAGCGTCTCCTTCATTCGTATGTTTTGTTGTTATTTAGATTTTAGTTTGTTCATCTGTTGCTATTTTCCACATTTTAAATTAGTTCAAATTCAGTAAAATCTTAACAAAATGAATTTGTCGGCACTTAAGAGTAAACCCTTACGGTAAAACATTTTTCTCATTATCTTGTCAGCAGTTTTGGTCCAAAGTTTATTTTTTTAATCGATGTAGTATTTGTATCAAAAAAAAAACAAGAAGCAAAATGTGGCTACTTAATTTTTTCACTATGGCTGTTGTTCGGCATATATATTTTGGTTCTGTTTTTGTGCCCCTGTTTTTTTTTGTAGCCGAATGAATCAAAAACAAAAAAAAAGAAAGAATCACATTAAAAACGACGTTCATGAAATAGTTAAACGACTCCTATATTTTACGAACTGTTGTATTTTTTTCTATATTGTACTGGTGTTTAGTGGCCATGTTAACCATAAATTTAATATTAATTTAGCGGCTCGAATTGGGCCTAAACTGACGTGTGAGAATGTGTAAGTAAGAAGATATATATGTATATATATATATATATATATATATATATATTCGTTCGTTAGCTCGATTACGAGCGTCGAGACTACCTATCTATATAATCTAGCTGTACCGAACAGGTAGAGTTCTTGGCAATTGCTATATGCAACGCTAGTGGATCGCTCAGCTGGGATAAGTCCGCAACAATCGGAGTATCCTCCCAGGGGAGCTCAACATACTGATGTGTAAAGTCAGAGTTCCAGTTAATTCTCTTTTCCTTAAGAAGGGATAGTACACTGGGGAGGGGATCGTTTGGAAAAGACGATAGTGGGATTCCTAAATTATCGCTGCGGTGTAGCTTAGCTTGGTACTAGTGAAATAAATCTCTGAATTGATACGAGTTTCGGATAACCGTAAAGGGTGGGATGCCCGCTAGTGAGCAGATTTCCAACGACGGCGACGTCCTATGCTCTCCCAAGATAATGCGTATAGCAGTATGATTGATTATGTCAAGCGAGATAAGGAGTGCTTTGTTTGATGAGGAATAAACTTGGCACTCATAGGTGAATTTACTTAAAGTGAGAGATTTGCACACAGTTAGCAGGAGCTTAGGATCTATCTTGTATTTCGGATCTGACAGACATTTTAGTACATATTCAAGGATTTCATTCGTTTATTCTTAAGATGGTGAATGTGATGTAACCGGCACAGTTTTTCATCAAACACAAGACCCAAGAATTTAATTTTGTGGAGCAACGGGAGTGGTGAATTCCTTAGGAAGAGAGTTATGTCGGAATCGGGATGACACAGGCGTCTCTTGTGAAATTTCACACATACGGATTTTATCGGTGAGAATTCCAGGCCATTGTTATCAGCCCATATTTCCAAGTTATTGATTGTTTGATTGAAGGATTGATCTTGCATTGGACGGAAGGTTAGAAGGAAGTGATATATACTAAGATCATCAATATATAAGCGGGCTGTAACTGGAGGTCGTATACAATCTGCCTTTATGTATAATATAAATAATGTTACGCTAAACGCTGAGCCTTGCGGTGTACCATTTTTAATAAGGAAGGAGGACGATATTTTAGAGCCAAACCTTACTCGGATCGCCCTATCAGAAAGAAAGTTAAGGATAAAATTGCCCATATTTCCGCTGATTCCGGCGTTCTTCAGCTTAGTAAGCACATCGTATCACCATACGTGGTCGAAAGCTTTTTCTAGATCAAAAAAGACCGAATATAAGTATTGCTTTCTATTTTGAGCTGTAAGTATCTACCTTCGTAGGCTCAGAAGGTGCATAATTGCAGTATTATTTTAAAATAGAAGGAGTTATGAGTGAAAATAACGCTGCAAATTGGATGAGAATACGTGGAAATGATCTAGGTTCGCCGGGAAACTGCGAAAAATTGGCGGCTCGGGCGATATTATCAAAAAATCCTGGCCACTAATTGACGTACACAGTACAAAGTGGGACTAGTATGTAAAATGAACAAAAATTCCAAGCGTCCTGTTAATGTAATCAGTAGTCTCGAAAGTGTTAATAGTATATACGACACCTTATAGAAATTCATCGATTGCGAACTTAAAAATGTTCATTTGACAATCAACGAACATTTCGAAAGAAGCGGCACAGTGTTTAGCTCTACAAAGTTGTGTGGTTATACATTTCAGTGGCGTAATGTCACTTTCATTCCGGGCAATTCAACGTGTCCGCGAAGAACGAAATAGTAGGCGCGTATTTCCATGTTGTTTACACTGGAATCATAAAAAGCATGAAGAGCAACATATCTGTTCAAGTTTTTATCGCTTTATTACCTTTTTTTCTTTTTCTTTTGCTTTTATACTTAACGACTACGTCGCTTTGCATCGCTGATAGACGCCTATTAGTCGTTCGCTGCTTTTGGCAATAATCGTGTTTCTTTAGAATAAAATATTTCGCCGACTAAAAGAGTTAAACTTCTCACAAAAGAAAAAAAAAAAAAAAAAAAAATATCCAGCGAAACAATCGACTTTTCTGTCTGCGGCCGCTGCGAATTTTATTTATTTTTTTATTGGCCTGACAAGAAACCCCACTTGGCCATTATTAAGTTAATATAAACACGAAACTAAACAAGATTGTTTTTACTTCTATGATTACGGGGATAGGAAAGATTAATGAACACGCATGGATAGGATGCCACACCATCTATCCAAGTTGTTCGATTAAAATTAATATTACTCCTTACGAAATATAAAGATATCAAGCAATCATGGCCGTAAATGTGTTAGCATCATCCACGAATGCCAGAATAGAATAATTGGGAGAAAAAAAAACTAACCACACCGAGTCCCCGAGGCAGACTGTATTCTGCAGTTCGACTGAGCAGAAAAAACACGGAATACAAATTAATACTGTAAACGATAATGTTCAGTACTTTAAAATAGTAATATTCGTTGCAATATTCCTAAGTTTAGGGCTGGAATTTTATTAATCCGTACCGACCATCTTGGCATGTTACAAGGGGCAATTTTTGGCACGGAACATGCTTTAGCCGTGACATAACTAGCAGAAAACGTCACACTAAAGTGGAACGGTTGCACGGGAGGTAAATAAGAATACAGACTTTTCTTCTAGTTGTCTTAAGTCGGTCATGTTTGGACTGCGCTCCGACGAAGTTCGTCTGTCATGGTGGTGATTGCCGTTCATGAACGTCTATGTGTAAATGTGCTAACTAGAATGGTGCATTTCCAAAAAAAAAAAAAAAAAAAAAAAAGGATATAAAACTGTTGCCGAATGAATGTAAAAAACGTGATTACGTAGAAGTATTGAAAAATAGGGTTTTGATGAAATGTACGAAATAAAGGAAACAAAAACTTTTGACGAATGAAATAAAGCATTGAAATTACGCAACAATCCGTGGAAATGAAAGAAAACATTTAAATTACGCAAATCTCTCTCTGGAAAAAAACAGTTTCTAACGACAGGTACAATGCAACTGTACTTTTATCAGGGGATATCTACGTTCATATCAAGAAACCTGGAAATTGGCGGTTATTTCGGTTCATTTTTTTTTTTTTTTCAGTTTTATTTAGAACTAGGTATGGACCGGCCTATTCTACAGCGAAATAAGTATAATTGTAGCGATGAAAGAGTAAATATTACCTGAACTGATTTTCGATATGTTGTTCTTGTTCTTCGGTAAGCGTTATATCGATGTGTATTTTGTAGAACTTTCTGGCGATTGATTTTAAGCTTCCCAGTAATAGATACGCCAGTGCCGGTCTGTCGGTAGTAAAGTGTAACTCGAGGACTTCCGGACATAGACCGAATTTTTTGGCCCTCCTATCTTGGGAGCCGATTGAGTCTTCAACCGATGATTCATTGCTATTTCTTCTGACGGTGCACACGAAAGCTGACGTGCTCTAAAAGTAAAAAGTAATAATAACATGCTTTATCAGTTTTGGAGTTGTTTTGTTGGTCATACAAAAGTTGGTCCATAATGCAATGAATAGGGTGCATTTGATTGACGGATTATCGTTAGGGTGAAGCGAATGGGCTAAAGAAAACGTTCGTATCGAGTATAGTCGATAATTTGCGTCAATTTTTACCTGTTGCCTAGAATGTAAAGGGAAAATTGAAGAAAAGGTGAAGATGTATCTCTGAAATGGTTGAACTTTTTCTACGTTGCAGTTTTGTAGCGTAATTATTTCTTCAAACAAATTATTATTTTTTCTTACTGCTATTGCTAGAGCTGTGTCTTTTTCAAATGATTCATTAAATTTTTAGCACGTCGGTGTGAGTCCCCGATTAAAACTAATTACGGTTAAATTAAGTGGAATCATTGCACATGTCATATTATCAGTACAAATAGATTGAGCTTCCATATTGGGCAGGAAACTATAATACCATTTTTCGCATGCGTTACACATTTAAAAGATCCAAAACTATGAAGACAAATTCGAATGTTGTCTATCCGTACATACCATCTATTCGCTTAACGAGAAGAATTAAGATGAAATATTATACACTGTCATATATTTATCAAAAATATTAATGTTCACAAATCGGGTTATTTAAATTTTTTTTTTCTTTTTTTGTTTTTATTTATTTATTTTTTTTTGCTTCCTTCGAAACATTTCGTAACATAATTATTTTCCGTTTTTTTCTAGTAAAAGTTATTTCAAATACGCTTTTGAAGCGAATATTTTTTTAAAATTATTTCGAGGTGAAAAGTTATACTATTAAAATGAAGTAAAGTGTATAGGAAATATAATGACTTTTCTCTTTTACTTTGTTCACAGAGTTTCACGATATCACTCGCAAAAAGAGAAATTCTATTGATCGTTATGTGTATTATGCCGCAGTTAACTACGGATATTATTAATAACTCAATCTTGTTAAATAGAGCTATATATTTTTTAATATTTAGGTTAAAATTTAAATATAAAAGACGACCTCGAAATAATAAAATATATTAATAATTATAACATACTCAATAGCGCCGAAACGTATTACATTAATAAATTTAAAGATAACTTAATTAATAATAATCTTATAATTAATAATAACCCGCTTTATAAAATTAAATATTCATGACATATCGATATATTACATTAGATTTAAGAAGACAAATACGTCATCGTTTCAATTTTTAACTTTAATTATTAACGCCAAGAATATGGAGCAAGTGACTCCGAAACATGTCGGCACGTTTTAATTTTTAATTTAAAAATAATTTCTGTTTAATAAAGATTTTATATTGTTCAATAAAGAGCTGTATATATTTTATTTGCTGGAGAAATTAAATAATCGCAAAATTAGATAAATTACTTATTTTTATTATTATTATTATTTATTTATTTATATATTCATTTTTTTGGGGTGTAATGGCTGTACCGATTAAAATTTAATTCCATTAAACTACTTTTATGAAAAATAATATAGTAATTTTTGGTACATCTATATTTTGTTAATATGTAAAAGCGAAAGCGATTCTTTCCAAAAAAAAGTTTCGAGAGAACCCTTGACCTTCCTTTTTACACTACTGATTAAAAAGTCATTAAGAACATTAAAACTAATTAAACGTTCGCAAATGAAGATAAAAAGAATAAAGGGATAAAATACGAAATCGGTGTTGGGCTTAGAACGCAAGACCCGTTTTATACTTTTTTCTTTAGATTTACGTTTCTAATTTCAGCCGTAAATCAAGTCGCACATATATTTAAATCGTCCGGCTTTATTTATTATGCAATATATGAAGCGCTAAAACAGAATTTAATAGAATATAAAAAATAAATAAATAAATAAATAAATAATTATTCTAGCTATTATCTTCGTTCTTTTTTCATAATTTTGAAAATTTTTGCGTTTTCAGAATCGTAAGTATTAAAGTTATCACTTTATTAAAAATTTATAAAAACATGTGTTGCAGAAAATTATACTTTAAAAATTGTATTAAAAAGAGCCGACATGTTTCGGAGTTACGTACATGGAATCATGGCATTAATAAATAAAGTTAAAAATTAAAAACGATATCATATTTGTCAATCTTATAAACTAATACAATATATCGATACGTTATGATTGATTCTTAATTTTAAATATAGGGTTATTATTAATTATAAGATTATTATTAATTAAATTATCTTTAAATTTATTTATCTAGTATGTTTCGGCGCTATTAAGTAAATTATAATTACTGATATATTTTATTATTTCTAGGTCGTCTTTTATGTTTAATTTTAATCTATGTTTATTAATTATTAATATGTTCATTGCGATGTTGTAATCTGGAAGGATAATTATTTATTATAAATAGTATAATGTAAGTAGTTAAAATAATTTTGTTAAGTTCGTTTTCGTGACTGGTGGGTATATAACTGAAAATATTCAGCTTCATAAATTATAGTTGTAAATAAAATTCAAAAAAAAAAAAAAAAATACTTCTAACCAACCACGAGATTGAATTTACAGCCAGCAAATTATTAATGTTGTACCTGTATAATTGCACTACAACTTTGCGTTGTGCTAACTTTTTGCCATAGCTATTTATATTATACTATTTTTAATAAATAATTATTCATTCAAATTGCAACATCACAATTTACAGTGCATTGTATTTTTTCAGTCTCTTACATTACTGCAGCACGAGAGGAATTTATATCTATATTCTTCATTTACCGAATCGGAATTCGAACCAGATCCCACCCGAACGAAACACTACCGCCTATCCAACTACGCCACGATAATTGGTCTAATATATGTATTAGTAATTTAAGTTGTAATTTTTCTTCTCCTTCTTCTTCTTTTTTTATCATTTATCAAATTCTAAGTACTACTCAAGTGACTGTAACATTAAACAAGGTTTACTTAATAGTAGTAAGACATTTCTTAATTATGATAAAAATGTTGACAATGTGTAAGAACAACAAATACAAAGACATTTCTTAATAGGTATTATTTACAAGTAAGGTGATTTAAGACGTTTTCGCTAAGCAATTTAAGCGCATAATTTTATTATTCAATGTGGGTATTTAACATCCATATTACGAGTACGTAATCTTCGATTAATTATTTTCATGTGGCATCGAAGTGATATTTCATTAGAGGTAGCTTATCACCTTCCTTGACACCTTAGTTTGGCTTTTTGATTCGAGCCTCGCGTTCTTCACATAGAAGCTCATTGGATACAGCTTGTTAATGTGTTTTTCGAACAGTCTATATACTCGATGTAAATAAAAAAATCGTCGGAATTCGAATCTAGATTTAATTTGGAAATATTTTTCGAATGGTATTTTAGCGTTTGATTGTGTTTAGCACTTTTTTTTAGTCATTTTTCTTATAAAGTGGTTATTTTTTTGTTAGTACATTTGGCATTCCTGTGTTTTGTGGGTTAAGAAGAACTTTTGTTTTTCTGTTTATTTTATTGGCTATATATTTCTACTTTATATTGTTTTTCCCATGTTTCATATGATGAATTTAACGAGATAAAAAATACTTGTAATATTCAAATATTTCTCGACATTGATTGTTTTATAAAAGCTTTGAAGAGTACTTCTTTTTACTACAAAACCTATTTAAAAAACGAAGTAACAAGCTGAATCCCAAGAGTCTCTTGTGGTTCAGATGTAGAGTTTGACGTCAATTTTTGTAAAGTAAATATGAACTTCGAATGTGACGCAGATTGCGAAAATCAAACCGATTTTGTCGCCTATTGATATTTATATATATATATTTTTTTTTTTTGGTTGTAAGATGGTGTATAGAGGTTTTTTTTAATATATTGTACCCTA
Organism: Icerya purchasi; assembly: GCA_039619475.1. Lineage (NCBI taxonomy): Eukaryota > Metazoa > Arthropoda > Insecta > Hemiptera > Monophlebidae > Icerya > Icerya purchasi. The sequence goes on along the minus strand of CM077116.1, from coordinate 260,974,183 downwards.
TAACTAACGTGCGTCTGAACATTCACCATATTTTACAAAAGATTTTATTTTTTTTTTGTTTAGCTAACGACTTTGCATTTATTTCCTACTTTTCATTTTTATGGTGGATAAAAGTTCATAAAACCGCGTTTACATCGACCGGTCAGATATTATTAAATATAACACCTGTTGCAGATAAAACAACAGTCGGAAGAAAAGTTATTTCTCTTCTACGCAAATCACAATAATAGGAATCATTACAGCTCCTCATGGACTTGAAGATAGCTCCAACACCATCTCCGTATGTTGCTGTTCTAGGGATTTATAATGGCGGTGTAGAGCCATTGCCTCTGCCATGATTTTCTGTTGGAATTAATTCTTTCAGTGAACAGCTGTAAATCGTTTGTTCAAAATATTACCTGTTCGACTACTTGGGGTACTTTGATGGTGAATGAAATGGTCGAGTGGACTGCGAATTGTTTATGCAATACTGTGATAATATCAGCAACCGTGCTTTAACCACTACTTCTGCCTTCGAACTCCAGCTCCGCTAGCGCTAAGCTTGCTGAAGTAAATGCAACCAGCCGATGTGTGCATGCCTAATGAATATCGATTGTCACTTTGTTTTTTTTTTCATGGGTAAGTCTAGTACCGCGTGGAAATCGAGTAATTACCAAAGAGACAATTACTGCAGCCTATGTGTTCGAAGGTATAAAGTTAAAGTTTTCCGAACAGTGCGTGTAAACTCTAATCGGTTGTGAAATTTTATCGATTTAGTAAAGAAAGTTGTTTTTTTGCCGGGGGGCTTGTTGTTATGTCGATTAGAAGTAATATCTTCGAGAGTAAATTCGACAAAAGTATCGACGTATTTAAATGGCTTAAACTTTTGCGAAATGTACGAAAGTGTTTTAGATACGCTTTATATAATTTTCATAGTGCCAATATAAACGGGAAAGGACTATTTCTTAAAAAAAAAAAACAAAAAAAAAAAAAAACGAAAAAAAGAAAACAATACGAAAAACATTAAAAAAATGTCTTTTTAAAGTATAGTAATACCACCGCTCCAATTTTTCTCCATTGTTAACGTTTATTTTCATCTCTTGTTTACATTTCAGAAAAAAATTCATCACCAGCTGAACAGAGCAGCCGGAACAAAAAAATATTTCCCGGCTTTCCATCTATCACGGCTAATTGTTGAATGCATTTTCCACTGTTTCGCCGTTGTAAATTATTATTTTTTCACAGAAATTTTTTACATATATTATACATATACAAATATATATGCCCATTTATATATAAATAAAACGCAACTACTATTCTCCGGTTAAACTCCCCGGAGTCGTTGTTTCCAGCTGGTTCTACTTCTGTTTTGTTAACGGGCTGCCAAAAAACTTTTTGTTGCCTGATACCCGCATGTACGCATGGCGCTGCGCTTGTTTTCTCATTATAAAAGGCTGTTTGTGGAACGAATTTTTACATTTCACCGTTACTTTAACGTTTTTGTTTTTTGTTCTGTTTACTTTTATTTCTAATTTTAGTTCTAGAACAATTATAATTATTATCAACGCCATAATCGGGCGCGTAAAAGAGAAACGTGTGAAATAGCAGTGTAGAAAAAATAATCCGTTATCCACTTTCTATTATTATATGTATCCTAAACTTTTATAAAGGCTTACCAACCGAATTAATACATATTCTTTTCGGAACAAATTAAAAACGAAAAAGTGTTTATTCCTTTAAAAAACTATCCTCATTAAACGAATACGTGCATTTTCGTGAAATAATTTTATAACAATGTTTCGTTTTGTTCAATTCCGATAGTTCTTGTTCCGACTTTGACGTTCGCTGTAATTTCACATCAAAAAAATTGTTAGCTGGTCGCGCGAGCGCCTTTCCTTATCTATATCCATGTCAGAAATTTACAAAAATATATGTTTTTGCTATACACACTAGTGGAATGTGAATAAACTAATAATTGGGTTTACGGTTTATTCACAGATGTATATACAAAAACTAAAATTTTGCTTTCAAACTTCATTTTTTTTTTTTTTTCTTTTTATTGTCTGCAGGCTGGACACAATTTTTTAACAGATTAACTCGGATTTATTTCGCAAGGATAATTGCTTAAAGTTTATTGAATAAATTTAGAAAAATCCACGTTTTTCTTATAAAATGTTGTGTATACTTGATTATTTTTTGGTAGGGGGGTCGTCTACAAGGACATTGGCTCAAGAACAATGGAAAAAGGACGCAAGAGACTCAGATCTTTACACGATTAGAAATAGCCGACAATACTTAATTTATTCATGAGTTAGAAGGCAATAGAATAAATTTTCATTGTACACCACAAATCGGTCTTAGTCCCCAAATCCTAAAAGCAATATTTAAGAATTCATTAAACTGGCATATTTTATGAATAACCTCACTGATGGGTGGGAACGTTTATTTCTGAAATAATATATATATATATATATAATTCGAGTCTAATGATAACATTGTCTAACTCCTGCATGGAAATAAGCTCTAATGTTATTTTAACGCAATTTTATAAGTATGATATTAAAGAGGATTATTTAAGAGATTTCTGAAATTATCGGCGTGGTGATTTACGGAACCGGAAACTATTTTTAAATAGAGATTACCTCTTAAGTAGTCTATTTTTGTGTACGTAATGCTAAAATATTGAGCTATCACGAATTCGGAGTTAGTCAGCGTTTACTAAAGAATTTGTATTTGTTTCGGGAATGTCAAATTTCTGGAAAATTCAAAGATTTCTAACCGTTTTCATTAACCAATTTTTTTCCTTCATTTTAATAAATTCAAGGTTATCTTTGTACGTAGAAACTTCTGTCTGTAAAAATATTGTACTCTTCTTCCCACCGTTGATTATCACAAGTGTTCTTAGAGCAGCAAAAAATTAAATCTGGCTTCCTTCTAAGCAAAGACGCATTGCATTAATGCTGAGACACTTGAGAAATCTTCATTGTCAAACGAATACTGCAATTTTCAAAATTACTGTCATTACTGTATTGTTTTTTATCTGGCGAAGTAAAGCATCGCAAGTATTCCCTAAAGTAAAGTTTATGAAGTTTTGAGATTTTGAATAGTTTCTAATTTGTTAGATTAGCCATACATATATATATATATATATGCTATTAAAATAAGTGGAATAAGACTGGTATGGTGGGAGTGGATTTAAAAGTTTATGTATATACAAATGTGAACAGCAACTCTTGTATAAAAAGTTAATTATTGCGAAGGAGTAAGTTAGCGAAACGTGGTAATTGTTTCATTATTTTTTGATTAAAATTATACAAAATTTAAAATTTCAGTCGATGTTGGCAATTTTATCATCAATTACTTCTTACTACCTTGTCACAGTTTTCTACACGTTCTTTATTGAAATTTGAATATTTTTATTCTAATTTTAATTAGACGTAATCTCATATGTGTATACTTTCACAGTGGTATGCATCTAGCTCTATGTATGCATTTATGTAGTAAAGTCCTTCAAAGTGGTGATTATGGAAACTGAAGGTGTATACTCCATGTTGTACGGGACAATGGTGTAGTATCAGGAAGTAACGGAATAGCTACAGGTAAGTAAATACAAATAAAAATAATTTTTGTTTATTTTTAAAAAAAAAAAAAACACATAGTTAGAAGGTAAATTTTATTATTTGTCACGAGTTAATAAAAGTACCAAATGTATAAAACAAGCGCAGCCCGGAAAATGCCACGATATTCCAACTTTGCACGTTTTGCAATAAGTATGGAACTTAAAGTTACTACGGGATTCTACTGCATGATGGAAAGAGATCATTTTATATTATCATTTTTATCAGTTTATCATTGAATCTTCGGAAGAAAGTGTCTGAAGGGAAGCGGGCAATTTAAAGGCGACAGATAAATTTATACAAAATTGATTAGCCGGAGAAATATAATAGGCATAATTTAGGTAGAACGGATAGCGTAGCTGGTCAGTTCGTTTGAGTAGAATTTAAATTTCACCGCTGAAAGCATCAAAAATAATCATCACTTGTTCTTGAGGTCTCCGTGATGGACGAAGCCAAATCGAAAAAATTAATACAGTTGTCTCCTACACGTCGTATAATTATTATCGCATATTTTTCGAAGAAAAATATTTTTATTGTCTAATTTTTGGCCTTCCGAGTAAACACTTTTTTTTTTTTCATATTATTTTAAGATTTATCGAAACAACATTAATTTATAAAAAAGATGGCGAACAACATCGTAAGCTTTTTTTTTTTTTTAAATTTGATCAGCTTTGTCAACCATGTAATGAATAACAAAACAAAACACATCAACAACAAATAATAACAGTAACAATCAGAAACTCTGGCTGAAAAACCGCAAGCTACAGCGGAGTAAATAAATAAATAAATAAATAAATAAAAAAAAAAAAAAAAAGCTTTATCCTGAAATAAAATTTTCGACGTAGGATACGCATAATTAATAATTATACGCAGATTCTCGAAAAAATTTTCAAAAATATTAGTTTTTTTCCCGATGCAATAGCCGAAAAACTGGAAAAGCATTAATTAATGTCGCTTCGGTGTAATTTATATATTTGCCTTTAAACTTTGGTTAAAAGCTTTTCCACATTTTGTCATACAGCGCACAAAAAGGTAGGAACAGTTTTAAAACATCGTCGTCCATTTCGTCTCACATTTATTAAAGAATAAGGAGATGTGCACGTGATTAGGCAAAGCGGATGGACAAAAGAAAGGAAAAGAAGAAAGCAAATGAAAAAAGACGCATTAAACGGACTAGAGAAGAAAATGGAGCGAGCGATTATTAGAAGGCGGGCTAGTGTGGCAGTTGTAAACAGAAAAATGAAACGAAAGTTTCAGATGGCAGACGAGCAAAGTTTAGGCTTTGGTCCTGACGTAAATGAAATACGCGCGAGTTGTGATGGATAGGAAAAAGAAAATTCTGAAAAGTTTTTTAATGAATCACCATCTCTCCAGTTAGCGTCAAGTGCAACTTTTGGTGCACCGCTCGATGTAAACTTACACCATGGCGGCGAGTTTGCGCTCAAATTTTACCAGGTTTCGTTTTAATTTTTATTGTTTCCCAAAGTGGCGGCCGCTATATAAACAATGTGCAGACTGTTTGGACAGAATTTAGTGTTCGGTTTATGATTAATGAAAGCCACTCCCGGTTATAGAGGAGAAATTTATCATGTATTCAAGCGATATAACAATATGAGGAGAGCAAAAAAAAATAAAGGAAAAAAAAAGGGAAAAAAAAGGGGAAAAAAAGGGAATAAAAAAGGATCTTTATACAATTACAGCGAAAAGAACATTGATTTATATCATCACGAGTTATCTCGAGTATTCCGGTACTGTGTACTGAAGTTTGGTTTATTGAACAAAGTTCAGTTTAATTCGATTTTCATTGCGCTGACGGGGTGGAGTTAGAAACTGAAAAAGCCTCAAAGAAAAAAATTATTTACTCACCGGCAGTAAGATTTATTATTTTTTATCAACCGATACCGCAGAACTAGTTCATTCTACGGCAAAAGAAACGATTAGGAAAATTATGAACTATAAATAATGGCAACATATAGTTTGTAACGCGAAAGAAGTCCGCTCGAGCTTGCCGAGTGTGAGTGTTGTTCAAAATAATGTGTACTAGCAACAGGGCGCGTACTTCAATATTACCGGGGGAAAAAAAAAAAGAATCATATTGCCATATTCCTGTTATTTCTCTCCTCTGTGGAATAATCGGTAACCTCGTTTTTGTTTCATATCTCTGTACGTTCATCCGTTCTTTTTTTTTTTTTTTTACCGACTTGTTCTGATTTAAACGAATCACCACCCACCACGTGGTACTGACGGAATAACTGTTATATCTGATACGCGATGAACTGAAGGTTAATCTGAGGTCCACTGATTTCGTGAGGTCAGCGCGTTTCAGTTGCTTCACGAACGGACTTCTTTCGCTTGACAGATATCGGACTGCTGTCTGAAGTGCTGGGACAACTTGAAAGGATATCACACGAGAGACCGGCAAGTATCGGACTATATAAAACCGCGACGCGAATGATGTCATTGTTTCGTTTTAGAGAAAGGTGTAGAAAAATCCATTTGTCAAAAAATTTTCCAGGTATACTAAGAGAACGAGACGGTATGATGTAGAAAAATACGGGAGAATGCATTTAATCTGGACCGTTTCGATAAAAATTCTTCTCAGAAAAGCGAGTTAAAAAATCGAGCATTACAGGCTGGCGACTGTAGACAAAAAACAACAGCGGAAGAGAAGATGAAAAAAAAGTAGAAAAAACGGAGATCCTTTCAAACTGCGCCTAGGAGTAAGCGAGTAAGAACAGAGTGGTCTCCTTTTCAGTGTCAGTTAATTTCAAGACGGTCGTCATGGTTGGGGCGAAAAAATCGCACAATGACCGCGGCTGGTTTTTGTTGTTGAAATTCTTTGCGATATAATTGTCAAAGTTAGGAGGCGGATTTCGAACTGAGAGACAATTTTCAAAAATTGCTACTGAAATCCGGAATATGTCCAGGAGCTGGAAAAAACTAAACAACCAGTAAGAAGGAAGTTCCGTCTCCGTCACGAACTATATTCATTTGGTTCACTTCTCACTTTGAAGGGGGGTTTATTTACAACAGAGAGACACGCTTCTTTGCGGCCGGTTCCGAACTGTAGTAGTACGCGGTAAGGAATATTATTACGGTTTCTTTTCAACTAGTGCCGAAGTTCATTTTGAAAGTAACTAGATAATTCGATTTAAGCGAACTTCGTTCGGAGGACTGTTCTTATTTTACACGGGGCAACGGCCGCATGTAGTTTTGAAAGGTGTTATTAATTAGAACTAGTTTTCCTCCCACGACTTGATGTCGCCGCTGAAATGAAATTATACCATTAAATCAAAAATGTCTTTGTTAAATTACAAATGTTTACAGAGTTCGCTATAGAAAATTCTCAACTATTGCGCACTTGTCTGAAGAGTACTCGCCTTTTCTTGGTTACAATTTATCATTGCTATTTGCTGATATTCCGAATTAAACCGCGCGCAGGGTTTTATTCGCTATGTTTCCTCGAAACTGACGATTTTATTATAATAATTTTGTTTCGCTATTTTTTCGATTCCTAAAGCTGTTTCTCGACAAACTGAAATCCGTTTTCCATTACGAAGTCGCCATTTAGAATCTCGCGCGGTTTCGATCAGTTTCTTCGTGAAACGGCGTATTCGGAATTTTCCCTCGCTGCTTTTCAGTCAACGGATGATTTCTTACTGTTGCATTGCTATTCTCTTACATTTACGAAGAATAGCGCGGCGTTCCTTCTGCTAAAATTTATTTCTAAAAATCATTCTTTACACTCACATCAGTTCTGTAAGCCTGCAAGGGGCTGTCTGGTATACCGTCAGTGTACTGTCTTACATTAGAGACTTGTTAGATTGAACAACAGAGGTAACCAGTACGCAGTCTTATCCGGCGTAATTCTCTTAATTTGGGACAAAGTTGCCACAACGAACACCGCTGTTTCATTAGGCCGTATGCTATATTCTATTTGCGCTACATACGGGGGGTGTCAATATCTTTTCGAATAACACGATCGAAAGTCTTTCTCTGTAATCTATAAAACGCACATCTAAGCGATAGCTTCTTTAAGGAGCTCAGCAACGGAAATGTCGTGGGTGGCTTTCGCGAGAAAGGAGAGAGAGAGAAATGTCGAAGCAAAAATCGATTTTGTATGCAATTTTCGTCCAGATTTGAGCATTTGAATGGAATTTTACTCATTTTGAATAATGGTAGAGTTGCGGAAGGGGACTAATATCGACTGCTGAAGCTCCAATATCGATATTGAAGAGTTGGGAGTAATTAATTAACGAAAACTGTCTAAAAGCGCATTTCCGTATAGATATTAAATATTACACGAAGAAACACGATAAAAAGAAACACACGAATATTCCTATTAAGGTTCGCAAAGTAAAGAGAATTAAAAATTATCACGTTTTGCAGTCACATACTACTGCGTAGGTAGCGCGGTAGCCTAGTGGCGCGCTCGGCTAGAGGTAATCGAGACTTGTCTTGTTTCGAATCCAACTCCTTAATCTGAAATTGAATATTGGTTATGCCGGAAAATTATCCGGTATCCTTATTAAATCCGTTAGATCCTTTGATGCATTATGAAAAGCTTAACTTCACAATCCACGATACTCTTATCAAAGATATAATAACTGTACTTGATTTTTTTGAGGTACGTGTATTTCTATCTTAGAGCTAAAATATTTTTATAATGCCCGATGTTTCGCGAGTACGAGTTCGTTTTTCTGCTTTTCCAAATTCGTTGCACAGCCACGTTCAATTAATCGTGGCTACCGAAATTACGATCATGTTCATTCTCTTTCATCATTATTTCTAAAACGCATCCGTTCTTTTAACTCATCACATCTACACATGTATGTACTCGTAGTTATCCGAATCTCGAACGGTTCTTGTTTTAGATTTTGCATTAGTTGCGAAAAAAGGCTATTTCGCGTTCTTCTAGGTATTTTACGAATGTCGAAACGCTGAATTAATCTTTTGCGAATTTTACATTAGCAAATCTTCATCGTTTCAGACACTGCAATCAGATGTCAGAATTTTCGGAATGCTTGACCTGATTTAAGGTCTGCCTTAAATCGTCACTATACTTAACCAGTCTGTTTTCCGGTGTTTTTATCTGTCGCTAACACTCTATCAGGTATATAATCGCCTTGCCGGTGGCTGCAAGATAGCGTTTGCGGCACAGATGTTTAGTGCAAAACTGCACCAACTTGTTAGCACGCTCATTTCTTGAAATTTTCGATTCTTGACCACTTTGACACTTTACAATTCCCCCCGGTATTATTAATCTCGCCGTTTTTGTCGGCTTCCGGTTGTTTTTTAATTTCACAATGTACTAAGCCCAACGGCACTAATGAGAGTAGGGGGCCCAGTTGCTTTCTGTCGAGTTTTCTAATTACATCGTTCTTTTCCTTCATTTTCAGCCTCGTCCATGCTGTCGGAGGAGCAGCGTAAATTTTCATTACGTTATTTGCATTATACTATTTAGAGAACTATAATTAGTTTTAAATTTTAATCCCGTATTGTTCGTGTGTTACCGGACTTTCTTTTTGACGTCGTAAAAGCTTTCGTAATTTAAATTATAACCCGGAATGTCGAAGAGGTGTCTGATGGAAGTCTGGAGGGAAAGTTTTTATCATATCAACGGTTAATCGAGGGAAAATGCGAACGGCGGTAAATCAATGAAAGAAAAGAGCAGGTTTAACGAAAAAGCGAATTTTTCCTGACTGCGCATTTTATTCGAAATGATATATTCCGTTGATAGTGTGTCATCGTAAAAATCGATAACTCCGTTTAGAAGAATTCAAGGAAGAAAAGGAAACGACGCTATCCGGAAATTGTACAACGGTTAAGACACCAATTAAAGTAATTTTTTACCCCAAAAAGGTTGTTATAATTTTGGCCAGCGGCATAGTTAATTGCCGCATTAACAGCAAGGAGAATTCAAAGTTAATGTTTCCTTCCGTCCGAGTGAAAAGTCGCAGAGATGACTCGTTCCGAAGTATCTAATAATAATGCGACAATCGTGATTTGGCAGCACTTTAGAGAATTATACACTTGGCTTAAATCAATTACCTCGTTTCGGTTTTAAGCTGGCATTAAAATTCGGGGTTACAGTTTGTTGAACGTGTCGGATCCGGTTAGAGTGATGATGGAATTTTTTTTTCTATCCGGAGTAGAGTAGTTCGTACTTATGTTTCTTTTTTGTCGTCCGTTCAGTATGAACTAGTTCATCTTGCGATATAATAAAAGAGCGAACTCTATCGTTCACAAAAAAACACCTACATCGTTTTTGTATCGAACGTTTGCGAGACTAATTACTAAGGAAACAGATAAAAGGCGCAAATGTAGGTAGAACGATTTAACAAATGTTTCGAGGAAAAATGAAAAAAAGCATCGGCAAATTAGAAAAATGAAATCTCGTCGTCTCCGTACGAAAAACAATATTATTTTAATCGCAGTGGCGTTAATCAAAATCAATATTATTCCGTCGTTGGCTTCAATTTCGATCGGTTTCTCTCTTCAAGGGCCATCAACGGGGAACCCTCACTGCGGCTTCTTCGGTCACAGCTACGACTAGATTTAACGGAGGCTTTTGTCAAGCACTAATTCCACACGTGCCGGAGAGACTATCTGTGTGTAAATGTGTCGTAGATTAGGCTCTACAACCATTTATGTACATAGTCGCTCACCTCGCAATAAAATAAAATGATCGGAAACGGGCGGATGGATAATAATCGTCGAATAATTAATTATACAGCGAACGCTGGTTTTTGTTCTTTTGCGATCTTACGGTAATCATTTCGGAACGGAAGCAACTTCCGGAGAAATACGCGATTTTCACTTTGATCTCGTTACAGTATTTTGTTGCAATTTTTCAACCGCGACAACACCTCCTTAATAGACCGTACAGTATTACCGTATAGTATATTACCTGTCGTTAGTTAATTCTCTCTACTTCTGAAATAATCGTAGCAACTTGTAAATGTTAGCGGTGATCACGAAATAACATGCCAATTGCAGAAACCCTTTTCCGCCGGTGAGCGCTTAATTTTCATTGCACCACGTGAAGGGTAGTAGTACGGTAGCCCCTAGGATTGCGGACTACTAAACCACGGTGCCATTTTTCGAAGTTGTCCCGTTCTGGACTCAAGTCGCTCCTAGTTACATATCTAATCCAAAATTGAATTTTGATAGCCGAGAACTCTTGATAGAAGTAAAGGAGATTAGTTTGGAACTAGCGGTTCCAGCAGGGTTGGCGTCGCGCCCGGAAGCTGTGAGCAGAGTGCAGAAGCTAACACCTTATTCAAGTTCTTCGAATCCAAGTATAAATGTTTAAAATCTATCTCCAAATTGTTTACATTGATATTCTCGTTCATTCTCTATTCGCACCATCGTACAAACTCGCTGCTTGGTCGCTGCATGTTAATATATTTCAGGAAATCATCAAACTGCGGCGAAGCAAATAAATTTATTTCTTTTTTCTTTTTAATTGTTGAATTATAATATTAATATTTTGAATTACTTTTCTCTTTTATACAAACAACAAAAGCATATCGTACCTCACATTAACGCATAATTTCTACAAAATCCTCCCCATCACATTAAGCTGATATGCCCCAAAAGGACGATTCGTTCATTTTATTATTCTTCATTACTTTCAATGTTAAAAATCGGTTTATTCCCGATTTCTTGCCGTACACAATTCTGAAAAATGCAACTTCATCGTAGTAAAAATAAACAACGCGATTTTTCTACTTTATTCGCAACACACCTCCGTGCACTCGCGGTAACCACGCATATAATTTTATACGCATACATCCCCTACGGTAGGAAATCATCGATTGCACATGTGTGATTGTTTTGTAATTAGAACAGAGCTCACGTTTGCCTTTATAAAATTATCGAGGTCTGGTTTTTAGGTCGTACTTCGGTAGTCTATACTTTCGGACAGATGGTCCCATTTTTTAGCAGCCAAAAGTAGATTTTCATCGTGATACTGTCTTTCCCAACTTCTCCGGTAGAGTATTGGCGCTTCTAGCTTTCCGGCTGTTAATATAATCATTGTAGGTGTCTAACTGTGCACGAGATTTTCAAAATATCTTTTCCACCTACCCGCCTAATTCCATATATATATATATATGATATATGTCTATTAAAATCTCGGTATTTTTGTCGTTTGTATTTTTTAAATGAGGTTCGACGTCTCTTTGTTCAGTTTGATATTACGGAAGGAGTCCTCATTTTTCACCGGTGCTTTTCTAAGCACTTTTTTTCTTTATTTTCTAACTGCTCCATCCTAATTTACGATATTTATCTCTGGTTTCTTACGGAGTCAATCCTGTTGCTTTCTCTTCTTTCCCTATTAAGCTCTATTGTTTCAGCGTTGATAGCTCCTTCGTCTTCTCTCTTTTTTCTTTGAATTCTTGCGGAACAGATGTAATCGACACGATGCAGTGTTGGCATTTCCATTGGAAACCGAAACTACCCAATCAGAAGCCATTACCGTAGCATCCATTTTCATTCAGTCCTATTTTCTGTTGTTGGTTGATTCGTTATACTTTTTTAGGGTGAATAATTCGATCAAACGTATCAGAGCTAGGCCATAATCAGATCAAAAGTAACGGTATGGTTACTGTTTTTCGTTTTTTTTTCCCTTTTTAGTTTGATGACAAAACCGTTTGTGCTACATTTATCACGTTTTAATTAATTTTACGGCGGGTTTTTATATTGCTTTTCTGGCAATTAATGATGTTCAATTTTTCGAAACAGTGTTTATAATTTTAATTATTAGCTTATTACTGCGTAATATTTTGAAAACAGAACGGACACTATTGAAAATAAATAATATTGAAACACTTTCGAACATTGCAAGGTAGCCATTCAATTAATATACAGTACGCGTCATTTCAATTAGTAGCGAAGTTTTTGGAATTTGTAGTGTGTACTTTTCTTAACAATTTTTTTTTCTCGTGCGTGAATTTTATCTGAGATACAGCACCCCGGGCAGGAATTAAATTCGCTGTGCGGTCTGATCCTAAATCAGTCGTTAAATTACAGTATCGCTCTTTATGAAAGTGCTGAAACAGGTAAATATAGGCTAGATGGATGCGGGGAGGCAATAGAGCAGCTGTTATTCAAATTGAACTTAAAAGCCGTAACGTTAATCGGGGCGAAAGGGAAAGCTCGGGAAGCGAGAATAAAATATGTATTAGGCAATTTTTTCACGCGTGTAATTCAACCTTCAACTCTGTGTGCATTACGAAGAATATTTATTTGCTACTCTGCATCTGAAATATAATGCTCCAACTTTTATCCGTCTATACAGACGTCGGTAGACGCCCAAGCAGCTGAACAACTCCATAAAGGAGGCTTTTTACCATTTTTTATCCTTCGCTAAATTTAATGCGCGCCTTATAGTACATTAGAAATACTTAAAAGGCTACCCCGGCAACAGGTGCTAACGTTCTGACTCTCGCCTCCTTCTAATTTCAAAAGACGTGCTCGCAGCAGCTGACTTTAAAATAAGCGTGAAACTTGGAAAAATTCGATCGACTTAAAAAAGTTCCCGCCCCTCTGAATTCGGAACGATTTATTACACTTTCTCGCGATTGTAAATAATACTGTTCGTGAACAGCGATAAAATTTAATTGGTCAATCCAGCTACGGTCTCGGGTCTCGTCCGATGTGAATGTGCAATCGCAGAAAATACTACAGATGTTATTATTTTGAAAATTAACTTCGGTTTTTTTTGTTTTTTTTTCGGTTTTTGTTTATTTACTATCGGAACATTCATTATTAAATGTATCAAAACCGTTCACATCCGATTTTTCTTATAAATGAGGTATACTTGCACTTTTTTATTTTAAGTTTTAATCATTAATTCTTTGAAAAAAAAAAAAAAAGTATATGTAGATAACTACATGATCCAGCTTGAGCAAAAACAAGACAGTGCAATTTTGCCATCAGTTAGATTTAATAACGTTAGTACACCTCAGGCAGGGGACAATGATCCGGTATTTGTGCAGGCAATTAATCAACCTGCATCATCAAGTCTGCAGGCGACTTCAGTGCAGTTGGAAACATCATCTCTACGAAAACCTTAAACACCGAGAAGACCAGTACAATAGTACAATGGCTACTGCATTTACGACCTTTACTTTTATTATTTATTTTTCTTGCGTTTATTTGATTTTCTTTTAAATATACACTTTATTAACTACAGCAAGGGGGGTGAATGTAATAGGTGCAATCCGTAAATTTTGAAAAAGTCAGCGAAAATAAAATTACATACGCTCGTAGCGTGCAGGACACTCGCACGAAGTTACACCGAATTTCGCCTACGGGATTTCATATTAAAAAAAAAAAAAAAAATGCAATTTTGTTACAAAATTTTAATATACATTTCACTTGCCGTTTACATTTTTATCCTTCTCAAAATACCGTCCTCCCTTATATTTTATACATTTGCTTTCCAATCCCATTCACCGCTGAAGTTTTTTCAAACTCAGGAACGTGCTCAAGGAAGTCCTAAGAAGCACCAGCTGCTTACGCCAAAAGAAACATCTAAAATATCGTTCCAATGAGGATCGTTCGGAAATATTCCCAAAATTTATGGGGTTTATGATAATTCGATCAGACAACATTTCATTTTCCTCGTTTTTACGCGGCTTTTTAATTTAAATTCACCCGAAAGAAACCACACTGAAGGTTAAAATTAGTTCCATTCATATTTATTAAAATATCGTTTGAAAAAAAAAGAAAATTCTTAAAATATTTCTCTTTAATTATAGTTGCTATGCACATATTGTAATTATTTTCATATATATATATATATATATATATATATATATTATTTATAAAGATATTATTTTTCGCATTTATAATATTATTTTTAACATTTTCACAAGCACACTGATTTATTTCATTATTCAAAAAAACTTCACAAATTTCGGGAATATTTCACAACGAAACGGCTCTTCATTGGAAACATTTTAGATTATTGTTTGCTTACGCCACGTAAGGCCTATTTCAGTATTGGAAAGAGTCAAAAATCACACAGGGTGCGACGTCAGGACGTACGTGCGTCAATACTTTATTATTATGTTTTCGTGATAATTCGGTTGTAAGTTTCGACGTATGCGGCTTATTGTCGTGGTGCTGCCCATTCTCATTAAAACACACCGGCATCAAAAATCTCACGTAAAAGTAACAGATGTACAAACGCAAAAAACGTTTAAGCGGTTTACTGTTTTTTTTTTTTCGTTTTCTATCAGTGTCTATACTATTCAACCACGTTTTTCATTTATCTGCAACAGTGTTATCGTGCGAGTCACTGCGAATTTCCTGTTCCACTTTGAATCCGTAGGCGGATTTCGATACGATTCTGCACGAATGGCTCGTGTGGGCGTCCATTTGAAGCTATCGAGCTGAAATGCTTAGAATTAATGTAAAACATTCCACGCTGTAAGCGTATGTAATTTAATTTTCGCTGACTTATTTTTCCGCGTGATGCGAAGGGTGTGGCTAAAATGTATGGACCGACCTATGCGTATATATATGTATTTATGGTGTAATGTGTATGAGCGTCCATATTCGAAATATTGCTCTACGTACCAATTACCGCCGAAGGAGAACTGAAGATTGTGGAATGATTTCAGCGAATGACTAAAGTAATTTGCAGTGATGATGTTTAACGTCAGTGCAAACTGCAAACAAAAGTAATTTAAGGAGAAATTTTTTTTTTCAAATGGATATGTCTCATGGTTGGATTCGCAGAACTCGTACTTGGCGCAAAAGTGTGATGCGTACTAATATTTTTTTCAATATGTCATTGATGGTTTGAGTTTATATGTTTACTAAAACGGAACAGTTAGTTACACTCAATATACGAAAGAGATATTACAATGTAGTTTTGCATAAAAGATTCAAAGGTACTAATTTAGTTGTTTTTTTTCTTTCAAATTAATATATTTATTATTAATAATGGGGGGAAAAAAAAGAAAATATTTTACTTGCACCCTTTTTTACGAATTTAAACTCCAAATTATACTATTTATAAAAGATTAATTAGGTAATTTTGTTTATAAAAAAATTGTATTACTAGTATGATATCCAAAAGTCGGACATTCTAAGAAAGTATGACCTAGTGTGTTAATTATATTTTTACGTGTTTTACGCTGATGTTTATTTAAAATTTTTTAAGATAGTTCGGAAAGCCATGAATTTCTGTTTCTAAATCACATGTGAGATTAATCGTGTCTGTAAATTTCCTACTATACCAACACTGCGACCTCTACGAACTTCTTCGCCCGACTATTTCATTTTTAACGGGAGAATATCTCGTTTTTCGTATGCACGAATTCGCCTACTTGATAAAGTGGTCGAGAAAAAGAATTCCTGTTATATAAGCGTTCGACGCCGCTTCCTCGAATATGCCGCCCGCGGCGCACTAGCACCCTTTTGCTCCCTTCAGATCGGATAACTGACCAATAACGCTTTGTTTTAATTTAATCTATGAAGAAAATGTTCTTCGAAATCCTGATTTCACAAAACTGATCAAAAAAACGTCCCTATAAAGTACGCAATTTATTAAAGTGTAAAAAAACAAAGTTTTACAGAGAACCATGTTGACTCGAAACCTAATAGTTTCACGATATTGGACCTGCTTGGACGGAATAGAATTTTAAGAAATGCGTTTTGTCACTAGCGCGTGTACCTGGGTTGAAAGAATAGGTAAAGTATTGCATGCAATTATTTAATCGAATCGCTCGGAGCTGAGCTGTATCTGCATCAGATTTTACCTAGAATGGAAAACGGTGTTAGTCTTCTGCACTGTTTGTAGGAAAAAAAGATATTATTATTATCAGTTACGGGTTTTTGCGTCTGTGATAAAATTTATCTTTCGTGTATATCTTCTTATCAGCTTCATTAGAGAGAGTTAGTTCTAATTATGTCTTTTCTATGGGTCCCTAGTCATTCCAATATTGAGGGCAATGACGCAGCTGACTCTTTAGCTCGCTCAGCCGCCCGCATTGGTCCTTTCCTCGACTCTTTCCCTTCCTCAGACATTCTTTCTCTGTCACGCTCTAATCATTCTAGACTTTGGACTGACATGTATCCATCTTTATTCTCAAATCGCTTTTCACAGGACCGTCTTATTCAACCGGTTCCTAGTTCCCTGCCTTGATTTCAATCTATTCCTACCTGTCGTCGTTCCACTGTTGTTTCCTTAATTAGGCTTAGAATCAATCATTCTCTACTCCCCTTTTCTCGCTTTCGATTCGCTTTGTCCCCTTCTCCTTTCTGCACTCTTCACGCTTCTGAGCCTTCTTGTGTTTGTGACTCAAATCACATCCTATTCGAATGTTCTACACTCTCTAACGAACGTTCCTTTCTTTCCGCCCAACTTCTAGTTTTGGGTCTTCCTACTCCCTTTAACGATACCTATATTCTTTCCTTCCCATTGCCTTCAGTTATTCCATTGCTGCTGTCCTTTGTCTTTTCCATTTCTGACCGCTTGGCTATTTAGTTATAACTCTTAATTTTTCATGTTGTTGAGTCAAGGCCGCTGGCGCGCCCAGGGTAGAAAAAAAAAAAAAATGTCTTTTCTTTTCTAATCAGTATAAGTGACGTTTTCTTTTACTATCTGATATAACTATATATATTTACTAAGACATATATTAATTAAGGTTTATATAATTTCGATGTGTATATTAAGTATGTATAAATTTGGAACGTGTACAACCTAAATAAACGATAATAAGAGAGTGGAGCACTCACATAACGGGCATACTTGCCCAGTGAGACCCACAAACTTATTTTAAAACTTAAAAAAAAAAAAAAAAAAAAAATATTGCTAAAGCTTTTCTAAGTGATGACGGTAGCGGCGGATGACGATCCGTCAGACGGAGGGGTACTTTATTATTCTGATGAAGGCTCCAATAGTATTAACCAAGATGTAGAAATAGAACTCGATAATGATAATAAAAAGATTAATAAAAACGAAAATACTCGGAATTATAAGATAAATGAGAGCGATAACAATATGGATAATTCTAATAACAGTAACAACCAAAAACAAAGACAGACAGGTATTATCACTTATGAACAATGTATAGATTATACGTCTATTTACTGCGGGTTCTTAGCCATTCGGGCATCTTCGGTAATGAAGCGGCGGACTCCTTTTGCTCAGGTTACTGCCTCCTCACACCTCGTTCCTTAAGAAAAATCTCATCCTCTAATCAACTTCCGCTGTGTAAAAGTTTTCATCTTAGATTTCAGTCGGATGTGTGCGCTTCCTCTTTTTCTAATAATTATTAATTTCATCTATCTGTTTAACCTAGAGTCTTCCTGCCAATCCGTGGTTCTCTTTGTTTCCTCTTAACCATTCTCTGCTGCCTTCCTCCCGTTTTCGTTTTTCGTGTGGTTGCCTCTTCATATATTGTCCTCTCCACTCAAACGAAGAGCCTGTTTGCGGTGCTGATCACGTGTTTATTAAGTGTTGATCTTTTTCTGTTGATTGTTCTGCTTTCTACTCCAGTTTACTGCGACTTGGCCTTCCCACTCCATATTACATCTCTTATATCATATCTTTTCTTTCTCTACATATTGTTCCTTCCTCCTAAGTTGACCGTGTCAAAATATATTTGACTCCTTCCTTTTTTAATTGTTTCAGGGTAAAGGTCTCCGGTTGACGACCCCCCCCCCCTCCCAAAGGAAAATGTAGCTGGAAGGAAAAGTAGTTTACATAACTTCAAAAACTATTCAGATCTAACTTTAAGAGATGCGGGAAATATCAAATTGCCGTAAAAAACAGTCTGCGGGCAAAACATTCCTAAGTATATATATATATATTCATAAATAGGGTGGGGTTTAGGGTTGAGCCGTATATACAACCGATTCGACGATGCTTTTAATGCTTTCATTTCTCACACTCTTCGACAAATTGTAAAGCTCCGAAAAAGAGATGTATCCAATACTCCCCCAGCGTTCATTTTGGAACATAATGTGCAGAAGAATAGTATATTGTGTAAATTGCCATAATCGCCATTCTTCAATATCAAAGGAGTGTCTCGAACGGATCCGACAAAGAGACTTTAAAATATTAATGGCTTTAAGAAATATAAGCTTCTCCAAAGCCACAAAGAAAATACCAACACTGCATCGACGTACGTCTTACTCGTCCAAAATTAGTTCCAAAAACGATACATAATTTATCAAACCGCTTTTCGCTCTTGCAAAATGAAAAAGGACTTGCCATCTTTATGGCGGTTACTGTGGTTCGATCATCGGTTTTAAAAACCTAGTTTTGGGATTTATTTTTTATTCTACTACTTGGTCATTCTTTCTAGTAGAAATTGAGGTTTATGCGGCATCGGGGATAGTATAGCAGAACTGGGGCTCGTTCCAAGGGACCCATAAAAACTCATCATGAAAGTCCATCTGATTTAGCAATAGCAAAGGCATGTGAATTTTTTGCGCGACTGATTATTTTCCGTTATTCATTTGTAAACTTTTTATCGTGGCCAGAGCATCTGTAATGCTGAGGATAATTTACCTGAACAAGCCTTCGATCCGTTTGTATACGCTTTTGTGAACTCTTTATATCAGTTAATTATCTCAATAGCCTTTTCTGTTTGATATCTTCTGGTGATATTTGTGCGCTGTTGTACTTTAACAGCGATATACTTGTAGGGTATCGTTCCGATGCTAGGAGCAGAGGTATAGCCTATTAACTTCTGCAAGGCACGGAAGGGGAACATTGTGTTTTTGTAGCATTTTGTTTACCTTTAGGAGTAAATCATTGGGAAACGCAGGTCTGAAGGAACATGAAATTTTGTCCGATACCGACCTACAATAACTATATAAAGAACGATTGTATTTTAGAGGTAGTATTCCCGTTAATGAACATAAACTGGATGAAGGTGAAATACACAATGTGCTCCCAAGATAATACAAAGAGCGAAGTTTAGTATTGGATCAAGTATCTTTAATACGGATTTCTTTACACATGACGTGAGGATGAATGTTTTATTTATATTTAGTAAATAGTTTCGGATGGGTATTGAAATTGTGGGTGAATAAAAATTTCATTATATTTCAGGATCGGTAGCATCTTGATTTTAGGTTTTAGTGCATGACGTCTCCATGTCAACGAGGAATCTAGCGACACACCCAAGAAAGTTGCAGATGGTTTAAATTGGAGTTGAAGTTCAGTTGCATGTGGTCTTGAGGTTGGCGTGTTTGATAAAAATCAATATAGGTTTTTGTCTGGAAAACACTAATCCATTGTTTTCAGACCATTTATTCGGCTTATTTAGTATTCCTTGTAATAAGGATCTAGCTAGTTGAGCCTAATCGGGCAACAAAGATATATTAAGATCATCAATGTATAATCTGCCTGTTACTGCAGGTTTTATGCAGTCATTGGCATCGTTAACATATATATATATATATGTATAGAGTAAAAAGTTAAGTGAGTTCCATACCTTTGACAAAGCGTCGGGATTGTGAAAGGGTTGCACTTAATACAGAGCTCTACGAAACAAATTACTGAATTTTATTTATACTAATCGTTCAGTCGGAAAACTTTGAATGTAGCACCTCAGCTTATCGTCCACGCCGACCGCTTTTAATTTTTGAAGTAATGAATGCCTCGGAAAAGTGACCTTTGTTAGTTTGATAGTATTAAACTATTACCATTACATCAATAACATTACATGCAATTAATTATTCCTTACATTTTAACGGACTACCCTAGGCGCAACACGTCGAACAAACATCGATAAAACCGTACGTGACAAACTTCCTACTTTTTGAAGTCGGTTAAAAAAGACTTTATTCTTTAGTAACAAAAAAACGATTTTTTGAGGATTTTTAGTTTCGAAATTCGTAAAAATTGTACTGCGCAATAACTTTGAAAGAATTAGTTTTGGGAAATATGTGAATCGCGTTACGTTTCCACTTTCCGCTGCCGTTATTTATTTATTTTTATTGATTTTCGTCGCTCTTTTTCTCTTTCTTTTCTGCTCTTTTTTATGCGTTTTTATCGGAAAATTACATTGCGTTCTGGTACTTACTTGATTTTCACTGTTCGCTTGTTGACCTTGAATAACATCGTGAACACCATCCAGAGTCGTGAGAAAATCGTGAAAAGTGCCGCCCAAAGATTTGAACGCTCGTAAAATTCGGTCATCTACGCAATTGTAAATTAATACTGATCCGATTGCCTCCAAAAAATCTCGAGTACTATCCCCTATTTTTAAAACATGTACAAATTAAAATTAATAGGCAATTACGCGCACCTACAAAATTACAACAAGTATAAAGGCGAAACATTTTCCGGGCACATTCGATTATCACTCGGTACTTTTGTTTTATCTTTTTAAGAAAATCGACCATCTCTACTAGGCTGCTTCGTTTAAAGTAGGGTCGAAAGAGTTACACTTAATTTTGATGCAACGATTAGTCGATCGCAATGCAAATCATGTAACTTTTTAAGTATGGGAGGTAGAAAGCGAGCCTATTGTCTTGTATGTTTGTAAAGACCTCCTCGATGGATGTATTGAGACTGTCAACAAAATTAACACTTGGATTCGAATTCTGGCACCGGGAACGAGGTTAGTTTCTGCACTCCGTATGCTGTACTTAGATATTGCTCTTGGGCAGTGAGAATCCAGATCAAGATGTATCTAAAGTAGTTGCTACATATATATATATATTAATTACAACGTAATTCTTAGGCTACCCCCCATTCGAAAAAATGTCCCAAAAAATGTCCCAATTTTATGTAACGCAAAATGTCCCAATTTTATGTAACGTTTGTTATATTTTATAGGATTTTTTTATTGTTATTTAAAAAATGTCACAATTTTATGTAATGAAGCATGTAACGAAAAATGTAACGAAAAAATGTCTTAATTTTATATAATGAAAGTTAAATGTTAGAATAGGACTTTTGTGGTTATGTTATTTTTTTTTTGTGTTGATGCCAGTAAGAATTACGTTGTAAATTTTGATCATTTTATACAAAGTATAGCAGAGAAATAGTCAGAAATGAAAGTAAGAGGGGTCAAGGGGCACGGCCCCTTGCGAGGCCAAAATGGCCGAGTTTATATATATATATGTATAGATTATTATTTTTATTGCTTTATACTATTATAAATGCGAGAATACCATATAAGAACAAACGGATTATATACTTTTTTGGTTATTAACTCGCATGTACAAAGTCACTTCCTCGACACTATATAAATCGGTTTTATTTGTAACGCCGTTTAGAGGTTAGCATTAAGAGAACACGAAAGAAACTGGTCTATTTAGAATGTGCCAGTTCGGTTCCTGCTATTATTTATGGAAATAAATACCTTTTTACGTATAGAATTTTGTTCGCGTCAATTTTTAATGCAAAATTTTGATATTATATAACTAGTTTAAATATTCATCATCTCGGTTACTACTGCATAAGGTAAATAACGCTGAACGCAAACATAATCACAGAGGAGTATTAGGCCGCAAGTGCGAAACTGGATAGTATTTCCTAATGTACAATATTATTTTTAATTTCAGTTGAGAGCTGCGTTGCATTGTTTGCACACCGTTGCGGTAAAACGATTTTACTGGGACTCGTGTATATCTTAATGTGTAAAAAAGCGGAACAATCGTTTTAAATAATTCGGAGGTAATAGTTAATTTTTTAAAATTTAAAAAGATTTTATATAATTAGTCGTGACGACGGTCAGCAGTTTTGTCGACTAGATAATTTAGAGAGCAAAGACAAAAATATCCGCGACTGTGTCGTAATAACGATCTACAGACGAAATTGAAGATGAAATCTTTATGCGAGTATTTTGAAACTGCGAGCTATGAGCAGCTAGCTCGGAAAAGATCGATTTGCAAAATGGCTTACGCGCATCGATCCCCACATAATTTTTGTGCTAGAAAGTGTGCAATATTATAGTTCTTAAATTAAGAGAAGGCGGTAGTAAAAAAAAGCAAAAAACTCCGATTTAATTTCCGTTTTTTTTTTTTTAAATAAAAATATAATGGACAAAATAGTAGGGTACTCGAAAATATTTAGTTAAAAATTTTCTCAGTCGCTATGTTTATCTTCATTCTCATGAAGATGATCTACTCAGTCACATAACAAAAGAACATGCCGGAAATTGTCGCATTCTATAAACATTACCCTAACAGTGGTATAGTTGCGAAGAAAAACTATTTTTCCCTAAAAGAAGAATTGAAATGACCAACGAGGATTTAATTATAACGGGAATCGATGTGTGTAAATAATTTACGAAACCGATAGAACGGGGTTTAATACTTTAGACGCTTACTCCTCAAAAGAAATAGCACACTAAAAACTCCATTATTAATCACGAGCAATAAAGAAACTAAATGCACGATACAACCTAAAAAATGTGATAAAACAATTTGCGCCGATTGTTGGTTTTGCTTGAAAATATACGTGTCGTCTCATTAAAAGCGCAGTGTGGCTGATGTCTACACCGAACGAAGTATGATTTACTGAAAAATTGAAAAAAAAAAAAAAGTAAATTAGAATTATTGCATGACGACCGTTCAAAAACGGTCCACACACACACACACACACACACACACACACAGTCCGTCATGTTTATATGGAAAATAAAAATATGACGGATGTGTTGTATATGACGAAGAAAACCAAACTGGTCTTGGCCAATTCTTCACAAGCCTTAGGCAATGTCATATTTCGTTTAGTTGGGAACCCCCTGATATCCTGCTGCCGGATATTGAACGTTCAAAATGTTCATATCTGAAGCACCCTCCTTGGAAGAAAGAAAAAAAATAAAATCGTACGCACTCTGAAAGAACTAGTCTATGTTTTCCGTATATATTTTTGACATAATCGATAGAACAATTGGCAAACAGGGAGGGAGAAGGAGCAAATTAAAGTTGAAACAACATCAAATCGACACTTAATTCGATGAAAGGAGAACGGGATAGGCGCTATTTCGGAATTTGAGATAGTTTCGACGCGCGTAACACGCAAGCGCGGCAAAAGTAAATGGCCGGAGAAAATTAAGTTAAATTGTTTACAGAATTTATGCGAATATTTATTTCGACTGATTTAAATTACAAATATCGTGCACCGTTCCAGTGAAGCGGCATTATCCTTTTTTACTGCTAGAGAATTCTTTCTACGTTACTACATCCTATCCGAGTGGTGTTTTTCTTTTTAATATCCGCAGCAGCCGTGGCGTCCAGGCGAGATTTAGGCAAGTTCCTGGCGAAGAAGAGTTACGAAGCGGCAGATGACGAAACAAATTTAAAATTGAAATTTTTACAATAATTTATAGCGAAATATTTTGCTCGATAAAAGTGTTCCGGACGTAGTGCTGGTAACAACCGGGAAAAGGTCTTGTATTATTCAATCGCGAATCGGGCTCTCGGCCACTTGCAGATGTAAATTCCTAATAGGCTGCATGATGGAAGACAGAAAAGGCCGGAAAGGAATAGGCGAAGATGGCTGCTCTCTTTGTTATTGTTGTCGGATTGAATGAAGGAAAGTTGATTAAATATGGCAGATGGAACGAGCTTAGCAGAACGAGAGACGAGAGACGAGAGGCGAGAAACGAGAAACGAGCACGTTTTTTGATTAGCGACCGAGCGAGGCTGCCGGCAATTCGACGAAGATGGCGAATTTAATTCATCGGCTTCGGTTCGACCAGTTGCTAAATTGTCTACATCATCGGGTTAAAAAGCCTGAAAGCGCGTGCAGCCTTTTACGAGCTATCGAGAATACGAGAATATTAAATTTAAAACGCCACTATAAATAGTGCTGCCCCGTTATCAGCTCAACGCGCCTTTATCGCTCTTATTTATAGTTTCTTGCCCGAGACTAATGTTCTAAATAAATCTAGACCTACTTCTTCTTATTCGGCATCCTTGTTCGAATAATACGACGCGTCGCACCCCCCTCAGCACGAATGCATGTGTTTCACGACCATCAGCTGCCGAGAAGAATAATTGCCGGACGAAGGAGATGAGCAGTCTCTCTTATAAGTCGTGTTCAGAGTCAATTTCCCCGGTAGAGAAGAGAGTGCGGTAACCTTGCGTCGTTATCTAAATCGAACTAATTATAGCGCGATGTGGAAGTTCGCTTATACTCGTAGAATTTCTATAACTTTGTTTGACGTAAATGAGAGTGTTTTTTTGACGGTTGAGAAAACGGAAACTTTAACAAGCCCAATTTTTAAACTCGACATCCTTCTTAGGAGAAAACCCCGCATTTTCTGCAAAACTTACAGATGAGAAATTTTAAGCGTCGTTCCTTGAAAGAGAAAAAAATTATTTACCGATTCCGCAGCAATCAGTTTCGTTTTTTTTTTTTCGGTTTTTTTTATACATTTATTTCGAAAAATATTAAACGTTACACAAAAAGGCGTTACGTTTATTTTTCATAAACGGTGTATGCTCGCCATCTTGTTGAAACTATGTTTTTCTTAGGCGTCCTCAATGACGTAATTGTTGTAGGAGATACTGAATTATCGAAATTCGACGAACAGATTCCCTGGATAGTCTCGAAGAAGCGGCATGTTGGCGTGCAGAACATGTTGGACTTTTGTTAACTGCTACGCAAACTGGATGGATGTTTTCTGTGATACAAAGAGTTTTCGGTTAACCGGAACGTTTTTGATCAGTTGCTTGGGCCGATTCTCGAAACTTTTTTACCCACCGTTTGATCGACACTTTGTGGTAGGAACAGGTTTATGCGAACTAACTTGAAAATTTTGTACCAAAATCTCTCGTAACTTTAATGCATGATTTCACGATGAAATAGCGTTCGTACACGTTCTGTCGGAGAGTAGCATTCCATAGTGCTGGGGAAATACATGATATCGAAAATTTCCACCCATTTCGAGGCTATTCGAGGTGCACACAGTCATTGTTGTAACCAGCTGCGTTATTACAAAAAGGAAAGTGGAGTCTTCCTCGGGCCACCTTGTATATGTTTATATTAGTAATATTACTTTTGCGTTGGAAAGCCGTCTTTACGAACGTCGCGATCATTCAGGTGTCATTGAGTGTAGATGGATTTTATTTGGACCCTTTTGAAATTACCCCCGCCGCTGTTTCATTTAGAATTCAGTTGCTAGAGCGCTTGACTTCCGATATGGAGGTTACGGGTTCGATCCCGAGCGACGACGAACTTATTACAAGAATTAAATAAATAAATAATCGCTAGTAATCACACGTGGAAGGCAATAGAGCAAACCACCACGTTCAACATCATATGCGCGCTAGGTCAGTACACGGCAGACCAACACGGGACTGCACTGGTAGCGCGATAAATCAAACGATTACTAATCAGTTCGGAATGTAGTCTTGCGTGCGTACACCTGCGTTGTATATAATAATTGCCTGGTATACAACCTATATCGGTAGATCTAAAATGTGCGAATAGGTTGTCCACCAACCGAATGGTTGAGAATATAATGATGAAGCTGAATGTATTATACAGATTTTTGTAAAATCAATTTCAAATCAGTATACGGCATAATCCGGGACTCACACGCGATCGGTTTAGCGTACACACAGTCAAGACAGAATTGCTTCGCTAACAACCGTATTTTAATAAAACATCTTGCTATCCTTTTCCTAAATGATTTCGTTCATTGTTTCTTCCTTTGAAAGATGCACCGCACCAACCGGCCGACAACAGAGATACGTATCAAATTTATTTATAGTTAGTAATCGTCGCCGTTTTGTATTTGTATTATTTTAATTAACTTGTGTTTTCAGCGGTCGACCGTCCAAGTAACATCGTTATAGGTAATTTTACAATAAACACTTTAAATCTTAATACATTCCTTTGGGCTTATCTAATAATAATAATAATAATAACAATCATAATAATAAATAAAAATTTAATATTTAAATCCGCGGTGGCATCCCTAGAACGTGTTAATTTTAGCGTATCACACTTCAACCTTTAAGCACGCTTTAAATAGGTAAGTACATTTACAAGATTATTACGCGATAAATATAGCTGATAACGCGATTAAAAAATAGACAGTATTTATTTCAAATTTTTTTCCCCACTATTACATAAATGAAGAGATTACGATAATATCCTCAGCGCGGCCACAGTAGTAAATTTTCATCGAAACTATTCCGATAAACTATTTTCTAAAGATATATTTGATGGTTCCTGCGGTTTATTTCGATACATTTAGCAGTCCGGGAAAAAGTCATTGCCAAGAATGAATTATTTTTATAATGTAAAATTGTCGATGGGCAACAACTTCTGCGCCGTGTTTTCTATCAATATAATATATTTAATAGGTCTATCATTTTTCGAAGATATATATTCGCTACAACATGCGTGCCGAAAAAGTATTTTTCAAAATTAATTTTCTGCAAATCACGCGACTACTACTCTACTCGTTAAGACGTTAATTAGAAGTGCAGTCGTTTTAGTTTCAACGTTACATTCAGATTACAGGAGGGACGACTTGTTAAAGTTTCATGAGCAGCCAGCGCGGAAATGTTTTTTCGAACGAATTTCTTTTACGCGTCTTGTCGGTAGGAGTAAACTGGCAGAAAAGGCGAAATAACGAAAATCGCGTTATGCGTCGTCCGCCAGGCGACTTTCACTTTCGTTCTCTTTCACTCTGTCTCTTTCTATTATACACGCGTGTGTGTGTGTGTGTGTGTGCGAACGAGTATCGAGATTCGAGCAGCAGGCATTGTCCGCGGTCAGCTGTATAAGCTTAATTCTAAACACGTGTACATTTTATTGAATTTGAAAATTTATGCGGTTTTTTGTGCGACGTTACCACCACACTTCAACGAGTCTGATGATTTATTTTTTGTTTTTGTTGTTTTAAAGAATTCATACGGGATTTATATATTGTGTGTCATTTTTTATCGTATACTTTATGAATTACTTTATATTTCTGTATCTACCAAAAAAAAGTGGGGGGGGGAAATAACTTCGTTCCTACCGGGTGTCCCCCTTTAGACACCGTTTCTCTTTTTTCTCTCTCTCTCTCTCTCTTTATATCGAATACGGACGGAATTAGAATATAGTCGGAATATAAGTGCCTAAAGCGCAGGTAAATTTCACTTACACGCTCATCAGTTGTATTCTGATAACTCTATTAACATCTTAAACAACGTACCGTATTAATTGATAAATGTTCTTTATAAAAGCTATCGCTAATTGTTTTTACGTGGACTCGGCAATGTGCTTTTTTTTTCCCCCCAGACCGAATAGGTGAGGATAATCTTACTGTGGCCAATGTGCTTCTCAGTTCCATACTAAGTAAAAAATTAAGAAGCACACAGGGAATAAAAATAAAGTATAAAATGAGAGGGTTTATGAAATGGGTTTTCCTTTTATCACAAAAATATTTTATTCGAATGGTTAGAGAGAAGCATTCGAATAAAATACGACTAAAAGAAGAAAAAGAAAAACAACTATGTATATAACCAAATTTTGTTTCCGACAATTAATTTTAACGACGCAGCATTAATATATCTTATCACGGGAACAGAGTAGATGTAAAGCACGATACATGCCCACCGCATGTCACACAACTCTTATGTGAAAAACGCACATCTGTTGATATCGAGTTGATTGTGTAGTTAAATAATGAATAATTTAAATCTTCAGTGAAATTCAGCGATAGTTTTCGCAAAGTTTAAACCTCTGATCTATACTGCGAAAGCTAAAATGTTATCTTGGAATGATCTGCGTGTAGCCTACTCCCATCCATCTCAAATCTACGGGGATCAAATTGGTCTCGGAATACTAATAAAACTGGAGTATCAACGAAGGGAGATTGCTTTATTATTCCACAAGGAAACTCAGAGAACACTGATTATTGCGTATATAACACGGCTAATATGATTTATCGCCCGTTTTAATTTTATTAGAACATCCGTGACATTTTGCGGTAAAATTAACGTTTTTACGTAGTAAAATTCCACGGTAAATCCCCGGCAACATCGAATGGCTCCCCTCGCCATGTTTTGTATTTGTAATATTGAACGAACTTTTCCGATTTTATAAACTGTTGGATGATAACTATACTGGAAGTTACTATTTCGAAATGACAAGAGACAGCCCTCAAGCTACACACTGGAGAAGGATTCCCTTTTAGAATATGAGACATTGCACGCAAATCCTAATACCTTCTCTATAGCACGAGGCTCAGCTGAAAAAGCAAAAGCTTCCACCGACAATCCAGATCCCTACTCTGTAATATGTTGTGTAATAAATCTTGTACCGATATTTTTTTATTAGGTCCGCCGAACTTAATTCGAATAAATCAGCCAGTTGCTCGGGGAAAAAAGAGTATAAAGTAAAAGTAAAGTAAGTCCCATACCCTCGACAGGGTGTCGGCGATTGTGAAGTTAAGGTTTACAATGTACAAAGCCCAACGGCACTAAAGTGAGCAGGGAGGCCAGTTCCTTTCTCTCGTCCGCCTTTACCCGTCCGGATTTCTCCGGTACCCGGCTATTTCAGGCTGGGTAAACCTGGGAGCGACTTCGATCCGGAACGAGACACGAACCTGTGACCTCTGGTTTAGTAGCCAAGCGCCTCAACTACTAGGTCACCGCGCTACCTATTTTAGCCATGTAAAGAATTAATATTAATCATGGGCGTAGCTAGAGGGGGCAATGGTGGGCACTTCCCATTCTAGAAAACTCGTTTCCCCCTCCGGAAGAATCGACTAAGTGTCACACGGAGAAAAATTTGAAAAGTGTAAAAATACCGTGTACTTCGAAATTGATACCGTGTTTATCACAATAATTTCCTATGCGCGTGCAATTAGACGACGCCTTGCACTCTATTCTACTACAGACTAAGTAGACTAAGTAGACACGTCAGTATTGGCTTTTGATTATTTAAAAGCTCCCCCAGTAGTGACTACTTTCAGACCGTACTCACTTAACGTCGGAGCAAGTTGCACCGTGCGAACGTACTCTCACTAACAGAAAAGAACTTTTAAATAATTGAAAGCCAGCGCTGTATCAGATATCCTGTGTGGCTATGTATAGATTAGTATTTGAAAATTAAATGATCTATAAACAAAGCCCTTTTTTAAATAAGCTGTTATTTATATTTCTCGCATAGTCTCCTTCCTTCTTCACTAAATCGCTTCTCTTTGGCTGCTTCTCCGTTTTGTCCATTGGATCCTGAAGGTTCCCAGTATGTTTGCGATGCGAATCACGTGCTCTTCGAGTGCTCCGGTTTATCTCGCGAGCGTGAGTTACTTTATTGTCATCTTTTAAAGCTTGGTCTTCCTGCTCCTTTCAACGCCTCTTATGTTCTTTCTCTACCTACTATCTCTGTTGTTCCTGTCCTAGGGGTGTTCCTTGTTTCCGTTGTCGACAGAATAAAAATATAATTTCTATTCTATTCCATGTATCTATTCCTTTTTGCTGGGCTAATGCTCTTTGCTAGCAAACCCAATGGGGGGGGGGGGGGGGGTAAAAAAAATAAATAAATAAAAAAAATAAATAAATATATTTCAGTTATATATTTATTGATTAATTTGATATCAACTTTTTAATATAATACGATTACATATGCGCACACACATATACGTATATACATATATAAACTCGGCCACTTTGGTCTCGCAAGTGGCTGTGCCCCTTGACCCCTCTTGCTTTCATTTCTGTCTCTTTCTCTTCTATACTTTATATAAAATGATCAAAATTTACAACGTAATTCTTACTGGCATCAACACACACAAAAAATAACATAACCACAAAAATCCTATTCTAACATTTAACTTCTGTTATATAAAATTAAGACATTTTTTTCGTTACGTTTTTCGTTACATTTTTCGTTACATATTTCATTACATAAAATTGTGACATTTTTTAAATATAACAATAACAAAAATCCTATAAAATATAACAAACGTTACATAAAATTGGGACATTTTTTTGGGACATTTAGCGTTACATAAAATTTGGACATTTTTTTGGGACATTTTTTCGAATGGGGGGTAGCCTAAGAATTACGTTGTAATTAATATATATATATATATATATATATTCAGCTGGTCAGCTGTACCCGCTAAGAAAAATTCCTAGCTACGCCCATGATATTAATGTTTAATTTAATAAAATGTAATGTCGTACACGTTAAATTAAGATACTTTGACAGGAAAATTGGTATCCGTTATATGTGTAATGTTTACTTATTCTCTTGCCGGTGAAGTTTATGCTTGATGAATCTTCAAGCGTTACTTTTAGCTGCGTCATTTTGTTTAGCAATCGCAACTAATTCCATCTGCAAAACATACTTAATTTCTTCTCATATCGGGAAGCATAATTGTATTTTCCATTTGAAGGTAGACAGTAGGGAATTGTTACTACTGTAATTTATATTAAATCAATGCTCTTTAAACAATCTAATTTCCAAAGCAGTGTTTTTTGATAGCTGACTCGTAAAGAAAGTGACTTTATATTTTTTAACTTGGATTTAATAAAACTTTTGTACGGCTTAGAGGTGCTTATGTTAAGATAAAAAAGAAACCATTAAAGGAAAGACTTGCGAAAATATTGGAAGATATCGAAGTATCGTATACAGTCACTATCCTCAGACTATAGGGTCTTCAGAAAATTCGCAAGTAACAGTGTTGTCCTATGAAGTCTGTTGGGCGTTCAATAAACAGTCCAAAAGTTATGTCCACAAGGCTATACTGCCAGTACATTATCCAATTGTTGCGTACAGTTGATTCGCTTATAACAACAATTCGGAACAATTTCAATCGGTCGTCGCGGAAAATTATTTGATGGTTGGCTATGATGTTGTTTCGTGTTGTCCGGTAATGTCCCAGTTGAGGATAGATCGAGAAGAAGTATGACATTAGTAATGAATTAGCCGAATTCACTGGTATAGCGAATATTATTTTTTTATTTGACGGTAAACCATATAGGATTATATGGACGTACGATCCAGGTTGGCTCCGAGGTTGAACCGATAAATAATTGATTAAATGGAAACCGAAATAAGTGCATGACATATTTGTGCTATGCTTCTTTAGCCCCCCTCCTCCCCCCAAAACAAGAGATTAAGATGTTTCCACTTCTGTACATATAAAAATCTCGCTTCTGACAGACAGATTTTTAAATAAATATTGAAATTACCATCATCCGATAATGTTAAAGTCACTTTTAGTCAAAAAAGGCAATATCTACATGCCGTATTGTCCAACTTTTATTTCCCCACGTTACCATCTAGTTGTTTTAATCTACCTCTTATCGTATAATTATTATTTTAACATCGACGTAAATATAAATTTTTTCAGACGGCTTGAATAGAGATCACCTACCGAACCGAGCAATCAACTCTTATTACAAGAATCTCAATACTCCAAACGGCTCTAAGCTTCGGGATACTAGCAGAAGAGTAAATGTTGCATTCATTGCGAGTAATAATTTAATATTTAAACTCTCTCCCGAAGCGTTTAACTGCCGAGTTGCTTTCTATTTGATAAAGCCGGTGACTTTATACTAAACCCATTAGATATTAAGAGAATAACTTTATAATATGTTCAAACAGTCTTAGCAGCCCCTTCTGGCGCTTAGTCTTAGCAATTTTAATTATCGCCGTCATTCATTTATTTACGATATTAAGTTTAAATAAGCAGAAATTAAAAATAGAAATGAGGTGCTCTAAAAGTTTTGTTGCATTCCTAGAATCATACCGGAGTTAGTTTCAATTATATAGTTGATCAAACGGCTAAAGAAGCGGTCTTGCGGTGTACTACTCCTTCATACACCATCTACTGATCTTTCAGACATGGTTAAAAGAAACAACTCTGTACCGAGTGGAAAAACTTTATTAACGGTTCGACTAGTTTAGGCAAGTCATACGAAATTGCGTAATCGTGTCTACCAATCACACCTTGGTATAGTGAAATATTCCTTCCGTTCTGGTTAGTTTATTATAACTACTATCTCGTACAGGGCATACTGTGAGATTTTTCCAAGGGACATACCAATTTCAGTGATGATCACGTAAGCTCAGTTCATCGCGGGCATATCAACCGCTTGCTATTGAGTTGTGGGTCTCTAACTATGAATAGAGTCTTCTGATGTCCTGCAGTTTATGTCATCACACATCCTGTATTTTTCAATTATCGGCAATCGTACACGATGGTTACTTTAAATTTATTCGAAGAAATGGAATCACTATTTAAATTAACGTCCGAGTACAAACGATTTGTTGCCCAGGCTAATGTTGATAAAGATAATAACAACATTTTCACATTTACTCATTTCTGTTGTCTCACATTTTCTCTTACATTCTAATTCACACTGTAATTGCTCGATATTGAACGACTGAATCTTTTTCCTGTCGGACATTGTGAATAGCTAGATGGGACTTATTCGGAAAATAAATTTATTATTGTTCACTCAGTTTCATCGAGCATTTACCGCTTTGCAACTCTCGTTAATTTTAATTTTTTTTTTATTTTTGCTTTTGTTAAATTCCATCCGGCATTGCGATCACACTGCAGGATAGAGTTTTCTCTTTTATGCTAATCATTTAGTAGGTAACGCGTAAAATAGCTAACAGGAACACGAAAGTATTTCTCTTTTCCTGGCAACTCCTTTTTAACCGACTTCAAAAAAGGAGGAGGTATTCAATTCGACTGTATTTTTTTTTTTTTTATGCGTGTTACCACAGAACTTTCTTCTAGATGAACCGATTTTGATGATTCTTCTTTTATTTGAAAGGTAGTGTTTGTCATGTGGTCCCATTTAAATTTGATCAAGATCTGACCGATAGTTTTTGAGTTATCCTTAATAATGCGGGAGATTGAAGCTTTTTGGATGCTTTTCATTCATGATTGTTTTCACCGTCGGATTAGATTTTTGACTTTATAACTATAAATTTGCCAAATTACCATGGAAATGTAGCTTTTGGTGTTTTCACACCGTGGAAATATCTGTTCTTATTAAAATGTTTTAATTTAATTGAATAAAAATGCACTAAAAAGTAAAAAATAAAATGCTTTTTTACAAAAAATAAATACCGATACTTGAAGGTTTATTATACAAATTTAAAAATGCACTAAAAAGTAAAAAATAATTACTCCCGATAAGAAAATATATATATCAGAGTGATATAACACTTAAGTGGTGATATCTCGTAATTCTTATACAATATTAATTTTTTGGAGTTGGCATCAAATTCATATTAAAAGAATAATTAAAAACTGCATTAAATGTTGATTAAATTGTTCCTAACATGAATTTAATTCCAACTCTAATTAAGGTGTGAATGTTGTATAAGAATTACGAGATATCACCACTTAAGTGTTATATCACTCTGATATAGATATTTTCTTATCGGGAGTAATTATTTTTTACTTTTTAGTGCATTTTTAAATTTGTATAATAAACCTTCAAGTATCGGTATTTATTTTTTGTAAAAAAGCACTTTATTCTCTATCTTTCCAGCAGTTATTACTTACATCGTAAAATCCGATTATACCTGCTGGCCAAATGAAAAATTTTATTACGGTCAAAACAGAAAATAAAAAATTTTTCACTAATATTACTAACTCTTAAAATATTATCAACATTATTTCCCACGGTTTAATTCGATTATCTTACATTAGAAATGTAGGTTCGAATAAAGAAAATTGAAACCTCCGTAAACTCTTTATTCCAGGGATCATCCCTTAACTTTGCCGCGTATAATTCTTCATCGCCTGATCCGATTTTAATGATACCGTTTGTTTATGAGTAATTGTAACTGTTACTGATAATCCCACGTGAATATCGCTGAGTGTGGTTAAGAGTGCCAATTTATTATTGTTAGTATTTAAAAAAAAAAAAAAAAAAAAAAAAAAAAGGAGTCACCTTGAAGATATTTCTTTCACTTATTATAACCGCGCAAAAATTAACCAAGAAATGTTCATTACAATATAGATAAAATATAGAAGCGAAAAATGTTAAAATTAAAGAAACGACGAGCGCGTCTTATTATCAACGTTAGTTTATACAAATGTAAATTATTTGAATAAAGATATTTCAAAGCTGCTAAACAGTGATTTACAAGCTCACCACCACTGATGGAGTTTCTAACTGAACAATATCGGATTTATATAGGATTGGAAAGTAGCGCAACATTTAAGAGGTTGCTCTTGTCATCACTCGAAAATATTCACGATAAAAATTGCGAAATAAAATAGTTCGGAAAGAAAAAGTCGGTTTTTTTTGATTTTTTTTGGGGGGGGGCGCCAGTAAGGGCTGGCTCAT
The DNA here is from genome assembly GCA_039619475.1 of Icerya purchasi. NCBI lineage: Eukaryota > Metazoa > Arthropoda > Insecta > Hemiptera > Monophlebidae > Icerya > Icerya purchasi. Next base: position 260,939,321 of record CM077116.1, on the reverse strand, counting down.
AAACCACAATAGACAGATTTAAGTACCGGTAATTATTCTCATTTTAATCTTCTCCTTCGGTAATTATGGTAATTTCAAAGACCAAACTCAACTCTAAAAATTTAATAAAAAACGCACTATAAAGTAAACAATTTTACTCGATAAAAGGATAATATTTCTTATAGAGTAAAATGTAGTGATGTATAAGGTAACGAGTAACGTAACTGGAAACTAGTTCCAGCTCTGAAATAGTTCGTTCCACTCCAATTGATAACGTATTTACGTTACTTCGTTACTCCTGTCACGTTTGTGTTCCAGAAATGAGAAATAAACCATTGTAACTATAAAAGAACTGACTGTAACTATGTAACTCTAGTGTCTTGGAACCGAATGAACAAAAGAAACGATGAACTATGCAATAATATTAGACGGTGATCAGGGGGGAATTGAAGTACATATGACACCATAAATATTTAAAGTTTTCACAGTGAACACTCATAATAAATGATTTTCGGAAACAACTGTGTTTAAATAGAAATTTATTATATATTATTATATATCATTATTATTATTATTATTATTATTATTATTATTATTATTATTATATTATTATTATTATTATTATTATTATTATTATTATTATATTATTATTATTATTATTATTATTATTATTATTATTATTATTATTATTATTATTATATATTATTATATATCATTATTATTATTATTATTATTATTATTATTATTATATACATATGATACCTTTTGTCTTTATCACTCGTACAGTGGTCGTATGTATTTCTCACACTGCTCGCTCTGTTATTGGTCACAACTCATTAGCGCATTACACGGCGATACATACATAGTACACGATCAGATGATGAATAAAACAATATACTATATTCTTCTGTAACAACCAGCTGGGAACAAAATTCTTCAGTTACAAATTTAGTTACAATAACTGAATAACCTATATAATTGTTTCTATCCATACTGGCTAAATTGTCGTTGTGTGTATGTGCGTTACTATCAGCTGGAAACGACGTTATTTATGTAATCCAGCTAAATCTGTGTATTTTAATAAGCGGAGCAGATTACGTTTTTTGATGATGATCGCACATAATATAATATGACGATGACTGGCGCCGTGGCAGTAGCAACTCTGGAATTTTACACTATCATCAAAAATTTTAATAGCGGTTTTTATTGAAAAACATACCGATTTGTTTACTTTTTTTAATGCGGTTATAAATTCCCCAGACCTACTTTATTTTATTTGGATGTCTATTTGTCATACATTTCAGTGTTTTTCGAGATATTTTAGATATGAAACTGTCATCTACTGGCCCCCTAAGTTGTTTTAACTTTTAAAACATTATTATTTTGTTAACCTCCGTTTTGTTTGTTTTTTTTCCTTTTTTTTTTTTTTTTTTTTTTTTGTAAAAATTACGTTTTATAATAATATATCTAAATTTATTTCCATTTTGATTACATAAGTTACCCTTTTTGTAACGGTTTGTAACTTTGTAACGAAGTGTTTCTGTTACGTTCCCGATCATTAGGAACCCCTGTAACATGACATTACAAAATATTTCGAACTTAACCCACCACTAATAAAATGTACTACACCTTAAAAGAAAGGAGATACTATATGATTATAGAATGTTTTACGTTGAAACAATTAAATAACCAACCGCGTTAAACGCTTTTTTCGTGATATTTCCGAAACTTGTCTTATAGAAAAAGTTAATGATTGTTTATTGCGCTTATTTTTAATTAATAGGGTTTCTTAGTCGTTGCAGTGTGAAGTTCGATGAACATCGGTTCACTAATTCAAGCGTCGTCAATGTTGCTTAAACGCAATCATACACTGCACCGAAATATGTATATCATATTTATTCGTGTAAAATTGTTTTTTATTCCTATTTCGAATAAATCTTAAAGCCGGCTTTTTTTTTTTTTTTTAATCGCTTTTTTATTACAGTTTATTAAGAATAACGCGTTATTTTTCTTTCGCATAGAGTCTATTCTATAAGATTAAAAAAAAGTTTTATTTGTTTTTTATATAGAGGCGGCTTTTAATAAATATTTCTCTGGTTTTTGCGTGTAGTTTTCTTTTTTTTTATCGTAAGCAAGTAAATACTACGGGAGAGGGATAGCAGAGAAGTTTTTCAAAAGGAACAAAAAAGAAAAATAAAATTATTTTATTTACGTGAGGTACTCGATAGACCTGTGTGTTAATTCGAGAAAGATACTACTTCTTCGAGAGCAGGATAAATATCACGAGAAGAAGTTGCGCATGATACACTAGGCAACAGACCGGGAATTTCTAGCGAGGAGCCCTGCGCCGAACTATCCTCTAATGGTTACGGGCACTTTTATCATCGCGTTTTTCTTTTTGCTACAACTTTTATCGCGAAGAAGAAGAAGAAGATGTCGAGATGATGCGGGCATTATTTCCGACTGTCTAAAAGCGGAAAAAATGACGACATCGGAATTGTTGGCGGCGTCCCGAAATTTACCTACACACTTTTAGTATAGGGTGGCGGTAGCGTCAACAAAGCGTACTTTCACCGTCGCGCCATACTAAATTGAAGTCACGAAACTATTCCGGTATTATCTTTTACGAATTCGTGTCACGTTTTTCGTGTAGCAAACGCCGGTAAATGTCCTCTTCCTGCCATTTATTCGATGGATTTTTTATTATCCGGTTCTGGTTGTCTCGCGAGGTTGCGCCCTGGCCGCGGACCACATCGGTAAATTGTGCGGAACGAATAGACGACGGGAAGCTGAGCGCGATGCAGCATCTATCGACATGTGTCACACGTGTCGAGCGATTGCAGGAAAAAGAAGAGTCGACGAAGTAAGGGCCATTTTTAAAACGGCATTACGGCTGCCTTTTTGTGGACTCTGCGGACTAGTAAAACAAAGGGAAAACGAGGGCCGCTACCCCGGCGCTTATCTTGAGCGAAAATGCGAAGGCCGTTTGCAACGTTTCCAAAATTCCGTATTCGTTTTATCTACTCCCGAGCACGTTTATTTATTTGTCCCTCCGGTAAAAACCCACGTCACATCGGTCTTCGACTTTGCATGTCCAAAATTTGAAATATGATTCTCAATCTGCCTAAACGCGGGAATTTCGTTATTTCATTCGGCGCGGCACGGTCGCAGCGCCGTTCTTTAAAGTTCGTCACCTAAAAACCACTTATAAAGCCGAAGATTGATGGCCTGGCTAAGCCATACTCGGCGTGATTCTTTTTGCGCGGCGCTCGCCCGGAATTATTCTGTAAATGTTATTATACCGAAGAGCAATCGAAAAGGTTCGCGCTATTTCGGCAGATGTCTAGTGACCCCGCGTATTCCTTTTCCAGAACGGAATGACGCGTATTGGTCACACTCTCGCGCCTCTACCGTACCGATTAAAAGATTACCCGTATTTTGTTTTCGCTTTGCCGCGTACATACCGATGTCGATGCTACAGATTTTCAACAGTGGACACCAATAATGGTAGTAGTAGTAATGCGCGGAAGGATGCGCGCACGATTAAGGTTTGTGTGGGTGTTGCAAAACGAGTAATCGCGTGTAGAGAGAAATAAAATGCCTTCTATTAATTGTTTAAAAAGCAGCAGTCGCTAAATGGCTCCAACGAAAAATCTTCAAGAAGTAATTAAATTTAAGAGCTTGCGAGATTAACATCGGTAAAAGTTTATTTGGATTACGAGATGTAATAGATGGAAAAATGCAGGGGAAGAGAGGAAACACCGCGAAGAACATTTGTAGACATGTTAATAAACGATGTACAGCTCGAAAAGTAGATTGAGGAGCGCGAATCCCTCGTCGAGATGTCGTGATTATGATCTGTACAAGAATGTCGCCACTGATCTCTGTTGTGGACTAGTCGAACACATTCTACGGAACTTTTTCCTACGGTTGCCCGGATCATGTCTAATGCGGCTACTTCTTCTTTTTCCGTTTATTTTATTTTTTTTTCGTTTTTCGGCTTAGCCTTCGCTATTTAGCCAATTTTTAAACTTTTACTTTAAGAATTCTCGTCTTAAATCTATTTGCTCTTATTATATGAGACCAAAGTATTTTAGTATTCTTCCAATTACTTCCGACCGGTTTTTATTTCTTGTAACGCCGAGATGATGTTCGTTGTCCTTTTGTCCGTCCATGTTATTCGTAATATACATCTCCAATAGTACATTTCTAACGCATCTATCTCTCATCGATATCGGGTTTACGTAGAGTCCATGTTTCTGCGCCGTAGAGAAATACCGAGAAAACCTGAGAAAACCTGAGAAAACCAGACTATTCACTAGTATCGTCGAAAAAGTAAGAATCAATGATGCCGTACGACGAAATACAAATGGGTAATTTCGCGGAGTCTGATGGTTTCTCTCGAATGATACGCAGGCTTTCACCGTTCCAGTAGTGCATATTTTGAGTGTTGACGTCGCCATGCAGATCAAAATGAGCCTCGTCGTCCGGAAACAAGATTCGGTCAAGTGGAGGCTGATTGTTTTCGACTTCACGGAGTAGGGGCGTTTACAAAACTCGAGTCGAGTGTAAGCAGCAGTTGTTGCATTATAACATTTTGTACATCTGAAAATGTAAATCTTCTTCTTCTGCTGAAACTCGTGTCCGAGTGAACTACTGCTGAGGGTGGGTGCGGAGATGACTGATGATACCAATCTTGGAATAGCAAATGCGACCACAATGATGACATTCGAAAACGTTAGGTGGACTAGAGCTATCGTTGACTGTTCTTCTTCTTTTTAATGGTCCAGTAGTTAAGGACACTGCTTCAACTACTCTTCTCTACTTTACACGATCGCAGGCGGCGGTTTCCCAAGCTTCTAAGTAATTTGCATTCCTTAACAGCGACGCAATATGGTCCTTGTAACGCTTCCTAGGTCCACCCCGTTTTCTAGCTCCTTCTTCTAATTCGCCATACAGCATTCGCTTTGGTAACCTGGAATCCTCCATTCTTATAACATGTCCCGTCCACCGTAGTTGAGCACGTGTGGTCAGCGATTCTATTCGTCCTGAGTTAAACCGACGCAATACCTCTTCGTTCGTAACAAAGTCGTCCCATCTGATTTTCAGTATCGCTCGCAAGACCCGTTGTTGAAACTACTCCAATTTTTTGATGTGGCGCCTGTATAGCGTCCATGTTTCGGCTCCGTATAACAAAGACGGGATAACGATAGCACGATAAACTGCTGCTTTGGTGGCGATCGACAAATCCTTATTATAAAACACCTTGCGCTTTAGCCGGCCGAAGGCTGAAGCGGCGCACTTGATTCTATTTTGTATTTCGTCATCTATTGTTCCTTTGTGGTTTAGGAACGAACCGAGATATTGAAAAGTGTCTACCTGCTCTAATATTTTTCCGCGTATCTGTATGTTATTTGTAGGTGAGGTTTCGTTGCTGAGTAATTTGGTTCCACTATGCTGACAAGCGACCAAAGTCACACGCCGCCTTACGTGCAGAAATTCAGCTAGAGGCTTCTAGCTAACCAGGCCTGCCTCCGTCACCGTCTTTCCATCGCCGCAGGACTTGAAATGTGCACCTTGCAGTGCGTGAAGTTATCGAGAAAGCGGTTGCACATCCGCAATCACGTCTGCGAGTATTAGCGATGCCAGTTCCAATGGTATGCCGAAGCACAACAATTGGGGCAATCGCGATACAACTAGGCAGAAGGACAGTTGAATTCGAATCGTGTAATGAAGTTTTTTTTTTTTGTTTCTTTTTTTTTCACATTATTGATTATTTATTTATTTGATGATTTAATGGTTAATATCTTGAATGTTATTGCTTGCACAAGTGGGGTTGTTATCCACTTGCCTCCTTCCGCATTTGTTGTCGCCCAACTATGTTGCTTGACTTAACAGGTCCGCCACGAGAAGGCTGCAGATAGGAGTTAGGCAGTGCAAATGGTGAGTGACACCACTTCTGGAGTCATACCCGTATGAGAGTAGAAGAAAAACTACTTACTCCGCAAACCCACTACACGCCTCGTTTGGAGCCCGAAAATGTAAATATCTTCATGGAGAATATGTCGTTACCGATCTTTCGTTCAAATGCAGTCTGGCGGCGTACTTCCGAAGTATGATCTTTAAAGCTACGCGCACTCGTTCGATGTTATCTGGCGTTCGAACCGACTTCTCAGGCCCCGGAGGCTTTGCTTTATTTACACACCCTTTTTCACGAATGTTTTTCACCTACATATAAGGGCGCACTTGTTTCGGTTGGCATTGGTTTTTGTGCGGCTGAATCGAGAAATGTTTTCGAAACGCACGAATGGTAGTCACGTCCGATTCTTTAAAAAATGCCTCGACCGCGAACGCGCAATGTTCCGCGCTTCCCACTCGCTGACTATGACGAGACATTATTACTAAGCAAATTGCAGCACATCAGACTACTATCAGCTGTAACCTGGCCATCCCTACTCGATTAGTTTAGAGCTACAGCAGCGATTTGAAATACATTTGCACCTTTGTTTTCTTTTGTTTTTTCTTACAGCTTGCAATTAGACAAGAATTAAAGATGTATTTACAAAAACTGACTGAAACTTCAAAATTTTTTCGCACGCGCATGTTGAGCAAGAAAATTTTTGACATATCTGCGCCAGAGGAAAATTTAGCTGATGAACAACTTGCTTCTTTATTTACACCCCCCTCTACCCATGGTTATATTAAAAGAAAGGCAAAAGATAGATTTGAATTTTTTATTTAGTTTATAAAAGTTTAGTTTCCGGAAAATGAAAATATATATGAATTCCTGTTATTTTAAATGCAAAAAAAAAAAACAAAAAAAACTGCTACACAGGTCCATCGGTAAATTTTGTTTCGTTTAATTTTTTCTATAGTAAAGAACCGAAATTTTTGTCTCGCCAAACGAAAAGCGAGTGAAAAAACAATTTTCAAACTGAATTATTTTAATTTTGTGCAAAGAAGAAAAAAGAAACATGGTGTATCTTTTTCTTCCTAAAATTAGCTGGAACATCGATTTGTCGATGATTTTTGTCTTGTTTAAAGGAAATAGAACGAATAAAATTTTTTGTTTGAAATTTTTTCAATCCGAGTCGATCTTTCGTTTTTCCATCTTCAGTGTTTCCAAAAAAGTTTCCTTTTGACGAGTTTGAAAATGATTAATTTTCGCTTCCGTAATTATTCTCGGACGGTTAATTTAGGAGATGTCTTAAAATGTATAATTAGGGGAGGACTATTTCGACGGTAAAGTTGGTTTAGAACGGAATAATCCGCTGCCGGAAAGAATATTCTCCGTTTTAATCCGTTCTTAACATTCGTTCGAAACTATTACAATGTTCGAACATTTGGAAAGGGGATTAAAAAACCTTCGGAACCTTTTTCGATTTATTTCAAAAAAGTTTTGCGGTTTTATTTTAAGGCCTTTTTCCAACCATTAGAAAGAGGACAATAAAGAAATGAAGGTAAAGAAGAAAAAAAAAAGAAAAAAAGGAAAACGCTACTACGAAGAAGCCCAGCGCGATTGCGAAAACGCCAAATGGTGCGTTTCTTTCCAATTTGTAGATGTTTGAATTAATAAAAAAGTTGAAAATCTATCGAAAACCATTAAGAAAATGACCGGATGCGTCTTCTACGACGCCGCAGCCTTTAGATATGCGCTAATTGGTTTGCAACAAAAAGTAAAATAACTTTGCTAGCGGACATGTCAGGTCTTATTGGAAACGTTTCCATTAGCGGGAAAGAAACATATTTCCTTCCCTATATCTAACTAATGAGTTTTTGAGGATTCTTTACAGGAATGACTCTGTTGTGTTATTCCGATGAGAGTTTTAGCGTCTCTTTCACCGTTTCGATTCGCAGCTTTTAACAGGTGTGATATGCGAGTTTCGGACTGCATATTAAAATATCTCTCATGAATATTTAGATCAGGCTGAGACAGTTGTCAGTTTAGGTTCTTTCTACTATACAAAAGTTTCCTCTTTCGACGAAGTAAGCATTTCGTTTTGTCACGTGTGCAACCGAATCAAGGATTTGTCTTGATTGGGAATGTCGTGACGTTAAATAACGCTGGAAACACTTAAATACTATTTGGAAAACTAAACTTTCCGTAGTATGCAAAAAAGGGTGTAAAATTTATGCTTCCAAAAAAACTTATTTATTCACTGTTCCGCAATAAAATAGCGATTAGTGAAATAAAACTTTTGCAAAAATCGTAATCACTGCTAATGCCTCACATGGTTCCTAGATTAAAGGTTAAAAACAAAAATATCCAGCTATTGACGATGCAAAAAGCTATTGCCATTAGCCCCGATTCTTACGTCGTAGGCTGGACTTAAATTATGGAAACACATTTCCGAGTACTGCGTGTTGTGACGTTAACACAGTTACTAGTCGATTACCCGTGCGGCCTCCGGTATTATAAGCATTATTGTCACGCGGAGTAAACGTGATTTTGTTCTATTTTTGCATACTGAAGTTTATTATTACATTCCGTTATAATTTGAAAGTTTATAAAAAACAAACGAAGACCATTTTCTGTAATTAGGCGCTAATAAATTCATTCGATTTATTTATTTATTTTTTTTTTTTCGTATTTAATTAATAATATGGAAAAAGTGAATAAACGAGGTCTCGTTTTTCTGCGTTCGATTTCGTTCAGTGCAATCGATTTGTTCTGTTTTTATGTGCGTCTGTCATATTGCTTTAGTAAAAATTCACACGGTGATATTTGCGTTTCTTGAAACTACCCATCGATATGTAAAAATTGATGTTTAATAGTGATGTGTAGTTCGTGAACGAACTGATTGAAAGAACTGATTCATGAAAAAGAACTGAAAGAACTGATTCACAAAACTTGAAAGAACTGGTTCTGTATGAACTGTTTCGAGTGAAATGCGAATGAACAGAATGTGAGCCCCGGAGCGAATAGCCTGGACGGACAAAATAAAAATGATTACAAAAATCACGCTTTTATCTCATTCGGTTCTGAAGATATAGTCCGGACAGATAAAATAAAAACGATTACACAGTCGCTTAGAATAGTAAGATTAAAAGATTTTCGAAAACAATCAGTTCTTTGGGAACCGGATCTTTAAATCAGTTCTTTATAGTAAACTGATCCACAAAAAGAACTGTAAAACCCATCACTAATGTTTAGCCGGTAAATTTTGACTCTACCCGTAAAAACAGTTGAATTCACGTTTTTAACGGAGAAGTTGAAACTGCGATCAGTTTTTGACGATCTGTTGACTTGCCGTCTTCTACGGTTATTCACGATTTAAATCGCAACCCGGTAGTAATTAGTAATCTAAGCGACGGCGGAATACCCGCTTACCGCTCGAGAACAAAAAACCAACCTGATCGAACACCGCTCTACACTACGGATACCCTGCGTACCGTTCAGCATCTATCGTCCGCTCAAAACCCCCGCGCCACATCTAGTCAAATGTAACTCCACGTGCAGTTTTCGCAAACACCGCCCTCTCAATCAGATGGGAGGAATTAGCAGTGAGCAGTTCAACTTGCTGATGGAGAGTATAGCGACCATTAACACTCTGTTACAGGCGACAGATACATAGTTCAGCGTTCTTTATCACTTGTTAGGCGTGCGGAGGGAGATGCCGTCTCCCATCCTCCTATTCCTTCAGCTCGTGTTGCCCGACTACTGTCAGTCGAGCGTTGGTGGCCACCCTGTACAGTTGTAGGTGTGTTTAAGCGCTGTGTATCTCACTAATATAGCACGTGCTAAAATTTAAGTATTCTGCATTGTTTGATTTTTTAACTTAGCATAAGTTGCGATACCTCGTGGTTATAATTATTTTTGTTAGAATATGTATTTTGTACCTAATGGGTACTCATGTATTTCACAGATACGTCACGTGTGTTTATGTTACACCCCACGTGACTACTTCTTTTTTATCAACTATTTCGTTTTAGAGGAAATTTCTGAATGACTTAATTTTGTATTAGATCAATTTTTCAGATTAAAACTCGGTGTTTTCTCATTTAGATTCAATACGGCGCTCAAAAGATAATTCGATCTCAATGACCCAAAAGACATCGACCAAATTCACAAACTCCTACTTCATGGCTGTGTCATGAGTGATGATGAACTATATTTTGAAGATGATGGATCACGCTCTCATTTATCCGCTTTAGAACTCTCAAACCTCATTCCAGAGGTTCTTGAAGAGGACTGTGTGACACTGATGCAGAAGAAGAGATTGAAGAAAGGGAAGAAAGCTCTGACACTGGACAAAGTGATTCGGACACATCAACTGGTAATGAAGACTACGAGAGCTTTTTTGTTTGACACAAAAAGCAGGGAAGAAAGGTAGTTGACTCGATTTCATAGAAAAAAACTCCGTATCTAAGTAAGAAGAGAGGTAAGACCAATCTAATAAGAAAACTCCCAGGCCTAATAGGCAGAGGAAAGGGGACAAAATCCGATCTTGAATCGTGAGCTTGTTTACTTGATCACAGTATGCTAGAAATTATTGTATCGTTCACAAAAAACAATTAAAAACACCGACAAAACCGATATCCATGCATTTACTGGCCTTCTTTACATTGCTGGAACCTATAAAACAGGGAAATTGAACCTTACAGATTTATGGGCTAGCGATGGATTTGGGAATGAGATATTCCGTCTCACTATGGGTTTCAATAGATTCTGGTTCTTAATTCGAACTCTAAGATTAGATGACAGGCAAACCAGAGAAGATCGAAAAGCACTAGATCGTCCTGCCCCTATCAGAGATATTTTTGATAAATTCATCAAGAACCGTAAGGAGTGTTAGCATGTGGGAGAAGATGTCACCATAGACGAAAAATTGGAGGCTTTTAGGGGTAGGTTCCGCTTTATTCAATATATACTGATGTTAAAATTTTTGCTGCCGTCGATTCAGGTCTGTATTATACATATAACATGGAAATATATGCAGGTAAGCAACCTGATGGCTCATTCCAGGTCAGCAATAAACCTATCGATGTAGTAGTTCAACGCCTAGTAACCCCTCTTCGAAACTCAGGTTGTAACATCACTGCCGACAATTGGTTCAGCGACATTATTCTCCTTGGCACACTGTCAACAGATTATAGTGTATCATATGTGGCGACACTGAAGAAGAATAAATGGCAAATCCCGAAGGGGATGAAAGATTTGAAAAAAAGAGAGGCGTACTCCAGTATTTTTGCATACCATAAAGAAGGCATCATGGTTTCATAAAAAAAAAAAAAAGAAAAAAAGACAATAAAAAGAACGTCCTTTTGATCTCAAATATGCACGCAGATGGAGCGATTGATGAAGAAAGTGGTGAGAAAAAAAACAAAACTGGATATGATTACTTATTATAATAAGCACGAAATTAATGTCGACATGGTGGACAAAATGTGCTCTGTATACAATGCGCAAAGAGGCACTAGAAGATGGCCAATGGTGGTATTTTTCACTATTCTAAATATTGCTGGAATCAATAGCCAAGTCATTTATCTTGGGAATGGACAAAACGTGCCACCTCGCCGAGTTTTCCTTCGTAAACTCAGAAATGGGCTGATAAGATATCAGTTGTTAGTGCGATTGCAGCTCAAAACGAATCGGCCAAGTCACTGTCTCGCACAGTCATATAATTAGTAAATCTTCGCCTCCAACTATGTGCTTCTTCTGCGGCCAGACTGGTATACCAACAGTTCCACACATTCTTCTCACGTGCCCAAAGTTTTCCGCGTTCAGGACGTAACATAGCCTACCCAACAACATACGGGACTGTCTGGCAAATACTACAACTAACGTCACAAGGGTTATAGACTTCGTTAGAACGAGTGGTTTGACCGAACACATATAAGTTACCTTCATATATGTGCTGTAACGACCTTAGTAATTACAAACGATGTACATATAAAAAAGGTGAGGAGGAGGATTTAAAAAAAAAAAGAAAGAGATTATTCTTAAACGGCATTAATACTGATTAGGGTTCCGGTACATGAAATTAAAAATGACAGTATTTAGAAACAATTCAATGATTATAATAATAATAAGATCACTCGTATAATCCGAGTATTGGAAACACAATGAACATTTAATGCGGTTTACAATTTTCAATTACAGTTTGTGAACTTGGTGCCGACTTTGATCAAGGTATATGAATATTGTTTAAGAATTATCGTAAGAATCACTTTGAAATATACAATTTTTTATCGACTAATAATCTCCCTTTTTAGTGGATTTTTAATAAATTTTTATAGTAAATCTTTAAATATCGGTGTATTTTTATTTTTATTTTAAACATTTCCTTTCACAGTTCTTAGTATAATACTTGGAATTTTTTATCTCGTTAAAAATCTTTCGGTACTCAGTTTCCAGGCAAATGACGCTCATTACTAAAATAACATTGCACCTATTTTAACCAGCCGAGTGCTTAGTACACTACCGCGGTAACAGCTGGAAACAGCAACGTTCGTGGGTTTTTTGTCTTACATAAAGTTTCTATGGATTAAAAGTGATTGCGGCCTTTTTCATAGATAGCTGGAAAACATTTTCGGTAACGAGCGTTTCAATAATTTCTCTCTAGTCGCTAAAGACGTTAACGAGAACGTATCATCAACACCTTTCACTGCTCAAAAAATCACAATGCCAGCTGCATCGATCATTCGAACGTGGCATATGCTCGTATTTGGGTGCGGTTGTAGTCTGGTCGGTTTATTGAAGTTTTTTTTACGAAGTAAATTAAAAGGTTCACTTTTCAATTAGCGTAATTTTCTTTTCATCGCTACTAAACGGGAGAAAGAAAAAGCGGAAGAAGGGTTATATAAAATCCACCGACCCTCTCGGTATACGCACATACTGAGAAGCGAAATCATGCATATTGATGAGTAGGTGCTTAAGCGGCGTTTGTTGAAACTTATCAAAAGCTTTTGCGATAGATGAAAAGCGACGACGTTGACCGATTCGAGTTAATGGAGAGCAATAGAGAGAACTTTTTCCGAAGGAGCCGGCGGGTCACGCACAAGGCTGATGATACTGCGATCTTTTCTTAGCAGTCAATATGGGAATGGAGACTTGTTAAAAGTAAATATTCATATCGCCACATCACCGGCGAATTAATTATTCAGCTCCAGTCAACGTATCAAACGAGAGCCACTTCCTGAAAGTATATCTAATTTTCATTTCAGTTCGAAACTGAATTGTCACTCCAAATTCCGTTACACACTAATTAGTTACTCGATTAAAATAACGCTGTATTTATTTTATTATGTAAATACATGTTTGTTCGTTTTTTGTTTTTTTTCATTTATTTATCGTTAACTTCATATTTATTTAACGTAGAAGAGTTTAGTGTATCGTTTAGTTTTTAATTGTAACAATTTACTTACGGCCATACATTGTTTGCTTTTTTTCTTTTGTAGTTTTTTCTGTGCCTAACCGAATTTATTAAATTAAAATATCCCGCTTACATCATTTACCAAAAGGAAATAGGCAAAACTCTTTTTCAGTTTTCGGTTTTTTTTTTTTGGAAAAACATTGAACTTTTTTCATTGTTGCTCAACTTACGGGCTATCGTTTTTAATACGTCGGTCAGTGCAGACATGGTTTATTACGAGAAATCGGATATATTTTGAGCGAACTTCACAAAGAAAAGTTATTAATTTTGACTGTATTCCGCCAAGGCTGTGTTTTTCTGCGGAACTGTTTGCGGATTTTCGCAATTAACTGGAGGTGTTTTTTGAAAATAGTCCCCCGGTAATTATGGTGCGCTATGTCAAATGACGAAAACGGGGCGGCCGGTGAAGTTTTTTTCTCTATGCTTTGCGTTAGAAAAAAGGTAAACGATTTCGTTATGATGACTCTCGATTCTATGCTATTTAATAATTTTACGAGTCTCATTAAAAAAAAAAAAAAAAAAAAAAAAAGATATACCTCGCGACACGTACACCTGGCGAGAACATAAACGCAATCGGAAACTTTTTCTTATCCTGAGCAGCGTGTTAAATATTTGCTGACCATTTTATATTTTTGTATCTAAAAATCATTAAAATCATAGCGAAAAATACGAATGAACTTAAGATTAAACCGATGTCGTCGCCGGAACAACAGCTAAGGGACTTGTGAATCCGACGAAATCAGGTGTGAAAAAAATTGAAAATATTTCTCCAGGAACTTGCTTAGAAAACATGACTAGAAGAGCCTCATCGAATTCTTTGCGTATCTTATTCCAGAATGCATCTAGAGAGACATTTGGGTGGGGGGGATTATATAATTACGTAATATTTTATACGGTAAACGGTAAATTTGAGAAATACCTTGTTTCATAAAGAAAATCAAACGGCGACTCTTCAGAAATTTAAAAATGTTTTAAAAAGTACATAACCATTACAGTTTTAAATTTTGTTTTAGTTTTAGGGCTAAAATGGTAGTTCAGAATATGAATAGTAAATTACTAGAAAAATAGAACAATAGTATTTTTTATTAAACTTTAATTCTTTTTTATTTTTCTTAGTAATCCAATCCGAATTGTTTGTTCGTGAGCAAGTTTAAATATATGTATTTCTCATTGAACTATTTTTAATTAAAATTGCAAAATAAAAATTAAAAATAAATAAAAAAGACAAAAGATAGACGACAGTTGCATTGGACATAACCAGTGGGGCAAGTATATTTAATGTGTATAAATGGTTGTAGTGTTCTTATGAAATGTATGTTATAAAATTATTGTGTATAAGTGGTGCTTAGCAATAAACACAGATTTTTCTTTTTTATAATTTATATAAGTTGTAAGGGAAAGTAACGGTGACGTTGGTACGTAGTCACCGTTACATTATATGTACTTTAATTAGCTTATCAAGTACATAATTAATACAGAATTATATTTAAATTAAATACTATACGTATGTGTTTATGTATATCTATATGTGTATGTATGTTGTTAAATGTGTTGTGTATTTACAAGTGTTAATCTATGTATTATAAGTGAATACTGTCACTCGATTTTGTGATCATTTTCCTGGCCATCAGTTCATGAAAGTAGCTGAGAGTTTTTTTGAATTTTCTAGAGTTATTACAAATGAAGTATTTATGTTAACGTTATATTTTCCACGGATTTTTTACAAGTGTAAATATAATATGGTAGATATCATCAATGGTGGATTCCCCGCAACGTTGGCAGTGAGGAGTATTGCTTAACTGAAATCTGAATAAACAGCTTCCAAGGTTGCCATGACCAGAGAGTAGTTGGGCATTAAAGATTATGTCAAGAAATTTCAGTTTATTTCTGTTGCTTATGCTGGGAAAGAAATCATAAGTTTTACGACCGGAGCTTTCATTATCCCAACGGGCTTGTCAAATATTCGAGATTTCTATATTTATTTGTGGTTTTAATAGTTTCATCAGCGGAGTTGGTCCTAGTTTGTTAATAATTTCTGTATCTGGTAAGAATTTTATGGAAGTTACATTTTCCAAATTTTTTGTTATCCGATATTCTGTTACTATGGCTCGACTTATCAGAAATAAGTCCAGGGGGGGGGGGGTATACTGGCTAAGACGCAAGCTGCAGAAGTAGGGGCGGTCCACTAAAGAGATGAAATATGTAAAAGAAATTTTCTCTGATGGCTTTTAACCAACTGAAGTATTCTCTTGTTAATGTAGACGCGGGCCCCATAACCACATATTGCTTGAACTATTCCCTTATATAAAATAATTCTTTCTTTCTGTTTCATCCCGTAGTTATTGGGAGGAATTCTCCTTAAAGTACCAACAATACGGTTACACTTGGCATTAATTTCATGTAAATGGGATTTAAATCTTAATTTGTGATCAACTAACACATCTAGGTATTTTAATTTTTCATCAAGTTGGACAGGTTGTCTCGATATAATATTGAATTGTCTTAAATTATTTAATAGTTTTTGGTCGCCGAATAGAATCGATTTAAATTTGTCTGAGGACAAGCCTAGTTCAACAACTAAACTTTCCGGCTTATCACAAATGATTTCAATTTTTTTGATGTCTGTATGCTGTGTTAAGGTAAAGGATATGCATAGATCATCCGCACAGGAGATCAGTGTACAGTTTATATTTATTAAATTACAAATATTCTCTACTTCTTTGTGTATTTTTGAATATAAGATATTCCAAAGTGTGGGGCCAAGTACTGATCCTTGTGGTACGCCACGGGTTAATTTTTTATTCAGAACTGTATCATTGATTTTGAGGTAGGCTTTTCTAGATTGAAAGTAATTTATAATAATATTGATTACGGATAGCTTTATCTGATTGGATTGAAGTATTTTAATTATGGAGGACCACCTGCAGTTGTCGAAAGCACCTTTGATATCAAAGGAAACGACAAAGGCAGATGCACCACCATCAATCGTTTCATTGATGGATGAAATTAAGTGGTATATCGCACCCTCAGCCGACCTGGAGGCACGAAAACCGTACTGATTATTGTTAAGTACATTTTTGCTCTTACCCCGCCTTTCCTGGAACAGCCGTAGCAAGGAAATTTTTTCCAGTTAAGCCGGAAATATTTTTTCTTCATTTCGTTCTAGTGGTTCTCCGGCGGTCGGTCGGATGTAAATTTTTAGACGCAGCCATTGACGATATTGACATACTTAACGCAGGGGGGGGGGGGTTATGAAGCAGTTGTCCAGCGGTCAATGTGGAGAAGGGAGGTATTCGCTAAATAAGTTACCACCGAGGAGGTGGCGCAGTGGGATTTTAAGCTGCGTCGCAAAACTTGCAAGGAACTTTCCGATCACCGTTACGCCGATATTTTCGATAAATCCCCCGGGATTATTTCGTAAGGAGCACCATACGTGACAGCGAATAACTCTACCCTATTTGACTGCCGCTGACATCCTCGAGATTTTCGTTACAGTGTTGGACACAGTCAAATAGATTGAGTGGAACCTGCCGTCTATTACGTAATCAAGAACACAATCGTAGTTGGAATTTTCGATTTTGTTAGGATACACTCCGTACGTAGTCTAATTGTGTCTTAAAACTTTTGCCAACCGTTTTACCAGGCGTCCGTATCAGCGTCGATTAAATTGTACTTTTTCGCTTGCAACGATACTTCCATCACGCTCCACAGTTTTTTGCAAACTAGTTACGTTAGGAAAAATTCCGAGACAGCGTTTGTCGTAGGTTTCCAACGTATTATTATTCCGCTTTATTAGAATTAAATCGTGCTGCACACATTCAAGTGCATAAATCATGTACAGTTGTCAAAGTCCAGCAAACGGCTTCTGTGACACGTATACTTGTAGATTCGCTTCGTTCCTGACATCGTGAAAAAGCAAGTGTAGCAACTCGATCGCCACTGCGCCATTCAGGCGGTGTGTCGGTGATTAGTTACAGATTCGAAATGTCCTAGAAAGTACTGATCGGTATGAGAGACAACCTTTTATCAAATTCTACCTGTTTTATTTTGATGCACCGTGGCTGGAGAATTAGATTGCCGTTACTTTCGCCGCGGATCCGTTCGATTTCATAATTCCAGATTTCGGCCAAAATCGTTAGATTAAACGCTACAAGAAATTCTTCTGCTAGTTACAGGTTGCGGTTAATAAATTTGCGCATGATTTATGAGTTAGTACAAGACTAATGGGTTATTAAATTTAACCGGGAGTTTACCGTTCGGCGTAGAGGCGTCTCGATTATTGTTGATACGTTTCTACACGCTTCCCCTTTAATGCTCTAGTTTTATTGAGATACATTTATAGCGATGTATGCTCGTGTGGCCTATAATGTACTGGCGATATAATAGTATGTTACCTCTAAAAAAGGAGGACCGAATAACAGATTGGCCAAATGGTATTTAAAGCCGTGCCAAAAAAAGCAAAAAAAAAAAACAGATTCATGAAATAATATTTGTTAGTCGAAAGTCCTATATACCTTTATGGAAAAGGTATTTTTTCAAATTAAAACGAGGCAATCACTAGCTTCATCGTGGACTATTGAGGGAAATAACTTCTTAAATCATAGCTTGATATATTTTTCTTTTCATGCGGGACTTGAATTATTTTAATACAATTTTGTTGTTTTGTCCTCCCGGATCACCACCCTGGTAATTTTCTACAGTTGAAAATGTGTATGTAACTAATTAAACATAATCGTTCTCTTCTATTCCATTGTTCTTAGGCTAATGTCCATGTTGACGAACCCGTAAAAAAAAAACTGAAATAAATATAATCGTTATTGGATGCAAAATTTTAGATAGATTTTTGTGAAATTTAGGGAAAGTGTTTCGTGAAAATTTGCAAGAATGACCGTGCAGGCAGACGCAGTAGTAGCAAAGCAAATTGATAAAGAATATATTAAAATCAAATTTCGTTTTTTTGATAGTTTTGTTTCTATTTTCAACTTGAACACGTTTTGTTTTTTGATACATTTTAAATTTAATTATCTCTCATTTCGGCAAACTCTGTAATAATGTTTATATCGAAAATTCCGACTCTAATACAAATTTCGTGAAATCCGATTGCGAAAAGAAGCCGAAGAAATGAGTTGTTTTCACGACGATTCCGAAAATCCGGGCACTTAAATCAAACAATAAACATGGGGACGGCGACTGTTTTAAAAAAAATATTATTATATCAAAACCAGAAAATAAAAAAGAGCTCGCTTTTTCTCTTCGTCCCATTTTAATATGCGCATTCCATCAAATTTGTCGAAAAACTTTTAGTATTTCGTCCGTTTTTGTTCTTCTGTTACTCAATTTCGAAAAATGTTTCGCTGTGTATATAGTTTGGTTTTTCGACTTCTTTCGAAACTCTTTCGTCGTAAAAATGCCGCGCAGTTATAAACGATTTCGGAATTTTCCCCGGTCTTTATACGCGCCAACGAAAAGAATTTTTTTAACAAAAAAAAACAAAAACCTTCACCTCGGAATACTTCGGAAGGAATCAAATTAAACGAGTTTTGTTTTAGTTTTATACTTTTTTTTTTTTTTTTTTTTTTTTCAGTGTGCAAAATTCTGACGACGAAGAGGGCTTCTGACGGCGAAGAGGGCAAGGAAAAAAAAAAAAAATCCGATAATTTATTTACAAAAATGGAACTCGCGTGAAAATTAGTGAAGGAGCAATGTTTCCTGTAAGATCGGTGATAAACATTGGGCGGAAACGAAGGCAGCGAGAGAGGATCTAGAAAACTGATCTTTGACCGAATAACGGGGAATTTATACCGAAAACTTTGTTACAGATTCACTTTTCCACATCCCAACTAACTGCAGTGAGGCGATATTTTTTTTTTTCTTTTTCCGGTGATTCTAACATATTTTTCTTGTCTACAGTGAAGAATAAGTCGTGTTTTTTGCGTAAACCACCGAATCGGTTAAAAAAAAAAGAAAGAACAGAAAGTAACAAGACCAAAACTTCCCTGTTAATCAGTAACTGTCGATTTGGTTAAATCGACAGTTACAAAATCGATTAAACGAGAATTTGACGGGCCACGAATTTTGAATCCTAAGCAAACTGACAATCAGACATAGTTTGATGTCGCACGATTATGATAACCCTTTCGTTTTCAGCCTGCCCCAGCGACGGTCAGTTATGTACTCGGGCAATATATTAACAATACATCATTCACGACCTCGAATTAATATTAACCACGGCGACCCAGATCGTCAACTGTAATAGTGCATTATAGATTCACATGGAGCATTTTGTGTTAACCTTGCGGTTACACACGAGTAGTGTATAAATAGCGGACCTGGGCCAGTTTCCCCCATTTTCCCCAGGGGTAGGTACCCCGAGTGTCCAGGTTTCCCCCGATTTTCCCGGGCAGCTGCTGAAATTTCACCCCAAATTCTCATCCAGGTGCTCAAAACTCACCCCAATTTGTGTCCAGATGTCCAAAATTCACCCAAATTTATGTCCAGGTGCTAAAAATTAACCCCAATTTCTCTTTTAGAGCCCAAAGTTACCCCAAGTTTCCCCTGATTTTAAGAATTTCCTCCGAGTTCCCCCCCCCCCCCCAATTTTCCTGGACAGTTCCGCTAATTCGATCCCTAATTCCCATCAAGGTAGACAAAATCCACCCCAATTAGCGTACAGGTGCTGAAAGTTCACCCCAATTTGTATCCATATGGTTAAAATTCACCCAAGTTTCCCCAAAATTTCTTCAAATTTTCACGATTCCCCGTTCATACTGCTATCTGTAAATGCGCTCGCACCGTTTCCACACATATATTCAACATAGCCTTAGCCGCCATGAAAGTGTACTCGCGCGCCTTCTATCATCATGTGTATGTATTATACATGACTCTTCGTGTAATATATGTAGCATACTTTTTAATTTTCATTTTTCGAGGTTGGGAGGGGTAAAATTTTGCCAGAGTGATAAAAACGTTTGAATCTCAACACTTAGAACCCAAATTTTAAAGGAATTTTCCGAGTCGTGCTCCGTTCCGACATTTTTTTTTTTTTAAATTTTATTTTTAAAGAAAATATTTGATCGTTCCATCAGTCGAATGAGAGCGGGCGAGTATGCTGCTATGAGATGTATTACGTAAGCCCGACCGCGGCTGTAATGGAAATATTTAAATGTTCCAGCAACTAGTTGAAACTGTCACCAGGTGAGGTGAATTCCAGTCGTTCGTTTTGAAATTAACTAGCCGATCATCTATGCTCACTCTCACACGCCACCGATAGAAACCTGTTCACGATCGCTACACGTTCACACACGCACACATATACACCGCCACCTGATATATATTTTTCGTCTTTTTCCGCTTCCGATCTTATACTTAATCTGTTGATATTTTTTTTTTTTTATTTTTACGTATTCTCTGTTCATTGCAAAAGCACACCGTCCATTCTTGCACACATATCAAGCATTGAGTTAACCTGTACAAAGGTACACTGTACTATTCCATGCACGCTCCGTCACCACCGAAATAAACACCGCGATATCACACACACACACACACACACACATACACACCACCACTTCGTACATATTTTATTTTCGAGTCAAAATATTATAGAATTAGCCTAACTATATTTTTCTTTTACGCTTCTGTTTATTTCTTCTGTTTTGTTTCTCCGATTCTAAAAATTAATCTGTCAATGTATTAGCCACTCTTTCATTCGCACATAATGTTCCCTCGCACTCATCTGCTACCAGTAGTTCTCTTGTCGTTCATAATAACTTTTTCAAGTCTAATATTATAGAATCAGCCTAATTATATTTTTTTTCGCTTCCAATCATTTCCTCCGTCCGTTGATAATTTTCTTATTTTATTTTTTCTCAGGTTCTAAAAATAAATCCATTGATATCTTCACTAGTATGATTGCGTAAACATCTTCTAACGGTATTCCTCATATTGTTCATAATAATTTTTCGTGTCTATGTATTATGGAATTAGTCTAAAATATATTTTTTCCC
The DNA here is from genome assembly GCA_039619475.1 of Icerya purchasi. Taxonomy (NCBI): domain Eukaryota; kingdom Metazoa; phylum Arthropoda; class Insecta; order Hemiptera; family Monophlebidae; genus Icerya; species Icerya purchasi. Next base: position 260,917,960 of record CM077116.1, on the reverse strand, counting down.
CTCTAAAGTCTTTTTCCAATCGTAAGTATTCAAAAATTAATTCGAGTATATTTTTATTTAACGCTGTTTCATATTTTCTCTCTCCCCTATCCACCCTACACAAATTTAAATTCTTTTCTATTATTTTTCATGAGTACATCCCCCCCCCCCCTGAAACTACAGTGAATCCATACCATTCATTCCCACGCATCCATCTGCTAACAATGATTTTCTCATCATTCATAATAATTTTTTTCGAATCTGTTAGTTTAAGATTATTTCATTTTTTTCAAACTCTAAATATTTTTTTTTTTTTTCAATATCTTCCATATTTTCCCCCAATATGTCCGCATACGCTCATAATTCAAAGGTACTCTGCTTATTTCCTTGCATGAATGTTGCTATGTCGTTGATTTCGATCTTGTGTCAAGGTCATCGAGTCTGCCCGGATCTTCTCCTTCATATCTTTTGTAGAAAAACCGGTTGACATGTACACACCTACACACAAACACCCATAACCTAAAGATCACCTGTAAATTTCGTTCATTTGCGTATGCAACCAGCTTTCACCAAAGGAATGTGGTTTTTCTGGTGCAACCCGCCCTCTTCAAAGACATGCATCGAGCTAGAATCTCGAAAGGATCTGTTCAGGCAGTCAGTATTAGTGTTACATTAAACGTGTAGAATTTGTTGAAGCTGTGTTCTTCACGCATTAATAAAAGTTTGCTCTAACATTAAAAGTAATAATTTTCTACATTCTTAGTAAAAAGTTAAAAATATTATTCAAACATGAATAACAATACCGATTCGATTGATATTAAAGTCGACGAATTTATTCAGAATTCATTTTCGAGTGATAGTGTCTCGCATACAACTTCATCACCTCAATCACAGCAATCAGATGATGGTTATACAGCAGAAGGATCAACATCTTCTGTACATAATATCATTGGTCCTGTATTATTATCAGAACAAGCAGATATAGCGGAATATTTTGTAGATATCAGCATCCATATAGATTGTGATTATGGTTTTCGAGTAACCGAACTAGCAATGATTGATATGTCTGGCGGAAAGTGTTTGCATACACTGTATAAGCCAAGCAGAGCATGGCATTCATCAAAAACGCCACATTTACAATGTTCTTCGATGAGTCATCACTTGAAAAATCCTTCATTATTTCCCTGTCGGGAAGAAACATTTATGGCACGCGATATATTCACGATAATATCTCAAAAACCGAGAGCTCGCATATATATTTTAACGGTATATGCTAAACTTATACTAATGGAACTTAACGAAAAGTCTGAATTGTTGAGTGATTTAGACTATGAAATCGTTAATATGGATAAAGTCTTTCGACTACATAGTATTGAGAATCTACATGAAGAGTATTTTGATATAAGCAATTTGATAACCTGTAAACATCATAATGAGAATGATAGTTTTCATTATGCAGCGAAAAACGTTATGGTAATGAAGGCCTGGTACGATCATGTTATCCATCCGCTGAAGCTTATGAATAATCTCAATATAAATGATTTAAGTCAGTTGTTCATTACAGCCACCAAAGAAATGATAATTACATTATTTCCAAGTTGTGTTGGAGACATTTATGCATTTCTACAGATAGATTAAAACCGGATGATATGATAAAATCACTTCTACCATGTTACGAGCATGAGCATGATGAAGAATTCGTCTATGAGGTGTGTTGATCAATAGAGCAACAGGTAGAAAACCTAGTAGTTTACGAGACACAGCATGTTCAAAGAAAAAAAACGAACTAGCACAAGCAGATCAGAGTTGCAACATACGAGTGGGAGATATATTCTCGAGAACAACAGCTTGATTATAAAAAACGTCGAAGATACATGTATTTATCTGTGAACAATTATCACATCAAACATAAAAAGGTTGACTAAAAGATTATTATTTTCTTTTTTCGTTCATTCTCGCCACTATTACCACTGGCGCCCCCACTGTCAAGACCTCTAAACATACATTACTAACCTCGCCAACACTATAATATTTTTTCTCTGTGTTACTAAATTAACCCAACTATATTTTTATTCATTTGTTACACAAACATTTGTTCAAATCTTTTGTAATATATCGTACATACATTTATAGCCCACAGACACTACTTGCTTCATTACCACGAATACATCTCTTTCATGGCCACTTATCGTAACATAGTTTTTCCTGAAATTGTAAAAAAATTCTCTTCGTTCCATTCTTCCAAGTTTTCCAAATTTCAAATCATGCATAATTATTTAAGAATCAAATTAAGTATATTTTATCATTTCCAAAAAATTAATCATCTCTGTACAAGGCATTAACTCATTTTTCAAAACAAACATATTTTTTTTTAATCTATCATACATATCATTTTTATTATTCAAATTTTTTTCTGAATTCACAAATAGTTAACCTATAGAAAACATATTATTGTAAACATACATGACGAAGTCACTCCTCATAATTACATCATGAATTCATTTTTTTTTCATTTTTTTTTTTTACCATCATGAAATTGTAGTAGTGTTTTTAATTTTTTTATTTTCCATACATGACAAAAGCAATACAATCACGACATCTATGAATACACACCATATGCTTCCAATAACCTATCATGCATTTTTTTAAATTAGTCCAAGCATACTATTTTTTCAATAACAAAGCCGATCATACATAATTTTTTCTTCTATATAATCACTAATCTATGAAAACACTTGATTCGTTTTACTCATACTGTAGCAACCACTCCTTTTCCCTCATGCTAACAAACTTCAAAATTTAATAATATAACACGAAATTAATCTAAATATCTGTTCATGCTATTAAAATTAATATATCAATCTTTACATTCCTTTTGTACATTTCTGAAAAAATCCTACAACATGTTTTAAAATTAATCGAAGTATACTATTTTATTACCTAAAATCAATTATTCTCTCATACAGTTTTTTCCAATCATCCATAATGTTTTTTCTGTATTGTCATTATTACAAAGTCATACAAAACAACAACACATTTTTAATCATAATGAATCCTTCATTCCATTCCGTTCATGCTATATACCATTATCATTCAATTCAACGTTATGAAATTAGTCTAAATATACATTCATGCTAGCAAAGTTATTATCTCACCCTTTGCATTGTTCCAAGATGATTTATTTGACATTTTTTCTTTAAATTTCCCTCATACTATTATTTTTGAAATGTAGGATGATGACTATGATTAGAATTCATGATTATGAAGAGAGAGATGCATGGTGAAATTGTATTGTCATTATATGCGAGATGATGTGTGTTTGTGGGTGAGTATGGATGCATGTAAAATATATGAGTGTGTTAGTAGAAAACATCCGTTCATGCGTGAACACAGGTACAGATACAGTTATAGAATGAGAGAGGTAAAAATATATATTTTGTTATGTTTGATATGTGCATGATAAAGAGGTTAACAAAGAATAATCACATTACCCTCACAACTTAGACATTGAGTTTTACCTTTGCAATATTTTAGATGTAAAAGCAGTGACATTGACATGTGGTAAACGTTTTCATCACTTTTGACTAATTATAACCAATTTTCCAACATTTCTCTTCGTTTTTCCTACATTTTAATACTTTTACACCGTTTCAGTCAATTTTTGCTATTTAATGCCATTTTTTCCAGTGTTTTTACCACTTTTCTCACAATTTTCATCATTCTTTCATCATCTTTGTTAGGTTTTTTCTTACAACTCTTTAATATTTCGATCGTTGCTAGTGATAACCATCATTATTTATGCTTTCAATCCTTCCACTTCAGCAATGCACACATGCAGCTTAGCAATCGCCGCAGCCATTGAACGTTGTAGGACTGCAATCGTGATCTCCATTTGATTATTGGGATTTAAAAGTCACATCTTTGAACGCTTGATCTAATGCATCAACATGATTTTTTTTGTATTCGCCCACCCGCTGCTGGAGGTTCCACGGAGAATCTGTAAGACCCGAGACATTTACTTAACGTTTTCCCAACACATTTACAGACATACCCTGTACACTAAGGAAATCTTTAAACATCTCTGTAACCATTCCTTTTAAGCTGGCGGGAGCAAGGAACTCCTATAAACGTTTATCAATCAGCACTTCATCGTTCATCGCCCTGGTTTCACTCGCCGTTGCACAGACATGTAATAAACATTTTCTTCTTTTACAATTTTCTTATGCTATAACACTATTACATCATTTTTCCTCGTTTTTAACTAATTGTAACCAGTTTTCCATTATTTCTTAGCATGTTCTTCTGTTTAGGACCTTTTGCGCTATTTTTTCATCAATTTATGTTATTTCACATCGTTTTTCTGGTGATTTTAGTGCCTTTCACACAATTTTACTAATTATTTTCGACTATTTCTTAACATGTTCTTCTGTTTTAGCTCCTTTTTGCACTATTTTTTCATCAATTTATGCTATTTCACATCGTTTTTCTGGTGATTTTAGTGCCTTTCACACAATTTTACTAATTATTTTCGACTATTTCTTAACATGTTCTTCTGTTTTAGGTCCTTTTTGCACTATTTTTTCATCAATTTATGTTATTTCACATCGTTTTTCTAGTGTTTTACTACCTTTCACACAATTTTACTCAATTTTTCCCCATCTTTGAAGATTTTTTTTTTCATTTATCTCATACATTATATCTCCGAATGTGGCGATTAGCTATCCTTTTAAGTACATTTTTTTAATTCGATATAAGTGAGGAGTACTTTTCAGGTCGACATGTATACTTCGTGATATGACATTCAATTCATTATTAATCTATGTTTCAACAGGTTTGTGGTCGGTTGTTGGAGGTTTACAGAACTTTCTATTGCATTGCTTATAGTATAATGGTTCTTGTGTGCTAGTGAGATGATGGTGTTTTGTGGGGAATAATAAACATGGGAAAGAGAAGGAGTGCGCCCCATCAAGCAGGGGGGAGTGATGCTTCGTAATTAACTTGGGTATTGCGCGCATTGCATGGCAGTTATAATATGCTCGAGCAAAAATTAGTCGCTGTACTCGCATGGTGTTCATGTTATTCATTAAATGTTCACACTGAGAGATGCAATGGGCTCATCGACAGATGGATCCATGCTATCATTTCGATTTTTATAATTGTAATCTGCACTGAGCATGTATGTATTACAACGAACCCATCAACTCTGTTACAGATGGTAATGTTTGAGGATAGATAGTGAAACGTTCATTAGAACATGAATGTGTATACAAAGTGTTGTTACATCACATGTATGTCATCAAATTAACTAAAATGTTGCGTCTATAGTAAAAAAAAGAAATGAGGGTTTTTCCCTAAGAGGGCGACTATAATAAAATTGATGCGATTTTAGATGGAAATGGGAGTATTTTACAGTAAAAACGCTGTTTTGCACCTAAATGGTGAATATTCTGGAGGTTAAACGGCATTTTTCACACAAAATTTGATGTTTTTTTATAAATGTGGCTATTTTACTCCTACATGGAGTAATTTCTGCATGAGGAGTACTTTTTGGACTGACATGTATACTTCTTGATGTGGTATTCATTTCATTCTGAAGCTATGTTTGAACAGCTTTGTAAATGGTTGGGGGGGGGGGGAGTTTACAGAACTTTTCTGCTGCATCAGTTATAAGATAATAGTTTTTATATGCTAGTGAGATTAAGGTATTTGGTTAGGAATAATAAATATGGGTAAGAGGTGGAGTGCATCCCAATCAAGCATGGGAGAGTATTGTTTGGGAATTAACTCCATTATTTGCACACATTGCAATACAATTATAATCAGTTTGGTCAAAATTACTTGTTATATATCGTTCATGTTATACATTAAACATTCACACTGAGAAACGGACTGGACTCTCCGACATCAAGGTCCATGCGATCATTACACTTTTTTTCAACAATTTGTGACGTTTCATACTATTTTTTAATGTTTTGAACGGCTCTTATGATGTATTTCAGCACATTTTCACAGGTACAAAGTTCATAATGCGAAATAATTTGAATTATTTCGACAGTCTTTACACACAAATAAAATACTATACCATTAACACACTCAACATGAAACAAATCATTACAAATAGAAATAAACAACGAAATTGCTCAGAAATTTTAATGAAATTCAAGAAGCATAGTGTATATGAAAATGAATATATTCTTTAAATCAACACTCCAAACTTGCAGTTTCAGAATTATATCAGAACCTGACTAAGAACTCCGTTGTTCCTTTTGCTGCATATATATGTATATATATGTAGATATATGTATGTATTTATGTAGATATATATGTGTATATATGTAGATGTATATGTATATATGTGATATATATGTGTATATATGTAGATATATATGTATATATGTAGATATATATGTGTATATATGTAGATATATATGTGTATATATGTAGATATATGTATGTATATATGTAGATATATATGTATTTATGTAGATATATATGTGTATATATGTAGATATATATGTATATATGTAGATATATATGTATATATGTAGATATATATGTGTATATATGTAGATATATATGTATATATTTAGATACATATATGTACATATGTAGTTATACACCCTGTCAAGAAAGTATCGGGAATTGTCAATTTAAATCTCCCGGGTAATAGCTAGGCAGATAATTTTTTTTTCCAGGTTGGTACAACTGTTTTGTATTATGATGCCTATTTTTAGCGCGATCTGTCAACCAGTGTGTTTACAGCAGCTGTTAAAATCAGTCGACCTTGAAGTGATTTGTCGAAGTTTTACAATGAGTGAAAATATTGAACAACGTACTTGTGTTAAATTCTGTGTTTCGAACGAAATTTCTTGTGCCGATACACTGAAAATGTTACAGAAGGCTTTTGGTGAATCTGCTTTATCAAAAACGCGGGTTTACGAGTGGTACAGAGCGTTCAAGGATGGTCGGGAGACGGTCGAAGACATGCCTCGCTCTGGACGGCCTTCAACGAGTGTGACCGATGATAACGTCGATAAAATCAAGGAAATCGTTGCTGAAAATTGTCATGTGAGCTTGAGAGAGATGGCTCATGGATTGGGCATGTCACACGAGAGCGTACGTACGATTGTGCACGAAAAATTGGGTATGCAACGCGTTGCGGCTCGGCTTGTTCCGAAAGACCTGAATTTCTTTCAAAAAAAGTACCGAGAACAGGTAGCTGCAGACATGCTGGATCGAGCCAATTTGGATCCTACCTTCTTGGAAAAGATAATTACTGGTGACGAGACATGGGTGTACGAGTACGACACGCTTACGAACCAGCAATCGTCCGAATGGCGGCCAATTGGCGCGCCAAAGCCGAAAAAACCTCGCCAAAGCCGATCGAAAGTGAAGATCATGTTGATTGTTTTCTTCGATATTCGAGGCGTGGTACACTATGAATATGTGCCAGCCGGACAGACAGTCACCAAAGAGTTTTACTTAAGTGTTTTGAGACGTTTGAGAGAGGCTATCCGTCGTAAACGTAACGATTTGTGGGTCGACAATTCTTGGATTCTCCATCACGATAATGCGCCGTCTCACAAAGCCATAATTGTGAATGAGTTTTTGGCCAAACACTCGGTAAATATCATCGAACAACCGCCGTATTCACCAGATTTAGCACCCTGCGACTTCTTCCTATTCTCAAAACTCAAATTTCCGCTACGGGGAATGCGCTTCGAATCGATTGATGACATCAAGACGAATGCGACGCGAGAGCTAAAGGCCATCCCGGAAACCGCCTATCAGAAGTGCTTTGCCGAGTGGAAAAAGCGTTGGCATATGTGCATCGCTTCGAATGGATGTTATTTTGAAGGTGACAAAATAAATTTGGATGAAAATTAAAAATTGTTCGTTTTATTTAACAATTCCCGATACTTTCTTGACAGGGTGTATGTATAATTTAATAATATATGATTATATATGTATATATACAGCAAAAGGAACAACGGAGTTCTTAGTCAGGTTCTGATATAATTCTGAAACTGCAAGTTTGGAGTGTTGATTTAAAGAATATATTCATTTTCATATACACTAAGCTTCTTGAATTTCATTAAAATTTCTGAGCAATTTCGTTGTTTATTTCTATTTGTAATGATTTGTTTCATGTTGAGTGTGTTAATGGTATAGTATTTTATTTGTGTGTAAAGACTGTCGAAATAATTCAAATTATTTCGCATTATGAACTTTGTACCTGTGAAAATGTGCTGAAATACATCATAAGAGCCGTTCAAAACATTAAAAAATAGTATGAAACGTCACAAATTGTTGAAAAAAAGTGTAATGATCGCATGGACCTTGATGTCGAAGAGTCCAGTCCGTTTTTCAGTGTGAATGTTTAATGTATAACATGAACGATATATAACAAGTAATTTTGACCAAACTGATTATAATTGTATTGCAATGTGTGCAAATAATGGAGTTAATTCCCAAACAATACTCTCCCATGCTTGATTGGGATGCACTCCACCTCTTACCCATATTTATTATTCCTAACCAAATACCTTAATCTCACTAGCATATAAAAACTATTATCTTATAACTGATGCAGCAGAAAAGTTCTGTAAACTCCCCCCCCCCCCCCCCAACCATTTACAAAGCTGTTCAAACATAGCTTCAGAATGAAATGAATACCACATCAAGAAGTATACATGTCAGTCCAAAAAGTACTCCTCATGCAGAAATTACTCCATGTAGGAGTAAAATAGCCACATTTATAAAAAAACATCAAATTTTGTGTGAAAAATGCCGTTTAACCTCCAGAATATTCACCATTTAGGTGCAAAACAGCGTTTTTACTGTAAAATACTCCCATTTCCATCTAAAATCGCATCAATTTTATTATAGTCGCCCTCTTAGGGAAAAACCCTCATTTCTTTTTTTTACTATAGACGCAACATTTTAGTTAATTTGATGACATACATGTGATGTAACAACACTTTGTATACACATTCATGTTCTAATGAACGTTTCACTATCTATCCTCAAACATTACCATCTGTAACAGAGTTGATGGGTTCGTTGTAATACATACATGCTCAGTGCAGATTACAATTATAAAAATCGAAATGATAGCATGGATCCATCTGTCGATGAGCCCATTGCATCTCTCAGTGTGAACATTTAATGAATAACATGAACACCATGCGAGTACAGCGACTAATTTTTGCTCGAGCATATTATAACTGCCATGCAATGCGCGCAATACCCAAGTTAATTACGAAGCATCACTCCCCCCTGCTTGATGGGGCGCACTCCTTCTCTTTCCCATGTTTATTATTCCCCACAAAACACCATCATCTCACTAGCACACAAGAACCATTATACTATAAGCAATGCAATAGAAAGTTCTGTAAACCTCCAACAACCGACCACAAACCTGTTGAAACATAGATTAATAATGAATTGAATGTCATATCACGAAGTATACATGTCGACCTGAAAAGTACTCCTCACTTATATCGAATTAAAAAAATGTACTTAAAAGGATAGCTAATCGCCACATTCGGAGATATAATGTATGAGATAAATGAAAAAAAAAATCTTCAAAGATGGGGAAAAATTGAGTAAAATTGTGTGAAAGGTAGTAAAACACTAGAAAAACGATGTGAAATAACATAAATTGATGAAAAAATAGTGCAAAAAGGACCTAAAACAGAAGAACATGTTAAGAAATAGTCGAAAATAATTAGTAAAATTGTGTGAAAGGCACTAAAATCACCAGAAAAACGATGTGAAATAGCATAAATTGATGAAAAAATAGTGCAAAAAGGAGCTAAAACAGAAGAACATGTTAAGAAATAGTCGAAAATAATTAGTAAAATTGTGTGAAAGGCACTAAAATCACCAGAAAAACGATGTGAAATAACATAAATTGATGAAAAAATAGCGCAAAAGGTCCTAAACAGAAGAACATGCTAAGAAATAATGGAAAACTGGTTACAATTAGTTAAAAACGAGGAAAAATGATGTAATAGTGTTATAGCATAAGAAAATTGTAAAAGAAGAAAATGTTTATTACATGTCTGTGCAACGGCGAGTGAAACCAGGGCGATGAACGATGAAGTGCTGATTGATAAACGTTTATAGGAGTTCCTTGCTCCCGCCAGCTTAAAAGGAATGGTTACAGAGATGTTTAAAGATTTCCTTAGTGTACAGGGTATGTCTGTAAATGTGTTGGGAAAACGTTAAGTAAATGTCTCGGGTCTTACAGATTCTCTTATTAAACGACTGTATGATATTCTGTTGAGAATATTAAGTGGAACCTCCAGCAGCGGGTGGGCGAATACAAAAAAAATCATGTTGATGCATTAGATCAAGCGTTCAAAGATGTGACTTTTAAATCCCAATAATCAAATGGAGATCACGATTGCAGTCCTACAAAGTTCAATGGCTGCGGCGATTGCTAAGCTGTATGTGTGCATTGCTGAAGTGGAAGGATTGAAAGCATAAATAATGATGGTTATCACTAGCAACGATCGAAATATTAAAGAGTTGTAAGAAAAAACCTAACAAAGATGATGAAAGAATGATGAAAATTGTGAGAAAAGTGGTAAAAACACTGGAAAAAATGGCATTAAATAGCAAAAATTGACTGAAACGGTGTAAAAGTATTAAAATGTAGGAAAAACGAAGAGAAATGTTGGAAAATTGGTTATAATTAGTCAAAAGTGATGAAAACGTTTACCACATGTCAATGTCACTGCTTTTACATCTAAAATATTGCAAAGGTAAAACTCAATGTCTAAGTTGTGAGGGTAATGTGATTATTCTTTGTTAACCTCTTTATCATGCACATATCAAACATAACAAAATATATATTTTTACCTCTCTCATTCTATAACTGTATCTGTACCTGTGTTCACGCATGAACGGATGTTTTCTACTAACACACTCATATATTTTACATGCATCCATACTCACCCACAAACACACATCATCTCGCATATAATGACAATACAATTTCACCATGCATCTCTCTCTTCATAATCATGAATTCTAATCATAGTCATCATCCTACATTTCAAAAATAATAGTATGAGGGAAATTTAAAGAAAAAATGTCAAATAAATCATCTTGGAACAATGCAAAGGGTGAAATAATAACTTTGCTAGCATGAATGTATATTTAGACTAATTTCATAACGTTGAATTGAATGATAATGGTATATAGCATGAACGGAATGGAATGAAGGATTCATTATGATTAAAAATGTGTTGTTGTTTTGTATGACTTTGTAATAATGACAATACAGAAAAAACATTATGGATGATTGGAAAAAACTGTATGAGAGAATAATTGATTTTAGGTAATAAAATAGTATACTTCGATTAATTTTAAAACATGTTGTGGGATTTTTTCAGAAATGTACAAAAGGAATGTAAAGATTGATATATTAATTTTAATAGCATGAACAGATATTTAGATTAATTTCGTGTTATATTATTAAATTTTGAAGTTTGTTAGCATGAGGGAAAAGGAGTGGTTGCTACAGTATGAGTAAAACGAATCAAGTGTTTTCATAGATTAGTGATTATATAGAAGAAAAAATTATGTATGATCGGCTTTGTTATTGAAAAAATAGTATGCTTGGACTAATTTAAAAAAATGCATGATAGGTTATTGGAAGCATATGGTGTGTATTCATAGATGTCGTGATTGTATTGCTTTTGTCATGTATGGAAAATAAAAAAATTAAAAACACTACTACAATTTCATGATGGTAAAAAAAAAAAATGAAAAAAAAATGAATTCATGATGTAATTATGAGGAGTGACTTCGTCATGTATGTTTACAATAATATGTTTTCTATAGGTTAACTATTTGTGAATTCAGAAAAAAATTTGAATAATAAAAATGATATGTATGATAGATTAAAAAAAAATATGTTTGTTTTGAAAAATGAGTTAATGCCTTGTACAGAGATGATTAATTTTTTGGAAATGATAAAATATACTTAATTTGATTCTTAAATAATTATGCATGATTTGAAATTTGGAAAACTTGGAAGAATGGAACGAAGAGAATTTTTTTACAATTTCAGGAAAAACTATGTTACGATAAGTGGCCATGAAAGAGATGTATTCGTGGTAATGAAGCAAGTAGTGTCTGTGGGCTATAAATGTATGTACGATATATTACAAAAGATTTGAACAAATGTTTGTGTAACAAATGAATAAAAATATAGTTGGGTTAATTTAGTAACACAGAGAAAAAATATTATAGTGTTGGCGAGGTTAGTAATGTATGTTTAGAGGTCTTGACAGTGGGGGCGCCAGTGGTAATAGTGGCGAGAATGAACGAAAAAAGAAAATAATAATCTTTTAGTCAACCTTTTTATGTTTGATGTGATAATTGTTCACAGATAAATACATGTATCTTCGACGTTTTTTATAATCAAGCTGTTGTTCTCGAGAATATATCTCCCACTCGTATGTTGCAACTCTGATCTGCTTGTGCTAGTTCGTTTTTTTTCTTTGAACATGCTGTGTCTCGTAAACTACTAGGTTTTCTACCTGTTGCTCTATTGATCAACACACCTCATAGACGAATTCTTCATCATGCTCATGCTCGTAACATGGTAGAAGTGATTTTATCATATCATCCGGTTTTAATCTATCTGTAGAAATGCATAAATGTCTCCAACACAACTTGGAAATAATGTAATTATCATTTCTTTGGTGGCTGTAATGAACAACTGACTTAAATCATTTATATTGAGATTATTCATAAGCTTCAGCGGATGGATAACATGATCGTACCAGGCCTTCATTACCATAACGTTTTTCGCTGCATAATGAAAACTATCATTCTCATTATGATGTTTACAGGTTATCAAATTGCTTATATCAAAATACTCTTCATGTAGATTCTCAATACTATGTAGTCGAAAGACTTTATCCATATTAACGATTTCATAGTCTAAATCACTCAACAATTCAGACTTTTCGTTAAGTTCCATTAGTATAAGTTTAGCATATACCGTTAAAATATATATGCGAGCTCTCGGTTTTTGAGATATTATCGTGAATATATCGCGTGCCATAAATGTTTCTTCCCGACAGGGAAATAATGAAGGATTTTTCAAGTGATGACTCATCGAAGAACATTGTAAATGTGGCGTTTTTGATGAATGCCATGCTCTGCTTGGCTTATACAGTGTATGCAAACACTTTCCGCCAGACATATCAATCATTGCTAGTTCGGTTACTCGAAAACCATAATCACAATCTATATGGATGCTGATATCTACAAAATATTCCGCTATATCTGCTTGTTCTGATAATAATACAGGACCAATGATATTATGTACAGAAGATGTTGATCCTTCTGCTGTATAACCATCATCTGATTGCTGTGATTGAGGTGATGAAGTTGTATGCGAGACACTATCACTCGAAAATGAATTCTGAATAAATTCGTCGACTTTAATATCAATCGAATCGGTATTGTTATTCATGTTTGAATAATATTTTTAACTTTTTACTAAGAATGTAGAAAATTATTACTTTTAATGTTAGAGCAAACTTTTATTAATGCGTGAAGAACACAGCTTCAACAAATTCTACACGTTTAATGTAACACTAATACTGACTGCCTGAACAGATCCTTTCGAGATTCTAGCTCGATGCATGTCTTTGAAGAGGGCGGGTTGCACCAGAAAAACCACATTCCTTTGGTGAAAGCTGGTTGCATACGCAAATGAACGAAATTTACAGGTGATCTTTAGGTTATGGGTGTTTGTGTGTAGGTGTGTACATGTCAACCGGTTTTTCTACAAAAGATATGAAGGAGAAGATCCGGGCAGACTCGATGACCTTGACACAAGATCGAAATCAACGACATAGCAACATTCATGCAAGGAAATAAGCAGAGTACCTTTGAATTATGAGCGTATGCGGACATATTGGGGGAAAATATGGAAGATATTGAAAAAAAAAAAAAATATTTAGAGTTTGAAAAAAATGAAATAATCTTAAACTAACAGATTCGAAAAAAATTATTATGAATGATGAGAAAATCATTGTTAGCAGATGGATGCGTGGGAATGAATGGTATGGATTCACTGTAGTTTCAGGGGGGGGGGGGATGTACTCATGAAAAATAATAGAAAAGAATTTAAATTTGTGTAGGGTGGATAGGGGAGAGAGAAAATATGAAACAGCGTTAAATAAAAATATACTCGAATTAATTTTTGAATACTTACGATTGGAAAAAGACTTTAGAGGGGAAAAAATATATTTTAGACTAATTCCATAATACATAGACACGAAAAATTATTATGAACAATATGAGGAATACCGTTAGAAGATGTTTACGCAATCATACTAGTGAAGATATCAATGGATTTATTTTTAGAACCTGAGAAAAAATAAAATAAGAAAATTATCAACGGACGGAGGAAATGATTGGAAGCGAAAAAAAATATAATTAGGCTGATTCTATAATATTAGACTTGAAAAAGTTATTATGAACGACAAGAGAACTACTGGTAGCAGATGAGTGCGAGGGAACATTATGTGCGAATGAAAGAGTGGCTAATACATTGACAGATTAATTTTTAGAATCGGAGAAACAAAACAGAAGAAATAAACAGAAGCGTAAAAGAAAAATATAGTTAGGCTAATTCTATAATATTTTGACTCGAAAATAAAATATGTACGAAGTGGTGGTGTGTATGTGTGTGTGTGTGTGTGTGTGTGATATCGCGGTGTTTATTTCGGTGGTGACGGAGCGTGCATGGAATAGTACAGTGTACCTTTGTACAGGTTAACTCAATGCTTGATATGTGTGCAAGAATGGACGGTGTGCTTTTGCAATGAACAGAGAATACGTAAAAATAAAAAAAAAAAATATCAACAGATTAAGTATAAGATCGGAAGCGGAAAAAGACGAAAAATATATATCAGGTGGCGGTGTATATGTGTGCGTGTGTGAACGTGTAGCGATCGTGAACAGGTTTCTATCGGTGGCGTGTGAGAGTGAGCATAGATGATCGGCTAGTTAATTTCAAAACGAACGACTGGAATTCACCTCACCTGGTGACAGTTTCAACTAGTTGCTGGAACATTTAAATATTTCCATTACAGCCGCGGTCGGGCTTACGTAATACATCTCATAGCAGCATACTCGCCCGCTCTCATTCGACTGATGGAACGATCAAATATTTTCTTTAAAAATAAAATTTAAAAAAAAAAAAATGTCGGAACGGAGCACGACTCGGAAAATTCCTTTAAAATTTGGGTTCTAAGTGTTGAGATTCAAACGTTTTTATCACTCTGGCAAAATTTTACCCCTCCCAACCTCGAAAAATGAAAATTAAAAAGTATGCTACATATATTACACGAAGAGTCATGTATAATACATACACATGATGATAGAAGGCGCGCGAGTACACTTTCATGGCGGCTAAGGCTATGTTGAATATATGTGTGGAAACGGTGCGAGCGCATTTACAGATAGCAGTATGAACGGGGAATCGTGAAAATTTGAAGAAATTTTGGGGAAACTTGGGTGAATTTTAACCATATGGATACAAATTGGGGTGAACTTTCAGCACCTGTACGCTAATTGGGGTGGATTTTGTCTACCTTGATGGGAATTAGGGATCGAATTAGCGGAACTGTCCAGGAAAATTGGGGGGGGGGGGGGGGGGGGAACTCGGAGGAAATTCTTAAAATCAGGGGAAACTTGGGGTAACTTTGGGCTCTAAAAGAGAAATTGGGGTTAATTTTTAGCACCTGGACATAAATTTGGGTGAATTTTGGACATCTGGACACAAATTGGGGTGAGTTTTGAGCACCTGGATGAGAATTTGGGGTGAAATTTCAGCAGCTGCCCGGGAAAATCGGGGGAAACCTGGACACTCGGGGTACCTACCCCTGGGGAAAATGGGGGAAACTGGCCCAGGTCCGCTATTTATACACTACTCACACGGCGTATTAATCTTAAAAAAAAAAAAATAAAGTAAATAATTCCCTAATTTTTAAAGGGTTTTCTTCTCGGGGAATTTTAATTTTTCTCATATTTTTCAACAGCTCCGTGCCTAATATCGACCGTTTTCCAATACAAATCGCACCAAACTCCACTATAGCGTGTAATAACGATTCTATTTTTCTTCTTTTAATCTCAGTCTGTTCGATTATTCGTACGCGTTTCGTGTACCATTCCTTTCGAGTTACTATCGACATCGCTAGACTGTCTGAAACCGTAACTGTCTTTGATGTTTCCTTCGCGAATCCGACACCTGCTATTTCACATTTCGACCAATTCGCTTTTCTTTTCACTGCCACCATCGTTAACATTTAATAACGAGTGGAGATTTATCGATTTCAACACTGTCAAGTATAACATCTTTATATTATACAGATGTAGCCAAGATGCATCGCTTTAGTTTACATTTCACTATTTGTGATATAAATTTTTGTTACAGCTAGAAGTTGATACGAGCTTATTTAAAGAACTGAAAAACCAAAACTTTCCACCTTATATCATTAATTAACGACTTAATTATCGAAATAAAATACTAACTATTACGATTCTGTTATATGATTTTTACTGACGATTCTAAAATCGAGGAAAGCGGTAGCGTAGCAGGTACAGCTTTCATTAATTATATCAAAGGAATAACACTACAGAAGTTTAAGCCATGAGGCGACCATACTGCTGAGCTATCGACTCTATAAAGATCTCACTTGATGTCGATAAAAGATACCTAGTTTGCAGCGACAACCTAAGTTTACTGTCAGCGACACAATTACACTTAGCCTTAAACTGCACCCGCTAATAAATGAAATAAGAAATATAAACACGTCTCTACATAATTTTAATAAGGGAATGAATTTGAAATTCTGTTGGATTCCGAGTCACTGCGGAGTAAAAGAAAATCATAGTGTCGATCTGTGTTGCCGCTTCCGAAGGCGTCCCATATTTCATCGCTTCTATCGGTTTTTGATGAAATTGGATAAATATAATACACCTAGGTAGTTACTAAAACATAGTCGAACCATCTGTCAAGACCACGCGGTATTATCTAACCGTCCCCGAGAGACTTATTAGGAAATTTGTTACTCTTTAATCTGTCGTCTTCCCATGGGAGACATACGCGAATTTCACAAAATTTTCAAACAACAAATCCGATTTGCTCAGTGTGATCGTAATTAGTTACTCGGAGGGAATTCGTTATTTTGTTGTAAATTATTTTACAGACGCAGAAACATATCTTTCCGGAGCTTTTGATTCCTTGTCAGTTTTTCCTCCTTGTAGCATTCGGTATTTGCTTTATTACGAGAACCAGGCTTCGGTCGTCTTTTTCAGGTTCATAGTCGCTGCTACGCTCCTATGCTGTTCGACTGGTTCGCTCTAAATTTTCGAATTTCATCTATCCAGCGCGCATCTTCGGTCATCTTAGAGCTCGCTTTCCATATCTTTTCGGAGAAATTTATATTTTTCATATTTTAATGCTTATTAATTTTCCCCCGGAAACGGCGTTAACGGTGTTATAAGTATGACAAATCTATCCCTCAGTGTTTTCTATCGACACTAGGTGCATCATTTCGGCACCAAATACAAAATATTCGTACCAACTTTCAACTCTTAACCCCAAATGTTTTCCGAGTTTTTAAAAAGATTTTATTTTTTTCCTTCCTTTTTTCATAGACAAAATTAAAAATTAACGTTTTTACTAGGAAGTTTTGGATAATGGAATATTTTTACAAAGTACAAAATCGAATATTTTATGAAACAAAAGTAAAAAATTTTTTCAAATTGTCTTCCTCCAATCGCGCAATTACCAAATTTCGAAGGTAAATTACTATAATTGGGAGTTTTTTTCAAATTTTTCGATTTGGCACAACGTTGCGAAAAAGAGTAAAAAACTGATTGTTTCGGAAACTGTTTGTTTAGACACGTATAAAAGGTTATTTTACCGATGAAAAATTATATTTAATAGATGTTTCAACAATAACTGCGTATTACGCAAACGAGGTGTCATTGAGATATTAATAAGTATATAGAATCAGTTATTGTCACGCTACATCATCATTAGCATCGACACTGTTTCCTATATTGTTGAAAATACGACTCCAAATTTCTGCTGGTTTTACGGTTTTCGACAAATATCTCGCAGTGTATCTATTTGTACGGGAACGCGTATATAGTTGTAAAATTTAAACTAAAAAAATTGCAAATATAAATTATTTAAAAGACGTTTAAAAATCTGGTGATTGCGTGTTTTACAGAGAATACGTAGGTAAAAAAAAAAAATTAAAATTAATTTTATGAAAAATTGGGCGGTTTTTCCTTTTTTCCTTTAGCCTTTTATTTAACTCGCTTTGTCAGTCTGTTTGTCTTTCTGCGAGGAATCTTGCAAAAGATTTTTCACCTATTTCCCGATGAATTAAAAAAGTTTCATTTTGCAGAAATGCTTGTTATAGATGACAATACAATATTATGTAATATCCGGGCTTCCAAAGTTAGACCCTCGGATCACCAAAAACTCAACATTTTGGAAAACAATTTTTTTTTTTTCGGACATATTGTTGGAAAGATTGTTATTTGTCGAGAATAAAACCACATTTTCTTTCTTTATTGAAACTTTCGAAGTTTACGAAACTCCTTTTGTAGCGCGAGTATTAGAGCTAAAAATGTTGAACAAGGTTGAAAATATATGCACATGCACGTATATTTCTTTGGTTTCGAACATCGAAGTTTCCAACTTTAAAATTAGCCCCTCGGGGCTTCGAGAGCTTGAACTTTTGAAAAAAAATATTTTTTTTCCCATGTTGGAAAAAACGCTATTTGTTGGGAGAAAACTAGTATTTCATTTTTTTAACGAAACATTGGAAGTTTACCAAAAGTTTAAAAGAGCACAAAAAATGACTTATAGCCGCTGCTCGTGGCTCAGCTTTATAGCTAAAAATATTTTAATTAACATTAATTTAAAGATAACTCATTAGCTCCGTATATTAATAAGGTATGTATGTAATTTATGTGTTATTGGATTTTGTATTTGAAAATCGTAAAAATATTGTATTTCCATGTTTTTTATGGAGAAAATCACAATTCGTTTATTTTCATATTTTTACTATTAGAGAAAAAAACGAAAATAAATTTTTTTTAAAAGAAAATTTGGTAAACATTTAGAAGATCAAGCGCTAAAACGATTTTTTTTTTATTTGCTATCAAAATGATTTGCCAAGTATCGATAGAAAACACCACACCTATCGATTTTATAATTTTTATTGAGTAATTTTTGAACATCCAATCTAGAATATAACTTAACCGGGACTATTTCGTGAATAGTTTTATTCGTTGTTTAAAAAGATATTCCTTATTTAAAAATGATATTAAACGAAAAACAATCGGTATATGTATTTCATGCATGTTAAAATGTAGATAAAGCTCGCGTTCAACCTGCAAACTTGTGCTCCCTCATACTTGACTGAACTTATTCTCATTCATTGTTGAAAGAAGTTGATTCAAATCAATAATATGCGTACGATGTATCGTTTAGAATATCGTGTGTATATTGTGTGCATGATAGTGTGCGCGAATGCCGAGGAAAGAAACATTGGCTTTTTTAAAAATACCGGGCGAATGGAATAGCGGACTCCGCGGTTACCCTATTAATTTCGCTCGAAAAATTTCTCTGTCCCTTCTTTTACCTTTTTATCGTTTTAATAATTCTTTTCGCTATTCATCAGCCGCCTTTTATTCGCACATTTTCGGTTAATAAAAAGTACGGATCGAAATATTTCAGTCATTTTTGCTGCATGACTATCTTCAAAATTTCTTTCGTTCTATCCTTGAATGTCGAAACTTTTGAATTTCACCGTCAACCAAGAAGCCGTTTTTTTTTTTTTTGTGTTTTTTTTATTGATTTATATTTTAAATTGAGCGATTTTTATTCTTACCTACTTTATGCAAAATTTCATCGCGTTTATGCTCCGGGCTAATTGTTTCTTCGAATACGGTGGATACAAACAGTATCTTGTTTGTAATCCACATTTTTTTTTTTTTTTTTTATCTCTGATGAAGCCGATCCTAAGAAGATTATTATATATTGCTAAGTTTTAGTGCTTTCATTAGCTCTTTTACGATGACCTAGTAGTTTTATCCGTGAAATAGACCATCTTAGGAATTTACTAAAAGCTTAATAAAAAGTAAAAGTGTATATAATTTTTTTGCAGCAAATTCTTTTTCATTTCCTTTTTTTTTGTTTTTTTTTTTGTTTTTCTCGGCGAAAGCTTAAATATTCCGTAACGTTGTTTTCATCTAATGAAGTAATTACGCGGTCGTGACTCCGTGAAAATGAGAAGTGACGTGTTAATAAATTTAAAATTTTGTAACCGTTAGATTTACGAACGTTTTCCCTTTTTAATAGATGAATTTTTGTTAGCATTCTACGAGAATTATGAGTTCAGCAGTAAAAATTACGAAATTACAACATTATAACTTAAGAATTACGTAATTATATCTGTGTTTTGGATTTTCCAACTGCATTTGAAAGAAAAAAAGTATAAGGAAACAGGTGAATAACAATTTTCAATTGAACTCGTTATTATTTAGCTGCTCTGAAAGGTAAGATGGAGTGGCTACCGGTGTGTTCTTTTAATTCTGTACAAATTAATTATTCGGTCCAAACTCGACTACTGCTCCTTCATTTATGGCAATTCCTCCAAATCTCTCCTTTCGAAACTTGACTCAATTCAAAATTCCTGCCTTCGTCTATGCATTGGCGCTTTAAAATGTTCTCCGATTCCTGCGATTTTATCTGAATCTGCCACTCAACCTCTATTCCATCGTCCTCCTCGGTTATTGTTTTTCAATAAAACGCCTCCCCACTTCTTCATCCAATCGTATTCCTTCCTATCTTCATATCGAAATCACTGGCGCTTCATAGGAATCTGATTCGTGTTTCCAAATTTTCTCGCTACGTTCTCTCTTATAACACAGTCTTCCTTACTTTTCTTATGATTTTAATAGCATATGGCACCCTATCAATTTCTCCGCCTTCCGATCCGAGCTAATTCTTCCTTTCACAATGTAGTCAACTTCGAATTCCTTCAGTTGCTGGACTCTTCTTTTCTTTCCCATGTCTTAATCTTCGCTGATCGCTCCAAGAGGGACGGGGGCGTGGGTGGTGCATTTACGTCTCCTACGTTCTTGTACTCTTTCAGACTTCCCCTTCTTTCTGCTCTATCTTCTCGGCCGAATCGATCTCAATTTTTCGTGTTATTAATTTTATATGCTCTACAAGTGGGGTTCACAAATTCCTGATCGTTTCCGAATCCAAAGGCGTTTTTCAAACCATCTTCTATTCTCCTTCTCATTCCTCTGACGGTATAATTCTCTCTATTCAATCTCTCGCCTCCTCTTTATTCTCGTCCCGTTCCATTCTCATAGACTTTCTATGGATTCCTAGTCATTCCAATATAGAAGGCAATGGCTCAGCTGACTCTTTAGCTCGCTCAGCCGCTCGTAATGGCCCTTCCCTTAACTCTTTCCCTTCTTCAGATATTCTTTTCATATCACGCTCTAATCATTCCAGACTTTGGTTGGACACGTATCCCCATCTTTATTCTCAAATCGCTACCGGTTCCTCGTTTCCTGCCTTAGTTTTATTCTATTCCTGTCTGTCGTCGTTCCACTGTTGTTTAATTAATCAGACTCAGAATCAATCATTCTCTATTCCCTTCTTTTCGTTTTCGTTTTTCTTTAGCTCTATCTTCTTTCTGCTCTCTTCACGCTTCTGAGCCTCCTTGTATTTGCCACTCATATCATATCCTTTTTGAATGTTCTGCAGTCCGTAACGAACGCTCCCTTCTTTACGTCCAACTTTTAGCTTTGGGTCTTCCTACTCCCCTTAACGTTATCTATATCCTTTCCATCACATTGCCTTTAATTGTTCCGCCGCTGCTGTCCTTTGTCAGTTCCATTTCTGACCGCCTGGTTATTTAGTTCTATCTCTTGATTTATCCTTTTGTTGGGTCAAGGTCGTGGCACACCCAGGGTAGGGGAAAAAAAGGTAAAAATTTAGTATTCATATAGATCTGTTAGTTCACTTAGGTAACGCTGCGAATCTGAATTTACCGTTAAGCAAAAAATAAACTTGTTGGCTGATACAACGTGCTGGCGTATTTTTATTGATCTCGACAAACCACTTTTATTTTTTTTTTTGTACATTTTTGTTTAACCGTCGAATTAAAAAATTCGCAGTATTACTTATATATAGCCTTGTAGAATTCATAAAAGATCTTTATTAAAATTATTATTCACCTTTCTATGAAGGCACGCTGTGTTTAACGCAAAAAATCTGTTATATTGGAACTATCAAGAACATTACGGTGTTTTTGGTACAATATAAATCTGATGTACCAAGAAGCCTGTAGGGTATTAATGTTTAAGGATAAACATAATACTTGCTTAATACTGTTTAAGATATATTATCTTATTATCGAGTATTAATTATTTTTTACTTATTACTGCGTTTTTATTAAATTTTTTAAAGTTAATATTGAAGAAGAATTTTCTCTAAAAAAATTAAAAAACAATTTTGATGCGTGTATTTTGGAAAATATTTATATTCATACGAATTAATAGAGTAATGCATATATATATATATATATTAATTACAACGTAATTCTTAAGCCGGCCCCCATTATATTTTGTAACGATGAAATGTCGCAGTTTTATGTAACGAAAGTTAAATGTTAAATGAAAACGTCATTTTTAATCATGGACCCATTTGATTTTGTAACAAGAAAATTATTACATTATGTTTTTTTTAAGAATTTAAATTAATATTATTATTTATTTAATGTTAATAAGAATATGTTTTGAAATTTGTAATATTTTAAAATATTTTATTAATTTGTCGAGAGTGATTTAAATTAATATTATTTATGTATATCCTTTTGTAGTATGTTGAGTGGTTTCGGTAGTTTAATAAAATTTATGGTATAAGTTATTGGTTGTATTTTTTTTTATTAAATAAAATTAATTTGAAAATATTTTAATTTAAAGGAAATAAGGATAGGATTTTTGTGATTATGTTAATTTCTTTTGCGTCGATGCCGTTGTAAATTTTGAACATTTTATACAAAGTATAGAAGAGAAAAAAATAAGAATGTAGGCAGCAGGGGGAAGGGGGCAGAACCCCTTGCGAGGCTAACATGACCGAGTTTTACACACACACACACACACACACACACACACACATATATATATATATATATAAATGTATGTATGTTTTTTTTTCTCCTTCGAAAAATTATTCATTTTGTCTTGTCTTTCATCTGATGGGAAAATAAAACAAAGATTATTTATTTATTTATTTATTTATTTATTCAGATTTTTACTGCCTACATGGGCTATAATCTACTTAGTTTAGTTACAATACGGTACATAGTTTTATAAAACTAAGTGTAGCATTGTACGTTTAAGAAATTTGATTATGAGATTAATCAAGCCGGTCTCTATAGTTTCGACCGCGACTCGATTCGGCCCCGTTACGTTTCGGCCTCGTCCGTTTTCCCAATAGACTTAGTTTAGTGTTGGTGAGTTTTTAATTTTTTTTGTCTTCCGTTAATATCAAATTTAAGGCGTAAAATAATCATAGAAATAAAAAAAAAAAAACATCCGCGCGAAATTATGAATTTATTTGTTTAGAAAATAAATTAGCGGTTTTCGATGCTTTTTTTCGTTCATATATCGCTTAAAAAATTATTTCCTTTTACAAAGACATGAAATGCTGATTAATGTTTGTATTGTATTTAAAAGTTCGCTTTTTTTTCTTTTTCTATTTTTACCAATTAACGCGGAGAATTTCTCATCGCACCAATAAGAATCGCAAATCAATTACACTTTTCTTTTTAGCTGGACCGAAGTCTAAAAAACAATATATGTATAAAAATTCCAGAGTATTAATTGCGCCGGTTCGGTTACTTGTGAAATAAAATGAAGGGGCTAAAATGATATTTATAGTAATATGAACTACTTCGTTTGATTCTAAGATCCATCGATTTTCCATTAAAATACGTTTCTCATGTAATTTGTCAACCGACAAGTAAAATTTTGATAAAAACTATTATAAACTTATTTATTTTATAATATAAAATTTCTAAATTTTAAAATAAAAATTCTTTGTACTAAATTTACTGGTAAAGTGAGATTTTTTTTTTTTTTTTGTTTATTTATTTATTTTTTTGAGAATTTATTAACTTATGGAACAGATTTTTTATTTAAACCGTTGAATGATGTTTCTCTATCCCCATCAAAAGCAAACAGTAAAAACTTCTACAAAATATCTTCCATCTTTTTGCTTGCAATTCAGGTTTCATGTGCTATTATAATAGGTAATGTTTCCACAAAAAAATGAAAAACAACGTTTCTAGAGAGAAAGAATGAATAGGTAGGGGATTGAATTTTTTTTTTAAAGTAGGTAATAGGTCACCTTAAAGTGTGATGGATCATATTTTGTTTTTTAAACCTCTTCTCCTTCTTTAAAAAAATTCAAAAAGCTTAAGGTGGCGTTATTACCTGCACCTACCTTATACGAGGGTGGTTCAAATATAAACCGGAATTTCGTCATAAAAATTTTTATTTTATACTTACAGTGCTCATATTTTTTACAATTTTTCGAGATAAACCCCCTCGCACGCTACGTACTTTTTCCACCTCTCCGGCAATTTTTTTATTCCTTTTTCGTAAAAATCTCGCGGCTTGTCACATAGCCATTTGCGCACGAACGATTCCACCTCATCGTTGCTGTCGAAACGTTGTCCACCAAGTGCTTCTTTCAACGGGCCAAACAAATAATAATCACAAGGCGACAAATCTGGACTGTAAGGAGGATGTTCAAGTGTTTCCCAACCCAATTCGGCCAATGTCTCCATCGTGAGCCGAGCGGTATGTGGCCTGGCGTTGTCTTGAAGCAGTATCGCACTACGGATCGGAATTTCGCGCCTTTTTGTTCGATAGGCTGGTTTGACTGTGTTTTTTAGAAGGTTACTGTAATACTGCGCCGTCACAGTACGTTGTTCAGTTAGGAAATCGACTGCGATCACTCCCTTCATGTCCCAAAACACGGTACACAACACCTTCCCAGCTGACTGTGTAACCTTCGCTTTGACTGGCGCTCCCTCTTTTTTCTTCCGCCACTTCATAGACGAGCGTTTACTCTCCGGCGTATAGTAGTGTACCCAAGTTTCGTCCGTGATGAATATTCGCCGCAATAAATTCTCTCCTTCCTCTTCATACCGCTGCAGGAGACGCGTACAAACTTCCCAACGAGTGAATTTCTGTTCAAAATTCAGAAGTCTTGGCACCCATCTGGCTGCAATTTTGCGATAACCTAGCCGATCATGAATTATTGTCTCAATACTAGCTATGCTGATGCCCAATTCGTCGGTCATATCGCGTACACGGACGCGTCGGTCAGCCAAAATGAGTTGTTCGATGGCTTTGACGTGTTCATCTATAATGCTTGGTTTTTGGGCGCCACGCATGTGGTATGTTTGACACCACTTCACGTCCTTTTCGAAACGCGGAACACCACTCGTACACTTGAGTTTTGGAGAGACACTCATCCCCGAACTGTTCGCGTAATTTTCGGTAAATTTCCACGGATTTTACGTCGTCTTTGACTAAAAAACGAATAATGATGCGTTGCGCAACAGACACTGGTACTTCTTTTTCACTCATGGCTCTAACTACACTAAAAAGTGAGGTTACGCGGTTCTAATTGCTCTACACGCTTCGTAACAAACCGGTCTAACTGCCAGTGCAGCCACTTTTCCACAATAAATTTTTCGCGCGTTTATTTAAAAATTCCGGTTTATATTTGAACCACCTTCGTATTATTTATGTGTTAGTTTTGACGTGAATATGTATCCAAGCGGTCAAATAAAAACTTATCGTGTGGTGAATACCAATTTCCTTTTAACATCTACCCACAATTTCTTCAAAGTTAAAACTTTTTACAAGAAGGTCGTAAATGGATTTCACACATATTCTTTTTTAAAAACTGCAACGACTACCGTCATCGGTAGTAAAATAAATAATAAAGTCAATTAGTAGAAACCACTAGGCGCCAGAAACGATTGTTCGTCTGAAAACAATCACCAAGTGATTAGCTTATTGGCTTAGCATCTTGAATTGTTGTGACCGGTTACATACGTACCAAGGTATTTATATGCAGGAATTACCGTCCTAGTCAAGTCACCAAGCACCCAGAGGGCACAATCGTGACCCATCCCGTGCCACCTTCTCCTAAGAGAGGCCCTGCGAACGGAGTTTAAGGGGGGAAATAGGTGTAGAGGCTTCAAAAAATTCAATGTTCCCCTTCCCCCATAAATCGCTTGTAAAACTATTCAAAAGTATACTCTTAAAGTTTCAAAACAAAATTTCAATTCGTTTAAAAGTTATAACCGATTAAGTGATTGCTGCCTTAAATTAACCTTTTCTGTCACTTTTGTTTTCAAACGCGTTTTCCTCGAAACGATTTTTTTCGAATTTGTGTACACTCTAGCTTAAAAAGTTTTTAATCAATCATTTTGAAATTTGGCATATAGTTTCTTTATATCAATACGCTTTACTTGAACCGAAATCCTAAACAATATCTTTATTTAAAGTATTTTTTTATTGTAAAAAAAGGGTACGAAAAAACGGCAAAAAATGGTCATGCTATTTATGTTCACACCCCTCTAAAAACTACGAATTTTCATTTTTTTTTAGGGCAGTTAGGTTCACATAGAAGAGATACATATATAAGAAAAAGTATATTCTTTGTGCAATTGATTTCGCAAACTGCTCAGTCGAATGGCTACTTACAATATGCAGCAGCTGATGTCTCCGTTAATTTTCGAGGAAAATTTTGGAAAATTTCACAATATATAGTCTTAAGTATATACGCACCTATAAAGTGACCGCCTCGCGATATTAATAAATTGTATAAATTTTTTTTAAGTGTTGAAAAAATTCATGAAAGTCACTGCAAAAACGCCGCCCTACACACCTATATGCCCCTTTAAATACATTTAGAAGGTTGGACAAAGAAGCAGATTTATTCGTTTAACGTCTGTAAAATGTCAGCTAGTCGCTTTACCGGATAATTTAAATTAAAACTTCTTACCATTTATTCCGGCCGCAAATTCAAATATGTCTTCCAAGTATCTGTAATTTACATTGGACATATCGACCGGCAACATATCCCTGAAAACAAAAATTTCGATAAGAACACATGCGCCTATTTCGTTTTTAAATGTCGTCGCGAAATTGCATCTTTTTTAATTTTTGTTTCGACAAAGTGATATTCCGCTGAACGATTTAGTCTAAATACACTTGGTAGAACCATTATCAAATTCAGCGACAACTTTTATCTTCACCGACTCAGATAACATTTTTAAATACGGCATATTGGTCGTGGTTTGATGTATTAATGAAAAGCCATGATCAATAATTTAATCAAGGGAGCCGCTAAATAATCATTTAAAAATTAAATATCAAGTTAATAATAAACTCTCTATAATTGTTTTAATAGCTTCTAAGAAATCCATACCAAAACATAACGTTCATTCACTGAAAAAGATAATATTCCTGTGCACTTTTAGGTTCTCAGTAATATAGAAAATTTCAAAAGTGTCGAAACCCTATTTCTCTCGTCATCATTAAATGTTTTAATAAATGAGTCAAATGTAAATTATAACAATCGTAAACATTTCATAACAGTAAGCTTCATAATAAATTAAGTGAGTCTAATGTGAAAGATAATTATTTACGTAAGTTATTAAAGAGCTAGCTAATAAATCGGATGCGGCAATTCCACCGGTAACTCATTTAAATCCTACTAAATTTACAAAATTGAACTGTTAACTCCTATATTTCCACACATTCAAAGAAGGAATGATAATATTTCTATTTCTAATGAAAAAAAAAAATAATAAGATTATTAACAAAGTCAAAAATTCCTTCCATCTTAATGAAAAGCTTGCGCTTTAACCATTCTCTGTTGCCTCCGTCCCGTTTTCGTTTTTCGTTGGTTGCCTCTCCATATTGTGTGCTCGCCACTCAAACGGAGAGCGTGTTTGCGATGCTGATCACGTGTTTATTAAGTGTTCGTCTCTTTCTGCTGAGTGCTCTGCTTTCTATTCCATTTTATTGATACTCGGTCTTCCTACTCCGTATTGCTCCTTCTCTTATATTCTATCTTTTCCCTCTCCACAGATTGTTTCTATTATTTGTTCCTTTCTCCTAACAACATTTGATATCGTATAAAGATATAATTGATTCCTTCCTATTCTAATAGTTTCTGGGTAAAGGTCCCCCCGGTTGACAGGCCTTTAAAAAAAAAAAAAAATGAAAAGCTTAACAGTCATCCCAAACGTTTCTCACCTTTTGAAATAAACAATATTATTAGAAAATAGAAAAAAAAACACTCTACTGGTCCTGCTAACATTTTCAGTATCGTGTTAAAAAAATGTTTGGACCAACCATCATTATTAACTCAATTATACTTACCGGGAGCTATCCGAATAAATGCGAACTACTAAGCTAAAGATAATAAAGTAGCAGTAAATTATAGACCCATTCCGCTAACTAGCAGTTTAAATAACTGAAACATTAATTTAAAATAGCTAATCGAACATTGTAAGAATCATAATTGAATTACTAGTCAACAGTTTGGATTTCTGCAAAAATTGTGTCCACATTAAACTGCGTAACTGTTAATTTAATCAAAACAAGCGCACTAGTATGTTAATATTAGATACTGGAAAAGCCTTTGATGCCATATCAGAGAGATTACTTTAAAAACTAATTAAGTATAAACTTTCGTATTACTTAACCAAACTTACAAATAGGTACTTGGTTGAACGGCGGTTTGATGTAAAAATCAATAATACCATTTCTACCGGCAGAGTCGTACAAGCTGGAATGCCACAAGAAAATATTCTTAGACTTTGCTCGTTCGTTTTATATATATATATATATATATATATATATATAATTGACTTTGCTAAATTGAAAGATCTCGCATTAGTACTTTTCGCTGATGCTAAGCTATATGTGGCGGCATCGTATCTGACATGATACTGCAAAAACTATGAAATTGCTACTGAAAAATTGAAAGAAGATTTAGACACCGCTGCCCTAAAAATCTCCTCAGAGGGACGTTGCAGCCAACGACGCAGATCTCTCATCCATGAGTTCCGTCTCCTACTTGGAAATCGTCTTCCACAAATTTTTTTCTCGAGGACTAATTTCAATAGTCCGTACCTCCCGCTTCTCATGACTGATAATAAATTAACAATATTCAAAAGTGTTACGCGTCCAACTGCGTTTTGTGCAGGCACCTGTATGGTCAAACGTTTCCAGGTTTACTATTAATAACTTTCAATCGCTTCGGAATAAATGTTATAGGATCATTTTCAAAATTCCTAAATATGCTGCAGTTAGTGTAATGCGCTCTATTCTTAAACTACCATTTTTACAAAACATAGAGTATTTTCACACAAATAATTCTTCGGTGACGGCAGCTCCGGTAAACACTTCTTTGTCAAAAACACCAAGCATTATATCTCAATTAAAACATAAACGAATCGAACCTTTATTACAACAATTAGGTGGATTCATTGGCACTTTCGTATTTAATGTTAGACTTTAATTTAAAATTTCTACGCATTTTATATGCACATACACATCTACATATATATAAAAATGAATGTTTGTGTCCCGTATGCATTCCGCTGTACTGCCGGACGGATCAGGCTAAAATTTTCCGGGTGTATTCGTGTTTTTCCAACGAAGGTTGTAAGGTATGATTGAGTCTTCTAGCCTCTTTCTTTCACGAAATATGAGGTTTTAAGTAGTTGAGATGCGACTAGCAGTAAAGAAATGCATACGAGACGAATGAAAAAAAAAAATTTTTTATAAAATTTTGAATAAAATAATTACCCCGTGGTAAATATAAATTAAACGTAAAAATTTAAATAAAACGATTACCCTATAGTACATAGGAAATAGCATTTCATTAATTTCGGCCTAAGTAAATACACCGCTTTACGCGTTATTGAAATCATCAAACCTCCGTGACAGGATCTAAACATACAAGTGTCGCGTTCCTAGCCTAGCTTCTGTACTCATTGCGGAGAGTTAAGAAAAACAGTAGTGTTCCCTATTATTTTTTACTGCATCTTTGTATTTGGAGAGGATAATAAGAAGAGAAAAGTGAAGAAAGACAATAAAAAAACGAAGGAAACTGAAAATGACTAAAATGTTGATGAATAATAGGGAGGACAGTAAAATAACAAAGTGAAGTTGTAAAAACTGACAGGTAAAAGGCAGATTAGGTTGAATGGAAAGAGATAAAGATTATCAGTAAAGAAGGAAGTACAAAAAAAAGCTGCGCGTTAGAAGTGAAACGTTTTATGGAATGCAATAAATTTTAAAGGAGGAAGCAAAAAAAATACGTTGAAGCAAAGACAAATTTACCGATAACAGATTTGTAATAGGAATAAGAAAATGCTCAGATAATCTCGGATTAAACACTATACAAGTCTTGTATGTACATATTTATTGTTACGCATGTTGTTACATTACGTAATTAGTACATGCAAGTGAAACTTTGTAGTGTTTAATCGGAGATTATCTGCAGATCGTTATTGATTTAACAAATATCATTTTTGTTATGAGTCAACTTTTCTTTACTTTAATGTGTTTCTTTCGTTGCCTCGTTTAAAATTTATCGCATTCGATGAAGAGTTTCACTTTTAACGTCGTTAACACTTTTTTTTTTAAACCGTTGATCAAGTTGTCTTTAGTATTTTATTTTTGTCTTTTTAAAGAATGAAGAACTCGAATCTAGGTTTTATTAATACGACCGTTTTCAGATGTCGACAAGAAGACCAATGCAATATCAAAACAAAGACTTCAAAACGAGAAATATACATATCATTAAGTATATTAATCGAAAGAACAGGATGATTCAAATTCCCGGAAACATTTCCTTACTACTGACAGTGAGGACAGAAAATATGTTGTGTCCAACTGCGAACCTTTAGTGGGGTTACCTGGGTTAAAATATCCTTATTCTATCAGATTCTCAGAACCTCTGCCTTCCCACTCTACCGATTATGTAATTCCTATCTCATTTAATCCAGATTGATTTCTTATGGATTCTCCTGGTCACTTCGGAATAGAAGGAAATTAGTTAGTTGACTCATTAACTCGGGGGGCTATCATCTTCACCAAGGAGGGTTTCTTACTACATTTCCATTCGTCAATATTATTTCTTTGTCTACTGCGGCGTATTAAAAATTGTGGTGCAATTCCTACCTCCTACTCCTTCTCTAACCCGAATTCTTTTTACTTGTCCATTCAACCTTCCCTTCCTCACTATTCCTGATTTCTTGACTTCCCTTCTATGCGCCGCTCTAGTACCTCATACCGATATGCCGCCTGCACTTTGGGCACAGTTTGCTCCTTCCGTCGTTTTTCTGGTTCTCTCTCCGCGCCATCTCCATACATCTCCGTATATCTCTATATATTTCCATATTGTTTTCTACATTCCTTCAATAGTCACTTTGTATGTAATCCTAATCACATAATGTTTGAATGCTCTTCACTTTCACTGGAACGATCTTTTTTGTACCGCTCTCTGTTGTCAAACAGTGTCCTTACTCGCTGGCAGCGCTATATTTATTCTTTCTCTTTCTTCTCCTTCTGTTATCCAAGAACTTGATACATTCTTGTTGGAAAAATTTAATTCTCTTCTTCCTTCTTTTCCTAGTTCTTGGGCCGATGTCCCCATGTTGACGAACCTATTGAAAAAAAAAAAGTAAAAAAAAAAGGGTTTCAAAACCTCGATTTTATTTTATTTATTTATTTTTTTTTTTTTAATTTTTCCTTATGACGGGGAAAATTTATAGCGATGCGCGGTACCTATATCGTATGGCAGAAGAAATTTAACCGAATCGAACCGTCGAAAACCGAAATTACGACATGAAAACAACATCGTATGATCAAACGGAAATAATCGAACAGTAAAAAGTATTGCTTTTGTCTGTTGCCAGAAAAATATAATACATTCGAGGATATCGCAAAATTTCCGTAACTTCCTTTTCATTTCACTAAAAAAACGTTTTCAACGTCAGCTTGTGATTTCTGAAATAACCAATTTTAAGGTGAAATATTACTTCCGCGCACAAAAATTCATTTCACGCGAAACAACATAAAAAAGTCTACTGATATTGTTACCAGTGATAGAGAGCACCTCTTTGTTCATTCTGGAAGTCAGTTCCTTCAGTTTTACGTCACATCACCCTAACGTAAATGTGTTTAACCTTGCGATTAGATCGGTAATGGTCTTTAGCTGAGCCGTTTCGATTCAGGTGTTGAAAAGTAATCCGTCAGAAATATTCCGCGATAGGCGGCTTTGAGGATAATTGTTATTCGCGTATTAAGTTAAAAAATAGGTCGTGACCGGGACTGAAATGTAGACGCTGTTGTAGGAATCCGCCTGTTACATGTTGTTTTTTTGCGTATACCTATGATGCACACTTGAGGTAGATGCAAACTACGGATGATCAATGAAGTTCTAATAAATAGTAAATTTTTCCCTCCAAAGATCAATCGTAATAGTATATAGCTTGATCGAATTTTAATTCGATTGCGTACGATGATTTACTGTAGAGCTTTTTCGATTGTATTTCACCGGGGGTAGAGCAAACCTTTGCTCGTTTCGCTCGTCAACCCCCCTACACTAGTAAAGCCTTGGCTGTTGCTTATACAATGGAGAAAAATCGTAATTTAAACGGTGTCCCAATTACAGCAGTACTGATTTAAAATAAAGTAAAACAAGTTTTTTCCGCATTCACGGTAAAACTGGAAATAATACATTTCAAAATTAAAATTGAAAATTTGAAAATATGAAATTGTTAATAAATGATAAAAATTTAAAAACCAAAAAATCCAGTCGATTATATTATTCATGGCTATTAAGTAATAACGCTATTTGAAAATAAAATCGTTAGGCAAAAAATTTCAAAACTTTTTTCGAACAATAGATATTGATCGACCACTTAAATCGCCCTTACATACAACTAAACTGGCTAAAGTTGTATGAGCGAAATTCTTTTTTATAAATATTGCACGCTTGTCAAAATAATTTACGAATTAAATGTGGAGATGGTTATTATTATTCAAAAATGAATTCGGAAAAATAGAACAAAAATTAGGAAATTTCATAGAGATGTCATCTGACGAAATAACTTGATGTCACTCAAGTTCGTATGCATGTGAACATGTCATAATCGGCACGTGCCGCCTGGCGAAGGGTTAGACAAATCTGTTTGACGTATTTCATTTCGAGAGAATATAATCAGACAACAAAATCAATTTAATCTTCTCTAGAAGCAGAGGCGTCGAACTGCGGCCTATAAAAGGCCGAAACAACGTTGAATATTTTAAGTTCGTGAAAAAGCCCGAAAACGATGACGTTTAGACGGGCGTATGTAATTAAGCTAATTCACTATGAAAATTGCGAAATTTGATTAATAATTTTCAATGTAATAAACTAATTAAAATGAGTGTCTGATGCGGAGTGGTATTAATATTTTGCCCACACACTGGCCAAAAAAAGCAATGATGGTAACTTTTTTTTTCTCCTGGGTTCGCCAAATCCGGATATTAACACAACGGAAGTGAAATTTTTGTAAGTTCTTATCAAAAATTCTATCCGAACGAAACAGCACTGCCTGGTCGCCGGCTAGTAGTAATAATATCGACAACGAGATAACGTTTTCATTCAAAACGGAACTTGAATGGCTCAATCTGCATATATGCGAACAGAATTTTACCAAAAACTAGAAGGAAATACCGTGTTTTGTCTGATCGTGAAAAAAAATTTGGATTTCGTTTCATAAGGGTATTCTCGCGATCTCTTTTTCTTTCTTTTCCCGCGCTTTCCTGTTGATGTGGGTGATTGTTTGACAAGCCAAATAAAATGAGAGAAGGAAGGAATTTTTTTAGTTTTGCTTTTATAGCTTTTTTTTTTTTTTTCTTTTTTTACAGTTCTTAGAAAATGTAAGAAACATAGCGAAAAAGTGGAATTATAAAACATTTCAAAATCCGGATTCAATCGTTGTCGTTCAACTTTTTTGAATTATACGGTTAACGAATTTTCTAGTGAACTAAATAAATAGTAAGGGACACACTGGTATATTTGCAAACGAAATTAAAATTTATCGTGAAATAAATAATAGTAAGGATTGTAAATTATTACAGCATAATATAAACAAATTACTATTTTATGGTCTATGAAAAACAATTTACCTTTTAATTTGGATAAATACTCAACCGTGACATTTATACTAAAAAAAAAAAAAAAAAAACTAATAAAATTTTTCTTCGGTGCACTTTATTATTAATATAGCGAGTGTCGGAATAATTATGGATTTAGGTATATGACAGTCGAATATTGTTTAATTGTCAAATTAATCATGTACATAATAATGTGCTTGTCGATCGCTGGGTTTTATAGTTAGAAACAGTAACAGTTTTAGAAATGTACATACGCTAATAGTAATTGTATATTATGCATTAGTACGTCCTTAATGTTCAGTTGTTTGGAATTCATATCCACCACCTTCGACATCTTTACTTGCGAAAGGTCAATCTAAATTTCTTAGGTACTTTTCATGTAGGAGATTCTTGGAATATATTCCAAGTTTGATCATTTGAGGCCTTATTAACTACACGGACTTTTAATGCTCTATCTACAAGAAGGAAAGTTATAAGATTACTATTTTCGTATGACTTTTGTAATTCCGTAACGTCGCGATAGCCTAGTTGCTAGAGCGCTTGACTTCCGTTATGGAGATCACGGGTTCAATCCCGAGCAACGACGAACTTATTACAAAAATTAAATAAATAAATAAAATAATCGCTAATAGTCACGTGGAAGGCAATGGCAAACCACCACGTTCAACATCATATGCGCGCTAGGTCAGTACACAGCAGACACACACGGGACTGCACTGGTAGCGCGATAAATCAAACGATTACTAATCAGTTCCGAATGTAGTCTTGCGTGTGTACACCTGCGTTGCATATAACAATTGCCTAGTATACTACCTATGTCTGTATTGCTGAGATGTACAAATAGGTAGTCGCCGACTCTCAGAAGCTGAGTATGGCACTATAAAGAGAAGAAGAAGAGAATAAAAGAACCCGATTTATTGGCTAAACGTAGTTTCTGAGAAGACCGCTGGGTATGAGACGGTATTATGCTGGTCGAGTAGTTAAAGGCCTCCCCCGATCAAAGCAGCGTTATTTATTGTAAAGATATTCTTCAGTGCTATGCTACGGATTCATCACTTTTTTTTTTTTTTTTTTTTTTTTATAGAATAAGTTGTGGGTCTCACAGGGCAAATATGCCCGTTGTGTGAGTGCCCAACACTCTTATCAACGTTTATTATAATAGGTATATAGTACAATAAATTAAAACTAACTTAAATTATTTCGAAACTAACAATAATAACAGACTTAGCATTATTTATATTAAAGTAATAGCATAAATATGTATGCCAAAAAAATAAAAAAATGCCGCTTAATACGCATCTGAATACCAATATATGCAGACAGCTTAATATTTAGAATCGAAATAAAGCATGATCAGTGAGAGCCTAAAATCCAGGAAGGACACGACAAAGTCAAAAAGTAACAAAACCGTAAATAGAAAAAAACCATCAAATAGTAATGAGATAAAGGACGAGACTTGGATCTTCAGTCTTTGCACCATTCCTTCAACCATTTTTGCACCTCTTTTTTCCACGCACCAATTTTTTTTCCCTCTAGTATATGATTAGGGATTGTACTTATTAATTTAATTAGCACTGAGTCATCGGTGTTGTCAATTCGTAAATTTACCCCCCGGGGATAGATGTAATATGTATTACTTTGGTTTCTTGTTAACCGAATTTTTTCCCTGGATGGTAATTTTATATTATTGACATTAAATTCTAGTAATCTATAATAAAAATAGTACATCTTGGGGGACATTTCATCATTTTCCTCCCACCATGTTAATCCAGAGTCGTTTTTCTTCCAGTAGGGTAGTATAAGTTTCAAACACCTCTTCTGTATTTTACTTATTTTATTTATTTCTGTTTTCTTAGCCTCACCCCATACTTGAATTCCATATAATATTCTAGACATTATTATTGAATTATAGTATATACGTAGAGTTCGATATGATAGTACCTGCTTTATTTTATATAAAGCTGGAATTGTCTGTCTTAATTTCGAGTTTAAACTTTGAATGTGTTTTTTCCAGTTCAAGGATTTATCAATATATATACCTAGATATTTATTGTCATGAACGTTCTCTAATGGTGGACAAAAACATAGATGTGTACTGATATTTTTATGAAGCTCATGAAGGCAATCGTTATTATGAAGGACAATTCGCGGGTCGCGTGTGTTATGTTTAGAATTATTCCGAACGTGTGATACTTTTGATTTGTTTATATTTATACATAACTTCCTATCATGTGCGCCCATTTACTCAAATTATCTACATCCTCTTGTAATAATTTTTCCATAATCTCTAAATTTTTCTGCTCAATTAATAAAGCAATATCATCAGCAAAAGCGTATACCTTCGCATTTTTAATATGCTTGCATAACGAGTTAGTATAAATGAGAAAAAGCATAGGAGCCAATACGGTACCCTGACCTACGCCATGTTGAATAGTTTTTTCATTACTTTTATTCCCTGCAATTTTGACCATGTTTTTTCTATTTGTTATATAATTTCGAAACCACTTAAGTTGATTATTTTTAATGCCCAGACTTTCTAGGTCTTTGATCAATAATTCATGATCAACTAAATCAAACGCTTTGGATAGGTCAATAAATGTAATTAAAAACTGATTCCCCATCGATAGTCCTGTATTAATATTATTTACAATCGTTCTCAATAATGTTATCGTGGATCTTTTTTCTCTAAAACCGTGTTGATTTTCATATAGTAAGTTGTTTTTTTCCACATAATTTCTTAAATGTTTATCAATGTAGTGTTCTAAGATTTTAGCTATTACAGATGTTATCGTTATTGGTCGGTAATTTTCAAATTGATTTTTCACTCCTTTTTTATATATCGGTCTAACAATACCTTTGGTAAGCCCGTCTGGAGTGTTAGCTTCCTTTATGGAATAGTTGACCATGTTAGTCAAAATAGGAATAAAGATATTTGAGTTATGTTTAATATCTTGCACCCTAATTTCATCCCATCCAGGTGCCTTATAAACTTTTAGATCGTTAATTATTATTTCTATTTGGGATTTATTAGCAGGTGGAATATAAAAGGAAGACAAGATGAAATTATCAGAGTTCGTATTCAATAACCGAATGTGACATTTGTGTCTATGTTGTTCTACTGAACGCATAAAGTAGTCACTAAATTGATCAGCTACTATAGCAGAATTCCCAAAATGTTTTATAATGAAGTCATCTATTGGTGTTTTGTTTTTTTTATTAACGATATTGTTAATTACATTCCACACTTTTTTACTATCATTATTTGCCTTCACTATTTGATTTTGGTAAAATTTCTGTTTTGCATTCCTTATTTCTGTTGTAACTATATTTCGATATTTTCTAAATAAATTTTTATATCGAATATTGGTTCTATTTCCTTTACTAAGTTTAAAGTACTGATTTCTGATTTTCATAAAATTGATTATTTTTTGACTCATCCATTCATTTTTAGGATAGTATTTAGTCAACTTTTTACTCTCCCGTACTTCCAACTTGCATTCTTTGTAAAAGCCCTTAAAAACTGAGTGTATCTGCTCATACATATTTCCTACCGTTGAGGAAGTAGTTACCTCCTTCCAGTTATAATTAATTATCTTATTCTGCAACCTTTTTTCATCAAAAACATATCTCAGAGAGTTCCTATTATTTTTACAATTCCGGTTCAAGATACTAAACACACAACAGATGATGTAATGATCCGATATTTTCGAATTAATAATTCCCGAGGTAATTTTATTTGTATTATACTTAATAAATATGTTGTCTATACATGATTGAGTACTTCTATCTATCCGTTTTTCTTCTCTCGTAATTCCATTTATTAACTGTACTCCTCCTGCCCCATAAATTACATTTAAAAAGTTCTCAACCTGTGCATTTTGAAGCAATAAATCGATATTAAAATCACCACAAAACAGGAAATTATCTTTATTACCTAATTTTTTTAAAAGTGAATCGGTTTCGTTTATAAATTTGCCTACGTTTTTGCTCGGTGATCTGTATATAGCAATTAGTCGTAAAGGGTTGTTTTCGCAAATATCTAAATCTATCATCACCAGGTTCATACTTGGTCTATTATTAACTTCCCGAATATGATATCTAAACTTATTATTAATAAACACAAGTATTCCTCCGTTATACCCAATAGGTCTTTATAGTCCAATATTCGTGAATCCATTTATATTATATAAATTTAATTCATCCTTACTTATATTAATTTCAGTTAATACAATTACACTTAAAGATGACCTATGAATGTAAGTTATAAATTCATCCCAGTTACGTCTCACAGTTCTTATGTTTAAGTGTAACACATGAAATAATTCCGTATTAATTTGGATTGTGTTATTTACATTTAATACGCTGTTCACGTTATCAGTCCATTTTTTGATACTACTATAATTCTTACAGCTTTGTTTACTGCGATACTGGATTAGAGAAGTCATATGAACGGGATATAATACTTATTTAATTCGTATTCTCCCACCTTAATCGGATTTTTTTTTTTTTTTTATAACATATACAGGGAATGAAACAAACGTTGAAATACTTCAAAAAGAACGCCATTTATTGTACACTATTAGTTTTGAACAATACTCCGTATGAATAGTCACCATTTTTATTTTTACATTGTTGCAATCTTTCCTCAAAATTATGCATTACTTTTTTAAGAGTTGGTTTTTTAATCGCCGTAATTCTCCTTCTGAATGGCCAATTTCATCTCGTCGGTTGTTGCTGGTTTACCCTCGTACACCTTGCTTTTCAAGTAGCCCCCCATAGGTAAAAATCTGTCGGTGTTAAATCCGGACTGCGCGGCGGCCAAAACAGCTCACAGTTTCGCGAAATCAAGCGGTCCTGAAACTTCTCTCTTAATAACCGCAAAACATCGTTACGAATATGTGGTGTGGCCCCGTCTTGTTGAAACCACGTTTTAGATAATGCAATCCTCTTCCGTCTGAGCTCCGGTAGAAAAAACTCGTTTAACATTTGGATGTAGCGGTCGCCGTTCACAGTAACATTCGCTCCGTCCTCCTCCTCGAAGAAGTAGGGACCGATTATCGCTTTCGCACTGACTGCGCACCATACCGTGATGCGAGGGGAGTGCAAGGGTACCGGGTGAACGATTCGAGGGTTCTCAGTAGCATAATACCGCATGTTTTGTTTATTACCGTTACCATTTAA
Source organism: Icerya purchasi (assembly GCA_039619475.1). Taxonomy (NCBI): domain Eukaryota; kingdom Metazoa; phylum Arthropoda; class Insecta; order Hemiptera; family Monophlebidae; genus Icerya; species Icerya purchasi. The sequence continues at coordinate 260,878,441 of CM077116.1, read as the reverse complement.
ATCGAAATGCGCCTCGTCGCTAAAAAAAACATAATCCAAATCGACGTCTTCTTCCTCCAGCATATCCAAAAATTTATTACAAAATTCTAACCTTCTTGGCTTATCTGTTGGTATCAATTCTTCTTGGGTTAGTTGTATCTTGTATAGGTGCATATTGAGGTCGTTTCGAATTATTCTTCTGAGTGAAGTACGGGGAATTTTCAAGGCGGAAGCCTGGCGACGAACGGATCTGCGCGGACTTCGCGGACTTCGCGACAATGCTACGCGCACTTTTTCGATGTTTGTCGGGGTTCTAGACGATCGACGGCGACCTTGATGGTTGACCGCCACCACACTACCGTATTCTCGGAAGTTTTTTACCCATTTGAGGATACTTTTACGGTCGGGGGGATTGTCATGACGTTTTAAATCAAATTGTTTTTTAAACACGCGTTGTGCCGCGATTACACTTTCACCGTTTTTCACAAAGTACTCGACAACGAAAGAGCGTTGTTTACGCGTCCACGACATCATGACTACTAACCAACTATATTTATATTAAACGGCATATTATTTAGCGCCAGATGGCGTGGCAATCGCTATGCTAACTTACAGTGTATGATTTTGACGAGCATTTGAAATTCGGGATGTTCTTTTGGCCCACCCTATATATATATAAAATTGGGATGTAGAAAACGTTACTGGAAAGTTAAATAACGGGATAGAGGGGGTGAATTGGTCATATTTCGCTACAAATTAAGCTGTCTCATATTGTAATTCGGAACATGGTTATCGACGTTACACTGTTAATCACCGTACTTAACAGATACACATAACAGTCTATATACATTACTTTACATCTATATATACACACATATACCGTCATATATGTATATATCCACATAAATATACATGAAACCGCCTCCTTCGCACACCTGCATTTTAAATAGATATGCACAATTCCATATACTGACACACACACATTACAGACGACCGCCCTGTAAACAATAGACAAGTATAACGCGAAATATATCAACATCGGGAAAAGAGAACGAAATACCACCGCCACCAGAAATCCCTTAAAATATAGATGCGTCTCCGGCGTGACTGATGCACTTGATGCAAAATCGCGCTCACGCTTTTCTCTCTCATCTACATCATTTCGTTTCTTACCCCCGTTCCTTCTTCCTCTACCGTAACTAAATCGACTGGTTGAAAATATATACAACATTATACACTCACATACTGTCACACTATTATCACCTCCTTCACATACATCACTACCACATAACCACCGTATCGCCATTCTACTCAACCAGTGTAGCCACAGAGCAACACCGGCAAACTTCCTCCTCTTTCCACCTTCTCTCTTAAACCTCTCACACTGCACAACACGTCCCTGCCCAACCGGTGACGTATTACGACACAACGCACATATAACACATCCATTACACCTAGAGTAATAATTATGCATTTTAACTATAATAACGAGAGAACCGTAATTGATGCTGTTCTTAAATATTATTAACCTAATAAGGTATCTGGAAAACATTAAGGATCGATTATACATACGAGTATATACAAGTATAATAAGTACTACTATACGATTTTATTAAGATCGTGCGCAGTTCTTATTTGGAAGGATCGTTCTTGTGAATTTTTCCGTTCTTTAACCAGGTGAACTGATAATCTAATATTTTCGTCTTCTGTTTAGTTTCCAAAAATAAGGCCCTATAGTAACGTGATAAATTTTCGTTCAGGAAAATTTTGAGCGTGGAATTGTCATTGCCTGTTATCTCTTTGTCCCAGATTACCTGAGCCTTTTTTTTGTTACCATCAAATCATCGACAATTTTTCGATGTGCCTTCACTATTATCGGGGACTGGGGAAGTTTTTATTTCGAGCCGGGAGCCGATGTACTGCTACGATGATATCATCCTTTTGCATTGGGCAGTTCACTTTTGCGCATATTTTAATTACAATATGATCGTCTAGTAGATTTTCATTTTGAACTTGTGACACGCCATGCAGCTCAAAATTCTCACGCCTTCCGTACTGCTCTAATTGATGTACTGTGGCCGTTAGTTTTAAAATTTTTTCATCTTTCTTTTGCGTTTCTAACGTAAGCCTTGCCACCTGCTCTCTCAAATATTTTAATTCCGCCATTATCGTTTCGTTAATTTTCATTGTTTCGTCGTATTTGTGCGATAGAAATTCCATGGTGTGTACCATTTCCGCAATGTTGTTATCGATTTGCTTTAATCTATCATTTATCTCGGGACTATGATTTTGCTCTTCACTTGGACCAGCCGCTGTATCTTGATTTTTTCGTCTTTTCTCGTTTTCCTCCACACTGTCAAGGCTTATTTGTCTTTTTGTTCTACCCTTTCCCATTATGTACAATTTACGTTAATATAAGCTGATTGTTGTATAATGAATTACGTATATATAAAATACCGTTTCGACTTACTTCTTAACTTCTTATCTGTTGTTTTCTTATCAGTTATTTTTTTCGTAATTATTTCGAATACCGCGATTCTATTAAACGAAATATCAAACACGTAGCATACGTCTATTACATTTAATATAAACCTACAATCTCAACCGAAGTATGCTGCAGTCGTTATGATCCCTTAACCTGGAAAGCCAGAAATCTACTCGCGCTTTACAGACCGATAAGGTTACTTCTCACCCTTTTCAAAAATTATCCAGGATGATGGACATTCTAGGAACGAGAGCGATTCCTGAACACACCAGTTCGATTTCTAGCGGAAACATGACACGAACAACTACATGGAGTTGTTTAACATATTATAACAGCCTCTGAAAACAAGCAATACTGTGCCAGCTATATTTTTATACGACCAACGGGAATTTGATAGAGTATAGACAGTCGGACTTTTGCATAAACTTAAGATGACTCTACCTCAGCAGCATTTACTCGTCTTTTCCAATGGTGCAATCGCGCATTCTACGTTTACATGTATGTGTTACTCGGTCGTCCATTCCGGACATCGGTGCGCTGGTTTTTCGCAGGGTAGCGTACTTGGCCCACAATACTTTACACTTTGTACACCGTTGATGTACCACTACCAACTGATGACAGTGGCCTAATCGCAATGTATGCAGACGATGCGGCCTTCCTTGTCAATTCAATCTGTCCAGCAGAGGCTGTAGGAGATGCACAAGACTACACTAATCGATTCGTCCTGTAGGCTAAAAGGTGGAAATCCGGAAATATCGTTTCTCATTCACTTTAAAAAGAGGCACGTGCACAGATATCATCTACAATAGTACAACCATCCTCCACTTGATTGTCAGGTTCTCGCTATCTCGGCATGCGCTTAGACAAGCGACTTAATTTGGTAACATCACATTAAGATTACCTTACGCAATTCTCGCTATAAATGAAGAAACTTAATTAGTTCTTTCGTCCGAAAAGTAAACTCCAACTTGAAAACGAACCTATTAATCTACAAACAAGTCATTGTGCCTTCTACTGGAGATACAGTATCCGGCTATGGAGTGCGACGGCCAACTCTGACCTTACGAAGGTTCAGGCGTTTCACAACAAATTTCTTCGACGACTATGCGATGCACTAAATGGTTTGCAACAGCATAACACAAAGGGATCTACGAATATTGATTGAGGAAATAAACTTCCACGGAAGCCGATATTACGATCGCTTGACACATCAATTACACCGCTGTCACATTGACCAATAACACAACTTAACGATGGCTAAAACGCCTACACCCCAACGGCCTACTTCGAAGAACCACTTAGAATTACCGTGCACTGTATACCTGTTGCATGTAACTATTTAGGCTCCTAGCCACAACGCCACTATCTATGGTCATAGAAATAATTTATAGTATATAATATTGATTATTATTTTAAGCAACTTTGTAATAATGTGAGGAAAAAAAAAGGATAAAACATTTTATGTATATCGAGAAAGAAGTAATATTAGTAAATTCGTAATCTTAAGGTCAGCTATGAAATAATTTTGTTTCATTTAAATTTCAGAAACTAGACTTATTTTATACTCCAAAGCCTTTATTTAAAAAGATTACTCGATCGTTAATAAATACACATCTACAATAAATACCAGTATGTAGCGACAGTTGCACTAATGTTATCGCTACATATTATTATTTACCTTATTTTATTTCTTTAATAATTCGGTATTGTTCGTTCGGTTCCTTTAATTAGTACTATTATTTAACTCATATATATATATATATATATATATATATATATATATATATATATATATATATATATATATTGATTGATTGTGCATATAGTTTGTGTTGCAGGATTATGGAAATTGTAAATAAATAAATAAAAGAAAAACGACTGGTTTCCCTCGACTAATTCGGGAATCGTTTAATTAGAAATAAACACTCCCGATTAAGCGTTCTTTCGAAATTGATTATTTCGCTAAGATATTCGTATTACTAAACACGTCATAGATAACTTAATAAAAAGTAAGAGTAGGTTATGGAATGTTCGGCAAATTTAACTATTTTCGCTCTGTAAAAAAAAAATCAGAGATTTTTTACGTCAAAAATACTTAAAACGATTGCAAATGCTCAGTTAGGAAAAAGTTACACAATACGACAATACCACAAACATTTCGTACTTTCGATACATTAGCGGAACACAGATAAATCTTTTTTTGTTTTCGACGGTGAAATCAAGTTCGATCCTTAAAATTTGATCCCTCCATTCTTGCTAATTAATTATTATTTTAGAAAGGTTTTGCAAAGGCGAATGAATATAAATATATACACATATATAATACATATATATATATATATATGCTTATTTTACTATACCTTACAATGTTATTTACACCATATTAGACTACAATAGTTAAAACGAACCGCTAAGCAAAGTTTCATCGTTGGTTTCTATTTTCAAATTCAAATTCAAGTTATATATATTTATTTATAGACGCTTGACTTCTAGGTCATTTGCGTCTCTTATATATTACAATTCAAAACGGAAAGTTATATATTTTACAAAATTAAACACTTTAGAAATCAAATCAAATTAAAAAAGAAAAAGAAAATTTTCCTTTAGTACAATCGTCTTATAATTTATAAACTTATATTAAACTCTCTCGCTGCTATCAGACTGAATTTTCCAGATACGAGTATTTTACTCTGTAAAATTTTCTACAGTTTTTTATACTCTTTTATTCTCCTGAAATTATCGAAATAACATTTTTTAGCAGACCCGTCGCTGGTTTATCAAAAATCTCCGAAAATATGAGATGCCTAAGATTTTTCGGAATCTTTCTGCGCCAGTATATTTCTTCATCAGTTGCACTTCATCGGAGACAGACGGTACTACCTCTTACTGATTTCCGTTAATGATTCCGGCTTAATTAATTTTTTATCGAGATGATTTTAAAGTTATTTGTTTCTTTTTTTTTTTTTAAATATATTTTCTTTCTACGGTTTCATCGCGTCAAGCGATGGGGTAAGGAAATTCAAAAAATTCGTAAAAAACAATTTCGGTAGGGAAGTACCGATGCAGGGCAGTAAGTTAATATGCTCGCGATTAACGTGGTAAAAGTCTTTCCAGTAGTAGAGACGAATAAGGCTCCAGATCCGGTGTGACTACCGAAGTAAAACCAAACGACGAGCACGCTGGAAACAAAAATGAAGATCTTTTATCGGAAACAACGGCGACATACGACGTAACCGGCGGTATCCGGGCTCACGCGACACACCTAGCTTCGAAAGAGGATTAGACTCCAGTCGTGGGGTTATTTATTTATTTTTAATTTTGCGCAGCTTCCATCTTCGTTTCTAGACCGCTTATTATTATGTTTCGGTGACAACGTTTCATATAAAATTCCGAAGCTTCTATTGGCAAAGAATCTCTTCCGTAAGCTCGTCCATACACTTATTAGCATAGAACTTATCGGGCAGTAACTGAATAAGCGCTTATGTTTATTATAATCGGGACATTGCCCCTTCATTAGTTCTATATGAGGCATTTTCAGCAAGCGCTGCTTTCTCTCTAAACTTGATTCTAGCCATATGCAGCGACAACAGACGATGAATGTCAGTGTGGTCAGCGTAACAACTGAACGCCTACTCGTTACTGTTCCCTGGCAGAATTTTTATAGGTTTTACCTTAGACAAATTGCTTTATTCCAAGAGTTCTGAAAAATTTATATTCCGATTAAGTTTGATATTTCTTGCGTTGCATCGGCTTTTCTTAGTCAAATTTCTTTCGTTATCCGATACACGAATCCGTTTAAATATTACTATAAATTTTTTTTTTTTTGTTTTCTTTGATTAACCTATTGGAATACCTATTTCGGAAATTGTGTATTAGATATGATTTTATAGTTGTAACTTTTAGGGCGTAATCAACCTGCTGTGTTACGAAATTAATCGAGTAGTTTGTAAATGTGCCACACTTATTTTTCATGCGAAATGATAGAAATGTAAACTCCGTAAAAAAACAAAAGAAACAACTTTTCACTATCTTCATCATGACGATAGTACGTACGCCGCCTTTAATCAATTGCCTGTTTCGACGAATCGGTCCTGTTTGGCCACCGCGTCTTTTCCCGTATGCGTTACACACGAATATGTCGGTGGAGCTGATAGCCTTTCCCCAACGCCCTGTCAAGGGTATGGGACTTACTTCATTTAGTCTCGACAGGATCACGAGAAGTTTTTTTTTTCCCCGGGTATCATTGGACATCCGCAGCTTATAAAATCTCTATATACCCACAAACCAGACTGACTGGCTGACCGTAAAATATTTGCTCAGCCTAGTCTCATTATGTGCCCGGACCATCTGATACGAGTTTTATGAAGCAGTATTTTCGACACTAACATTTAGCTCGTTACATCTGAAAGTGTTCTATCGGATGCACCGAATAGAGCCGGAAACCAACAAAAATTAAATATTTTTAAACAGCCGTGGTCAACTTAATTTATTTTAATCTTCACGTGTTTTTTTATAAGTGAAGCGGAATTTTGATTTCTATGCACGCGGTGTGAAATATTAGTACAAAAAAATTTCATCCGCGCGCGGTATATAACCCAAATATTGGCGTGCTTTTTTAGGTTCCCCATATTTTTTGGGCCAATAAATCAACACAAGAAGATTTTTTTTTTTGGATTTAAATAACATTTTAATTTTTAAAGTTTTTAATGCCTTAAAACTTCCGACAGCCCAAATAGCATAACGTCTTTAAGTAAAACCTGCGGGAAAAGAGTTTTAAACGTCAGCCTAGGTGACCAAAAGACGTAACGCACATGCAACCGCAGTAAAACTTACCTTACGTGTAAACATCATCATAATCTGAGTGTCTTTTAAAAACCCAGACAAATAACCCGGGGGGCAATTGCTTGGGAAGCGGTATGGAGATTTCTTTGAAACGACCACTGCATCCGGATTGGAAATGTGTACTGTTGTATTTATTCGCGTTATTTTTTTTAAAAGTCTTGCTACGGTTCGTTACGCGCTAGTTGTTCGTCGAATAGTCGACGGAATTTTACTAGCGTCATTCGTGATATGGAAACACCATCCGCGGAGAAAACCTTTTTTTCTCATTAAAGCGAGACTGGAAATTTTCTTGAAAATTGTTTGCGAATTATGAAGATGCGAGAAAATAAACAGCTTCGAAATGAAGTCATAAATATTCAAATTGCAAAATGTGCACAATCGTTAGGAGATTAAATGAATCGTCAGGAAAGAACGAAATCGGGTTAATACAAAATACGCACGAGCCGTAATGAAATCAAAACATTCACGAGAGCGAATCGTTCAACTCGGTCTGCCGCTCTTCAGTCCGCGCTGACCCTTTGATGTCTCCCGTCGAACAAACGTCAACATATTTAAATGAGTAGAGCTACAAGCAGTGGGACCACAATTTCCGAACAGTTCACAGTTGACGCAGTCGTTCGAAATCGTTCAACAACCAATTGCGGTAAAATTTTCGGTTCCTTCTTTCGAACCGATGCAAATCCAGAACACTCGTCGTTGCCGTATAGATAACGTCTACACGAAGTTCGCGTCAAAGATTTTTTCGAAGTAAATCAGTTCGAAAAAATTCATCTTCGCTAATTACACAGAGATGATATGTGTTGCTCTCCTATTTGTTGGAAGGGGTTACGATGAAAAAAGATTAAAATTACGCAAAATTTTTTTTTTCCCCAACTGAATGACGACACTATTACAGTATCGGAATTATTTTTTAAATAAGTAACATTTTAAACTAAAATTACTTAAACATGCTGCGCAGAAATAGACGCTTCCCCCACCCCCTCTACGTCTGTTCTTTGCCATCTAAATGTACAATAAAATTTCACAATTACATAGATCGCCGTTCGACGCCTTAAATCCTCAACGTTGTGCGTATCTAATGCCTCCGGGTTCGGATGGTTATTTTGTTCGTGACCGTCGGCAAAATGATTCAATGACTTTGTCAGAAAAAATTCATTCCATTGGAACCACATAGCACGCGCATTATGCAGGAAAGTTTGTTTTGTACTTATTGAATAATGTTTCTCTTTGAATTTGAAGCTTTGGCACATATTAGAGGAGGGTTCGATTAATGAGTCGCTCGTTCTCAAGTTTCATTTTGGAATGTTGCCCGACAAGCTGCTACACATTTATCTGTTTTCGAATATCGAGACAATGCGAGTATTCCAAGTGTCAGCTGTGAATACAGATTTCCCATCAGTTTGATCTTCTCCGATTTTCCGTTCGATTATTAATTCATTTATTTTTGCTTCCAGTCAGTTCTGACCGTTATGGCCTGCGAACGCTCTCCACTGTTTCCGGTCTTGAGCTGTGTTGATCGCTGTTGCTATCTGACCAAATTAGCGCTCCGTAAGAGTCCAACGAGTGCTTTGCCGAGCAGTTATGTTTTCTTCGGACTTTCTTCTGTGCATCTTACGATACGTCCAAAAAACTGATGAATCCGTCTTCCACGTAATCTATGCAATTCGTCCGGTTCATCCACTCGGCCGGTATTAAAAGATTTGTTCTTCTTTGCGTCCACGCTATAATTCGTCACCGAATTCACATTTTAAACCTCGTCAATGCAACGTTTATTTTGGTTGCCCACGTTTCGGCTGCATACAAGAAAATTGAAAGAATCATTGTGTATCTTTATTAGTTTCTTCCATAAATTTACAGACAGCTTTTTGTTATAGGTTAAACTTTTCAGCCGTGTTATTGCGGCTTACCGAGAGCAATTCTTGATTTCATTTCCGCGAACAGCCACCATGATAGGCTGTATTTTTTCGAAATCTACCAGCAGATTCGGGTATTGTTAAGAACGGTAATTTTAGTTTTTTGATCTACATTAACCGATAGAGGCCATGTCTTCTGCTAGCTTCTTTGATGCGTTCAATTAACGACGCTATTTCTTTGTCTGATGTCGCCAATAGCGTAGTGTCATCAGCATATTTCAAATTGGAAATCTTCCTGCCACCGATAGAAGTGCCGCCGTTCCATTCATGCATAGCTTCCTTCATAATATACTACTCCCCGTAAATATTGAAGAGTTGACGCGACAAGATATATCCGTGTCGAACGCCACGTTCCGCTTTGAAAGCCGTAGATTATCCTCCAGCCATTCAGACCGTTCTTTCACTGTTATCGTACAAACTTTTCACCAGCTGTAATTAGGTGTCACGCCCATTTCCGCAAGGATACGCAATAAGGTATATTCCATCTTACACAATCGAAAGCTTTTGTGTAGTTAACAAAGCATAATATCGCTGGAATGTTATATTCACGACATTTTTCTATTACCAATAATTTGTTCTCGTGTTCCACGCCCAGCAGAGAAACCAGCTTCTTGTTCGATCGGTATTTATCTATTGAGAAAGGCCTTCAACCGTTCGTTCAAGAGCCCGCGAATATATTTCGAAGGTTTTCGGTTGATTCAGTTTCTGAGTCGCTGACAATATATCGCTGACAATATATCGCTGACAATATATCGCTGACACGGTATTGCTGCGCCATCAGCGAACATCAGAATCGCAGTATTTCGCGTGCTAGCATATTATGGGTGAAGTATAAAATAAGTCCGAGTACGCTGGTCTACGCTACACCAGATTCAGATAGAATGAGGACTTTACACGCAAGTACACGGAATTATCTGTTAGCTGTGCGGTAGAGGACACTAATTAATAGACAGTCTAATGCCTAGCTTCGAAAGATATACTCAGCCGATTAATAATTTCAGTGCCGAGTAAAATGTTTAATCTTTGAATGCTTTCCCGATTATTGAACGGTGATGCGATCGAGACTTCTTTAAATTATGTAGATATTTTACTGGAACTGAATTACTTTTATTTTATTTCACCTTTTTTTGAAAATTAACGTAGAGCGATGGAATTTTCTTCTTTTATGTTTAGAAATAATTACAGAAAATACCGTGTAGTATAGTATAAATAGAAAAAATAATTTTAGCCCTAAAAAAAAAACAAACAAAACATATCCGTGATTTAATGTTTCTACGAATGGGGTATAGAATTGCATCGAATCATTATTTTTGTTCAACGTTGTTCCCCTTTTTCTTTCGCTACTTCCAGTAGGCTAACAAATTTTTCATCGACTGATTGGCTATTTCTACAGCGCTCAGTGTAATTTGCGAAGAAATGTCGCGCGGCTGGAGCGTTCTTGGCAAATGTCTAGTGAATAAGCTGACTTTTTCCTCATCGCGTCGAATTACATACCAGAATTAATATATTAATAAAAGTACGACGCATTTCTGCGTTGGAACGTAAAATAATCGCAAAAGCAGATACGTATTAATTCTCAAAATAAACACTTAAATCGACACGTTTCGCGCGATCGGTAACAGCATAGAAAGTTGGAAAAACTAGATCAAGCCCGTAACTAATGTGTGAGCCACTCCACCGTTAGCTAAACATCTCGCCTCTTCTAACGATTTTTAAAAACACACCGTTAAGAACTAGTTTAGACATGATTATTTAATGCAACAATGTGCTCGATTTAATCACCACCGAGGCGCGGTTTAGAATATTCACGGCATATCGCAAACATTAATTTATTATTATCATTAATTTAAAAACCGAATGAAGTATATATAAAACGAATAGCACTACTACCGGTGTGCGCAATTTTTTATCTGCAAATAAATTATTCAGATAGATAACGATATTTACGACAAACACGGATATTCATGCGGAATATGAAGGAATAAAAAAAAGGAGGATACGCTAAATAAAGAAGGAATTGCCGATATAGAGGGAATGTATTGATAGCGGAGAATTGTGTAAAGTTGGAGGAAGAAATAAAAATAAAATATGTCTCGAGAAGGAAACTGATACATATTGCTTGCGAGAACAAAGCGGTCGAGTTAGAATTTGAAATGGTAGCAACCAACGCTAGTAAAAAAGATAAACTGTTCAAAAAATTATATAACAACCGACGTCAGACATACAATGAATTTGTATTAGTCATGACAGAAAAAAACAGTACTCCCGGAAATATACAGTGATCGTACTGGTAAAAGTTTCTCGCTACGGGCCTGGCCGGAATTGAATAATGATAATACATATGTAATATTTATCGTTACGGATTCCGCCTTCTCGATCCTACGGAGAATTAAAAAATGAAAATAAACTCGAAAAAATAAATAAATAAATAAAATAACGAGTGCCACCCCGCCACTCTGAACGACGCGGCTCATCATGTCTCCCTGGTGGAGTACCCACTGACTACAAAATAAATCAGACCGATTATATTTTTTGACTATTGCACGCGACTAGGAAGAAACGATAAAAAAAATATGCGAAAGTTCCAAGCCCAGAATACATAAAAACAAAGAAATACATATTTATAACGGAAAAAGTGACTGTACGAAAAAACATGTGCCAGCCGAGAAACCTAAACATGCGCTGCGATAAAACGGTAAATGGCCAACGGCACCGATTACTTGACCGTCGCGATTAGAAGCAAAAACGATAACACTGATAAGAAATAATATAAGTTCTCTCTGATCGATTTACCGTCATTACAAGAGTTTATCAATTTCTCGCAGCTCAATGTTGCTCGGCCAGTTCACGATTGACATAAGCAAATATACGCACCGAGTCCTTATTAATATATATATATATATATATATATATATATATATATTGTATATATAAGGTCTGTTCAAAAAGAAGACCGAACTTTCGTCATAGAATCTTTATTGTAATACTTACAATTTTACACATGCTTGTCCCTTCAAAGTACTTCCTCTTGCTTGCTACGTATCGGTCCCGTCGTTTTTTCTACTGGTTCGTATGTTGCCTGGGACTGGTTTGGTGTGATGTCTCGTAGCTGCGCCTGCGATTTCTCTTGAATTTCTTCTACACTTTGAAAATGACGTCCTTTCAAGATGGATTTTAGTTTCGAAAATAGGAAATAGTCCGCTGCAGCCATATCTGGCGAGTAGGGATGATGGGAAAAAACGACTGTTCCATTATTGACCGGAAATTGGCCAACAAGCAAAGACGAGCAACTTGACGCGTTGTTATGGTGCAGAATCCAGTTCTTGTTTTCTCATAGTTCAGGCCTCTTCCGTCGCACATCTTTCCGTAAACGCTTTAAAACTTACCCGTAGAAAAACTCCTTAGTTAGTCTGACCTTGCGGCATAAATTCTTAATGGACAACTCTACGATAGTCAAAGAAAACAATCAACATGGACTTCATGTTTGAGCGACTCATGAGTGCTTTCTTCGAACGCGGCCAATGTTGACCAACAAGTTGTGGCGATTGTATGTACCTTCGTTTCAATGTTATATCCGTAAATCGAAGTTTCGTCACCTGTGATGATAGTTTTCATAAAGTTCTCGTCGTTGTTAACACGATATGAAGCAATTCTTGGCTAATGTTTACACGGGTTTTCTATTGCTCGCTTGTGAGCAGTCGTGGCACCGTTTTTGCTGAGACTCAATTCACGCCAAGTTTTCTCTATCAAAATTTCGTGACACGACACAGTGTTGATCCCGACTTCTTCTGCAACCTCTCGCACAGTTAAACGACGATTTCCACGAATCACAGTTCGAACGGCATCTGTGTTTTCATCATTTGTCGACGTCGAGGGTCGTCCTGATCTTGCATTTTTCTTAGTGGCCCAATTTGAAACGCGTAAGCCACTCGTAACACACTGTGTACGGCTCATACAGTCTTCCTTAACGGGCCTGCTGAAGCAATGTCCATGTTTCAGAAAGAGATTTTCCAATGTTAAAGCAAAATTTAATGTTACAATGGTACTCCACAAATTCCTTCATTTCCGCTTTCTCACGACTTCGCAGAGCACTGGTTGCACATGTCCACTTGATCGCTCTATTCGCGAACTGATCAAATTCCGGTAATGCGGCAAGCGTCTCATTTTATTTCGAAAGAATGTCTCCTCCAGGTGTAGCATTACGCGCGAATTCAAATTTTACACCGTCCGGACCCAATTTCAAAAGTTCGGTCTTTTTTTGAACAGACCTTGTATATACGATTATATATATATATATATATATATATATATATATATATATATGTATATATATATATGTATATATATATATGTATATATATATATATATATATGTATATACGCGTTCGCTCAACTAACTTTCACACGCGTTATATTTAGTTGAATAGGCACCCACCCGAAATAATTATATTAGAGGAGTATACATATATTTGTATTTTAAGTTGCCTTTATCTTGCTGACGATAAATATATTAAAAAAAACTAAAAAAAAATTAAAAATTTTTGGAAATAGATGTAAAGTGCACTCAACAGCACCGCTATAAAATTATGCTTATACGCACCCATTTGTATATAATTGATATGACGTACCCGGCACAGTTGCCAGTTTTCTGAGTATCTTTTTTCTTTTTTTTTGTATTTTTTTTGGGCGCGTCAACACAGGACATTTACCCAACACAAAGAACTAACAAATAATGAAACGTAGGGATTTGAAAGTTATATCAGTTTTCTGAATATCTATTTGATATATAAATGTGCACTGGTGATGAAAAAATGTTCTAAACTAGAAACCCACAAATGAATAAAAACATATTTTACTTACTTGCTTTTTATTTTTGATGGAATAACAAAAACAATGCACACCTTACCTACACTAATAGTATTATGTAAAAAGAGATGAAGCAAATATGTGCAACCATATAATTTGAATGCGGTAAAAAAATATTTGAACATAACCGTAATATATGTTTGAATGATAATTTTCAAATAAAATTGTGACAGCCAGTTTAAGCCTAAAGTATTCTCAAAATATCGCATCTTGTCCTGAAATTTATTTTTTGCGTTTAATTTTTTTGTAACAAAATGTTTTAAATTAATTAAAAATTTAGCTGAAATACAACCGAACGTGTTAGTACTTATCCGACGGCTGCTTTACTCACCAGCGTTCCTCACGGCTCAAATGGGTACTACTTTCTGGATGGCCCTCGTATGTATGTATACATACATACGTCTATATATATATATATATATATATATATATATATATATATATATGTCTATATTCTAAATATTATTTTAACACCACGATTTGAAATACGGAGAAACTCCTTCAAAAAGAGCAATGAAAAGAATAATCATGATTACGGAGTTACTTTGAAACACGTCGGTTTAATTTGGTTTCACGAATTAATATATTTCCGTTTTCGGGCATGCTTTATTATAATGCTGCTATTTATTTATTGGTTTAGTACAAAAAAGTCGTATTTGTCTAGGGCGATTTTCGGTACGAACCGCTTTTGTTGGGCTTGTTTTTGCCCGAAAAAGAAATTTGAAGAGCGGGTTTGGGTCATCCTATATCGTTAATATATCCGTCGCGATGATGTGTTGTAGGGGGGTAGAGGTTAGAAGATATAGGAAGCCTAAGGCTTAGCAAATTGGAGTAGTACGGAACGACGAAAACAAAGAGACGAACACTTAATAAAGACATGATAATCGTTTCCAGCAACTGCACCATCTGAATACCTTTTATATTTCGCCTGTGAGGCGTTATTGAACAATTCATTGAAAGAGCTTCATATGTTAGAAGAGACAGATAATAATACTCTTCGACCGTACTGCTTCAAAGTGTAGCAACTTCGTGATATTCGAGGGAAATGTTATCTATTTCCTTTTATTTCGAACAACTTTTTGTGAAATTATTAAAAATGTCTCTAGTTTCGCCAACTGAGGAAAATCACTGAAGCTTGAACGCAGAGGATACAGAATATCCGAAAACAAAAATTTGCGATACTAGTTTCGAAAAATTTAGAGGAGAAATTGTTAGTTCCCCCCCCCCGCCCCCCCTGGCTCAGTTTGACCTAGGGAAAGTTTTTTCGAGTGTTATTACAGCAACGCGTAAATAATTATCAATGATGCGAATTTTTAATTTATAACGGCGTTGCCAGCCTCGGCGAATGCGATTTGACCCTATCAACACGAACATTTTTAAACAACGAATCGGTTAAAAAGTGTCTACGGTTTTATTGGAATTTTCACTGGATATATTATTTCAAATGACGAGTAAACTGTTAATAATAAAATCTGCCGAAATGTGACGA
Organism: Icerya purchasi; assembly: GCA_039619475.1. Taxonomy (NCBI): domain Eukaryota; kingdom Metazoa; phylum Arthropoda; class Insecta; order Hemiptera; family Monophlebidae; genus Icerya; species Icerya purchasi. The sequence goes on along the minus strand of CM077116.1, from coordinate 260,862,867 downwards.
CGTTACGAGTAATTCAAAATAGAAGGACCGTTGTGGGCTCGCGAGAGTGGCTACACTGTAACTGTACCGGCGCAAAACAAGTGCGAGTAGTTGATTGGTAAAAATCGCGAAGAAACGCAGAAAGGTAAGAAAACGCAAATACGGGAGCGGGTGAATGTTTCGAAGTTCATCCGTCAGCTGCAACGAGGACCAAGAGCGCATAGTGGCGGCATTCGTCTGTTTTTGTTTTTTAGATAATATTATAAACACTTACAGACTAAAAGAGAGTTAAGTGTACAGCGAGAATTTCTGTTTTTCACCGAACTGAATGTGTTTCGCGGAAATTAACTAAACGTTTAAAGTTACTCGACCGGAACATTTGAAACCAATGGGTAAACCGTTGAGGAAGTTTCGTGTAAAACTCGTAGGGATTCCCAGCAATTCCATAGCAATCCCATAGCAATTCTATAGCTATTTCATAGCAATTCTATAGCTATTTCATAGCAATTCTATAGCTATTTCATAGCAATTCTATAGCTATTTCATAGCAATTCTATAGCTATTTCATAGCAATTCTATAGCTATTTCATAGCAATTCTATAGCTACTTCATAAAAATTCTACAGCTATTTCATAGAAATTCTATAGCTATTTCATAGCAATTTCAGAGCAATTATAGAAAGGCAGTGTTTTATAAACAACTAATTATTTTACGCCGTAACGAGGGAAGCAAACAAAAAGGTGTATTGCCGTCGCGGCGCCAAAAGAAGAGTGGTAATCCGATTCGATGACACAAAACTGCTTCTGATTTAAATCGATTGTAGATCCGTTCGGAGAATTTTAAGAACGGTTCATTATTACGTTTTTCGGTTTGAGTTCGAATTCGGCCAGTCACTGTTGGAAACGCATCATTTATTTTTCGTCATCGGAGTAGACTGGTAATTTAATAATCCTACGCTGTTTATAGGATTCCTCATTGAGATGGCTTAATACAGTTTTCATACCGACCGTACTAACCGTTTTTTTTTGGTTTTCTTTGAACGCACGCCATCGACTTCGACCCGAAAACTTGAAAGATTAAGATTCTGCGGCGATTTAAAGATGAACGGCAAAAAGGATTGAAAGAAATCTTTTGGAGAAACGAATGAAGAAAATTTCGTAAGGAGTAGCAAGTTTTTGAGATAAGCTAGCAAAAAAGAGGAGAACGTTCGCATCAAGCGTTGAGCTTTTTAAAACAGAAAACCTACGCTGCGCCTATGAGGAGAATCAGTATTATGTAACGAAAGGAGATGGGAAAAACCAAAAGCGAGAAGAGCCGATTAATTTTTAATCTGTTTAAAACACTAGTAGAACGACGAAAGGAATAAGTAGGAACCGAGGACGAGAAAGACTGTATGAGGAGATAATGAAAAGCGCAATTATATCTTAAGCTATATGTTATATACGTATATGCTTGACCGAAATCTAAAATGACCGAAGAATGGAAAACCATTGCGAGGGCGGCCGACTAAACTGAAAAATTCGTTGTGTCATTCAATGTCGATTGGATAAACGATTCGTAAGAATGGAAGGTGAAACTTGCAAGTTGAAGATGAAGCATCGAATCGATGGTACTATTGATAAACGAGACGGAGGAGAAGAAATCGGAAGCAACCCCGGAATTCGATGGTTCTACCGGTTACAAAGAAATTTCGTGTAAAACAGAGATTAGCTGTGCAGTTAGAATGGAAGGAAAAGAGACTGAATGATTCAGAATGATGAAGTGTGAGGGTGAAGATGCGATTCCTTAATTTTGTGATCAGCATCGGTAAAATATGTTACGCGAGAAGGAAACGAAGACTTCAGGGCGTGCAGGGAAATTCGGATTGCATGGCGAGAGGCGCGGTACGAAGAGGAAGAGAAATTGACTAGTTGCGCTGCTGAAGTGAGGGAAATGTAGAGAAGCTTGTCGTAAGAGTGCGGAGAAAATCAAAAAAAATCCGCTTTGAGGATCGAGATTTTACGGAGAACAAAAAACGCTCCAGAGGTTTTTTGATAATAATAATATATACGAGAAAAGATGAGATTTTAGGTTTCAGTTCACGATGACAAACGCCGACTTTGACTCGGTGTGACAAGTCCGTCGCGATAGTTAACGCTCATCGAAAAAGTACGATCTAACTCTTAAGACAGGTGAATGGACTTCCGATACTTGACGGAAAACACGGAATTACGGTGCGATGTGAAACACTGCTTTTTAAATTTTCCATGTTCGAAGGAATAGAATTTATTCCTTGCTGTTTCCGTTTTATGTAGCCCGGCCCAAATCGAGACAGCGCAAATTTTCGTATCGATTTTTTACGTGGAAAAAAACAGACTTCGCTGCCGAGGATCTCATCAATAATTCAACTCTGCCTAGAGCACTTGAAATGGCAGTCGCCCGGACAAATTATTCGCTCCCGGCGGCATCATTTGTATTTACTTGTTACTCCGTTCTCAACATTTCGCACTCATTTATTATTACCGCTGCCGTCCACTCCGACAGTTGGCCTTCCGTTGATTCTTAATAAGATCCTTTGCACGCGAAGCTCTGTACACATCTTTGTAGACTTGTGTCTCTAACAGCACTTGAATATTAGTTTCCCCTTATTACCTTTGTCTACCCCGAAACTAGGTGCTTCCAGCTCGCTGGAGATTTTTTCGAGGTAAATAAACAAGACGTCATGGTCTAATGCGTACAGTCGGATAACGCGGTTCCCAGTATAATGTACGGCGAGCAGGAATGCCCGCCATAGAAAAGTGCCGAGTTTTTCTGCAACGATAAGAATTTATCTGCGACGACTTTTATCCTTCTTAAAGCCGAAATACGGTAAATTCGTTATCACTTTAAAATACTTTCTCGCCAACTTTCAATTTTAAACATCTTTTAAAGTTGCTATATCAAGCGGCCTGTGTCATCATCCTAGAGCCCCCACTACTTTCTTTCTCTACCGTCATTCGTTCCTTTAGTTACCTTTCTTTTTTCCATTTACCTGTATATATATATATGTATGTATGTATTAATACATAGCCGTTTTTTCAGAACTTTCCGTAGCTCCCGCGTCGAGTTGGCGTTCTCAATCTAGTTTAAAAAAAAAAATGAAAAAACGTGTCTTCCGATTACCCCTATTGCGGATGTATTAATTTCCGTCGCCTTCAGTTTAACTCGTTACAAAATTTACATCTTAATCTTCTGATATTCGTTTCCCAAACGATACCCCTTGAAATTTCTCCTTGTTACCGGAATAACAACAGCCCTTTCCCATTATTCATGTACCACCACCACCATCACCAACATCACCAGCACCGCCGGGGCAAACATTGATAAGCAGTCAGAGAACAAAACGTACATCGATATACAACTTTTCGTTCGCGCTTCGGGCAATCTACAAATTGAAACAGACTCATTTCTCCTTCAACGTGCTTCGACCATTTCTTTTTCCGGAATTTAATATAAAGTACTGCTCTTTTCTCGATATATATATATATAGTCACGCAAGCTCTTCTGCTTATGCTAATCTCCCGTGTCTGCGTTCTAATTTTATTATCCCGCATTCTCACTTTTACTTCCGTATTCGGCAACTGTCATGCGTTTCTCCGATTCCCTCCCTCCACCATTTTTTTTTTTAATAGATCATCCAGTCTTTTTGACGTGTCTTACTTCTAAATTTTCTGTAATCTTTGCCATCCCGCACGTGTTTGACATTATTATAAATACCGAAATTGTGCTGCGATAAAAATAAACTAAACGGAAGCTTAACAAATATATTTCAACGACAATGGAAAACCACGTCAAAGTTAAGGAATCGCGGACAGTACCGCCCTTTGGCTTAATCTTCATATATTTTGTCTTTTAATTATGATTATATATTAATATATTATTTCTTTTAATGAACTGATGTTTCAATACACGATTTTGTTTATAATTGATCTTGGTTGAAAATAGCGCATTTTTATTAAGATTAATTATTTTTGGTTAAAAAAATTCGATAATTTTTTTTTCATCGGTGAATTGTGCATGTTTTTTTTTCTTTCTATTCTTTCGATACCGATTAAATTATTATTAATACTATTCTGTTTGTTTACTTACTTTTTTTGGGCCCATCGATTAAGGACTTTTATATACCCGGAAACACAACGATATTTTAACACGATATCAGATAGCAACAGAAAGAACAAACGCGTGGAGAAGGAAAAAACAATAGGTCCAAGTCTCATACGTTCAGAAAAAAGAGAGGTAGGACGTTAAAAAACATCGGAGAGAAAAGAAGTAAGAAGATGCAACAAGCCGAGTGGTGCAGAAGAATCAGCCGCTTCATTATCAAAGGCGCCCGCGAATAGCTCTCAGAACCGATAATCACTGTGAAAAGAATATAGAGAATGAAGGGAAAATAATTACTTTGCACGATTTAATTTCAACAGTTTTACCTTTTTTTTCACTTCTCTCGCTGAATAGTGTCTTGACAACTGCAATTCATCTTCGAGCAGTCCGGAATTCTCCTGAAGATTATCATGGCGTGTCGAAAAAGAAAAATAAAGTAAATTCCCTCACCTTCCACACTTGTTTATTCTCCAAACCGAATTAGCCTCCGAAAATCCTCTATCGCGTTATTAAAAGTAACGTAAGTATGCTTGATAAGGTATCCTGGATTATGGAATTAAGTTTTCCATTAGTGTACCAAGCCTAGTGGATCTAAAGAGAATATTGGGGCCAGCTCCTTTCTCTATTTTTCTCCAGATAATTCTCTGGTATAACCAGTATTCAATTTCGGATTAGCTATATATCTGAGAGCGACTTTGACAAGTCTCCAACCTATGACAACTCTGGGCTGGTAGCCAAGTGTACTTTCGAATAGTGGGCATTAGGACAACTAGTTTAACAGGTTTTGTTAAACTGGTCACATTATTTTATTATGTGTTGTAAAAAAAAAAAATAATAATAAAAGACAGGGACAGAAACAGAGAAACGCGGCAACTATTCCCGCCGTTTTCTCTTTATGTCGATTTTCGTAAACATTTTTTTTGTCACTCTCACTCCCGTTAAAGTAAACGGGCATTAGAAAAGAACGAGTATAGTTTAACAGATTTTGTTAGTTCAATTAGTTTTTTTTTTTTTTATTTTAAAAATAAGCTGCGTGCTCGTTGTGTGAGTGTCCAACACTCTTATCAACGTTTATCAAACAAAGATACAAATTACAAAAATGACAACTATTTTAACTTATTCCATAAATAACAATACTAATAAACCTAACATAATATTTAATTAAAAGTATATATACGTATTACAATACATAACATATCTCGTAATATGCATCTGTACACCGGTACGTGCAGACAGCTTAATATTTCCAGATCGAAAAACTTGATTCTCTGATAGGAACTTAAAAACCAGAAAGGACTCGATAAAGTCAAAACCAAAATTCGTAAATAAAGGAGCACTATCTCAAAACTCTCCCATAAGAAATTTCACTTCGAAAAAGATGAAAAACAATAAAAAAACGAAATAACCGCACGCAGTAATTACTTTCACTATGATCGTTTTTTCGTATCATTCGATTTTCCTTCCAACATTTATTAACTTACTTGCGTAAGGAATTTTTAAATTATAAAATGATATAGCTCTAACCAAAATTATACTACTAAAACTCTCCTGAACAGCATTTTTCTTTTGTCATCAATCTCTACCAAATGATGATTATTATTATTATTATTATTATTATTGTTATTGTTGAGTTGAGGTAAGGAATTCGCAATTGTGCCAAACTATACAAAAAATTTTTTCATATGCTGATGATACAGTATTAGTAATGAATTCAAGAGATCCGAACATTTTACAAAAGATTTTGCAAAATGACATAGAGAAAATGTATTACTAGATGAAACAAAACTGCTTAGTAGTGAATCTAAAAAAGACGAAATACCTGGTATACAGTCTTGCTCCTCAATATTACTGGAATAATTTCAATCTTACTTGGCATGAAAACATTTTAATAGAAAGAGCTTTTGAAATTAAATATCTCAGACTAGTGTTGAACTGTAAATTAACTTGGAGTAAACATCCAACATACTTAGCGCGTCTAAGCTGAGAAAACTAAACTTTATTTTCTATTATCTAAAAGATTACTTTAATTCTATGCAATTGTATCATCTATATACGTCATTGTATAAACCAGTTTTAACCTATGGTATAATACATTGGGGTAAAGCAGCACAATATCAGCTTTTTTTTTTTTTTTTTTTTTATCTCTTTTTTTTTTTTTTTTTTTTTTTGGGCTCGTCAACCAAGGACCTTTACCCAGAAACAAAAGGTAAGGAAAGAAGTCGGTTATATTTTGATTCGATCAGAAATTTTAACTAAAAAGGAACAAATAGCAGGAATAATTAGTGGGGAAGGAAAGGACAGGATATAGGATGCCAATAAACAACTAAACCAGTTACAAAAATCAGTTCTTAAGAAGATTTTTAATTCTCAAATAAATCAATATAACATAACACCTTCTAATTTAACAAAACTTTATCAGGCACAAATTATCTCTTGTATGTATTAAAAAATAAACCCAAATTTAATATCTTTATTAAACAAGGAATAACTAGAAGCTGCAATAGACAAACAGCGGAAACACCACACTTTAACAAGTATCATGTCAGAAGTCAAGCAGTTTATATGGGACCTACTTTATACAACTCGTTACCTGAAACGATAAAGGTACTATTATTAAATTATAAAAAACGTCGAAAATATCTCCAGGAATTTCTCATTGATAATGACTTATTAAAATAATAAAATAAAAAAAAAAAAAAAAAATCAATTTTTTTTTTCTCTTCTTCTTTTTTTGTGAACCTGAGCAAAGCAATATTATAGTAATACTAGAGTTTCTATATTAAAAATGTTATATATACGAACAGATGTATATATGTATGCATTATCTTTAATTGAAAGTAAATAGTCGAGCACTAAAAAAGTTTTATAATAATGGCAGGAAATAACAGCTTCAAATTATTACTTGTTCAAGATTTTAAGTCACTTTACTGATTCCTAATTATAAATAAGTTTAGCATTTACATTATTGTAGTAACCTTTAGCTTGTTTATCTGTGTGTATGTATGCGGGTGAATGTACGGGCATGTATATGAGCATGTGTACGGGTGTACTTAAACTGTGCACTAATCATCATTATAATAACAACCTTATAATTATTAATGCCCTCATTATAAATTATAAATAATATATGAACCACTGCTATTTTTTTTTAAACTTTTAACTATATATATATATATATCAATGCAGTAATAAGCTTTACTTTTAAGTAAATATTAATAATTCGTTTTCTGTTTTTCGTATCTGAATGCTCATGAATTTATCCTGAAATTTTTATTCGTTTTTTAAATCAATGAAACTTTATATTTTATTTCTTTTATATTATAATATTTGTATCCCTCATTTTAAATTTTCGCTTATAATTATGATTAACCCTTGCGGAAAAATAAGGTAAAATGGGCCTTGTTTTATTTATTAAGTTTTTTATTTTTAAATTTTATAAATTCAGTTGATTTCATTATTCCTAAACAATCCATTGCTCGCAGTTTTGTGTAATAATAATAATACGTAATAATAAAAGATTTGATTATTATTATTATTATTATTATTATTATTATTATTATTATTATTATTATTATTATTATTATTATTATTATTATTATTATTATTATTATTATTATTATTATTATTATTATTATTATTGTTATTATTATTATTATTATTATTATTATTATTATTATTATTATTATTATTATTATTATTATTATTATTATTATTATTATTATTATTATTATTATTATTATTATTATTATTATTATTATTATTATTATTATTATTATTATTATTATTATTATTATTATTATTATTATTATTATTATTATTATTATGTCGGAAATCGTAGCAGCCGTGCGACAACAGTGCAACATCGGAAGGTATAAAAATATACTAAGGGAAAACGAATTAAATAAATGATTAATACATGCGCCGCGAAATCTGGCGGCTAGAATATATTTTTCCGGTAAATACCGAGGAACAGTAGACGAGTATACGTGTAAATAAAATTTCCAACAAGGATTTTCACTCGCGAACATTTTTCATTAATCGACCTTTCCATTTTTAAACGCGCACCTCGCGTATTATCCACGCTCTATTTGAACTAAACCCAGCCGCGGTCCGTTCCGTTCTTTTCCGCGCCGTCACAAATTAATTAGTTCATTTCGCTGCGAATTCGGCTCATCATTAAAAACTATATATATCGCATCTATACAGAGACACACACAGACGAGAGGGGTGTGCGCGCATTATAAGTAGTTGTACGAGACGCTGACTGGAATCGAATCAGAGCGAAGAACGCGCGCTTAGACGTAATATATCATTATCGCTGATACGGACGAGTCGGCCGTATTACAGTGATGTATTGAATAAGCCCGGGACCGGGGCGGGGGCTTGATGTATTGATGGAACGAAATGGGATGAGTGATGGAAAACAAATGATTTATGTGTGCCGCTGAGAGGGTTCTTGCCTAGCATATTGGATAGCGGCGACGGCGACGACCGGCGCAGAAGGAAAAACGCTTTAGCTTAAAATGAAACTAGACGTTGATATGAAAATATTATGTGCTGCTTATTTGACACAACTCATCAAAGCCTCTTTACAGTTGATTGATGATTTGCCTAGATTTTCCCGATCGGCTCTCGGTTCTCGGCTCTCGCCTCTCGACTCTCGACTCTCGACTCTCGACTCTCGACTCGCTTTTTTATTTCCTCCCCACCATTTTCCCGTTCGTAATAGACAGACTATTTGCGGTCTCGGCGTGGAGCCGTTTATATAGTGTCTGCTCTTGGTCCGAAGAACGAGTACCGGAAAAATCATCAGTCTTGAAAATAACCGCACACTATGCGCAGCGGCATCAACAGTCGGCCAGAACAAGACGCGGTGCTAATAAAGTCGGCGTGTTTACCAGTCGAAAAAGTATAATTTAATGTCGTCGATAATAGCGATACTGACGAGTTGAATGTTCAAGTTGATGCGCTTCCGGCCTGTAGATGTCCGAAAGTTCTGGCAGGGGGCGCTTCAATATAGTTCAGTGTTCGGCTTTTATTCAAATTACCCGATCGCATTTACATAGGAATTAACAATGGCCGGCTCGGCATCTCGTCAGTTCAGATGACCATCTAAATTAACTTATAAAGTTCGCAACTCTGCGACCCAGCTCCTCTTTGGTCGGCTTTCGGGTTAAGAGTGACAAATCGGATTTAAATCGGCATTTGGCAAATTCTGAATTCCCGTTCGGAAATTGCCGTTCCCGTAAAATATTATATACATTCGTTCGGTTCGCCGTAGAACAGTCAATGTAAATATACATCCGGAATCATTCCGGAGCGGATTAATTTGAAATATATATATATATATATATATATATATATATATACATATATATAAATATACATATATATAAATATACATATATATATAAATATACATATATATAAATATATAGTAGCTGGTGGCAACTCGCGATCATCCGTTAATGCTTTAGAATGCGCTATATGTCGGATTTATGGGAGCTTTCGAATTAACGAACTAGTTCAATTAATCGATTTTCCGTTTTTAATGATGAATTTTATTGTTTTTCTTTAGTTTTTAAACCCGTGAGCGTACAGAATTTCCGCACAACGCGATTCCATTGTTTTCAGTGAGTAGTAAATCAGAAAACAGGATAAAGATTACTAATGAGCTTATTTGCCAGAGTGACTACCGAATATCTATTTCAAAATTGAAAATTGAACTGAACAAGTATCGAACTTTTTTAAGTTAACCTGAAATTTAAGAAAAAATTAGCAGTGCCGATTTCGGAAAATAAATAATCAACGTGTATCTGCTTCAACTAATTCTCTCTCGTGTCTGAAAAAGATAACCCAGCACTGTGCGCAATTGTCGTCATACGAAAAATAAAAAAATCATCCACACCAATTTTAACCAAAATCTCCATTTGACCGCATTTTAAAAATGAACCGATTAATAAGCTTCGAGGGCCAGTTTGGTTTCGTTTCAGCGTAAAATGTCGTGACCCCGGTGAACAGAAGCGCTTCTGCACACGTTAGTCAACAGTTTTTTCCCAGTACAGCCGCTTAGCGGCGAGGGCCAGCTGTTTTAAAGTTATATTCCAGCAAATTTAAGATGCCGCATTCAACGCTTATGTTCTAATCTCGACTAATTACAATTACAGTCGACTGAAATCCAGAAAAAACGTCGGTCGACCAAATAGAGACCGCTTCATTTGTTTTCTTAATTACCCTGGCTGTTAGCTCTTTTTATGGATACACATTTCCTCTAATCACCGTTATCGTCTTTTAATTTGCTCATTCCGACGGTCTCGTACTATTCACTCAAAACAGACTCCACCCACTTACTCGTTTCCTCGGGTTTGAAGTATAAATAATTATTATTTTTAATTAAAATTTATGTATTATAAAATTGTGATAATATACTTTTCTTTTCCGGCAAAATTTCTATTCATATATATATATATATATATTTGTAAGTTCTCAAAGTAGGATAGTTTTACACAGCGAAATTTACGACAGTTAGACGAAATATAAAAAATATCGAATAAGAAAACTGAGTATTTTAACCGAATTATTAAAACCGGGGGCTAATGTTACATCCAAATAAAATGAGATGTCCTAAACATACAAGTCGCGTTCCCAGCCTAGCTGCTGTACCCAGCGCGGAGATGAAAAAAAACCAGTAATGTTATCTATTAATTTTTACAGAGAAATAAAAAACCTGCGACAAAATTTTAATAGTTGCTACTGGAAATATTATTTATACTAAAATTTGAAATCCTTACTCAACTACCGTAGTGTTTGCTGTTATGGTATAACTTTAATAAAATGCTTTTTTTTTTTTTTTTTTGTGATCGCCAGTCATTACCCAGCATTAGGTTGTGTTAATGAGAGGAATTAAAATTTAATATTACTGGAAATAGAAGCTATGAAGGATGCTATAATAGGAATGGTTGCCGGGGATGGAAGTGAAAGAATAAAGGGAGCACACTGTATGGAGTAGGCAAACCGAGTTTATGGAGTTGACTATAGAAGTGAGAGCGTTCTATAGATACAGACGCGCATTCAATGTGATTTGTGTCACAGATTAGATCAAAATCATCCGGATAGAAGGAATAAAAAGGAGAAGAGGACATAGAAAAGTGAGAGTCAGAAGGGTATAAGTGAAGAAGATGTTCTCCTGCTTAATGTGTAATTATGGAAGATCGCCGTGTGAATAACTGGCCCCTTTAAAATAATGGCTGTTTGCGCGCTGATTAATTGAGGGAAACTTTTTAATAGATCACGAAAAAGATGTTATAGAAAGACCAATAATTTGAGGTCATGAGACAGCGGAACAATATTGTTTTTGAGTGTATGGTGAATCGCCCTCCCCCGGTGGAACGGAACATAAACAAAAGAAAGCTATGTTGTTTTAATTACAAGACGTGAAAATAGCCTGATTGCCTACTTAGAAAATTCTGCGCGTGTCATTTCAGTGTTGCGTTTAATAACTGTCAGACGTGTGGACTGAGATAACTAAAGCTAGTGCTACTTTTCCGAAATGTATAAACTTGGATAGCGTATGAACATAAATGTTCGTAGAGCTGGACAGACTTTGGCAGCTAGATCTGTTTGCTCATTCCTCAGTACCGGTCTACAAAAAGCTCACGTCTCAAGTAAGAGAGTTATCTTATCGTTTTTTGTTTTTTTTTGTTTTTTGCAGCTGAACAATTAGTATTAAAAGAATTAAGAAAAGATTCGGTCGCAAAACGAATCTGAAATCATAAAATAATCGTTATGACAAATTTTAATAATTTTTTACCTTCACTAATATATCGTATGATTTAGGTTTCGTAGGAAAATAAGAGAACTCATATAATTTCATCCGATTGTTTTTGTTCTTTAAAAACTGTATTAACGTCGTTTCGTGTTTCTTCCGTCATCATAAACGGTAAAATAGATAAAATTCCTTCAAAGGAAAATCTCGGTTTCCGAAATTAAGTATAATTTACTTTGTGTAATACCGAACAAATCGTGTCAGAAGACCCGAAACGTTAATCAATACGTTATTATTTAATTCTATAAATAGAAAAAAAATAAACGTATTTATTGGAAACCCGGACAAAGTACATGTTTCGGAGAGCAAACATTTTTCTAGGTATTTGTTGTTGTTACACATTGTTAACATTTTAATTATGATAAAAATAAACTTTAACACTTTTTTAAAAATTATATAATTGTTAAAAAAGTGTTAAAGTTTATTTTTATCATAATTTTTCTAGGTGCAGTATAGTAGTGTTAGTGTTATTTAAAGAATTTGTCGGCGGCAGCTTGTCGCAAATTATTTTACATTAGATGTTTTCCGTAAACCAGTCTCGTTCTGCAATTCCGAAATCATACCCATCAAAATAGAATTATTTTTATTAATTCACATGCGCGAGCAAGTCATTTTCATAAAAATTATGAGGTGCGTAGATTATATAGAGCTGGCGGTATAAGAAGAAATCCTAAAAAGAATTAATCCCATACTAAAAGCCAGAAACGTAATTCCTCATCACCAGTTTGGGTTTAGAGCGGAGCACTCTACGATACAGCAGTGTCACAGATTAGTGGACGCAATCTCCGCAGTGTTGGAGAAGCAAGAAGTATGCTCAGCAGTTTTCTTGGATGTTGCTCAGGCATTTGATCGAGTCTGGCATGAGGGACTGCTATATAAACTCAAACAGTTACTGACCCCTGATTTGTACTTATTCCTTCGGTCCTATTTATCGGATCGTAAGTTCATCGTAAAAATTAATAGCACCAAATCCGATGAGAGGAAAATTCTGGCCTCGGTTCCGCAGGGTAGCCTCCTTAGACCAGTGTTATACTCAATTTACATCGCTGATCTACCTGTGTCGAATCAGACTATCTTGGCATCCTTTGCAGATAACACAGCCATACTTGCTTCTGATACCAATCCCATTTATGCAAGCCTAGCAGTTCAGCAACATATGAATAGGATCCAGATATGGGTGGACAACTGGAGAATTAGGTTCAATGAACGAACGTGTCAACATGTCTCCTTCACCAACAGATTCACGGCATGCCCCAGAGTTAAAATAAATAACGTTGAGATCCAACAATCGGACTCTGTGAGGTATTTGGGGATGTACCTGGATCGAAGACTCACCTGGCGGGTGCATGTTGCGCAGACTTGTCAAAAAGTGGCTGCTCGTGCTAGACAGTTGTACCCCCTGCTAGGGAAGAAGTCTAACCTAAGTCTTACCTTAAAAAGATCTATATATCTTACCATCATCGCACCCATTTGGAAATACGGCTTGGAACTGTATGGGAATACATGCAGAAGTAACCTAACACGTATCCAAAGGAAGCAGTCGATTACCCTGCGCACTATCACATCAGCGCCTAAATACGTCTCCAAAGCAACTCTTCATAATGATTTAAAGATCCCATTTATCCAAGAGGTTCACATCAGGCAATATAAAAAGTTCTTCGAAAAATTATGTAAAAATACCAACCCCTATATCAACAAAATGTATATTAGAACACTGCCGGGTAACCCTAGACGGAGGTTAAAACGTCGACATGGTGTCGTGACGCTCTTCCGATAACTTAAATTAGATATTCCCTGATAAAGCATAATGCATTTATTAAATGCGCAAATAATACTAGCAGGAGTTTATGGGCCGTACTGAACCGTATGGCTGCCATGATACTCGAGCCAGTACAAATTTTCACCCTTTATGGTAATTCACAAGGTTACACGGGCCATGCTCTGCTGGACATCGTGTTAACTAGATACACTTAATATTATATATTGTAATAATCATGCTCGGACAATAATATGCTATGATGATCACTAATAGATTTTGCAGGGTTCTATGGGCCATACTTTACTGTATCGGTAGCCATGGTGATCTTGGCAGTCTGTAAAAAGAATTACTAACTCGAACCTAGTCCCTCACTGGAGGGTTGGGTTAATGCCTGGGAATTACGTTATATTCCTAGGGTATAAGTAATCAGCATATGGTCGAGGTCACGAGCACTGTTTGTGGGTTTACCGGTACAGTGGAAAAAAAAAAAAAAAAAGAAGAAATTAGAAATCGAAACACATTCACTCTACTCGGCATTAAAAAGGCAAAATAATAGACGCAATTTACGGGAAATCCAATAAAGGAAGTATTTATGATTGGTGGTGCTCGAGGGATCTTTTGTAGAATAGAACTTTCGCATAATGTTATTGTTGATTTCAAGGTGTTAAGGTCACTCAAAAAGCTTCGACGATTTCAAAACTGTATAAATCTGGATTTAAAAAATCGAAACAAAAAAAAAACTGCACATGAAAATAAAGTTTAATTCTTCAATTCTTTTATAAAAAACTTACATCAGTCAAATGCTTTCCGTTTGCGGCTAAACACGATCTTAAACACTCGCGACTACTGTACACATTTCCAACATCGATGCTCGAATTTGGTCTTTTAATTCGTCCAAACTGCGCCGTTTACTAATGTAGACTCTAGACTTTAAATATTCTCATAGGAAGAAGTCAGGCACCGTTAGGTCAGGGGTGCCGAGGTGGCCATACCAGAGCGGAACCTTTAGAGATGGTGTGTGTAATGTTTTGCGCAACAATTCCATCGTTCGCGTTGCCGTGTGACAAGTACGCCATCCCGCTGGAACCACGTTGAGCGTAGTTTAAGTTCAGTGCGTAGAGAGGACACTAAGAATGCTTCAATCATGTTCACATACAGTTTCATGTTGATCTTACCGTTGAGGAAGAAAGGTCCGACTATCCCCCAAGATGCAACACCGGTTCACACTACCACACGCGGATCCTGCATTGGTTTTTCATGAATAATGTGCAGATTATCATCTGATGGAGCACAATAACGGAAATTTTTTATATTTACTGTGCCTGGTAGATGAAAATCGCTCATTATCAAATTCTTCATATTGAATTCTTCGTTGTCAATTTTATTCAGCATCGACTACAAACGCGCGTTGCTGCTTCAGCCACTGCGACATGGTTACGGACGCATGCTAGGAATAATATTGACGATCTCTGCTGCACATTGTTGTAGTTGCTCTATCTACTAACCGAATATTTCTATAAATTTTTGAAATCGTCGAAGCTTTTTGCGTGATCCTGTACATACATACATATATGTAAGTATATATCATTTTATATCGGTAGTTTAGGCAATCGATTCTACCATATAAATAATATAATTAATTGTATAAATTTAATATAAAAAGTGTACACGTATGAAACATTGCAAATATAGAATATAATTTAACATAATGTTTGTTAAATAGAAAATACAGTAATCGGAACAAAAACAAATATAACAAACGAATTTAAATGTATATAAATACGTACATTACGTGGAAACGTGTTTGGGCATAGAGTATCAGCTAAAACTTAATAAAACTACATAAAGTATGTGATTAGAACAAACTATTGAAAGACGCTGAAGTCAGTATGGAATTTATGTAGTTTAAATTAACAGTTTAAAGGCGCTACAAAGACATTTCAAGGCCGCATCTTAGGGGCAGTTATCCGGGTTCAAACCCTCCCCGAAATGTCTGCGAAATAATAACTGCTTGAATTAAATGCACCGAAATTCAGAATAAATTTATTTCTTTTCAACTTTTGACAAAGCGGAAAAGAAAATTGAAATTTTTATAAATTCTATGGGAATAACGGCTATTTTATATTTGTTTTTATTGTAGTATTTAAATATTGCGTATACAATAATTGACTACATGGGCGTCGCCAGAGGGCAGGGGGTAGCTGGACCCCTTGGAGCCTTGAAACTTTTTAATCAACTGGTCGTAATGAGTATTCATAGGCGCGTAATCATGCGACAATTTAGAAGACTTTTATAATTTTATTATAAAAATTTGCCAGAAACCAACGAAAATTATGTTTTAATTAAGATTTTATTCTTGTTTAATAAAATATTAAGCCTTTACAAATTACAAATTTTATTTTTCCTATAACTCATATCCTCTTTCTATCATCTTGCCTTTCCCTGGCGGCTGGCAACTCATCCTGCCCCCTCCCCTTCCTTGGGTCATCGGCTGGTAACGACATTGATTGATTACAAAACTTTAGTGTACCATTTATAAATAAACATATTTCATGGTAACACACACAGACACACATATTATATATATATATATATATGTATGAGTTGTGGCGATAGCCTAGTTGCTAGAGCGCTTGACTTCCGATATGGAGGTCATGGGTTCGATCCCGAGCGACGACGAACTTATTACAAGAATTAAATAAAAATAAATAATTGCTAATAATCACGTGGAAGGCAATGAAAAACCACCACGTACAACATCATATGCGCGCTAGATCAGTACACATCAGAACCACACGGGACTGCACTTGTATATCGATAAAAATCAAACGATTACTATCAGTTCCGAATGTAGTCTTGCGTGTGTACACCTGCGTTGCATACAATAATTGCCTAGTATACTACCTATATCGATACAGCTGAGATGTACGAGTAGGTAGTACCTACCAACCATTAGGTTGAGGAGAGAAAGAAGAAGATATATTAATTACAACGTAATTCTTAAGCTACATTCGAAAAAATGTCCCAATTTTATGTAACGCAGAATATTCCAATTTTATGTAACGAAATATGTAACGAAAAATGTAATGAAACAATATCTTAATTTTATGTAATGAAAGTTAAATGTTAGGATAGGATTTTTGTGATTATGGTTTGTTTTTCTTTTTGTGTTGATGCTAGTAAGGAGTACGTTGTAAATTTTTATCATTTTATACAAAGTATAGAAGAGAAAGAGACATAAATAAAAGCAAGAGGGGTCAAGGGGCACAGCTCCTTGCGAGGCCAAAATGGCCGAGTTATATATATATATATATATATACGAGGTGTGACAATTAAATAACCGGACTAGTCTTGCTTTATTACTTACTTATTACAATTGGCTTTTAATCCCCTTCAACATACTCTCCTTCTCTATCTATTTACAGCTGTATATGAGTTTTCCACTGTTGAAAGCAGTGCTGCAGGTCATCAAGTGTTACCCTTCAGTAAGTCTGCCGTTTTTGCCTTCACGTCTTCAACAGACTGAAAATGTGTTCCCTTCAATGCACTTTTCACTTTTTGGAACAGATAGAAGTCGCTTGGAGCGAGATCTGGTGAGTAAGGTGGATGCTCAAGCACAGTAATGCTTTGTTGCGCCAAGAACTGTTTCACAGAGAGCGCATTGTGCGTTGGCACATTGTCTTGCTGCAGAATCCACGAGTTGTTCTTCCACAGGTCTGGTCTTTTCTTCCTTACCCTTTCTCTAAGCTTTGTCAGAACCTCAATGTAATACTTCTGGTTTACCGTTTGACCTTGAAGTACCCATTCAATCATGATGATACCTACAATATCGAAAAAAACGATGAGCATAGCCTTCAGTTTCGACTTGCTCATTCGAGCTTTTTTAGCCCTTGGCGATGCCGGGGTCTTCCAGTGCATGGATTGACGTTTTGTTTCAGAGTCGTGCTGAAAAATCCATGTTTCGTCACATTTGATGACTTTTTCAATTAGTTCAGGATCTTCTGTGAATTGTTCCATAATGTCAGAGCAAATGATTTTCCTGTTCTTTTTATGCTCGTGTGTTAGTTTTTTTGGAACCATTTCTGTACGAACTTTCGTCATTTGCAAATCCTCATGCAAAATTTTTCTTATTGTCTCTCTATCAATATTCGTCATATCTGCTATCATCCAAACACTGAAACGTCGGTCTTTACGCACAATTTCTTTAATTTTTTGAATGTTTACATCAGTTCTTGATGTCACAGGTCGACCAGAACGTTCATCATCTTCAACAACGTTCCGACCTTCTAAAAATCGTTTGTGCCATTCAAAAACTTGAGTGCGTGACATCCAATTATCTTCAAATACCTCCTTTAATAATTGAAAGTACTCAGTTGCAGGTTTTTTTAATTTCACGAGAAATTTCAAATTAATGCGCTGCTCGATTTTAACGCTAATCATAATTGTGGCACTACAACGTGAGAACGTCTTACTCAAGCAAGAGTTAAAAGCAAACTAACCTAGATAGAAAGACGGAATAACGTGCTACGTGCAGCGGAAGCATCAAAGTCAACTACATTCCATTCTCGTTCCCCCACGCCAAGCCTAACGGCTAAGGCATTCGCAGTCCGGTTATTTAATTGCCACACCTCGTATATATATATACACATATAAATATTTCCGTATTCCCCCCAAATTTAGGTTTAGATACGGCTCTGTCAAGAAATACAGGTGGGAGGATGTTCACAAAATATAAATGAATGTGCAAGTTGCTAAATCGAAACAATTATAAATTACCGACTATAAAATATTAAGTTATTGTTCTAATTAAAAAGTAAATTACAACTATTAGTTTATATTTATATCTAAACGGTTAGTTATAACTTATACGATACAATTAGCTTTAAATATAAAATGAAATATACATATACATATATATATCTTATATATATAAAAACCCCGTGTCACAAATGTTTGGTCGCGGTAATCTCCGAAACTACTCAACCGATTTTAATGAAATTTTGCACACTGTGTGTGATTTGGTCCAACTTAAAAGATAGGATAGATTTCATCTCGATTAATGACCTCAATATTTTTTTATTGCAAATTAAATGTTTTATAGAATAAAGGGTTGTAATAGTTATAAGTTCCATAAGTGTTTAACGCATGGCAGTATAAGTGGCGAATTGTATAATTTAATGTCTGAGGACAGCATGATTTTGTAAGTCGAGCAACTGCTCGGTGCGCTGGGTACTACGCATGGTTCGGTTAGGCAATGATGTTTCGTTCAATGGAACATTCGCTGCTGCAGTTAACGGAAAAGCGTAAACAAAAACGATAGTGCGCGCTAGATTAATGCCCCGATAGCCGACGAGCCCAAAAATAAATCAACAAATAAGTAAAAACAAAGGGTTGCAGATGAAATTCGTTGCGTTAATGATTATTTTCGAGGGAGGTAATTATATTTACATATATTATCGTGCGAACTACAGCGCGCCTGGATTATCCAATTAACTGTGTAGAACGTGCGGCGATCAATATGAAAGACGATTGCGCGAGCAAATGTAATAATTTAAATGACTAAACAATAAAGAGCAAATAATGAAACAAACTAGATGCATAAGAAATTTGGCGAGATACGAAATGGAAATTGCAACGAAATTATCTATATATATATATAAAAAAAAAAAATGAATGTATATAGACCCCGAAACTATTCATCCAAGTGTTATGAAGCTTGGAAACTTTATTTATGGGGTCATGAGAAACAATATAGGCTATTTAAAAGTA
The DNA here is from genome assembly GCA_039619475.1 of Icerya purchasi. Taxonomy (NCBI): domain Eukaryota; kingdom Metazoa; phylum Arthropoda; class Insecta; order Hemiptera; family Monophlebidae; genus Icerya; species Icerya purchasi. Next base: position 260,843,416 of record CM077116.1, on the reverse strand, counting down.
AAAAAAAAAAAATAATAAATTACAAAATACGATTTTTCGTAAATTTTGTTTTTAATTATTTAAATTTTGCTGGCTACGTAAGATGTTTCACTTTGTATTTTTTGTATTTATTTACGTTGTACAAGAAGACTAATTTTTTTATTATTTAAAACTGAAAGTTATTGTTTAATGTGAGTGATTTGTTTTTATTTTTTTGTTTAAACATGGTATTTCTTTTATCTAAAGTTATAGGTAAGCGACGAAATTTATCTAGTTTAATTCGGACTGATTGGGGAACCTATTAATAGATAAATTTAATTTTAGTATTATTATAACGCACTCATTCACATTCCAGCTGTGTAGGCCCTCATTTTACGATTTCATTAAATTTTTTGAAACAATTGTAAGTTTCACGAGAATTGAACGACGCAGGATAACGAGAAATTGCACTTAGTTTTTGGATTTTGCTTTGGGCAACAGTAGAAAATTAGAATATCGAAAAAACGTTTCCTGAATCCGCTAATAGCAGACAAGCCAACGTTCAGGCTGGACAACGTCTGCCGGGTCCGCTAGTATGTATGTATGTATATGTTGATGAGTCAGCTAGCGTGACGTAATTAGGCAGTGGTGTTTTGTTAGAGGTAGAATATTTCGTCGTCGCACATTGTAACATCCAGCCTGACGCGTCTCAAGAAAAAAAAAAACAATAAAACATAACCTCTGTGTTGTTATTTTTAATAAAGTGCACCCACTTTTTGCGTACTAAAATAATTCACACCCGAAATATTATTTAAATTCTGAGTGATTTCTGATAGCAAATAATTCAACGGCGCGACATTCGTTAATAAATTGTCTTCCTACCATTCTACTTTGCCAATTACTATGTTACGCACAACCTACGATAAACGGAACAAAAATATGAACCGCTTTTTTTTTTTTTGGTTTCTTTTTTTTATTCAAGATTTCTTAAAACAGTAAAAAAATCGTCTAAAAAAAGAAATATTAACAAATTTCTGAAAATTAAACGGGTCCCAGTGACTAGACGTTTATAAACCGCCTTACTTCCGTGGAGAAAACCATTCCGTAGATTTTGCTTTGAAAACGACTTCATGCGATTAGCAATTACTTTTCATGTGAACGAAATTCTCGACGAAAAAGTTTTATTTCCCTCCTTTGTCCCTCCCTCCGTGTTAAAATATGTACCTTTTCTTTTCAATTATTCAGTCGGTCGAAGAAGATGGCCTTCTTATTCCGAACATTCCTTTTCAGCGGAAAAAACATTATCGCGCGAACGAAGACGAATAAAGAATAATTTCTGAAACATCTTTGAAGGACATTTTCGGGAGGCGTCACATGGCCAACGTCGAAGAAGCCGCTTGATTATAGCTTCGATTGAAGTTTGTTCCACGGCGAGCTTAATCGGTAGCGCGACCTGAAAATAACAGTTCGAATGGAAAACAAATCGAATTCGAAAGCGGCGCGCCTACGCGGACGCACACACGTTGAGGATGACTAAGACGCGCGTAAAGGCATATTCGGAAATTGGACTGGCGTTTAAAGTTAATTCGCTAGTACCGGAATTGTTAGCCGAAGTTCGAGTAAATTCCATTCTCAACAGCTGCTCTTCTGTGTTCGAGATTGGCTATAAATTTTTATTACACGATAATGGTATCAATCTGCGCGATGCGTTCTTCCGCTGCTCCCAGAAATAATCGACCATTACTTTAATCGCCCCTACTTTTCGACTAATCGACTTGGCTCCCTCCGGAATTACTCTTCGTGCGAATCGAATTAATACCTTATTCGATACCTTTCACGCGATACAGTATCTTATTCGCGTTGCTATGTACGACATCGAGTTGACGTATACACATATATGTGACAATACACCGTATATAACACCGTATTAGATGTTTGTTTTTGTCGGAATACAAAGCTCACAAATTTTCACTACTAAAAAGGCTAACAATTTTTGTAGTTTCAGGAAAGTCGCGTGTAGCATTCCTGTAGCCGTTAAATCGGTCAGTGCGCATTTTAATTGCAAATCTAACATTCCACGTCCTGCTTAATAAATCATATTCGCCGTATAAATTAAAAACGCGCATGCCCTCTGTCCGCGTATCAGATCTGCGCAGCTGGTGGCAATTAATATCGTGCCAATAACTGTGCCCGTTCATTTGAATAAAAGCCAGATAAAGGTAAATTTAGGAAAGGTTCAACAAACACAAATGCGGTTTTCCAAATGGTCGCACGCTATTTTATATTTTATATTAATATAACGGGGCATATTACTCACTAGTAGTTATATATATATACATATATACACACACATATATATATATAGTATATGTATATAATCTTTATCTCGAGTAAACCCCCTGCGGTCTCGTCGCGGAATTATATTGAAACAATTAACGAGCACGAAGCGCCTATTTTCCATTCAGCACTATTATAAAGGTAGCTTATTTGAACAGAATTTCTGCGTGTGGAGGCTCTGTTTTGTTAGGCCGCCCCGAAGTAAGTCGCAAAATAACAAAAAGTTTAAAAACAGCGTCGTTAACTTCCAAATATTTAAATTCTTCCTTTCAGGAAAGAACTTCTTTACGCGTGACAGCTTTATGGAGCTCTGAAATGCAGATTTAAAAAGGATTTCATCACTTTAGAATAATTATATACTTGGAATTTACCTTCGTACCAGTTCGGTTTCGAAACTTTCGAAAGTTCCAGTGTCCGATTTTATTTCCTGCAATTATAAAATCCCTACCCCTATTATTCCAGCATTACAAAGGATATTGCGGGCCGTTGCATTTAAAAAATTTACCTGAAACTGGTTGAGATTTTTTGTATTTTATATCGTTACGCAATGAAGCCCTCAGTTACTATTTCGGTATTCCTCCAGAAATGATGGAACGTTGCTGGAATGGATTACGTCGTGTCCGGTTCGACCCTTGCAGTAATGAATCAGAGAAATGACAGATATTAAACAACATCGCGAATGTATATGGAAGGTTGTAATAAGAAAAATCAAGCACAATGACGAATAAATAGAAAAAGGTCGAATGACACTAACACGGTTGCCGAAGAAACTGCATCTGTGAAGAGAAAGATGTAATAATGTTTCCAGTTCCAATTGGATGATGTTGCATTTTACCGACTGATCTGGTACATGCGCACCCAGACATGTGTGTGTGTGTGCGTGAGAGTGAGAGTGGGAGTGAGTATGTGTAATGTTCGCCGAGAAACCTGTGGTGTGAAAATACGACTTTTGAGTTAAACGCAGATTCTAGAACAAAATGCAATATGTATTTTTTTCCCCCGCAAAGCACTTATTTAGCGTCTTAAAACGTGCAAAACTGACCGACGGAAATTGAAAAAAAATTGATAAACGTTAAAAATTAAAAAAAAAAAAATCGTAAAACTATGTCTTTCTTTAGTTGTTAGGTTTTTTTTGGGGCATTTTTTATTTTCTTTGGGTATTTTTGGAGCATTGGCCTTTTTTATTTTTCGGAATTTCGGGTTTTTGCACTAGTTAAAGTTTTCTTCGATTTCTTTCGTGATAACATTGTTGCAGACTTCTCTACATTTACACTCGCCGCATTTAACTGTTTTTTCGACTTAAGTTGGTCAGGCTTAGGAGCTACGGAATTGCGTTTTTTTTTTTTGGATCGGTACATAAAGAAGCAATATTATCGTTCAGGTACACTAGGTGCTATCAGGGAGAGTAAATCGTTTGGTCATGGTACATTTCGCTGTACATGTAGGTAGAATTTTTCGTCTTCTGATTCGACAAATATTTTGCAGGTGATTTCGTTTTTTTTAAACTGGAAATGGTGATAGTTTGTGATACCTATAATGATGAAAACAATACCGAATTAATAGTGTGATAAAATTAAAATATGAGAGATGAATATACGGAATCACGACAATGCACCTGGCAATTGTTGATAAAAATCTTGAAATTTTGTGTCTCACATTCGCCATTCGATTTTGCTTGTGTTCACAACAATATTGAATTTTTTATGGCTGAATCGATTAACAGCTTTTTCAAAATCTTCGTAGTAATCAAAGTTTGATTGACCAAATTGTAATATATATAACTTGGCCAAAATTTGGCAGCGATGCTCTATTTGGTTGGTTGCATGTTACATATTAGCATGCGCGGTACAGCAATATATTATGGTAGTATTACTTCTCACAAAAAACAAAAAAAAAACGAAGTTTTTCAAAAACTACTTTTCTACGCATACTTAATTTAAAAAAATCAAAAAAATCATATTATAGTTATGTATGAAGAATTATTAATTAGATAACAGGAATTAATGATGAAAAAATGTGAGATCAAAAATTTTTGACCGTGGATCTGAGAACCCACGTCTGAATACATTTTAACAAATTACCATAACTTTTGCCAAATCTCGATCGATATGTGTTTTATGCTATACAAGTACAATAAATTACCTTTAAATTCGAATTTAAATTAATTTTTTTCTGCATTACTTTGCTTCTTTAGTGATTTTTTTTTGTTTAATGTACTTCATTTTAGAATAATCCGTGTGCAGAGAAAGTCGAATAAAATTTAATATGCCCCTTTATCTAAATGGAAAGCGAAAAGGTTTTGTACCGAATTTTTTATCTTACAAGGGGAGGGCACGACTTCGGAAATTCATTTCGGGACAAGACTCTGTATTAAAATAATAGTACTCCTTTAGGGTGTTCACCCTTTAATAATAATATGGTCGAATGGCCAGCCAATTCGGAGAAAAGCCTTTAAAGTACTAATAAGTTTATATATGCTCGAGTTCGAATCCACGCTCATTTTTTCAAAATTCGTTTAATTAATTACATTTTTACAATTACATAAATCTGTTATTTACAAACGTCAATACTTTAAATAAAACTTACTTTATTTTGCTTCGAGAAAAGGCTTATTAAATATTAAATAATATTGCAATTATATTAACTATTTCCCTTTTTAAAATACAAAATAACTAATAGTTATGATAATAATACATATAAATAGTAACTACAATTATTTCGATCATATTAAAACCTAGAGAAATTTTCTTGAATGTAAATTAAGTTTGTTTTCCTACTGAATTTTTTAAAGAACATTGTTTTTGCAATAATTCCTCTTGAATTAATTTTGTGCTAGGTATCAAAAAAAAATTTATTGATTTAAATGTTTTTATGGCAATTATCATTCAAGTTCTTATTTGTAATCAAAAATGTATGTAAAATTAAATTAAATAACAATATTTAAACTTTTTACTTATTATAACTATTTATAAGTATTATTATCATAACTATTAGTTATTTTGTATTTTAAAAAGGGAAATAGTTAATATAATTGCAATATTATTTAATATTTAATAAGCCTTTTCTCAAAGCAAAATAAAGTAAGTTTTATTTAAATTATTGACGTTTGTAAATAACAGATTTATGTAATTGTAAAAATGTAATCAATTAAACAAATTTTGAAAAAATTACTTAGTCGAGCGCGGATTCGAACCCGAGCATATATAAACTTATTAGTACTTTAAAGGCTTTTTTCTCCGAATTGACTGGACATTCGACGCTATTATTATTATTATTATTATTAACGTGTAAAGACCCTAAAGGAGTACTAGTATTATAATACAGAGTCTTGTCCCGAAATGAATTTCCGAAGTCCTGCCCTCCCCTTGTTAGTTTCGTTTAAAAAAATAATTGTTTAAATCGGAAAATAGGACGGTAAATAAAAATCAGCGAAAAGAATAGTCGTACAACATTGACGACATTTTTACACCTACTGTTAGTATAGTTCTGAGACAGTTCTTAAGCTGCGCGAACATTTTTCGACCGATCAAGTATATTCCGTATAACCTCGTTCCAGTGATGATTTAAAATTGCAACAAACTACCTAATCAATATTCGACTTTCCGTAAATTTATACGTTACGGTTTTCGATATCTCGCTTTTAAACGACTCTAGGGAACGCAAAAAATTACAAGGGACGGCGAAACATCATCAAAATAACATTATATTTCACTGTGGAAACATCGATTTTCCTGAAAGCTAGATGAGACGTTTTTTGCTTTTTTAGGTTTTTTTTAAAAAAACCCCTTCAAAAAAGTATACGTTTCTCTTTCACATCAGTACTCGATAACTATTATAGGTGATCAGTTGTGGGTTATGAGAAATGTGACGGTTCGCACTAACAGAATACTGAAAAATAAACAGGCACCTACGCGGAAGTTCTTAAATTTTTTGATCAAAGGATAACATTAAGAAATTCAGTCTTTTTAGATGGAAAGAGAATGTAGAGAAAATTCTATAATTTTATCAGTCACAATGTTCGGCAGGAAATTTACAAGATTATTACTAGCGTCGTCTTTTTTTTTTTTTAGTAAATAAAACTACTTAACATTTAAATAACTTCAACATTACAAAGAAACAAAACTATTCTATATATTCATAATTAAGAACGAATAAATAAGTAACAAATAAAAAAATGTGCAATACTTTATTAAAACTATCTATCTATCTATCTATTTACATACGTATATATATATATATATATATATATGTGTGTGTATAGATAAATAGTAAGTTATAGATAAAGATATAGATATATTAGGGACGAATCATGATTTTTTCTTGGTCTAGGACAGAAAAATATTGAAATAGAATTAACTCAATGTTTACACGCACCGCTACGCAAATAAGTTGAAAAAAATAAAAAATAGAGAAAATTAATATCTAAATTTAGATAAAATTAACAAATTTACTATAAACTAGCTGTTACCCGCAGCTTCGCCCGCTTGGATACATTTCCTTTGATCACTGCTATCACCTTTTAATTTGCTCTTTAGAATTTCATCAATCTCATATTACGAGGGACGTTCATAAAATAAGTTTCCCTATTTTGTATTTTCGAAACTAATAAAGCTGGGAAAAAACGTACACCGGCGTTGAATTCAGCATACTTTTATTTACTTTTCCACATATTCACCTTTTTAAATTTAAGCATTTTTTGAGTCGAGAAATTAACTTATATAACTCTACCTTCCTCGTAGAAACTTGCCGCCAAATTTTGTAACCCCAGGTAAGTGACACACCCGGAAACTGGTGAAAAAAATCGGAAATGATTTGGCGGTAATCGGATCGCAAAGTTTCCTCGATTTTTCGCACCAGTTGGTCTGAAATTACGGACCACCATATTATGTACATTATAAGATGGTATTTTATATTTTTCTTATTTTCGTTTGGGTAGCATCGTTTTTGCCAACTTTACTTTTTTACGGGGTAGTCTGAAAGGTTTTTTTTTGTTTTTTTTTAGTAACGATACTTGTAGTTTCGACGGAACCGCCGTAAAAAAGAGTTAAAAACAAGTTTTGCCAGCTGGACACATTGCGGTTACTTCGAGAAAGTTTCGAAAGTTTTTGAATCACGATATGATCATCAGCGCCAAGATGGGAGAGGAAACGTAAGAAAAAAAACAATCAGATAAATTCTATCGCTCGAAAAGTAAGGCTGTTCGCAACGATGAGGGCTTTTCTGATTGTCATAGATTTTTTTCGGAAGCGATCGTATCTAAAAAGCTTCTCTGCTCGGAGATATTGATAACTGAAGCAGCTGGCTCTCGGACAAGCTAGCTGCTTTACTGAAAAAAAAAAAAAGATTTATCAAATTTTAAGATCGACCGAACTAAAAGCGGAGTTTCCAAATTATTACCGGGGGGGGGGGGGGTATCCTTCGAGTAGGCGGTTATTAAGCGTATGGCGCGCGGCCGTACGCTCCGATAGAAATGTGGCAATTTTTCGGAACAGATAACGTTTGCGAGAACTTTTAAACTTAAAAATCTGTTCCGTTTTCGCCCGAGAAAAGCTAAGTAGCGGCAGTAGTCAGTTTAAAATTATTGAACCGCTTGAACGAGTGAGAGAACTGATAAATGGAGTCGGAGGAGAAGATAATAATGCAATGTGGCAGAGTAGATTCTGTTTAGTTACGAGTTGGCGCGAATCGTTAAATTTGAATGGTCCAACTCTCTAAATGGTCAAAAGGAAACGGGTTTTCGCAGCGTTTTAAGTGCAATCATCTTTTCAACTTATTTCACCGTTAATGCTGACGTAGCAGAGTGGCGCGCAAAATTCCTCGGCCCGACCGTCGAACGACGTTAAAACTGTTCACTTGCAAGAACAGTTCTCTTCGTCATTTGTCGCTGTTCGTAATTTGCATAATAACCGTTCTTTTTTCGAGAAAAGGATGGCGAATTTTTTCCCATTCCTTCGTTTGTCATGAGGACAATATTGTTCTTCGAAAAACGGAACCGTCTGATTCCGTGTCGCTTTACGACTAACAATAAGAAAGTAATACGCTCATACCGAGCAACAAACTATTCCCGCTTACGTGTAATTTACCCGACTTCATTACGTACAAAAACCTTCGAAGGAGCCGAGTTGTTTTTTTCCTACTTTTTTTTTTATGTTTTCGTGATTTTCCGAATGAATCCCTCATTGTCAGTACTGCCGATGATTTAACTTTGCCGCGAACAAGTAAATGTAGCTGGCGCCTCCGAGTGTGGTTCATCCGAAATTAATTATAACGATAATATTTTTGAGGGATAATTTTATTACGCGATCAATAATTAATTCCAACTTCCCTCTAACTCTCTCTTTTCTTTTCTCGTGTCACAGCCGTCACTGGCCGGGGCGCGGTTTTACTTCTATGTCTGCATAAAAATGTATCTAAAAAAAAAAAGAAAAAAAAGATTAACGCTGTTTCGACATACTTTGGGAGACGGTATTCATATGGGCCTAATAAATTTCCTCTTGGGAATTGAACTAGTTACTTTTTTAGCTATCACATAAATTTTGTCAAAAAGAAAAATGCATTCGGTTGGTCGCAGTCTCAGTAGGTTGGTTTTTCAACACGACATTTCTGGAATTTTCAAACGGATGACGTGAAAGAAAATTATTATTATTCCTTCTTTATTACGAGAAAATATTTTTACTTTCCGCGGAATATTTTAAAAGTTTCGAAAAGTCAGGGTTTCTAAAACCTGGTAATTTCAGTTGGTATGCCGACGCTAGTTCGTCAAAACTGTAATTTTTTCAACTTACCGAATGCCGTAGGGAAAGCTAAAAACTGAAACGGTTGTGTCTGCACAATAGAAGAAGCGGTATAAATTAGATCCAGGTTAATTCAATCTATCAGCCGGATGGTGGTGATCAGCGGTCGAACTCGATTGTCTAATTAGATTTAAACGTATTCTCCTTACTAGACTTCGAAGTGATTCGAATTTCATAACCTAAAAAGAACTGAAGATGCTACTGAAAACTGAATTCCATCGACGTTGATTTGCTGTGAGTTTCATCATCGGGACGAATAAAACGGCCGATGCTTTAGGTTACCGGTTTAATCTCGCTTCTATTTTAGGGTAATTCCAGCTTCTAGATTTCTACGCGTAAGTAAAAAATTGCGCTTCGGATTTCGGTTCGATATTTAGCCTTCCTTCTTTACCAGCAATCCTCCTTCTATTTTGTTTTCCTCGTTCAACCTAATCCTCTCTGTAATCCGCGTTTTTTTCCCATTTTTTTACCGTTCCCTTCCTTCGTTCTTCAGTTATTCCTTTTGCTCGTCTGTACGCTTTAATCATAAATCTGCGCCTTCGCCTCGCAATCGTTTTTTCCCTTAGTACTTCCTCTCGTTATTTTCCTCTTTACGCCACCGATATAATTGTGTCTATACTCACGTTTTCGTCGAATGCTCTTCTTTCTCCGTTGAAGGTTTTATTTTTTGTTTACATTAAGGCTTCTATTGCATTTCCCACGTCTTACACCCTTTTTCCTTCCAAGCTTGTTGTTCACGACATTAGTTCCTGATCTCCGTCGTTCCCACAAAATTCCCCTCCGCACTTCTGAACTTCCGTCTTCAATATCGATGAACGTTCTTTTCAAATGTTGCCTCACCTCAGACCTTAATGGCATACCTTTTTTTGCCTAAAAACTTGTGTTCGAACAATTCCCTAGTTTTTTGCTCAATCTATTTAATTATTCATATCTCCTGCCACTTAGAACTCTTTCATCATTATTCGTAAAAAAAAAAGTATTTTCTTACGTCAGTGATTCCGCCTTTAACGGACGCGCTCGGTGATCGTTCGGCAAAGAAACGGATCTTCTTCAGCGGTGAGAGGGAGGGATCGTTCGAAGGAAAAACGGAAAAGACAGAAAAATTCGAAAGGAAGTTATTCTTCAGTATTGATTTAGTCTTCAGTCAGTGTATTAGTCAAGTCATCATCCATTAAAACTATTCATCAATTCGCGAAACAAGCCCACCTTTTTACAAAACAATTTCAATCCAAGAAAGTCCTAGCAACCTGATCGTTCCGAAAATCGGATTTTTCGTTGTAATAATTAACCATAAAGGATTTCACTGCCGGTAGTCGCGTCCCCTCCCCCGGGCATTCATCAGGAATCCAGGCTGAACCACCAACGTACGCCCGTCTGCCAACCAAGAATCCACGACTATCCAGCAACCGTAGCAGAGTGTTACGTACGAGTTTTATCTATTTCGTTAATCTCGTAGTCGCTCTTTTCGTATATACATATATATATATATATATATATAGATTTTAATAATTGTGTTTTCAGCAGTCGGCCGTTTACGAAAAATGGGTGTAGGCATTTAATGAAAATATATCGTTTAAAATGAAACATAAAAATTAATTTATAATAAATTTAAATTAAAACAAACTAAATCCAGAAGAGCCAAAGGGTCATTTCGTAGTTGACATCGCTGAGTAAATCAAGTAAATAACATTACAATTTAAAATGTTAAGTACTCGCGGTTTTTTCTACGTGAAGGAGACACGTATAAAAATACTCGATAACTATAACGTAATTTTAACATTAGCAAATAAAACGGACTGACAAATTTTTAAAAACAAAAATCGTTCTATTATTTAATTTAGCATCCTCCTTTAAACATGTAAAAGAGAAAGACTACGACCAGAAAACATTTAGAGTTGCGTCAGTCGAGGTGACTTGACTCTGCAGTATGAGCAATGACTAATATTGAAGAAGAAGAAACGGAAGAGGAGAATGTAATACCGAAAGAAAGAAAGAAAGAAAGAATTTATTAACCACGTTCGTTACAATTGTTAATACTTATTATAGAACGATTGTGTATCGGCCCGTTAGCCTCGCCACAATACAGTAGTATAGACGCATACAAAAAAATCAACGTTACGGATAAATGCTAATCAATTGCAGGAAAAACTTACAAAAAAAAAAAAAAACCGGCGCTATAATATAACATATGTTAATATTTGCATCTTACCAGCTTATTATTAGCCCACTTATAAAATATTCTTTTACACACACACACACACATACACGCACTAAGCTCCGCCTACAGAATATACACTTTATATTTGCAACTCACTGCCTTACTTCAAAAGATTATGCTTAAGCCTACGATGTTTATATTTGCTATACATATATTTTAGTCGCCTGGAATCGTAATTTCCGATTGGCCTAATTAGTTCATTACTGTGGACTTCACAATCTTTGCAGAATTTATATATGTTATACCAAGGATGAAATCTTTTAAAAAATGGGAGACTCCTGTGTAATCATGCATATCCGTTACCTTTGCATACCTATTTGCTCGCAGTACGTACCTCAGGCACCTATTTTGTAGCACCTGAAGTTTCATATATGTGCTATTTAGATGACCACACAGGACACGCATAGGTAATGTGACAGGCCTTATTAGCATTTTATAGATGATTAGTTTATTACTGCTGCTAAGGTATGATTTATACTTTAATAACGGATATAAAGCTGATATAGTTTTGTTAGCTTTTATACCTATGTGATCGATATGCCTGTTAAACGTGAGTCTCTTATCCAGTACTACTCCGCGAGTTGTTTCGGCCCATTGCAGGGAGGCATTGTTGACAATTAAGTTATTGGGTAGAGCAGGTCTTCGCCTAGTAAATAGTATTGCTTCAGTTTTGGATGGATTTATACTTACGCGCCACTTCTTGAAATATCGTAATGTACGAGTTATGCTACTAACCTGTTAGCGATAGTCTGTGGTCTGTGTGAACTAGTGAACAAAGCCGTGTCATCTGCATACGTGGCAATTTCAGTATTTTGAAGTTTCGGGAAATCAGATAAGAAAAGCGTAAATAAAAAAGGACCTAACACACTGCCTTTCGGTACCCCCGCTAACATATGGGGTTTAAAGTAGATTTAGAAGCGCCGACGTTTACATAAAATAGTCTATTTGTAAGGTAACTATACTTATTAGTTTTATAAGGTAATTTGGGAAGTTGTAATTTATCATTTTATATGTGATTCCCTCATGCCACGTGGTATCGAAAGCCTTAGCTACATCAAAAAATACCATTCCTGTATGTTTATTACAATTAAAACCATGGGTAATAGCCTCGGTAATTCTCGCAACCTGATGCACGGTGGAGTGTCTGGGGCGAAAACCAAATTGAATTTTGGGGATAATGTCATTGTTTTCGGCATGGTCCCTCAGTCTTTTTAGTATGATTTTTTCAATTACCTTGTTGAAATTACTCGGCAAACTGATAGGTCGTATATTAGTAATTTCAGACGCGTCTTTTCCTACTTTGGGTAAGGCAATAGTTTTTGTTATTTTCCAGGATTTTGGATAATATTCATGTGTAAAAATGACATTTATTATATTACATAGTTCCATTACCCCTATAAATGGCAACTTTTTTATGCATGCAACACTAATATTATCATGTCCCAAAGAAGATTTAGGCTTTAGACGCTTGATGCATGATACGATTTCTTTTGGAGTAGCATAAGTGATGTTCTCATTTGTTTGTTTATTAAAATAGGATTCTATGGCTTTTCTGATTTTGCTATTCATATATTTCGTTGAGAGATGTATATTCTGACCATGCACTTTCCCATAGTGCACGGCTAACAGGTTAGCTTTATCTATTTCAGTGTATACATAATTATTATTACTGACATCAAACAATGGGGGCAGAATTGTAAATTGCTTATTATACTGCATACATGCTCTCCATAAACTGTTGTCTTTAGTTGTAAGCTGACTGATCGTTTTATTGTAATGTTCGAATTTATTATTATGTAATAGATATCGAACTAGCTTTGTCATAAAATTTAGCAGTGTTTTCATATAGCGAGAGATTATACTTGATCGATAGTTAAGATACATTATCCCTCTCCCGCACTGCAACATCTCCTTTCCTTTCTAGATTCTATCGCGCCCGCCTACGATCCTTCCCTTGAGGAAATCTCGCTTCCTGTTCTTACAACCAACTCAGAGTCTCACTTCTTATCTCTTCCTTTTCGTTATGATGAGCTACTATCTATCCTTAATAAATCCTCCAACTCCTCACCAGGTTTAGATTGTATATCTTTCCTTATACTTAAAAACCTCTCCACGCTTTCTTTGCATTTTCTTCTGAATATCTTTAACTCCTTCCTACCCTCCGGATCTACACCTAAATCCTGGAATGACTTTGTTATCATCCCTATACCTAAAAAAAATCAATCTACGTTCCGTCCTATTTCTTTAGCCTCCTGTCTTCGTAAACTGTTTGAAGGTATGGTGAACAAGCGACTCGTCTGGTGGCTGGAACACAATGATCTAATTCCTTACAATATGTTTGGCTTTCGCCCGGGGTTGGGCCCGGTCGACTGCATCAGTCTTTTCCTATCAGACGTCTACAAAGCTTTCATAGAAAGAAAATTCACTGTTGCTACATTTGTTGACGTCTCCTCTGCGTTTGATAATGTCCACCTTCCTACTCTATGCGCCAAGCTTCTTGGGCTTAACGTTCCATCTAATTTCATCTTTCTGATCCTAAACTTGTTCCAAAATAGATCCCTCTTCCTCTCTACTCCCTCCCGTGTCATTTCCAGATGCATCCACCGGGGACTTCCTCAGGGATCATGTCTTAGCCCCACTCTTTTCAATATCTATCTCCTTAATATTGCTTCCCTCCCTACAATTTCCTCCTCTCTCCTTTTCGCAGACGATATCCTCATCTACTCCAGTTGTAATGATGTGGCCGCCGCCAACGAAGAGATCAATAACTCTTTATCTATCCTTAGTATCTCCCTCGCCTCAATTCACCTCTCTCTCTCTCCTTCTAAGTCCTCTTCTATGGTGTTCTCCCTCCGCCCCTACAATCAAGCTTTGGTAAATATTATTTCATCTAACATTCCGATTCCGCTCGTCAGCTCCTTCTGCTATCTTGGCGTTATTCTCAACAGCCAACTCACTTTCTATGAACACATCAACTATCTCTACAATTCTTCCCTCAAAAGACTCAATCTCCTGAAAGCCCTTTCGCCATCCAAATGGGGTGGTGACCCTTCCATTCTCCTAATCCTTTACAAGGTTATAATTCGTTCCAGAATCGATTACTGCTCCTTCATCTATGGAAACTCCTCTAAATCTCTCCTCACCAAACTGGACAAAGTTCAAAACTGCTGCCTTCGGTTGTGCATTGGAGCGCTAAAATCTTCTCCCATTCCTGCTATCCTCTCTGAATCTGCTATGCAACCACTGTTTATCCGCAGATCGCAGCTTGGTTATAATTTTCTAATTAAACGGCTTTCTGTGTCCTCATCTAATCTTATCTCTTCCTATCTTAGTATTAAAAACCAATGGCGATTTGCTCCTCACAAAATCCCAATCCTTTCTCTCGTAGCAGCTCGAGTCTCCAATTTTTCGCCTTATGTCTTTTCTTATTCCAAGCTTTCTTACTTTTCCAGCATTTGGCAGACTATTAATCTCTTTTCTCTCCCTCTCCAAACCAGCTCCACCGCACATTCTTCAATCCAAGCCGAATTCTTCCACATGCTGGACACATCTTTCCCTTCTCATCTAACATTCTTCACTGACGGTTCTAAAAACGAAAATGGGGTGGACGGCGCGTTTACCTCCCTCTCACTTAATCACTCTGAGTCCTTCAAGCTCCCTTCCTTCTGTTCTATCTTCACAGCGGAGTCTATCGCCATTTTACGCACAGTCTCGTTCATTCCATCCATAAGAGAGGTCAGTAAATGTCTGATTGTCTCCGATTCCAAAAGTGTTCTTCAAGCCATCTCTTCTCCTCCTTCTCATTCCTCCAATTCTATCATTCTTTTAATTCGTTTTCTTATATCCAATTTACTTTCATCCCGTTCCATTACTATTGACCTTTTGTGGGTTCCTAGTCACTCTGGCATCGAGGGCAACGAGTTAGCGGACTTTTTAGCCCGTTCGGCCGCCCGCGATGGTCCTTTATTCTGCAAAATTCCTACCTCGGACATCCTCCTTCTTTCCTCAGCTAATCATTCCCGACTATGGTCGGACATCTATCCTTCCCTATTTTCTAATCCCGCCTCTCATTATCTTCAAATTCAACCGGTTCCCTCTTCCCAGCCGTGGTTTCAATCCTATTCTTATCAACGCTCCGCGATCATTTCCTTAATCAGACTGCGTATTAATCACTCACTTCTACCCTCTTCACGTTTTCGTTTTTCCCTGTCCCCTTCATAATTCCATCTCTCCTCTCATATGTGATGCAAACCACATCTTCTTTGAATGCCCTGCCCTTGATTCCGAGCGCTCTGTTTTGTACTCGAAAATCTTGGTACTGGGTCTTCCTGCTCCGTATAATTCTTCTTTTGTCCTTTCCTTTCCATCTCCAGATATAATCCCTGTACTCCAATCTTTCCTAAGCTCTATTTCTAATCGTCTTTTTATTTAACCCCTTCCTTAATTTCTGTTGTTGTTGGGTCAATGCCGCTGGCGCGCCAAAAAAAATTAAAAAAAAAAAAAAAGATACATTTTTCTGATATAGTTTTTGATTTTTATGGTTAATCTTATAAAAGGTGATATCTCTATTTTGTGAAAGTAATTATAATTTTTTAACGGAATGCACTCTTTTGCTGCCTGACTAATGAGGTTAGTAAGTTTGTTTACTCGGTTATCTATGTCTACTTGATCTGCTATGGGGGCTCTTTTAAGTTAACACGTGCAGAAATATATTTTTTATAGCAATTCCGGTCTGCAAACCTGTAATCATAATCTTGTTTACTAGGGGTTTTTAATATCTTATAGCCAATAACAGTGAATATTGGATTATGGTCTGACGAGAGCTGATTTAACGAGACTGGTGGCATGATATCCAAGTTCTTAACGATTGCTATGTCTAGTATGCTAGGACGGCAGGCAATGTTCGTTGGTATATATGCAGGTTCATTTGGTGCAAGAATGTGCAGGTTGTCACTGCATAGATAAGTCATATAATAATTTCCCAGCAGCATTATTAGAGAAACAGTTCCAGATCTTGTTCCTGACATTCATGTCACCGATTAACATTACCTTATTCTTATATTTTACTAAAGCTTTTATGTCACTTGCGAATTTAGTCATTCTCCTAGGAGGTTTGTAAACAGCGTATATATGTATTTTGTTATCCTTGATATTAGCAGCTTTATTTACATACACCACAACACCCACAGCTTGAATACAGTTCAGTTGTGGTATCGGAGTAATTTCATGTTTTACATCCCGTTTTACCAGCAGTGCTACTCCTCCACTCTTACGACTCTCATCATAGCTATGCACATCGTATCCAGGGAATTTTAAGTCACAGCACTTATTTAGTTTAGTTTCCGACAAGGCCACAATATGAATATTGTTATTTACTATGAACTGATACAGCTCATTTTGTTTATCAAGTATGGAATTGCAATTCCAGGCGACCACACGTAAATTAAACTTAAAATTAATCATACCTTAAGGTTAAAAGTGAATTAAAAATAGTTTGCCTTAATTATTCCATAGATATTAAATGCTTTCGCAAGTATGTTATCATTATTATTATTAGTTAATTCTGTAATAATAGAAGTTATCACATTAATAAGTTTATTAATATTAATTTGCTTAGATAATTTACAAATAGTTCCTACGTCGCTATAGTCGACTGTTTGAGCAAAATCGGGTGCAGCACGATTTTGATGAGCACCAGATTTAGTAGCTTCGGCATAGCTACGCGTAACGGGTCTCTTGCTGCGATCACTTGCATTTTGCCGAAGACCAAAATTGTCAACCTCAACGTTGATTCGCTTTATCTTACCTTCGCTTCCGTTGCCTCGTTTTACTTGGCTTTGCACAATCCTACCTAGTATTGGACACTGTGGCGAGTTAGCAACATGTGCCTGATTACAGTTTGCACAACATGCAATATTACTATCTTTCGGGCAATCTTTGCTACTATGATTTTTTGTACATTGCATACAGCGTGCTGGAAGACTACAGTTAAGCGATATGTGTCCGTATCGCTGACAGTTATAACACTGGGTTACTGTTCTCTTATTACTGTATTTCTCCCACGTTACTATACAGTGGAAAATACTCTTAATGTCAATTATTTTTCTTATAACAGTACCAGCAGGAAAAGTCACCGTATACACAGGTAGGGGCACGAAATCTGAATCCGTCTTTTTTTTTTGAAACTGGTTTACTGCGTTTACTGGAAGTAATATCGGCGCGCGCACATACACACTACGGAAATCGGAATAATCGGTAAGGAATTGACGAACAAATTTACCTTTATGATAATTAATCATTTACGGAAGTCGAAATATTTTTTTTGTTGGTGCTCCGGAATCGGTCGAAAGAGAAATTCGAATTTAGCGTGCACGGTCCACTTCGAAGCAGTAATGTTGGAGCCTTTAATTTACAACATCTAAGAAGTTGTATAACGTTCGGAGAAGTCGGTTTTTAATAGATGCGCTTATAAAAGTCGGAAAAATAACGGCCATAACAACGGTTATTTATTGAGTTTTCGTTATAGAGCTGATATGCGATTTTCCGAATTCCAGCATACAGTAAAGGACTTCCAGCCGTTTTCATACGGAAAACGTTCGGCTAATGTAATGATATAAATTCAACGTTTCCGCGAATTCCATTGCCTGGCGCCATATTTTATGAGCCCTGCTAGACAGATTATAAAATTTCCCTTACGAATGATTTAGATGTTTATTCTTAGCTCGGTAGCGGCCGGAGTGCGCTACGACAAATTGCCGTTGACTAATAAACCGCGGAAGTCATAATAAATTTTCTCGTGACACGACGCCGATAATACCGGCCATCAAAAATCGGCTATTCACTTCTTTTAGAGAACCTAGAACCCCCCCCCCCCATCTTTAAGCTTTTTCCGACGCCCTCTTCCGCCCGTTAATCATCATTTTACTCGTTATCATTCTGAATCGGCCACGGCTTTCGCCGTTAAACTGTTTCCGTGATGTTTTCCGAAACCGGTTCGGTCGACATTCTAGATTTCCTCGCTTGTCGTAACCAGGGCTTGAAAGCTGAATAATAATACGGCTTATGTCCTTGAAAAATACAGCTTAAGCTTTCGGCTTTTGGCTGTTTGAATTTAAAATACGGCTTAAGTTTTTAGCTTTCGGCTTACGAAATGAATTTCAATAGATGTTAATTAAAATCATTTACTAATTACTATACATCAAACTATTAAGCATCTCACTATTGAAACTTCAACTTTTTTCTTTCTGCACAAAAATAAAAGTTTTTGAAAACAATTTCTTACGCGAATAATTATATCAAAAATGCAAAATCAAGAAATTTAAAAAAAAAAAAGCTTAAGCCGAATATAAAGCTTAATTTAGCTTTTTTTAGAAATACAGCTTAAGCTTTCGTCTTTCGACTGTTTAAATTTTGAATATAGCTTAAGCTTCAGGCTTTTAGCTTATGGAAATTTAAATATGGCTTTTGGATTAAGCTTATAATATCTGAAAATGATTGGCTTTCAGCTTTTAGTAAGCCCTGGTCGTAACTACTTTGCAAGATTCGTTTAACTGTCTTGCAACACATTAGGCTATATCACATGGTCGTTGCGTGGCTAACAGCCGATAAGCTACCAGCTAACGATCTAGCGCTGGTAACTTCAGCATTGTGTATAAAAATTCGGCAAACTTCGCAAGATGGTGGCTTCTAGCTGTCCGCTACAGGCGAAATAACCTTATGGTCAGTACTTTGCATAGGCGCCATGAATAGCACGTACTGAGCGCTAGTTCCTTTCCGGTAAGCTGTAGTACTTGAACTTGGACACTCTGTCGGCTTCGAATTCGTTGTAAATGTCTCCTCTTCTGTACATGGTTAATAATAGAGTTGAAACGTTTGTTTGTTTTTTTTTTGTTATTATTAATTTTTTGAGCTCCCTCCCCCCTACTGAAGAAATTACGATTCATAAACTGGCATAATGAAAAAAAAAACAAATTGGAACTCGCCACAGTAAAATTACCTTAAGTTTTGCACAGCCTTCAGCGCAGAATACGAAAATTCCAAGAGGTACTAACTTATAACAGAATTCACGCAAACAAAATGGAGGTAATTACCAGTAATTATCGGAAAACATTTATACAAGGTAAGATACAACTTAATAGTACTAGAATGGCCATGACTACAGTTAAGTAACACTTTCATATGGTGAAACTACATAGGTAACTACGCTGAAGCAACGTGGTCACCACTGCAATTAATTAGAGGTCCCACTATCCTGGACAGTTGACGAATTATTAAACGGTGAACTGTGAGTGCGACTCACTATCAAGTTAGTAACGCTGACGTTTTAGTGAGTATAAAGAAAACGAAAGGTAGTGGAACGGAGAATTAGTAAAAAGAACATTACGGCCAAAGCTACACACTCAATTAGAGTGCTTGCACTATCTCAACTATAGCGAATATTATAATTAAAGAATAATTTTTGCAGATGCAGCGCGGGGCCACAGCCACACACGCATTAAGTGGAACCTAATCTGTCCTGGACGGATTTATCTATGCTGAAGTGACGTTACAGCAATAGTCCAAAAGTAAATCGATTAAAAAGCACCTTCGTTTGATAAAATAAATAATAAAATCGTCAAATTTTTAAATCTAAATTTTTTGTAATTTATTATGTTTAATATCAAAAGGCGTTTAAGCTGGGTTTTACAGGTTTCGGGCTGTATGGTTATAAAGCGCAGGATAATTTGAATTTTCAAAAATTGATAACAGATTCACAATCAGCGAACTCCTCAAAAATCCTCGTGTACAATTTGTCATTAAAATTAAAACTTTTTTGACTTTTTTGTCCGCCATATTGGATCCGCCATTTTGAATTTACAAAATCTGACGGATTCGTAATCAGCGACTTCAAAAACCCTTACATACACATTTTTTACGAAATTGGATTACTTGATACATATGTATTTATTGATGTTTCTTGTAAGGGGTGCTTTACCCCCTTTAAGGGTGAAATTCATGAAAATGCCGAAACGCGGCAACTCTATTTTTTAATTGTGTGTGGTAAAAAATGTTTTTCTTATTTCTTTATGTTATTTTATAATTCTTTATTCCATAATTATGACAAAAAAAAGTGTTTTCACCCTCTAGAAAATAGAGTATGTAATTCCACTGCTTAAATCACCGTGGATTACTTGTCCTTTGCACGAGAAATAATTTCCATTTTGTTTTATAAAAAAATATAGAGTTGAAGTCGAGATATTTAGGAAAAACGATTTTCGGGGGTGAACTTTAGGGGTGGTTTTCATCCCTTGAAACTGTTACATATATTTTTTATATTCTATAACTTATTAAAATTTCAACAAAATCGGCGTCTGACAACTCGTGTACTCTCCTTGTAAGTTAATTGAAATAGTATATCGTACCTAAATAACATTTTCATTAATTCGAGTACGTATACAAATTTACACGTAAGACATGCAAAGAGCGGTGTGCACATATTATATAAGACAAATTAAAGAATGATTTAACATAAGATTAAAGGAGCACATTCTTATACATTACACTACGGACACGTAGATAAATCTATTACAAATCTAATGTTGAAAAAACATCAAACTAATTATATTATTAAAGAGGATATGGCTATACCGAGGGTAATTAAAGATTAAAAAAAATTCGATTTTGCTGAAAGCTATTACATTTATAAATACATAATGATCCTATCATAAATAGTAATTTATCAAAAAACAAAAAATCCGTTACTTAATATTTCAATTATATGTGTAATTTCGTTTATTTATTTTATTTTTCATTATTTATTTATTTTGTGTTTAACCTTTAATTTATTATTTCATAATTAACTCAGCACGCTTATCGATCTATCATGTCATCGATTACCATTGGTTTTCTATCGTTGCAATTTCATATTTAACGTATCGTGAAAGATATGTGGATTGCTGCTCATCCGATGATTTATTTAATATATGTAAGTTGTTACGCGTTGTGTTTTGTATTTACACTACGGTGTTAATAATATTTACATAGCAGAGTATAGAAAAAATTACATGATTAATATTAACAATAATGAACACAGTTCGATTATAAGTTGAATGAAAAAATAAAGTAAACGAAAACTGATGTTATCGAAAATATATGTGTACACAGTGCGAACATTTAGATGTAAATTTAAAAAATGTCATCGAAGCGTGTTTTCGAGAAACTAGCAGCTTTGTGTTCATAATGATAAGCGGAAATTTTCTGTTTTAAATGATGGGGCTTAGCTCCTTAAAACGGTACAGTACGATTTGAAGTTGCTAGTGTTGTCGCCAGTTGAAAAAATGTGGATGAAACAGTGAACGGCGCATTAATCTAAGAGTTTTCAATTTAAAATAGGGGCGTAAAAAGGTCATTTATGGGTTAGAGAAGATTAGCGACCGTAAGGAAGACAAATATGCTTGTAAAATTTAGCAAAGCGAGTACGGTAAAAAAGTGCCAAATAGGCTTCAAAGTTGCTGAGGCTGGGCTTAAGTGTTCGTTAACTGTTTACTAAATGGGCCGGCTGACTCCAGCAGAGTTAATGCTAATGTGGCAATTAATATTTTTTCCAGCCAGAAGGGTAGCGCGTTCCAGTATTACGGAGATTTGTATCAGTTGTGTGAAAGTATCCCCTTCAGCTGACGATATGGCTATTTTTATTTTGAACGGACCCGACATTGCCGGTCATTTTTTATTACCGACTCGGAAATTTTATTTATAAAAATGATAATAATTTAAAATAAGACAACAGCAAAAAATATTCTATTATGCAAATTAGAAAAAAAAAAAATTTCAAATTTCCTCGCGCAAGCGCGTTTTTAAACCATGTTAAAATCTCAGTGAATTTACACTTATTTTCTTTCATCCTATTGCTGTAATTTATTACTGTATTTTTTTCTCAGTTTTAACGATGCACTCGTCGAAAAAAATTAAATACAGCAAATTTATTTCAGAATTTTTTACTTTTCATTTCCTTCTAATTAAATTGCTGATGGCATTGCCGCGTGCACATGAATACATATATATATATATATATATATCCTTCTTGTCATTAACGTAGGAAATGTTTTTACCGTTACACGCGTAAAAAGTGCCGAGAATGTATTACTAACGATTTAATCATTTCAATTCGTAATAATGTCGTAGACAATTTTTAAGTCTCGTCGTATCCTAGTAAAATTGAAAATTTATGTACAGGGGGCGTTTGCCGGAAATAATTCGAAACAGAACAATTCCATAAAAGTCGATATTTCAGAGACATTGCCGCAAGTTTAATGTTCCATTCGATTAAAGGGGTTTTCTTGTTTTTGTCATAGAAATACTTTTCTGACCTATAGTTTTTAAACAGATAGAAGAAGAACAAAAGTAGCGCGCATAAATAAACAGATATGTATTTTCAGCTCATTCCAGACTGTCGTTTAACTCCTACGTTTCCTCATTCTCCAACCCAAACTCCTTTTTCTTGTTTATTCAACCTTTCCTTCCACGCTTCCCCTGGTTTATTAACTATCCTGCTATGCGCCGTTCCAACCTCTCTGCGATTTGCCGCCTGCGCTTTGGGCATAATTTGCTCTCTTCCTCGTTGTTCCGTTATTCTATCGTGCCTTATTGTCCATTTCACCCTCCCAGCAATCAAGTATTTGTGATCCCGATCATGTTCGTCGCTTTCAACTGAACAAGCTTCTTTTTATTCCTTTCTCTTACAAACCGGTATTCCCGCTCCATACTGTGCTTCATTCATTCTCTCCCTTCCTTCTCCTTTGGCTATGCTAGCTCTTGATTCCTTTCTGTCAGCTATCTCTGATCGTGTAAAGATCTGAATCTCTCTTACCCCTCTGTTCCACTGTTCTTAGGCCAATGTCCATGTTGACAAACTCTTAAAAAAAAAATAAAAAAAAAATTCAAATTTAGCTTTAAATAATATACACCTCATTTTTGTAGCACAGCTTAAGAGGTAGACGGTAAGTAAATTTTAGAACCGAATTTTTTTCCGGCTGTCATTTTTTTGTGGAACGCATGTTATGTTGCGAAAATCTAAACAAACGTAAACAATTTTAAGTAAACATCCCTAACAACTTTGATTGTCCTCTTAACTTCATCTCTGCCTACATTCCTCCTAATTTTGATTTTTGCTACTTTCCTTTTCCAGGTTTTTTTGATTCGCTTCCTTCCCCTTTATCCTATATATCGCAATATCAGTCATTCCCTATGTTTATTTCCTTTGCTCCTCCCCCTATCAACTCCTCTATACCATTCTTAATTAAAAAATAGATCTTTCTGTGCTTCATTCCTGTGGTGGAATTTAAAGGAAATTCTCGAAGTGTGCACGAGACAATAGCTGGTCGGCATGATAAGAGATCAAACAAGACTGGAGGAAAAAGTGAAAATGCACAAATGTAGTAGCGGTATCTCATTGATACGATAAAATTTAGATGATTGCAAGTCTGCGTTCGATCTCTGTACTTCCACTTTTAGATCTTTTTGCTCCTGTCCTTCTTTTTCCAACTTCCTTGCACACAAAAGAGCTAATGCTAAGGCTATGTTAAAACTTAGTCATTTCGTTTTTCGTGAGCCTAATTAAAAAAATCGGGAAAAATTTCGAGAAATCGTGTCATGATAAACTGTTTGTTGTGTGTACTCAAAATAAAGTATGAAATATTATTTATGTATTATTTCTATTATTGTAAGGTTTTCAGTAATTACCGATTGATTTCAGACAAATAGAAAATAGTAATATTATCGAGGCTCATAAAACGTTCTAGTAATTTTATTGATTATTAACGAAAATTCAAATAATTTTAAGACAAAATAATAAGCCGAGAGGAAGATAAATTTTGAGAAAAGCAATTTATTTTTATTCGCTTGAACTGCAAAATCACCGGAAGCAGCTTTTTTTAATTTTCCGGTCAAGTTGCAGTATTCAAGAATGCATTGATGATTTTAGCACAATAGTCAAAAAAAAACAATCAACAACAAAAGTCCGAGTTAAAAAACCAAATTAAGAAAATTCGCATCAACGAACAGAAATGACATCATCTTCACAAATAGACATATTAATAGCGTGCCGAAATATAAAAATCAATAATATAGAAATTCAGCAATCAGGGTCAGTTAAACATCCGTCTATTATTTTAGATAAATATCTTAGTCGGAGATTTCACATTGCACAAGTTCGAATGAAGATATAAGTGCACGTGCCAGGTGTCACTCTACCTGTTATTAGGTCGGAAGACCTCATTAAACTTGAATCTGTCAAAAGGCTTCTTTATTTGACGGTTATCGCTCCGATTTGGAAATATGGGGTAGCGCCAGCAGCAGGTGAAATACTCGGATAATTCAGCACCAACAGTCCAAGATATTACGCATGATAACGTCGGCTACGTATCCCATGAGAGATGTTACATTTCCATCTGTCGATAAAGTTCACACGGCGCAATATCAGAAATTTTTTAATCAACTAAAATTCTGTGGTTACGCCAACGTTAGGAAAATGTATAAATAGACTCTGTCCGGAAACGCTGCGAGAAGACTAAAAAGAAGGTGATGTCGGCATATCCTACAAACGCAGACGGAAGTTCCGTTTTAATATTAATATTATACAGTTAGTTTAAATCTTTCATATCCGGCACTAATGTAACGGTTTGCAGTAATAAGAGCTCCGTTACTCCGAATGCGGAGGAGCGGCAAAAAACAAATCATATTTTGTATACACTCATTGCTGGTCATGAGTGTACTCATTATAATGATTAAAAAGAAAGAAAGAAAGAAAGAAAAAAAAAAGTGGGAAGAATAAATTTTTCGAGCAACGACTAAAAGCGAACAGCATATCGAAAAAAAAAATCTAATTAAAACGGTGTATGTTCCATTTTCTTTTTTGCATATCGAAAAAGCTGTAATGATCTTAATGAGGCATTTTTCTTCTGAAAATGGATGTGAAAAAGTCACATTTATAAAAAAGTTACAAAAATTGGTGAAGATTTATGATAACGGAAAACTGTTTAAACGAACATTCTTAAGTATTCTTTAAAAGTTTGTTTTGGGAAAAATTCAATGTAGTCGCAGAATGATTTTCTGAAAATTCAAGATGCGACTTTTGCAATTTCCACTTTGCAAGTTCGTGAATAAACTGTGTTAACTCGGCTCATTTTTATTTTATTTCATTTTAAGAAATTTAAAATTAACTGAAACTTCCGTTCCTACTAAAAAAAGTTTTATACTCTTCTTTCACTAAATATCCTCGTAATATGAAAAATCCAATCTAGCTCTCCCTCTCTCTCGGCAAAATCCTGTATACTTCGATAATTACATTAATGAGTCTTAGTGGGGCTATTAACCCTCTAGCGGGCGCGCTGCGGTATACGTGCCGCAAATATCATTCAACTAGCGACATCTACGAAACGGATTAATGAAACATTACGAACTGCTAGGTATACTATGTCTAGAGTGTATCTCGCAAGTTGTCATTTGATTCATGTGTGTGTATATGTGCAATAAGTTTATAGTTATGATAGCGCAAAGTGTGACTCACTTCAGGTATGCGGCACCAGTACCGCCGCGCGACCACGAAGATAAGTAAGTTTTGTTTAGTATATGCCAAGGAAATCCGCCAAGTATGGCGTAAAATTATACGCTCTGTGTGATAGTAGAACTTTTTATACTTTCAATTTTAATAAAATTTACTGTGGCAAACAACGTACAGGGCAATACGAGACATTCAACAAACCTTCTCTCATATTGCCAAGCGATTGGTAAAGCCAATAGAGCATCTAAACAGATACTTGACTACAGATAACTATTATACAAATTATCCTCTCGTTGAATATCTGATTGGAAAAGGAATAACCCCACGTTAGGGACACTGAAAAAAAAATGAAACAGAAATTCCAGAACAATTCACAATAATTAAGAACCGTGAGCTAGGCTCATGCTTGTTTCGGTTTCAAAATGATTATGCATTAGTATCTTATGTCGCCAAGAAAAATAAGATGGTGACGACGATGATGAAATAGACCCAGAAACGGGGGGAAACCTGTAATCGTTTTAGATTACAACCAATTCAATGGTGGGGTTGATACAGTTGACCAGAAGCGTTCATTGTTTTCAACAAATAGAAGAATGGCCAATGGCACTGTTTTTCCGAATTTTGCACATCGCTGGTATCAAATGGCCGCGTTATTTTTGTCGCAAATAATTTACAAACGCAAATATCTCACCGAAATTTTTTAAATAATTTATCTCTCTAATGGAAGATTATCTCAAAATAGGAACGCAGATTGGATCTCTACCAAAAGATCTTATTTTTGAAAAAATACGCTCCAGCTACTGTACCACCCGCTTCAGAAACACGGATCTACATAGGACCTTGTAAATTGTGTGGGTCACACAGGTAATAGTTACATGCACAGAGTGTACAACAAATGGGGTTCAGTTGATATGGAAGTCGATGAATAATTTTTTCTAAATATCTATTTTTATACTTTTCGGATTTTTAATTATTTGTTATATCCACTTTTTAATTTGTTGAAAAAACGTTGTTTTTCTTCGTCATTTACTGAGATCATGGAACTTACAAATTCTACATTATGCGATTTTTTGTTTTTATTTTTGTCACCAATAATAATGTTTATAAATGTTCCAAATATGTACTTATATTTTCGAAATTTTTAATAATTATTCTTCATACCTATTTTTAAATTTGTTGAAATAAGTCCTTTTATTTCTCGCCCTTTAATTAATTATAAGTAGAGTTATACTTTTTAAAGGCAGTCTTTATTTTTCTTTATATGACTCTATTATTCTAATCATCCTATATAATAATAATGTTTATAAGTGTTCAATCCTTTTATTTTGAAAACATATGGTCCCTATTATTAAAGACAACTCCATGAAATAAGCAATTTTAAGAATGCGGTATTCATACCCACTAATGTGACTGCAAAAGGCGCGCCCGCTTAATGGTTAAATTTTATTTACATTATTATAATTAATTTTTTTTTTTTTTGATCAGCTCTGACGATAATTTTTATTTATTGAGAATACAAATTTAACTCCACACAACTGACCAAAGTAGCTTCAGACAGTTGTTACAGAGGAATTGCGAAAAGTTGCATAAAATTAATTAAAAAAGATTTTTTTTACGAAATGCAGCGATGCATGTTGATTTCGCGTCAGAAATATGACGTCAATGACGCGCAACCATCACGTAGATTAGCAAAAACAGAATGTACGTCCGCAGTATTAATTCCGTAGCGGGCTCGTCTGTGACTCTATTTTGCTGAATTAAAAGGACGGCTTGATTTTGGCCAGTCGGAGAGCAAAATCCATTTTAAATTATGACACTTCCTCCGTATGTTGTTTATGCAATGGCCCTTTTCGGGGGTTTATTTTTCCAACGAGCACCGAAGTAATCTGATTTCTAAAAGTTCTCCGGCGGCTAACGGAATAAAAATGTTGGTGCAATTTGATGAGTTCAGCTAAACGTGAAATTGCATTTTTCGGTGAATTACGCTGTCTCGATGGCTCTTCCGGATTTCTAAGAATTAACTGCATGAACTGGTTTGACATCTACCGATACAAAATATCCTCGATATCACAGTTGGCTGGACCCTTTTTTGGAGTATATGCATTGTTTGAAACCACGCTTGTCGCCGGAATTATCATAACTTCTCATCCACGCTGCAGATCTAAGTTCTAGACTACGCGCGTTCTCGTCATCCTGCTGACTGGTACGTCGTTTATGCGGATCATATTTTTTTTTTCAATTGATTTTCTCTCAAACAATTTCTTTTCGTCATTCCGATGGTTTTCATGTAAAATTTCTGCTACTTCTTATAGATTCTCATTATTCTATTTCACCCAATTATTTCCGCGCTTACTCCTTCCTGTTATCAATGGGTACCGAGAGTTTTAATTATTTGTAAAATTGTACATAATTATAGCGTGCGTCACACTGAAGTCGTTGCTGACAGATCTAGAATGAAGTCACAACATTCATAAAAAATCGAAAAAAACCGAGGTGTTACAGAGTCACTTTGTCTAATCGTAATTATTGCGCGCGTGTAGAAGTTATTAAGATAAACACGCAACAATTGAATAAATTTTAAATATTACTCCATAATAACTGCGATTTCACGGATAAGTGGCTGCGAAGCATGTCGGTTTTTCTTTTTTTTTTTCCAAATTATAACGTTATAATGCTCGTATGAAGTTACGGTGTTTGCAGATAAGTGCACGCAACTAGCACGAATTAAACACGATCTTTGCACGAATCGAAATAGAAAGATAGCATAAGGGAAACAATCGACAGTCTAGGTTGGTTGAGTGAAAATATTTCGCAGGCAGCTACCGAAACCAGCATTTATGTAACGGGTATACCTTCCTTTTTATAGCCTTTTATTTAACTCGGTTTGTCCTTCTGTCTGTCTGTCTGTCTGGGGTGAATCTTGCTAACAATTTTTCATCTACTTCCCGATGAATTAAACAAGTGTCCTTTGGCAGCAACGCTTGTTAT
The DNA here is from genome assembly GCA_039619475.1 of Icerya purchasi. NCBI lineage: Eukaryota > Metazoa > Arthropoda > Insecta > Hemiptera > Monophlebidae > Icerya > Icerya purchasi. The sequence continues at coordinate 260,814,585 of CM077116.1, read as the reverse complement.
AGATGACAATACAATATTATGTAACATCCGGGTTTCTAACTTCAAAATTAGACCCTCGGGGCGTCGAACTAAGGGGAATTTCGGAAACGATTTTTCACCTACTTCCCGATGAATTAAAAAAGTGTGCTTTTGCAGAAATGCTTGTTATAGGTGACAATACAATATTATGTAACATCTGTGTTTCCAGCTTTAAAATAAAACCCTCGGGGCGCCGAAAGCTCAAAATTTTGGGAAAAAAAAATTTCTTTTTCGGTTATGTGATATATCGCTGGAAAAATCGCTATTTGTCGAGAATAAAACCATATTTTATTTCTTTAATGAAACTTTCGAAGTTTACGAAAAGTTCAAAAAAAAAACACGCGAGAACTGATATGTAACCCCCTCCCTTTGTAACGCGAGTATTAGAGCTAAAAATGTTGAACAAAGTTGAAAATATGCACATGCACGTATATGTATTTCTTTGGTTTGGAACATCTGGGTTTCCAACTTTAAAATCGGACCCTCGGGGCACCGAAAGCTCGAAAGTTTCAAAAAAATATTTTTTTTTTTCGGTCATGTGATACATCATTTGGAAATATTAGTCAAACATGGTGTTTCATGTGCTGAGGATTATTCTGTATGTATTGTATGAAAAACGAAAGACAATATAATTGAAAGAATGCGATGATCCATTATTTAATAATAAAATATAACACACAAATTTCTGTAAGTGTCCTATAATCGAGGTATTGAATAAAATAAAGCAAAATAAAATACAATTCTAAATTTATTGTTTTTTATTGAAATACATAGTAAAGAGTCCAGACTAAAAAATGAAAAAAATAAAAACTTTTTTTAAAAAAAATAGCCTTTTATTTATGCACTAAAAAGAAGTATAAAATAACTTTATTAGTGTGCGACTACCGGCTATGTATGTTAGCATTAAAATCTGAAACTAGGAAATATTCTGGAAAGTTAATTAAATATTACTATTACAATATATCCTACGGCAAAACTACAATCACTGTTTACTGTAGTTCCATTTTTGTACATCACAATACCACACACGCCGAATATTTTTGTAACTGCACCCCCGATTTTATTTTTGCAGAATAGTATTTTGTAGTTTCAGATTTTAATGTTAAGATACGCGTATCTGGTAGTCGCGCACTAATAAAGCTGTACTTTTTAGTGCATAAATAAAAGGCTATTTTTAAAAGGTTTTTTTTCTTTTTTTTAACTCTAATGCTGGAAGTTTGTTCGTTAGCATTCGGCGAAAGCGATGTGTAAAAAAAGGTGGTCGGATCTCGATAAGAATACGATGCTATCGGTGTCTGTTCGATATCCGCGAGAGCACTTAGGGAACGAAACTTCATCATTAACCATTTTCTATTTAAAGTAAATCTGCGAATAAATTCGTAATTTAATTAAATAACCGGCACCTACCTGTGCGGGATCTACAATGTTAGTAACATTTTTCTTGTTTTGCAAAACGAATCCAGCTTACGAAATATGTAATTTACGAATTGCTAATATAAAGAAAACCGATTTCTGTCGGTTCCTTAATCATGATTCGATCGCCATTTGCATAATAATCTATTATTTGCGCGAGAAATTTAAAATAAAAAATTTTTGTTAAATTACCGGTGCATCGTGATAAAACACGCCTAAAAGCGTTTGCGCGCTATAATTAGTTCGTTGCCAATTATTTATTTATTTGTTTATTAACACCTGCATTTAAAAATGGTCTCAATGATTCGCTCTAGCATGTATAATGCTTAATATACATTAAATAGTTAACTCAAGTTCTCGTATATTGCTTAAAATGCGTACAGATCTTTCGCGGTTAACGTTAATAAAATTTAAATTTAAATTTTCGGTAAAATTCTTGTTTTGAAATTCCTGTTTGAAAGTTATCACGTGTTTCGGAAATACTTGTCCGTTATCAGAATGTTAAACTTGACCATTTTTTTTTGTTTTTTTGATTTTTATTTTTTCGATCGGATCCAGCGTAGAACCCTGATGAAGCAATCTAATAGATTGAGCTGTCTTTATCGATTTTTCCAATTATAATGGGTTTTTTTTTCATCTTCAGATTTCATGTTGGGGGCCTGATAATTATGACTCCCGCCGGGACCACTTCTGTATTATCAGCAGCTGCCTTATTTCTCGTGATCACGATGTGAAACTTTCTTTCTAAGTGGTGTCTACTTTTTAATTTTCGTTTAGTTTCCTTAAACGTTTTAAAACGAAATCCGGGATCATTTAACGTCAATATTTCTGTGCGTTTGTGTGTGCCAAATTCGCCTATGTTGTACCCCTTTTCGGTAGGAAAACAAGTGCGCGAACCATAATGCCTACGATGATTGCTTAAGTAGATATATGTGTCGTACGAAGCGGTGTACTTACTTATATTTATCCTCCATAGTGTAAACATTCTATTCAACTTGTGATCAACAATGTTTCTGCTAAAATGAGATCACGCTCCATCCGGAAGACATAATATAACATTCGGTGGTTTCTTTTTTTTTTTTTCAGTTACTCTATTCTACTATGTAATAAATTTCTACTAAATAAGTAATTATTTTCTTCAATTTGTAAACCAAAGGAATAGAGAAAAAAAACGAAATTTTGCAGGAAGATTTTTCGATTTCTCGGCTAATCTAAGTACATCTTTTTACTCTTAAAGTACAACACGAAAGAGGCGATGATATCCCAAAAGAAGCTTCTACTATTGGCGCAAGAGCAAAATTCTAAAACTACGCACAGTGCGCGCACGCGGAAAAATTGTCAACAGAACTGAGCGAGAGAGAGAAAAGAGCTTTTATCAAAAAAATAATTTTTAATCGAATGAAAAAAATTAAATTAATGAAAATCTGCTTTTTAGCATACGTGAAAGAAAAGACCTTTATACCGACGTTTCGGTTTCCCGGTTACAATATGAAATCAACTAAACGCGGAGGAAGTATACCGAGAGAGAACTTCAATATAAAACCGACCTCTACCGTCGTCTTGGTTTGCACAGAAAAGTGGATAAATGGTTGACAACTGAACTGGCTGATGACGGTATCTGCTAGTTTCTTTCGGATAAAGTTCAGTAATCAATGCCAGCTGCGAAATATGTACGGACAAACGAGCACAGAAAAAAGGTTGATGCGGAATGATATCGAGTAAATGGGTAAATAATCATCAACCGTCGATCATATTATCTGGATGCAAAATCTTCTTGCTCGGTTAATGACCATGAAATTTTCGAAGATACATCAATTAAAAGATAAAATGGAGCGGAGCTGTATTCTGTCGGCGAGAGGGTTTCCTCCCTTAACGGGGAAGCGTTTAAAATTTCCTAAAATTCAGTTTCGACTCATTCGGGGGACTGATAAAAATTAAGACCGCATTGTTATCGTTCATTTTGGTATACAAGCATAATTTATTAACCGGCTTCAAAAAAGGAGGAGTTATATTCAATTCGACTGTATTTTTATTTTTTTATGTGTGTTACCTCAGAACCTTCTTCTAGATGAACCGATTTTGATGATTCTTCTTTTATTTGAAAGGTAGTGTTTGTCATGTGGCCCCATTAAAATTTGATCAAGATCTGACCGGTAGTTTTTGAGTTATTCTTAATGATGCGGGAGATTGAAGCTTTTTGGATGCTTTTCATTCATGATTGTTTTCACCGTCGGGTTAGATTTATTGACTTAAAATACTATGAATTTTCCAAATTACCACGGAAATGTAGCTTTTGAGGTTTTCACACCGTGGAAATATCTGTTCTTATTAAAATTTTTTAATTTAATTGAATAAAAATGCACGAAAAAGTAACGAAATAAAGTGCTTTTTTACAAAAAATAAACACCGATACTTGAAGGTTTATTATAAAAATTTAAAAATGCACTAAAAAGTAAAAAATAATTACTCCCGATTAGAAAATATATATCAGAGTGATATACCCTTAAAGGTGGTGTGATATTATCGTAATTCTTATACAACACTGATATCTTAATTAGAGTCGGCATCAAATTCATATTAAAATAATAATTAAAAACTGCATTAAATGTTCATTAAATTGTTCCTATATACTATAGTAACATAAATTTGATGCCGACTCTGATTAAGGTATTAATGTTGTATAAGATATACGACATCACCACTTAAGTGTTATATCACTCTGATATATATTTTCTTATCGGGAGTAATTATTTTTTACTTTTTAGTGCATTTTTAAATTTTTATAATAAACCTTCAAGTATCAGTATTTATTTTTTGTAAAAAAGCATTTTATTGAATAATCCGAGTGTGATAAAGAATAAAACCGGATCTAAATACATTCGTTCCGAACTGATTTTCAGTCATCTACGTACTAGAACTAGGGTTATTTTCTATGTCGACCGCATTTTTCGATAATTAATAGAACACTTTTTCCACCATGATAGAATTACACGATGGGAAAGCATTTTTCAGGATCTTAGTCTAAGACAAATATCTAAAGATCGATAATAATTATGTAATCGATACAGTGAATTAAGATTTTCAACTGCACGAGTCATAAACAAGTACCGGTCAACTGGAAGACGGACAGTGCGTTTCATCAGTTTATAAGTTTTTCGTTTTAATTATAATTCGATGGTTTTGAAGTGTGCGGCGGGTGGTTAAGAAGTTTTAAGTGCAACTTCAAAAGCGAAATCACAAACGCGGATATAATTAAAAATTTAAGCTAAACCAGAAAATCCGATCCGTTCGTCGGCCTCAGCCGCTACCGTGGCTAAACTGCGGAAAGGTTGGATGAAATTGAATTTTTCACGTTTTCCAAATGAAATAGCGCCTAAAACGGAGCCAGGCTTATTTTTCATAAACTTTCCGGAATATTATCTTTGCCGGCACACAGGATGAGGCAGCGAGGCAGTAAATTCAGAGCTGAATTGCAGGAAAACGACCACCAGTCAAATTGTTTCCCGTCTCTGGCTCGAAGTGTGTGTGCGTGAACGCGTCAGAATGATAACATTTAATGGAAGTTGCGAAATTCGTTTCTTGTCTAATGTCCTTCTCTTGAAAGCGGCGCGAAAAATGTAATGAATAAGCGACTATATATCGCGCCATCTTGAGCACGAAAGTTTGCTCAGAGGCTCGCGAGCCGAGCGACTTTCTGTTTTTCTGATTTAACGTGGTCGCTGAAAGTTACTCGAAAGGGTAAATGTGAAAATTTAGTTCCTCTTAAAATGCCGGAATATTAATTAGTTCTCCGGATAAGTAAACGCTGTTCGCGCACCTCCTGTTAGATAATGGCAGAATAACGAACGACTATCGTGTATGTTGAATCGAACAATTAATAGTGCCCCTTCTAGAGAGAAATTATCTAGGTGATCCGATGGAAATTGATTAATCAGTTTAAATAATGGTCGATGGTTCAAAATGATCGCTATAAGTAACCGAAGTTAAGTCGGATGATGTATATTTCATTCGCAATCAAATCTTCACACGCTGATATAATGTACGCAGATTTAACCCATAAATGCAAGTTTTTGTTTATTTACTTTTTTTTTTTTCGATATTCTAAAGAAATTCAACTTCCTTATAATAACATAAAATAAATAAACAACCTTAATAAGAAACAAAATTAATATTAGATAATTTACACTTTAACAGATTCAAATAAATAACTCAGTTTAAAGAAACGTTTTCGGGCTATATCATCAGCTAACTATAGACAGTATAGACGGATAAAAGTAAAATCAAACTGAAAAGAAATATTGGGACTACATGTGTATAAATAGGAATAATAATGGGCGGATGTCGGTAGAAATAACCTAGGTGGAAACATGTTTACAAATAAGTCCGGGTCGGTAGAATATGTGAAAATCAAAAACGAGATTTTGTTTACAACAACGAATTCAACGGGGACAAAATATTCAATATTAAGAATGTATACAGAATAAAAATTAAAAAAGGGTTAAATTTTTATACTAAATAGAGGGTTATTATTATTATTTGGCACTTGATCGCGACACTATTTTTATAATTATTTATATAATAATTTTCAGCTATACTCGTATTCATTAAGAGTTACCTTTATTATAAAAAGCCAAGACTGTTACTGTTTTTATTTTTCCAGAGAATTAGGTTCATGTTTATTTTTTAATAGATGTTCAGCACATGTAGATCTTTCAATTTTATTTTTATTAAATGATTTTATATGTTTTCCTTGTATCTCTGCTGTTGACTGCTCGTTTGATCGATAGAAGATTTTTCACAATCTGTGCATTTTATTCTGTACATACCACTACTTTCGTAAATATTATTATTTTCAGCATTTAAAGCGAGTTGTTTGCACATCACCTATCACAGGTGTTCCAAACTCATGAAATACAGTCCGATAATAACCCTATACCAGTTTATCAGACTAATCAATCAATTAAGCTGTTCACTCCAATGGAGTTAGCAAATAAAATTGACCATAATATAAACCCAAAAAAAGGCTCCAGGCATAGATGAAATTTCGCCGGCGGTTCTCAGAGAACTACCACGCAGAGCATTTGTGCTGCTAACATATTTATTTAATGCGTGTTTGAGGCTTGAGTATGTGCCTAACTGTTTCAAAGTGGCACAAATCATTATGCTCAAAAAACCTGACAAGAGAGCTGAAGAGGTCACCTCATATAGACCGATTTCAATATTACCATCAGTCTCTAAACTCTTAGAGAAACTGTTATTAAAGCGTCTATTACCACTAGTTGGGGACAAGCTTCCTCCCCATCAGTTTGGATTCAGACAGAAACATTCAACGATCGACCAAGTACATCGAGTAGTGGAGATCATTAATAATGCACTGAAGGAGAAGAAATTCTGCTCTGCAGTATTTTTGGATATTTCCCAGGCATTTGATAAAGTGTGGCACAAAGGCTTAATTTACAAGTTAAGTTCATTGCTCCCAGGAAACTTTTGTCGCCTATTAAAATCTTACCTATCAAATCGGAAATTCCGAGTGGCCCATGAAGAGGCAAAGTCATCATTCTACTGTATACAAGCAGGTGTACCACAAGGTAGTGTCCTCGGACCTCTTCTGTACCTGCTGTATACAAGAGATTTACCTGTAGATAATAATGACACAACAACGGCCACATTTGCAGATGATACTGCAGTATTAGCGGTAAGTAGCAGTCATTCTGATGCTACCCATAAATTACAATGTAGACTAGATCGTATTAGGAAATGGACTCTGGACTGGAAGATTAAATTGAATGAACAGAAATCTGTCCATGTCTTGTTCACATTACGCCACGACTTGTCAGTTGTACTTAGGAAATCAACTTATTCCACAGGCTAATTCAGCCAAGTACCTTGGCATGCATTTGGATTCACGATTAACCTGGAAAGTTCATGTTAAAATGAAGGCTCAGCAGATTAAAAATAAAACACGGCAACTATATTGGTTAATGGGCAGGCAATCTGAGTTGGATGTTTCCTGCAAACTTCTGCTATATAAACAAATTATTAAACCTATCTGGACGTACGGCCTTGTCTTGTGGGGCTGTACAGCCAGATCGAATAGGGATGTCATACAACGTCGTCAAAACGTCATCTTACGTGCAATAGTCGATGCCTACCGCTACTCACGTAATGATGACATTCATTCTGATCTTCAGATGTTGTTCATTAACGATGTAATCAAGGAGTTCGCTAAATCGCATAAGCAGCGATTGCACAGTCATGTCAATGCGGAAGCAAGACAATTACTTAATACCGAATATGGAGTTAGACGACTTACTCGCCGCCATCCTCTAGATTTAATCTTATATATATATATATAAATACGAATTGGCGTATAATGGATGCGTAACCAATGGGATACGTACTCCACACACGTTGTTACTTAGTAGTTAAGTTAGCTATTAAGTAGTCATATCAGTAATTAAGTAAATATAGATAATTATTTAGCATACCAGCTAAGATTGTATCAAAACAAATAATAAAGTATTATTATTAAAAAAAAAAAAAAAAAGCATTATATATATTTTACTTTTTAAGTTATTTTTAATTTTAAATGCTCCACATTGAATCCTTGTTTTTTGTAATTTATATGTATTATTGTTTATGTAAAAGTGAATGTTATCCAACTTTTGTTATTATTATTCTTGGTTTTGTGTAGATATTTTGATTTAGATTTTATTTTGTAGATTAATTTGTTCATCGTAACCGCTATTATTTTTTTTTTTGTTTTTTCCCCCGCCAAATTTTCCTATATATACACCAGGGGCGGATCCAGTAAGAAAGATAGTATTTTTATTAGAGTTTACTTCCCTTTTTCCTTGTCCGTGAGCAAATAAAATAAAAATATATATATATTTCTCATTGAACTGTTTTCATTAGAGGAGGCGGTTCATTTTTGGATATAGAGTCACCTGTGTTTTCGGTTTGGTTTACGATTGCTACCTCCATTCGCTGCAGAAGACATTAGAGATTTTTTTATCTGTGCTTGTTTTGGGAAAGTCGGTTCTTCGCTACAAGTCGGGCTACTTGGTGTTGCAGGATGTGGTCGTTTTTGTTTTGTATTTTGCTGATCGACTTCCGTTTCCATTTGGACCTCAGGAGTTGGAATACTCAATTTCAGCTGTTTTACTTCTGTTGGATTAGTTTTATTACAGTTGGAACACACATGGTCTTCTAGTTTTGTGTTCATGATACTTTATAAGGAAGGATTCTGGTAGATTAGAGCAGTTCATAATTTGTTCAATATACAGCTGTCTTCGCTAACAGTGATTATATGGCCAAATATTAAATATTAGTTATAATTAAATCCATAGGTGTAAAATTTATACAAATCTTTTATAGCATAAATCAAGTTTCTCTGTTATAACAAATTTTTTCATATAGGCTTTGGTTCATTGGAAAGGATTCGCAATTTTCTTTTGGAATGGCCACCGCGGTGCCCCCAGATACAAGTTTAAGTAATAAAATTAAAAACCGCACGCAATTTTAATTTCAAAGGTTACATCATCTAGTTAACATCAAAATTACGTTTTATCTAATTTCGCTTAATTCATGCGCTCGTTAACTTATATTCGTCCTTTTTTATTTATTTAATTTCTTGCGGTATTTAAAAACTTGATTCTATGCCTCATTAAACGAAAAATCGAGTATCCATTTAAAGACGGTCTCGTTAAATTAAATTAAATTATATGTGCCCTACACTGTGTAATTTATTCCTATCTTATTTTTATGATACCTCATCTGAGATATTATTAGGAGTTTTTAGAGACTTTAGTTGGAAAACACTAGAGAGTGTTTTTATAACTTGTACAAAAACGTGCTTTTAAATTAAACTTTGAACTATTATTTCGTCAAATTATTATATTTGCTATTAGTAAATTTTTTAGCTGAGAGATGCATTGTTAATTAATGTCCGTGGACGATGAAAGTAAAATTTAAAACTTTATTCATTAACATTCACTGTTAGTGTATTCCAACATTTATTTCTACCATTTTCGAAACAAAAGGAAAAGATAAAAAAGTACAAAAACTTTCAATATTTAAACATATATACCGCCCCGGGGATCGAATTAAAATGTTCTTGAAATATTTACATTTTTTATGAAGTTTATTTAATATTAATATTGTTATACTACTTTAGAACCAAAAACACTCTAGTGCTGAATCGAGAGATTTCAGGTAGCACAAATTAAATATAATTTAAAAAACTGAAAATCGATTCGTTGTTTTGTTTTGTGTTTTGTTTTTTTTTTTCGATTCAAATTTCCAAATGGCATTGTATGTATTAATAACCACACACCAAATGCACTTATATAAGAGAATTTCGAAACTGATAGGGGCGGTACCGCCTATAGAGTTTGCAATTGAAGAGAGCGAGCACAGATTTCGAGGTTTTCGATACAGATAAGCACAATTAGATGAGATTATTTTGCAGTCTAAATTTAGAATTAAGGGCTAATATTATTCTCAAAAAAAAAATTTTCGAGGACTAGCCTTTAGAATGGTGCAAGTATAAATGCGACACAAATAAGTAGAAATTAATCACGATCAGATGCGATTTTTCTTGAACTGAAATTCGATTTTAGGCGATGAATCTACCGAAATCGGACACAATTCCGTGCCCAGATTGCGAATTATCGTGAACGAACGATTCTTCTGAAAGAAAATTGTTCGCTTTCGAGTATGCCGAATATCGCGTGTTTTTTGTTTTTTTTTGGTTTTTATTCTTTTTTAGATTAAAACGTTACGGCATAGCGTAGCGGCGTGCTAGTAGATAAAGAGTTTCTGGTGCAGTAGCCGATTAAGCAACGGATCGTAAAACAGGATACGGAATTTAATTTATTTCACGAGTCGTCAGTGAACAGAGAAATATCGGTCGGATACCCGTTACCAAGGGAAAACATTTAACTTTGCTGCCGGTTTCAGCCACTTTATCCGGATTACTTGGGGTAAACTTACTTCTCAGTTTTATTCTCATGCCCGGAACACAAAGTAACATCGCTTTCCATTTGCCGAGGAGATGGTAGAATTACCTGGCATTCGTGGAATTGCAATGAAAACGAATTCCGTTGAAGCGCTAACACCCTGCCCAACTAGAAAAGCTGACTAATAGAGAAAAGACAACGCTGTATAGATTTCGCAGTTAGACAAGCGAACTCGACTCGAGGGTCGACTCATTCGTGTCCTTTTTATTCTGCACACTATGCATTTCCTGTGCTTATAAGTGACCTAAGCAAAACACGACGACATTATTCATAAATCTAAGATGACCACTTTTCTCTGATTTATCTGATGGCGTTCCCAGCTTAATCTTTGAGGATAAACGAGATTCTCTAATGATTTTTTCCCCGGAAAATTCGCGATAATTTTATTTTTCAAAATATGCCCGAAAAAATATTTACGCTTTAGCTTACCACTGAGTACGGTAAATAATTATTGTGCGACGAAAAAGCATTACTATCTGGAATTTGCGCAGTGATTTCCATACGACAACACAAGGCGGGTTTAAATGACCGTTGAATAATTCACCCGTTTGATAAAAGAAAAGAGTATTTGAATTGATTTCACTTCCACTACTCTGACAAAATATTGAGCTGTTTTCGCGTTTCTTCTCATTCTTAAATTGCTACAAAAAGAGCATGTATTTTTCGAATGTGTTTTTTACAATAGATGCGCAGTTAAGTGAAATTTTGAATTTATAACAAAGATAGATTATCTATAAAGAATTATTTATACAAAGCGTATACTTTCATTAAGCAATAAAAGAAAAGAAATAAAAATCGTCAAAAATTAATACGTTATTTTTACCGACTTTCAAAAAGAAAAAGTCGTCCTCTATGGTTTCTCTGCTTGTTCGTCTATATCTTATATTCTCATGTGGACCTACTTTACCGATTCTTTGTACATTAGAAAGTATACCATTCAACACGGTGCTACCGTGTGAGTACGGATGAAAATCGGTGAATGTAACTTAAGCATTCGTCAAAAAATGTGGTCCCTTTGAGTCAATTTTTTATTTCTTATTAGATGCGATTGACTTAAAATCCGAACAATTTTCGAAATTAATAGGGAAATGTATCTTTGAATAAGGAAAGCGATTACGTATTTGTAAGTTTTTACCGTGGAAATGCAAAAAGAAAGACGTTATATGTTCGTCTTTTTTTTCTTTTTTTTTTTTTTTTTTATGTTTATTGGTGCTTAACTTATATTCGTGTGGACCGATTTTACTGATTCTTTGGATGTATACCATTCAGCGCTGGTACCATGTGGTTACTGACAAAATCGGTGAACATAAACTGAGTATTCGTCAAAAAACGTAAAAAAATGTGGTCCCTTTAGATATATATATATATCTTTTTTTTATTTGTCGCGCTTGTCAGCAACGGGCAATTACCTATCAAGAAAGAAAAACGTAGGATGAAAGAAAAATGAGGTCGCAAGGAGAGTTATTCAAGAAAGAAGGAGACGGTCAGAACTAATATAAGGAAATAACAAACGAGTCAAAAAAGGTCGATACTAGAACCCGTACAACCAGCAGTCCGAAGGGAATAAATGTATAGAGAAAAAATATGAGGAATGTGCTAGAGGAAAGGGGAGCTTTCATGTCTTGATAGCCGTTTTACCTGTTTAAGAGAGATCTTATCTATATAAAACTAGTTTAACTCCTACTACTCCTCATTCTCAAACCCGGATTCTTTTTACTTGTCCATCCAGCCTTCTCTTCCTTTCTGTTCCTGGTTTCTTGACTTCCCTTTTATGCGTCGCTCCAGCATCTCGGCAATATGCCGCCTCCGCTTTGGGCACAGCTGGCTTCCCTCGTCGCTTTTCCGATTCTCTCTCGCGGCATCTCCGTATTGTCCTTTACATCCTCCTAACAGTCAACATGTATGTGATCCTGATCACATAATGTTCGAATGTTCATCACTTTCATCTGAACAATCTTCCTTTTACTCCTCTCTCTTATCAAACAATGTTCCTACTCCCTATTGCGCTGCATTTATTCTTTCCCTTCCTTCTCCTTCTGTCATCCAGGCGCTTGATACATTCTTGTTGAATGTTTCACGCCGCATAAAAATCTGATTTTTTCTCTATTCCTATTTCTTAGGCGAATGTCCTCGCTGACGAACACATAGTAAATATTAAAAAAAAAAAAAAATGCGATGTAATCAGCATCAAAAGAGAAGTAGTTATCCATGATTATGCGATACAAAAAGATCCTCATCAAACAATTTGGCGGCAAAAAGCAGTGCCCACAGTGCCCGATGAAAAGAAACAAGAAATCGCTATTTCGCACTACAGCTGTGACTGCAAAGCAGTGCTCGAAATTCCCGTACAGAAAAGCAAAGTAATTGTTTGTCTATCATTCAAACGGCAGCCTATAGACGGCAAGCTTACGAATGATTAAGGAGAAGAAAGATAGCAACTCTACATCTGAGGAGAATGATCGCAAAAGGATAGCGCAGAGCTCATACTAACCTAGGAAGATACAAACCACCTTGACCTAGTACCACTATGGCCACCATCCGAACAAAGAGACCCACAATGCACCAAGTAAAAACGGTGGATGAATCAGAATTTTACGATAAGAAGAGGATGAAAGACTTACTTAAATGTGTTTATACGGTTGCGGATTAAAGACAAAAATTTAGCAAGAGCAGGAACAACTGATAGCGAGGTATAAGCGAGAATAAAGGATGCACAGTACGGCGTGGGGTTATTAAGGGATAGTAGATCTGAGTATAGAACAAATCTTGCGGAGGACAAAGATGCACACTTGAAGAAAATGCGATCAGTGTCACAATCGAATGTGTTATCTACGCCTAAAGGACAGAGAGGAAGGGAAATGATAGCAAACCGAAAAAGGGAAGCAGAAAGACAGCTGTGACTAAAGCGAAGGCGACAAAGAGAGGATATAGTAAAACGACGAAGGTGTGGAAAATCTAGTAACCAAGGGTATGAGGGTGGAGACGGTTGAATAGACAGATATGAAAACTAAGGAATTGAATTATTTTTGCTATGCTTAACAATTCGGAGGAGGGAAATCGCCAGACAAGATGGCCGGAAACTAAAGCCGAACGAGCAAGGTAGTTAGCCTTCTCATTACCATTAATTTCAGCATGACTGGGGACTCCCAGGAAGCTTATATTCAATGAACGTGAGCGGAAGAGGACAGAAATTAAGGGTCGAATATGTAGGATGACTAGATCTGGAAGAAGGATGAATATAATGAGAGGAAATACAATCAAAAACGCTTCTAGAGTCAGATACCAAAAGAAAATTTTTGTGGTCAGGAACAGAGCTAGTGAATTCAATGGCATGTAGAATTTGCAAATGACTTTCTTATTGGCATAACAGATGCGATTGACTTTTTTTTTTTTTTTTTTTTTCATCCTCCCAATAGGTTTGTCACTAAGGACATTGGCCCAAAAAATGGGAAGTAGGAGAAAATAACGTTTTATTCTTAAATGTTTGAGGATAGAGGATAAAAATAATTCAAGGGCAGGAACAGTAGAAGCAGAAAGAAATGAGAGAATGTAAGAAGCAGTGATAAAGAAAGTAGGAAGACCGAGTTTTAATAGAAAAGTGTAGAAGGACGATAATTCATTAGGAAAGGCCGGACATTCAAATGAAACATGATATCAAGGTTACAAAGAAAATAATTAGAAGGGGGATGAAAAGGGAAAAATGGAGTAAAAGTAGAGGAAAATCGTGAAAATGATGCGGGAAGGAGACTGTGGTTAAAACGAGAGCAACAAATAGCAGAGATTTTAGAGCCTTTAAGAGAGGGCAAGTATCAAGAAAATTATAGGCGAGGAGGAAGAGATGGCCGATTAGAGAGAAAAAAAGGAGACAAGATTAGAAAATGAAGAAGAATAGGAGTTAAGCCATAGTTTTTGAATGAGCGACTAAGGAAAGATGAACAATATTATGAACAGAAAAGGTGCCTAAAAATTTGCTACTGGAAACGGAAGAACGGGCTGATGAATATCCGCTATTTCATTGCCCTCAATAACCCAATTTACCGGGAATCCGCAAAAGATCGATTTCGACCGAGTGAATAAGGAAAAGGTCATGAATGAGTGAACGTATGAGATGTATTACGTTGTCCGAAAACGTTAAGTGAGAAAAAAATTAGATACTGATATCACGAAGGAGATAACGATAATCGAACAAAAAAGGGAAAGAATGGGAAGCGCAATCGAGAGTTGCACTTCAACGAGAAAACGAAGACATTCATTTGAAAAGGAAACGAAAAATAAGTCATCAAGCTGTATACGCTTGCATCATTGAGGTGGATAGGATTGTTAGGGGAGAAGGACGATACCGAGTTAAATGCAACGGCGAGTAATTTCCCATTTCCAGTGGCAGATTTTCGGGCATATTTTCAGTTCATAATATTGTTTTTCCCTCCTTAAATGTCTCATTCTGAAATTATAGTTCAACTCCTGTTCTTCGTCGTTCTCTAACCTCGTCTGTTTTGTTACTATTCAGCCATCTGTTTGTCCATGGTTTTCTAAATACTTACCCTTTCTTAATCGCTCCACAATTCCGGCTATTTATCTTTTTCGCCTTACTCACAGTCTCTTTCCTGCATCATTTTCTCGGTTCTCATGCGCATCTGCTGTCTTTTGTCCTTTTCAATCCCCTACGAATTACTTTACGACCCTGATATCGTGTTTTATCTGAATGTTTGTTCTTTTCCGCTGAACAAGCGTCAAAACTCTTGGTATCTTTACTCCCCTTATCGATGTTGCTTGTATCTCGCGTTCCCTACTGCTTTCATTATTCCTGTGCTCGAATTATTTTTATCCTTTATCTTTAAACGTTTAAGAAAATATAATTTTATTTTCTCCAGCTTTTGTCTTCGTCGATATACCCATTTAAAAAGAAAAAAAAAAAACGCAGACAAACAATGGAGACAATAAGAAATGATAGAAAGAAGATGCTAAGTTTCCGAAAAGTCAAAACTTTTAATTGTTCTTTCTCCCTTTATATTTAATGTGATCAAAATCAAATACAGAAATATATTGGGGTGGTTATTTTAAATAGTTGAGAAATATATTAACATTAACAAAGACGTTCAAATGTAACGTCAATTGAATTAATCGGCTTCGAATTGACTATTTTCTCTAATTCGTTCTTAATAGCCATAGAGAACCAATTGGTCGCTTGTGTGCAGATGTCGGTGACAAATACGCTCAGAATTTATGGAAAAAACGCGTATTGCGATGCAGACAGAACCGAACAGCAAGCTTGTTCTGAAGATACATTAGTTACACCGCGCAAATAACATATTTTTGCTGTGTTGCAGATGTTGTTGGCGTTTTCGAAAGTTATTACTGTTGTAGTCGCATGCACGTTACAGAAAGTTGCAACGGATGAAACAGATACGGAAAGATATATAACGATGGAATTAAAAAAAGCTGCTCATCTTTCGGCGAAAATTAAAAAAGCAAAGAAAAAAACAAGTCAAAATTTTCCTTTTTTTTCTTTTTTTTTTTTTTTAACATCTGAATTTCGGTACAGTCTTATTACGGTAAATAAATTAACACTACTTTTGAAACGGTGTTATAACTTTAACTAATTAGCAACATAAACAGAATAGAAACTATGCACAATTACATAACTCTCCTAATATTATGTAGATATATAAATAATCATATGCGCATATAAGTACCCACACGCACGCACACAAAGTATATGCACATACCAATAAGTTACATATATATACGAAGAGTATATTATAGAATAAAATAGGTGACCAGCTCATAAGGCTTCATCAGGAAGTAGCAGTTCTAAAGCCTCTAGATTTCGGTGACTGTGAAATCGGTTTTCGTGCGCTTTTGCAATATAGCGTATAACTTCATCGATCTATGGAATGTTTAAATCTGAATGTATATCTTAGTTGCGTTGATAATAAAAAGCTCAGTGATGCTTCGGAGACACTTGTTTTGAGCGCGCTGAATAATCAACCGATTGGATGTCTCTGCACAGCCCCAGAGTTGAATACCATACATCCATATCGGTCTGATGATTTGACAATCAATCGTAATTTATTAGACAGATTGAGTTTAGAGTAACGCCCAATCGACCAGTAAATCTGTCTTAATTTATGTATAGTTTATTTCTTTTTTATCTTGACACGCGTCTTCCAATTCAGTCTCGAATCTAAATGCATACCCAGGTATTTAGCGGAGTCCAATGTCGTCGCGATAGACTAGTTGCTAGAGCGATTGACTTTCGTTACGGAGGTCACGGGTTCGATTCCGGGCGACGACAGAACTTATTACAAAGAATTAAATTAAATATTTTCTTTAATAATCACGTGGGGAAGGTAATGATATGTAATTCCACGTATAGTAGTAACTCATTTCACGTACTTGGTGAATTAATATTCAGATCTTTTAAAAAGGCTGTAACAGAGCGGTAATCATCGCTATCACGAACAGATATTTTAATATCGGCACACTAGGGTAAGTCCGTTAAAGGTAGGTTCTTTTTTTGTTTGTGTGATTAATTTATTTTTAAGTAAGTTGAAGTTTTTAACATTACTCACAAAAATACATAGGTGGTGGAAGCGGAGTAAATTTATTTACACATCTGATTTTCATTTGTTAAATCAGGCATAGTTGAAATATCGACTGATTTAGAGGGAGTACCGTCACGTGTCGGAGTTTGCATTTGCACACAACGTGACCGATCAATGTAGTTTAACCTTTCGATAAGCTCATTTACCTGTTTTCGCAGTTGAGCTATTCGGTTATCGTTGCTGGCAATTAATTCTTCATACCGTGTCAGAGTAGAAGTTTCTATTTTTTTTATCCTTTTGTTTTCACGATTTTTGCGTTAACAGTGTTAATATCATTGTCACCGATTTGCCGTTTCGGCTTGTCATTAAGTTTTATTTTTAATGATGAAACTGTTTTGTCATTTCCCGCCATCGTAGAAGTTTTTCTTGACGCGGAAATATTTCGTGTACGATTGATTCTTATTGAATGTAAAACCGTTAAGCCAATGCGCTATAACTCCGTTACTGTTTATCGAACGATGATGTAAAGGAAAAAAAATGAGAAGAGAGAAAGAAATATCAAAATATTCTCACCGACCGGAACAGAGTCCTAACGAAAATCTCCGATTAACCTTAGTTACATTACTCGTCCGTCCTAGAAACCGCGAGAACATAAATGCTTATACTAACCAATCGTCGTCAGAAATCCCCAACGCAGCATTTTTAACGAACGATCGAAGAACACAGAACACATAATACGTCATAACGCTTGTCTAGTGTGTGTGAAAATTATCTGTTAGCAAGACTTTCCTTTTTTTTTTTGTCCAGGAAATTCGTATAGACCCGGTTATGGGTAACTTTTCGAGATACGGTTCGTAGTATTTTCCCTAGCTGACCAAAAAAAAAAAAAGAAAAAAAAAAAAAACGGTTTAGTGGTATTTCCCGCAATTTAGCACCCTGATACCTAAAAACGTCCAAAAGAAAAGTCAACCGGTCTTCCTCGATTGCCGCGTACAATTAATATCGACCGCGAATAGGACTTTTATTACGATTATTTTGTACTTCTTTCGACCTGCATGGTGCGGTATTCAAACCGAGTCGCACAGAACACGATTCACATTGTTGCGCAAGAATAATTTTCATCTATTGCGTCGAAATTCTCGCCGTTATTAATTTCCGACTAATTTACTAATAAATAAGTTGAACATTTTAAAGGCGAACGAGAAACAATGAGAGTTTTATGACAAAGAACATGGCCGACCAATCGTAAAATTTCCGGGATTTATTATTGTTTTAAATTTGACTGCACTGTGATGTTGTTGTGTTCGGCGCCCCATAATGTAGACAAGAACGGACGAGTTTTGGCAAAAAAAGGGGAAAAAGTCCCCCCCCACCGAGTGGGTGTTGGCGGGGGATGATAATAACGAAAAATCACCGTAGTCGTGTTTTCGAAATGCTCAGTATCAGCGAGACCGGTGGAAATAAAATCCGTCCCGCCGCTCGCGGATACATTTTTTTTTTTTTGGCCGTTTGTTGCTGCGACTAATAATATAGAACATTTTTTACGACTAAATTTAACGCAGTTTATGGCCAAGTGCACTTAGTTAAAGGTGGAGAGTAATAAAACAGCCAGTTCGTCATTGTGCGGAGGACGTGCATGGGGGTGGGCGTGCGACGGGTGTCGGGCGAAGGGGGGGCTAGCGAAATAATTATAAAGAAAAGCTCAGCGGGGCAACATTGTTCGTGTCCATAAATTGATGCGGTGCTAAAACAGTTGCGAAAAGTCTCTCGGCTACAAATGAATTCCCGATTTATCTTCGCATCGCCATATCCACATCGGCCAGCCGTGGATGCGTGCCCGCTCTGTTCTTGCCACGCCGTGTGTTTGCTCATCCAAGGCAAAAGCGAAACCCACTTAAAGCGGCTATAAATTTCAACATTTCTACTCGTCGACGCGCCACCGCTACCTCCGGCTCCGTCCACCCTCCCGCTCCTTTCGCCGCGTTCATCTTCCTTTTTAATATCTTTTACATTTTTCATTTTTAACATCGGACCACTCTCTCGCTGCTTTTAATTGCATTTTACTTTGCTTCCGCGCGTGTGGCGCGTTTTCAAATGTTTTCTTTTCCACTTTTCCGTATACTTCTCCGTTCAAGTTGCTAATTCGTCTCAACGAGAATCCTCCGCTTCCTCCCGGAATACTGGAATCCGTTTTAGGAGATGATAACGGAGATGACAATCAGAATCACCGAACAACAACAACAACAACACATATTTCTTTCCGGTTAATTTTCCGAGTAGGCTATGTTTCGGATTACGGAATTGAGTAAATAATCATCAGACAAAAAAAAAAACAACATCGAGAAATAGTTTCTCTTTATGAGGTAGCGTTTTCTTCCCGTGCCTGAACGCTGATAAGTTATTCTTGGTTTTTGTGTCGGTGTATCTTCGACCGGACAGGGTTTGAAGCGAACAACCAGGTATGTAAGTTTCAGCGTATTTCGTTGCCTTCGGCGAAAATGAATTAAAGCTAATGACAGTGCGAACGAATATGATACAGGCTCAACTAAGTTTTCCTGAAATCTTCTTCCAAGATTTGCTTCGTGATCTTACAATTAGTGGAAAAGTGAAGTAAGCTCCATATATCCTTGGTAAGGTATTGTGGATTCTGAAATTAAGCTTTTCATAACGTACTACGCCCAACGGCACTAATGAGAGTAGGTGGATTACTTCTTTTCTCTAGACCGCCTTTGCCATTTCCAGATTTTTCTGTATTTTTACGGTACACTACCGTCTGAAGCCGTTTAGAAAGTACCGCTCGATATCGGAGCAAGCCTGTCGTGCCATTTACAGGTTAATCAATAGAAAAATTTTAATATTTCCGCATTTTATATCGTTCATTTACAAACACTTATGTATATGTACATGGTATACAGGGTGACCCAATGAAGAGGACCACATTTTTTTTTTTTTTTTTATACTAATGGTGGTAACACAGTGACGAGTGCGCGCTCTATGGGAAGTACTAACCATGGAGTTTTGTTAGCATATGTTGTCAGTCACCATGGATTGTTATACTGCGAAAGAACGCGCGTTTTGTGTAGAATTGTATTTTCAAGAAAACTGATATGCGAAAGTTCAAAGGGTTTTTCGTCGCGAGTTTAATGTATCGATTGGTAAACCTATACCATCGCGAAAATCTGTCATGAGATGGACGAAAAATTTTCGTAATTCGGCTAAAGCGACTGATAAGAAGCGTGTTCGGGTAAGAAAAGATCAATTCGTACTACCCCTGAAAACATTGAACGGCTTCGGAAGCAATAAAAACAGTCCACAAAGTTCCCCTCGCCGTCACGCTGCTTCTTTACAATTATCGGGGGAATCTGTTCGTCGAAATTGATAAGTGACTTAGATTATCACTCATACAAACTAATTATAACACAAGAATTGAAAGAACTACAGACAACGTTTAATCTTCGCTGAAACGATCGTACAAAAACTGGAGGATGATGAGATCAGCTTGAAAAATTTTTTGATGAGCGATGAAGATCGAGCTCTCTGGGTTCGTTAATAAACAAACCGGATATTTCAGAAACGGTAAACTTCAATGACTTAGCATTCATCTTTAAATGATTTAATCGAATTAATATTAACAAACTTGTTAATGTGATAAATTCTATTATTACAGAATTAAGTAATAATAGCGATGATTATCACTATTATTACGCTCGGAAGCATATAATACCTATGACATAATCAAAGTAAACTATTTTTAATACTCGGTTACTCTTAAAGTATGATTAATTTTAAGTATAACTTACGTGCGGTCGCCCGGATTTACAATTCTATACTTGATACAACAAAATGAACCGTATCATTTCATGGCAAATAACAATATTCGAATCATGGCTTTGTCAGATACTAAACTAAGGACTGCGATATTTAAAATTCTCCGATTACGATGTACCTGACGGGAGTCGTGGAAGTGTAGAAGTAGCGCTCGTAGTAAACAGTGATGTAAAATATGAAATTACACCGATAACACAATTGAACTATATCCGAGCTGTGGGTGGTGCGGTGTGCATAATCTGATACTGATAGTAACAGTAATAACAAAATACATACGTATGCTGTTTACAAACCGCCTAGGAGAATGATTAAATTCACAGGTGAGTAGCTAATAAATGTTTGAGCTGGCAGGTCCCGCTAATCCGAACCATAATTTGTGTCCAGGTGTCCAAAATTCACCCCAATTTATGTCCATGTGATCAAATTTAACCCCAATTTGTGTCCATGTGATCAAATTTCACCCAAATTCCCGTCCAGCTACTCAAAATTCACCCCAATTTATGTCCAAGAGTCCAAAATTCACCCCAATTTATGTCCAGGTGCTCGAAATTCACCCAAGTTTCCCCCGATTCCTCCGAGTTTCCTCCGGACGGTTCCCGCACATTTCCAGTAAACCGAACGTCCAAACAGTGTCCAGAGGTCAATAAACTATAGAAAGTGTTATTCGGGGGCGCAAGTAACCCCAATTAGTGTCCAGGTGCTGAAAGTTCCCACAAGTTACCTAAATTTCTTTGAAATTCCCCCGTACGCGTCCTGCTCGTTTCCGATAAACCAAACAGATTATTAATTAACATAAGTACATTAATTAACGTCCGAAAGTAAACCAAGTCTCCACTAGCCCCGCCCACCCGCTGCTTTACAACGATTTTTTTTTAAAAATTCCGAGGCCTAAGTATGAAAATTCCAAAATTTAACCCCAATATATGTATTATTTAAAGCGTAAATCTAACCTATAACTCCAGTTCACACCTCTCACACGTATATTTCGATCACGCGCACGCTCCGGTCGCCGACGCGAAAGCGCACGCGCCGATCCCACGCATATTCCGATCTCCGCCGCGATATCACACCCACACATACGCGCTCCGTTCCCGATACCGCGATTATTTCTTAAATATTTCAAAGTCTAAGTATACATAATATAAAATTAGCCGAAGCATATTTTTTTATTTTCATGATTCCCCGATCTTACTGCCATATGCCAAGACGCACGTCCCGATCGCGCGCATATATCTAACATAACGTTCTACGCCGCGATAGCGCACACGCCGATCCCCCGCACGTGTCGTCCGTTTACGCTGCTTCAATTATTTTTTTAATTATTATTTTTTTTTCACATAATAACCCAATCCCTGCTCTGTTGTCTAAACCTAACCGGTTATCCAAAACATTTACAAATTAACAAATCAATTATTTTTATAGTCTAAATTAGCCTTAGTCTCCTTTACCCCTTCCACCCTCTTTTCCGATCAATTTCGTTGTTTTAATATCGAATATATCGCATTCAATTTACTTTTACTACGACCATTAAACCCCCGATCGACGCTCCCGACGCCTCCGTCATCTCATATTGAGAGGTAATTATTTTTTTATGTGACCGCTATGAATGCACACCGTCCATTCCCGCACACCCATCTGCTATCGTTAGTTCCCATACCGTTCATAATAACTTTTATTCAACTCCAAGTATTATGGAATTATTCCAATTATATATTTTCTTCACTCCCGATCATTTCTTCTGACCGTTCATAATATTTTTATTTTCCTCCGGTTCTAAAAATAAATCCTACAATGTCTTCAACGCGATGAATGCGCACACATCTTCTGCAGTTAGTTTCCATACCGATCTTAATAATTTTTCGAGCCTAAATATTTTAGAAATAGCTGAAGTACATTTTTTTCGTTTCTGATCATTTCTTCCGACCGTTCATAATATTTTTATTTTTTCTCTGGTTCTAAAAATAAATCCTACAATGTCTTCAACGCGATGAATGCACACACATCTGCCGTCGTTAGTTCCCATACCGTTCATAATAACTTTTTTTAACTCCAAGTATTATGGAATTATTCTAACTATATTTTTTTTCGCTTCCGATCGTTTCTCCCGAACGATCATAATTTTTTTCCAGACATATGTAATCAAAAATGAAATCGAGTATAATTTTATTTAACACGGTTTCATAATTTCCCTCTCCATCCCCTATTCATCCTACACAAATTACAATTTTTTCATAATATATGTTCTAGACCCAGTCAAACAATCAACTCTCGCGGAAGTGTAGACGCTGTCTCCAACACCCATTTTACCATCAGTTACTGTATATTATTGTCAAATTATTTTTCCAAAAGCCTTTTTAAAATTTTTTCACGTTCGTACATATTTTTTATTTGCACGACATTCGTTTCCATGCACACACGTTTCCATACCGATTGTAATATTTATTTATTTTTCATCCCCTCCTAGACTTCATACACATCCCACTGGCACGTTCAACGATAGTTTCTTTATTGATCCTGTACATTTTTTCTGCATTAGCCGCGGGAGCGTAGCACATCAATCCATCCCACACACTATGCGTCCTCATATATTTAATTTTTAATTAACGATCTTTAATTATTTTTACTGATATTATTTTTCCTACACAATCACTCCACCATACATACTTTACACTGTGAAAATAATTTTAGCCTTTCGATAGAGGAAATCTCCGATCACTAAATAATTGTTATAGGCGTCCTATTTTTAATATTATACACATCTCAGTATAATTATTAAACGAAGGAATTCGCAACATCGTTGCTGCAATCGCACCAGGCTTTCTTTTTAGGAATCGTCAACCTCTGCAGGTATACGCCTCATCGCTACACCAACCTTTGTCTGCACGGGTTGCTTATCTTTAAGGCCCCTCGTGTGTCGCACACTATTTACCATTATTCGAAAGAAGTATATTTTTTACGCTCGCACACGCACCTATACGCACACATTTAACATTAGGGTCATTGGTCAGGCGACATTTCCAAGAACAATCACTGCTCCGCTGTCTAAGCTGCATCACCGGTCGTTCGCAACATTATTGATGAAGCGCCCTTTTTTACAATAGGATAATTTATGACGTCTATACACCTTTTCTAGGAATCAAGGTAAAAGCGACCAATCTTTCCCACTGAAACCGGTTTTTAGACACGCCCCCAGTCTTTCTTTTTAGGAATTGACAACTTCTACAGGTATAAATCTCATTAACATGACAGCCTTTGTATGCGAGGGTTCTTTATCTTCAAGGTCATTTATGTGTCGCACGCTATTTACCATTATTCAGCAGAAGAATATATTTTTTTTGCGTTCGCATACACCTGTACGCACACATTTAACATCAGGCTCGTTTTCAAGAACAACAATCGCTGCTCCACAACCTAAACCGCCTCGTCTCGCCATTCACCCGCAACATTATTGAAGCCTCTATCATGTACCTGCATTTACGACCTTTTACAACAGGATAATTTATGACGTCTATACACCTTTTCTAGGAATCAAGGTGAAAGCGGTCAATCTCTCCCGCTGAAACCGGTTTTTCACACACGTTACACAATGGTATAATGTGTAGTTCAGGGCTTCGTCTTCCACCGCTCGTTTCTGGAGGTACCGTTTGTTAGCATTAACATGAATATGATACTGCCGTGTGGTAAGAGCATCATACAGAACGATCACGTCCGAGACATTTACTAGACGCATAACCCGCATGCTTATGTAACTGATCTATACACTAAAGAAATCCTCCTTAACCGCTCCTGTTAGACTGGTGGAGAGTAATGGCCTCGCACTACTATTTACCGATAACGCCTCAGCTTCAATCACCTCTGCACAACCATGTAATAAACGTTATCTTCCTTATTACAATCTTATGTTTGTTACACTATTTTTCTCATTTTTAACTAATTATACCCCGTTTTCCACTATTTCACCCCATTTTCATACATTTTAGCACTTTTACACTGTTTTCGTCAATTTCTGCTATTTCTCACCGTTTTTTCAGTGCTTTTAGTCCTTTCTCACAATTTTCTTCAATTTTTCGCGATCTTTCTTACTTTTTTCTTCCAACTCTTTACTATGCCTATATTCAACCGCGATAACCTTCTCTAGGCTTTCTTTCAACCCCTCAGTCTCTACTAGGCACCTCACACACTTAGCGACCATCGCCGCAGAAGAATGTTTTAGGTATTCCATGGGGGTCCTCACTTGCATATGGAGATGTACCAGTTGAATCAATCAAATCTTTGAGAGGGTGGTATGATGCATCAAATCGGGAGTTGTCTTCGATTATTCCGTTGCTAGAGCTCCTCCCAACATCTTCAATGTGACTATTATACTGATGTGCGATAAGAGCGTCCATCAGTTCAAACGTGTCATAGATATTGACTAGACATCTGCCCAACACGCTTATGTAACTGATCTATGGACATCTTTAAGCACCCCCTCTCCCCCGAAATCGTTCCTATTAGGCTGGTATGAGTAAGGGCCTCCTGCAACCATTTATCAATTACCATGTTCTCGTCAATCACCACTGCACAGATATGTAGGAATTATTTTCCTCTATAAAATATTCTCGCGTTTAACACTGTTACACCGTTTTTCCAGTGCTTTTAGTACCTTTCACGCAATTTTCCTCATTTTTTCATGATTTTTCTTACTTTTTTTTTCTTCCAACTCTTTACTAAGCAGATATTCAACCGCGATAACCTTCTCTAGACTCTCTTTTAGCCCCTCAGTCTCCGCCAAGGCACATCTCACGCTTAACGACCATCACCGCAGTAGAATGTTTTAGGTATTCCAAGGAGCTCTCCACTTGCATATGGAGGTGTAACGGTTGAATCGATCACATCTTTGAACGGGTTGTCTGATGCATCAAATCGGGAGGTGTCTTCGTTCATTCCACTGCTAGAGGCTCCGCTCGAGATCTTCCATGTGATTATTATGCTGAAGAGCGTTCATCAGTTCAAACGGGTCCTAGATTTTGACCAGACATCTGGCCCAGCATGTTTACACAGCTACTCAGTACAGTAAGGATATCTTTAAGCACTCCCTCCCCCTGTAATCGTTCCTATTAGGCGGGTATGAGCAAAGGCCTCATGCAACCATTTATCAATTACTATGTTCTCGACAATCATCGATGCACAGACATATAGGAAATGTTTTCCTCCTCATAATATTCTCGTGTTTAACGCTTACACTGTTTCCATCATCTTTAAGTAATTATAAACAATTTTTCACTATTTCTCTACATTTTCATGCATTATACTACTTTTACACTGATTTAGACAATTTTTGATGTTTCTCACCATTTTTCCTTTGTTTTAGCTCCTTTCACACAACTTTCTTCAGTTTCTCACTGTCTTTGTAAGGTTTTTTTATTTCTTACAATTCTTAACTACATTATTCTTCGTGTGCATATGCTTCAGGAATATGTTCTACTATATCTACAACAAATCAATGCTAATATAACTTGCTAACCTATGATATGATGCGGTGTGTAGGTGTCTGTTTATATGTATAGGTGAGCGAGGACGGGTGATTGTATATGTTTGTATGCTTTTGCGAGTGAATGTGGGAGTCTATGCAAGTGTGTGGGGGTGCGACATGCACGTGATTATTACATTGTTGTAGTCCTCGTCATCGACGCATCATCATAATTATTATAAAAATTGTAAAAACATATTTGTCATCGTAATAACTGAAATTAACATTAGTACATTCCATCAGGCACCCAATATACTTTAGAGGCAGAGTTAAAATGGGATGCGGCCAGTGGAGAAATAGCCGTGACTGAAATCTCAACTAGATATACGGTTTTCATCACCAAATTTTAAGAAGATGTATATTTTTTCTACAAGTTGGGAATAGTAGTCTCTTGAATAGCATGCAAAATGTCAGAGCGACGGTTACAATGTGCAGGTCTATAAGCATGTTCCTTTTAAGCCAGTGAGAGCAAGGGACTCATGCAACTGCTTCCCAATCACTTCCAGCACATAAGCCTCAGTCGCATGCACTGTCATGCAGGAATTTGTATCCATCATTATCATATTTTTATGCTTTAAACACCGCTTTTTCCTCAATTTAAATAATTATAGCCAATTTTCAACCACTTCTTCTCATTTTCTTACATTTTAGTACTTTTACACTGTTTTAGTCAATTTCTGCTATTTCTCACCATTTTCAAATGTTTTTACCACCTTTCACACAATTTTTCCTCAATTTTCACAATCTTTGTAAGGTTTTTTTTCCTAAATGTGGGTACTTTAGTCTTAAATGGAGTAATTTTCTGCGTGAGGAGTACTTTTCAGCTCGACGTGTATACTTCGTGATATGACATTCAATTCATTATTAATCTATGTTTCAACAGGTTTGTGGTCGGTTGTTGGAGGTTTACAGAACTTTCTGTTGCATTGCTTATAGTATAATGGTTCTTGTGTGCTAGTGAGATGATGGTGTTTGGTTGGGAATAATAAACATGGGTAAGAGAAGGAGTGCGTCCCATCAAGCAGGGGGAGTGTTGCTTCGTAATTAACTTGGGTATTGCGCGCATTGCATGGCAGTTATAATATGCTCGAGCGAAAATTAGTCGCTGTACTCGCATGGCGTTCATGTTATTGATTAAACGTTCACACTGAGAGATGCAATGGGCTCATCAACTTATGGATCCATGCGATCACTTCGATTTTTATAATTGTAATATGCACTGAGCATGTATGTATTCCAACAAACCCATCAACTCTGTTACAGATAGTAATGTTTGAGGATAGATAGTGAAACGTTCATTAGAACATGAATGTGTATACAAAGTGTTGTTACATCACATGTATGTCATTAAATTAACTAGAATGTTGCGTCTATAGTAAAAAAAAAGAAATGAGGGGTTTTCCCTAAGAGGGCGACTATAATAAAATTGATGCGATTTTAGATGGAAATGGGGTATTTTACAGTAAAAACGCTGTTTTGCACCTAAATGGTGAATATTCTGAAGGTTAAACGGTATTTTTCACACAAAATTTGATGTTTTTTTATAAATGTGGCTATTTTACTCCTACATGGAGTAATTTCTGCATGAGGAGTACTTTTTGGACTAACATGTATACTTCTTGATGTGGTATTCAATTCATTCTGAAGCTATGTTTGAACAGCTTTGTAAATGGTTGGGGGAAGTTTACAGAACTTTTCTATTGCATCAGTTATAGTATAATAGTTTTTTTGTGCTAGTGAGATGAAGGTATTTGGTTAGGAATAATAAATATGGGTAAGAGGTGGAGTACATCCCCATCAAGCATGGGAGAGTATTGTTTGGGAATTAACTCCATTATTTGCACACATTGCAATACAATTATAATCAGTTTTGGTCAAAATTACTTGTTGTATATCGTTCATGTTATACATACATTAAACATTCACACTGAGAAACGGACTGGACTCTTCAACATCAAGATCCATGCAATCATTACACTCTTTTTCAACAATTTGTGACGTTTCATAATATTTTTTAATGTTTTGAACGGCTCTTATGATGTATTTCAGCACATTTTCAAAGGTACAAAGTTCGTAATGCGAAATAATTTTAATTATTTCGACAGTCTTTACACACAAAATAAAATACTATACCCTTAACACACTCAACATGAAACAAATCATTACAAATAGAAATAAACAACGAAATTGCTCAGAAATTTTAATGAAATTTAAGAAGCATAGTGTATATGAAAAAGAATATATTCTTTAAATCAACACTCCAAACTTGCAGTTTCAGAATTATATCTTTGTACCTTTGAAAATGTGCTGAAATACATCATAAGAGCCGTTCAAAACATTAAAAAATATTATGATACGTCACAAATTGTTGAAAAAGAGTGTAATGATTGCATGGATCTTGATGTTGAAGAGTCCAGTCCGTTTCTCAGTGTGAATGTTTAATGTATAACATGAACGATATACAACAAGTAATTTTGACCAAAACTGATTATAATTGTATTGCAATGTGTGCAAATAATGGAGTTAATTCCCAAACAATACTCTCCCATGCTTGATGGGGATGTACTCCACCTCTTACCCATATTTATTATTCCTAACCAAATACCTTCATCTCACTAGCACAAAAAAACTATTATACTATAACTGATGCAATAGAAAAGTTCTGTAAACTTCCCCCAACCATTTACAAAGCTGTTCAAACATAGCTTCAGAATGAATTGAATACCACATCAAGAAGTATACATGTTAGTCCAAAAAGTACTCCTCATGCAGAAATTACTCCATGTAGGAGTAAAATAGCCACATTTATAAAAAAACATCAAATTTTGTGTGAAAAATACCGTTTAACCTTCAGAATATTCACCATTTAGGTGCAAAACAGCGTTTTTACTGTAAAATACCCCATTTCCATCTAAAATCGCATCAATTTTATTATAGTCGCCCTCTTAGGGAAAACCCCTCATTTCTTTTTTTTTACTATAGACGCAACATTCTAGTTAATTTAATGACATACATGTGATGTAACAACACTTTGTATACACATTCATGTTCTAATGAACGTTTCACTATCTATCCTCAAACATTACTATCTGTAACAGAGTTGATGGGTTTGTTGGAATACATACATGCTCAGTGCATATTACAATTATAAAAATCGAAGTGATCGCATGGATCCATAAGTTGATGAGCCCATTGCATCTCTCAGTGTGAACGTTTAATCAATAACATGAACGCCATGCGAGTACAGCGACTAATTTTCGCTCGAGCATATTATAACTGCCATGCAATGCGCGCAATACCCAAGTTAATTACGAAGCAACACTCCCCCTGCTTGATGGGACGCACTCCTTCTCTTACCCATGTTTATTATTCCCAACCAAACACCATCATCTCACTAGCACACAAGAACCATTATACTATAAGCAATGCAACAGAAAGTTCTGTAAACCTCCAACAACCGACCACAAACCTGTTGAAACATAGATTAATAATGAATTGAATGTCATATCACGAAGTATACACGTCGAGCTGAAAAGTACTCCTCACGCAGAAAATTACTCCATTTAAGACTAAAGTACCCACATTTAGGAAAAAAAACCTTACAAAGATTGTGAAAATTGAGGAAAAATTGTGTGAAAGGTGGTAAAAACATTTGAAAATGGTGAGAAATAGCAGAAATTGACTAAAACAGTGTAAAAGTACTAAAATGTAAGAAAATGAGAAGAAGTGGTTGAAAATTGGCTATAATTATTTAAATTGAGGAAAAAGCGGTGTTTAAAGCATAAAAATATGATAATGATGGATACAAATTCCTGCATGACAGTGCATGCGACTGAGGCTTATGTGCTGGAAGTGATTGGGAAGCAGTTGCATGAGTCCCTTGCTCTCACTGGCTTAAAAGGAACATGCTTATAGACCTGCACATTGTAACCGTCGCTCTGACATTTTGCATGCTATTCAAGAGACTACTATTCCCAACTTGTAGAAAAAATATACATCTTCTTAAAATTTGGTGATGAAAACCGTATATCTAGTTGAGATTTCAGTCACGGCTATTTCTCCACTGGCCGCATCCCATTTTAACTCTGCCTCTAAAGTATATTGGGTGCCTGATGGAATGTACTAATGTTAATTTCAGTTATTACGATGACAAATATGTTTTTACAATTTTTATAATAATTATGATGATGCGTCGATGACGAGGACTACAACAATGTAATAATCACGTGCATGTCGCACCCCCACACACTTGCATAGACTCCCACATTCACTCGCAAAAGCATACAAACATATACAATCACCCGTCCTCGCTCACCTATACATATAAACAGACACCTACACACCGCATCATATCATAGGTTAGCAAGTTATATTAGCATTGATTTGTTGTAGATATAGTAGAACATATTCCTGAAGCATATGCACACGAAGAATAATGTAGTTAAGAATTGTAAGAAATAAAAAAACCTTACAAAGACAGTGAGAAACTGAAGAAAGTTGTGTGAAAGGAGCTAAAACAAAGGAAAAATGGTGAGAAACATCAAAAATTG
Organism: Icerya purchasi; assembly: GCA_039619475.1. NCBI lineage: Eukaryota > Metazoa > Arthropoda > Insecta > Hemiptera > Monophlebidae > Icerya > Icerya purchasi. The sequence goes on along the minus strand of CM077116.1, from coordinate 260,783,699 downwards.
TCTAAATCAGTGTAAAAGTAGTATAATGCATGAAAATGTAGAGAAATAGTGAAAAATTGTTTATAATTACTTAAAGATGATGGAAACAGTGTAAGCGTTAAACACGAGAATATTATGAGGAGGAAAACATTTCCTATATGTCTGTGCATCGATGATTGTCGAGAACATAGTAATTGATAAATGGTTGCATGAGGCCTTTGCTCATACCCGCCTAATAGGAACGATTACAGGGGGAGGGAGTGCTTAAAGATATCCTTACTGTACTGAGTAGCTGTGTAAACATGCTGGGCCAGATGTCTGGTCAAAATCTAGGACCCGTTTGAACTGATGAACGCTCTTCAGCATAATAATCACATGGAAGATCTCGAGCGGAGCCTCTAGCAGTGGAATGAACGAAGACACCTCCCGATTTGATGCATCAGACAACCCGTTCAAAGATGTGATCGATTCAACCGTTACACCTCCATATGCAAGTGGAGAGCTCCTTGGAATACCTAAAACATTCTACTGCGGTGATGGTCGTTAAGCGTGAGATGTGCCTTGGCGGAGACTGAGGGGCTAAAAGAGAGTCTAGAGAAGGTTATCGCGGTTGAATATCTGCTTAGTAAAGAGTTGGAAGAAAAAAAAAGTAAGAAAAATCATGAAAAAATGAGGAAAATTGCGTGAAAGGTACTAAAAGCACTGGAAAAACGGTGTAACAGTGTTAAACGCGAGAATATTTTATAGAGGAAAATAATTCCTACATATCTGTGCAGTGGTGATTGACGAGAACATGGTAATTGATAAATGGTTGCAGGAGGCCCTTACTCATACCAGCCTAATAGGAACGATTTCGGGGGAGAGGGGGTGCTTAAAGATGTCCATAGATCAGTTACATAAGCGTGTTGGGCAGATGTCTAGTCAATATCTATGACACGTTTGAACTGATGGACGCTCTTATCGCACATCAGTATAATAGTCACATTGAAGATGTTGGGAGGAGCTCTAGCAACGGAATAATCGAAGACAACTCCCGATTTGATGCATCATACCACCCTCTCAAAGATTTGATTGATTCAACTGGTACATCTCCATATGCAAGTGAGGACCCCCATGGAATACCTAAAACATTCTTCTGCGGCGATGGTCGCTAAGTGTGTGAGGTGCCTAGTAGAGACTGAGGGGTTGAAAGAAAGCCTAGAGAAGGTTATCGCGGTTGAATATAGGCATAGTAAAGAGTTGGAAGAAAAAAGTAAGAAAGATCGCGAAAAATTGAAGAAAATTGTGAGAAAGGACTAAAAGCACTGAAAAAACGGTGAGAAATAGCAGAAATTGACGAAAACAGTGTAAAAGTGCTAAAATGTATGAAAATGGGGTGAAATAGTGGAAAACGGGGTATAATTAGTTAAAAATGAGAAAAATAGTGTAACAAACATAAGATTGTAATAAGGAAGATAACGTTTATTACATGGTTGTGCAGAGGTGATTGAAGCTGAGGCGTTATCGGTAAATAGTAGTGCGAGGCCATTACTCTCCACCAGTCTAACAGGAGCGGTTAAGGAGGATTTCTTTAGTGTATAGATCAGTTACATAAGCATGCGGGTTATGCGTCTAGTAAATGTCTCGGACGTGATCGTTCTGTATGATGCTCTTACCACACGGCAGTATCATATTCATGTTAATGCTAACAAACGGTACCTCCAGAAACGAGCGGTGGAAGACGAAGCCCTGAACTACACATTATACCATTGTGTAACGTGTGTGAAAAACCGGTTTCAGCGGGAGAGATTGACCGCTTTCACCTTGATTCCTAGAAAAGGTGTATAGACGTCATAAATTATCCTGTTGTAAAAGGTCGTAAATGCAGGTACATGATAGAGGCTTCAATAATGTTGCGGGTGAATGGCGAGACGAGGCGGTTTAGGTTGTGGAGCAGCGATTGTTGTTCTTGAAAACGAGCCTGATGTTAAATGTGTGCGTACAGGTGTATGCGAACGCAAAAAAAATATATTCTTCTGCTGAATAATGGTAAATAGCGTGCGACACATAAATGACCTTGAAGATAAAGAACCCTCGCATACAAAGGCTGTCATGTTAATGAGATTTATACCTGTAGAAGTTGTCAATTCCTAAAAAGAAAGACTGGGGGCGTGTCTAAAAACCGGTTTCAGTGGGAAAGATTGGTCGCTTTTACCTTGATTCCTAGAAAAGGTGTATAGACGTCATAAATTATCCTATTGTAAAAAAGGGCGCTTCATCAATAATGTTGCGAACGACCGGTGATGCAGCTTAGACAGCGGAGCAGTGATTGTTCTTGGAAATGTCGCCTGACCAATGACCCTAATGTTAAATGTGTGCGTATAGGTGCGTGTGCGAGCGTAAAAAATATACTTCTTTCGAATAATGGTAAATAGTGTGCGACACACGAGGGGCCTTAAAGATAAGCAACCCGTGCAGACAAAGGTTGGTGTAGCGATGAGGCGTATACCTGCAGAGGTTGACGATTCCTAAAAAGAAAGCCTGGTGCGATTGCAGCAACGATGTTGCGAATTCCTTCGTTTAATAATTATACTGAGATGTGTATAATATTAAAAATAGGACGCCTATAACAATTATTTAGTGATCGGAGATTTCCTCTATCGAAAGGCTAAAATTATTTTCACAGTGTAAAGTATGTATGATGGAGTGATTGTGTAGGAAAAATAATACCAGTAAAAATAATTAAAGATCGTTAATTAAAAATTAAATATATGAGGACGCATAGTGTGTGGGATGGATTGATGTGCTACGCTCCCGCGGCTAATGCAGAAAAAATGTACAGGATCAATAAAGAAACTATCGTTGAACGTGCCAGTGGGATGTGTATGAAGTCTAGGAGGGGATGAAAAATAAATAAATATTACAATCGGTATGGAAACGTGTGTGCATGGAAACGAATGTCGTGCAAATAAAAAATATGTACGAACGTGAAAAAATTTTAAAAAGGCTTTTGGAAAAATAATTTGACAATAATATACAGTAACTGATGGTAAAATGGGTGTTGGAGACAGCGTCTACACTTCCGCGAGAGTTGATTGTTTGACTGGGTCTAGAACATATATTATGAAAAAATTGTAATTTGTGTAGGATGAATAGGGGATGGAGAGGGAAATTATGAAACCGTGTTAAATAAAATTATACTCGATTTCATTTTTGATTACATATGTCTGGAAAAAAATTATGATCGTTCGGGAGAAACGATCGGAAGCGAAAAAAAATATAGTTAGAATAATTCCATAATACTTGGAGTTAAAAAAAGTTATTATGAACGGTATGGGAACTAACGACGGCAGATGTGTGTGCATTCATCGCGTTGAAGACATTGTAGGATTTATTTTTAGAACCAGAGAAAAAATAAAAATATTATGAACGGTCGGAAGAAATGATCAGAAACGAAAAAAATGTACTTCAGCTATTTCTAAAATATTTAGGCTCGAAAAATTATTAAGATCGGTATGGAAACTAACTGCAGAAGATGTGTGCGCATTCATCGCGTTGAAGACATTGTAGGATTTATTTTTAGAACCGGAGGAAAATAAAAATATTATGAACGGTCAGAAGAAATGATCGGGAGTGAAGAAAATATATAATTGGAATAATTCCATAATACTTGGAGTTGAATAAAAGTTATTATGAACGGTATGGGAACTAACGATAGCAGATGGGTGTGCGGGAATGGACGGTGTGCATTCATAGCGGTCACATAAAAAAATAATTACCTCTCAATATGAGATGACGGAGGCGTCGGGAGCGTCGATCGGGGGTTTAATGGTCGTAGTAAAAGTAAATTGAATGCGATATATTCGATATTAAAACAACGAAATTGATCGGAAAAGAGGGTGGAAGGGGTAAAGGAGACTAAGGCTAATTTAGACTATAAAAATAATTGATTTGTTAATTTGTAAATGTTTTGGATAACCGGTTAGGTTTAGACAACAGAGCAGGGATTGGGTTATTATGTGAAAAAAAAATAATAATTAAAAAAATAATTGAAGCAGCGTAAACGGACGACACGTGCGGGGGATCGGCGTGTGCGCTATCGCGGCGTAGAACGTTATGTTAGATATATGCGCGCGATCGGGACGTGCGTCTTGGCATATGGCAGTAAGATCGGGGAATCATGAAAATAAAAAAATATGCTTCGGCTAATTTTATATTATGTATACTTAGACTTTGAAATATTTAAGAAATAATCGCGGTATCGGGAACGGAGCGCGTATGTGTGGGTGTGATATCGCGGCGGAGATCGGAATATGCGTGGGATCGGCGCGTGCGCTTTCGCGTCGGCGACCGGAGCGTGCGCGTGATCGAAATATACGTGTGAGAGGTGTGAACTGGAGTTATAGGTTAGATTTACGCTTTAAATAATACATATATTGGGGTTAAATTTTGGAATTTTCATACTTAGGCCTCGGAATTTTTAAAAAAAAATCGTTGTAAAGCAGCGGGTGGGCGGGGCTAGTGGAGACTTGGTTTACTTTCGGACGTTAATTAATGTACTTATGTTAATTAATAATCTGTTTGGTTTATCGGAAACGAGCAGGACGCGTACGGGGGAATTTCAAAGAAATTTAGGTAACTTGTGGGAACTTTCAGCACCTGGACACTAATTGGGGTTACTTGCGCCCCCGAATAACACTTTCTATAGTTTATTGACCTCTGGACACTGTTTGGACGTTCGGTTTACTGGAAATGTGCGGGAACCGTCCGGAGGAAACTCGGAGGAATCGGGGGAAACTTGGGTGAATTTCGAGCACCTGGACATAAATTGGGGTGAATTTTGGACTCTTGGACATAAATTGGGGTGAATTTTGAGTAGCTGGACGGGAATTTGGGTGAAATTTGATCACATGGACACAAATTGGGGTTAAATTTGATCACATGGACATAAATTGGGGTGAATTTTGGACACCTGGACACAAATTATGGTTCGGATTAGCGGGACCTGCCAGCTCAAACATTTATTAGCTACTCAGGTGATATAAAAACTTTAGTAAAATATAAAAGTAGGGTAATGTTAATCGGCGATTTGAACGCCAGGAACAAAATATGAAGCTGTTCCTCTAACAACACTGTCCGAAAATTATTATGCGACGTATCCATGTGTGAAAATTTGCGCATTCTTGCACCAAACGAACCTCACGAACATCACATCCGTCCTAGCATATTACACCTAGCAATCGTTCAGGATATTCTGTCACCTGTTTCTTTAAATCACCTCTCTTCGGATTACAATCCAATCTTCACTGTTATTACATGCAATATACTAAACACTCCTTGTAAACGATGTTATGATTACAGATGTGCTGACTGGACTGCTATAAGAAAGATATTTCTGCTAGGATAAACGTAAATGAGCCTATAATAGGACAAACTTTGAAAACATTCACCTTCTCACTCTGTTTGACGTTTTACCTTTTATCTGTAAACGTTTCAGAACTTTATATTCTCTTTTTTCCCAAATGTCCTTGCCGACGAACCCATAAAAAAAAAAAAAGAATTTAATCTACTTCGGAAGTGTAACGCCATTTATACGGGTGAGATAGCTTTCGATCTGCTCAATGGCACACCGCTATATGGAAGCCGATAATTATACATTAGTACAGTAATATTTCTTACGCGTTTTCTCATCCATCACATTTTCCTGCTTCACTCGATCAACGAGTTCGGTCTTCTATGAATTCTTGCTGTCATTTAGGCATTGAGCGTAAAAAAATTAATGGATATTATAGTCCATTCTTCGTTTCCAGTGGCAGACCTTAATTTTTTTGGCTCATTTTTAGCTCATAATTATGTTCTTCATTCCCTAAAACGACTCACCCTGATATTCTTAATTCTGAATCCTTTTTCGTCTGTGTTGTAATAACTATCCTTGTAAACTAGCTTTCCCAATCGGCGAACGAATGTTATGAACTGCCGCAACTCCTCAGCAAGATAAGAAAGGCAAAAAGGCGCGAAAAAAAAACAAATAATGCGAAAAAAAAAGCAACAAAATATATACATGCGTGACGATGAATGAAGTGATAACGAACGACAAGAAAGAACTGTGAATGAAATTTCACATTCAGCTCTTGGAGAGCATTTCGATAAATTTATACGTGTACGATAAACGTAATTGACGCGAAAGTTAAAACACGCTATTTTATTTCCGATCATGCGACAGCCGGCTCTATCGCATAACTGATCGCTAGATTAATTACCAAATTGTTATAACAATCAATTCACTGCAACCACACGACATTTATTCTACACTTCTTACCGTCCGATACTTCTCGATGTTTCGGCACGTTGCGTGCGCACCCGTGGACCATAGCTGTATCACTAGTCTAGTATTCACAAAAATATTTCGACCGGTACTTGATAATCGGCAACGTCCGAGAAACCGAAAATACAATAATAAAATCAAATTATTAATTTCTACTAAGTCGCTGCCAAAAGATTGCACCACAAATACCGAATTTCCATCACTCTTCAGCCATCTCTTTCTTCTCATCCACAGTTTTTTAGATGCTTTTCCTCTTTTAAACGATTCACAATTTCGTCTATTGGACGTCTTAGTTTTAATCAAGGTGCCTTTCCGCATTATTTTCTTGGTTTTTAGCTGCATTTACTCGATTCTGTTCTTTTCATCCTTTTCCACGTACTTTCGATATCATGTTTTGTTTAAATATTCGACTTTTTCTTTTGAACAGTCGTCCTTCTACTCTTCTTTACCAAACCTTTTGGTATCCCTATTCCCCCTATCGGTGCTTCTTAAATTCTCTCATTTCATTCCTGTCCTCAAATTATTTTTAACCTCTACTCTTAAACGTTTAATAACATCATAACTTTATTTTCTTCTTCTTCCCATTCTCCTTGAATGAATGTTCTTATTGACAAGAACCAATTATAAAAAAAAAAAAAAAAAAGCAGAAAAAAAGAAAAAGAAACTGGTAGTTACGTTAACGGAAGAATCGCTGAAATCTTATCTGAAAACCGATAAAAATAAATTAAAATATCGGTATAAAATTCTTCGAAGCACCGAAACTGATTTGCACGTTCGGATTTCAAAAATTTGTAGATTATCGTGATATTCACATTTTTCTAACTACGTTCGTGGTACAGACCGATGTTGCACCATAAATAAACGCGCGATTAGTAATGATTGAAGTGTAGTACTTACAACAAAGCGCTGAATTTATCGAACGGCGGTTCTTGTATAACGGTTCTCAAAGCCGTTTGAAGAGCTTCATTCTGAAAAATATTATTGCCGTACATTAGTATAAATATCTTTTAAAGCGGACACTGATTAAATGTTAACTTTGCAACTTTTAGTCGCTTTCGATATAACTGAAAAACTTTTGACTTATCACTTTAAAGATTTTTCCAAGTGCATGCCATACGTTAATACAGCAAAGTCGATTTCAGAATGAAACTGTCGGTTAAAGACAATGCAGTTAAAATTTGAATATTTTTGGCTAATTCCCAGCCAGATTAAACCATGACTCCGCTAGTATTTAATTCATCTATTTTTTAAAAGATCACATTAATAATAATTACCATTCAAATGTACGTATGTAAGAGTCAACGGGGGCCCCATTGAACTCATAGGCACTTTGGGAAAACGTGAGAGGCCCATGTACCATGTAAAGTACTAATTATCCCTTTGACAATATTTCTACGTAGCATAAATTTCAAAACTGTTTTTTATCGAATTCTATGTTAATTATAAAATATTGAAAGGGGCCGTCCGTGAAAATCACCGCACATGACGCGTAATATTGTAGTATTTCTTACTACCGCGTCTGTTCTAATCTACTATATTTTTTACAGACTTCAAAATGAGAAAAAAATAAATAAAAAAGATAACATTTTTGTCTCGCGTATGTTTTTTGTTTTTTGTTTGTTCGCGCTTAACATTTGATTATTTAGGTCGATTTTAATCATATTATTACGAAAAGTAGCATAATTTTATGTTGATCTATCATGGTTGAAATCAGAGAAGAAGGAGACAACACGAGAAGATGAAGGATGGAAATACCGGTTGCAGATACGACTCGGCTTTTCATTATTTTAGGACGCTGATAACTAACGGGCGGCAACAAAGAAATAGAACAGCTGCGGCGAATACGTGGAAAAACGGAAAGAAACTCAATAAAATCTATTTTTGAATTTAATCAGGATTTTGTCAGGAACCTAACTTACTTCAATGCGATCTAGAAAGTGTGACAGGTACGAGCTCCAAACGGCGGCCATGTCCTCCGGTAGCTTAAGTGCCGAGCAGAAGCCACACGTCAACATTTAGGAAAATAATAATATCATTATCATCGGGCGCGTGTGTTTTGTTAGGATGTTTCTCGGAATATTTACTCTGGGTGGTCCGAGAGTTGGTCTAGGAGGAAATCGTCGAATATTCGTAGCAGCGCCGAAGTTGTGTCGCAATGGAATAACACTTGCGATGATGTACTTGTCTGTTATTCGGGCAGCAGCCGAGACGTTCGCAAACCGTTCCGGAACTATTAAGCACCGAGTGGGGAATTAACAGGCGACGGAGAATACCGAAGACAACGGAAACGCCGTTAAAATACGCGTAAAGAAGAGAAGGATGGCCCGGTGCTGTACGCATTCGAGATAAGCAATGAGAAAACAATTTATTTGCCGTGCACATCGATAAGCGACGAATCTTTTTTGTCTTCCGATAAGAAGCTGTGCCCGCGATTGAATCTGAAACGGGAAGAAGTGAAAATATGCGTTTTCCGGAAATGGAAGGTGAGAAAAAAAGTCAGTCGTTTGTGACGTATGGGAATGCGCGGAACCGTCAGAGCTCTCAATTTCCAATAGCGATGACGAAGGCGATAGATACGGTTTCCGCACTTCATTTTTTAACCGTAATCAGCGACGGTGAATGTTCGGCCGTCGTTGACGGTATTTTCCGCTTTTCGTTTTAACTTTCACAGCTGATATCGAGTGTTAATTAAATTTCATCGTTTCGATAAAAGTATCGGTTTAGCTGAACATTTAGCGTTCGAACTTACTCTGACGCGATTCCACGTCACAGATAGACGCTCGGATCTGTTCTGAACCACTTTTTCAAAGTCCATTTTCTGTCGATTAAAGCTGTTGACAATTTAGACTGTAAAATAATGCGACACTCGGTACTTCTACCTAGTCCTCCCGCCCACCCGCCCGCCCGTTGAAGTGTTTTCGTCGAAAAGTTCATTTGCAACGGTTAATTACTCGTTAGCCTGTACGGATAGTATGCGGCAAAAAAGGTTGCAGATGGATGGAGGAAAATACGTATCAAATATGAATTGCGCGGCAATACGAACCCGATTTAAAGAGATTACAGACCCTGCTAGTTAACAAGATGAAAACAAAGCTTGGAACTAGGTGCATTGACAGCCGTTCCGAAATACGTATGTTCGTCGGGACTGAAGTTTCATTTTGCATGTGCCTAGGGTCTGTCGTGCAAAACGAGGACTTCATGCAGAAATTCGTTGCAGCATAGTAGAAAACACGACGATGCTACAATCGATTGAAGATTGGTCTAACTTGTACAATCAGTAAGAATAATGTGAAAATAAAATTAAAATACACCGATAGTGTTCTCGTTAACGAACTCGGTAAACGAAAAAAATAAATCAATAATAATAATAATAATAATAATAATAATCAAATCAATATATTTATCATAAAATTCTACACGGGCGCAAAATAGCGCGAGTAGTAGAGTATACAATAGACGTGTACGAGAAGAGAAATTTACAAAAAGATTTTACATAAATTTCCGAATCTTAAATTATAATATCTTCTGGTACATTTTAAACGAAGTACTTATGAAATAAGGACAAACAAATTTCACTTAAAGAATTGAAAATAACCGTGAAAATAACTATAAAAAAATTAAGTATGCACAACTACATATACCACCCGTATTAATTTGAACTCTCGTATTTTACATTTCATACGTACATTCAGCTATAACAATATCTCATTATATGTACATTAATACTGAAAGTCAAGCACACACACACACACATCCACATATACTGTAACAAGCAAAGTAATTTTATTACAGCAGATAATTGTTCCCATTTCTTATTTTTATTTTTTATCTATTTATAAAGTTATTTATTTTTATTTATTTATTTATATACAGAGTACTAGACCGTAAGTATAGTGTCTATAATTTACGCCTGTGTTTGCGATTATTTAGTAAAGTTTTTACATCTGGCGGTGAATAGAGTTATACATGACACAGCTCCAGCATATTGTATTTGAATTCTTCTGTGAAATTCATAATACCTGGGAATCTAGGCTCAATAATCTTTAGAACAGCTTGTGGAACCAGGTTTAAAAGAAATCTTAAATTTATTCCTATATGCAATCACGTACATAAGTAATTGTAATTGATATACTATATATCACTTAACTTCAGTAACGGAATAAATGAAGTATTTTTCATACCGCAATTTATAATTTTCAGAACTGTCTTCTGTGGAATTTTTAAAGTTTTTAAATGACATTTAGTCTCCCCCCCCGCCCGTAAATGATAATGAAATGATCGGTTGATATAAAGCAAAGTAAATTCTACATAAATGACAGGGCGAAAAATATTGCGATAAATAATAGAATAAAAAATTTAACTTACTTATTTTACCAGCGATGAATGACGAGTGGAAAAAGCCAACTTAACTTACTGTCAAATTTTACACCTAAATATTTAATATCCACCACTCTATTAATTGCCAGATTGCTTGAAATTTTGAGATTTATACTTTCACCGGACAAGTAATTATGAGAGCTATACAACATATACTTAGTCTTTAATAAATTTACAATTAATCTATTACAGTTTAACCAATCAACTACAGAATCGATTTCCGATTGAACAAGCTTTTGCAAGATATCTGGATAACGGAAAATAATTAATAAAACTGTATCATCGGCATATACTATTAATTTACCTGATCAATTTAGATTGTATAATTTATTTAGGACCCAAAATGCTACCCCCCGCGGCACCTAGAAGTTCCGGACCACTTCATTTTTATATAAATTATTCATTTTAGTAACGTATCTCCTACCCGCTAGGTAAGATTTTATAACCAATTTAATATAAACCCTCGAAAACCTGCATTCTCCAGTTCAAGAATTAAAAGTTCGTGAAATAATAATAATATTAATAAAAAGGAATACCTTAAAGCAGTGCTGTGATGAGAAAAAAACACAGGAACAGAAAAACGAAAAGGAATACTATGTACAACAATTTTTTTTTCTTTTTATTTTACGCTTCCAATCTGTCTAATTAAAAATAATATCATTATGATTGTAGCGGAATTTAATGGAGTACTTATAGCTGCTACTCCATTTAACTGACTTTATGCACATTCGTATGATTGGCCACGTGTACAGCAATGCATATCCGTTAAGATTATTCTGATTCGGCAATGATTTACTGTGCTGGTTATGCAGAATTAAAACCAATTTAAGTGCGTGCGGCGACATAATAAAAATAACACCGGTAAATTTGAATGAATCAGTTCAATTTAATATGTTTATTAAGAAAAGAAATTGTTGGACGCGCGGAATTTTCTATATCCAAGTTTACACGAATACACTAAAACATATGTATATCTGTGTAACGATCACTAATGAGAAACAAATACAGCAGACATACAAGTAAAAATACACTATACCTGTATACAGACTTCACTGAAAATGAAAAAAAGCTACATTTACATGGACACGCTTACAAGCAATATAATTTTACACTCACTTATACTCATCAGTGAAAAATGTTACACAAAGTCAAGATAGTATAACAAAGATGAGGGAAAATCCGATCTGCAGAGTATTTCAGTGAGGTGGAAGAGACAGAGAACCAGCACACACCAAGAGGACACCGGTCCCGCTGTGAATTTGAAAGACTAAACGTCAAGTGCCCGGATTAATTTGATCCTATGTCGCTTTTTGAGTAATTTCGTAACAGTTATTTCACCTCCGAGAGAAGAGAATATTACATATGTATTGCTGCTTTGTACCGAATTTGTATTTTCCTGCAAAACTTTTTGCATTTAGCAACAAAGATCATGAAAGTCGTGCATTTTAAAATTCTCACTGTGCTTACTTGCCGACAAACAATAAATTAATCCTATACAACTTTTCAAGCTGAAGCATCTCGTAATTATCTATTTTGTGGATATTTACGCTAAGAGTTGTACCTTTCAGTTCTTCTCCGCAAAATATAAATCCGCACGCCAACACCGAAGAAAAAGGAACTTCCGCAGGCTAGCAAAAGAGACAGTTATATTTTGATAATTTTCTCGAAGTATTGTATTTCTGTACTCTCGAAGCAATTTAAATTGTAGTCGAACATTATATATCTGTACAGTTGTGACCCTTGATGGAAAAAAACGATTTTAAGCTATTTTATGTACCGCGATGTCGGACATCATAAATATGTCTTCCGGCTATTAGAATTTACGCAGCACGAAGCTGTAGAAACTTGTTCCGGCGCCAGCATTTGTAACGAAATATCGGACGATCTTGCATTTACAAGAGGAACAATATAGGCTGCTTAAGTTTTTCGAGAATACTTACTTTTACGTCAGATCTTAAAATTTTTAAGGTAAAAATAAATCAATCAAATTTTGCACGTTTAAATTTGATAAAGTAGTGTTGAAAGGATTATTTATCAAAGAGATATAGGTACGGGAATCGTTTATAAGCGATGTGATTAGTCATTTACAATCTGCAAATGTAACATGTAATAATTTGTGGTGAACAATATTAAAACGTGGCCTACGCCGAAACTATAGTCACCTTCAATTCGAAAATAAATCTCCTAGTAAAGGATGAAATCCCCCCCCCCCACCCCAATAAAGGATATTAATATCAAGGTTACGAAGGGTATAGCAGCATCGGAGCCAGCACGTTTGCAAACTTGAGGTGGTTAGGAAGTATTTCAGAGGATGACTTATGAAATATATTTAAAAAAAAAAAAAAAAATACAGCTGTTCTTTTACTATTATCCGATATAAAATCGATAGAGACCGTGAATTTCCGAAGGTAATATTCATATTTTTCATATATATTTCATATCGTCTTTAATGTGTAATTCAACGTCAACTGCACGTTTGTGTTGTCTACACTTTATGAAAGATTTATAATTAGGGAGACGTCAGAAGTTTCGTCTTCACACAACCGGGCTTCAGTCAGGATAATAATAATGTCGAAATGAATCTCGTAATTTTGTAACAATTTCGCTTTATAATGTTTTCTGAAATTTTTAATGTTTAGAGAAAATTATCGGAACTTTGTGAATTATAAAGACGATAATTGCGCTAAATTACGTATAATTATAAGAGTAAATAAATTAAAACGAACTTGTAAATTAATTTTTGTCTGAAAAACAATTAAAATACGAGCGGAAGCTGTGTCACAATAGCCTAGTGGTCGGTTTACTTCGATTGCGCAAGTCTTGAGTTCGATCCCACGTCACGACAGAAATGACAGAAATTATTACAAAATAATTAAATTGACCGCTAATAGAATCATACGGAAGGCAATGACAGACGTGCATATATGCGCGCTAGTGTTGGTGTATAGTAGATACACACGGGAAACTTTTACTGTGGTAAATCAAACAGTCACAATAGCCAAGTGTAGTCTTGCGTCTACACCAGTATTGCATATAGCACAATTGCCGTGAGCACATATTTTGTAGTCTGTACATCTGACACATGCACGCTCAGAATTGTGTGTGATGACGCTACAACGGACAAATAAGCTGCCGGGAAAGATGTAACTGCATAAAGTTATAATTTTCGGATGTTGTATTCTGTGGACGAATGTGTATTAAAGCTTAGTCAAAACTTCTATTTGTTCTTCGCTAATAGTTCTAATGGTTGAGGAACGTTGGTCGTAATTCTACAGTCTTAGATGCAAACAAATCTCTAGTCTTTGTGCCGGAGACTGATCATCGCTGCGAAGAATAACTTATTACTCTCGCCGGAAAAGTGTCTACTTTTTGCAAAAAAAAAACCAGAAAAGATCTTCAAGTATTGCAAATAATAGCAGTATTACGTAGGAAATTTTTTTGTACCGTAATTGCCCGTTGATACTCGTTCATTTAATATAAGCATATATTAGCTAACTGCACCGATTTATGTTTAATGAAATCGAGAATTTTTACATCGTTATTTCAGATGGGTGTTTTTCGGGGGATTAAATTTGCCCTTGGAGACTGTCGGCGATGGGAAAAGCAATTGGAACTAGAGAAAAATACAGTAATAAGAACAAAAAACAGTCGCATTCGTCGCACATTTGATGCGGAATCTAGGACCCTTGGGAACCTTTCGAATAACGAATTTATATCCTTTTCCATCTACCTAAAACACGTTTGTAACGATCAGCTTTTTTAAACAGCACTCTTAAGCGATGAAAGGAAATTCGAGAAGCGATAACATTTTCAGCCGATAAACCGCAAAGGATGAGTATCAAATATTGAGCAAGATTTCACTTTACGAATGTTCCGTATAATGTCGAAATATCATTTGGCTCTCGGTAAGTAGGACGTGGATCGTGGCAATAAAGGTTTAGTTGGAGGAAGAGGAAATCGTTACGAGTCTTTTTACTAACGAGCGTTTGTTGCAATACGGTCGGAATTCGAAATAATTTCTCTGCTTCTCATCTTTTCTACCTATCTAGTGTTTACTCATGTTCGCTATATATTCGTTTTAGCGTTTTGTCATCTACAATGCCGCAAACAAAATTTCCTCGCTGTTATTACCTCGTTAGTCAGATAAAAGAGAAGTTCGTGCACTACGTGAGATAACGAATTTTCAAATCTCAAAATTCTCATTTTTTTCCATACACTCCGCAGAATTCGCAACCTGAATTTCCAAATGATATTATAAAAATCGCGAAATATTTTTCACTTTAAGCAGTTTAAAGCGGGCTTCCTCCTAATGTGTATACCTCCATATAGGTATGATGATAAAATTAGAGTTCACAGACATTAAAACCGTGCAAAGTATCCGAGAGATACGCCCGTGTTTATTTTATTATCATAACATATGTGACGATTAATTTTTAACATATATATATATATTTATTTTTTTTTTTTTGAATGTTTTTAATTATTTTTATTTTAATTCTGTAAGTTATTTTTGATTTTGCTGCTATTAAAAAGTTTTCTTTTATTACCGATTGAATTAAAAACCATTTCTTATTTTATTTATTTTTTTTTCCATAAATATATTCCATTCGGCAAGATCACAATTAAACAGTTAATACGTGTTATCGCACTATCTAAAAATATAACAGACAATTTTTTCTAACTACTTTATTCTAAAAAGTTATAACATTTCATGTGATTCCATGTGATTTCAGATAATTTCATGTGATTTCATATGATTTCTGGCATACCACCGCCAGTGAGACACGCTTTTCTATATCGCAGTTCTTTTTCTGTTCCGAAAACTACGACTTCTTTCTTATCCAACGAATAACGAAATTCCCCCAGCTGTGAGAGATAGTGGAATATCTATTAGTTACCGCTTCTGGTTTTTGTAAGTGATCAAAGTGTCACGAAACATTCTCATCGTAATTTTATTGATTTTTCGTTTCAACTTAAAAAGGATCTGTTAATTTCAGCTGTGTTTAGTGGGACGATTTTTTTCATATCAGAAGAACTTCTCTTTTTGTTAGCGAATCATCAAAGATTTCCCCAACGGTTATAGCCGGGGATAAGCGTGTCCCATATTGAATCCACTTCTGTCCATCACATACACGGCACAGAGTTGGGAAATGTACAAGTTATTCTGGTATAATAAAGTTTTTTTTTTGTTTTTTTTACCCCCCCCCCCCCCCTGGGTTTGCTAGCAAAGAGCATTAGCCCAGCAAAAAGGAATAGATACATGGAATAGAATAGAAATTATATTTTTATTCTGTCGACAATGGAGTCAAGGAACATCCCTAGGACAGGAACAACAGAGATAGTAGGTAGAGAAAGAACATAAGAGGCGTTGAAAGGAGCAGGAAGACCAAGCTTTAAAAGATGACAATAAAGTAACTCACGCTCGCGAGATAAACCGGAGCACTCGAAGAGCACGTGATTCGCATCGCAAACATACTGGGAACCTTCAGGATCCAATGGACAAAAAGCAGAAGCAGCCAAAGAGAAGCAATTTAGTGAAGAAGGAAGGAGACTATGCGAGAAACGGAGGCGAGATAATTTAGTAATTATGGACCGACGCAAACTGGGAAACTCATAGAACCAAGGACGAGGAGGAGGAACAGGATTAATGAAGAGATAAAAGGAATTAGGATTAGCGAAAAGAGATACATAAACAGAATGCCAAAGTCTAAGATGGCAGGATTTAGTTGGAAGAAGAATATTGTGTGCTGGAACCCTACTAATAAAATTCCCATCGGAAACAACAGCTTTAGGAAGGAGGTCGACGGCTACATTTCCATCAATGCCTGCATGCCCTGGAATCCAAAGAAAGTCAATCTGGGTACACGTCGATGAGGATAGATCATGAAGAAGAGAACGAATAGAAAGGATAATAGCACCAGTGGAAGGAAAAAGGGAAGGTGGAGATAGCGCTAGAAGAACACTTAAAGAATCAGAAACAATAAGAAATTTGGAAGAACTTGCAGAAGAGGAAATATAAATAATGGCTTGTAGAATGGCGACAGATTCTGCAGTAAAGACAGAACAAAAGGACGGAAGTCTAAAAGACCGAGAATGAAAGAACTGAGGGCACAAGAATCCCGTCCCAACTGCGATCGGGCACTTCGATCCGTCAGTAAAAATTAAAGAGTGATCACGGAATAGAGAAAGTTTATTGTATTATTAAATTCCAACCTGACGATATGAGAGCGAGAGGATTTAAGGAATCATGGCATGAAGATGATATTTGGTGGCTTTAACAATTTGGAATAGACGTAAGAAAAAAATGGAAGTTTGTGATGAGGAATGACAAAAGGGGAAAATTTAGAAAGGCGAAACGATATATGAGATAGTATAGGAATTTTATTGGAGGAAAAAAGCCAGTGACGAAGGATAAAAGAATAAGAGGTACTGATATTTCACGAGGAAGTGGAAAAACGTTTAATGAGAAAGCGATAACCCAAATAAGATCTTCGGATGAACAGAGGACAGATATTGGATTCAGATAGAATGGCTGGGATAGGAGATGACCTCAGAGCTCCGAGACAAAGCCGAAGGTAACTGTTTTGGAGACGATCTGTTGCCATATAAGAAGCTGCAATAATCCAATCTAGAGCGTATGAGAGATTTATACAACATTATTAACACAGAAGGATCGCCTCCCCATCTCGTAGGTGAGAGAGCTTTAAGAAGGTTTAAGACTTTAAGCGAGGAAGCATATAAACGGCTGATATGATCATGGAAAGACAGACGAGGGGATAAAGTAATACCCAGATAACGAAAAGAATTGACTATTGGAATGGAATGACTTTTTAGATTTATTTCAAATGAGCCCGGGTTGTAAGGTCGAAGGGTGAAGATTACAGCTGCTGATTTTGGAGCGGAAATGAAGAGATTAATGTTAGAAAGGGCCTCTTCTAGAGTACTTAAGGAGTTGTTTAGTTCCTCATTGGTAACTAGAAGATTACGGGAAGAGGAGTAAACAAGGATATCATCTGCAAAAAATAAAGTTTTGGATTTTAAGGAGAGAAAACCAATTTTGGAAACATATAAATTAAATAAAGTAGGGCTAAGGCAAGAACCTTGCGGAAGGCCCTGGAAGACCTTCCTCGAGGCGAAAAAGGAAGAAGCAGAAAGGAGGAGAGTTCTACTTTGAAAAAGATTGATAATTAGGAAGGATATGGATGCAGGGATATTTAAAGACATCATAACGTTTTTGAGCGTGGGAAGATGTACGCTTTCGTATGCACTGGCTACATCAATAAAAGTTGCAATTGTGAATTCTTTGGAAATAAATGATTTGTAAATGTCAGCAAGGAAAAGACTGATACAATCCGGAGGGCCTAAGCCAGGACGAAAACCAAACTGGTTGTCTGGAAGCAAGTTATTGTGTTCCAGCCACCAGACCAGCCGTTTGTTAAGCATGCTCTCAAAGAGTTTTCTTAGGCAAGAAGCTAAAGAAATGGGCCGAAAGACAGAGGAATTATTCTTGGGAATTGGTATAACAACGAAGGTGTTCCATGAATCAGGAATAGAACCAGATTGCAGGAAGGAATTATAAATGATTAAAAGAATTTGGAGAGACTTTACAGATAGGTTTTTGAGGATGGAGTAAGAAATTTTATCATGGCCCGGACAGGAGTTGGAGGAGTTTTTCAGGGAAGAAAGAAGTTCAGAGAGGGAAAAGTTAGAGGAAAGGAAATGAGGTGATAATTGGTAAGGAGGAATTAAAGAATCCACTTCATCATAGTTAGGGACATAATCAGGAGCTATGGAGTCAAAGAAAGAAGAAAGAGTATCCTTAGGAAGACTGGAGCTAGACGGGCGTTCGGAAATAGAATTTCTAAAAGCTTTAGCCAACTTCCACACTTTGGAAATAGGAGTGAATCGAGAAAAGGAAGAGCAAAAGGATTTCCAAGCATTTTTCTTGGCGTTTTTGAGAATATATCTGGCTCTAGCGTTCGAACTCTTGTAAGTCAAGAAATTATTAAAAGTAGGTTGAAAGCGGAATGATTTAAAGTTAGACAAACTTTGATTGACAGAAGCTGTGCAGTCCCCATTCCACCACAATGATGAAGCCCTTAAAGAATGACTTTTCCGGGATTGAGGATAGAGTGGGGAAGACAGTGTTAGAGCAGAGGAGATGGAATTAGTAAAGGATGAATATTGTGAAATAGCATCGTTTTCTACTTGTATTGCAGGAAGGTCTGAGTCCACAATAAACCGAAATCTATTCCAATCAGTTTTATACAGGTTTCAATCAGCATAATGCAAAGGCGTAAATGAAGTAGGCAGATGATATAGTCGCATATACTTCTGCCGCTTTGAGTAGTGTTGTAGCAATAAAAAAAAAACTCAGCATTCACTTAATAAATCAGAGTATTTATTGAATAACGCAAAAAACCTGCACAGTTTCTGCGAGAAAAATTGTTTTTCTCCTTTAATTAAAATAAACAACAAATCCATGCAATTCCACAAAACAAGTTTTTTTTTTTTGATTTTTTTATTTGTGCAATTCCAATTTTCCAATTCTTCGGCAAATATCTCGGATAGTTGTTTTTGATTTAAAAATGAGTAGGGCCGAAAAAAAAAAGTGAAAAAGGATTAAAGGTAGTTTTGTCGCATCATCTTTGCTTAATAATTTATCGCGGTGTGATCACAACTGGATGATGTTGGCCCGTTCATCAATTTTAATAGAACTAATAGCAAAAAAATTTAAAATAAACCATTAAGATGATGCCTAGGTGTCGTCATGATGTCCATCTCTGTTTACTGCATACTGTCGGAAGAGCGGCAAAATCGTCTGAAAATTTACGTCCACAATATACGGCAGACGAGCTTTTCATTGCAATCAAAGAACAGAGATTTTTTTGTCCCATTATGAAACTAATTCATATAAGCATATTTTACGTCAGTAAATTACAGCAGTAAATTGTTCTCGACAGTTTTCATATTTGAATACTACGTCACATCGTAAGCTTGATCAATTTCAGATGGATTAGAAGGAGTTATGAATTCCGAAGAAACGAAATTAACTGATAAGGAGCTAAATAATATTCAATTTGATAAGATAGTTTTCAATTTAAAAATTACAAAATAGATATTCGGCAGCGTTTTATTATGTGAACAAGATTATATTTAAAGTTTATATAGCACCATACATCATCATTATGTGATGGAGTTGTAGGCAATTTCTTGGAGTACGTATTAGCAAAGGAAAACATAAAAAACTGTTAATTCTTTTGGACCGTCAAGGAGTACTAATGAAGTGATGTCAAAGTAAAACAAATCACTGTTTATGCACTTACATAAGGCTTTTTAACGCAAGTGCATGTGTACAGTGATTTGTTTTACTTTGCCATTTTACTGATAGTCCGAGCAAAATAGACAAAAAACATGCTCGTTTGGTGAAATTCCTATAAGCTGGACTTCTTGGGCTTAAAATTTAGCTAAAAATCAGTGGAATGCAACCCTAAATTTGTGGGTATGTGAAAGGTGCGGGACCATTGTTTCTATCGAGTTTAAAAAAAAAAAAAAAGAAAAATGTTTTTTTTTTTTTTAGTTTTTTACGATTATCTCGGTAAATACGCCTCAAATCGACATGAGGTATACCCGTCGATTTTGTTCCCGAGTAAATTTTACACAAGGATAGGATATTTTAAAAATTCGCAAAAATTATTTAACATTGCAAAATTAGCGATGAAAATAAAAACAGGCAAAAAGGTCAAATTGTTTCCATTTCGCCAATTTTCCTCAAAACTCAATGAAACTTTCTGAAAATGTAGCTCTTGGGGTGCTTAAAATAGGTAGCTCACGACGCGCTGACTCTGTACATGCTTTATTCGACCACCCGTTGTCCGAATCGACTCAAAAAAATTTCCACATTTAGAGAAATTGCTCCAGTTTGCAACCAAACAAAGATCGCGTTTTCTATTTACGTGTAGCGTTTTTGAACAAAAAAAAAAAAAGGAAATCGCACAAGCTTCAACTCTTTTTCTTAAGTATTTTGCGAGCTATTTTGAGGAGAAAACCTTATTTATAGTTTGTTATTACTATTTTTTAATAGGTAAAAATGGAAATTCAAAAAAAGGATAATTTATTCACCAATACTGTGAAGTAAAAGAGGAAGGAAAATACAATATTTTTACAATTCTCAAATGTAAACCCAACTTTTTATAAAACTAAAATTTTTTTTCTTTTTTTTTGGGCTCGTCAAGCAAGAACCTTTATCCAGAAACAAAAGGTAAGGAAAGAAGTCGGTTATATTTTGATCCGATCAGAGATTTTATCTAAAAAGGAACAAATAGCAGGAATAATTAGTGGGGGAGGAAAGGACAGGATATAGGAAGCACAATAAGGAGTAGGAAGTCCAAGCTTCAGCAAATAAGAATACAAGGCAGAACGCTCCACGGAGAGAGATGAACACTGGAACAACACATGACCGGCGTCGCAAATAGCTGCACCATCCGGATGGAGAGGACAGTGTGGAGAATAAATCAAGGAAAAACGAAATTTAGATAATGGCAGCAAAGAATGGCCAAAGCGCATACGAACAATGAAAACAACATCAGAATGTCGAAGAAGAGCGGGTGCAAAAGAAACCGTGAATATGCAGGAAGAGTAGGCTGAACAGACAGATGAAATGAATAATTATTAGAAAAGGAGGAAGCGTAAATATCCGATGCCGTGATCTGATATGAAAGCTTTTACAAATTGATAGCAGGTTATCGGATGGAATTTTTAAAAGTGGCTAGGTACTCATAGAAAATCAATATTGATTGAATAGAGATAGGAAAGATTGTGAATGAGTAAACGTATACGCAGGACAACAAAGTCACACGAATGATCAGGAAGGGGAGAGAATATGCCCTGAAGGGCGCTTAAAGAGTCAGAGATAATAAAAAATTTAGAGGAAAAATAATTCGGGGAAATGGAAATAATAGACCGTAAAATAATCAATAATTCGTTTATGAATATGGAACAGAAATAAGGAAGTCGAAAAGATTCTGATAGGTTAAAATCAGGAAGGATGAAGGAAGCACCAATACCATCAGGCCCCCTTGAACCATCCGTGTAAATGGTAACATGAGAGGGAAATAGGGAATTGATATACCTGTTTAATTACGGCTTGGGGGATATTTTTAGCAAATGAGGGAAAGATAAATACTTTAGGAGGATGATAGATATCAGTGAAGTCGAAGGAAAAATAAGGGAGATTATTGAAAGAGATAATATACAGCCAAAATGAACCGGGACGATGTGAAATAAATGCCACAATAGAGGTTTTTCTGAGAGTGAAGCGCCAACTGTTATAAATCGAAATGAAAGACTGAACAAGAGTAGAGGATGCGAGAGGAAGACGTTTAACAAGGAAACGATAGCCTAAATAAGATCTGCGAACAGATAGGGGTGACGAATTGGATTCAGCAAGAATAGCAGGGGTTGGAGAGGATTTAAGAGCGCCAAGACAGAGACGAAGGCGTGAATTTTGAATTACATCTAGTTTGCAAAGACGGGCCTTGGACGCACTACCATAAATAAAAGAACAATAATTAAATTTCGGAACGGATAATAGATTTGTAAAAAGAAATAAGAATAGTGGGATCGCCACTCCATTTAGTTTGCGACAGAACTTTCAGCAAGTTTAACCTTTTAATAGTGGAAGCAGAAAGATATTTTATGTGTTCGGAGAAGGACAGACGACTATCAAGAAAGACACCGAGATAACAATAGCAATTAACACGAGAAAGCGATACATCGTTTAAGGATAGGTTGACCAAAGCAGGGTTCTTTAAACTGTGCGTTTTAACTCTATATTTAATCGACTTGGCGCAACATTATGCAAAAAATTAAAAACTGCATTTTTTCGGAAAACTTTCAATTTATAGGTTTAACTTTCAGCTTTTTATAGGAAAATATTCAAATGATATTGTAAGTTAATAACTAATATGTCGGATCAATTTTAAATTATCCGGTGGCGATCGGGAATAACATTTTATGGCGCAGTTTTGCGGACAAATTCTATCAGTAGATTTGAGCAATATTTTCATTGGTGCAAAATATATTTACGATAACTACGCAAATAAAACAATAAATATTTTCCTTTTTTTTTTTTCTTGCGTGTGCGTGTTTCTTTTAGTTCTATCGTTTTTTTTTTTGTTCTATTAATATTCCTCCCGCTTCTTTTCTTTTTTTTTTTTTTTATTTTACTTACACTTCATTTACTGCTTTTAATAGCGTCTTTCGAAGCGTATAAAACTGCCATAACCGGTTAATTCTTGATTAACGCAGAATTTTTTTATTATTAATTTTTTTTTTTTTTGGTTTAAATTTTACGCCTATTATAAATAGGTATGCACAGTGTGCGATATTTGTTAAAAATAATAAAGCCAGCAGAAATTTTGAGTCGTATTTTCAATGAAACAGGAAAAACTTCGTTGATATTACTGATGACCTGAACGAAAATTAATTTAATTCTACGTCTTTATTAATCTCATTGACGTCTTCGTGATATAATGCACATTTAATCTTTAAACAGCTTTTAAATGTATTAAATTTGTTGCGAATAAGATAATATTTGTGTGTCTAAAAACGAAAAGCTATCTAACAAAATCAGTTTTTAAACCGAGTCGAAAATTTTTGAATTGGTATAAAAGTTGTCTACTACTAAACTACTCGACGATTGCATAAGGAACGCGCAATTTAAAAAATTATTTCAGTTTCTTAAAAAATCAGGTTCCGTAAAAATAATTAATATATTGTGTAACGTCTTTTACTTCCCCGTACTTGGAAAAAAATTATATCATTTTTTAATTTTCATATTAACTTTTAAAAAAAAATAAAATTGAAAATAAGTAAAAAAATATTTGTGGTTAAGTTTAATTGCTTTTTTTTTTTTTTTTTTTTTTTTTTTGTTTCGCGGCAAAATGATCGACCAACTATAGATAAACGTAATGGATGACTGGACGACTTATCCGCGCCTATTTTTTCTCTTCGTCTAAATTATCTTTTCGATATTCACCGCGATTGATTTAAGTCACCTTCATTAAGTTCATATTTTTCGTCTAATAATTTCACAAAGGATTTCAACGATGTTCGTTAAAAAAATAAACTTTAGCGTTTGCTGAAATTCACAAAAAGAAAAAAAGACCTCGAACGAGAATTCATAGCCGACGATGCCGTTCAGAAACTTATCGCATAAATCGCGAAAAATAAAGGTCAAATTAAAAGGAACTTGTAGTAATAAAGTTTTACGAGCGAAAGAGGATAGCGTACTATTTCGGCACCTTTACAGTTCCCAAGTTGCACACTAATACGGTTTGCAACTCGATCGAATATTCGAAAATTTCCGCTTTTGCTAACGATATCGATAACTAAAAACTACGATATTAAAAAAGCATAAGAGGCGATGTAGAAGGAGTTGTTAAACTATGCTACGCTTCGAGCACATGGTAAAGTGTTCCCGATAAACGATAAAAGCGGGCAAAGTTATGCTACGTATAGGGAGATATGTATACATATATCTGAAATTACCGCGACATGTCCAAACTATGGCCATTATCAAAACATATTTTACTGCATAAATATCAACGTGCAACTTAAGAAATTACGGAAACTTTTAAATATCTTGCCGGCTAAAATTGACAATACTCTTAATAAACGTAAGCAGGAGCAATTGTAAAAAAATTGAAGATCGATTTTAATGTAGAATAGGAGTTCAGGTGCGCAAGACGTCGAAAACTTAAAAGTTAAAAAGGTTCGTCAAAGAAAGTTATGAAATATACAAATAAATTGGCGCGGAGAAAGGAATGAACTTTTTGAGATAAATTCGGTACTATTACGAAATATTGGAAGGCGTTAGATTCAGTAATATTGCGACGGAAGGCCGGAAATAGAGCAGCATCATAATGGAACCCCTAATAAACTGTAAGGTGAAATAATGAACGCTTGTAAACGCGACCAAACGACGTGAGCAGAAATATTTTGACAGGAAGTCGAATTTTTCTACTGAATTCTTGTGTGAAAGAAAATATCTCAAACAAAAGTCTCGAACAAAATTTAAAAAAAAAAACGCGTATAGTATATATGTAATCGCCGATAGTAAGTAGTGATGGGTAAAAAGTTCTTTGGTATGTCACGTTACAAGTTCTTAATGATCAGGAATGTAACAGGAACTTTGTTGCAAAGTTACAAACTGTTACAAAAAGAGTAACTTATGTAATTAAAATAGAAATGAATTTAAATATATTATAAAACATAATTATAAAAAAAACACAATCGAAACAGAGATTAATAAAATAATAATGTTTAGAAGATAAAACAACTTAGGGGGTAAAATTATTACAGTTTATGTCGCTATTCACTATTCCAATTTCAATAGGTTAGAATTATAATCGTTTTTGTATATGACTTCGCAGTCGTACTCCACATTTATAAAAGTATTTAGAACTGAAAAACAAAATCAGTCACAACAACGTTTTCGCTGCTTAAATGCACAGTTTAAGTGCTAACTTTGGTACCGAAATATTTATTGTTGTTAGTTGATAGTTTCATATCTAAAATATCTCGAAAAACAGCGAAATGTATGGCAAATAGACATTAAAGAAAAATAAAGTAGGTCTGGGGAATTTATAAGCGCATGAAAAAAAGTAAACAAATCGGTATGCTTTTCAATGAAATCGCTGTTAAAATTTTTGATGATAGTGTAAAATTCCAGAGTTGCTAATTGCCGCGACACCAGCTATCACCATAGTATATTATTATGTGCGATCATCATCACCTAAATTAAATAACGTCGTTTCCAGCTGATAATAACGCACATACACACAACGACAATTTGGCCAGTATGGATATAGAAACACATTATATAGGCTATTCAATTATTGTAACTATATTTGTAACTGAAGAACTTTGTTCCCAGCTGGTTGTTACAGCAGAATATAATGTTGTTTTATTCATCATCTGATCGTTCTACGTATGTATTACCGTGTA
The DNA here is from genome assembly GCA_039619475.1 of Icerya purchasi. Lineage (NCBI taxonomy): Eukaryota > Metazoa > Arthropoda > Insecta > Hemiptera > Monophlebidae > Icerya > Icerya purchasi. Next base: position 260,758,030 of record CM077116.1, on the reverse strand, counting down.
ATGAGCTAGTGAGTTGTGACCAATAACAGAGCAAGCAGTGTGAGAAATACAATGAAGATAAAATGTGTTATTACGATTCCCCCCGATTACCTTCTAATATTATTGCATAGTTCATCGTTTCTTTCGTTCATTCGGTTCCAAGACACTAGAGTTACATAGTTACAGTCAGTTCTTTTATAGTTACAATGGTTTATTTCTCATTTCGGGGACACAAACGTGACCGCAGTAACGAAGTAACGCAAATACGCTATCGATCGGAATGGAACGAACTATTTCAGAGCTGAAACTAGTTTCCAGTTACGTTACTCGTTACCTTGCACATCACACTAATCGTAAGTGAACTGAAGCTCAGAATGCGTGAATAGAGTGATTCGAATGCGCTCATTCCTTCTACATAATTCGACACCGCAATGGTTAATGTACATAAAAATGATATCAGGCGAGCCTTTGACAACTGCAGATGGTCTGAAATGGTTGGTATGATGATAAGAAACAATTTCAATTCGTATACAATCAGTCTAATTGTTAATTACTTTACTGACAGAGTTGCGGGTCTAGAGAGTTAGGCTTCTCGTCTCTCTCTATGAAGGCCACATGTGGTGTATTCCCTAAGCATCTATCCTAGGTTCAATTCTATGGAATTTGCTATACTCTGTAGCTCACCGCAGAGTTGAAGATTTTTGTAAATCCATTAATAATAAATGTGTCTTAAGTTCTTATGCCGACGATCTTTGTTCAGTCTTTGCCGCCTGTCGAAACTACCTATTCAAACAATTTGAAATTGTTTCGAAACTTTTATAGTCTTTTTATCCGTTCTTCATTGTTGCTACAAACTACTTCACATACAACTTGGTCGGTGACGGGACCATGTTTTTCATCTCGTCCCCTTCCGATAATGTAAGTACATCTTGCAGGGAATTATCGCACACACACCACGTTTATTTCGTTTTATTTAAACTACAGATTCATTTACACCTATCATTCTTTTTAGGTACACGAATTTCCTGTACTTCGAACACACAGATTATAATAAATATATTTCCCCATCCATAACTTTGTAATTGGGGTCTAAGGGAGAAAAAAGTGTACATAAAAATATGCGACAGTAAGATATAATATTGAGTTAATAAGTTACGTCAATGATATACGGCTTACAACAGGTACATTAGTAGAAACAGATAAACAGATAAACAGTAAAATAAGTAAAATAAACAAGGAACTCAAAAAACTTTTTTGGGGGGGGGGGGGGTCTATAAGGACATTGGCCCAAGAACAAACGAAAAAAGACGCAACAGACTCAGATCTTTACATGATTAGAGATAGCCGACAAAAAGGAATCAAAAGCCTGGACAACTGAAGGAGAAGGAAGGGAGAGAATGAACGAAGCACTGTATGGAGTGGGAATACCAATTTGTAAAAGGAAGGAGTAGAAAACAGCTTGATCGGTTACACGAGATGAACACCCGAACATTATGTGATCGGGATCACGCACAAATTGTATATTGGAGGGGTGCAATAGACAAAAAGGAGACGAGACAAGAGAGTAACGGAAAAGCGAGAAAGGAAGCAAACTGTGCCCAAAGCGCAGGCCGAAAATCGCAGAGATGTTGGAACGACGCATGGAAGGAAAGTCAAGAAACCATGGGAAACGAGGAAGGGAAGGCTGAATAGACAAAAAAAAGGGAATCCGGGTTGGAGAAAGAGGAGACATAAGAGTCAAATCATAGATTGGAATGAGCAGCTGCAGACAGAAGGGTAATATTGGAAGAAGAGAAAACAGGAAGAAACTTACCGGAAGAGGAAGATAACCGAGCGAATGAGTCAACTAACTCATTACCCTTAATGCCGGCATGACCCGGTATCCAAAAGAAGTCCGTTTGGACTAAGTGGGAAAGGAAGAGATCATGAATCAAGGAGCGAATGAGACGAATACCGTAATCGGTTGAGTGAGGAGGGAGAGGAGATGCGATAATCTACAGCACGCTTTGAGCATCCGACAGGATAAGGATATTTCGAGAGACAAGAGAGGACCTGATAAAAAGAAGAGCACGCAGAATAGCAGAGGACTCCGCATAGAAGATAGAGCAAAAGGGGGGAAGTTTAAAGGACCCGACATAATTTAGGGAAGGACAGAAAAAAAGTTGCACCAACACCATTGGGTCCCTTGAAGCCGTCGGTGAAAATCAAAAAATGGTTAGGGAAAGAAGAGTTTAAATTCAGTAAAAATTCTGATAGAACAACATTATGAATGACAGATTTGGGAGGAATCGGAGAATAAGAGCAGTTAATGAGATGAAGAAAAGATGAAAAATTGAAGGAGAAATATGGGAGTTTATCATGGATATACGGAAAAAACTGAACAAGACAGGCAGTGATAAGAGATAGAATGGGAGTTTTGTTGACAGATAAATGACAGCTACTAAGAAGAAATAAGAGGAGAAGAGGAAATCGGCAACCGTTTGATGAGGAAATGATAACCCAACGAAGAAAAAGAAGAGGAATGTGAGATTCCGCGTGCAGAGCTGGGACAGGAGTAGACTTTCGGAATCCAAGGCAGAGGCGGAGAAAAACCTTGGGATGGGTTTTGAATAAATGAAAAACAAGCACAATCCTAATCATAAGGAAACATAGAAAAGGGGAAATTAAATATAGAAACTAAACTTAGACTTCATAATATAGGCTGAAAATAAATAAGGAAATTATTTCGAACTGTACGTTAACGAGAATCTAAATGTTAGCAATTGACAGGACATAACAACAAAAATTAGGAAATGTTACGCGAAATTAATAGCCTGGCATGAGAATAATTTTAAATTAGAATTTAATAAGAGAAAAATGCTGTATATTTTCAGGCAACCGGAGTATTACTCTCATACATACCTTAGGTCGTGGCGGAAAAGAAACATAACACAAAGAAAAATTCTATTAAACATTATATCGCTGCCTATGGAACCGTTTCTTATACATTTCCTTGTATTATTTCAGGTACATATAATGCCGGCAGACATGCACTTAAATGTGAATTAAACTGGCAAGAAGCATTGAGCGCGGAAAAATTTGGAGTTAAAAATTTTGTACAATGTGAACGTATAGATCAATGACAACAAAAATATGAATTATAGCAAACAAAGAAATGGGAAATTTACAATAAGAAAAGTTGTAGTGGTGTGTAACCGTGTTGCAGTTCGAAATGGTCAAACCCGACTTGAAATTGATTAAATGATCTCGCCGTTTTTATTGTATTTCGAACTTCCTCAAGCCATACTATGGGGGGAGTTGCACAAAAAATAAATAGTCTTGGTAAGCACTAAATTATACCTGTAAGATGCTCCTCCGAAAAATTCTTACAAGGATAACAGGTGTAAATTATTACAGAATTTTTTGTGAAAACTTTTACAGCAATCATTTGAAGATTAATTTGAAGATGAATTTTTTGTAAATGAAATATCTGATCGAATGGCTAATATAACTCCACCTTCACTAGAAGCTGGCGGGAGGTTTGGTCCAGTCGAACACGTTTATAGGATGGTAAGGAGTTTTGAATCGATTTCATGTGTGCGTCTTGAAGGTAAATTATTGCAAGTATATATTGAGAGATAAGAAGTTTGAGGTGTTCGGAGCGGAGGAAAAGTCCATTACAATTCAAAAGAAATAATTTTTGATTCATGATTTTGTTTATTAAATTTAGAGGTAAATTTCAGCGAATCGAAGATTGGGCGTTTAACTGATCTTCGAGGAGAGGTCGAATAATTCGAGTGAAAGTTATTTTTTTCATCTTCGAGCTTTGTAAAAACTATAAACACGAAAGCTATGAAGGCCAGATGTAAACTTTTTCGCAATAGTTGTGGCTTCACTGTGTTATCTTTACACATACCTACGAAAATATTGAAATTGTCCAGAGACAAGGTATATTTGTCTGGGGAGATTCAGGTACACATCATTTCGGAGAGAAGCGGAAGTTTCCTTTATTGATATTAGAGTATCTCGACTTGCGATTAAAACGGGGATCTCTTCTAGTTTCATTTTCTTGACCTGTCGTGTGTATCTGTTATTACTTTTTTCGACAGTTCCTGTTGATTTGTAGCACATGACGAGAAACTACTAGTAGTAGTTGAAGAGCGTTTTGATCTTGGTCGCTTTTGAAGAGTCATTTCGAACTTCACTGAGAGAAATTAATTTTGGTTACCGTTAGCAGATTTTTGTAGAATGGGGGGAAAGAAATTTTTTTGTTGTACCGTTTTTTCGACAGCGTTATCGATACTCCTCGGTATATTCACTCTCTCTTCGTCAATTTCATTATTAGGGTTCTGACAGACCTCAGCTCGATGATTTTTATGATAATGAAAAATTCGATATATTTTTTTTGGTCGTTATATTTGATAAGGAAAATGAACCAAGTATCAATTGTCTTCGTAAACTTCTGTATTTGTTAAAACGATAATTTGATCATTCGGATTTAACCGTAGAAATGTTCAGTTTTGGAATTTTTTTTTTATATACTTCTCGACAGTTTCTCAATCGGAATGGTTGGATTTTCGTGAGAAAACACAGTTTTTTGCGTTGGGTTGGATAGCCTTTGCATATTTGATTAAATTTGATTCAATAGAAAAACCTCCACGTTTCTCAATGAATTAATCTACCAGTTCTGGAGTCTTCAGCTGTAGTTCGATTTTCGCTTACTTTGACAGCGGTAATGATATTTGCGGCCCTTTTACCCTGAGTCTATAACTGCGATAAGATAATATCATGTATTTTATAATCAAGAATGCAACTGCAAACCAATCTGGGTTTATCGGCAGGATGGGTGAAGTAGGTTAATAGGGTAATTTGAGTTTTTGTAACGTGCGTAGATTAGTTATCAATAGACATGTTGGTTGAATAAGGGTCGTCATGTTGTCATTGTTCGATGGTCTACGCGCGTCGATTTAATAGATAAGAAATACCCGACTGCGATGAGTGATAATTTTTTTAGATTCAAAAGATAACAATAAAAAAATTAAAATTAACATTTATCGACGTTGATTGCCATTGTTTCTCCATCCTTGGTATAGCGTTCTTTGCCAGATTCCATTCCTTGTAACTCTTAATTGCTTCTATTTACACGTGTTGATGGGTAATCGTCTGTTGCTGACAAGCCCAGGGAAAAACCCAAACAAGAAAAAAAAAAAAACAAAAAAACTAACACACGCACAAACTGTTTCTAGCAACACGTGAAGAACGGCAAATCAAGCACGCGAGAACACACGGCTTACCTATATCGCTGCACAAAATGTTCTGTTTGCGAATATATATTTTAAAAGGATATATTATAAGAACATATATATATATATATATATATATAGAGCAGAAGCAAGAACGCGGATGATTACCAGCTGTGTATCTGATTCAAATTAATCCTATAAAAAAAAAAAAAGCTTTCACTAAAAAGTTCACGCTAAGGGAAAAACCCGAGAGATAAATAGGAATTTTTTTACCGTCGAATCTTATATTTGTATTTAATCTTTTTTTTTTTTTTTTGAATTCCAACAATGGGTTTGTAGCCCGAGCAATGGGAAGAAGGAGAAAATAACGTTATATTCTTAAACGTTTGAGGATAGAGAATAAAAATAATTCAAGGGCAGGAATAGTGGAAGCAGAAGGAAATGAGAGAATGTAAGAAAGACTAATAAGGGAAGTAGGAATACCGAGTTTTAATAGAAAAAAAGTAGAAGGACGATAATTCATTAGGAAAGGCCGAATATGCAAAAAAACATGATATCAAGGTTACAAAGGAGCAGAAATGGATGAAAACCGTGAAAATGATGCGAGAAGGAGATTGCGGTTAAAGCGAGGTAGCAGAGATTTTAGAGCCTTTAAGAGAGGGCAAGTATCAAGAAAACTATGAGAAAGAAGGAAGAGATGGCTGTAGTATTTAATCTTGAGAAATTAAAAATGAGATCTTATAAGTATTTCGAAAAATTTGCGAAAAATTAATACACCTGCATAAAAAATCAAACAAGTTCATTAAGACGAATTATTTATAAAATATAAAAATCGCAATGGTTTCTTTTTTAGCGACAGAAGAAATTGCATTACAGTGTTACGATACGATTTTTCCTCCATTCGTCTTAACCGAATTTGAAATATTTACTGTCTCACACTTTTTTCTTTATCTTTCTAACTTTATTTTCCTGCGAGGCCTTTCAGATGATTCATATCTCACCGCAACGATATCCCTTGGACACGCTGATAATTATTTCGTTATAAAACTTATACGTCGTCGCGATAGCCTAGTTACTAGAGCGCTTGACTTCCGACATGGCGGTCACGGGTTCGATCCCGAGCGACGACGAACTTATTACAAGAATTAAATAAATAAATAAATAATCGCTAGTAATCACACGTGCAAGGCAATAGCAAACCACCACGTTCAACATCATATGCGCGCTAGGTCAGTACACAGCAGACCGACACGGGACTGCACTTTTGTAAAACGATGTAAATCAAACGATTACTATCAGTTCCGAATGTAGTCTTGCGTGTGTGTACACCTGCGTTGCATATTATAATAATTGCTTAGTATACAACCTATATCTGTACATCTAAAAATGTGAGAATAGGTTGTCCAGCAACCGAATGGTTGAGGATTAATGATAATACTTATACATGAGTGTACACTTCAGTTGGCTACTTCGTTCTTAAAGAAATATATAATAATTTGCGGTTACCTACAGTTCTATATATTTCATAAACCCCTTTGGCGCGCAAGAATGACGTTGTATGGTTCTTCTTCAATATTCTCAGCAGATAGTTCCATGAAACTATGTAGCTCGTTACGATCGTGAAGATACCATTGAAATTGATGAGATAGACCGTAATGTTTCCCTATCATTGCTATTAGATAATTTAATCGATAAGCATTTCTTTTAAATGAACAGTTTCTCAAAAATCTGAGAAAACTCGGATTACCATCCGAAAAGTTACTGCTCGAGAGTCCAGAGATTACGGCTGATTTGTATTAATTCGAATGCACGAACAGCCAAAGCGACGCCGAAACTTCTTTTTAACGAATTATTGAATTTCTAGCGGCATTTTAATTAACGAAAGGAATTACTGCACTTACAGCTTTTCATATTACCGGGGCTCCCTTTTTCGGTAACGTACGTAGCCTATTTCACTTAATAAAGATTTACGACTTGAACTGTATCCCACGAGAATAACTGGAAAATAGAATTCCAATGTGAGACGGTTATTTCGCGACATTGTCAGAATTATCAGAGATCGGTTTGGCAATAAGTGTCGTAAAATATTTCGACAGCCGCCGCATATAATATTCACATTTACTGTCGCGTTTGTCGCTTTTCACTTTCGTCTCTTCCTGTTTCTCTAATCGTTCTTTTGCTATGATCTGCCTCGTCTTACTATTTGCATCTTAGTATTTCCGGCTTCCCGCCTTGCTCCGTTCTCATTTTGTTTCCTCGATTTCCTGATTACATTAACATAAATATGCTGCTACGTTGGTAGCATCTTTTTCGAATATTTCTCCATTTTCCCAGAACATTCATCTTTTTTTACTTCTTTCCCATTAATTTGGTTGCGGCCATTCTCCCGACTATATATAGGGTAGGCCAAAAGTACATCCCGAATTTCAAATGCTCGTCAAAATCATACACTGTAAGTTAGCATGGCGATTGCCACGCCATCTGGCGCTAAATAATATGCCGTTTAATATAAATATAGTTGGTTAGTAGTCATGATGTCGTGGACGCGTAAACAACGCTCTTTCGTTGTCGAGTACTTTGTGAAAAACGGTGAAAGTGTAATCGCGGTACAACGCGCGTTTAAAAAACAATTTGATTTAAAACGTCATGACAATCCCGCCGACCGTAAAAGTATCCTCAAATGGGTAAAAAACTTCCGAGAATACGGTAGTGTGGTGGCGGTCAACCATCAAGGTCGCCGTCGATCGTCTAGAACCCCGACAAACATCGAAAAAGTGCGCGTAGCATTGTCGCGAAGTCCGCGAAGTCCGCGCAGATCCGTTCGTCGCCAGGCTTCCGCCTTGAAAATTCCCCGTACTTCACTCAGAAGAATAATTCGAAACGACCTCAATATGCACCTATACAAGATACAACTAACCCAAGAAGAATTGATACCAACAGATAAGCCAAGAAGGTTAGAATTTTGTAATAAATTTTTGGATATGCTGGAGGAAGAAGACGTCGATTTGGATTATGTTTTTTTTAGCGACGAGGCGCATTTCGATTTAAATGGTAACGGTAATAAACAAAACATGCGGTATTATGCTACTGAGAACCCTCGAATCGTTCACCCGGTACCCTTGCACTCCCCTCGCATCACGGTATGGTGCGCAGTCAGTGCGAAAGCGATAATCGGTCCCTACTTCTTCGAGGAGGAGGACGGAGCGAATGTTACTGTGAACGGCGACCGCTACATCCAAATGTTAAACGAGTTTTTTCTACCGGAGCTCAGACGGAAGAGGATTGCATTATCTAAAACGTGGTTTCAACAAGACGGGGCCACACCACATATTCGTAACGATGTTTTGCGGTTATTAAGAGAGAAGTTTCAGGACCGCTTGATTTCGCGAAACTGTGAGCTGTTTTGGCCGCCGCGCAGTCCGGATTTAACACCGACAGATTTTTACCTATGGGGGGCTACTTGAAAAGCAAGGTGTACGAGGGTAAACCAGCAACAACCGACGAGATGAAATTGGCCATTCAGAAGGAGAATTACGGCGATTAAAAAACCAACTCTTAAAAAAGTAATGCATAATTTTGAGGAAAGATTGCAACAATGTAAAAATCAAAATGGTGACTATTCATACGGAGTATTGTTCAAAACTAATTCCAACGTTTGTTTCATTTCCGTAAGTATATTGGTCTTTATTTGACGAGCATTTAAAATTCGGGATGTTCTTTTGGCCCACCCTATATATATATCATATTCTTTTTCATTTCTTCCCTTTCGGGTTGTTTCTGTTTTAGTTGCTTGATGATGTTTAATTTCCCGTTTTCGATTTCTTAGAACCCACGCCTTCGCTACCAAAAAAAAAACACGACAAACATATAAGGTCGATGGGGATAGTGTTGTTGGCCTTATTCGGATATTTCTCGCTTAGAAATCGATTATTTTCCGTAAAATAATCAGAATTCTAATTGAACTTTTTACGTTCGCAGACAAAATATGTACTTAGTTATTCAAAACTTGCAGGAATACTATTTTTCTGTTTTTTTTTTTTTTTTGTTTAGACCTCCACTACGCATCCGTATTTTACGGCTTTAGTAGAGTATACGTGTGTGTTTTATGGATTTTTCTGAAACCCTCGATTCCGTCCGGCAGAAGAAATTACGGTTTAAGAATGTGTAGGATAAACATCTTATTTATTTAATTAAACAAAATTATATGAAAATGGTTCCGCTAAAGGGTTAATTACTCAAAATTCAAATTAGTAATTTACTCGAGACTGCCTTACGTCACGCCTACTGTATTCAGTATTTACATAGAACACACAATTATGTAACTCCGTTTTTATTTATTTTTTTGTTGGCCCGGTATTTAAACCATGTGACCACTTTCAACGCAAATGCACTCTAAACTAAAACTCACCCTTATTTCAAACATATGAAATAAACTAGAATAAAAATAATAAATAAATATGGAAATAAAATAAAATAATAATGAATAAATATATAAAATAAAAAAAAAAAAAAAAAAGGCAACTCTAAACGACTGCCACCTAAAGCACAATGTTGCAAGTGACTATAAACCAGAATGAAGCAACTAAAACTTGGTCCCCACAAAAAACAAATACTCGATAATATAAAGAGAAAAAACCGACAAGGACATCAAGTACGTGGAAATAATATTACCTCTGCGTATATCAAGTAATTCATCAACAAAATAACAACAAATGTCCTTCGAGTAAAACTAATCGTGACTGCTGCAAATCAAATTTGACGATTGACTTTGAAAATTCTGCGAAACTCCTATGGATATATATCCTGTACGAAGACGACAGATCAAGGTAAAAAATTTCCTAGTTAGCCGGTACATGATAATGTGGTATTATGGTGGTCTTGACAGATGGTCGGACTATGTTACAGTATCATCTACTTTGGTTTGATATTTATCAGATTTTGTCGATGGTCTTTAATAGTTTCCCGAAATAAATCAGTAGAAGGGATGAAAGGATATGGGATGCCTCCGGAAGCAGCTTCCTTGGCTGATATAGATCGACATTATCTCTATTCCACCGTGACTCCAAATCCAACAAAATTTCAAATTCATTCCTTTATTAATTATCTTTATCGCTGATACATAGGCTCTCACATTGTAAACTAGGTATTTATTTTTCGACATTAAGTGAAATTGTTAAATTGTACGTGGTTTTTCGACGACGGGATTTCAGTAGAAGGTAGATATTAACAAAAATGTCCCGATGTTATTGTTAAGCAAAAAGGAAAAGTAGAATTTAGGAAAAGATTAGAAAATCATAGGAGAAATTACGGACTCTTCATAAACCGGAATAAAACTAACGTCGTGATAGTGGAACACGATGATACTAAGCGCGAAAAAGTTGCTGGGGTTTCGATGCGGACGATAATAACGGAAACTGCCTATTAGAGACACGTGACTGGTAGATTAACACTGTGCAAAGTGTAGTCATCGGACTGGCAAAGATTCGGAAAGGCAAAAAACTTCGCCATTAAACATGAAAGCGAATAGCCTAATCTTTCCGGTGGCCGCGCATACCCGAAATCTAGGTGTCCCTTACAGGTGCGCATCACACACCGGAATAGACAGTTTCGAAAACTGATCTCGCACAACATTAAGTCATGGATCGAAGGACAAATGTGTCTGCACATCTGTAATAAATTAAACATTCAGACGCTCTATGTGATAAGCGGTTTTTAAGATTTTTCGGGCGTCATGTGTTTCGTGAGAAAATTCACGGAAAGAGAACACCGAAACTTTCTAACGGGACTCGGCCTACTTCAGGCATTACTGGCAGTCGAAAAGATGCATGATCAACATGCTATTTCGCAACATTGTCGTAGTGTCCTTTTGCGGGGATAAAGGAGAAAGAGGAATTATCGTTTAGAATTTTTCCAACTCATGTTGCTAACTTTCGATGTTTAAGCGGCCCTTGAACATTTTCTATTCTCCATTTACAACGTAGCCCTTTTATTTAAAGTGCAACATTGTTTCTTTTTTTTAAGATTAGTAACTTTTATACATAAATCGTAGAAGAATTCTGAAACCCAAAAATTTCTCTAAATGAGCAATGATCTAAATTTTTAAGTATTTTTGTGAAACGTCAAAGTACGCGTAGCTCCGTAAAAGTACGAGACGCAGAAAGCTGAAATTTGCTAGGTCCGGAAAATCGGTGAAATATAGTAAATGTAAAGCCCAAAAATGAATTCCCAACATTTTTCAAGTGTTTTTTTTAAAAATTAAATGTGATTAAAATTTGACGTGTCAAACTGTCCTCGCATGGGGTGGGGGTGGGGAATTGTGATGACTAAAATGTTATAAAAATACAACGGGATTTTAACGGACTGCGTAAATTGTCAAGTTTCAAAGTGTTCTTTTAACGATTAAACTGCGCGGCGTAGTATTCATTTAGGAGAAAAACTTTTTGAAATTTGGAATTTTTAAGTTTTATTATTGTAAAAATTAAAATACATAGCTAACACTTAAATTTCCCCTTCGACGTTGTAATAGTGTAAAGTCGGAACTATTCCATTTTAATAACCTAAATAAATAGTCTCCGGAATAGCATCATTTTTAGGTACTTTGAAAATATGTGATTTCGAGTTTTAATTTTAAATCGAAATCAGCTTCTCCAACGGATTAAAAGAAACCCGTGCACGTGATTTAACAAAGAAAGAGTCCATTTTTTTTTAAAAATTAACATATACATTTTCTTTTTTAACCCGAAATAATGATCGTTCAGTCTGAATACTCGGGGTGAGTCTGTGTTAGAGATAATAATTCCACCGTATTCCTATTTAACTAAAATTACAGCAAAATAAAACGCATTCGACCTATATTTAATATTATTGAAAACTTCTAAAGTACAACTGTCTACTTGAATGATTGTTTCCCTCGATTAGGGATGCCCATTTAACGCATCTATATGAATAATAACCGAATGCGAGCTTATTATTAAGCGTTTAGGGAATTAAGATTGTACTTGTATATAATTATAACCGTGTAAATCTTGTTCTTTCAAAGCTATAGAAAAAAGAAAAAAAAAACAAAAAAAAACAGTACAATAATAATACGAAGATAACATTAAAGTTTACAAAACAATGAAAAATACGATAGAAAAATTACCGAGGAATATAAAAATGCATTTTAATATTCTAAACGAATCAAACGGCTTTTAAATAGTTAAACTTGTACTATCAGGTACTTCTCACCCATTATAAATGTACAACATGTGTATCTGTCAGACATATTTCAGTTGGTAGAGCCGTATCAAACCAATTTTTACATAAATCTGTTAAAACACGGAATTGTCGATCTTCTTAATTAGTCAAACGGTCCGGACAATGAACACTCTTTCGTTAAAGTGGGGTAGAAGTATTGAATTTTACGCGAGATATTTTATTTTATAAAAAAAAAAAAAAAAAAAAAGATACCTTTTCAAGCCAGTTATGTTATTTTATTTAGAAGATTTTTAACGGGGAAACCCTACGATCTCCTCTGATTGGTGTTTACGGATTTTATTAAGGTTTCCTGTTATTTAATGTAATGCGAGTACTATTAAAATGTCGAATACACAAGTGAAATAATATACTTTTATTCGTATTTCAACACGCTGGTGGTAAATAGGAAAAAAAAAAATGCAAAAACAAGTCATAGAAAATTGAAACGTAATTTTTTCGAGAATAAGAAATCTTAATACGAATATATCAGTCCGTGTATTTTCCTATCGATATATTATGCGGTGCGTTAATTTAATATTGTCTGTATCGGTTAAACGTTGAATTTTACTTCTAGGAAAATTTTATTCGCCGCTATGAGAGGAAATCCAAAAAAAAAAAAGCTACCTCAATTTGCGTTTACATTTACCTCGGGGCTTATAAAATGGATCGCTGATAGAACGATAGTTTTCGAGAGAAAATTACTATCGATAGGGTGGGAAAAAAAATTACTGACACGTTTTAAAAAAAATAATATGAGATTTTATTGTTATGTAGATATATACATTTATATATATATATATATATATATATATATATATCGATATATTTTACAGATAAATTAGTTTCTCTCCTCTACTCTGGTAGCAATCGATAAACTAAATTTTTAATAATTTTTTGACTTTCAACATTAGTTGTTAACGTTAAAATTAATTATCTAATAATTTATTTTGCTCGCTTCAATACGGGAGCTATTCCGTATATTTAATTTCAGTTAGTGTTTTTAAAAAAAGTTGTTTGCGCATTTATATTCATTTTATCTTTGTGTACGATCTTCTGAAAACAAATACGAGAGTTTTCTGTTAATTAGTGACGTAAAGGGGAAAATCCAGAAAATCAGAAATTTTCCATTTTTCTATCCCCTGCAATTATTATTTTTGACATTTATTAACCAAGCTTACATTTACACATTCCGATGTTTTCACGCTGCATGAATATCCTTTCAGATCCGGAATTTTAGATAAAAGTTTTGTATATTCAAAAATAATCAGATTTTAATGTTACACCTAAACACCGATTTCTCTTCAATAACAACGGTGAAGTTCCGGGGGTACTTGAAGAAATAACGAAACACGGATGATATATGAAATTAACACAATCTGTTTTTTATTTTAAACTTATTGTCCCGTTTACTCACTAAGATGTGTACACTTTTGGAGAGACAGTGTGCATTTATATCAGATTATTTTTGAAAAGTCTCGATGATGATGTTACACATAACTTTTGACTTGCATGTTGTAAAACCTTCTTTCATTTTTTTTTTTTGCTGTTACTTTCGCACTAGCAGAGAGCAAATGTCCACTATCGGTTAGTTACTGTCTCAGAAGTATTAAACATTCGTACCACCGTGAACAGTTCTGCATTGAGTTAGATCGATGTAGCTGAAAAATGTCCGTACACTTTGTATTGACAAATACTCATTGAACGAACGTACATACACCGTATTGTGGCAACGAATAATAAAATAGCGAAAAGTGACTTTGTTCGTTCGGTGTAATTTTCGCCTTTTCTTCGTTTCCGCATTACCTGCGCGGATGTACTGATGTATGAACACAGGACAGCGTGATTGATTGTTGCGAATGCACGCTCATTTCATCAACGATACACTTATTTTTGTTCCACATACGCAACATTCTTCGTTATCAAGCTCGGCCCGCCTATTTACTTCCCTGCGGCACTTTGAACGCGCGAATGAACGTTTTTGAATAAAGAGCGCGTTTTTCTCGCCCACTTATGTATGCTGACGACGAATGGAAAAAACATTTTGCGCGTTCGGCGCATGCTGTTTCTGAGTATTTTGTCGTGCACGTTTTGTTTGCTTCAGTACGTTCGCGACCTTTAAAACGACTTTTTCATTTTCTTATTTCTGTTCTATAGACTGCGCCAGTAGTCTCATTCCTTTTTAGTAATGTAATTCTCAGTCAAAACGGAGATAAAACGTCAAACCATTTATAAGATTTAGATATATATATATATATATATATATATATATGCCGGTGTGAAGTGGGGTAAGAAAAAAATAGTATTGATCGATGCTTTGTTTTCTTTTTTTTTGTTTAATCCTCTGAGCTACAGTCTGCCGTATTTAACTGCTGCGATTATAACGACATACTGAGCATGGCTTGCGACTATATTACTTTAACTATTTTGCTTATTTTAAGAAAATTAATGATTGAGTTTATTGCTGTTTGGGTGTTTGATAGCACATATCGGGGAGTATTTTATGCAGTAAGAGCGTCCCCGTGTTGATACGAATAGTGCGCATTCTATTAATATGTGCTGAACGGTTGAGGTGAAACATCCCATACAGAAAGGACACTGCGTTAGAGAAAATTACCCATTTAGATTATGGTGGTGCGGGATTGCGCTATGACTTGTTCGCAGTCAACTGATTACACTGAAGTCTCTGCGAGAATAATCCACTGAGGGCCACCATGGCTCGGTCGTTGACTTTACTTGTGACAGAAAAATCTGACAATCGGTCCATTGTTCCTTCCGTTCTTGTTTGCTTTCCGCTAAAAAGAATTGTGCTTAGCGTGAATATCTGTTCTGCGGAGCTCGTAGTGTCGACTATACCATTATTTTCGCCTGTTCATTCTTTGCTATTCCCGGGATGACCGGGAACCCACATAAACGTTACCGGGCTTTCAAACTTCTGTATTTTGAGTAGTTATTATATTTATTGTTTTACTGCTGGATTCTAGTGCTACCAGAGAGTCTGTAATTATTAATGTCTTTTTGTCAAGCTTACACGAAGAAATATAATGTGGCCCGTATAGGATGATGACATACATTTCTGCGTCCAGAACTGTGCAGCCATCACTGAGTTCGAACGAATACGCTTTATCTGATACTACAAACGCGCATGCTGTTGGCGATGTGATTGTGGGGGGGGGTTATTTCTAGCACCATCGGTGTACACTATGACGTCGTCGATGTATTTATTCATTGTATTTTTAGCTATTTTGATAACGTCAGGTTATAGCTGTTGGAAATTGTTTTTAAGTGATACGTCTGTTTTTATTATTAGCAACTCCCATGGGGAGAATGATGTGAGGTTTTCGTTTATAGGGATTATTGAGTTTACGTTATTTAAATTTAATAAGTCGAGGATCTCGGGCTCGGGATCATTTGAAAAATTTGGTGCGCATGAGAAACTAATAACAGAGCCAAAGGAGTATGGGTTAAGGACAGCAGCATCGTCTATGGTACTTTCTATAGTATGACAACGGCGGGTACCTCAACAAATAGCGCATGCTGGATGCAGGGCTAGTTCGGTGAGTTCCTAGTATCGAATGAAGGGCAGAATTATGCATTACATCTAATGAATTTATTAAGGAATGACATGCTTGAGAGTAGGCTGGGCACCCGTACGGGATTTTAGATAAGATGACGGATTTATATACTGGTAGAAGGAGCTTGGGGTGTATATTATATTTGGGATTTGATAAAATTTAAAGTATGAAACAAAGGTAAATTTTTGAAACGCCGAAATTACCCTTAATAGGAAATAGGGAGGTGTAAAAGTTTATGGATGATTCGTTTTTGCATTTATTAAGAAGCCGAAACAAATTTGAGAAGTGTCCTTTTGTTCGTATGTTCTCGTGTAATTCGGCCTCCTTCTCTGTTGGCTTAAAATTTTTACATAGACTTTTTTTGCCCCTTTTGTTGAAAGTATAATAATTTGTGAACATACTTAGAACACAATTTTTATATATATATATATATATATATATATACAAACTGGGCCGTTGTGCCCCTTGACCGATCTTGCTTACATTTTTTTTTTTTTTTTTAATAATTTGCGGGTCCACAAGGCACTAGCCCGTCTGTGGGTTCCCAACATAATTATATCATTTATTTGTACAATATAACATCATCTAAAATAATATTTCCTATTAAAATACCTTAATATGATAACTTACATATTACAATAATACAATATAATTTTAAAACAACTACCACTCTCTCATTAGCAGCTTAAAACTGGAGATAGTAACGAGTCTCATGTCAACGTATTCAATAATATCTCTTTCTCTTCTATACTTTGTATAAAATTAAATCGGTCCATATGAATATAATAACATAATCACAGAAATCCTATAAACTATAACAAACGTTACATAAAATTGGACAGTGAGGTAGCCTAAGAATTACGTAGTAATTTATATATACACTAAGTCACAAAAGTCTTTACACACCTACTAAATTTTTGTTTTCTTGCGATTATCGCGAGATGTTTTTAAGTTAGAAAACTGGAAAAAACTGTAATAGCTTCTTAGAACTAGGAACAATACGGAGCATAATATTCGAACAAGAAAAAATCTAAATTGAAAGAACACTAAAAATAGAAGGAAAAAATAAGTCACAAAAGTCGTTACACAACAGCAAGTTGAAATTGGCCTTTCCTAATAATTAGACAATCTACCGCGATAAAAACGTTATCGGCAGTAGCTCCGGCTACTACGTAACCGCTTCCGCGTTTTCGACTTACTGCAACGAGTTGAATAATCCACTTTTAATTACTTGTAAACTTTCGTGACAAGCTGTATGACAATCGCTGAGTGTAAAATGCGTAAAGAAACTTCTTCCGATGTCCGTCAATTGATAAATTTTCATGCTGCACGTGGAATGTCCTATACAAAAATTGCGTATTTACTCGCCATTAAACAGGAGTGTGTACGGTCGCAAAGATTGAACAACGCCGCTTTAAAATCGAAGATCGACTTGAAAATTTGAACCGGATTGGTCGTCCAAGGATCGTTACCCCGCATGAATCGCGGCCTATTATTCGAAAAATAAAAGTGAACCCGAAACTCAGCGCGCCTAAATTAACGTCCGAATACTGTGCAGAAACCAAAACGCATTGTAGCGCTGAAACCATTCGTCGTGTCATCAGAAAAGAAGGATATAATGGCCGAGTCGCTCGAAAAAAACCCATTAATCAACGATCGTGATCGGAAAACTCGACTGAATTTTGTTCTCGAGAATGTTTGGAAGCCCGAATCGTATTCGAGTGACGTAATATTTTGCGCTCCGATGGTAAAGTTATGGCGTGGAAGAGAATTAAAACCGAAAAATGTGAAACCAAAGGTCAAACACGGAGGCGTCAGCGTTATGGTAGGGGGTTGTATTCCAGCGGAGGGAGGGGGAATTAGTCTTCATTGACTCGATTATAAATGCCAATATGTATGTTAACCTTTTAAAGGAAAACTTACTAAAAAGTACCGCGAAACTGTGGACTTCACGATCGTTTAAATTTTATCAGGACAACGATCCTAAGCATAAATCACGTATAGTACAAGAATGGCTTCTCTATCGATGCCCCAAAGTCCTTAAAACCCCCGCCCAATCGTCAGACCTAGACCCTATAGAGAATGTATGAGACGAGTTGGATCGCCGGATTCGCCAAACGCAAATCACCTTCAAAGCTGAGTTACGACAACGATTGCAAGCGGAATGGAGTAATCGGACGGCCGAAGACACCAGTAAGATAATTTTAAACAAGTCGCATCGATTACAATGTGTAATCGATGCAAATGGAAATGTTACGAATTATTAAGTTACCAAATTTTTTCAGTTTTTATTGATCTCAGAGGCATGCATTGTTATTTTTTTATCTGGCTGTGTAAAGACTTTTGCGATGTAATTTTTTGTTCAATTTTCAGTTTTATCACTCCAGTTCTTTCAATTTAGTTTTTTTCTTGTTCAAATATTATGTTCCTTGTTTTTCCTTATTATTAGAAGGTAATATACTTTTCTCCATTTTTCTATATTTATTGAATCTCACAATAACTGCAGGAATACAAAAATTTCGTAGGTGTGTAAAGACTTTTGTGACTCAGTGTGTATATATACATGTATATATCTCTTTCTTTCTCTCCTCAACCTAATGGTTGGTGGGTACTACCTATTCGTACATCTCAGCTGTACAGACACAGGCACAGTGCACTAGGCAATTATTATATGCAACGCAGGTGTACACACGCAAGACTACATTCGGAACTGATAGTAATCGTTTGATTTATCGATGTACAAGTGCAGTCCCGTGTGGGTCTGCTGTGTACTGATCTAGCGCGCATATGACGTTGTACGTGGTGGTTTGCCATTGCCTTCCACGTGGTTATTAACGATTATTTATTTAATTCTTGTAATAAGTTCGTCGTCGCTCGGGATCGAACCCGTGACCTCCATATCGGAAGTCAAGCGCTCTATATACTATATATGTATATGTATATTCTATGCTTTGCACTTTGTTGGATTCTTGGATGATGATAGTCTTCTGTTATTGTTTTAAAAAAGTCGGTTTGAATTATTTCATTTCTTAATTTACCGTTTGAGTAATTTTCGTAATTCCACCCGTTGGCAACGCTTACAATTCGCGGATTTCAATAACAGATTTCACGAAACACTTTTGTTACATAAAAACCATTACATCTAATCGATACAGAAACGCTATATGATATTCTACATTACACCGACGTAAAAATGTACAGTAGTTACCAATTATGTATGTATGTATATTTGAATAATCAACATTAAATGTATTTTACAATGTAGAATTGAATTTATTTATGTTTGAAGTGGTCTATGTGCTGTAGTAGTGCAAGTAGCGAAATTATAATTAGATTTACACGAGCCGAATTATGGTAATTAATTATGTAATGGAATAATATGTTTTGCTTTTTTTGAAAATTTTGCACCAACAGTTTAGTTCATGTTTACAATTTTATATTGAGTTCAGTAACAATAACAATAATAATAATAATAATAATAATAATAATAATAATGAGACAGCCTGAAAAATGTAAATTTTGTTTAGTTAATTAAGGTGGTATGTGCCAAATGTACCAAAAAAGTTCGATGAATTCTGGATGCGAAAAGTTGATCAGTTTGTTGAAAAATTTCAAAAAGTTGTATATTATTAATGTCAATCAAGCCGCTAGAAATCGTGACTGGAATTTTAAAAATCACAAAAAAAAAAAGAAAGAAAACAAAAACAAATTGTAACGGGGAGCACTGTAAGGAAAAAACACGAGTTGTTTATTTGCGAGTGTTACGTTTTCGGGAATCTTGATTGCTAGTGCTTAATTTTAAATTCTGAATTTTCTCCCTGTTTTGTATAATAGATTTTCCTTCTAAAGTCTTCTATTTTTTTAAAAATATATCGACTACCGATAAATTTGAGTGCAGGATCTTAAGCAGTGTGTGTGTGTGTCTTTTACGTGTCTTATTCGGCAAATTCGTAATATTTTCTTTTAATAATAATAAAAAAGAGAGAGAGAGAGAGAGAGAGAAAAAGATCAGACGCACATGGTTTAATATCGGAGCAGTTGAAAGTTTAAAAAAACATTTATCATAACGCGTGCGCGTGTAGACGACTGATATCGGCTTACTGATATTTGATGATTAAATATTTATTTGTATTGCGCACGAGCGACCAGCAGGCGATGGTGAAATTGCCATTACGGCGGCTAGTGTGGCACGCCAATTGATCGGCCCAGTTCATAAAAATTCATGGCCCGTTCTCGTTCATTCGACCAAGCTTCCATCAGTGAGTCGGCGTTCGAGGAAAATAGCGCTTTCGGTTTTTGAGTGACACAAACGGTGGCCCGAGTCAAACTAACCGGACCTAGAGAACGGGCGTCGCCGGAAAAATATATTGCATCTAGTTCGCAGTTCATTATCGAATATAGATGAGCAGCGCTGCAGCAGCGGTGATCGCAGTCGATGGCGACTCGACCGATATGTACCGGACCGTGGCTCGTTGCATAATTTATTTCCTAGAAAATTCTCTCTCGGTTACATTCCTTTCGCATTGCTCCGAAGCAAGTGCTGCCGACAGACAGACTAAGTATAATTCGAGCACGTATCTCGAAAGAATTTAATTAATAATTTAGAGTGTTTTTTATTTTTACCCGCCAAGGTCGCCCTTCTATAGGTTATTTATATTTTTAATAAAAGTCGCCTTTATCGAGTGCGGTCTGACATTTTCCCGTGCTTGTTCGATATTTCATTTGACCAAGAGTACACGGAATTCTTCATTTCGCCTACTTTTAACTGAGACGTTTATTTAGAAACGCGACAGGTTGCCCCCTCCCCCCCCCCCGTTTGACGAGATTATCTTTTACAGTCGAAAATTAAATAATTAAAACTAAGCGCAATGAGAGGATGTCGCAAACGAAAATGACAATAAAACGATTAAAATTTACGAATTTTATAAATGGCATTTTAAGTGCGACATTTACGTGAATTATTTAAAAAACGTCATTATTCCGAGTACAAGGCTCACCCAGAAACTATGCTTCTCAGCTCTCTCGTGCTAGCGTAATAACGTGAACGAAAATTAAGTCTGAAACTTGCACGTGACTCGATTTTTAAGCGATTCCTCGTGTTTTTCGCCGGCTATTATATATATATATATATATATATATATATATATATATATATATATATATGTTTATTTATTTATTTCTAATTGGAGAGGAAATAAAGCATTTGGTTTGACTGCAGGGGCCAGAAAGAATTTCGTTTCGAACGCGACTCACCAAGTCTGGGGCGCCACAGTGCTTTATCAAATTTGAACGGCTCATATTACGACACCACTTTCGAACCGGTTGAATGAACATAACATTAAAGTAAAGTAGGTCCCATATCCTTGACAGGGCGTTGCGAGATTGTCAAGTTAAGTTTTCGATAATGGTACTAAGCCCAACGACACTAATGAGAGTAGGGGGGTCAGTTTCTTTCTACTTCGGATCCGCCTTTACTTTCCCAGATTTCTCTGGTACCCATTTCTATTTCAGATTAGGTATAAACCTGGAAGCGATTCGGATCCGGATCGAGACAGGTCTCGAACCCGTGTCTCCTCTGATTTAGTAGCCATAAGCATCTTAAAACCACTAGGCTACCACGTTGCACGGACATGACACATTACTGCTTTATAAAACGAGTTGACGATGAATTTCACCCCGAAGAAATACTTAAAAAAAATAGGAATATCAGATTCGTCGGAGTTACTACTCATTTCAAAAGGCGTATTAGCAACTAATACTGACCAAACTGGTCTCTCGTTCTGAAAATAAAATTACATAGTAGCTGCAAAGCGAAAACCGCTCTTATCGTCATTGTGTTACTTTGCGGGCGACCAAAGAACAACCAACGCCGCCGTACTAGTGTTACACACAAACGAACTGAAGAAATACGCAAAATCCAAAATAATATCTGATTGGGAGATTCAGTGGAACAACAGCTCTTCGAACAAACTACTGACAATTAAACGGACGAGATTACTGACTGGACTTACGTTATAGGTAAAGCTGCATCAAACCGGGATATCGAATCAACCTTGAACAGAATCTATCTAGGTCATACTCTAACCACCCATGCATACCTGCTGGACCACCAGGAGCCTCCACAGCCTGCACTCAATGCAATTTCCAGATCACAGTCAAACACATCATCACTGAATGTCCCATCTACAGTGCCGAACGTCAACGATCCACACTTACAGACGATCACTTCGCGAATTTAAACACGAATAACTTATACAGACTAATTAAATTTATAAATATTACAAACCTTAAAATAATGTAAATAACCTCATCCGAGGTGATAGCCCCCTCCCTGGCAATATGTACCTCGTTAATAATAAAATAAATAAATAAATAAATTCAAATTAATCGATAACCACGAACAATATTGAAAAACCGATTGCGGTCTGATAAACAGCCGCCACAGTGTAAGCGGAGCTATTTTTAAGCTGGTTTTAAACGGTTTTTAAGCCGTTTTCAACGTGACGGTAACCGATGTTATCCGAAAATTTTCGAAAGTGTACAATATTGGGCTCTAGATATTATTCATACGAGTAGTAAAGCGTAATAAAGAATTTTATTAATTTCATTTTGAGTTGCGCAATCTGTGTAACCGGAACACCATTTACGACGACGGAAGAATGATTAATCTATCGTTTCAATAAATGTCCATCAGTTGTCGCGAAATTTTTAGGCATTTACTCGATTTAAAAATAATTGTACGCGATTTTCTAAATTGAAATCGTCTCGGGCAACGTCAGTTGCGAATAGTTTCGCGTTAAATTCTCGCTGCAGAGACGGAAAATGAAGCTAAACGGAAACTTCCTGAAATCTATATTTACGCTTTAATTTAAAGCTATTACAATTACCTTTTATCCCACGCATCGCACACATCGGGTCTGCGAATTAATTCACACAAAAAAATAACAATTTGTCACTAATGCGTGCCGTCGATGAAAATTCGGTACACCTTTGTTTCTTTCTTTTAGATGGATGTAATCGAGCGGAAGCAAACACGTTTTTCATTTAAACCCCCCAGCATATTCACGGCATTCGTTTCAAAGAGTTGCTTATTAATTCTCAAAGATTCACAACATCTTGGCCGGATCCCGGCTAAGTATTACGATGAACGTTTCGATATTTCGATGGTTATTTTTCGAATCTCTTATTAGTTCTTTCGAAACTTCATTAGTCTGCACAAGCGTATGCGCAGTATAAAATGTTCACTATAGCGACCACGGCTGCACGTCTTTCCGTTGAAGAGCCATCTCATCTTAAATCTCGCGTGCGAGCGGCTTGCTGCTAGTTCTGGCCCGTCTCGTAAGAAATCGTTGATAATCGAATCCTCCCCGCGTGCGCGCATCTATAGTACGAGTAACACTTTTGAACAGAATGTACAACGGTTGATCTGAAGTATTGAAATCTTTGCGCAAACATAACCAGTAAAATGTCGAACCATTGCGCCCAGTTGTGTCTACGTAGCAAATGTGTGAGTTTAACTTCTCTAGCACCATCGTTTCGCAGTTAGACACGATTGCTGAGAAAATTAGCCAGCTGGAGAAATTCCTTAAAGTCTCGCGCAATTATTATTCGTGTTTCGTGATGACGAAGAGGAGCTGTTTCAACCGGTTTTCTGAAAATGGGGTTTTAGAAATTTTCCTATCGCCGAAACGCGGACGGATGAAGACTCGATCACGGAATTAATGCCTGGACAATTTTACTGACCCGCTACCTAATAGTATTTCTCTTTGGCCTTTATGCTTCAGGTGCAAAACCCCCGTGTCAGTGAACCTGAATGGCACGTCCTTATACAATGCGCACACACATGGTCGCCTACATTCGGCTAAAGTTGTTCTTGCAGAGGTACACGGGGTATCTTGATTTTGCCGTGAGCTTTTCGGCGTGTGCGTGACATTCTACACTTTTCGGTAAGTGAGAAATTAATTCGCGCAGTACTCTGAACGAAACGAAAAGTAGTTCTAGACACGGAATAAGGAGCGGAGTTACTCGAAAGTTGTCTCAAGTCGCCATGAGCTGTTGCGGTCTTTAACGCTTTAGCGCGACGTAGCGAATGTTTTCGAACGCGGTAACGTGGCCGTGGGTTTATTAATTAGGTTCACACGTTTGCAGCGCTGCTCCAGATTCCTCGGTGATGCGCGGTTTCCACATGTTAATCGAGGGCGAAACAAACTGTTTTTCGGCTGTCGTTTAGTTCGATGTTCGACCAGAGCGATAAATAACCGGGTACCGCAAAAATTCTTTTGTCCTCCTCTGAAGTCACGAAACGTGAACGATAGCCACCAAAACTTTTGCCGACAAACATTAAAAAAAAAAAAAAAACGGAAAAGAATCGCTTGCGTTTTGTGCACAACTGCGAATTGCCGATATGTTCCTTCGTAAGTCGAATTCGCTGCTACCAGGGAGTGTTCCGCAGTAAAAAAAAAAAAAGACCGCCCTGAGTAGAATGAAGCTACCCTTCCGGAAGCCATCCGGAATGAAGTTCGTTCATTTGTAGTAGCGTGAGGATCACTCTAAATACTTCCGGTGAAAACAGATCTTATTCCGGGTTTAACGGTCTTTCTAATTCGCTCCCCATTTGTAACTGTCCGCTCCATTTTTCGTTTTCCTTCTTTTTTTTTTACGAGCCGATTGTCACGCATGTTACTTTGACTTCTTTGAGTGTCTTCAATTTAACGTCAGTCAGTTAAATCGTAGAAGCGAATTCAGTTAATGATCGGGAAAGATTTTTTATTCCGCTCTTGCACCGATGACGTCGCTGCAGTTCAACAATGAGCAGAAAAAAAAAAAAAACGGGAAAAAACACAATTTTTCGGGAAAAACAAACGAACCGAAATTGTTCTTTCCAAGTTAAATCGAATATCATCGAAAACTGTCTATTAGAAATGAGAAGCGTGGAAATATTTCCTATGGTCGTTTTTCATGGGCTATTTCGACACATAAAATCATTTCAATTAATGGCGATTTTATGTCTTTTTTATCTACGCATTTCCTCTGAATTTGGCGAGGAAGTGCATTTTCCAGAATACGGTCGATAGCGCGCAATTACCTGCAGCATTAATATATTTTGAAATATTACCCTGGTTCGATCGTATTTTGTCACTTTGTCAAAAAATACTTTCGCCAAGAAAGAAATCGCCGCGGTACAATACGGCACAAACGTTAGACGGCGAACAATTTCAATGGGGTGTGATTTGTTGTGAATATTTTTAGTAGCCGACGATCTGTGATTTTCAAAGCGCCGCCGAATATTTTTGTCAGAGTTCTTATCTGTTATTGTTTGCGTACTTATTTGAGAAATCGGCAAAAATGTTCTACACTTTTTGAAACTGTAAACCACCACTAAAAACTGGAATTATCTTTAAAAAAAAGAAAAAAAAAAAGATGGCAGGCTATATAATTAACGGGAAATCCGTTCGGTATCAATCGAATCAAATTCGAAAAATACGAGTATCAGCTACGACGAAACTATGTTAAGTGTTATACGGAAAATTAAGAAATGCGTTCTGGTATATTTTCATTTAACTCGCTCTTATTACTCACCTGGTTAAAATTTCGCTTCGAATGCACCATAGTATACGTCTAATTTGTGGCGCTTGAAGACTTTTTCGAGTCACCAAATTTACGTGGATATTTTCACGTCACGAATCATTATACCGAGAAAGTACCGGGTTTTATTAGCCTGTTTTTCGTGCAAACTATAATATTAACGAGTCCTCGTTCGCCGACAAAGGTGTTGATGCTGATATACCGCTGCTGTAGAATTCTCAATGAGCTTCGGACAACTTGTCGGCGATAAATAGTCCTGCCGTCTTGTTCAGTCGAAAGAAGAAATTCGGAAACGAAATAAAAAACACCGATGTAGGACGAAAGACGTGAATAAGTTTCTGCAAGATGACTAACTTCCGATCGTATTATGGGATTCGTTCTCATTCAACAGTCAAAACGAAAAATTAAATGTTTCATTTCGAGTTCAATATTAATGTTTTCTACTAGGAAAAAGTTTACCGATGAATATGCACTTGTAGATTGTGTTTATAATTTATATAGCGGACAAAAAGTGGTTGTTAAAACCGATGGCATCGAGTCGGAAAAAACAGAGATAAGTAAAGGAGTGAGGCAGGGATGTTTGCTGTCACCATGAAACGTTCAACGGATTTAAACAGGGGATTAAAATTGGAGGCAAAAGATTGCATGTAATTAAATTCGCCGATGACCAAGTATTACTTGCAGGCAGTTCCAAAACACTTGCAGAAATGATTAGGAAATTAGATGTAGTAATGGAAAAATACGGTATGAAAATTAACACTAGGAAAACAAAAGTGATGGCAATTGGCAAGGCCTGTCCGCAAATAAAGATAAAACTGACAGACGACATAATAGAACAGGTAAAATCATTCAGATATTTAGGACAGTACATAACACATAACATGGATTGTTCTCAGGAGATTAACAATCGCATAGCAATGGGTAAAAAAGCTTTCAGCGACAAATACACACTTCTTACGCAGAAAACAATGTCCGTCAGCGTACGCAAAAACATGGTTAAAATTTTGGTATGGTCAGTGGCGCTTTACGGTGCGGAATCATGGGTAATGAAAACGAGAGATCGCGATAAATTAGAAGCATTTGAAATGTGGTGTTGGCGGCGCCTTCAGAAAATTAGTTGGGTCGAGAAAATAAATAACAAAGTAGTACTAGAAAGATTAAAGGAAAAAAGAAGTATACTGCAAAATATCCGCAAGAGGCGACTTAAGCGGCTAGGTCATGCATTCCGTCAGAACCAAAATATCCTGAAGGATATTATTGAAGGCAAGATAATGGGGAAAAAGCCACGCGGCAGACCAAGAATAACACTCATTGACACAGTGCTAAAAGAAAGTGGAATAACGACCTATCCGGAATTAAAGAAGAAAGCTTGTGACAGGCTTGGATGGAAGCAGTTGATACATGGGGCGAACCAGCCGACAGGCTGATACACTGATGATGATGATGAGATTGTGTGCGGGTCTCACGCCGGTTTCAAAATTTGAGAACAAATTCCTTCGTAATTTTTTCCTTATTTCCGCTACGATAAGACTGCGTGAAATTTAGTTTGCATACTTTGACTGCTAGACTTCGTGATAATGCAATATATATATATATATATATATATATATATATATATATATGTGTGTGTGTATACGTTCGTCATGCTCATTTTGGTAAAAAAAAAAAATCAATTAAAAAAAAACATTACGAAATGTGAACACTTTTCTGTTAGAAATCAATTTTTAAGCGAACTATTTTCTGTTTTATTCCTGACAACATAGTCATACGAAATTTACTCTTTTTTAAGTATTATAGAAAAATTGTCATATAGTGTGAAGTCCGACGAATTGAAAGAAGGAAAGAAAGAGCTTACTCGTATACTCGTGTATTCGGCTAAATTAATTATGAATAATTTCTGCCGAATCTATTGTCAGTAGCGTTAGGATATTTGATCATAGCATTACCGGTTTATTAGTTTTCCAGCATCGCACACCTCGATTGGCAGAATATTCATTCGGCTAGAGTGATTTTTTGAAAAGCAATTACATCGATCCCCTTCATGGATAAAAAACAATTGTTTTTGTTGGTAAAAAATAATGTATTAATAATTCATTTTCATCGGACTCGTTACCGATAAGTGCAGTTTTTTTTCCTCAAAATTACAGCGACCTCACTAATGAGATGCGTTCGTTTGAGTAATTTCTCGAGTATTGTTTTTCGAACAGTTGCACTCATGTTACTAAACTCGTCACCACGTTCTTCGAGAATCATGACGAAGATGGAGCAGTCATCCTACAGTTCCGACTTATGCGGTTAGCAGCTTTTTCTAAATTTGAAAAATGAATTACGCGGGGAGTGTCAGTTTTCGATCAATAAATGGTAAATTTAAAACGATTTTTTCGACCGCACTGCTGAAACTGAAAAACAATAAAAATCGGTCAAATGATTTAATGGTGAAGATTTCTACCTAAGGAAAACCTACTATTATTAATGGCGAGTCTAATGAATGCTAATTGTTAGATACACTATTTTTTTTTGCTCGAGAAAAATTGGTTCTCTATTTATAGCAGGGGTCAGCGTCTTCAAAAAAATACTCTAGCTGAATGAATATTGTGCCAATCGAGGTGTGCGAAATCCTCGTTGGAAAGCTCATAAACCGCATTTTATACGTCTTCATTGTTTCTCAGCAATACTGCTATCCTACACTAACGCTACTGATAACAATTTCCGGGACAACTATATGCGTACAAAGTTGTACAATATGCAAAATGGGAGAAACGATAACGTATAATATTTTAATGTTGTGAAAGATAAACTAAAATTCCACAATTGAAAAAAGGAAATTTAAAGAATCACGGGCAAATTATATTTACAAGTAACATAACAAATTGTACCAATGTGTCGGTTAACGATACCATTGTTCATATGTATCGAACATTCGTGGATCAGTTGCTCAGAATTGTAATCGCTCGTTTTTGTCGCCGTATTAAGTGTAAAATCTTTAAAATAAAGCAACTATAGCTAATAATGCGTATTATCAATTTTTAGACAAAAGAACGCGAACATTTAAAAAACAACAATAATATCCGTTTTGTATGAAGTTTCTTAAAGTTGCAGTTTGAGACAAAATCGGAGCGGAGTAAGTTAATACTGGTCGAACAATATTTTTATAAACAATAAGCCTATTGGAATGCTGAAGTAGGATTCTCGATTAATAATCAGCTACAAGTTTAGATCCATTTGTTTTCACTTCAGCGTGCTTTAAGTCTGTTCATTAAAGGTTAATCTCCTTACTAGAATTACACCTAAATAACATGAACCCTGGTATCTTTAATAATCAGTTCGCCCGGAGAAATCGGATATTTATTAGTAACAAGTACAGCTTCAGTTTTAAGTGGGTTTATTTCAGTTTTCCATTTTTCCAGTAAATTTCAAAACACGAGAATCAAGTTATAATGTATGCGATCTTTTGGAAGCCACCATGATAGTTTTCTAAAATTCTGACAGAAGAGTTGGCTTTAATCAATTATAGAATTTTTATATCTAATCGATCAAAAAACTTCAAATAATTTTCCGTATTACCGCTGAAATAGAAATGATATATATATATATAACTCAGCCATTTTGGCTCCGCAAGGGGCTATGCCCCTTGATTCCTCTTACTTTCATTTCTGTCTCTTTCTCATCTATACTTTGTATAAAATGATCAAAACTTACAACGTAATTCTTATTGGCATCAACACAAAAAAAAAACAACATAATCACAAAAATCCTATCTTAACATTTAACTTTCATTATATAAAATTAAGACATTTTTTGTTACATTTTTCGTTACATTTTCGTTACGTATTTCGTTACATAAAATTGTGACATTTGTAAAATAACAATTATAAAAATTCTATAAAATATAACAAACGTTATATAAAATTTGGACATCTTTTGCGTTACATAAAATTGTTATATTTTTCGGGTTACATAAAATTGGGACATTTTTTCTAATGGGGGGTGGTCTAAGAATTACGTTGTAATTAATATATATATATATATATGTATGTCTGCATGTATATATCTTCTTTTTCATTAAGCAACTCTCTGACGTTAATATCATCTGATGTAAGCCTCATCCAAATTCGATCAACGTTGTCCATCCTGAGCCTTATTCATGTATGGCCGTTTTGATTTATTATATCATATGACCATCTTCTTAGAGATCTTTCTTGTTTCCGTTTTCCTGTGGCCGCCAGTTCAGTATTTATTTTGTCCATCTTCCACCTGTTAGTTTTGCTAGATGTCCTGCTCTGTTGCATTTATTTGTTGCAATTCTGGCTACAATATCTTAAAATCCGGTGTTTTTTCGTATATCAAAATTTGATCAGTAATGCTCGTTCCATTCATCATATATATGTGTATATATGTATGTATATATCACTTTAATTTCGATTTCAGTCCCACTTAAGTTCGCAAAACAAAAAAGCAAAAAAAAAACCAGAATTTTTGATCAGTCGCGGATAACGGAGAAAGCTGATTTTTACTTATGCGGAACCAAAATTTCATCACTCTGTTTTTGATCGGCGAAAGTTCGCGCCGATGTGAAAGCGAAAAGCCAAATTACCAATTTGGAATTGAAAGTCATTTCTTAAGTGTGGACTTTTTTTTCAGAGTGCACACGGCAAAAAAGAAAAAAAAAAAACAAAACAAAAACAAATTTCATTCTAAAGCAGTTTTAAGAAAAATTCAGTCTACTTAAACTCGTTGCGCTTTTCAAGTAGTTATCGATTGAAAGGTATTTGAGACTGGTGGTAACAACTGAGGCCAGTACAACTTCACCGTTTGAACATTGCAGTCAGTAATTCCGTGTTGGTATTCTGAAGCGAGTGTAAAATCAGATTTACCCTTTAGGTACTTTCAACCGTAAACGACATCGGCCGTGAGGTGAAATAATTTCGAGAATTTCGAAAATTCCTAAAATTTGCCGATATAATCATTTCGGACGACGAAACGACGATCTCTGCAATGAAAACTTTGCAATTTTATTTTGGCGAAATATTCGCACTCATTCGGATAGGTACGGTGGCGAAAGGCAGGCTGGCGAATTCAGTATAATGCGCCGAGTTGGCCGAAAGTAATTTCCGGCTCAGAACGGAAAAGAAAACAAAGAGCTAGCGAACAATGATGCGAAAATACTTTGCGGAATTTGGCGGTCATCCGTTTTGCGGTTCTTTAACTGCTACTGATAGGTTCGGCCGCGGTCTAATAGCCGGATGAGTTACTACGGGCTCTATGTACAGAGAAGTTTGTCGACTTTGGCCGGAACAAAGCAACTGGTGAAGGCAAATTTAAATTTCTAATTATCGAAATGGTTACGGTGACGTTTATAGCGTTTCACTTTGCAAAATGCAAACAGTCAAACTTATTTATGCTTCCAGCGAGAGGGCGGCTGTATTTTCACGATTAAATCCATTCTCCCCGACGTCGTATGCAAAGCAGGAAAACTATTCATTCCCGATATTCCGTGGTTCGGGTACAGCTAAAACGGCGCTTTCTCACCTCAACATCTTCGTCGCGTTCTTTATTAATACCTCCACCCGTTTCAAATGCTCTTTACAAAATACCCCCCCCCCATGCGTATACTTGAATGTCGCTGTTTATTCGTTCTTATTCAGATAGTATACCGCGAATTTTCCGTAATTCAACGCAGCCAGCTAAACACCTGTCGTCGAATTGCACGACGACATTCAGGAACAAGAGTTCCATATAGGGTACAGCTCTAAATACTGTCAATAAGTTGTTGCCTCTCAGGTTTATACCTGAAATTGAATATTACTTATGCCAGAGAATTATCTGGATGGAAAGTAAAGGCGGATCTCAAATAGAAAGGAACTGGCCCCCTAGTATTCTCCTTAGATCCATTAGACCTTTAAGTACATTATGAAAAGCTTAACTTCACAATATTCGTTATACCTTATCAAGGATATAATGTGGGACTTACTTTACTTTTACTTTATATCTATATTTATTTTGTTATTATTTGATTTTTCTACGTTAATGTGTGTGGGCTTTTATTCAGAAATTCTTCCATCACTTTATATACTTGAATTACTCTACTGCTTAATAAGTCTAACGTTTTATGAGCGATTATTACCGCTATGTATCGTCTACATACGTTACTATGTTTACTTGTATCGGTGACATAATGCTATAAATCCTTGAAAAAGTTACATTCCACAAGTAAGCTCCGATACAGACTCTTGTAATATTCCTGTGCCTCTAGAGCGTATTTTATAAGAATTTTCTATTTCAATGTGACCGATTATTATTGTCTTTACCTAAATGCTTAAGTAATTGCAAGTAATATGTAACGTTAACAATCTTTGTTTTTATAAGATTTTGTAGTTCGTATCGTGTTAAATACTGTTAATATTTATTTGGCACGGAAAACCGTATTGATCATCGTTAATGTAAAATACGTTTCTCGCGGATTTTTCTGAAGTTGGATAATAGCGATATCGCTCTATAAGAGTTTTAAATTCATTTTTTAGTTTATTTATAATAGTTTCGGTGTTTTTAATATTTTCCGTTCTTTAGGATAATAATTATTCTTAAGTATAATAAATTGATAAACCTATTTAGAATTTAATGTAAAATATTTTAAGCGCATTCCATTTGAAATTCCATCAAATCCAGCGGCTAAATTATTTTTGAGATTTTTAATAATTAACGTTATTCTTTCCTCCGTTACTACTTTGTAACAATGGTACTCTAGAATATATCTAAGTTTGAAAAGATTTGTCTTTCAATATAATTCCATTGCTTACTAGTTCAACTTTTCCTTCATCTGTGGTCACGTAATTATCCAGTTTAGGTATTTCCACGTCTTTTCTTTTTTTATTTATTAAAATTTTATAGTTTAATCCGAAAGCCGTTTATTCACTTCTTCCCATTTTTCATTCTAATATACCGTCCCACCATTTATGATTTCATCAACAGATCCATTCTCATTTGCAGTTCTATAAACAGCCATTTTACTTTCTTTGTTGTCACCATTAACTGTTCTTCAACACACACACACACACACACACACACACACATAGTCTCTTCATTCTTTGTTGGTGCGTTAATTGTTTTTTTCGTGTTGCCAAACAGGTGTTTTGTCAGCTCGAATGACAAATTTTTGGTTACCTCGGATGACGTTTGTTCGATGGTCATTTTAAGCAATTTATCAATTCGTCGTGTGTTCCTGAATTATATTTTGCACCGATTCAACTATTTCTCTTTTCGTAGCTTTGTTAATTCTGCTACGGTTCATTTGGTCGATCAGTTGAATTTCTAACGGAAAGAAATTTGCGAAATTTATATTGCATATTCGGAAACGGTACCAGTAAGCCTGTTTTAATGACTTGACCTTCAATTTTGAATCCTCTCTAAACACTGCCGGAATTGATAAAACAATCTGTGAAATTTTCAGTGAAATCAAATTACACACGTACAAACGTTAAGAAGATTTTCCGATTTCGATTAAATTAATTTCTCATTTCGATAGTACGGCGTATCTAAAAATGCTAATCAGTGGTTACCAATGTCTGAATATTTTCCGAATGTATATTTAATTAAATAATTTTTTTTCGCCCCCCTCTTTCTAATTTAAACGAACATATCCGAACAAAGTCCAATTGAGCACATTGACAAAGTTTTTCATTGTTTCTGAACATTATTAATAGGGTTGGGAAAAAAAAGCACGATCGCTTTGCGAAGAATGACACAGTCAACTGAAACTTCTATAAGAATTGTAGAGGATTATGCGAATATTTCTATAGCGAAGTCTGAAGGACATATATATATATATATATATATATATATATATATATATATATATATATTATATAATGTTGTATACGTTATTTAATATTAAAAATTTACGGAAAAAATCGTGTAATTATTTAACAAACACAGAATGTCATTTCATTGATGTTGCTTACATCAGCGGGACGTGCAGCGAAGAAACTTAATGTGAAGCTTTATAAAAATGTTAATATCTTATTCGTTGTAAGTTCTTCGCGATAAATTTGCTAACATTAATGTATCTGACTCTGTAAAAAGTCATTTTCCGCGAAAAAGTTCCTTGCCGAAATTTCTGTTTTAAAGCAGCTCTGTCAGAAGTTTTCAAATTAAAGTCTGAATCAAGTTAGGAAAAAATGATTTCGATGAAAATTTCAACTCGCGATTCGGCAAATTAAGTTTCTAATCTTTCCCTGAGGAGGAGACAGACATGCATACAAATTAAAGGAACAAAAAAAAAAAGAAAGAAAGAAAATTTGACAGAGATCGTTGAAAGGTAAAAATATGTCTGCGTATTTCCTGTAATTCATCGCTGTGCACATACATTAGTCAAAGTCCCGTTTCAAATTACCAAGAAGATGGTCGGTCTCATTTTATATTCGGTGCAGTGAAAATATTAAAGAATTTCGGACGAACCGCTGACCATTATGGGACACACACGCATTTGTAGTAGTAATTGACCATTGCTAGGCAGACATCCGCGCTGCCTACCGGCCAGTACACCCTTTAACATCTGCAATTGCCGCTGCCCTAATCCTTATCTTCTCAGGAACTATGTCATCTGTACGACTTGTCGTTCCCATTCTTCTAGAAAGACGAATCCCTCCATTATTACGGCGAAGGAGATGGCAATTCTCTTTTGAACGGAACTGCTATTACTACCGTAGATGTCTGAAAGACTCTGTACGGTTCCTGCTTGCTCCTTTCGCTTGTCAAAGCGAAATTAAATTTGTGCCTTTCAATCGAAAAGGTTCTCTGCTTAGATTTCCACTGAAAATGATCCGATTCAAGCAGGAAATAATAATACGTCTATGACAAAAAAAGAAAAAAACCTGACCAAGGCTATCCTCGAAAACTACAGCGCACTCCGGAAATCACTGACGGCCATTTTCCTAGACAATCGACTATTGCGTAATAAATGTTCGCCCTAAAATCAAATGCGAAAAAAACCGTTCACTATCGTTCCATTTTTTATTTCTCCTTTCCTAATCTGAATTTCAATTTCCACCGTTGTAGCGATAAATTTTTTCAAATATAACCTTCGGCCTTTTAATTTTACCGGAAAAAAAAAAAAATCGTACTCATATAAAAGCAAAAATATTTCATTAAGAATTTAATCGCTGGCGCACCTTATCACGGAGAGATTTTGCTAAATCTAGATGGAAATTAATAATATTCGGAACAAATCTTAAGACTAATTGAGAAGGGTGAATATGAAATAAAAATGAAGAAATTGAAAAGGTAACAAACGGAAGAGTCAAAAAAAAGAACATAGATTTTCCGATAACGTACCGAGAATGAGTAATTGGCGTGCACAAAATGAACCATTCGATCAGATTTATAAAAGCAATTAATGATGCCGATAAATAAAGACGAAGAAGAAATGGCGATGAAAATATCAGTGTGTTAAGGACAAAGAGGGAAGCTGAAAATTTTAACAGTTTTCCGAATGGAAGGAAAACGGAAAAACCAACAAAACGGAAGATGAAAAATGGTCGGACGATTAGATAAATATAAGAACTATAAATTAAATGATTGGTTGTTTTACGTGATCCATGTTTGAACCGGATAAGATTTATGGTTGCTTCGTTTAACGGAACTATTCGATAAAACAATTTTTTACAAAAAAAAACAAAAAAACGGCCAAACGAAACTGCACATTTTTTGCAGTTGAAAATAAATGAATTTAGCACAATAGTATTATAACGTGAAATTTCCTTTTTTTTTTTTTTTGTCTATTCGATAATCTTTAATTTGAAAACATGCGCGACTTTTTACAAAGTTTTTCACAAGAATTTTTTTTTTTTTTTTTTTTTTTTGGGGTTCAAAAATGAATTTTTAAATTCTGCGTTCGAAATCATTATCTTTTTGTAATATTATCGGAATAGGAAATATCAAATGTAATAATAACCGGAAAAAAGTGAATGAACAACCCGAGAAGGTTTGTTTCCTTAAACGTGTGAATTTTAGATTTTACACAGCGTTGCTAAAGTGCGTCCCAAAGTGAACTAATACTGGCTATATTTGAACAGCTCTTCTTGTCCAGCTGTCTAAAAAATAATCTCGGTTTAAAATTTTTTTTCCGGTAATTATCGCGAATTAACAATAGAGCAGAGGAAGGGATCGCGATATGGAAATTTTAATGAAAGAACATTTTTTTTTTTTTTTCGCATATTTGGAGAATTAAAAAAGACGAATCCCATACCGATATTGTAATGTATAATTAGTTTTCAGTTTTTTATCGCTTGTTTTTGCACGAAATGGTTATTACTGTTTTATTCTTTTTTTTTTTACATTTTTTTTTTTTAATCTACCCCGTAGCCGTAAATGGTTGGGCAGTGGTGTTTCATTTAGGCATCATTTGGTTCAAATCTCGTTATTTTTTGAAAATGTCGATAAATTCCTCTTACGCTGGATTTATATCTCTATAATTAATAAGCTGCTCCAAAAAAAAATAAAAATAATAATATTGATATGTTTTTTTTTTTCGCTTTAACTTTTATTTGTCTTGAAGGTCAAAGTTTTAATTTTCGTATTTTACAATTCCTCGCTATTGAAAAAGCGAACCTTATGACAACTTATACAATATTTAATGGCCTACGCGGATGACATCTACGTCAAACTTTTGTTTATCGGCAACAACTCGGGGTGTATGTTGAAAACAGCCGGTCAAAGTACACGTAAGATGAGCAAAAGCCTTTTCGAAAGTTCAAAAAACGAACGAACTTTTTTGCGACCTTTAACATCGTAAAAATTATAATCGTCTCCGCTAAAGGTTCCCGGTATTTTTCGGCAAGTTAATTTTTTTTTTAATTTTTTACATTCAGAAGAGAAAAAAAATCTATATTAATAGCGAATTTTTAAAAATTTTCTTTCCATTAAAAACAATTTTGTTCGATACTATAAAATAAGTCGCTACTAGACACGGATATTTTGCAATTTCACCGCAATACTAGATTGCAGGTTAGTGTGTAACCGTAAGGTAGAGTCAGTTTTCACTTTCTTCTATGAACTCTGCTAGAGAGTTTGACGGAAAGAGATATAACTGTATTATTATTATTTTCGGTGAAGACTGAATCATTCCGCATTAACGTTTTGTTGGGCAAATATGCTAATAGTCCAATTTCAAAACAAAAGTGAAAAAACGGTGGATGGAAAAAGTTATATATATATATATATGCAACGAAAAATATTAAGACTTTGGCTAAGTTACACTCGTTTCTGACTGGTTGTTCGGCTCTGTTTCCCAGTTTTAGATTTTAACCGATTAATTTGTTAACCGTCACTACGATTTTTTTGTAGCCCTCCTAGTCAGTCTTGAAATTTTTTCACGCTATTCACTTTCGGTCGCTTCTCTGTCCGATTTCGCTGAAATAATCGTAACCTGTGATCGCGCACTACCGACCGAGAAGACGGTAATTAATTTCGATAATATAGGATAAGTTATTTTTAGACTGATCGGAAAAGCGATTGAAATTGAATAACATGAAAAAATTTTAACAGCGATTAATAAAGAGAATCGCGTGTCAGCTAAAATCTAAAATAACGGGTGCGAAGACGGCAAACAGAGCCAACCACCAGTCAAAAACGATTCTAACTTGGCCAACGTGTTCCTTAATCGTTTTCGTTACATGTATACCTCAATTTCCATTCACCTTTTTTTTCACTTTTGTTTTGAAGTTGGACTATTAGCCTATTTGCCCAAAAAAAGCGTTATTGCGCATCGACCTGACCTTTTAGCGAAAGTAATAAATCTGTGAACCGTGAAAGTTCAGAAATGCATGAACATTTTATATTTCATCCGCAGAATAACGTGTAAGATACAAAAAAGTATGCGTCGGAACAAAAATAAGTAAAAGTAAACCGAACGGAACACGTAATAAATTCGAAATTAATAGTGATTAATTATTAAAATAAACATAATGTATTTCTTCGCCCGTCTGCTCGTTTCGGTGGCTAACGGTAGAATTCGATTGTTTCGAAATTATCGCCAATTTATCGATGCGCCTATTTTTTCACCTTATATTTTTGCAATAGAAAAAATATTTTACATTTTAAGACCAATAAAACTGTGAATTCTTTTAAAGAGTGTTAAAAAAACTCACGGTTTTTCTTTGTTCTAAATATGACAAATGTATTTAAACTAATCTATTAAAACTGAAAAATAAATAATAATGATTTAAGAAGAAATAAAACAATCGAGAGATTCTGCACGAATTTAAAATTCTCATAATAGAAAATTAGGTAATACACAATGACAAATTATGTAATTTGCATTTTATAGTTTGCTTCCAGTTGAAGTTTCAAAGGTTTTTCAGCCGAAAATGCATGCTTTCATTTTTTTGTACTTGTTTCGTCTGTTCTAAAAATTCCGAAAAAATTCAGTATAACAATCAATTTCGTTATTGTTAGTTGAATTTCCAGGGGTTTTTTCAACCAAAAACGTATGATTTTATTTAATTTTTGACATGTTCCACTCGTTCCTCCACCCATTTCAAAAATCTGAAATAATTCAGGAAAACTTGTTACCTTCAAATACGTAATATACATATATTTATTCCGTCGTTATTATCTGAATTTCGAGAGGTTTTTCAGCCAAAAACGTATCCATGATTATGTCTAAAGCAGACGAAACCGGTCGCACTATTTTATATATATTTGTAAATTTAATTTAATTTCATTATATTTATGTTTTTAACGAAAATTCAATATAAATAACGTCACGTATTTTATGTAATTGTGAATATTTTATTTGTTTCGACTGATAAGATACACATAACTGTGTGTAATTGTACTCTAAGGTTATTTAAAATTATTTAAAGTGTACATTTAACATTTGCAACTTTGATCGAAAAATCCTATTTATATCGGCAACGCGAAACACGCAGATTTTCAATGCGTAATTATTTCTTAACCGAAAAAAAAACACAAAAAGGAAGCTTTATCGCTACTCTACGATCTGTATTTCTCAAACCTTTGAACGGAAAATAAAAGTTTTGTATTCAAATTTAAAATGACCTTAACCGTGTGTAAAGGTTGAATTGAAAAATTACAAATGTGAAAAATATTCAAAAATGATCGTTGACGAGTAAAAAACTTATGGCACTCGATATATTATAGGTGTCACATTTCGATCAACTCAGTCTTAAACTAGCGGGCGCGACTGGGAGCCGATGTTAAATAGAGAAGAGAAAAATCAAAATATGCCGGTGTACTATTTTAATAAACATGCCCGTTGCAATAATATTTGCTCGTGACGTTTACCAGACATGTGGTATACAATAACTTAATAAAATTCGCTTCACTCTTGCCTCGTTCGCTGCAAATATGACAGACTAATATATTTTTCGAGTATAATAGAAAATAAGTTTCGTCGCATCATGTAGCAAATGCGATCCGAAATTTTAGAAAATCATCGCGTATCCGTGTTATCAATTCAATTTTTAAACGCGATAAAATAAAAGTTTATTGAACTCCTACAGTAGTAGTTGTAATACACAACTATGCCGCTCAAATAAATGCGAATGTGTACAGTTCATTAATAACTGCCGAAAAGGTCAGAGAAGAAGGTAATTTTTCAGAACCTGGAGATTGTTAAAAGTGATCATGTGAAATTTCTGGTATACATGTAATTGTGCTACATGTATCACGAATATGTAAAACTGTTGTACGATAAGAAGATTAATAATTATAAAATAATGGTAAAAATTATGCTACACTCGTGTGTGTTTTTCTATATTGAAATAAAATTGAATTTAACTTTTGAATGTTAAAACTGAATAAAATTCAAAACATTAACCTTATTATTCATAATCGTTGATTCCTATTTGGTGACAGCTGTGCCCCCCCCCCCGAGATTAGAATGTTGAAGAGGCGCAATCGCCCATTTATGAAGTATGCTTGTTTTCTGTCTAAAATTATCTCACGTTAGATTTTGTTAACAACATCAGCAGCAGTGACAGTATGAATGATTTTACGACTAACGTAAATAACCTCAAGTTGATTAATTTTATTAACGAAAATTTGTAACAACCAGCGACTTCTGTTAACGTTTGTTTTCGAAAGTTTTCGGAATTTACTGAGAAATCAATGGTGCTATTACTCACTATTTGCAGTCATTACGCAAACTGATAAAGGTTAAGGTGTCCTTTTTCGAAATTGTTAATCATCTCATAGATTATAATTTAAACGATTAATTAATGATGATTTCGTTTTAATTTTCCGTATTAAAATAGCGTGATAATAAACAGTTATTACCACATTGCTAATATGATTATTTTACATTAAGTGTAAATATTAGAACAATTTTAATTATCATTTTTACTATCGCTGTAATTATTATTTTACGGTTACCTTTATTGCTGTTATTAAATATATATACTGCTTTTGCAGACGGTAATTATGAAAGAAGGAATATTAAAAATTCAGAGCAGGCATCACTTCTTAATGAGAAATAAAGCCCCGCCCGGTGGAAAATTGTCTTAAATGTCGGAATTTGAATTATTTTACCATTGTATAAGAAACAATAAAAATTTTCTTTACTGGTCTTAATGGCAAAGCATTTATTTCTATTAATATATTATATTCAGTACATTTCAAGAACAAGTATTTATTATTTGCTGTATTTTTTTCCCGTTGAAAATTGCTTACATTCGGTAGAGGGGAGATTATAATTTTATCTAGCGGAGCGATTGCTTATGTCAGTGTGGCGTGAGAGAAGTTATGAAAATTATTGTACTACGATTTTTTTCTCTTAAAATTGAGTCGGAAAAGTTCCTAATTTTAATATACTGATGCTTTTTGAACGAAATTTACGCTATAAATATTTATCAAAAAAAAAAACAAAAAAAAAACAAAAAAAAAAAAACAAAAAAAAAACAAAAAAAAAAATATTTTATTGTAAAAATACGCTTTTAAATGTCATGACGAAAGTGTACGTATCATATATTCGAGTAAACGGGTTCACTAGCTAGTAAATTTAGCCCGCGAATAATAAAGAAAAAGTTTTATTTACGTCTTCTTCACCACGTCACTAGACTCCTTTACTTCAATAGAAATAATTTTTAAAAAAATGTACATTAAGGTAGCCATCATTTATTTTTAACATTTATAAACAGCTGAAATAAAATATTACATACAAAATAATAAGAGTGGACGTCAAAATTCTTATATATTTTTTACTACCTGATATTTTTCGAATGATATTATCTATAGAATAAGTCGAACAATTCTTTTTTATTATAATTACGCTAATACAAATTACACGTATGCGGTACGGTTTGAACAATAATTTTAATTTTATTCAAGCTGAAATTTTCTTGGCAACCATTCCAAATTTCGGAACTTATTCATAGTTAGTTGTAACGTTTACATGGAATATCTCCCAGTAGTTGCTGATGCTACTGATATATTTATTTTATTATTAATAAATCATGAAATGTCAATAGTAGCCTATAAAATTACCAATTCTGAGACACAAAGAATACTGCGCTGAAATATATAACTATAGTGGACTCGCGGTTATCGGGATTAATTGGGCGTGGTCGGCCAGTCCGGATAACAAAAAATCCAGATACGCCGGAGTTCAAAGTTAAATACTGCAAATTAAACGAAAAAATGAAAATTAACTTATCCTATAAAAAGTGAAACATGAAAATTAACTTATAGTGTACATTAACTAGTTTTTAAAAAAGTCTCTGATTAAGGTCATTTCGCTGCATTCTCTTCCTTGCCGATATACCACTTGCGTAAACAAATGATATCAGCTGGTGACGCTTCTTCCTGCTGAGTTACTCCAGCGCTACTTCGATCGTCGTCAGTCCTTTATCGTGTGGTATAACACTTTGAAAGGGACTCGTTATCCATATTTTCTTCAACTGGATCCTCGTTGAGTACCATGACTACAATATCCTCATCTACCGTTTCTTCGATCTCGTCGCTGCCCATCCATTCTGTAAGCTTCACATCCTGGAATATTTTTTATTAGACAAACAAGCTCCCGGTTGTCTTTTGAACTGTCCAAATCACATTGTTTGTCAATTTCATCCCCTTTATAACTGACTTTAAGATCTAATATAATTTTCCACGACCGCACTAGTGCTATAGAACTAATCTCTTTCCATCCCTCAAATAACCAAGTAATAACATCAAGCATATCAACTGATTTTAAAGCAACCTGGCTGCACTGTGAGTCGCCGTACATTATGGCCACAGACAGCATCTTCATTTGCAGCGAATACAAACAACTATTCAGATACGTACTGCATATAGCTGCGGATTTTATAAAAGCGCTTTGGTTTTTTTTTTTTTTTTTTTTTTTTTTTTGAAAATCTATCCGGATAACCGCGAGTCTACTATACTAATTTTCTTTTTTCTATGCTTTCTCTCTCTCCCACTCTCCCTAGCAAGCGTGCACACATACACACACACTCTCACTACATCGAACTCAACGTTTAAATGTTTGAATTTTAATTAATTAACATCTAACCCAACAAAAAAAAATTTCCTTTCCCCAGTCAATAGTGCTTAAAAGAGCATGAGCTAATAGCATAAAAGACTCTGTATGCCAATGATGATGTTTATAGCATGTTACTGCTGCATTGCTGAATGTTAGTGAATATGTTAAGAATACGAAAAATGTTGAAAAGTACTGCTTCTATTGTTTCTACGCATACTACAGATTACACTGTTGGAATTGTGTATGATAATAATGCATAACATCGACATATAATACCGTAAACTCTGGTCAAAGTAGTGATGTATATTTAATATACGAGAAATACTACCTAGGTCCTTAAATGTAGAAGTAGGGTCAGAGACTTTTCTTTTTTTTTAAATGGGTTCGTCAACATGGACATTGGACCAAGAACAGCAGAACAGAGAGAAAAGAGAGACTCAGATCCTTACACGATCAGAGATAGCCGACAGAAAGGAATCAACGGCTAGAATAACCGAAGGAGAAGGAAGGGAGAGAATGAATGAAGCACAGACCCGATATTTAGCATCATATGACAGTGCGTGTGACATAATCAGCTTTTTCGATTTTGATGTCTATGACAGATAATAAGTCATTAAGAAATACTGATATTTCATCTAACGCTAAACAGCTCAAAAGTGAAAATTTCCGAAAAAATATTCCACCTACCAAATGTAAAAAAATGAATTACAAAAAAATCAGAAACTTGCTCTAATGCTCATAAAAAACGTAGAAAAATGATCGAATATATTCACCTTATCTATATATATATATATATATACATAGT
This sequence comes from Icerya purchasi, assembly GCA_039619475.1. Taxonomy (NCBI): domain Eukaryota; kingdom Metazoa; phylum Arthropoda; class Insecta; order Hemiptera; family Monophlebidae; genus Icerya; species Icerya purchasi. Next base: position 260,715,136 of record CM077116.1, on the reverse strand, counting down.
ATATATATATATATATACAATATATATCTTGTTTAATAGCCCAGTAGGGTTTGTCTTTCAGTAACTGACACTCGATACGTTCTTAATGATTAATATATACAATTTCTGGTTGTTTGTTATTTAATTTAATAAGGTGATATAGTGTTCGTATTAAAAATAATAATAATAATTAGAAAACAAGGAAATCTCGTATCATCATTAAACTTACATTAGGAAAAAAGAAAAGTTTAAATGGTTCCGTAAATACTGCACGTTAACGACATGCTCACTCTGAGAGATAAACTTTTAATCCTAGTCAGAAGTTCAACCACTTTGCTTTTCGTAACGGCGGTTTGTTGTTGAATGTATATACCGCCTGCTTTAAACTGAATAGTGCTAAACTATATATATATATATATATATATATATATATGTATTTTTTTTTTTTTTTTTGGTACGTCAACAGTGGACATTAACTCAACTTTTGGAAGTTTCAATGTGCGACAGTAGTAACCTATAAAAACCGGACCTTGAAAGTCCGCTAATCCAAACTCCAAAATTCACCCAAGTACTTTATTTCAGGGGGCAGAAAATAACCCCATTTTTCGTTCCGGAGAATAAAATTCACCCAAATTTTTCCCGAGTTTCCCTTTGCACCCCCGCCCCGTTCCCTGCAGTCCGGATAATCCGAACATCCTGCAGCCCGGAAAAGGGCCCAACTCCCGAATCGTTGTATGAACCTATCAGATATTCAGAACTGCGTAAAAATTAACCGATAATTTATATCTATAGCCCAAAACTAAACTTAATCCTTATTGCTCATTCATCCCCCTTTTAGCGTTATATTAGAATATATAATTTACATATTTTTCCGCGCTCGCCATATTTTTTTAATTACTATTTTTCGCATAATAACTCAATCTCTGCTCTGTTGTCTAAAAATCTATCCGGTATTCCAAACTGTTTAAAAATTAGCCAATAATTTAAACCTATAGCCCGAAGTTAACCTTAGCCTTCGTTGGCCCTTCAACCCCATTTATTGATCGACTATAACATACATTATTTATTTTTTCTTATTCTCCCGATCATCCCTTCCGCTGTGGAATCCTACCATCCAATCCTGCGCACGCGCAGCCGCCGTCGCCGTTTTCATATCTAATATATTGCATTCTATTTGCTATTACTATGACCATCAGAGCTCCGAACGATGCCCCCCCCCCCACACACTGTCCCCGACGTTTACGATCGAGCGGTAATTATTTTTTCTGAGTCCGCCGCAAAAATGCATCATCAATTACCACACATGCATGCATACACCGCTGTGATGGCCGCCGCAAAAGCGTACCGACTGTTCCCATGCACGCTTCAGTCGTTAGTTTCCCTAACGTTCATAATAAGTTTAAGGGTTGGGGATTGTACTAGATCGTGTTCGGATTATCGGGACTGTAGGGGAACATGCCGGAGAACTCGAGGGGATTTGAGGGGAAATTTCAGAGAAATCTGGATGAATTTTAGGTTCTGCTACAAGAATTGGGGTTACTTTTTGGCCCCTGATAAAATACTTAAGGGCTCTCATTTACTCAGATATTGCAATACTGCCAATAGACATCGAATTCATATACTTGTTCACTGACAATTATTCCCTACTATGGAATCGAATAATATAAACACGATTCATTCGGTTAATTCAAAAGTGTTAAGTTTAGTAAACCAACGAACAGCACAAACCGACTCAGACCAAAATGCTGAGTAAATATTAAATATGAATCGTTCCATAACAACTAAAGTGTTTCAAGAAAATCGGCAAATCATTGCTACTAATTACATTATGATGCAGTGGAACTTCAGAGGACTAAACAGTTTACTAGCCGAACTGCAACAACTGATTACTAAATATAACCCCCCAAAGTCATATGTGTACAAAAACCGTCTTGGGACTGACTAACGATCCAATATTTCGGGCTAATGGTGAAGCTATGACAGCAGTACATTCGTCTTCCCAGCCGCCACTATCTCGTCTTCAATTTCACCTTCAAACGGTAGCAGTATCTGTCCTCTTTCACCTTTCCCAGGTTACCGAAGCGACAGAATATCGACATTCGGCGGAACCGGTTGCTATCTATGTGAGGTAAAGTACGCGCTGACGAAAGTGGCGAATTCGGACGGACCGCCGAGTATTGCAGTCGCAGAGACGGTATCGAGCAAGTCAAGTTTGTGCTCATGTGCTCCGTTCAATGGCGATATGTACAGACCAGTACGAGCGGCTGGCCAGAATCGGCATTTTCGTGGCCACAAAGAAAGACAGCATGTTGGACTGCGATGATTTACGGAAGAAAATGAACGAGGCAAAGCGCGCCGCTAAAATCACCAATGTACCCCCCCCCCAACCAAAAAAAAAAAAAAAACACCTCCCGAATAACAGACCAGTTACAATGAACGATATCTAAAATAATGTTTCCTACGATCCTACTCGGTGATTTCAGTCGTCATTCGCCAGTCTGGGGGTTATGGTCAATAAATAAATACCGATTCCTTCTGACCAATTTCCTATTAAACAAAAACTTAATTCTACTACCCTCACCCGGTTTTACTTATTTCTCACCAACTCACAATGCATTATGCACAATTATGCCCTGAATTTTTCCAAACGTTAAACCCCACTGTCTTAGAGGAGATCTTCACTTTCACGATTATTTTCCTATATCTGTATGTCCAACACACATATATAGTCAAAATTAACCTCATCAACCGCCAAAAAATACTTATTTCATAAGACTAAGTGGAACTAGATAGCGACTCTGAAAATTCTGTGTATAATTTTATTATACGAATAGAGAGGGCTATTTATGTATTCTCCTCTAAGACGACATGCTTGCGCGGTTACGTTTTCTGTCTAACTATCTCCGCGAAAATATTTAAATTGACATTTTAATGCGCAATTCGAATATTTCGATTTTTTCGTGTAACTCCGAATGCCAAATCGCGAAATATCAAATCGGTTTTTATTGGCTGTTCCGACGTAGCTCTCAACCAATCACGCTACAGGGCAAACCTAGCAGCTGATACTTATACACCAGGACTTTCATCCCTCGAGACAGTAGCACTCTGAATTTTGCACGCATCATTCGCGTCTGTAAAGCGGCGCCGGCCAGCGGTTATCCAGTGCTCCAGTTCCTGTAATGCTACGACAGATCAGCAGCTCTTTTCAGAGCTACGCGCCAACAAGGCGAGCACCAGTGTTCGTGGTTAGCGGCGCTCTCCTCAGCAACCTAGCCACTTTTTGGCATAGCCGCAATAACTACGAATTGATATTTCTAATCAGTCGCTTGCTCGTCAGTTACGGACTGGCATCATCGTCGTTGTTGCAGATTCACCAGACCTCCTTGCTTAGCTTCCAGCTATTTTCGGTCACCAGTTCTGCTGCGTTCTCGGCTCTTCATACGCATCACACAGCTGGTACGTATTACAAGGACATTTCTTTCATTGTACAGGTTACGAAATATATACATTTCTTTTCGAATTCTAATTCGCCAGTTATTTGCCGTGGTCTTCTGGAATCAGTACGTTCACCGAGTTGATCATGCAGACTGGATTGCCGTTGTAGTAATCCGCCAGTTCTCTGGATCGAGTCTCGAAAACCTACACACGTACGGACGCTTAGCACTTTCTAACAAACACCAAATCAGTTCCCTCATCCAATCTCACTTCTGAAAATAGAAAAAATACGATCCGTGTGTAGGTCCCAAGCAATGCAGGAGTTCCCGGCAATCTGATTTTAATATCCACTACATTTATTTCTATTCCTGAATTAGATTAGCTTCTGTTCACTTTACCATCCTCGGGAACCATTACAATAGGCAAGACTTTACCAGCCTTACTTAACTGCGAACAGACCATACCATTATTTCACACACTATCCGTCTTAAAAAACAACTCCTCCGCAACACTGCCTCCTCTGCTTGCGACTAGTTTGCTCGTTAGAAATATTTTATTTTTTTCGCTTTTCCGCCTTTTGGGCTCGATTAAACGTAATAAACTTTCTAAACATCCACACGAGAAAACTACGACGTATCATTTATTTTAAGTAAAATACTCCCATCAGATCAATTGCCTGAATATGTTCCAGTGGGCAGTTAATGCTAAAAATATATTCAAAAAGAAAAAAAGAAAAAAGAAAAAAGAAAAAAGAAAAAAGAAAAAAGAAGAAAGAAGAAAAGCATCATTTTTAACGGAAAACATGCAATATTCTCGTGAAAATTTTCAAATAATCGGCGTATGTTTTTATTGATTTTTATCGCTACTGTAAACTTTTCGTAGCGGTATTAAAGTGAACAGCATTTTATATTGTATCCGGTTTTAGCCGGTTCGCTGGCTTTTCTCCTTTCCTTTTTTCCTTCAAGGAAACATTAAACAGAAAAAAATGTGTTTCAAAATAGTCGCAAAAAAATGAAAAAGTGCAGCTTTGTTTGAGATTTCTCCGTATGGAAATGACAGGAAAGTTAAAAAGCTATCAATGGAAAGTAAACATGTACTGCACCTTAAGAGATTTTCAGCAGTTTTTTTAACCAACTTTCACCGTACTTTTTTAAACTTCCTCTGACATTTTCCATTGTGTTATATTCCTTACAGCAGCTTTCTAATGAATCTGTCTGCAGATAAAATAGCGCGCATCGTAACCCGAACGAATTTCCTGTCAGTATCCAAACACCGGCTTTTCATCTTTATCATCATTTTTAATCGGGTCCGTTTTTTTTGTTTTTTTTTTTTTGTTTTTTTTTCGGTTCGATAAACGCATTCGTGACTGGCGTCGAATTAAAATCTTACAGCGTGATTTTACAGAATTGTAAAGCATTCTAATTACCGAATGAAATTTGTAAATATAAAATGTAACTTGTATTTCCGTATCTGCTTCATCGTGTTTGCATACAATCTACCATTTTTAGATTATTTTCCTGTTCATCCATTTTTTTTTTTTTTTTTTTTAGTTTCATCTTCGTTGTTAACGAAGGAACTACTGAAATTTGATCTGCAGAACAAATTTATGTTATGAGATTGTCTAGAATAAATTCATTTTTGCCTTTTTTTTTTTCTTTTTTTTTTCCCCTAAGAGGAATGGAGTTAATTTCCGCTGTAAAAACGCCTGCAGTGTGGTAAATTCTACTGCTGTAAACATAAAAATAACGCAATAAAATAAATAAAATATTCCCTAATCCGAAATGTATATTGAATTTTTATAAAATCGAAAAATTGGCTCGCGCCAGAAAATTATTGGACAGCTATGTTGCCCATTAATATTCGGTTGAGGAGATGATGATGAAGATGATAAAATATGAATGTCCACAAAACACTTTCAAAATTATAAATAAAATATTCCGAGACTCGTTTCGGGTCACAGTCGCAATATTTTATTTATAATTAGTTATGTTTTGGTGAATTTGAAATTTGTATATCTTTTTTTATTATAACATTCGGTAGTGTACACAACTCGCATTATGGATCAATGTGAATTTATGATAAGTAAGTATTTAATTTATTTCATTGCGTTAATTAATATATTCAGAAAAAAGTACGCGCATTAAATATTAAATATCGAAAAAAAGAAGAAAAAAAAGATTCTTAGAAGGGGTCTGAAATATTAGTCTTTAACGGAAATATCACGAAACTAAATTAGTCTGTACAAAAAAGTAAAGCGTCCGCAGTTTAAATATTATTTATTGGAACGTTGTATATTTTCATTTATTTTTATGGGTAATTAAGAGAAGAATGTAATGCGAAATAATCGTCCCTGACAAATATTAAAGAGAGACAGTTCAGACTATATTAGTACACGAGTTGGAAAAATGAAACGATTTAAAAAGCTTAAATATTTACGGGAATTATACAGCCAAATGGATCAGAAGAAGAGCAGCGAACAAATTAAGCCGGTCATATCATTTGGTGAAGAATGTCTACAAAAAAAAAAAAAAAAAATCAATGAGCACAAGATTAAAACTAAGACATCTACAATTATTAAACTAGAAGGATTATATACATCAGAAACCCTAAATCTTAACAAGAAAGGCATTAATGCTAACCAATTAGAAATAAGAGAACGCAGTATTTTGTGGAAAATTGTAGGAATAAAGTAGAACGATGTACGGATATCGAACGATAAATTATACAACAATTTAGAACCGTTGCCCATATATCGGTAAGGAAAAAAAGAGTATTATATGTTACCAGAATGCCGGGATGATAGGTTAAAGAATTTTCGAATTTATGAAAACGAAGAAAATAAGATCGAAATGGTTCGATTGGTGCGAAAAAAATATGAAATTAATAAATATTAGTGAAATGCAAATGTTCGACAAAAACTGTTCTCGTATAAACCCGGTTATTAATTCAAATCTTAAAATAAACCGAGAAAGTCAGAAAAAGTCGCTCGACTGAAAGCCATGAAAATTCATTTAATTCGAAGGATTCGAGAAATATTTAAAAATGTTAAGGAAGGAAAAAGGCGAAGATGTAAAATGAAGAATTAGTTGTTTTTAGTGTAGTCCGTAGAGGCTGAAATCGAATAAAAAAAATTCAATACGGCCACAGATTAACGAGGCATATTTGTAATTCCACGTGCCTTATAATAAATAATTCTTCGCAAAATCTAAACAGATTTGTAATATTGGTAATTATATAAATGACTGATAACAAGACAACACAATTACATCGATGGTATCATATTTAAAACGCCGGTTCGCTATCTGTTATCAAAGTTAAACGGTGTTAGATTGAGCAATAGTTGAATGGGTTACATTTCTGCAAACCTGGTATTTTCAAGCGGAATCATTATAGTTTTTTTTCCATCAATGTCTGCGCCATCAAAGAACATTTATTTTATAAAACGGTACGGTAAAAATGTTTCCAATAATGTCTAATCGAACGCTAAACATAACAAGAGCATATTAGATTTCATAATTTTTTACCTACATTGCAATATATGTAAGAAATAATCTTTGAGACTTGGCGTAGATACTTCTTAAATCCTCAATAGTCTTCTAAAATTCCTAAAAAAAAGAGTCAGTTTTGATGAGCCGTGTCATTTTTTAATTTGCTGTTTGCGGGTAGTAATTTCAAATGTCATTTCACTTTCGTTATGATTTCCGTTATGTAAAAACATTACAGAAATTTTCATATTCCTTCCATCGTAAAAATTATATGTCCATTAATATGTATTGTAATGAATTGACTTTTCGCTATCACTTATTGTTTCACGGCTCCGGTTGTTAGTTTTCTACGTCTTACAAATTCGGCCTCTCGCAGAAAATCTATTTACTCGAGGAAACAAAAAATTCTAAAAAAAATTTTTCTTTCGAAAGGGAAAAATAAACAAAAAACACCTTCGCGAAGACTATTAGATTTTTTCTCTTTCAAAAGACTATATAATCCGCGGGCGCTAATGGTGTCACAATCCGACCAGCTCTCGGTCGAGCTTAGGCTTTTTCCTTGAAAAACAAACTATTTTTCTTGCTATATCGGTCGAAGAGAACACAATGACTTAAAACACAAAAAAAACAAATATTCGCCTGTGCCACAGCACCTCTCCGCGTGGGAGATTTCACGGTGGATCACCACGTGTTCATATATGTATAAAAAAAAAACAACAAAAAACGATGAAATAAATAAACGCATATATGTATTATTGCAAATTTGCACGGAAGAATTCAGTCCATGAATACGTCTAAAACAGACGAAACCGGTCGGAATAATTTTTTAAACATATAGTATATTGCGAATTAAATTGTATTTATGTTTTAACGAAAAATCTAATGTAGATAATGTCATGCATTTTATGTAAAGTGAATATTTAATTTGTTCGTGTAATAAAATACGTGATAGTGTAACTGAACTTAACGGTTATTTAAATTCTTAAAAGTTTACATAGAAATAATACGAACAAAACATAGATCTCCCAACTAGATTCGTTTCGAATTTTCTTTTTTTTACTATCAAATCAAAAAACAAAAAAGAATAATTAACCAAACGATATGGCTCCGAAATTGTGTTATACACGGCAAAACGGCGATGCGGAATAGCGTATATCAAACCGCGATACGATAAGATGCGAGAAGACATCGCGATATAATTAAGGGTAAACTTAATTGACAAGACCATTCTCATCACACGTATGCTATAATGACTAATTCTTCTTCTCTCGCGGCTCTCGCTGCCGACAGACGTTACCCTGCTGTCGCAGACCGCACACACCAGGACACTTACACAACCCCTAACACCACATGTGCTGCCGAAATATTCGACAAAATCGGAAATTACAAAGTCGGCCATGGAAACTTCCCATTCACCGCCGACAACGAACAATGCGATGATACCGAGAGATCGAAAATTAATGATTTCAATCACAGAATAATTTCTAGTTCGATATCATCGCGTCAGGTAAATACCGAATCCGTATCAATATATACATATATATATATATATATATATATACCAGTGGCGGATCCACGGGGGGATTGGGGACACCCCCCCCCCAAAGATCCAAAGCCACTATGAAAAAATTGGTTATAACAGAGAAACTTTATTTATATAAAAGATTTGTATAAATGTTACCTATGGATTTAATTATAATTAATATTTAATAATGTTCTCTTCGATCTTTTGCCTTTCATATTTATTTTTAATTTTTATTTTATAATGTAAATGAAAATAGATCAAAGATAAATATATATATTTTTAGTACTTACTCACAAAGAAAGAATTCATATCGGATTACTAACAAAAATAAAAAAGAAGTAAAGTCTAGTAAAAATGCTATCTTTCTTACTATTCAATGTACATTTGAAGCGTTGAATAAAGCGGAGAGATTTTATTAAGTTCTTGTTTTTAAAGTAAAGTTTTGCATATTTTTTAATTAGGCAAATTGTTAATTTTATGTATTGGTAATAAGTAAAAAAAAAAGAAGACCAGCAGATTCGAAAAACGAAAACGATTCTAGAACGTCATGAACGTTTTATAATCAGTCACAGATGGAGAAGCCACACCTAAAAGCGCAAAGAATTGGAATAGTCAACGAAGAAAGATGGACACACGTAGAAATTGCGTAGCCTGTCTGGTGAGAAAATCATTTACTTATTTGCATACGTTATCTTCATTTTTATGAAAAAGTACCGCAATTAAAAATATATTTAAAAAAAAATTAATAATTTGTGCGAACGCAACCTCGCGGCATTCATATGTTTATGTACATGTCTTCTAATTGCACGCGCGGTTAACGAAGGATGTAGGGGCTTGCTCGAAAAACGTCATTAACGATTGATTTAAAGCGTATACCTATTTTCCTTACGAAGCACCGCATTTTTACGCTTCGATCGTTCGTTGATTGCTTCATTTTATTTTAACTTTTATGCAGTCCGATTGTAATTATTTACATGTAATGGTCTGATATTAATTGTTATTATTGCGTTTTGTATTCAAAAATTTATATACGCATATGTGATATAGTGCGTAGAAATTAGTTTATTTCTCAAAATGAATCAACGCCGGCATGTTTTATGTTTCATTAGAAATAGTCACCTATTTTTCACTTACTTGTACGTATTGTAATTATGAAAAATGTTTAATGCCATATTTCACGGATACTTCGACCATCCCAGGTTACTTCCCCTTATTATACGGATAAGAGGAAGTGCTGTGTGTTCGCGGAGTATTTTGAATCTCACATTTCAGCGGAAATTTGACCACCTCTGCATCCATTTTTAATTCGTTTTTCGCGAGGTGTGCATGTAGATGTATGTAGCACGCGTAACTCAGGAAAGTCGCAGAAAGCCGAAATTTTGAATTTAGAACTCTTTTAATATCTCGTTGTATACCTCCGATTTTAGTTACAATTGGATTGGCACTTCTCTTGGAGGGTTCCGCGGAATAATACTCACTTAATCGGTTATAACTGTTGAACGAACTGGAATTTTGCTTTGAAATTTTAAGAGTATATTTTTGAATAGTATTACAAGCGATTTATGGAAAAAAAATTAATTTTTTAAAGCCTCTTTTACCTATTCTTCTCTTAAGAAAAGAGTATCTATAATTTAAACACCATATCGTCGACTTAAATAAATTTCAATTCTTATAAAATTTTTAAACATAAATTTTGAAAGCAATTTACAGAAATCGGCTACGGAATATCAGTCACTTCTGAAAAAGTGACGCTAATGTTATATTTAAAAAAGCGATTTTCGGAACTGATGTTGATGAGCAGTTTTAAAAGCGACTAACGAAACCGCTGGCAGCCAGTTTTGTTTTTCCTTTCACCTCTCTCCTTTACCGATTCAAATGCAGCCATTCCTTGTCGCTATTTTCTGGCAACATTTTCCGAGAAGAAGTTATATGTACTTCGTTAACTGAAATAAACGTTTCCCGATGGACATTTCCATTTCGCAACTTTTTATTGCTAATGCATGACGATTCCCGGAATAATATTTTCACCGGTGATGCAAATTATTTTTATCCTTTCTTTTTTTTTTTCTACGATGTTCATGGGACGTGAATAGGGTGCATTGTTATTTTAAGGCTGCAGGATTTAAAAGTAGCTAGAAAAGACGGGGTAGTTACTTAGTTAGTTTCCGATGGAAGAGTTTGTAATGTGTCCATTATGGGAAACATAATACGAATAATGTAAAATGAAATTTTTGGAAAACGTGATGAGAGCGAAAGTGTGCGTATGTGTGAGATTCTGTTGTCGGACGGGGTTGAATAATGACCAGTGCATGCAAAACGTGCACCTTCCCTCGGATCAAGTCCGGTCGGAAGGGGAAGAAACGAAAAAGGATCGCACAGAAATCTTACCAGGTCAGTTAGTTGGATTGTGTCAGTTGAGTTGTCTTTTAAAAATGGTCAAAATCGCTCGTAAAGAAAAACTCGTCCATTAAGTTTTGAGTCGAACGTTCTCACAGTTAAGAGTCATTTTCGCAGGCATTTTGAAAAATCGATTCGCCGTAAATCATCGAGTATTTTTTCATTTATATATTTTTAAATAATTTAGTTTTATATATATTATATATATACATATATGTATATGTATATGTATATGTATATGTATATATAACTCGGCGATTTTGGCCTCGCAAGGGGCTGTGCCCCTTGACCTTTCTTGCTTTTATTTATGTCTCTTTCTCTTCTATACTTTGTATAAAATGATCCAAATTTACAACGTAATTCTTACTGGCATCAACACGAAAAGAAAAACAAAACATAATCACAAAAATCCTATCCCAACATTTAACTTTCATTACATAAAATTAAGATATTGTTTCATTACAGTTTTCGTTACATATTTCGTTACATAAAATTGTGACATTTTTTAAATAACAATAACAAAAATCCTATAAAATATAACAAACGTTACATAAAATTGGGACATTTTGCGTTACATGAAATTGGGACATTTTTTCGAATGGGGGGTAGCCTAAGAATTACGTTGTAATTAATATATAACTCGGCCATTATAGCCTCGCACGGAGCTATGCCCCTTGACCCCTCTTGCTTATATTTCCGTCTCTTTCTCTTCTATACTTTGTACAAAATGATCAAAATTTACAACGTAATTCTAAATCGATCCATATGAATATTGTTTTTGCAAATAAGTTTCCGAAAGTCAGAATAATTTTAAAAAATGTATTCGACGGAAACGAAATGACGTAAGCCCTGAAGAGGGCTATTTAAAATATTTGAACGACAAAGAAAGTAATAATAACGGAAAATAGCGCAAAGAGGAATACGAAGGACGGAAGCGATAGAAAATGAGGAAAACGATACGAAAGGAGACGAAAACGGAATATAGAGAACGAAAAAAAGGGGATATAGAAACGAAAAACACGATATTACCGAAAAAACCGAATAAACACAACAACGAGGTATACTGATCGAATCGAATCAAATAGAACGTTGAATTAAAGCCGGCACAGATAACAGTGATAAGGAACGGCCGAGCGCTGTTGTTCACATATCAGCTGTACGCTGCACCGGACTTAATTTATTTTTACACAGCTAAAATGCGACGTTGTATTTTAGCCGTTAACAAATATAATAACATAATCACAGAAATCCTATAAAATATAACAAACCTTACATAAAACTGGGTCATATTTTTGGGACATTTTTTTTACTGGGAGGCGGCCTAAGCATTACGTTGTAATTAATATATTCGATCGTATTTATAATTGTAGGTCGGCCGTTCTAGAAATATCGGTGTGGAACAAATTTAATATATATTTTCTAAAAAACAATTTTTTTAATCAATCAATAATCATAATAATAATAAACCATTAACAATAATAATAATAATAATAGTAATCGTTAAAAACACCCGCGGTAAGTTTGAAACCGTGGTAGCATCCCTGTGGACTTGATAGAGACAAATAAACAAAAAGAACATTTCAAGTTTGAAATTATTTCTACGATACCCGCGGGGCGACAAATTTGGATTATTTTTTTTTTTTTTTTTTTTTTTTTTTTGGGGCTCGTCAACCAAGGACCTTTACCCAGAAACAAAAGGTAAGGAAAGAAGTCGGTTATATTTTGATTCGATCAGAAATTTTAACTAAAAAGGAACAAATAGCAGGAATAATTAGTGGGGAAGGAAAGGACAGGATATAGGATGCACAATAAGGGGTAGGAAGTCCAAGCTTAAGCAAATAAGAATATAAGGCAGAACGCTCCACGGAGAGGGATGAACACTGGAAGAACACATGATCGGCGTCGCAAATAATTGCATCATCCGGATGGAGAGGACAGCGTGGAGAAGAAATCCAGAAGAAACGAAATCTGGAGGAAGGTGGCAAAGAATGGCCAAAGCACATACGAACAATGGAAACAACATCAGAACGACGAAGAGAGGGATGCAAAAGAAACCATGAATATGAAGGAAGAGTAGGCTGGACTGACAGGTAAAAGGAACAACTGTTGGAAAAAGAAGAAACATAGGTATCCGACCAAAATCGGATATGAAAGCTTTTACAAACTGATAGCAGGTTAACGGATGGAATTTTTTAAAAAAAAAGACGAGAGGAAGCAGCAGCAGCAGCCCGAGCCAAGGAATCAGCCGCTTCATTGCCAAATATGCCCGAGTGGCCAGGTACCCACAGCAGATCAATATTGACTGAATGGAGATAGGAAAGATTGTGAATGAGTGAACGTATACGGAGGATAACAAAGTCACACGAATGATCAGGAAGGAGAGAGGATATGGCCTGAAGGACGCTCAAAGAGTCAGAAATAATTAAAAACTTAGAGGAAAATTGATTCGAGGAAATGAAAATAATAGAGCGAATGATAGCCAACAACTCGGCTGTGAATATGGAACAGAAATAAGGAAGTCGAAAAGATTCTGAGAGGTTAAAATCAGGAAGGATGAAAGAAGCACCAACACCACCAGGCCCCCTCGAACCATCCGTGTAAATGGTAACATGAGAGGGAAATAGGGAATTGATAGTGCTGTAAAATACCTGTTTAATTACGGTTTGGGGGAGATTAGAAACCGTAAGGAGAAGGAGGACCTTCACATTTTATAATGAAGCAATCATAAAAGTTCGACCCAAATTTTGCTTTTTTTTTCGTCCTGTTGCGGAAGTAAACGGAAAATATTTGAAATGTTTATATACGTGATCGTATTAGACCGATGTTCAGATTTATAGTGAACGAGGCACACACTATGGGAGAAATTTTTACCGCTTTATTGTGTACTGAGATAGTAGTAAGTCTTGGCTTCCGGTATCCGGGCTACACCGTTTAAGGGACATGTGGCGGGAAACATGTTTTACCGACGGTGTTATGTACGAAGACGCTGCATAAACTTCAATTATCTATTGTAAACGCATGTCCACTCATATTATCATCGGGACATTGTCCGGCCAGCGACTTTTGCAGCGTTTGCGCGAAATGGAAATTGTTTGCGAATTCGCCGTCTACCGGTTCGTCGGAAGAACGATCATTTAGAGAGGACGGATGAATGATTGATCAAGTAGTCGGCTGAAGGGGATTGGTAATTTTGCAGGCGCTGTCAGAGTAGCGAGTTCGACGTGGACGAGAGGCTGAACTAAATTGAATACGGTTCGATAGTTCTTAATTATTATCCCGGTAGACAGATTTTGTTTTGCCGTGCGGCTAAAATAAATTACTAAAACTGTCCGGCCAGTCGCTGTTCAAAGACAGCAAAGTCGTTTGTTACCAGAAAATGTCGTCATCATCTTCTGTTCTGGGCGCGTAAGTTCGCCCGGCTCTCTGTGCCCAACTCATTCTTTTCGCTTGCGGCAATTCTCGGTCCTCGTCTCAATCAATCCAAATCGAGCTGGACTGCAGACCTACTGCGTTCCGGCCCGTCTGCCGAACTAAATTGAAACTGAACTAATCTAAAGTGCGATAAAGGTAGGAGGCGGCGGCGGTCGCGCCGTTTATAATCATTAATTCATATACTTGCCTAAACTTGGCGCGTCATCCTTCATTTCTTTCAACTTGCAACGCGACGTCGCTATTTGTTTCTTAATTCCTCCGTGCATCGCGTCGTCCGCTTTTTCCATCGGGGCACGCCTAAGGAAAATCGACGAAAAACCGTCTACCGTTCTTTCCGCTCCGAATCGGCCAAAACGAATCAGTTCGAAATTGGCTGAAATGCTCTCTACGGTCGCTGTTTGTTTTATCGGAGAAAAATTACTCCTAATAAACTATAAATAACGCCAGTTTATCGCGATTGTCAATCAATTGGCGGCACTAGTCTTCTTCGAGTGTCGTGCTTCGACCGAGACGCAGTTTCTATTCTACATAGGCTAATCGATAATTCTGTCCGTTCCGGCCGACCGCCTTTACACACACTCACGTCCCTCTATCTTATGATGAAGTTACGACCAGCAGCAGCGCGGCCGTTGCTTTCTACGCAAGTAGGTCCAACGACATTTTTTCACTGAAAGAATTCTTTAATTTCAGTTTTAGACACAGATCTCCTACTTCACAACGTTCCATAAATGGATAATCACTGATTCTGTACATCATCTGCTTGTGGATCATTATATATACATATATGTATATGCATAAACTCGGCCATTTTGGCTCTGTATGGACCCGGACTCATTTAACAAAGATATGTCTAACAAACGACAGCTTTTTAAAAATTTAATTTAATTTTTAAAATTTTCTACTTATATAAAGTTAATATGAAGTACGAACATTTTTAAACTTTTTACATTAACGAATGTTTTTAATTAATAATTTTAATTAATTTAAGCTATTAATGATTACAGCGGATTTAATTTACAATAAATTGAAATACAGATTTATACTTATGTTTTTTTTTGTTGTTGAGAGGAATTTATTTATTTTATGTTTATGAATTTTAACAAACTGGTTATGGACTCATCTACGTGTTAAGGAAAAGCTGATTTATTTACTTGATAATACGTGTATATACAATAAGTCGTCTAATGCAGATTAGTTTCACAGTTGTTTGATTTTATCGCTATTCGTCTCTTTATTTGTAACCAAATCCATACCTATTTGTTAATACTAATAAATATAAATTAATAGAAAACTCGATAACAAACATAAGTATAGAATAATGTACTTTAATAAATTAAAAGAAACATTTTTGTGTAGGGCCCATCATCATGAACTCAAATAAAACTAAAGACACACTGTAGAAAATAATGAGACTATTAGTGTACATATAGGGAATTAATAGGCCGGATGACAGAGGACTATTTTCCACTTTTGGTTGTATTTGAGTTCACTTTGCACTGTTAGCTGATGATGGGCTATGCCTGAAAACGTTTCCTTAAATTGAGGTATTTACTTTAATTTATTAAAGTAAATCATTTTGCACTTATGTTGTTTGTTATCGAGGTATTTACTTATTTTATATTTATTTCTTCTCTTTGTTATACATTCGCAGTAGCGTCATTAATTATTTAGACTTTATAAACTCTCTTTGGTTTGATTTTGTTTCATATTTTCCGTTAACATATCAAATAAAGCTCATGAACATCGGCCATTGATTTTTAGTATAATAATCGATAGATGTTCCGATGTCCAACCGGTTTTTTAGACTGACGATAGCGTCTTATCATACGAGCCTCTGTACTTTCGAAATATTTTCCATCGTCAAATTTTACCAGTTTTTTTTTTTTTTTTTTTTTTAACCCCCCTTTGGGCATATCAACAAAGGATCTTCGCCCAGAAACGAAAGGAAGGAGAAGGATCAGTTAAATGTAGATTGGGTCAGCTATTGATAAGATAAAGGAACTGAGGATAGGAACAACTGAGATCGACGGAAACGATAAGATATACGAGGCACAATAAGGAGTAGGGAGTTTGAGTGACAGCAGATTGGAATACAAAGAGGTACGTTCGTTCACGAGGGATGGACATTCAAAGAGGATATGGTCAGGATCACAGACGGCTACGTCGTCAGGATGAAGAGGGCAATAAGGGGAAAGAGCGAGATGAAAACGAAAGCGTGAGGAAGGAAGAAGAGTATGATTCAGACGTAAACGGATAATAGGAACAATAACGAAGCGGTGAAGCGAAGGAAAATCGTAAAACCAAGGCCGCGTGGGAAGATTAGGTTGGATGGAAAAATAAAAGGAAGAATGATTAGAAAAGGAGGAAACGTAAAAATCTGACCAAAATCTAACATGAAACTTTTTGCACAATGGGAGTAAATTCGAAACGGGAATTTTAGAGAAAAAAAAGCGGGAGGATACAGCAATCTGAGCCAAAGAATCAGCCATTTCGTTACCCTCTATCCCCATATGACTGGGGACCCAGAGCATTTCAATGCGGATAGCGTGAAGTGAGAAGAGAGTGTGAATGAGAGAGCGAATACGGAGGATGAAAAGGTCAGAGGAGTGAGAGGGGAAATGAGAGGAAATAGCTTTAAGAGCACACATGGAGTCGGAGATAATTAAAAATTTAGAAGAAGAACGATGTGAGGAAATATGGATTATGGCACGTAAAATGGCCGTTAACTCGGCCGTAAAGATAGTACAAAAGGAAGGGAGACGAAAAGATTCAGAGAAATTAATGCTCGGAATGATGAAAGAAGCTCCAACTCCATTAGGCCCCTTCGAACCATCCGTAAAAATAGCAATATGGGAAGGAAAACGGGATTCGATATAACTATGGAATTCCTGTATAACTGTTGGATAGGAAAGGGATTTGGAGGAAAAAGGAAAGTAGAATACATTGGGAGGATTGGAGAGATCTGCAAAATTGAAAGAAAAGTAAGGGAGATTGTTATAAGAAATTGTGCAGGATAAAAAGGAATTTAGCCGCAAAGCAATGTGGGCTAGAATAGGAATTTTCTTGGGAGTAAAACGCCAGTTTTGCAGAATAGAAAGATATGAAGGAATAAGTTTGGAGGATGATAACGGTAGGCGTTTACACAAGAAACGATAACCTAAATAGGATCTGCGAATGAAAAGGGGAGGCGAGTTAGACTCAGCGAGAACTGCTGGTACTCGAGAAGATCTAAGAACACCAAGGCAAAGACGAATACAAGAATTTTGAATTATATCCAGCTTGGAAAGAAGTGATTTTGAGGCAGAGCCATAGATAAAGGAACAGTAGTCGAATTTGGAACGAATAATCGAATTGTACAAGGAAATAATCTTATAGAGTATCCGATAGCCCATGTTCCAAATTAAATCAACCGTCATCCAACCTAAGTAATCTTAAAAGAAACTGGACAGATTTCAATGTTTTCACATAAATGATTCATATTACCTTACGGGAAACCGTACTTTAAGTAACCGGCACACGTCTCCACGGCTATTTTCCGACTATTCCGCCATTATTCTGATAGATTCTCCATAAGCAAGATTTAACGTAAAATACATTACCTGTAGGGTGATTGTTCGATTTTTCTTCAAATATATGCGATCTCTTTTCCAATTGTGGCTGTTGAAAAAGCCCTGCTGCAGTTTTATGGGCACGGTAAGGCACAATATTGGAATAACCATATTCTCTTAGATGGAACTTGATTTTCTGGATGTCAGAGAAATTAGTTTTCTTCTGACAGAATTCCAGTGACTTCATTTTGTCATTGAAGAACTTTAAAGCATTGGAGTAGGTCAGAACTCATTTGAATCATTACCAAAATGTAAAAGAGGAAGAATTTTCTTACAGCGTCTTCATTGAAAATAATAAAAAACGTCAAGATTCATCGGAAACAAAAAAACAAAAAAAAACACATTTAGTGTTTTTTCTGCAGCCTAACTGACATACTTCGGAAACGTAGCTTTAATTGTTTATTATAATTCCTGCCGTATAACTATATTATAAATGTAAACAATTTAAAAAAATGACCGTTAACATTACTGATGTTATATGACATTCAACAGTTCACAGAAATATATAACCATTATCTAGATTGTAAAAACATTAAAAAATGAACGATTAATACATATAAAAACAATAAATATAATAAATTAGTCCGACCAGTTTTGTCAATTGTTTGACATATTCATAGACTTTGAATATGTCGAACAATTAACGAAACTGATCAGACTGATTTATTATATTTATTGTTTAATATGCTTCATTTTTAAATGTTTTTTAATGTTTTTACAATCTAGATTATGTTATATATTTTTTTTTGCGAATTGTTGAATATTTCGTTCGTGTAACCAAAAATTCAACATCAGTAATGTTAACGGTCATTTTTTACAATTGTTTACATTTAATTGATTAGTTTGAAAAAAAGCTAAGCAGATTATGTGACACTAAATGTTTAACGATTTTAAAAGAAAGTTGAGTGAGTGCAGAACAGCTAAGTAACGAATTTAGGAGAACAAAAATTTTCGCCAAGTACCTATGTACCTATTTCGATAATGATGAACAAACTACTAAAGGGATGTCGATGGCATACATTTAGAAATGACAGAATTGATTGATTCAGTGTAAAAAATTTAGGTTCACAATAAATCATGTCGATAGTTTAGACACGCTATTTGAACTGAATATTATTACATATTCGGATTGTACAATTAATTAAACAGATATACCTTCTATTAGCGCAGCGACGAGAGAATATTTTCTACAGCCAATCTGCAATTTTTTTTTAAGATGCTCTTAAAGCTGTATTATATATTCAGGGGCCTTTTAAATATCATAATTGTTTTTCGAAATACACAAGCGAGTAGTACGATATTTGCCAGTTCTGGCACATCAGAAGGAAATATTTAGTTGTGCGAGCCTGCTCCCTTTTTACTACCCCGTCCATCGAGAATAGGAACTAGCTATCTTGGCGGTACATGCTAATACCAACTAGCGACAATACATAATTTTTGCAGATACTGCTCTGGTCAAGGGTTCTAAAGTTAAATCTCACGATACCAAACCAGTCTGGTATGTATATATAAAGCACTCTGGTTTCACTGACGCTGCGTTTTTTTTAAACATATCGTGAACAGATCTAGAGCTGATGGATCGTTCATGTAGTGGCAATTTACAAAAACAACATAACGCGGTAAAATGACGAATGTAAATAAACAAAAAAAAACATTAAATGACTTATCCCGCTCAATATAGTAGAAGGAAACTGTAAACATCATTGGCCAACATTTCTACAGAGAAAGAGAAAGTCCGGTGTGATAATCGCTTTTTCTACTTTATCGATTTTGTACACACACACTGACACATCGCGGAAAATGTGAGCTGAATAATTGCTGATTGCAATATTTCTGAAGCAGAACACTAGATGATTTCGAGCGGTCTAATGATTTTTTTTTCATGCTGCGTTTACAGCAGTACCACACTGACTCGTTTGTCGATTCGATTTGTCACCAGTGAAGGTTACGTGAGTCCCATGTATTGGTTCGAAGTTAAACTGTACTATGTGATAGGAATTCGTGGACACGTATGTTTCCGCATCTACATACCAAAATAATTGTTTATTGTGTATACACATGTGTCTTCAGTGAACCATCAAGACAAGTTCCAACAATATTATAATAGATTTATACAGAGAAATGAGAAGAGGATCGTCTTTTCATTTTGTTGGGGAAAGAACTATGGGTTGAATTTTCGATGCCCCCCCCCCCAAAAAAAAAAAAAAAAAAAAAATTGGTTCAGTCTTTTCGCAAAGAGTTTTCCAGTGAATTTTCATTTGCCAGAACTTGAGATTCCTCTGCCTTTACTGTGCCACTTGCATTCTTTACCTTTATATTGTTCTCTTTTTTCATCGAAATTAGATCTTATTAAACCCTAATATTATTGAAACATCGTTGTTTCGTCTATATGGATACTGAAAGAAAAAATCCCAAAAATGTGAAACAAAAAAAATCATTATTTTCATTAGATAATTTACACAGAAATGTAAAATTAGCGACGGTCTCCAGTAAACGTCAATTTGCGAATGACGACATATTTTGAATTATTTTTGTGAAATTTCAATTCAAACGGCAGTATAATTTATTATCAGTTTGTTATTCTTTCACAAACCTGAAACTACTTTGACTTCGCCGGTTGTTAAATCTAAATTTAAATTCTGCAAAAGAATAAACTCTCACTAACGTACTCATCCGTGGTTAAAATCTTTGTTGACGGTGCAACCTGGAAAAGCAAAATTAGACAAAGAAAAGCAATATTGTTTTTTTTTTTTTTTTTTTTTTGGATAATGGCCCGGTTTACTAATTAATTATATTCAGTTGTTCGGTTAATGTACTATAATTCTAGTTGTCTTCCAAAACAATCTCTGGCTTCGGTTTTTTTGGTTTCCTTCGCATTCGAATTGTTAATTTATTACTTAATTTTATTATCGAATACGTAGATATAGTCTGGTGGTTATTGTTTCTTTGTTGTAGCGAATGTTTTTCCTATTTTCTTTATGCAATTATAAAAACGATGAGTGCCGAGTAAAGGAAAGTTAATTTTAAGTTTGTTATCGATGTCCGAATAAATCTGAACCTTTCTTCGTTTAGGCCGTAAATTATTCGGCAATAAAGCCGGGCTATAACAATTTTTTATATTTTCCGCTGGGCCGGTATTTTAATTGTCGCTCCCAACGCTGCCAAGAGACTATCGAGAGGCTATCGAGAAACGACCGGAGGAAAATTAATTAATTAGATTTTTATAGGTTTATACTTTTTATATCCGTATTAAGTTTAAACATTTAAACGATTGGTTGTGGAAGAGGGCCGGAAGGAAAAAGGTATTGACGAGGGGGTGGTCGTAAACTCTCAAAAACCGTCATGTCCGATGACAATATATATTAATCTGCTTAAAAGTGGAATTACGGTGAAGGTTTTTTTTTTCTTTTCTCTTTTTTGGTGCGTCAACTATACGCATTAACCCAGCGCGAGTAAAATTTTTGAAAGTTTCAATGTTCAGCAACGAAATTCGACCCAGTATCCGAAAGAAGCACCATTGCCTAGTCAATTACGCCATAGTAGCCGGATCATGATAAAGTTTACCGTCAACGCCGAATTAATAAAATATATGTAAATATATACATACGTAGTGCGTCATCCCATAAGTTGTAGGACTCTGCCTTTCTAAAATCGATACTACTTGCGTCGTTTTCATGAAATTTTGGAAACTAGTTCGTACAACCTTCTTCTCTCTTCAAGTTTCGGAATTATTTGTAGCAGCGCGGTAACAGTCCGTGCAAGCTTTCTTGGTACACGCGGTCATAGTTATCACGGGGCCGTTTAAATCTCAATAGTTCCCCTTTCAGCTCCATTTTCAATTTGCGGAATAGAAAATAGTCTCTGGAGGACTCAGATCTGGCGAATATGGGGGTCGGTTGAGCATCGGAACCATTTTTCTCGCCAAGAATTGTGTGTTACTTGCAGCAATGTGCGGCAGCGCCTAGTTGTGCAACAAAAAAATTAAAACGACCGATCGTTTCAGAATCGTTCTTAATAATTCGTTAATCGATGCTTCTTTTTGGAATATTAGCTCTTCTAGCAACCTGCAGCCTGCATTTTCGATGTTCTTTCAAAACAGCTGATACGCGAGACAAAAGTTTTCATCCGTTCTCGCTGTGCAAGACCTCTCACTTCTCTCTTTGTCATCAATCGACTCTCTACCCGACACGAAAATCGGTTATACCAACGAAACATCCTGGTACGAAACATCCTGATACGAAAAATCCTGGTACGAAACATTACGGACTCGGAACGAGTTCCCTTTAACATTTCGGAACAAAATGTTGTTCCAAAATTTTTCCATATTAAAATTATGACCGCATATCCAAGAGACGCTTGCACGAGCTGTTACTGCAAAAAATGATCCGATTGTTCTAAAACTTCGCTTGGAGAGAGAAGAGGGTTGTACGAAATGAAGATGGCGCAAGCAATATCTATTTTAGAAAAGCAGTCCCGCGACTTATGGGACACACTGTGTACATCTTTTTTGGTCTGATTTAGAGAAATCTTCGCAGGCATGGTATAAACATTACGAGTAGGTTGAAACTTAATAAAACACACATATCTTCAGCTCGTTTCGGCTGCGATAAATTAAAAAAAAACAGCATTATTAATGGTTTATAAAAACTTTCGCGTGGAATTTTTTTTTCTTTCAATAATCCGAATTTCGCGCGTCAGTGTTAGAAAAAATTAAGTTTTCGATTAAAGTGTGCCAAATACTAAAACTGCTGGCAAGTTAATGTATGAGAGAGTCAGTTACCGTAACGTAGTTAGTTAGGCAGAGGTACCGCTTGAAACTTCGGAATGTTCCGTTTCGAGTACGTTATAACGTTCGTAGTTGAAGCGGCGAAGAAAGAAAAAAAAAAAAGAAGAAAAAGGAAGAAAAAACCGTATAGAGAGTAATATTTTAAATTTAATGCTGTTCAAAATGAGATTCAACCATACGTGTATTTATTCAAGTTAATATTTCAGTGGTTAATATTTTAATTGCTGTCCTTACAATAAAACAGGTAATAAATTTATTTAGCTTTACCGCTATCATCCGCTTTACTAATTTGCAAGCTAATAATTTTGATGACAATTCACAATGAACTCTATACGGTCATAACGATAAGGGTGAACGCGGGTTATCACTTATACGAGTAAGAAGTTGTTTAATAAAAAGAAATTCGGCAAACGTAGAAATTAGAATAGTTTTGATATAGTCAGGTTACTATAGTTATACCAAATAGGGACGCTTTAAAAGTCACCAAGCAGAAAATAATTCCCATTTAAAGGAAATGAACATGTGCACCTGAATTAACTGTAAATACGAACGTAATAAATGTAGAAAAGGAATGAAAATGATATTTTTTGAAGATAGTTTAATTTAAAAAAAAAACAAAACAGAAACAGGCATGTTATTTCAATAAGTAATACCAACTGATATTACATATTTCTTAGTCACTGCCGTGGATTCGATGCCCGCTGCCGTATATTACAAGTTCTAGGAATTTCACTTGTGTTCGGTTAGCGTCCATAGTTCTTCCCCTCCCAAAAAAAAAAAAAAACCTTTCTTTCTCACTTGCGTTTGTATTTTCTGAAATAACTGTCTGCACTGACTGATAATTAAGAAGAGTCGAAGGAAACCTTCAGACCATGTAATTTCTAAACAGGTAAACAAAAATTATTATACTCATCAAGAACAATTTGAAACTGCTTAAATTTCAAACTGCTAACAGTGATATATTCAAAAGGTGCAATATCTGCAGTTTCGATTGAACAGGCGAAAAAGGTTTTTTTTTTTTTTTTTTTTAATTCATTTATTTTTAAATACGATTTTACAATAGCAGTATTATGGCCTGAGGATCACTTTTTGCTGAATTCGCTTATCAGTGTTCCGCTGGTCATCACAATTATATTAATTAAGTACACGACTTAACGTTATAATACCTTATTATTTAAATGTACTTCTCTTTGTTTTTCATTATTTCATTTACATATTCCATCGTTGTTTTTGTGTTTTTCCGGTTGGTAAACCATTTCTCATTGATTTCTTCTATTTTATATTTTATCCTGATTTGACTGAAGTTTGGACCGATTAAAAAGGAATGATCCGGAGTGTCTATTGTGTCTTTTTTACAGTTTATGCATGTGTCTTTTTCTGTTATTTTATATTTTTTGAGGTATTCTCCAAAATTTCCATGTCCTGTTAAAAATTGAGTGAAGTAAAAATTAGGTTCTAGTATCTTATTTTTAAGTCTTTCTTCGATATTTGGAATTAGTTTAAAGGGGTTCTTCTTCCTGTTTTTTCAGCGTTATACTCTTCTTGCCAGAGGTTGTTATATTTAATTTTTATTTCCTTTATGTTTTAGAAGCTCCGATTGAGGAAACATCTGTCAGATCACTGAAGTCGATAGGCACACGTAGTAAAATCCTACGCACTGAATTCAAAACTGCACATGGAAATATACCTCGAACTAACTTAAACAATTTCGTTTCAAAACACATCAACGTTAACTTAAGCAAAAAAAAAAAAAAAAGTTAAAGGATATTTGGCAAACAGAATTCGGTTATTAAACTGCTGCTGTTTCTACTGCTGCTGGAGAACTGGCTAAAGTCTTTTCGTCAAAACAGAACACAACATCGTTACAGCTCGTTTAAGAATTAGACACACCTGACTGACGCATACCTTTTCCAAAATACACCCTTCTGCTTACAATCTCTGTGCCAACTATCGGCTACATTAATAGAATGTCAGAAATACGAAATACGAAATAAAAATAATAAAAAAAAGAGCATATTAAAGTAAGAATAGTTTAAGCATGCGAATAATATTAACACACCTTAACTTCCGGGAATCATGTAATATTTATAATAATCTATAGTCCAGGAGTTCCCAACCAGGGGAGCGTAAAAAGATATTAAGGGGGTTGGAGTACGTTTTCATTTTCGAAAGAAAAATTAATTTAACGCGTAAATTAAATATCGTACGATGGACGTTCAGTAAATAAGGTAACATACCTTCGAAAATGTTATTTCCGGGAATTCAAAAATTATGAAAAAAATACCAAAGAAATTAGAAGAAATACTTTATTGTTCAACATAATTTCCGAAAACATTAAGACCCATTTATCATACTGGGCCACAAGTTTATCGATACCGTCATGGTAAAGTTGGCGGTGCATTTAATGAAAAATTTTTTGTTACTGTCTCCATGACCACCTCGTCTATTATGAAATGTTTTCCAGCCAGATCGCGTTTAAAATGCGAATAAGCGCCAGAAAATCTGAATGATCAGTCGAGTATGGTGGATGTAGAAATTCGACCAAATTCGGGTTCTTAATTAACGTGCAGACGAGAACAGACGTGTGCGGTCGCGCATTATCGTGTAAAAGCCACAACTGCTCTAGACTGCAGGCCATGCCTCTTCCGATTAATCGCTCGATGAAGTGCCACACGAGTGTCATGGTAAGTGTACTGCGTTACATCTTTCCGTTTACGAAGTTGCAACAGTCCGTACGGTCCTAGAAGACGATTGCGTAAACCTTTCCGGCACAGCATTCAGTCTTGGCTTTTGACGGACCTGGCTGACCTTCCATTATGCACACTTTATTCGCTTCCTTCGACTCTGCGGTAATGCAGCCAACTCTCGTCACCAGACATATCTAAATCAGGAATTAAAAATTTCCGGCGGCCGATCTATAGTTACATATAGGTAATGGACATGTTATTATTACCTGTAGGTATTTTACTGTTATAGACGCAAAATGGTAGTAGAGAAAAAGAGAACGGTTTCAGAAGGGTATATTAAGTTTGGATTTATCTTCATAGAAAAAGACGAGTTGGCTCAGTGTGTGATATGTATGAAAGTTTTAAGTAACGATAGTATGAGGTTCAATCGAGTTGAAGAGCATTTGAGCCAGCATCATGCTACTCTGATTTTGAAGTCGAAAGAGTTTTTTTCTTCGAAAGCAGAATCACTCAAGCGCATGAAATTGAATAAGTCGGAAAGTTATCATTACGCAGCACAGCATCCTAAAGCTTTATTTGAAATAGCTTATTTGACAGCAAAGCAAAAAAAAACCTCACGCTATCGGTGAGGAATTAATCAAACCATGCGCCCTAAAAGCCACGCAGATATTTTTAAAAGAAGAATCCGAGCAAAAAATTAAATCGATTTTTTTTTCTTCGAATAACAGAATTAGACGTATAATCGATGATATTGCAGCAGACATAAAGTCACAAATAATTAACAAAGTAAAATTATCGTCATTTTTTTCCATTAGTTGTGATAAATCCACCGACATCGTTAATTATGCACAGTTATTATAGTTTATGTTCATTACGTCAGTTCACATTGAAGAACGAATCTCATACTCCGAACTTTTGACAGCAGGCGCTAAATGCGAAGATAAATTTAATTCGAAATATTTGATTTCATCGAAAAAAATGATTTGAATTGGAATAAACTCATTGGACTTTACACAGATGACGCTCCTGCAATGATAGGTGTACGATCGAGCTTAGCTTAAAAACTCAAGGAAAAGAATACCGCGATAGTGTGTACTAATTGTGTTATTCATCGACAAACTTTGGCTTCAAAAATATTGCCACAGAAATTACGCTAAACTTTGGACTCGGCCGATTATTTAGTTTACTTTGCGAAGATCTTGATTCTGATCAAACGAGTCCTTACGTTCTATACAGAAGTACGCTCGTTGTCTAAGGGCGACATGTTGGCTTACCTTTGTGAATTGAAAGAAGAGGCCACTCACATTCTCGAGTTCAAAGAAAAAAAAGATTTTTTTGCAAATGTTCAACAATGAAAAATTTCAACGGAGGTTGGCCTATTTGACTGATATATGTTTTGTGCCTTGAATCAGCTAAATTTGAAGCTTCAGGGTAGAAACGGCACTCTGTACTAAGTAACTATGATCATATTCAAGGGGTTCATATATCAAAGCTTCAACTTTAGAATCAAAAGGGCTATCTGCTGAAAATGTAATAATATTTTTTTCTCGGCTATTGCCGTAGCAATTAAAAATAAAAAAACTGAACGAATATTTAAAAGCTGATTTACAAACTCATTTTCAAGCGCTAAAAAACGAATTTCACCGATACTATCGTGACATTAATTCAGAGTCACCAATATGTGGCCAGAAATTTATTAGTTGTCGATGTTTCATAATTGCCATAAGAAGTTCAGGAAGAATTTCTAGAAACGAAGGCCGATTTGACCAAGAAAGATGACTTCCATCTCTTGACATTGGACAAAATTTTGGATCAAACGATTCCTTGTTAATTCGAAAGTTGCCTCTCTCGCGTTGGGAACACTTATTCCTTTTTCTTCGACTTATTTATACGAGACAGGGTTTTTAGCTCTGGTTTTAATTAAAACTAAGCAGCAAAATCATTTTGTCGTCGATAGCGACCTGACGAAAAAACTGAAAATCAACCGGCTGATGCAGAGCTTGCAGTATCTCATTAGTACTCTAATTATAATAAATTATTTCGATAAAAAACGTTTTAAATTTGATTGAAGTTTATTTTCCATGACTTATAATTAAAATAAATAAGTGTTAAAATAATGCGCGTTTCTTTCTAAATGAAAAAATTAAAGGGAGGCATGAAAATGTTATTTATAATCCGGGGAGGCTCGACGAAAAAAAGGGTTGGGAAACCCTACTATGGCTTATAAAGCGCAAGCTGTCGAACGTCTATAAAGAAGAAGAATACAAAAAAGAATTTAAAAAATCGAATTACCGTGTAGGAAACGAAATATGTTACCGAGGGAAGTATATTATTACGAGATTCATCGATACTTATTGTGACCACTGTTTCAATGGTAACCGACGCTGATAATAACTTAAGTCATCCGCGTTCATTGCCCTTTTCATCTCAAAAATTAGGCTGTTAAATTTCAAAATTCTCCGGGCTTCGTACTTTTTCCGCATTCTAATAAAATTATGAACGGAAACGATACCCCCTCGCTGCTGTAGAAAGGACTTTATACACTTTTCTCGGATACGGTTTTTTTTACAAAACTAATATGTATGTTTTTTTAAATTTTTGCTATCTTGAAAATTCCAATTCCGGAGATTTCATAGAAATTAGTTTCTCCGGCTCCTGTAGCTCCGCCATTCATTTTTTATAATTTTTAATCTTAAAAATCCAGCCTATTTAAAATTTTTGTAGTTTTCCTATATTACTACGAAAAAAAATCAGTACTTTCTTCTTGCTACTACAGAACGAGCTGCGGACTCGTCTAAAATTTTCCTTCTTAATATACATGTATTTTTCGAAATTTAGTATCTTTAACTTGGAATTTTGAAACATTTCGCATTCTTCTATTTTTTTTTCTTGTTTTTTTTTTTTTTTTTTTTTTTAGGGGGGTATTAACTCTGTGGAAGTGAAATTTTGGAAGTTCCAATACGCGACAGCGGGATTCGAACCCGGTTCTACCCGAACGAAACACCACTGTGTCTAATTAATTGCGCCACGGTAGCTGCTTGTGACGAAAACACCTCGATTAAAAAAAAAGAAAAGAAAAACTCTAGAACGAGCAGTTTCGTTCCTTTTGTTTTTGTGTATTTCTATTTTAATTACTAAGGTTGGTTTTATCTCTCGTCATAAATTATTACTCTTTATTATTATTATTATTATTATTATTATTATTATTATTATTATTATTATTATTCTAATTTTCATTATGAAAACTGACGGAACTATTTAACTGCGTTTGCTTTCAGTTTGATCTGTTTTTTCTTTCCGGTCTTTATCAAAAAAATTTCGTTTATTACTTCACTTTTTAACGCTAACGGGCATTACACCTTTTCGAAGGAAGCGAGCCAAGTTTAAAATGAATTTTTTCAGCCACAGACTCCTTGGCGGAGGTGTGTGTCACCGACTTCCTGTTTTTTGCTAACGGCCTGCAGTAGCGGGATCCCCCGAATATTTAGTCATTTCGAACGCAGCCGTGTGTCCAGATTGCCATCTATCGTCGGTACAAAAGCGCCAGCTTTCATGATAACGAATTTACGCCGACAGTGGATCATATTTTTATTCTATTTACTTGCTAATTTTTCGATATTGTTTCATTGCCTTCTTTTACCTTTTTTCCCCACTTTTTTTTTTTTTTTTATGCAAGGACGTAATTTCCAGCTGAAAAGTGCGAACTAGGAAAAAGTCTAAAAACAAAACAATTTGTCATGGTCGACACCGATTAGTTCATTATGCAATTAAAACTTTTTTCGGTTTTATTCGTTTATTTATATGATTTGAAGAAAAAAAAAAGTACCTATATAATTTCTCTAGTATCTGCATCATCTCACACGGTCATTACCGTGGTCGTAGGTACTTTCAGTATGGCCAACTGACACATAATTTGCAAATATATTATGTTCTCGGTTTTTTTTTTCTGGCTAGGAGCTACATCAATTAGCCACTTTTATTATTGCAAAATTAGAAAGATTAGGTAGCTTAAAAGTAAATCGGAATATATCTTATTAGACCGTTTCATTTTAAATCAATCTCTGAGTCCTTCAAACTTCCCCTTCTTTCTGCTCTAACTTCTCGGCCGAATCGATCTCAATTCTTCGTGCCATTTATTTTATATGCTCTGCAAGTGAAATTCACAAATTCCTGATCGTTTCCGATCTCGAAAGGCGTTCTTGAAGCCCTTTCCTCCTTCTCATTCCTTTGACGGTATTATTTCCTCTATTCGATCTCTCGTCACCTCTTTGGTCTCGTCTCGTCCAACTCTCATAGACCTTCTATAGGTTCCTAGTCATTCCAATATAGAGGGTAATATGACTCAGCTGACTCTTTAGCTCGCTTAGCCGCCCGCAATGTCCTCGACTCTTTCCCTTCCTCAGACATTCTTTCCCCCTATCACGCTCTAATCATTCCATTCTCAAATCGCTTTTTTCAACCGGTTCCTCGTTTCCTGCCTTGGTTTCATTCGATTCCTGTTTGTCGTCGTTCTACTGTTGTTTCCTTAATTAGACTCAGAAACTCCCTTCTTTTCGCTTTGGTTTTTCTTTAGCTCTTTCTACTTTTTTCTCTTTTCACGCTTCCGAGCCTCCTTGTATTTGTGACTCAAATCGCATCCTCTTCGAATGACCCGCACTCCTTAACGAACGCTCCGCCAACTTTTAGATTTGGTTATTTCTACTCCCTTTAACCGTACCTACACATCCTTTCCGTCCCATTGCCTTCAGTTGTTCCGCTGCTGCTGTCCTTTGTGAGTTACATTTCTGACCGTCTAGCTGTTTACTTCTATCATCTCTTGATTTATTATGTTGTTAGGTCAAAGCCGCTTGCGCGCCCAGGGTAGGGAAAGTGAAAAAAAAAATCGATCTAAAAAGAAAAACGTAAACAAACAATAGGAAAAAATTCAGCTTTAATTGTTTTTTGTTTTTTATTTTATTTCGCAACGTTTTTATAACCTGACGATGTCAACGGAATTTTTAACCTTTTTACGGTTGTCGTAATATTTTTCATCTATTTTGTGTTTCACAGCGTGCGCGACAGTTCGTTTTTATGCCCCGTTCAATACTTTTTTCCATATTTTCAATGAGTAAAATGTTGCCTACTTGCCAATAGAGTCGATTAAGGCAAGCAGTACGCAATATTCTGGTGTAGAATTAAGCTGGTCCGCAGGAAAACAAAATTTACCTACACGATGTGTGCAGTGGACTGAAAATTGCGCTGGGTGTTGTGAAAATAAGCCCGCCACGAGCACACTGTACTTTTTTTTCCTTCCGTTTATTTACTTTTTTTATTATTGCTGATTTGTAATCTCGGTCGCATCTTTTAAATCGAAACACACTGCAATAATGATTTTAAAGATTAACGAAGAGAATGTGAAAGGTACACACACACGTTAGCTGTCGATTAAAACATGAAGATTTAGAAGAGATTTTTCAAAATTTGTTCTAGCCGAATATGCCGAATGTGTAGAAAGCATTTACCTGCGATAAATAATTTCGTTTGTTTTTACCACCTGTACGAGGTTTAAAATCTATACGAACGACACGCGATTTGTATGATTTGATATTTAATAATGCGAAGCGTTTAAAGCTGAATGACACTTAACAGTGAACGAATTAATACCGAATGACGCGTAACGATGAACGATATATGTAATATTAAGCAATGAACTACCCAACCACTAAACGACTCTCAAAAAAAAAAAAAAAAAAAAAAAAAATGGAACTTCTTAACACCGAATGGCACTTAACCATGAAGTAGTTAACATTACGAAACGTCTGACAGATTGAACTAGTAAACAGTGAGAGCGACTCGATTTAATGAGTTACACTACATATCCCTGATTCTCAGGATACGTAAATTTTTGTAATTTAGAAATCTGTAAACGCTTTTTCAAAAGCTGAAAGGTCTATATCAGGTGTATCCTGAAATCGTGAACGTGTAATAACTGGCCCAATCTTGATTTCACATATTTTGCATAAGTAAGTTTCCTAGCCCGGTAAAAGCGTTTGATGACCTATGTTTTTGATGACGGAAGTGCTGTAACTGAAACGAATACAATACTTATATGCATAGGCTGAAGCGCTACATACTCGTATTTAACAACTTTGTTCTCTGAAATATCATTCGAAATATCTTTAATTAATGTAACGATTCTTTAAGAGATGGCGCCAAATTGCCAGGCGGTTTAATTGTCGCATACACGTGGTATGTACTAGAGATGTTGCGGATATTCGCATCCGCAATAACCAATGCGAATATTAATGCGGGTGCGAATGTATCGAAAGTCGCATCTCACGACAAGAAAAAAATGGCCATTTAACGAAATCACACAATTTGGATCCAATTCGACTGGCCATCACTACTTTGAAAGCTGAACTTTCAGTAAAGTTTTCTTCTTTGTCGGAAGAGAACAATTTATATGTCATCGCCACCTACTTAGACCCTCACTATAAGCTCAAGTTTATTACAACATTAACTGAGGAAAAGATTAAAGAAGATATTTTAAAAATGAAAAACACTAATGATGAACCGGAAACCAGAAACGTTGGTTTTTTAAATTTTAGAGTTGCTAAAAAAAATGAGAATGACAGATTCCTCCGATAAAGATACAGAACAACCAAGAACTTCCGGTATGGTTAGAAAGGCCGACTTAAAAAAAAAGATCTTGCCATGATGCTCTAACTTCGTCGAGCGAGGATGAGGATCAAGAATTGTCAGAAAATGGTAGCGCCGAGACTGTACTCAAGAAGCAATTGCTATCTTACCGCAATAAGAAAAGAATCAGTGTAAATGAAAATCCACTTAAATGGTGGAGCGTTCACCGAGAAGAATTGAAAACATCACCTAGAGAATAGCACGCAGGTTTTTATTACCTCCACTAAAAAGCGTACCTCTAGTGAACAGTTGTTCAGTAGGGCGAGCTTAATTTATGATCCTCTGCGAAACAAACTGGAACCTGAAAAGGTCGCGACATTAATTTTTATTAAATATAATGCACCAATTTTTAATTTTA
This sequence comes from Icerya purchasi, assembly GCA_039619475.1. Taxonomy (NCBI): domain Eukaryota; kingdom Metazoa; phylum Arthropoda; class Insecta; order Hemiptera; family Monophlebidae; genus Icerya; species Icerya purchasi. The sequence continues at coordinate 260,682,766 of CM077116.1, read as the reverse complement.
ATTACTAAATATATACATAATTATTTAACAGAAATGTAAAAGATTACAACGAGCTTTTTATATTATTTATGCACCAGTATGGAACTTGTTTAAAACAAAAAATCCCAAGATCCGCGAATCCGCCGATGTGAGTCCTCAAAAATCTGCATCCGCAACATCCCTAGAATGTACCATCATTTTAACTTGTTCCCCAGTAGAATTTTATCGAAAAATCCATCCAGCGCACAGATGATCAGCTACAATTTTTAGAATCCGGGTAAAAGTTTTTTGAAATTTTTCCATGTCGATGACAAACAGAAACGTTACCATGTTTGGCGGAATAAAATTTACGTAGTAATATCGCTGTTAGAAAGGTACGGAATAATTTGTTAATAGTCGACCGGCCACGCACGCCGATCGAATTCGGTAATAAAACTTTTTTCCGGCTGTTTTTTTGTCGATGTTGCTAATTGTTTTCCCGATTTAGAACGTGTTTCCGCTTGCTTATTCACTTTCCATTGTTTGCTGCGCTAGCTACTTCATTCGGTATAGTTCGCTTCATTTTCCGGTTAACATTCGCCGGCTAAATCGGATTAAAACACAACAAAAACATACGAAATTTCCAACAAAGCTTCAAGTTGCAAAGTAGCAACGGGTTTTCAAGAACTTGAAAGCATTCTCGTAGAATTTATAAGCATTCCGACGCAGCTCGCCTAGATTTTAATTTTCACTTTAAAAATCTACGCGCATATATTATTATCATTATCATGTCTGACTGCGCGTGTTGGTAGCGAACGCCTTAAAAACTTTCGCAACCTCTTCTTAGCGGTACAGTGTTTCGATGAAACTCGGCAATCATTTCCATCTCCGCTTGGAAAAGAGTTAACTATTTAAATTATCCGTTTTGATTCGCGAAAAAGAATTTCGAAGAAACTGTTTTTCTTTCTAGCTTATCAGAGGAGCAAAAAGAAGAAAAAAGTGGAGAAGAAAAAGAAGAAAAACCTCCTCTTCCGGGAGAGCCCCTCCCCCACAAGCCCCCCGACTTACTATAATTGTAAAAGTACTTCCCTTTCGCAGCGGCTGGAGCGAGGTTAGCACGGACCCAATATAGGTTTCAGTAGTTTGTTTTTCTGACTGCGAAGTCACATATGCGAACAGATGAAAAACCATGCTAAGCGTGAAAATAATAATATCGTCAAGTTGTAAAATCGCGACACGTATTTATGCGTGGCTAGCTATTAAGCTTGTATCTTAGCAGCTAGCAATAAATATTGATCGAAATAGGAAACAACAGTGTGACTTCTCACGCGGGAACAGAATCGGTGCATTCCCGAGGTCGAATCTCAAAAATCCGTACAGCGTAATAAAATTCGAATTTGAAATTTAACGCAGAATAGATTGTTTTTAATGCCTAATCAACATTTTTTTTCTTTTTTTTCAGGTAATAAAGGGCGATGAAATACGTAGCAGCGTATTAAAATTAATTTTTCTGGGTTGCACTTAATTTCCCGCAGGTGAGCAAATTTAGAGAGTATATTTAGTCGAACTTGACTTAATAGAGTCAACTAGTTGTGGACGAAAAAGGCATGCGGATCGTTTTTCTTTTGCGTAAACCATCATTATTATTCGGATTACTTTTGTCGCTTCATGCACTGCCCCGTATTCGTACCTACGTTACCCGAAAACGTAAAAGTAATTAACACATTGACTACGATGTACTATTCCCCTGAATATCCAAAAAGGCCGATAACTTACACGATTCTTTACATTATGCGTTCAATACAAAAAACAAACAGTTCTACCACTGCTGGATGCCTGTGTACTCTATAAAACATTGGGTCGAAATAGCAAAAGACAAAAAAACAACCCCAAAAACCAAAAAAAACACAACATTGCGTAATGACACGTGGTGTCGATATACGCCCACAGAAAGAGAATTGCAGATGTCGACAACGTGTCGACACTCGCAGTCAATGTGTTATAATCGACAACATACTGTAATGTTTATAAGTTATTATAAATCTCAAGAAAAAAAAAAAAAAAATGGATACGTAACAGTTTTTGATAACTGCCGTTTTATACACTCCATTCAATAAGTATCAAACGTAACTCTACATTTTTTAAAAAATCATTCTTTTCAAAATTACTGAAGACGAATTACAATGTTCCTCCGCCGGCTAAATTATAAATAACAATGGCTTTTTAAAAATAGAAACAAAAAGCGCTATTTTTTAATCAATTCGGTTAAAAAGGAAAAGTGAACATTCTTTTAGTTTGTTTAGAATTAATTATCGGGACGAGTTTTTTAATTAACGCGTTTTTACATGAAAATCGGATGTTTTTTTCCTCTTTTGCAAGCATTACCTTTTTCCTTGGTTTTTTTTTGAGCATAGAAAATTGCATCTATCGTCAATGCACATTATAAGTTAATATTACGCGGTAATAATACACCTAACCATATAATTAACTAATAACTTGTATATTGCAACACTGACGGCCAAGAGAGAATATTAAAGAGGGATCTGAAAGTGTACTATTGAGTAGTCGTACAAATTAATTCTTTGGACCGTGCACAGATCACATTCAAAATTGAAATATGATCGGCATCCGCTACTCTATCTGAGTTCAGTGGAAAAATGGGGGGAGAAGAGCCTAATGTTATACATAGAAATAAGGAGGCGGTCTACACCTAATTGTAACTATAAACGACCAACAGTTATTCATAGAAACAGAATATCATACAAAACACGAACATTTCATTGTGACGTCATGTAGTTAGGATTTTTAAAATTTACTTTAGCGCGTGCTAGTCTCGACTCGTGTTCATAGCGTTTAATGCATTGCGTTCTTCTAATTTATTTGTAAGTATTTGGTTTTTCGAATAGTTGTTACGGTAATTCAGTAGAGTTTACATGGTTTGTATTATTGCAAGCGACTTATCTGCTCAAAAACGGTGCTCTATGTTTGCGGTATTGGGTATAAATTAAGAAATGATTTTATAAAAATCTAGAAAATATGATAATTTCATTAAATTAATATCATTAATCTTACTATAGAAATTAGAAAACATTAAGCTATTCGCGACAACGATGTCTTTCAGATGATGGCGTAATGACGATAGAAATTACAATTTGAACATGTCATTCCACACTGTTGGCGTTCTCTTACAATTTCCTCCTTTGTGTTTAATCCAGAAGTAATTTTTTAAATGAACTTAACTTTTTATTGTAAACCTTTTTGTTGCACTAGTATATGCTACATTATGGCCACACTCGAATCGCGCACAGTTATTTACCCGAGTCGAAGGTTAAAAAAAGGTCTCTAATCTCCACACACGAATTGCGCACCGGAAGTTTGCAGGTATGAAATATAAAAAAACAAACGAAAACGACGCTCGGACCATAATCGCTGTTCGCTGGACTAAGGGTTTCCAAAACTGATGGCGCTTGATCGTACTATATTTTTAATGTTCGATAACTTTCAACATTTTTACGTATCGTATTTTTGACAATTAATTTTTAATCTACTAATGAAAAATACTCTACACCTGTGTCTATGTATTAAAAATATTTCCTCTATAATGACGGTTTATTAAAAAATATTTGAGAATACGCCAGATTAATTTTAAATATACGTAATTGTTTAAACTTCTAATTCCATTTTTTTTTTAAAACGAGTACTTCCGATAAATAACTGTGATATATTTATGTTTTAATCATTAAAAATTGATTCCGGCTTTTGCAATTTACCAGTTAGCTCAACTTTCAGTAATTTAGCTTACTCCTAATTGTCTACATTTGTGTTCTTTTATCTTTCTAGTTTCAAAAGAATTATATTTATGATTACACGTGTATACTACTACCTTTTGACATAGCGGCAGCTAAAATTTTTCCTTATTTGGAAGTTATTATTTTTAATAAAATATTTCACTTTCATATATACGTTAATGTTAATTTCGTGTTACCATTAATGTTAAGAAATTATCAGTGTTAACAGTTTTATCATGGGGATAAATATTTCTAGAACAGTTTGAATTCTACAAAGCGCCTGTAAAATAACAATTTTGAAACATCATTTTATTTCTATGATTAAAAATAGAGCAATAATTTAAACAGTGTCGAATTACTATTATGTACTTATTATAAGCCGGATGATAATTTTTGATGTTTTTTGATGAGGAAAAATTATGACGCTTACACGTTAAAATGTAAAGCTATATACAAAAATAGTATTAAATGCTCTTTCAGAAAATGCTAACGTTCGAACAACTCTTCTGACCTCTGAGCGCTAAAAGTCGCTCAACGAGTTAAGAATATGTAATATGACAAATTTAAAATTATCTAAAAATTACTTCAAAATGCATAAATCACCAACCGATATTATTCTTGAAATTTAAAATATACAATAAACAACAAAAACTTTGCATCGCAATAAACATTTCCAATAAGCACTTAATTTAAACCCCATTTGCATCTAAAAACGGCAAACGAATGTAGTTTTCGGAAATATATGTATAAACGGATACTTTGGAAAGAAAAATATAACGATATTTTAGCTTTAAATTTAAATTACCGGAGGGTGCTGGAAACTTAAAAGTTCAAAAAAAAAATTTTTTCCCGGGCATGTTCTGTATTAATGAAAAACATTACACAGAAGTAATGAAATCATATTTCAGTGTTGCTTCTAAGAATTACTTTTTTATTCTGATAACCTAAATTTGAGTTTAAACTTCTGCTTCTTTATCATTTATCTAACAAAACACATTAATACCGACCAAATGTGCGCAAAAATATCTATTATCTAGATAAGAAACTATTTAATTGACAATAAACTACAAATTATAAAAACTTGACGAAGGAAAATTATCTTGTTAAATCCAACTAACATTTAAAGAAAAAGGGTAGTAGTACTAACACTATTTATTTGCGTAATTATTATCATTGTAAGTTTTAATTAAATTGTTTTAAATAGGATTTTATTTTAATGGTAAATTTTTGCGTTGTCATTTAAAATTTAAGTACAATACTATGTATTGTTTGATGGTACACTAAATGAAAAAATTACGATTTTTAACAAATTTGGTTTTAATTCAAATGACAATTATGAGATTGAACACTGATTAATGGATAAAATCAAATCTGAACTGAAACTTTCCCGAAACTCGGTTCCCTCAAACTCGTAAGTAACTCTATATTATAATAATAGATACTAATTTGTCAAACTCGAAAATTTTACATGGTCACATTTATATTTTAAGGAAAATTAAATCAGTTGATATGAAAGTATTTTGTATTAATGTGAAATAGAAGCTTCATGAAACATAATATGCCGTGCGCTGAAAATTCTACATATTCAGTTAGAAATATTATCGTAATTTACGTTATTTTATATAATAATATTCGTGCAAAAATTATTCTATTTTATGCAACATTTCTTTAAATATGAGTACGTTCCCTAGAGGTTGTTAAAAATATTTCGAATAACAATCGTACTGCTAACAGGATAGTAGCCTATTTTTCGCAAACGTTAAAGGCTTTTTTAATCGACTGAAATGTAGTTCGGTTATTATTCCAAATAGTAAACGCGTTTCATTACGATAACACATTTTGGAAGTCACTGAAAGAGCGACTTTTACTCATTTTTTAAGTCCTTCATCGATTTTATAAAATCAGAGTATTTTTTTTAAAGGCGGTGCGCAATTCGAGTTGTCAGCGGGTGGGCTATTTCGGGTCTGGTGCGGAATTCGTGTGTGACTTGTCACTGTGTTAGTGCTTTGTGCGGAATTCGAGTGTCCCCTACATTATCTGTACATCTAGTAAAAATAAACTTTTTAAATGTTCATCTATTACCGATAAAATAAATTACTATCGAAACAGCCTTTTTTCTACCTAATTTACAACTGAGAAGATATAAAACTTACACTTCGGAAACTTAATTTATTTTTTTAATGCTCGAATAAAATGCTGCATCGAAAAATTCGTCACTTAAATACTTACAGAATAACAACCAAATATTAGCAGCTAGCGCTCAAACAGAATATCTACAACTGATGACGTCATAATGATAATGGACCGTTTCGTGTTTTGTACATTTATCCGCCTGTACGAAATATAACCTAACGAACATTAGGCATGTTGGATCGAACAGTTCTGTGTTGTTGCGTAGTAAAGGGATTTGACCAGACCGCTTCCCAGTATTCTTTGTGAGCACATTTAATAAAGTCAAGAATATCTTTGGCGGGAAAGTATGGAACTAATAAACTATTAATCCATGCGCGATCGGCCGTCACGTTGCTCCCGGGATCCGAACGAAGTTCACCGTTACGCCAGCTTCAGGACACTACTGTAAGCCCCATCTTGTAAATTTTTGTGCTGACCGATAAGTATTTCAGAGCTGACCAGCAGCTCATAGAATCGAGCAGAATAACAATACTGTCGGAGAAGTTCTGAGACTTTAACAAAGGTCAGTTCTCAGTTGCAGAACATTCAGCGTTATAAACGAGCAATAACGATACTACTACGGGACTAAAAAATTACAAATTGACGATATGCATCGCCCACAGAAATGAAGCGTTACTTTGATATTAAAAAAAGTAACAATAACAAAAAAAAAAAAAGAAAAAGGTAAATAAGAAAAAGCGACACTGAACAAAAATGGTTGTCTGCCGGTGGAGCTTTGAGTTTAAAATGGAATTTTTCGGCTTTGTAATTGAGGTTGTCCGTTAAGCGGATGATTTGGCAATTACTGTCAAATGTGGAGAGACCATTTTAACCGAGTTAACCACCATTTGTCATTTTTCTCTAGACCAGCGCTGAATGGAAAGCGCCGACATTATCCTTTTACCGAATTTCAATAATTCATCCGTCGACAACGAAATACCGAAAGGAAAAAAAAAAGTACCGAAAAAAAGTAACTTGTTCCGTATTTTTATGGCAAAATCGTTTTACATCGGACCTTTTTCTTCTTTCTTTTAATTAATTTATTTTCAGAACTCGACACATATTTAAATTTTTTAAAGCGGATTGCTTCTTCTTTTTTTTTTTTTTTAATTTTTGATTTTCAGTCTTTCTCGTACACAACCGTAGGCAAAAATATGTTAAACCACGGTACACGGTTGACGGATGATTATAGAAAATTGTAGGAATTAGTTTTTTGAGTTTCGTAATGGGGGTGCTGTAAATTTTAATTTAGAAGCATTAAAAAAAAAAAAACGAAAAATCTGACGCGGATAAAGAGAAAAAAATGATTATGCATGAGCCATTTAATAAGAAGTTCTTCTATAGAAACGTTCGAGGCGATAATTTAATTTCTAGCCATTGTGCTACACAATTTTTACAGCTCCCGCCAATATCTATTATCTTGTTAATTTTCTTTTTTCTTTTTTGCCTTCAACTAGTTTTTCATATTCACGCGCGACAAATCAGAGTTTTAATGATGATACATTTCGGACGTTTATGGACTATATTGGTGCATCAAGTTCGCTCCTAAAGGAACCATTTCGTAATCAAAAATATGTATATGTCTACCGCCCCGAACTATTATGACGAGTAGCCGGACAGCTTGAGAGTTGCTTGCTCCCGCTGAATAAGTCGAATCTCTAGTAATCGTTCGATATGGAAAAAATACATTGTCAGTTAAGTAATCAAAACTTTAATAATTAAATGTAGGCCAGTTCCTGGATGTGAGGAAACGTGTGATATTCCCGTTCACGCTTTCTACAAATTTTGATATGTGCAAACCTAAAGCTGACACAAAGAAGAATTATTGACTCAATTAAGTATGGAGTGTTTTTACAAAATGATATAGACTGCAACTTTGAATAAGTCATTATAGTTAAGTATGTGACTGAAATTGGCAGAGATTAGTTGATCGTACACACGAACTAAATTGAATATTGCTGAAAAAACAATCGGTGATCTATCGCGAGGATGTTTGAAAAATAATAACGTCTACAGATGTGTGTGTGTGTGTGTGTAATCGCCCTATTTCAGATTATCCTTTGTGTTATGAAGATCGACCATTGCTATTTTGTTTACAAATGTGTACTACAATCGCGGTCTAAACTGTCCGGAAGAGAATTATATCTAAAATTTACCGCCCTAAAGCTAAATAGAAGTTATTTAATATGATAATACTTCGTATTTATTGTGCTAACATTGACTTAAACGAACCGCTATCACAACACAAAAAAGTATATTACTTTCTAAAACACTGACTAGTTTCGGATATTAATCGCCATATCCACGATGTATTTTTGTATTTTTAGTATAAAAATACATCGTGGATATGGCGATTAATATCCGAAACTAGTCGGTGTTTTAGAAAGTAATCCATCTTTATGTTTAGCGGTTCATTTCTTTATGGAGTTATTTAATTTTTCATCTTCTCCTTGTAGATTTAACTTGAAATGTGTTTGGGCTGCGGGTTAGGTGAAATTTTGCGTTACACTCTTGTTTTTTTTTTACCGTAAAAACTGTGCCGATGTAGAAAATGATGCGATTCTTTCACATTAATTTATAACCAGTATGCACGTTAACATTTTTAATAATTATTTTTATTACGTTTATTTTTTAAATTAATTTTATTATATAAAGCGATATAATATTTATATAAAGAGAAAAAAAAAACGTTATTTTCAAGTACGAGAACAAGATGTCTAAGCCACGATTAAATTTCCCGCGATCGCATCGAAATTACGCAAATTGACGGGAAAAAAAAGATTATAGGAAATAATATGTATAACAACGAGAGAGAATGGAATATGATTTTGTTATATTTCTTCGCACTAACCTTCGTTTAGTATCGTGTAGCAGCTATTAAATTACTGTATCACTGAAATAATTGTTATAGCTAGAACATTAGCGCATGACGCTACTGCGTTGATTAATGTTCAATTGCTATACACGTCAATTTGAAAATAGGCGAAAAGAAGAGAAAAAACGAAGAAAGAAAAAAAAATCGCTATTACTGAAAAATCTAACAGTTTTTCCTCAGGTTACGCAACAATATGGAATATACGGGGAAATTTCAATTATTACCGATAAAAATCTCACTGCTTTCTGTGAAGCGGAGAATAAAGGTAAACAATTTTTCTTTTTTATTATAGCCTTTTATTTAACTCGCAAATGTCACGCTGTTGTTTTATATTGTTCCATATTGAAAGAATAATAATAAATAATAAATAATAATAATAATCAAATCAAATCAAATCAAACAGATCTTTATTATTATTATTATTATTATTATTATTATTACGCAAACTCCATTTATGCGCATAAAGTGCGTGCAATCGATCATTTAAGAATAATGGAATCAACTGAATTTGAAAAAAGATAAAATATCTTATTTGTATAACATGATAAGTAAATGAGGGATACAAATATTAAAATAAATAAAAATATAAAATTCCATCGATTTAAAAAACAATAAAAATTTCAGAATATATTCAAAAAGTGTTTAGATACCAAAAGCGAAAATATATTATTATTTACTCAAAAGTAAAGCTTATTACATTTATATATGCAGTTAGAAGAAAAGAAATAGAAGTGTTTCATATCTTATTTTGTAATTTATAATAGGAGTATTTTTTTTTTCTTCTTTTTTTTAAACTACTCGTTGGCCATGTAGCCAGGGTCATTACGGCACAACGAGTATTGGATTTATTATAATTTGTTTATTAAATTATTTCTGTTAAGGAAGATTAGCATTGTCTGAACCTGTTCTGGACGGTTATCTAAAAGAAGGTGTAGTGGTTCGTCCTTGATTCTTGTTAAGTTTTGACATTGTTTCAGGATGTGATGCATCCTGAGGTAGCACTGCTGCATTACAGAATGGGCAGGAAATCGGTGGAGGGGCTCCCTGGAGGACATGGTTGTGAGATATCGATGTGTGTCCCAGTCTTAACCTATTAAGGGCAGAGAATTCTTTTTTGGACATTTGGATCGGTGGCCACCAAGGATCAACATTTGGTTTAATATTCCTTAGGAAAGTTACATGTTGGGACCAGGATGAGGTCCAATGTTCTTTCATATTTCTGTGGAAGAAGGGAGTGATTTCTGGTGATGGGACATTGGGTGGCATAGGGGCAGACAACATTGACTTGGCGGCCCGGTTTACACATTCGTTTCCGGGTATTCCAACATGTGCCGGCACCCATAAGAAACCTACTTGTATCCCCTCTTGGGTAAGGCGATGTGCTGTAGATCTTATTTTATAGACTAATGGACTGGTTATAGTAAGTGACTGAATAGTTTGAAGGGAGGCCAGTGAATCTGTGATAATTATGTATTGTTTGCTCTCAGATTTACACCACGCACATGCTTCCAATCCAAAAAGAATTCCGTATAGCTCGGCTTCTAATGCGGAGCTGTCATCATGTAGCCTCACTGCTTCGGCTTCACCTGAGATTAGGTAGGCACATGCTGTGGGAATGGACAGTGTGCCAGCGACATTTGCTTTAGCTCCATCTGTATAAACGTGTGTATCATGCGTGTAAGTTTGTATTTTTTCGATACTTTTCTGGCGAGCTGTATATTGGTCTTCGTTAGATGTACGATGGATGAAGAGTGATAAGTCTACCATCAATGGGGGGTATTCCCATGGTGGTTCTTTTGGGAACAGGAGGAGATCCGGATTGTATTTGATGTTTTTCTCAGTCAAAAAATTTAGAATATTAGGTATTGGATCATTTTGAAAGGCTGGAGGAGGAATGACAGTGCTCCTCGAAGAGAAGTGATATTGTTGGTACCAGTATAGATGATCACGGGAGGTGTAGAAGTCAAATATATAGGATAATGGTGGAATTCCTGATAGCACACAGACACCCTGCGTGGGAGATGTTCGATGCGCCCCAAGGATGGTCCTTAAGGCAGCGTGATGGATTGATTCAAGTGATTTTATGAGCTGCTTACTAGCCGAATAGAACACCTGGCAGCCGTAGGTTAATCTGCTTAGGATAAGTGATCTGTATACAGATAGAAGTAGTTTTGGATTATTGTTATATTTATGATGTGATAAACATTTTAGGATAGCTATAATAGGAGTATTAATAATTATAATGTTGTTATTATAATTTTGTAGATACCTATAAAGTTAGAGTAAAATATTATATATACACGTCTAAAAACTTAAGTGTAAGGTATTAAAGTGGTGATAAATGCATAGTTTAAACGTTTATTATAAATATATAAGTGAATGCACATCCTCACTGATGCAAATGCACACTCATACATATGCTCATAAACATGCCTATACATTCACCCACATGCATAGACATAAGGTAACCAAGCAATAGATTACAATAGCGTAAATGTTAAACTTATTTATAATTAGTAATCAATGAAGCTATTTAAAACCTTGGATAAATAGTAATTAGCAGCTATGTTATTTCTTGACATTATTATATAACTTTTTTAGTGCTGGAATATATACTTTTAATTAAAGATAATACATATATATATACACGCCTATTCCTCTATATATATATATATATATATATATATATATATATATATATATATATATATGTATACCTTATAATATAAAACACTCAGGCACTCAAGTACTACTATAATATTACCTTGCTCAAGTTTACAAAAAAGATAGATCAATAATAATAATAATAATTTTGTATAGAACGTGAGTGAGAAAAGTCGTTATATAAATAAAGTGAATATTTCAATGAGCTTACTGTAGGAAAAGACAACTGCTTCCTGACGACATAACACACATGCGGTAAATCCGGTCGTTGATGTTGCCCAGGTATCATCTCGAGGTAGGACGACGACTGACCAAAAAAAATTTGACCTACCTGAGTGGGTTTTTCTTTCCGAAAGCCTCATACTTTCACTTTAAAGTGAGCAGAAACGACGGACACTTTTAGCCGGGGGCACCTGGAGGCATTAATGAAATTCAAAGAAATATACTGTTTATCGTAAGCCCGCGTGACACATCTTTTTTTAGAAATAATTCTATTGATGCCGCAGTGGCTTTTTTTTTTGTTTTTCGCTTTTTGTTGTCTTTCAAACAAGGACCTTCACCGAGAAACGAATAGAAAGGAAAGAAGTCGGTTATATTTTAATCCGATCAGATAATAAAAAAAGAAGAACAAATGTAGCGGGAATAATTAATTTGGGAAGGAAAGGACAGTACGGAGTGGGAAGCTCAAGCCTCAACACAAATAGCAGTACAAAATTCTCCACAGAAAGAGATAGAACGAATGATGGGCGTCGCAAATCACTGCGTCATCAGGATGGAGGGGTCGGTGTACGGAAGAAATCAGGGGGAAAAGTGAAATATGGAAGAAAACAGCAGGTAGTGGGCAAAACGTATATGATCTCCATCGTTCAGTTTGTTAAGCGAAATACATCTGGACGGTGTTGCGCCTCAGTGTGTGTATAGTCGTCTGACGAAAATCGTTCTCCCTCCGGTACGGATTTCGATGGAAATTGCACGACGGTGCCGAAATATTTTCGGCCAACAGCTCTGATCGGTAGAGACGTGTGCCGCGCGCAGCATTGTCGCAATGCACCGGCGCCAACCTTTCTTCCACTTGTAGCCGGTGGTCTAAAGCATCGTACGACACACAAAAACCGGTAATGAACCGTTTCTTCGTTGTTGTCAAAGAACGACGTCATATCATCGCAATTTATCTCGCTTTTTTCAATTTCGGCGAATTTTTTAATCCGTTGCGGGGGGCATCACCTGTCAACGGATCGTTATTATTAGTAGGGAAATTCGTGAGCACTTGTCTAATCGATTGTTTGCAGTAGCCGCGGTGTCGCACAAATCCTTTCTGTTAAAAGTTACAACTAGGACTGACGAGGGGACGCGTGAATTGTCAGACCGTTCATCGGAACGCAAACTTGAGAAATCTGAAGGACGACATATTTTCGTTGGATTCGCGGCCGTTGGCGAATGTTCGATACCCAAAAAATTGTCGGTAAACCGTGTTTAATTTCACTGTAAACGGCTGTTTTTCGAAACGCTAATTCAAGCAAACTATAACATTTCCAACTGCGAATTAAAAAGACAAAAAAAAAACAAAAAACAAAGGCTCCGGTTCAGGTCGTTTTACCTCGCTAACACTATTTCATATAATTAAAATGGACGGCGAGCTTCGGGAATTTGTTGTAATGCATCGGAAGCGATATTGAAGTTGGACAAGATGCGATCCGCCATCCTAAGCCGGAGCGGGTCGTCGCTTGGACCGAAGTAATTAGTAGCGAACAATTTGTCGCCTTCACTAACACGTCGAAACACATACTATCCTCCGTGTAATAACCTCTCCCGTTACTGCCGTCGCCGTTTGAAAACCGGAGCGTCGTTCGAACGATAATGTTCCTCCGAGCAGAGACCTAGTTCAGGAAACAAAAAAGATGAACGCTCGGAAAGTTTTCGCACTAGGTGCGGATACGCATCTTGACGCATTATGACGACGCTATTAAAATGGCGAAATTATCTACCCTAAAATATTATCGTTCTCCGACACATACGTCTTCAGCGCTTGGCGGCAACATTTTTTCCATCGCACAGTATCGCCTTGCTCCAGTTTGAAACCCGAAACTCGTTCTAATGTAGTTTCGTCGACACCGCAAGCGCAATACGGGGAGGCTCTGATATTTGCGAACAACGTCTACATGTTACGCTGCTAGGTGTCTACACTGCATTAGGCGGAGCGACAGAAATGCCCGTGCATTCTGACTTACCGCTGACCCGAGCAACTTAATTCGATTTGCTCTTCGGCGATCTGTGGCGTTCGAAATGGTTTGTCCTCTCTCGAAATGAAAATAAAGTAAAAGTACTTTTTCGAAACAAAATTGAAAATGTTTCTGGCAGCTCTTCGTATTCAGAGAGAGAAAGAGAGAGATTGAGAGAAAGGAAAAGTTCTTTTCGATAATTTCAGAGCCTTTCGATTAAATTTCAGGGCCTTTCGATAATTTCCCCTCTTGTTAACGGTTAGTATTCCGACACGCTTGAAATATTTTAGCAATGATTGCTACTACACGGAAGAGTTTGGAATTAATTCGAGCGACAATCGGCGTTTACTTCTCCAGCGCATTTTAACGCTCAATGTTAATATTATTCCGTCTAAACGGATCCGCTTATTTGCGCCCAGACGACACATTTTAATGTTTCCGACTACTATATCATTATAAGTGTACATGAACGTTATTTATTTAAACGTTTTCGTACGGGGACGGCGGTCGTTGTGGAAGAGACGGCGGTAAAATATAGATTGCCGAGTTAATAAAAGTAATGAAACAAATATATATATAATACCTTCGGTGTAAGTATGATTAGAACCGCGGACATTAAAATGAAATCGTTCTCGTGTTTTTTCGGAAAAACATCGATGTTAACGGCGACCCGCGTTTGCGTCTCTACTTAACGAGCTTAAATCGGCGCCGAATTAGTAGAAAAGGGTTAGCGAATTTCGGTTTTTCTTTCAGTTTCGGCTTTTGCGTGCTAAGCCAGTTTGCAGGTGCTCACCTTAAAGTTAACGTTGTTAATTATTATTTATAGCGTGCCGCTGCGGGTTCCGAAAAAACTCGATATTTAACGGCCTCGCAGAGTCGAGTACCAGGTTTTTACCGTTTGCCGACTTTGCATTCCAGCGAGGTAAAGCTACGTTTCTCCAGTCGCTGGAATCGCTACAGGCAGTTGCCGGGAAATATAAACGAATGTCGTAGTTTCATTCTTCTGTAAATTTTTTATTAATCTTCCGCGCGGTGGCACGTAAGCTCCATATTTCGCTTCGGCCGGCCATTTTTCTTTTTTTTTTCAACAATCACGTAAGCCCTTTTCCATTCTCGGTGAGTACGGTTTTTAGCGTTGCGGTATTGTTTTCGCGTCTAACTTGAGTAAATCTCCGCTCGCTAACAATGTGTTGTAATTTACGCGTCCACTCGGATACTCTGCTACTCTCATTAGTGCCGTTAGGCTATAGCATATTTTGAACCGGTAATAATCCGCGGCAACAGTTCATTTCGTCATTTAATCATGGTAAGCAGCGTCTTGTCATTATCGCTTGTAACACCGGACAGATCGATTAATTGCCAATCTTCTTCGCCAAATATTACCATCGATTACTACATATATATATATATATATGCGGACACATGATATAACCCCAGCAGATAAATACTATACCACCGTGTAATAGTCTTATTTTTTAACCATAATTTGTAATGGTTATATACTTGAATTAAAAACTTTCACGGATGTCAACCGGCAGAGATGATCCTTCGGCTCTGATGGATTTAATTTATTTAAATTTAAATTTATTATTATTAAATTAAATTTTTAGCGATATATTTCGATTAAATGCCTGCACCCATCTTTCGTAAACGGCTGACCGCTGAAAACACAATTATTAAATATATGTGTATGTGTGTACATATACGAAAATAAGGACGATTCACCATCGGGCATCGTGCAATCGGCTTCCATTTACTCACGCATTCACTCTCTCAACACGTTATAGTTAATCTGTTTTTATGTCTTTATTCTATTTCATTTTATATGTTGCTTGTTTGTCTGGTTGTAATAACGTATAATGCATTACAATTTAATCGTATAAGAACTATATGTAAACAGAAAATTAAATTATTCGCAAAATACGTATAATATGCTACGATTAATAATAATACGAAATATGCCGGTTTTTATGTATTTTGGCGAATAATTTTTCGCTCCTCTGCGTTCGTTTACACAGTAATTTATATAAATACCGGCTATTAAAAGCCCGAGAAAATTATTTTAACCGGTATTTTTGGGGTTTTTTTTTTCTTCTTTTTTCTTTCTCGTACAGCCGGGGCTTCGTCGGCTTTTCGATTTATTTTACGCTACGTAATTTGCTCTCTTTTTTTTTTGAACAGCCGATCTCTGAGCCCGCCATTTTTATTTGGATTTCGGTCCGTCTCTAGTGTACGTCTCGGCTCCGTTTTCGTTAAACCCGAGAGTTTCATTATAAAATCATTAAAACTTATTTATTCACTTACAAAAAAGTCGGACGTGCGTCGAATTAGCCTTACTATTTACCGTCGTAATACACGGATTAGCGATAAAACGCTACCGATGCAAAATGAAAAAGAAAAAAAATTTCAATTAATAAATACCGATCAGAAGAGATAACTAAAAAACAAAACAATAATAATAATAATGATATTAGAAAACTGAGGTGACCGACCGATCAGAAGAGATAACCAAAAAATAAACGATAATAATAATAATAATAATATTAATAATAATAATGATGATATTAGAAAACGGAGGCGACCGTAACGTATTAGACAGAGAATCAGCGCGACGTTTTTTTTTTTTTTTTTTTTTTTTGGCAGCGCGACGTTGAAAATACATATATAAAACTTCCACTGGCATCTTCTGGTTAGTGTCCCTAATTGACGAACCCACTCTTACCGGGAAAAAAAACGAAATTGGTCTTCTTACTGCATATTGCGCCTCTTATGTTCTATCTCTTCCCTCTACACAGATTGTTCCTATTATTTGTTCCTTTCTCCTAACAACATTTGATATCGTATGAAGATATTATTGACAGTCCTTCCTATTATAATTGTTTTTGGGTAAAGGTCCCCGGTTAACAAGCCCAAAAAAAAAAAAAAAAAAAAAATACCAACTATTAAAAATAAAAAACGAAGGGAACAAACTAGTTTCACGTTGCACGCCGGAATGTAAAATCTATCGGCTAGATTAATTAAATGTTTCAATGCGATAAGAACTGCAATTCCCGTTAGACCGGAAATAAATCGCGGTAGGTATTTCTAGTATGGGCAGATCAACATATTTCCGGATGACAATTATAAGGGAGGAATTGCATATTGCCGCGGCAAGTCGTTGAACACCGAAAAGAAATTCTTACTGGGGCTCGCAGAATAACAACGTCTAGTGGTGTCTCTTTTCGTTTCTTTTTTTTCGAAAACGGAATATCCTCACTTCCCGCGCTCCAACTAGAAAACGGAAAATCCGCACTCTACCCGGAATTACGCTATTCGCATTTTGCCGGTTTTCCTCCGGTGACGATAATTCGAGCGAAATTAAAACTTCGCCGTACTTGGCAAAAAATATACATAAGTAGAAGAAAAATTAAAAGAGTTTTTTTTTTCATAATCGTTGCGAGAAATTTATACATTACCCGTTACCGTACTTAAGTTCGGCTCCGAAAATTAACCGTCACAAACTCGGTGTCAGCTTCGAAACACTCGAGTGCCTCTGCAATTTAGGGCGCGCTTCGGCACCCCCTCCCCGCTTTCTTGCCATACTAATTTATCTTGCGTTTCTTTCGCTGCAATTCCCACGTACTCCCCCCCCCCATGACACAATACGCTTTAATCTCCGAGGAGATATCATCATCCCCCGGCGGAAGAAGCGCATTTTGCGAAGACACGCTCCTTGCATGGGAGCTTAGCCCGCAAAAACTATATTACGCTCGCAGGCGTTGTTCCAATTGGTTTTAACTGGTTGTCCAGTTGTTATTTTTTTTTTATCAGGGGTAAAAAGATTTTTTTGGATATTCATATCCAGTAGTCTGGGTCGGGAAATATACGGCGTATGACCGCGTAGAAAAATTAACTGGCTGTTGCATGCGACCTTGCATTCGCGCTAGAATATTCTATCTTCTCTCCTCTGAGGAGTGCCTTGGAAATCTTCGTTGCCTCTTCACTACTAAATATGCAATTGATCGATCGTGTCTCGCAGCGTTACACTTTTTTTCATTCGGAAGCACTGTAAAAAGTGGTCTAATTTTAATTTTTCTTCGTTAACTTTTGATCCGCTGTTGTTCGGCTATAAGCGGGGTTCGCCTAGTGACGCGGTGGCTAAATGTCGGGTCATGTTTACAATCTACAGGCAGCTTTTCGTGGTAGACTTTGACGGTTAGTAGATGCTTCAATCCAAATTCTTACTTGTCCGCTTCGGTTAACCGGCTAAGTGTGATCGTTCTTTGTTAATGAATTCTATCTCACGCGACATCTGAAATTAGTTCCGTCCATCGTTTTCTCCTTTTCATCACCATTACTCAATATTGTCGTGCATGGTATCCTTATTCAGTTGCATATTCTGACTAATCCAATAGAAGTCCTATTTCTGGCAGCGTGCAAAAAACACTCAACCACTGCTTTTCTCTCTCTCTCTTTCTTTTTGTGTGTCGTGCGTTTATCCGATCGTGAATGAATATTGTTTGCAAGAAAAAGTTGATCAACTATTTGCATTTACATGTCTTATTGGGCTGGCGATTTATTTGTTTAATAAATCTGTACACATATATGATATGTGTGTATAAAAATGAATGTTTGCTTGTTTGTATGTTTGTTTTTTTTTTTTGTCCCGTATGCGTTCCTCTACCGCTGGACGGATCATGCGAAAATTTTCAGGGTGTATTCGTGTGATCCAAGTGAAAGTTTTAAGGTATGGCTGAGTTAATATGAGGTTTTAAGTAGTTACGCCGCGATACAGAAATCTATACGGTACAAATAAAAAAGAAAAACAATAATTTTTATAGAGAACTTTAAAGAAAATGATTACACCGTTGTGTAAATATAAATTAAACGTAGACATTTAAATAAAACAATCACTGCGGTAAATAATAAACTACGGATAATATTTTATTAATTTCGGTGTAAGTAAATACACCGCGTACCATTGCTTCTCTTATTACGTCACTGAATTCATCAAACTTCTATAGCATAATTTAGACATGCAAGTCACGCTCCTAACCTAGCTAATGTACTCTTTGCGGAGAGCTAAAAAAAAACAAAAAAACTCTAGTATTTTTGTATTATTTTTTACAGAGAAATAAAAAAACCCTTCGATCGAATTTTTGATATTTGCTACTATGGGGAATGCTGTTCATATTCAAATTTGGAATTTTTACTGCACTACCGTTATTTTGATTTTATGATAACAAAATTAATTTTAACAAAGTGCTCCTGACGGAGAGGTACCAGTAGAATACGATCTCTTAAATATACAGGAGGTCACCGAACGAAAATAACTCGACACCTCCATAATGACGGCTGTGTCGTCTACCGTTTAGTTGAGCGAAACTTTGTACCCCGTTCTGATATCATTTCTATAATTCGCTTGCGTTTTGCCCATTCTGCTCTGCCTTCCTCTCGTCTTCCCTATTCCCTTGTTTCCAAATTGTCCATTCCTTTCTGTCGAACGTTATATTCTACATTCCTGCCTCCTAGCTTCCTGCTTCTTATTGTGCATCTTATACTTTTTGTCCTTTCCCTGACCATCCATTATTTCATCCATTAGTTCTTTTATATTGTTCGTATCTGGACGAACCAAAATTTAACTAGCAGCTCTTCCTATTGTTTCTAGATCCTTGGCCGATGTGCTCAAAAAAAAAGAAAAAGTAGAAGGGGAAAAAAAGAAAACAGGTTATCGATAATATTGAAGTAGTGTTTTCTATTACTTTTACAAAGAAAAAGATAAAAAATCCTGCAACGTAATTTTTAATTCTTTGTACTCAAATTTGAAATCTTTAATTTACTACTGTAGTTTTCTGGTTGTAGTAATAAATAAATTTTAATAAAATGCTCGAAACAGAGAGGTTGCACGATATGAGTGAAGAAAGTGTTCTTTCAACGGTTCAATCACGGGAGATCGCCGTGCGAATAACTCGGACTCTTCAAAATGATGGCTATGTGTGCTGTTTAATTGAGTGAAAATTTTTTTGTTAGATCACGACAGAAAGATCGATGATCTTCAGCTAAACGTGAAACGTGAAGACTATTTTTCGTCGGACGGTGATAAGTATATTGCCCAAAGAAAGAAATAATCCCTGTACACGAATAAAATTCCAGATAAAACAGATAATTTTTTTTTGAATTTCCAAGTACAGATTTAAACATGGCCGAAGCCGTGAGTACCAGCTGGTTACAAAATGAAAAAGTATTCTGACTTTTTTTTTTTTTTTTTTTTTTTTGAAGTGAAAAATTCTTTAGGCGCGTTTAGTGATTGTTGGTAGGGGAAAAACTTATGCATTCGCATCACGCTCCTCACGTGCGTCACGGACACGCTAATAGTATCGCCTAGTGCGAGAAATAGAATTGTTAACGCTTCTGCTCTACACGCTGCTTCGTTAGCGACGACGTAAAGCCCCTTCCCTACCCCTTGCTGCTCTCACGACCGTGTCATCAGTAGTAAACTACAAAAAGAGAGACATGAAAATTCAATTATATATATATTAGGAGTACTAATATGTGGAATAATAAAAGTTTATGATGCCGGTAAATATTATCGCGAACATTATTTAATAATGAAATATTGCGAAAATTCTATAACCACCATATTACACTAATTCCATAAAATAATAAATACTGTGTTGATACTGTCGTCTCTGTTTTTGTCGATATTGTTGTTTGTTAGTATTAAAGTGGTTGCTGCGTGGCAGTAAAAGTATTATTTTAATTGTTTTGATTGTTTAAGTGCAGTACAACAGTGAGTACTAAATATGTTAATATTTTTCGGAGTGAGATGTGAAAACCAGACTAATGTTAATTATTTTAAGTTACAAACTTCGAAATTTAAATTTTTGATACTACAATTAATCAGAAAATTCGAAAAAATAAACACCGTTATTTCGTAGTTTTAAGTTTTCACTTCTGTCGGCAGAGTCCCAATGACTACGCCACTTTTTTTTTTTTTTTTCTATTTCAGAAATCGTTACTTAATGGAATTCCCGTGGCAGCATCGATTTCAGCGTAGCAAAATCGGGAAATGAGGACTTTTACTTATTTTCTGATGAATCTTTTCTTCCTGATGAAGTGATCACTAAAATCAATACATTTCGTTCTCTTTTATCCGACGAGTCAACTGCGAAAAGTGCATCAAAATCCGTCTATAAGGTTAGCGCGGACAGACATATAGACACACGTTTTCCAGTGTCCTTTGTCTCGCCTTCGCTGAATGGGGCTCTTCCCTTTGCGCTTGTTGCCATCACCGTTAGTTGTTGAGCTATCAAAATTTCTATTCGAATGTTCATATTTTACTTATTTATTATTAGGTTATTACTGAAATAGTTCAAAATTTATATATATATATATATATTACAAAATAAGAGAATTAAGAAAAATGTTCATATATACGAATATATATGTATAGCTGCGAGACAAAAAGTGGATAGGAATTCCATAGCTCGTTGTTTAGAGGCTAGAGATTTTTATATATGTATATATATATAACTCGGTCATTTTGGCCTCGAAAGGGGCAGTGGTCCCTCTTGCCTACATTTCTGTCTATTTCACTTCTATACTTTGTATAAAATGATCAAAATTTACAACGTAATTCTAAATCGGTCCATATGAATATAATAACATAATCATAAAAATCCTATAAAATATATTACATAAAATTGGGACATTTTTTCTAATCGGGGGGTAGCCTAAGAATTACGTTGTAATTAATATATATATATGTGTAAATAATCGAGCATATTTTCTTGTTACAGCGTAAAAGAAATAGTTTTAAAATTTGAGAGCGAAAATTTCGAAAAACTGATATATCACGATGCGAGGGAAAAAATTCCGCAGCTCTTACTGCTTAATCGACTTATTTTCGTCTCCAGGATGTATAACAGAAAAATTCGATATGTCTAAAATTTCAAGTATAACGGAAGAAATCAGGAAAAAGGTGTGTAATATATCGATTAATATTCATTTACTAACATGCCTGTTTATGATGTTTTTTTAATTTTTTAAAATTTTTTTTTCTTGTTTTTTTCTTTTTGAGTGCATCAACATTAACCCAGCTCAAGCGAAATGTTTGTATGTTCGCAATGTGTGGTAACGGGATATCATAGCCGACCGAAATGCCATTAACTAACCAATTAGTTGTCTTTCATGTTTTTAAATTAGGTCATCCTTAAAAAGTCTCATCTATATTCCTTTTTTCTGAAATTTTTTCGTATTATCTGATCTACATATTGATTTCTTTTAAATGGAAGTATACTCGATAAGTCTTACGTTCGCGATTTTCATTAAAAGATCCCTTGTTTTTGGTACAACTTTTGTCAATTGCCTGGCCATGTAAAAACTATTATACCTGAATTTCACGTTTGCTGGTTTTCATTTTAATAAATTTTTACTCGCATAACTGTGATAGCTCGTGTTTGCCTGGTGCAGTTTATTTCAGCCGGAAAATCATAACATCAATTAATGCTTAAAGAATGGTAAAAATATTCATCATTTTAAGGAAACGTATTTAAAATGATATAATATTGTAATGATTCTATCATAGTTGACTCGGGGAATTGCGTCGATCGATGATAAGATGTTCGATGAACCGTCGCCCCAGGGATTTCTATCTCATTTAAGTATGTGTCTAAGTTAAAATATGTACCTGTTGTTCTGGCCGTCCGGTTCGTTTCGAACAGTGAGAATAGTTTTCCTTCTTACTTTTATCTTCGTTGATAAGCCGACGTTTTGTTTTATTTGCGTTTAATTTGTTAAGATATAAATCGTAGATAAATACTAACGAAAAAAAGTTGAAAATTTCGCTAGCTAATTGAAATTCGAAATTATAAAGGCTGCTGAGATATTAGCAAGGGGGGTAACGAATTGCGGTAAACAAAACCA
This sequence comes from Icerya purchasi, assembly GCA_039619475.1. Classification (NCBI taxonomy): domain Eukaryota; kingdom Metazoa; phylum Arthropoda; class Insecta; order Hemiptera; family Monophlebidae; genus Icerya; species Icerya purchasi. The sequence continues at coordinate 260,660,186 of CM077116.1, read as the reverse complement.
TTTCATTAAAAGAAATAAAAAGAGACCTACGTGACAAGCAGCCTAGCGAGAAATCAAGGGAAGCGGCGGAACGAATAATTTTTCGTGGCGTTCGATCACCCTGGAATCGGCGGTGCAGGCAACTGGAAGAACTGAAGAACAGAGGTAAATCATATTTGTTATTTTATTAAATTCGTTCTTTTTTTGTGATAAATGTGTATATGTGTATATATATATATATATATTCGTAGTGAGAAGTTTTCTAGTTAGTTGGATCGATCATCATTATAGAAATACGTTTCTCGTGATAGTATGGCATCTTTGTCTGTTTGTGTTTATTTTTGTTTTGCCCATGCTTGAATTCACTCGAAATATTATATTATATACATATATATGAAGCTAATTTCGCAGAACTCTGTATTTAAATATCGACAATTGTGAATTTATGTACGTTTTTATATAGTTATTATTAGTATTTGTGTAGAGAAATAATATTTGTTTGGCTGGTTTTTTAAGGCTACCAAAACGGGACATCACTACAGAAATGCGCTAGGAATATCGCAAAGCTAATGGCGGGTTAGAAGAAAGGGTATTTTATTCGGCCAGGGCCGGTTGTCTGTATATGTTTTAGTTCAATTTTCAGGCTAAATAGAAAGAGGAGGGCTTTTGCTACCGCCGGTATCGGTAGAGTTAAAATTTTTAAATTTATTTTCCGCACCATTCGATGCGCTGTGATTTCCAAATGGCGCGTTTAATTGCAAAGTCCGTTAAAACAATGACAAACGTTTCGGATAACACCGCGCTGAGGAGATTACGTTTCGTTGCGCGCGGTCTTTTCTAACGAATTGTGGCCCGATTGATAAAGTGAAAGCGATCGATTGGAATTATCCGGGAAACGGTTACGTGCTTTGAAGACGGATGATACGAGACAAACTCAGGTGCGACTGTCAGCTGGAAACGGACATACTGGAAAAGGTCGCTTTATTCGACAAGATGAATGCATCAGCCGGTGCAGTTGAGCATGAGACAAAGAGGGCAAGGAAAGTCACAGAGCTGCTAAAGAAGGTTTAACGATTGAGGACGAGGGAAAAACCCGAAATGCGCTCAAAATTACTATTGACCTAACAGCGGGCGCAGTTATCGGATTTTCAAACTTGACTGAGACTGTGGTGGTATTTTTTGCGAACTAAATAAACTGGCAGGCGTCTTTTTAATTTGGACTTGCCGTTTTAATGTTTTTCCAGCTTTGCCGGGTTTAGTTTTTTCTGGCAACAACGTATGTTGCGGTTTTCCATAACCGAAGCTTTTTAAGTCTACTCTCGTCCGAATGCCGACGCCTAATTAGCCCAATGGTATAAGGTACACACACACTCGGAGGTCGTTTAAAATTCCAAATACTGCAAATAATAGGCATCGGCAAATTAAACTTCATTTTCACGACCAGATCACTGAATTTATTTAAATTTTCTATAGCTCCTGGCGTATTTTAGAAGGTCATTAAAAAGAAACAAACCAATTAGAAACCGCCTTAATGGTTTTTCTAGGTATTTTTTTTTTTTAATTTATTTTTGAAGAGGGAGGAATCTAAAAAAACAATAATTAAAAAAAGAAAAGATATAAATAAAGACGTACTTTTCACGCAAAAACACAAGCGATAAATAGTAAAAACGGAAAAAGTTCTTTAAAGCGCGCTGTTTGCGCCACACTATTGCCTTCGCCAAGTCGGTTGAAATTGTACAAAAAAAGACAGATTATTTCGGCTTGTGTACTAACAATTAAATAAAAATTGTTCCTATTAATATTTTTTTTTGTTTTTTTTTTTTTTTTTTTTTGAACAGATTTAATTAAACTTTAACGAATTACTTAAAAATTTGTATTTCTTTTAACGTCACATTAAAGAAAATAAATCTGGGAATCTTTTACGTATATATGCTAATTTGTGTTTTAATTTTAAAAGTATTATCGAGCAAATCGCATACAAACAGAAAAAGTGTATTGCTGCATGCCAAAGTCATCAGGAACTTAATTTTACAAGATTTCAACATGTTTTTGTACAGTTTTTAATCGTTTGAATATAAATAGCTTGTCATGAATCTGTTAAAAAAAAGGAATTTGAATTTAATTTATTCGTATTTTAATTTTAATTATTCTTTAATATCGTGGAGGTGTAAATAAATAAATGTTTACAGAGAAATTCAGCTGTTTCGAGTACGATTTTAATTTGGACAACTTCGTTCATGAACTTTGTCCGACTATCTTCTTCATCGTTAAACTTTTCTTCGCATAAGCCGCAAATGATGTTGTTTCTTCCTTCAAAATTGTAGCAGCGCTTTTTCTTCACGTATCTTATTAACAATGCTGATTGCAGTGCTTTGGAAATATTTCCGACTAATCGTTCAAACGAAACGGGCATTTTAGTTTATTTTTTTCGCACATATTATTATTATTATTATTATTATTATTATTATTATTATTTTGTACAGCGATCATTTAAGAATGGTAATATAAAATGGGGATATAGGGTAAAGAATTAGTAAACGAGACTATTGTAGACGTTTGTGCAAAAACCTTTTGAAACGCAATCAAAATTTACAAAAAGAACTTATATATCAAAATGTTTCAGCATTAAAAGTTAATCTGATTTTTTTTTGGTTTAAAACCCGCTTTAAATGTCTGTCCGGGAGATGCAAAGGGAAAAGGGGAAAAAAACGAAAACAAATTTTTCAGGGTTAGAAGTCAACCTGTTTTGTTTTTTGTTTTTTTTATTCTATTTTTTAGGTCGTTACGAACATAGAGAATGGAACAATTTTTTTTTTTTTTTTTTTAAATTATTATTGTATTACAAACTGTACGCCATTTAGCAATATTCTTAACAGGGAAATATTGAGCATGAAGGGAGAAGTACTCAATAGTACCTATCCGATAAACTTTACCTTAAACAACGTCATGAGGTTTCTTACGCTTCAGCCGCCTCCTATCATTAGCAGTATGTAGCAGTCCAGCAGCAAGTTTATTTGGATGACTTTCAAGTCTTTCTGCGTGTCTTCGGGCATGAGTTTTAATAACATCTGTCACATACTCTATCCCTAAATCTTGATGTAAAGTTTGATTTGATATATACCATGGCGCCTTGGTTACGAGCCTAAGGATTTTATTCTGCGCGGTCTGTATTATCTTCAGATTTGCAGGTTTAGCACAACCTCAAAGCTGTACTCCATAGGTCCAAATAGGCTTCAAGATATTTGTGTATATCAAACGTTTATTATCAATGCTTAAAACGCTATTTCTTCCTAAAAGCCGGCACATTATTTTAACACGAATATCTATTTCTCTTTTCTTTGTCTGAATGTGCTGCTTCCATGTTAAACGACTATCTAGGTGTAACAAATGAGACGTTGAAAATTTCATTCGAATACTCTGAATGTGTCCATTCGTGTCCAAAGTTAGTAGTTTCGGTATGTCAGTTTCAAAAATCTAAATTCAAAATTTAACTCGATATAAACCAATTTATAACCATTTAATATAATTTACGACTTGTAAGAAGTTTAATTTATCCATCGTAAGCTTTTGAGTAAAAAATTAAAAGGCCGCTTTCAAAACTCGTGGGCAAAGGATTTTCATCGACGGTGTTCAGTCGCTCGCCTATATTGACGCGTGTTCACCGTATCAAGACAAAGAAAATATCGCGCTGTGTTGATCGGCAACCTTCGTGACGGAGACGGCGGATGAAAAAGAGAAATTTATTGAACGTTTCTTCGATTATATTTAATTCGAATATAATTAAAAATAAAAAACAAAGAAACAAAAATGCAGAATTCAGAAATTTGAAATTAGAATTATAAAAGAAATTCATTTCAAAAACCTAAAAAGAGTTGTTATTTCGCAATACATTTTTCGGCGAAGTATACCTACTTCGGAAAAATATTATTATCCCGAAACAATAATGTAACTTCTTCGAGTCGGAGCGAAATTATTTAACGTTCATTATGTGGTACACTTTGATGGACGTTTTTTGTAAGCACTGAAAATATTAGAAATATTTTAAATTTTACTCATTTTAAAGAATTTTCAGTATAAAATTTATAATAAAATTATTAACAATTACATCGATAGGGTCATAATATATGCAGACAATACCATAACTGGTTGTGCGACGTGAGCCGAACAACTCTTGGAAAAAAAGTTTTGTAATGTTCTTCGGTTGGCCTGCTGCAGAGATGATATTTTGTACATCAGACAGACAGTTTACGATTTCTCCGTGAGAGATTACACAACCCAGTCATATTATAATTGCGAAAAAATATTGTTTTTGCCGTTAGTTTTATTTATATTTCACGTAAACGGACACAGCGGGTATAAATAACTTTACAATAAACTACATGCATCATTTTATGTTACGTAAAAATTAAAGGAATTGATGAGAATACTTCCGTTTTAACTATATTATCATATATCGAGGTTATTAACAAAATATAAAGTTTTTTTTTTAAATCTTTTTACATTAATACATTTGTTGAGATGTACGGAGATAATAGAGGATTACTGTATTATATATATAATTTTTGAAAGTATTAATTTTGATTTTAATATTTTATAAATTAATATGTTACGGTTTTCTTGGAAAAATTTACGACGAGGATAAAAAAGAACGTAAAGTAGGTAACGCAAATATATTTTTTCGTGGTTTCAGATTGTTTTATTTTTTGACGTTTCTTTTAAATTTTCAAATTAAGAAAAATAAAAAATTTTTACCCGTATTTTTTATGCTCTGTAACGTCCGACAGTTTTGTTTTTTTTTTTTTTAAATAGGTGGTTGAGGTAAACTTTAAAAATACAAAAAAAAAACAACAAAAAGAGCTGGGTACACGTGCCGAAATTCTTTATTTTCTTTTTTTTTTTTAGGAGTCGCGATAAAAAAAAAAAAGAACTCTTACTAAAAGAGTCAAGAAAACTGGTTGCGATGTTTAGCGGTGAAGGAGAAACTAATGTTGAAAGCGAGGGAGATAATTCAAAAATGGAAAATGCAGCAAAAGAATATGAGAACATGATTTCTGGAACAGGAGGCCGATGAAGAAAATCCGGGGAATTATTCGAGCCTCAGTGTTGTTATATTTTATGTAAATAAGGGGAGTGGCAAAAGACTTATTTTAATTCGAAATAATTTTGTGATGCAAATTATTACAAGGTGCGTTAACATTTATACCGATGCGAAAGCAAGAATTGCGCAAATTCTTTTCGAAGATCCGACTAAAGAGATTCATTTATGAATTCTAACGAACTTAAATGTCGATATTCGACGCAGATGCAGCACGTGTGCACCATCAATTTCATTCGATGTTTGTATCATTTGAAGAAATTCATTACTTAAACCGTGCTGCTATAAAACGAACTTTCGATGTAATTTGAATCAAAATAATAATGTCGTGCTTATCGCGTTCTTATTTCAATATCATTTAACTAGTGATTATCGTGCCTCTATTTATAATTTATTTTCGATAGTTATCGCTTTCTTTTACCCTGGTCTTGAAAATCGCATAGCATCAGACGCGTATTTTATATATGCCTACGCTGCGCTCGCTGCCGCCCTCGCCCACTCCGTTCCTAACAGATAACGCGTCGTCCGTCACAGACAATGCAACTCCTCTTATCAGCAACGAAATAACGCAAACTGCTCAGCCGCATAGCCAAGCAATTCATCCTTCTGCCGGTGAGTTCGTTCCGATGTCCGTTTACAACAATAACAATAATAATAATAACGCAAATATTCAGCATTATCGCAATAATGAAAACTATAATATCACTAACAACGAGTTAACATCGGTGATTGGAAACACACATGAGCATACACAGATATTTATACGCCGTTACTATCTCCGATTAATATGTCGCATGAAAATAATAATACGAACGTTCACATAGTCCAACGTAACGATAACGAAAATGTAGCTATTACGAATAATCGAACAACAAATAAACCGATATCGCCATTAAGACTTGTTACCAATGCACCCAATAGTTGGCAAGTAGTTCCTCTGAAAAAGAGAAAGCGCATAACTTCGCCTAATATTTCTCCCGAACCAGCGAGTAAAAATCCAAAAACCGTTTTTGGCCACTCGCAAAACTCTCCGATCTCGACGATCAACAATTAAATAATGAACAAAAGAATGGAATAAAAAAAAATAATAATTCTTCCGATATAAGTAAGATAAACGAAAAGAAACTGCCTCCTAAGCCACCGCCTATAGTCATTTATGGAGTTACCAACTATAAAGAAATGGAAAACATCATTTGTACAGTGCTAAAAAAAAAGAAGAATTTATCTGCCAAGCCTTGAATGAGGAAAAGGTAAAGCTACGAACCAATGACGCTGAAAATTATAGAAAAATAATTAAAGCTTTAAAAGAAAAAAAAGTCATATATCATACGTACCAACTCAAAGAGGAACGAGCTCATAGAATTGTAATCAAAAATATTCACCATACAGTATCGCCTGAGGATATCAAAAATGCCTTAAATCAGATAGGGTTTAAAGCGAGAAATGTGATCAATATGAGAAATCTAAAAACCAAACAGCCGCTTCCTATGTTCTTCGTGGACTTGGATCTCCGAGCTAACCATTAAGGAAATATACAATGTGGAACACCTGTTGAATATGAAAGTAAAGATTGAACCTCCATATAAAAAGAAAGGAATAATACAATGTATGAGGTGTCAAGCGTATGGGCACAGTAAATCTTATTGTACTCTACCGTTTGTTTGCGTCAAATGTGGAGAAATGCATCAAACGAACGAGTGCAATAAAGCAAATAATACACCTGCCAAATGTGCACATTGCGAGGGTAACCACCCAGCTAATTATAAAGGATGCACTAGTTACAAAGAATTGCTCAAAATGCGAAGCAATAAAATAAACATCAACACATTACGAACTGACCACAATGATAAACAACAAACTGATCTGGCCACCAGAAATTCCCCTCAACATTCGAATAAAGAACATTTTAATCGAACTGCTCTAGAAAGAAAACTTACCTATTCGGCAGCAGTCCGTAGTAATAGGTCTCTAACAGGAGTAAACTCTAAATCAGAACCAAATAATAATAACAATAATAATAATCGGCTTACCGAACTCCTCGCGGAATTTAAAAATATGTTTAACCATTTAATTCAACAGAATAGCATGATAATAAACATGCTATCCGCGGTATTAAATAAATTACTTCCCAAATGAACCAGCTTCTAAGAATCGCAACATGGAATTTCAATGGTATGATTCAATATCTTCATTAAATTGAATTATTCCTAAGGAACAATAAAATTGATATACTAATGGTATCGGAAACGCATCTCACTAGTAGTAGCTTCATTAAAATACCTCGCTACACTATTTATCATACAAATCATCCTGATGATAGAGCACACGGTGGGGCAGCGATCGATATAAGAGCGACCGTGAAACATCACATTATGAATAGTTTTGAGAAAGACTACTTACAGGCCTGCACCATCAAAATAGATACCTCGCTCGGTCCAGTAGTGATCTCTTCCATATACTGCCCCCCGAGACACAACATCAAACAAAAGCAGTTTCATGAATACTTCAAAACACTGGGCGCTAAATTTATCTCCGGTGGCGACTTCAACGCGAAACATACCTCATGGGGCTCGCGTTTGATAACACCGCGCGGAAACCAGTTACACAGTTGCATTGAAAAAAATCGATATAATAGCCTATCAACTGGCGAACCAACATATTGGCCAACCGACATGGGAAAAATACCGGACTTATTAGATTTCTTTATTTGCAACGGAATCAGTACCTATCAAATGTCTGTTGAATCATCATGCGACGGTACTTCAGATCATTCACCAGTAATTCTAAATATCAGTAGCACTCTCATGGATTCAGGGAAAAAACCAAGACTGTATAACAGTAAAACTAACTGGGACATCTTCCATCTGTTACTTGAAAATAAAATAAATCTCAACATTCCACTGAAAACCGCGGAGGATATAGAAATCAGTATAGAAAACCTCACTAAATACATTCAAGAAGCGGCCCACTTAGCAACACCGAGAGAAAATCACAGTGGGAGAACCCGTAATTCTAACACTCAAAATCATCCAAAAATAATAAAGGACATGTTTCAAGAGAAAAGACGTTTAAGACGTTTAAGACGCATATGGCAGAACATAAGAAATCCAACTGACAAAACGAAATTCAACAGAGTGTGTAGAGAGCTAAAAAATAAAATTGTTGAAATGAAAAATGTTGCTTTCAAAAACTATGTTAGTACATTAACATCAACCGAAGCTACCGATTACTCCTCATGGAAGGCTGTACGAACCGTGAGAAAAGATAATCAATTATACCGATCACCTATAAAGAAAAACAATCGGTAGATAAGAGGTGACGAGGAAAAGGCTGAAGCATTCGCCGAATACCTAGCAGAGGTGTTTCGTCCTACTGAAACCTGCACTGACAGAACCCTAGATGCAGAAGTAGAAAGTTACCTGCAGGCTCCGAATCAAATGTCACTTCCGATAAAACCAGTATCACCGATGGAAATAAACAAGTATATACAAAAGCATCTAAACCCGGATATGACTTAATTACCGCAAAAATAATAAAGGAATTACCACGAAAAGCAATAACTTTACTAACATTTATATACAACGCAATTATTAGAACCGGATACTTCCCGATACAATGGAAATTCGCCACTAATAATATTAATACAAAAACCAGGGAAACCTCCTGAGGATTTAGCCTCTTACAGGCCAATAAGTTTACTCCCAGTTTTATCGAAGCTGTTTGAAAAATTACTACTGAACAGATTATTAAAACCTCTATTAGCCCAGAATAAAATTATACCAGACTACCAATTTGGCTTTAGGGAACAACATAGCACTGCAGAACAAATACATAGAGTCGTTGATGTAATAAATCGAAGTTTTGAAGAAAAAAAGTATTACGCAGCGGTGTTCCTAGACATCAAAAAAGCATTCGATAAAGTGTGGCACAATGGGTTTTTATTCAAAATAAAACAACTACTACCCCACCAATACTATCTACTAATCAAATCTTACCTCCAAGAAAGATTTTTTAAGATAAACTTTAACGAATCATATTCGAGCATTCGATCCATCAATTCAGGAGTCCCACAGGGCAGTGTGCTTGGACCCACGCTGTATCAGATATACACCCACGATTTCCCGCTTAATGCGAACACGACTACAGCTATGTTCGCAGATGATACCGCGATATTATCCTCTCACTACGATGCGGCATCGGCATCAAAGCGGCTACAGAAGCACTTAGACGTTCTAGAAAAATGGTGCAAATCTTGGAAAATTAAAATTAATGAACAAAAAAGTATACATATTATATTTACGCTGAAGAGAGGGGACAGGTATCCTCTAATAAAATTAAACGAAAAAACGATCCCTACATCGAGTAGCGTAAAATATCTCGGCTTACACCTCGACGAAAGATTAACATGGAGAAAGCACATAGATGCTAAACGGAAGCAGATAAATGTTAAGTTTCGAAAAATGTATTGGATAATCGGAAAGAATTCAGTACTATCCATAGAAAATAATGTGCTGCTTTATAACATAATGTTGAAGCCTATATGGTCGTATGGAATCCCACTGTGGGGAACCGCGAGCAAGTCTAATATAGCGATCATCCAAAGAACGCAATCCAAAATTCTGCGAACGATAGCCGGTGCGCCATGGTATGTGCGCAATGATGAGATACATAAAGATCTGCGAATGCCTACGGTTAAAGAAGAGATCGAGGCAGCCAGCACACGATATATAGAACGGCTACAGAATCATTGCAATCAGTTGGCACACAGTCTCATCGAAGACGGTACCCGATTCAAACGGCTGAATCGGTCGAATATAATTGTGTAAATTGTATAATACCTCATCAGCAACAAGGAATCGCGACCGCTGGGAAGCATTCCATACTTATTAACTCTAATTACCCCTTAACACTGCCGCTTATTGTTTATTAGACAGATTGCGTGCAATAATAAATGAAAAAAAAAAAAAAAAAAAAAAACTTTCGACAAATAAAGATTTAAAAGTTCAAAAAACATTTATTTTCAATATTATTTTTAGTCGATTAATATCCAGCGATATCGTCTGTTTCTATTAATATATTTATCCGCGTAAGACGAGAAGAAACTTTTTTTTTCTCCTATTTTATCAAAGGCCTAAGCAAGTAAGCACAACCTACGTGTTTGACGTAGCTTTTAACGTAGGTTTTAACGAAGGTTTAGTTTAGTTTGATTAATCTTAATGCAACTGTTATCTAACACACCGGAAAAGAAAATTCTTATTTGTATCCACCTGACAAGCCTGTACACTCGAAAAAGCAAGAACTTTTTAATATTAACTTTCAGCTGGCGACGTGTGTCGCGCGACAGCTGATAAAATATAAAATACAGTGCTGAATTCGAGGCACGCTAACAGACACAATCAGAAATTCGATGGTAATTCGGTTTATCTTTTGCATGCCTTTCTTTATAAATTATAAAAGCGGGGCGGGACGGGGGGGGGGGAGCCGAATATTTCACCAGAAGTGTCATTTTCTTTTTCGGTTACAAGTATCGCGTGTCCTTTTCTTTTTCTAATTTACAAAAGAGCGTGCAAAATTGTGTTAATGCACGTCACTCTTTTTCCGGTACAAGAGAGCACAGATTGTGTTGTTACTTCAAATATGAGATAGCCGAGGTCCGATCGTCGCAATAAATACCGGAGGAGAAAATTGTGCACGAAAAGCTGTATAATTTTACGCGGGAAAGAATTACACGAAATTTCAGCAGCATAATAATTAGGATATATGCATATCGGAGGTTCGCGCATTATCTTGCCGAGCACCGTCAGTTGTTCGCTGTCTCGCTGGAATTTATTACGTAACGGATTTTTCGTGATTATCCAGCTGTCCCTTGCCCCCGGTAGGGACCTGACGATGATGATGAGCGCTTTTAGTTATTTTCATCGTTAATAAAGCGTTTTTGGCAATGTTCGAAGTGTGTTGTTGGAACTTGAACGAAGACACTCGAGAAAAAAATTGAACGCGCACGAAGTGGTGTATAATTTTACACGGGACAAAATTATACGAAATCTCAGCGCCGTAATTTATCGACAGCCGAGGTTCGAATTATTTTGCGGGAATAATACCGTCGTCATCAGGTGCTCCGTTCGCGCCTAATTTCGTCGGAATGGTTCGAAGTATACCGGGGTAGGAGCTGACTTCGTATCGGACTTTTTTTCGAGCCATTCGCTGCGGTATTGCCTAAAGACGATGAGTGTTTTTAGTTTTTGCTCGTCTGCTAACGTTTTTGACAATGTTCGAAGTTGAACTAGAACTATCATTACTCTGCTTATTACTGTCTTCGTCTGTCGAATCGTCAGATTCCGCTGCATTAAAATTCAGATTCTGATGTTCGTCGCTTACCTCTTCAACGGAAACACTTTCTTCGATTTTCAGCAAGCTCGGCGATTTGCTGTTGTTTGAAGTTGGCGAATTCTTGAAAGTCTCTACTACCTCGATGTGCTTGGTGAACTGCTGATCTTCAAACAGGCTGCCGTGCTTACCGATTAAGGCGTCCATGTCAGCCCTCAACGGCGAATTCGATCTGTTCGGTTTCCGAAGCTTCTTCGCTTTGGCCGCTACTCTACGTTCCGCATTATCTTCGGTATCCTCAGAACCGATTACCGATGCGGAAAACAAAGCGCTCCTCCTCTTTTCATTATCGTCGCCGTCGTCGTCGTCGTCGTCGTCGTCGCGGACCGATATTTCTCGCTTCAGCGCGAACTCGGTCGTCAGATTTGTGGATCTGCTATCGCGGGCCTTCCTATTTGTCGACGACTTCTTAGCCACATTACGACGTGCTATTAGCGTACTTTTCCGGCTGCCTTTTTCTCCACTGACATCATTGTTTTTATACATTTCTTCAGCTACTAAATAGCGGAGTAAAAACGAACAGCCGAAAAGCCGACCAACGCTCTCCCATTTCTATGGAAACCTAAAATTTCCGAATCCTTTCGCTACGAAGCGAAAGTATTTTTTCCGTTTTGCTGTCTCCGTTATTTAAGCCATATTCTATTCTTTCTGTTTTCGTTTTTTTTTTTTTTCCTTTTTCCATCTTCCCACGCTCAAAAATGTTATGATTTCTTTAAATATCCCCGCATCTATATCCTTCCTAATTATCAATCTTTTTCAAACTAGAACTTTCCTTCTTTCTGCTCCTTGTTTTTCTTTCCTTAAAATCCAAACCTTTATTTTTTGCAGATGATATCCTTGTTTACTTCTCTTCCCGTAATCGTCTAGTTGCCAATGAGAAACTAAACAGCTCCTTAAGTACTCTAGAAGCGGCCCTGTCTAACATTCATCTCTTCATTTCCGCTCCTACATCGGCAGCTGTAGTCTTCACTCTTCGGCCTTACAACCCGGGCTCATTTGAGATAAATCTTAAAAATCCTTCCATTCCAAAAGGCAGTTCATTTCGTTATCTTGGTATCGTTTTATCCGCTCGTCTGTCTTTCCATGAACATATCAGCCATTTATATGCTTCCTCGCTTAAAGTCTTAAACCTTCTTAAAGCTCTCTCACCTACGAGATGGCGAGGTGATCCTTCTGTGTTAATAATTTTGTACAAATCTCTCATACGCTCTAGATTGGATTATTGCAGTTTCTTATATGGCAACTATTCCAAATCGGTTCTCTACAAATTAGATCGTCTTCGAAACAGTTGCCTTCGGTTTTGTCTCGGAGCTCTGAGGTCATCTCCTATCCCAGCCATTCTATCTGAATCCAGTATTTGTTCTCTGTTCATCCGACGATCTTATTTCGGTTATCGCTTTCTCATCAAACGTTTTTCCACTTCCTCGTCAAACATCAGTACCTCTTATTCTTTTATCCTTCGTCACTGGCGTTTTTCCTCCAATAAAATTCCTATACTATCTCATATATCGTTTCGCCTTTCTAAATTTTCCCCTTTTTTCATTTCTCATCGCAAGTTTCCATTTTTTTCTTACGTCTATTCCAAATTGTTAAAGCCACCAAATATCATCTTCATGCCATGCTTCCTTAAATCCTCTCGCTCTCATATCGTCAGTATGGAATTTAATAATACAATAAATTCTCTATTCCGTGATGACTCTTTAATTTTTGCCGACGGATCGAAGAGCCCGAGCGGAGTTGGGGCGGCATTCTTGTGCCCTCATTCCAAATTCCTTATTGTTTGTGATTCTTTAAGTGTTCCTCTAGCGCTATTTCTACCTTCCCTTTCTCCGTCCACTGATGCTATTATCCTTTCTATTCGTTCTCTTCTCCATGATCTATCCTCATCGACGTCTACCCAGATTGACTTTCTTTGGATTCCGAGACATTCAGGCATTGATGGAAATGTAGCCGTCGCTTCCTGCTCCTTTCAACGCCTCTTATGTTCTTTCTCTACCTATTCTCTCGGTTGTTCCTGTCCTAGGGGTGTTCATTGATTCCATTGTCGACAGAATAAAAATATTATTTCTATTCGATTCCATGCATATATTCCTTTTTGCTGGGCTAATGCTCTTTGGTAGCAAACCCAAGGGGGGTAAAAAAACAAAAAAAAAGCACTTCTCACTTTATATTTTCGCTTCCGAATATAATTTCCGCATTTGCTTTTTACTTCTATAATCGCTCGTAAACTTTGTGCCTTTTCCGTTTTTTCACGAATCGAGTTTAAGCGATTACAGTTGATCGATAAAAATTAAATGAAAACTAATCAGCGCAGATACCTTCGATAGAGTTGATCGTTTTGGTTTTCCGACCTGGTGAGAACCCATTTGGCCAGTGACGAGAGGTGATCAATTTCTCGGCGGATAGAGAAAAATTTGACCCAGTCGAAATGGGTTAATTGTTTTTGAGTTGAAATTAGTCTTGAAATGTATGATGATGGTCCAGCTTAAAGCAGGTCGCGTTACATTTTTTTCCCTTTCTTATGTACAGTATTATTCAGAATGAGCGTCGCACGCAGCGACGTCATCAAGCTATATCAAAAGGGGATTGCGCAAAAATTGTATCACTCCTCTGTTATTATTTCGCGATTGTAAGACAGGGAAGAAGTCATTAAATTTCATTTGTTGGGTTTATTTTGTTATCATCAATTTCATTCACTCTAACATAAATAAATATCTGGATTTGTCTTTGTACTGTTTTTTTTTGGGTTTTTTTTTATATTTTAGTATTATGCCGAAGTTTAAAAAAACAATGAAAAAAATGGAACTAAAAAAACACTTTACCACCATCGGAACGTTTTTCCGGCATTTATATTTCATTAATGCGGACGTATAAAGAAATGAATTTGGACCCTGATGTGAAAGAAAAATACGGTTCCTGAAGAGAAGGGGGAAAAAGAGAGATGAGAAGGAGGGAACTGTTCGCGAAAAAATTGTTTCGATGTAAAATATTTACGAATTATGCGACAGATACCTTATCAAATGTTATTTTTAAAGTTATTGTGCGTTTAATTCTTTTTTTTTTTTTTTTTTAAATTAATTGTATCAAATGCAGTTGTCATGACGGGCAGCTTAATGTCCGCCGAACTATTCGGCACATTTACCGCTCACTTTAGATGCCGATCTCGCATATTAAATGCATCCTCGAATATTTTGCGTTCTACAAGAGCATATTGCACCCCCGCTATGTTTTAACGTTACTTGTAGCTCTCATTCCGGTTGCTTTCCACTTTATTATGTCTTCTTTCTTGAAATGTTGACAGCGATTATTTCGACTCATATCCTTTTCGCTGCTGCCGAATTCATTACCTGATTTGAAAGCCTTGTTTCTTGTCGATCGTGTTCAGTAACTTTTTTATTTTGTTTTTTTGAGATTCCCGATATACGTAACTGTTATTACGTGTACATATTTTCGTTTGATGCCGTAAGCTGAAAAAATAAAACCGTGTAAACACGAAACCGACTCAAATCGTATTCCTTTGCCAATCGATTACAATTAACTTGCTAGGAAAGAGCAAAGGTAGAAACGGTAGAAAAGGTAGCCGAGTTATGGACGAAAATTTTTTTTTAATATTGGCATTTATCAAAGTTTTGATTTATGCGGTAGAAGGCAAAACAAACATTTGTCGCAACATACGTGATCGGGAGAAAGTGCAGGGACTTGGCTTTTCCCGTAATACCGCGAGAAATATTTCGTCGAGTATTACCGACCCAAAACAAAATTATATTACTTATTTCATTCAAGGGACCCGTTCAAATCTCTCGTTAATCATGTTATTTTCTATTGTGAAGAAAACGAAAAACATCGTTCAAAATTGAGCGCTTTTCACTACTAGAACGCCTGCCTGAATCGATCATTTTCATTCTCGTTCAATTCAATCATTAAAAGATAGCGCATTTTTAATGGATTGTTTTACCGCGTTTTGCAATTTCTGTACATTTTGCCACGATATCCTTTGCTTCTCTACTTATTATTCCGACGCTATAATATCGTCGATAATTTTGAGACATTTCCTATGGCTACGTGCTGGATGTTCGCAATTAGGTAATCGGTCAGTTGCCCCGTTATTAAATACTTCGTTCTGTCCGTAACTGTTCATTCCGCAAACTTTGTACAAAACGACATCCGGCACGCATTCGTTACCGAACGATTTATTTAAATAATATAACGTCGAAGTTTACAAAAAGAAAAAAAAAAAAGACAAGTTAAATAAAAGATTTCATTTCTGAAAAAGTGTTTTTTTACAAAAAAAATTTACCGACTTCATTGTAAAAATTTAATAAAAGCGCAATAAAAAGTAAAAAATAATCTAATAAAAATACACTGGAACCTAAAGAAAAATTACTCCCGATAATAAAATATATTTCAGAGTGATATAACACTTAAGTGGTGATATTCTGGTAATTCTTATACAACATTAATACTTATTACGGTCGGCATCACAATATCTGGGAACAGTTAAATGAATATTTTAATTATTATTTTAATATGAATTTGATGCCGACTCTAATTATAAGGTATTAATGTTATTTAAGAATTACAATAATATCATCTTAAGGTATATATATATATCACTCTGAAATATATTTTCTTATCGGGAGTAATTGTTTTTTAATTTTTCGTGCATTTTTATTAAATTTTTATAATAAATCTTCAAGTATCGGTATTTTTTTTTTCTTTCTTTAAAATCATTTTATTTTACAATTTTTAGCACACTATATATTTGATATTTTTTTCTCTCTGTCGCATTATTTTTCATGTTTTATGTTTTAAAAAAAAGAAAAATCGATTTCGTTATTTTGAATTGCATTTCCACGGCAATGAAAGCTGCATTTCTATGGTAATTTGGCAAATCAATAGTATTTTAAGTCAATCGCTTGTGTTACACTCGTAAAGAATATGAAGAAAAAAAAAATATTTAAGGACGCCACATTTTTTCACGTTCTTTGACGAATACTCATTTTAATATTCAATCATGTTCATCAGGACTTGCATAATTTCAGTGATACACTTTCTCATAAACAAAGAGAATCGGTAAAATCGGTCCATATAAATGTAAGTTATGCGCAAACAAGCATTAAAAAAAAAAAGAAAAAAACACGCAACGAACATCTTCTTTTTGTAAGTCGGTAACAAAGCTACATTTCCACGGCAATCCACTGTTATATTAATAAAAAATAATAAGAAAAAAAAAATGATTTGAAGAGACTATTTATTTTTTACGTTTCTTGATGACTACTCAGTTTATGTTCACCGATTTTCATCAGTACTCACATGCTATCTAAGTTGAACGGTACTCTTTCTAATGAACAAAGAATTAGTAAAACCGGCCCACATAGAATATGGAACATAACCTCCTTGTTTTTGGAAGTTGGTAATTACATATATATATATATATATATATATATATATATATATATATTTATATATAAAATCAATGTAGCATTTAAATTACCTCACTATGTTAGTTCAATTCGTGTTCTGCCCTGCAAACCATTTTTTTTTTTTTTTTTTTATAATACTAAATTTACAAATATAAATCTAGGCGCCGTGTGTAACTACCTGGGCTATTACGGCACCTAGACTCACTTGAAATTACAGAAGGCGGTGCAGTCTGCTCGATGCTGCAAAATTCAACACTGCCCGAACACAATCCGGGTAGTTCGACAACAGACAGTGGGGTGAGGTATGACTAGAAGTACGGGAAGTATGCCGGCACCATTTCAGCAGATGCTCTACAGTTGGTGAGGCCATGAACCCGCACAGAGGGCAAGTGACCGGAGGGGGAGCTCCTTCATGTGCCCCAGACGCAGTCTCGATAGGATCGAAAAATCCCTACGTGTGACGGGGAACGGCGGCCACCACGGGTCGGTGTCCGACTTTATGGATCTGAGCCAGGTTGTTTGTTCTGACCATAGTTTGCTCCACTCCTCAGCAAAGTGCATCAGAAAGACTGATGCGCCAAAACGAGGCAGTAAGGCGTTAAACAGCATCGGGCTAGATAGAGTTGCCTTAGCAGCCAAGTCAACCCGCTCATTGCCGGGAACCCCAACATGACCAGGAACCCATAAGAATGTGACATATACCTCAGATCGTGAAAGTTGGAATAGGAGGTTTTTTATTTTAATTATTAGAGAGTTGCAACTGTCTGGACTCTTGATGGCTTTTATAGATTGAAGTGAGTCTGTAATCAGAAGGGCATTTTGGGACGCTGGGTTGGAAGAATATGTCTCAAGGCAAAGAAGGATCCCAAACATTTCTGCCTCTAAAGTAGAGCAGTAGTCGTTTAGGCGCTCGGTGTACATTACACCTCCAATTTCATAAGCGCATGCGGTTGGTGAAGGAGAATTAGTCGGACTCGCTTTAGCTGCGCCTGTGTACATGTGAATGTAGTTAGGGAAGGAGGCGAGTTTATTTGATACTACATTTGACATGGGTATAGAAAGGTTAGATGCTCCTAAGGGATCTGCTAAAGATATGTTCATAGCTGTTGAGACATGAATCCAGGGCGCTAAAGCGGTCGGATTAACATGGTGATCGCTCCAATTTATGCCTAGCTTAGAAAGAAAAGTTAAAGCCTTGACCAATGGATCGTCAGGAAAGGATGGGAATGGGATTTGGGAGTTACTGGTGGAAAAATGATCTGGTAAGGAATAACGAAAAGAATCTCGAAAGGTGAGATAATCGCGAATAATAGATAAAGGAGGAAGGCCCACCGAAGCACAAACGCCCAACGAAGGAGAAGTTTCGGTGCGCCCCAAGTATGATACGTAAAGAAGTATTATGGATAGGATCGATAGATTTTAGAAGAGTTTTATTAGCCGAAGAATACACCTGACAACCGTATGACAGTTTACTCAGTATAAGAGCTTTGTATACTGATAACAGCAATTTTGGATCTATATTGTACTTGTGGTTGGATAAACATTTCAAGATGGACAAGGATTTCATGCAACTACGCTTAAGGATAGACATGTGTGGAGCCCACGATAATCTCTCATCGAACGTTAGACCCAGAAACTTTATGGAAGGAAGGAATGGGATAGGTACATGTTTTAGGTAGAGGATGATATCAGGATTGGAAATAGGACGACGCTTCTTTAGGAATTCGACACATGCAGTTTTTGAGGATGAGAAATCCAAGCCATTCTTTTCCGCCCAGTTTTGTAATCTATTGATCGTTGACTGTAGGATAGACATCGCATTAGCGGGGAAGTTTGAAGGAAGAGATATGTTAAGGTCATCAATGAACAAACGGGCTGTTACCGGCGGCCTTATGCACTCTGCTATATCGTTTATATAAAGGATAAACAAGGTTACGGTTAAAGGCGAACCTTGTGGAATTCCATTTTCAGTCGTGAAGGATGAAGATACTGAAGAGCCTATTCTTACTTGAATAGTTCTATCAGTGAAGAAGCTCTGGATAAACTTGCCCATATTACCGCTAATTCCGGCGTTCTTCAGCTTTTTATGCACTCCATATCGCCATATGCGGTCGTAAGCTTTCTCTATGTCAAAAAAGACTGAGTAGAGATGCTGTGATCTACTGTGGGCTGTTAGGATTTGCCTTTGTAGGCTAAGAAGATGAACGAGTGCAGATTTATATTTTCGGCCGCCTGCTTGGATTGGAGAAAGGATTTTCTTGGATTCAAGATAGAAATAGAGGCGTCGGTTCACCATTTTCTCCATTACCTTAGAAATGACTGAGATCAACGAGATGGGTCTATAGCTTTGCGGAAGGAAGGGGTCTTTGTTCGACTTGACAATCGGAATAAGGAGAGTTGTTTTTAAGGATTGTGGGATAAAACCAGAAGACCAAATTTGGTTGTAGATGCCGAGCAGGAATAATCTAGCAGATGTAGGAAGATGTTTGAGCATAAAGGAGTGTATAGAATCCACTCCAGGTGCGCTATTCCTTATGTTGCAGTTTAGTTGATAATTTAACTCGTGGATTGTAAAAGGAAGATTTAAAGGATCATTTTCGTCGGAATTAAAAGATATTGCTTGTTGTTCCACGGTTAATTTCATGGCTGCAAAGGAAGGATCATATAAGGAGGAATTCTTAAAATGGAGCGCAAAGATTCTCGCAACGTCAGACTCTTCTTTAATCAGCGAGCCATTCATGAGTAACGCAGGAGTCAAAGAATGATTCGAGGCTCCATTGAGAGACTTGATTCTTTTCCACATAATGGTGCCGGGTGTATCTTTCGTAATAGAAGAGACAAAAGATATCCAAGACTGGCGTTTCTTTGTCCGGATAAGTAACCTCGCTATGGCGCTTTTTGAATTCCACCAGATCACTGAGTAATTTGGTGGTCTTGTACTTACGAAGAGCTCTTTTTCTCTCAGAAATGGCTGCGCTAATCTCTGGGCACCACCAAGGTACCCGCTTATGCTGTGTGTATGATGTTAGTGGAATGGATGCTACAGCGGCAGTGTTAATTGCTTCCGTGAGCTTCTGTAGGTTCTCCTCTATCGATAGTGAGAAGTGGTGTGGGACAATAAATCCTGACTTATATTTGTCCCAATCTGCTCTGTGAAAAGCGAAACGTCTAACCGACCGCTTTGCTCTCGCCTTCGGCACAATGGGAGGAATATTGATGAAAATCGGCAAATGGTCACTAGAGCAAAGGTCTTGATGTACGGTGCTTGATAAGAATGGGAATAGTGCAGCCGATGCAAAAGCAAGGTCTAAAGTAGAGAAAGAATTATAAGAAAAATTGAAATGCGTGTGTGAAGGGGGAGGAAGTAGCAGGAGGTTACTGTTCAAGAGGTAGTCGGAGATTATCGTTCCATGAGCGTTGTAACGTGTGGATCCCCACAATGGGGAATGAGCATTAAAATCACCCAACAAAAGAGTTGGGTCTCCTATCTGAGCTAGCAGGGTATCAAACTGCATTTGAGTAATCCTTTCGGAAGGAGGAAAGTAGCAGTTACAGATATTTATACAGGAAAAGGGGAGTGATGGAATTGTAACTTGGACCGCCATCACTTGTAATGTGGTATTTAATATTAATTGTTGAGAAGGGAAACTGTCCTTTACCAATATGGCGACTCCTCCGTTGGCTACTGAACCCTGCGTGTAGTCAGATCGATAGATAGTCTAATCTTTAAATAAGGGAGAATGTGTTGATTTTAGATGCGTTTCTTGCAAGCAAACTATGGTTGGATCATGATTGCACAGTAGTAGCTTCAGTTCTTCTATATGTTTTTAGAGGCCTCTGCAGTTCCACTGCATAATGTCCTTTGAAAGCGTCATGACTGAAACTATCTTTCTCGCCTCAAAAGTGGTGTATAGATGATGTTAGTCCGTGAAGGAGCCACTGTGGTGTCCTAATGGGTCCTCCTCCAATTCGCTTAGTATTCGTATGATACGGGTGAACCTGTATTTCAATCTCTGTTCCTTCAGCAGGGGTTTTGTGGTGGCTAGCATGTATAACAGACCATCTCTGTCTTTGGTGAAGTCCCTAGCAAAGTTGATATAATCCTTGGTGGTCAAGATGTTACTGATAAACTCTTTGAATCCATTGAAATAGGTTATAAACGATGATTGATGTTCATCGAACAGATGCTTGACTCGGGCTGTTACTTGTTCGATTTTCTGTAAGTTGGATTTAGGCATCTGCTTCGCTGAAAAGTTGGATGGGGGGAAAAATAAATTTTGCGACTGGTCAGGTACAGGATTGATTTCATTGTCTTCATGATCTGGAAGGGCCAGATTAAGTTTTTTATTCGCTGGCTGGGGTGTGAGGTCTGCACTGATATTTTCAGGTGGGTCTATCGGAGAAAGGGGGTGAGGTCGCATAACGGTTAAATTGAACGGCTCCAAAACTAAGTCCATTCCTTCGCGCGGTTCGGTACTTTTTGGAAGAGAATCGTTCGCATCTTGCGGTAAATCACTTGAAGCGTGACTGTTTGCTTGAGGGTGGGATGTTGTTGATGGTTCCCCCTCGACGGTCTGTTCTGCAAGTACTTTGTGGCTGATTTTACAGCCGGTGCAAGCATGATCTTCAAGATTAAAAAATATGCGATGATTTCGGTCGTTGAAACTCAGAAGAAACGAGTCTGGTATATCTGTGCAGCAGGTGTGTTCGATATAAACCTGTCTCCTCCAGCTCACTACATGGCCGAATTCGTCGTCGGAAGGGTTTACTCGTAATATTGCGATAGCTGTTAGAAGTTTCAGTGTTAGGATGGAAGAAAGGTAGTGATTTAGTTTATCGTTGGGAATAGTTGGGGAAACGTTGGATAGCACAAGTTTGTTAGAGGGATTTTTTATTCTCCGGGCTATTAATGTTCGGCCACCTAAAGAGATCGACCCTCCGTTTACAAAAAATGTATCGGAGACCTGGACGGATTTAAGGAAAATTGCAACTCTATCGTTACTGATTTTCGAACCTGCTATTTTTTTTTTTTTTTTTTTTTATATTTTAAATGGGCAGGCCAGCACAGGACATTTACCCAGCACAAAAGACTAAAAGAATAGAAGGACATATGGAGCGACAAGTTATATCAAGAAACGATTAGAGACAGAGGAAATGAATGCGGATAACAAGGGAACAACAGAAGGAGATGGAAAAGTGAGAATATAGAGGGCACTGTAAGGTGTAGGGAGGCCAAGGCTAAGCAAATTGGAATAAAGGATCGCGCGTTCAGTAGAAATAAAGGAACATTCAAATAGTACGTGATTTGCATCACACGAGCCATTGAAGGTTGGAGGATGAAAGGGACACAAAGGAGATTGAACCAGAGCAAAGCGGAAACGAGAAGCCGGGAGCAGACTGTGATTAAAACGAAGGCGAACTATGGAAGAAATGACAGAACGGCTGATACTGGGAAAATTATTAAACCAGGGAGAAACGGATGGAGAAGGCTGTAAAGCAAGGTAAAAGGAGTCAGGGTTGGAGAAAAAGGACGGATAGAGATCAGTCCAAAAGTCACGGTGAGAACGAAAAGAGAGAGAGTAAAGACATTGGGAAGGAAATCTGCCTATGAAACGACCACTTACTGCGGCCGAGCAAGCTAACGAGTCAGCAAGATCGTTACCAGCTATACCACAGTGGCCAGGAATCCAAAGCAGGTCAATATGGATAGAACGGGAGGCTAATAAATTGAAAATCAAGGAGCGTATATAAAGAATAATAGGACAGGAAGAGGGTTCAGGAAGGGGAGATGCGATAGCTACTAAAACACTCTTCGAGTCGGAGCATAGACGGAAATTCACTAAATTAGAAGTTGAAGATATAAAGAGGACCGCACGCAAAATAGCCGTGGATTCGGCTAGGAAGACAGAAGAGAAGGAGGGAAGTTGAAATGATTCAGAATAGTTGAGAGCAGGAAGAATAAAAGCGGCACCGACCCCCGAAGCAGATTTCGAGCCATCCGTAAAAATAACCTGCTATGATATTGGCTGAGCCGCCTACTTTATCTTTTAGTGCGATAAAATAGTCGCGAGTGGAATACGGGGCTACGTAGGGAAATACGAGACCTTGTTCGTCTTTGGGGTGGTCCGAAAGTGGTCAGTGGCGATATTTTTTTCGTGTGTGTAGTTCTAGCCGTTTTAGCCGATCTAACTGATTCAGAGAATGATATATTCAATGGCGGTCTGTTGTCGGCGCGGTTATCAGTTGCTGTAACATTTGAATTAGACGGGACGGTTGTGTCTTTATCGGAGTTATTCATGTTATTCTGATTTAGAACAGACGGAAGGGGATTTACTGCGGTCGACTGATGCTTATCAGCAGTCGCAGCGATTGCCGGCTGATGTGACGTGTGTTGTGTGTGTGTTAGTGTGGGTCTTACCTTGTTTGTGTGGTGTATACTTACTACCGGTGGTTGATTTACTTCCCTTCGGCTTCGATGTACCGGCCAGCGCACCGGTCGGCGGCGGTGAGCGGGGCATCTTATAAGACAACCCCACAACGTAATATCTCTTATCAAGACAAAATGAACGCGAGAAACACGATAAATTTATAATACGAAGAAACTCGCTTGCAAACCATTAATTTCTTCTTTTATAAATTTTCGGAACATTAGCTGTACATCCAACCACACTTTACTTTTTTAGTTGTACATGTTTTATTTTTTTATGTTATTTTATTAAAAAATAAATAAATAAATAAATAAATAAATAAATAAATAAATAACAAAGTACACAATTATATACATTTTTCGAGTGACAACTTCTTCATTAACAATTGCTGTCTATACATATATTTCATTTTGTCTATATCTTCTTAGAACCTAACCTTTCATCATTATCATAGAGAAAAAGTGGTGATGATGTAACTAGTAAATTCAACTTTTACAATTTGAAATTAATTTTTTTTTTTTGAAATTTTAAATTACTTAAATAATTTTTTATTCGAGTGAAGAATATTTATTTCGCTAGAATTTTTCCTTAAAGACACTCTCCAACGTTTCTTCAATGCGGTATAGCTCAAATTTCGGCGTACATCATGAAGGAATATCGTCCGAACCGTCTAATCCGCGATGGTCACTGTGTAAGAATAACAATAAAGGGGGAAAAAAAAAACATTATCTGGAACGACATCTTAAACGGCAATTCCAGCACTGTTAAAAACGGGGGAAAAAATAAATAAATAAATAAATCGGAACTGATCGTTAATAATCTCAATATTGTGACAGTTAAGATGCCGGTAAACGTGTGCCAGTTGTGAGACACGTTAGAAATTTGTCAAATAAAAGCCACTTGTTTCGATTAAGTTCAGACGCCAGCGTTAAGAATCCCAATTGACGATTTTTCGGAGCACGTGGCAACTCGAGAACAAAAGCAACGATTTCATAATGTCTAATACATGAAACCTGTTCTTCGTTGCTAGCTGAACTACCTACGCTCTCGCAGTCGTAGCGGATAGATAACTGCGAACAGCGGGACGGCTGATAAATCTCGATGAAGAAGCTTATTGTATTAATTCAGCGGCTCGCATTAAATGGTTTAAAATTAAAACGGAAGGCGCGACAGCGACTAAAATCGTTGTCGAAACGAGCTGATTCGTATCAATGTGCAGTTCGAAGGAATATTCTGCTCTTGTTTCACAGTGTTCGCTGTGCAAAAGTGGCGATTTTTTTACCAGCGATTTGAATATTATTTAGAAATTTCGATCAGATTTCGATCGTCGCGTAATATTTAAAATCCACAACTGGCGACGAGGATTTTCAGTTGGTGACGAATGAAGTGTACGCTTTTTAAATTAATACGAGATACATTTGTGGTTTCAATTTAGCTTAATATGATTCAATTTTTGATAATTGTTCGTGTTCAGAGTGAAAAATGATTCGCTTTTTACCTTTCATTGTAAGCAATTTTAAATCGTGAAATTTTATACGGGTTTTCGGGTGCTAAAAAATTTCAAAAGTTATCACAGATCACGTTACGTTCCGATCGTAAGTTAGTGTAGCTGCCATAGATTATGAGTTCCAAGAAAAAGAAAGTTTACTTTGAAAACTACACATTTTAGACGCGCGGGGATTTTCTGAAAATACTGAAGGATATTTTGAAACCCGTTTGATTTCAATAGGGAAAATCGAAAAAATTTGCGCCCCGACACGGGAAGACATGTATCTCAGGGTGCGAGAAAATTTTTCGAGTAAATCGGGAAATGTTTGTTTTTGGAAAGTCGTTTTTTAAAATTTCTACGCTTTTCTTTTCTTCTCTTTCTGATTAAATGGAAACGGTAAATTTGAAAGCTTTTTTAACCTTAATCCGTTACTCTTTCTCAGGGGGTGTCCTTTAGCGAGAGAATTTTCTTCGTGTTCTCCTCGCTATGACGACGAATAAAGTACATTTTCGTCGATGAGCGATTTCAGTTCACAGTTAATGACTCTATTTTCAGCACCGATAACTTGAGCACACAATACTCGCGCCATCGCTGTAAGTGTAATGGAATAAAAACGTTGCAACATACCTGAGGGCTACAATTTTTTTCCAAACACTATATAGAAACATCAATTATATCTTTTTCGGCAGCGCAATTAGACTACGCCGACAGTTAAATTTGCCTCGCCCGCCAAAATTTAATGCTGACGTCGAGAACGCATTTCGGCATTCAGGCACATGACGTGATCGTAAAGTTTCCAACAGAGGTAACCTCCGGAATTGCATTGTAGCGTGGAGTAGCTTACAACTTACTCCTATGAAGATGGGGGGGGGGCGATTACGCGCTGATTTTAGAAGAAAATTTTCCAAGCTACAAAAAACGTATTCTCATCTAGCAGAAGAGCCGCGGAAGAATTTTTTAAAAAGAATTTTTTAAAGATGAAAACAATTCGGCGACTATATGATCGTGTAATGCGACTAATTATGATCAATGTGCCCTTATTCTCCAAAGTTAATTTTTTGCGTTTCGTAATAAATTAAGACATTTTCATCGCTAAACCTCCTTCACAAGTCTCCGAGAAGTTTGAAAATTTAAAAATTGTCGTAATTACGATTATCGAACTTCGACGCGGTAAAACATATTAAGCTAAATGTAGGTGACTGCATACCTGTTTGTTAAAACTGTATAATAAAAACAAACTAGTAATAACGAACAATATAATAATAAGGGGGTAAAAATAATTGATAACAATAAATTAGATAAATACCTATTTAGAAACGTTTTCGGGCATAAAAATCACTAACTTAAAGGAAACTTGAAACAGGCTGGAATGAATATAAGGGGAATACATATGTGTATATTATATAGTAGATGCAGTTAAAATTTTCATTTCATCGATAGTTTCTAGAATAGTTTAATTCGCACTTCTCGACTGTTGCATCTGCTGCCTGGTAACATTGTGAACTCCGTTTTTCTAGGTATCGTGAAAGAATTATACCCCGGTTATCGGTTGATCTTTACCGATGGTGCCAAATTCCGTGGATTTAATGAAGGTGTAGGGGCCGGGTTTATTATAGAAGGTACCACTGAGCAGAAATTTAAATTACCTCCAGAAGCTTCGATTTTCACGGCCGAACTTCTTGCCATTGAAAAAGCGTTAGAGTTTGTGGTGAAAAACGTGTTGCAGTCCAAGGGGGAGTTTGTAGTATTTTTTCGGACAGCCTTAGTTCTCTCTTGTCGCTTCAGAGCGGTAACTTTGAATGTAATTGCCATCCGATTATTTATGAAATCAAGGAAAAGTATTTTAATATTTCCGAACTTGGAGGAGTCATTAAATTCTGTTGGATTCCAGGTCACTGTGGGGTACTACTTGGTGACCGAGTTGATTTAATCGCAAAAGAAGGTGTGTTAGATCAGGTATTAAGTTTCCATTTATCCCATTCTTCGATCTTCTAGATAAAGCCAAAAGAGATAATCATGCGGATTGGGTAAGTCTTATTTGTAGAGAGCAGGGGCCTGGTAAATATTTTCATATGGTCCAACCATCTTTGCCGTCCACACCTTGGTTTTATCGCATTAATATCCCAGTTAGTTTGACCCGTAGGTTTGTGACCGTTGTGTGTAGGCTCCGCTCCGGCCATTGCCGATTGTGTTTAAATTTTTCAAATACCGGGCACTGCACGGGTTGTAATATCTATTGTCGACAAAAGTAATTTTTAATATCTAGTTGTGGCGTAGTTTGCTGGCCAAATGAACTGTTCAGTTCGGGCCAAAAAAAAAAACAAAAAAAAAAAAAACAAAACACAATGATAAAAAATCAAACTAATAGCGTTTCATGGATTGTGTAATTAAGCTTTTCATAATGTACTTAAGGATCCTAACGGATCTGATGAGAATACTGAGGACAGTTTTTTCTACTTGGGATCCGCCTTTCCTTTCCCCCTACATAATAACCGATATTCAATTTCAGATTAGGTGTAAACCCGGCAGTGATGCCAATCTGGAACGAGACAAGTCAAGATAACCTATGACACTCTAATTTAGTATCTAAGCGCACCTTAACCACGTGAGGCTACCGCGCTACGAACCACAATGATGGAAGCATGAATTGAGATTATCGACGGAGGGAAAAGGAGGAGCTGTCGAAGAAATAAGAATGTTATAAGGCGAACAACTGATTTCAACTTTTACATTTTGACCGGCCAGAAAATTCGTCTTTCGAAACGGCTGATAAATTTTCAAAAAAGGCGGCATAATTGCCGATTTTGTTAATTGTTTAAACGGGCGAGTAAACGAAGAAATGGCTATTCGATCGCTACGTGGGCGAACCAAGACTGTGAACAAAAACGCGTGCGTCCGTTGCAGCGAGGAATTTCTTCGTTATTTCAGGTTAATAATTTTTATGCTTTTTTTTTTCTTTTTTATTTACTTCCTTTAATTCCTTGTTAGGCCCTTCTTTTCGATAGAAACGCATTGTTTTATTGTTGTGTTTTTTTTTTGGACGCGTTATTTTTCATTATTTTTAAAATGGGGTCTATTATTTATTTACGCTATGTTGTCGTTAATTTTAAAATAACTCTTCTTCGCTCGTACACGTTTTGTTGTTGTTTAGATTTTACATTCGCTCCTCTATTGCTGTTTTGCATATTTCGAACTAGTTCGAAATTCAGAGTGGAAAATAGGCAGTAAATGAACGAACTAAAATCGTGACAAAAATGAACTGACATCACTAATCTAAATGCTTACCGGCAAACATAGTTTATATTCCATACGTAATGAGGAAGCGGGCCTAAATGTCGAGGGGCTTTCGACCGTTTTCTATAAGGCGCTTGTTCACACCCGGGCCAAATAATACAGTTAGCACAATATATTCAGCACTTTTTCGTTTACAAAAATAACCGAATATAGAGCGATGTTTTGCACCATCGCATACTTTTCCTAGCAAAACTTAACATTCTCTATTTTCTACATGGCGACACTGAAAGGAGGTATTTTTTAAAACAATAATAAACGAAGTAAAAGCAGACACGTCAGCGGAGCTGAAAAAAGCTGGGGCGATATTTGCAAACGTTTCGTTCCTTGATCTGGCAACTACGTTTATTCATTGCCGGGATATGATTACTCGAATCGAATAGAAAACTGAAAACTAAATGAATCGAAAAAGTATTAAAAGTTCTCGATCAATTTTTGAATAAATCGCTGCGAACTGAAGAAGGAAAATTTTAACTAATAGGCATTTTCGGGAGTTTACAAAACCGACGGTAGTTTTAGCTCAAAAACGAAACAGAAATACTAAAGCTAAATAATGATATCAAATTTTCTAGTCGGGGATACACGAGTTCATTGAATTTTCCGAGTAATTGCGCAAAGTACCTCAGAGGAAAACGAACGTGCGAGGAAATTTTAATAAGACACCATCGTTGAAGGTGAGCAGATTTGCTAAAGGAATTAATTAGAGGCGAATCAAAAGGAAAAACTTAGCTACGGAATTAAACGATTTCATTCCGAAAAAATAGACGTTGGCGGAAAACGTGCGTACTTTAAACAAATAATTCGCATTACTTGCACGGCCTATTAGTGGCATTTGAAAAATTACCGGGCGGCAGCTTCCGATTTACGTGCAGCTGTGTGAGCAGTTTAAAAATCAGTTTCACTAAATTAACCCTTCACCAATGTGAATTCTCCGGTAATTGGTAACTATCTAAAGCCGCTTCATAAAAGAAAAAAACCCCGAGCAAGAATGCTTCACCGTATTCGATTAAATCCATCAATTATTGTTAGTATTTATAATTAAGGAAAAGAACAATAATAATAAAGGTATATTAATAACGCGCATAGTGAGTAAAATTTATACGGACACCGTGAAGATCTGAACACTTCACACATTCATCTCCAACCGTCGTCCCTTCTCACTTTTTTCTGTAAATTGTAACGTCAGATTTTTGATGCTTTAACGAACTTTCTAAATCCGTAGACACGAAAGTTAATCTTATTGATGCTATTATTCCTATTGATTTTACATGAACCGATTTTTCTGTAAAGTAATATACTTAATTATCACGTATTCCGACTCGTTCCAAACCTAGCGGTTTCATGATCACGCAATATTCAATTTCCGTAATGACGAAATCATTAAAACGCGTCCGCATATTGATGAATATTATTGTATAGAAAGTGTTACATGTGTATTTTTTACTTAGTTTTATCTCAAATTAAAGTTTATTACTATTGTTATTATTATTATTATTATTATTATTATTATTATTATTATTATATTTTGTCAGCCTGCTTTAATCATACTGTAAATTAAGAATATAGAAACATTCTTCTTACGCTGGGTTAATAATGGTACTTGATGAGCCCGAAAAAAAAAAAAAAAAAGTTATTATTTCCTTCTTTTTACTGACATTTTTTAACTAATTTCCTTTATGTTTTTTTTTTTCCCTACCCTGGGCGCGCCAGCGGCCTTGACCCAAAATTTCCTTTATGGCGCTGAATATGTTCTATTTGAACGTTAGACTTCTTTCCAAACCAGTAACTGTGTCCTAACATCGCTTTAACATTCCCATTATTCAGCGCTTCTTATAATCCCCATTTATTCCCTCTCACTCATCCTATTTCTGCCCTGAAGTATTTATATTTTCTATTTTTAAAAGGTTTAAGAATACGACTTTATTTTCTCTTTCTTTCAGCTTCTTAAACCCTGCAATACATTCGTTGAAGAACCCCATCATGAAAACGGTAAAAACCAATTTTACGTTTTTTTTTTTAATTACCCATATTGCATAAGTATTAATACCTACAAGGAAAGTACACGAGTTGTCAGAAGCCGAATTTGATGACATTTTAATATGTTGAAGAGTATAAAAAAGTATAGGAAACACGTGTTTTTTTTCATATGCAGTTTCAAGGGATGAAAACCACCCTGAAAGTTCACCCCCGAATTTCGTTTTTCCTAAACATCTCGTCTTTATTCTTTTATGAAACAAAATGGAAATTATTTCTCGTGCAAAGGACAAGTAATTCACAGTGATTTAAGCAATGGGGTTGCATCACCTATTTTCTAGAGGGTGAAAGCA
The DNA here is from genome assembly GCA_039619475.1 of Icerya purchasi. Taxonomy (NCBI): domain Eukaryota; kingdom Metazoa; phylum Arthropoda; class Insecta; order Hemiptera; family Monophlebidae; genus Icerya; species Icerya purchasi. The sequence goes on along the minus strand of CM077116.1, from coordinate 260,629,767 downwards.
CCTTTTTTCGGTCATAATTATGGAATAAGAAATTATAAAATAACGTAAAAAAATAAGGAAATATTTTTTTAACACACACACACACACACACACAATTTAAAAAATAAAGTCGACGTGTTTCGGCATTTTCATGAATTTCCCCTTTACAGGGGGTAAAGCACCCCTTACAAGCAAAATTAATGAATACATATATCGAGTAATCTAATTTCGTAAAAAATTCGAATGTAAGGGTTTTTGAGGTCGCTGATTACGAATCCGTCATCAGATTTTGTTAATTCAAAATGGCGGTCCCAATATGGCTGGAAAAAAATGTCAAAAAAGTTTTAATTTTAATGACAAATTGTATACGATGATTTTTGAGGTTGCTGATTACAAATCTGTTGCCGATTTTTCAAAATTCAAATTATCCTGCGCTTTGTAACCCCATACAGCCCCAAATTACTCCCTTTAATTAAGGGTGAAATTCATGAAAATGCCGAAACACGTCGACTTTATTTTTTAAATTGTGTGTGTTAAAACAAAAGGTTTCCGTATTTTTTTATGTTATTTTATAATTTTTCATTCCATAATTATGACCTAAAAAAAGGTGTTTTTACTCTCTAGAAAATAGGTGATGCAACCCCACTGCTTAAATCACTGTGAATTACTTGTCCTTTGCAAGAGAAATAATTTCCATTTTTAACCGACTTCAAAAATGGAGGAGGTATTCGATTCGACTGTATTAATTTTTTTTTTTTATGTGTGTTACCACAGAACATTCTTCTAGGTGAACCGATTTTGATGATTCTTCTTTTATTTGAAAGGTGGTGTTTCTCATGTGGTCCCATTTAAATTTGATCAAGATCTGACCGATAGTTTTTGAGTTAACCTTTATAATGCGGGAGGTTGAAGCTTTTTAGATGCTTTTCATTTTTGATTGTTTTCACCGTCGGATTAGATTTTTGACTTAAAATACTATAAATTTGCCAAATTACCATGGAAATGTAGCTTCTTTTTTTTTTCTTTTTTTTTAAGAATAAGTTGTGGGTCTCACAGGACAAATATGCCCATTGTGTGAGTGCCCAACACTCTTATCAATGTTTATTATAATAGGTATATAGTACAACAAATTAAAACTAACTTAACTTATTTCGAAACTAACAATAATAATAAACTTAGCATTATTTATATTAAAGTAATAGCATATATATGTATGTCAATAAAACAAAAATGCCGCGTAATACGCATCTGAATACCAATATATGCAGACAGCTTAATATTTACAATCGAAATAAAGCATGATCAGTGAGAGCCTAGAATCCAGGAAAGACACGACAAAGTCAAAAACTAACAAAACCGTAAACAGAAAAGAACCATCAAATAGTAACGAGATAAAGGACGAGACTTGATCTTCAGTCTTTGCACCATTCCATCAACCATTTTTGTACCTCCTTGTTCCACAAACCAATTTTTTCTCCCCCTAGAATATGATTAGGGATTGTACTTATTTAAATTAATTAAAACTGAGTCATCAGTGTTGTCAATTCGTAGATTTACCCCCCCCCCCCCGCGGATAGATATAATATGTATTACTTTGGTTTCTTGTTAACCGAATTTTTTCCCTGGATGGTAATTTTATATTATTGACATTAAATTCTAGTAATCTATAATAGAAATAGTACATCTTGCGAGACATTTCAAGCTTTTGATGTTTTTACCGTGGAAATATCTGTTCTTATTAAAATGTTTTAATTTAATCGAATAAAAATGCACTAAAAAGTAAACAATAATTACTCTCGATAAAAAATATATATCAGAGTGATGATATAACTTAAGGTGATATTGTAATTCTTATACAACATTAATTTTTTGGAGTTGGCATCAAATTCGTATTAAAAGAATAATTAAAAACTGCATTAAATGTTCATTAAATTGTTCCTAGATATAGTAACATGAATTTGATGCCAACTCTAATAAGTATTAATGTTGTATAAGAATTACGATATCACCTTTAAGGGTATATCACTCTGATATATATTTTTTATCGGGAGTAATTATTTTTTACTTTTTAGTGCATTTTTAAATTTGTATAATAAAGCTTGAAGTCGGTATTTATTTTTTGTAAAAAAAGCATTTTTGTTTCATAAAAAAATAAAGACAAGATGTTTAGGAAAAACGATATTCGGGGGTGAACTTTCGGGATGGTTTTCATCCCTTGAAATTGCATATGGGCTGATGAAAAAAAAAAAAACGTGTTTCCTATATTCTTTCATACTCTACGACATGTCAAAATGTCATCAAATTCGGCGTCTGGCAATTCGTGTACATTCCTTGTTAGTACCTCGTGAATTCAAACATGCAGATTTTCAATAATTTTGAACGGGTATTTCAGTTTACGTAATATTTGAAATCGCCGCGTAAATACCGCAAATAAATTTATTTCGTCGCAAAATTTCCATTTTTTACAGTAAATTACCGAATTATTCTTTATTCACTGTTAAACCGGAAACAAAAAAATCTGATGTGAGCAACAGATGACTTCCCTGTACAACTATTTAAAACGGTTAAGTAATAAATAAATCTAACAATCCCGAGTCCAGACTTTCTACGGTTACCCGTTTTTGAGTTATGAGAAAAATTCCACGAAATCCTTCAAGAGAAGTGCCAATCCAATTGTAACTAAAATCGAAAGTATACAGTGAAATATCGAAAGAGTCCGAAATTCAAAATTCAGCTTTCTGCGACATTTTTGAGTTATGCGTGTTACATCTACTTGCCAACGTCACGAAAAACGACTTAAAAATGGATCCAGAGGTGGTCAAATTTTCGTTAAAATGTGAGATTCAAAATACACCGCGAACACGCAGTCTTACCCGTATAATAAGAGAAAGTAATCATGGATGGTCGAAATATCCGTCGAAATATCCGTCATTAAACATTTTTCATAATTACAATACTTTCTTTACTACGCACGATCGAAGTGAAAACAATCAAAATTCACAAGCCACAATGATTTTGACAAGTCGTACCCGTATATTTTTATTAAATTTTATTCACTCTTTTTTTTGTTGAAAATTCGCAAGAAGTGATTATAGGAGAAATATAATTTGTAAAAATATTTCTGTCTTATTGATATTTATATCTCTGTTCATCACTAAAGCAAACAATAATCAATTCTTGCCGTAGAATTTTCTCGACGATAAAACTTTGACCAACCGATTTCTGGACTCCAAAAAACCTCTGATCCGTGAATTTCATCAAAATGGATAGAGCCGCTTCCAAGATTCCAACTACACATTTTATACGAATAATCATAATATTCGGTCGTATTATAACACTTTGATATTAATAATTTCAGCTTTAATTAAAAAATCGGCGATGCGTAATCTGTATTCAGTTTGTGCCGCATTGCTCCTATATTTGCAACGCGTTGTAACCATATGATGGCGAACAGTTAACGGTTAGTGGCACTGCGTAGGTTTGTGCGAATAATTTTTGTACAGCTAAGGTAAATTCTGTTTACAGCCGTTTCTAATCGCGGTGGTAACTTTGTTAATGAGTAGCGGCCTTGATTTGAGTGGATTTTATGGTTTTCCATGTACATCAGCGGTTAAAATTTATCGAACGGCATTAAAAAAACCGAATTTTATTTAAAACGCTCTTACCCCTAGTTATTTTACAGTCGCCGAACAACACGCCGGGGATTCGCAAAAAAAAGTCTTCCGGTTTTCTAAGAAATTTCGGAGCTCATACGCGAATTTGAAGACAATTTCTCGTACTAGGCAATAGCGGTCGTTCATCAAATACTGTTCAATGTATAAAAAACAAAATAGCGAAATCACACCTTCGGCCCGATGACCATCACTAGTACACTTGCCTGTCCACCATCGAGGGACCATCCGCGATGTTTTATCGAAAAAATGGGGGGTCCTCCTTAACTCGTGCAGCTAAACTCCCCGTGCGCGGCCAGTCTCGGAAACTTTAAAAAGAAACTTTTGCCCTGAAACTAGTTAGGCTGATAGCGGCCGTAAATTGTTCGTAATATCTACTCACAGCTGTGTCACCTGCACATGATGTTACATCTAAAAACATCACCTTGTCATAACCTGCCGGAAATGCAACCGACATTGCACAAGCCGAACCATGGTCGTCTTTCACGGCTACTCCGTTTAAAAAGCTGAAATACTAATGGTATTTAAGTGGAAAAAGAAAAAAAAAAAAGATTATAAAAAAAACCCCGAACAAGCTGTCACAAATAAATAGCAATGTTTGCTGTCGTTCGGAAAATGAAATTTCAAAAGCTATTAAAGCATTTTTCAATTGCGGCAAGTGTCGTCGACTCTTCCAGCAGCAGCATCAGCAGGAAAGGGTGTTTCCAGTAGAAGATTTTGTTTATAAGTATGCTGTGCGCAACGTGCAACGCCGAGAGTAAACAATTTTATTTTCGACTGCAGCGGCTGGAATTTTCGCTGGCGTTCCAGATCAAAGTTCCTCCGAACAAGTGGTTCGACGGTATTCATTTTGAAAATGCTGGAACGTGTTAGCGCTTGAAAGTATTTTTGTTTACGTTTATTCTAAAAATTGAATTTGTCTGTTTGTCGAATATTTTTAAAATTTCCCAAGAAAAAAGAAAAAGGCGAGAAAATTTCAGCACTAAATTCGTTCACATTTTGCGAGATTTTTACGCCGTCCCCGAAGGTTACGGTGGCCCCTTAATTTCAGCTTCCCCCTAGCCCCTTTCGGCCGGTTCGCTAACATCGTCTAGACAAAGAAGTAATTGAACACGGTAAGACAGCGGAAAGGGCAGCTCGGTTTAACATTTATTTAACGGTTTCCAGTAAAATTTTTCCCCGCTTTTCTGCGGCAACGGTGCCGAGCATATGCCGTAAACGTTTTTACGACTTTTTCCGTTATAAAATGAATAGCGGCGGGTTTTCCGAGGAAATTTTTAAATGATCGCTGCCCCACTGCGCCCTGTCCACCGTCGGCCGGTAACTTTTAATAAATCGATTTCCATCGTTAAACGCTCCGTGAACATGCGAATATTTTTATCGTTTTCTATCGTTTTCCGATATTATTATTATTATTATTATTATTATTATTATTATTGTTATTGTTATTGTTATTGTCGGTATTATTTCGGATATTATTTTTATTATTAACGGCTCTTTGTTTATTCGCGATAAAATTTCGAAAACAGAGGGTGTGGAACAGATTTTACTTATATTGACGGCTGCGCGAATGCAGGTGAGGAACAGGGTCGTGTTTGGTCCGTTGTCGAAAAACTGTTCCCAATTCAGTCTGAATACAAGGGTGGACTCGTGAACGAGATGATTTTAAATGATGTCGTAAAAATTTGGACTTTTTTTGCGATTTAAATATTTTTATTGTTTCCTTTTTATACTCATGTGATCAGACGATCAGCTGGTTCGCTGGGAGTCTCAAGGATCTGACGCATGTTCAAAAGTCAGTCGAAGCAGCGATGTTGGTGCTGCTGCACTTCCGAATAAGAGGGAAAAAATTGGCAATAATACGACCTGATTCAGGCACTGGAGTTGTTTTCATCTAGTTTACGCATTGCGAAACACGAAAAAAAGAAGTAAAGTGTATGTCCTTGACACACACATATATATATATATATAATATGTGGTATTGCGTTGTAAAATTAAGTTCTCTTCTCATAAAGCACCCTGATTGATCTTATTGAGGATCTGAACATTGTGGGCCAGTTTGCTTTTCTGCTTTTGAAATAAGCTTGCCTTTTTACTGAGCTCTTCTCTGGGGTTGTTTATTTTAAATATAGATCTGGGATCGCCGATTTAAGTTCAGAACGGATCACATGTGATTTCTGTTTGGTCGCCGAGCACACGTATACCATAGGGGATACTTACACGTACTAGGTGTGTGATTTCGCATTACGTAAATGTAAACAGATATTACAGTTGCGAGCAGATTTTGCACAATTACGTTATATCTTTAATTTTAACGTAGTAGCAGTGACGTTTTGTTACATTTAACTCGGACAAAAGAGCAGATAAAAAACGGATGAACTACTAATTCGCTGGTAGTATTTTAATACAGCGCGATTACCATCAGAGTTATTTAAGTGCTTAGTGTTTGCGAAACACGTTCAATCTTGCAACTAATACAAACTCTTTCGTACGACTCTCTCTATCGATATACTCTATTAGCTAATGAATTCGCCATAAGAGAAAGCGCTCTTTACAGGCAAAAGAAATCGGTATTTGTTCTAAATGGATATCGATTGAAGTCGTATTTCAAAAAATGTTTAACCGTTTTCTGCTCCTAAGTGGTACCACTTGAAGCATCGTGGTTACCTCCATTTGTACATTCCCCAGTTACACGGTTATTCATGGCAATATTCTATACATGGTACGAATGTGCATGAAAGGCTACATCTTAAAAAGTGATTGTAAACGCTTTCTATCGCGATATCAATGCAACCCCGCACGTCCTACATACCGATGTCCCCATGCATATAGTATACGTGCTGGTTTGCCATTGCTTCTAATAATTTTTTCTTTTCGCCGCTATTTGCGGTATTCTAGCTATTGAGCCGTCGTGGTGACTAACGATTTTATAGCACAGTTTACGAGTGACACCGGGTGTTACGCGAACTATGAAATAATAATGCAATATCGTCAGCGTACTCGTTTAAATAGTGAATATGAGTAATAGAATATTAATAATTAGATGCCATTTTTTTTCCTGTTTTTTTTTTTTTTTTGTTTTTTTTTCGTTTTGTGGCAAATAGTATAAACGGCTCACATGGTACAAAAAGATTTTTCAGGTGCATTGTGTAAATATGTGAATAATAAATTTAATTTTAGTCTATCGGGCACGACAACTTTTATATGCATTTACCTGCGGTCAACACTGCTGTGATAGATTGCGATTACTTTCTTACCCATTGGCGAGACACAGGTTTATAATAATGTCCATGTAACACTTTCACTGATTGTTGTCCGGTTTTGCTTAAAAATAGAGCAATCCCGGAATAAAGCAATTTGAATGATCTCGAAATAAAAAAAAAATTTCATTCATTTCTACCTGACAGTGACTATACGTGCGGGTATATAAATATAGCTCAGCATGACTACATGATACTGGTGTACAAAATCTCGTATTATTGGCTTTTTATAATATATGTACATATTATACAACTATTTCACATCGCATTCATTTTTATTTCACTTCTTTTGTTCGAAAAGCCGCGGACCTTCCGATGGTATACAAAGCTAATAAGAACCTATCAACTGGTTAAAAATTGCCATTTCTATAAATATTTTCTTAGACTTTTAGATATGTAAAAAAGAGAAAATCATTTTTAGTAAATACTATTAATTAGTATGTCTCTAAAACAGTTACATATGGTATAGTATATAACACGAATCATTTAATAATTTCAAAAAGGTTATTCCTCTAGAATGGACAATTATCATTTTGCCAGAGTTTGCTGGCGCAGTACGTTTTTTTTCTTTTTTTTTTTTTGGCACGTTAACTATAAACCTAGGGTAAGTGGAATTTTTGAAAGTTTCAATGCGCGACAGTGGGATTCGAACCGGGCTCTACCTGAACCCAACTATGCCGTGGTAACTGGATTGCGCAGTAGGTACAGAAAATGTACCGATTTTAGAAAAAATGAAGAATTTTCAAAAGCAGTATTTCCGAAAATGCTCAGCAGAATGGTAGAAAAGAGAAAACAGCTGATTTCCCTAATGACTGTTTTAAAGAGAGATTAGAACTACGAAACAAAGCTCAGGCAAACAACGTAATTTACCTGTTGACTAGCCTACGAATTGATAAAAGATTACTTAGTATCCGAGTTTAACATCTTTGGTATTTATTAATTAATGGTTAAATTCGATAAGATTTCTGTTCAATAATTAAGTTGTATGGTCCAAAAAAAAAAAAAAAAAAAAAAAAAAAAAGTTCTATGATAAAGCTATTTTAAAATTGATTAAATAACTGCGGTGTTTTTTTCCAACATAGTATTATATTAATATAAATTAATTTAAAAAATAGACCCCGTATACGTTTTTTTTGCTAAGTTATTATTAACGTTTCTGAAATTGTGCTCGATTTTAATTTCATAAATTTACGGCATCTGGAGAATTTAAAAAATTTTACTTGCAATCGCAAGTTCCATAATGTTTGTAAAATCAGTTTCCGGAAATACATCGTTTATCTTAACACAGAATATCATTTTATTCATCGCAAACAATAACGTACGGAATTTATTATTTTCACAATTTGAAAGTACATATTCGTGTTACAAAGTTTCTATGGTGATCAAGGGATTTAGAAGTAACTGGAAATTCGGTAGGTGATGGATTTGATTAGGAATATATACGCGTGTAATATAATAAAACCATGGTAAAACTTGAATATTCACAATTATTAGTAAAAGAAAGAAAAAGAGAAAAATTAGATCTAAAATAGTGGTGAATAGAAATCGAAATCCCTTTCAATACAAAATCAAATTTATATTATACATATATATATATGAAAATCCTGTAACGTTTTTGCCTCACAAAAGTCGGGAAGGATATAAATGAAATTCACGACCTGTGAAAGCATTGTGCAAACGGAACGTTAATCGTAAATGAAAAACTGGCATAGTGAAATCGAATCATCTATAATAATTATAGAAGACCAGCATCGGAGGTCTTGGGATGTTTCTATGTTAGTGTCGTAAAAATCTAGTTTTTCGTATATATTTTTATAGGGGAATTAGTTTTAGCTGATTATGTTATGTGAAGTTTTGCAGTTTATTTTTAATCATCATTTGTTAACAACGTTTTATGGATGTCATTAATATCTTTCATGAAACCAGTCTGTTATGTCTTTTCCATTACATTATACAATACTGATTTTTTTTCATATTAAACTCGGTATAAAAGCCGGTTCCATGGAGGGGTCATAGGGAACACCCCACCACAAAAAGAACCAAAGCCTCTATGAAAAAATTTGTTATAACAGAGAAACTTAATTTATGCTATAAAAGATTTATATAAATGTTACCTATGGATTTAATTATATAACTAATATTTCAAAACTGTTTTCTAGTAAAACTATTAATGTTCCTTTTTTATTCTATTTTAAACGCAGTCGATCTTTGGCCATTTTTATTTATTTTTAATTTTAATTTTGTAATGTAAATGTGAAAATAGAGTTCAATGAGAAATATATATTTAAACTTGCTCACAAACAAAGAATTCGAATCGGATTACTAACAAAAATAAAAAAGAGAAGTAATGTCTAATAAAAATACTATCTTTCTTACTATTTTTAAACTATTATTTTAGCTAGAATTTTATAATTTCGTTTTATTTTTCACCCCTAAAAATAAAAATTAAATTAAATTAAAAATTATAATAATTATGTATTTTTAAAATATGTTTAAATTTCTATAAATGTCGCTGTTTGATGTTCTTTATGAAAAAAGGGGGTATTTCTCAAATCTACTGCTTACAGTAGAAGATTTTACGTAATTACATAATTTACCTCCCCAAAATGTCCTTCTGGATCCACCCCTGTATATATGTATCTCATTCAGCGAAGTATCAAAGTAAATTGAAAATGAAGGATATCTTCCAATAATTTTCTAGCAGTAGAAATTAGCCAGGCTAGAAAAGGAAGACAATTTTTAGCTTGTTGATGGAAATCTGAGAAGTCATTATTCATTATAAAGAAATCTACATTCTTTCGATAGATATATTTGTTGAAAACTCATAACGGTATTAGAGTACAAAAAAAAAAAAAAAAAAAAAATCTGTCAAAACATTTTTAAACGCAGCTTAGTAGTACTCCTATTTGGCGTCAAAATGATTAAAATTTTCGGAGAATTTACTCGAGAGCAGGCTACATAAAACGGAACGTGCGAAAAACAATCTTCCTTTAAATTTATTCTCGTCATTTTCAATGATTTTCTTTGTGATTCGGTGATCGTCAGGACAGTCAGATGGTATAAGCCGATTTTCGGGGGAGGGGATTAAAAATGGATTCTCCTTTTCACGTCCACTTATGACGTTGTCTTTAGACTAGATTTTTCTGAAGAGCGGCCACATGAAAGTTTATTGCAAAACTTAGGAGCTGGAAAGCAACGCGATCAAATTCAAAACGACTATCTGTAGCACGTTATTAAATCACTGCGATTTTTTGTTTGCCGTTTTACAGCTAAAAATCTGTCCCCGGTGAGTTCTATCAATTCTTCGCAAGTAACTTAGTATCTGCAAAGACCTGGTTTTTAGGTAAAGAAAGTTTAACATAACCAAATTATCTTTCATAGTGTTAGTTAAATGGATTGAAAGGTATTGTTAAAAAACATAAATTTTAAAATGTACTAGTGATGTTAATCCTATAATGAAGTGTAGGCAACATAATCTATGTAATTAAACAACAAAACGGGGTAATTTTGCCGCACCGGTAGAAAATAATATAAATTTAGCGGTTAAACAAAAATCTGAAAATGATATCGAAATGGTCGTTAATAATATAACCGATCTAATACAAACTGCATGTGCTGGTTCAACAGAATACAAAACAAGTCACACAAATAAAAATAACTATATTCCAACGGATATCAGAAAATTAATAAAACTCACTCGAGCAGCAATAAGAAGGTGGCAGCGAAATCGGTGTCCTTCATTAAAAACAATATACAACAAATTACATTTTCAACTAAGAGTTCGAAATTATTTAAACTCTCTGGACACCCGGAATGGCTCACTATGGCTGACAACCAGAAAAAAGTATTACAACAATCCTAAGAAACCAACAACGTAAGACTGGAAAACGGTAGTTCGGCTAAAACGGATAGAAAAAAAGCAGCGGATGCGTTTGCTGTTCATCTGGAAATTACTTTGATGCCTCATGATGATAGCAACCCAACGCACTCACAGTTTATTCAACACTCTTTGGAACAGCCGTTGCAACGTCATCTGTATAGTAAATCATTTTCCTTGGGTAAAGTATACAAATATCTAAAGGAAGCTCCTATGAGAAAGGCACCTGGACTGGATGGAATAACTGGAGAAATCTTGTCTCACTTGCCAAACAAAGGCTGCCATTCTGCTCTGCTCTATATTCAACGCTATTCTACGAATAGGTTACTTCTCAAAATTGTGGACGAAATCAATTATATTAATGATTTTGAAACCGAACAAACAAGCCTCAAACTTCGTAATCGTCATATCGGCCAATCAGTTTATTGAATTCATTATCGAAAATTCTGGAAAAGTTAATGTTACAAAAAAAATCTATCCATTGCTAACAAATAATAATATCATTCCAAATCATTAGTTTGGATTCCGGGCACAACATTCTACTATTGTCCAGCAGTGCAATAGACTAGTGGACGCGATTTCGTCGGTTTTAGAGAAGAAAGAAGTGTGCTCTGTGGTCTTCCGGGATGTGGCTCAAGCATTCGACCGAGTTTGACACATAGGGCTTTTGTATAAACTGAGAAAAATTCTTCCAACAGATATGTACTTAGTTTTTTTTTATCTTATTTACAAAATAGGACCTTTTTGGTAAGAATTAATGATACGGTATCCGAGGGGGGAAAAATTCTTACTTCTGTCCTGCAAAGTAGCTTGTTGAGGCCGTTTCTATATTCTATTTATACCTCTGATCTGTCAGTATCAAACCAAAAACTATCACGACCACATACGCAGATGATACATATATGGCTATATTAGCTTCGAACATTAATCCTATACATGCAGTATGACCGTACAAAAAAGTAATAGATATAGTCTAAAAAGCTGGGCCAGAGACTGGAGGATTAAATTTAGTGGGAAAAAGTGCCAACAGGTGACTTTTACAAATAGATTTATCACGCGTCCTAAACTAAAGATAAATGGCATTGAGATCGAACAAACCGATTCAGTTAAGTATCTGGATATGGTTTACGTGGCGTATTCATGTTGCGCAAATCGGTAAGAAAATCTTCGCACGCGCCAAACTACTATCTCCATTAATAGGAAAGAAATCTATTCTAAATCTAAAGTTGAAAAGATCTGTCTACTTGATGGTCATAGCGCCGATATGGAGGTATGGACTTGAACTATGTGGAAACACTAGTAAAAGCAATCTCTCACAAATCCAAAGGCAACAGTCAATCATTCTCCCGTACAGTCACGTCAGCTCCAAAGTATGTCTCTAATTTAACTTTACATAATGATCTAGATATTCTATTTGTTAAATCAGTGCACGTTAAACAGTACCAAAGATTCTTCGAGAACTTGAAATCAAACGCAAACCCGAACATAAGTGGAATATATGTTAACACTCTTCCGGATAATCCAAGACGACGGCTTAACAGGAGGAAATCTTCCTATCACGATATCACGATATGCCCATATCAGCCCACTGCTGGATGTAGGCAATCCCTAGCGGGATAATATCACTTAATAGCAATTATTATTCAAATTATTCTGTGATATAGATATACTTAAACCGTTACCTCAATATGGTACGTACATGGTTCATTGCAGTTACAATAATGTCAATCCTTTAGGACTCTATGGGTAATGCCTAACTGCATCCGTCGCCTTAGTGTGGTGCTATAAGCTATATATATATATATATATATATATATATTTCTGGACTCTTATGGGCTGTACTTGAGTGCATTTATTACCATAGTGTCCATGTTCTATATGAAATACATCCTCTAACCAGGGTCTTACGGGCAATGCCAAATCGCGTTGTCGCCAGTGGGGGCTGAGTACTAATTTCATACATATTTTCTATTACATCCTCACTGCAGAAGTAGTATCTCGAATGCAATTCTCTCGTTGGAGGGATTGGCTTGGTTTATATTTTCTGGTAGGCTACTGTAAAGTTGAAGTCACCGGTGGGCTGTTTATGTCCTCGTAAGGTCGGTATAGCGAAAGAAAAAAAAAATTATAATAATAAAAAAAAATATTCTCTAGTATGTGCACATCGATACGGCTTTTAATCTATGCGTTCTACTCCGTTTTTGGGGAAGCTATTAGAAAACTATGTGCAAATTCGGGGGCCAGAGTCGTCCAAAACGATTCAAAAAATATATGAACTAACTTTTTTGAAACGAATTTTTTTCACACGACACATGAACGGGTGTCGAAATGTGTTATCGCCATATCAACTCTATACCTACATCACGGAACTGATACGTTATTTTTCGCACATCGTTGGTGGTCACTCAGCGCTGATTTACAGATCCGCCACCACACCTACACCAGGATCGCGGTTTACACGACCCGGTCTCGACAGTCAACCCGACGATTTTCCGCGATAAAACGGACGTACAATATTGCCGAGAAATCCGTCCAACTGCGAATTCGTACATTTCTTAATTTTAACAGTTATCCTCACCATTGCCAAACGTTATTTCGACAATTCAGAACACTGCTGAACGACGATGTAGCCGAATACGTTCAAATATATCTTTTTTTTCTTCCGCTTATGCGTTCCAGGTTCATATTATCTGGGAATATTCGGTTTCCCAGATATTCAAATCCTATTGCAAATTATGAACTTTGGTTCGTTACACAACTATTGCTACTTTGAATTTTATCGTTTCGATATAAATTCTCGATTGGCGTTTTTGTATCGAAATGCGAAATATTTCACCTCTTGCGTCACCAATATCGTAAAGAAAAATTCATACGTAGTGTACCGCGATCACTAGGAGAAGGAGAAACAGTTCCTTTGACAAAAGAAATGGATGTGCCAACCGACATTTTTGCCGGAGAACCGATATCGATGAACCCGATAAATAGGAATCGGTAAGCGGTATTCGCAGCTGTTTCAGGATGTGCCAGCTGGTGGTACATTCTGATTTTCGTACCTTATTTGTGCTGGCACCGAATACGGCATTCTAATAAATCGAAATAAATAAAAACCCGAAAAAGAAAAAAAATGGATGGTTTCCTTCTTCTACGACTGAACAGTTGACTGCTACCGCTACTTTGGTTAATACGCAAGAAGATGGTGGCAAGAATGGTTTTAACGGAATTCTTTAGCTGTTTCTTTCTGTGCTAACACACTTTTCTTCCAGAAGGAAAATCTCTTTAATCAATGTAAACTTCGCCAGTTACAGTGGCCTAGTTGTTGAGCTGGTGGTCCGTTCCAGTAAAATTACGTTCGAACAACTCAACTCCGGGCGCTGAAAATATAAATAATTATCGCTGGCATATCGGGTTAATGTTCAAGGTTGACGAACCGAAATAAAAAAAAAAAAAAACGTATCCATCTCCGTCTAAAAGGCGCGATTTAAGCCAAGTTTATACACAAAAATGTGATATAAATTCGTTTAACTCGATCGCACGTCATTTCCCTTTCCTCTGCCGTCTGTGTTCTCTCTTTTCGTTAACATTATCCTTTTTTTGTTTTATTTATAATTCCATAAATAATCTTACTTCTTATAGTGTAGTGCTGACTTCGCTTTTTTCATCTCCATCTTTTTTGTCGTGTCCCGTTCTTTTGGTTTTTTGTCATCGCCCCTGTTGTTGTTTTTTTTTTCTTTTTTTTGTGCACGCCAGCCAGGGCATACCCAGAAAATAGAAAAAAGAGAAAAAGCCGTCGACTGAATTCTAATTCGGTCAGATATTAACAATTGCAAGCAACCAATAGATGAGGAGGGAAAAATAGAATACAAGATGCGTTTAATGAGACATAGGAAGCTTAAGTTTTTGTTAGTTGAGAATATGGAATGCAACAACCGTTAGAGAGTTCAAAGAAGGTATAAAATCAGCGTTACAGATACGACTGCTTCATTCAGATGGAAAGGGAAATTTAGAGAGGAAAGAAGGGAAAAGAAAAACCAAAGGAATAAAAATAACAATAAAACTGGGAAGCGAAAAGAACTCATAGGGGAACCGGTGAAGTTAGAAAGAAAGATTAGGTTGAACAGATGGATAAAAGGAACGAATCTGATGAAAATTTAGAGTGGAATTTTTCATTGATGAACATACGATTAGGATATGCATTTTTAAAAAAGAAAGAAATGAGAGGAAGTAGCAACTGGAGCTAAAGATACCTCGAATGCCCGAGTAGCTGGAAACCAACAACTGATAGAAATGGAATAGTGAGAAGAAAGAAAATAGATACGATAGTGTACGAAAGAAATGGTAAAATCGCGAAATGAACTACGGAAAGGGTTAGGAGGCAGAAATAATAAAATAATTGGGGGTAAAAAACGGTAGTTAAACTAAATGGAAATGGCGGAACGTAGAGCAACTATTAACTTATTTGTAAAGATAGTATGACAGGAAAGAAGACGCAATGATTTTTGGAAAATAAAAATTAGGAAGGATAGAAATCGTTTGTACACTATCAGACATTCGTCAGGAAAATTGAGAATTGACGCAGTTGTATAATTTCTGTTTAATTACTGCTTGATGAAAAATTTCACGTCGTTAGACGTAAAATTATAGAATAAACAGGGTGACTATATCCGGAAAAAAGTACTAAACATTTTTATCGAACCACCGAAAAGAGATAAAGAGATTTTCGGATTATTTTCAAAAATTTTACAAAAACGTACGAATACGAAGTGAAACCAGTTTGATACATGTATGAAGTAGAACCGGGGATGCTTTATCGGGCTGTAAACAATGCTTTGCTACGTTAGAGTCATCGTGACCGGAAAAATAAACTTGGCCGTTTTAATTGGTTCGTATCGGTGTGTTGGCACTAATTAGTATGCAGCGAGACATCTTGCAACCTGCTTCTAATTAAACGGGCGAGATGCTCGATGCAGCTCCGACCAGACCACATACAAATACATATTAAAATGTTCGCTTATATACCGAAAGTTTAAAATAGTATTTAATTTTCACATAGCGAATAGGAAGTTCAAAAGAATTTCTTTTGAAAGTAACGTCAGAGCTCGGGGTTAGCGCTGGTTATTGCTAAGCGGCACACGAAGGACACATATTTCAACGGGCTATTTAATCGAACGTGGTTCACATACATAAAATAGTTTTCCTCTTAAGACCTGTTTCGATTATCGGAGTCTGCAATTTCGGTCGCCAGGCGAGTAATCGCCGTTGCTCTAATATCACGTGTATTCGCTTACACAAGGTTAGTTAAGGGATTTACACTTTTTTTTTTCGCACAAACTTCTTTCCTGATTACGCTTATCTCTAAGAATATGCTGCCTTTTTTTTTTCTTTTCTCTTCCTCTCCTGATAAAATAGACCGTCAACTAATTGTGTTTTTCAACAGAGCGAGACTTACCGGCCTCGCATAAGCAATAAGCCGAAGGGTAGAATTAAAATTTCCAAACAATATTATTATACCACGACCTATTTAATCGTCTACCCCACGTGTTTTCGAACTGGACTTTTCGTACTGTTCTAAACTGAGTTTCCTTTTGTTTACTGGATTGGCGCAAAATGGTCTGGGTAAATTTTAAAATTAGCTGACACTTTTTGTCATTAATGTACAGTAAACGTCATAAGAGAGTATTTAGCTAGGCTTTTTTTCCGACTTAAAAAACAAGATATGATCGTCGTGTATGTTTTTTTTTCTCTTCATATATATTTTATTGCGTAGAATTTGTAACCATGCGGACCGATTTTAATGATTTTGGGTTCCTTCAAATCCTATTCAGCGACGGTACTATGTTAATTGAACCGAGCACACACAGGTTCGTATTGTGTAAAACATTCCGTTAAATTGACTACCGCATACTGAAAGCCTACGCTAACGCGCGAAGAACACAGTTTTTGTGGGTGCGTGGGTTGGTACTTTTTAGTTGTTAAAAATTTCGATTTATTCGTCATGTTCTACACGCTTTATATACAAAATTGTGACAGTAGGCTTTGCCTGTGCTGGGTTAAACATGCAGCTCAAGTATCGGTAAACACATTAAAAGTAAGTAAGTTCCATGGATATCCTTGATAAGGTATCATGGATTGTGAAGTCAAGCTGTCCATAATGGTACTAAGCCTAATGAATCTAAGGAGGATACTGGGGCCAGTTCCTTTCTACCTTTGGATTATACGCCTTTACTTTTCCCCTGATAATTCCCTGCTACCCAATTATTTCAGGCTGGATAAACTTGAGAGCAACTTGGACCAGTAGTGGTCGAAAAATGTGAAAATATTCGGTCCCTTCTGATAAACTTTTAGCACTAGAACAAACCCGATATTGATTGAGAAAATTATTTGAAAAAGAACAAAAAAAACTGGTTTTTAATAAGACGAAAAGTGAACATAAACCTCAACCACGGCTAGATGTAGTTTCGAGTGAAGAAAATTGCCAAATAGTTCTATTTCTGAACATTGATGCGAGTAACTTTTAAACATCTGGACTGACTGCAATGTGTTTATCAGAGTGAACGGTGAGAGAAAGTGAAATGTGCACGTATGTATTCATGGAAAAACAGTCGCATTATTATTAATTATGTTTACTTGCTTTTAAATGTTGTAATAAAAATCGGAATATGCGTATAGTAAAAAGAAATTATCTCAAAATTGACCGGGGCGTAACATCATTAAGAATCAGAATGTGGTCAGAGAGAAGAACTTCTTGTGCGATTTATAAAATAGGCGAAGAATAATTCGAAAAAATAACGACCAATTTACGACTTCGGTTCTGCGTGAAAAGCGCTAACAATTAGCAACGGTGAGGACGGGTTACGATAATTTAATAATTAGAATAACAATAGGCGTTTACGGCTCTACTGTTGAAGAGAGGTAAAATTACGCAGAGAAGACCGACAATGGTGTGACTACAGTATAAATCCGGACGCGAAAGTGTATTAATAAGAGACATACCGTCGATATGGGGTTTAGTGGATGTATGGGGCTGGCGATGTTGTGATAGCCAGTGCACGAAGCCGTTCAACGGTCGCAGATTATGAATGGGCAGCTTTATTTGTTTACGTTGTTTTGTTTTGTATCATCATCTGGCGACATAATTAATGACCGTAATTCAAAAGAACAGCCATACAGAACGCACTGCTTTTGTACAGGCCATCTCCGTCGTCGAATTAATTAACATTCCTCCTCGGTCGAGCCCACTCTGATATCTGCCGCACATAACGTGCTGCCCTAAATATTACCGAAGCAGATAACAGCCACACTCGAGCGGCAACGTTTTTATCCGTTGTTCTAGTGCGACAGCGGCTTCTCAGCGAAGACCGTGGCCACAAGCACGTTGATGCTAATGGTGACAATGATGTTGATGGCACAAACAAAAAGCTTCGCTGAATACGTCCCTGAAATATCCGACTCATCAAGTTAAGATGCGGATGACGCAAACCGGACCAACCAATTACTATGATGTAAAACCTGATAACCAAAAACGGATTTCTCGCTCTTTTCGCAGAGTAACTTTGCGTGCGTTATGAAAAAAGAGAAGGAAAAAGAAAACAAAAAAAAAAAAAAAAATCCGAAAACCAAAAACTCCTAAAAATTATACTTGCGAGACTGGTTCGGATAATTTAGCGGTTGGCAAGGCATCAGTCGAACTGGCGAACTTATTAGGGCACTGTCGGTATTTTAAAAATCGGATAACCTATGGCATTCTTCGTAAGCTAGCTTGTCAAAATATTGAAGAGTATTCTCTTCGGGAAGCGATCCTTTTTAGCATTTAAAAGTGAATTAAAAAACAATTTTCGCCTGCATGCGAATCGAAAAAGGTCCAATGCGGCCGTAACATCATTAATCTAGATCAGTTCGACTATGAAACTGATTTCAGTACCGCTGAAGTGGAAAAAGACATTAATTATTATTTAATTTTTCATTACAATTACGTTTACTAGGGAAACGTTAAAAGCTAACAAATACGGTGCAACCGATTTTAAAAAGTTACCCCAGTAACCTCACGTTACTGAATTAAGTAAATTTACTGTAAACAGCGTCCGCTATCCTTCACCCCCCCCCCCCTAACTTATTATATCAAGCCTATACATGATACAAAAATTATACGGTTTATTACGCAGTAGTATATATGAATGTACATGTATTTTTAGTGCATTTTTATAAACAACTGTATAAGAAAACTATAATACAAAATTGCTTTCTTTTTTTCTGACTTCGACATTTTTCTTTTAAAATTTAATACGTAACTAAAAATCAAAATTTAATTACTCGATATATCTTACGTAGTAAAATATACCTTAAAGGGAGATATATATGATATTCTTAAACAATATTTATTACACCCCTAAGTAGAGTCATCGTACACCGATTTCATTGTTCAATGTGAATTTTTAGTTTTAATTTAAATTTCGTGTATCGAGATTAAGTATTAATGCTGTTTAAGAATTAATACTGACTCTGAAAGTGTCTTGAAGGCGGTCTCTTCTCCCTTACCGTTGCCCTCTTTTGATCGTTTCATTCTCCTTATTCGCAATCTAATTCACGAATTATTCCTGTTCCGTTCGATCCAAATTGATTTATTGTGGATTCCTAGCCATACTGGAATTGAGGGTAATGAGGTGGCTGATTCCTTGGCTCGCTCAGGAGCTTCCAATGGACATCCTCTTCATAAATTTTCCGCTCACAATATTAATCATATTTCTAAACAGTTTCACCTTAGATTATGGAAGGATATTTATTTTTCCCTTTTCTCAAATCCGAATTCCTTTTATCTTTCCGTTCAGCCCATACCTTCTTTGACCAGATGGTTCGACATGTTTCTTTCCCTTTGTCGTCCCCTGATCACCGCTATATGTCGTCTTCGTTTCGGTCATACCTTTCTTCCTTCGTCACTTTATCGTTTTTCCCTCGTCTCTTCTCCGCGGTGCCCTCTTCACCCAGAGGACTCCTTTTTTCTGTGTGATATCAATCATGTCTTCTTCGAATGTTCCTCACTCTCTTCAGAACGTTCTCTCTTTTATTCTCGGCTTTTGGATCTTCGTCTTCCTACTCCATACAATGACTCTTATGTTCTCTCATTTCCTTCCTTGTCAGTTGTTCCTATTCTAGCTTCTTTTATTCATTCAATCTCGCACCAGATTGAAATCTAATATGTTATTCTCCTTTTGAACTATTACTTAGATTCCTTGGCTGATTGGGCTGTTGCTCTTCGTTGGCGTACCCATAAAAAAAAAAAAAAAAAAAAACTAATAATATCGCCTTTTAAATGTATACCCATATCTATTTTATATACATATACATATATATATATATATATATATTATATAAAAATCAATTGTCGCATGTATGATTGATTATCACTACGGTTTGACCGATTTGGCTGATTGTTTTTTTGTTGTGTTCGTAATTGTCAGGACAAGGTTTGTGTAAAAGAAAATTTTGAGAAAATTCACCGAAAATTTGGAAAGTTAAAATACAACCAACGGTGCCGAAACGGACACGGGACACAAATAAAAAATAATAATTTTTATAAACTTTTAAATAGAATAATTACTACGGTAAATACGAAGTGTGACAATTGTAGTCGTAGAATTTTGTTCTGGAGGGCCTTAGGGTGAGGGGGAAACTTACTCTAAACACTTTCACAGTAGTCTCTTCCGAGGTCAGCGTATCGCCGCTAAGGTTCGACCCATTTTTGGAAGCATCCCGCAAACTCGCCCGAAAATAGGTTCATCAGGACGCTTATCGCGACGCTTTAGACTTCAGTAATGCTGTCGTATCGGTTTCCTCTCAAGTAACTTTTGAGTTGAGCGAACAGATGAAAGTCGCACGGAGCCAGGTCCGGGCTGTAGGGGGGGTGCGAGAGCGTGAAAATGCTGTGGAGCGTCAAACACTGGCGTACTGCGAAGGACGTGTGAACGTTGTCGTGATGCAGCACCCAACTCTTCTCGGCCAATTCGGGTCGTGCGCTTTACATGGGGGCTCGTAACCGTTTCAAAACTTCGATGTAAAATGCTGCATCGACTGTCTGACCTAAAGGGAACGTATTCGTGATGAAAAACGTCGTTGGTGTCGAAGAAAGTGATCAGTAGAAAGTTGACTCTTGATTTGGACTTTTTCGGACGCTTTCCGCCCTTCTCCACCCACCGTATGCTCTGCCTTTTGGTCTCAGGTTCATATTCGAACAGCCAAGACTCGTCCCCTGTGATAATGAACAATATCCGTTGGTTTCCTTCAGCGTCAATTCGATCAATCATGTCCTGTCATCTCCGGAGCTCTTATTGCTCAGCAGTGAGCAGTTTTGTAACCATCTTGGCGCACAGTTTGCGCATCGTTAGATCGTCATTTAAAATCTGCTGAATGGTCTCGCAGTTGATATTTAACTCTTCTTCTAACTTTCGACAACTCACTCGACGGTCTTGGAGCACGCGCACACGTTCAACATTTTCCGCCGCTTTTGCGGTGGAAGGACCGCCGCAGCGCGGATAATCCTTGACTGATTCACGGCCATCTTTAAACCGCTTAGCCTAATTAAAAACTGAGACGGTTGTTTCATAGCGTCTTCCTTAAACACGTCTTCTTATTATACGAGGATTTCCGACGGCGGTTATACTCCGCGTTTGACCAAGAATTTGATCACGATGTTCAGTATTTACATTGCACATTTTTACACGTGAGAAAATCTTACTTTGTTTATAGGACCACAGAACGGTGCTACCGTTATGAAAACTGTACATACTGGCTCAGAAATTTCCCCTCTTACTAAGGAGACTACGAGCTTCATCGCAGTGTTGCCACAAGTCGCGCTATGAAACAATTCTACGAATACAATTGTCATTCCTCGTTTAGATAAAACGAAAGATTTAAGTAAAATGATTACTGTGGTAAATAATAAATTGCAGATAACATTTTATTAATTTCCGGCGTGAGTAAATACACCACGTTCTGTTACTTCACTTTTTGCGTTACTGAAGTCAACAAACCTCCATGACATGATCGTGCGCTCTTAGTCTAGCTGCCGTAATCACACGGACAAGTTGAATAAAAGTAGTATTCTCTATTATTTTTTTACAGAGAGTGCAAAGGAATGTTTAATATCTGCTTCCGGCGGGCATGTTATTTATGTTAAAATTTGAAATCGTTACTTAACTACTGTAGTTTACGGTTTTGTTAATAACTGAGTTTTATTCAAATGTTCAAGACGAAGAGAATTCGGAAGATATGAGTGGAGAAGAGATGTTCTCTTGAATGTGTAATTATCGAAGATCGTCATGTGAATAACCCGAATGATGGCTGTTTGTGGTGTTTAGTTGAGCGAAAGATTTTGTTAGATCACGACAGACAAGTTACAGAAAGATCAGTAATCTTCAGTTAACCGTGAATCATGAAGATCATTTTTTTTGTTGGACGGTGATAAACATGATCCCAAAGAGAAGAGGAATTTATTTACATAAATGTAATTCTAGAAAAAACAAATTTTTTTTTTATTAATTTCCAAGTACAGATTTAAACGCTGGCGAAGCCGTCGGTAACAGCTAGTTTAACTACTATAAAATGTATTTTATCAAATAATTATCATTTAGCGCATTTTTATTACATTTTTGGAGTAAACATCGCTAAAAGGAAATAAAAATCTATTTCATTTCACAATTTTTAGCGTAAATATATAATTTTGCCGCGATAACGCAGAGGGACCAAGCAAAACTTACAATTAGTAGTTTTGATTGGTCCGTCTGCGTTATCGCGGCACTTTCATATTGCATGAAGCTAGATAGAGACTCAGGAGTAATATTGAAATGCAATATTTCCCCATCAATGATGAAAATCTGGTCATATCTTTCCATTAAGTAACCATTAATGATACTTCAAGCGACTCTCGCATTTCTCACCCATTTAATTTTAAAATATTGGAGATATTCATACTTTCGCTAATAAACAAATATTTTTATATGTAAAGAAAGTATATACCTCTAAAGAGACCCATTTTTTATTTGATAACTACTCGTGCGATACTTAATAATACGTACCGATATAGGATTATCATTGACAGGATTATTATTAGTAAGCAAAAGATAAAATCATGGGAGCCGATCACATGGTCAGAAGTTAGAAGCGATAATATTATATTCGTCATAAGCTTTTATATAAATGAGGCTATGGAGATTTCAAATTCGTTTATCCCGATCTAAGTGCTTTTTTTTGGTAAATATAATAATTCGTGAAGTTTAAGTGTCCATTTCGTTTGTTACATTAATAAACTAAAGAGGATACCTTTTTCATGTTACTTGATGACTTTTCTAGCAAATAACTATCGATCCTCACCGATGTGCTACCGGAGGCTCGTTAAAATTGGTTATGCGTGAATCAACATGAAAAAAACCATGCACGACGAACATGTTATCTCCGTTTTTATGTTGTTTTCATTTGAAACCGGTAGAAACGAATTAATTAAATCTGAAGAAAAAGCATTCACTCGTACCATTCGCATTGAATTTTTGTGGGTTGCTAATCACTCAAGCACCTCTGGCGATGGAGCTGCTAATTTTTGGCTCGGGGGCTTTTTTTTTTTTTTTAAATTCCCACATTTCTAACAGTCAATTCTTCCATTTGTGTCTGTTCAACTGGTTATTCCATTCAATCTACAGTTTTATTTCGTCGTTCGGTTATTGCCTCTATTATTTGTCTGCTTTTTCCGTACTGTCTTCCTTCCGTTTGCGCTTTTCGATAGCTTCCTTCCCTCATGGTTGTTTCCATTCGAATGATGCAGTTGTTTGTGACTCGGATCGTTTTTTTTTCTTCTAGTATATAGTTTCATTTCTTTTTACGGATCATTCTGCTCGCACCTCAGTTTGCTGAGAACAGGACGTGCTGCTACTTATATCGCTCCTTACATCCTTTCCACACATATTGCTTTCTATTAACGATATCTGATCGGATTGAAGTATAGCCGATTTTTTCCTCTCCTAATTGTTTCTTGGCAAGGGGCCCTAGTTCATAAAGCCAAGAAAAAAGTAAAATTTTAATCGACATTTTTGATATAAGGTTATTTTTTGATAATTTTAGGATAGCGTTTTTCGATTTTTGTGGCTGAATTTTCCAAAAAATGTTACATCCTATGTTTTCTTTTTTTTTTTTCCCTTTTTGATTGCAAGGTTTTTACATATTTATTTGTAACTAGAGTTTGTGAGGACCTTCCTAAAAAGTTTGCGAAGCCCTTTCAATGCCATTTACAGTCTGTAGCTTTTATTTTATTAATATGTATGTATGTTATATGCAGCCGCATATTTCCACTGCTGAAGAGCTTTTTAACTGAGTGAAACTAGCATTCGGTGCACCATTTATCAAGTTTTTTTCTTCTTCTTTTGGTATGCAGCTTGAAGCTGCTGTTTTTTAAATGGCTATGTTCACTGGTATAAACAGTTATCACTGGGAATGAACAAAAGTTTGCTGTGGGCTATTGGTTTTTTCTGTGTTGCCGTTGAAACCGTTGCAGTGAACCTGATCATTTTTATCGATCTTTTGGAATGTCTTCATTTAATGAAACTTGAAATGTTCTTTTTTGAGTGAAGTTTTTTTACGAATATCAGCCAGTTGCCGTTATTCGCGAAATTTAAACTATCTTATATTTTTTAAGACGATCAAAACGCCTTTTCAGTACCGAAAGCTACGTAAAGGGATCTTTGACGAATGAATTTAATATTTTGTTCTCTATTTGTGATCTGGAGTACTTCGATGTTAAAAGTGGGATAGAAAAAGTCTGGTTTTAAGAGAGCTAACATCTAGCATTTATAATTTTATCCACGACTCTCTGTACAATTCATTAGTGAAATCAATCGAGATCACTATCAATTGATAGGGAATGTTTATTTTCTGAGCACCCAGATGATTATGGTGCTTTTGTCCGTGTAGAAGTAAATACTGAATTGCGAGAACTCTCGGTATTTAAGCATTTTTTCTACGAACCGTGTTCAGACCTAGGGATGAAAATTTCGTATACAGTTGCTTTATTCAGTTCGTTCGTCATTATCAGTAAGTTATAATTTTCATAGATGTTTATTATTTAACTAATAACGATGTTGTGATGTATGTTTTTGAATATATGCATAAAAAATAAATGCTACCGACTAACGAACAAGACGCTAGATTTCAAGTTTGGAGTAACATCTAGCTCACTCGCTAAAGAGTGCATTTTTGAAATTTCATACTCCTCTTCCTTCCTCACGATTTCGTTTTCATCTCGCTCTATCCCCTTGTTGCCCTCTTCATTCTGACGACGAAGGCGTCTGCGATCCTGCCCATATCTTCTTTAACAGGTCTATCCCTCGTGAACGAATGCACTTCTTTGTACTCCAATCTGTTATCACTCAAATTCCCTACTCCTTATTGTGCCTCGTATATCTTATCGTTTCCGTTAATCTCCGTTGTTCCTATCCTCTGTTCTTTTATCTTATCAATATTTGACACCGACTCTACATTTAACTGATCCTACTCCCACGTGTCGTTTCTGGGCAAAGATCCTTTGTTGACATGTATAAAGGGGAGGTAAAAAAAAAAAAAAAAAAAAAATTTCATCTTCCCTCTGAAAGGATAAAGAAATGGGCTATTCATTTTTTCCACGTGAATCTGACATTTCGGCATTCGCTAAAACCGGGAGAACAAAATATTATATCTAGATTTCTTATTAAGAACGCTAGGTTAATGTTCATAGTTGACGAGCAAAAACAAAAAAAAAAAAAAACAACAAAATAATGACAGTGTGTACACGCGAAGCAAGTGAAATTTCTTTGCTTTATATGTATTAAATTCTATAATAAAGTTTTATTTTAAATTAATTTTTAGGATGGAATATCAGTATAAACAAAATGTTCGTTTTCAATAAATAATAAATCCAAAAAATTTTATTATATGCATTTATAAAAAATTATCATTATCATTGATCTATTTCAGTTATGCTTGTGGGTGTTTCAGTACACATACCTTTTTTTTATCAAAGGCTCGTGGTAACCGAAATAATAAATATAAGCTTTGCACTCAATATCATCTAAAAATCTTGAAAACACTACATCAATCGTTGTATTTGATTTTGCCATTAATATCATCCTGTTATTTTGTAGAGATAAGTTCAAATTGTCTTTTAAAAATTCAATCAATTGTAAAGAGTTGTCCAAAGCAAAATTGACATTAAAATCTCCGCTTAAAATCATAGGTATTTTGTCATACACGTTGACTTTAGCGAATTTAAAAACTCACTAACAGACTAAATGTATCGTATCGTGAATATCTTTCTATGGAGTGGTGTGTATACGTACTAATTACATGTATATATCTCATAAACTATATACTATACGAAGTCGCGTAGTATAAATACTTAACTATACATTTACTCATTTTGGTATACTACTAGACCCAGACAGAATACATACTTACACATACACACAAATACATACCTACCTTATGTTTAACGCATAACGCGTAACGAAAATTTCTCCTTACTGCACCGTAAACAGTTTCACTTCAAAAAGTTGCCTACCACTCTAATTATTTGAAGAGGTTAATGGGAAACAATTACTAGCTCGCGGAAATTTGATTACTATAAATTTCCAAAGATAATTCGCGCAAATGCAAAATGAAATATAGTTTAGGGGCTGACGTTTCTATTGCTAGCCGCCGGACTGACTGTGTATAGTTTCAGTAAAAGGCGGGCAGCCAAGTGAAAATTCAACGATTGGCAAAATGCGAAATAAAACCTTTTAACAGGCTCACTGTTAACGAGACAAGCGCCGACTGTGGAATTCTCTTGTTCGGCGGACAAGTTCTACAGCGGCTTGCTGAAAAATAACAAAAGCGATGAAAGTCGACATTTGTTTCCCGACGTTTGTTTATACAGATAGGACATTTCCTACATCTGTACTAATCAGTGCCTACTTGGCCTTGCTGCTGCGCCAAGAAGACGCTATTATTGTTTGTATTTAACGAACGGCGGGCTCTCCGGTCGTGCTCACGTGAGCATGTAAACAGTGCAGGAAAGATGACAGCGCTACAGGTATGTCACAGCGTCGTCGGTCTTTCGAAAAACTGCTATCAACAGGTGCGTGTCTGGTTGAGCAAGTGAAAAATATGTGTGCCTCTATACGTTTATTTAGATCGGAATAGCGAGTGATACACCGGCGTCAGGTACAGCCCCGGATGACAGTCGAGCAACATTATCCAACTCGTCGTCCGGATGATATATGGCGCAGATTGTATCAGTGCAACCATTAGAGTTCTCTTTTGACTGATTTATTAGCAGTTCCAACGGAGGCCTCACACCTTCAGCGCTAGAACAACTCGACGTCGCCAGAAAAATGACTCGATGCAGCCGGCCCGCTATCTACTTCGCAGTGGCACACGTGCGGCCAAGTCAATTTTGCAAATTAAAAGTGAAGCCCATTCTTCTTCCGGCGTTACCGATTTCGATTTTGTTAACAAGCGACACAACTTTAAGTAGCACGAAATAACACGGGGCTCTTTCTTGTTTCTTTTCGCTCTTCTCCCTCCTGCTCTCTCGCTGCTGACCGACCGCGGCACTAGTCCAACTCTGCACAAGTCGACATATAAAAATGGCTAAACTCGGCCAACGAAAAAGAACTCCGGCTGAATGAATATCATATAGAATGGATTTTACTAACTATGTATTATCGTCACCGTTATGGATTTTTAACATTTGAAACTTGAAACTAGTCGGTAATTTAATCATCATTATAATTGCGGGGTTTCTTTAAAAAGTAAATAATTCGCTTGTTAACCGTGGTTAATTAAAAATAGATAAGAACATAATATCTTTGTTTGTTGGTGGCACGTGTTTATTCACGCTTTACGCAATGTACATGCAAGTGTATTATGCCAATTCGTAAATATGCAGGACGTCATTGTGGAGTAGTCGTATGGATGATAATTTATAATAATATTTTTGGCTTTGAATATTTGTTTTTATTTCTTGTAACGCAACAATACTTGGACGCAAATAGTGCAACTTATGTAAAAATGTAGTTGAATATCGCGATATTTACGTGGCGATTTTAAATACTACACAATCTGAAATACACTTTCAAAATTTGAAAAAAAGAATTACGCTGTTGTAACTTTTTTATTACGTACACGCTATTATTATGTTTTTGAGTGTTTAGAAAATACTCATCAATATACTTTGAATGATCTGGAAGTTTCGAATAAATCTGAGCAAAGCTTATAGTAATGAAGCTTCTTATAAATTCACCAGTTATTATTATTATTATTATTATTATTATTGTTTATAACCTGTATTATTATATTGTATTGTGTTGTATGTATGTAAAATAAATTTCAATTCAATTTCAATTTCAATTATTATTATTATTACTATTACTATTACTATTACTATTATTTTTTTTTATTATTATGTTTTGAACATTAGATACTGTTTTATTCTAATGCAAAGAGTTTGTGTGTGATGTGTGGTCCTCAAAAAAATTTAAAACAATGATAACATTGTGGAAGGGGGAAAAAAGTTAGAATAACTTAATATAAATAATTCAGATTTATGTGAATGTACACACCTACAGAAATCTATTAAACGTATGGTTTGAGATTGCAGGTTAAGGTATAGAGGAAGACAGGAATTACATAAAGAAATCATTCGAACATACAATACGTTACCAATTCATTTCAGTCAGATGGTTAGCTAATCGACTTCACTATAAGTTATGTCGATTTGTAAAGATGAATAATATTAATATATAAATTTAAATTTTTCAAATAGACTTGTTCAGTTGGTTAAAATATTTTGATTTAGAAAACTGGCTAAGTATGTAGCAGTAGTACCAAAGCCAAAAAAAAAAAAAAAAAAATTGTTACTTTATTCCTAAATGAACAAAAGTTCTAAAGTACAAAAAGAACTTGTTATAAATTTGTGCAAGATAATTAAAATAGTAAAAAATATTTCTTACGACTGGTAGTGTATAGCAGTGAATAAAAATATTAATCGGTATGAATTTTCCGAAGCATATATTTCGATTAATTTTGTATGGTAGGCACATTATTTGCCAAGTCCTACAATTCTATGATTTAAATGCCTGCTCACACTAACAAACTTTCCTAAATTGCTTATCTAATACGCTGCACTATTGCTTTTCGTTTGCCACATTTTCGACTAAAAGTTATTTATAAAGTAGGCGTATGAACTTCACTTCGT
The DNA here is from genome assembly GCA_039619475.1 of Icerya purchasi. NCBI lineage: Eukaryota > Metazoa > Arthropoda > Insecta > Hemiptera > Monophlebidae > Icerya > Icerya purchasi. Next base: position 260,600,733 of record CM077116.1, on the reverse strand, counting down.
TATGATAAAATAACGGTAATCTAGTCACGTGCAGTGTAGAACACGCATATGTAGCTGGCTCAAAGTGGCGAACTATCCGTTTCTAATAGTACGCTTCAATCTGTTTGCTTGTTACGCTGCAGTTGTATATGTGTGTATCCTTTTCAATGCGCTTTTTGTGACCCGCTAAGTTCAGCGAAGTACTCACAGTGTCTGGTGAATGAAACATACAAGCGATCAGATGATTAACAAAAATGTTACATAAATTTTTATATTATCCCCGACGTAACAACGATTTCAATAAAACAAATGGCTGAGTAGAGGTTTTTAGGCTAAAATATAAATTTATTCGGCTGATGAATATAATCGATATATTCGTATAATCAACTGATCTATTAATTAAAAAGAGTAAAAAAAAAAAAAAAAAAATGCTTACTAACCGACTTGACTAGCTAATTTTTTTTATTAAGATCTAATTTATTTCTTTTCGACTATAAATTTATTAATAACGTAGCTGGTGAGTTGAATTCTTCACTGGTACAACTTTCAGAATTTCTCTCAATGGATAAAATAACTTTTAATCATTTTGTAGAAGCGCATGTTCGTGTTCGTAAATAGGTTTTATGTCAATTTATTCTCATTATGCTTCTCCGTATTCCGCATATATGTTATTGGGTGGATAGTGCGCAATGGCATTTAAGGATATTAGTTGTAAAACTAATTGCAGGTAGGATCTTGTCACCGATATTCGAGATTAAGGTCCTTCGGCTATATCACGTAAAATTTCGCACGCAAAGAATACTATTTATCCGTGTTTTCCTTTTTGTTTGTTTTAAAAGTAGTCTACGCCATTGACCTCGAAAAGAAGAATTTATCCGCGTCGAATTCAGCGATAAACGTGGCCCAATCGACAATTAAAGGTGCTTTAATTTCTTCTGTGTATTGTGCACGCTTCGCTTATTGTTTTTCGTATTATCATATTATGCGAGTTTATTTGGTATTATTAGATCATTTAAATTGACGCGGATAATAGGTTTGTATTTTCTTTTTATAAAATATATACCGTATGCTCAGACAGAAGTTGCAAAGGAGAAGACTATAGAAAAGAGTAAAAAAACGTTTATTATTAGCGATAAATTCAAATTTTCTTCTCTGTATTTGCTCGTCGCTATTTAATAGAAGAAAAAGTAATCTTTCTGAAAAGAAGGTTTTAGCGTAAACATTTTTGCGCGCTATTTATTTTGATGCGAAAGAAAAAAAATCGACGAATCCGATCCAGTCTACCTGATAAACCAGAGAGACGAAACGCGTACTCTCTTCTTAGTCGAGTGAATTTGAGCCCTATTCGAACTTTATTGTCGTTTCAATAACTTCAGTGCAATTCTGGAATAGAAAACGCGACTAAAACGATATATAAACAACATTAAATTCGTATAAATAGAATGATTTAAAGTAATACTACAAATTTTGGAAATTATTTAATTAGATGAAATCAACAAAGAGCCAAATATCTATTTATAACGATAGATCGAAAAAAATTAAAAAGTTAAAAAATCAAATTATTCATTTTCAATAAAGGATCGTTTTAACTATTAGTGAAAATTAGGAGTCAGAAAAAGGTCGACTGCTAGTGTGTTTGGATATCGATTCGCCCGATCACTTTTCAAATATTCATGCACCACTTTCAAAATTGATGGGCGTGTTGCTTTCATTATGTATCGACCGTCTAATGAGATTTATTTTAGACGTAGTATGGTTCATTTCTTGTGGTCTAATTTTAAAATTTAGTTGTAATTACATAGAATTTAAATATTATATTTTGTATTATAAATTACAACACCTATATTTATCATTTAGATATGTATCTGTTTTTCTACGAAGTATTTTCAATTGTAATAACGAAAACCGGTACTATTTTGTAATAGTAATTGTAAGGCGTTAATGTTAACAATTTTCATAATTGATAAATAGGAAAGTATTCCGAAATTGTCGGAGTTCCTTCGACATCCCAAAAAAGAAAAGAAAAAAAGGAATATGTTGAAATCATTTAAATAAACACGCTGTTAAAAGTAGTAACTGATACGGTTGAGTTCGCTAAGCTTATTGCGAGCATACAGAATTATTGTAAAATAAATAAATATATAAATAATTTTTTAACGATACATTTTTTTGTATTTTAAGAGAAATGGGTTTAGTGCGATAAATTTAACATCTTTTTTTCTCTATTTTTTTGAAACTTTTTCACGCCTTTTAATAAAAAAAAATCTACTGAAATTATATATTTTTTTTAACGGAAAAGTTGAATATTTAGTACATAAAAAGTGTAATCTTTTAAAATCAGTACCCTAATCATTATATTTTTACCCGCATACGAGCTTAGTTTTTACATTATGAAGTTTGCACAAGTGGAAAATGTTTTTTTTTTTTTTTTTTTTGTCTTGAGCTGTATTATTTACTTATAAAAATAAAAAACGTTATAATAATAAAATTTACATATAAACTAGCAATATTCTAACATGACTTATTGACGAAATCGAATCGAGTAGTAGGTATAAAAATCGAAAACCACGGGAATTTGAAATGCCTCAAAATTACTTTCTTTTTGCTTTTCTATGCCCTCTTCTCTTTTTTGTTCCTTCCATCCGGGTGATTCTGATCTACTCTGCGACACAAATGAATGCGCGTCTGTATCTATAGAACTTACTTCTATAGTCAACTCCTGAAACTCGGTTTGCCTACTCCATACAGTGCTTCGTTTAAAAGCACTTCCATCTCCGGCAATCATTCCTACTATAGCGTCATTCATTGGCTCCACTTCTCATGAAAACTTTTTTTGTGTTGGCAGCACTCATTTTTTTGAAAAAAGTTGAAAATTTTGGTTTGTTCATTATTATTTGGTTTTCGTTTTTAAAATTACATTCACGCATTTACGATTAGTTCACGCCGTTGGAACTGAAACTGTTTACGAGGAAGTTCCAGCTGCCTACGGATAAACGGATTTGCCGGCTGCCGGTTTTATTTATAAGATCACGTTGCGAGTTAACCTTGCTCACATTTCGGTATTAGAAAAATTATTCGCAAGCTCGATCCTGAAAGAACCGTGCAATACGATATCAGTCAAACATTTATTGATGTTGAGACGTCCGCTGTAATCGGCGCTCAATTAAACTTCGCGCAAGTTTACGTAAATATTACGTTTTCATTGTACCTTTACAGATACTAATGCGAGAACAACTGCGTATGATTTGCTCTCGTCGAAAGCCGCAGCTCTATTTAATACGAAATCCCTGTTGCTCCACATTCGCGTAAATTGTGTTCATCGATGGAATTTTTGTTCGAACAGGTGCACAGCCGATTCTTGCTAGTTGATTAATAATGTCGTTTATTCATGCAAACGGCTCGCCCGCAGCACCGGGAAGACTAGAATAAATTACCGCTTTAATGTTTCCTGATATTTACCTAATAAGCCTATATTTCGGAAAAATACGTTAGCAATCAGTTTGTTACTCCGCGACTTGGGAGATTTCTTTCCTCCGACGAAAGTACCTTAATTTCCCCCTCGGCTTGTTCTCTTGGCGCGTTTGTCGTTCTTCGAAGGATAATTAATTATTTTACTTTGCGCAGAGATTATAAAAAATTCGTTCGGAGCGTTTATGTCGTTCCCGTCTATTAGCTCGTTCAACTCCGCCAACTCACTTCTTCGGTAATTCTACACTCTTTTCGATAATAATACACCTGAAAGTCCTGATAATGGCGAAATTTAGGGTTCTTTAAAAAGTACCGCCTGCTGCCGGTAGCTAAAAGCTCACAGCTGATACGACTTCGGCTATTTTTTTTCTTCTCGCCTCAGAGCGCTATTTGATTATTTTTTTCATCGAATTAAAATAGTACACCTAGGAACCCACCGAAGAGCGCAGCGGAATCGGTAGCGTCGCTATCGTCAAGAATTCCATCGAAATTTTATGGAAAAAGAAATTAGGAATTGTTTTACCGCGATAAAACCGTCGATTTTTTCTTAAAAAGAAAGAAAAAAAAATCAAATCCACACAAAATTTTCAAGAATCTTCACCCACCGATGAATTTAAAAGTAAATAAAAAAACATTGCCTAAGAGGCGTCCTTATAACCCCAGTACGACATAGTATACCTGAATTTTGCCTGGTGCACTTTTCAGTCTATCGTGAGTTGACCGGCACTGTAGTTTAAACAGCTTTTACAAGTATGGTATTGGTTACGGACGATGTAACGCAGACTGATTGAAAACGCAACATGCCCGTCTGTCTTATGTCGAACTTGTAGCGACTTGCACCCTTTACACTTTCACTAGAATACGCGCTCGGTAAGTATAAAAACGTTCTGATGGCTGTGGCGCATTCCTAGCCCTCCAACGTAGCCGTTTTAACTGTAAAAGTCATTCTATCATATACGGCATAAAGAATAAATGTATTCTCAGATAACACCACGTAAAGTCGAAGTCATTGTAACATAGGACTTAACGATCAGGCTGATGTTGCTGCGAAACAGGCTAAAAAATCATCGGGTTATACGTTTCCATTTATACCATCAATTGATGATATTATCGATATAATAAATCTGACCGGATACAGGCTATGCGAAATCGTTCACAGGTCGGTAAAGTTTACAGTTCAGACTTCATTCTCGCGAAATACCCTTGGTTTTACATCCATCGATATTGGCTGGTCAAGTTTGTAAGTTTATCACACAGCTATTTGTCAGTTACGCGTGGAACACTCGAGGGAGTGCCTTTAAATTTTCAAAACGCAGATCGATCCAATCAACATTGTAACAATCATGCGTCTGCCAGTTTCAGAGAGGACATCAACCATCTATTATTTAACTGTGAATTATTTGAAGCTGAAAAATCCTTGTTAACGATTTAATATTGGCGCAGATCTATATTACACGTATATATCATATCGTATACTTTGCTACGATATGGGGGACCTGCTGTTATGTTTAAATTTATTCATAAAAATCAAATTTTAGTTTAAGATTAATTCCTCCGTTACGTTGAGCAGTGCGAATCATGCATATTTTTAAAATAGTTATATAATATATAAAAATAATTTAAAAAAAAGTACATATCTATAAAAAAAAAAAATAAATAAAAAACAAAGGAGATATAAAAGAATGTAAAGTTTTACTTTGGATATAGATTATCCGGGGTATGTGATCGATTCCAGCCACAAAAGGATATGCGTAACGAATATTACTTATTTTAAAGTACTGAACATTATCATTTATAGTATTAATTTGTATTTCGTGTTTGTGCTACTCAGTCGAGTTGCAGAATATAGTCCGCCTCGGGCTCGGTTTGGTCAGTTTTTTCTCTTAATTATTATATGCTGGCATTCGTAGGTGATGCTAGTACATTTACGGCCGAACTTAATAATGGCCAAATGGTTTCTTGCTGGGCCAAAAAAGAAAAAAAAAAAAAGTTAAAAACAGTCAGTTGTAAAGAAAACAAACATATGTATACTGGTTTTCGAGGATAAATGCAAATGCGATTCAGATAAAGCGAACTAATTATACTTGAATTACAAAAAGGGTCCTATTAAAACTCCCTAAAATGGGGGGCTATAGAATATAAATTAGAACAAAGGAAATCCCGGCAACGTAAAATAATGCTAAAAAGGTATGCGTAATAGTTCTGTTAGTGTTGGTTAAATTTCGGTTCTTAGAAATTTTTGTCTTTTGAAAAGGCGTTAATTTTAATAAAATCCCGGTATAAAATATATTTAATTATAGACACCGATATTTACGTGCACACTGGTATATTAAAATTCGATATACATGTACGTGTAAATTAACCATATTCATATTTTATCATTTTCACTAAAAATACATGCACCAGCTAAACTCGGTTAAATAGGCATACTTTTAAGATTAAAGCCAATTTTTCTGCATAATATAGACGAAATAGCAAATGATAACACGCAAAACGTACAAAATTTAAACAACATTTACATTATTACACAAGAGGAATTTTTCAATGAGAAACTCTATATAAACCAAAATTCGATGGTAAAATCCCGATATTAATGGCTCATAATGAAATAATAAATACAATTATAATTTAATGTTAAAAAACAGGCGTTTTGTTAACCGGAACTTTTTTATTAATAGCAATATTATATCTCAATGTAGTTTTACGAGACTATTTTTAAATAATTTATAGCAGCATTATATATGTATATATTACTCTTTTCACATATTGCCTACAGGATACACATATACATTTGTACGAGGGTTGACAATTAAGTAATGAGACTAAGTCTATAAAAACCGTATATTTAAAGATCATTCAACAACAACGTGATCACTTACGAAGTAGTTCTTCTAGGCAGCCATTGTGCATTGTAGAAGTTTAGGAAACACTTAAAGTCGGATGTTCGATAGAACACTCGTCACGGTCCCTCTTTGATATCGTTAACGGGGATTCAAAATGCGTACTTTTTATCACTTCTAGAGTCCTCGGGGAATAGAAAGAAGTCACATGGTGAGAGATCAGACGAATGCGGGGGCTACGGCAGTACTGCAATCTTTTTAGCGGTTAACAACTCAATAACACTGAACGTGCTGCGGCAAAGTGCATTGTTATGATGAAGAATTCACGTTTTCGCAATGTCCGGACGCACTCTGTCGATTCTTTCTCGAAGTCTTTCTGGCACATCACGGTAGTAGTAGACCTGATCAGCAGTTTGTCCAGCTAGAATGAACTCCTTATGGACAGACCACTCGGCGGTTATCAAAGAATCAGATGATCATGGTCTTCACTTTTGACTTGCCCGTGTTTTTTTCGGTCTTGGGACGCCCGGAGACAGTCACTGTTGGCTTTAACGCTTCGTCTCAAGGTCATACTGAAAAAAACAGCTTTCGTCACCCGTAATAACGCGGTCGAGCAGCGTACGATCGTGTTCTCTACCGGTTCCAATCGAATTCGATGGTGTCTTTGCTCCTCAGAAAGTTTCCTTTTTTTCATCGCAAAGTCACGGCTTAAAATCTGTCTAACGGTTTCGCGGTTGATATTTAGTTCACCGGCTAACATTCAAACCATAAAACGACGACATCGGTGGACTAGGATGCGCACGCGTTCTTTAAATTCCTCATGCTAACGAAACACTTGCGCACAACTCATAGAGTCTCTACCGTACACTTTTAGCAGTTTACCGTACACGTTCCAGTCGCCGAATTGCCCAATTAAACAGAAAATTTAATCCCATTTTCGTGACAAACACTACTAACACACTTATATAAAACACGGCACAGCTGGAGGTAACTAATGATTGCATGAGGGTCGAAAATACGTCCATCGATACTGTCGTGTAGAAATTTCAAGGTCGCATTGTTAACGATATCAGTCCCATTACTTAATTGTCGAACCACCTTGTATATATGTGTCTATGTATGTTATATGTCGTAATTGTAAATAACCGACACAATTCGTTAAAGAGCGTGTAAGACTTTCGTATTTACATTAGGGAAAATAAAGTGAAAGTTGGCTTTTTAAAATTTTGAACGGTTCATTCTTTCGGTCGATTGTACTTCAATATGAGTCGGTGGTAAATTTTCAGTCGCATAAAACTGGAACATATTTTCGTTACAGCTACATTACCGTACGCGGTCGTAAATTTTTTAACGATTGTCACGTAAAAAAAAATAACTCGTTTGCTCCTTACGTCAGCAATTCGCGAAACATTATTGCCGTAATTTATTACTATTACCGTCTCTCGTGTTTAACGGAAATACATCTCTTACACGTGGTTACCGAACGATTTCAGAACAGTTTGATAATGAAATTTTTCGACCAGATACATTAGCTGGAACATTTTTGGTTTCGATGTAGACTAGCATTGTGTTCTTCTCTTCCTTAACAACCTAATCTGATTTGTCCGTTGGTTAATTTACATAATGCATATTTACGTTACTAGGCTTTCTTTCGATATTATTCTCTTGGCTATACTTTACAAATAAACTAAATGATAGAGGATAAATCAAATTAGGTTTCTACGAAAAAGGAAAAAGTATAAGCCCACATCAGAACGAAAAATGATATGTAAATGTATCTCGTAAAACTGACTTATCGGAGACAATTCTGTCAAACCCCGCAATTTCTAGGTGATTAGAATCAAAGAATAAAAGAAAAATCCTACGTAAATGCGTATATAAATGCGACAATTCCTTCTTCTAAATTTAATCTAGACACGCGGTAGCGTGTCAAGCCAAGTTCAAGCCGAGAAAAAGGAACTGGCGACGACGCAGCAGCCGTATGTTATATTACACGAACCATTTTTGGAGCCACTTTTTTAACCCCCCTTAATAACTTAATATTTAATTAAACATAAACACATGAAATTTCGTTTATTTATTAAAACCCCCTCCCCTTAGATTAACTTGAATCCCAAATTTCACAAATACAACTCACAAACGGTTATTGAGATATTAACGTCTAAAAATCGTCATTTTTATCACTGACTGACATACAGATTAAAACCCTAACCCACTTCCAGATGACCTAGAAAGTTGAAATTTGGCGTCCAGCTGTGTAATTGTGTGTATATAACAAAGTGGAAAAATCTCTGAAAAGCAGTGAATTTTTCACCATTTTTTCATGTAATTTCGTTCGTTTATTACTTAATTTAGTTTATATCACAGTTAGATTTATAGTTATCAAATTTAAGAAAGGCCGGGAATTGACAAGTTTTGCTGCGTTAGAAAAATAACTGGCTGGCTGATCTTTTAACCGTCAACACGTTGTTGTTGTTATTTAACTTCGTTCCATTTCGTATGCCGCTTCGGAAAACGCTCTTTTGTGTCTCGTCATTTCGTATGTTTATCAATCTTTTTTCGGCAGTTTATTTCGTAATTCACCCCTTTTAATCGTTTCGGAAACAATCGACTTTTAAGACTTTTAATCAATATCGACTATTTCATCATATTTCGATAATAAACAATTAATTAATTGGAAAGGTGATACACATTGTGTTAAACATCGTTCGAAAAGACATCTTGGTCCTTCGGAACATTAAACGAATTACTATCGTAACACCGCCAGCACACTCATCCGGGATCCTGTATCAGCGTGTTCCAGTGTTACCGCGGACAAATAGTGATACGTACCATTTCATATTGATTTTTATAAGCATTATTATTTGTTGTATATACGTATAAATATCATAATTAATCATTAGGTCCGAAGTGGTGGTAGTTTTAGAGTTAGGGCACAGGCGTAATCGATAACTTGACTTTCAAAAAGTGCTCACTTTGTAAGCCTATTTTGAAGAATAAACGATTTGAATTTGAATTTGAATGAATAATAATAATTTCTTTACAAAAAGTAACGATATTCTATGAAAAACATAAATGTAAAAATGGGAGCCAAGTTCAATATTAAGAATATGCGTGGTTATCGACTTCGCCGACAAAAGAATTGAGATCTAAATAGGTGCCAAGTTCTGTAGATAATCCTGAAATTTATTTTTATAAGAACATATAACATCAGTCTAAAATTAAAACACAATTTCTTAGTTTTTTTCTGCTACGAAAAACTTTTTGCTATTTAAAAATGTAACTTCTTAAATTTGAACAGTCGAATTATTTAGACAAAGCAGATATTTAGGATAAATTCTAACAATTGGACTTGGCTAGTTTTTACCAGCAAATCAAATTTTTAGAAGAGTAAGATATGTTGACCTTACAATATAAAAACAACTTCAACCGTTTCCACTTCACTATGATTTTATGCAGACATTCGTGGACTATGCTGAAGCATTTGTGGCCATGGTTGTTTGTTATAATTATTGTATATGATGATTGTGATTTCTGTTCCATTTAAAATTTTCCGATCAGTCAAGTACAGGTACTCTATGTATCTTGGGCTCAGTCCGGCCAATTTCTCTTTCCTAAAGACTTTATTCAGCCATCCGTGTGAGTAATGTCGAACATTTACGACCATGGATGTCTGTAATCTTTTTCCTAATTAATTATTATGTATCTTCACATTAGTTGGAATTATTCCTATATCAACTGGTTAGTGGCCAAATGGCCTGATAGTTAAATAATGTCGGTCGAAAAAAAAAAAAAAAAAAGAATTGCGCATAACATAAAGAAGATAAGTTGATTAGCCAAATATAAGATAACTTGTGTGTAAAAACTAGCCAAGTCGAAATCGTGAGCTTTAATTTATCCTAAATATCTGCTTTGTGTAAATAATTCGATTGTTCAAATTTAAGAAGCTATATTTTTAAGTAAAAAAAAAATTTTTCGCAGCAGAAAAAACTAAGAAATTGTGTTTTAATTTTAGAATGTTGTATGTTCTTATAAATAAATTTCAGGATTATCTACAAAACTTGGCACCTATTTAGATCTCAATTCTTTTGTCGGCGAAGTCGATAACCACGCATATTATTAATATTGGACTAGCCTCCCATTTTTACATTTATTGTTTTGATAGGATTTATTATTTCACGCATTATTATCTTAAAATACAGATTGCTCGCCTAGATACGTCGAGAACAATTTGACTTAATTAGGCGCCGTGCAGGAAAACATGAAAAAATTCGTGAGATTCGGGCCGTTTAGCAAAAAAAAAAAAAAAAAATGAAATTTACTATAAAATGCAAATTATCTGTCGTGTAATGGGAAAAGAAAAGTGTTCATCAAAGAAAAATGTATAAAATTTACATTTAATTTGAGGAGAAAGTAATTAAAATAATTGGGTTATTTACAAACGTTAAATTTTTGTCCCAACTTCCGGATGAATTTAATAATGTTACGAACTCCCTATGATGTATCACGCATGTACTTTTATAATGATGGTTTTAAAGCACCTCAAGGAACTGGAGCTTATTTTCTACTCGTTTATATTGTGAATGCTAAAAATTTATACTATGCAGAATCTGTTGAAATATGCATATTTGGGATATTAACAATTGCCTGATAATCTTTGATTTTTTTCGAATGCGTGATTATCCATTTCCTTCCCAAATTGTTTCCAGTCGTTCGATTTTAATTAATCCGCATTTAATCCATTGTTTCTACATTACCATTTCTGCATCTGTCTAAAAATAAGACTTTCTCCGGATCTTTAGAGCTATATTGGAATCGAGGGAAATTAAAAAGTGAACTATTTAGCATGACTGGCAGCTTCAACGCATCACCAAAATTTTCAGCTCGTAATCTCTTCTCCTTTCTCAAAAACCCCGTATTTCCTTTACCCAATTTAGGTCCTTTCTAACCTTCTATTCAATCTTCTCCTCCTTTCTTAACCTTCGTCACTGCAACGTGTAACATCATTGTTCGTTTTCGATTTAACCATTCTTTACTCCTTGATTCTCAATGCCGTTTTTCTTTTTCTCTTTCTCTGTCTCCATTCCGTCCTCGCCATTGGTTGGATCATAATTTTGTATGCGACGCTGATCTCTGAATACGAACAGTCTCTGCTCTAAAGCAACTCAATATTTCTACTCCTTATAGAGCATCTCGTCTGTCTTTACATTTCCTAATCCTTGTATTATAATATCCTCGCTTCCTTCATATATTCAAAATATGTAATAGGATCAAAATTTAAATGACTGCGAAATAATTAAAATACTATTATCTGTGATAAGTAAGTACCCCACACTAATCGAGCTCAAAAAAAAAGAAGAAAAAAATGTTTAAGAAGTGATATTATAGATAAAATTATATTTCTTAATAAAGATCAGTGGCTACCGAGAGTTTTTATTACGGTTTTGCATAAAATACCGTCTGAAGCGGTAGTACATATTTTATAATACCTTTTTGTTTTGGTCTTTTTTTTTTTTTTTTTTTTTTTTTGCTGTGTTGAAAAAAAAACGAATCTTCAAAGTTCCTATATTCATTAAAACAATCATTAATCCGAAAGACGGTTTTCAACTCGCTCTAATTTTGCGTCACTTTCACACCAGATCGTGCACGTCAAGACCCGGTTTTTAAAATCCGTAATAGCCGAAACAATTTCGAATGGTCCTTCCGTTTATGTTAATACAATTACTTGCATGATGACAAACTTATTAAGGTAAAATCGTGAGTACAATGGCCCGAAGTCGGACTAAAAAAAAAAAAAAAATAAATAAATAAATAAAAACAAGGACGTAATTAATCTGTGGTCCGCTCTAATTATATGTGAAACAATGTCCCGAATGGACATCGTAAACGTACCTTTTTTGATCTGATTCCCCGTTCTTGATAATCGGATCATTTAGGCGGTTACACGAATTATCTAGCAAACTGATTAAGAAAATTGCTCGCTCCCCGGGTACATTTGTTAGGCGCACTTTTCAGTTAGTTATTGAATCGGTTCCGTTTTCGGCTAAAACGCTATTTTAATTAGCAAAATATAAGGTACTATTTGAAACGGACGCGTGCTTTCAGTGGCCGCCTAAGTGTTGTACATTAAAATCCTCTTCTAGTATCGGCAAAATTCTAATATTGCAACGTTCAATTTTTCAAGAAAATATCGTGAATTACTGACACAATGAGCCTAGTTAACGAACAAAATGATATTCCAAAACGAGTCAACTTGGCTGCTTTATTGAGATAGTATGTGTGTCACTTTGTTCGTCCAAATACACTTTTTTCCCAAGCTCACGCGCCATATATAAATCAAAACCGAACCAAAGTGAATTTTTTGGGCTTTTCAAACAGCGGTCGATCGTAACGAAGCTAACCGAAAGTGTGAACGTGCGCATCGTTTTTTCTCCTTTTCACTTTTAATCCCGGATTTTCGATCCAACACGGCCTTTGTAGCCATCCAGTCGACTACGTCATTTAGATTACATGCACGATGAGACGAGCCACTAAAACTGCTCTACCTTGATTAACGATTTTAGTACACTTACCCATCATCGTCATCAGCAACGACACATATAACGCGTACCATTGAGAACATCGACAACATATTCGCACATAGCGATGGCATGGGGCTTTTCCAGTGGACCTATACCGGAAAAATCAAAATGTCCGATGGCGAACGCTGCCTATCCGCGACCAAAGTCACGCCTACGAACGTGTCATTTAATCCCTACTTAGATGTAACTGCTTTAATAAAATTTATGATTTTTTTTCTTACTTTTTTCGATCGGGTTAAATCATCTGCAACGATGAAAGGTAGACGTTTATACATATATATATCTGAAGAATATATGCATTGTAACTGCGGCAGATTGTCTCTGTATACGGGATAAGAAGTTGTAAAAATGGCGCCCAAAACTTAGCAGGCTGCTAATAATCTGGATGTTATATAACTCCGAGTAATATTGAACTGCACAAATCCGGCTAATTACAATTGCGATATTTCAAGCGGGCTCGGCTAATAAGTTTCTTCAACTAGTTCGACGGAGAGAGTTTTCAGTATGGAGAAATCGTTTCGGATTTAATATTTTCAGTTATAAGCCTTACACACAGGTAATATAAATTACTCGATTTAGAGGGTGAACCGAAAAAGATGGAAACAACGATCTCTCGTTAATTAATTTCATCAACATCGGGTCCGAAAGACAAATCTAAAGATACTTTTTTCACGCGTCAAGCCTGCTTAAAATCTGGTCACGTGTGAACCTTCCGACCAAGACGACGATCTTAATTTATATATGCAGTCCTAAATATCGTACCTTTAACGGGAAGAACGTCTATATAATACGAGTATTTTACCATAATATTCCTCCGTATTATACCGGTCTTGGGCTAAACATTTTTATGGTGGAAATATTAAGCTCTGCGTAATAACGAAACATCCGTGGCAGAGTAGATTAACCGAATGTTGGTTTTCTCGAATGAAAATCTTTCTATTTTCACTGTAATTATCGAAGAGCAGTTCGCGTGGCATGCGACGCAGCTGAACGCCGTTAATATAACTCCATTAAATAAAACAGGATTCGGATCTTTCAGCTAACCTATTTACCGAGTCGTATGTCTAGCAACCGGAATTTCTAAAACATAGTGTTACGGTCGGAAAATGCAAATTACAAGTAGGCTTCACCAGCGCGTTTTTAACCGAAGCCAGATATGAATAAAGAGACCGGTACACGTTGTCGGTCGGACGACGATTTCCTCAATGCTGGCACTTGATTCGATTATTACTGGATGTGCAGCAGTGGTAGCGGTATAATAAATCTGTTCGATATATTTAATTAAATATGGCTCGCAACAATAAACGTGCGCGGAGCTTGGCGTGGAAATTGGATTCCCCGTTATAGCGAATTTTCATTCGCAAGAAGCCGCGGTTATCCGCCAAAAGTCATTTAACGTACACCTGTAGGAGGAAGTAACAGAAATAACTCGGACCTTTAAAGGCAATTTAGGATTTTTTTTTCTTTCAGGCCGCTTCTTTTGAATTAAAATTAAACTGATAAAGAACTTCTTTGCGAACAGGTGTCCTCGATGCTAAATAGCAAAAGAAACTAACGCTTCCCCGTTCGGACACACCGACGACACTTTCGTAACTTCACTTTACATACCGGACTTATTCGTAATTCGCGAGTTTCGTTAAAAAATCTAAAAACACGACAATATCACGCACCGAACACAAAAGTTACAATATTGCATCACGGTACTTTTTAATTCTAAAAGTGTACTTTAATGCATGCGGTATCTAAAACGGTCGCGAACAAATTCATTTCATCGCGAAATTTTAACACGCTAAGTGAATTGTTGAATTTTGCTTTCTGTTAAACGCAAAATACAAGATTGACTACAAACACGAATAGCCTCTATTTCCTAAACCAATCGATGAATTTAGTCAGAATCGCACGGGAGATCAAAAAATCGTTCATATACGAACTTTGCTCAGATCTGTGAATTTGCGAATCAATCAATGGGGATTAATATAACTTTCACAGTCAAAAGTTCAGCAGTAATATATGTACATGATTTTTTTTTTTTTTTTTTATTTTGGTATCCACTGCATTATCCTCCTTTTCGTCACATTGAAGTATTCGCGACTTGATAAAAAACAAAAAAAAAAAAAAAAAATATATACGTTAGCTGAAATTATTATTATCCGTTATAACGACATCAAACCGTAAAACTAAAACACAGCTCACAGAGATGCGACATCGATCAAAAAACCGAATCTGTCTGCTAATTATCCGTTCGAAAATCGATTACTGTGACGCACACCAGAAACTGCGTGTCTTAAAAAGCACTGATGAACAAAATCGCATCCGACGGTATTTGAAGTATCTTGTGATTTGTAGCCGACTTCAAATGATCTGAGAGGGAAATCAGATGTGCGTTGAAGGATGAATGGTAAGAGTGTCAGTTTAGACACCACTGCGGCCATTCGGCACAGAAATAATAATAGGCTGAAATGTGTGTAAACTGGATTACTAAGCATACTCAATGAAAGACAAAAATGTTCCTTTTTGTATTATTATGGAAGTGGAAAAAAAGATACGGAAAGAACTGATTTGACGAGCGTATTATTAAATAAAATGTTCTTTTTTTTACAAAAAATAAATACCGATACTTGAAGATTTATTATAAAAGTTTAATAAAAATGCACTAAAATGTAAAAAACAATTACTCCCGACAAGAAAATATATATCAGAGTGATATAACTTGATATCGTAATTCTTATACAACACTGATACCTTAATTAGAGTCGGCATCAAATTCATATCACAATATCTATGAACATTTAATGCAGTTTTTAATTATTATTTTAATATGAATTTGATGCCGACTCTAATTAAGGTATCAGTGTTGTATAAGAATTACGATATAATATCACTTTCAAGGGTATATCACTCTGATATACAGTATATTTTCTAATCGGGAGTAATTATTTTTTACTTTTTAGTGCATTTTTATTAAACTTTTATAATAAATCTTCAAGTATCGGTATTTATTTTATTGTAAAAAATCATTTTATTTTACAATTTTTAGCGTTATACTTGAATTTTTTTCTTGTTAAAAATGAATTTTTTTTCACATTATTCTCCATACTTTATACTTAAAAAAAATCGATTTCTTTATTTTGAATTGCATTTCCACGGGGTAAAACATCAAAAGCTACATTTCCATGGTAATTTGGCAAATTGATAGTATTTTAAGTCAATCGCCTCCGCATTAAAAAAAACAAAAACCCAGCTAAATCTAATAGTGAAACCAATTATGAATGAAAAGCATCCAAAAAGTTTCAATCTCCCGAATTATTAAGGATAACTCAAAAACTACCGGTCAGATCTTAATGAAATCTAAATGGGACCGCATGAGAAGTACCAGCTTCGAAATAAAAGAAGAATCATTAAGATCGGTTCACCAGAAAAAAGTTCTGAGGTAACACACATAAAGAAAAAACAAAAAAGGTACAGTCGAATTGAGAACCTCCTCCTTTTCTTGAAGTCGGTTAAAAAAACTACGAATATCAAGTCGAAATTTAAAAATAAATGGCGCGCTAGGCATTTCGCAACACGATCGAATATTTCTGAGCGCTGTGTTATGTCTGACGACGGCCTTCTTCCGTTGAATATTCAGTATATTTCGTATTTTTAACGTATCAGCACGGGAATAGCGTAAGGTCTCATATTCTTGCTGCAAAGCGCCGTGACGTGAAACCAACCTTGTTTTGCAATCTACTTCACCTCGGAGACTTTTCCTCTTGGAATTCGCTTTCTTTTTTTACATTGCTCCAACAATCAATCAACTGTTTAAAACTAACAAACCATTTGAGCTTGTATCGTTCTACCTGCAATGTATTGGAGTTTTCCGGCTTTTGTTCATTTTGCACCCCTAACCGTCTATTAATGAACTTTCGCATCCTTCTCTTTCTTTCGATTATGTAATATAGCTGGTATGCTTGCTACCTCGTCAACGATATTTTCCTCCGTTATTTTCGCCTAATTCCTGGTGTCATTTAGGCCATAAATTAGTCGGGACGTGATTTTTTGGGGCACCTTTTTATCGCTTTCCTTTGCTTAAATGTATCAACTCCTATTTTTCTTCACTTTCTCATTCTGCTTCCTTTTATTCAATCTCTCGCTCTATGATTTTCCAGATATGTAGCCTCTCTTAAACGCTCCACAATCTCGGCTAGTTGTCGTTTTAATCCTTCTTCCTGCATTACTTTTTCATTTTTTTATACCCGCGTCCGTTCTCTTTTGTCCTTTTCAATTCTCTTCTAATTACTTCTTTTGTGACCCTGATATGTCGAGTATAATACCGACGGTTAAATTGTAATGAAATCGCCTTAATTACGTCGTTTTGCCTTTTTTGTTGCTTTCGAACAATTTTTACGCCGTAAAGATTTTATTATTAGCTTAATGAAGGTTTGGCCTGCGAACAGGAATTTCATCTAGTTACGAACGGTTGCGCTGAATTTACTGAGATTTCAAAAAAACCGGAAATTCCACATCAGTTCCTTTTTTCGTCTCGTCTATGCCAAGAACATTTTGTCAATCTTTCCTAAAATCAGCTTGTTCTAGAGAGAGCCTGTCAAGCGTCCATTCGCCTTGATCACTTTTTTCTCCATCTCCACAAGTGAATTAATGGAGCGATCTATTAAAAAAATCCATCTTTTGTTCACGTATTTCTTCTTTAAATCGTTTCTTCGTTTTCTCCATTGGACCCAATCTTCTAAAAATCTTGTCTTCGTTCTATTGTCGTTCACTTATACGATTTAATCGCATTCGATTATATCTCTCTTCTCGCCGCTATCGTCTTCCCGTCTAACCTTTTCTCTTCCTATTGTCCTGCTCGCAATGACGACGTACTGACCTATTACGATCATCATCAACGCTCTGTGCATCTGTGAAAGGTCGAATCTCAAAATTTTATACCGTGCTCTTTGTTTCTGTTCCGCTTTCGTTTCTTTTATATTAACAACTTCCGATGTTAAATTAAGATTTGATTAATCTCTCCCGCTTGCCGTTGCTTGCTGGCTGGTTAGCGAGACCTAAAATCCTCAGAAAAAAAATCAAAAAAATCGAATATTCGTTTTTCAGATTTAATCATTTCTATAGAATGAAAGAGAAAATTGTGTTGAATCAATGACCAAAACTACAGTTGTATTGATTTACAAAGCGAACGCGAAGGATTAATATACTGATTCCAAGTAAAAACGATTGTCATTTAAATATTTTTAAAGAAAACGGTGAAAAAAAGGAAAAAGGAAAAAGGAATAAGGAAAAAGGAATGGAGGAGAACGCAAAAGCTACTTTTGGTCTAGTGATAGCGATAATTCGAAACTTTTGTAAAGAGGATTTCTTCGCTTTTGAAAATTCGCTTTTACACTAATTAACTTCGCATGATGCGGCACTCTGACGAAACGTGGAAAATCGCAAATATAAATTAATCCGATTTAAAATTTCAATTAAACCGAGCGTATATAATGGTCGGCTAGGGGAAAAAACGCGGGAACACACCTATCCTCGATGGAATAGAAACAGGCGAAGCATTTTTAACGCGACAAACAATATAAATTTGCATATAATATGCTAATCGCTCATTCCAGTGACAAACGCGCCGACGCCGCTTACACATTACAAACAGATAAGGCGCGGCAGACTGCAATTGACCTTTGATATTATAAGTTGTCAAATTTCCAGCTCCCGAGATCGTTCCTGTCAAATGTCAATTAGAGTTGTTCGATATTTCGGGCTGCCGAAAACCGACTAAATGTCACCGCACGTTACGTGTAAGCGACACGCGTATCTCTGAAATTTTATTGACATTACACCCCCCTCATATCGGGGCACAATTTCTGATCTTTACGGAGAACTGCCGCGCCGCCGCATATTTATTTTCCCACTGAAAATTACACTTTAAGACCGATAATACCGATGTTTCATCCGTACGTAAACTTTTTTAAAGGAAATAAAAAGATGAAAAAAAAAAGGGAAAGAAAGGGGAAAAAAAAGGAAAAAAAGACAGTTTAAATGATTTTCAACGCTCAGAAATATTTCTCTCTGAAAGTTTACCGATTGCTTGTAAGTCGAGAAATCCTTTCTACGCGTCGCTGTCATCATCTCTAGTTTCCGCAAACCCCGCTCGAACTCTACCACCGCTTAGTTCTTTTCTTCGCTCTTCCGAACTTTCTCTTGCTCTGCTTTGTCCCCACTTTTACGTTTTCTGCGCCAACAACATCTCGTTTTGTTTCATACGTTGTACGCTGCTTTTCGTGTTACGAACCGTAATAAAAATTCGTAAATAAACGTCAACTATTAAACATCCAAACTGTCGCTGTTCTAGCAGAAATTCGGAATTATTGTATCGCTGCCATTAATAAGATGTGTATGTGTCGATATCCAAAGTACTCCTTCTTATTCTCCTTCGTGCAACCCGATTCGGGTATTGCTTAACCACTTTTCATGGATTCAACCATATGGCGAAATGCGTCTCGATTTTTTGTAATCTGGAACAATTCTCCTACCTTTGTTTTTTTTTTTTTTTTTTTTTTTTTTTTTTTTTTTTTTTAATACTTCTGCCGATTCGTGCCTAGCCTATTTGGCTATCTGCGAATGGACTCAATGTATTCAGTTGAGTGGAGAATACATCCATTGATGTATTCAGCCCATCTCTTATACTAGATCACGGATCCTAGTTCTTTCCAGTCTTCTTGTTATTGCATTGTCCGGAAGGGCAGCTACTAGCTCGTTACTATGTCCACAGAGGCGTAACGCATGACTACGAGCGCGTTGCTTTATAGCCTCATCGACAGTACAGACTCTTAGGTCTCGATGAATAGCCTCATTGGTAACATACCACGGCATTCTGTATATCAACCGTAGCGTTTTATTCTGGAATCGCTGTATCACATTTCTGTTTGACTTCTTTGCACAGCCCCAAATTGGTGCTGCATAAGTCCACGTAGGTTTAAGGATAGCATTGTATATTAAGACCCTATTAGCTAAGGAGAGGTTCGAATGATATCCTATTAGCCAATATAGCGATCTTAATTTAATATCAAGCTTATTCCTTAATTTCTGTACGTGTGTCCTCCAGCTTAAGGTACGGTCTAAGTGAACTCCTAGGTATCTGTCACTATTGCTTCTTGGTATAGTGTTACCACCCAGTGTTAGGTGGAGCTGGTGCTCAGCTCTCTTGGTAAATGATACATGACTACACTTTTCCAGGTTCACTTCGAGTTTCCACGTTTGAGCCCACTGTAGAACCGTATTCGCGCTTTTTTGTAGCTCAGCAACTGCAATATCAGCCCTCTTGTCTTGCGAAATTAGCATTGTGTCATCGGCAAATGTAGCCACTTCAATATTTCCTTCGATGGGAAGGTCTGCTGCGTAGATATTATACAGAATCGGCCCTAATACACTACCCTGCGGAACGCCAGACGTGATTGGATGCAGCTGAGAGTAGTCATCACTACATTTGACGCGAAATTTTCTGTTCGTTATGTACGACTTGATGAGTTGATAATACTGTATAGGGAATGCTGCTTTAAGTTTATATAGTAATCCTTTATGCCATATTTTGTCGAATGCTTTTGTGAAATCTATAAACAAGGCTTCGGTATATTTTTTGTTCTGAATACCTTCTTCAATTATTTCTGCAATTCTATGTATCTGTTGTTCAGTGGAGTGAGCGCTCCTGAAGCCAAACTGATGTTGTGGAATAATTTTTCTTTCTTCCATTATTTTGGTTAGCCTGACAGATATTAACTTTTCAAGTAGTTTAGCAAGAGTAGATAACAGTGATATTGGACGGTAGGATGCCGGATGAGTACCATCTTTTCCAGGCTTCAGAATCATAATTATTTGGGAAAATTTCCATTGGGCTGGAAAGTATGACGTTCTCATAATAGCATTGTATATGTATGTTAGCAAGATTACAGATTTTTTTGGCAGTTCTTTTATCATCCTAGCTGTTATCATATCGAATCCAGGACTTTTATTATTATTTAAATGTTTAATATGTTTCTTTACCTCTGTAGGAGAGAACATTCTAATTTTTGTATTATTTAGCTGTACTTCCGGGAATACTAGATTGGTGGTTATGTTGTCTGTTTTAAAAACGTTAGCCAAGTATTTAGCAAACGTGTCAGCCCTCTGCTTACTACTTCTTGCCCACTGTCCATCATTTTGCTTCAAGGGTGAGTTTCGTATTACCGGTCTGTTCATTCCTTTTGTTGCCTTCCAAAGGTTATATTCAGAATTTTTGGTTGGGGTTAACGTAGCTACATAGTTAGAGAATGATTCATCTTTTAATTCTTTTAGGGCGTATTTAACTCGCCTAGTTAATATATTTAATTGGTGTTTATTTTCTAATGTTCTATTCCTTTGCCATAGAGAACGCGCTTTCCTTTTCTGATTTATTAGCTCACGTATAATTTTTGGATAGCTGTGGGTCTGGACATTTGTTTCATGTGGAGTAGAGTTGGTGACGGCTGTCTGCAGTTGTTCAGTAAACTGCCTCACTGCGTGCTCGATTTGATCAGGCGTTTTTAATTTAATTGATAAATCAGTATCTTGTTGTAGGAGAACTTTATACCATTCCCAGTCAGTTTTCCTATTGTGTAGCAATCTTGTTTTTGCTGTGTGTTTTACCTCAGCACTTAGCGTGGCTATTATTGGCGAGTGATCGGAGAAAATTTGATCATAGCTAGATTGTATTGATGTACAGTTAGGATGTATGCCTTTAATCAGAAACAGATCTAATAGATCAGGAGTACGATTAGTATCTGCAGGCCAGTAAGTCGGTTCGCCCGTTGAGAGAAATCTACATTTTTGTTCATTAGCTGCTTTGTATAGCTTTGTACCTCTTGTATTAGTTAACCGCGATCCATAATGTACATGTTTCGCATTGAAGTCACCACCAACTAAGAACTTAGGTCCTAGTTTTAGTATCAGGTCCTTGAACTTACTGACTTCTATCGTATGTCTCGGAGGGCAATATACTGCAGCTACGGCTAACTGGTTCCTTGGTTGTTCCACTATAATAACTGTGGCCTGTATTTCATCAGTTTGATATTTGTCCGTTTCATAATGCTTTATATTATCCCGTATAATTATCGCAGTACCCCCATGCGCATTGCCGGAAGGGTGTAGCGTGTAATAGCATACATAATTTGGAATATAAAAGTAGCTTTTATTAGTAAGTCTTGCCTCAGATATTAGAAGTATATCGATTTTTTCCTCTTTTAAATAGTATATTATTTCTTGGGTATGATTTAATAACCCGTTTGCGTTCCACTGTGCAACTCTTAGGTACTGAGAGGTCATTTAACTAGTTTTGTTACAACTTGAGTTAGCATATTGACTATTACGTTATTTTGGTTTATCAGTTGTGTGAACATGTTTTCGAAACGAGTTACAAATGTATTTAAAAGAGTTGCTACATTTGCACTATCAGCTGTTGTCTCATTCTGTGATGTAACTTGCGCGTATGATCTTCTATTTGCATATGCAGATCGGATTGCCTCGGATTCGACACACGGAGGAGCAGGTGGAGGTAGTTCACTAGATATATACTGGTCGATGCGTTTTTTCGATATTGTTTTATCCCTGAAGTTAGGATTTTTGTTCAATAGAGATTTATATACTTCGCATCCCTTGTAGTTCGCTGGATGGTTCCCTTCGCACAAGGCGCATGTAGCCGGTACATCACGCTTCCTAGTACAGAATCTTGAATCATGTCCCTCTCCACATTTTACGCACACAAAAGGACGATAGCAATAATTTTTTGTATGGCCATATTGCTGACATCTTATGCATTGAGGAATTATATTAGTTTTCCTTGGAGCTTCGACTTGAATTTTAACATTAAGTAGATATTTCAGTTGATATATGTCTTTATTATTTTCCGCTGGTTCTAATTCAACCGTGAATAGTGGTAATGGTTCTTTCGATATCCTATGTCTAATATTTATAGCATTTCTGACCTGGTGGCCATAATTGGCTAGGTCTTGTGTAATATCAGCGATGCTTATAGAGTGGTGCAGGCCTCTAATTATTACTTTGTACGCCCTTTCATTTTTTGGTTGATGAGTATATCTAAATACATTTTTATCATTAAGATGCTTACATAATTTACGATAGGAGTCTATATCCTTTGTTATTATTTTTACTTTATTATTCGTTAAAGTTTTGGTTTCAAATTGTTCTATAGTCAAAACATTTTTTATTTCAGCCAACATAGCACTGAAGTTAACTATCCCCTCGACGTATACAGGCGGAGGTTTTTGCAAATTTTTAACAAATGAGTTTTGCTGTTTATCAGGGACCGTAACGTCCATATCAGCATTGTTTGTAGTTTGTAGTGGGCTAAATCTATTTCTAGTACTTATTTTATTTGCGATTTCCCAGCTATTGCCGGAAGAATTGCTTGTTTTCGATCTTTTTCTTTTTAATTTAATCACTTGCCAGGTGTTCGCATTTTGAGTATTTGTCGTATTAGAGTAATTATGAATTAAATCGGAGTTTAAAAGCGTTTCCGATGTGTTGCTATTTGTTGCGTTTTCGTTTAAAGAACGATTGCATAATTGTGATGTAATAATATCATTTGTATCGATCGTATAAAAAGGAACGGACTCACCATTGTTAATTTCGGCTTCATTGTTAGCGTTAGAATTATCTGTCGACCGATTATTATCTGCTTGATTTAATTGACTTAATTGCCGGCGAGCGGGTATCGGCGACCTGGTAGTCATGGTAGAGGAGTACGCACGCGCGCGCGCGCGAGGGGAAAAATATCACGTTGTCTATCGAGCCGCTAGCGGTAGCGGTTGTATATACGCGCCACTGATAAGGAAATAGACAGAGATAGCTGCGAAAAATTACGTTAGTAGGTACTATCTCAAAATGAACGCAGAATATTATACTACACTATTGAACAGTAATTAATTTACCTTTGTAACTCCAGTCCATTGCTTAATATTTTGGAGCCAAGAAATCACTCTTCTTCCTAGTCCCCTCTTCCCTTCTTCCGCTCCCATCATAATTGTGTGCAGAAGGTGCTATGTTGATCCTCTCACGAAATGTCCGAAGAAATTAATTTTTCGTTTTTTTAATTATGTCCATTAATATCAGATTCGTTTTCATCAATTGTAATACCTCCGCATCTTTCATTTTTCTAGTCCATGGTATCTTCCAGATCCGGCGATAACACCACTTTTCAAATGATGAAATACGCTTTTCCATATGTGCTTTTATTGTCCCGGTCTCGCACCCGTGTAACAGTACGGACCGTGCATAACATTTTAGCACCTTCTTCTTGATTTCCAGATATAACTTTCTGTCGCAAAGTACATTCTTCATCTTCATAAATACATGTCGGGCTATCTCGATGCGCGTTCTTATTTCTACGTCCGGGTCATTATTTTCCGTTATCCAACAACCTAGACACTTGTATTTTCCTACCCGTATCCAAAGCGAGTCGGCATTTATTAACGTGTGTTCTCTGCTACGCTTATTCTTTCTCTAATTTGCGCAGACCTGATCACTGCTCTTTTCCTATTCCAGCTGTTTATCCTTTTTAAGGGTCGTTAACAATTATCAACAAAAATTAATATTTTTCGTAGAGGCCCCCGTGACCCCGTCGGCATTCAATGCGATAAACAGATTGATTTGTGGATACACCACACACACGCTCTTCAAAACCGACCGCTTTGTTAGTGAACATTTTTCTCCATTCACTTTATGAAACTTCTCGGTCGCACTACTGAACATAACTCCATGTATCGTCTTCGTTTCAGCCTACTTTTGCCGTTTATTTTCCCTCTCTCTTTCCATTGCTTCATTCGTCTCTACGGATGATTTATTTACAACATATCGTATTTTCTTTTTCATTTGTTTTCTTTTCAAACGATTTTCGACTCCTTAGCTGTTTCTTTTTGGCTCTCGAAGAATATTCCTCGTAATATTTTCTTCATTATTTCACTTTGTGTCTGTTTTCGTGATCTTTCTTTTTCATTTCCCTATTTTTTCGGTCCGCCCGGCTTCATTGAAGAAAAACGAAAAATTAAATTATATGAAAGGGACATTAAAAAAAGCGTTGAAAAACATCAATACGTCCAATTAATAAGGTAGTAAAAGTTCGAGATTATGTTAAACCGAGCGAAATTTCGTTTAATTCAAAGCAAATTAGTGTCTGACTGATTTGATTAACCATTTTTTTTTTTTTTTTATATATCTGATTTAAGAGATTTCAGTAGTGCTAACCACGAGATCCTTTGGAACTCGTGGATTTTATTTTATTTTAAATTTATTATTATTAAATTAAAATTTATGTTTCATTTTAAACAATATATTTTGATTAAATGCCTCCACCCATCTTTCGTAAACGGGGCCGACTGCTGAAAACATAATTATTAAAATATATATATATATACGAAAATAGCGACGACGATTAACGAAATAGGTAAAAATTGTACGTAAAACTCTGCTACGGTTGCTGAATGGTCGTGGATCTTTGGTTAGCAGACGGGCGACGTCAGCCTGGGTTCCTGTTAAATGCTTTACGGTTAATTAAAACGTTATTAATTACAAAGGAAAACCGAATTTCGGAGCGACTACGTTACTAGCACTTTTTTGAATCGAACTCATTTCGGTTACCGAACGGATTTATTTTTTAATAAAAAAGTCGCTCTGTTCCACGACTGGACGAATATACCTGATGGATATTTAATGCGGACTTGACCAACACTTGACGAAAACTGAATCAATATTGAATACGTTCCTTTCAGATTTTTCCATCTTTTCCGTTTTTCTTTCGAACAATCCCCCTTTCGCCGCTGAAAAAGATCCCATTCGCCGCTGAAGAAGATCCCTTTGCCGATCGATCACCGCGCACAACCTTCAAAGGCGGAATCAATCTCGATGCCATTTAGCCAGCAACCGGCGCTCTCATTTACTCACGCATTCACTCTCTCAACACGTTATAATAATTTTTCACTTCATTTTATTTTTGTTATAACTATGTAATGTACACATTATAATATGTATATACGTATAGAGTTAATAATCTTTTAATAATTATCAGATTAATACCGTATTTAGCACTAAATTAACATAATTTGGTGGTCTGTTTCTCTCGCTTCTTCCGGTTGGTGTAATGCGTGCATTACAATTAGGCATATTAAATATGAAATAGGAATTGAAAGAAAAAAGCAAAACGATCTAGGTGGAAATGCGAGAGTGGGTGAAGTGGTGTTATCGGTCGGAGGTGAGAAAATACGTATCGTCCTTTTGCAAATGGGAGGCGACTGGTGACGAGGTTGGGCAGGAAAAGAATCAAAAGACGGTCGAAAGATTTTTCATCGGCAGTCATTTCCGATCGCGACGCGATTGTTTAGTTCCGCTTCTGATTGGTTATCGACCTACCGCAAAAGTTATCGACTGTAAAAAATACTACGATTGTTACCTTTGAATTGTTGAAACTTTTAAATTATATCAGCGCGAATTTCGGACACATTGCTGTTCGCGATTCAGCATTCGTTATAATTTACCCCTATTCCGACCTATTCCAACCTACCCCAACCCTTGCGTTGTTCGGAATCGCCGGTGGTCTAATTGTGTATTTCAGCGATAAAGTAAAGCAAAGCAAGTCCCATACCCTTGACAGAGCGTCGGAGATTGTGAAGTTAAGTGAAATAGGGTCGATCAAAATGTAGCTTTTATAATGTCGTCGCGATAGCCTAGTTGCTAGAGCGCTTGACTTCCGATATGGCGGTCACGGGTTCGATCCCGAGCTACGACGAACTTATTACAAGAATTAAATAAATAAATAATCGCTAATAGTCACGTGGAAGGCAATGGCAAACCACCACGTACAACATCATGTGCGCGCTAGGTCAGTACACAGCAGACCGACACGGGACTGCACTCATCGATAAATCAAACGATTACTATCAGTTCCGAATGTAGTCTTGCGTGTGTGTACACCTGCGTTGCATATTACAATTGCCTGGTACACAACCTATATCTGTACAGCTAAATGTACGAATAGGTTGCGCCAACGCGCTATGTAGCGTACGGCACCTGAGATAAATATAGAGATATTCATTATTTCGTATCTTGATCGCGAAATTGTCGTAAATTTAACAATTAAAGAAAACGAATGGGAAAAAAGTAATTTAAAATGGTATAAAACGAGACCGTGCTTGAGGGCTTAAACATCTCTGCGTCTCAAATCTGGCAACTGAAATTCGTGGCACCGATTGCGTTCGACTAAGCTTTACGGCGATTTCCGAACTTCGACAATTGATACATGTTAACATTCGGTGGATTTTCTAAGTAGTCTTCTGACTATAGTATGAGAAACCTGTTGAAGTTTTATAAATTTGAACATTTTTCTCGAAGAACTAATAATACGATAATAAACGCGATCACGCAGGAAAGCACTATAATTCGGTGATACAAAAGCACACTTTCGTCTGATAATTTTCATCTAACTATGGTCCTTGGAGGTGTTTCTCTCACAGACAGACAGATAAAATCTGTACGTACACGGTTTGTTCATAGTTCTCTAATCCTGTCTAGTTTTAATTGTCTGATGAAATATCTTTAAAACTTCTTCTTTCGTATATATCATGTGTGGCGTCAATAAGGAAATAATAAATAAATGCGCATAAAAAAATATATCGCACGCCAATAAAATGTGCTAGTCATCTGCGGTAGACAATCCACAAATCGTATCTCTAGGTCCAACTTTGTTAGCCAATCCCCTGTGCTGCATCCGACAACTCCGGTTAAAATGTGGTTCATAGTTTGTATTTTTTCTCCGCAGTCGCACGCTAGATCTGCTATGATTGTTCATCTTGTCAGGTATTCCCCATTGCGACCGTGACCCATTCTAAACCTATTTAGTGCAACCAGTACTTTTCTATCCGAGCCAAAATGAAGCGGATATCGGCTTGCACTAGATTTCTTTTATCCGCCTTCCGGGTTGTCCACACTCTTCTCTCCCGGCATCTTTAGCTCGGTCAAATCTTTCCGCAGTGACTTTTATCGCGGTGTTACATACCGGTTTCGATGATCTCGGTCTCTGCGGCATATCCGTATTAGTATGTATTTTTAGTATTCTATTCTCCATTATATTTCGTCCATTCACTTGTAGCGGGTTCCGCCTTATCTGGACTAGCATTATATTGTACTGGAAGCTAGGCTATTGGAGTTGATTTCATCGTACGGCCGCGTTCAGCTTCACTTTTACTTTCGTAAAATGGGAGCTATTTAGCCATACTGGGGTTCCATATTCCGCCACTAAGTGTTAAGGCTGTGGTACGCTTGCGGGTACTCCCCATGTTGTGTCAGCTATTTTGTATAAAATGCTTGTTCTGCTATGTATTATTTTTGCAGCTGTATTTTCAAGATGTTTACGAAATGTCAGTTGTCAGTCCCCAACTCCAGTGGTTTTCTTCACGCAACAATAATTGACCGCGCTTACTTAGAACTTATTAACCCATTCGTTTATATCCCTATGAGACAACTAACCGAGATTGTTCAGAGAGCTTAATGGGCGACATAATGCGCGACACGGATAATTTACTCATCCTGGTGACGGTTGAAACTGAATTTCACTCAAGCATCGTCAGCCATTAGTAGAAAACCATTTTGCTCGTGATTCGGGACCACCCGCGTTTTGTCGGAGTCATTTTGATGGGGGCGGGAAATACCTGCACTCAATTTCGCCGGAAATTATAGAATAATAACAGAGCTAGAGCATTGCGTACGTACTGTTTTGCGGAAAATCGACGCAACAGGCCTATCAGATTGTACGTTATTTATCGAGGGCCAACAAAATTCTAGCGATGTGTCCTCTATATCAGAGAAACTCTCCCGAACCAGCACTACTCCAGTCGAGCATTGTATTTCACCTCTAAAACTCATTCATCTACACAACTTTCTTCAGTAGTTTCATAGCTTGCAGTAGAAAATTTTAAATTTTTAACCGATTTTAAAAAAACCAAGCTTCCGCTGGCAGTTTATTGAAAAAATACATACATACATTTCTATTTAATTACTGTCGTTTCCAATGTTCAAGAATTTCGCTTTTTTTATTTCTTATTGTTCCTTTGCCGAAATAATTTTTCTCTTTTGTATTAATCACGGTTATTTTCGACGATTAATTTTCAATTATGTGTATTTTACATGACACACTTCCTCCTTTATCTATTATTCGCTATTATCTCACCTTTCGAGATTCTTTTCGTTATTCCTTACCAGATCATTTTTCCACCAGTACCTTCCAAATCCCATTCCCATCCTTTCCTGGCGATCCATTGATCAAGGCTTTAACTTTTCTTTCTAAGGTAGGCATAAATTGGAGCGATCACCATGTTAATCCGACCGCTTTAGCGCCCTGGATTCATGTCTCAACAGCTATGAACATATCTTCAGCAGATCCCTTAGGAGCATCTAACCTTTCTATACCCATGTCTCAAGTAGTATCAAATAAACTCGCCTCCTTCCCTAACTACATTCACATGTACACAGACGCAGCTAAAGCGAGTCCTACTAATTTTCCTTCGCCAACCGCATGCGCTTATGAAATTGGAGGTGTAATGTACACCGAGCGCCTAAACGACTACTGCTCTACTTTAGAGGCAGAAATGTTTGGGATCCTTCTTTGCCTTGAGACATACTCTTCCAATCCAGCGTCTCAAAATGCCCTTCTGATTACAGACTCACTTCAATCTATAAAAGCCATCCAGAGTCCAGACAGTTGCAACTCCTCTAATAATTAAAATAAAAAACCTCCTATTCCAACTTTCACGATCTGAGGTATATGTCACATTCTTATGGGTCCCTGGTCATGTTGGGGTTCCCGGCAATGAGCGGGTTGATGACTTGGCTGCTAAGGCAACTCTATCTAGCCCGATGCCGTTTAACGCTTTACTGCCTCGTTTTGGCGCATCAGTCTTTCTGATGCACTTTGCTGAGGAGTGGAGCAAACTATGGTCAGAACAAACAACCTGGCTTAGATCCATAAAGTCGGACACCGACCCATGGTGGCCGCCGTTCCCCGTCACACGTAGGGATTTCTCGATTCTATCGAGACTGGACCTGGGGCACACTGCACTATCACACAATCACGTCTTTGAAGGAGCTCCCCCTCCGGTCACTTGCCCTCTGTGCGGGTTCATGGCCTCACCAACTGTAGAGCATCTGCTGAAATGGTGCCGGCATACTTCCCGTACTTCTAGTCATACCTCACCCCACCGTCTGTTGTCGAACTACCCGGATTGTGTTCGGGCAGTGTTGAATTTTGCAGCATCGAACAGACTGCACCGCCTTCTGTAATTTCAAGTGAGTCTAGGTGCCGTAATAGCCCAGGTGGTTACACACGGCGCCTAGATTTATATTTGTAAATTTAAAAAAAAAAAAAAAATGACACAAAGACTGAATGTAATATATTTATATATAAGTAAACTCGTTATTATTATAAATACACCAATTACAAAGTTTTCTTAATCGATTTTTAACGAATGGATTTGAATAAAATGGATGATATTCGCAACCGCATGTTCTCTGATATTTTTTGATTTTTCATTACTATTAATTGCGGAGTAACATTTTTCGTTGTAATGCATGAAATACTAAACGCGGTACGCATTTCTATTATCGATAATAATAGTGCGCGCCGAAAATCAGACACAAAAATACTATATATACATGCACCTCGTATATGTATTGTTCTATTATTATTATTATAATTATTATTTTGATTATTATTTTGATTATTATTATTATTATTATTATTATTATTATTATTATTATTATTATTATTATTATTATTATTATTATTATTATTATTATTATTATTATTATTATTATTATTATTATTACTATTATTATTATTACTATTATTATTATTACATAAATACCATCTATGCGCAAATAATGCGCGAGTGATGGAATATTATTCTAATATCTGAAAATTAACATGTGTACAACTATTTACAAACAAAAGCACAAACCGTTATAAAATAACAGTATAAACATAATTTCTTATTAACTTCGCCTAACATTTGCAGGGTAATTGTAATATATAAGAAAACAGTAAAAAAAAAGCTCTGAATATCATAATTGAAAAAAAATACAAATCAAATAAAAATGAAATAAGAATTTTATGAAATGTTTAAATGTTTGCTCCATTTATCCACAGAAACCGGACAAGGAACCACGAAATTATTTGCAGTGTAATAAAATTATAAACCAACCCATCAGTCAGATACTTTCGTTTTGGATCAAGAAAATACAATCGTATAATAAAGATTTAGAATTTACACTATCCTTCCCTTAATTTTCTCGAACACTAGTTACTCAAAATTCATGTTCAAAGGTGCATGCACTGATTTCAGGAAATGTTATGATTTGGAAGGAAGCCTATGTGATCAAGTTTCAGCTGAAAAGATTTGTTAAATGCTTATGGCGTCGTTTATAATTTAGTATATGATACCTAGCTTCAGGTGAAAGTAAATTGAAGGTGGTAGTAGCACCTAAATACCTCACTTGCAATCTTGTATGATATTTGAAGGATTTAGGCACTGTGGCAGAGTAAGTTTTAGAGGATCTGGTGGTACCCCCCAATAAAGAAATTTCAAACTTGTGTTTATTATTAATTACAAAATATAGAAAATTTGTTTTGTATAGGGTTTCAACTGGCATAATGTATGTTACGTATATATACAAGATGTAGTTGAAAATAGGTCAACGAAATTCGCGGATCGGGGTTTTCGCAGAAATTGATCCAAGTTCCGCTGGAAAAAAGTTTTATTAGAGGACCATTCTTGAGGATAATTTGTACACTGAACTGAGCAGTTATAAACCGGGTTTCCGCGCAAAATTTGTTTATCAAAAAATCGGTTATTAATAATAATCAGTACACTAACAGAAGCGGAGAATTTGCGTTTATAATAATATTTCGTTACTTTTACCGGATTTCGAACCAGCAAGAGCCAGTTAATTTTTTCTTGAAATATACTTTTGCCAATAGGAGATGTTTGCGTTCCATCATCGTCAGGATGCCGCTGTAATGAAGCAGCCGGTTTACGACAAACTGCCGACTTTAGCTAAAAGATGTTGCGCCTTTCTCGACACGAATCGAAATTGTTGCTTGAATTATCCAATTTGTCGTCGTCTGCTGGCACACACCGAAGAAGCGAAACCATTACGTAACTTAGAATGGTGAGAAAATGTACCGTGTGTGTGTGTGTGTGTGTATTTTTGAGATGGATTCACACGGCGCGTTAAAATTACCTTCGGCGGTTTTTATCTATCGACATTGCCCGTTAGTGCGCATGCGCACATATAAAACACACCGAAAACAATTTTATTATTTCATCGCCTACTAAGAAATTCGTTTTCAGGCAGCCGAGAAATAAGGAAAGCGATGTTTCTGCAGTTGGAATTTGGTAGGGCGGGAACGAGAAACCTTTTAAAAAAAAATTCATATACTGTAATTATGCTAAATGACGAGAATACTCGTATTTCGTATTAGGGGATAATTATTGGCGACAGTATGAAAATTCGAGTTAACCGTAATATCACTGAATAATACATCCACGATGTCATTTCATCGAGAAATATAGCTGATGCCTACCGCGTACAGGTGCGTTTAATCAAGCGCCGTGATTCGTCAAGAAGAAATGAATGTGCTCAAGTAATTCGCTAATTCCGATACAGGGGATTGCTGTGTCATAAGTGGAGTAATCCGGTGGTATTAGTACATCTGCGATTAGGACCTGCGCAGCGTGCGGTAGTATTTCTATATTCCCGCAAAAAGAAAAACTAAAAAAAGATAGTTCTTTTTTTTTCGAGGTTCCTCTACCCCCCTCTGTTCACTATGTTTCGCTGTACGGCGAAGAAATATTTTTTTCGGAAATATTATTCGATTCAATTCCACCGATTAAGAAGACACATCTACGTTGAATGATATCGGTTCTTTAACTCGGAAAGCTGTTAAGCTTCTCGCATTTGATAGGCTAAAGGAAAGTTTGCTTTCAATTCGATTGCTGTAATTCGTTTAAATATATATTTCCGCAATGAAGAATATATACCGGTGTTTATTACGTTAGAAATTCATTCTGGAATAGGAAAATTTATTCCACTTCTTCAAATTTGCATCGGTGTCTCTCTGTCTCTTCCTTCCATTTATCGCGCTTTGCGGCACCATTCGATCATTTTTCGCGTCAGACTTTTGTATCTCATCTTTCCTTCCTATCCGGCCCCTACCGTTATCTCCATACATCATACGGCGCAATTCGTTTCGTTTTAAAAGTATACCGCGCCAAAGTGTCTCTTTACATATTTTATACTACTCGTATTTATCACACTCTTTTTGTTTCCTATTCGTTGATTTTTTTCTGTCTTTGAGCATTTCCCCTTTCCTTTCGGTTGTTTTTTTTTTTTTTTTTTTGAAATCACGATTATGCGCCCTAATTGATTCAAAGAACTTCCGGCTATTTCAGGGTTACATAAAATGAATTTTAATTTGTCGTAGCCGGACTATTGGCCTCTTTGTTTTTCTCGACGTACAATTTTTAGCGGATATACATATTTTTAGTTTCTCTTATACTATTAACTAACCCGTTGATGAGGATCTTTTTGTGGGCGATGCCCAGCAATCGCAGACATGAATAAGCGGTATTTATTGTTTTTTTCAGATTAATTTCGCGTTCTATATAATATATTTTCATTTTTTTATATTATATTTCAATTACATAAGTTAAATAGGCGAGCTCTAATTTCTCACCTAATTATTTCTTTCGATAATTGTTCCAAAACTATTGTTCCTTTTCGGATATTCCTAACGGAGAACGGGTTCAACTTATTGATGTTATCTTGCTGCGTAATTTCAAGTCTTCCCTAAATTTCGTTTTCGACAATTTTCCCTTGCACACACGTTAGCTTTTTGCTAGCGGTGTTTTTGACTTTTTAATCAATTTTAATTTCCCGTGACCAGCGCATTTATTTTCGTTGCGTATAACAATTGCCAAGGAAACCAATCTGTACAGCTAGAATGTACAAATAGGTAGTCACGAGGCTCGGAATCGAGGGATACAACTACGCGGGAGGGGATATTTCTACAAAGGCTGGAAGAATCAAAATGAAATTTTAATTTCGGATCCGATTTTAATCGGCAAAAAGCTAAAAATTCGGGATCGTAGTCGCGATTTGATCAACATGCACGTTCAGTCGTACGCAGTTCGGAAACTCTTCGTATCTGAATCGGTTCAATAAGAGCTTTCGAAATTTTCTATGTCACCACGAGAACTACTGCAGTGCCTTTTAAAAAGGCGGAAATTAGCACACATCGCAGAATGCAATAATAAGGCCGAACTGATGACACAGAAGGTTGCACAGGCGAGCAGACAGTTGTTCGTACGAAGTAAGGGCTAGAACGTTGCTCAGACACTCACATTGTCTTTATTTCGTCGAATAAGTGCTTAATAAATTCGTAATATCTCGCAGCTCTACTCCATAGCCATCTTTAAATGTTGTCGACACAAAAGCTGTTACGGAACCTTTTATTCAAAACGGCCGACTATTCTGCTCGAGCCTTTGACTAGTCTCGCAGCCATTGTTTCCGAAGAATACCAAGAAAAAGAAAGAACACCGTTGTTGGTCGCTTTCTTTACAACCTTTGTAGAGGTTGCTCCATTGTTCCTTCACCGACAATCTAAACAGATATGCCCACAGCTGCTGCACCGCGTTGCTTTGAAGTAATAATTCGAATTTTAATTAGGACAAGCCGAGCAAAGGAATACACGAAACTCATTTACCGACTTCTCGCATATTTTCCACGTTCAATTAGTTCGAAGAAAAGCCGAGTCTTTTGTCTGTATTTAATTTAGCGCGGCCGAATTTCGACCCATAGATTATAACATTCGGTCGCAGATGGTGCTCACACCTTTGAGAGACGCTTCTCCAGCATCTGCTAGAGCGCACATCATTCGCAGCGACCGCACTTTATTTTACTGGGGAAGTCAATCTCGATAAAAGTTATGTCGAATGACTCCTTTTGGCTTTCCGGTGAGTTGCAGGACCTTCGCATAGTCGGCTGTTCCGGTTGCTGTTTAACAAATCATCGGGTGCTACTCGTTCGCAATCGCATCCTTAGGAAAGAAAAGAAATAATGGAGAACTCATCCACCGTGAGAAGGAGTTCTGCAATACTTAATTTACTTTGAAAAACTTAAAACATTGAAAATGTCATTACGACAGAAATCTAAAGTTTACGTACGATCCAAGTACGATAAAATCGTAATAAAAACGGCAGTAAGTTTAGTATAATTTTTTTTCATCGTGCCTGATTAAGAATCTGTATAAACTAGTAATAATTAATAAGAAGGCTGGAAAAATACAAAATTGCGCATCCTACAGCTAGTGTGTTAACACACCGCGTGTGTAAATAAATTGGTATGTATGTGTAAAAAACTCGAAACTCTGGACCTCGTCATGGGAAACCTGATCGAAAAATGTTGTTCTTCTATAACTCTCATGATTTTTTTTTCTCTTTTTTTCTCAGTTCGTCTTTTAACCTAACCACTTGAATGCATTCGATTTTGAGGCGTTAGGAGATGGAAAGTGCATAGAATTAAAGCGAGAAAATTATCACTGAAAGTAGGAGGGAAAGGATAAAGAAAGCACTGTAAGGATCAGGAAGACATAAAGGTAAGATTTGCTAATACAAAAGAACACGTTCGACAACAAAAGCCGAATATATACGAAGAAAGCATGGCTGGCGTCACATTCAAAAGCAGGATCAGTGCTGTGACGGGACAATAAGGAGAACAACCGAAAGCGCGATGCGGGGAGAAGAGAATGATTAGGTTCTTGATTCGATGAAAACGACAATAGTAGAATGAATAAAAAAGAAACCAAGGCTGAGGACTGGTATGAGAAGATTGTGAAAAGTGCGATTAGAGAATAGGGAAGTGGTAAAATCCGACCAAAGTCTAAGGTGATTGATTGAGGAAAGGAAAATTAAGTCCAAAGCTTGAATCTTACTAGAGAAAGTACCATTGAGAATGGCCGACCGAGCTATTTTCCAGAGTAACTGAAAACCCGCGAGAGGTGACCATAAGAATAGAACGCGACGGTAGTGTAAATTGGAGATAACGAATTGATAGAATAATACGGTTAAGGGAATGAGAAGGAAGGAAATAAAGGGCACTTTTGAAATTGGAAACAATGAAGAATTTGAATATATTTTACCCAGCCTGAAATTATTCGAGTACCAGAGAAATCGGGGAAAGTAAAGCTGGATTCCAAGTAGAAAGGAACTGGCCCCAGTATTCTCCTTAGATCCATTAGGTTTAGTACATTGTGAACCTTAATTTTACAATACCCGACGCCCTGTTAAAGGGTATGTGGGACTTACTTTACTTTACTTTACTTACTAGTTACAGAAATGAAGGATATTGCACATAAAAGACTGACTCACTGGGAAAATAGAGTAGAAGGAAGGAAGTGCCCGGATTCTGAATGATGAAGAGAGGGAGAGATAAACGCGTCGCTTAACTTCTCCTCCATTTCGGGAACATCAGTAAAAGGTATTATTACATGAGAGAGAAATAAGGATTTAGTGCACCTCGCAGGAGGTGAGAAGAAGAAGACAGAAATTGATTGACCGCCATATGCTGATGAAATCGTGAGAGAAGTAGGAAAGCTTGTTATAGGAAAAAACAAAGAGCGGAAAATTCAGAAATTCGTGCAGCTATGCGAAAGAGGATGGGAACTTCATCAGAAATAAAGCGCCAGCGGTTTTTTCATATGGAAGTAGGAAATGATCAGATTGGAAAAAAAGGTAGGAAGACGCTTAATTAGGAAACGATATCGAAGCAGAAATCAACGAATACAGAGAAGACGCGTGTTTGTTCCGGATAGAGAAAAGTTGGTTTCGGTAATAATAGATTCTTTATAGCTGATTATATCACTTACAATTGTAGTCATCCGGATGAAACGGCTCACGGCGGAGCAGCTATTCTAATAAGAAAGGAAATAAAACACTTTCTTTCTTACTCCAGCTCCTCTCCCCAAATTCAAACTATCTCAATCACGTTAAACAGTTCTCGATTTGATTTTTCACTCGCAGCAATGTACTGCCTCCCAGGCTACAAAATAACTGAGAATGAAGTTGCTCAACATCTAATAAAAATGGGAAGAAATTATATATGCGGAGGCGACTTCAACGCTAAACATACTTACTGGGGATCAAGACTAACAAACCCCAGAGGTAAAATTTTCAGGAAAATCATTCAAAATTTAGGCCTACATATTATAGCCTCGGATGAACCCACATACTGGCCATCGCACGCAAACAGGTTGCCAGACATACTTGACTTCTATATTGCTAAAGGTGTAAAAAAATATTATCATTCTTGCAAATCCACGGCGGACTTATCCTCGGATCACGCTCCTGTTAAACTAATAATAGATTCTATCCCTATAGAAACCTATTCTAAGCAGCAGCTAACGAATAAAACAACAAATTGGGATCTACTTAATGCTCTCCTTAACAACTGTTTAACCAACGTTTCTCTTAGAACAAAACAAGATATTGACAGCCGAGTGGAATATTTAACTGAATCCATACAACTAAGTGCTAAAAACTCCACAAATTTTCCAAATAGTTTCAACAAACGTAAAGTGCACAGTCTTCCAGCAGAAATTCGCGAGCTCATAGCTGCAACTAGAAGAGCACGAGCCAAGTGGCAGCGTTTCAGATACCCAAGCAATCGTAAAGTATACAATCTTCTAAGAAACAATATGAAAACTAAAATCATGGAATACAAAAATGCATCTTTCCAAATACATCTTAAAAAACTAAGCACAAAAGACAATACACTTTGGAATGCAACAAAAAGCATCCTGAAAGAACATAACTCAGACTATCCTATGCAAAATGACTCTGGGAAATGGGTTAGAAGTGAACGCGAGAAAGCATGTTTCTTTGCTGAGCACTTATCCGGAGTTTTCAAGCCGCACGGAGAAATGCAAAACAAAAATTTTGAGGAACAAGTTCAACAATACTTAAAAATTCCACTTGAATCCTCTCCGCCAGTTAAAGCATTCTCACTTACAGAAGTAGAGCAAGAAATTCGGCGTTTACCAGCCAACAAAGCTGCAGGCTGTGATGATATAACCAATGATATACTAAAACACCTAAACAGAAGTGTTCTTATTCAAATCCTTCACCTGTATAATGCTGTAATTCGCACTTCTTACTTCCCTGAAGCTTGGAAGAGGTCAGTGGTAATTATGGTTCTGAAACCTAACAAACCAGCTAATAAAGTTTCGTCGTATAGACCCATAAGTCTCCTGTGCTCAATGGCAAAAATTTTAGAATCACTTATTTTGCGGAGAAT
This sequence comes from Icerya purchasi, assembly GCA_039619475.1. NCBI lineage: Eukaryota > Metazoa > Arthropoda > Insecta > Hemiptera > Monophlebidae > Icerya > Icerya purchasi. Next base: position 260,562,451 of record CM077116.1, on the reverse strand, counting down.
GCAGATAACGATACAAGAATCAAAATTAATTCCTACTCATCAATTCGGATTCAGGAAGCGTCACTCCACTATCCACCAGGGTCATCGGGTGGTTGATGCGATTTCTTCTTGCTTTCAAACTGGTCGTTACAGTGCAGCTGTTTTCCTTGACGTGAGTCAGGCCTTCGATAAGGTCTGGCATCAAGGACTACTATTCAAGATTAAAAAATCGTTTCCAGCGAAAATTTTCACTCTCTTAGCTTCATACCTTGAAGCTAGGACTTTCCGAATACGTCACAAATCCGAATACTCTGATTGGTACCCGATATTAGCCTCTGTACCACAGGGCAGTGTGCTTGGTCCAGTATTGTACTCCATCTTCACTGCGGATATTCCAACAACAGCGTATTCATCAGTCTTCACATATGCGGACGACATGCTTCTTATGGCTGCGGATAGGAGACCGGAAATTGCTGCCCAGTTAATACAACAGCACCTTAAGGTATTAGGAAGATGGTGCACAAAGTGGAAAATAAAAATTAATTCAACAAAATCAGCCAGTATAACTTTCTCTCTACGCAAAGGAGTGTGTCCACCAGTTCTATATGAACTTGAACCAATTCCACAGTTAAATTCAATTAAATACTTGGGCATAATCTTAGACAGAAAGCTCACTTGGCTACCGCATATATTGCATTTACGTAAAAACCTCGATGCATGTACAAGAGCCTTATACTACTTAATTGGAAGAAAATCTAACTTATCTTTGGAAAACAAAGTCCTAATATATAATACAATTCTGGCCTCAAAGTGGAAATACGGAATCGAACTGTGGGGTACTTCCGCAAAAACTAACTGTAAACGTATTCAACAATTCCAGTCGAAAACATTGAGGTCAATGTGTAATGCTCCATATTACGTAAGCAATGAACAAATACATCATGACTTGAACGTGAAAACAGTAGCAGAAATTTATCAACAAAATTATCAAAACTTTTATCAGGCGTTACAGATGCATGAAAACCCGTTAATTCGAAGAATGTTCACAACAACGCTACCGGACAGACCGCGCAGAAGGCTAGGAAGGAGGTTGTGCCGTGATATCCTCAGTATATCAGTAACCTGAACAACTTAGCACACAGCTGACTGCTCAAAGGAGCTACTGCTGAATAACTTATTAATTCCTGTTAATAGGCTCCCGCACATGTGCTAATTGTTAATACATTACAGGTGCACATTGGAAAAAAAAAAAAAAAAAAAAAAATCTTCTATAAGCGTAACGCTAAAACATTATAGATTTCGTTTTGGAATTTTTTGTGTCATTTGATCACCCTCGGCGTAAGGGTAATACTAAAATGTTGCAAATTTTCTTATAGCATTTTCTTGTTACGCACGACGTAAGAATAACATATACGTGTTAATGGTACATCATTCGTTCACTGGAAGTAAATAAGTAGAACATTTACGAAATAACAGTTGTTTCGTAACGTTAATGTTTTTTTCGGTTTTTTTTTTGTAATGTAGCAATTTCATTTTTACGTGATATACGTTAAAATGAGTACGTTATTCAGGTATTAACCTAACTGCGTCATCCATCATTGCAATTGCATCATCAACCGTTTGAGTTCGTTTTTTTTACTAGAATGAGACGCGTCTAGCGCAAAAAACGTATTCGTGTCACATACACGGTACGGAGGTCCTAGCAATTTCTTTTAGTACACCGTTTCCGATCACCGTTTTTTTTTTTTTTTTTATACGACTCTAAGTTATATGCACTCAATTCGTCTATTTTTCTTTTTTGAGAAAGAGGAAAAAAAACTGCTTTTAAGTACGTGTTAGTGAAATAAAAGAAAACAAATTGGAATAATAGCCAGCACTATTAAAAGTGATCAAAGAAGACGATTTAATTCGTAGATTCAGCGTGAGGTTTCGTAATGCGCACTAGACTTTTAAAAAAATTCACTTTATATTACGCCGTAAAGTTACATTTCTGATTTGAATATGCTAACGGGTATATATGTATTTATAGAAATCTCGAACATATCATTTCACGAGAAATACAAATAGATCAAGTAGGGAACTACTAAATATGGCGTGATTTTGAAAACAGCGGAATAATCAAAGTCAGTGTTCTTCGGGGTTATATAGCGTTTCTTTTTCTAGTAGTACTGCCATTGACGATAGAATGAAAGTAATAAGTACTGAAGTTTATACTGATGGTAAAAGGTATAGCGAAGACCGAGCTAAATGTAACCTGCAGAATGACAAGCGGTTCAAAATTCATGACAATTTCGGAGTTCATAGATTGCGAACACTGATGGGTTAAGAAATAATAACCGCTCAGGCCAGATGACATTATTTCAATGTTACCGAAAACGGCTCTTCTTAATACCGAAAGGAAACTGTAATTTTTTTGGTAACGGATTGAGAAAAAATAAACTTATTACGAAAAACAATCTAGAATAACTGCAGAAATTCGAACCAACATAATAATTTCGATACAAATTACCTCGAGCGCATAATTTATACTTAAAGCGGCAAAATTTTAATGCGACAGAAACTTAAAAGGTGAATGGAAAATGCTTAATACAGATTTTTTCTCTCTTTCTCAAAATGAATGTTTGTATGTATGTTTATCCTGTATGCGTTCATGTACCGCTCGACGGATCATGTTAAAATGTTCAGAGTGTATTCGTGTTGATCAAAAGAAGGTTTTAAGGTATGGCTGAATTTTCTACTCTCTCTTCTTCACCAAATATGAGATTTTAGGTAGCTGAGATAAGACCAGCGATACAAAAATTTATATGGGATGAGCAAAAAGAAAATTAATTTTATGAAATTTTAAATAAATGATTACCACGGTAAATATAAATTAAACGTAAAAATTGAAATAAAATAATTACTATAGTAAATACCTTCCGAAAAATGAAAAACCCAGCTAATAATCTGCCACTCCAGCTAAGACTGAAGGTTATAGACTGTTACGTTATTCCAGTACTTCTGTACAGAGTTGGAACGTTGAAAGCCATCTCTATTAGACCTTTAGAGGGTACAGAGATGTGGCTTCTTAGAAGGCTATTAAGAATTTCATGGACCGAAAAAGTCTCAAATAATAATATACTGAAAAGAGTTGGCGTAGAAAGGAAGCTCATAAAATCCTAAGTGGGGAAAAGTATGACATCCCGCGCCTAATACTACAAGGAAGAATTGATGGGGTTACCAGTTGGTAGAAAAAAGCACTCGTGGATAAAAAGCATCAATGAGTGGAATAACATCAACGATATCGGCTTACTCGTTAAGGCGGAAAGGCAAAGAAATTATTGGGAATAGCCTACGCACTGCGTAGTGTACGGCAGCAAAAGAAGAAGACCTATAGTAAATAATAGACTCTAGGTAATTGTTAATTTCTGGCAAAAGTAAATACAGAGTTTTCTGTTATTTCACTTTTTGCGTTACTGAAATCATTAAACCTCCATGACATGATCTAAACATATAAGTCGCGCTTCTAACTCGCTGCTGTACTCATTACGGAGAGTTAAAAAAAAGCGTGTTTTCTATTATTTTCAAAAAAGAAAACAAAAATTGCAACAGAATTTTTAATATTTGCTACCGGGAATGTTATTTATATTCAAATTTGAAATCTATATTCAACTATTGCAGTTCGCTTTTGTGGTAATAAATTGATTTTAATAAAATGCTCCAGACAGAGAGATCGGAAGAAAGATGTTCTTTTAAATGTGTAACTAAGAGAGATCACTATATAAATAACTCGCACCCTTCAAAATGGTGGTTGTTGTGCGGTTTAGTTGAACAAAACTTTTGGTTAGATCACAATAGAGAGAATTTTCAGCTAAACGTGAAACGTGAAGACTATTTTTCGTTAGACGGTGACAAGTATGTATTCCAAACAGAAAAAGAATCTTTACACAAATATAATTTCACATAAAACAGAAATTTTTTTATTAATTTCCAAGTACAGATTTAAGCGGGTATTACACTGGCGAAGCCGTGGGTAAAAACTAGTATATATATTTGTATTTATGTATATATATATATATCTATTAAACTCGGCCATTTTGGCCTCTTTCGCTTTCATTTCTGTCTCTTTCTCTTCTATACTTTGTATAAAATTATCAAAATTTACAACGTAATTCTTACTGGCATCAACACAAAGAAAATGACATAATCACAAAAATCCTATCCTAACATTTAACTTTCGTTACATAAAATTGTAACACTTTCTAAATAACAATCACAAAAATCCTATGAAATATAACAAACGTTACATAAAATTGGGTCATTTTTTCTAATGGGGTGTAGCCTAAAAATTACGCTGTAAAGGCCACCTCCCATTAGAAAACATGTCCCAAAAAAATGTCTTAATTTTATGTAACGGAAAATGTTCCAAAAAAGTATCCCAATTTTATGTAACGTTTCATATATACTTTATAGGAGTTTTGTGATTCTGTTATTATATTCATATGAACCGATTTAGAATTACGTTGTAAATTTTGATCATTGTATACAAAGTATAGAAGAGACAGAAACAAAAATATAAGCAAGAGGGACCTTGAGAGGCCAAAGTGGCCGAGTTTATATATATATACATATATTAAAAAATATAAAGAAAGTCGGAATAAATATGCATTGTTTCCAAAAAAAAAACAAAAAAAAACGTATTAACAATAATAGTAATAATAATATTGGATAAAAAACACAGAGACAGCTTTAGGTAAGCAAAAAATTGAATATCTAAAAATAACCATCGAATTAGTACAAATACGCATAAAGAAACTGAAAAATTGGTCAGCTCCTGGTGCAGATGAGGTACATGGATTTTGGCCTGAGAGTTTAACAAGCCTGCATACGCGAATTACGCACCAGATGAATTCATTTTTAGAAAATGCGCCTAAATCAAGGTGGAATAGAAATGCCGAACAACATTAATGATAAAAGCTTGCTATTAGAAGAAACTTATAAATACTCAGGAATACTTCAAGCAGATGGTATAAAGCATGCAGAAATTAAGGATAAGCAAAGAGTATATAAGGAGAATTAGATAAATCCTAAAATCGAAGCTAAATGTGCTGGTAATATCGTTGAGGCAATAAATACTTGGGTGATACCAATAGTTCGATATACAGCTGGAATAATTACATGGTCATAAGCAGAAATGGAAAATTTGGATTGGAAAACTAGGAAAATAATGACGATCAACCATGCTCTTCGTCCGCGAAGTGATGTTGATAGATTATATATTTCTAGAAAGGAAGGAAGATGCGGTCTACTTCAAATACAGCAAACAGTCGAAGAAGACAAGAATTCATTGGGAGAATACTTGAAAGGAAACTCTGAACAAAATATAAAGGAGGCATACAAAAATAGCGATCTAAAGTTTAAAGAAACCAAACACGAATATAAAACGGAAGTCATAAAGGCCAGAAGAGAAAGGTGGCAAAGTAAACAGCTGCATGGCCAATTTATCAAAAAGATACAATGTAATGCTAATATGAACGATATATGTGGCAACGGCTGAAGAATGGAACTTCGAAAAAGGAAACAGAAGGATTCATAATGGCAGCCCAGGAACAGGTCCTTTTCATACAAATGCTATAGAAGCCAAGTTTGACAAAAGTCATGATGAAAGCAGGCGCCGATTGTGTAAAGAAACTGTAGAATATATAATACGTGGTTGCGAAAACTATATTGCACAAACTAAGTATCTACAAAGACATAACAGAGTGGCCGCAATGATTCATTGGAGTCTGTGTAAAAAATACGGGGCATCCTATCAAGTAAGAGATGGTGGGAACATAAGCCTGAAAAAGTAATTTGTGACGATCCGAATAAAATATTGTGGGATTTTCGGATCCAGACTAACGCTTAAAACATAACACGCCGGATATCACTGTAGTCGGAAAAAATCGAGTATATCCGATAGATATATCAAATCCTGGAGGTAGCAATATAAGAGATAAAGAACAAGAAAAACTACTACGATATAAGAACCTGTAAATAGAACTTAAAAAGTTATGGCAAAAAAAAATTAATTATTATTCCGATAGTAATTGGTGCTCTTGGAGCAATTCCGCCTGACCTGAGAAAACAACTCGAGATATATTAGGATCGAATATAGTGACAATAGCACCGCTTCAAAAATCAATGCTATTATGAATAGAGCCTACATACTGCGCTGATACCTTTGTGACTCGTAGATCTTTGGATAGGATTCGAGACAGAAAGACGTGTTCGTTCCGGCCGTAAAACAATAAGGCTGCGAGAAAATACCATAATAAATAATGATAATAATGAAAAGGCGGAATGTTGGTTTGGACCTAGAGCATCAAACTGATTTCTCCGGAAGACATTGCCTTTTTTCGCAACATGTTCTACCGACCTCGAAAGAGAAAATAAACCTTATTTCCATTCCATTTTTGTAAAAAAGCAAATAATTTTCGGGATTTAGAGTTCGATATCACTTTGTACCATCTGTGTTTCCTTTTAAAAACTTTCAACCATCTTAAGAAAGAAATCAAACTATAAAAGGGAAATTATATTAATTTTAAAGTGGCTAATTGTTCCAGTTGGCACGAAAAAAATAATTTTCGGTACTTGAATTTGATATTATTTTCACACTTGACTGGTAGCAGCAAATGGATGCTAACAGCACATCGTCTGTTTCTTTCTAAAAACTTTCAACTATCTTAGGAAAGAAAATAACTATAAAAGGAAGATTATGTTAATTTTAAAACGGTTAATTGTTCTAGTTGGCGCGAGAAAGTGTCGTCAAAATGATAGACAAGCGTTTGTGTGTTGGAATAGCGCTAGGCGAATAATTATTGCCGAGATTTAATAGCGAGTAATTTATCGGTGGCTGAGGTGCGATTTAAGCGGAAAATTGCATTTGCCTCTAATGAAGATGGATCATGTGGTAGGAGAGAACGAGAGCGGCTGTTACTTCACTGGCGAAGTTGGTTAGTTTACAGGGAAGAAATATTGTAAGCAAGTTGACGCCAGTTGTTGCTGCATGTCGCACATGACACTAAACCACCTGTTTCTGACATTCAATATAGCCGAGCTACCGTAGGACAAGTTTACAGCCATGTTCTTAATGAATAATTACGCTGCTGAACTATTTAAACAGTTTCAATTTTGACAGCTATACGCTATCTGCCGGAAAATTTTCTCAGTAACGACACATCCTAGTCATCATCATCATCATCATCATCATCGTGCTCGCTTTAATCTTATTAATATTATAATTATTATTATTTAAAGACATCTACCAGTAAATTCGCCGCTACCAGTGTAACTTGTGAAATCGTTATTTCCATAGAAGCTTTTACCGATAACTAACACGGCGGACCGAATCTCGTTATTTTGATCAACTTCGAAATTTATTTCGCAATATTCTTCGACTGGTGGCGGCTCTAGAGAGTTTCTTATAACAGGCCTTTCGGCAGCCGCCTCCAAGCGAGGGTTGCTTTGTGTTCTCGCGAAATTTTTATTGATACATGTCACCTTGCAGAAGTGTGCGCGAGTTTCGGTATTTGCACGCGAATAGCCAGTTCCAGTCGATTTCTGTACGACCGCACAGATTGCCGTATGATAAGAATTAAAATTCTAATCAGGTTCCGATGTTACCAGCTGCGAAGGTATACATATATCGTAAATAGGTCAACAGGTGTAGTTTAGCTAATGAAGCTTCGGATAATATTAGAATTTTATAAATCGGTGATATAATAGTCATATTTTTATCTTTTTTGGCTGTGATGTTTATAACATAGACGGAACCCGAAGAAAGTGAGCGATTTTTGTTGTAATTTCAATTGCCATTTTCAATTATTTTACTTACGGTTTAACAAGTGTCAACAGACCGGAGGCCTGTGTAATTTTTGGTGACGCACCAGAGTTAAAATGTAAAAGGTAACTGAGAATGAACAGGACAGAAAAGTAGTGAAATAGAATTTCGGAATATCGTTGAAGATGAAATCGAAAATACGAAAAGAGAGATGGAATGAATAGGAAGAAAGGTTCTTACGAATAAATTCAATGGAAAATTTGAAGGCGAATAAATAGACTAAGAAAGAAACAGAGGAAGATAAGGAATAGGTAAGTGCGCGTTTGAAAAGAATAGAAAAAGAATATTAGGATAATGTAAAATTGAAGGTTAAAAACGGTGCTGCAAAGGAAGGAGGACAAACAGAAACACAGCAATTCATTAGAAGGGAAGATCAAAAATCAGGTTTCGCAAAAGGAAGAAAGAAAAAAATCGAAGAAAATAACGTGAACAGAGGATATTTAAAGTTTTCGATATATAAAAAATTATGGAAGCGGACTTGAGGAAAATTATTAAAACGAACGAAAAACTTCTGCCGTGTATGTAGACATATGTAAGACCTCTTTGCGGTATTTGATTGATTTTTACAGCCTATATAAAAATTATACTAAAAAGGAAAAGAGGTAAACCACAGTAGTAAAGAAAAAACAAACACGATAAATTTAAAAATACTTCAGATAGCACCAGTCAGCAAACAATTAAAAAAAAAAAATCGATAATATCGTATAAATTACATACTCTGTTTTTCATTTCATCTATTATTATTATTATTTTTATAAATTTATTCGATATCAAAATTTTTAACATTATTGATCGTAGATGCTCATTTTTTGTTAAATAAAAATACATAATAGGTTTTGGGGCTTTTTAAAATTCGAGTTTTCAATTTAAATTTCTTCGTTTTAGTAAGTAAATGATAGGCACGGTAATTTCATTAATAGCAACGCGTTTTAAAGTCTAATCTCTTTTTAATATTTCTGTAATTAACGGGGTTAATGAAAAACAAGTCCGTTATTTTAGTAAAAATATCGTAACTCACGCTGATTTTTAGCATACCTTAAGGTGGTATAATAACAATTGCAAAAAAAAAAAAAATGGGAAATATTAATAAAATCGGAATTTGTTCGAATTCAGCACGTTGCGGAATTGATTGTAATTATACCGTTCGGAATACATTTTTCACGACTTCACAAACAAAGTTGTGCTCAGGTTTTGTCTTGTGAGCGTAAAAATTGGCCAGTGATCAATTATAGAACACCTTTCGAAAAACGGAAGAATAACCTTCAATAGTACAATAATATGTTATAATAGCGGAGGCTTAAATCATGTAACGTCTTCACATCGATTATAGGCAAGGTTTAAAAATAGCACACACTTAAATACACCGTTCTTCCATAAGAATTAACCTAAGACTAGTGGTTAAGGCGCTTGGCCACTAAATCAGAGTGTCATAAGTTACCGAGACTTGTCTCGTTCTGGATCCGAACCGCTCTTAGGTTTATACCTAATTTGAAAATGAACTGGGTACCAGAGAAATCCGGGGGGAGAGTAAGAAAGAAACTGGCCCTAATATTCTCATCAGATCCGTTAGGTTTAGTACATTATGAAAAACCTTAATTTCACAATTGCCGACGCCCTGCTAAAAGTATGGGACTCATTTTACTATTTTGGCGGTCTACGAGATGATCCCATGTTGGGATTCGAAGAATCGAGTTATTATTCTTACATAAATGTGTATATGTGTGTATGTACGATCAAATATTAAAAAAATAGGAGAAACGGAGCAACGCCATTCGTATTTGCGAACAATAGAAATAGACGCTTTGAATTTGTTTCAGTAATCGTATATATTTCATCGAAAGTAGTTGAACGTTGAATTATTTTATGACTTTATTTTTTTTTACGGGTCCGTTGACTAGGTCATTAGAAACGGTGTAAGAAAGAGAAATTAAAAGAACGCGGAATAAAAACAAATCGGTGGTAGAAATAAAAGAAACAGAAGTAAAAATTATGAAATATACAAGAATCACTATCAGCAGTAGAGCAAATGTTAAAACAGAAGAATAGAATAACGCGATTGTTCAACAGAAATGGTCGACTAGTCAAACGAAATATGATCAACATGACAAAAGAAGTAGGTAGAAGATGGCGAAAAATTGACTAGTTTCAGACAAAAATAACGTACACGATTGCAACGGAAGCAACAGATAGTCGAGATTAAGAGAGAGGAAGTATTTAGAAAACCACGGAAGGGGAGGAAAAGATATGGTTAAATAGGGAGGTAAAAGAAACTGAAATTAGATAATGAAGAAGAACAGGAGTTAAGCCATAATTTGGAACGAGTGTCATTTAAGAAAAGGAGAGTAATATTACAAATCTGCCGCTGGAAGCGGAAGAACGAGCTATATCCGTTAATTTATTACGTTCAATATTTAAACGACACCAGGAATTTACAGAAAAACGATCTCGATCGAGTGACGTAAGAAAAAGTGATGTATGAGAGAACGTATGAAAAGTATCACATAATCGGAAGAGGTAGAAGGCGAGGATAGCGCTTGTAAAGCACTTTTAGAATCCGAGACTATGAGCACTTTATTAAAAAAAGAAAGAAAAAAAAAAAGTGATGTGGACAGCGCGTACAATATCAGAAGTTGTTTCCGCATAGAGAACTGAGCAAAAAAAGAGGAAAGTTTAAAAAATTCGAAATAATTCGAGTGAGGATAAAAATAGGTAGCAACTCTGCCGTTGGTAAAAATAGCGGTATGAGTAGGGAAGAGAGAGCTTATTGGAAAACTCAATTCTGGTGACGTGTCGAGGAACCGATTTAGAAAATGAATCGATAAAGAAAGACATTTCTTAAGATAAAGATAAGCGACAAAAAGTTGAAAAAAAACTAGAAAGCCTATCTTGATTATAAATATACGGTGAAAATTGGGGAAAAAACGAACAAAAATAAGGGATGATAAAATTGCAGTTTTATTAAAAGTAAATGTAAGAAGGATAAATAAACAGTCGTTTAATTAGAACGCAATAACCCGACTGGGATCTACACCAAAATGGTCGGAACCGGGTGAATAGATTTCAGGGTACCGTGATAGTGACGAAGATAGTGTGGTATTCTAAACGCAATCTAATTTTGAAGGAAGATACCTGGAGAAACTTCCATAAATAAAACAATAGTAATTTATAGTAATTTATTACTAGGTGAGGTTCCTGCTTGACGAGCCCCCGAAAAAAAAAAAAAATATATATATATATATATATATAAAAATCTGGAATAGTGCGAGTAAAGGATTTTTAGAAACCTTTTTTGAATTCGTACGAGAGAGAGCTTCTAGTAGGCTGAGCTTATTAAGGACAGAACCGGTGTGGTTATTGAGACTAGGGGAGAAGCACTTGTCTCGTAGTTTAGCAGTTTTAGCAGCATAAAAAGAGTCACACATTCTATGCTAAAGTGTGTTATTTTACCGTACGTTGTAAACAAATATTCGCGTGCAGCAGCCTCCGTTTGAATGTTGGACAATATTCGGATTTCCAACATCCTTTGATCATAGGCCGACATGCCAATTTCCATCGGCGAGATATACCGCACGATGCAGCGTCATAAAATAAAACAGCAGAGTGCTCGAATTTCCACAAAACATCAAAGGTGTTACCGAATTATAGTGCTTGCGCGTTCTTCGCACTTCGTGCATCTAAATACACGCCTACATTTTCGCAACCGATGCATCCTCGCGGTTATTTAAGGGCCAACCAAATTACGTTTCCGCTATTATCGGAGAGTGATTTTTTTTTTTTCATTATCTTAACGTTTCTTATTTTATATACGTTATTTGCATTACAGATGGAACTTACGGATTCGCGAACCAAATTACGTTTCCGCTATTATCAGAGAGTGATTTTTTTTTTTTTCATTATCTTAACGTTCCTTATTTTATATACGTTATTTGCATTACAGATGGAACTTACGGATTCGCGCTTGAAAGATTCATCGGCTCATTTGGAAATGTTCACGGTTTATCAGTACGCGCGTGACGGTTTTTCGAGTAAAATCGCGTTTTCTGTCGTCTGTATACACACATTCATCCGAAATACAATTTATGGTAAGTTTCGAAAAAGTTAACATTTTCAGCGCTCGTCATTCTAGTTTTATTTTTTCGAGAAGAAAGCTCCCGGACGAGGAGTGGGCTTTGCCATAGTAGAAAATGATATCATAATATGTTTGTAATGACTGAGAAAAGAAACTATATTTAGTAGAAAATGATGGACAAGCAACGGGAAGAAGAAAAAAAAAACATTTTGTAAGACGTAAAATAACTGACATTTGAGAATTTAAAATAAAAAATGAAACGGCTTAGGAGAAGTACCATCATGAAAAAAAAAAGCAAAACACGATCGGCATCACCTGAATCATCATCATCCGGATGATGATGAAAATAATGAGGAAGAAACAGAAATATGGAGGAGGTACCAGCGGCAAACTGTGATTGAATGGCAGAGAGGCCTTTGTATGAGTGTCTGAAGCAGGCCTGAGAATTATCATCTCCTATTTTTTTTATCATTTTGGAAAGAAAATGGAAAGATCGGAAAAAGTCTGATATTACAAAATAACTAAATGAACTAAATTAACCGCTAATAGAATCTCATATGGAAAGAGATGGCAAACATGCATACATATTCGCTCTAAAACATAAATAGGGGACTGCATTTTTGTATATAACGATATGAATCAAACACAATATCAGTTTCAAGTGTAGTCTTTTGCGTGTATGCTCTTGCATTTTGAATCTAATAATTGCATACTATGCTTGTATCTGTACAGATAGAATGTTTGCGAATAGGTAGTCGCGGACGCTCAGGAGCTAAGGTGTAATGATAAATATGAAAGTAAGTATTGAAAGCAAACGTAGAATATGTGATTTTTATTAAAAAAAAAAAAAAAGAAAAGATATATGACTTAAAATTGGCTTTCACGCAACAGCGCTTAGTCGGAGAATTTTTGGTTGTTTCAATCTTCAGGTACCTGAAGACTTTTTGCTCAGATATTCCAAACTTGCAAATCAAGATATCCGTGAGCTACACGAACATCATTAATGTGCCGTTTAGAACTGTGACTTTTACGGTAAACTTAGTAACACCCTAAAATCATTTCGGCATCCAGAACTGGACACGCAAATTTATTTTCGAAATAATTTCTTCTCAGTTATCGTTGCAACACGACACAGATTTATTCTTTTCTATTCCTAATAATACAATCACCGAGATTCGCATTCTGTAATTAAATAGTACACCTGACCACTGTCAACCCTTACAAAGGGGGTTGTTACTTTATTAAAGAAAAGTCCCGCAACACTCTCGCATGACCGCCAATATTGTAAAATCTTGCACAACGGAACGCTAATCCCAATTTGTCTGGTTTTTCCGTTCTGAGTCACACGACTACTGTTCAGTAATGTGAATCGGTTAGAAAAATGAAAATATCAGATCATACGAACTCGGCCCAGTTCGCAATATAAAGGATTTCTGTTAAACAAACGGAAATAAGTTACGCAGAGATTAAGAATTACGCGTAACTGAAATATTTGCGCACCATACAGCACTAAAATGATACCGCATTTACAATCTCCCAGCAACACTGCAAGAGAAATTGCGCAACCGAAAGTGTGTGCATCAATTCATCGAACACGATAATAATCTTTTTTTTTTTTTTTAAATGGGCTCGGTGTTAACACTGACCCAACTACATGGACCTAGATCACCTACTCAGATTCTGAGGCGATCGGAGATAGAAAGTATAAAGGAAAGAAGGAGGGGAACAACGGCTGGAGATGGGAAGGAAAGGATAAAGGAAGCATTGAAAGGGGTAGGAAGATCTAACGCCAAAAGTTCGGCGTATAGATGAGAGCACTGAGGAAAAAGAGCAGAGCATTCGAAAAGGATATGGTTGGGGTCACATATAAAGGGAGGATCAGTTGAGTGGAGAGGGCAAAAGGGAGAAGGTGAAAGAGAAAAAGAAAAAGATAATAATCTTATAAATAGGCCATCATCGATTTATCGTAATTGTATCATCAAATGCTTTAAGACTACGAAAAAAAAAACCATCTTACCTTTTTTACTCATTCGCGCTACTTCTTCAATCTTATATTTCATTTGCTCGCCGCAGTTTTCTTTTTGTTGAAGTCTCCTCCCTCATCGGTGTTAAAAAAAAAAAAAAAAGAAAAAGCGATAAAAAGATATTCTTCTAACTGAGAATTTAATGCAGGTCGAATCTTTAACCGAAAGAGAAGCGAAATAGGATAAATGGAAAAAGACCGGGTGCTTAGACGATTTTTTTGTAACAACGACACGGAGGTTGATAAAGAATCGCTCAGTCTGGTTTACTATTCGCTGATAAGCAAAGTTTATCACAACGCTGGGATCAAAAATGGCCGATAACCGATAAAGTAACATAACAAATAACAGTTTTTAATCAAATACGCCGTTTACAAAGCATTAATTGCGTACCATGTAGGGAGCGCTTTTGAAATTAAAATAATGATAAACGACGAAAGGCAAAATTTCGAAAAAGTTAGCAGAAATAAAAACTCGTCAACTACACAATACTGGTACTGAAAAAAGTTGGACCCTCTCCTATAGCTTATGCACTTTTTCTTGTCTTTTTTTTCCGCGTAACTTCACGCGTCCGTGTATGTTAGCGCGTGTGTTCAGTCTAAATGTTGTCATTAAAATTTCAGCTGCATTTAACGAAAAAAAGCCAAAACTTTAACATAAAAATACGGGGAATATTTAATACGGTTCTGCTCGAAGAAGAGGCGGATAATCTTTTACTTTATAATTGCAGAGCGTTTATTTTTAATCATCTAATAGAACAAGATGCATGAGAAATTTCGAAGATGAATAAGGTGTTGTCGAACGTAGAGAAAAAAAGAAAGAGCGGCGAAAATTCTAACTCTCCCTTCCCCGGTTAGAAGATGTAAAGTGAAGGAAAAAAGTAGAGGAGAAATAAAACCTCAACAAGTTCGTATCTCTTGTACGAAGGTTCATTTCTTGCGCAGTTCGGGTTTTAAGGTAGATGCTTTTATTAAAAGCAGCAACTCCAATTTTTGATCGCACCGATGATGTCATCAGCGTAGCGCACGTTGAATGATATTTCGCGAAACGACTTCCAGCCATGAGACGTAGTACCGGACGGGCGATGATCGAATAAGATCGAATTGTTTGTTACGTGTAGATAAATCCATCCCTGTTCGTTAATACTTCGAAATATGAAATAAATGGTAACAAACGAAAATAGGTATAAATTCATTTTGATAAATTAATATAACTTACTTTAGAAATGTTTTTAGACATACTCATCGGCAAACGGTACACGGTGAATTCAATTAAAAGTAAACACACACACACACACACACACTGCAGATAAATATTCCAACTGCATGTGTACACACATAGGAAAATAATAGTCGGATGACGGCAGAATTACAATCAAAGGCGGAAAATTATTTACAAAAACATATCGTAGACGGTAAAATACATGAAATTAATCAAAGGCGGCTGCCGTATAGTTTGCTACAAACCAACGAATTTAACGAACCAAAAATATTCAAGGCGTCGAATTAAAAGCACAAACAGAAGAAAAATCGAAAAGGAGTGTTAAACTTTTATATTAAAAAGTTGTTTAATTATTATTATTCGGTATTTTGAACGTGTGAAATATTGTTGTATT
The DNA here is from genome assembly GCA_039619475.1 of Icerya purchasi. Taxonomy (NCBI): domain Eukaryota; kingdom Metazoa; phylum Arthropoda; class Insecta; order Hemiptera; family Monophlebidae; genus Icerya; species Icerya purchasi. Next base: position 260,546,906 of record CM077116.1, on the reverse strand, counting down.
TATTTATGCAATAATTTTCAGCTATATTCATTAAGTTTCCTTTATCCATAATCAGAAGCCAAGGCTATTACCGCATTTTCCAGTGGATCAGGTATTTAGGGGGGGGGGCTTTAAAAGATTCCGTCTCTTCAGTATAGAGGAGGAAGGAAAATTAATGTAGTCGTAGAAAAGAAAGGAGTTAAAAATATCAAGCGGAGTTTGGACAGATAGGTCAGATAATTAAGTAAAAAAAGGAGGGTACGTCTTGGGCTGGATGTTTTTTTAAGAATCGATTTTAATTTATTCGTTGATACGGAAAAAGGAAGTCCATTCTAGAATATGACAAAGAGGGAATTCGTCAACGTTGTTAAGCAAGACTGTAAAATGTATCACGCAAATATCGTGTACCTATGATTATTTTGATTTAATATAATGTCGTAAACGGTTGTAAGAGAAGTAATCCGATGGCTTTTTTATAACCTTGCAGGTTCTACATAAATTGAATTGTACGAAATCATTCTACGATCATTTTCGTATTACCTTTATTATTAGCATCACCCGGTCGTATACACTTATCACATTATATTCAGAGCTGTGTAACGTTATTTTATTCGTTCCAGCACGATTTTTTACGGAAATTATAAACTTTTTTTTTTTTTTTGAAAACAGTTTTCTTTTCCCTATTTTTATTGAAATTGTTCGGGTTTTAGTAGATTCTAATCGTGTAATTTTGCTCCGTGTTGCTATATAGAATGAATTATTCGGACGTGCTTTATAATAGATGTAAAACTATTTTAAAAATTATTCTCTATCAATCTTTTTCTCTTTTCAGTCGTCAAAATGTCGATTGCTTTCGGTGTTTTGCAGTCGGATCGTGTGATTAACATTCCGAATTTCTATTCAGAATTATACCCTGTAGACAAACCGCTTCACGCTCTCGGCGGAAAATGCTTCGAGTCTGTTATCGCTCTGTTTATGGCGCGCTAGATGTTACTACCTTTTATAAGATGTTCTAGAAAAAAGCGGCAGCTAATGGAAAATAGTAAATTACCCGAGCTCCGCCGTGTCCCTATCTTTTGCCAAGTTAACAACAGTGTGGTCTTGCCACGCTACTCCGGCAAATTGTTACAATAACGAACATAATCCAGAAACTTCTCTACTCTTCATGTTTAAGATCTCTCGCAGCAGTTGCGATTTTCATTATCTCTCCATCTGGAATGTATTTCGCGAATTGAAAACTACCGCGATAATTGATAAGAGTTAAGATGCGTCTTTGTAGCGGCCTCTCTGCTCTTCTCGTCCGTGCAAAATTTGAAAAAAATGGAATAAATTCACTAGGCGCGCGTGACAAAGGCGCCTAAAAGATTAGCGAAAGGTCGGACATCTTAATACCGTTATGTTAATCTTTTTACACAGTGCTCAACAGTTTCTTTCTCGCTGAAAAGTCTGTCGTATTAATTTCACTCGCTCGACCGAATTCGACCGCGCTGCCCGACTTTCGAATTTCACACCTTATCGCTCGTATTTTGAATCGTCGCGCAAGACTAGCGCTGCAATTTCGCGCAGCAGATTATCCGAAATTGTTTTCATTCGTTCCTAATGAAATCGCGAATTCGGAATTTTGAGTTTTTACTTCGGTTATCATTTTCATTCGGATGTCGCGAGAAGAAAAAGCACAATACGGCGATTGAAAACAACGAACAAACAAAAAAAGGGGATATATAAAAACGTTTTTTTTTTTTTTTGTTTTTTTTACAAATTTAAAATTACACAACTTTCGATTTTGCCGGTTGTTAAGCAAAATTGACCGCAGTGGATAAAATGCCTTTTCCGATATATTGACAGGGAAAAACGGAAAAAGAAAGAATAAAAACAAAAAGGAAAAACAGAAAAAGAAATTTTTCCGAAAGGGTAAAATAGCGGCGGCTGCTGGCAAAGGATTGAAAAAAGGAAAAATTTACCAGACATACGAAAGTAGAATGAAAGGGAAAATTCGTTGGCAATCCGGCGTAAATTATTTCCTGGCCGCAATCTTACTTTGCGCACTTTGTAAATTTTGCCGAGTAGTCGTACACTGTCAAGTGGTGACGTACGGTATGCACAAAGAGGGCGCACTCATTAGGATTGTTTTTCTTCCTATTTTTGCTTTTTCGTACGCTCCCTCCCCCCCTGCTCCAAAGTGCCTATTTAAAAGTTTACACTGTTTTACACATTGTTCTCTATGTGTAAAACGTTTGATTGCTGCAACACAGTTAATATTCTTTAAATACAATGTGTGTAGATATATTTAATAGTGGCGTGATAATTACGAATTTAATAATAATATGCAGCAACGGAAATACAAAAAAAAAAACAAACAAAAAAACAAACTCCGGTTTTAACTGTGGCCACTTTGACTTTTTAGTAAAATAGCGACTTCTCAAGGATAAAACGAAAACCCAAAATAACCTCACTCTCGGAAACGAGCGAATTAAATAATAATAACGAAATCTTCCGGCTCGTCACAAAAAATGTTTAAAAAGGTGGGGAATTTCGGAACCATTTTCAATAACATCTTTTTACACTACGTGCAACTGTGGAACGTATTTTCAACGGCAATGAACGAGATTTCCTCGCAACACCTGCATTCTCGTGAAAAAAGATACGACATATTTCGGGAAATTGTTTACCGACCATCTCTTTAAACGCGTAAGTTGTCCACGATATTTATTATCATTTTATATATGTTATATATAACGTAAGTCTTATATTGAAAACTATAGAGCACGCGTTACTGTCCAAGAAATAAACTGATTTCACGCTTTGTCGTCAGGTTAAAACAACACCGTTATATAACTAACGCGATAAATTATATAATTCCGGACAAATGAGTTTATTCTTCGTTTCGCATTCAACATACGGGTAAACGTGGCGACGTTCCGGCGGCAGCTTCAGTAACTTTTCTTACATTTCCGATAGTTAATTCGAGCTAATCGTATTTTAATTGTTTCTTTCTCTTCTTTTATCGAAAAGTAACGGAAGATTTTAAGCCGCTCCGGAATACATAGATTAGATTAGCGGTGCATTATGGAACGATTGGCTTAACTGTATTCTGATATCTAAGTTTAAGTTATTCTCGGTTTTTAGAGGTAATTTTTTTCAGTGATCTCTTTTGATTTCAGCAAGTAAAAAAATAGACGGGATAAAAGGATATAGGGGTTCAGCAGCAGCTTCCTTGGCTAGCAGATCGACGCTATTATTTCCCTCTATGCCGCTGTGATACGGAATTCATCGAAAAATTTTTCAGTTCCTTCATCGATTAGATTAAGACATTTTACTAAACAGATGTACTTTGTAGCTAAAACTATATATGAACTAAGTCTATTACAGTAAACTAGGCATCTTTTATCGATGTCAAGATTTTATTATAAAATCTGTCTAAAATTATTATATTTTGATTTATTGGCTGCCATATTTTACTATTCACGTGTGAGACTGCTTTTATATTCTCTCATTTGATTTCATTCTACCGAATTATTTTATATCTTCAATTTCATTTAAGAAGTACGTATTTTTCTTTTACTTTTAACGTATCTTTTATATTTATATATTTTTTTCTTTTTTTTTTTTTTTTTTTTTTTTTGAAATTTTTCAACATTGATATGGAAATCGAATTATTCGATTCTTTGTGTGACTTTCATTTCGAGAGTCTTATCGATATTCCGAAGAAGATATCGGAAGAAGAAATTTTTAATTTCGATATAAGAGACATCGCGAATTCTCCCTTATTTCAGACTCATTTTTATTATTTATTTTTTTTAATGTATTTATTTTAATTTACTTTTTTGCTTCCATTTTTATTATTTTTTTCTTTACATCATCCTGCATATTAAGGTATGTGTTGTTTTGTTTTTTTTTTAATTTTTTCTACGTTACGTTATCGTTAATTTTAAAATATCGTCTTCTTCATTCATATATCTTGTGGTTATTTGAATTTCAATTTGTTCATTTAATGCTGTTTTCCGCATTTTGAATTAGTTCAATTTCACAGTGAAAAATATAATTAAATGAATGAACTAAAATCTTTTGGTAAAAATGAACTGGTGGCACTAATGTAAACGCTTATTCGTAGTTGGAAGTTTTCTTTTGAAACACGTAATGTGCGTGTTGTTAGCGTAAACAAAATTTTACGCGTTCGAAAGAGCAGAAAGCTAGAAAGGAACAATTCAAAATCGTATTATTTTCGCGTTAAAATAATGAAAAACGGCACAATGTAACTCGGTACTTACAGCGGGATTGGTGAGGGTGGATATGGCTTCGTTGAGATGTTTCAAGTTTAGTGTGGCCACATCTTCAATTTCGGCGGCTAACTGCGTTGAACTTTGCCGGTGTTTCGACGAGCCGTGCTGTTGTATGTACAAAGCTTTATTTAACGACAGGCTACCGCTGAACGGGCACGACGTGGCCGCCATTTCTTATTCTTCTTGCCGAGAATTGTTTCAGCGGTTAGATTTTTATTTCGTCCATTTCTTTACATTTTTTATCTTTTCCCGCTGTTTCTTCGCTATCTGCAACAAAAAGAAAAATTACCTTTCCTCAGCGATATTGTGTGGCCATAATTCCAGATTTTCTACCTCAGAATAGTGTTATCATTTTCCTACTTTACTGCCTCCATCTAGTTTACCTCTCGAATATATATATATATATATATATATATATATAGAGAGAGAGAGAGATGTCTAAGTCTTTGCGGCCAGCTGCTGTTACGTTTGCACTATTCCACCGCGTCCTACGCAGATTCGCTTAGTAGTGGTTTTAGCCTGCGTTCTCATTCCAAACACAGTGCTGGCACAAATCGGGCACCAAAAATTGCAGATCAACATGCGCCACCACAATTTTCTTTTTGCTAACAATCTGAATAAAACTGTGGCGGTAATTCGACGGAAAATGCGGCAAATAAAAAATTCCGGAAGCGAAATTTAATTTTTTTTTCTTTTGGCTTAGCCTTCGCCATTTAGTCTGTTTTTTTTGTTTTTACTTAACCGTTTATCGGGTATTTTATAAAACTTTCTTATTTATTACTTCTAAATTTCTCTCTGGTGGTGATACTTTACAAATTTATATACTAGTAAAGCTAAATTCGACGTTGGATCTGCGACTATCTGTACAGACACTGGAAAGGTATTGCAGCTCCGATAGGATTTCTGTTCCAAGATTGTTTGTACCCTGTTTGTAAACTATACACCGCGAAATAAAATTATCTATTTGTACTCTCTACTCCACAACTACTGCATGCACTATCACCGATAATATTAATTTCAGCCAAGTACACGGGGGTTCGCTATTCTCAATCTAGTTATTGTTATTATTATAAAGTCCCTTTTAAAAATTTTTAATTCTCTTAAACCAAGCGGTCCTTTAAGACACGCAGTGTTAAAATTCTAAGACGTTCTCATCGGTGACCGGAAAAAGCGTCCAAAACTACATTCAAAAAAAAAAAAAAAAAATCAACAATGTGATCTTTTTATAGAAAGGTATACAGTGATTTGTGCTTTTTCGGACGGCGCGTGATATATGTCGTTTTAAAAAAGGATCGCAAATTGAATACGAAATATTTACATAAATATAAATAAGGGTAACACTTTTGCGTGACGTACAAATTTTTCGAAGCGACCCTCAACCGCAACAAGACATATGTAATTATTATAAATAATTTCCAGACAACTGCGTTTAAAAAATGAAATATACATATTGTTTTCAAAAATACAATACTTAACGTTTCGGACAGCTTATACTGACCATCATTAGACCAGAACATAAACTTCGGTCGACAATAACGACAAAAATAAAAAAAAAAAAAAAAGTGTAAACATATATATCACAGAAAACCCAATCCAAAAAAAATAAAAAACTTAAACAAAAAAACAAAAGAACACCAACAAAAAAAAAAAAAAAAAGAAAAACCAAAAAAATGCAAAAATTTGCGTTCCAGCGCTTTAGTTTGCTTCTGATGATAGTCAGTATAAACTGTCTGAAACGTTAAGTGTTGTATTTTTGGAAAGAAATTATTTATAATGATTAATCACTGCGAAAGTTTTAAACGTTTCATCTGTATCTATGTTAAAAACCGGAACTGAATCTTTTTTCTATTTTGCCTGTTTCTGAACGTGTCCAATTAAAAATAATCGCCAGAATTTCCAAAGTTCGTTCCTCTCTTGCGAAAAACAACGAAAATCGTACAATAGCCAGAGCTTGTTAGACAATTTCGGTTTCCGCCTGAGAGTTTTTTTTTTTGTACGCAGAATTCACGAAAAAGCTATGAATAAAATTAATAAATCAAAAATGAAACAATTTTCCGAAAAAAACGAAATAAACCGCTTTCTAGTTTTGTCCTTCGAAAATAATTGGCGTTAAATGACATTTTTCGAATTAGTATATATCGCTCTGACACCCCTTTAATTATATCATGTTCTCACACACTCGCTGCTATTCCGGCAGCTATCCGCCTGCGTCTAAATTATCTCTATTTTAATTGTAAACCGTATTCGACCCGAAAATAAAAAAATTATAAATATCGAAACAAAAAAAAACAACAAAAAACAATGAATATTACTAAAAATTAAGATGAAAATTATTTAGGCTTGATTCGAAATATTCAAGAATTTGTCCTCATTAATATACTTTCTGACAAATTTCTCCGAAAAGACGTTTGTTTTTGTTTTTCTTTTTTTTGGCGCGTTAACATTATGGAAATATTAATCGGGCGCAAGTAAAATTTTTGTAAGTTGCAACGTGCAACAACGCAGTATCAGAACCAACTCGAACTAAACATCACTGCATATAATCGTTTACGTCAATTTTTTTTTTTTTTTTTTTATGGGTACGCCAACGAAGAGCAACAGCCCAATCAGCCAAGGAATCTAAGTAATAGTTCAAAAGGAGAATAACATATTAGATTTCAATCTGGTGCGAGATTGAATGAATAAAAGAAGCTAGAATAGGAACAAATGACAAGGAAGGAAATGAGAGAACATAAGAGTCATTGTATGGAGTAGGAAGAAGAAGATCCAAAAGCCGAGAATAAAAGAGAGAACGTTCTGAAGAGAGTGAGGAACATTCGAAGAAGACGTGATTGATATCACACAGAAAAAAGGAGTCCTCTGGGTGAAGAGGGCACCGCGGAGAAGAGACGAGGGAAAAACGATAAAGTGACGAAGGGAGAAAGGTATGACCGAAACGAAGACGACATATAGCGGTGATCAGGGGACGACAAAGGAAAGGAAACATGTCGAACCATCTGGTCAAAGAAGGTAAGAGCTGAACGGAAAGATAAAAAGAATTCGGATTTGAGAAAAGAGAAAAATAAATATCCGTTCATAATGTAATATGGAACTGTTTGGAAATATGATTAATATTGTGAGCGGAAAATTTATGAAGAGGATGTCCATTGGAAGCTCCTGAGCGAGCCAAGGAATCAGCCACCTCATTACCCTCAATTCCAGCATGGCTAGGAATCCACAATAAATCAATTTGGATCGAATGGAACAGGAATAATTCGTGAATTAGATTGCGAATAAGGAGAATGAAAGGATCAAAAGAGGGCAACGGTAAGGGAGAAGAGACCACCTTCAAGACACTTTCAGAGTCAGCTATTAAGAGAAATTTATCCGAGAGGATAGAAGAGGAAGAGATAAAAAGAATTGCATGAAGCATGGCAGCAGATTCAGCAGTAAATATAGAGCAGCAGGAAGGAAGTTTAAAGGATTCGGAGTAGTTGTGAGAAGGAAAAACAAAGGCGGCACCAACCTCATCAGCACTCTTAGAACCATCAGTAAAAATAACGGAATGATTGGGATATAAAGAGCTTAAAACCATGCGAAATTCAGATCTAACTATAGAGTGAGGAAGGAATTTGGCGGAACTTGACAAATGAAATACTTGAGGAGGATGTAAGAGACTGAAATAATTAAGAGAAAAGTACCGAGATTTATCATAGGAGAAAATATAAGGAGAAAAATTGGTAAGACGAACAGAAATGAAAGATAAAATTGGAATTCTGTTGGGAGTAAAACGCCAGTTGTGAAAAATAGAGCAATAGGCAGCTATAATTCTAGAGGAAAAGGAGGGAAGGCGTTTGATTAGGAAACGATAGCCTAGATAGGATCTGCGGATGAACAAAGGGAGTGATTTGGATTCAGAGAGGATGGCAGGAATTGGAGTAGATTTACGTGCACCCAGACAAAGACGAAGACAGGAATTTAGAATGCGGTCAAGCTTTAACAGAAGAGATTTAGAAGCGTTGCCGTATATATAGGAACAGTAGTCCAACTTAGAAAGAATAAGAAACTTATACAATAAGGAAAGAATGTAAGGATCACCACCCCACCTGTACGATGAGAGTGATTTTAAAAGATTAATCCTTTTAAGACAAGAAGTGTACAGGCGACTAATATGTTCGTGAAAGGAAAGACGGCCGTTAAGAAGCACACCCAAATAACAGAAACTCTCCACCAGAGGGACAGGATAATGACTTAAGGTTAAATTGATTGAGGAAGGATTATATGAACGGAAAGTAAAAACCATGGCCGCGGATTTATGAGGAGAGACAAAAAGATGAATATTGGAAAGAGCATTTTCTATAGTGGCTAATGACCTATTTAGTTCTAAGACAGCATCTGTTAAGTTGCGAGAAGAAGAGTAAATAAGGATATCATCAGCATAGAATAGAGACGATGAATTTAATGGAAGAGAAGCAATATGAGAAGTATAGATGTTGAAGAGAGTAGGACTAAGACAGGAACCCTGCGGAAGACCACAAAAAACTTTTCTTGAAGTGGAATAACAAGAAGTGGATAGATGTACAGTCCGGCTTTGGAAGAGATTAATAAAATAAGGGAAACAACACAGTCCGGAAGATGCAGTGACAGCATTATATTTCTGAGAGTAGGGAGGTGAACATTGTCAAATGCACTGGAAACATCAATAAAGGCTGCGATAGTAAAATTTTTGTTTATATAGGAATTATAAATGTCAGAAAGGAAAACACTAATGCAATCAGGAGGACCAAGACAGGGACGAAAACCGAACATATTATTAGGAATTAAGTTATTTTGTTCGAGAAACCAGACAAGCCGTTTATTTAACATGCTCTCAAAGAGCTTCCTTAAACAGGGAGCAAGTGAGATAGGACGAAAAGAAGAGGAGTTTTTCTTTGGTATGGGTATAACGATAAAGGCATTCCAAGAAGGAGGAGTGGAACAAAAAAGAAGAAAAGAATTATATATACTAAGAAGCGTCTCAAGAGATTGAATAGAGAGGTTTTTTATAATGAGAAAAGATATACCATCAATACCAGGGGAGGATTTGGAGGAGGACTTACTTAAAGAAGCACGAAGTTCATTAAGACTAAAGCTAGAAGATAAAAAGTGAGAAGTAGAATTAATAGAAGGAGAAGGAGAATGAAACTCTTCGAGGCTAGGGACATAGGAAGGAGCTACGGAGTCCATGAGTGAAATGAGGCTATCTTTCGGGATATTAAGATAAGAAGGTCGTTCCGATAAAGGAGTTCTAAACGCTTTAGCCATTTTCCAGACATGAGTCATTGGAGTAGAGCGGGAGAAAGAAGAACAGAACTTTATCCAAGCGGCTCTTTTTGAGCGTTTAAGAACGAACCTAGCCTTAGCATTAGCTCTTTTATGTACAAGGAAGTTGGGAAAAGAAGGACAAGAGCGAAAAGATCTAAAAGTGGAAGTACAGAGATCGAACGCAGACTTGCAATCATTATTCCACCACAGGGATGAAGCATATATAGATCTATTTTTTAATGAAGAATGGTACGGAGGAGCAGATAAGGAAAGAGCAAAGGAAATAGATTGAGTGAATGACTGATATTGGGATATAGGATTCCTGTCAACATTGATAAAAGGAAGAAATGAATCGACAACACGGAGAAACATCGACCAATCGGTTTTAGGAAGGTATCATTGAGGAGTATGAAGGAGTTCAGGCTGCACAGGAGGAGAAAAGTTGTTAAGGGATATGATAATGGGAACATGGTCGCTTCCAAACGTGCCATTTAAGGTTTTCCACGAACAGTTAAAACCGAGGTTAGGAGATGTAAAGGTTAAGTCAATTGAACTAAACGTAGTTGGATTCATATAAAAGGTAGGAGAATTATCATTTAGCAAAAAAAGATTATTACGGAGAAAAATGTCTTCAAGAATAACACCGTTACTATTATAATTGGAGCAACCCCAAAAAGGAGAACAAGCGTTCCAGTCTCCTCCTATAATAAAAGGGGAAGGAAGCGAATCAAAAAAAAAAACAGAAAAAGGAAAGTTCCGAAGATCAAAATTAGGAGGAATGTAGACAGAGATAAAGTTAAGAGGACAAGCAGAGTTGTTAGGGATGGAAATATGAACTAAATTAGGAAGTAGGGAGGAGGATGTACTGAATAAGCGAATATTGTGAGAATAGAAAAGAATGTCATTTCTAATCAAAACAGTAGCTCCTCCATAGCCATCATTTCGACAGGAACTGACTAAGGTGAAACCTTTAAAGTTAATGTCAGAAGAATCCTTTAACCATATCTCAGAGAGCAAAGCCACGCCGATTTTGTGAAAGTCCAGCAAGCCCTCCAAAGCATCCTTGTTGACTCTAAGACTGCGACAATTCCATTGCAGAATATTAAGTTTGTAAGCCATTATGAATATAGATCAGGAGTAAATTAGGATAGGCGAAGACATGATAATGAGAGTGAGGGTAGGTAAAAAAATATAATGGGTTAATATAAAAATAATATGCCAGGGAAATAGGGGAACAGGATAAAAAAAAAAACAAAAAAAAAAAAAAGAAGTAAGAGAATGGAACACATGGAAAGGAAAAATGTACAATTTATAAAGGATGAAAAAGTGTAAAAGAGAAGAAAAAGAGAGAATAAAAAAACAAAAACAAATAAACAAATATAGTTCAGAATATAACAAAATTTTAAATGTTGTATATGTTAATATATAACAAGGTATGAGGCATAAAGCTCTGGAGCAAAAATTGAAGAGATTTTTCAAGTTCGGATGAAGCTGCAATGTTATGTCTAGCTAAGAGCTGTATAAATGCAGAGGAGAAAGACTCAACTGGGGAGGAAATTTGCGAGGGCGTCTCATTAAAAGAATCATCAGAAGTAACAAGATCAGCAGAGTTATTCAAATTAATGGCATTAGATTTCAAAGCCCAACCATTAGATGGAGAAGGTATGCGATTGGACGGTAGAGACGGAAATTGAGGAGAAGTTTTAGTTTGCGGTTTTTTATTAGATTGACGGTGAAAGTACTGGCCTTTTATTGGCCTTGGTGCTCTCAGCTGAGGAAACATTTTTTCAGATGAAGGATTTGTTAATGAAGAGACTGGATCCCTGGGTTGAGCTGCGGCTCTGTCAGCGTAAGAAAAGGCTGATAATGCGAAAGATTTACTTTTCATATCGCAAGCTTCTTGGAACAGAATGTTCTCATAGGCCATAATACGTTTTATCTCCTTTTGACGAAGCCATTCAGCGCAGCGTCGATCCGAAGAACGATGATCCCCTCTGCAATTTCGGCATACGGGAGCAGAATTAATCGAAGGGCATTCTGAGAATGAATGTTTGTCGCTGCAATGAACGCAGAAAGTTGAGGTACTACGACAAAGATTAGAAATATGACCAAAACGATGGCACTTATTACATTGAATAGGAGATCTAATACTGGGCGATACCTGAAAAATTAATCTAAAAATAGAGATATGGGAAGGAAGAACGGAGGAAACAAATTTAATCTCTACCGATCGAGTGGGCAGACGAACACCATCCACGTTTTTAGAAATTCTCCTAACTGAAGCAACAGGAATGGACGAGGAGATACCTTCCATGATATCTTCCTCCGAAAAGGAAGCATGCACATCAGAAATTATTCCGAATCGGAAGAAAACATGATTGGGTACGAATGCTTTAAGACTATTTTTCCTCATAAAATCATGTTGATCTAAGAATTTATTAGCCGTAACCGCAGAGGGGAATAAAATCGATAAGCGGTTTCCACCTTGTTTTTTGACGTTTAAACATTCCGTAGTTGATTTAAACAGCAACTTAGCTATGGCCAAGGGATGTGCATTTGCAATATTTTTTTCGAGATGCTCTAAATATATTAAAAAAGGGCCAGGATGGTTTAACGGAAAGGTAAGTTCTTTATTAATATTATTACTGACCATATCGTTGACATAAGTATTATTATTATTATTATTATTACTGTTATTATTATTATTATTATTATTATTGTTGTTGTTGTTGTTATTATTATTATTATTATTATTATTACTGTTATTATTATTATTATTATTATTATTGTTGTTGTTGTTGTTATTATTATTATTATTATTATTACTATTACCACTATTACTACTATTGTTAGTGTTCTTATGTGAATTGCTAATATTAAAGTTTTTGATTGCTTCAAAGGCATTAGAATTATTACTATTTTTACTATTATTATTGTTTGCATTATTGTTATTATTGCTATTAATTTTGTTGGGAAGTTTGGATACATCGGACTGAAATCCTTATTGGGGAATGACGTAACTGGCGAGAGAGGATCAGAAGGTTTGCGTTTCATGGAAACGTCAACTTCCATCAGGGGAAGAGATAACCCCGTCTTTAACGGTTTAGTATCTTTAGAGGAGACCGCCTGGCGGCCCCCACTAGACGAGCTCATCGAATACGCAGATAAATAGGTAAATTAGAATAAAATAAATAAATAATTAAATAAAAAAAAAAAATAAACAACTGAAATAAAATAACCTTATCAGCTGTCGAACACGATAAGAGATTAAAGACGAGAACAAAAGACCGATCGGTACACACGAACAATCGGAATAGCTTTATTTATCATTGCGTTTATAATTTTATTATTTCATTTTTATTTTAATTTTTTGCCTGTTCGTTTCGCTAAGAAAACTTGATGCATTGTTACGAAAGAGCCTAATGTGATACAACCGTTATATTTATTATAACATAACTCGAATGTCAAAACGGGTCTCATTGCAAAGAAGAAAAAAAAAGGCAAGAGAAGGGACACGATTTTTATGACTTTATTCCGGAAAACTATCCAATAAGCTCGAATAATCACTTTTCCATCTCCTTCTGTTGTTCCCTTGTTTTTTTTTTTTTTTTTTTTTTTTTTTATGGCCTGGCGGCTAAGTAGCTTACCATTTGGCCATTTGGCCACCTTGTTCCCTTGTTATCCGCATTCATTTCCTCTGTCTCTAATCGTTTCTTGATATAACTTGTCGCTCCATATGTCCTTCTATTCTTTTAATCTTTTGTGCTGGGTAAATGTCCTGTGCTGGCGTGCCCATTTAAAATAAAAAAAAAAAAAATTTCTTAACATGGTATTTCGTAAGATATTTACGAAAAAATTAAATTACAGGAAATGGCTTTTTAATAACTAATTTCGAATATCGAAAATTGAATATAATTTTTCTCTCTCGCTATTTTGGCTAAAGTTCTGTTTGTAGCGATTAGCGGTAAACCAAAGTTGAGTATCGTCTGGCGGTCTAACCGTAGACGACCCTGTTTCTTTTCATTTGTGTAAACAATTTTGCCCGTGACAATACTTAAAACCAGACTAATTCGATTTTACTTGAATTAATTTAATGCACTTTCAGAGGATGTATTTTTTTAACGGTGCGTTCCCCTCCGCTGATGGGATTGAAATTGCTAACAGCTAGTAAGATCCCTTTGTTCTCTTTCCTTTTTTGGCTCGGCGGCAAATCGCTTCATCAATTATTAGTTAATTCTTTAAAGTCGTTCGAACACAGACATACATACATATATATATATATATATATATATATATATATATATCTCTCGGAAAATTAATTTTCTTTGCAACAGTTGTTTACATCAGAAATCAACATTAAAGGAACTTGTAAAAACAACCTTTAATTCGGAAAATTTTTGTATTTATGGTATTTTACAAACAGCAGTTTGTAAAATACCATGAATACACAGGACTGTGCTCCTGAAACATTTCGGTTATTTAGTTTTGTATTTATAAATGAAACATTTTCCGAATTAAAGGTTGTTTTTACAAGTTCCTTTAATATTGAATGTTTCGGAAAAAGAAAGAAAAATGTTTGTTATAACAATACTTCAGAATTATTACAGAATTATTAATTGTAAGAAACTTTTTTTTTTTTGTTTTTCTTTTTAGATTTAACTGAGTTTAAGGCGCGCGAGATATATTTTATCCAGAAACGAGACACACTTATATGCTACGAATAGAAGTATGTTGGTTTTCGATAGGGCGGCCAACATTTTGTTCTATAAAAAAAACACGACCATAAGATAAATATTACCGTTTATAATATATTAATCGATTAATTTAACCTCAATCACCGAACGGTCAATAACGGTAATAACGTTTGCAACATCTTCGCTACTGTTTTTCTTTGAATTTATCTCGCTGTTTGTTCTTTGACGGTGTCTCATAGTTCGCAGTGAATGACACTTATACGGTCGTAGAAGATGATGGGCAGAATAACCTCGCCGCCATTAGTGTAAGTTTTAGTGATTGTTGAGGGAAGTTATGTTTTAACCAGAGATACTAGATCAACTTTGGCGAAATCCACAAGCACGGTGCAAGTATCCGGGCTATAATGACGACATCGATAATATTACACATATCGGTAATAATAGTTGTAATATCTTTAACGAGGCAAAATTAATACGACGAATAATTTTGCATTAAGATAATCTTGCAATCATTTTTCTAATATCTATTCTACCGATAATAAAAACTTTGTAAAGCTAGCACTCGAAATTAATGTCTGAAAAAACGCTAAAGTTTTGAAAAGAAATAATTCAAGCGAGAGGATATTACTGATATTAGGAAAGTAACCGGGAATAGGTTGGTAACTTTCACCGCCATCTTCTGGCGACGGTGTTTAATCGCTTGCCGCTACCTCGAAGGTGTAACAGTTGTAAAGCTTATATTAATTTGATAGCGAAGTCAACACCGTGGCGATACGTAGTTTTTATCGTCTACGTTTATACGCCCATCGAGGCGCCACTGCTCAAATATTCGTCGTAGCTAAGGTATTAAAAAACAGCGATACTACTCGCAACTATTGAGTAAAAAAATGCCACGTATCATGATGAGAAATTACGTTATTATACCACCGAGAATTATCAATCTGTTTAGGCAAATACGAAACCACTACTTTATGTCCTAAATCAACTTTGTCATCGTACTAACAGTCATTAACATCTCTCTTTGTTGTCACTTTCTACTGACATTTGTGTGATGAATCTAACCAGCAATAGAATAAAAAACAACAAAACGACCCAGCACTTTCAAGTAAACTATAATGAGGTTCGATGGTAAAATGCTTAAATGAAAGTCATTAACGAAACACATCGCGTTAAAAAAAAAAAAAACGTTCAAGCAAAAATATGTTTTAGCGGTTTCTTTAAAAATCATCATATATATATATATATATATATATATATATATATATATATATATATATATATATATTTATCACAGTCACCGTGTAGTATATTCGTTTTAGTCAGGCGAGACCGGATC
The DNA here is from genome assembly GCA_039619475.1 of Icerya purchasi. NCBI lineage: Eukaryota > Metazoa > Arthropoda > Insecta > Hemiptera > Monophlebidae > Icerya > Icerya purchasi. The sequence goes on along the minus strand of CM077116.1, from coordinate 260,531,334 downwards.
CATCTTTTATTTATATTTTTCTAGTGATCAGTCCTTACCATCGCATGTATCTTTAAGAGGACGTTAGATTTGTTTGCAAAGTCTTTGTTCATCTTGTCGCCGTTAGATAGTTTTTTTTTTTTTTTTTTTTTGTTTCGTCGATGGTTTTATAAATGAATAAATTCGGAATTAATGAAAGTAAACTAAGTAGAAATAATATTAGGCGATGATTTAATTATTTTTAGACGGAAGCTACTTTGAAAAACGAAAAAACAAAAAAGACCCTGGAAGAATTTCTCTACGAAATTTAATTTGTACGAGTGACGGCGAGTGATAAAATTATTATTAACTAATTGAAAGCGGTAAAGATAGGTACATTACCGGATGTCACTTTTGTCGGAATGTAGTAGCTAAAAATTCCTTGACCCCGAAGGCAAATGCTGTACATTTTCGAAAATGTTGTGCGGTTTTTCAATCCATCATAGAGACAACAGTCTCAGTTCAATCTCAAATGCTTTTCTCAAGCAGCGTGTAAAAAATACAGGTCTAATGCGGTTGACTGGTTGTGAAGTTTACCATCGGAGGAACTGAAAATTAAGATTAGTTTGAGGGACCCTAAAAAAAACCATTGTAAAACCATCTGTCTCTAGTAATGTGTTCTTCGGGTATGCGAATAAATGATAACGAGCAAGCCCGAGGAAGAAGCGCATGATTTTTGTAATGGGAAAAAATTTCAAAATGCGCGATTGCTATTAGAAAAAAGCATCATTCAATACCCGATACAGTCCCGCCAAAGATAAATAGAAGAAAACGAATTCGTAAAATTTCCCCCCGTAAATGCCATCTTCTATGATTCGACAACATGAATGTGAATTTTTAAAATGTTTAGTTAGATTCTAAATGTTATAGATAAAGATTTTGTACCTAACACGAAAACCGTCTCCCCTGCGCGCTTGGCCTACAAATCGAAGCTGAATTTAATTAACCGACAGAATTTACGCACTGCAATTATAAATATTCGCGTTTCTTAAGTAATAAACAATTGAAACTTTGTTCGCAATAAAATTCATCGCGCGCTTTAAAACGTCAGTAAATGTTCAGGTATTATTATAGTGCAGTTCTCGTACCGGTTTACCGCTCAGAATTATTTTAATGTAACCTTCTTAATTTCCAGTACGAACTTTTAACGACTGATGATACTTTTGAAAGTTAAAACATTCAGCATATATTTCGCGCGAACAATAATGTAAAATCACATTTTATCTAATTGTTGGTGGTAAACTTTTTACGGTGCCAAGTGGCGGAAACCAAACGATTTATCCTACAAAGTATTATAGAGTAGAGATTAAAACTATCATCCGAGTATTCTATTTTTTCCCGCTGAGATAGTTTCCGTTGAAAAGGTATTTGAGAGTTCGTGAAAGATGTTCTACAACCCAACAGAAAGTTTATATTATTCTGGAATATGTCTCAACAGAGAAACTTACATATGCCGTTACCATCTACTGATTTATGAAATGAAAAAAAAATGTGTTTTAATATTCCGGAACCGGGCACGAAGTTTTACTGGACTCCTTCTTATGGAAAATATAGTAGTGGGTAATAGAGTTCTATTTTCAGAAAGATGCGAGTCGATCAAGTATACTTAATGACCGAAAAAAAACGAAAAAAAACAAAAAAAAAAACTGTTGCTTGAGTAGTCCTCCGTACGTTTTTTTTTGTTTTTTGTTTCTTTTTTAAAATTAAGTATCTTTTGTTTCATTTTTTATTTTTATAAATTTTAGTTATCTTCATTTAACAGGATTAGCCAGCTACTGTGTAGCGTAATACTGATTAGGCAATATCGTCCCGCTAAGACTCGGTTCGAATCCCAGTGCTGCATGTTAAAAATATAGATAAAAATTCCCCTTGCGCCGGACTAACGTCCTCAGTTGACGAACCAAAAAGATAATTAACAAAAAAAAAAAATAATACGATTAGCGGATTAGTTGGAACCAAATTAAAATCTGAGCCGTAAAAAAACTTAATCTTTTCATCGAAAATAACGCAGAATTTGCGGAATTGTATAGAGCATTTTAGAGCGAGGTAATTTTATAATTTGCCAATTTAGAAGTTCGATCGAAATTACCAAAGAATCTGAACGGGTTCTATTTCGCGCTTTGGCCATTTCCTAACAGTCCAATCTGTCTTTAGTGAACTTTTTCGATGATTGTTTTCGGAGAGACCTTGTGCGCAAAAACAAGTTGAAAACAATGGTAAAAAATAAGCACCGACTCCGGCAAGACAGATGCAATGGGTACAGGCTAAGCCCGCATGCTGTTACTACTTTAATCGGAAAAAATTAACGCGCGTTAATCAATACACCGAGCCGAGCCTGAGAAAACGGAACTCTGCGGAGCTGAGCGCTCAATTAATAGAGGTGGTTACTGAAGGAATGATCTTAGTGTTTCCATCAGTCGTATCGTTTAACAATGGACAATGTGGAGAAGAAGCTAATAAAAAGGAGAGAACGGGAAGAAGATAATCGAATAATAAGGAAGACAACAACGGACGGAGTATCGAAAAGAAAGGAAACTGGAGTAACTATGGCTCTAGGTTGAACAGATCGAAGGAGCAATTAATAGGATTATTTGATCGAAGTGTCAAATGGAAATTCTTACATAGCGGAGGGAGGTTTGCAGATGGGATTTTTCTAAAGAAAAAGAAAGAACAAGCAGTAACTTGAGCTAAACAATCAGCCGCTTCATTACCGAAGATTCCAGAACGGACGGGAGCCCATATCGAATATCAGTATGAATCGCATAGAGAGAGAAAACAATTTATTGATTTTTAATGGATCCCCATCATTCCGGAATTGACAACAATGACGCCGAGCTACTGTTTAGCTCGCTCTGCATTCATTTCTCAACTATTTCTCTTCTTCAGACATCTTTTCCTTATCCGCATCCAATCACGCCAGACTTTGACGAGACATTTATCCCTTCCTATTTTCTAGTCGTCATTCGCATTACCCCTTCATTCAGCCGCTTCCTCGTTGTCTGCCTCGGTTCCATTCTATTCCGTTCTGTCGTCACTCCTCTATTATTTCCCTAATCCGTCTCCCCGAATCAGTCATCTCTACTCCTCTTTTCTCGCTTTCGATTTGTTCTGTCATCGTCTCCGTATTGTTGTCTTCATGATTAAGATCCCCTTCGTATAAGTAATGCTGATAATATTTTATTTTTTCTTTATTTCTTCGAGGGGGGCTTGTCAAATCACATTTTCTTGAAATGTTCTGCTCTTCTTAATGAACGCACCTTTTTATACGGCTAGCTCTTGGCATTAGGTGTCTTCCTGCTCCCTATAACGCTCCATTTATCGTTCATCTTCTGTGTGGTGCCTTGACTGCTGTCTTTGCGTCCATTTCTGATCGCCCAGCTATTTAGTTTTATAGTTTAGCTTTTCATGTGGTTGAGTCAATGCTGTTGACGCGCCTATAAAGAGAGAGAGAGAGAGAGAAACCTGTATGGAGAATAATAAGGTCGTGTCAATAACCAGGAAGGGGGGCACTCGCGGAGTCAGAAACAATAGAAAAGTGGTAAGAAAAACGATTATAGAGCAAATGAAAATATAGTGGAAGAACGGCAAAAAGATTCGGAAAGATTAAAATTCGGAATAATAAAAGAATCACCGGCAGCAGTAGGCCGCTCGAACCATCAGTGAAAATGGTTACGTGAGAATAATAATAGAAGGAACTGGTAGCTTTTTCAGTTAACAATGTTGTCATCAAACGTCATCGTAGCGTTTTTTAATTAAATTAATAACCAGACGCGCAACATATCATAAAACATGTTTTGTCGTAGCAAACTGCATACTGACTGCGGTAAATGAAGTGTTTAATCGTAAAATTCTAGTAGGTAATTGTGGCCTTACCGTACGGTCGCCCAATCGTTTAACTTTATTATCGTTCGTTTGAATTATACCGTCACGATTTACTTCTAGTAGAAATGAAAAAAAAAAAAAAAAACATTTCGAAAAGCCTTTTTCACAGCGCACTTAATTTATTTCTTTTTCAAAAAGGCGTATATACAAATTTCCATCGAATCAATTTTTAGGCTAGGAATATTTCAGCACTCAAAATATGGTTTACTTTAAGAAAGAACGTAATATAAAATAAACCGATCGCATCGAATAATATTTAAAACTTAAATGATAACTTCACAATTATAAGAAACGAACATGTACTTAAATACGCGCTGGTCCGGTAATAAATTCGGATTTCCGCTAACCGTTTCGATTCCGCTTTATTCATAGTTTTATTTACATCTCCGTTTGACATGTTGATTTCGAGGCGTGTTTAAAGTATTAATACCAAGCGATTTTTTGTAAGTACTTCACGCTCATCCTGACCCGCTCAGTTCCAATTTTTCCTTTAATTTGCGAGTTCTTTGAATTTACTCGTTCGAATAATATTCAGATTTGATCCTTTTGTCGAATTCTGCACGAGACGTTGAATTTATTTATACATATATTCCGAAGAACTCGACTTGTGTTTGCATCCGTATAAATTAGTGGATGTTGAAAATGAAGATTTTAAAATAATTGTTGAAAAAGCCCCCCCCCCCTTTTTTAAGTTTGTAATTTTTCTATTCTGTGTTTTCCGAAGATAATTCAAGTAGAACACGTCGTTTATCTTATTTACATTTTTATCGTTTATTTGCACTTTTTTTAGGTCTAGAAGTATTTCGTTTTCCGAATGAGTCGGATAGAAATATCGATTAAATTTGAAATATGTGTCCACCATTTTCTATTGGTGCCTTTACGTAACCTTAATAGTATTCCAATAATACGCCAATTAAATAAAATCGGGATCATTTTCCACGCTAACCCAATTTTATATCGAAACGCTGTCGCCTGTCATTTTATAATACATTACACAAAATAATAGCAGAAAATTTTCATCGAGAAGTATTTTAAACAATCAGAAGCCGTACTATAGTTGTTCGGGTCCAGAAAAAAATTTAATTAATATTCGTTGCACTTTTCCAGCCCTTAAAATAAAAAAAAATCCCTGAAATCCTGTTTGTTCTCCAACTCTCTAGGACGTGTCTTAATATTTTTTCCCAGCTACATTGCGCAAATATTTTCGAAACAGACGTGCGATAATAGTACCCGCTTTTGTGTCGGTTACAACTTTTTGGGGCAGACTTGTCGTATGAAAATATTTCTAATCTCTCGCGATATTACCGGTTTTTAAAATTTCAATTAAAACGGTTCTTTAGACAACCAGGGGTAATTGCCGTTTGTTTTTATTGCATTTATTTATTATCCCACCGGGACCGGTTTTGTTGAATTTTAATTTTTTTATTTTTCTTTCCATGTCGAAGAAAATTTCTACCCGAATTTTTGTTTTTTTTTTTTTCTTTTTCAAACTAGACCTTATTGCAGCTTTTTTGATTTGCACGAAATTTAGTTATTGTTTTATTTTTATTTTTTTGATTTTTAAAGTGAATGAATTGTTCAATATATTCCTAAATTTGTTTCCTTTCGAGTTGGTATCTTTAATATTTCTGTTTTTTTCGGTCGAGTCTTTATTTACTTTTTTATTTCTTCTCTTCGCTCTTTCTATCTTGTATCGTATTTATTATCAGCGTTAGCATTAAACTGAATTCTCTATTTTGTGTCCTTTATCACTGTTCTTGTTTTTATATTTTACAGTTTTGTTGCTTTCTTTATAACCTTCAGAGTCATATGAGATGAATACGCTACTGCCACTGTCGTTGAATTTATTAGATTGTAATACATTTCGATATTATCTCGCAGTTGTCAAAGAGGTTTCTGCTTATCAATATTTCGCATAATGTTACATTTAGAACTGGTGACTTTCTCCGGTATTATTACTTTTATTTCATACTAATATTCGTACGGCGAGTAAAGTTCAAACTATCTCGGGGGGCCATCATGGAGCTTCTTAAAACTCCAACAACATTGTTTCTTCTTCCTCCTTTGTTGACTCATTATCATCGTTTCTCTCCAATAATCTTTGTTCTCAATAGTTACAGAAGCATAAAAGTTAAAAGCTCGGAGAGCCAAGCATTGCTTCTTATTTTCGATGTTGCTCCTTTTCGTCACTTTCTCATTCTATACTCTTTCGTATTCACCCCCTTTTCTTTTCCCGCAAATATTTCCAGGCATTGAAGACAGCTGCCCGAATCTGACGAAATATGCACTTTTTATGTGCTTGTTGGTTTTTTCCTCATTTTGTGAATATGCCGTTGCTGAGGTAATCAAAATGACCTTCGGGCACGGTTTTTTTCACTTTACTCCCCTTGCTCACCTATGTACTCATGTCAAGATGCTACAAAACATCATTAGACTGGGATACGTAGGAACTACTCTCTGCTGCACAGTCTCTTGTGCTTATGGAACATTTATTAGGTTTGCTGACGTGCACACCTAGTTAAACTCATAATTTGTAGACTTGATCTACATTCTGCGTTCGTAATGGGCATTAGGCTGTCTACTTCGTTGCCTTTTGTTTTCAGCACCAAAGCCTCCTTTTATGCCAGCGGCATATGTGTCAGTGGGAGGACAATTCGTACTTTGCTCTCTGCATGCCTCCCTTTTCTGAAATTTAGCTCAGTTTATCTTTCTCCTTGCTCCACTTTATATTTTATCTGGCTGGCTCCGTTTTGCCTTCTTTTCCGTTCTATTTCCGTTGTCCTACCTCTCCCTTTTCTTCTACCTCCAAGCTCTACTTATGCGCTGTTGTCCTTGCATCTTGTAATGGCCTCCTACATCTGTCGAGGCCTCTCTCACTTTCTCCCTCCTGTCCCTGTCCCCACTTTCCTTTGTCCCAACCCTTCCAAGGCTTTAAGCCTTGGTGGCCGCCTTGAATATATTACAATGGAACTGTCGTAGCCTTAGAGCTAATAAACATTCATTAGAGGGTCCGTTGGATCTCCATGAAATCAGTGTCGCTCTTATCTCTGAAACGTGGCTCCGTGCTGGAATGAATCTACAATTTAGAGGTTTCACTCTGGTCAGGAATAATCGTGAGGATGGTTACGGTGGAGCCGCTATCCTCATAAGAAATGATATTCCCTTTCTTTCTCATAATGTTCCTCTAACAACAATCAGCCAAATATTGTACATATTTCTATTCCTACTAACCCTGGCCGCTCCCTAAATTTTATTTACGTCTATGTTCCTCCTGATTATGATCTTCGTCACTTTCCCCTCTCTCAGTTTTTCAATTCTCTTCCTCATCCCTTTTATCATTGATGGCGACTGGAACGCTCGCTCCTCCTCTTGGGGTTGCTCATCCTATAACTCTAATGGTACTGTCCTTGAAAATTCTATTCTTTCCGATAACTTGGTTCTCCTTAACGATTCCTCGCCTACATATATATTAGGAGTCCGTCCATCTTCAGTTCCCTTGACCTAACTTTTTCCTCTCCCAATGCTGGCCTCAACTATAACTGGAGGACTCTTGCGGGTACCTTTGGTAGTGATCATGTTCCCATTCTGATAACTCCTCTCAATTTTCCTTCTCCGGCTCCATTTAGGCCCTTTCATTTTCCCAAATGGAATCTTTCTAAAACGGACTGGGCTCTATTTCGTTCTATTATGGATCATTTGCTTCCTAATTTGTGTCCTTCCTCTGATCCCATATCATCCCATAATTTTTTTCTTCATTCCGCTACATCTGCTCTTTCTTTATCTTCTCCATCTCGCCCCCCCGATGCGCTCCCACTCTGGTGGAATGACGAATGCGAGGCAGCTTTTAGGCCCAGTCGAGCTACTTTTAGAAACTTTCGCTCCAATCCTACTACTGAGAATTTTCTTGCTCAAAAGCGAGCTAATGCTAGAGCTAGGTACATGCTGAAAGCCTCAAAGAGGTCCTCCTGGCAGAACCTCTGTTCTTCCTTCTCCAGAACTATCCCACTTTCTCATATTTGGAAAATGGCTAAGGCGTTCAAATCCCCGTCTTCAGAACACCCGTCTAACTTTAATCTCACTCGTGATAGCCTATTATCTTTTGTCGACTCCACTGCTCCCGCGTACGTTCCTAACTTTGAGGAATTTTACTCCTTTCCTTCCGTTCAGAGTTCTTCCCCGCACCCTTTAACATCTGCATTCAATATCAATGAACTAAAGTCTGTTCTCCTAAACTCTACCAGTCCTACACCGGTTATAGATGGTATTCCATACATAGTCCTTAAAAATCTGTCTGAGCAGTCACTTGCGTTTCTCCTTGAACTCTTCAATTCCTTTTTATCCAGAGGCATTACTCCGTCTTCCTGGAACTCCTTTATCGTTATTCCCATCTCGAAAAAAAATGCTTCCTTACGTCCTATCTCTTTGGCATCATGTTTTAGGAAACTCTTCGAAGGCATGCTGAATAAACGTCTTGTTTGGTGGCTCGAACATAACAACTTACTTCCTTCCAACATGTTTGGCTTTCGACCAGGCATTGGTCCTGCCGATTGTATTAGCTCCTTTGTTTCCCACGTTTATAAATCCTTCATACATAAGCATTTCACGCTGGCTTCTTTTATCGACTTATCCTCAGCCTTTGATAACGTTCATCTACCTAGTCTAAAAGACGCAATGACCGCAATTAATTTCACAGTCAAACTAATTTCGCTGACTATTAATCTTATGATAAATCGCATTATCCACATTTCCTCTCCGTGGCTTCGAGCTACAAGAAGTGTTTTCCGCGGTCTTCCGCAAGGTCCCCCCCCCCATCATCACCACCCTATTCAATATATATACCATTGCTGTAGCATCTCTTCCTTTAAACTCCCTCCCTTTATTCTTTGCGGATGATATTCTTCTTTTTTCCTCTTTCTATGACTTGGTAATCGCCAACGAAACTCTTAATTCGTCTTTGTTTGCACTAGAACAGTCCCTATCTTCTATTCACCTTTCTGTTTCTCCTTCTAAATCCTCTTCTATGGTTTTTACTCTCCGCCCCTACAATTCCACATTAGTCAACCTATCCCTGAATCAAGTTTCTCTTCCCCGTGTTATTTGCTTCCGCTATCTCGGTATTTACCTTAATAGTCGTCTGACCTTCTCTGAGCATATTGACCAACTTTCTTGTTCTGCCGTTAAAAGACTGAACTTGCTAAAATCCTTGTCTCCAACCAAATGGGGAGGTGATCCTCATCTGCTCATTTCCCTGTATATACATCCATTATTCGCTCCAAGTTTGATTACTGCTCTTTTATCTATGGTTGTGCCTCCAGATCCCTTCTTTCCAAATTAGATATAATACAAAACTCCTGTCTCCGTCTTTGCTTCGGTGCTCTCAAATCCTCTCCCATTTCAGCAATGCTCGCGGAATCTAACATACCTCCCCTCTCAGTTCGAAGGTCTTATTTAGGCTATCGATTCCTTTCCAAACATTTACCTTTCACTTCGTCTCAACTCTTATTCCTTCCTACATTTACATTGCCAAGAACTGGCGTTTTGTTTCTAATAAAATCCCTATCTTAGCCCCAATTTCTCAACGTCTTAGCCATTTCTCCTCCCATATTATATCCAGCAATAATCTTCCGTACTTCTCACTCAATTATTTCGACCTCTTACACCCCCCCCCCCCCCCCAAAGTACATTTTCTCCCTAAATTTTCTAATTTTATGCCTCAGACCGTCATTAAACAGGAATTTCGCAGTACGATCAGTTGTCTTTTTCCTTCTCATGCACTTGTTTTTACTGATGGCTCTAGAGGACCCGGTGGGGTCGGATCGTCTTTTATTCTTCCCGACTCCAACTTCTCCGAATCCTTTCGCCTCCCATCTTTCTGTTCTATTTTTACGGCCGAATTGATGGCTATCCTTCGTGCGATCATACATATCTCGTCCAATCGTTCGTCCTCCGACTATCTAATCATTTCTGACTCCATGGGTGCTCGCCAGGCTATCAGTTCACCGCTTCCTCCTCCCTCTTCTGACTTCTTCATTCTTCGTATACGATCTCTCATTTATAATCTTTCTTTCCATCACTCTGTACACATTGACTTACTGTGGGTCCCTGGTCGCAGAGGAATCGAGGGTAATGAAATGGCGGATGCTTTGGCTCAGGTTGCTGTTCGTTCTCGCTTCTATTTAAAAAAAATCCCGGCTGTTAATCTATTACCCCTAATTAAGAAGCTTCACTTCAGATTTTGGTCGGATGTGTACCCTTCTTCTTTTTCCAACAATCGTTCCTTCTACCTTTCAATCCAACCTACACTTCCTTCTCATCCATGGTTCTCGGAGTTTCCCTCTCTTCCACGATTTATAATTTCCTCTATTGTCCGCCTGCGCTTTAATCACACACTGCTGCCCTCTTCACGCTATCGTTTCTCTTTGCTTCCCTCTCCGCACTGTCCGTTGCATCCAGATGAAGCAGTTGTCTGTGATGCTGATCACATTTTCTTCGAGTGCTCTGCTCTTTCTGCTGAGCGTTCTCTTTTCTATCTTCACCTTATAAAGCTGGGGCTTCCCACTCCTTACTGTGCGTCTTACATCTTGTCCCTTCCTTCCCAGTCTGTTGTTCTTGTCCTTGGTTCCTTTATTTCAGCTGCCTCCAATCGAATTAGGTTCTAGTTAGTTGTCTCTTCTTCCCATTGTGTCTGGGCAATGGTCCATAGTTGATGCGCCCAAAAAATAAAAAAAAAAAAAAAAAAAGCCTTTTGTAATATTCTTTTGAAAGTGACTTACGTTATAAATCTGTTATCAATTGAAATATTTTCGATTGAATGAAATCGGCCATTTTATTTCTAAATTAATTATTATAAAAAATTTAAAAAAAACAAAACAGCAATCATTTTCAACCTATGCTGTTGCTTATCACTCGCATTTTTTCACTTTTTTCTCTTTCTGAAAATAGTAGTTCATACCCGTTTGCTAGAAATGATTAATAATTAAAAAGAAGTAAATTAACTGGTGGAAAAATAAATAAAATGTACTTATCTTCAGTAACGTTTTCGGCATTTTGTTGTTCACGTTTTATTTTTCTTTTTGCAGCTGAAGGAAAACCTTACTGAAGATAAGTACATTATATTTATTTAGTTCGCTATTAGAGTTAATTTATTTCTTTTTAATTATTTTTCTCCTTCTGTTCGGCTATTTCCCGTGTATTCTTTTCTACGCGCTAATTCTTGTCGTCTCAGGAGGAAATTATTCGCTGCTCCTTAATCAATTTCTTTAGACTGTTACTGATAATTTTAATTAAACATGTTTAATAAGTTTCTATCTGTTTCGCAATAATTAAAATTATTTGTAACATTCTTAATTAGATTGCGTCTAATAACATCAGGAGTCGTACAAAATTTCTTCGCTTGCTTATCATCGTGAGGCGCGGCGCGTATACTTAAATATAAATTAATTTTGACCTATCAGTTTTCACGATTTGTTCGAAATCTATTTGATATTTGTCATTTCGTTTTTAAAATGTTGTTTTATAGAAAAACATCAACTTCTTCTTAAGGGTGTGTCTTACTCAGTCCCTGAGCGATAACGATCACTGTCATTGCAGCGTTTTCTCCCCGCTTTTCCAATCAACTCATTGAAATTCTTCAGTCCAGTCCAGTCCAGTCCGGTCCAGTCCAATACAGTCCAGTCCAGTCCAGTCCGGTCCAGTCCAATGCAGTCCAGTCCAGTCCAATGCAGTCCAGTCCAGTCCAGTCCAATCCTCAATATTGTTCAACCCTTCCTTTTTTAATCTTCCCGGCCACCCTCTTTTACTTTGAATTTTCCCCCGCATCTTCCTCTAATTATGTGTCCAAGATATTCAATGTTGCGTCGTTTAATTTAATTGTTTTACATAAGGGGGGGTCCTTTCAGTATTGGCTCGTTTCACTTCTTCGTTATTGCCATCTTTGCTGTCCAAGATATTTTCAGCATTCTTTTAAGTGTCCACACACATTTCCATTAGATAAAAATTAAAAACAAAAAACACGAAACAGCAGCCGTTTACACGAGCAAAGTAAATTGAATTAAAAACGAGTTTTTTCAAAACTTTTATAATACTGTTTTTTCCGCGGTATTTAGCGAATTATTCATAAAAATAAACGTTTTCTCTTTTTTTATTTTCTAATTTTACTTTTCATTCTCTTTTTATCTTTTAAGCAAGACGTCCGGATATACTTTTTAAATAAATAAATAACACGATCTTCTTACCGAACGGCTTTATAAAACCTTTTATACAAAGTTGCAGCATTTTCAAAACTTTCTGTGTCCCTAATTTTTCACGCTGTTTAAGCAGATTATTGGCTTTCGAAGGATTTTCCGGTCACTGGCGTAGCCGTATTTCTCTGCTCCGTTGAAGCTGAACTGCTGGCAGACTTGGAATACTTTTCTCTAGCATTACTTTATCGAGAAATCAATAAAGTAGCGCGCAAGGGAAGTACTATATATTGCTATTTTGCGCGGAACTTCAAGTTTTATCACTATTACTCGAGTTCGGCGTGATTTTTATCCGAAATATGGTCTAATCAGTTTTCGTTCGCTTAAACTTCAAACTTCGGTAAATGTTTTTTATATAATTTCGGTAGATCATTTGCACGCGAAATCTCATCTTTACAGAATTTCTTTTTTTGCGAAAAAATCGTGTATTTTTGAAAAGTTTCCCCCCCCCCCATTGGACACGTTCCATTTTTGTGAATTATTTCACGTGAAATTTTAAGCTTTACACACAGACACTGCCGGTTTCAGCTGGATTTCCTGTTCTGGCCCTAAATGGTAGGGTCTTACATCGCTCTAAATTACGAACTTTTAATACATTTTGGTAAAATTTCATGCCATCATGTTTTATGTAAAAAAATGTAATTTGCATAAATTTCTGGTTGTTCGCAGTTTTTGGAAAGTAATCTTCGCTTCCGAACCTAAAATCCAAATCCTCCTTACTGCGCGCATATCTTTATTCGCGTAGAAAGTTTCATAAACATTGTGCTAAATAGCCGGCTTTTAGATTTTTTAAACATCTAAACTTTGAACTTTTGATAAACTTTTTGTACGATTTCGAAGGATTGTAGGAGAGAAATTTTAGCGAAAAATTTTAATTTACAGAGCTAATAGTTCCAAATATGTCACATTTTTGCTTTTTTGTTTTTTTTTAATAGTTTTCAGCGCGCTTCTACATTATTTAATGTTGGTTTTTTTTTTGATTTTTTTTTTTTTAAAGCGTATTCCGCACTTTTTTTTGTTTTCCAAGAAAAAAAAAACGACTTCAAATTTTTAACGGTTATTACTTACGATATAAGTATACGTGTATCTCATTTAGTCGCGAATATCCTCGATTTCGTAGATATAAAAGATTCAGAAGTGAAGCAATAAATGATGTCTGTATATATAAATTTGTTACATCGTTAACATGTATAATTTTAGAAACTCATTAAAGAAAAAAAAAAAAAACGCAGAGCTTAATGATAATTATACATAACAATTTAGTAACAATACAACAATGTAGGTGAATACATCCTGTTTGTTAAAACTGTATAATAAAACAAACTTTAATAACAAACAATATAGAACAATAAATTAGATAAATACTTTAGTTAGAAACGTTTTCGGGCATAACCAGCTAAAACTAACTTAAAGGAAACTTAAAACATACTGAAGTGAATATAGGGAATACATGTGTAGGAATAAACATAGCAGGTATAAAAATCAATAGGTTGAAAATGCTAATAATTAATATAAAATATAAAATAAAACAAGAAGACAAAAAGTTAAATTTTTATATTAAACAGTGGATTATTATTATTAGGTGTTTGGTCGTTTAAAATATTATTTTTATATTTATTTATATAATAATTTTCTGCAACGTTCATATTATTACCTTTGTGATAAGTGGCCAGGATGGTTACAGTATTTTCTATTGAATTAGGTTTATGTTTATTTTTAATTAAATGTTCTGCATAGGTTGATTTTTCTATTTCATTATTATTAAATGCTTTTATATGTTCTTTATATCTGCAATTAATTTTTCGCCCTGTTTGACCTTGATTTTTATACCTGCTATGTTTATTCCTCTTTACATCTACTATATATACACATGTATTCCCCCTATATTCACTTCAGTATGTTTTAAGTTTCCTTTAAGTTAGTTTTAGCTGATGATGGGTTATGCCCGAAAACGTTTCTAAATAGGTATTTATCTAATTTATTGTTCTATATTGTTTGTTATTAAAGTTTGTTTTATTATACAATACAAAAAGTTTATATCAATCCGGCTCCGAAAATAAACTCATCGCGCAAGTCAAATGTCAAGACATGGTTAAACTAATATTCGATATACGCCACTCAATTCATATACTACAGAGTAACTCCCACTCGATTGCCTATGTATTTGAATACGAGTTGGACTTGGAGCCAATACACTGAATTATTTGAACAGACGAATAAACACACTAAAACACTCTAAAGACATTAACACAAAATTGAAACATGAAATTTAAATAATATTCAAAAATCTCTATTCATTATCGCGGTGAATATAGGTTTATTTAAATAATTCATTACATTTTTGTTACGCGCGCAATAAAATGCTCACGAAGTATTTATTATTGGGTGTTTTTGATTAAATGAAGAAAGAAGAAAACGAAACCCGCGTAAAAATATAAATCAACTTTTTCCGTCGCTGTCAATTTATCATGCTACGCTCAAGTTCGAAGCTCTCTTTACATTACGAAACTTTCGTGCATAAATAACGACAGTTTTTTAATCGTTAAAATTCGTAAGTTTTCAAGAACAGGCAAAAAAGTGTATGTATCTATCGGTGATATCGCGAATCTGAATGGTAAAGTCCAATAAATTGCTCCGGAAACCAGATTCTCTCCTTTGATAATTACCGTCGCAGATGTTTTAACTTTTTCATTTTTATCTTTGAAACCGCTTAAATAACAAAAAGACCTTTCGCGTACGGATGTCATTGAAATTGTTGGTGCGGAGACATGCAATGACTTTTAGGATCAGCTGGCGTGTCTTTTATTATTAATAATTTCAATAATTTGAAAGAGCGTCAATAATTTTCCTCTTCTTCCGACTTTTTGGACTAATGTTTTCGTTGACAAACCAAAAATAAAAAACAAAAAAAAAAATGTAAATAAAATGAATACTTGAAATATACACAGATGTCAATTTTGAACATAGTAAAAATCGGTGGTCAAAAAAATACGCCATTAATACAGATGAAAAGAGAATGAAAAAAAAAAGAATCGTCAATTTGCACTGAGATTCTGCTGATTCGCATTGAATTCGGATCGAGAAAAATAGGAGTACTTATGAATAAACTCTCGAAGGCTTCACGGATTAATAATCGCGTTAATTAGATATAATTTAAGACCGCAACCGGTTTATCGTACTTGTTTGGCTTTTATATACTGTTTTGTAGTGTGACCGATATTTCTGTTTGACTTTTGTAAAAAATTGAAGCGTGAATTTTCGATATCAAGAAAATCGCTTGTACGTTTTTGATCAGTTATGTCGTTTTATGGAAAGAGCTAAAAATTAAGTTGTCAGTCGAGGAAAATAAAAAATTCTTGATTGCACGAATTTGTAAGAGGTAAGATAGAATAACCATGCAGAAGCCAAAAGAGCTTGCGCGAAACGCTTATCGTAAAATGTCGCATCCGATGCTAATGAAGTCGTGCAATTTTTTTTTTTTTTTGGTCCCCAATTCGTAATACGGGGGGTAAATATATTTAGAAACTTTATACCAATAGTTTATATAAATAATAGGTCTATCCTGGGCCCGTCCATTTAAGTTTATGGATCCCTGACAGACTGTTTTATAATTTTAATAATAATTAGTATACACAAATTTAACATTAATACAGGTGTACATGTACTTACGGTGATTTATTTCGGCTATCGTAAAAATACTGAACATATTTTAAATAGCTTAGTTACTAATTGATCAGGGCTAATATTGTTAAAATCTGTATTACTAATAGCCGGGATGGATATGCTTAATATTATCAGGAAAGTTACACAGTTATTTGAGTGTGCAATTTTACGTTTATGTAAATATCTTTAAATAGGCCATATTCACAGAAATTGGACATTAAAAATATTTGGCATAAAAGCTTTATTATGTAGTCTATCATCTATGGTTGGAAACAAATTTTTTAGCTATACCGTTATATTCATCCCACTGCGCCTGCAATTTATTATTGTAATACTTATCTACTATATAAGTATTTAAACTGTTTAAGCGATAACGAGGTTTGTTCGTGTATAAAGTAAGATTGATGATACTATACGTTATGGACTCTATGATTTTTAATATTATTTTCTATTAAAAATATGTTAATATGTTTCTGTATTTCATAAGTTAATAGTTTAATACCTGCAATGGCAGTGCTTGTGCATTATAGCTGGTAGATCTATAAGCTTTAATCATTTTTATAGCAATAGTTCTCTGAAAACTTTTTAATATATTTTGAAATCTTTTGACTTTTAAAATGTCTATATATATATATATATATATATATATATATATATATATATATATATTACACTACCATAAAGTATGTTAGGCAATATTACGCTTTTATATAAGGTTAGTCTCTTCTTGTAATTTAATCGGTTATTATTATTATTATATAATTTGTTAAATATAATTAAAAATTCATTTATTTTTTTAGTGATATAGTGAAAATGATTATAAAATTTTAAGTTATTTTCTATTAATACATATACTTAAGTATTTGGTTTGACTAACCGTACTAATATTTAATCCGTATTGGAGCAAATTTAATCTTTTATTCTTTAAGTTTTTGTTAAACAATATGCAAGTTAACTTAGATTCGTTAATATTTAAATTGTATTGTTCTAACTATTTCGCGATTTTTGTATAAACCTGGTAAACTTTATTTTCCAATACATTTTCATTCTTATCGGCTATTACTATTGCAATATCATCTACGAAAGTGAAAATGTTTACATTAGTGGGTAATCTAATGTTATACATTTGAGAGAAAACTATGTTCCACAAGTACGGTCCTAAAACAGACTCTTTCGGTACTCCCATAACGGTTTCTTGTTTTTTTTTTTTTGAATAATTACCGATACAGTGTGGCGATTTTCGAAATATCGATTTACAATGTTCAACATGCCATTATGTAATCCTAGTGTTCCTTAAATAATACAAGTAATCTATTTAAATCTAAACTGTCGAAAGTGTTTATTATATCAAGAGTAAGTAAACATTTGATATTCCATCAAGTCCTGCTGACACACTTTATTTTTAAGTTGTATAATAATTACGTTAACTTCTTTATCAGACCTTAATTAGAGTCGGCATCAAATTCATATTACAATATTTAGGACCAATTTAATGAACATTTAATGCAGTTTTTAATTATTATTTTAATATGAATTTGATGCCGACTCTAATTAAGATATCAGTGTTGTATAAGAATTACGATAATATCACCACCTTTAAGGGTATATCACTCTGGTATATATATTTTCTAATCGGGAGTAATTATTTTTTACTTTTTAGCGCATTTTTATTAAACTTTTATAATAAATCTTCAAGTATCGGTATTTATTTTATTGTAAAAAAACATTTTATTTAACAATTAATCACGCTTCTGAATCTGATATCTTCATAATTTTTTCGCTCTAATAAAAATAACGCAGTGTCGTCATAATTATTGAAGCGGTTAGTTCGTTTATTCTAATTTTTTGGTGACATCAGCAGCGACAATTTTTGAAACTCTATCAATGTTCTCGTCGTTTCAGGGCTTTTGAAATTGAAGAAGAAATCGCGCTTTAATTTCTGGCCTCGGTTTTTGCCTCCTTCATCTCTTTTCTTCAAACTG
This sequence comes from Icerya purchasi, assembly GCA_039619475.1. Classification (NCBI taxonomy): domain Eukaryota; kingdom Metazoa; phylum Arthropoda; class Insecta; order Hemiptera; family Monophlebidae; genus Icerya; species Icerya purchasi. Next base: position 260,513,549 of record CM077116.1, on the reverse strand, counting down.
CGGATCTTTTACAAGATCCTAAATAATCGTACACAGCATCGACAGAACATGGCTTTATTACCCCCGGTTTGGTTGAAATATTATTTAATAAAGATTTCTCTTATTGCAACCGCCACATTGCCATACAATGTGCTCTGTATTTCGGACATGATTCGCCCTCTACTACACACCCATTCTAGCCAAATGAGCGACGGCAGCCCATTCTCAATCCATACATTAATGAAATCTCTCGTCATTTCAACACAAATCAATGGCTAATAATAATTATTAATGAATAATACTGTTTCGGAAGCGTTCGTGATAAAACAGATCGTGTCTTTAATTAAAATTGCTTCCAATTTAATTTTAGATTCTTCAGAATGGATCTTATTCGGGGCATCAGCCGTTTACCGCAAATTCCTACATGCGACGGCACCCACTTGAATGCCACCAAAGTTTTCTGTTCTTTTAGTTTAGCAACTAATTTTCTAATTTAAACTTCCGCATTAGTTTCCGTAGTGCTCCTTGACAATCTGAAAGAATTAAGAACTTTTTTCTTCTTTCCTAATATTATACCCTGTTGCCGTTAAATAAGAGGAGCCCCGACTTATTGTGTTTTTTTCGGTGGGGTTAGGATTTAGATATAGTTCCGTTCATGCGCTGAAACGATAAAAATGATTTCTATTTACTTATTTCCATCTGAAACAGCGCTGGGTAAAAAAAATTTCATTCGGATCCGTATTGAAAAAACCACAGAAAGGAAATACAATTTTGACGCTAACGAGAGAATCGGGCTTGCCGAGTTCCACGTGAAAATTCTAGCCGATCAAAAGTGTCGCTGTCAAGTAGATTTTTTTCACGTCCTTCTATAAACCTAATCGCCGCGATCGCGATTTACTGGCCACCAGCGTCGCAGGTATACGGCTTAGAGTCATTGTAACCTGTTGCAAGAGACTCGAATGACATTGACAAGAACAGTTTTATCCTCCGTTAATGCGCGCTAATTACTTTTGCCGACAACAACACTAATTGACTGTTGGGCTCTCCGGTTGCGGGGAATAGATAAAAAAAAAAAAAACGAAGAAAATATTACGCAGACTTGAGCTAACATGCGTCGACGGTAGTCGCGGTGAATTAGTTGGTGTGTGTTAGTTTCGGTTGTATCAGGTTAAAACGCAAAAGCTCAGATTAAAGTTTCACATTCTGCGTGACAACTTAATCTGCGGTTTAATTATCTAGCAGCGAGCAATGAAAAATGAATAAAACTATCCGCAGCGTTTCCCAGCCGCGACATATGCGACAAGTGCTAAGAGCAGAATGAGCGTAGCGGCTGCAGCGGAAATCAGTCATTTCCGTGTCGCTGCACACGCAACAAATTCTATCAAATGATCGGAATTCTCCATTTTTTTTTAACAATCACCCGAACCAAAAGGCTGCCGAGGATTTTCTTCATTCCAGCACGCTCGAAAATCCGCGTAAATTCTCCGTTTATCCCAAACACCCGCGCGCCTGTTAGCCGTCCATCATTATTTTCCACCTCCGGGACTCGCAATAAAACCGGAATTTGTTGGAAAAAATATATGTATTTTACCCGGATAGCGACAATGAAGAAACTTTCACGACGCAATTATTTTCATTCCGATATACATTCATTTGTCCAAATATTTGTGATAAATCAACTTTTCGCCGCAAAATTTATTTATTCATTTTTATTTTTTCTCAGACACGCTAACCAAGGACTTACACCGAGAAAAAACAAGAGAACGAAAAGATTCGCCGGTTAAATTTTGATTCGGTTAGATATAATGGACGAAGTAATGGATGGCGAGGGAAAGAACAAAATATAAGATACCCCGTATACGGAGTAGAGTTTCAGCAGACAAGAATATAGAGTATAACGTTCGACAAAAAGGAATGGACATTCGAAAAGATGCGATTTGCGTCGCAAACATTGAGGTGGAAAGGACAATTTGAAGAGGGAACAAAGCGAATACGAGAGGAAGGCAAAACGTAAGCGAATTGTAGAAATGATAACAGAAAAGCGAAGGAAACTCAAAGAACCACGGATCAGAAGGAAGATTGAACGGACAGATAGGATTGATCGTTACCAACGGATTGGGCGGCGGTGGGGGGTAAATATTTGATCAAAGTTCGAGGTGAAACTTTTTACATTTCTATTTTAATACGACCGCTATACTTTCACCTTGCTTCCGCTACTTTTGACCAGTTTTCTTTACGGTCGTGTTCATTTTCAACGGATGGGCTCTGTTCACAGTTTTCTCGATACAACTGTTCTTATCGGACTATTGCGACAATTATTCGCTAAGGGTAGGACGCCTTAGTAGTGTTAAATTTTACTTCTTGTGTTTCTTTTTTTTTTCTTCTCTTTTTGGGGCATTTATTCAACCACTTTTTAACTATTTATGGAAGTTGTTAACACCATTTGGCGTTTAGTTGTGGTCGCATGCTACGAGTCGGTTCTGTAACGATCAACTACTATACCCTACTCATCGTGCATAGTATTTCCTATGTACTATGCTGTGCGTAGAAACTAATAATACTGTAATTGCATTTTTTTTTAAATAATTTATTTACGATTCCGCAAGCTTACATAATTACGGAGAATATTAACTGTCAAGTCCCAAGCTTCTAGACGAGTCGACTAATTTCTGCTATATTAATCTCGTGAACAATAAGTAATCCCAGTGAAAATACTGTACAGAGGCAATTATTGTAATCTTCTTCAGATTTTTCATTAATACCGTTCTATTACTTATTTTGTGTTTTCACTTTTTACTTTTTTATTGTTTATTTTATTATTTAATTTGCTTTCCTTTTTTTTGTTCTCGCGAAAGCAAAACTTTATTTTCGTTCAAAAAGTGCCAATAATTAGTCTTCTTCGCAGCTATCATTAGTTAATAATATGTTTTTTCAGCTTCAATTCTGCCGAAATGTTTAGCAATTAATTTTTTAATTGCATCCTTCTGGTCTTTTTCGTCGCTTGCTATGATACTCTATACGATTCTCCGGCCATCAATCCAGACTTTTTACTGGATTCGGAACCCACGTTACATTTATCGTTCAATCGCGGCTGCTGAGCATTATATTCAGTCGCGACGCGGTCGATTTCCTCTTATTCTTCTTTAGTCTTCGTGAGTTGAAATCATTTTGGGCGTGTTTGTTCAGAGTATATGCTGAAAAAGTATTAATTATTATTTAAAAAATAATCTCTCAGACGGATCGATATAACTTTTCTATTCGGAACTGCAGAAAATCGAAAGTACCGGAAGAGAGTATCATCATGGTACCAGTCTTAGGACTGAATTATAAGAAAAAGAAAGAAGATTCTTCATCTGTATTTTAAATCCGACACGATACAAAAAAAAACAACAAACAAACAAATAAGTCAACTCTTAATATTTAATTATCGCTCGATTAATTCTCTTTCTACGTGTTTAAAGAAAAAGTTAGCGAATGATTGAAATTAAGGAAAACTGTCGACGAAAACGCGTGGATAAAGCACCGGTTAAAGAAGGAAATAGAATAAAAACGGACGCGATTTTACAGGGTTTTTTTTTTTTCTTTTTTAATGATTTTATCCGGAAATTTCCGAATGTGTAGAATTCTATTTTCATCGCTTCGGTATAAATGGATATAACACCCGATAGTAAATGCGAGTACAAACGCTAATTTTAATAGTCATATTGATAATGTAAAAAACACGTTAGTTACAATTCGTGTTAAATATTACATCGAATCTACTTTCTTTTTTTTTTTTGTAAAACAATATAAATACGCATAAAGTATGTTAATGAGGTTTTTATGCATTTTAATTTTTTTTTTTTAGGCACGTCAACAAAGGAGTCAGAAATTCTGTCAGAGATTGGTAGTACAAAGTAAGGAGAGATAATATGAAGCACAATAAAAAGCAGAAAGCTCAAGTGAAAGCAAACGAGAATGCAGAGTAGAACGTTCGTTGTATCGGGACGGACACTTAGGATAATATACAATACATGAGATGAAAAGGACAATTTGGGGAAGGTGTTAAGCAAAGACGAAAACGAGAGAAGAAGATAATAAGATACGGTTAAAAGACAAGCGAATAATGGCGGCGATAGCAAAGCGGTAGAGCAACGGAAAGTTGTAGAACCAGCGAGATAAAAGATGGAAGACTAGGTTGAACGGACAGATAGGAAAGAGTGTTGGAAAATGACCGAACGTAGATATCGGGAGAAATCCCGGAATGGAAGTTTTTACACGAGGATGCAGATTAGGGGAGGGAATTTTAGTGAAAATAGAAAGAGTGAGGGGAATACATAGCAAAATGAGCCAGATAATCCACCATGTCGTTAATTAATTACCAGGACTATAAGGAGTTATTTTTCATCCTAGGAGTGTGAAATTATTAATTCTTAATGATTTCTTGTAGTTTAGATATTACAAAAATACATAGAATGTTTTTTTACAAAAAATAAATACCGACTTCAATTTTTATTATGAAATTTAAAAATCCACTAAAAAGTAAAAAATAATTACTCCCGATAAAAAATATATATCAGAGTGTGATATAACTTAAGGTGATGTAATTCTTATACAACACTGATACCTTAATTAAAGTCGACATCAAATTCATGTAACAATATCTAAGAACAATTTAATGAACATTTAATGCAGTTTTTAATTATTAATATGTAATATGAATCCTACTCTAATTAAGTTATCAGTGTTGTATAAGAATTACGATAATATCACCACCTTTAAGGGTATATCACTCTGGTATATATATTTTCTAATCGGGAGTAATTATTTTTTACTTTTTAGTGCATTTTTATTAAACTTTTATAATAAATCTTCAAGTATCGGTATTTATTTTATTGTAAAAAAAACATTTTATTTTACAGTTTTTAGCGTTATGCTTGAATTTTTTTCTTGTTAAAAATGAATTTTTTTTCACATTATTCTCCATACTTTATACTTAAAAAAAATCGATTTCTTTTTTTTGAATTGCATTTCCACGAGGTAAAACATCAAAAGCTACATTTCCATGGTAATTTGGAAAATTTATAGTATTTTAAGTGAATAAATCTAACCCAACGGTGAAACCAATCATGAATGAAAAGCATTCCAGAAAGCTTCAATCTCCCGCATTATTAAGGATAACTCGAAAACTACCGGTCAGATCTTGATCAAATTTAAATGGGTCCACATGGGAAGCACTGACTTTGAAATAAAAGAAGAATCATCAAAATCGGTTCATCTAGAAGAAAGTTCTAGGGTAACACACATAAAAAAAAATTAATAATAAAAAAAAAATAATAAAAAAAATACAGTCGAATTGAATACCTCCTTTTTTGAAGGCGGTTAAAAATTGACATTGAGTATTACAAGAACGATTTGAAAAAAAAAAAGTTAGGAGAATTATTGACTTTCATCGATCTTTATAATGCAGTCACATGAGGGGGATAATAAATATTTACTTCTTTTCTCATTTAATTGAGCACGTTTCGCGCTCAGAAACAATTAGAAGGGAAAAAAGAGAAATAATTAGATAAACTGACGGAATGAAGAAAGACAGAACTGCAATTATTGGATAAAGAAGGAAGTGACAAGATATATAAGATTGTTGGAAAATGAAAAGAAACACACCTGATCAGAATCTAGAGTTGAAATTTTTACATAGAAGAAACAGGTTAGAAACAGAAATCTTAGAAGAACAACAGTGGCGGAAAGATGCAGCAGTCTAAGTCAAGGAATATTTTGTTACCTTCTATTCGGTTGTGGCTGCGGATCAGATCGAAAGAAGAAAACGTATGCGAAGAGAGTAGCAAAGTCGCAGGAACGAGCAATAGAATGAGCAAAATTGGCATAAGGAGCACGCGCGCAGTCGGAGATAATCAAATAATTCGAAATGGAGCGTTGTAATGGATGAATAATATAAACGATGGAACTGAAGATAGTTCAGCGGTAGTAAAGATGGTACAGAAGAAAGATTATGAGATGTTAAAATTGAATTTTTAAATTTCAAAAGCTATTCGAAATAAATTGGCGACAAGTAATAATCTACACAAGTAGCAGCAATCAAAACAAACTCAGATAAATCGTACGATTAGAAAACAGCAAAAACATTAAATCCGGTACTAAAATACGTCCGTTTTGAACGGTTTTTTTTTTTTTTTTTTGCGTTAAATGCGCTAAAATTCATGGTAATTGATGAATTCGAATAAAAATAATTATGTTCTAAAAAATACCTACAAATAAATGGAAATTCGTAATTTAAACTGTCTGCCCCCCAACAAAAAAAAAAAAAAAAAAAAAAAATCGAGTCAGCTGATTTTTTAATTAAAAACGTCGCGCATTTGCATCATCCGCACTTTCAATGAACCAGTGAGATGGACGGGGGGAAAAGACACGGACGAGTTGGAAGAAAAAGGATAACAATTACTGGGGCCGGTCGCTTTATTTGTTGCATTTCAGACGTCCTGGCTCATTTATGCTGAAATTTAGCAGCATCGATGAACGATGACGTCTGAGAGACTACTCGTCGCTCTACTGTTTACTCGATTAATTGGAAAGCAGCGCCTCGTACTGACTGAGAAAACCAACAGCTGACGAGACTTTAACAAAAGCATATTGTTTCGTCAGTTCGTCAGGGCTTTACACATCGCTGTCTGCGAATTGTGTATACACATTTTTATTCGACATCGTTAACGGAACACAAGTCGTCCCTATGGACCAGGCTAAACAATGGTGTAATACTCGTAACGATTATATACGAGTATATAAATGAAAAGATTTGCACCGAGTTCCACAAGCCAATAATTCGGATAATAGGAAACCGAAAAAGAATACAGATTTCAAAGGTAGAAAATTTTTTCTTAGTTTTCTAAGCTATTCTCCTTTAGGCGAAACCAAAAAAAAAAAAAAAAAACAGAACATAAACAAGCGCTCAGCCATTTCTTATGCTCGATCTCATAGATGAATGTTATTATAATACGTTACATTTGCATAAAATTAAATTAAATTTTTTTTTCTATTTCGAATTCTCGTTAATACGTGTCATACCTTAAAAATTATTATTTTATACACGCGCCGTAAAATATTCGGTTTTTTTGTAATTTTTTTCTAAAGGACTTGAAATATAATTTCCGTTTTGTAAATTGTCCATATGTAACCCGCAAAAAAAAAAAAAAAAAAGAAAAAGAGAAAAAACATTTTTCCGAGTTTTTTACGTCACCCGGTGAGCCCTAATAGTTCGAAAGTGAAAATATGTCTAGGAAAGGAATGTTCTCAAATGTGTACACATAGGATGGCTTAAATTTTTAACTACGTTATACGCGCGACGAGAGGACACGCTATTTTTGGTTTTTGAACTTTTCGCGAACTTCACAAATTTCGTTAGCAATCGAAATTTCGTTTAAAAAGATCCAATTTCCATCAAAATATGCAACAGGCTCCGGAACAAAAAATATATTTTTTTCCGAATAACTTTTTTCTTTCCGAATTTCAGATTTTGCAGCGTTCCAAGGCTTCAAATTAAAGTTATACTCGTACACATATTTTTCATTACAGTTCCGGTTAACCATTTAAAACGTGTCTCGAATTTTTTCCACTTCTTTAATGAGCTTTAAGGAAACGTATTTTTTTTTTCGTTTTCTTTCGCCCCCAATCGGGGGAGGCGGTTCAATTAAAATTGTTTATCGAAAATGTGCTTTTATTTTATGAAAAATTTATTATAGCCCTTTCGTTATTGTATATTCTTAAATTTCACCTTTGATGTGAATCTCGTCTGGTGGTAGCAATGAGTTTCGGATACTTTTAGGAATCGGTTTTAAATTTCACGTTATATATACGTTGATCTTTTAATTTATCAATTTCTTTTTCTTTTTTTTTTTTTCCGGCGCTCAATAACCCTATAATCTTACATACATTCTCTTAGGCTGAGTATCCACCGGTGCTATGCGACCGCACGCGACGTCTTTTGTAAGTCGCGGCATATAAAATTGTCGAACTGTCCACCAAAGCAACGTTGCAGCGGCTAGTAACGAGCGACTGATCGGGTCAGTCTCCAGGCGACACTTGTTTTCGATTATCCGTATATGGGCTTCATCAGCTTCATTACTCAACATATTTTACATTACTATTTCGTAAATGAAACGAATGAAGTTCTATAATGGTTGTCGGTCACCTAGCGCTGCTGCATAGACAAGTAAAATAACAGTCGCCGATAGGTCACGCTCATACTTTAAGCAACGCATTTTAATCATAACTCAAATGCAAATCTTAAGCAGTCGAGGTTCTTTTTTTAGTACCGATATATCGGGATAAAATTTAATTTCTAACCATATTTGCACCGTCAGCGTCGAAAAATCGATTTTATGAAGCTGCCAACTTTATAGATTTTAACCGCTTTTGGGGCAAAACTATTTCAGATTTACTTTCCTATTAAGAGTCATTTTAAATGTCGCTACCATAAAATAATGACCCAGTGTCACATGTAGCACGTCCGAGGTAGCCTCTTGTTAAAGCCGAAATGGAAATTTTTATGTTTGTTTTGGGGTTTCAATGGTGTACCATAACACGTATTTTCCTCAAAATGAACTGTCGCACTGCACACTTTTTACAATTTGTGATTGACCAAACATCACTTGCGCGCGACATCATCATGATAGAAGTATGCGTATTCGGCTGGCGTGAAAAAAATCTAAAAGGCGTTTCACTAGCACCAAACTGTGCATCTCTTACATCATCAAAGAAATACAGACACACTATCATTACGAAGAATTTAGAACTCGATTGGATAGGTTAAGTATAGCTGAAGTAGGATAATATACCGCATTTTTTTTTTCTTCTTTTCGGATAAAAGTTAAAAATAAAAGAATCGCTTAAATAGACGTTTTATAATTAATACACTAGGCTTGATAAGATGTTTTTTAGGCGTGAGATTTAACAAAAAAAAAAAGAAAAAAAAGAAACTTCTCAAATAACTTTAAGGCTGCCGATTTCCTTGGCGCTGAAAATTTCAAAAAACAAAGAAAAACGAAAATTATACTTTTAAAAAATTTACTTAGTGAAATTCGAAACATTTTCAATAAGCAATTAATTCAATTTTCTCCGTTGGGACAAAAAAATATTTCTTTACAATGATAGTTTGGGTAAAAGAGTCGAAAAAACGCGAAACAAAATGGCGTCTTCATTATAAACATATAAGAGAGCTTTAAAGAAAAAAATATAACCAACGTTACAGTTTCATATTCACAACTTCGGGCGTCGATCGCACAAAATAAATGATCTTCTCCACGCCAGTAGTCTATATCGATCAAAAGCCCGTTACTTCGGTGCAACCAAAAAAAAAAAAAAAAATTGTTAGGTTCCTTTATGAAACTGTGTTTGCAAAAAGATCAAAAAAAAAAACAAAAAAACTCCGAAACTAACGCTTTCATTATACGGTGTGAGTGTTTAAAGATTTCAAACCATTTTATAAGCGTACACATTTCCGGAAATGTGTCTCTAGTTTGTGTTCAAATTTGCAAGTTCGAAATTGTTCTTAGTTTTTTTTTTTTTTTAAACGATAGTTTAGTGAAAACGTGAAAAAGCCAAAAAAAAATTTAAAAATGTACCTAAAAGGGAATTTTAAAGAAAAAACCATAGCCGGTGATATTTACAACTTTAAATTTGGTCTCTAGAGGATTTACGAAGCCGATAGTTTGGAGTTTTTTTTTTTTTCGCACATGTTCATCGATAGAAAGCTCACTTTTTTAAAAGGCTTTTGTTTCCTTAACGAAATCTACGAAGTTTGAAAAAAATAGCATAACTCTTAACAGATCCCTTAACAGACCTCCGATATTTACATTTCTATATATTTATCGCAAGTAAAAACTTTATTGTTGAATTCTTATCCGCACGTGTTATAAAAAAAAGAAAGTATAAGTTACAAACGCATTTAAAAATAAATATTTTTAGCTGGATGTTTTAGCATCGCCGCTACTTTTGAGTCAAAATTTTCCATTCGTGGGAAAATATTTTTCGCTTTTATAATTTTATCATAAGCAATCATCGAAAAAAGAGTGTTTATAGAAAACAACAATGTTAAATGTTTTCATGTCCACGCTAAAGAAACAGCACGAGCACGAGTGTAAAGTAGTGGCAGACTAAATTTTTTAATCCTATACACTAATTTACGTAGGAAAATAAAATTCAGAAATAATGCAGATATTTCATATTTAATTAATCGCGATATTTTAATATATAGACGCGAGGCATTCAACGAAACAAAAATGAAGCTCAACTTTATTTACAATTAACCTATTAGGACAACCGGAAAACAAACCAGTGCCTTCTTACCCACTTCTAATATATTTTAGCTGCCGTTACACTCGTATATCGATAAATCAAACGATTACTAATCAATTCCGAATGTGTAGTCTTTCGTGTGTACACATTCGTACTGCATATAAACAATTGCCTAGTACGCAACCTATATCGGTATAGCTGAACAATGTACGAATAGGTTGTCAACCAATCGAATAGTTGAGGAGATAATGACAACGATGATGACGTAGATGGTTAGGCAATGGTGAGTTTCATTCAAGTAGAACCTGGTTCGAATGCCGCTGTCACTCATTGACTATATACAAAAATTTCACTCGCGTTGGGTTAATGCAAGAGGTAAACCGCTGAGGAAGTTTAGTGTAAGACATATCAGGAATTCTAGGAATTATGGAAGAAGTCTTAATAAATTCTGAGAAAAATCGATGAATTTTTGAGCTCCTACCTTCAATCATTATGAAGGAGAGTAAACCGCTGTAGAATTATGGAGGTAATACATAAGAAGTACTAGAAAATATTAGAAAACAGTAGGTAATTAACTGATTATGGGTTATGTTCATCGAAAAAATTAAAAAACTTTATTCTTTCATATTATCGCGCCCACACTATCAAAGACAAGGGGTAAACCGTTGAGGAAATTTGGTGTACAACATGTAGGAATTCCCAGTAATTCCATAGCAGTACCGTAGCAATTCCGTAGCAATTCCATAGGAATTCCAGGAAGTAATGTACCAAATTTACATTGGCGGTTTACCCCTTGGGTTAATGTCCTAATGTGACGCGCTCGAAAATGAAAATAGCTATAATCGCACATCTACGCTTATTACGCGATGATACGAAATATTATTAAATAATACATCAATATTGAACACACCAATAGATTTTTTAACGAAACTTGCAGAGTTAAAAAAAAAAGGAAATCCGGAAAAGAACTACAATTGATAATTAACGAGTAGCGTGCATTTTACAATTTACACAATAAAATGCTAAAATCTTTTTACAATAATTTCATAAAAACTAATCCATGTGGCGAAGAAAGATTGAAAAACGCCGAAAAAATTCAGCTGAAAATAAACAGAAAAAGAACGTTACATTATCTTACATACGAGTATATTATCTACGCAACATATTATCTCCACTTCGTCGGCATTAATAAATTACTTACTGCGACCGAAAATTATCTTCCGTTATCGATAAAATTTATACACGGTGTAGGTTTTGGTTTAATTTCCTTACAAATTTGTGTCTCTTTCTTCTAAAATCGAAGATAAAATTATTACGTACGATTTGAATCGATTTAAACAAATGTTCTTACGGAGACGGTGGAACAATTTCGGTAATGCTTTTCGGCAACATATGTTTGTGACAATTTTTTGGAACGACCCTTAGTCATAAGACATATCCGTGCCAAAATTTTAAGTAGAATATATCATGGTTATTGTAACGAAATACTATGTTTAATGCCGGACCGATGGGAGATGAAGATTACATAAACATTTTAAAAATTTCGCATAAAAATTATACATTATTAAACTAAGTAAAATAGTTTAAAAAAAAAACGAAAAAAAAGAACGACTTCAGATTTAATCTAAAACTATGTCAAAATTACTACTCGATCAAAATAATATACATGTTTTGATGAAATGTGTCTTTTGAGGGAATATAATTGAACAATGTTAATACTTAAATGTAGATAAATCCGTAATTTATTTGTTAATATTTCAAATATATAATAAATAAATTCAATTAGAAACAATAAATAAGTATAAATTTATATTGTTGATAAATTTAAAATAGTCTAATTTAAAAAAAAACGTTTTCGAGCATAGCTCATTAATTAACAATACGGAGTATACTGAAGTAAAAATACAATTAGAGTCGGCATCAGATTCAAATTGCAACAATTAAAAGACAATACTAAATGAGCGCGTAACAATACAATTACTCATTTCCTGTGCAAGTTCTGCAAATGTTAAAAAAATGTTTAATGTGATTTTTAATTACATATTACAATATGATTGATTTTCGTTCGCCTCTTCAATAAATATTAAGTGCTACTAAGAATAACCGTAATATCCCATTTTATTGGAAAATATATTGCCGTTTATTCAGTATAATTATTTTTTACTTTTTAATGTATTTCTATTACATTTTTGGAGTAAATCTCGAAATTAATAATTTTTTTTTTTATTAAAAAAAAAAAGCAATTTTTATTTCACATTTTTTAACATAACAATTATAGTGAAATTGGACACTTACCGACCCATATACTAAAATATAAATGGGGGGTTAGTTATAATGATAAAATATAAAAATACTTATTTTTGGTATTACATATGTATATAAAAATTATGAAAATGTACTGGCACATATATGTTATGAATGGCGTTAACGTCTACAGTTGTACGAATTTTATTTTACGCTGGAATGTGTTAAAAATGTTATATTGCTGCCTTCGTGAACAATAAAAATCGAAAGAAGAAAGTGTGCTCACCCCCTAAAACCCACCCTTTTGGTACTCATCACGATTACCAACTGTTGTTTTAAAAGTGTGTCTTTCGTTCTTCAGCTGTTACGTTTTCAATTTGATCATATTCAGAATGTTCTTACATATATTCGTCTGGATTATTATCCTGCCGGGAAATGAATCGAAGAAGTTTTTCGAGCGGCGAGTCTATCGCCTCATACTTTTTTACAATGGCCTTCGGAGATTGAAAAGAGAAGTGTAGTCGGATGTTTTCAAGTTCAGTTACTCGTATCTTTGACTATATATTACGGTGGGTGCTGTAAAACCTAATAACCGGTATATTTCTCTTTTTCGTGTCGATGTTCAAGTGAAACACGGAAATTTGCATAATTTCCTTTTGGTACTTTACGGCCAGTCAACAAAAATATTAAAAAAAAAAAGAAAAAAAGAGCGCTTGCGTCTAGAAAATGTTTTTGAAACACCCGTCCTTTGCCTGTAGGCCATTAATGGGTTCGCATATTTATCGGTTCTTAAAGGCTCAGTCTGAAATAATACGCCAAACAATCATTTTCAGTTTGAAGCTCTTTATGCTTTTCCTAATTTTTTTTTCTGTGTTTGCATCTGCGTATTAACTGACTTTTCCCGAGGCTGTTCTATTTGTCGGATTATACGCATGCATGCATTTTCTGTTAAAACCTCCCTGAAGTCTGTTTGCATCGTTGTCAGCAGAAATCTTCAAATTCGTGACTTTTTCACATGATTTGTTTTTAACTCGTAAAACACATTTTCCGCTGATCAAAGCGTATTGATTATAATCGAATTTCTTTACTGTTTTAGTTAAAAATTTTGATAAGCTGATATTTTCGCAAAAATTCAAATCAATTCTTTAATTCTAATTCCGTTTCATATTCGCTTTCCTCTCAGGAATTCAGCAATACTGCTTACTAGCATCGCGTAATAAAAATATCTGTTCACACACTTGCCACATTAGTGCATTAGTGTAGAGGGGCAATACATATTAAAATAATTACATTGAATTTTGAAGAAATAACTTCGGTTTACGGACTTTTAAGAACTTTTTTTCCCGAATTTTATGTTTCTACTTGATTGGCAAGTCTCTTTTTTCTTTTTGTAGCCTTTTATTTAACTCGCTTTGTCAGTCTGTGTGTCTGTCTGTCTAGGGGGGAAATCTTGCAACCGATTTTTCATCTACTTCCCGGTGAATTAAAAAAGTGTCCTTTTGCAGAAAGGCTTGCTATAGATGACAATAAAAATATTATGCAACATCTGGGTTTCCAGCTTTAAAGTTAGACACCTTCGGGGCGCCGAAAGCTTGAAATTTTGGAAAAAAATATATTTTTTTTTCGGGCATGTGATATATTGTTGGAAAGATCGCTATTTTTCGAGAACAAAACCATATTTTATTTCTTTAATGAAACTTTCGAAGTTTACGAAAAGTTCAGAAAAGCTCGTGAACTGATATGTAACCCGCTCCCGTTGTTGTAACGCGAGTATTAAAGTTAAAAATGTTGAACAAGGTTGAAAATATGCGCATGCACATATATTTCTTTGGTTTGGAACATCTAGGGGTTTCCTTGAAAAGCCGAACTATTAAAAAAAAAAATATTTTTTTTCCCGGCCATATGATATAATTTGTCGGGAGCGATCTCGTATTTCATTTTCTTAACGAAACATCGAAAGTTTATTAAAAGTTTAAAAAAGCACCAAAAACGACGTGTGGCCCCCCGCTTGTGGCTCAGTTTTATAGCTAACGATTATGAATAAGATTAAAAAAATGCGTATCCTTGTGTATTTCTCTACTTTAGAACATTTGGGTTTCCAATTTTAAAATCGGACCTTTGAGGCGCCAAAAGCTCGAAAGTTTAAAAAAAAATATTTTTTTTTCCGGTCATGTGATATATCCAAATGGAAAGATTAGTCAAACATTGTGTTTCATGTGCTGAGAATTCCGCATGTATTGTATGAGAAACAAAAGACAATATAATTGAAAGAATGCGATGATCCATTATTTAATAATATAAAATGTAACACAAATTTCTGTAAATGTCCTATAATCAAAATATTGAATAAAATAAAGTAAAATAAAATACAATTCTAAATTTATTGCTTTTTATTTAAATACATAGTAAAAAGTCCAAACTAAAAAATGAAACAAAATAATAAAAACTTTTTATAAAAAGTACAAAATAACTTTATCAGTGTACGAGACTAGAGACACGCGTATCTTAACATTAAAATCTGAAACTACGAAATATTCTGAAAAATAAAAGTGGGGGTCGCAGATTAATAATTAAATATAAAGATACGTACAAAATAGAGAAATATTCTAATCTGTGTACATATTATTAATTAATAAGGGACCGGGTAATTTCAGCGGTTCGACTATGTCGTTCGGTAAAAGCCCATCGTATACCGAAATCTTCGTTCGTGTATCTTGCATTATAAATCGATAATTAGTATTAATTCGTTGTTCACTCGATAATTAATTGTTCCGTTTAATTTTCTTTGAATTGCTGTTGCTAGTCGTCGTCGTGTTTACGTTTTTCGATATATGTCAGCCTTTCGCCATGCTCCACATTTAAAAAATTTTTTGTTTTAATTTCTCTTATTTTTTTTTATTTATTTTTTTTCGCGTTCTTTCTTCGTTGATAAAAGCCTAGTGTTCTGCCGTTAACAGAGCTTTTCCGGTAGTGGTAGCCGTTACTTGCCACTGGCGCCCGTTATAATTTTTTTTTATATATATTGTTTTTCAACAACTGGCTCCCAAAGAGAGGACAATAAATAAATTGAGTCGTATCAATATATATATATACTATATGTAATATATAAGCTTAACATAATTAGGTAACCTGTGTTCACATATTTTATTATGTATTCTTAGATAATAGACCACTTGTTATTAAAGTTTGTTGCACGCAGTATTTCAAAATTATTTTTAAATTAAATATAAACAGACACTTTTTATAAAGTCAGTAAGGTAGAGGTACCAGTAATTGACACCTTAAGCATTTTCCCCCTTTTAATAGCGAATAATAACTCTCTGTTTTTAGCTATCGATTTCTTTCTCATAGATAATGATTAAGGAATGTTTACTTAATATTTTCCTTTTTAGTTTTACTTTGCATTTCAATTACAACCTCGACAAGATAACTTCAAAGTGAGAATTGTAAAAAGTACCAGTGATTGACATATCACAAAGCTGACGTTCCAGTGATTGACATAATAAAATTTTCTCATTTTTTGAATAATTTTTGATAAATCGTTAAAAATTAAATAGAAGATGACATATCTTTAAGTATTGGTGATGTATAAGATATATAATTGCAGTGGTAAATAATGAATAAAGTATTTTAAGGTTTAGTTCAAAATTTATTTTAAAAAAAAATCAGCACAAAATTAACTTACATTTAAATTTAAACTACTTAAACTAATTTCAAATTTTATTCTCTCGCGACCACGTTTTGTCTCTTTAGTTAGAGAGTCTTTCAAATTTATTTTAATCATATTTTTTTTCACCCACATTTCGTCTTTTACATTTGGGTAAAAAAAAGTATCATGCTGTTTTTCAGATTTTCGTAAAAAGTTAATGAAATATTTTTCATCTTTTATTTGTGTCACTTTTTCTACGTAATATATACTGTTTTTTGCGACAGTTTTCAATTCCACGAGTACAAAATTACCAACTATAACCTCTTCCTGGCCAGTTTCATTGTCTTCTGAAATTTCCAAATCAGAAAAGGTTTCGCCATCACTTTCATCACTAATGAGTTCACGCTCATCATTTTCTTCCTCATTGGCAATAGGCTGTTTTTTCTTCTTGAGTTTGCTCAATGATTTGAGTTTTGTTTTTTCGGCACGTTCTCCTTTTTTTTTTTTGCCTCTTCGGCTTTTTTTTGTTCTTTCTTACGATTATAGTCTTGTCAGGCTTGTGATGTTATAACTTCGGGAAAAGTTTCCCATTTTCGTTTTTTTAGATAGGCCAGCATAATTTGGCATCTGATAGAAAAATGGTTTTTTGAAAGGACTTGGAACTTGATTGTCTGGTGGTTTATACTTCTCCCTTAGTATTTGTTCTCCAGAAGATTCTTGCAGAGGATTTGCAGTTGAGCATGGTGTAATCGGTGCAACACGATCAATAAAATCCGTGCATGTGAGCTCATTAATAGAAATTGATGGTGGAGTAACAAGTGGATCGTGACGAGAAATATTTTGAATACCTGAAATTGAAGGCGTTGACATTATCATTGTTTTAGAGTTTGCTAAGAATGAATTATCATTAGTCGTATTTTCACATAAATTTAGATCTGCACCAAGTAAAATCAAGACGGCTTCATCATTTTGTACGACTTGTGGATTTGCTTCACATTTAGCATCTTTCCACAGCTTGAAGAGCGATGTAAGTTTATCTTCTTCTAATACTGTTTCTTCCTCCTCACCATGAAAAATTTTATTAAACAGTTGTATTACATTAGGTGCAATACGTTCCTCCAAAAGTTCAAGGAATATTACCGGCATTGTACTCGTATTGGTCGTATTATCGAAAAAACTATCATTCATGGTGCTCAAATTTTGTTTCTTCGTAAATGAATGATGTGATAGATCAAATTTGGAAAAATCAATCTGATCCACATCAAATGGACACAACCCACACGTTCTGAACCCATTTATGAAAATTTCCTTCGGCAATGTGTCAAGTACTGTTTTTATCAATGGGCAAACAGTTGCATTAGTCAAGCTCGCACCATTATTATTTATTCTAAAAGACCGTACAGTATTCTTCCAACGTTGTTTAAACGAGCGAAAAACTGAAACGTCCAAAGGCTGCATTATGTGAGTTGCATTTGGATATAAGGCAAGAACTTCAATTTTTTGTTGGCTACAAAATTCAGAAAGTTGTAATGTCAAATGCGAAACGTGTCCGTCTAAAAATAATAATACTGGTCTAGAAATATGTTGTTGCTTTAGCCATGGCTCGAATATATTCGCAACGTATTCAAAAAATACGGAACTCGTCATCCAACCATTTTCCAAGCGCCCCACTCCCCATGAATTTAGAACTGATTCAGCTACATTCTTTGGAATTCGTTCGTAACGAAAGACAACCATTGGGGGAGCTAACTCTCCATTAGCATTACAAGTCAGCAGTACAGTTAAATTGTCTTTTTCAGAATTTTTGGACCGACGATATATAGTTTTATCACCACGGCTAGCAAATGTTTTCCCCTCATTTAGAGCCAGATATAATGCCGCAATTAAAAATTCTTCGCGGATCTTCAAAAACTGACAACAATTTATTTTCGTTCAAATATTTTTTCATGTCTTGAAACCAGTCTCGTATATTATTTTCTGTAATACTGCCTCGACTTTCTGTCAAATGTTGCGAAGTTCGTAATGTAATATCTGGGTGATGTTTCCTCCATAGCTTATACCACTTCTCTCCTGGTTGATTCTCTTTAAATTTTGATGGCTCGTTCAATTCTTTAAGATACTGGTGAGAGTTGTTCTTTTCCTATTCGAAATCCGGATTTGTGTTTTTCAACCTATCTTCAAATTCAAATGAAAGATAAGGATCTGGCTCCATACGGTACGTTTCTTTAAAAAAATTAAAACACCTTATTTATTTCTTATTCCTTCTATATTGACTCAGTAAGTATCTTCAGTAAACTTCACTAATCCAAATATAACTTACCCTTGTTCTCAAACTTATATTTTAATGTAGTTCGAGGCACATTATGTTTTTTGGCAGCAGTATAAGCCTTCATACCCTTAGCCATATCGAACAAAGCTTTCTCCATCCTGCTTTCATCGTAAGGCTGGGCTGGTTTCTTTGGCATCTAATTGTAATTCACAACAATAAAAGTAAACCACCACTGTCAATCATTAGATGCTTTCAATTTTTTTAATAAAACCAATGATTGACATACTGTCAATCAACTGGAAGGTTGGTATATTTTTCAGACCAGTATTTGACACATCAATAAAAATGGCTACTACTGTCACATTTCATCCAGCCAATACACAAGTCGATACATTAGGATGTCCTCTATCAATTAGTCTTTATTCGAACACAATTATCATAAAGAGTTGAGAAAATAATATTAAAAAACCAAACTTACTTTTCTTAAGAATTTTTTTAGAAACTAGACAAATTAGGCGCACTTTTCAACTCTTGCAAATGAAACACAATTCACCACCTACCACGTGATTTTTATTCGATCAACTAAATTAATTTGTTATTAACAGATGTATCCTTTATCAGATAGCTTTGGCAGTGTGACCATTTATCGTACATAAATCTTATTTTTGGCTTTCAAAAAAAAAAGTGTCAATCACTGGTACACTGTCAATTACTGGTACTTCTACCTTATTTACATATATTATTTTATAAAAAATGTTTATTTGTATTTAATTTAAAAATAGACTGCTCGCTTTAAATTAAACATTGCGATATAAAAATAACGTAATGTAATATAATATCTAATAAGAATTAACACACATACATATATCCCAGTCCCTATGCAGTTAGCGCTTGAGTTTCAATTATAATATATATATATATGCAAACAATATTTAAAAACTACATTATTGGAAAATTTTGATTTTTCTCAATAGTTAGTAAACAAGGTTTAGATAAAAATTTTTTGCGAATACTTTTTTGCTGAATTGATATTAAAAATAGTTTCGTAAATAATACAAAAACGTGTTTAATGATTTTGCAAGTAGAGAAACTGATTTATTTAATTATAAGAATAAAAATTGTACGAAATTATTCGATTTTGTAAAAAAATTCAACGGACCTTTTAAATCGAACTTGGTAAACATTTGGAATGGACGGTTTTTATTTGAACGTATACATATCAGTGTTATCGCTTTCTTCAGCGGTTTTATTTCATTTTAATATTAATTCAGTTGTAGCGTATTATTACATTTAATAAATTGTAATTATTAAAAATTAAATTCTAAAATTAAAAAAGTTCATTAAAAAAATTTTAAATAATATTAATTCTCATTATATGAACATTTCAACAAAATATATTGCATTAATTAAAATAATTAAAAAAATCTGAGATTTTTATTGTATTGCAACCCCAGTACTTTCGAGAATGGAAAATTATACAAAATCTAATTTTAAATAGTTAAATTTTAAAAGAAATTAATTTTGTCAAGCGATACATGTAAAGAATTTACATACCGAATTTCAGGTTTCTACGTTTTACAGTTTCAATGTAAACCAATGGTCAGACGTATATTTTGCGTTTTATTTATACAGCTTGTTATATATATATATATATATACATTATATAGAATGTCATGAATATATAAATATAGTAGTTCTCGCTAGGAAACATGTTCGCTCTTTATTTATAAATAATATATTTCTGTTTGTTATTGGCCTATTTATTATATCAGATTATTTACAAACTAAAAATTATACGCAGCTGAGACATTATTGAAATTGGTAAATTTATAATGACGAGTGCATGTTATTTTGTTTGTCGACGGTTTTTCAGATGTAATTTTTATTTATAAATTTGACTCGTATAAAATAATCTAAAATTGAGATTTACACACAACTCCGTTAGAAGGGCCCATATTTCCATTTAAAAATATCTTAGAAATACATTTACTCTGTGTACTAGTTTTCAACTTTTTTTAATCGCACGCTTGGGCTTTTATTAACGGACAATTAAGATATTTTTTATATCAAATGGAGAAGTTATAATAAAACGAAATGAGTTGAATATCAAACTGCGGCAACTGTACCGGCTGTTGAGTAAGAGATCAATAGTATCTCTCGAAAACAAGTTGCTACTTTACATACAAATTTTAAAACCGGTCTGGCAATACGGCTGTCGAGGGCTATGCCAAGAAAAAGATAGGTTAAATTTTACATTAAGTCCCCCAGTTCATTCTGCTCTTTTACAGTTCACATTGATACACTCGTCGTCGCTTTTTTTTTTTAAAATCATTTCTTTTTTTCTTTTTTTTATTTTTCTTTATCTTTTTTTTGTTACAAAATATGGTTTGTTATATACTTCGGGGTTTGCGCGGCCTGTCAAAATTTATTGACGATTAACAAAAGCTTAGAATTTTTTTTAAAACTGACACATTGCGTATTCATTCGATATTAATTTAACATTATTTTTAATATTTTTTTTTTACGTTGCTTCACTTTTTTCGACATCATTTACAATTTGTCCGTTATTTTTAAAATATTCTCTTTACGGTATTTTGCTTTTTCCGTGCCATTTTAAATATGTCCGTTACCAACATATTCTCTTTCCGGTATTTCATTTTTCGCTCTATTTCTCGTATGATCGTTACGTCACTTGGTTTTTTTTTCACGTCATATTCATTTTTAGTCGTAATTTTAGTTCGCTCATTTTTGCTATTATATATACTATGAATAACAGCGAAAATGAACGAACTAAAATTACGACGAAAAATGAACTGGTGTGGCTGATGTAACAAATTACTGGAAGTAACATTTCAATTATGCAAGGAGTCCGGAATAAGTTATTACGCTCGATCATCTCTGCTTCATGGTACCTAGCCAACATCGCAATTCATAAAGATTGGGAGTTAAATTTGTAAAGGATGAAATAGCAGCTGCTGCTTGGCGATATTCTGCCAGATTGAAAGGACATCCTAATAGTATAACAAAAGAACTTTTTTTTTTTTTTTTATTTTAAGTTGTTATTGTATTACAAACTGTACACCATTTAGCAATATTCTTAACAGGGAAATATTGATCATGAAGGGAGAAGTACCCAATAGTACCTACCCGATAAACTTTACCTTAAACAAGGTCATGAGGTTTCTTACGCTTCAGCCGCCTCCTATCATTAGCAGTATGTAGCAGTCCAGCAGCAAGTTTATTCGGATGACTTTCAAGTCTTTCCGCGTGTCATGAGTGATTTAAGTAAGGCGCGTAAGCTAAATATAAATGTATAGTTGTGTGCGCGAGCGCGGGTGTGAGTGCTTGTATGTACGATATATATGCAAATAGGTGAAAATACAACAGTATGTGTTTATACATTTTGTGTACACGTATGTAAGTTAATTTTATGGGCTGCTTATTCATGTTATTTTAACTCGGATTCCATAGATTACCAAATACGAGTAGTTGATAAGACTAATTGTAAAATAACGAGAAAAGAAGTAAAAAAACACAAAAAAACAACACATTTAACCTCGTTTTTCCCGTTTGCACAGAAAAATTTACATTTTTATGGATTTTTCAGTTTTATGAAAAATTTCTTCTTACTATATAACTACGGTTCTATTTTTTTTCTTTTTTTTTTTCTTTCGAGTCAAAAATTTTCTAACCCTATTCGTTCTCGTTGCGAAAGAGAAATCTATGGTCTCTAGATTCGAAATATCATCTTACTTTTAAAAATAAAAAAATACGTTCTTCGCGATGTGATATACAATAAATCAGTAAATCCTTTATCAATAACGCAACAAATAGAACGAAAATCGCTTAAACTATGTTCAAAGAAAATAAAACCTTAGTGTAATCAAACTTTCGAAGAATAATCAGGTTTGCGTTTTAACGAGAAAAAAGAGCAGATGATTAATATCATTTTCCGAAGATCTCAATAATAAATATACACTGTACTGCACCACGTGTCCATAAAATTAATTATTACCCGTGTATGTAACGTACGTAATCTATGTACATACCGTGGCGATAAATATATATCGAAATATTCTTAAAAATTTCTTAGAAATTTCCTAGAAGTTTTTCGATATCGCGATTTAAAAACGAGTTGAATTAAGTGTCATGCAATTACTGTTGTTTACAATTATTTCTAAAAACCAACCATATTTGCTGTGGTAGTTTAGTTGTTATACGTTGGACAGATATCTATCAAAGCAGTAAAAGGAAACCGGATTATTTTTTATGTTTACTTATCTGGTGTGTCATTTGCCTTAACATTTACGTTTTAGGCTATCATCTTGTTCGAAATTTTCAAAAGAATCTTCAGTTTTGTCCACTATCGACGTGGTACGTATTTTGATAAGGTGCATTTCGAAGTATTGAGCAAGAAACGTAACGTTCGTTACGATCGGATGAAAAAAATGTAGCTGACGAATGTTTCGCTGTGCGCAGACTTTTCGTTGATCAGTATTAATTTTCCTCAAATGATAATTTAAAATAATGAAAGCTCAAGAAAGAAGAATGACGATCCGAACTGAGTCTGCTTTCTGCTTTGAAATTCGCTGTTTGTTTGAAAAAGTTCCTCCTTCGAAAGTATTCGTGCTCAGAATAAATAACTAAGTAGTAGGTAAAACTTGCCGAGGGAAAAAACTTGCTGATCCGGGCCAATATAGGTCAGCTGTTATTTTCAGATTCGAGAACTTCCGAACGAACTTACTAAACTAAATCGAATTAAATTAATCGGAATTTTCACTTCTTCGAAATAACAAGGCGATAAAGCGGTTACACACTTGTGTAGGATGATCATTTAGCCACATTTTTCGTGCTTAGTTTCTCACTTTACACGGTTGAATTTTTTTCTATTTTTAGAATATCCCCAGTTCGGCCTCAGTTCGGCTTAAAAATTTGATGCACGGAATATAAACGGATTATAATTTTTCAGTTCCATGAGTTAACTTTACTCAATTTACCATCAAAACTGAAGAAATTGTATAAAGTTCAGCGAGCAGTATGGTAGGTAATAAAATGCCCACAGTTATAAGCAAAAGCGTGTTTCGCCATGCATTAAAATTTCGTAAGATCTACCAGAATTTCACCATAAATCGCACACTATTTATAATCACTTGCGGACTAACTTCGTTTTTTACAGTAGAGCGCTACCTGTTTAGTCATGATATGGAAAAATGGTATTATCATACCTGTTATTTAATGTATTTCTAATAAAAAGAAATGTAGGAAACAAACTTTCCCTATATTCTAATGAAAGCTTTTCGCATGATTTTTGTATTAAACATAAAGTACGATCTAGGGGTATTAACAGTAAAATAGACAATGTAGAGGAAGAGGTATTAATAAAATTGATAGGGAACATATCAAAGGAAATTCGAAATTAAAAAAATCTGGAGAGATGGAAAAACAAGGTTAAAATTTAGTTGATAGCGTGGTGTAAAAAGCAATAGAATAGTAACAAAAAAAAAAAAAAAATTGGAATACTAGTAATAACCACTTACAACATTGACGCTACGTTGACATGAGACTCGTTAAATTAATATGTGTGTAAGTAAAAATAACTTTCTATCTCCGATCGCCTCAGAATCTGAGTAGGTGATCTAGGTCCATGTAGTTGGGTCAGTGTTAACACCGAGCCCATTTAAAAAAAAAAAAAAAAAAAAAAAATAAAGAAAAACACTCCTTGTAATTGCGCATCTATACTGAGAGGTACGAGCAGGAAAATAAAAGGGAAGAAAATCTAAAGCAAATGAAAAGAAAGACAAAAAAAAAAAGCAAAGAAGAAAATCTATAAACAAATAAATGCATAATTGAGCAACCTGCAATGAAAAAATTCGGGACGCAGCCTGGTTTTTAATCTTCACGCCATTCTTTCAGTCATTTCTCTACTTTTTTTTCCATACTCCAATTCTTTTTTTGTTTAAAATATGATTGAGGATATTCCTTATGATTAATTTAATTAAAACTAAATCATCTATGTTATCAATTTGAAGGTCACCTCTAGGATAAATGTAATAGGCAATTACATTGTTTTCTTGTTATTCGAGTTTTTTTGCCTGCATGGTAACTTTATATTATCGCTATTAAATTCAAGTAATCTATAATGGTAAAAATACATCTTGGGAAAAATTTCATTGCTTTCCTTCCACCAAGTGAATCTCGAGTCTTTTCGCTTCCAGTAGGGTAGTATAAATTTCAAACACTTTTTCTGAATTTTACTTATTTTATTGATATCCATTTTCTTATCCTTTTCTCATATTTGAATTCCATGTGAAATTCTAAACATTATCATTGCATTATAGTATGTACGTATATGTAGCGCCCGCTTTAATTTATATAAAGCTGGAATTGTCTGTCTTATTTTCGAAGTAAAATTTTCAATGTGTTTTTCCCAGTTCAAGAATCTATCAGTATATATATATATATATATATAGATAGATAGATAGATATTCATGCTAAAAATCATAAAATAATTAAAAATATAAAGTTTAATTTCTGACACAATGCTGCGTCATGTGATTAATTAAATAAGGAAATTCAAATGCAGAAAAATGTAAGTTTAAAATATTGGTTTACTACTAATAGATTATTAATATTTAATATACTTCTAGAAATAATGTTAAAATTATTAACGGCTAAATTTTTTTGATTTCAGTTGTCATTATTGTTATGTGGTTGTTCCATAATTTATGTGTTGATATTGTTGTCGTTTCTAATACCTCAGATTTTGAAATAGCCACCCTTTTAGAGCCTATATTTGTATTTCGGTAAACTTACTTTATTAGAAATAATACTTTTATTTTCGACACTAGACTGTAATGCTTTTATCCGAAGAAGAAATTTAATCAGCAGATTATACTTACGCTAATAAATTTACTCAAACATTCCCAAATGATTTGAAAATTATTAATTAAATAAATTACATATGTCATTTAGTTGTCTAATCCATTTCCTTTCTTCTGACTTCTCCATGTGTGCTGATTTTGCTATGTGTTCTCGATTATGTACGCATTGAAGGTAATGAGCTGGCGAATTATTTAGCTCAAGTTGTTGCTTTCTCTTATTTTTTAAAAAAAGAAAAAGAAAAGAAGTATATTGTAATCGTATGCCCTTCGTGAAAAATTCCATCTCAAATTTTATCAGGTATTTGCACTCCCTCTTTTCGTAACGATCGTTCGTTTTATTTACCGGCTCAACTTAATCTTCTAATTTTCTCGTTTCTTAAATTTTCTTCGGTTTCCTGTTTTTTTTTTTTTTTTGTTATTTTTCGCCCACAAGTATGCTTTAAGCGTTTTGTATTATCTGCCTCTTATTTTTGGGGTTCCCTTGTTTCCTCTCCAAATTGATCTCTTACCTGAATGAAACAATGGTATCTGTAATTTGAGTTATATGTTCTTTGAATGTTCATCGCTTTTTGTCGAGCGTTGTGTTCTCTATTCTTGTAGGTTAAAACTCAAGCTCGCTACTCCTTATTGCGCATATTATATTTTACCTTTATCCTCTTCATTCATCATTCCAGAGACTGATTTTTGATATTGTCAGTATCTGATTAAATCATAATTTAACTGACGGTACTTTCATTTTTTTTTTTTTTTTGATTCTGGATGCAGATCTTTGGATGACACTGACACAAAAAAAAATTGTTACGCGTGGATAGCAGCTAGTGTTATTCATAAAATACAACGCAATATTAATTGTACTTTAAAATATTTCACCAAATAACGGATAACTCCGTATTAATTCAGTGAAAATTAAGAAAATGTTATTTTTGTGAAGATTTTTGTTGCACGGCCACTTAAACGTAAACAATATCACTGTTAAAGAAGTTAATTATGTTCAATATGTAGGTACAGAATAAAAGATAAGCTTTTACGAGGTACACAATTTTATAAATATATATATATATATATATATATATATATATATATATATATATACTTATGTCCGTTATTTATAAATCATACCATAATGTAAATAATAATTTCCTTATGAAATTTTGAGATCGCTTCTCTTACATGTGCAGGGCCTGTTTGATATTTGAAATAATATCAGTTTTAAAAAACTACAGCCGGTTCTACACTGATGTGTCGTACTTTTATATGGCAATTGCAATTCAGAAAGGTATTAGAAATTCATAATGGTTTAAAATAAATTTTAAAATTGGTCTAGGTTTTGTAATATTTGCGATATACAGCAATTAAGTAGTTCAAGGATGTTAAAAGCTATATTGGTTTGTTAATAGCAGAGCTATCCAATCCAAAGATATCTCAATAGAGAAGTCGGTAACCACAAAATCAAAATCCAGAGAGTATGTCTGTCTGTTCAGTGAAGTGGCTTCTAATTAGTGTCAGTTTTCCATGTTAAAAATGTCCGTCCAAATCATGAGAAGAAACGAAACCTTATACCATGAGAATTGATTTTCGTAGATAATAATAGAATATATTTTTCCTTGTGCTCAAACTTTCTTGACGCTGTAGTTTCGAGCTTACATGTGAGAAATTTATGAACGTTATTGAAGAGAATCGAAACCAGACGTTTCATATAAAGTATAGCACAGGTTGTAATAAAAATAAAAAAGCAACCATGAAAACAACCACATTCAAAATCACAATGTGGAATGTTAAAGGCTGTAATAAACTTGGACAGTTGAATATGACAGAAATTAGTACCGAAGACACGCAGCAAGGGGTAAATGCGTTTGAAACGAAGTCGACATTTTTAATAATCTGACAAGAATTTAATCATGTTTTCAGACAATCAGCAGATGGAGTAGCAATAATAATTAGTACATATATAGAGAGTGCAGTACTGGGGTAAAGTACAATTACTAATGATATTGCATTGGTTAAAATCAAAGATAAATTAAAAAACGCAAACCTCTCATGTAAGTATAGACTTGGAGAAAAAGCCAAATTGAAAAGTTTTGTAATATGTTGGAAACAAACCGTAAAGAAGGCCATAGATGAGTGATTTTAATCAAACTTAATTACGAGTAAATCTGCTATGAACGATTTTTGACACGTGCTCGCATACCATTTCCCTTTGGATGATCGTTTTCCAAACATTTTTTTTTGTCCGGATGTTTTTTAAAATACCAGTAATGTTAGCTGCATTGTTTAACGTACCACCGCGATAGCCTAGTTGTAAGAGCGCTTGCCTTCCGTTACCGAAGTCTCGGGTTTGATCCCGGGCGACCACAGAAATGATTACGTAAAATTTAAATACTCGCTAATAGAATGTCATATGGAAGGCAATGGCCAACATGCATACCATCATATGCACGCGCTAGTTAGTACACAGCAGACATAAATAGGACTCTGCATTTGTATAACGATAAAAATCAAACGATTACTAATCAGGTCCGAATGAAGTATTGCGTGTGTACACTCGGCTTATATTTGACAATTGCCTAGTAGTACACTATATATCTGTACAGCTGAAATGTACGAATAGGTAGTCACCGACGCTCAGTAATTAAGTATGGCGTTATAGAGAAAAAGATATCTGCGCTTTCGTATTTTCATACCTTTATCATGTTAAAGGTGATACGGTAACTTCAACGAATCAGACCGAAGCGTTAAGTGTTGAAATCCTTGTTGGTTTGTCAAGAGCTAATGATGCATTGTCACGAAGACGTCCTTTTCAGAAGTTGGCCTTATCTAATTTCCAACTTTGAAAATGTTATAAATTCTTCTCATGGTTTATTATCAAACATTCGACATACCCTATCGGTAATCTCAGTCGCTTGATTGAATGCACATTAACTGAGCGATGCTACGCATCAACGTAATTTTCATCATGCCATAAATGCATCAGAATCACTTCACGACCGTTTCCCACTTATCCATTTGTAACAACGTAAGCACCAAGTGTATTCATCTTCATACCGGAACAAAGTACCTGTGTACTGTTTGCAGTATTTTACATTATCAGAAAGTAATCATTTGAAGGGAGTGATATTCAGTGACGAATCCTCCTGTACTTTTAGTCATTCAGTGAAGCACTGAAACAAATTGAAAAAATTTAAAAAGTCAACCAGAACTTCTCTAGAAGCAGCGAGAACCTTAGCTAAGGGGGCAGTTTTTAGCTTATCAGTAATTTGAGAACCTACTATTTAAACACGCAAAAAAAAAAAAAACACTTTGTCAGTGGCAAATAATAGTTGAATTCCAGTTTAATATATCTTTTGTGTTACGCTCGCCAGGCGCTGTACTTCTCTGAGTTAACGAGTCACTAAGAGTGCACTGAGAAGCAAACACACGCACACGAAACAGAGTAAATAGCAAATCATCGAGCGTTTAGGGATCCGGTACTTCTACGCACTGAGCGAGCTACATGTATAATCTGTCAAGCGAAACAAGTCCGTTCGAGTTTCGTTGCCAAGTATGATGCTCAAAGTAATGTACTAGTAATAAGACATGTATTGATATTTAACGCGTATTTCAATACTACCGAAAAAAATCATATTGCTACATTCCTGTTATGCCTCCCCTTCTCAGAAGCAGTAAGCTCGTTTTTGTTTTATCTCTGTACACGTTCATCCGTTATTTTTTCTTATGCGGATGGACCACGTGGTATTAATGCACAGCGAACCGAAAGTTAATCTGAGGTCTCCTGATTTCGTAATGTCAGCACGTTTCGGTTGTTTTACGAGCGGACTTTGTTCGCTTGACACAGACTATATGTTGTATAACGTTATGGATTTCTTTTTGATTTAAGCGATGGCATTTTGTGTATAATTACGGTCGATCTAATACAGCAACGAAAAAAATCACCGCATATAACTGACTAGTATAAGCTTCAACATTGCTCTAGCTGAGAAAGTAACGCAGCCGCAAATGGCGAACTGTTACGGCAACGGCCTTGAGATGTATCCAGCCGTTTCTGATTTATCTATAAATAAAAAAAAAATTCCCACGATTTTAAGCATTTTCTTTTTCTATTTCTTTTCTTATTGTATTTTATTCTCCTTAGTATAATATAATTTTACATAAAACAATTAATATCTGAATTTCGATAAACAAAATTAGCAAAAGTTATTGTATAAATGATAATTTATATTAGAGATTTTCTAATTTTCTTTATCTAAATTTTAATTGTTTTATGCAAAATTAAGTTCTTATTTTTTTTGGAAATTTACAACAAAAGTGGCTCATTAATTCGATTGTTTTCTTCTTGTTGTTTTGTAATAAAGCGTGCGATTATTCAACATTTTTCTGTCTTGGAGAAGGACCAATGAAACAATCGGAATTCGCCACTAGCCGTATTATTTTCCGTCTTTGGCATCAAATTTTTCATCAGTATTTATACCATTCGCTTCTGGATTCGTTCCGATGATGGTAATCTCGCTGCTCGTATCGGTAGTAGCAACATTGGAATTGTGTATTTCTTCGAGTTTGTTCGATTTACGAACTTCATTCACAGCCAATTCCGCATACAAACTTGTACAACAGTTGATTCCAACTATGCAAACTTTCGCGACTGACTTCAAAGTTGTCTTATGAATCGGCTAAACTTTTGGATGAATGCGCGCTATCAACTAGGGAAACTTTTATATTTTACTCGTTTAAACGCTTTTTATTTAAGTTCTAAATCAATCTAATCTTTCAGTTAAAATTTGAGGTACTCTCCGATAAGATAGAAAGCTATTTTTCTTTAAACTGATTCGTTCATTATGAACGAGAATGTGTGCAACTATATTTGTTTACAATAGATAATTTTTTTTTTTTTTTTAATTATCTAGTTCTGTCAATCGGATTTTACAACTGAAATTTCAGTTACTTTCCGACAAGATGGATTTTTTTTTTTTGTATTCGTTGTGTCACAATGACAACTTACGCTGATGTATATAGGAACTTCCCGTACGTTAACTTTCGCGGTAAGAATAAAAAATACGAGTAAATAAATATTTAAAAAAAAAATAAAAAAAAAATGATTAATTTAATATTGACAATATTTATTTACTTATATAGAAAATAAATCCGCAATTATTAACAATAAACTGTAACCAGACTAAGAAAATATTAAGAAAGAAAACAATCTTTTAAATGTGTTAAATGATAATAAGTCTGTATATAAGTCTATTAATATATGTGAAATTGATCTATTTCAAATATCTGGTGATGAATCTGTATAAATGATCAAGTATATTGAATATCATATAATGCTAATACTCATGAGTATATGATGGGATCAACACCACTTTCTATGGAATCGTGAATGTGATGAAATTTATTTAGGAAAAGGAAGAACCCTAACCAAATTTCCTTACACATAAGGTTTGATTCATTTACAGATGGAAATGAATGTTGATAAGAATAAATATACAAATAATGATTTAGCTCTATATAAAGAAATACTGGAATTTACTGGATCTCATGTATGCGTTACTAGTGTATTAAAGGGAACTCCACTTCCTAAATACAGAAAAAAAAAAATACGATCTCCGTTTCAATCTAACATACATAGTATAAAAGTTTATCCTGGTGAAACAAAAAAGAAATGTACATATAGCACATGCCGCAAAGTAAATCTTGAAGATCCTTTTATCAATTTATTCTGACGAACCTAATGAAGCGGTTAAATGATTATTGATACTACACACATCTAAACAACCGGAAAATACTGATGTAGATGCTGAAAATTGTATGATAGAAGAAAAGTTGGTAGAAGAAGGATATAATCAGTTAAATTAATCTTTTTATGCTGTATATTATGAACAGTTATTAATGATCTGATATAATTTAGCATTGAAGCAATGATTATTTTTATTGATTATGATGAATGTCATAAAAATTATTGAATAAATTTTAAACAAAATTGAATTAGATCTTTCGTTATTTATGTCGAATTATAAAATGTACTTAAAAGGATAGTTAATTGTCACATTCGGACATATAATGTATGAGATAAATGAAAAAAAATCTTCAAAGATGGCGAAAAATTGAGTAAAATTGTGTGAAAGGTAGTAAAACACTAGAAAAACGATGTGAAATGACATAAATTGATGAAAAAATAGTGCAAAAAGGTCCTAAAACAGAAGAACATGTTAAGAAATAGTCTAAAATAATTAGTAAAATTGTGTGAAAGGCACTAAAAACACCAGAAAAACGAAGTGAAATAACATAAATTGATGAAAAAATTTCACAAAAAGGTCCTAAAACAGAAGAACATGTTAAGAAATAGTGGAAAACTGGTTACAATTAGTTAGAAATGTGGAAAAATGATGTAATAGTGTTAAAGCATAAGAAAATTGTAAAAGAAGAAAATGTTTATTACATGTCTGTGCAATGGCGAGTGAAACCAGGGCGATGAACGATGAAGTGCTGATTGACAAACGTTTATAGGAGTTCCTTGCTCCCGTCAGCTTAAAAGGAATGGTTACAGAGATGTTTAAAGATTCCCTTAGTGTACAGGGTAGGTCTGTGAATGTGTTGGGAAAACGATAAGTAAATGTCTCGGCTCTTACGGATTCTCTTATTAAACGACTGTATGATAGTCTGTTGAAGATATTAAGTGGAACCTTCAGCAGCGGGTGGGAGAATACAAAGATCATGTTGATGCATTAGATCAAGCGTTCAAAGATGTGACTTTTAAATCCCAATAATCAAATGGAAATCACGATTGGGGTCCTACAACGATCAACGTCTGCGGCAATTGCTAAGCTGTATGTGTGCATAGATGAAGCGGAAGGATTGAAAGCATAAATAATGATGGATATTAGTAACGACAATCGAAATGATAAAGAGTTGTAAGAAAAAACCTAACAAAGATCATGAAAGAATGATGAAAATTGTGAGAAAGGTGGTAAAGCCACTGGAAAAATGGCATTAAATAGCAAAAATTGACTAAAACGGTGTAAAAGTATTAAAATGTAGGAAAAAAAACGAAAAATGTTGGAAAATTGGTTATAATGAGTCAAAAGTGATGAAAACGTTTACTACATGTCAATGTCACTGCTTTCACATCTAAAATATTGCAAAGGTATAACTCAATGTCTAAGTTGTGAGGGTAATGTGATTATTCTTTGTTAACCTCTTTATCATACACATATCAAACATAACAAAATATATATTTTTATCTCTCTCATTCTATAACTCTATCTGTAGCTGTGTTCATGCTTGAACGGATGTTTTCTACTAACACACTCATATATTTTACATGCATGCATACTCACCCACAATCACACATCATCCCGCATATACAATGACAATACAATTTCAGCATGCGTCTCTCTCTTCATAATCATGAATTCTAATCATAGGCATCATCCTACATTTCAAAAATAATAGTATGAGGGAAATTTAAAGAAAAAATGTAAAATAAATCATCTTGGAACAATGCAAAGGGTGAGATAATAACTTTGCTAGCATGAATGTACATTTAGACTAATTTCATAACATTGAATTGAATGATAATGGTATATAGCATGAACGGAATGGAATGAAGGATTCATTATGATTAGAAATATGATGTTGTTTTGGTATGACTTTACAATAATGACTATACAGAAAAAAAAATTATGTATGATTGGAAAAAACTGTATGAGAGAATAATTGATTTTAGGTAATTAAATAGTATACTTCGATTAATTTTAAAACATGTTGTAGGATTTTTTTCAGAAATGTACAAAAAAAATATAAAGATTAATTGATATATTAATTTTAATAGCATGAACATATATTTAGAATAATTTCGTGTTATATTATTAAATTTTGAAGCTTGTTAGCATGAGGGAAAAGGAGTGATTGCTATGGTATGAGTAAAACGAACGGAGTGTTTTCATAGATTAGTGATTATATAGAAGAAAAAATGATGTATGATCGGCTTTGTTATTAAAAAAGTAGTATGCTTGGACTAATTAAAAAAAAATGCATGATAGGTTATTGGAAGCGTACGGTGTATACATTCATAGATGTCGTGATTCTATTACTTTTGTCATGTATGGAAAATAAAGAAATTAAAAATACTACTACAATTTCATGATGGTAAAAAAAAAATGAAGAAAAAATGAATTCATGATGTAATTATGAGGAGTGAGTTCGTCATGTATGTTTACAACAATATGTTTTCTATAGGTTAGCTATTTGTGAATTGAGAAAAAAATTTAAATGATAAAAAATAATATGTACGGTAGATTAAAAAAAAAATAATATGTTTGATGTGAAAATAATTTAATGTCTTGTACAGAGATGATTGATTTTTTGGAAATGATAAAATATACTTAATTTGATTCTAAAATAATTATGCGTGATTTGAAATTTGAAAATAAATCACCCTGGAAGAATGGGGCGAAGAGAATTTTTCTACAATTTCAGGAAAAACTATGTTATGATAAGTAACAATGAAAGAGATGTATTCGTGGTAATGAAGCGAGTAGTGTCTGCGGGTTATAAATGTGTGCACAACATATTACAAAAAATTTGAACAAAGGTTTGCGTAACAATTGAATAAATATATACTTGGGTTAATTTAATAACACAGAGAAAAAATATTATAGTATCGGCGAGGTTAGTAATGTATGTTCAGAGGTCTTGACAGTGGGGCGCAAGTGGTAATAGTGGCGAGAATGAAGGAGAAAAGAAAATAATAATCTTTTAGTCAACCTTTTTATGTTTGATGTGATAATTGTTCACTGATAGATGCATGTATCTTCGACGTTTTTTATAATCAAGCTGTTGTTCTCGAGAATATATCTCTCATTCGCACGTTGCAACTCTGATCTGCTTGTGCTAGCTCGTTTTTTTCTTTGAACATGCTGTGTCTCGTAAGCTAGTAGGTTTTCTACCTGTTGCTCTATTGATCAACACACCTCATAGACAAAATATTTGTGAAATAAAAAAATATTAAATAACATGTGAACTTAATACATATTTTTATAAAAATGTGATTATGAAAGATTTTAAAAAATTTGAGAGAACTCTCCAGGTCTTAGGTTGTGACTTACAAATTAATGAAAACTCACACGGCTGTGGAAAATACTTGATGTACGTGATGTACATGAAAAAGTTGAACAGTTAGATTCGTTTGTTATAGAAAAAATAAAAAATAAAATTTTTTAATCTAAAAAGATATGAACAAATTATGTGGGATTATATTCGAAAATTAGACAATAATTATATGTACACTTTACACAACTGGTTCAGATTTTTGTAATATTCATCATTACCAGTACTTTAAGTTAAGAGGGGGGGGGGGGGGAGATAGAGAAATAATGAAGAATTTTTTAAGTAATGATTCATCGAAGAACATTGTAAATGTGGCATTTTTGATGCATGCCATGCTCTGCTTGGCTTATACAGTGTATGCAAACACTTTCCGCCAGACATATCAATCATTGCTGGTTCAGTTACTCGAAAACCATAATCACAATCTATATGGATGCTGATATCTACAAAATATTCCGCTATATCTGCTTGTTCTGATAATAATACAGGACCAATGATATTATGTACAGAAGATGTTGATCCTTCTGCTGTATAACCATCATCTGATTGCTGTGATGGAGGTGATGAAGTTGTATGCGAGACACTATCACTCGAAAATGAATTCTGAATAAATTCGTCGACTTCAATATCAATCGAATCGGTATTGTTATTCATGTTTGAATAATATTTTTAACTTTTTACTAAGAATGTAGAAAATTATTACTTTTAACGTTACAGCAAACTTTTATTAATGCGTGAAGAACACAGCTTCAACAAATTCTACACGTTTAATGTAACACTAATACTGACTGCCTGAACAGATCCTTTCGAGATTCTAGCTCGATGCATGTCTTTGAAGAGGGCGGGTTGCATCAGAAAAACCACATTCCTTTGGTGAAAGCTGGTTACATACGCAGATGAACGAAATTTATAGGTGATCTTTGGGTTATGGGTGTTTGTGTGTAGGTGTGTACATGTCAACCGGTTTTTCTACAAAAGATATGAAGGAGAAGATCCGGGCAGACTCGATGACCTGGACACATGATCGAAATCAACGGCATAGCAACATTCATGCAAGGAAATAAGCAGAGTACCTTTGCATTATGAGCGTATGCGGACATATTGAGGGGAAATATGGAAGATATTGAAAAAAAAAAAAAATATTTAGAGTTTGAAAAAAATGAAATAATCTTAAACTAACAGATTCGAAAAAAATTATTATGAATGATGAGAAAATCATTGTTAGCAGATGGGTGCGTGGGAATGAATGGTATGGTTTCACTGTAGTTTCAGGGGGATGTACTCATGAAAAATAATAGAAAAGAATTGAAATTTGTGTAGGGTGGATAGGGGAGAGGGAAAATATGAAACAGCGTTAAATAAAAATATACTCGAATCAATTTTTGAATACTTACGTTTGGAAAAAGACTTTAGAGGGGAAAAAATATATTTTAGACTAATTCCATAATACATAGACATGAAAAATTATTATGAACAATATGAGGAATACCGTTAGAAGATGTTTACGCAATCATACTAGTGAAGATACCAGTGGATTTATTTTTAGAACCTGAGAAAAAAATAAAATAAGGAAATTATCAACGGACGGAGGAAATGATTGGAAGCGAAAAAAAATATAATTAGGCTGATTCTATAATATTAGACTTGAAAAAGTTATTATGAACGATAAGAGAACTACCGGTAGCAGATGAGTGCGAGGGAACATTATGTGCGAATGAAAGAGTGGCTAATACATTGACAGATTAATTTTTAGAATCGGAGAAACAAAAAAATATAAAAATTATGAACGTTCGGAAGAAATAAACAGAAGCGTAAAAGAAAAATATACTTAGGCTAATTCTATAATATTTTGACTCGAAAATAAAATATGTACGAAGTGGTGGTGTGTATGTGTGTGTGTGTGATATCGCGGTGTTTATTTCGGTGGCGACGGAGCGTGCATGGAATAGTACAGTGTACCTTTGTACAGGTTAACTCAATGCTTGATATGTGTGCAGGAATGGACGGTGTGCTTTTGCAATGAACGGAGAATACGTAAAAATAAAAAATAAAAATATCAACGGATTAAGTATAAAATCGGAAGCGGAAAAAGACGAAAAATATATATCAGGTGGGGGTGTATATGTATGCGTGTGTGAATGTGTAGCGATCGTGAACAGGTTTCTATCGGTGGCGTGTGAGAGTGTGCATAGATGATCGGCTAGTTAATTTCAAAACGAACGACTGGAATTCACCTCACCTGGTGACAGTTTCAACTAGTTGCTGGAACATTTAAATATTTCCATTACAGCCGCGGTCGCGCTTACATGATACATCTCGTAGCAGCACACTAGCCCGCTCTCATTCGACTGATGGAACGTTCAAATATTTTCTTTAAAAATAAAATTTAAAAAAAAAAAAATGCCGGAACGGAGCACGACTCGGAAAATTCCTTTAAATTTTGGGTTCTAAGTGTTGAGATTCAGACGTTTTTATCACTCCGGCAAAACTTTACCCCTCCCAACCTCAAAAAATTAAAATTAAAAAGTATGCTACATATATTACACACAAAGGCATGTATAATACATACACATGATAGTAGAGGGCGCGATGTGTGGAAATGGGTGTGCACTTTCACTGTGGTTAACGTTATGATGGATATATGCGCGGGAACGGCGTGTGTGACCACATTTACCTGTACA
Source organism: Icerya purchasi (assembly GCA_039619475.1). Classification (NCBI taxonomy): domain Eukaryota; kingdom Metazoa; phylum Arthropoda; class Insecta; order Hemiptera; family Monophlebidae; genus Icerya; species Icerya purchasi. The sequence goes on along the minus strand of CM077116.1, from coordinate 260,476,454 downwards.
AACGGGGAATTGCGAAAATTTGAAGAAATTTTGGGGAAACTTGGGTGAATTTTAACCATATGGATACAAATTGGGGTGAGCTTTCAGCACCTGTACGCTAATTGGGGTGAATTTTGACTACCTTGATGGGAATTAGGGATCGAATTAGCGGAACTATCCAGGGGAATCATGGGTAAACAGGGAAAACTCGGAGGAAATCCGTGAAATCAGGGGAAACTTGGGGTAACTTTGGATTCTAAAAGAGAAATTGGGGATAATTTTGAGCACCTGGATGAGAATTTGGAGTGAAATTTCAGCAGATCCCCGGGAAAATCGGGGGAAACCTGGACACTCGGGGTACCTACCCCCGGAGAAATTCGGGGGAAACTTGGGGTAACTTTGGGCTCCAAGGCAGAAATTGGGGTGAGTTTTGAGCACCTGAACACAAATTGGGGTTTGTGACGTCAGACGCCCCAGAACGCCCATTTATTAGCTACTTATTGCGCCTAATTTTTCCCAAACTATATTTCAAATACTCGCCCTCCAATTTAAATATCTCCCACTCCAAGTTCTTCGTAGTATAATATACTGGAGAGTAGAGTGACACCTCTGTTTTTCAGAGTTTTTCAGAGAGTGGAATATATCAGTGTAATTCGTAATATATGTCGGAACTGACGTGCCCACTGTGTTTCGCTTCATGAATATTAATAATAACTCGAAAGAAAATAACGTAAAGCGAGGTCATACGTCGCGTTAGTAATTATCTCGCGTAAGGCATATAGATTAAAGTAAAATATTTCCTGCAAGGCTCTTTAGATAAAAGCATTTTAACAGATCAAACTGGCCGATACTGCTGAAAGCTTTTATAGCAGAAATTCTAGTTTGGAGCATAATTATATAGGGCTGGTTTACATTATAGGAAGTTAGACTGTACGCTATTGGAATATCTATATGAGTGAATAGAAAGAACGTTGCGACATCCATATATAATATACATATATATATATATATATATATATATATATATATATATATATATATATATATATAGGTATGTGTATGTGTATGTGTATTATTATTATTATTGTTGTTATTATTATTATTATTATTATTATTATTATTATTATTATTATTATTATTATTATTATTATTATTATTATTATTTTCTGTTTTCTTTTGTTTTACGCTATTTCGTAATTTAAGCCGATGCTTTTAAGTTAATTAACGAAAAGTCGATTAAGTTAATTAAAACAAAAATGGCTGTACACCCTTCCCTGTTCGGCCGTTGTTAGAACATCGCCGATTGCGTATTGTAACGAGGGTGGCGAACTTAATTTTTAACGCTACCTTCTGTATTGTCGGAAGGAAAAGAGGAAAAAGGGAGAAAACAGTTATCAGAAATGAAAAGAAAAATTGAATTGGCATGCTAAACGCGTGCCTACTACTGTACTGTGCGAACAATAAGGAGCAGCACTGACGTATATAAAGCGATTAACGTGCGACGCTGTAAGGCTGGTGGGCTTTTAAAAAATTTTCCATTTTTCCTTACATGAGTATTGCATAGTTCTCTTTTTCTCAAGGTGCCTGTTCACTAAGTAACTAGGGCGGATGAACTTGTTTAGGCGGCTTTTTAAGGTTTACTTTTTTGCACTGATCCGCTCCTTTTGCAGCACACTCCGAACGCTGGTCTTTGTTTTTAATTGTTGTTTATTTTCTTCCTCGGGAAAAGCCTATTTTTCTTAGAAATACCAGGGCGCGAACAAAACAGCGAACCCCGCTGAGCCAGTCGGCAAGTGATTATTATTCTTTCGAGGGAAAGGAAAACAGTGACATGTCTCTTTGCCCTTCTTTGAGGGCGACTAATGAGGAGAGATTAACGAACCGGGAAATCACGGCGTCATTATAACTGTGTGTCGAATTTAACGGGAAATTCCGCTGTCGGCGAAGAGGACGGATGAACTGTCCGTTTTTTTTCGTCAAATTCAAGTTCGAGAACGAATTTCAACAAGTGCGCCATGCCGCTTGCAAGTTTCGACCGGGCCGCATAGAGACTTTTCTCTGTCTTCCTTTTCCGGTTACACTTGTCGACTCTTTCACATGTGATGGCAACTCTTTTCCACTATTGCACACTGGCACGTCTACATCATATTCCGCATTTTTCGGTTTTTCCGACTGAAATCCCGGCTCTTTTGCTTCGACAACTCAGTTGTTCCCGCGTTGTTGGTCATTTCGCGCATGTTTACAGATCGTCCGTTGTTTATAATTGAAATTTCTCCCTCTTTAATGGGGAACATCTGAAACGTCGTGAATTATTAGCGAACGAACGATCTCCAGCAGAGACATACAATTCGAATGGAACATCTCAATTTTACTCGCCGAAAGTCGGTCAATTTTTACCAAGAAATAAAGTCATTCCACGAAAACGGGCTGTGAACAGTACTACCAACAAAGCCTTGTCATAACTTTTTTTTTTTTTTTTTTTTATGTATTCCACGGTTCTAAAAATTAACCCGCAAAATCTAACGGCCGCTGTGAAAGCACACCATCCATTCCCGCACAGATTCTGCATTGTACGCTATCCTATTATGAGTTTTCAAAAATTAATTCGAGTATATTTTTCATTTTTCACATGCCCAATAATCCGTCTTCCCTCCGTGCTATCTAAGCCAAAATTTCTGATCTTTCATAATATATCTTCAAGAGCCGACCAAAGCATCAGCCGCTGCAGAAGCATACACGCTATCTGCAACATATATTTTACTATCAATTATTGTATATTATTGTCAAATTATTTTTCAAAAGCCTTCTGAAAATTTTTTCTCGTTCGTAAGTATTTTTTTATTTTTTACAGTTCTAAAAATTAAATTACCAATCGCACAAAAACGTAGACACTTTGTAATACAATAACAATTTAAAAAAAAAAAAAAAAAAAAAAAACTATTTTTCCATTGCATTTTTTATTATTTGAAATTTCTTTGCATCGTTTTTTCTTTAAAAAGGATATAAAAAATATACTCGAATTAATTTTTGAAAACTCATAATATGATAATGAACAATGCAGAACTTGCACGGAAATGGATGGCGCGCTTTCACAGTGGCCGGTAGGTTTTGCGGGTTAATTTTTAGAACTGCGGAAAACATAAAATAAAAATAAAAAAATGATAAATAGTAAAATAATCGTAATCGTGAAAAATAAAAATATACTCAGATTAATTCTGTAATACATAGGCTTGGCATAAATTATTATGACCAGTAGGGAAACTAGCGACAGCAGCAGTACGCATTCGTTGTTATCAGGATATAGGTGGATTTACTTTTAGAGCTGTAGAAAGAATAAAAAGTTATGAACGGTCGGAATAAATATACAGAAATGTAAAAAATATACTTCGGCTTGGAAAAAATTATTATGAATGATAGGGAAACTATCGGCTAAAGCGTGTGTGGGATCTGTCAGTGCGTTTTTGCGGCGGCTACAACAGCAGTGTATACATGTGTGTGAATGGCCTGCGCGCTTTGGTGCCCACTATCGCAATGATGTATGCATATGTGGGAATTGATAGTGTGTTTTGGCGATGGCCTCAGAAAAAATAATTACCACTCAATAGGAAACTTCGGGAGTGGCTGTGGCATCGGTCGGGGCTTTGGTAGTCATAGTAAAAGTAAACAGAATATAATATAGTAGATATGAAAATGTCGGTGGCGGCTGCGCTTGTGCAGAATTGGATAGTAGGCTTCCATAGGAGGATAAGAAAACAATAAATAATTATAATCGATAGGAAAAGATGATGCGAGGGACAAAGGAGACTAAGGTTAGTTTCGGGGTATAGAAATAAATTATTGCTTAATTTGTAAATGGTTTGGATAACTGGATAGGTTCATATAATGGTTAGGGATTGGGAACCCTTCCTAGGGGCTGGTATTTGGATTAGTAGGTTATACTAATTTACATACCCAGGTGGGAAAGTTAGGTTATAATTGAAATATATAGAAGTACATATTAAAATATAGGTTGGAGGCCCTTTTCTGGGGGACAGGGTGTTCGGATTATCGGAAAGTAATAGTCTGAGGGTTGGGGGTTGAGCTAGATCGTGTTCGGATTAGCGTGACAGCAGGGGAATGGGACGAGACAACCTTTGGAAACTTGGGTGAATTTTGAACTGTGGAACATGAATTGCGGTTAATTTTTCCCCCACTGATAAAATACTTTGATTAGTTTTTGACATATGGACACAGTTTTGAGGTTCGGATTAGTGGGACTGCAGGGGAATCCCGTTCCTGGGGAAACTTGGGTTACTTTTTGCCTCCTGAATAAAAAGTGAATTTTGGGGTTCAGATTAGGGGAACTGGGGTGACTTTTGAACTTTGGATTAGCGGATACCCGAGCTTGCATATTTATACACTACTAGAGAAGAATAAGCCTGCTGGGTTATCAAACTTTTTTATTCAACGGTGTAACACTTTCCAATGTGTTAACTAATTTTAAACGTCGCTCATCGGAACGCGTTAATTTTATAAGTCCATAAATATGAGTAAAAGAAATTCATTTAAAAAAAAAATATTGTGAATGTATCTGGCAGCGACTGGATGTAAATTTCAGTGCTCTGGCATTCACCTCTTCCGAAACAAGCTCTATATTGGTAGAATATTTTCGCTGCGGAATTCAACGGTATTTAAATATGGCTGTTTGCAATATAACCGAATTGTTACATTACATTTCGAAACGACCCTGGTGGTTTCTAAATCTCTCAAGCATGCCATCGCGGCCTATAAATTTATGTTTTTATTACGTTTTTAATGTAAAAATATTGTTCTGACTGCCGTTATTATTATTATTATTATCATCATCATCATCATCATCATCATCATCATCATCATCATCATCATCATCATCATTATTATTATTATTATTTATTATTATTATTATTATTATTATTATTATTATTATTATTATTATTATTATTATTATTATTATTATTATTATGATTATGATTATTATTATTATGATTATTATTATTATGATTATGATTATGATTATTACGTTGAACAGTGGTGTTTGTTTTGCTCTCGAAAAACGGCTCAGATTTGGCTGGTCTTTTGTTCAATTGTTTTTAAAATTGCTATAATTGTATTTCTCGTGTTCAACATAACGCTGTTTTCGGGATTTACTTCCACCGAACAGTTCGTAATAATTTCAAATTCGATATATTCTCCGCATTCATTTTTGTAAGTTTACATTTATCATCGTGGTAAACAAATGTCCTTGTGTAAGAAGTGTAATAAAACCCTGCCTATCAGTGCGGATCATGCAATCTGCTGTCAGTGCGGTGGCTACATTTCGAATGCAGCGGTCTTTCGCCAAACACATGGCGAAGCAAAACATCGTATAAAATTTTTCCAGGAGGCACGAAAAATGCGTTCTGACCTTGAAGGTCATACAAATACGTCATTATCAACTTATCAATGTGCCACTCTTCTGTTAGAAATCGAAGAGAAGTTATCTAGACTAGATGAGCGATTTGAAGAAGTGTATGCACGCCAATTGTCTGACAATCGATTATTGGCGGCATTACATGGTGTAGTTACACAGAATTTATTAAAAAACAGCAGAATTCGTAAACCAACTCTTGATGATATGGTGTTTTGCGGAACCTTTGGCCAAGCAGCGTATTTACATTAATGAACATTTAACGTATGAAAACAACAAACTGTTTCAATCTGCTAGAGATTTACGCTAGTGTGGCTGGAAATATGCCTGGATTAAGAACAATAAAATTTTTGCTCGCAAAAATGATGATTTTCCATTTATAAGTATAATTAGCGAAGATCAAGTGCAAGGTTTAAAATCGAATCAATATGGCCTATCTTTTTTGCAGTATCATATTTATCAATATTGTATTTATTGGTTCCTAAAGGGTCTAGCCGGTTAAGGGGGGTCAAAGTGCCTTTGAACCAAACTTTATAAAAAAAAATATATACATGATCCAAACATGAAGATTAATCATCGCGTTTTAAATTAAAGGTAGGTTTATTAATAATACTGCCAAAGCCACGAGAATATAATAGATTAAGGTATTTAGAAGGTTTCGATTTACCTAGAATATTTATATTCATGTCATCGATTAATATTGAAATCGAAGGTGACGTACTTATGTAAATATCGAATATGGATATCGGGGTATTATTTTTTAGCTTTAGTATGGCACCTACTGCGTTAGCCGACGCGATGGATAATATTTTCCTCAATACATATAATAACATCGACTGCTCTTTTATTTATTCTACATTGACCGAGAGATGGAAAACGAAGAATTTTAAAACGATCCGATTCTTCCTCATATGGTCAAGTTTCAGTTAGGATTATTTCATCAAACACACTACGTGTTTACTATATAAATTGGCTAAAAATTCGTTGAATTTATTACGGATACTTGTTAAAAGTAAATAATTTCAGCTTTACAGTCATTGAAATACGAAAAGGAAAGAATCGGTAAATATTATATGTGTGCAGAAATTTGTAGTTAAAATACGAGGATAACACATCGAAATATAAATTTGAATCTAGGGCTCTAGTGATAATAAAGCGAAGTGCGTACAGGTAAATTAAGGACGAAGAAATATGAGAAGGAGTAGGGAAGAAATGATAACAAATAGTATATAATGCAATAATGAGAACATTTACACACACATACTATAAACAACTTCTAATACATAACAGTATTCATTCAGCAGTGACTTAGAAAAGAAGTATATAAAAAAATATAGTTAAAGGGTCTAGCCGGTTAAGGGGGTAAAAATGCCTTTGAACCTAACTTTATAAAAAAAATATATACATCTAGGGCATAAAAAAAAATAGTTGATGCTGAAAGTTTCAGACCCCTAGTCTCACTCAGCCATTTTTTGATTAATTTAAAAAATTCTTTTTGGAGCTTAAAGATAATAGAAAATTCTATAACGGCGAATTTTTTCAGATTTTTAGATGCTAAATTAAAATTTTTGAGAAATGTTCAAAATTTTAAAAAATTCAGTAACGACGAATAAAATATATAACATGTGTTTTAGTGTAAACTATCTACAGAAATTTTTTCAGATTTTTAAAAGTGCTGGAGTGGTTCAAAAATTAAATAAAATCATGCGTTTTTGGCTGAAAACCCTCTTGAAATTCAACTAATACGGAATAGATATATGTTACGTATTTGAAGATAATATAGGGTGGGCCAAAAGAACATCCCGAATTTTAAATGCTCGTCAAATAAAGACCAATATACTTACGGAAATGAAACAAACGTTGGAATTAGTTTTGAACAATACTCCGTATGAATAGTCACCATTTTGATTTTTACATTGTTGCAATCTTTCTTCAAAATTATGCATTACTATTTTAAGAGTTGGTTTTTTAATCGCCGCAATTTCCGACTGAATGGCCAATTTCATCTCGTCGGTTGTTGCTGGTTTACCCTCGTACATCTTGCTTTTCAAGTAGCCCCCCATAGGTAAAAATCTGTCGGTGTTAAATCCGGACTGCGCGGCGGCCAAAACAGCTCACAGTTTCGCGAAATCAAGCGGTCCTGAAACTTCTCTCTTAATAACCGCAAAACATCGTTACGAATATGTGGTGTGGCCCCGTCTTGTTGAAACCACGTTTTAGATAATGCAATCCTCTTCCGTCTGAGCTCCGGTAGAAAAAAATCGTTTAACATTTGGATGTAGCGGTCGCCGTTCACAGTAACATTCGCTCCGTCCTCCTCGAAGAAGTAGGGACCGATTATCGCTTTCGCAGTGACTGCGCACCATACCGTGATACGAGGGGAGTGTAAGGGTACTGGGTGAACGATTCGAGGGTTCTCAGTAGCATAATACCGCATGTTTTGTTTATTAACGTTACCATTTAAATCGAAATGCGCCTCGTCGCTAAAAAAAACATAATCCAAATCGACGTCTTCTTCCTCCAGCATATCCAAAAATTTATTACAAAATTCTAACCTTCTTGGCTTATCTGTTGGTATCAATTGTTGGGTTAGTTGTATCTTGTATAGGTGCATATTGAGGTCGTTTCGAATTATTCTTCTGAGTGAAGTACGGGGAATTTTCAAGGCGGAAGCCTGGCGACGAACGGATCTGCGCGGACTTCGCGACAATGCTACGCGCACTTTTTCGATGTTTGTCGGGGTTCTAGACGATCGACGGCGACCTTGATGGTTGACCGCCACCACATTACCGTATTCTCGGAAGTTTTTTACCCATTTGAGGATACTTTTACGGTCGGGGGGATTGTCATGACGTTTTAAATCAAATTGTTTTTTAAACGCGCGTTGTACCGCGATTACACTTTCACCGTTTTTCACAAAGTACTCGACAACGAAAGAGCGTTGTTTACACGTCCACGACATCATGACTACTAACCAATTATATTTATATTAAACGGCATATTATTTAGCGCCAGATGGCGTTGCAATCGCTACGCTAACTCACAGTGTATGATTTTGACGAGCGTTTGAACTTCGGGATGTTTTTTTGGACCACCCTATAGGTTTTCCTGAATTATTTCAGATTTTGGAAACGGGAGAACGAGTGGAATATGTCAAAAATTAAATAAAATCATATGTTTTTGGTTGAAAAAGCTCTTGAAATTCAACTAACAATAACGAAATTGATATATGTTACGAATATTATAATAAAATGTTATTCTGAATTTTTTCGGATTTTTTAGAACAGACGAAACAAGTCCAAAAACATGAAAACATGCACTTTTGGCTGAAAAACCTTTGAAACTTCAACTGGAAGCAAACTATAAAATATAAGTTACATAATTTGTCATTGTGTTACCTAATTTGCCATTATGGGAATTTTCTCTATATTTTTTTATTTCATAAGAGCATTATTATTTTTCAGTTATAATACATTAGTTTAAATACGTTTGTCGTATTTAGAACAAAGAAAAACCGTAAGTTTTTTTAACACTCTTTAAAAGTGAAAAAATGAAAAAAAAAATTGGAAGCCATCGTTTAGTTACTTTTTAATGATTCGTAGTAACTATGTTAGCTCAGAGCTAGTCCTGTGCAATAAGAATCACAGGAGAAACTCTTGTCGATTTTACACGTAATGTTTCAACTATACAGACTTTAAAAATACGCATTAATAAACTACATCTGCGAGTACACTACATCTTTCCCTTTACCAACATATCTTAACTTATGGCATTACACATTGGGGGACGGCTGCTGACTACCATTTGAAGCAAGTAACTCTCCTACAGAAGAAAGTTGTTAAATTATTTTATAACAACTTGATCCCCAAGAAAACTCCAATAATGTGCTTGAACTCAGTAAACTATTGAACTTCATCTATTATTGTATCTACTAATAAATAAAACCAGATTTCGTATCTCCAGTACTGAGGATATCACCAGATTAGCTGGCGAAGTTGAAGCGTTTGTGCCCAAGATTATGAAATATCATATCCGTAATCAGGCCTTTTATACGGGTCTCTTGTTATTCAATTTATTACCTACTACAGTGAAAATAATACTAAAGAATTTCAAAAAAGGACGTAAGAAACTCATCCAATTTCTAGCAAATAAATCTGCAATTTGATAAATTTTTATTTTCATATGTTTATATTTCTTCTATTATCATTTACGTGTTCTACTTATTTCTTTCTTTTCCTTCGAGTAGGTTATTTCATGCATACACTAGTTCTTACTTATATTCCACTTTTCATGTTTTATGTAATTCAGGTTTTATAATTTCGGAAAATAATTAACTTTCGATACTTGTTATTCTTATTTACATTTTACATTGTTCTTTTCGTTACAAATTGTTTTTTAATATTCTTTACGCTTTTTTTTAAGTACAATTTTATATTCTCCGTCCTCAGTAACCGGATATGTAATTTCATTGTAACTTTCAGAAAATCCTTGTTAATTTTGTTGTTCTAATTTTTATAACGTTGTAAGTTTAATACGTAAGTTTTATACTATATTTTCAGCAAACCTTGTAGTTTAAATTTTATTCAAATCCAAAAATTCTGTATTATTATTTATTATTTGTTTTGTTTTTTTCCCTCTTTTTTTTTTTAAATATTTTTTTCATGTTGTCAAAAAAAAAAAAATTGTTTAAGCTTTTATCCTTGAATAGAGGTAAGCTTTTCACAAGTATTTAGGAAACGTTTATTTTATTTTTCAGTATCGATATAATGTTGTAATTTAATATGTAAGTTTCATATTACATGTTATGTAATGCTTTTTTAATATTTCTAACAAACTACTCCACTCCACGTACATTGCATGCGCATCCGTGGATATTGTAATAATAATAATAATAATAATACTATACCGATTTGTTTATTATTATCATTGTTATTATTATTATTATTATTATTATTATTATTATTATTATTATTATTATTATTGTGTATTTTCTTGCAGTCTTATTGTTATACGGCCGAAACGAACGTCTTTGAGTTTCGAATCCTATCCAAGGATCTAGGAGTCACAGAAGGATCTACGCAGCATGTAAGCTGTTTCTATTATTACTTAGAGATTTTTTTGTAATAATTGAAAAAAATACATATACCGGTCAATTGCTAAAAAGATCACATCGATTTATTATCGTGCACATTCGTCTGTTCATATATGTATATGCACCTAATATCTGAAACCGAATATAGCTTATACCAGAGCATACGGGTGGCCGGAGGGCTGACCCAGTCTTCAGATCCCCGTTGGAGCCAAAACCCCTTTTAAGAGAATACTATGAAAAGATTAATTCGGCAATCCATGCTTATGCATCAAGGATATTCATTTTTTAATTGTCTTTTTGCAAAATTGCCTACCCATCTAGCTGGAAATATGCTCCTTCCGTTTATTTCGATTTTCAAAGAGCAGAAGTAGCCAGCAGTCACTGCAAAAATAAATATGTTTTTGAACTCGTCCATCTGGGCGGGATATTAATTACAGGAAAAAAACCAAAACGTAATGCGAAATGCATGTGTGGGGACCCTATATTCTTATCGCACACGAAATTGTAAATTGGCGCCAGTTTCAAATTAATATATGGTAAGAGGAAAAAATCGCATTCAGAAGTGAAAATCGAATATTTTTTCAACTAAAAGATGTATATTGAAACAAGGAAAAACAAAAACAAAAAATTCTCGGAGTAAAACAAATTTAACGAAAAAAAAAGTAATAAAATGAAAACATATTATTACAAAATATTAGGTCCGGTATGTTTAACTGGACAAAGCGAGTTGAACAAACGAAAGAAAAGATTACGTGTGGGATACTGTCATACGGGCGTTTTTCGTTTTCGTAAAAAGTTTACAGCCGATTCGGAGAAATTGTTTATTCTTAACACCTTTGAAACTATCAACTTCTGGCTTTTCACGCGGGGTCAAGAGAATATTAGCACCTAAAATCCACTAACTTTGTTACGCCAATTAACTTTTGACAGTTTGATCCGAATCCTCCAATAGATGGTCAGCGACGTTGTTGGGACGACCTTTTCGAAAAAAACGGAGCGTCCCTTTCATAATCCTCATCTCACAGTTCTACTACTCGACCTCTAGCATATTACGAATACTCATCATAATGGTTCACCTTAATGGCTGTTTTGCGAGTTGCTTTTCATTCTTATTTTCAAAAGTAATTCTGCGCATTACAGTACCCAAAACCGATTAATGTAAGAAGTAAACCGTTCTTTCCCTGCAGTCACCTTACACTAATCGGTCTCGAGCACCGATCTATGGAGAGTGCAAAGTTTAAACGAACTTTGTGAAATAGTAATAATAATAATAATCAAATCAAATCAAATAACACTTTATTATTATTATTATTACAGAGAAAAGCCACTTATGCGCAATATTACGACGAGCAGTGTGTCCTAACTCGTATCCGTATTGAACACACAAACTTGACATATCTAAAAAACCGCCCAACCTGTGTCAACGCTGCAACATCCCTATATCGGTGAGGCATCTGTTGATCGAGTGTAATCACTACCAGCAGGCCAGACAACAAGCGGGTATTACCAACGGCCTTCCAGAGATGTTTTCGGACGCCGAGAAGTGTAAAAAAATCGTAGCCTTTCTTAAAGACATCTCAGTATTCCGACTTATCTAACTTCCTCAGCCTTTAGCTGACTTTTTTGATTATTTTGTTGTTTCGCGCATTTTCCAATATTCAACATAAAATGTTATAATTCTCTGTAAAACCGTAGTCGCTAATGACCTTGTAGTCCAAAAGCGACTTGTAAATACAATAAATAAATAAATAAATAATAAACATTTAGGTTTGTTTTTAATAAAATTCTTCAATTTTTTTTGAAAATTAAGATTTGGTTACTTTACAGATTTCGAACGTATAATACTGAAATTTATCTTCATTAATATATATATATATTTTTTTTTTATATATATTTTTTAATACTGAAGGTGGAAGGAAATTCCTCTGAAGAGACGTTTTTTTTTTTGTACATTAATTTATGTTCACTTTTGAGATGTTTATTATTACGTTTGGAATTTTATTATTTCATTATCTACTTAACAGACGGGAGTATTGATTTAATATTTATCCATTTTCTAATCAAATTTCAGCGTGCAGTTTTAAGAGAACTCTTTTCAAAGTTCAATCGTAATTGGTAATTCTTTTGTGACTTTTTTCCTTCACCGAAAAAAGGAAAACACACATCTGTTAATAAGCATTAAGCAATATATTGCCCCTTGCCAAGTAATAGCCCTCCTTCACTTTATCTATCGAACATAATCTTCAATAATCTCGCGTCCTCATGGAAAGCCCATTTGTCAGACTTTCTCAAGGTTAATTAAACCCTCAACGGAACCATGATGGCCAGAAAAAAACATTTCCTGTAGAGATTTCTGTGCACTTAGCCGCTTGCGCAAAGGCCACACAACCATGTCGCATAATTTTATTTTACAAAGAACCCCACCTCCTATGAATTGCCCTTTCTGTGGCCAAGGTGTTGCTCCCTCAATTTTCCACATACTTCGCAATTACTCAACTCAGGCAAATAACAAATATCCCTCTTTTCGCATTGTTGATTTGAAATTAGACACTATCGCGAAAAAGAAACAATAAATTGTTCAGATATTTGTTGTTAAAAGGCGAAAGATTTATACTCGCAAATGAAGAGAGGCACGATTTTTTTTCCTCGTGTCGTTTCTCGGCGAAGGTCCGTTGCTGGCATGTCCAAAAAAAAGAAAAAAAGGCTATTTGTAATTTACCAAATTTACGTAAATTATATTATCATGACGACACAATTTTTTTTTTTTCAGCAAGTAAAAAAAAAAAGGCACAAAAATCACCTTTTAAAAATTTAAATTTTTGAAAAGATTAAAATTTACGCGCACTATCGTAAAATTTACATTGTTACTTTTAAAAAATTCTTCAGTAACGATAACATCACTTTCAGCCGTTTTTTTCGACACCACTGTTAGTTCAAAAAAAAAAAGAAAAAATCATACTCGATTATATCGCTCTAATAGCCCTTTTAGGGTATGAAATTATACTACTACTACTACTAATAATAATCAAGAAAAAACGCAATAAAACTAGGCGGAAATTCTTAAATTCACAATAGCAGAAAAACGCTTAAAAATCGTTTTAGTTCGTTGTTAGGATGATAACAGTTGTCGATCTACACGAGTTCAGTAGAGCATTTCAAAGAGCAAACACTTTAGTCGATTCTTGAAGAGGATGATGCGAGAGATTATTTTGAGAAGAACGAGTGATAGCTAGGAGCGTTTATAACCGCACTTGCATATAAACGGTACTCTAATAAAATGTGTGTACGCTAATTTGGACACAAATACATAAATATCCGCAGGCGAAATGTATTAAAAATGTTATGTGAAAAATTCGAAAACCCGACTAATTTCCAACAACTAGGTCCATTCGAAACATGTCAGCATCTTGAATTTCGCGTTTATAATATCTTCAAAATATTTCTATGTTCATTATTTAAACAGTTATATTTTATGCCTGTAAAAATTCGTCAAAATGAATGTAATAGCATTTAAGATTGCAAGAAAAATGGCATTTTCGTTTTGTACTATTTTAATGTAGCACTCGACAGGACGAGATTTTTGTTTTTTCTTAAATGTTTGTAATTTACCGACAACAATGGTAAATACAAGAAGTAATATAAGCCAAAAAAAACAAAATAATAGTAAAAAAAACCGATATCGGGCATCTAGAATAACTAAACCAAAGAAAGATAATTAGTGAAATAGCCCTAGAAAGTAATAGGTGTCAGGTACTTCTACCTATGAGCTACGTGGAAACGTAGTATCAGAGAGGAGCCTATTCACTGATCATTAAGGAGTCACCCTAGTACTAAGCACCAGAATAATTAGAAAACAACCTAAACTAAAACCACATAATAAGAAAACAAATTGAGATGAATTTAGTCATGAAGACATAAACTATTTGATTCAAGACGGGAGAAGATATAGAAATAGAAGCGTTTACAGAAATCGGCCTGACTAAGTACACCGAATAAACAGGTATTACCCAAATGAAATATTAAAGCAGTAGCAATCTGACAGAGATCCATTAAATGAAATAAAATTAAATAAACAAACGAAAGAAGTAAAAAACTTACTATTTAAATTAAAGCTTTACTGAAAACGTATATGTTTATTATCTCCTCAAGCACATAATTATACATTGTGGAAAACGACGCACAATTTCAAAAGGCTCAATGAACAGTGTATCCATTAAGAAAGCTTGATAACAGCTGGGCTCAGAATGGTAAAGGAGAAGCAAATAAATTTGGAAAATATTTTCAGCGGATATTCAGGCAATGAAAGTAAACCATTAAATTCCTTCAGTACGGATGCGCGCCTTCGAATAAAGATTACTTTTCCGTAAGAAATTAAAAGTGCCAATAAAAACATGAATCGTCTTAAAAAATCGTCCAGTGTGATTTAGATTTTTTTTTTAATCACATATATATTGAGTTGTGTTTTTAGCCGATGATGGATTATACCCGAAAACGTTTCTAAGTAAGCGATCATATTATACTTAAATTTGTTTGTTATATAACAAACAAAATATTAAAAGTTCCGATAGGAAAAACATCTGTCTAATTAATAAAGAAGACTGCCGTTAATCGTTTACCGTTTTATTTAAAAATTTGCTTTTTCAATTAAAAAATGTTCAAATAATGGCACAATATGTTCAACTATATTTAGCATATAGTCATGATGAATCAAATGAAAAAATCAGGCCATTTACCTCAGGAACCAAAAAACCCTATATGAATTCACGACTTAAATGGCTGTACAATTTTTTTTAATAATTCTCTTTACAAAATCCGTAAATATGAAGTAAAAACTGAGTGTAAAGAACGAAATAACCAATTTAATATTTTTTCAAAAATTCAACAAATTTTGTTGAAATAAAAAATTAACAGTATTAATATTATTTAAGAATAAATAATATCCCCTTCAAGTGTACTCTATAGATTTCATCAAATAATTGTTTACTTTTTAATGACTTCTTTTCTTTAAATACTTTTCCAGAAAATTTCGTATTCTGAATTTTTTTTTTTCTAATCATTTTGTTTCACAACTTTTAATACAAATATTTTTTAATAATAATACTGGAATAGATCAACCAAAAATGTTGCCATTTTCTGAACTTTATAAAGCTAAGCTTTGGTTAAATATTTCAATATTCAAACGTAATACTTTCGTTAGCGGTGAATTTTTCAAATTCATTGTCTTTATTCGAATCAACATTTCCATTGTAAACTAACCTTTAACAGTATTTTTCGTTATTCGAGTTCGTCGTTTTTTTAATTTCAAAACTTTGCTCCGCAAATTATTAAATTTTCATTATTTGGAATTTTTTTTTTTTTTGATTATTATTATTTAATGATGCCCGCGACAACTTGGTAATTTGCATTATCACTGAAAACTATAGGTTGTTATAAATATTATATGATTTCAGGAAGTTTAGTAGTTAATATTATTTGCATTATCGGCTGCTAATATGTAATTAATGTTTAAATTATTGCTGCTATACTTTAATGACGAAAAACATCGGTTAAAAAAGAAAAAAACGAAACAATCAACTCCCCAGCTATTATGGAAAAGGTGTAAAGTTTTTTTGAAACTCCTTAGTTAATTTTCGTTTGGCTATATTAAAAATTTGTTTTCGTTCTAGTTTTTCGCGAAATAACGTCAGTAATAGTTTTAGTGTATTAAAAATTTTTCAAAATGGATCCCTTTTTTTCACGTCATTTGATGACTGTTAGTCTGTGCTTGCAGATATTCCTGAAACTGAACCACCAGCTGCGACCGGTCGCTCTCGCATAAACAGATCGGTCCACGTGTTCAAAAGTTATTGAACAAGCATAAAAATAACCATAAAGTAAAATAAAAAATAATCAAAAAAATTAATTTTTTAACGTTCTAAAAATGATGAAAAAGACAATGAAACAAGGATCTCATTATACCCGGATAGGTGGTATAGCGGATGCGGATAAATTTACATCCAACTAACACGTGCGCATATCGGTTGGATAAGAAATCACCGCCTATGTGTCGACCATGTTGCTGGCATTTTAAATAGCCTGTTTACTATACTATCAACTCGAGTGCAGTGTTAGATCACATAGTACAATCTAAAGGAGGGTAATAAAATTGTCAGGACTTTTAAAATTTTCAAAACGAAATAAGTCATTATCCGTTTTATAACTTTTTATCAGTTATTTCGAGCGCTCCTATGTTTATATGATGCGTAAAAAATAAAAATAAAAAAATTAAAAGTTTAAGTTTGGTAAAGTTTAAGCTTAGTCAATAACTAATACGGAGTCAACTAAAATTAAATTATAAATTTCAAAGCCAAACTACAATTAGGAAAATATTCGAAAATTTCGTAAATCAACTTGCCCGTCGGTAACATCAAAATAACCAGAGTCTTGAAATTTTCGAATTTTTTCCTTAATTGTTGTTGACTTGAAAATTTACATTCTAATTTTACTTGGCCCTGTTCTTATAATATTCAAATTTGCTATCGACGCAGTACACTTTGCATTTTGGTTTGCTAAATTTATTTTCTAACCTTTAGAAAGTTGAAAAATTGATTTTTTAGAGTAAATTTTTTACTTTTTTTTATTTTTATTTTACGCTACCAAATAATTAAGTAATTTCTAGCTTTCTCCGAATTACAGATAGGTCATATAGTGTATGTTTTTTAAAGAGAGAAGAAAAACACGGAAAAATCTGCAATAGTTCAAATTCGATACCTACTTGTACCATTACAAATTACAGGTCTATTTTTATTTGTGCGGGCAACTTGGTTCTCGAAATTTTCAAATTTTTGCTCAACTCTCGCTGGCTTTGAAATCTACATTTTATTTCAGTTAGTTGCATTTATTATGATATTCAAACTTATTTGCTATTCACTTAGTTAACGTGTACCTTTTGAGTTTTCCAAATTTATTTTCTAATTTTTGGGGAACGCTAAGAAATTAATTTTTTTGAGTAAATTGTTTTGTTCCTTTTTTTTTAATGTATTATTCAAATTCGTTTGCTACTGACGTAGATTAACACCCACATTTTGAGTTTTAGTTTGCCTAAACTATGCCAGTACCGAAAAAAAAAAAAATACGAAAACGTATATAATTAATCGACGAATATATTAATATACACCAAGGCTATTTACCTTCGTTGGGACCAATACAATGTAGCAAGCGAGGTATCGATCGTCAAGCCGTTCCCCAGAGTATCATATATATATATATATATATATATATATATATATATATATATATATATATATACACACGTATATACACACACACACACACACAAAAGTAATAATAAATAATAAAAGATTTCTGAAAAATTACTAAAAATCGTTTAAAATAAAATATAGCATCTACCTTTTTCTTTTATTTTTATTCGAAATATTAATTATTAAAACTAGCTAGAAAATTTAAACAATAATTTAAAGCAATTTTTACAATTTTTTCTTATCTACGCTGGCAAAATGAAGTTAATTATGCTGAAGCGTACAAGAGAAGTGAAATTATTTAAAATACAAAAAAATTATGCTTTTAAATAATTTTAAAAGAGGGAGTTTCGGGAATTTACGTTCAGGTCAAGAAATTTCCCAATAGAAAAGTTTTGTATCATATAAATAAATTGATTTGACTGATTATTGAGAAATACTATTAGCGATGCTTACTTTTCATTCTGTTTGTTATTGTTAATGTCTAAACGGCAACAACTGATTATCGCTAATTTAAACATAGATTTGCAGGAAAGTATGTGTACGATTTCCATTGAAGAAACCAATTAAGTCTTTCAGAGGTACGGAGAAAAAGCTGAACTTTGAAACTGTTCGGAAAATAAAACGGCCACTTTTATGCAGTATTCCCGATGTTTTTGAGTTGTTTAATGTATGAACATTTTGAATGTTCAGTATACGTATCGTGTACGATAACTAGATTATTGCGACACAAGAGTCGGCTTTAGATTATGAGAAACACCTTGAGTCATATCCTTTATAAATTGAAATATTGAACTTAGCTTCGTGAATTGAAGAGAGGAAACCGCAAATTAAAAAAATCGCAAAACTTTGTTTTTGGTAAAACAGGAAATGGTCAGCGAGGGGGCACCTGAGTTCAGCAAAACGGGGAATTAGTGATCACCGGTGTTCCAATAAGGTAATTGCAAGACTGTAATGTGGCTAAATGCACGCGGCTAAGCAGACAGTCCGTTAGGTTCCATGGGTTTCGTGATAGTTTGGTAAAATTGGACTGACTCCACCGGAGCTCTACGGATGTTGCAATACATTTGATATTTCTGCAGGCTGGAAGCTGAAACAGCTGAATGAGCTGCCATTCACCTCTTCGAAATTTCTACATATCTCAATTAAATTATGACAATTTTAAAATTGTATTTATTTCGTTTATGAATATAGTATCTTAACGGCTGATTGAAATTTCAAATTTTACCAAAAGAAATAATATAAACGTTTCGGATCTCCAGTATCATCGGGCAAAATAGTAATTCATTGCCGCTTCTAAGGATGTTAAATATCTTGACCGAACTCGTTCGCTATTGACATATATGTCAGGCAGAATCAGTTTTAAATTATTTAAACCTGTTTCCTGTTTGTTACGTTTATTCTGTAAACCGGCAAGTAAGCAGTATTTATTTTCGTTTCTGTAATTATTTAAATTAATTTTCTCCATTTGGCTAAATGATTCTCAAACTCGTCATTCAATTTTTTAAATAACTGGTAGCGGATAACCAACTGGAAGGAAGTAGAATTCCATACTATCCCGTTAAACAGTAGATTATACGAAGTTGCTGCATTTTTTGTCTTATCATATTTTCTTGACGTTAATGTAATAACAATTTCTACACATTTAAAATGTTATAATATCAGCGTAATTTTAATTTAAATTTAAATTAAACTATTTAAAACTGAACTTATCTTTATAAATATTGTTTTGCGCAGCCTTTCTTGACCGTGTTAGCAGCATATGACCGAGTCATCTGGTGCTAAGGCATGATTGATTTTTTAACCTGAAGAGATTTCTACTTAGCAATTACTGTCGACTGCCGGAATCGTATCTACGAATTGAAAATTCAGTAAAATACACTTTGCTGTCCCGCAAGCTAGTATCCTCGGTCCTATTTTTCTATACCTTTATACCTGACGTATATATACACAGGATGTTCCAACGACCATTGGCAGCGTCATTCCCGCACTTGCTGATGATACAGCTATTCTGGCGATAAACGAATACACAAGTTGGAGCCACTTAGAATATCTTCAAACAGACACACGTGATTGGAAAATTGGACTTAATCAGCTTAATAATCTACTATTAAGGTAAGCTACGCATACCGCGACCAATAGACATCCGAGGCACTGAATATAAAAGGAGACTAGGACGTTTGAAACCAGAGAATCTAACTTTGTAAATAGTACACATAAAAATACGCATGAATGAACGAATGGATAAAATTTATCGATATAAATTTACAAATAAACAGCAATTTGTTTAACTAATATGAGAAAATTAAGCAAATAGATTATGGCTATAAGTTGACTTGGGCGATCGGTAAAAAACCAAATAAAGAACCTAGCTATCGAATGAAAAGAAAAATAATTACCAAGGAGTAGTTAGACTAAAGTAGTATATGCGTTTGTATTTTTTTGTATCTTGTGTAGTTTCCGCTTTTATCGGCAATCGTCAAAGAATTTTTTAGCTAGCCTTTTATATTTTCGACACAAGGGTGAGTTTTAATGCAGCGTGCATGTTAACGTTAGTATAGAAAACGAAACGCCTAGGATAATTCTGTAGCATTTATTTTGAAAATGCGGTCATTCTTGAATGGTGCACCTCGAAGTGCTCGGCGCACGGTAGATGCATAAAAGAAGATTAGTCTCGAATAATGCTTTTGTCTGGAAGCAGTTTGCTGTTTTTAGCTCGGATTCTTTATAGAAAACGCATCGTAGCGTAAAATTGCTCGAATCGGCCTTATTGGTAGCGAAGTGTCTACGTGTTCGTTAAAAGTTAAATGTTTGTACGACACCTGGATCTTTAATTTCGTTTTTAAAAAGAATAACTCTCGGTTTTTCAACTCCAATTCAGGGGGATAAACGCGCCGCGGTCTTGTTTTGATGAAAAGGGTAGCTTGCGCTTTAGCCTGATTTAATTTAATATTCCATTTAATGAAGTACCTGATTATTCTTACGAAGTTTTCCTTTAACCTATTTTTAATCGTGTCAGTACGGCAAAAAACCTTAATTAAAAATTGTGTCATCGATGAACAATGCTAATTCAGCTTGTTTGAGTTTGAGGAAATCGCTTATGAAAATATTGAATAAACAGAGGCCACTGCCTTGAGAAACACCAGTTATCGAGGTTTTTCGCGACGAAATAGTACTATCGCCGATTTTCACCGAAAACCTCCTTCAGTGAAATAATTACTTAAAAGTACGGCAAGGTATTTTGGAAACTTGAATTTAATTAATTTGAATATATATATGTACGCATCATCAGAGGGAAATTGATCGATTACGCCTCTACACGTGTTTATATTTAATTCTCGCTAGTATTTAAATTTTTGTTAATGTTAACAATTATTTAATAGACTAAGATACTGCATTAGATCTTTCTTTCCGGATTTCTTTTTCCTCACGCAGCAGATTTATCGGTAACATTTTGATTATAACAGGCAGGGAATTATCAATACTTCGATTCGAAGAAAAAAAGCAAAATCTTTCTTCTTCCGTTGAAGTTAGTGGAATTATTAAGAGCTTCATCAATGATTTTATGAATATTCACTATCTATGTTTGTTTTTTGTTTTTTTTTATTGTGTTAGAAAACAAGCACCTCTTTAATGTTACAAATTGATAACAAAATTTGTTCTCGGTGGTTTCATTTCCTTATAATTCTATGTTTACCGTATTTTTAGTTTATATGGCGTATTCATAAAAAATTCTGAATAACAATTTTTTTTTTAGGGACATTATCCAAGGACCTACATCTAAAAAAAGTACGGAAAAAGTCGTATATTGGCAAGATATAAAGGGGAAACAATTGCGGGAACGATGATAGAAAATGTAAGTGAGCAGTAAGGAAACCCGAGAATATAGAACGTAATGTTCGATAAAAAGGATGAACCTTCAAAAAAAGTGTAATCAACATTACAGAAACCATTACTTCATTCGGGTGAGGAGGATAATACAGGGTCAAAACCAAAAAAAGGAAAAAAGGAAAGGAAGGTAATAGAATTAAAATGTGAGCGAGTAATATGAGAAAGAAAACTGAGGAAAATTAAATAAACCAGGAAGGAAAAAGATAAAATTTGCTAAAGATTAGAAATCCGCCAAGTACAGATGTTGAACAAGAATGATGGAGCAACCACAAAAATTTATACTAAATACTAAAATTTGATTTATTCAAAATACAGAAATTACGTGTTGGTAATTATAGCGTATAAAATTTAATCGAAATTACTTACTTTTCAATTGTTATATATGTATATATATATATATATATATAACTCGGCCATTTTGGCCTCGCAAGGGGTTATGCCCCTTGACCCCTCTTGCTTTCATTTCTGTCTCTTTCTCTTCTATACTTTGTATAAAATGATCAAAATTTACAACGTAATTCTTACTGGCATCAACACACACAAAAAATAACATAACCACAAAAATTCTAACATTTACCTTCCGTTATATAAAATTAAGACATTTTTTCGTTATATTTTTCGTTACATATTTCATTACATAAAATTGTGACATTTTTTAAATAACAATAACAAAAATCCTACAAAATATAACAAACGTTACATAAAATTGGGACATTTTTTTGGGACATTTTTTTGGGACATTTTTTCGAATGGGGGGTAGCCTAAGAATTATGTTGTAATTAGTACATGTGTTGAACATGTATTTTAAAAATTATACAATTTTACTAAAGTGCGGTTTATTTATGTTAGTAGTGGGTCTATTTTTTTTTTTTTTATTGTTAAAAATGCGGATTGAACAAAATATTAATAACAACAAAACTTGGAGTATTTTTGTTTTTCTGCAAAAACTTGATATTTTAGGCCTAAGTATTATTATCAGTCTCAAAATTCAATTAAACAACAAAATATACATTGTGTAAAAACTTTTTTTTTACAAGTTGTGCATAGTATGTTGTACACCGGGCGGCTCTTTTTTGAAACGTGACACAAGCATACGTGAATTTACTCTGTTCGCTATCTAATACGACTAACATTATACGGGCAATTTATCAGCGTAGTCAACCCAGTTGGGAAACCATCGCCGACGTTACTGCAGGTAAGTGTACCTATGTCACTGCGTTTATATATTGATACAAGCAATAGCAACACCGAAGAGTTATAAACCTGGCAGTACTGATAATAACAATAACAGTAGTAAGTAATAATAGTAATAATTATATACACAGTCCGTTCGTAAATGGTATTGTTGGTTAATTTTATAATACGAAGGGGGGGGGGGTATTCATTCTAGATCATACGGGGTTATAAATCAGTCTGCAATCGCCGATGGCAAAAATTATCATCCTCGAGAAATACGTAAATTTGTCGCAACCGAAGGAATATAGAGTAAATGAGATTAATGTTTTCGAATTGGTATTAGCAGCCAATCAAATTACATTAAATGTGGCTAATAAATCATCTAAATACATTTAACGCTAACCCCCACCTTTTCCGATACAGCTTTATATGATGAGTAGTAAACCTCGGATGGAGTACATACGTTGAAGTTTCAGTACATCAGGTATCGACTAATTAGAAGAAGATAATCGAAAAATTCCCTTTCATTAATAAGAACTAGTTTTTTCAATCGAGCTCACTTCTAGGACTCTTTACTTGTATTTCCCAGCGGCAATAGCCCAGATATATTGACCAACTGCTGATGACTAGTCTGCTAATGTTCCGCAAGCCATGCGACTCGCACTATCAATGAAATGGATAATAATGTCAAAAAGTCTACAAAATCTAAACGTCGAAATAAAAATCTTTCCAACATAAACACAACGAACGTAGAAGCAGAAGATCTACAACTTCCACGCCATCTACTGATACCTCAACTTGATTAGGATTCTTGCGAAACTACATTTCAAATCCATCAATAGTAGTAAAACGAGATGATAGTATTAACAGCAATATTACTAATGTATCGTATCGGCCATAATTTAATCCTCCATCATTTGTTATTATACTAACACGTATTGAAAAACTGACTGGTGTAATAGTGTGTACTAAGCAGATTGTATCGCTATTAATTTAAGTTGTAATTCATATTTTCAACAGACCGACATCTCCTCTTTCATTTTTTTTTTTTTTATCGCTTCACGCTTTATACATATGTTCATTCGTACGTTTAATAAACTTTGTCCATAAATATGTTCTTTTTCATTTTTCTTTCCTTCTATACGCAAACATTTAGGAAGCATTTAATTTTATTCTGCAGTCTCTGCTTAATAGTTTTTGGGCAATTGCTGCATTATCAAAAAAGCTTGGCTTACTCTTTCAAATAATTTGTCTACACAATGTTACTGTGATTACGACGGCAAGGCCGTGTTCACGGGGGGGGGGGTTAACCCCCCCCATGAGAACTGAAATAGTTATTATAAATACAAAAAAATCTGAAAAAAATCACAAATTTAAAAACAAAATATTGATGATTTTTTAGGGTGTTCTTACCTACTTTTAAAAGAAAAAAGAAAAAATATGCTCCATATTTTTAGGTACTTCATTAATATTTTATGCAAAAATGTTTTTTTTTACGAGTATAATTAATAACATATGTAATTTTTATTAATGTTCATATACGGGGCATTTCATTTATGTAAATTATTAATATATAAATAAAAACGATGGAAATTATTAATAGTACGAATATTAGTGAGAAATGTATTATAAAATAAATATGCAAAGAAAATTTTCAAAACCCCTCCTTTCCAAAATTTTGGGCACGGGCCTGTACGACGGTGCTTTCATTTTTGATAAAATTCTCGTAATACGAGCAAAATTAATATATTTCATAATTCCCAATGTAACTGCTTGTTAATTACTACCCTAACATATTCTGACGTCAATTTTATTAAATTTGTCAACGGCATCCTTGACGAAGGCTACATCATACGTTCTGTAGTGACTTTAACGGTTTCCATCTACCGTATAGGGTTGAAATAATTTTAACCATATAGGCCATCGTGTTATTAACACTTTAGACAATTTTAGACTAGTTTTAGCCAACGATGGAATTATCACATCTCTCTGCAAACCCACCAACGCATTTCGGCACTGTTTTTTTCTAATCTCGCTGTTAATTTTTACCAACGTCTGTTAATCATCTACTAATTCTTATTCAGTGTGTATTTAGTCGACCACATGTCTTGCTACCGGCAATGATGGAAGTACTCGCATGGAATTTATTGTTCCTTTCTCGATATTATGGTAAAAATGATATTCCGTTCTACCAATGATAGATTAATTGGAAGAATAATTGGATCAAACAAGGATATTTTGTAAGCGATGAAAACAAGAAGCAGAATTGAGCTTTGCACTTTTCCAAATCCAGCAAGCTGGTTCATTTTCATATTTTTTGTAGCGTAAGCAGTTGGTAATCCGTAACCGCACAAATTGGTACTTCCAGCTTCACAGAATAGGCTCCAGCAGTTTTTTGACTAGGAATCTCAAAAAATTTTTAAATATTTTATTTGATTTAAATTTAAAGTTTATAACTTATCCTAAATACCTTATTACATTTGTAAATTTTAGAGTGAAGTGTTATCAAGTCTGTGACAATTTTCCAAAAAGTAGTAATATTAATTAACGTCTCATTTAATATTATAATTAGTTTTTACGAAATGGTCAATCGCATTATTTTGCAATTTCTTAAAATTTAACAGTCACAATTCCACACCAATATGCATTGAACCATTTCAGGCCAGTAGTAAAAAACACACGCGGATTTGTTTAAAAGTATGTTATTTGAAAACTTAAATGTATCGTAAAATTTTCAATTCCGATTTTTATTATTGCGACAACTTCTAAAGGAGAAATGGATGTTACGCAAACGTATTTTTCTACGGTAATATGCTTTACCTGTTTATGGCTATACAGAAAACTATCGAAATTTAAATATTTATTAAACTTCCCATTGCAATAGCATTCATTTAATTTTCGACCTATTTAATTTTTATAAAATTCTATGTAAAAACGAAATAAGTCCACTAGATGAGGTAACTTTCTAATGTTATTTTGGAATCATTCAAATTCTCAGCGAACTATTTCTTCCGATAATTTGTCTTGCACAGAAGCGAAAAAGAAACACTTTAATTTTGGATCCAATAATTCGACTGTCGGTTGGGATATTATTGAAAATCGCGAGAAAAACAATTTTTTGTACATTTGTTCCTAGAAAGATAAACGAAAAGTTCATTTATGTTCGAATTCGCAACTAGGCCCCAATATAATTTTTTTTTTTTTTTTTTTTTTATATAAATTTACTTCGAAGCACAGCGCCCGCCAAAATGTCATTTAATTTCGTACAACACTTCCGTTAACTTTGGATGATAGTACCACCACCGCTGTGTCTTTCAATGATCTCACTCAGATATTTCATTACATATTAATTTTTCATTAAAAAAAAAAAAAAAAATTTAAATTGAAAATTTTAGTTTTGATTAAACAATTTTCGAATTAAGATTCAAATTATTGCTGAAGAGTGACGAAGGTTATACTACTACAACTTCCAGTAAATACATAGTGTTCCGCATTTAAATGCAGATATGCGACGTAAATAGTAAACATTTCGTTACAATTTCAAGCTTAAATTAAATTTTTTTAATATAACGTACATATCGGTAACGTTATTTAACAGTATGCTTTTAACAACGTATTTTATGCTGCTCATTTTCTATAAAATTTGATGCACTTAAAAAAATTTTATAACGTTATTAAAATCTCTCAGTTTGTTGGATACTTAAATTTTTATTTTCTCACAAGCATTTTTTCCTTTAAACCATTTCATCGTCAATTCCCATTATTCCAAATATTGGGTTTAATTAAGTGTATTAAAGAAATGTATATATGTTTATTTATTGTTTATATATTAATCTGTTTCTTTTTACAATTTCAAATAAAGGGTTGGAAAACTATTCCAAGATTTTGTATCTGTCTATAATTATCATTTCAACAAATACTCGAAACTGATATCCATATACATATATTAATAGGATTATGATGTCCTTGTTCGGTCGCCAGTTGTGATTTTTTTCTATTTTTGTTACTGCTTGACGATTTTACACGACAGAAAATCGGTCATTATAGCGTAGTAATTTTTCTTTTAATATTTCATTTCACAAATATTTTAAATCGAAAATTCAAAGTCATGAACATTTTATTACAAAACTACTAATAATATTAAAAGTGAACCATAAACTAGAGCGATATAAAAATCTAAAACGTAATCATAATTTTTAATTTTAATATCTATATGCGAATTATTCGATTATAGTTACTCTAATGCTATTAAATTGTCGTAGTTTTTTGTGTATCCCCGAAATGGGAGAAAATATTGTGATATAACACGATCAGATTCGTTGCAACAATATTATATAAAAAACCTACATAGTTTACAGAATTTTATTCGACATGCTTTTAAAAAATAACAAGAATAACTGGTGAAGAAGAAAAGGGCAGGAGCATAATAAGGAGTAGGAAGTGCAAGCCCTAACACAAATAGGAATACAAAATGTTTCACAGAAAGATATGAACACTTGAAGAATATATGGTCGGCGTCGCAAATAACTGCATCATCAGGATGAAGTGAATAGTGCGGGGAAGAAATCCGAAAAAAAGCGAAATTTGGAAGAAGGTAGCAGAGAATGGCCAAAACGCATACGGAACAACGGAAGAAAGATCGTAACGTCCAAGACAGGGGTGCAAAAGAAACCGTGAGTAAGGAAGAAGAGTAGGCTAAACGGATAGATGAAATGAGTAATTATTAGAAAAAGAGGAACCGTATGTGTCCGACGAATACCTGATGTGAAAACTTTTACATACTGATAGGAGATTAGTGGATGGATTTTTTTTTTTTTTTAAATGCGAAAAGCAGCTGCTTGAGCCAGGGAATCAGCCGCTTCATTACTAAACATGCCCGAATGACTAATCAGGGTTTTAATGGAATGCAGATAGGAAAGACTATGGAATGAGTGAACGTATACGGGGAGGATAAGAAAGTCACAAGAATGATCAGGAAAGGGAGAAGATATGGCCTAAGGAGCGCTCAAGGAGTCAGAGATGATTAAAAAATTGAAAGATAGGCGATTGGAGGAAATGAAAATAATAGAACATAGGATAGTCAATAATTCGTTTATGAATGTGAGAAATAAGGAAGACGAAAATATTCTGATAGGTTAAAATCAGGAAGGATGAAAGAAGCACCTACACTACACAAGGCCTCCTCGAACCGTCCGTGTAAATACATAAGAGGGAAATAGGGAATCGATAGTGCTGTATAAAACCGGTTTAATTACGGCTTGGGGGAGGTTTTTAGAAAATGCGGGAAGAATAAATACTTTAGGAGGGTCAACAGAGATTAATATAGTTGAAGGAAAAATAGGGGAGATATGAACTAAGACGATGCGAAATAATTGCTAGGATATAGGGGTTTTGCTAGGAGTAAAGTGCTAGCTATTATAAATCGAAAGGAAGGACTGAACAAGAGTAGAGGACGCGAGTGGAAGACGTTTAACAAGGAAAAAACGATAGTCTAAATAGTATCTTCAAATAGGCAGGGGTGATGAATTAGAGTTAGCAATATCTTTAGACGGGGAAAAAAGGGGGATGTCGTCCGCAAAGAATAAAAAAAAGGAATTTAAACAAATAAAAGCTATACTGACAGTGTAGATGTTAAAAAGAGTGGGACTGAGGGAGGAACCTTGAGGAAGACTTCGGAAAACCTAGAGCGTCGAGAGATGGAGAAGTTAAATAGATAGAACGATTCGACGTGAGATTGATAATAAGGGAAGAGAATCTGATTGGGATGTTAATTGCCGTCATTTATAACTCTTAAAGTGGAAAGATGAACATTGTCAAAAGCAGAGGAGACATCAATAAAGGAAGCTAAGGTGAAATGTTTTTGGATAAATGACTTACATAAGTGAGAAACGAAAAGACTAACACAATCAGAAGGCCCAATACCAGACCGAAAGCCGAACATATTGTTAGGAAATATATTATTATGCTCCAGCCACCAAACAAGGCGCTTGTTAAGCATACCCGCAAATAGTTTTCTAATGCAGAATGCCAGAGAAATAGGACGTAGGGAAAAAAAATTTTTTAGCAATGGGAACGACGATAAAAGAATTCCAGGAGAAAGGAATTATACCCTTCAAAAAGAAGAAATTGAAACGACTAAGAAGAAAACTGAGGGATTGTTTAGAGAAATTTTTAACGGCGAGATAGGGTATTGCAGTCCTAGGGAGTCAAATATTTTTCTACGTAATAAAACTGTTTCTTTTATATGCGCAAGTAATTCAGCTGCCCAGAATATAACGGGGTCGTTATTGAATTTTAAAAAATTTTAAAAATTGCAAAAGAATCAACTAAAACTATGTAAAATTACAGGCAAAACTTGCAAACGGTATTACAGATATTCAGAATTAACGAACTATGTTTTAGCCGTATAAAATAAAAAACTATTTTAAATAATTAACGATTCACAGTCAGAAATTGTACGCCAAGAGTGGAAAACCCCGTTAATTTAATAATAATCTGGAACAGAAAACGATTTACATATAGGTGTTTTGCAGTGAATAAAATTATTGCCGAAACAGAAAAAGTGAAATGTTACTTACGCTTATACATGGATGAAAGTTTTTTTCAGCAAATTATGGCACAGTCATTTTTCATATGAATTTGATATGCATAACGCGGTCTTCGGAACAGTTATCGACGCGATTTAAAATAATCGAAAAAAAATAAGTAAATAAAAAAAATAAAATCAGCGCGAACGAATGAAATTTATCCGCGAATAAATAAAATTTCATTTACAGCGTATAATTGCACAAACGACAAACAGGTAGCATACCGGACGTACGATAGGCGTACACTGAACCGTTCGCTGTTCTTCAACTGTTTAACCACACTCAGGGCTATTCACACTGCAAACCCGACTCCGTCTCTTCTGCGCAATTCACCACATTTCGGAACGCATCACGAGCATCAGAACATAAATCTTTTCTTATATACATATGTATATATCTAGTTTTTAATTAATTTTTTATAAATGAATCTTTTTCATAAAAAAAAAAAAAAAAAAAAAAAGGATAATCTATTTGTCGAATTAAGTTAAATTTTTTTTGCAATTTAGCCGTGTTTTTAAAATTTTCTCAACCATAAAACGTTGAAATACGCGTTAAGCTTACCAAAAAAACACTTGCGAAAGCCTGAAAATTCATTTATTATTACGCCAGGGTGAAGAGCACCCCCTTTCGCGGCAAAATACATGCGATATTTTTAGTGATACGAAATTAGTGATTTTGGGGAAATAACAGGAAAACAATGAAAGGGAACAGTTAAACAGTTTGAAAAAAGAACAACTTTCCAATATTAACACTTTCGATAAAATTTTTGAGAATTATTAATTTAAATAAACAATGCTGTGAGTTTTTTTTTTTTTTTGCAATAAACTCTAAGTCAATAAACCGTCACTTAAAGCAAAATAACATTTAAAAGTGCGGAGTGCAGTATTAAATGTCGTTAATAACTGACCTCTGTAAAATATGGGTGCTATATGCGCGGTTGACCATTTAATGGAATGTATGTATATGAAATTCAATAATGGCTCATTAAAATCTTGGCACGCTCACGGCGAAAATGATCGCGGGGACCACACATAATTAAGAACTAAGAAATCGTGAAACGTTAATTGCGTCATAATTATCATCTTCCAATATTAGTTCCGTCGTAAATAATCTATCTTTTAGAAATGATACCTCTCTCTCCTCTATTTCCTTCCGTGCTAAGTGATTCCCAAAATGTTTCGCAATTAACAGCAAAGAAAATTAACTCGATAAGCAAAAATCGACTCGCCGTCGGGTAAAGATTTGTTTATTTTTTTCAGACATTCATTTATTAGTGTATAACATGTTTTCGATGTTAATTGATCTGTAGAATTCATAATATGAAGCGATATTTTTTTAATATTCCATCTCTCTTACATTTCCATACGCGTGTATGTACATTATATATCCGTACATGTTCTCGAGTAATTTAAAATTTTTCAAATTACGAAATACTATAATATCTGCATTTCAAAATCGATTTTGGAGGACTGTTGACGATCCGTTACGTACATTTCATTCTATCGATGTCAGTGCAACGTATATATGTATATCGTAGACTTAAATTTTTTCTCAAGTACCGAGCTTAAACTTCAAGCACTACATGTAATTTCAAGTAAACTAATGCACCGACCCTAACGGGTTCTCCTGAGCCTATGGAACACACAAGTTAGTTTCTCACAAGGACTACAACGTGAAATTTCATACCGAATGTGGACACAATATAACATTTTTATATTCGTGCTACGTACTGTTGCGCGGACGTAAACGTACAGAATTTTTAAAATAATTTTAATGTCCGTTACTCTAAAATTTGTTAAAAACATTACGAATAAAGTATTTAAATATGTTTTTTAATTTCACCTAACTTTCAATTTTTATTCGAAAAATCAACAATAATTAAATTAATACATGGTGTAATTGTACTTTTTTCTTCTAAACGACGGAGATTAACCCGTCGACTAGAAATAATTAAGCGAGCAACAAGTGATGGAATACAGTTGCACAAATACAACACTGGATGCGTCTTATTTCGAAAAATTACTGAATTTCTTTATGTTGCATTTTCTAAACATGTGCGCATTGAAATGTTAATAGCAGAGCTAAAAGAAAATCTTGTTTACACTTTTTTTTCTTATTTGTAAAACACAAGTATTTTCCCTGGGGGAAAAAAAAGGGTGTAGATTAGACTATTTTCCTTTCGTTTCGACTGAATAAAACGTCGCTTTTAAGAACCAAACTATCACTCGAATTATGTTTATTATACGTAAATAATTATCTATATAATATGTGTTTATATGGCATTAACAATTGTAAATAGAGACAGAATTATAGAATTTTTGAGTTAAAGATCCGAAGATCGAAAAAACGGATTATTCGTTTTCCTCCCTTTTTAAAAAAAAAAAAAAAAAATTCATATTACAATGTTTATATTTTAGCTTTAAAATAAATATATATATAGATATATAGTAACACTAAATATATAAAATATTTACGATATAATTTTAGTCTGAAGAAAAACAAAAGTTTAAAGATTAACGTTTTATTTTGAAATTACAAATGAATATCAAAAGCAGGAAATTTATAATTCACCAAATATGCCTACGAAATTACTGAATTTACGAAATCCGGCATGCCTTAGGATCGCATAATCATGATTATCAAAGAAAGAAGAAAGAAAGAAACAGCAACCTAGAATGAAACAACACCCCAAACCTACAAACCAAAACAGCCCTTTTCAGGGCTACTCGACGAAGAATAACAACATTCGAATGATTCAACTAAACATAGAAGGTATAACCCGAGCAAAATGCGAAATACTAGAGAAAATAACTCGAGAGGAAAAAGTAAATGCGCTCGTACTACAAGAAACACGCATAGCTGACAGGAGGCTGCTCCCCAAAATACACGGTTTCGAACTGGCAGCTGCAGTCTGTAACAAAAAGTACGGAATTGCCACATACATCAAAAATGACCTACCATGCAGTATCATCAGCGCAGACGAAGACTCCAGAGGGACAGCTACTGCAGAAATAAAAATCGCAGGTATCTCGATAATAAACGTCTATAAACCTCCAAGCACAAACTGGGAACGGCCGATGATTAGAATAAGCAACAAAATAACTATCATAGCTGGCGATTTCAACAGTCAACACACTATGTGGGGCTACACAACTAATCAAGACGGAAACATGCTGGCAGAATGGATGGAGATGGAAAACCTGTACTTAATACACGACTCCAAGCAACGCGGATCATTTCATTCCGCACGCTGGAAAAGAGATACAAACCCTGACCTCTGTTTCTCCACCACCGATGGAGAAGGTAGACCAGCACTTCCAGTACAGCGTAAGATCCTGGCTAACTTCCCAAAAAGCCAACATAGACCAGCCTTAATAGATACTGGGTTCAGGCTGCCGGAAGTGAAATCAATACTGAAACCACGCTGGAACTTCAAAAAAGCGAGATGGGAAAATTTCACCAAAACCCTAGAGGACAGTGTAAGATGGATTCAACCCGCAATAGAAAATTACGACCGTTTTAGAAAACTGGTAATAAACACAGCAAAGAAGAACATCCCAAGAGGCTACCGTAAACTGTATGTACCAGGCTGGAACAAGACCTGCGAAGATCTTTACCTAGAGTACAAAAAAACAGAAGACAATGAAGTAGCAAACAAACTTGTAAAAAGCTTGAACGCCAGTAGGCAGGAAAGGTGGATAAAACTAATGGAAGAATTGGATTTCCGGAAAACAAGCCGGAAAGCATGGAACCTTCTCCGAAAACTAAACGGTGAGAACAACACAGTCAAAGAAGAAAAGGGCGTAAACCCAAACAAGATAGCGAGCCAAATCATAAAGACATCGACTGCCCCAAATAAAAATAAAAACAACGACAAAGAAGTAATAGCCAGAAGAAACACACTGAAAGGAAAAGCTAAGGAAAGATCAGAATATGCCATCCCTTTTGAAGAGGAAGAAATCACTGCAGCTATTAGAAGCCTAAAAACGGGGAAAGCGGCCGGAGAAGATAAAATATACCCTGAGTTTGTAAAACATTTCGGAAAAAACACCAAAAAATGGATGCTTAAACTATTCAACAACATTTTAGAAACAGGAAAACTACCTATCCTGTTCAAGACATCTAAGATCGTTGCCATACCCAAACCGGGAAAGGACCACTCTAAACCAGAGAACTTCCGCCCAATAGCACTATTAAGCGTCATCTACAAAACACTGGAGAAAATGATATATAACCGGATAAAATTCATCATTGACGATAAGATCCCAATGGAACAAGCAGGCTTCCGGAAGTCAAGAAGCTGCGTGGATCAAATAACCGCTCTAACCACACATATTGAATGTGGCTTCCAGGAAAATAAGAAGACAAGTGTCGCATTCATAGACCTCTCCTCCGCATACGATACAGTATGGCGCACAGGACTCCTCACCAAATTCTTGGAGGTAATACCTTGCAGGACCCTCTACAGGCTTCTGAACGAAATGATCAGTAACAGGAAATTTACAGTCCGCCTGGCAGGAAAGGAGAGTCGACAAAGAACCTTAAATAACGGTCTCCCACAGGGATCGGTACTCTCTCTCCGGTGTTATTCAACTTGTATACATCGGACCTACCACCGACATCATCACGAAAATTTATGTACGCGGACGACTTGGCTCTAGCAACGCAGGATAACAAGATGCAGGTCACAGAAAAAACACTTGAGGAAGACCTGAACAAATTGAAGAGGTACTTCGAGAAATGGCGCTTGCTGTTAAATGAAAGCAAGACAGTTGTATCATCTTTCCACCTGTCAACACAACTAGCAAAAAGCAAGCTACACGTAAAGATCGGTGATCGAAAACTACAACACGAACATACCCCTAAATACCTGAGAGTCACACTCGACCGACAACCGACGTACCGAAAACACCTGGAGAATACAGCCGCAAAAGTCCGAGCAAGAACGAACATCATACACAAACTAGCAGGAACAACGTGGGGAGCACCTACTACCACCTTACGGACATCGGCCCTCGCTCTCGTATACTCAGTGGCCGAATATGCAGCCCCAGTGTGGCTTAACAGCGCGCACACAAAGAAAATTGACACTGAACTCAACGCAGTAATGAGAATAATAACGGGAACCGTGAAGTCCACACCAACAGACTGGCTACCCGTACTAAGCAATATCATGCCCCCGAACTTACGAAGGAAAGAAGCTGCCGCCAAGGAATGGGCAAAATATGACAAAAACACTGCCCTACCAATACAAAAAGACACGGCAGTTACAGAAAGGTTAAAATCGAGGAAACCGGCCTACCGGACCGCAGCAGAGTTAATCACTGGAAAGTTTGACGGGAATCAGGAATGGAGACGGGAATGGGCGGAAAATAACCCGGATAAAAGAGAAATCATCCAGGATCCGGACATCAAACCGAAGGGTTTCGATCTCCCCAGGAAAACCTGGACTAGATTGAACAGATTCCGCACGGAACAGGGACGTTGCGGAAAAACGATGAAAAGGTGGGGACTCGCGAATGAGGCAGTGTGTGACTGCGGCAAAGACGAACAGTCGATGGACCACATCTTGGACAAATGCCAAATGCGGGCCCTGGAAGGCGGTTGGAACGAAATTAAAGAGCTATCAAGCCGCGCAAAGGAATGGCTAGAGAAACTGGATGTCGATGTATAGACAGACACAGCGGATGTAACATACCCTACCTTAATTTTAACTTAATTTTGATTTGAATTTTAATGTAATAATTAACCTAAGTGCTGTTAAAGATACCCGAAGACATACGAATAATAATAATAATGATTACAATGATTTAGTTAAAAATTTTAAAATTACATTTTTTTGCAAATATTTTGCTGATTAGTTAACGGATTAGGACCGTAAACGTAAGACATTAACCCAAAAAAAAACAATGGATTACTAATATTTCAGTGCAATTTTAAGTTCGAAACGTTAATTTATATTTCAAACAGACTTGGTTTTAAACAGTGAGTTTACGAAATTCACAGGTTTCCAATTGCTCGGAAAAGTGTTCTCTAAAAATAGTTCCTTAAAACTGCTGAGTTTATTTACCATTTTCCATTTTAATCGCAATATTAAGTTTCCGAACAGTGAGTATTACTTTATTGAACTTAACTATTATTTACGGTATTGGTCTAATTTGGTGTGTTTATATTTCGGTATTTTAAACAACAAAAAATGTTTAAAAAGCGCTTTTGACTTTTTTTTTTTTAATTAGTGTTATAGGTTGTCAGCGAATTTGGAAGTCAGCAATTTAAGCAGTTGTAATTTACCGCAACTTAGGCGCGTTTTAAATACAAAGTACAAATGATTTGAATAAATTTTATTATTATTTTTATCATTACGAGCGTTCAAAGTTTTAGCTGTTCAACGACTACCGTTGACTCATCAATGGTGAGACTAGCAACTTTACTAACGTACTAAAGTTATGGGGATTGCCAAATTTTTTGTAGCTACTCTCGTGAAATGTGTAATGAGATTCTTCCGCAGATTACGATTATGCACAATGTAATTTAGCTAAGTAATGGAACATTAGATATTTCTATTCAAAAACACTCTTCTGTTTGTACAGAAATTTTTGGTAATAGCCAGTGTTAAAATAAAGGAGACTTTTTTAAAATTCTATAGAACATTCAGTGCGAGATCGACAACCAAACTTCAATTTTTCAAATCATTGCACTCTAGAGAGTCAATTAATTCATTATTGCCGGAAGGCCAGTACTTTTAATTACGCTCAGAATGTGGCGAAGAAGTAGACTGCATTAAGATGACGGAAAAGAAACGCAGAGCTATATTTGTTCATTGCACGGTACACTTTTTGAGTACTATAGTCGAAGATAGCACGAAACTAATGGATATCGCGACGGCCTTAATTTAGCAGGCGATGTAATAAATTTCATTAAAAACTTCCCTAAAAAAGCCGGAATTCAAAAGCAGCCCTCGTTGAAATTGCCCGGTTTGGTGGACAGCATTACTTTGATTTGTAATTACAATGAATTGAAACTACAAGAAAACCTGATGTTGCGGCTACGGCTAACTTTATTAGCCAGGTAGAAATGTTCGGATATTTTTCATCTTTCTTTAGTCTGTAACATTGTAGGCCGTGCTGATACGCATAATCATGTGGTTAAAAAAAAAGGTAAATAAATAAATAAACTCCATTTTCGACAGCTCCGTGTTCATTTGTATTCTAAGAAACTTCGGAAATCAGGTTTGGAGTGAAAATAAAAAATGAAAAATCTCACTATTATAGCACTAAAACTAAAGCGAAGAAGAAGGAAACTTTGCAAACAATTAGACGATTTAAGATCATTATAAATATACAATAAATAAATTCCCCTTAAGAACATGCAAAACGTAGGTATAAATTAATTTATATTTTAATAAATTAAAATAAATACCTGAATTTGAAGAAGCGTTTTCGGTCTATATCATCTAAACAGCACGGCGTACACTCAGAAATTATTTCATACTTATTTTGGTTCATTATTGAGGAATTTATTTATCGTATATTTATGAATGAGTAATTTATCGACACTTAGATTCGAGACATCATTCCGTTTAAAACTACAAGACTTTGCGACATGTTTCCTTCTTCTTTTTCCGTCGTGTTGCTCGATTCCGAGCGACTTGAATCACCATATTACACTGACAAATGCAATCATGTCATTTGTCGCGGTCTGCCGTTTGCTCGCACACAAGCGTTCTTCCAGCCTTTTTCCCGTTATTTCCGGCAATTGATCTATATATCTATTCGGAGGACGGCCACGGCCTCTCCTTCCGGGGGGACCTTCCCCTTCGTAATCACTTTTTTCAAGAGACTCTGGTCCACGGCGCATAACATGTCCGAAGAATTGTAAAATGCGGCGATGGATTGTTGGTAACAGCCTCTCTTGAGCCTCCACTTCCAGATTGGTCAATATAGCCACGTGTTTGTACGCATCTTTGCCCATGGAATCCTTAGCACGAGACGCCAGCAGAGGAACATCTCAAAAGCTTGTATTCTATTTTTGGCTTCCCGGTTTATTGTCCATGTTTCGCACGCATATGTGGCAATAGGGAATACACCAGCGCTTTGACTATTCTCTTTTTAGTGAACATGGAGATATGCCCGTCTTTCCATATACGCGTTAGGCGCACCATTGCTTTCCGGGCTCTTGCTAATCCGCTCTTAATAGCCTCCCGTGTTCGATATGAGTGCGCCTAAATAGATCAGCTGATCTTTCACTTCGAACCCGCAGACGGGGTTAGTGACGGGTAGTTCATTACTTCTATCCACAATTAGGATTTTACTTTTCTGTCTGTTCAAGGGGAAACCATTTTCCGCGCTTACTTTTTCAACTCTTTCCAACAGTTCATTTAGTTCCGTGTATGAGGATGCTATTAGGACTGTGTCGTCTGCGTACCGCAGGTTGTAAACTTTTTTGCCACCAATTGCAAATGCTCCCTTTTAACCATCGATCGCCCGACGAATGATCCATTCTCCATATATATGTATATTATATAGGAGTGGTAATATTACGGATCCCTGTCGTACGCCTCTTCTAGCTCTAAACGATGCTGAGTATTGATTGTCTATGCGTACGTTGGCAGAATCTTCCCGGTATAGAGATTTCAATAACGACACCAAGTGCCTCGGGGTGCCCATCCTATGCAGTATCTTCCACGTCGTATTCCATTGCACTGAGTCGAACGACTTTTGGTAATCTAGAAAGCACATGATTACTGGCGTATTAAATTCACGACCTTTTTCTATTATTTGACGTACATTCATTATCTGTTCCCTCGTTCGTCTCCACCAGGTACGAATCCGACGCTTGTTCCTGAGATATCTGTGATAATAGTTTATTATTCAGTTGATCTACAAGTATACATGGCATGACTTTGATTGAATGAGAGATGAGCGTAATTGTTCTGTAGTTAGAGCAGTCCTCACGTTTGCCTTTATTTTTATAAAAACGGGATATACATATATCCCGAGGTAGTCCAGTCTTTTGGCCATATTCCCGTGGTGTATATATTTTTTGACAAATCGCATGCATTACACGTAATCCATCTTTTTTAGTGGCCAAGAGCATTTCCATCGTAATATTATCTTTCCCTGTTGCTTTACGCGGTTTTAATTTTTTAGCCGCTTTCTCTACTTCGTCAAAGAGAATTTTGGTGGTTCTAGCTCCTCTGGTGTCAATACCATCTGATGTAGTTACTGAAGGTCTCTGTGTGAGCTCTATACAGTACGTTTTCGCAGTATTTTTTCCATCTATTTGTAATTCCTTCCATATATATTAGGGTTTTCCCGTTTTCGTGCATTATATTCCTAAAACGAGGTTCGAAGTATTTTGTGATCAATGTGATCTTCCTAGTAACCAATAATGAATGTTCATTAGCAAGTATCGGGAACGATAATTTGTCGCTGGTTCCTTTTTTATCTTAGAAATCCCTGCGACAACAACCATATGTTTTAGCACTTCGTATGCAAATAAATAACTCTGAACCGGTTTAACGACTTGGAATTACGCTCATAAATATCCCGATTAAAACGATCCTCAAGAATATGTTAAATTTTAGAACATCCGCCGACCCTAGGCGTTAAAAATGACGAAAAATAGTATCAACCGTCTATATAATGGAATTTGAAAAGGTCTAAGAAATTATTTAAAAATTCACGAACGAATCAAATTTACTTTTGCAAATGATGGAAATGCCAGCGTATCCTAGCACAAAGAGTTTTATGGCCGAGATGAAAAAAGGATCGACACGATATTTCGAATATCGAAAAATTACCAATTGCGCTCTCCCCTGCTACACATTATTTGCAGCTAATTAAATGAAAATGCATCTGATGAAGAATATGGCATCGTCGTACACTTGTATAAGCGGAACTGTTAAAGTTCATCGGAAAGTCTACTCTCGGTCCATCGCCAATCACTCACCGAAAGTGCTCTGCATGTAAAAAATCTCGAAGCGGAAAAAACGACCGCAGGTTTTACTCGATTTCACTACAAATGCGAAAATTTATCTGCATAAACCGACGTTGGAGTGATCGGTTATCCTCAGTGTAACAAACGAATAAATAAAAAATAGCCAAGTGTCAACTAAAAAAGGACAATGACAATCTTTGCCCCCCACCGGTTAAATGTTTAAACCAAAAACTTGCTCGGACGCGATCCATATTTTAACATGAACCGGCTACTCTTCCATGCGTGTTTACCTTTTTAATTACTCTATCCGGTGCCCCTGGTTAATTTTTACATATAAACGCGGTACTCGCGGGGAATTTAAATTTTTAATTTTTGTCCGACGGTGCGACTTGGCCGACTGTACAGTGTAGGGGTGACCCATGTAAAATTTCCAACTACATTGGAAATCGATCGTCGTTGTCGGCAGTTCGCAGTTGTTTAAGGGCGACTCATTAATTTCGACGACTAATCCTGCACTATTACCGAAATTATTTGCCCGTTCGTTATCAACCATCGCAACCGCACGTGAATTATTCTCACACGAATTATCACGACGAATACATTCTCTGCTGCGCAATGGTAATCTGCAAATTCTCGTTGTTTTGCATGATTTCTGCCGTATCAGCGGGTCCCCAAATAAAAATTGTATACCGTCTTTAATGTTTTTTTCACTGTTCCTTTTTTTCTTTTTTTTTTTTTTTCGGTTGCTTAACAAAGAGCATCGTGCAACAGAAACTGCAAAAGGCTGATCCGTGCGCTCTCAATTATGGAGGAAATGAAAAACAAGCAAGAGGGACGGCAACAGAAAACGACGGATGCGGAAGAATGGAAGTGTAAAGAGTCGGCATATTAAGGAATTACGAGTAAAGTAAGGAACGGTCAGAAACGGAGCGGAACGGTCGAAAATAATGTGGCTTCAGAGGGGCGCATTTCTGATTAGCACTGGCTTCACTGTTCTTAAAAGACCGTTTATATCGCTCATTTGTGGTCGCGATTATTTGCTGTTTTTCTTTTTTTTCTCATCTTAATTTCCTCTATTAAATCTCAGCTTTCCTTCTATTTGTCGTACACCTTTATAACTCCTCTCGATTCCATAATTATTTTATTTATTCCACGTGCACATGAGTAAAGCAGCCCTTGATGAAAAACTACAGAAGTGGCACTCGGTGGTTATAAAAAAGCGATGGTGGGAAATAAGGACTAAGCAAATCGAAGAAACTTTATTTCAAAATGAACTTTCATTGTTATAGTTCAAAATGAGAGCTGATCGGGAAGACTCTTAAAGTTAATTTTCAGGAATATGACCTAGATAAACAATGAACTATGCCGGATGTAGGTTTTTTACACTACTTGTGTCATTTTTCAGTTATTTTCTTTATAAACATCGTAAAAATCTAAAATATGCGTTTGTGAAATAAAATTGGCATTAATTAACATCAGCTAATTAAAAAGTGTGAAAATCGCAATTTCTTTACGTTTTTTTTTTTTTTTTTTTTTTTTATTTAAAAAACTTCTAATACAAAATTTTTACGTATGATATTCATTCTCTACGGATAATTAATTATTATTCAACATTAAAGATACTGATACTTCCGATAACTTTCACTTTCCAAATATGTGGTTGCGTTTATGATATGCGCACCTTTGTGAATAGACTCCAGACGGTAAAACGTCGACGCACCGCTCCGTTTTGGTCACTGTGAACTTTTTAAGTAATGCTTATTTGTTTCGACGTATTTTCAAATTGAAACATTTTCAATTTTGAAACAACAAAGTAAAATAAAAAGAATAAATTTATCATTAACAAAAGAATATTAAATAAATGTGTATATGCAAGATAAATACGGAAATAACAAAGAAAGTTATAATAATTGGGAAGTTTTTTTTTTTTGTTTTTTTTTATGGCCTGAACGAAAACTGTTCCTTTAGCCAAGATTAGGAAGTTTCAAAAATAACTCTTTAAACTAATCTACTGAATAAATTTTTTTTCTGTAAAAAAACGCAAAACAGAAGAGAAATAAAAATGTTATTTTTAATGTAATTTACCGAAATACGAATAAAAGTCCCGGAAAGGCCTATTTCAAATCTTGTGACATTAAAAATATCAAACAGAAGAGTAAAGAATAAAATTAAAAAAGTCTAAATAACAACAGTTACATTTCAATATTATTTATACGAACGAATAAACGCAATTAATCAATTGTAAATATGTCAACTAGTTTTAGACATATAGAAAACTAAAAATCACGGTAACGGAACAACAGATATATATTACGCCTCAAATTAAAGCAATTTAGCTAGCAAAATAGCACTAGAAGAGACGGCTGGGATGAAATTGCTCGTCTCTTATCAGTAACAAACGTGGATGAAAAATGAGTGCTGTAAAATTGTTATTTAATAGTGATAAATGATGGTGTTTATAAATGATCAGTTTAAAAGTAAAGAGAATTATATACTGCGAGAAATACTTCTTAACAATATCAACATATTTTAAAGCGAAAGCTACTGATGAATAATTCAATGTTTACTGCGGTGTGAATATTATCATTGTCCTTGAAATATTCGAAAGAACAACCGTTATTTTAGTAGCACACTGAAGTGCCGTTGCTATTAATTTTCCTTAAAGATTTTACGGATGATAATTAATATTCGATTAATTATATAAAATTATAATATGTAGAATGTACGCTTTAGTTCTAATTAAAGTCAAAAGAAAGTCAACACATCTGACATACAAAATTCGATTAGACACGATCCTGTCGTTTTGTTTTTGTTTTTGTTTTTTCCCTCAGTTATTTATTCGACGCTTGTAACGAAATATTTACGTCTTGCGAATTTTCGTTTTTGAAGTTATTACTTTAATTTAAATAGTGTCCACTTTAGTATCGAATAATGAGAAGTAAGTGAAATATTCGACTATGAACTTAATGAAATAAGTATATTCTAAATAAACGTTGATTAAACATACAAATGCGTTCCACAAACGTTTTCAACTCTATGATAAGTAATCGCTACTTTGTAGTATTCCACTCGTATATTTCATATATGCGTATCACCATATCTAAGCTATACACATGGTCAATACCGTCAATCCAAATCGTCGACGAGCTGTTGAAGTTATCAAACAACTCCGCAAGTACCCCGTAGACATGCAGTCAAGATTAAATAGTATTTTAGGACGGTATTCAAACAGAGCACACTGTTACATCGATGGATCAAAAACAGCAATGACGGCCGGAGCGGCTTTCTTCATTCCTAATACAATAAGCAAAGCTGAATAATTTCCGTCATGGAGCTCAGCTAAAACTACTGAACTATAAGCAATATACCTTGCATTGCAAGAAATATCGCGAGCACGTACAGAGCACCATTTCATATTACTAACTGACTCGGCTAGCGCCCTTGCAAATATCCGATTAATATATAACACCAATCCTATAGTGCAGAAAATCCAAGAAATAATAACATTACTTTCCAATGGATTGCATATGGATCTCAAGTCATAAAGGAATAAAGGGCAATGAAACCGCAGATAAATTAGCAAAGAGATCGAATTCGCTGTTCCCAGATACTAATATCCCGAAACCATAACAGATGATCTAAAGACCGTGTATAAAAAGCAAAATTATAAGAATGTGGAATCCGGAATGGGGATTGACCTCATCCACAAACCATCTCAGAGACATAAAAGAAAAGATCCAAGAATGGGACTCATCTGATCAAAAATCGCGAAAAGATGAAATAATTTTAACTAGATTAAGACTCGGCCATACCGATGTAACCCATTCATACCTTTTCAATAACACATCCATCTTGTCCCTTTTCTAACCCTCCTCAGTTTATTCTCCGACATATCCTAACAAGTTGCAATAATTTATCCGAATCCCGCCGAAAATTTAATCTATCCTCAAACCTATCCCATTTACTACGTAAAAATAGTCCATAAACGATCTCTTCTTATTCCTCAAAAACTTTAATTCATATTATACTTTGTAATTAACAACATAAGCGCGACTTGATAAACTCATAGTTGTGTTAAAGTCGCATAAAAAAAAAAAAAAAAAAAAATGTATGTTGTTTTTTTTTGGGGGGGGGGGCGGAGGGGGTATTGTTTAAAATATTTCTTTGTGATATTGTATACAAAAATAATGCGATAGGGTACCATCGCAAATAGTATCAAACCGTATGATGGTTTCAAACTAGAGCAACGGTTCTCAAACTTTTCCACAAGAGGACTCATCTTTTTTTTTTTCTGCCCTACACCGGGCACCGGTTAAGTGACGTAAACACTCTTGTTTATTTAACTCTTTAATAAGTACAAACTAGAGATGTCAATTCGAATTTCATTGGGCTGTGACAAAAAACCCCGAATTATTATCCAATTACACAGAAAAATATGAAATGATTAACCGCATCGCTTCTATTTTATTTACATAATTGAGAATATATACACGTTAATTGTTTTCATAAGAGAATATTTGTAAATTTAATTTATTCTATGGCAAATAGAACAGTAAGAAATAAAAATAAAAATTAGGCAATTAAATATAATAAGATCCATTAAAAATTTTCATTCGCATGATAATAAGTTCAAAACATTCCCATTTCGAACTTGTAATATCACATCGTGATGACATATTTTTCCCGCAGCATTCCTCTAAATGTATGTGTATACACGAGAGTGTGCTTAAAAATGTTGGCGCCATTATCGTTCTTTTCCGAAATCTTTTAAAACTCAAAAAGTTTCTATTCCTTATTAAAATTAAATTTTAATTTTTGCTATATTAACAACTATCGCGGGACGTTCAAAAGTAAAAAAATATTATTTGATATTAATTTTTATTTTTTCAACATTTTAATATGAGTTGGCCTATGTGTTAAGGTCGCAAAGAAATTAGCTGATTTTTGTTGGTTAAGAATTGACCTGTCTTCCTTAATTACCCCTTTGATATTTAGTTAACAGTTAGCCAATTCACCAAACAATTAACCAGACGAGTAAGAAGTGAACAATCTACCAATGCAGATTCTCACACTAGTTCAGTGGTACACTTAGACGCGCACTCCTGT
Source organism: Icerya purchasi (assembly GCA_039619475.1). Taxonomy (NCBI): domain Eukaryota; kingdom Metazoa; phylum Arthropoda; class Insecta; order Hemiptera; family Monophlebidae; genus Icerya; species Icerya purchasi. Next base: position 260,432,021 of record CM077116.1, on the reverse strand, counting down.
TTTAGAAAATGCGCGTATATTTTGATATTTCGATGTATCAATATTGACAGTATTTTCAAGTGCAGCTACATTTATTAGCATCACAGATTTACCTCACATTTAGTGTAAAGAAAATTAATCTTAAAATGGGGGGGGGGGGGCTCTTTAAAAACTAAAAAAACAATCAAGCGGTCGCGCTACACCGCTAGCTAGTTATTATATCGTTTTTCGAAAATTCTTCTTTTGATCTAAATGAAATTAAAGCTTCTACTCCATCCGTCAAGCTCAAAGGAAACTTCTTTTTCTCACCTTTGTCTTTTTCCGTCTTTTTTTCCCTTTCTATTTTTTGTACAGTAGCAGGCTTCCTTTTGACGCTTTTGTTTTTAAATAAATCAACGAAATGTTCGCCCGAAATATTTGTCGAGGAAGTTAATGGCTGCTCGGTTCGTTGTAGACCCGCCGATGAAACAACAAGAACCAGGTAAAACAGCAGTGGCCGTAGACAATGAGAAATTCTCTTTTTAGACTTTCATACTTTCGTATATCTATTTAACTACCCAATGTAGATTTTTATGTTAAATGTTACGGAATAATATCCACATAGTCCGATATTTCAGAAATTTGTAAACTAAACTACACTACTATACTATTTTATAAAACTTTTTTTTCTATCGAATTTGTAAAACTACACACAGAATTCGAAATGGTGATATAAAGGTTGAAACAAAGAAAACGACCGTACTTTAAATTTAAATAACTCGGCAAAAAAAACCGGAAAAGTTAAAATTTTTCCATGAAAAAAGCATTCTTTTTTTCATCCATAAAAATTCATTCGATGAAAATTACAAATCGTATCGAATCCTTTTTCCAAAATACCTAAGAGGTCACATCTCAACGTCGGCTTAATTGCTGTTTCTTAACACTCCTTCAACGGTTTATGATACATGCAGTGTTTTAGCAATAATCACAAATCGACAACTGTAATCGTAGGACCTAATTTTTTAAATTGAAACTGTTAATGGAGAGCGTTATAGGCAAATGTTAACCGAATTTTAACGCTAAAGTTGAAGCGCCAACAATGGTTTACGCAGAATTTCGGCAGGATGGTGTCGTATGTCATCAACGACCAGACCGTTAAGCCCGGCCCGTCGATATCCCGCATATATTATCACTCTTAACGCTGAATTTCTGTGGCTACCACTCTCGTCAGATTTATTATCAGATCGCCTAAAACATCGCGCGTGTATATTCTCATGAATACCACGATCTACCTAAGGGGAGTTAAAAATTGCTGTTCAACTTGAGCTGAAGTGATTCAAAATAGCATTAACAACTCCCGAAGTTTTGGGAAACCAGAAATTATTCGAAGCAATCTGAAAAGTATTATGTAATAAAAATCACATTATCGAACAATCATTAATAAGCTCCCTAGCGGCTCTTCGTGTATTAATATCGATTCTCAAGATTGATTATCATATTTCTATACATTTAGTACATGATCGACCAATTTTTTATCCTTTTATTTGTATGTCAGAAATGAATTTTAATTTCAAACCACACACTTTCACCTAAAAACATTATTATAAGTCTCTTTTGATATAGAATTATAATAATTTAATCGGGTGTTTTTTCAATCGCATTGGTTATTTTTGTGGATTTATAAAATTGTTTTTAAATATATAGTTTTTTTTTTTTTATGATGGAGGGGGGGCATAGTTATAGGATCAATCATGAAAATCATGAAGTTATATATTTTACTTGATACTGGCGCTGTAATCAACTGTGCGTTCACGAATGTGATCGAAACAAGTACATTCAACGATTGAAACGCTCTGTCGTGTTATGGTCGTTTTAGAAAACACATTGAACGGCAACAACGAATGATGATATTAAATGCTATATCTCCACCCAAGGTGTTTCTAGACAAGTGTTTATGACCGTGCTGATTACTAACGTTCGTTAATCCCAGTCACCATGTCTACTACAAATGTTGGTGGAAAATGCGTAAGTAGTGGTGTATCAAAAAAAGAAAATGGTCGGATCGAAAGAAATTGTCAGTGCAGACGATGAAGCCAATACTCTCTCTGGATGTTTTGCTGAGACAATTATAGTTGGCGATATTCTGTGTCGCAGTTGCAGTAGCATTGCTCGTCTTACAAAGTCAAAACAACGAAAACTTCAAGAAGCACAAAACGTGACAATAACCCCTCATCAGTCCGAAAGTCAAGAGTCCAGTACATCTTCAGTTCGTAAAATTTTAATAAACCATCATAGCTTTAAGGTTTTATTTGTCCCTCTTGTTGCTTCATTGTATATTATTCTTCGATTAAACGTAAAATGAAATATGTATCATAACATTACCTACATAATTACTGACCCTACTTGACCTTTGGAGGTAAGAATGTGTAGTTTGAAATTAAAATTAACTTCTGAAATACAATTAAACGATCAAAAATTGGTCGATCACGTACTAAATGTATAGAAATATGATAATCAATCTTGAAAATCATGGTGTAGAGATGTTTTGGCAAACGGATGACTAGGGAAAGTTTACAACAGCAGATACGTCGTCATGTAGCATTATAATCGATTAGCGTTACATATTAATATCTATTTAAAAATGTTTCTTATGCGTTTGACAGCATTGGTCAATAGTTATTGCAAGTCTCGCTGTAGCTATCGTATGTTTCGCTGTTGTCTCTGATCCGCTGGGAGAAGAGATAATATTCTTAAATTATTTCTGTTTTTCTTTTTGGTATAGGGTCAGCAGTGCCAATAGTAGTCATTTTCGACTGGCGTGGCAAAAAAAAAAAAAAAAAATCTTGAAAATTGGTATTAATACACGAAGAGCCGCTAAGGGGCTTATTAATGATTGTTCGATAATGTGGTTTTTACTGGTTTCAGAATATTTTACGGTGAAGCGCCCCTACGGAAACAATTTTTACCAGTCAGAGATGGCAGTATCAAGTAGGTTACCGGGGAAGACTTAGAGGCTTGAATATGGTCAAAAAACCGAAAAGATACGGTTTTTAGGTTCTTTGAGTACGTTCCACCATTTTTAAAAATCTGAAAAAATGCATAAAATATTTTTTTTTTTTAGAGATGAGTATGTTTTTGTTTTTTACGAGAGATCGAGTTTTAAAATTTTTCAAATACGCTATAAAAATTTGAATTTCGCGTCAAATTTTTCTTAAGTAAAACCATTTTGTAGAGCTCGAAATTTATCACAATTTGGAGGGGAAAAAATTTCAAAACTGACCGAGATATTGTAAAACAACTAAAAATTAGAAAATCTGGCATTATAGAGCCTTATGAGGGTTTAGGGGTGTAAAAATCTGGGAATCAGCGTTTCCATTGATGCCGAACATAATAATGATATAATTACTTTTCCAGATGACTTAAGGGCCAATTTGACCATTTTATCCGGCTAGACCTTTTATTGAAATAATACTTTTATTCACGTAGAAGGCAGTGAAAAACATGCATACATATGCGCGCTAGGTAGTACACAGCAGTGGCACGCGGGACTGCATTTGTATATCGATAAGTTAAACATTCACAATATCGCTTCCAAGTGTAGTCCTACATGTACGCTAGCATTGCGGGTAACTTTCCATTTCGTCTCAATTTAAGATTTCGGCTCAATTTAAGATTTCGGCTCAATTTAAGATTTCGGCTCAATTTAAGATTTCGGCTCAATTTAAGATTTCGCTTCCTCTGAGAATAAAAAAGAAATCAGACAAACGTACGAATGATTTCGTGTTGGCAACAACGCGGCATCATTGGCGAATTTTAAACTGAAGTCTTAATTCTGAGTCGGGTTCCACGGTTATTAACCGCAGGCGGGGGTATAAAAGACTAAACGCAGCATTATTTTTTGGATATTTTTGATTCCGCTGTTGAAGTTTTTTTTTTTTTTCTTTTCGAAAAACAACAAAAAAGTTTATATGAAAATCAGAAGTGAAAAATACCGCTCAAAATGTTTAATGTATATATACGAAATGACGACTCCGGTAATGAATAGTTGCGAGTTATTCCATTCAAAGTCCAGTGCTATATAAAAAACCCCACCCGTCTTATCAGTCAGTATAGAGGAAACCTTATGGATATATTTAGTGTGACACGTACATTAAAGTTGGGAGTTCCAAAAAAAAAACAAAGCGGACGAACGCTTTATTACAAATTAAAAAAGAAATAAATTAAATAAACGAAGAATATTTTTTTTTACTTTTATCTAATGTTTTTGAGTTAAGGAAAAGAAGCAGAAAGTGTATTTAAATAATACCGATTTATTAATTAAAAATAACTTTTATTAATCTAATAGTATACTTTAAATTTTTTATAAGTTAATAAAGTTATCTTTAATTTTTAGTTTTATTGTTCTTTTTCTTGTTTTTATTAAAACCAGAAGAACTGTTGCTTTAAGTTCACTTATAACAATTTTTACAAAAAAATTAAAGATTACATTGTTTATTACAGCGTTCATTGATATAAAAGGAACTTATGGTAATGTAAACGTAAATGAAGGTTGAAAACATTTCGACGTTAACAGTGATTTCAGTGTAACATTTAAAAGGAACTACTAAGTAAAACTAGCATAGTATTAATGGCAGTGAATAATAAAATGTTACATAAAACTGGAAAATTAAAAAAAACAAAAAACGATCACGTTTATAGCAAAAAGTATGAAATGAATAAAATTGAAGATAGAATTAAAAAAGCACCATACAAAAATATGTATATTTTACTTGTTCTTATATACATATATCCATGTCTCGAGTCGTATATGTATTATATATGATACAAATTTCGTTAAAAATACCATTAAAATTGTATTTTAAGGTATTGATAACTTGTTTATACGGCTAAATGGTCGCTGTTAGACCTCGAAAAAACGGGTTAATAGGAGATTCGTTATTTTGATTTTTACGCGAAATGAGCGGAAAATTGTTTTCTTTGGATACGAGGAAAAACCGGGTTTCTGATAACGATATTGAAATGGAGGTTGCTTTATAGTGGCGGAGAAAGTCATTGAACTTTCGGATAACTCTTTACGCTACGCTAAGCGATCTGTTCTATATAGCTTTGGTGCTTGATGGCTCTCACTGCTTTTCAGACATTCCGTGTTTCTTCTTCCTTAATTATTTGTAGGCTGTTTCCTTTGTCCGTCGGTACTGTGGGGTCTGCAATTGTAGAAGTGTGCTGCGGAACAGCTAATTCCTCTTGCTCTTACTTTCGGCAATGTCATTCCTTCTCTTTTCAGGATGCATATGCATTTATCGACGTTGATTGTCATTGTTTCTCCATCCTTGGTATAGAGCGTTCTTTGTCAGATTCCATTTCTTTTAACTCCTAATTGCTACTATTTACACGTGCTGATGATGGGTAATCGTCTATTATTGGCAAGCCCAGCGGAAAACCGAAACAAGAAAGAAAAAAAAGATAGAGGTTTTCTCGAACACAGCTCGTCGAAAACTGAGATTTTCGTTATGCAGGTTGTTTGCCTTTTCGTTTCCGGGCAAGAGTTATCCGCGCAGCTTCGGTGCTAATTTTCAAAAAACTTACAGATCGCTGTGATGAACTGCTGTTTAAATGTGCAAAGGCGAACTGCGAACTTTTCCGTTCAAAGTTGCAATTCGCTCTTATGGTTCGTTAAATTATACTTTCGTGTTTTCCTTAATAATTTCTGTGGTGAATTTTTGTAAGTTTTTTGGAATAAATTCTTTTTCCATGTATAGTAATGCTCTCCGTTAGTGTCGTATTTCCTATTGATATTTCTGAATCTTTTACATGTCAGAAATGTTGCCGGCGGGGTATCTTTTGATTTCTTACATTCTCTGCAAAGGTTCTGTGTTGCGAGTGATTTAAATCTTTTTTTTTTTTTTTTTAGGTAAGCTGCGAAATCACTGCGAACCGCGTTGTTAATAAGTAAAATATAGTTGTATCCTACTTTCTCAATCTACTTTCAGTATCGGGACGTAGTGCCCGTCTGTTGCTTGCAGTGCCTAGTGCAAGATTTCGATTATTTTTCCCTTCACTATATTTTTATAGACGATTTATTAGCTCGGTTGTCTAAAGTTTCTTTACTCGGTTAACTTTTTCTCATTTACCGGGAAGCTACATCGGCTACCATGTGAAATCTGTGCGATTCTGCACGCTGATGTAATAGTTCGCAATGAAATTCATTTTTTCTCGCGTGATTTTTTCAATTTTTCGAAGTATCCGTATTCTGTGACTAATCAAAAACGGGCGCGTTATAAAATTTCTTTTTTTGGAACGAAGTTCTTTTACGCGGCTTGTCGGTAGGAGTAAACTGGCAAAAAAAGCGAGATAACGAAATCGCGTTATACGTTGTCCGGCAGACGACTTTCACTCTCGTTCTCTCTCTCTCTGTCTCTTTCTATTATATACGGGTGTGTGTGTGCGTTCGTGAGAGTATCGAGATTCGAGATTCGAGCAGCAAGCATTGTGCGCGATCAGCTGTATAAGCTCAATTCTAAACACGTGTAAATTTTATAAAAATTTGAAAATTGGCGCGGTTTTTTTGTGCGACGTTGCACATTTCAACGAGTCTGATGATTTATTTATTGTTCTTGTTTTAATTGATTCATACGGAATTCGTATTTTTTGTTTAAATTCATACGGGGGATTTATATATTGTGTGTCATTCTTTATCGTATACTTTATGAATGACTTTATATTTGTATATCTATCAAAAAGTGGTGAATGGAACTTCGCTCCTACCGGGTGTCTCCTCCTCTAGACACCACTTCTTTTTTTTTTTTTTTGCTTATTCATTATTGGTTAATTTGTTGTAATGTTTTTTTTATTTTTTTTTAAATTTTAACGGTTATATTTCGCTATTTGCGTTTCGTCTATTATTATTATTATTATTATTATTATTATTATAAGTTAAATTAAATTTCTCTACCGAAAGTTACATTTTTTATCAATCTAGTTTCATTTTCTCATCGTCATTTTTTGTAGGAATTTCTTCGTACTGCGCTAGTGTTCTAAGTAGTATACACGTTTTTCCTCAGAAACTCGGAGCCTGTTTAATGTTAAATTTACCATTTCCATTTTCCCGTTTATTTGCTTATCCCCTTTTAAAGTAAGTAAAGTAAGTCCCACATTATATGCTTGATTAGGTATCTCGATTGTGAAGTTGAGCTTTCCATAATGTACCTTAAGCCTAACGACACACTAATGAAAGTAGGGCGGCGGCCAGTTCCTTTCTTTCGGCCACCACCCTACTTGCCTCCAGGTAATTCTCTGGCGTAACCGATATTCAATTTCAGATTAGCTATATACCACTGGGACAGCGACTTGGATCCGGGTACGAGACAGGTCTCGAAAACCTATGACACGTCCGGTTTGGTAGGCAAGCACCTTAATCACAAAGCTACACGTACTGACGTAATTTATTAATTTGTTCATGTTATCCTATTCAGTTTCATTTGTTCAGCTAACATAACGATTCTGTTTACGTCGCAAAAGTGATATTCTCATTATAAAGTTTCACTTCCACCGCGAGGAGGCAACTGTAACTTTTTTCCCAGCTCTCGTAATGCTTCGATGTATCTTCGAAAAAATTTCACAAACGATTATCGCGAATTGTGCCCGATTCGCAATCATCGAATTTACATTTTTTACCGGTTGAATTATATCGTTTATCTAAATGATTGTTCGAAAGAATTATGAAAATTCCGTTAAGTACGATCTATGAAAAATAGTATGTTGTTGCTCCATTATAAAATGTACAACGTTGAAAAAAAAACCAGTCCTTGTAGATAGATGTTCGTATTACGGAATTTCGGTTGAAAGATCTTTCTAAACGAGCTGCACTGAACGTAATCCGGCGTGTACATTAAAAAAAAAAAAAAAACACTTTCTTAATTTTTTGTTCTGTTTTCGGTAGAGTATTTGAAGTTTTAAGCGAACAGCGAGAAAAATGCAAAAGTGTAGCAAGTTAAAGAACAATTTCGAGCGTACATATTTTTTGTCGCTGCGCATACGATCGATTAGACGAAAGGTAAACTAAAGGAAAAGGAGAAAAGCCGAAAATGGAAAGAAGTCAACAGAGAGGATAATTCGCTATCGACCGGGAGCAGACGACGAATTTCGAATTTCGAATTTCGAATTTCGAATTTGAAACGGCGCGCTCTGATTCGAAATTGGAATAAATTCGACAAAATCCGAAAAGCCGCTTTTTATAAAGAGGATGATGATTCGACTGTGCTGGAGCGGCAGTTCCCCGTTAGTGTACTTTCTGATCAGGCTCGGTGCGCCGACCGAGTCAATTTCACCGTGCTCGGCAACAAGGCAATGCGTGTTCTGAAAGGGCTGCTGCTTTCGCTGGTCGTCGTGTGTTTAGAGGAGCGAGTAATGAATATTACCGCCGTGTACGTACATCAGTTGTGTATCAGGTGGGTGCACGTGTGTGTGTGTGTGTGTGTGTGTGTGCGCGCGCGAATTTTCAAAAAGAATATTCGGCTAGGTGAATTTCCAGCGTGAACAGGTACAACGAAGCGCGCGGCTGGAAGAGCGATTGTAGATGCAGACGTGCATAGACAAATGTGTCGAGGTTGCAAATATGTAATTTAGCTAACGTATGGGCCCCGTGCGGCATCTAAAGTGGGTACTGCACGCGTACTGGGACACGCTAGGCTGAAATTCATTCTTCTGCAAAGACTCATTTAACCAAATGCCGCTGATAACCATATTATAAACTCTATCCGCAAAATATATCTATACCCTCCTGGGAAATACAAAATCTTCTTATAAAACCCCGAAACCACTTTACACCGTCATTATCATTATCACTATCACTATCACTATCACTATCACTATTATTATATTGCGCCTAACACCTACGGTAATAACGCCTCCCCCGCCCCCTCTCCGCGCTGTTCGCTCAACACTCTTGCACCGCCGATCGTTGATATTTCGTCGGTTTTTCTTTCCAACTTCCGGTACTTATTCGACTAAAAAAACCGCCGATAATTCGGAAAACCAAAGCTGAAAAAGAATGCGGTCTATGAAAATTCATTCGCGCGTTTATTTCGCATTTCAAATCACGTTTAAAGCGAGAAAAAGCTCAAATAATATCGCGATAATAATGCTGCTGCTGAAACGATTTCAAATCGGCAGTTGTCCACGAACGACCACGGAAAATTATCGAAAACGACATAACCGTCCGAAGAAAGCAGGTCACACCGTACGATATTATTGTAAGCCGGCTGCGGAGCGGTTAAAAATCAAACATCCCGCCCGCTTTTCGATAATATTAAGTGTTTTGAAAATGAAAAAAAAAAAAAAAAAACGGGCACTGGAAGGGAGGATTATCCGTTTTTTCCGCGAAACAGGAATAAAAGTTTTCACTGTTGCGACAACACTGATTCTTTACAGTACAATCGCGATAAACTGCCCCTTTTTTATACCCACCACGTTAAATGAAACAGGGTAAAGTTTTTAGACACCAATAAATCTACTATAGGGCTCGCGACATCAAAAAATATGCTACGGTATATTTTTTATTCGGCAATTTCAACCGAACTAATCGATTCTTCGATAACTGAGAAAACACTTACGACAGAACTACAAACCGGGACAATTAGGTAAACGCGAAGCGCCAACATTAAATATATGCTAGAAACATTTTCCAGAATGTCTGCCCTTCACAAGGTAGATCTTTCAAGACAGGAAATTCCGGAAAACGTCCTAATGTATACTGGAAGTATATTATTACGTTTGTAATTTTAATCATTTTTTTTCATTAATTTGTAAATAAATACGCTACAATCCGTTTTTGTTTTTTTTTTTGGTTTTCTTCTAGCGTTAGTGACATTAACTTTTCTAAACAATGCGCGAAAAGTTCACGTAGGCATTTAAATGGTCGAACCAAAAAGTACGAGTATAATCTTTTTGCTGTTTATTTTAAAAAAACGATACATACATACATACATACATACATACATACATACATATATATATATATATATAACTCAGCCATTTTGGCCTTGCAAGAGGCTGCGACCCCTGGTACGCGGGCCAGCTTAGTGGCGGCTAAACGGGTGACCGTTGGCTGGCACAAGTGCAAAGTGGCAGACTCACTAGAAGTCCCACAATGCTACAAGTGCCTTCGGTTTGGACATACTGCGAGGGCGTGTGAACGGGCGGCGGTAGTATGCCGTCATTGTGGCAAGGACGGCCATATATCGGCCGACTGTAAAAGGAAGGCCGATGCAGCCGTCTGCGCACTCTGTCGTGCCACCGGTCGCCCGCACACCCATAAGGTAAACGGACCCGGATGCCTTTCGTTACGTCGAGCCAAGTTGGCCTTAGTCAGAAAAACCGCGTACATTGCGGGGAGTGGTGCACCCAGCAATGTCGAGTAACTGTCCGACAGTGTACATTGGTCAAGTCAATGCAGGGAGATGCTCTGTCGTCTCTCATGAACTGCGAGCAGTGGTCGTTGATCGGGGGATCGACGTGCTCCTCTTGCAGGAGCCGTACGTTCTCTCCGGTAGACTTCCGTTTCTTGGTGACGGAAGGATACTGGCTGCTCAGACAGGCGACATTTGGTCTGCGGTTGTCATCACCAACCCAGAGATCGATGTAGTGAGAACCATTTACGTTGACTCACACATCGTATGTGTGGGGCTGCGGTACCGGACATTGGAATTTTACGCTGTGTCCGTGTACTGCCAGCACAGCCAAGGGATTGAGCCGTTCCTGAGCGGTCTCGAGCGAATCCTTCGGGGTTTGCCGGGCCGTAAAATTTTAATCAGGGGCGACTTCAATGCCCGTTCGCCAATATGGCACGATGTTGGCACCTGTCGAAGAGGTCGGATGCTTGAGGATTTCCTAAGTACCTGGTCGCTCCATGTTGTGAACCTTCCTGGTGAATTGGCCACTCATCAGGCGGGTAACAACTTGGATGTGACCATGTGTACTGGGAGCCTCTTGCCCTCTGTCTTCGACTGGTCCATGGCATACGATGTCCAGTCGGATCATGCTCTGATAACGTACGGCCTACGCGGCGCTCCCTCCGGTTACTCCACGGAGAGGCGGCCGGGTCGATACCAAATTGCAAAGGCGGACTGGGGACGTTTCCAGGCGCAGTTCCGGGAACGTACGGCTGAACGCGCGGACAGCGGCGGTAATGGTGACGCCGACAAAAAAGCTGAGTGGATAACGGCTGCGATCCATTCTTCGGCTGTTGGGACTATCCCCCGACGACGAAAATGGGCGCGCCGTTACTCTAACTGGTGGAACAACGACATCGCTAACTTGCGCACTGAGGTCAACAGAGCCAGACGACGGTACCAACGGTGCACTAGAACACCGGAAAAAGAAAATAGACTCTGCGAATACCGTCGGCTAAAATCACGGTTAGCCGGTACGATTCGCGCCCTCAAAGAAGAGTCATGGAGGAAGTTCGTGGCGGAGTCCAGTGCCCAACATCCGTGGGGGTTGTGGTATAAACTGGTCTCCAAGCAGGTCGGCCAAATGGCTGTAATTCCGCAAATATTCCGCGAACAGGCGCATGGACTTGACGTCGAAGGCGGCGACGTTCAGGCGAACAGACGGGCACTGTTGAATGCGCTGGTACCGTCGCATCACCCCGACAGCGGCGAGGGGCAGGAGCCCCGATTACGAGCTGGCATAGTGGCTACCCTAGCGGCAAGTGCTGATGAGTTCCACCAGTGCGAAGTTGAGGCGGAGTTGATGACCATGCGGACTGGGAAGGCACCGGGATGTGACGACATCACGGTGGAACTTCTCAGGAAGTGTTGGGAAGCAAATCCGACTTGCTTCGTCAGGGCCTTCAATATCTGTCTCGGTCAGGGAAACTTTCCCGCCATATGGAAAGTGGCCGAAGTGCGTCCGATTCTTAAGTCGGCGGACAAGGACCCAACGAGCCCAAAGTCGTTTCGTCCCATCAGCCTTTTACCGGTGATGGGCAAATGGCTGGAGGGCCTTATGTTGCGTCGTCTGTCAGCCGTCCTGGACAGTAAGGCTTGGTTGGACGACCGGCAATTTGGTTATCGGCCGGGGAGAAGAACTGAGGATGCAGTTAACTCTCTCCTGGAGTATGTCGAAGGGGCGGCGACAAAGTACGTTATCGGGCTGTTCTTCGACATCACGGGCGCGTTTGACATGGCCAGTTGGAGCCAGATGGTGCACGAGGTCCGCAGGACCGGTGTGGAGGGTAACCTGTTGGCTCTGTTCGCAAGTTACTTCTCCCACCGTCGGGCGATGATCTCTGGAGAAGACGGTCGGTCTGTGGGGAAGTGGTTGGACAGGGGCTGCCCGCAGGGGTCACGCATCGGACCCGTGATGTGGCTGCTCCTTTACAACCGACAGCACTGGCCGGAAGGTGTCCAACTCGTGGCGTATGCGGACAATTTGGCTGTTTTGGTGAAGGCGGACTCTAGAAGAGTCCTCCAGGCAACCGCAAACGAATGTTGTGCGTTGGCTGATCGGTGGGCGGACAGGAGCGGACTGTCGTTCAGTGCCGACAAGTCTGTCGCGGTATTGCTCCGAGGGAAACTTGATTGGCAGCCGGCCTTTCGTGTCGGCGGCCGTCGGTTTTTCCTAAGGAGTTCTGTTAAATATCTTGGTGTCACGCTTCTGGCGGGCGCCAAGACGAAGGGCCACGTGTACACAGTGAGTCAGAAGTGTAGGACCAGCTACCACACCGTTGCCAATTTGGCACGGGTTGGTTGGGGCCTCACATTTTGTACGGCTCGCCTTGTGTACACGGGCACAGTGGAGGCGATGGCGGGATACTGTGCCAGTATCTTTGCACACTGAACGGCGAGGACCAGGCTTCGCCGGCGGATAAGAATGGCGCAAAGACCCGCGCTGTTGTCAATGTGCAAAGGGTACAGGACAACGTCCACAGCCGCACTGTGCGTGATATCGGGAGTGCTCCCCCTAGATCTTCTAGTGTGGGAAAGGGCAGCACTCTACTGGCTCCGAAAGGGCCGGCCGGCTATCACGGGTCAGACAGAACTCCGCCCGGAGATGTTGGTCTCCGAGGCCGCCCGTAAAAAGGCGGTCCGAGGGGCAATACTTCTGGAATGGCAAAGGGAGTGGGAGGCTGACACTGTCGGCCGCCTCACCTACCAGTACATTCCAGATGTCCGGGTTCGGATGGAAAGGAAGTGGCTGGTGCCTACCAAGCTCTTTACTTGGGTGGTCACTGGTCACGGCCCCTTCGGCAGCTATCTGACAAGGTTCAGCCTCAACGAGAACCCACCGCCATGCGCATGTGGTGTCCTATTAACACCGGAGCATGTGGTCGACGTTCACTTGTCCGAGGCGACGTCGGCCCATGCGTCGTGTAAGACCAACGCGGCGATGGCTGAGGATCTGTTAGGTAGGCCGTTATCGAGTAGAACAGACTGGCTCGGCAGCGAGGCAGTCTATCGGCTTTTCCTCGGCGCTCTCGCCAGTGCTCTCTCTAGTGCCGGAACATATCCTGCGACCAGCCTTTTAAACGACTAGTTTTGGGGCGCAGAAGGTCGTAGGGAGCCATATGGCTCCGGAGCGGTGCAAGATATGTAGAAGGTCACCGGACCGGGTACATATCGGGTGGTGGCGGGCGATATGTTACAAAGCTAGTCATGTCTCCTTTATTTCCTCTTCAAGAGGGATCTGTAAGTTTCTCATTATTACTGATTCCAAATCCGTGCTGCAAGCTATCTCTTCTCCTCCTTCCCACTCGACTAATGATATCATTCTTTCTGTTCGTGCTTTTTTTTCCAACTTGCGCTTAGCACGTTCTATCCTTATTGAATTTTTATGGGTTCCTGGCCACTGTGGCATTGAGGGCAACGAAGCAGCTGACTTCCTAGCTCGCTCAGCGTCTCTCAATGGTCCATTCCTTCCGCATTTTTCTGCCTCAGACATCCTTTTCCTCTCCGCAAGTCTCCATACCAGACTGTGGGTTGACATCTACCCTTCCTTTTTTTCCAATCGCTCCTCCTTCTACCTCCTCCTACAGCCTACTTCCAATTCACAGCCTTGGTACCAATTTCTTCCTTTTTCTCGGCGCTCGGCTATTGTTTCTTTAATCAGACTGAGACTTGGCCATTTCCTCCTTCCCTTTTCTCGTTTTTCTTTTTCTCTTTCATCTTCTCCCTTTTGCCCTCTCCACTCAACTGATCCTCCCTTTATATGCAACCCCAACCATATCCTTTTTGAATGCCGTGCTCTTTTTCCTCGGTGCTCTCATCTATACGCCGAACTTTTGGCGTTGGATCTTCCTACCCCTTTCAATGCTTCCTTTATCATTTCTTTCCCATCTCCAGCCGTTATTCCCCTCCTTCTTTCCTTTATACTTTCTATCTCCGATCGCCTCAGAATCTGAGTAGGTGATCTAGGTCCATGTAGTTGGGTCAGTGTTAACACCGAGCCCATTTAATAAAAAAAAAAAAAAAAAAAAAATACAATATTAATAATGTGATGTCTAAAAAAAAGGGCGATTAAATTTTATCAATTACTACCAAGTGGCTTGAGCTTGTGTAGCTGCCGTTTGAATGATGGATAAACAATCACTTTTCTTTTCTGGACGGGAACTGCGAGCACTGCTTTGCAGTCGCAGCCATAGTGCGAAATAACGATTTCTTGTTTCATCGAGCACTGTGGGCACTGCTTTGCAGTTGTGGCCATGTTGTTTGATGAGGATCTTTTTGTATCGCACTCATGGATAGCTACTTCTCTTTTGATGCTGATTACGTCTCATTTAGTTTTACATAGGTAACATATATCTTAAACAGGTAAAACGGCTAGCAAGACATGAAAGCTTTCCTTTTCTCTGAGACATTCCTCATATTTTTTCTCTATACATTTATTCCCTTCGGACTGCTAGTTGTACAACTATCGATCGTTATTGGCTCCTTTGTTATTTCCTCATAGTAGTTCTGACCATCTCCTTCTTCCATGAATAGCTCTCCTCGCGACCTCATTTTTCTCTCGTCTTACCGCCTTCTTTCTTGATGGGTATCGTTGCTGACAAGCCCAACAAATTAAAAAAAAAAAAAGTGGCTGAGGTAAACAACTATATCGATGAGGTGAGGATCGAGAGAAGATTTTGCGTACGAAAGGTTCATCTAGTAAACTGTTTTTTTTTTTTTTTTTTTTTTTTTTTGTGGGCGCGTCAGCGCCGCATTGACCCAACAACAACAACAAGAAAAATAAGCCAAGAAATTAAATAACTAAGCGGTCCGAAATGGACGCAACAAAGGACAGCAGTGCGGACACCACAGAAGATGAAGGCAAGGAGAGGATAAAGGAAGAGTTATAGGGAGTAGGGAGACCTAATGACAGGATAAAAGGGAGCGTTCGTTACGAAGAGCAGGACACTCAAAGAAAATTTGATTAGCATCACATGTACGAGGAGGATCACAATCGTGAAGAGAACAATCAGGAGGAGGCGATAGAGCAAATCGAAAGCGAGAGGAGGGGAGGAGAGAATGATTGATCCGGAGACGAATTAGGGAGACAATAGAAGAGCGACGACTGAAAGGAATAGAATGGAACCAAGACAGGGAACGAGGAATTGGCTGAATGAAACGGTAATGAGAATGACGATTAGAAAATAGCGAGGAGTAAATATGCAAACTATAGTTATAGTCGTACAGTTTACTCTTTATTATTGTATAGTACGCTTATATTTTTTTTTTTTTTCTCTTGGCGATTCAGTTTCAGATTAATTTGGAATAAAATAAAAACAAATTGTTCAGCGAGCTATTATCATTGTTCCGCTATACGAGATAATCGTGTTCTTGTTTTTACCAAAGAATGTGTGAGATGAAAATAAAAATTTATTTTAGTGGTACGAAATATAATATGGTCACGATAGTCAGGCTGTTAGAATGATCGAACTGCCGAATCGGAGTCTTAAGTTTTCGGAGTTTAGCGAGCGATAAAAATGGTTAAAAATAAAAATAATTGTAGATAGTCATGCGAAAAGCGACAGAGAACTGTATATTTCGATGCGCGCGAACTTCGATGTATCGACACTCACTGCGAAGTATAGCAATAGATTAGACATTTACAAAATTATTTTCAAATCGAATATTGTCATGCAGCTGTACAAGAAAAATGACCGAATAGATAAGGTTTCGAAATCGAGCAGTACAACTAGGCCTATCTGCACACGAAACCCATAGACTTAGACGTTACGTACAAAGAGTGCCTCATGTTGTTGTTTTTTTTGGTTTTTCTATTTGGGGTCGAGGTCGCTCGACATTATGCTACGCGTACAGCAATGTCGTCGCCTTGAAAATCGTGTGAAGAAATATCGCTTTAAAAATGATCGATGTAACGATAAAATTGATGTATTTAATCGAAAATCATCAAATAGCCTTCAATTTCGAAAAGACGTCGTTGAAAAGGCGTGGGTAGCAATATTGGGCGGTACGTTATTTTTTATTTCGGTTTTTCAATAATAAATGCGGATAGTGAACGTTTATATTTTCACTGAAGAATACCCGACCATTAACTGATTTTCTTCATATCTAATCTTAACGCAATCCGTTATTAATGTTTCGATGAATATATGTATGCATGTGATATTTAGCGGTTTTCATTTTTTACCTACGATTGCGACGGTAAGACAAAAAAGAAAGTTCCCTTCTGAACTAGACTCGTCTTACTAGACCCTTTTGTACGTACTTACACGGATGTCGTAAGCGTGTCTATTAATCTCGGGTATGTTCGACCAGTTGTACAAGAATCAGTGTTGCATCACGAATTACACGACTCCGACGATGTACTCCGTGTACCGAGCGTGTAATGAAGCACGATAAATAACGATTAAATCAACATAAAAGCAGTAAAGATTAAGTGTCAAAATTGAACAAACAAACATCTGCGCAGAATTCTACAGCAACAATTTCCGATCCGGATGGAAGAACCAGAACACGTCTTTGACACATATTTACGCGCCTGCTTTAGCTTCATCATCGAGTCGCGTTGTTAAACAGAGAGCGAGCGGGCTGTAATCTCGGGGTTAATTCTAAGACATTTGAACCGCACTTGAACTGAATTTCGATTCCAACTGCAGCTGTTCTATAATTTCAGTCTTCTACCTATCTATGTATATACTATGTGTAAATAAAAGTCGGAAAATTTGTCTACCTGTGCGCGCTAATTCCACGAAACAGACTTTGTCGCGGTTTTTACCGGTGAATAGACTGATTTCTGTCGAAAGTAACGATAAGTTATAAGTTTCTGCGGGCGAAATTCATCTATGAGAGCTTTTATTAACGAGCTGGGAAAAACTGGAAGGTAAAATATACTCGATAAAATCAAAATAAAAAAGACCCACAGGTAAAATATTTTAAATAAAATCATTACCGCTTAGTAATTATAAATTAAACGATAATTATAGTAAATATAAATATGAGCTGACGTTTTATTCATTTTTGGCCCGTGTAAGGATAATACCGGGGGCTTCCATCTGCTGTTCTTTTTTTACATTACTCAAATCATCACTATGACGGAATTTAAACATATAAGCAGCGCTTTTGGCCTAGTTGACGCACCCGGCGCGGAGATTCAAAACCGAATAACAAGGAAATCATGCGACGGAATTGCTAATAGTTGCTAGTGGAAACATTATTTCTAATCCGATTTGAAATCCTTGCCGAACTACTGTTGTGGTGATAAATCAATTTTCACGAAATGCTCGGCAGAGAGGCGCTGGAAGACGACATAGAACTAAACGGGTATGTGGATGAGAAATTGTTTTCACGTAATTATGGGAAAATATTGTAATTCGCGATCGATTTATAACTACATAAGTATTCTTTATGTTTGCATAAGAATGGAGAGAACTGTCAGTTGCTGATTTTGTATATTTCCAAAAAGGTTTTTTGTTAGAGCACCGACAGACACAGATTATAGAAATACTGAGAATCTTTGAACGTGAAGAATGGCAAATATGTTCCTTAGGAAGGAAAATAATTTTTACCTAAATACGTTCTTTAAAGACCCTCTCTTTCGAGAATAAATAAGCATTAATTTAAAGCCGAAACGAAGCAAACGGAAAAGTAGATAGACAGTTTAAAAGTAGTATGAGGAAAACCGCGTTAAGAAGAAGTAAAAACCTGATAATTGCAGTAATGAAAGCAATGCGACTTTCAGAAATGGTCTGTTGACTGTGATAAGTATTTCAATGATAGGGCGAAGCCGTGGGGGGTAGCTTTATAAAGTAGACTATTGAGAATTACCGTACATGCAAAAACGTAGCTTAAATCATTATTCATAGCTATGATATCTTTTAATTGTTTTTAAATATTTAAGTACCTACAATTTAGTTTTCGGCAAAGACATATGAAGCCGTCGGAGCAGCTTTACAAAGTAGACATTGACCGCATACTCGCAGGTATTAATGGAAAAAACGTTCCGTAAGTAATTCCTTCATAATAATATTTTTTAATTTTTGTGTAAATATTTGAATACCTAATTTAGTAACTATGCAGAATATTTTGGTAATGATGTTATTGCATTAAAATTAATATAGAATCCTACATTCCGTTATATCAAAAGAGCGTAAAAATTGAAGATTTAAACAAAAATTAATCTACGGATGAAATCAGAGACAACACTTGATGGGCAAGTAGAGAGTCGTTTGTAGAACGACATGGTGAAAATGGCGAGTAAAAACCGAAGAACAGATGATTATAGGGAAGAAATCCGTGGAACCTCGAGAAATGTCATTCAGTTGATTCTAATGAATATTTTGCAAAGAAAGTACAAACTCGAGATGGTGGAATGAAATGAAAGATTTAAAAATTGTTCGCCCCGATGTAATCCGTGTACTATATGTGCACATAAATGAAATATCAAGAAACGTGTGTCAGTCTGCCATCTGTTTTACCTCGCAAATTGCAGAAATTACCGAAACGATTTTGTTCAAGTTTTCACCGGTGGAGATAGCTAGCTTGTGAAAGGTTATTATAGTTTTTAATTCATACGTTTCTAATGCGGTTCGACCGATTTATGAGGTTTTTTGTAAGTGGCGTAGGCAGGCGGACTGAAAACCGGAAATATTATTTACATGCAACATTTTAAACTCCTACCATCTATACTAAGCTTTGCTGTTCAGCATAATTTACTTACAGTTTGCAGTAAATCTGAAATTTAATTTCCAACCTCTTCGAAAGGCAGCCAAAATTTTATGCTGAAAATTAGACGATTTTTTACAAAACACACTGTAAATTTATACAAAAAAAAAAAAAATACCGTGTTCCTAACACTTTAATTTTTAATAAGCGTGACAACCCGCATTTAACATTAAAGAATTAGAGATATGAAATTAATAATAACGATTTCGGCCTTGTTATTGTCATCAATTTTAAAAAACAAAAAAAAAAAAAAGTTTAAACACTATTTGATTATTTAATTAAAGTTGGATAATTTCTGAAAAGATTGTTACCACTTACTTTCGTGTAATTCGTTTCGCAAAAACGTTGCATAAAAACGTTGCATAAAAACGTTGCACACGTTCACATTACAGGTAAATAAGATTGATACACATTTGCACACTATATTGTACCGTGTACAATGGATAAAATTGATAATCGGAACAGGAGAAAAGGAGCATACGGATTGTTACTCGAGAGAGCGTATACGTTTATACTAAAAGTAGATGTTAAATTTCAACAATGAGATCGTTGGAAAATTGCTGGAAAAGTCTCCCCTACAGCTAAAGACATACGAGCCCGGGAATAATTTTGGCGCAGTAATTTTGTTTTTCGGAAGCAATGAAGTGTAAGCAGTCGAACTAAAAAGTGTAATTTGGGGTGCCTATTTGAGAGTCTGACAGAGCGAATGTTGAACATTTCCATAAACCTATTTTAAATTATCGGTAAATTTTCTCCAGGAATTATGTGTGTAATAAAGCCGGAGCAGCGAACGGAGAAGTTTATAAAAAGAATGATGATGAATTTGAAAAGGGCTCTGTGTTATATATCCCATTACACTCCGCCTTTGATTCCGAATTTGTCCAATATAGAGAGTGAAGTCCTCGTTTTCTGAATTTAATAAAAAATTTTCTTCCGATGTAATGATTTTGACAAGAAGAAAAAACATCTATACGTACCTAGATATATATTGATTTAGCAAATTGTAATAGTCAGATAGTTTCCAAGCTATTACAACTTATCTACAGTTTTGTAATGTTGTACCTTCGCGCCAAATTACTTATCAAGTTCTTCTTTCTATTTTGTTATTATTATTATTATTATTATTATTCATTATTTATCGGGTTTACTATATCCCGGTTACTATAATTTGTGACGGATTACATCAAGTCAGAATTATTTTATTATATTTTAATGGTTTAAAAACTTCCTCACTATGTTACAGGTACTTAATATGACTGCTTTTTGTGTGCTCTTTTGTTTCCATATCTTTTTTATTTCAGTGGCTCAGCTGCTGCATTTACTTATTTTTTCTTCATGTTTCTGGCTAATATTACTGTCATCAGTGACAGATATGTCGATTAAAAACGTATTCTTTGATAGTTTGTGAATCAAAGTAATATCAGGTCTATTAGCATCTATTTTATGATGTGTAAGAATATTTCTATTCCGGTATATTTTTACAGTTCCATTTTCTATCACTGTCTCTGGTTTATACCGGTAATGTGGTGCTTTCTTGTTTTTTATTATTCCATATTTATGTACTATTTCTTAATGTATTATTTTCGCCATGTTGTTATGCCTTTCTATATATTCTGTTCCTGCAAACAATTTACATCCTCCTGTAATATGTTCAATTGTTTCACGGGCTTGATATCATTTACGGCACAAATCATTCGTTGTATCTTGATCTTTTATTATATATTTTTTGTAATTTTTCGTTGATATCACTTGAACTTGAATACCTAATAAGAAACCTTCAGTTTCGGGAAATAATTCACCTTTTTCTAACCAATTATATGTTAACTCTTTATTGATATTTTTGCTGTTCATTATGTGTACATGTCTTCCATGTAGCATTTTACCAGACTATTTATTTCCCGTTAATAATATTTCTACTCTGTAGCTCTTCTTTTTCTGATAGGTTGAGCGGATGTGTGGTCTTGGTCTGCCTTTATTATCGCTCTATGTAATGGGTGCTCATTTGAATAGAAATATTTTCTAAGACCTTCTATTTGACTTTGGTGGAGAGATGATACATATAGGAGGCCTCTTTCTCCTTGTTTTCTTAGCAGGCTTATTCTTTCGATACATGAATTAGGGTGTAGAAACCTGTGTTTGGTGAATTCTGAACGGATTGACATATTAAGTTCTTCGAGCTCTGTGTGTAACCATTTGATTATTCCAAATGAGTATGATGATACCGGTACTGCATATGTGTTTATAGCCTTGAATATATTTTTTGAATTAAGGAGTGATCTAAGAACAGATTTTAATCTTATTTTGAATTTGTTTTTTGGGATAATATTTTATATTTGTATGATCTATTTTTGTGTTTTGTTGAAATCCCAGGTATTTGTATGTTTCCTTTGGATTTTAGGTATGGAGTATTCTATCGTTAAGTGTCTAACTTTTTAAGTTATTCGAGCATTTTCCTCTTTGTATATACATACTTTTATACTTATTTAATCCAAATTCCATTTCTATATCTCCGCTAATTGTTTCCGTTGTTTTTAATAGTGATTCCATCATACAGTTTAATATCATCTATATAGAGCAGATGATTTAATTTGAATTTATTTTGTGTCTATTGCATATTTTGTATCATTAAGTATATTAGATAAGGGATTAAGGCATAAACAAAACCATAAAGAGCTCAACAAATCTTCTTGGAAGATTCCGCGCTCGAGTTTAATAGCTTCAGTTTTAGGCTTATTGATTCAATAATCAGATGTACTGTTATTCTCCAGTTATTTATCGGGTTGGCTAGGAAATTTTTTATTTTCGGATTGATACGGTATATTTCCATTATTTTTAATAACTAATTATGCGGTACAGAATCGAAAGCTTTTTTTTTGTTTTTCTACTTTTTTTTATATATATATATATATATCTATTCGCTTGCCGTGTGTCATTACGGCACGGCAAGCGAGTAGATAGTACATACATATAAAAGAAAAAAAAAATCCTATTTATTTCATTATGACACAAATAGTTATTTTTTGCAGCCTTGGCTATTACATCTACACTCTTTTTGCTGTTGTATGAGTATTGAATTTTCCGTTATGTGGTTATCAATTTTATGTGCGATCACTGCCGTTATTATTTTATATAACGTTTGAAGACAAGTGATTGGCCTGTAATTTTTCAGGTTTTTTGTGTTTTGATTTTTTGGCTTTATGTATTTTTTCCCTTCCATAAGGAATAGAGGCATTTCCCTTGGGTTTTGAATGAGTGAATTTATCTGGTGTACAAGAACGTCATGTAATGCTGTGAATTTCTTATACCAGAAATTATGTATATTATCTGTACCAGGGCATTTCCAGCTGTGTGTTTTTTTTATAGTTTTAACTAATTCTTCTTTTGTTATGATGTAATCGGTTTGTATTGGAGTGCTCGAATACCGCTCTTTTTGTTTCGTGAACCACAGACTATTTTCTTTATGCTGTATCGGTTTGCACCAGATCTTCTGCCAGTATTTTGTTATTTCCGTTTCCGTTAATGGTTGTATATTGATTTTTTCTTGTTCATCAATTGACTGATACAATCTTTTTTGGTTAGTCTGAAACAGGCGGTTTTGTAATTTACTTTTATGTGACTTTTTATATCACCTTAAATGTGCTACTTGAACTGCGATCTTTTGATTTTTAATCTATTCAACGTTTCTTGGTACTTTACATTAGGCGCTTTTAAGGCTTGAATATTTTTAGTCAGTTCCTTTTTTTTTCGACTGATTACCCAAGATGTGTTGTGTTAGCCTACCTATGTTTCTCCTCTGGGTTTCTTTATTATTTTCTATTTTTATTTGCCATTTAGGTTTTTAATATCCTTTTTTCTTTTTTGTTTTTAATTTATACTTGGTTATTAAGTTCAATAATTGCTGATGCGGCACAATATATTAGAGTTTGTGTTTCTTCCAGACTACTCAGGTTTTTTTTCATATTTAGACAAGATTTCATTCATTACACACTGATTTTTTCATATATATATTTTTATTTTCGTACAATTTAGGTAAAACATCTCTCTTTGTTGGGTTTGTTCCTTTCCATTTTATTATATAAGATTGCAGTATTTCTTGTATATTCATCGGCTTTATCATGTCTTGTTTCATTATTACTTTGTTGTGTATTTATTTTTTGTACGCTTGCTGTTTCTAAGTTATTCTTATCAATATATCCGGCCAACTGGCGTTTTTCTCTTCGTAAGATTCCAATTCTTTCTCTCATCTCTTCTCGAATCATTCTACTTTCTCACTTTGTCCTCTCCCAGAACAACTCTCCATACTTTACCTATAACTTCTCTGAACTGTCTCATCCCCCTGAGCTATTCTTTTTACCTTCTAACATTAAGTCTCTTCCTCGTCCTGTTATTCACGAAGAATTTAACCGCACTCTTTCCTCACTATTTCCTGCTCACATCACGATTTTTACGGACGGCTCGAAATTTGCTTCGGGGGTCGGTGCCGCTTTTATTCTTCCTGCTCTCAACTATTCTGAGTCATTTCAAATTCCCTCCTTTTCTTCTGTCTTCCTAGCCGAATCCATGGCTATTTTGCGTGCAATCCTTTTAATATTTTCAACTTCCAATTTAGTGAATTTCCTTCTATTCTCCGACTCGAAGATCGTTTTAGTAGCTATCGCGTTTCCTGCCCCTGAACCCTCTTCCTGTCCTATTATTCTTTATATTCGTTCCTTGATTTTCAATTTATTAGCTTCCCGTTCTATCCATATTGACCTGCTTTGGATTCCTGGCCACTGTGGTATAGCTGGTAACGAACTTGCTGACTCGTTAGCATGCTCGGCCGCAGTACATGGTCGTTTCATAGGCAGATTTCCTTCCCAAAGTCTTTACTCTCTCTCTCTTTTCGTTCTCACCGCGACTTTTGGACTGATCTCTATTCGTAATTTTTCTCAAACCCTGACTCCTTTTACCTTGCCTTACAGCCTTTTCCATTCGTTTCTCCTTGGTTTAACAATTTTACCAGTATCAGCCGTTCTGTCACTTCTTCCATAGTTCGCCTTCGTTTTAATCAGAGTCTGCTCCCGGCTTCTCGTTTCCGCTTTGCTCTTGTTCAATCTCCTTTATGTCCCTTTCATCCTCCTACGTTAAATGTCACGTGTGATGCAAACTACCTACTATTCGAATGTTCCTTTATTTCTTATTCCAATTTTTTTAGCCTTGGCCTCCCTACTCCTTACACCTCTACATTCTCGTTTTTCCATCTCCTTCTGTTGTTATTATGTCTTTCTATTCTTCTAATCTTTTGTGTTGGGTAAATGTCCTGTGCTAAGGTGACCATAATTTAAAAAAAAAAAAAAAGTTATTTTTTTCCGTTCTTTGGATAGCTTGATTCGGTTGATCTTCATTTTCTTGTTAAATTATGGCGATTTGTTCGGCTTGCGTACCTGCATACTTATTTTCATATAAAGACTGTGCTACACTTTGTTTTATTTTTTCTCTTTAGGAGGGTTGTTAATTACTATTTATTATAAATCTTTTCCGGTCTGCTAATCGCGTTGTTCCGATATATTTTTATATTCTCGGTATTTTTTCAGGAATATCTTTAGAAACTGTGATCTATTTAATGATATTGATTCAAGTTTGGTGATGGTGTAGTAGCACTGTATGACGTGATTATTCATCTCTTTTGTCCATGCCATTCGTTGCCGTGGTTTTCCTGTTTTAGTGGTTGCTGACTGACTTGTGAGCAAAGCATCCTCAACGGGTTGATTTATATTTTGTGTATTTGGATTATGTTGAATATTTTGAAGTTGAGCTTGTTTAAGGCGACTTCTGGTATTCATTGTATTCATCATAATTCCCACGAAAATTGGAAGAAAGTATGTCCGCCATGGTAGAGCTCGATGCCATGGTAATCCTATATACTCTGGCGGGGGGGGGGGGTACCCCAGAGGTTCCGTTAGCGACACCTCTGATTCCTTAGGTGCCATGCAGCCATCGTCACGGGTCGCGTTATAACTTGGCTTAAGGATTTTTAGAGAAGAAGAATGTAGACAGAAGGAAAAGAAAACCGTTAGCTCTCGCTTACACTAATGGCATCAGGATCAGAAAAATACAAGAGTTGGTCAAGGGGGACCCGAAAAGATGAAGAGAAAGCTGCCTCACCCAAAGACTATTTATAGACTAGCTAAACAAAGCGAGGGACAGCTAGGGTACCTCGGGTGCGCCATACCCATACTCACAGGTTGTGAGCCCCTGAGGGTTTATTATTATTATTATTATTATTATTATTATTATTATTATTATTATTATTATTATTATTATTATTATTATTATTATTATCATCATTATTTTTATTAATGTTTTATTTTTTTTTGGTTCCCAATTCTGGATATGACTAGTAGGACAAACACATTTAATATAATCTATGCATAATAGATTATAGTATGAAAATATATGAAAATTACAAAATATTTGTGTGTAAGTATGGTGGGTACCTAGCATTAAGCGCAGATTTTTTTCTTTTAAAATTATAAATAGGTTGTGAGAAGATGTTATGGTGATGTCGATAGTCACCGTCGCATTATATATACTTTAATTAACTTAATAGATTGAACTCAATAATATGAATTATAGTATAAACAAACAAACATGTACATTAACTAATTTAATATAATAATATCGTGTTTATGATGTTATTGACTTATATAAGCATAATTTCAAATATTTTCAAATATTTTGTATTAAATTAGGCACTCGGTTTAAGGATTAATTTTGCTGACCATCAAATCATGAAAGTACTTAAGAAGTTTTTTACAACTTTTTGGAGTTATTTCTAAGGTTGTATTTATGTTGATATATTTTTTTCTGACGTCATCAAGTTTATTGTAGATATAAATCGTGTGGTATTGATCATTAATAATAGATACTTCACAGAGTTGACAAAAAGGGGTGTCACGTAATTTAAATCTGAAAAGGTAAATACCAAAGTTGTCACGACCAGTTAATACTTGTGAATTAAAAAAATTTATATTATGATTTTTTAGTTAATGTTGGAGAAAAACGTGTAGGTTTTTCGGTCCGTATTTTCATTATTCCAACGATGTTGCCAAATGTTGGTAATCTCTATATTGACTTGTTTTTTTAGTAATTTCATGATTGGTGTTGGACCTAGTCTAAGTAAAATTTCTGTGTCTGGTAAAAATTTTAAAGAACTAACTTTATCCAATCTTTTTGTAATATGGTTTTCAGAAGTTATATCACGCTTTATAAGGAATAAGTCTAAAGGAGGTAAATTGTTAATGATGTAAGCTGCGGAGTTGGGGGCCGTCCTACATAGGGAAAGAACATGAAGAAGAAATTTCCTCTGATGTTTACTGAGGTTAAGAAGTATTTTTTAATTGATATAGGTACCGGAATCATAACTATAAATGGACTGAACAATGCCTTTGTATAGTATAGCTTTTTCCTTGAGTTTTATCCCATGAGTATTAGGAAGGATTCTCTTAAGCTTATCGAAGATGCGGCTACATCTATTATTGATTTCATTTAAGTGGGGATTAAAATTTAATTTATGGTCAATTGTAATAACAAGGTATTTCAATTGTTCTACTAGCTGAACAGGTAGCCCAGATATTATTTTGAGCTGACTCAGTTTACTCGACAGTTTTTGGTCATCACCAAAAACTATCGATTTAAATTTTTCTAAGGATAATGCTAATCCTAGTTTGTTTGCAGTATACTCCGGTTTTTTGCAAATAATCTCAATTTTTTTGAGATTTGTATGGCTAGTTATAGTAAAAGATATACAAAGATCATCCGCATAGGAGATCAGTGTAGAATCAATATTTAGTAAGTTACAAAAGCATTTAATTTCTTTATGAATTTTAGAATAAAGAATATTCCAAAGTGTGAGACCAAGGACTGAACCTTGCGGGACACCGCAATGGTTAATCATTTGCTAGAAAATTCATTATTGACTTTAAGGTGAGCATGCACGGATTGGAAATAATCTATGATGATATTGACTCTAATGAAGGTTTAATGTTTTCAGTTTGAAGTATTATAATTAGTGAGGAACACCTAAAATTGTCGAATGCTCCTTTAACATCAAAGGAGATTACAAAAACAGATGAACCTGCCCCAATAGTGACTCTAATTGAAGAAATTAAGTGGTATATTGCGTCTTCAGCCGATCTGGAGGTTCTAAAATCAAATTGATTAATATATAGTATGATTTTACTCTTGTTATCTCTTCCAACAAAAGATTATTTATTACTTTTTCGTATATTTTTGCGCAAGAGTTTAACAGTGATATAGGTCTGTATGCTGATAAGAGAGATGTATTTCTTCCTGATTCTAGTAAAATAGTTATGCTAACTTTTTTCCACACGGCAGGAATAATTTCGAGCTTAAGGCAGCTGTTAATTATAGTAGAAAAGAGTTTTGGATGGTTTATATTAAGTTGTTTAATAATTTTATTGGAAATCTGGATCCTCTCCTGATACTTTTTTGTTATTTAGTTTTTTGATTATATTTGTTTTTTCTGAATCGTTCGTTACAAGCTCTACATCTCAGGTTAATATTTGATTTCATCAATTCACTGTCCTGTTTTTGAGGGAAAAAGTGATCAAGGAGAATTTTGCATTTTTCACTATCTTCAGTATACAGATTATTATTATGTTCTAAGTCAGGTATCGAGAACTTTTGATACTTTTGTAAAATGAATTTGTGAAGTCTTAATTTAGTAGTCAATGATGCAGCAAATATTACGCACGATACTGTGTATTTCTTTAATATAATTCAAGAAATTTACGTATTCTTGAATTATCTACAAAAAGGTGGTCGATAATTTACAAACATTTACCAGATTTAAAATTAAAAGCTTTAAGTGACACGCGATAGCAGAATCGACGCAGTCACACCGTTACGGTACCAGTTCGAAAAAATATTTGATGCCTTACTGGAAATATCTGATAATTATTCTTCGGAATAATGAGATTGTTCAACATTTCGCAAAGCTCATTCGCTTGCATTGAGCATTCAAAATTATAGATTTATTTGCTCGGTAATAATTTGGTTTTCATATTTTAAACGAAGTTAATGCTTTGAGCAAAATGATGCAAAACCCCGCAATGAATACTCAGATCTGTGTAAATTTGTTGAATAAATTGATTATTAACCGAATATCGCACGGATGAACATTTTGAGAAGATATTAGAAAAAGCTACCAATGTGGCTCAGCAGGTTCTCAAAAGCGGGTCTCTTAAGATACACCGATTCTAAATGATTTCTTAAGATGCATATTAGATCAATGCTCGCGCTATCTATTATTTCCATTAAGCACATGTAATTGAAATTTAGCTTAAAAGTCGCTCGCTCGAACTCTCAGCAGGCACGATTCCGAGTGATCGCGCAAATTTCTGCTTTCGAATTTATTCTATTTATGGTGAAATTCGCCTTCTGGAAAGAATATCTAGTAATCGGATCACCCGCTAAACAACTTAAGTTAATACTCTTAATTAAATTAAAGCGAATTAAATATGCCTGGACAATTGGTCTCATCAGTACTCCTTGGAATCCGCGACTAGTACTTGGACAGGTCGGAGTAATCGATAGAATTCGACGACAGTACTTTATCGTTCGCGTCACTATCTGGTTATTATTGTTGAACATCTCGTGCCTGTTCAAATGAGAATTCTAATCTTAATTAACCAACGGAAAATACGTCTCGTGCCGCATTCCGTGCGCTTAGAAACGTTTCAGAATTCCAACTCGTTTTTCTCAATTGGCCAACAATTTTAAATAACGCATACTGACTAAACTCCTTAAAGGTCGTTTAGCCGGTATTGTAAAAAAAAACAAAATTTAAACAAATAAATCGCCCTTTACGAATAAATATTAAACTACTTTAAACAGTTTAAATGAACAGTTTTTACTTTTATTTCAGTGTAATTATCTGAAGTATATATCATCAGATAACAACAGAGATTACACTGAAAAAAATAAAACTAAAAACTGTTCATTTAAATTGTCTAAAGTAATTTAATATTTATTCATAAAGGGCGATTTATTTCTTTTATATTTACGAACATTAGCAAAAACAGGTTACGGATTTATCATCTACTTCAAAAGAAGAAGAAGAAGAAGAAGAAGAAGAAGAAGAAGAAGAAGAAGAAAAAAAGGAGGGACTTCTTGTCTTTGCTTATTGATTTGTCAGTTTTCCTCGCTGGCATTTCTTATAAATCATCTGCCACGAGCTTTTTCCACCTAGAATACCATCATGGCTGGTAATGAAATAACGAAAGAGCGAAAAATGGACGCGGATGCGAACGCACGAAATACAGCGGCGACGTAGAGACTTTCATCTTAATCGGTTTAATACGGTTTCTGACAGCCCCCCCCACCCCCCTATACACGTCATAATATTATTAGGGAGCTTTCGGGATATACTTGATTAAACTTTAATTACTCGCTTAAAAAGGAACCCCTTCAGTTCGTACGCCGGTTTCAGCGTAGTAGTTGCGCACGCGATGAATGATGGCTTTTGACTGGCTAATGGCGAAGAATTAAATCAGACGTTATTGAAAAATTTCCAAAATTATTACCAGCACGCACAACACCGAACCGAATGGAGCAACAACAAAAAATCCATTCTCTAAAACGTTTTTAGAAAATAAATCTGCCACCCCGTTCGATTTATCGACTCCATAAAGTACCCCCCCCCCTGCTTTTTACCGTACTACCGGTAAATAGCCGTTGAAGAGATTCGCGTGCTTCCACCGTATCAACTAATGCGTTACAATTTATTTGTGCAACATCCGAACGGCCTCGCTTTCCTCTTACACTGCCGCGGTTCTTGTTTTATAAAGCTGCTGGCCCGAACCGGATCAAGAACAAAAAAAAAAAAAAAAAACACTTTCCGAGAACCGTTCCCTCCGAATGCTGCTCCTGTATTCATCATTGAAATCACGCTGCGTTTTTGAAATATTTTTTCATATTTTTTCCAATTTTTCCTTGCTTTTTTCTTATTTTTTATTGGCATTTCGCGCAAATCCGATCATCGACAAGATGCATAATTCACCGTATGACGCGGTAAATTATTTTAAAATGAAAACGAACATTTACGAAACGGCAAAAAAAGACCAAAAATAAACCGAACAAAAGTAGACGTCGTTGTTCAATTTATCGCCGCGTTAAAATGAATTATGTTTTTGATTCCTCTGCGCAGCTTCTTTCGCTAATGGAAAAAATTACCGTCCTCTAATTCGAGCTTTCGTCATCGCGATGTACCGACTTTGGCTGAAAGGCGCGAAGCTGAATGCTATTCAGCCGTATTAAAAATGCGAATTGCTTCGAAACTGGGCGAAAAAGTTTACTGATGACTTACTCGGCCCCTTACGAATGATTCCGGGAACGTTGAAATTGATCTCCGTTTTATCCGGTGTTGTCGGTGAAAATATGTATTTCTTCAACAACAGCGAAACGGAAGCGGACGTTTGAAATTTCGTTGATTTCTGCGATAACATATCGACTAATGCGAATGTCACTGGCAACTTTTAATTATTAGAATTATTAAAGCGAAGTAAGTTTTACATATCCTTGTCAGGGTATCTTCTGAAATTAAGCTTTTCACAATGTACCGAACCTAATGGATCTAAAGAGAACATTGAGGCCAGTTCCTTTCTACTCGGGACCCACCTTTACTTTCCTCCAGATAGATAATTCTCTGGTATAACCAATATTAAATTTCAGATTAGCTATTATGTACCACTGTGCGACTTGGATCTGGGGAACGAAACAATTCCCCGTGATATATACCTCTGCTGGTTTGATAGCTAAACACCTTAAAGTCTACCGCGCTATCTAATTATTGAAACAAGTTAATTATACATATATAATGAAGTATTTATACGTTTCGGATCGTCAGTGGCTAACTATGCGCATTAATATATTATTCTTTCTTCGTTCGTTAGCTCGACTTCGAGCGTCGAGACTACTTTTTTTGTACAATCTAGCTATATAGAATTTGGTATTCGTGGAAATTGTTATACACAACGCTAGTGTACACACACAAGACTACACTTACAAATGAAACTGTGATTTTTTGATTCATCGATGTACAAATGCAGCCCGTGCGTGTCTGCCGTGTACTAATGAGTGCCTGCATATTATACGTGGTGGATTGGTACTGCCTTCCACGTGACTATTTCTCTTCTTCCGTTGCCATGTTAAGCGGACGTCGGCGACCAAAAAACGGTTATACATGTCTCGATTTCTATCCATATCCGTTAGTTCTCATTTCGTTAATTCCCGTCCAGCATTTTATTATCTGTATCCATGATGTCCTTGGTCTTCTTCGTTTACCTTCTATTTTTCCTTGAAGTATCAGCTAGAGTATTTCGTATTTATTTCCCTTCATAAAATGCCCCAGGTACGTTATTTTGCGTTTTTTTTTTTTTTTTTTTTTTTTTTTTTTTGTTTATATTCGAATAAGAACACGGCATAATAAGTAAATATCAATCATCGCTTCTCGAGGTCTAAAAATTGCCGCTTCGGGAATTTCCTCGACCAACCGTGATTTCGCCGCCAACAGCACCAATCAACTCCGAACACGCACATTAAACCTTTGACTGCGTCCGACTGTCTGTGTGTCACTTCAACCATTGAACGTAATCAACCAAGTTAGTCGCCGTCGGAAGAAGTCGCTTTCAAAACGGGTATCGGGAATTTGATCTCCTAGCCGAGCATTTTATATAGCTTGGAGATTTTCCTTTCAACTGTGAATAGATATCTCAAAAAGGCCAACATCATGGATTACAAAGAATACGCCGAGTTTGCATATAATGCGGGTGTAACGATGAAGTTCCATTGCTCGACGAAAATCGTCGGTCAGTTTCGAATATGGGTTACGATATTTTCGAATTGCGGGTGACCATTGTAAGCCGGTGATTCTTGGATGGGGAAATTTGTACAAGTATTACGCTGGACAGGTGGCGATGGTAAAGTCCGCTAACAGCATACGTAGAACAATATAAAATACGGAACATTTCACATCTTAAGACTATTGCTGCGATTTTATGCGGTAGGAATTGTGGAGGATGACGAAAAAAGGAAAACAGCTCGGAGTTCCGAACAAAACTGGCAGTCTGCTAAGACATTCTATTCTAAACAAGTCTCGGAGAAAACAAAAATGCATCGAGTCAAATTTCAGAATTCCCCGACAAAAAACTAACTGTCTACGTTTTCGGTTTAGGGACTTTAGACTAATAGTATCAACGGTGATGATTTCGATTTTAAATATGCCTTAAGTACGAAATGCGGAAGTTCAGAAATGCGTATTTTTTTTGAACATGAAATGTCGAAGTAATTGCAAGGTGAGCACGTGAAATGTAATTTCGTTGCGCGTTCATGTATTTTTATTTTGAAATGCATATGCCGATTAATGCAACAACTAACCCGATTACTGGTTATTATTAAAAAGACTTTTAGAACTACAGCCGTACCGAGGGCTTTGTGGGTACACTGAATGCTTATCAGTTTTTCTGTATTTGAAATTCCGGAGTTTGAAAGTTCTATTGCGATAGGAACATGGGCGTTTGTAATTGAAAATGAAGAATCAAAAAATAATTTGACCTCGGTTGATTTTTTCCAGTTTTTGAAAATGTTGACAGTTGTCATCGCGGGCTCCAGTAGCAGCAGATTGGGAATTCTTATCCAAAACAAAACGTTTCTAAAAATGAAACATGCAAAAAAAATTAAAAGGAAAAATTTAATTCAGGAGTTTAAGAATTTTTCGGCAGCGTCAAAAGTTTATACCTATTTTTAGGTATTTTTTGAGCGGTGCAAAAAGATCTTCATTCCAGATCAGAACAATTGGAAAAGAAATCCCCGTTTGGATCGTTTATAAGAAAAAAATAAACAATGAAAACCAGATGACAGTAGCCGAAACACAGTCGACAAGCGTAATTAATCGCGACGACGCGGTACGAAATAATGTTGGAACAGTTGGCAGAAAAATTATTAAAACATCGAAATGTTATTGAATTAAAACTCGCATATTTTGAGAAGAGTAGCGTGAAACTTCTCTAGATCTCTCATGTTTATTTCTTCTCCCATTTGCAGCGGCTGCTTTTCCTTAGGGTCTCCACGTCCTCCGTCACACCAAGTGTCACTAATTATTTCTCCGACTACTACTATTTGACCAAAACCAAAATGGTGATCAATTTTGCAATATGAGAACAGTGATAGTTACAGATAAATTAATTATCGCGATATATATCATTCGTCGTAGCGTGCCGTGTATGCTGCAAAGTAAATCTAAAGTGAAAATAAAAATTAAACTAAACGTCCACCAAACTTAACAGACATGTAGCTCCAATCACACGACTTGATCGATTTTTTTAAAAACAAATCAATCATGCGCCATTTTTTAAATGGTTAAATTTTCACATTTCTCTCGCTTACTCTAGTGTTTTCTGATACTGTAATTTAAAAATTTAAGTTTTTTTCGAAACTTTCAATTAGAGGATCATTCTAAAAACTTGAAATGTTGCGAGTGTTCTAGTAAAAACGGAAAAAACGTTACAGATTTCATTGAAATCAGACGTCAACGCTTCTGTAGATCTACCTTTTTTTATTTTTTGAGATTTAAAAAAAAGAAAAATGGTGAACGGTAAGGTTGGACCATCCCGTGTATATAAAAATTTAATATAAAATATATTTGTATGAGATCTATAACTGCCCAAAAACCTTCGATGCACCATTTGTTTAACTGCAATCACAATCGCGCTTTGTGCTATTTCGAAAAAACACACTCAGACGCTTATAACTCAGCTGAAACTCAACGGAGACAGATTACTTGGTGAAGGAGTACTTTCAAAAGAAAACTGGTCCAATTCGGTTCATCCGGAATTTTTTAATAATACCGACCTTTATTTCGACTTGTTTTATTTCGACTTGTTTTAATTCAAAAGAATTTTTCTTTTATTCGTCGTGATTGCAGTTTATTAATGTCTGTGAAAATGAAACTGTACAGGTGCAGCCTCATACGGGCGAGTAACATGATGTTTGATTTTTGAAACGTTTAAATATCGATACGGAAAAGACCCTCATCGAGAGCTTTCGCCTTTTTTTTATGGTACCACTCTTTTAACGCGGATAATGTTTATTTTTCCGCCGTTCCGAGACTGCAGTCACTGAAAACGCTCTTTGCGCGCCGGGAGGGGGGGAGGGGGATTTCTTTTTTCGCAACTTCGGAAGGAAATGCCGAGCAGCTAAAGGCGTATATTTTTCTGCATTATAATACCTCCAGCTACGAAATAAACTTCTGTGAATAGTCTCCCTAATAATAATGAATGAGGACGGTTTGTGCACCGATATGTCCGTTTTGCCACTGAAATTATTTGTTAAAAATTGTATGTTAATACGGATGCGTTAATTGAAAACGGTAATTTTACATTTTAAAAACCAAAATGAATTACGAGAAGAGAGGAAATATTGCTCTATATCTGCGAGCTCTCTTACTGCCTCAAATATCACATTAATAGATATGGGAAGGGAAAAACGTTTTGCTACACCTGTTCGCGTGATATGCTAAATGATGCAGTCGTAAGATTTTCTTCTTCATCAAATACGACCGTTGTAACACCGCTATTCTAAAATTGAAAATAGACGTACTAACGAGAAAAAAATCGATTCTACTGATATGAGTGAAAAAAAAGTGAAATAAAGTTTTACAGTGAAGAATTTATTTAACAATAATCCCTTCTTTATTTTTTTCATTTTTAATTATTATTTATTTGTTTATTCTATTATTATTTTTTCGTTTGTATTTTAGTTATTTAGCCGGAACTGGCGCGACGTAGTTGTTTAGGAACAGTGGTGTTTCCTTCAGGTAAGATCTAGTTCGAATTTCACGGTGGCACCTTGAAAATATAGATAAATTCCTCTTGCGCTGCTGGGTTAATGTTCGTAATTGACGAGCCCAAAAGATAATTTAGAAAAATAAATAAATCAGTTTTACTATTTAAGAAATTTTTATTCTTCAACGTTTTATTAAAATAATAGATAAATAATAATTAAAAATAGAATAAAAAATAAAAATGAGATTAATCTTTGATATACATATTTTTTACTTTTATAACCTATTAGGAATTTTCATAATTCTTGGGTCAAGGCCGATGGCGCGACCAGGGTAGGGTTAAAAAAAAAAATTACACATTTTTGAATGTGTGATTACTGTACACAATCAAGTTGTTTCTTCCAATATACCACCTCCGTAGATTTCACGTTTAGTTGATGATACGGGTTGATTCCCAAATAAAAAAAAAACGTTCCCAGTATATTTATGATTATTTGGTGTTTGTTATAGTGTTTATGATTAGTTGGTGTTTGCTATAGTGTTTATGATTTTAACAAACGGCATGTATAAATACGAATATACCGTGTTTGATTATATTTGCAGTCTAACACAGAATTGGTTTAGCAGAAATTAGCAAACTGTTCACATTCGGATGATATGCAGATCACCTTTTTTTCAACTGTTCCTTGTACAAGGCGGAACAATCGCGTTAAGTTTCTAAACTTATTTCGTTAGCCCAGCGACCTCCGGCATATTTTACGTCCTATACTTTCTTCGGCGGATCCTAATATATATTATTGTTTATTTCATTTTTCGAATTAGGTTATAAGTTTACAATGTTACATTTGCTTGTGCTGCACATGGACTGATTGATTGCTTCCATAGTCCAATAAAAAAAAAAAAAATAAATAAATACGAAATTCTAAAATTTACAGAAATTCAACATTATTCAACTGCCATAATATTACTTATCTACATCATAAAGCCGCAAATTAAAAATCGGGAAATTACGTATCCCATTCTCCCCCCCCCGGGGGGGGGGGGTAATCTTTTTTTTTTTTTAATCGACGAATTTTCGTTACTAATAATATAAAGGAAAAGTATGAAACCACAAAAATGTTATAGTAGGATGCAAGACAATGAATTTGAAAAAATTTCATATCTTCTTCTGAGGTTAAGAATACAGGAAAAACGTGAAATCTGCAATAATTTTAAAATTAAAAGTAACCAATCGAGAAAGAGATATATAATGTGAATCGGTACTTGTTACTAAACTTATTCCTGTTTATAATGTTTTTTTTCTTTTCATCAATTAGACCACTTTTACAAATCTAATCCTAATTCCATTTCTTCATCTCTCGCGTTTCAAACTTGTTCGTATCTACATTTTCGTTCTTATGTGTAAGGTATCTTCAATTTGATAAGTTTTGTTTATTACGTTCGTGATTTTTCACCTTTTAAAAGCTGGTAGTATTTGGTGGTGTGGTAAAATCGTTTTTCTTTAATCGTCTCTCCCTTTTCCGGATTTCTTTCTATTAATTTCTTATTTCATTACCGATAAAAGTGTAATTTATTGTAAATTTTTATTCAATGAGTTCGACATCTTCCTTACACTCAGTGCTTCAAGCAGATAGCGGTAAAATGGCAAATAAGTTTATTATATTCTCTAAGAAGAAAAATGTTATTACCAGTGTTGGTTACTGTTGAAACGTAAGTCGAAGAAATATGTTTAGTATTCCACTTTAAAAAGGGTTAAATTTAAAATACTTCTTCCACATGACTCTGCTAATTGTTTCGATTTTTCGGGTATTTTAATTCAAATTTATTCTTTTAATCGATGTATTTATATCATTTTTTGTTTTTGAAAAATAAGCAATGTGCGCGCACTGCAGTACTACATCATTTTAAAAATTTACGAATTAAAACAACTGAAACGCTGAACGTCACAAAGCGAACACAGTGTGTTCAGTCTCCTAGTATTCTTCTATATACGTAATTTGTCCATTCTCAGTAGGCATTTTCGATCAATTTCGCGATAACTATGTAAAATTATAGAAAAGTTCTAAGCAAAATTTTTAAGCCATTTACGTTTTCTTTCGACAAGAATTAGCTCGAAACATCTGAACCGTAATATTTAATATAAACTGATGACGATTGAAATATAAAGGAAAGACATCAAGTTAAATATTTTGTCTGGAAACTGGGCACATTCGAGGAGTATTCTAGCTAATATTTAACCTAGGCCAAACATCAGAGCGTAACGGTTATTTCTGACGTCGAAGCTACACATATTAATTTAGAAACGAATTCTTCGTTCCACCTATGTGTGACGTTATTTTCTATTGACTGGTTATGCTTTTCGAATAAACGTTCCATTTCAGAAGCGAAATTTACAAAATTTATTTAGCATTAATTTTAGACTTATTCCGCAATATTCAATATAACTGGCTTACTTCCTCTATTTAAAGTAAGCTAGTATTAAATGAAATAAGAACTTAACCCCAAGTGTGAGTACTAAGTTTAGAAAACCAGTAAAATAGAATAAAAATTCATATTCCTCTCATCCTATTATCTAACGAATTTTCATTCTTCACTGTTTAAACAACTTCGGAATTCCATTTCTACGCTGTCCTAATCGTTTCGAATTAGAATAAGCGGATAGCAATCAATTAAAAGAACTGCGATGCATAGTTATTTAAGAGATATTTCGAAAGAATGATCGAGGCGTACATATTAATATAGAAGTGGAACCCGAATAAGCGTCCACCACCCCGGCAACGTAAACATGGCGACTAAAGTATTCGGAATTTTGGGGGGGGGGGGGGCAAATTGTTGTAGATATCGCACATGACATGCGGAAAAGTCGCGCTACGCGAAATAGCTTTTTTTTTTTGAAAGCTATCATCACACTTAGAACAAGCCCATTAAGCCTGGCAGCAACCATGTGGATAAGATCGGAAAAAACTATATGCATACTGAAGTTAAAAATTTGGAAGGTATGACTTTAGTAAAATGCGAGGTAATCCGCTGAACCTTTTTAAGCCATGCGACAAGAAGAAGTATATTAATATAAGCATAACAAAATCTAGCTACATTCCTGTTTAAATGTCCAACTGTTAATATTTCAACTTCAGTTGAGCAACGTACCGCAGTTCCACTTAAAATACAAAAAAAAAAAAATGTTCATAAAATAATAATGAAGAACATTTGAATTAAGAAAGAAAAAAAGGGATAACGTCGATGGTTAGACGATGAAATCTTATAGAAATATAACTTCTGCGTTTAAATTTAGTTTCTACCCCCGAACAAAGGAAATAGCTGAAATCAATGAGATATTCCCAAAAAATCAAAAAAGGTACATTTTATTTCGAAAGTAGTACTAATGGGTACTACTTCTAATGTAGATTCGTAATATTAATAACGGTCAAAATTTAATCAGATAGCTCGTTATTTTTATCGTATTAAGTTTATAAACCGAAATTAATCATTTTTCAACAGAAAAGGATGAAGGATATACAGAGAAACGGTGATACTAGATGTTGCCGGAGCTTTTCAAAATGATTAATGTTTCCGAATCATAAAACGTTACTTCTTCATGGTTTGTGTTAATGATGGATAAATTCGTTATTTTTTCAGATACAGATGCAACATTGGATTACAGGTTTCGCAATTACATCCTACATACGTATCTGTTTGACCTATACAGAGATCTGATGTGCGCGTTGTATAATTGGTCTTATTATGTGCCTGTGTACCGATACTGATGCTAGATGTGCTGAAAATACGTAGGCAGATTTGGAGCTGCTGAGATTGTTTATATATAATGGTAAATTAAAGAAACAATAGGCGTTAATAAATATTACGAATATGTAGAATATTTTTCACTTTATTAACTACTTTTGTATACAAAGCTGGCGGATATTCGGATTCGATACAAATTGTAGAAAAGAACAAAGAGAGCTGAATAAAAGGTTCCTTTCCATTCGAGGTTGATATTTTAGCTTTTATAACGGAACCACATACAAACTCGGAACTCTGTTGGACAGATTTTTCTTTGCGCTGGATTTATAGCCGGTACTGAATCATTCGCCTATTCAAACTGTCACCGGCAGATCGGAGTTGTGGATACTTACTTCCGGCATTGCACTCGGTGTTACATTATCAACTTTGCTAAGCGATAACCGCCCGATATGTGTTTTTTTTTCTTTCAAGTATCGGTGTAGTATTGTTTAGCTAGAAATCATTCCAAAATTTGCGTCTTCACTTTTTGTTAACTATTTTCGAGGTTACCAATAAGCTAGGTCAGTGGCGTCGTCTATTTTTAAAGAATTTTAATGAATTCTGGAGTGACTACCAAAAATCAAAACTCGTATATAAAAACATATTTTTTTTTTCTTTCTTTAAATACTGATTTCAAGATTTATTCTATAAATTTAATAAAAATGCGCTAAAAAGTAAAAAAATAATTATTCTATAAAAGATAATATAGCCCTTACACGGTAAATTATATCGTAAGGAGATCGATTATTCTTAAAAACGTTAATACTTATTAGAGTCGGCGTACCAAATTCAAATTACAAAAATATTCAGAAACATAACGCAATACCTCATTTTCTATAAAAGTATTGAAAACAACAGGAATATTTAGTGCCGTTTTCAACTATTGTTTGCAACCTGAATTTGGTATACCGTGAGACTGTAATTAAAGTATTAATGATATTTAAAAAATAATCGTAATAACCCTATTTTAAGGTGTGCTTTACTGTATAAATATATATTATCTTTTTATTTGTGTATTTTTGTTAAGTATGAAAGTCTCGGTACTATTTTTTCTTTTCACTATTTTATTTTACAATTTTTAGTGTAAATATTTTTCAGCGATAATATGGATAAACGAACCGAAAACGATGCTACTTTCAGTGCTGTATAAAAAGCTGGCGGCATTGGTTTAAAAATATAATGTTCAAATTTTGCCAGTGATGGATTTATAAATCGCGCTTTGGATTTTTTCAAAATTATCCTTATTTGAATTCACGTGCTAGTGTAATTCTTTGTCGCTCGCGTTTATCCCCTCTTCAGTTTTAAAATCAGTCTGAATAATCGAAAGTCATGCGTGTTAACTAACGTAAAAAACATACGACGACACATTACCTACTCTTTTGGAAGTCGGCAATGAAAAATATGTAGCAAAAATTAAACCACTACGCGGTATTGTTTAATCGTTTCGTTTTTCTTTTTTATACCTCTTTTAGCAAGGTTTTTCCTTACATTTGGTATTTTTCTTTTTTTTTTTTTCGAAATTTAATTTCCGAAATTTTAAAACTGAAAAATAAAATTTGTAACGAAGAATGGATGCAGTTTTTAGATTTCGACGACAGACGGGGAAGCTATACGAATGAAAAGGAAGGAATGCAAAGAAATTGGAAGAATTATTCATAACAAATGGAAGTGGAGTATTGTGGTAGAACTAAACAATGAGTTTGCTCAACTTCATCCTGCGGCATTGCTTTCAAGTACGTTCAACGTTGAATTCTTTTCTTTTCTCGTGTGAAGCACAGCCCCGAATTGACTTTGTTCTAGTCATTTGTAAAATACCTAACGCAGCGGAGATCAACGGTGACCGTGAGATAAAATCCTCCAGCATAACATCCTTCTGTTTCGGGTTTTAAAAAATATGCGGCTCAAATTAGAAGTGTCGAAATATTCGGGAAAAAAAGCAATGCCTTTCGTCCACATTACTCAAGTACGATTGTAATTCTGTTTTCATGTGAAACAAATTGTTGCTGTATATTAGTGCTTGCGATGTTTGTACAATAAAAACTGCAATTGACGATAAGCGAGACCTTCTTGTTTCAGTTCACATTACAGCAGCTACATCAACGTCATGTGATACTGACAATTTTTTTTTTTTTTTTTTTTTTTTGAGAACTTAACGGTGTGCACTCCTAAATTTCGAGTAGTACGTGACAATCGATACGAAAACCTATCGCGCTTTGGAGTAGATTTAAATATAATTCTGAAGTCAAATGGCGGAATGGAGTCTCTATCATTCGTAAAAGTCGGACTTGAGTTTCGATTAATTTTGTTTACTGCAGAAGCAGGGGTGGTAATTGGTCTATTTGTCTTGGTTCTTTACCCTCTGTCGACTACCGCTTACAAGCATGTAGCTCTCTGCTTAACAGAAATTATTACGTGGACAGGAGGATTAGCAGTTGCTCTACTATGGATAGTATATTTCAGTTTCGGTGTTCATATTGCGCTTTTTGAGCACTAACTCAATATAATATTTCATACTTATAGGTAAAGCTATGTCGACTGTATCGGGGGGCTGTAAGTTTATGTCACCGGTCACTCTCTGCATCCTG
The DNA here is from genome assembly GCA_039619475.1 of Icerya purchasi. Lineage (NCBI taxonomy): Eukaryota > Metazoa > Arthropoda > Insecta > Hemiptera > Monophlebidae > Icerya > Icerya purchasi. Next base: position 260,390,691 of record CM077116.1, on the reverse strand, counting down.
TTTAGTTGTCCGAATTTATTTACCTAGAACGAAAGTTAGAGAAAAGTGCACCGATTTCCGAGCCTTAATTTCATGTAAAAATTTTTGGGGGCAAAAATTGAAAAAAAAAATTAGGCCCTAATTGTTTTGTTTTTTTTGTGACGTAATACTTTCAGAAACATCGCGAACATTTGTTATTACACCTGATATTTTTCGACAACCAATGAAGAGATATATTATAATTTGCGCGCATTAGACTTTTGAAAACTTATACGTAGTAACGAAAAATAATGGAACATTAAAAAAAGGTAGTTTTTGACTAACAGTTTGTTAAAACGTTCAAATTTTACGAATATGAAATACTGTAAACGTTTAGTTTTATTTGTGATCGAGAACCGTACGTTCATCAATGACTACGATACACCTAAGTACTGATTTTGTTTAATAATTAAAGATCGGGCCTGGTTTTCGCTACCTGACCTATTTCAAATCAAATCAAATCAAATATATTTTTTAAATTTTACAATGAAAATAAACGTAAAATAACCTTTTTAACCCGCGAATGCGCTCAGGTAGCGCCAGTTGCGGTAATCTTATGTAATATACTAGAGTGATTGCGTTTGGAACATATAGAATAACATATTAAGATGAAACAGGAAAACTTTTAAAAGGAAGGAAGCAGGGAAATATTAAAATGAAACCAAGAAATTGTAGGGAATGAAGCAAGAAAAAATTAAAAGGAAACATGAAAATTAGCAAGGAAGCAGGAAATTTACCGGTAAGGAAGCATTACTCAACAATTCGATTATTTAACAAGTTATTTTTCTTATATGACGACGAAATTGCATCCATATATTGTTTTTAACTGCCGCCGGTGTTACGTGATTTTTGTTATGGTATAATGAACTAACGCCTGCTTGTCATGAAGAATGAGACGGAATAGATAAAATCTGTTCTAATCTGTTTGCAAACCTTTTTTGTACAATTAAGAGAGAGGGGAGAAGATGAGCGACTGAAATTCTTCGGAAGTTTTTGGAGGATGTGCACAATTCTAGATTAGGTAATGAGCAGTGGCGTTAGTCAGGTCCTATATCAAAATTTGTCGGGGGCCTCTAATAAAGTTGGAAAGATTTTTCACAAAAGAAACAAAAATGCTCGCATTTAATTAAAATAACTATTTATTGATTATAACTTATTACTTACAACGCTAAGTTACAATTCTGTCTAAACATTTCCACTTCAATCGAATATACACTTTTCTTGCCTTTTTTTCGGGGCAAACTTACTTTATTAAATCATCCATAATAGATGAAGACGATTTCAGCTTTTCTAGATTTCCAGGCCTCTATGGAGTCTAAATAAAGACAAGTCTGAAAGCCGTTCCTATCGAAGTCCTAAGATAATTTTTTATCAGTTTTAATTTCGAGAAACTTCTTTTAGCTGTGGCAGTTGTAACCGGAAGGGTTAAAAATAGACAGCATGCTCTGTTATTACCTCCGGAAAACTGGGGATGCAAGGCTATTGAATTTTATCAGTAATAATTCCGTGAGTTCTTTAATTTCCGAATTTTCCGAATTTCAACATGTTTTCAAAGCGATTAATTGTGAACAATACAGATCAACTGACACGCCTTTACCATATTTTAAATGACAGTTTTCCGGCATACTTTTTTATCATTTCGTTTGAAAAAGATCAGAATTTCTCCGGTTGTAACACACTTCGAACGTGTTACTACTACAGAGGCTCTGAAATCTTTGTTTAGTTCTCAGAGAAATTAATATATCTAAAGAGCAATAGTACGCATTGACTTTGAAGTACGATTCCAGATCTGAATTTCTCTCATCGTCTGCTAGCTCATCGGAAAAAAAAAAATGCTTCGTTATCTTCCGTCTTTTATTTTTTAGAACATTAGCTATCCCCACTCTTTTGCTAAATCTGTGGACTCGTTCAGTAAGGTATGGGACGAATTTTGATTTCTTATTCTGTTCAGTCTATTTAAAAGATTACCAAGTAAAATACTAGCTTTTTGAAAGTCGTATTACATTTTTACGAATTTTTGCTCACACACGTTCGGGGCCCCTGTACCTTGAAGGCCCCGTATCATTGATACGGCTGATACGGCGGTAGCTACGGCCCTGGAAATGAGTAGAAAACAAAACATTTTTTAATGGTAAGCTGTTTTCAATATATATAAATGTATGGGAGGGAAAAACGGGATCTTTATTTGGATCAAAGTTACTTTGCAGCAGTTTTGGAACAGTTCTTCCTGTATTCCAAATATATTTATACAGATTAGGTAAAACGGTTTCAGCTGAACAAGATAAGTTTTAAGCAAATACCAGACGTGTTGCATTTTTAATATTATTCAAGAGTTAATACCCCAGCTTTGAGGTATTTTGAACGAAAGATTGCCGATTACCATTCACGGTGCGAAGGTGATAGCATTACTTTCTGTTTGATTTTTCTCGGTCCAGTGTTGGGATACAGCGAATAAGAACGGAAGTACACTTGAAAAATGGAGAATAGCACTCGATAGCGAAGTCGTATCTATGAATAACTCATCGTTAATCAAACAAAAAAAACCAAAAAAAAAAAACCTAATACACACAAGACTCTTTGTAAATCCGTTTGAACATTTCATTTCAGTGGTGCTGCTTATAACTTTTTAAGGATTTAGTCTTTCACCTTTTGTTGAATTTTGGCTTGCTATTTTGAATAGATTCATGAGAATATAGGGTGGGCCAAAAGAACATCCCGAATTTCAAACGCTCGTCAATATCATACACTGTGAGTTAGCGTAGCAATTGCAACGCCATCTGGCGCTAAATAATATGCCGTTTAATATAAATATAGTTGGTTAGTAGTCATGATGTCGTGGACGCGTAAACAACGCTCTTTCGTTGTCGAGTACTTTGTGAAAAACGGTGAAAGTGTAATCGCGGTACAACGCGCGTTTAAAAAACAATTTGATTTAAAACGTCATGACAATCCCGCCGACCGTAAAAGTATCCTCAAATGGGTAAAAAACTTCCGAGAATACGGTAGTGTGGTGGCGGTCAACCATCAAGGTCGCCGTCGATCGTCTAGAACCCCGACAAACATCGAAAAAGTGCGCGTAGCATTGTCGCGAAGTCCGCGCAGATCCGTTCGTCGCCAGGCTTCCGCCTTGAAAATTCCCCGTACTTCACTCAGAAGAATAATTCAAAACGACCTCAATATGCACCCATACAAGATACAACTAACCCAAGAATTGATACCAACAGATAAGCCAAGAAGATTAGAATTTTGTAATAAATTTTTGGATATGCTGTAGGAAGAAGACGTCGATTTGGATTTGGTTTTTTTTAGCGACGAGGCGCATTTCGATTTAAATGGTAACGTTAATAAACAAAACATGCGGTATTATGCTACTGAGAACCCTCGAATCGTTCACCCGGTACCCTTGCACTCCCCTCGTATCACGGTATGGTGCGCAGTCAGTGCGAAAGCGATAATCGGTCCCTACTTCTTCGAGGAGGAGGACGGAGCGAATGTTACTGTGAACGGCGACCGCTACATCCAAATGTTAAACGATTTTTTTCTACCGGAGCTCAGACGGAAGAGGATTGCATTATCTAAAACGTGGTTTCAACAAGACGGGGCCACACCACATATTCGTAACGATGTTTTGCGGTTATTAAGAGAGAAGTTTCAGGACCGCTTGATTTCGCGAAACTGTGAGCTGTTTTGGCCGCCGCGCAGTCCGGATTTAACACCGACAGATTTTTACCTATGGGGGGCTACTTGAAAAGCAAGGTGTACGAGGGTAAACCAGCAACAACCGACGAGATGAAATTGGCCATTCAGTCGGAAATTGCGGCGATTAAAAAACCAACTCTTAAAAAAGTAATGCATAATTTTGAGGAAAGATTGCAACAATGTAAAAATCAAAATGGTGACTATTCATACGGAGTATTGTTCAAAACTAATAGTGTACAATAAATGGCGTTCTGTTTGAAGTATTTCAATGTTTGTTTTATTTCCGTAAGTATATTAGTCTTTATTTGACGAGCATTTAAAATTCGGGATGTTCTTTTGGCTCACCCTGTATTTGCAGCGAACTGCGTAGATAAATTTTGATGAACTAGTTGGTCAGCGGCCTCGTTAATTAATAGACATGTTTTTAAGGAATGTGGTCGACGGATTGTGTCGGAACATAAATGAAGTTCGCCATGCGGTTATTTGAACTCCGAAAGTACAGATGCGCCCGAGTATAAGTGTAACCGAACAGGATGGAAAATCTATCAGTGAAAAAAAAAAAATGGAATTGAATACGGCATAATTCGCGGAAGGGAATTAGATTGCGCAATCTTCAATTATAGTTCGTAGACAGGTCGATTTATTTGTTTGTTTCTCGGAGAAGGTTTCTGAACATAATTTAGCAGAGCGTGCACTATACTCGGTGGTAAATAGTAATGAAACGTGATAAAAAGGTTCGCTCCAAACGAGTCGATTCTAAGAAACCGCGAAACTCGATAAAAATTAATTAACAACAGATTCACGTAAGCATAATAAACAAACTTGCATCTGGCGACTTCTGAATTTCTATTTACGTCGTCATGTTTTTTTACCGTCTCTAATTTTAAATTGTATTCGTAATTAAACACATATCCGCTCAGTGGTACAACGACAACTGAAATTATTTTATTTACAAACTGTTTTTTATTAACATATATAGACTGTTTTTTTTGTTTTGCATATTTAAATGTTAATTCTCTATTTCATAAATTCGATCAGGGTTGACGATTTTATTTTTATTTTAAAAAAATCGAAAAGATTACTTTCGAAAAATTCAAATGCTCCTACGAGAATTCAGCAAACCGTCATGAATTACAAAGATTCTAATTAATTCGTGTGATTCTTGAACGATGTGCTTTTGCGAAATTTGAGTACGTTGGCGCTTTAATCGGAAAAAGCGAACGAAAATAAATATATCAAAAAAAAAAAAAAAAAAATAGGCACACAGTCTGAATAAAACGCTATACAATAACGATGTGATCTGGAAAGAGAATCTTACGTTAGGTGGCCGATACTTTGCAGTACGCTTGTAAAAAAATTATAGTTTTAAAAACTAAAAACAGACGCTTTACATACGTAAGGTGCACTAAAAAGTGTAAAATAATTTAAATTCTTTTACAATACTAAAGAGTGCAGAATTGGACATAATTAATTTTAATTCAAAATAAAACACGGAGTGGATTTATATCATTTACAGTTGTTGAGGGACTGCATGACTATTGATAAAATTACCCCGTGCTTTATTTCGAATTGAAATTAGTTATTTATGTCCACCTGTTCACTCTTAGTATATTGTAAAAGAATTGAAATCATTTCACGATTTTTAGCGTATCTTGCGTGTAAAGCGTCTGTTTTTGGTTTTTTAAACTATAATTTTTTTTTTTAATTTTTTAATCTGAAGGAAATGTAATAGAAGAATCGTATTTGATTACAATAACTTCCTGTGTTTAACTAAAAAGTACGCTATTTCGTTGTATCTACAGTTCACTCGTTCCGTAAATTCAACAATACAACACAGCAATCTATAAAGTACAAAAACATGCGATTTCAGTTTTTTAGCTTTCATCGAACAATTTAGAATACTATAATGTTTGCTAATATTTTTTTATATTTACCTTATTAAAGTTCGCGTAACCTAGTAATTTCAGCTAGTGCAAGAGTCCTTTCTGTAAGCTTGGAACACAGTCAAGCTCTTCAATTTGGAATGGAATCGATTTTTCACCCGGTTCCCCCGACGTCCGAATGATTTGAAATTTTTACTAATTGTCTGAACCCGATATGCAACATTATGCAGAAAAAAATCACCTGCATCCACAAATAAATTTAAAAAATCAATCAAACCAAATCAAATAGCGTTTATTACTATTAATATTATTATTATTATTATTATTATTATTATTATTACGATACGCGAGCGATGGATCGTTCAGGCAAATTATCTAAATTTAACACCTATAACTATTTACAAAATAAAGAGCAACAATTTTATGTACCGAACATAATAAATCGAAAGCGTTAGCATTTTTACATATTTCCAACAATAACCTTTAAAAATCGCTTCGTAAGAAAATAACTGAAACAATACAAATTTCTTAAATGTATAAAAGAAAATCTTAAGGGATATGGAAATTATAAAAATAACTTCTGAAAATTCATTACATTTACAAATAACTAAAACACAATAAATATTTTTAAATGTGCAAATATTAACAGAAAATTAAAATTATAAACCAATTACGCGCAATAATTTCCAGAAATTGCTACATATAATAAAATACTGAAAACAATAAAAATTTCTGAACAGTTTAAAAGTGAATATTGATGAAATATTGAAATTATAAATTACAAAACCCACCCACCGGTCTAACACCACCACCTTGGAACAGGCAAATTCTGTTTCACATTCCATAAAATAAAACCTATTTAATTTGTTCCCGCATTATAGTTATTCAAGAGTAACGGTCAAAGGAGCAAGCAATCGTCACAAGAAACGATATGTATGTAAAAGATAATTTTTTAATTGGAAGTTAGCTAAAGAGATATTTGAATCCTTATGGCGCCGCGTATAATTTAAAGAATGCTACCTTGTTCAGGCAAGAATTGAAAACAGTTGCACCTGAATATCTCACCTGTAATCTTGTATTTGGGAATTGAGGCAGAATAACTATTCAAGAATCTAGGAAAAGAAAAATTTGAAAACTCTGTCCCTATTATTAATTACAAAATACAACTATATACTTTGCTTTGTACAGGGTTTCAAAATTCATAATGCCATTATCCTTTACATTGATATCCTGAAATTGTATATTTTTAAACAATGGATTTTGCAGAATTTTTACAGGTCTAATAATATAGTTAGATCCCCCCCCCCACACAGAAAATTACGCCGTAAGAAGGAATAAGTTAGTATAAAGATACATACCAGCCGTAGTATCGCACTCGTAAAAAAGACGAAACAAAGCAACCAACACTATAATACTGAATTTAACTGAACAATGATTTTAAATTTTTACCACCCGCTTGTAATTTAATAAGTACCTAGTTTTCGGGGGAAGTTCTATTATAGAGTAGCACTAGTGTACCTTACTTGGATTCTCGTATGATATATAAACGACTTGGGAATTGCAGGGAAATCGGCATTAGATAGTCTAGTAGTACCCTCCGAATATCGCAATGTTAAACTCACTCTTATTTTTGATAACAAAATTAAGCAAACTTATTTTATAAAGGATTTCTGATTTCATAATGTCGCAATTACTATTATTAATAGGCCGTATTATATTGAATTTTGTAAAGCGGTAATAGGTTTGATATGACAATTAGCTGCTCCTCCACAGAACTGTACTCCATAGGCAAGAATTGGTTGATATAGCGCAACATATAAACGGTGAAGGTGCAGAGGCGAGAAGTGCCGTTGTAAATAATAGAATAAATAATTTAATTTTCTTAATGTGATCGAACATTATTGCTAGATATATTTTATTTCGAGTACTCTTTCAATTATAGCATCACTGGATATTTTAAGTTTTATATTGGCTTCACTCCATTTCTCATTCGATTTAAAAACAATATAGGATATATTTTGTTCTATATGCATTCAATATTAATTTATTTGTATTCATCCACTTTACAATTGAATCAGTTCCATTTTGAGATGGTTTTGCTAAAATTGGCGAATAACGCGAGTTCACTAACAAGACCGTATCATCAACATAGGTAATGTAACTTCCACTCTATATTCAGATTTCAAAGGTCATTAATGTATATCAGAAATAATATGGTTCCCAGGCTGCGGGACTCCGAAAAGTTACGTAACTTCTTTACTATATATACACCGTTTATTTTTGCAACATATCTTCTGCCCGATAAGTATGTTTTCAACTAACTACGTATCGAACCCCTAAATTCAGCGGAATGTAGCTTATGTAATAAAATTTCGTGATTAACAGTATCAAACGCCTTTTTGATGTCAAAATATAAATTGACGCAACTGTTCTTCCCTCCTCCAAATTTTCAGAATTCTCAAAAAGCATGATTAAAAAGTGCATCGTCAGTGCTTCTCTCAGGTAAGAACCCACACTGATTATCGCTAAAGAAATCAGTACTATTTAAGAAACTTAACATTTTAATTTTAAAATATTTTTCAAAAATTTTGCTGATACAAGATAAACTGCAAATAGGTCTGTAATTGAAAGTTAAAGTTTTATCCCCGTTTTTATACACAGGAGTAATAACTCCCAATTTAAGAACATCCGGAAATTTATCCGCATTAACTGTAGGCTGAACAAATTAATTTAAATTATCCCGTATTAATCCTATTGATATATCGTCTGCACCAAACGAGGATTTGTTTGGTAAGGATATAAATGTCAAAAATGTAAATATTTATAAACGGAATTGTTTTTTTATTTCTCGCGAAAACACTCCGTCTTGACGGAAGCATCCTTAGTCGGTCTCATTATGTTTCCGGCCACGATGCGGCGGCTTGGAGAAAAAGACCGTAGTCGGTCTCATTACGCGCCGGAAGCATAACAAACCGATGCTTTCGTCGAGCCATTGCGGCGGGAAACATAATAAGACCGGCTAAGGATCCGTTGCTTCCGTTAAGCTGACTGTTTTCGCGGGAAATAAAAAAAAAAATTATTCCGTTTATTAATATTTACATTTTTTAAATTTATTTATTTGTATAGGTGTTTTTTTTTCTGCATAATATTGCATTTCGTCATCGGGTTCTGACAATTAGTAAAAATTTCAAATCATTCGCACGGCGGGAAGTTGGTGAAAAATAGATTTTAAAATTATATTTCTAACTTTACCAGTACGGCTAATATAAAGAAACATATAGAAGCATGGAGAATTTATTTCATCTTAAGCCGAACAAGCCATATCTTGGCTATATATTTTTAAATGATCTTCTTAGTTATGGTACTAGTGTGAATATTTACGTGAAAAATCATCTTTTGAAAACTGTAAGAAATTATTTTCCCACTACAACGACACGGAATGAAGACTCAATAACTATTAAATCCTATAAGCACAGATTGCCGGATGAGAATATGACAAATGATGTTGTTATAAGGACAAAAAGTACGTACATAACGGGTGTCTTTCCATAAGGTATGTCTAATGTCTACCTCTCTTAAATTACTATTTTTGGATTTTTCTTTTGTTTATTGTTAAAAACACTTGTAATTATAAGAAAATTATTTTTTCGGTCATTAATTAAGTTTTGCATAATTCTCGGAAGGGTGGTGCATTCCTAACCATAATTGGGTTTAAAATTAATTGTAAATAATCGGGGAACATTAATTTTTAATAGAATGTTTTGTTTTATATATATATATATATATATATATATATATTTTTTTTTTTTTTTGATGTGAAAACATCTTATTCAGCGTTTTTCGCTTGAGATGTGAACATTTTTGAGCGTTACCGTTGTAAACGAGATCAACTTAAAATATTATTATGGAAACATAATTTGGAAAAAAAACTAATTTCATATAAAACGTTAAAATATCAATGTTAATTACCATATTTTTCTTCTTCGTCGTATCGGGTGTACGGATTTCCAGTAATGCAAGAAACCAATTACCATAGAAATGTAAATTCGAATAACGAAAACGAATTTTAAATCGCCATAGTGTACCATTTACAAGCTCATCACTGATGGAAATAGTATGTACCTTAACGTAACTTGTACGGCGTTTTTCGCTTAGGGAGTGAAACTTTTCAAGCGTTAATAAATTGCCAAGAAATATTGAGGACGACCATTCAGTCTACGTACACATGAAGAGAAAAACAATTCACGAATCGAGTTTTGTTTATAGTTTAGTAAATAAAAATCGGATTCAATTGTGGTTACAATACCCCTTGATACAAACGCCACTTGATAAATTTTATAACGTCACAATAATATTTTCTTAGTTATTCGCTTCTGTTAAATATTTTCTACAGTCTAAAAATATCACTGAAAAAATTGTGGAAATAGGCAAAAAAAAAAACAAAAAAAAATCCGATCAACTTTGTGACGTGACAGTTGTCGCTTCTGTATGCACAGCTATATTATCTTCGAAGTATTCAGTGGCTTCATAAATACAACTGATTCACTTTTCAACGATGATAATACATTTAAACAAGCACAACTCGAACTTGAAGAACTTTTTCAAAATGATAATATCAATAAATCTTCGTAGAAGACATTCCTCTAGAAGATCGTATTACTGCTCAACAAAAGACTTTTCTATGGAAAGATGAAAAATATTTGCCGATAGCTCCAGGAAAAAATAATCATCCTTTAATTTAACTTTTTGACGAACACGCTGAACAGAGTTGTCTTTTCCAACTGTTTTCTTGGGGCTAGTTTCGAAAGTTTTCACAACGGCTTATACTCCATTCCAAATGGCTACTTTCGAAAAAAGGATCGACCGCGATATAACTCCACATCATTTGCTATATTTAGAGTCATGAAAATTCTTTGAATTAGGGTTCGCGATTCATTAACGGAAGAATATATACACGATTGCCTAGAAACCAATCTGTCTTTTCTTAAAACTATCCCCAATTCCTTATGGTATTGGTCATTAAAAGAGATCTGTTCTCAATTATCAGGCAAAAGGCCACGAGTTTTTTGACTGTTAGTGCTAATGCGATTGGTTGGCGTGACTTACTGAAACTTTAGATTTGATGCGCTACATTGATGTCATCAATGAGGATGTAGTAACACGCGTAATTTATTTTTATAAACTTGTGCCTGTAATGCTCAAAATATACTAAAATCAAAACAAATTAGTTCTTTCGGTAAATTTTCCGTTCTTGATAATTCTTTAAGAATTGAATTTCAGCATCGAGCAAGTCCTCAAGCAAACATGTGTATATTGCTTTATGTTGATAGTGCTCCTCAAGATCCGCTTAATACTGACTATGATAAAGTGAATTAATTGACGCTTTAATTTCCGTCTGACCAAATGAAGCTTCGAATAATATCAAACTTCAAATACACAAACACACATCTCCTAATTGCTGCTATTTACACGTGTTGATGGGTAATCGTCCGTTGCTGACAAGCCCAGGGAAAAACCCAAACAAGAAAAATAAAAGTACATGTAAAAAAATTTTACCGAACAAAAATGAACGGTGCCGTTTTGAAGCTCCATTTATGCCATCAGCCAGACTGTCATACTGATACCAATGAAAAAAACGCTCTATGCTCATATGTATGTTTTCACATCTCTTCCAAGGGTCTCAATCGACACTTACGAGTTTTTCGTTTTTCTTGAAGGCTAGCTAATGGAGAGATTTACACTCGATAGCGCCTTGATACTTTCCTAGCCGCAATCGGGTTCAGAATGAGTTAGTCGGGGAAAATTCATTTTTAATAAGAAATTTTGTTTTTATACATTTTGAAATGTATATTTATTATTAAATTTAAAACGAATCGAAAAATTCGCTGCGATTATTCGCTAAAACGACGTTGTTTGTAACATTTCCGGTTGAAAGATACCGCAGACAATCGATAATTATCAAATGTGGATTGTAGAAAAGCGTGTTGCGACCAAGCCATCTTACAGCGAAACGCGATCATATCGCGGTGCAAAATAATTTCATTATAACAAAGAGTTTTTGTATTTGGTCCCGAATGAGATATTTTTCCTTTGTGAATTTCGTTCACTCATTCGTTGCTGTTGTATTTTTCTTTCGATTAATTATGTATTTATTTTTGAGCCCGTCAACTAGAGACATTAACACAGCGTAAGTGAAATTTTTGAAAGTGTCAATAGATGGGGCAGCAGGAATCGAACCCGGTTCTAGTCGAGAATGAAAATTAACTAATCAGCTACGCCACGGCAGCTGGGGCCTCGACAAAAAATACAAAAAAAATAATTTCACTATTTATAGATTTCAAGTTACCCCGCCTGTGTGAAAATGTTTCTAGGAAGACGTTTATATAACGGCTTCTGACTAATATATTTTTACAAAAATTAACACACAAGAAGCATAATTATGTCTTTAACTAGAGTCTTGCACCAACTAGTGTATATATGCATCTTGTATTTCGGATTTAATCGACCAGTGATTTCAAATAGAGAGTGATATAACTGTTTTTCTTCGCGTTGTCTACCACGCTGATAAACGCCGATTTTGCTGGTACGTGATTTAACTTACGGTTAAAATGATACACTCGATCGTAAATAAGAAATATCATTTTCTTCTTCAGCGGTTACTTTAATGACACCTTTCTTCGGCAAAATTAACGTTTCAAACTTATATACATACCGTGACACTGAAAGCATGGCGATAATAATTATCAACGCTAAACAATGTGCATTAAATGTGATTGTCACACACGTTTACTTATGCGCTAGTAGCAGCGATTTCTAGTAATGTCAGCGCATCTGTTAACCTGGTAGCGATTATTTTCCTGTTCATGCCAGCGTAAATAATAAACGAATGTAAAGCACTTACAAGATAGTTTTTTTATAATTATATATGACTCTGTTCTGTTATTTCTTTGCTGCTTCCAGCAAGGGTTCATTTTTAATGTTTGCTAAATTTTCATGATCGTTAAATCGGCGATCACTGCCGATAACCCGAAAAGAAAAACATTCATAAATTTCATCGTCATCGAGGGGTATTTTTGTACTGGTCGAAACAAAAAAAGTATCTAAAAAAATCATCATTATACAAACCGAGATAATAAATATGCGCAAATGCACAAGTCGTGCAAAGGTAGCAAAAAAAAACAACTAAAAATGGTGATCTAAAAGATTCCGAGCTTGTTCAAATTGTTTCATTTTATATTGTTTTCAGAGCTGGTATCACTAATAAAAACAGTTTTGTAGGTACTTCAGGTTCCGCCATTGTGTATATTCACACTAAAGCGCGTACTTTATTATTTAAAAAAAACAAAAAAAAAAACAATAATCACTTTATACTCAAATTTGGATGAACGGGGATTCATTATATAGGTAGGAATCGACACAGCAGTCTCGATCGAATGAAACAGGAGAAGGTCTTAAATTAAGGAGCATACGAGAAACACTATACAATTGGAAGCAGAAGTTAGAGTACTTAGAATCTGAGACTACGAAGTGGAAAACTAGAGAGAATGAAATTAAAATAAGAGTGTATGATCCGAGTAGGAAATTGAGCAGAAGGAAGTTTAAACGGTTCAGAATAATTCGAGGTAGGCCAGGAAAAGGCAAATCAGCAGTGATCAATTCGGGCAATATGTTAGGGAACAGATTTAAATAACCCGAAAACCTAAAAGAAAGATGAGGGGGAGCTTCTCACAGGATGGAAAATATACGATGAAAAGTGAAGGAGACGAACAGAGGTAAATGATAAAATTCGAATCTGGAGAACATACGTATGTAGGAGAAACCATTGACCGGTGGAAGAGAAGTTTGAACAGAAAGATTAGCTAGAATTGAAAAATAAAGAAGAATAGCACCGTAGTGTGTAATGAGTTATTTAAGAGGGGAAAAGCGATAACTGGCTACAAACTCAAGAGAAAGTCTCGGATGAGGGAGCGTACAAGGGATAGTATATAATCGAATGAGAGAGGAGGCGGAGGGGTTGAAATAGTTGCAAAACACACATTTTTAAAATCAATTACTACGAGAACTTTATGGGAATCTAAACAGAATGAAAGTAAACTAACGGACGGTAGTAGATTGGACATAAAAAATTCAGCTGAAGAACGGAAGTGTAAAAGATTCGAAATAATGCAAAGCAGGACGGAGAAAGGTAAACTAACTCCACGTTTGATTCGTTACAACTGGTAGTGAAGAATAATGACACGAATAGAGAAGCGAGATTCAATTCTAGCGAAATGTCAGAGAATAGATTGAAAGTTTCTGTTGAGTAAGCTTCCGTGACAGACGTGTTTCGATGTGTTCGCTTTTGGTGTAGCATCGCTGTTGATTTGCTATTCTTCTCTACCGTCCTGGTTACCAACATTCTTTTTCTAATCGCTGAGTAACATTCTCTTTCTTACCGACAATCGTAGCTACCGGGCCGGCGACCGGGAAAACCAGTCGACTATTTTCTATGGCATTTTAAAGGATGACCGATACAGGCGAATCGTTATCAGTGCTGACAGCAGACTGATAAGAAATAATCAATCGAACAAGGCAGTGATGTATTTTCCAAGTACACATCGACACTCTTTTATATTATAACGTTTCCGAGCCGATACCGAAAAAAGATCAAGCCGTAACATTTCCTACAATCGAAAATACCAAATTACAAGATGGTGACATTAACGGTCCAAAAAAAAAACGCTGTTCGCCTCAAGTATTTCCAAAAATCGTATCTGTATCTACTTGGACGCTGTAGAAACACTAAATACATTTATTCGCACTCACAAAGGCATAAAACTGAAATACCAGTCGTCAAGTTCGTAAAATCATCGAGAAAATTAATCTTATCAAATTTTCTTACATGCAATCCAGACAAAATAATTCTTGACGCCTTGGTTACTAACAACGCTAGACCCCGTTTTCATTCTTAATAACTATGCGTCTAAGATGAGGATGTGAAGAATATTCTCATATGCTGAGCTTCGGAAGTCTGATTTATATTCAGGATGATAAAGACGTGTACGTATAAGTGTCACGATAATGCGATCATCTCCGTATATATTTGTAACAAGCGATAAACTTAAATGCTACATCTGTAAAAATGAAGGCCATATTTCAGCGGATTGTGAACTGCATAAGGAAAATACAAAAATCGGCTATGACATCTACGACTCCAACAAATAAAGTACCTGCAATAATCGGTCGGAATCCTACAATGGATGAAAATAATTGTAAAACTATGTATCTCAACAACTAAAAATCCCATCTTGTCTGCCCAGAATCCTCTTATGACTGTAATTCGATCAAAAACAAACAAACAAAAAAAAAAAAAAAAAACAGCAAAAACATCTTCCTCAACTTTTTGTAATTTGGATCAACTAATTCAAAATGACAAGACGCCTACATCCGAAAATTATATTATTATTCAGATAGAACAAAGCAAAACAGAAAGTTACAAAATAGCTCAGACACCGAAGGAAACAATTAAGAATACAGAGACCAACAACAAATATATACACCAGACATTTTTTATTATCGGCTGAAGTTAACATTAATAATAAATACACCAACAGGGAATACCTAATAGCGTTTCAGAATTTCGCATTATTACCCGGGCATGATCAATGGTGTAAGTGATCCGCTCGATATTGTTAAAGGATTTACTGAGGATGTACAAGGTATTATTGAAATGATAGACGAAAATCGTAACTTTATTATCGATAAAATCGTTCGACCAAAATTAGACTAACGAAATTGAAAAAGGAACGTTTATTGCAAAGTACGTCACTAACATCAAAGCTAACATAGATACCAGTATAGAATTGGACAAAAATCAAACTCGACTATGTGTCAACTTAAATGGTGTTGATACAAAACCAACTTCGATAACAGTTTGCCACTAATTGTAACAAAACAAAAACGCATAAATGCAGGGAAGATACATTTATTGTACGGAACTGCAATGACACATATACATTTACACTACGAAGATCTTAAACGTATCATAATAAAATCCATAATTTGTCTCCAAAAAACACATCTTAAAAGCAACAGAAATTTTCGCATCCCTCTGGTTATAGTTTGCACTACAGTACATGAAAAGGCACGCAGAGGGCATATTATTAGGCCTTTTAAATCAAAATTTCATTATGAAACAGTTGCATTAAATACTAGGCTACCAGCATTAGCAGTTAAAGCTTTAAACAATCAATTGCATATTTTTCGGAATAAATCAGTATGAAGCATTTCTTTTCAGTTATAAAACATCTGCCTAAATCCTTCATCATATTAGGAGATCTGAACTCGCACAGCCCTATGTGATCAAGCGAAAAATCCAATTCAAGGGGTAGGATTAATATATGTTTTTAACCATACACTGCTAAACTTAGCGAAGAGCCAACTATTATTATAATTTTTTATATCTAATATTGATTTAGTCTCTTGTCCTTCACAATTAAGCAGCAAATTACAATTTTATGTACATCATGAACTCGGTGGAAGCGATCACTTTCCGACTATTGAAAAAAATCAATTACAACCAGAAACTATTATTTACGTCGGAAATAATGTAAATCTGCCGTCGAATTACCAAAGAACCCATTGATTAAATTATAAAGCTCAATATTGCCTAATATTACTAGATTGGATAATATTGAAACGGCAGTGCAGACGATTACAAACACACTCATTGAATATGGAAAAACACCTGCTAAAACTATTATACAAACTAGTATGGTGGTTTAAAGATCGTGCAACTGCAATCAGGAATAAATTAAACGCGCTTTAAAAATTCGAATCCAAACACGGGAAATCATTTGAACAATAGAAGATTACGCGAAAGGGCCAGCTATATTCTCAAACAAGCAAAATTAAACTGCTGGAAAAGCTATGTGGCAACCTTGAACTTTAGTACACTGACCAAAGTTGTGTGGAAAAAAATTAAATCCATCGAAAAATCAGCGTCATAACACCAACAGGTATGAAAATAGGTAGTAACATATATTCAGTAATATTGACGAAATGAACGCTTTCTATGTAGAATTCTTTTTTATGACGCTGTCATCTAAAGATGAAAATCAATCTTCAGACATTACGGACCTATCTAATACTAGGAGAAATGATACTTATGATCTTAATTTTACCGGCAACAACCGAGCACCATATAATCAGTCAATCACAATGTGTGAAATCTGTACGGCCATTAAATGTACTAAACCGAAAGCAGTTAGTTCGGATTATTTTCATATTTATCTTTCAAAATACGCGCCTAAATATTAGAAACTCTGCTTGTAATCTTCAATGAAATACGGTTCTTAGATAATCTCGCCTCGCAATTTTCAATCTACCACAATGAGAAACAGGTTTCAGATTCATTATGAGGAGCTGGTCAGATAGAAGTTAATGCAGAAGAGATATATTCAACAAGAAAGTCCTATTGAGGAGAAGCTGGGACTAAATTAGGGAAAATTAACGGGAAAAAGTCGACGAGAAAGCGGAAGCTAAAAAATGCTCATTTAGGAGAATTAAGAGGTTTTGTAAGGAGTATAAAAAGGAAAATCGTTAAAAGAAAAGGTGATAGAAATATGATCACTTCCAAAGGTGCCATTTAAAGTTGATCATGAAAACTGGAGGCTAAAGTTAGGAGATGTAAATGACAAGTCAATGGAAGTGAGACACAAAAAGTCTTTAACACAGGGAGAGCAGAACTATCGTGAAGGAAGATTGTCATTTTTTAAGATATCATTTTTCAGCATAGAAATATTACTATTGGAACTACCGCAACTCCAAACAGGAGACTGACCATTTCCATCACCGCTTATAATAAACGAGAACGACAGGGAATTAACGTACTTAAAGAACAAGCATATTGCAAATAATGAAATCGTTATTAATAATAATAATATATCACTAGTAATAGAAGGAAACCAAAAGAAATAATGAAATAAGGTAAGAACATGTTCATATGTATGCACGTGTATATATATATATATAATTTATGTATGTATAGAATAATAGGTTTTCTGTTAATTTTAAGAATGTACCTCCTTCGGACATAAAGTATACCAATACTAAACAATAAATTAGATATTAAGTACACAGTTGTAACTGCACTCTATTGGTAACCTTACTTCACTTATGTAATCCAAACTGGGGAACAAAAAAAACAAAAGAAAGAAAAGAATTGCTATAACCAATTCAGAAAAGAAAAAAGAAAATTTATAGTACTAACAAAACAATACATGTCGAAGTGAAAAAGAAATGAAAGTGAAATTAAAGAAAATGGAATATTGCGAAACTTGACGAAAAGCTGATGTTTTGTCATCCGAATTGAGGATTCTAAATTTATCAAGGGTAATAACATAAAAGCTAAATTATAGTCGAAAAATAATTATTGACGGTCGGAAACATAACTGTATTCACTGACTTGGGGGAAAGCAGAATCACAAATACGAGCTTGAGAATGATCAGAAATTACAGAACTGAAAGCTTCGAAGGCGGTATTAATCGTTGAGTCGACATAATATTTATTAAAAAGATAATGAACTCTACGTGTTTACAAACATTTAAGTTACTATCTATTATTAAACCGAGATATTTAATTTCATTAGAAAATTATAATTTCATTATTATCTACTTTTAAGTTTTTTCCTGGGTGATCTTTGATGATTAGTTTATCATGTTTCTTGCTTATTAATAGGGCTTATGTTTTAGTAGCGTTAAATTTAAGACTCAGCTCATTTAGTTTTTGATTAATTAATCTTATTATATTATTAATTTTAAGTACTTCTTCTGTTCTATTAAATCCAACAACTAACATTACATCATCTGCATAGCTAATTACATTAGTACTCATAGCAATATTAAAAAGTACCGGACCTAATACTGATCTTTGTGGAACTCCTGCACTCAGTTTTCTATTCTTCTTCTTTCAGCGATTTTGGCCGTCTTTGGACCGCGTATTATAATGAATCCTGTCATTTCTTCTCAGCTCCTTTCAGTACATCTTCATCATAGTTTCCTATTATATATGAATTAATTTTCTCAATTAAATAATATTATTTTTCTGTCTGCAAGATAGTTTAATATATTTTTTTGTATTGAAGGTGAAAAACCTTTATTTTTTAATATTATTAGAATTCTATCGAAAGCTCCGGTTACATCAACACTGATTAAAAAGATGTGTCTCGCTGAATTTTTAAATGTTGAAATATCTTTGTATAATTTTTTAACAGCGATTTCAGTTGACTTATTCTTAATAAAACCAAACTAGTTTATATGTAACGCATTTCTTTTATTCGTTTCCATGTCCAGAAAAATTTTAATAATCTTTTCGAATACTTTACCGAGAGCTGGAAGTAGTGTTACAAGTCGGTGTGACTTAGGATTTGCAGGGTTTTTACCAGGTTTATTTAATATTTTAACTTTTCCTTGCTTTCAGCAATTCGGGAAATATCCCAAATCTAAACATTTTTGGAAAATTATTTTTAATACATTTTTATCTGTTTTATGAATAATTTTAATCATTTTATTTGAACTTTGGTCGCAACCGTTAGCTTTTTTATTATTTAAGTTTTCGAATATTTTAGTTAAATCATCATCGTGCAGTACGAATATTTTTTTTGACTTTATAATTGCTGAAGTTATTGTGTCTTACGGAAATAATTCGTCAAAAATTAATTTATGTTTTTCTATTTCATCGGAAATAATTTTGTCATTTATTTCAAAAGTCGGGATAACGGTTTTTTTAAGTTTTCCAACACAGATTTTAAGTTACATTTAAATGTTTTAAATTTTAAATTAATTATAATGTAAGATTTATTAAATATTCAATAATGAATTGTCATGTATAGCTCTGTAAATTGTGGTTAAAACAACTTGATATTTATTAATATACATAATAATTTTCGGTAAAATTTAGCATTTTGTAATTATTAATATATTTTAAAATGAATAAATCTTTTATAATCTCATGAATAAATCTTTTGTAATATCATATGCGACAGTGCGCTTATTCGTAATAATGTGTTCTGCTATTGATGATTTTTCTATATATTTATATTTTACTTTGTATTTGGTTATGAAATTTCTGCGTGTTTGTCCTATATATATATATATATATTTTATGACATGCATTGCATATGATTTTATAAATACCGGAACGATTGTATTTGTTGCGACTATTTTGGTTATTATTTATTTGATTAATATTTAATTATGTATTATGTACAGTTATTATTTGTTGAAAATGATATTCTAGCTTTTAAGATGCTTCATTTTCTCGGTTTTCATCTACTTCTACTCCATTTCGTCCTTTTCATCCCTCTTCCACAAATTTTCTTTATGACTTTGATATCGTGCTTTACTTGAATGTTCGACTTTTTCTGCAGAATAATCGTCCTTCTATTTTTCTAAAACTCGGGATCCCTGCTTATCACTGCTTATTATATTCTCTCATTTCCTTCTGTTTCGTTTACACTGCTGTCTCGAATTATGTTTACCCTCTGTCCTTAAACGTTTAAGAATGCAACTTTATTTTTTCCTTCTTCCCATTTCTCGGGCTAATATCCTCGTTGACAAACCTACATATAAAAAAAAAAAAAAAAAAAAAAAATTGCAGTTTGGATGATCTAAAATTTAATTATTTTTTCTCTTCCTTTTACGTATTTATTTATTTATTTTTTTTAAATGGGCTCGGTGTTAACACTGACCCAACTACATGAACTTAGATCACCTACTCAGATTCTGAGGCGATCGGAGATAGAAAGTATAAAGGAAAGAAGGAAGGGAATAACGGCTGGAGATGGGAAGGAAAGGATTTTATTTATATGATGATATTTTTAATTTTCTCCTCATTTTTAACGTGCACTGTTAATTTAACGGAGAAAACAAAAAACCGAATGAAAATTTTGGTTTTAACTGCGACAAAAAAAGAACGAAAATTATTTCTAATTAGCGGGAATATATCGGAAAATGCTACTATCCTATCTGAATTACTGCGACCTAATTAAATTAGGTCATTTTTAAACGCGGAACAAGTTCAGCCAAAAACACGGAACAAATATTCGAGATTTCTGAAATTACTCTATTATTAATTGTTTTTGTTCGGAATCGATTATACATTTCGTTGAGACCAGCAACGATTCTAAAAAGCCTAGCCAGGGAAATAAAATAGCGTAAACCGCGCAGAATTATACACCCACTCGCGCGCGCACCCTTACACACTCACACAGAAGCATCCTCGTACGTACACAGAAGAATGGGTCCTAGTAAAAGTTTTAACAATTTTTTCCACATTTTATTCGGTTCGCTATTAGATATAGCGGTCGTCGTTTTAACGAATATATAAAACTGTCATTAATCAAATAGCTACAGAGTTAGCAGGCCGTAGCGAGCTGGACCTCCATCGGATGGGAATGTGCACAACTACGCTTAGTAGCACATATATCGCGTGTGCGCCGAACCCCCGTCTTCCGCCTCTAGAACCCCTCTTCGGCGGATTACCGCCATTGTTATTACTGTCCATCTACCGAACATGGGAGCGCAATACACAATGGTTACAGAATTCCCTGAAAACATGAAAAAACATATTAGCATAAAGCACGCTAACCGAAACGTTAGGAAAAAAACTAGTTGCAGAATGGAATTTAATTATTTTAACTGCGGCACTGTCTCGCCTCGACAGACCTATCCTGAAATAATGAACGCCGAAGGAAATAATAACACGTTCCGAAATGGAGTAGACATTTGGACCGTCGTCAATTAGCCGCATTCGGAAAATTAGTTTTGCACCTTCAAATTTTCTGTAGCGGATTTTTATCTGTCGAAGCCGATGAAAAATCACGACACAATGAATAATAGTTGTAAAAGGCAGCGATGAAAAAAAGAAAAAATGAATAGTTAGAATACGAATAGTAAAAAAGTAATTTCATTGGGAAAAAAACGAAAAACTTTGAGTGCTTTGATAGCTTAAAAGTGTGAAACACGTTTTTAATGTAAATGATAATTATAGTCTGTTTCGAAAAAAACATAAAATAGTACAATCTCCAACCAGGAGCTTGCTAATAGAGGTGTAGGAGAATGTACCACCAGCGTGATTTTCCGGTCGGCATTTTTTTTGAAAATTCCGAAATGCAGCTTTAGTTTTTAATTAAAAATTCCGAGTCAATTTGAAATTCTTTTGATTTTCGGCAAAACTTTCACCAAAAACTTTACTAGATATATTAATTCATTTTATTGAACAATATAAAATCTTTATTAAACAGAAATTATTTTTAAATTAAAAGTATTAAAACGTGCCGACATGTTTCGGAGTCACTTGCTCCATATTCATGGCGTTAATAATTAAAGTTAAAAATTGAAACGATGACGTATTTGTCTTCTTATAATCTAATGATATAATATCATTAGATTATAAGAAGACAAATACGTCATCGTTTCAATTTTTAACTTTAATTATTAACGCCATGAATATGGAGCAAGTGACTCCGAAACATGTCGGCACGTTTTAATACTTTTAATTTAAAAATAATTTCTGTTTAATAAAGATTTTATATTGTTCAATAAAGTGTTCATACAGAAATGGAAGAAAATAATTTTAACCTAAATATTAATTCATGTTATTATCTATTAGAATTACTTTGATTTTTACTTTTGCCCTTTTAATAAGTTGCACAATAACTACTTTAATCTTTTCCTCGGTAAAAAGTACATAATACTGAGCCGGAAAATTTAAAAAAATTCCGTATTTGTAATCGACGTTTATAATATTAAAATTTGATAAACTCGTTATTTCTATTACATATATTAAATGAATCGATAGATCTTAATTTCCATACCACACCCCTTAACTTAATCAAAAAATTCTTTCTACCTCGTTTCACCACCGCTTATAGCGCTGAATGTTTTGCAATTGTCAATGAAATTTTTTGAATTCACTAAACTTCTCCGAAACTATTATTATTCCGTCCGATTCTATGAGCTGTTTATCAGCTCTGAAATACTTATCATTCAGCATAAAATCGCGCCCGTATATTGACAAAATCAGAAACTCAATAGTGTCCCTGGCCCAAGCTGACATAACGGGTGACTTTGTTTGGATCCCAGGACATACAGACATCCATGGTAATGAGGTATACACGGCTGTCAAAGACGCATGAACTAACGACTTACTAGTTTCATATTTTCCCACCAGAAGAGATCTTCTTGACCTTATTAAATACGCCCACAAAGAATACTGAAAAGCGAAATGGTCACAAATCCCTTTACTGCGCAATAGTATAAAACTATTCAACCCATCATTCTTAACGTTTCTTGGTTTAGTTATATTTCGTCCGTTTCTACGAATACACTAGGTCGTTCATCGTTACAATATGTCGCCTCCGGTTAGGTTTAAATCGTCTCCCTATTTCTATGCATAACATGGGACTAGTTTCTTCTCCCTATTGCCAACATGCACTAGACTCGGATAAATTCGAATATATGTCCATCATCTCATCTTTGAATGTAATCTGCACACGGTCCAAAGAATTAATTTATACCACTACTTAATAGTATACTCTCAGATTCCTCTTCCATGTAGTTGTGAACTCGTATTATTAGTCACCGGGTAATATTGCAATATCATCGGTATTATCATATTCGTTAGCTCGGTCCGAGCGTCGTGAAATAGTAGATCGCAAGTCCTTTCAGTCTTGTTTGCTATAAGTCGCTATCTTCCGCGAATCTTGTAGGCTGCTGAAGCGACGTGGTTCCAGTTAATTGTTTCATCGTGTCGGTATATCTGGTTTTTGTCTTTCTTTGCATCCTTCTGCCTTCTACCATCCTTTCGAGAATTAATTTTTCCATTCCGTTCCACCGTATTACGTGTCCGAAGTATTTTGTATTACTATGCCTCGTAGGCGAACATCCAGTTTGATATCGTTCAATGCAAAGAGTTTAGTTCGCTTTTCTGTCCACCAGACCCGTAACATTCGCCGCCAGCAGAACATCTCAAAAATATCAATTCGCCGGATATCGGCTGCTGCGCAGCATATAAAAAAAACCGAGAAGCCTAAAGTATATTCATCAGGAGTGCTTTCGTGCTCAGCGATTGGCCCAGCGCTAATTTAGCTGTTGATATTCGGTTTTTAATTTCATCCGTAGATCTAGCGTGTTTAGTAAGTAAAGATCCCGGATGTACAAAATTATCAACTACACTTGTATAGTGTCCAGTTCTTATACGTAACGTCGATTGCAGAGTTATACACTGACGCGTTACGAAGCTAATTCATGATTACAGTACACAATTCGAGAGTTTAATTATTGATAATCGTTTTTCTCCTAATAATAATAATAATAATAATCGATCTCATTTATTTCAAAATCGGCGTTTATAAATTTTACGCTTTCCCGACAGTGTTGAACGATTCCGCTCGCAGTCTAAAAATACGTTCCATACTACAAAAACCCTGGTACCGCCAGTGAACGATTACTGTCTTTTGTTCGGAAACATTATGAAGCATTCTGCATTAGATCATTAAGAGCGAATAGAAAAACAAAAGCAAAAGAAAACGCGGTTGTCCGGATTTCTTCGGCCGTCAAAACAGAAAGCTATCTACAGAGTGAGTAACGATTTAACGTTATATAACGTTACGTCGTGCAAACAGAATGAAAGAAAATTGATAATTCGAAGTCATTTTTATGTTTTATTTGAAAATTACTCGTCGCACTTTGAATGTACATTAATTTAGTAAGAGCATTTTTTGTCCCTTTTTTTTTTTTTTTTTTTTTTTTTTAATTTATTTGGGCTCATCTTTTGTGGACATTAATCCGATGTATTTTTGTTGTTTTTTTTTTTTTGGCTTGATGCTAAATCATGTTGCCGAAAGGCAGCAAGATTTGAACCGAGTTCAACTCGAATGGAACCTATCATAGCTAACCAACTACGCTAGAGTAGTTGGACATTTAGCAAGGTTGAAAATTTATTTCACGATCACAATCGAACAACCCCGTGTTGCCTTAAAATCATTTGAACAAATAAGAGATGGAGTTCATTTTGTTTTATATTTAGAAGGTATTCGGAAACGCTTTGAAGGCGATCGAATTAAAAATTGAAGAATATGTTATAGCCTAGAAAATAAAATTTTTACAATAGTACTCTCTACACAATCACTGGATTTTGATGGTGTTACGTTTTTGATTTTTTCGAACGTCGCACAATTCTGGAATAGTAATAAAAGTCAGCATAAATTTTGAAAAAATGAAGAAACTACGAAGTTACATCTTCATATTCGCGTATTCGGAAAAAACATATATAAGTAATAAAATATACATATATGTATATCTTTTAGAACAGACATAAACGTGATGCATAACCTAACGGTATTATATCCATGTTGTTCGAAAGATATTCAGTTTTTCACGTCCGATTTTAAAAATCAAGCTATTCAACCCCTCCTCTTCCCATTATAAGTTCGTACACTCTTACTCGTCCAAGATTTTTTTCTCTTTCACTTAATCAAGATTGCTGCGGATTTCTGGCCATTCGGACATCGAGAGCAATTTCCTCCATTTCTAGATTTGTAAGGAAAACTTTATTCCTTTGCAAAACCCCTCTCCTTTTTCCTTAAATGACACATCCTGTTCTACGGTTCAACTGCTTCTTATTGTTCTGCATTTTTTAAATCTATTCAATCCCTCCGTAATTTAACCGTCCCTTCTGTTCCGTTCATGTTTTCGGTCCCTGTCATCATCCGTTGCTGGCCTTAAAAACGCAATCTGTACTTGTTGAAAACTACTCCAGTATGTCTAATGCCGTCTGTTTTAGGGAATTGCGAATTTGTGTAGACGTCGCATTGATTTAACATGCTGTTTCCTTTCTATCGACCTTGGTCTTCTCTACACTTACATCGGAGTGAAGATTTCGAAAGGAAGAAAGTGAAATATCGTCCGAAGCGAGTCGTGAAGAAAGAAAGGAGAGAGTTATGAAAGAATAAGTTTGAAGACTAGTTGAACGAACGGTGTAAGGCGAAAAACTAATGGTTTCAGTTGATACGGAAAGGAAACGCTATCGGCAAGCGAAAATACATATTCGTATCTTCTGAGAGCACGTTTGATTGTAGAGGAATTCGTTAGCGCGCAGCTAGTGAGCGGGATTTAATTCGAATTGGAAAGGAATGCTGAAAATCCGTGCGGTTATACGGAAAAAATGGAAAATTTTTATCATTAGTAGCACATCTTAATTTGATGGAAGTGCAACGGGTTGAGAGGAAAAAATGACTTCGGAATCGTGTATTATTTTACAGATTTCGAATTACGTTCTGTAAATTGGTCAATCAAACGGAATTGTCGGGAAATTCGATGAGGTATTTTGTAATCAGAAAATTCATTGTTGCAGAAAAGGCAAAAGTGTTGCTAGGCTGGTGTTTGCGTTCGTTTTTTTCCTTTTATTTGTTTATTTATTTTTTTCGGAAGGAACTCGCTGGCATTGGGGTTCAGGTAGAAAAACACAATAGCGGAATAGCAGCTTTTGTTATTTTGTTATTTTTCTCTCCTTTGAAAGCGCCCAGTACATATCCGGCTAGGGAAATGGAACTCACTCACTTTTACTCTAAATTATATTACACTGCCTTTCCAGCAAAGTTCCTAGAAAAATTTTCATCTTCTTCACCCCTATATATACTTGCAATATCTATATACATACGTGAGTCTACATATATATATATATCTTTAAATATATATATATATATATATAGATATACACAATAATGTATATAATGTATATAGGTACAAAAAAAAAGGAGTCCGACGAAAGGGCCACCATCAGCATCATCGGTACGCGGTATACTGTGCCATTTTTATTTTATTTGTCCCTTATTACAAACAGCTATTCTGAAGTGTTAGTACACTTAGAAGTACGTCACTTCTCAATCGCTCTCTCTCTCTCATCCTCTCTGTCTCTCTGTTTGCTTTCTTTATTTTTCTTGACAATATAAAATAAAGGGAGGAAAACCGTCAGATGCAACATCGTCGTCAAGATTTTATGAGCCAGATATTTCACGGACACATTTCCTTTCAGTCTGTATCAATGTGTACATAATATTGCGCGTAAATTTCCTTCTTGAAAAGAGTAAAAAAGATAAGCAAAGAAAAGAAGGAAAAAATCCAGCCGTTAATGGCATTTTTATCGAGTAATCCGTCCGTAGCGCGCGCGGTCGATGTTTCCGCTAAAACGAAATTTACGATTTCTTGCTAGTTTCGGCATTCTGAATAATTTTAAAGTTGCTCACTCTTTTGTGTGCGGTTCAGGTAAAACTTTCACATCGTCAATTTAAAGGATCCGATGGCGAGAATAATTTGAAGCCCGCGGCTTACATAAAAGGGCAACAAGACACGATATGCTGACAACCCTTTGGCTTTTCAGTTTATTTCGTATCGTGAATTTAAATGCTCAAAACGATGA
The DNA here is from genome assembly GCA_039619475.1 of Icerya purchasi. Lineage (NCBI taxonomy): Eukaryota > Metazoa > Arthropoda > Insecta > Hemiptera > Monophlebidae > Icerya > Icerya purchasi. The sequence goes on along the minus strand of CM077116.1, from coordinate 260,363,631 downwards.
TCGGAAGTTCATACAGAGAGATATCCGCGAGTGTGACCATAAGATTAAATCCAATGTGGGACTGACTTGCTGTTAAGCACAGTCAAAAAAACCATTAGAGTTAGGTTGGAAAAGTAAAAAAGTGCTTCATTTCGTTTGTCTTGATTTATCCATTTTTTTTTTTAAATAAATTACACAATGGGGAAATCGATTATAACAACTTCGAAGTGAATGAATAATTTGTATCCGATGTCAAGTAAAGTACTTTGAATTTTAATTCTAAGATTTACTCTTATAATGGAGTTACTCCGTTACAAACATTTTTGTAAGAATATTTTAAAGAATAACTTTCTTCGGTGAATAAAAAAATAATCATTTATTTATCATAATAGACCACACGTATTTTTTCATAAATTCTAAAGCGTAAACAACAAATAGTTTCTTTATACATGAAAAAGTATAGTCATGAGAAAAATCAATATAAGTATAAAAAGGAGAAGCATGGGTAATTCAATTTTTTCTTATTTGTTTTAGATCTTTTACTATAACGAAATTGAGTTGTGTATATCTGTACCAAAAGTTTTCACCAGTTTCGTTAAATTCACAATTAGTTATCCACATAATATAGAAATTGTAATTTTTATAGCGTTTATTTTTGTTTTTTTGCCAAATTTATCTGCAGAACCCTTTCGAAGTTACGTCTTCTATCGTCAAGACGTTATAGTAAGCGATAATTGTTTATGTGCGTACCAAAATTCTGCTCGTAATAACCGATTTTTCATTATAACCATTGCTGTTATAACTGATAAAGGTTAAAGAGTAGTTTTCCATGAAACACTAATAGTTATAGCAATATATAACCGACGTCGTTGTAACTGATTTTCACTGTACAAATGATCACGTGTCAACTTTATTCACTATTAAAAGTTATGATCTATATGTAATGCTATTTTTTAATTTACAGATTGCGTAACGATTTCTAATTGTCATCTACTGGCTTTGTGCCGCAACTTGCATATTTCATTAACAGGCTTCACAAGTGCTCCCGTAAAACGCATTTCGGTTATGTAAAAACGATGCATCTAATTTGTACAAAAAACACTTCATAACTTTTTACTTAACACTCAGCGTAACATTAAAATATTTATAAATATTTATAAATATATATATATATATATATATATATAAACTCGGCCATTTTGGCCTTGCAAGGGGCTGTGCCCCTCGACTCCTCTTGCTTTCATTTCTGTCTCTTTCTTTTCTATACTTTGTATAAAATGATCAAAATTTACAACGTAATTCTTACTGTCATCAACACAAAAAAAAAATAACATAACCACAAAAGTCCTATTCTAACATTTAACTTTCATTATATAAAATTAAGACATTTTTTCGTTACATTTTTCGTTACATATTTCATTACATAAAATTGTGACATTTTTTCGAATGGGTTGTAGCCTAAGAATTACGTTGTAATTAATATATATATATATATATATATATATTAATTACAACGTAATTCTTAGGCTACCCCCCATTCGAAAAAATGTCCGAATTTTATGTAACGTTTGTTATATTTTATAGGATTTTTGTTATTGTTATTTAAAAAATGTCACAATTTTATGTAATGAAATATGTAACGAAAAATGTAACGAAAAAATGTCTTAATTTTATATAATGAAAGTTAAATGTTAAAATAGGACTTTTGTGGTTATGTTATTTTTTTTTTGTGTTGATGCCAGTAAGAATTACGTTGTAAATTTTGATCATTTTATACAAAGTATAGAAGAGAAAAAGACAAAAAAGAAAGAAAGAGAGGTCAAGGGGCAGCGCCCCTTGAAAGGCCAAAATGGCCGAGTTTATATATATATATATATATACTAGCTGACCCGGCGAACTTCTTACCGTCTTAGAATCAATAAATGTTGTGTTAACTTATTAGCTGAATTAAATTTAGTTTTTTATTAAGATAAAATTAATACTCAAAATGAATTAAGTTCAATAAATGTACAAAAATCAAAATAAAAAGTATTTTAATTACATTGAAATAAATGTAATTCACGTGGCAGCAAGGCATTATTCCCCTTAATGACAAAAATCAGTATAAATTTACTTTAAAAAATTTAAGTAAACTACTTCGAAAACATATTTTTTCGGCCTATATCATTAGCTAACAACAGAGAGTACACACTGAATTTATCTACTTTTTAATAAAGTGTGTACTCTGTGCAGTTAGCTGATGATGGGCTATACACGAACAAACCTGTTTCTAACGTAATTTAATTTCTTAAAAATAAATTTTTATGTACGAAATCCCAATAAGATGGTTCACAAATGACAAAAATATTCAATTATACAATAGAGCTCGGAAACGGTTTGACTTATCAGAATTGGATCATAAATTACAATTAAACTTCTATCCATGACAATTTACAATTTTAAGCTGAGCGATTAAAAAAAAAAAAAATAAGCTGAGCGATTACCCTGGGCGACAAGAAACCGTTTCGAATATATAATATGGAATTTAGAACGACCTCAAAAATCACCTTTAAAAAATTCATAACTTATCACCAGATAACCCATTAAAAGCGAAATTCAAAATATAAAACAAAACACAGAAACCCTTTCATAAAATCCAAAAAATGCGGTTGAAAAATTATTTAACCCCCCTTCCTTTTGGGCCTAATACGGATATGAGCTCGATGCGATGTGATGTGAAGTTGCAAATGCTACAACTGAAAGGTACCTCTTGGCTGTTTCTGGCTGATGTAGTCTGTACTAGACCTTTTCCTCTTTGCCGTAATTTTTTTCCTTTGCAATGGTTTTTGCTGACAAAGATCTTCAGTTTCATGATTTATCTATGATGAGTTTAGAAAGGTTTAAGAGAAGTTTAGTGAAAAAAAGGAGCAAGAGAAATTCAAAACTCAAAATTGATAACAGTTATGGAAAAAGGAGTATGAAAGGTGAAAGTGTCTCTTTTTTCAAAGAGAAACCTTAGACTTTGGGTAAATACTATAGCCGCAGGGTAGTGACTGGTTTCTGAGGAAGTAACAGTGCAAGGGTTTTACGATGACCCAGGCCCGCTGGAGGGAGAGACAGTCGTAGGATTTATGCAGAGTTTTGAGAGACAGTTTGCTCAAGCTGTCCATCTGTATCCTCGTGCACCTTTTCCCTGTCACTGCTGGAATCGCCCGCTTAAGGCTTAGTAACCGCTCTTCGTTCCTCGCTGTTTATTGATTATTCGCAGCTAACCTGTACGTTTGCAGGCCCTTCCGCTATCCATCGCCTGTGGACACGCCCGATTCCGGTTAGAGCTCCAGTTCCCATTAGGCACACAGTACCCCGGGCAAGATATATATATATATATATGTATATATATATATTAATTACAATGTAATTCTTAGGCTACCCCCCATTCGAAAAGATGTCCCTATTTTATGTAACGCTAAATGTCCCAAAAAAAATGTCCCAGAAAAATGTCCCAATTTTATGTAACGTTTGTTATATTTTGTAGGATTTTTGTTATTGTCATTTAAAAAATGTCACAATTTTATGTAATGAAATATGTAACGAAAAAGGTAACAAAAAAATGTCTTAATTTTATATAACGGAATTTTTTTTCTTTTTTTTTTTTTTTTTTTTTTGGGCGCATCAACTATGGACCATTGCCCAGACACAATGGGAAGAAGAGACAACTAACTAGAACCTAATTCGATTGGAGACAGCTGAAATAAAGGAACCAAGGACAAGAACAACAGACTGGGAAGGAAGGGACAAGATGTAAGCCGCACAGTAAGGAGTGGGAAGCCCCAGCTTTATAATGTGAAGATAGAAAAGAGAACGCTCCGCAGAAAGAGCAGAGCACTCGAAGAAAATGTGATCAGCATCACAGACAACTGCTTCATCTGGATGCAACGGACAATGAGGAGAGGGAAGCAAAGAGAAACGATAGCGTGAAGAGGGCAGCAGTGTGTGATTAAAGCGCAGGTGGACAATAGAGGAAATTATAAATCGTGGAAGAGAGGGAAACTCCGAGAACCATGGATGAGAAGGAAGTGTAGGTTGGATTGAAAGGTAGAAGGAACGATTGTTGGAAAAAGAAGAAGGGTACACATCCGACCAAAATCTGAAGTGAAGCTTCTTAATTAGGGGTAATAGATTAACAGCCGGGATTTTTTTAAAATAGAAGCGAGAACGAACAGCAACCTGAGCCAAAGCATCCGCCATTTCATTACCCTCGATGCCTCTGTGACCAGGAACCCACAGTAAGTCAATGTGTACAGAGTGATGGAAAGAAAGATTATAAATAAGAGATCGTATACGAAGAATGAAGAAGTCAGAAGAGGGAGGAGGAAGCGGTGAACTGATAGCCTGGCGAGCACCCATGGAGTCAGAAATGATTAGATAGTCGGAGGACGAACGATTGCACGAGATATGTATGATCGCACGAAGGATAGCCATCAATTCGGCCGTAAAAATAGAACAGAAAGATGGGAGGCGAAAGGATTCGGAGAAATTGGAGTCGGGAAGAATAAAAGACGATCCGACCCCACCGGGTCCTCTAGAGCCATCAGTAAAAACAAGTGCATGAGAAGGAAAAAGACAACTGACCGTACTGCAAAATTCCTGTTTAATGACGTTCTGAGGCATAAACTTAGAAAATTTAGGGAGAAAATGTACTTTTAATTTCTGCAGGATAGAATATAACTGGTTGATGTATACTATTATTTGGCGTGATTGTCCAAGCTGTTTCTTGTACCATTTTTGTGAAATATTCTACTGCTAGTTCTATTTGGTTCGTTAGTTTTGAGAGGGATTTTTAAATTTATCCTATTTTCTAATATTTCGCGAAACTGATCCCAATTCGTTTATTTATTATATAATTTCGGTCTACTACATGTTTTCCTTATAATTTTTTCACTTACGCTGAGTATCACTGGTGTGTAGTCGGATGATAGGCTACTATAAATTACACGTGTCAATGTAGTTCGTTGGCAGTCCTTTAATCACAAAAAAATTTATTAGGTTTGGAACCTTACACGGAAAACATTGCGAAATTATATTTTTCCTTCTTGGCGTTTCCACTTTAATTTTCATTTGGAGTAATGTTTGTAATTTATATCTATCTATATATATATATATATATATATATATATATATATATATATCACTATTATTATCCTGCGGTTCTAGGTCCACAAAAAATAAAGAAAGTGGTAATTTACTCGCTCTATGTCTAACATTACTTATATGTCGCACTTTATGGCCTAGTTCTTCAATAACCATTTTAATTTCGTTGGTGTCAATGGAAAATGGTTTAGGTGATGAATTACTACACGAAATCTTCTTTCAGATTTCATCTGATAAGTGTGATGTTCTATTGGTAATTGTCGGAGTTGTTCGTTTTAATTTACACTGGATTATCTGTGAGCGACTTGCAGCTGTAAGCATTAAGAGGCACAATATTATTTATATCGGTTAACATTTGAGCGTAGTTAGCCACGTCATACACGGTAATCATAGGTGGCTTAGGTTCAGTTCCACTATCATTATTTGTCATTTGAACATGTTGATTATCAGTATCATCATCTACTGTGAGAAGTGCAAATCTATTAGCACTTCCGTATTGATTATCAGTAGTATTCTCAGAAGAAGAACTACTTGTTGTGTTTTGTTTTTTTCATTTCCTTTTATTTTTGACTATGTGCCACGGATGTTTATTCGGCTGAGCGTTTAGAGTGCATTATTTACAACCACACGGTCCATAGACGGAGATGATAAGATTGGTGCATAAGTGTCTGTATGATTATCTATACTCGATTTTGCTTAAATAGATGAAAATGTGTTATTACCGCAACCGTTGTTAGTAATATTGTCGTAATCACTTACAATATTGCTGTTGTTAGATAGATAATTAACACCTGAGCTATGTGTAATGCCGGTATGAGATGGCTGCGGCAGCGGGGGATTATCATTTGCCCATTTACAGAGTATTGCTCCACCGACGGCTAAGTTTCGGTGAACGAAGTATAAAACTATTCGTTCATGAATATCGCAAATTACAACACTTTTTTTTTTTTTTTTTTTTTTTATTGGCCTGAAAAAATACAGTTCATTTGGCCAAAACACTTAACTTAATTAACTTACTATATTTCACGAGGGCGAGATAAATACGAGAAATAATAATGACGTATATATTTCACAGCACAGAATCTCAACGCGAGAAATAACAACCGAGTGAGATAACAGTCACTGTTGGACTTGTGAAAAGAAATGATTTATGTTTAATTTGTTTTAGTACTGAACATAAATCATTCGATTGAAGTTCGGAATTTCGTCGTGATTGTGATAAACCGCATCGTAAATTATTACACTTCGATTTTGATAAAAAGAAAATGGAAAATAATTTAGAAAGGCTAACGAAAATACATCAAATGCTCCATGCAATGCTTATCGAATAATAACAAGCAAATCATTTTACAACTTCGGCAATAATTAATTACTGCCAGAATGGTAATACAGGTAAAGCTCGTATTTTATTAGATTCGTGTTCACAACCAACTTTGATTTCGAATACATTTGTAAGAAAAAATAAATTAAAGGTTTCGTTAAATTCTAGTTTGACAATAAGAAGCATCGATGGTATGATTAACACACTACGCAAGTATTAGAAATAAAAGTATGTTCTCGAATTAATGATTTTACATTGAGTTTTTAATTGCAGATGTTGTTCCCGCGTCAGCGTTAGCTTACTATAGTCTTGCGGTTAATCTTTCAGATGGTTAAAAAATTTCACTTTAGCTAATCCAAAGTTCAATGCAGTAAATGCAGTTGATACGGTGTTAAGTTCAGAATATTACAAAAAATGTATAAATAATGAATCATGCAATGTAAGTAATCTTTATTTACGTTCTACGGTATTCGGCTGCGTTCCGCAAAATTCAATAATAGTTCAAGTTATACAGGGATCACTCTGGAAGAGTTAGATAATAAGTTGCAACCGATTTTGGGAAATAGAAAATCTCCAAGCGATACTGAAAAACAAAGCGAAATTAATATTGAGAAACATTTTGAAATATACAATCTTTTATTGACAGCATATTTGCCGGTTATCTAAATTACCATCTCTACTTGGAAACAATATGTTTGTAATCGGATAGGTAAAATTACAGATGTTTAATTCCATTTAGTCAATGGCATTATGTGAAATTTGCTGACAGTCCAGCTGATTTAGCTACTTGAGGTATATCAGGTGAATCATTTTTAAAGTTGTATCGAGATAAATGGTTAGATGAACCGAAATTTTTTAAGTACGATAATTGGTTAGATTTTTTTACAAATTCGTAATTTAGAAGTTCATGAAGTATTAGAAAAACGTAAATCAAAAAATAGTTCGCTGTTGTCAGCCTTTGAATTAAACATAATCGAAAAATATTCATTTACGAAATTAGTCAGGGTTATTATTAGTGATTATTAAAAATCATGTCTAATAATAATAATAATAATAATAGTAATAATAATAATAATTACGATATGTTCAAATAATAAAAGCAAAAAGAGATAATATTGGACTGCTAATGAATTTACCAGAGCAGAAGTAGCCGTAATTCGTTATGACAATATCAGATTTTTAGTATGTAATCTAAATGTTTATTGATAAATCAACCGGTTAAAAAGAAAAGTCGTTTATATTCATTAACTCTATTCGTTTGGAAAACGCAAAAATTTCAGAAATTAGAAAACATCCTATCAATGGGCAAAATTTCATTTAGCTAAGTTAATCGTTCGATAATTACAAGAAAAATATTTACCCGTCGATAAATTAGAACTAAATTCGTTATCGATAGAAAAATATCGCATCATCATCGGAGGTAGAACACTAATCGAATAACGTTCATTTTACACTCATGTATCAAATGTATATTAGTCTACGCAAATCTGAACTCTCTCGTGTTAATATTAGCGCTTCGTTCACTTTTACTGGTGTAGATTTTGTTGCGCCGTTCATATCCAAAAATGTGTCGGCCATCGTTCGATCAGATTAAGGTATACGCCGTTGAGTTCGTTTGTTTCGCTGTGCGATGCATATCGAAGTCGTTTCAGATTTAGCTGCTGCTAAATTCGTAGAAACTTTTCAGCGTTTTATATTGGATCGTAATTTGCCGAAGATAATGTATTCCAGCAATGGGGAATCAACCTCATCGGAACTGTTAACTTTTTGCAACAAGCTCGTGCACCCGTGATCAGTTCTTATGCAACGGATCAAAAATTCAGTGAAATTTTATACCTCCTCCAACTGCCAATTTTGGCGGATTACGGGAAGCGGCGATTCGATCTATAAAAAAAACGTCTCTTATATGATCGTTACGAATGGACAACATTTGACTTTCGAAGAATATTCGACGTTATTTAAAAGAATTTCCGCCTATTCTTAACGCGCGGCCATTGTGTATTATCGGAATCCACCTACTAAGCAAGGTGACGAAATAATTACCTCAGGACATTTTCTGGTTGTTAAATCGGTAATTAAATCTACCGTGGTGATCGACACTTTTGAGAATATTTCGTTAAGTTCCCGGTTGCAGTTGCAACAGCAGAAATTGCGAGGTTTGTAGAAATCTTGGTCAAATGATTATTTAAATCAACACTTCAATAACGCAATTGTTTGGCTGAACCTCAATCTAATTTAACATTTGATGACATCCCTGTGCTAAAAACTGTATCAACAAATCCCCCCTCTTTTTTTTTTTTTTTTTTTTTTTTTTGGCCCGGCGAGAAACCATCTGGCCACTAACAACTTCTACAAATAAGCTAGACTAACAGAATAGTGTGTATAAATAAATAGATTGAATCCTAAAACGTGATGGATTAAGAGCAAAGAGTATCGTTAGGGACCGCACCTTTGAAGAACTAAAGAAATTTCACCAAAAATTAAAGCTAGCGCGTACCAATCCTGCCGAAGCCAGGACTTCGATTGCGTCCGAAAATAATTTTTCGAGTCAAGCAAAGAAGTTCATGGACACAAAGAAAAAAAATAAAGTCCCAGCAAACATGGCCGCAATGATGTAACATAAACCATGTATGTCAAAAAGAAGGATATGAAATTAACACTGATAATTAAACGTTTACAATACAATTTGAACACACATGGCTGCAATGATATGACACATAGCCCACGAGTGCCAAGAAGGATAGAATATAAAATTAACACTAACTATATCACATCTCAAGTGCAACATGGATAGCAGTAGGTTAAGAATATAGGTTTAGAACCGAGTAATATTAGCAAAGTAGTAGCAAGACTTCCGAAGATGCCAGTTATTAGCTACATTAGAACTCAGAAACATAGTAGTGATGCCGTTATTAATAATAAGTTTGAACAAAACCACTAGCATCGGTACACAAGATAATATGTAAGAAACATTATATGGAGGAAAACATCCCAGGAAGATTAACATATTAAAGAAGCGACCTCTATAGCATGCTCGTATTTATTAAAGTTAAACAATAAATGATTGATAACCTCGTCAAAATTGCAAAAAGTTGGTGAGAATCATAGAAAGCGCCATAATATTGTGGTCGGTAAAATTAGCACCTAAAAAGACATGTCCCATACGTAGGCGACAAATGGTGGTGACATATTTACGTATAAATCTAATAGAGATACTTGTAGGAATAAAGTGATGCCAGAGTTAAGCAAGGCCTGACGAAAAATAATTTTTGAACTAAAGGCGTGGTCGGTTAAATAGTTCTGCCATGTAGAGTATTGTAGAGTTGTTATCTCTTTTAATTTTAAAATATAACAGTCTGAAGATGGAATAAAAGGGGACGGTAAGGCATCGAGGGCAGCCTCTTTAGAAGCAAGATCCACTATCTCATTAAATTTTATACCGCAATGGCTTGGTACCCAACAAAACTTTGTAACGCCGCCATTCAGGGTTATACTAAGGCATTTCATTTTGATCTCATAGATAAAAGGATGACATTTGAAATTAAAATTATTAAAAACTTCAAGGCGGTAAGGCCACTTAAATTGTCGGTGATTATTACGTATTTCTTATCAGTAATATCACAGCTTGGAGTATAAAATCGAGGGATTTTTTCATAGCGAACAATTCCGCCGTATATACTGAGGCTTCTGAGATGACGGTTACGTTCGAGTAGTAAATTTATTATAATATTTCATGGGTGCGGTAACTTCGCTTATTTCATTGGCTGCAGATGATCGTGAAGTTCATAATACTAGCCTCAGCCCCTAGGGGGGAGTATGTTGAAGATAAAATGTAATGCTTATAATGTGCTTTTTTTTTTGTTTATTGCGTTGCGTTGTGATTGTCGATGTAACTTTTCGTATTATTAAACGTATGTATGTATATAAAAGGTCGCTTGTTGTTTCTTCGCGAAATCCAATATAATTAGTAGTTATAATTTTTTTCATAATTTATTAATTATTTATGGGTAAAATCGTCCTAAAGAACGCCGTATATTTTTAAATACCATCTGGAATCCGTACTCGCATTAATATATTTGTATTTGTTGAATTATTAAAAAAAAAACGGTATAACACGACGGTATGCGAACGGTTTATTATAATTTTACCACAATGCAATTTCACATAGGCCAGTCGTAGGATTTTCCCGATAAATGAGTATATTTAAAGGCACTTTGATTCTTTTTATATTTTTATTCGGGCTTCGTAATCTACACATTTGCTCGCTTTATGTACTATAATGTTTCCATGCATAAACGTCCTAATCTTAATTCTCGGTTCCATCGGTATATTATTATGTTGTTTTCTTTTTTTTCTTTTGATTTTTTCCTTTGTCGCAGTGACGACGTTGAAGCAGACAAACGAAGTGCACAATTTAGGGGAAGCAACATTTTTAGGGAAGAAAAATATAATTCTGTAAAACACTTCTGTAAAACACTTTAAACCGGATAATTCTTTAATAATGTAAACATTTATTTTCCGATTTCAGGTAAAGTTGAGATCCCAGAGAAGCTATAAAATCTATTTTAAAAAAGATTACTTAAGGCCAATCTAAATTCATGCAATCTGTAAAAACATTAATTTAAGAAACGTAATTGGAAACCTTACGACTGACTGTAAAACTTTTAAAACTTCATTAACTCAAGGGTATCTCTATTTCACCTACGAAAAAAGAAAAAAACCGAAATTTCCGCAAAAATTTCAACGGGAAATGATTTTTATGAAAAAATAAAAGCAACTAAAATTCAAATATATATATATTAAGCGTCTGTATTGTTAACTGCGTGCTGACTACTATGCCTCGGAATCGACTGGGCTTTAAGCCGATCGATTAATTCGGGGTAAATAATAATTTTTATAAATCACAATGATACACGTTGAACCGCGCGGTTCCGGACACTTGTTAATAACTGACGGTATATAGAAGGAAATTGGCTACTAACCGTTTGTTAAAAATTAAATAAAAATAACGAGAAAAATTTCACAGTACACTTATAAATTTTACAAAAAGAAATTGTATTCAGATTAATTCAATGGCAGCTGGGCTAAATCTAAAAATGGATATTCAATTTTTTTCCGGAAATTGCGCGCGACGGTCATGCCGTGAAATATAAAAGGAAGAATTATCATTCTGCCTATATTATCTAGTTTCTGCTGCATATTAAATCGATATAGTTTTCCACTCGTAATTTTATCACAGATAAATTTTTCATCTGCGGGTCATGTGTATACTTTTCGCGATACCATCGTTTATTTTAGATTTGCATAACAATCAGCAATTTCGTTAAACTCGAAAATATTCCACGATTCTATCTATGTAATGGAGGTTTTTTTTTCGTCATCCGTTCAATTGTTCGAATAAATATCAATCATTCATAAAATTTACTAAAAACTGATGGAAACACTGACAGTTGCGATGTAAATGAGGTTCCATTCAACCGAAGCTCGATTAAATAACCATAGAGCCGCAATAGCCGATACTTTCAACAGCCGTAGCAAGACCGACACTGGACACCGAAAAATTACAGTCATCCTTTCCCTTGAAAAATACGAGTAGGGATCGTAGGAACAAATTCCTTGAAGGTGATCGTTATGGATCTACGCAAAATAATATTCCAATCATTGATCAACCAGTACCAGCACGGCTATCTTGTTCGTCATTGGGTGCCGACCTGAACCAGCTGCAATCGGTTCTTCGTCAGCGCTAATGATTAGTTTATAACTATTACACTCATTATCAAGTATAGGTCCCGCAGCAGATTCAAAGCTACTAACGCGTAATCAGCTATAAAATATACTTGCGAAATTTTAGGCGCATATCTCTCACTGAATAGCAATGAGTCGATACAACTATCAATTTGTTTCTATACTTTAAACTTTAAAGGTTGACACGATTCTCCAAGCGAAGCTATTTAGATGGTAGACTTTTACGTTAGTTTGAAAATATTCCAATTTAGAATATTTCCCATGCAACATCAAGTAATGCCAGTTGGCTTTTGAATCGGTGACTAGTGAAGATTTTCTGAAACATATCCATTTTAGTTCCATTTTCGAGCCGTGGCAATACATATTTTTGCTACGGCGGCAATACGCCCATGATTGGCCTACTTCTTCCGCACACTCCATTTCTATCGTATACAATAAAACCCTCCTAAGGTACTCGACAATGGCATCAGAGTGTCCTGCTAAAGAATTACAAATTTATTATTATTATTATTATTATTATTATTACGGATTGAAACCGGCGACGTTATGCTTTCGTTCAACAGCTAAAATCTAGGGCTGTTAAAAACCGGGTAACCGGGTAACCGCGGTTACGGTTAAAAACCGATGATACGGGTGAAACCCGGTTTTACGGTTTTCACGGATACGGTTAACCGTGTAACCGCGGTTTCGGTTAAAAGCCGGTGATACGGGTAAAAATCGGTTTTACGGTTTTCACGGATACGGTTAATTGTACGAAACGATATTCGTATTAATCGCAATGTTGAGTAAATAATAATAGTAATAATGATAATCTTTTTTTCGTTTCTTTTTGGATTGTTGTGTAATTAATGTCATTGCGGGATTTAGTTAAAATAGTTCGTGTTTTGTTGTTATCGCTTTGTCATTTAATAACATCAATCCTAGTTTCAAAAAATTATTTATTTACGGGAAAACCGCAACTCGCTGAGTTAAAAAACCTTACTTCATAATCACTGGCGTACGCGCACTGCTTACGGGAGTGAGTCACTCAGCAACGCAACAGTTGCTATGCTACAAAAGACAGTCCGCTCCAACCAGTGCGATTTATTTACAACGCATTGGGGAAAAAAGTTGTATTAAGTGGTTGAAAGTTAGTTTCGACGATTTATTTTCTTAAGCTATAGTTTTATTTTGATATCGTTTTCAATTCAAGATGCCAAAAAAAAATAGTTGGGTATGGAATCATGCTAAAAAATCCATAGACAGTAAAGACGCAATATGTAATTATTGTAAAGCCGTCTTAACTTACAATGGTTCTCCTTCGGCAATAGCAAATCACTTGAAAATTATTCATAATAGAATGCCGAATATTGTTATTTTCGGTTTTTTTACGATATCTCAGCCATTTTTCAATTGATTTAAAAAATTCTTGTTGGAGGTTAAAGATAATGGAATGTTCTATAACGGTGAGTTTTATCAGATTTTTAAAGGTGGTGGAAGAGATTCAAAAAAAAATAAAAACATGCATTTTTGTCTGAAAAACCGCTTGAAATTCAACTAACACACCAAAATAGATATATGTTACATATATTAAAATAAAATGTTTTTCTGAATTTTTTCAAACTTCAGGAACAGATGGAACAAGTCCAAAAAAATGAAAACATGCATTTTTGTCTGAAAAACCTTTGAAACTTCAACTGGAAGCAAACCATAATATGTCATTGTGTTACCTAATTCGCTATTATGGGAATTTTAAATTCGTGCAGAACCTCTATATTTTTTTATTCTAACAATCCGAAAAAATTCAGGAAAACATGTTATCTTCAAATACGTAACATACATATATCTATTTCGTTGTTATTAGTTGAATTTCAAGATGGTTTTCAGTCAAAAAAGCATGTTTTTATATTTTTTTTGAACCTCTCCGTCACTTTTAAAAATCTAAAAAAATTTCAATAAGTAGTTTACACCACAAAATATGTTATATATTTTTTCCGTCGTAACTGAAATTTAAAATATTTTTTATGACATTTTAAAAATTTTGAAGGTTTCTAAAAATTTGAATTTAGCGTCTAAAAATTTTAAAAAATTCACCATTATAGAATTCTCCATTATATTTAACCTCCAACAAGAATTTTTTAAATCGATTGAAAAATGGCTAAGATATCGTAAAAAAACCGAAAATAACGAAATGGTGACTACAGGAACCCCCTGTAGGACTAGGGGTCTGAAACTTCCCGTTTTAACTACTTTTTTCATGCCCTAGATTTATATATTTTTTTTTATAAAGTTTAGTTTAAAGGCACTCTTACACCCCTTAACCGGCCATACCCTCTAAAATAAAATTTTATAGTTTATTAAATAACCGTCTATATGAACAATTAAAAAATTATAGTTATAACGATATATTTAAAATTTTTTTTAAATTTTATTATAAAACTGTTAAAACGATTAACTGATTTATACGATTAACCGAAATCGTGATTAATACGGGTAACCGTTTCATACGGTTAACCGTACCCGTAAAAACCCCAAACACGGTTTTCACCCGAATGATCGGTTTAAACCGATACGGCGGTTAACCGGGTTATCCGTATACCCGTTAAAATCATCAGCCCTACTAAAATCACGAGTTCAGCTACATTAAAAGACTCAGATACTTGCACCTTTTCTGTGCATTGAGTAATAAGACGACTTTTTTTTATAACCTATACGTAATATTGATAGAAAAAATGAATTACAATACTATACGGAAAATAATAAACAATAATAATTGAAGTAGGCGTTGATAAAATACGAGTAGTTAGAAGAAACGCCGATCCTTAAAGATTTACTTTAAAAATTTAATAAAAATGTACTAAATAGTAAAAATATTTTTGAAAAAAATAATATATATTGCGGAGTAACGTACATTCGGATATTACGATTATTCCTAAATCAAATTCGTAACTTAATTAGAGACTTAGTACTGCAAATTCAAATTGCAATAACTAAGAAACCATATTAAATGTTCCCGATGTTTACAATACTTGACTTATAGAAAACGAGTGAATGCGTTGTTATGCTCATTCATTGTGATTTAAATTCGTGTACTGAGAGATTCCCTTAATGTTGTTTAGTATATGCGTACGGTATTTTTAATGTAAGTTGTGTAAAAACGTTTCTCTCCGAAATCAAAGCGATTTTCGCCTTTGTCAGATGTCGTACATGATGCGAAAGATGAGTGGAAAATTAGGACGAAAAATTCGCTGACGATTACAGGAAACGTAGGCTTTGCTACGAGTTCCCGTAGAAGAGAAAAAAATTCCTTTCGGCGATAACAGCGCGCGGTTTAAATAAATTCAGTCTGGCAGCGCTATCTAGATCCGGCGCTGCGAACTATTTCCGTGGCTGTGGTGATCGATGTATTAACGAGCACCTGCAACAGTGTTGTAAGAGCAACTTACATTGCAGTTGTGTGTTTTTCGTTTGGTCGGCTCGAACAGAAAGCGATCTCTTCTTCGACGAATTAATTTTCCCGAGAACGAACATGGTGAGTTAACCCGTCACCGGGCTATTTTTACTTTCTAATGTAATTTTATTAACTACTTCGCTAGTTAGAGAATTTTAACTTATTTCTTTAGCGGTGTCGCCTTTTTTCACGTGCTAATTACAAATCTCAAGCGTGATACGCGCGTGCGCACACATTAACAGTATCACGAGAAATTTTTGAATTTTTCTAAATGTAAATTTTACACACTGCGGCATTTCAAAAGTATACGTCAATCGCTTCGTACGAAAATTAAAAATGATCTCCGTGACTTTGTAGACCGCGTCCAGGTTTAACGGGAGTGGAAAAATTACTTTTATTTTAAAGCACGGTTTGAATGATAAAACATCATCGCCCATTTATTTCAGAGGACTGATGTGGTGAAAGAAACAAACAGGGAAAATATATAGAATAAAATGCGGAGAATAATTTTATACTTAATCAATAGTCGAAAAACGTCGAAAAACGATTTAATTTTCCATAATAACGGAATATTTGCCATCCTAAATGTCATAGAAAAAAAAAAAAAAAAGGACCGTAACGGGTGGTTGTGAATAAAAGTTTTTTTAATTTGTACTCGTAATATATGCGTAAAACAAATAAACAAATAATAAATAAATAAATTAATTAATTAATTAATTAATTTATGAATAAGTGAATAAATAAATGAATAAATAAATGAATAAATAAATAAGTAAATAAACTTGGCGAAAGGTGGAAGATTAAAAACGATAATAGTTTCGTGCAATTATAGTTTAATTTTTTTCTTAGCTAACTGAAAAGGAAAATACCACTTGAATCGTTTAGATTTGTTAATGTTATTTCCGGAAATTTACTGGAAGACTCTCGTTTCTTTAATTAAAATTTGCAATGATTTTCTAAAGTTTAGTCGTTTTCCTATCGGTTTTGACTTAAGTGCCATTTTTTAAATTAAGTCGTTGACTTTTTAGTGTTCCGACAAATTCTTAGCTTAGAGTTGTTTCAAATAAAATTCGTAACAGAGAGTCTAAGGAAATGGTGCACAGTATTCGAGTATCGCACTATTGAAACTACCGAAAATTGTCACCACCGGTGTTTTGTTATTGCACCCTCGACGAGCCCAAATAAATTTAGAAAGGAAAATAAACCCGTCAAGATAAAGATGTTAAAGATTCTAATAGTGAAAATAAACACCTCCGCTATCGAAGCGAAATCAGCGGAAAAAGGCCAAGGAGAAAAATAAATTGCTAATATATTCTCCGATTGATGTTTGAATTTTACAGCAAAAAAAAAGGAAAGAAATAAAAGTGGTTAACTTACAGTTTTTGAGAATGAATCGAGTAGTTTTATTACTACAAAGAAACGCATTTTACTTGACCAAGTAAGTTTACGCATCATCCTGAAATGAGGTTAACCGATGCGACTGAACTCGTATTGCAGTTAAATTCCGCTGTTTTTGTAAACGAGGCAGAAATTTAAGCGGTGGTCCCAAAATTATTACGCCCCCCCAAAGAACTAATCCAAGACCACCTCCCCTTCGTTCACCGACAATAAAATCGCTTCCGCGATATTCAGGTAAACTGAAATTACAAATAAATTAGAGAGATAATTTCAAATCGAGCCATTGCGTACTTAAATTAATTTATATTATTAAGTAAACACATACAAATTACGAGTAGTTACCCATCGATCTGATAAACCTTTTGACACATTTCTTCTACTATATTTTTTTTTTCTTTTGATCCCACTGAAACCTAAATCGCAGCAAAGAACATCATTTTTGCAATACACCCTGATAATTTCTATCACGCTTACGACATAGATCACGTATTTTTAGAGCGTTCTTGCCTATTTCTTGACCGTGATTTATTTCATTCGCCACTCTTAAGTCTTCCCACCATGCCACTTATGTTCTTTAGTGTTTCTGCTTTTCGGGTATTCATTAAATACTCAATCAAATAAAAATATAGCTCTCGCCATTTATTCTGTCCATTTTCTTCTTCTTGCTAAAGCGTTCTCTGTCAATCAGAAGAAAATAGAAAAAAGAGAGAAAAAGAAGTCACGCAGCGAGGATATCCCGCGATTCTGCACAAGCAGCATCTCAACATGGCGTACGGATGGACTTGCATGCATATTACTCATCACCAGCTGCGCGGTTACGAAAGATTGTATTCAGTCAATGTTTACTTGCTCTGTCGCCACGTCCAACTACTATCGCGTTGGCAGTTTAACCTTCTAAGCATCCAGCCGTTGCAACGACTTTTTCTTTGTTAGCTCAAATGCCAAATAAGCTCAGTAACACGCAGACAACTGAAAAGTTTTAGAATAAATACGTTAATTTAGTATAATAAATATTTTTATCAGTGGCGAATTGTGTAAAAACTTAACAATAAGTATAGAGGCTAGATTGATTAATTATACAGTATAACGGATAAAACATTTTGCACGTATAATGTGTGCAGAAAAATGTAAATTAATTTAACTGCTGGAAAAATAGTTCTTCACCTGAGACAGCTAGAGCTTCCGTAGTGGAAATATAAAAACCTGGTGCTTTTTTTATTTTATTATTATTTTTTTTTTTTTAATTCCATTTGAATATAAATAACGGACGTAACGGAAAAATTTTTCTAAAGTTTTACCATACTGTTCATTAATAGAGTGAACGTGCAATAATTAAATTAAGTGAAAGAGAGAAAAAAAAAGGAGCGGAAAAAATTTCAGTTGACGTCGGAGAGACTTTGTAACACCGGTACTGTTCTACGATTCCACGTGTCACAAATTAATTAAAATCTAATTCGCAGAAATTCGGTTAATTTTTTTAAGATTAATTTGTTTTTCCTTGTTGACAACAGCAGTAGTCTATAAAAGCCGAAGCTGGGAAGTCTGACGGCACAACCCCAAAACCGTATCCGCAGTGCGAAAACTCACCCAAGTACTTTATTCAGAGGTCAAAAAGTAATCCCAAAAATTTCTCCCTAATTTCCCCGAGGTACTCGCGTAGCCCCGGTAATCCGAACACCGAATCCCCGGAAAAGGGCCCACGTCCCAAATTCTTGTTCCAGAGCTATAAAGTAACCTATTTTTTAAGTTTACTTGTATATAATTAAATTATAACTAAATTTCCCGTTAGGGAATCGAAATTCCATCCAAATCCTTACGCTTTAGGCTGGAAGCAGTCCGGGAATCAGTTTTCCTACTGAACATAATAATTTATTCCAAGTTCAAGTATTATAGAATTAGTTGAAGTATATTTTTATTTTTTCATGCTTACGATTACTTTACCAACCGTAAGTTTTTTTTTTTTTTTTTACGTTTTCTATGTTTCTAAAAATTAACCCGCAGAACCCTCCATCTACTGTGAAAGCGCGCCATCAATTCCCGCGCAAATTCTGCATTGTACGTTATCCTATTATGAGTTTTCAAAAATTAATTCGAATATATCTTTCATTTTTCACATTCCCAAAAATTCTTTCGTCCCTCCCCATCACTCCAGACCAAAATTACTGATCTCCCATAATTTTATTATCCAGAGCCCGCCAAAGCAACAACCGCCGCAGAAACGTGGACTCTGTCTCCAACGCCTATTTTACTATCAATTATTGTATATTATTGACAGATTATTTTTCCAAAAGCCATCTGAAAATTTTTTCCCTTCGTACTTTTTTTTTTATTTTTACGGTTCTAAAAATTAAATCACCAATTGCACAGTCTGCTTCGCAAGCATACTATATATTCCCACACGTACATATGCCATAGAGTCAACCACAGTGAAAGAACGCATCCGTTTCTATGCGCTGCATTATAAATTATCCTAATACGAAGCTTGAAAATTAAATTGACTATATTTTTATTTTCACGCTTCCAAAAAATTTTTCCGTTCATATTACATTTTATTTACTTTTTCCAAGTCCGTCCAGATCCAATTGCACATCACTACCCTCACCATACGTTTCCATACCAATTATAATATGTTTTATTTATTTTTCCAAGTTCTCCCAGGTTTCTATGCACACACCACTCTCACACTTATCGCTAGTTTCTCTATTGATTGTGAACATTTTTTCCACGTCAGCTGTAGAACATCACATGCAGTCATATATATTAAATTTTTAATTACCGATCTTTAATTATTTTTATAGATATCATAGTTTCCTACGCAATCACGCCATCGTACATACTTTACATTGTCGAAATAATTTTAACCGTTGCATAGAGAAAATTTCCGGTCAAATAAAATATTTTTTTTTCAATATAATAATTATTTTTAATGTTAATTGTATCGCTACATATATGATTTTTTAAATTTAATAACTCATCCATTCTTTTCTAGTAATTGCTAATGTTCGTCAGGCCTGCCTAGGCGTGTACACCACATTGTTCCACCCGCAGATCTCTGAAATTCCGAGAAAAACAATAGTTGCTCCACAGTCTAAGAATTCCCCGCCCTACATATCACCGTTCGATCGCGACATCGTGGGGCGCGTATCAGGTACTTTTATTTCTTAACCTTCGCAAAGGGTTAATTCACGCCATTTATGTACTTTCTCCAGGATTCGTGGTGAAAGCGACCAATTTCTCCAAATGAAAACCGGTTCGCAAATTAGGTACCGTTATTTTAATCCTTTTGCACGGGCCAATTTACACCATCCATGTACCTTTTATAGGAATCGCAGTGAAAGCGAGCAGTCTCTCTCATTCGGCCATTTTGCACACGACACTATTCCAAATCGGAGTAGCTAGTTACGCTCCTGAACAAGTCTCTCACTTGTAATTTGCTCTATAATGTGATTAGATCGTTTTCTAAAGTTTATGAGGTTTTAAAAATGATTTAAAAATTTTTTCAAAGTTTTTTAGTAGGATAAAAATATTTTTCAATAATGAATGCTAATATAGTTAACGCAAGCAGCAACTCAAAATCAATTAATGCCGCCGATTTTATTCAAAAAATTTATTTGCGAGTGATAGTAGCTTACTTACGTCTTGGTCACCTTCACCACTGCAATCAGATGATGCTTATTCATCAACAGAATCAACATCTTTTGTATGTAAAATCGTTGGTCTAGTATTATTATCGGATCGGACAGATAAAGCGGAATATTTTGTAAATTTCAGCGTCCATATGGATTCTGATTATGATTTTCTAGTAACTGAACCAGCGATGATTGATATGTCTGGGGGTCGATGTTTGCATACGCTATACAAGCCAAACAGAGCATGGCCTGCATCAGAAATGCCGCATTTACAGTATTCTTCGGTAAGTCATTACTTGAAAAACCCTTGCATATTTCCCTGTTAGGAAGAAATATTCATGGCACGCGATGTATTCACGATATTATCTCAAAAACCGAGAACTCGCATATATATTTTAACGGTATATGCTAAACTTACACTAATGGAAATTAACAAAAAGTCTGAATTGTTGCGTGATTTAGACTATGAAATCGTTAATATGGATCAAGTCTTTCGACTACATAGTATTGAGAATCTACATCAAGAGTATTTCGGAATAAGCAATTTGATAACTTGTAAGCGCCATTATGAGAATGATATTATTCATTGGGTGGTGAAAAACGTTATGGTGATGAAGACCTGGTACGATCACGTTATCCGTCCGCTGAAGCTTATGAACAGTCTCAATATAAATGATTTAAGTCAGTTATTCATTGCAGCTACCAAAAAAATGATAATTACATTATTTCCAAGTTACGTTGGAGACATTTATATATTTTCACCAGATAGATTAAAACAGGATGATACGATAAAATCATTTCTACCATGCTACGATCACGAGCAACATAGAGAAGAATTTTTCGCGAATCTAATCACCAAACGCAAAATTTGAATGCTGGGTATGTATGGAACCGATCAAAATCGATTTTGAGTATAACAACAACCTACAATGTGATGCAGTCAGTTAGCACAATATGCATAATATGTAAATAAAAATAGACACTTTATTTTTTAATTGCATTTTTTATTATTGGAAATTTTTTTACACTGTTTCATAAAAAATATATCTCACTTATGTATATATGTATGTAATTTTAATATATAATAATAATACATATTTTTTTCCTAAATTTTATTTTATTTCATCATCTTATAATTAATTTAAATTTTTTTCGAATACATCACCATCATTTTAGTACCGATCATATCATTTATTATTTCCTACCATTCAGTGTATTGTATGGATGAAGCCGAAACAATATTGTAGCCGTTCATTTAAATTTAAATAATATTTTTCTAAATATCATGAATTTTCTGATAATTATTAGTCTTTGCAAATAGTTGAATAATATCTAAATCAGGTTGCGCTCTTTTCTTTCCTTTCATTTCTTTCATTTATCTTATTTGTACAATCATTAAAAACTTAACAATTCGACGCCCAAAAAAAAAACAAAAAAAAACTTAACAACCTACCCTAATACCAAAAAATTAACATTGAATTTTGTCACATTTTTTTTGCTTTTGTAATATATATATATATATATATATATATATATATATATATATATATACATATGCTTGTGTTTGCCGAATATGATTAGAACTACATAATTGATTTTAACTTTTTTCAAACATGTTCTGTTCTTACATTTTTTATTTCTGAAGTTTTTAATCCTAATGCGTGAATAGACTAGGCAAGGTAATAATGAATTGAATTTGCACATGAAGGGGGCGTGAAATGCCCTAAGAATGATTAAAACATTGGAGACTTATCACTTACAAGGAGAGGTCACGATCTGAGGGTTACCGATTTTGATGAAAATTTGCAGATCGACAGAAGACTATGAGTACATGAACTGTGTATAATATTAGAATGCAACTTTTTGATTTAAGCGAGAAATTAAAATTTTTAGCAGTTGCATTTAACAGATAATACATGTATAGCCGTTTAGATAAAAATATGCAAAAAATTCCAGATTATGTTTATTTACCTCGTGCGTATGGTTCGGAGGACTTAGTATACCAAAATGAAGTATATTAAACAAAGAAAAATTATTAAAAAACAATAAAATAATTTTAAAAAAATCAATTTTTAATTTAATTAAAATCTAAGCACGTAATTTATTACATTTATATTATAAAAACACAAAAAAAACACAAATTATTGTTTACTTACACAACTTAAAAAAAGGTTTGGTGAGGAATCGACCCCCCATGCCATGTAAAATTTTTGATCTTATATTTTTAATTATTAATTTTTATTATCTAATTATTTTAATCCTATATACATAACTATATAAGAAAGTCAGATTTGTTTCCACTAGTAAATGAATCAGTCCGGGTGTATATGGAAATTTTACTCGTGTACTTTCTTTTCTTAAATAAATATTGCCTCATCTGCGATTCCAAGAAATCGGTGTTAATCCCATCATGTACTCATGAGTGTTAGCATTATATCGTATTCCATATACTTGATCATTTGGTACAGGTTCATCACCATCTATTTGAAATGGATCCATTTCACATATATTAATCGACTTATATCAAAGCTTATTATCTGTATTTTCATAATTATCTTCATTTTCAACATTATAGTCTCATCATCATCTTTCTTACTGTCACTAGAATGTTTTTGTCGTTTTCCCATTGGTGTATCACTTATTCCATCAGAATCCTTTTTCATCCTTTTAGATATATGTAATGTCTCTCGAATATCCAATAACTGTTTTGTTACAGGTTCAAGCACGACAGCTGAAGTACTATATTTGTAATCGATTTCCACTTGGACTATAACACATTATATTTTTTCATTATATCACTGTGTATCCTTTCCAGGTCTCTTTTAAGAATTGCTTCTTTATTTACTCTGTTATTACTAACATTAACCATCACTTTACTCGTTGACATCTTTATTGCAAATAATTCAAAATTTATCAAAACTCACAAGTAAATCTTCTCTATATATACATTTCATCATCTATGTTGATTGCCCAGATTTCATGCTTATTCATCAGCAGTAATTTATGGAAATTTTTTAAAAGCTTAAAGGAATATACTAACATGCTCATTATATACATACTGTATTTCAAACTGTATCCTAAATACACTGTTCATAAAACATAAAACAAATCTTTATAAATGAAAATAAACAACGAAATTGCTCAGAAATTTTAATGGAATTGAATAAACACATTATTCATTTTTCAAAATACTAACATCTCAAAATATGTGATAACAACTAAACTTTTACCAATGACATTACAAAATCTAGTTCAGTATAATTTACACAGCGTAAATGCATTTCTTCTCATTATTCACAATATTCTTGTATGATAGCCCGCATTATTGATAAACATTCCTTTATATATAATTTATATTCTCAAATCAAAAAATTATTCATGCAAAAAAGGAAAGAGAAAATTCTTCGATGCAGCTGAAAGTAATTGAATCTAAGACACTTAAAACTGCTTAATTTAGATAAAATTTACCAAGAAATGTTCAGTTCTCAGATTTTCACTGTTGTATTTTCTAAATTACCAATTGGAAACTATTTTTCCGAAAAAATGATATTAGATTGAACCATCCTTGACATTATAGAGAGACATGCTGAAGTTTGAGTACGATTGGAGAATACGAAAAAATAAAAAAATACTTAAGACTAATTTTGAAATTTTTTTATGCTTAAGCTTCAAATTTAAAAAAAAAAAAATGTGGTGGTTATCGTAGTGGCAACCGAAGCGTGCGTGGGATCGGACTATAGGTATGAGGAGCGAACGGGGCTCAGGTTAGTTTCAGACTTTAAATATAATTTTTCGGTTAATTTTTTAAACGATTCGAATTATCGGAAATGGGGATGGTGGGCGAAAAGGGGAATTTGGGGTAAATTCGAGGAAACCGAGGAGAATTTTCGGTATCCGAACAAAAAAATGAGTTAATATTTGCCTCCCAATAAAATACTTAGGTTAGTTTCTGCTTTCTTCACGCAGTTCTGTGGTTGTGACGTCAGACCCGCCAGCTCATACAATTACTGACCTACTTCAGTATCAACTCGTATCATTAAGAAGAATACCGCTGGGGCAGCTAGCAAAGCTTGATAATTTCACCAGGCTGTATGATACTGAAACATACGAAAGGTTTGACTTTAATAATGAAAATGGCAGTCGTTAATAGTCTGAGCTGAGACTATCAAAGCATATAACACATTTCCAAATTTATATGGAGAACATTTAAAATGTATCCCGAGGCCTTTCTAATCGTCAAAAGCTCCGTCGTAAACACCGATAGCTCGGGAGGTAGCTTAAACCTAAGTGTAAAAATATTAGGGATGAAGAACGCAGAACCCACATTTTTATTAGATTCTGGAAGTTTGGTACCGTCAGCGACGATCCACCGGTAGTGAGCATACTGAATTTCCGTGGTCTTTTTAAATTGATTACCGCAGGAGGTAAATGAAGTTTATTTAATTCTCAAAAAGAATATGTTTATATTAATGTTCATTAAGTTCATGTCATACGGTAAATTAAAGTACATCTGTGGAAAAACGAGTGATATTTAATATATTTGGTTATTCATTTAATAATTAAAAGGAACATTTTATTCAAGAAATTTCCATTTCTTATGCAGAACTATAAAGAGTTAGCGAGTGGTTAAGGAAAATACAATATTTAATTAAAAATGTATCAGTTAAAACTGTTCTTCTATTATTTAACCGTGGTCTCCATCTAGAAACTATCTATGGGACGTGACTTACGGTTACCGGCTATGAGCCTCTATCTAACATTCTGGAGAGCCTTCAACCACCTAAGAACGGAAGCTGAAGTTGAACCGTACAAAATCGTACTGCAATCTAGCCTGGATCTCACTACATACTTATAGAGCAATATTAAGGTCACAGGATTCCCTTCCCAAGATGAGTTAATTAATAACTTTTAAAGGATTACGCACATCATAAGTTGATAGCAAAGTGCAGTTCTATGAGCACTCCCGAGTAAGTTTAGAGTCAAGGTACAATCTGAAATATATTTAAACTGCGTTATATGAAAGGAATGCGTGATTACAAAGATATGTATTTGAGGATTTGTACTGTTAAATGGACGGAGTGTGAAGATACAGAAGGATGATCTAGAAGGAGATATGAGTTCCTTCAGATGTGCAATACCCAAATTTTAACAGTAAACGTCTTTTATGTTATAATCAGGAATTTTCCCAAATTTTTCGGTTTGGTGCAAAACTGCGAAAAAATTAAAAACTAATTTTTTTAGAAAATTTTCAATTTATAGGTTTAATTTTTAGTTTTTTTTTATAAGTAAATACCCAAGTTCATTGATAATATGAAGTCATAATTAACATTTGAGATCAATTTTAAGTTATCTAGTGGTGATCACTAACAACATTTGATGGCAGTTTTGATAGTAAATACTGTCTGTCCGCAGAATGAGGCAATACATTTTATTCGACGCGACCAATACAATACTGTACTGGCGCGTAAAATATTCACGAATAATAATTCGTCTATATTCCCACAAATAAAGCAATAAATATTTATTTTTCTGTATTTCTTTTTGGTTTCGCCATTTTTTATACTTTTTATTTTATTAATTCCTCCTTTTCTTTTTATATTTTACTTGTACGTTATTTATCGTTTTAACAACGTCTTCTCAAGCGTATAGAACTGCCATAGTTGGGGTTGATTTATGATTAGTACGGAATTTTTTTTATTATTAATTTTGTTATCAATTTCTTTAGTTCAAATTTTACAACTATTTCCTTCATAAATGGAACCGTACCAAATATTTGTTTAAAAAATTGTAAAGTCGACAGAAATTTAGTATTATCAACAACACAAGAAATTGTGTTGTAATTAATGACGATAGTTACGAAAATTAATTCTATTTATTTCGTTTTATATATTTATTAATATTATCGATATCTTCGCTGTATAACAGCATTTATCGTTAACAAAATTGTTAAACATGTAATTTTTTAAGAATCAAAAAATATTCATGTACCGGAATACAATATTATCCAGAAAAAACAAATCAGTTTTTAATTATTTTCACAATGTTGTATCGAATCAAAAAATTCACAGAATTCCTGAGAACAGCGCAAAAAACGTTTACTGTTAAAATTTGGTGATAGTTTAGTTTTGTTTTATGGAAAATCGGGCTTACATTTGAGAATTGTAAAAATATTTTATTTTCACGTCTTTTACTTGCTAGAATTTCTAAAGAAAAAAATAAAGTCATTGTTCGTTAATTTTAATTTTTACTATTAAAAGAAAAAATGACTACAAAGAAAAGGTCTTTTTTCAAAATAACTTGGGAAATATTTAAGATGAAGAGGTGAAAGTCGGAGCCAGTTTTTTTTCCCCGTACCAAAACAATTCGCCAAGTACTGCCAGAAAACGCCGTGGGAACAGATTTCATATGCCTATTCACCTATTTACTTTAAATCTGCAATAAGTTTCGATATTTCGAAATAGTTATATATAAACAAAAAATTCCTAATTTTCAGCTAATAATTCAAAATTATATTCCTAATCATTCGTAATATTAATTTTAACCGAAATTTTCGTTCTTTATAAAATTTCTAATGATACATGATAACATAAAATTAAAACGTAAAATAGAAAACAATTTTTTATAATATACACAAATTGGTTATCAAATTTATCGTACGCGTGGAATGTGTTTTTGTAACTACACATGTTATTGAAATGAAACTAGGAGATGCCCACTGAAATATTACAAGCATTACAGAAATACAATCAATGTATCAATTATATTGCAGAAATAAATAAGATTACTATTTTTGCAGTTGTTAAAGTTAATAATAGAATGTTATACATTTACCGTAAAGATACTATAACAGGCATAGTGATCAATGCAACATCAAACCATCCCAGCTGTCAAAACTGCATTTCATGCATTTATTCACAGAGATACCACACCAACAAAAGAGTAGAATTAATGAATTCAATACTATCAAAATGATTGCCATTAATAACAACTATATTATTGCGCACGGTTAACTAAATTAAATTACAAATTTTAAAAAAATATAATTTTTTCAACTAATAATAATAGATTTTAATGCGCAAATAGGTCCAGAGAAGAAATATAAGAAAATAGTGGGGGAGTACCCAGCTCATAAAAGGACGAACAGGAATGGCGAGTGCTTAATAAATTTATGCGAACGATTCAATATGAAGATAATGTCCACGGCATTCAAAAAACTACCGAGAAAACAAAAAACCTGGAAGTCTCAAAATAACAACCTGGGTGAGTTTTAAATAGATCATGTGGCCATCTCGCATAAAAATCAAAAGGAAATTATGAATGTCAAGGTCAAGAAAGGAGCCAACATAGACTCTGATCACTACCTATCAACAATAAAAGCGAGATTTATCCCCCAACTGAGAAATCGCAGGAGAAAACATAACATTCCACGCATAGATATCGAAACGTTGAAATTTAAAAAAACGGAATTTCAAAAACAGTTAAAGATCGCCTCAGAGGAATGGAACGAAATTAAAGAACAACTTGTCGCCGCAGCGTTCATCGTAGCCCCGCTAAAGAAAAACAAGAAGCATCCTTGGTGGAATGAAGAGTGCGAAGAAGCCATTCGATTGAGGAAATTAGTTTGGCAAAAATGGTATTCGTCTAAGCAGCAGGAAGATTATGACAGATTTAAAACACAGAGAAAAGAGACAGAAAAAATTATAAGAACAGTGAAAAGAAACTATGAAAAAGAACGACTGGACCAAATAGAAAATGATTTTAAGAGAAACAAGACCAGATCTTTCTACAAAACCTTTAAACAGGACTTAGAGAAATATAAGGCATCTTCCCTATGCTTTAAGGATAACACGGGCAAATTAGCGTTAAATAATAAGGAAAATTGCGAGATAATGGCAGATTACTTTAACAAACTTTTAAATTGTAAAGAACCAGAAACAAGATTCGAGCACGGTAACCAGGTAAGGACAAGAGAGGTTTCAAAGGCTCCTGATCTTCGCGAGATTGAGCAAATTATTCAAGATCTTAAAAATAACAAATCGGGTAGTATTGACGCAATTGTTGCGGAGATGTGGAAATTGGCAACAAGAGAAAGTGTTGAAAAATTACACAGAATAATACTACAGATTTGGGATACAGGAAAGATACCTGAGGACTGGAAGACTGCATTAATATGCCCAATATACAAAAAAGGGGAACGAACAGATGTTAACAACTACAGAGGAATTTCGCTCCTGCCAGTAACGTATAAAATATTCTCGAAAGCTATCCTGAAAAGGCTTGAAGAGCAGCTGGACAACCAGTTGGGCGAGTACCAAGCTGGGTTTCGAAAGGGCAGATCGTGTGTGGAGCAGATCTGGAACCTTAAACTAATACT
Source organism: Icerya purchasi (assembly GCA_039619475.1). NCBI lineage: Eukaryota > Metazoa > Arthropoda > Insecta > Hemiptera > Monophlebidae > Icerya > Icerya purchasi. Next base: position 260,334,625 of record CM077116.1, on the reverse strand, counting down.
AAGCTACGAAAAATCAAGAGCCAGAAGAATAGTAGTCACGTTTGTAGATTTTAAAAAAGCCTATGACTCGGTCGACAGAATAGCTTTATTCCGAATCCTAGAAGAGTTCGGAGTGGACACCAAATAGCGATCACTGATTATAAACTCGTTAACGGACACAAGATCAAAAATCAAATTCCGAAACGAATACTCGGAGCCATTTAAAATAAGAACCGGCGTGCGACAAGGCGATGGATTATCGCCCATACTATTTAATTGCGTTTTAGAAAAGGTAATACGGAAATGGAGAAAAGCCACGGAGCAGGAAGGAATTAAGAAAGTGATGATTGGACGGAAGAAAAACAACCTGTAGATAGACTGCCTGGCATTTGCAGATGACCTTGCACTGATAGCCGGTAGTGTAGCAGAGGCTAAGCGTCAAGTTGAAATATTAAGTGAGATGGCGGCAAAGGTCGGGCTGGAAATAGCTTTCGAGAAAACCAAATTCATGACGAGTGATAAAAAGGATCCCAACATAATAAAAACGCTTGGAAGAGTGATAAGAAGAGTGGAAGAATTTAAATACCTAGGAGAAACGATCCAAGTAAACGCTGGATATAAAAGATCGATGCAAGAACGAATACATAGAATGGAAAGGTCATTTCAGCTAACAAGAAGCACGTATAATAAAAAATCAATATCTAGAAATGCCAAAATAAGACACTATAATACGGTTATTAAGCCGCAGTGTCTATACGCAGTTGAATGCCTGAACATGACTTTGAACAAGGAAATGTACCAGTTGGAAATCAAGGAAAGGAAAATAATCCGGAAAATATTGGGCCCCAGAAGAGACGATGAGTACTGGAAATTAAGGAGCAATAATGAAGTATACGAAATAATAGAAAAGGTCAGTGACACATTTAGGAAAAGAAGAATCGTCTTTTATGGTGTAATGTGACCATTACATTTAAAGAGAATTAAAATAAATATATATATAAATAAATTTAATAAAGTACCAAGAACAAATGGTGTGAGTGTAAGTGTGCGCATGTGTGGGAACCTGTTGCTGGCTGGGGAGCGATGGACTGATGAAATCAAGTGAGGGAATAAATGCGCGCGATGATCAGTAAAAAAAAGAAGAGATGATTGGCTGGTCTGCGACGGGGAGGAGACCGGTTCGGAAGAAATGAAGATCAAAAAAAATGCCGAAAAAAAAAGGAGAAAGGCAGACGAGCGAGTTCCAGTTTTTAGTTCCTTGCTTGCCGAGAGCGAAGTTAAGTCGCGAGTTGGTTTCGGTTAAAAGAAAAGAAAAAAGGTCAGCGAGACCGCGTGTCGTGTCGTCGAGAAATTAACGGTCCGAAGTAAATTTGCACGAAAGAAATTTCGATCCGGAAAGGTCCGAGACCCGATCGGTGGGAAATATTTAATGAAACTGTTCGACTTCGCAATTAAACAACAAGTTTCCTTATCGTCGTCGGAAAGAGCCTCCATCGTGCGTCGGTCCGTCAAAGGAGTATCTACCGGTCCCGGAGTAACCCAGCCAGAGTGATACGTACCATAATATATATTTTTCTAATTGTATATCCGTGTATATTTATATCTTTATCTATCCGGTGTTTTTCTAGGTCGACCTGTATCGAAATTTCTTTGTAAAGTTAAACCAAATAAACAAATATTTTTATCAAATATTGGAAAGGTTCTAATAAAAGTCAACCTTAAATTTAAAAAATCATAATTCCGCGAATCAGAAACCGCGGTGGCATCCCTGAGGGTATATAAAAATAACTAAAACCTATTGTAACGCTTCAATGGTCAAATCAAAAGAATGGATAATGAACGCCTTACCAAAAGAATCTTTGACTACTTCGACAACAATCCGAAAAGTAGGATACCATGGATAGTACAAGTAAAAAGAGATTTGGAACGGATGGGGATCAGCGAAAGTGAAATTGAGGACAGAAACAAGTTCGGTCGGAAGGTTTAGACTTTTCAAGGATTCCGGAAGGACACAGTGAAGAAAACAGGGCGAAAGTGGACAGAAGAAATGAAGAAAGCGTACTCGGAAAGAATGAAAGAATATTGGGCAAACAAACGAAAGAAAATGGGGAGGAACGAAATGTAGCTGGCATTATTCGGGTAATATTTCCGTGGTCCTCAGATGGCCAAAGTCGATTAAATAATAATAATAAAAAGAAACCCGGGCAACATATAACATTCAGAAATCTACATGTTTATAGTATCACAACATTTTTTAAAAATTGTTTCAAGATCTCATTTAAAACTAATAACGAATTATTCGCAAAATTAATAAATACAAATATATAGCGAATAATAATATTTACACTAAATGAGATATACACAAAATAAACAAGTAATATAAAATATACATAGATCAAACTCGACCAGCTCTTAATGTAAGACAGAATGAGCGCGCTGCGTAAAACATGGTTAGAAACATAAACCAATTATTACAGAACATATTATTATATACAAACACTTCTTTTTCTTTTTCTTCAAGCAGCCTTCTGACGCCAATATCTGACACAGGCCTCTCCCAAATTTTTCCACCGTTGTCTGTCCTGAGCCTTATATATGTATGGCCAGCTTGTTTTATTACATCATCTGACCATCTTCCTGGTTTCCGTTTTTCTGCGTATGGTTGCCAGTTCAGTCCTGCCAAATTTGTTTGTTGCAATTCTGGCTGTAATATCTTCAAACCCTGTGTTTTTTTGGCATATTGGAATTTTTGATTCTGTCATTTAATCTTATTCCCAATAATTCCATTCGTCTTTCAGCCTCTCCGATTTTATTCGCCAATTCTTTTGTTAGAGGCCGGGTTTCCGCTCCATAGCTCAACACCGGTATAATGTACCGATTAAACAGTTTCACTGGGTTTGCTGGACTGAACACGATTTAACTATTTTAAAATTTAATAATAATTCAAAATTACTCAATCATGCTGAATTAAATTTTATAAATAAATATAAAGATATTGTAATTAATAATAACGTTCAAACTAATAATAATCCTTTACTGAAAATTAAATTATACACTTTTTTTTGATACTACTACCTTTACAGTATTATTTTACTTATCATATTAATTCATATTTCATTATCGGCTTTTATTGATTTATCGACTTACATATACATATATATCAAACTCAGTTTGCTTCTTCATTATTTACATTTAAATTGCTAATTGGTACACTGTGATTGTGTAGTTTGTTGCTAGGAGATAGTGTCCGATCGAAATTTCGGTTTCGGCCAAACATTAGCCGAACCTTCGGCTTTAACCAAAACTTTGATCGTAATGCTTTATTTTAGTCAATTGTGGGCTTTTTAAAGATGAAGCACCATTTCATATTTCAATTCATTAGACAATGACCACCTTAATTAGGACAGATATATATATTTAAACAAAATAGTTTCTCCTCAGGGATATAGGCAAACAATGTAATCCACTCAATTTAGCACATCTTTAGTACTTTACTATTCGTTTCAATTTAAAAAATTACTTTAAACAGAAAAATGAAACACGTTTCAGATAAGTCTGTGAAAAAAAAAAGGGATTATGACCTTCTTAGAATATTCGCTTTTTGATGTTTATGTTATTTCAAAAAAAACTGGTCTGTTTTTATAATAATAACAGTCGATTAATAGAAACGACTGTTTTTTTTAAACTATAACATTAGACTGTTTAATTATGATTATTAATTGGGTAAATTTTTATTATTTTTATAAAAAAATGATTATGTAATAAGCGTATTTGAATTTTACTTTTAAAAAACCTTAAAGTTTAAACTGTAGTTAAAACAATTATAAAAAAAGGGTTCTATTTCGGTTTCGGTTTCGACTGAAAATTTTATTTCGCTCGGACACTACTAGGAGACATGTCGGTGTTTCTAATACTTATAATATTTCAACATTTATAAAATTGCTTATGTTTTACATATTACATGAATACAAAAATGGACGGTATACTTAATAATCGTAACTTAAAAAATTACGTTTTCACTCGAAACTACGTGGCAAAACCATTCATGTTAATCTGACCAGCAGATTACCCCTTGTTGAAACAGCTGACAAAATTAATTAGAGAAAACCGTCTAAATAATAATTAAATTACGGCGCTGCCGAAAATTTCAAACTTAATATTATTCGAGCAATATTAAAAGCTATCGAAAAAGTAGTTCAACCGTGAAAAGAGACAAGAAGGGGGAAAAACCGACCGCCATTAAAAATCACAGTGCTACAGTGATGCGGTTAACGATGGCGTTCTAATCTGAATTTAATAACTTCAGCTGGAATTTTTTTCTTCCTCATTGTTCGACGTCACGTTAACGGTCCATGGATGAGCTACTGAACGCAGCTCTACGACAGTTTTTATAAAAAAAAAACGTCTAAGCTAGGGGAAAGCCCATCATTAGTCGTTTTACCCTTTTCCTCCTGCTTTTGAAATTTCACTAAGCAGTTTTCATAATCGCTTGCTTTTACTGAAATTCTGACTCAGTGCGCGCTAAAATCTGTGCATGGTCAAGTTGTACCGTACGTCTTTGTATATAACTTTTGCGAGTTTCGTTAGGCTAATTTCTCCGAGTAACAATTATCTTAGTCTTTACATACGGCTATTGTGAGTCTCTGTGGTGCAGTTATCTTCAGTGTATCAAAAACGGGTTTAATACTGGCTTTCCTTAGGACTCTGCCTATTTCGTCTTACCGTTATATGAGATAAAAAGGCTGTTGATTATAATTGTTTAGGCTCGGAATATATGTTTTTCCTTTATGTTTACAATATTTTTTTTTAAGAAATTCTTCATATAAAACTCAGCCTTTTTTTTTTACTATATCCATTCTTAGCTATTAACGATTTCAGTTGTCCAAGTTCTACCTGTAAACTTGTTTTGAGTCTGTCAAACGTACAACTCTGTGTGTTAAAAACTCGTAATTTCTGCGGCATGTGATATGGAGCGAGGTCTTATTTACATATCTCGTGGTGTAAGTTTCCTCTTACGGTGAACTATAATTAATAAAAATTCTCCATAGCTCACCTGTTTTGCATCCAAAAGTGGAAGTTTATTATCCTCTTCTAATTCCATTGTAAGGTTAATTTTCCGATGAAAACCATTCTTGTGGCCCGAAAAATCTTCCAGTTTATTCCAGCTGGAACCAACTTTTTGGTTTCCGGGAATATGTGTGTGGATAAATCATATTAATTTATTTACGGATTCTCATTAGGTTTTTTTTTTTTTTTAAATATATAATCACCGACATAATTTTACTTGTGGAGGGCCAGATGAAGTCAGATCGTGGCTCATAATTTGGAGTCCTCTAATTTATATTATAAATCCATATATATATATATATATATATATATATATATATATGCATGTAAAAGTATGGATAAGTATTTACTGTTTACGCAGAAAACGATGTCATTATCAATGTGTAAGAGGCAAGTAAAAACTCTGGTATGGTCAGTGACTCTATATGGAGCAGAAACATGGACACGAAAACCGAAAGACCGAAATAAAATGCAAGCATTCGGGATGTGGTGTTGGAGAAAGTTGCAAAGAATTAGATGGACGGACAAAGTCAGCAACAACTTGGTAAATATACTATAGAAGATTCGGAAGATGATACTGAAGTGGTTCAGACATATAATATGCCAGGACCAAAATATCCCGAAGGAAGTTATAGAAAGGAAAATAATGAGGAAACAATCTCGCAGTCGATCAAGAGTAACCCTCATTGACATCGTATTGAAAGAAGCCGGTATATCTCTATATGCAGCATTAAAAGAAAAAGTAGCTGACTGGCTTGCATGGAGGCTATTGGTGTATGGGGCGGACCAGCCTACGGCCTGAAACACTGATGATGATATATAAAAACGAATGTTTGTTTATATGTTTCTTTGTTCGTATGAATTTCTGTACCGCTGGGCGGATCATCCTAAAATTTATTCGTGTTGTCCCAAGGAAGGTTTTAAAGTATAGCTGAGTATTTTACCCATTCTCCTTCCTGAAATATGAGGTATTGAGTAGTTGAGATGCGATCAGCGGTACAGAAATGCATACGGCACGATTAAAAAAAAAAAAATTTTTATATAATTTAAAGAAAATGATTACCATGGTAAGTATAAATTAAACGTAAGTAAAGTAAAGTGAGTTCCATACCCTTGACAGGGCGTCGGGATCGTGAAGTTAAGGTTCACAATGTACTAAGCCCAACGGCACTAATGAGAGTAGGGGGCCCAGTTCCTTTCTACTTGGGATCCGTCTTTACTTTCCCCGATTTCTCTGGAACCCAATTACTTAAGGCTGGGTAAACTTAGGGGCGACTTGATTCCGGGACGAGACAAGTCTCGAACCCGTGACCTCCGACTAAAAATTTAAATAAAATGATTACTATGGTAAATAATAAACTCTAGATGACATTTTATTAATTTCGGACGTAAGTGAATACACTGCGTTCCGTTATTTTTCTTTCTGTGTTACTGAAATCATTAAACCTCCATGACATGATCTAAATATGCAAGTCGCGCTTCTAGCCTAGCTGCTGTAACTAAAATATTTGCTACCGGGAAAATGTTATGTATACTTAAATTTGAAGTCCTTACTCAACTACTGTAGTTTGTTGTTGTGGTAATAAATTAATTAACTTTAATAAAATGCTCGTGACGGAGAGGTTGGAAGATATAAGTAGAAGATGTTCTTTTAAGTATGTAATTATGGAAGATCACCGTATGAATAATTCGCCTTTGTGCTATTTAATTGAACGAAACTTTTTGGTGTTAAATCACGACAGATAGATTTTATAGAAGACTGATAATCGTCGGCTGAACTTGAAACGTGAAAACCATTTTTTCTCGAACGGAGATAAATTCCCGAAAGAGAACTTTAATCTTTACATAACTATATTGACTAAAAATCAAAAATAAACGTTTTTCACATATAAAGTCCAAGGATCGAGGGAGAATATAGATGAACAGATTATAAAATAAGTGAATATGGTATAAAGAAAATGGTGTGGTCAAAAAAAGAAGAAGAAGAAAAGTATCATCCAATGTTTATTTTTATTGTAATTTGAATATATTGTGTTTGGATTAGCAGAACCGTGGGGTGAAACTCGACGGTGGAATTAGGGGAAATCGAGGAACCATGAGGAACTTAGGTGAATTTTGAGCTCCGGTACAAGAATTGGGGTTATTTTTTGCCTCCCTGATAAAATACTTGGGTTATTTTTCGAACTGCAGACACGGTTTTGGGGTTACATTCAGGCGCCCCAGCTCATACAATTACTGACTACTGAAACATTATTTATTTTCAGATTTTAAATCCTTTCCTACCACCATGGTTTATTGTTGTAGAATGTGTTTAATGTTTGTTTTAATTATTGTATTAATAATATTAAAAAAAGAAAGAAAAAGCGAAATATAAGAAATAAATCTTTAATAAAAATACAGACGGGTCATCTGTAAAATAGGTGAATAGCGTGATTAAAATGGTGAATAAGGAATTAGAAACAGATGATAAAATTTAAAAATGTCGGATAAAATAAATTAAAGATTTTAAAAAATGTTCACTATCACATATCTTTATATATATAAAATTGTAGGACACGTATGTTTGCCACTGAGAACTCCTTCTAAACGGCTTGAACAATTTCGATGAAATTTTTTGTGGGTGTTTGAGAGGGTCTATGCATGGTTTAATTCACAATTGGACCGGATAGACCCCTCCCAACCCGCACAATTTCACTTATTACTTCTGGAAGGAAAGAGTTGGAGAAACATGTCTTTTTCACAGAGCCGTGCAGTGACGTCACAGGCGATAAAATGATAATAATAATAATGATCGTTACGCTTTTTGTTCGTGTTCCAGTAACCCCCCTTTACCATACCAAACCGCGGATACCGTATTCCACCCCCGTACCCTCTCATCCGCGAATTTTTCCGTTTGGATCTTTGACCCCCTATCGCAGCCGTTCGATCGCGTTCTGGCGTCTTCCTGCTGGCTTCATCACAGCGATTACAGTGTCATAAAGTTTTTCTTTTAGTCAAAATTGTTCGGTTTTCCGAATTTTTCCTTCTGTTCATTACATCAAGAAATTAAGAGTATCGTTTTGCTTTGTATGGTATATTTTAAACTATGTCCGAATTTTTAAAAATGCTCCCTATTATAATTCTCGAAATATATCACTATGCTCTGAGCTTTTTAAAATTTCAATTAAAATACAGCGAGCGTAATTGTTTAAAAAACTTATTTGGAATAAAACACGTTTTCAAATTTAACAAAAATATTTACAACGATTCCCTTAACGTAATTTTACTATAGTTACGATTTTAAAAATGCATTTAGATACATTCACAGAATTTTAAATATATAAATATATATATATATATTTATTTTTATTTTTCGACGCTCGACGTCTTGGTCATTTGCATCGACTAAACATATTAATAATATCTAGTATATAACATTTTGATAATAATAAAGGTAAATATTTTTTTAGTTTTCAAACTATATTCCGAAATGTAAAACGCGATGTATTTAAAAAAAAAAAAGAATTTAGATATGTTTTTCAAATTTGTATGTACAAGAAAGAGATCTACTAAAATTACATCATCATTTTGTGACGAACCATGCACGATGAATCTTTGAACTTTTTTTTTTATAAAATAAGTTGTGGGTCTCACAGGGCAAGTATGCCCGTTATGTGAGTGTCCAACACTCCTATTAACGTTTAATACAAAATTACAACTATTCTTACTTATCCTATACATCATAATACTAGTTAACTTAAGATTATATAAATTACAACATAGCACACACATACAAATACGTACACACACCGTAAATACTCATTTGCATACCGATACATGAGGGCAGAAATATCTTCAAATACAAAGAAAAGAAAGAAAATAAAGAAAAAAAAGAAACAAGAAAAGACGGGGACGAATAAATAGAAAGAGGAAAATAAAAGAAAATTATAAAATAGAGTGATTCGAAACGTATCTTACTCTTTACATCATTCTTTCAGCCATTCCCCTATTTCCTTTTTCTACACACCAAGTTTTTTTTCCTTCAGTATGTGATGGGGTATTTTACTAATTAGTTTAATTAAAACTGAGTCATCAGTATTATCAATTCGTAGATTTACACCCCGAGGGGATAGATGTAATATATATTACTTTGGTTCCCTGTTAATCGAAATGGTAATTTTATATTATTGACATTACTAATAATCTATAATAGAAATAGTACACATCTTGAGGGACATTTCGTTGTTTTCTTTCCGCACATAATTGATCCAGAATCGTTTTGCTTCCAGTAGGATATAGTATAAGTTTCAAGCATCTTTTCTCAATTTTGCTTATTTTATTTATTTCCATTTTCTTAGCCTCATTCCATATTTGAATTCCGTATAAAATTCTAAACGTAATGTGCGAAATGCTAGAACCTGTTTCATTTTATACAAAGCTGGAATTGACTGTCTTATTTTCGAATTTAAACTTTGAATGTGCCTTTTTCCAGTTCAAGGATTTATCGATATATATATATATATAGCTAGATATTTAAAATCTATTACATTTACTAGAGGTGAACAACACAGCACGAATGAGTATTATTATTTATATGAAGTTCATGTATGCAATAATTATTACGGAGGGTATTTCGCGGATCGTGTATCATATGCTTAGTACTGTTCGAAATGTGCAGTAATTTAGATTTATTTATATTTTTACATAACCTCTTATCATGTGCCCATTTACTAAAATTAAACCGTCTTTATACCAAGATCATTTTGCTGGATCAGGGTGACTAGGTATTTAATTCCGCATATACCTCTTACTATAATAGCTGTGATGCAGTTTAGGGTTTTGCACCCAGATCAAAAGTTACTTCAAGGGTCGAACTAAGTCGTTTGCTTTAAGCCTATCGTCGTTTTTACACCGAATATTACTCAAGTCAAGTTTGTGAATATAATTCTTATCGAATGTGAAAAACGGATATAGGGCGTCATTAGTGTCACGGTTTGCGAACAACTACAATTTCGTTGAGCACGATCGAAAAATAAATTACGGGGATATACCCCAATAAATCAAGACTTATTTTGAGATTCACTGAATAATTCAAAAGAATTTTCTGATTATTTTAACCTTAAATCACTTCTTTTCTTTTTTTTTTTTTTTTTTCATTTGCAATATTAAATGTAATTAAAGAAGATACGAGAAAAATGAGCACAAATCACGAAAAATAATTTTCGATAAAAGAAAAATCGGTAATTTTCCTAAATGCAATGCTCAAAACGTTTTTTTTTTCTTCTGAAGAAGATATTTTCACTTGATTATAAACTTTTAACACATTTTCTCTATACCGGCGTTTTCCGTTGATTTGGAGATTTTAATAATTAATTTATGACGTTTTGTCGATATAATATTCAAATTACTTGAAGAAAATTCGGAAAATAAATTCGACGCAATATTTAAAGATTGTTTAACTTCATTGTCATTATAGAATTAATGTAATAAAAGCTAATTTTTATCTAAACCGTTTTTTACATCATCGTTATTGGAACGCTTGAAGGTTTGCGGTTCAAATATTACTTCATTTCGTTCCTTTTAAGTAAATTAATTTTCTTAAAGCAAATTTCTATTTGTGCTTATAATGTGTAGATATTTGACGATAAAACAACAAATAAAGAAATGAACCCGTATAAAAGCCAAAAATCGGTACGACTACATCGATCGAAAATACTATTTTCACTAATGAAACTTTGAAACCGGCCACAAATCCGATTCATTTAGTCAGACCTGATTGGTTCAGTGCGAAAATAGATAGATGTGCGCAAATACCTATGTTCAAAAGACAACACTAATCGACTTAATCGAATTTTAATTTGACTTGATTGCGTTAGCTAATTTGGTGGCGAAATAAAAGAAAAGCTATTATATGGAATTTACTTAGACAGACGCTTTGCTATTGATAGCTGCCGATACGTTTTCCAGCCACGCGTGTAAAGTTACTGTACATTTAGAAGTAAAAATGGTTATTGTTTATGTAGTTTTACGAATTTACCCTTAGATAAAGAAACATTTTATTCATACAGCTTTTCAAGATTAATAACGAAGCAGTACAACTGTCAGGCAATTCGGATAAATTGTTTTGTTATAAAAAAAAAACAACTGGTTTTATTGTATTGTAGCAGCAAATATATGAGAAGTTGCAAATTTTATCTGTAAGTGCATAATGAAAACAACGGGAATGAAAGCTTTTGCAAATATAGGTCAAGCGGAGCTAAGGTTAGTTTTGAAGTTCACAGTACCATACTTCAGCCTATTTTAAAATTAACTTTTGTACTTTTAGTTATATACAGTGGTGTAGGTTCGGTATAGTTTTAGTCACCAGGCATGAATCTTAATTAATTTTTAAAATAGAGTTGTATTACAGAATAGATTCAGTCAATGGAGCAAGTTTTTGGACTGTTTAAGGCGCGCTTTCAGATTACTAGTTTGGGAACAACCTAAGAGATTTCAGGCTGAGACAAATTTTGACTTACAATACTGCAGATCAGGTTAAATTTTGAAATTCCACTGAATTATGGAAAATGTACACTCGCTAGCGAATTCGGACTGAAGTAAATGTAGCGGTTCCAAAAAAAAAAAAAAAAAGATTTGGGATCAGAGTTTGAAAACTGATGCTTGGATTCAAACTTTGACAACACCGGTAACGAGGTTAGTTTCTACTCACTACGCAAGCTTTTTAGGCTGTGACGTCAGACCTATCAGTTTCCACATTTATTTACTACTGTTGCCGTCTAACGAAAATTGATGCATCTACATAATCGCCATATTACAATTAACTTCGGTAAATAACTAAAAAGGAACGACCTCTTACGTGAAAAAGAAATTATTTCATGATGATACGAATAATGATTTCGCTGTTAACTGACAATGAGATAGGATATTATTGTACATAGGTTGCCCCTTCTCGGAACAGTCTTATGTAATGTTTTGTTTTGTTTTGTTTTTTATTCCCTTAAATTGTATGTGCTCTGTCTAACTACTACGGTCATTACAGCACACACAAGGGAGGGGGTAATTTAAATGTGGTGAGTTAAGCCACTCATTTTAATGAAGGCAATAATCCTGTTGATGGAGATTACCTCGTTTGAGAGGGTCTGCCCTATATCTATGGGTAGGCCAAGTTGCCTCCGCAACATAGTAAACTTTTGGCAGGTAAGAATTATGTGGGAAACTGTCGGTGCGGTTGTCTGGTTGCACAAGAGGGGCATGTAGTCGGAGGCGGCGTTTTATCTAATTATATGTTTGTGCGAAATAGCGATGTGGCCAATTCGCAGCCGGCTGAGGATCTTAAAGTCGTATCCGGGATGTTCCCTCCGGTGGCCACCATGATTCAACTGTGGGCTTAATGGTTCTTAAGGATGTTGTTGCAGCTGCCCATTCAGTTTTCCACTGTTTTTCGTACACCTTTAGGAATATATATGTGATTGATGAGGGAAGTTCCGCGTCCTGTGGCATTGGAGAGAGCAAGGCAGAACGTGCTACTCTGTCGACACTCTCATTACCAGGCACTCCAATGTGCCCAGGAACCCACAGCAGCGACACGTGACTATCCATTAGCTGCAATTCACTCAAGTAGTGGTATATTTTTAGGATTAGCGGGTTGTTGAATTTTTGACTTCTAATCACGTTCAAAGACTGTAGGGAATCAGTAACCAGGAGGAAATTGCTGGCTCTGGTGTGAGTTGTAACGATGTGGTGGAAGCAGTGTGCAATTGCGTACAATTCTGCATCCAATGCGGAACAGGCATCATTGAGTCGAGTTTCGCATGAGATGTCGTGACCTTCGACTGCACAGGCTGCGAGCAGTGGACCTGCCTCGCCAACTGCCTTGGCTCTATCAGTGTAGTAAATTAGGTGGTCCGGGTACTTATTAATTGCCCTAACTGCCGCTTCCACTGTGAAGAGAGAACTTGTTGTGGTCGGATGCTGTTTCAGCGACACATCAATATTTTTATCCGGAACGTGATCCAAGGGGGAATAAGGGTATTGAGGCTGGGTGTTGACCTCTGTACAGACGTGATACCACATCTTCGCAGGTCGGCCAGTAATTCTGGTAGTGGGTCGCCGGGAAAGTTTGGTTCAAGAAGATAATGTTTCAACTTTAGGGGGAGGTTTCGTGTGTGGATGAAATGATGGTACACATATTTCGCAGTATGAAGTATTCTCGGAAGTAGGAAAGTGGCGGGCACCCAGCTAGAGCGCACATGCTGGCAGCTGGAGAAGTTTGATGCACTCCAAAAATGGTTCTCAGTGCGGAGTGATGTATAGGATCAAGAGATTTCAATATAGATTTGCTAGCTGAAGAGTACACCTGGCACCCGTAGTGGATTTTCGATAAAATCAGCGATCTGTAGATGTTGAAAAGGAATTTAGGATTAATATTACATCTGGAGCTAGTCAGATATTTCAATATAGGGATAGAATTTGTGCAGCTATGTTTTAAGTTGGCAATATGAGGTTTCCAAGTAAGTCTAGAATCAAAGATTAATCCAAGGAATTTGACAGTGGCTTTCTGGCGAAGAGGAAGATTGTTTAGATTTACGGATACACTTGGAGAGGAACGGCGCACCCTGCAAAAATCAACATAATACGGATTTACTCGCCGAGATGGCTAGACCGTTGTTATCAGACCAACTCTGTATTTTATCGATAGTTTTCTGGAGTATTTGTTGAGCAATAGGAGGGAAATTTGACGATAAGGAGATGTTAAGATCATCGATAAACAGCCGGGCGGTTATAGGCGGGCGAGATGCATTCGGCTACGTCATTGACGTAAATTATGAATAAGGTTGCACTCAGAGCAGAGCCTTGTGGCACGCCATTCTCCGTTGGAATGGGTGCTGATAATGATGTAGCGATCTTAACCCGGATCGTTCGGTTGCTTAAAAAGCTAGCGATATAATTTGCCCATCTGGCCATTTATTCCTGCGGCTTTTTTAGCAATAATCCATGCCGCCATATGCGATCAAATGCTTTTTCTAAATCGAAAAAGACCGCATATGTATGTTGATGGCGGTGGAAGCTCGTTATTATTTGCCGTTGCAAAGTTGTAATGTTAGTTTCGTATTAGATTCTAAATATTCCTTAGAACATTAAAATAACTCGTTGCTTTAGATAAGACAAATTTTAATAGGGTCAGAAATTTATTTATTTCTTTTTTAAGCGATGCCTGTTTTAATTTAATTTTGTAGAATACCGATTAATCTGCCGCGCATTTTTTTTAAATTTTTAATATTACTTTTAAAAAAGAGAAGCGTGAAGGGAAAGTAAAATAGTGACTTTCTGCTTGATGAAAATCTATGCGCCAATTGTTTAATTGTGTTCGCCTCTTTTTATAATAAACGACAAAATTCCAGCGATCTTAAGAAGATTTTAAATTCTGCTATTCTTTTCGAAATTGATTGATGCTTAAAGAGAACGTTATCTATTTTTAACCTTTAACTATGTGTTCGTTTTACGTCGGCGTGATTTATTTACTGAAAAAAATCCAATAAAACTTTCAATTCTAACAATATTAAGGAAGTTTTAGAGCGTAATATATTAATCTGTCACTTTTTGAATAATGTAAGTCTATTAATTTCGCTGTATTTTTGGTTTATTTGCGTTTGTTTTATTCACGAAAAAGCCAGAAGTGAATTTATTTCCCCTAAAAAAAACCCAAAAAAACGAAGCTAAATCGACCTCCGAAACCAGCCCTAGAAGGTAAAAAATAATTTTCATTCGAAATTATAAAGAAAACAACATAATTTCTTATTGAAGAATGCAATTTTTTACGTAGTGTTAATTGTTTTTCTTTTTAATTTTTGGGTACTAGACAAAAAAAGAAGAAATCTCGAAGATGTAAATTAAGTCGAATGTTTTTTTTTTTTTTTTTTTTTATTATTTTTTTTTTTTGGGCGCATCAACTATGGACCTGTGTTAATGTGAAATAAGTTGATTGTTCGCGTTCGCGTTAATGTCGGTTCCGTTATCAGTCTACTGATAAGAAGAAGCTTACGGTGAGGCCGATTTATTTTATTTCATTGTATACTATAATCTAACTCGTTTGCACATATTTCCACTAGCGCGG
This sequence comes from Icerya purchasi, assembly GCA_039619475.1. Taxonomy (NCBI): domain Eukaryota; kingdom Metazoa; phylum Arthropoda; class Insecta; order Hemiptera; family Monophlebidae; genus Icerya; species Icerya purchasi. The sequence goes on along the minus strand of CM077116.1, from coordinate 260,319,486 downwards.
TTTTATCTAAACCGCCGCGCGTCATCTCCGTACTCTGACTCGTGCCTAGACGCACGATGTCGACTAAATCAAAGAAAGACACTAAACTTGATGTTAGCAAACCGATAAGCCAAAAAATAGCCAACAAGTCTGCGACAAGCAGACCAGGCCCCGTTAATACGCCTAAACAATCTAACAACGAACCAAGAGCAAACGTATCTGTTCATTCCACACCTGTACCGCCCGATACTGATACGATGCTCAACCCAATTAGTCAACAACTGCATCCCACCTCCTACGCAACAGTCGCGAACAAAGAACCAGTGCTGGATAAAACACACGCAATAGTAATCCCTACCATCGACGGTGTTAAACAAATCGAGTATGTAGAAAAAGTCACCGAATTTGTCAACCCTCATCACATCAAAGCAGCCTACCGTATGCCGAATCAAAGATTTTGCATCTTCTTTACGTCTAAGCAAATAGTTGATGACATCATCGAGCAGAACAGAGTTATAACAATCAATAACCAGTCAACTAGTATCCGACGCTTGATCAACCCAGCTAAGCGCATCATAATTTCTCATGTCTGCCCCAGTATCCCTACCGCCGTGATTGAAGAGGAGCTAAGGAGACACAACATAGCGCCGTTATCGCCTATCACCACTATCCGAGCAGGCTTTGCATCACCCGCGCTAGCACATATCCTAACCAACAAAAAACAATTCTACATTGCTCCCGATGCAGCCACGCTTATACCAGACAGTTTAGTTATCACTCATGACAATACCAAATATCGGATATTTCTAGCCGAAGAAGGCTCCGTGTGCTATCGATGTAAGCAGAAGGGCCACCTGGCAGCTCACTGTGCAGCCACAGAAACGAGTGACAAAAGCCTCCCAAATGCGGACAACACCAAGGCTTCCTTTATAATGGATGGAGCCAAAGGAGAAGAACGGATGGACATTCAGTCAACGGAAGACTGCAACTTCATAACTCCCTCTGCCACAGTTTTCAAACGAGCAATTTCTTCCTCCACCTCTTCCTCATCAATCGATACCACCTCCATTACAAAATCGGAGAAACTGCCTCCGAAACCCAAAAAGATAAGAACAACTGAAGACAAAACTGACCAATTATTAGAGACGATCAAAGCAGCAAAAGAGGAAATGGAGAAAAATGCGGGCCGCTACGAAATCACACCTGACCAGTTCGAAGATATAATGTTTGCGATCCTCACGGAAACTAATTACATTGAGGCAGTCTCACAAATGAACTTTGATCCAATACAGCTCTCCAATTCGTTGCCTGTCCTAAAAAAATTTATCGTAGGGCAAGGGATCAAGAACAAATTGTCCAGGTTGATTAAGGCGATACGTGGCGGTGCTACCGACTCGGAAACTGAGTCAGTGAACCATGAATAAAATTTTGCAATGGAATATAAACGGTGCTCTCTTGCACCTAGCTGAGCTTAAAACGCTAATAGCACAGCACCAGCCACCAGTAATCTGTATTCAAGAAACTCATCTGAAGGCTAACCAAGGGCTTACTATACGCAACTACAAATCATTCAGATTTGACGATACCTCGCACGTGATCGCAGCTGGTGGGGTACTAACTCTAGTCCACAATTTCATTCCTCAGGCAGTCCAGCTTCCAATCAGCGCTGAAATCCAAGCAGTCGTGGTCTCAATAACAATTCCTACAATCCACCGCAAACCCATCGCAGTATGTAACGTTTACATCCCACCCAACCAACAAACCTCGAAACAGGAGTTCAAGAATATTATAAAACAACTACCAAAGCCATTCATCCTGCTCGGCGACTTCAACGCTCATAGCCATACGTGGGGCTCCAGACGTCAAGATTCCAGAGGTAACCAAATTGAGCATCTGCTCATCAACCATGATATAGCTCTACTAAACAATCAAAACCAACCAACGCACTTTGACTCAAAAACAGGACTTTTTTCAGCGATCGACCTCACGCTGATCTCAACCGACCTTATAAATGAGGTGGATTGGCAGTGCCACAATGATCTGTGCGATAGCGATCACTACCCCATCTTCCTCTCATATAAAGCATCCAGCTACCAGCCTTCTCGATATCAGAGATGGAAAATAAGTGAAGCCAACTGGACAATGTTCACAAACAGCACCATGATTCACGCCGGTCATAGGGACAATGTAGAGGAGGATATCGAGTTCCTAACTACTGTCATAATCCAAGCTGGACGTAAGGCTATACCTGTCTCTTCAGGTAATCCTTGCGCAAGAAAACGTGTGCCCTGGTGGAACAGTAATATTTCAAAGGCAATCGACCGCCGAAAAAAAGCGCTAAGAACACTCAAAAGACGAAACTCATTAGCTAACCTGATTGAGTATCGTAAACGTCGAGCATACGCACGCACCCTCATAAGAGCAGCCAAAAAGAAGTGCTGGCAAGTTCTTACTTCCTCCATCAACCAATTTTCGTCGATCCCAGCAGTGTGGAGGAAGATCCGGCTGATTGAGGGGAAGAACCACCAAACAGCTGTTTCCGCTTTATCCAAGGAAGATTCCCTCATTACCAATACCACCGAGATGGCCGACCTGTTGGCCTCTCATTTCTCGGCTGTGTCATCCAACTCCAGCTATGACACAGAATTCCTACAACTCAAGCAAAAGATGGAAGCCGTCCCAATTCCCTTCGACTCCTGCGATGAGGAAAGCTACAACTGCCCAATTCAGCTAGGCGAGCTGGAACACTGCATCCAGTATAATATCCGGGACTCTTCACCAGGACCAGACGATATCCATCCAATCATGTTGAAACACCTCCACGAATCGGCTAAATTATACCTGCTCCATATCCTGAACAAGCTATGGAACATGGGAATTTTCCCTACAAATTGGAAAATAGCCACTATAATCCCTATACTGAAGAAGGGGAAAAGTAAAACGGAAGCGAATAGCTACCGACCCATTGCGTTAACTAGCATTCTGGGGAAATTATTGGAAAAAGTTATCCAAAAGAGACTAACCTGGACCTTGGAAATGAACAACATATTCCTTCCAAATCAATATGGTTTCCGCAAACATCGCTCAGCAATGCAGGCTATCCTAGATCTACAACTGAAGGCCCAAAAAGCACTCAGCAACCGCACACATTTGTATGCGGTTTTCTTTGACCTACAAAAGGCGTACGACACGGTATGGAGGTATCAGGCACTTTCCAACTTATATAAAGCAGGAATCCGAGGCCGCATGGCCAGATTGATCCAGAACTTCCTAACCAACAGGCAAATTAAAGTCCGATTAGGCGACACCTTTTCGCGGTTGTTCCAGGGGGAGAATGGCGTACCCCAAGGATGCATCCTTAGTGTAACACTTTTCTTGTTGGCCATCAACGACATCAGACGAGCCATCCGACCGCCGATACATTTCAGCCTGTTTGCAGATGATCTGACAATAACCCTTCAATCGTCGTCGCCAATCAGAGCAAGCGTAATCTTGCAACGGTGCATCAACGAAATAGCTGAATGGGCATCAACGCGAGGATTCAAATTTTCTGCGGAAAAAACGATTTGTATGGACTTCCACCGAACCACCAAGTGCAGCCAGCACCCTGAAATTTCCCTCTACAACTCTGACCTTCAGTTCCAGGACACAGTGCGCTACCTTGGAGTAACGTTCGATAGCAAACTGATATGGAATGCACACATCAAGAGCCTTAAGAAGTCTACCATAAAGGCCCTGGACGTGCTAAAGAAAGTTAACAATAGACGCAGTGGAGGCGATCGAACAATGCTATTATTGCTATACAAAGCGCTTATTCGCTCTAAATTAGATTACGGCTGCCTGGCGTTTGGCTCCGCGGCCCAGGGTCTACTGGCGTCTCTGGATGTCATCCAACACTCAGCCATCCGAATAGCCACCGGTGCGTTCTACACCAGCCCCACAGCCAGTCTCAACAGCGAGTCCAGCCTACTTCCTTTGTGCTTCCGACGGCAAATCCTGGCAGCCAATTTCCTTACTTCTACCCTTACAACCCCAAACCTCCCATTTAATGAACTTCTGTATGACTCTCCAAGCCATAGCCAAATTTCGTCAAGCAGTCCCAGCTACTCTACTAACCTCAAAAACCGTTTTGAATCTGCAGTCCCTCAATTTTGTAAATTCATTCGAAACCCCCCGCTTTGCCCAATATATACTGACCCTCCTCCTTGGCTTCTCCAACCCCTTCACATGAATCTGAACCTGACACGGCTAACGAAATCTACCAATCCCCCCCATGTACTGGTCCAGTATATCAAACTGGAAATTTCCAAATATAGTGGCGCGGTGTGCTGTTTTACGGATGGCTCAAAATCTGGAGGCCGTGTGGGGTCTGCCTTCTCAGTTCCCCCCGCCACCCATCGCTTCCGTCTTTCCAAGGTGTGTTCCATATTCTCAGCCGAATCATTTGCCATTTTCAAGTGCTTGGAATTCCTAACAGCTGCTCCACCTCACTCCAAATACCTTATCCTCTCCGACTCGCTCTCTGTCCTAAAGGCACTTTGTAACTGTCACACCGACAACGCGCTGTTACAACGCATATTACTTCTCCATGACCTCCTTAGCAAATCCCATGTCTCGATAACTTTTATGTGGATCCCCAGCCATGTTGGCTTGCCGGGCAATGAGGCCATTGACCGAGCTGCTAAAGAGGCCTCCACACTCCCTCTTCTCACCTCCCGGTTTGTTTCCTCTAACGATACTAAGCAATTCCTGAGATCACGCATAACCAAATCTTGGGTCCGTGCATGGAAGTCCAACCATCAAAATCAACTCCTCCCCGTAAAACCTAATCCTCTATCACACATATCCTCTCCGTTCCGATCAAGAAAGAATAATATTATTCTTACCAGACTCCGCATATCCCACACAAATCTTACCCACTCTTACCTTCTACAACGCATGGACCCTCCTCTCTGTCCCTTTTGCCTAACAGCTCAACTCCTTATCCCCCATATTCTAACATCCTGCCAGGCACTTACAGCACTCAGAACCCAGCAAGCCTCCCCGCCTCCCTACCTCAGCTCCTATCTCAATCTTCCTCACATATCCATAGTGTTTTCCGGTTCCTGCAGTCGCTTAAGCTATTAAATCTCATCTAGACTCTAGCCAGCCCCTGGGTGCATATGGCCCGTTAGTGCAGCCTGCGCCCGATCAATCGTATAATAATAATAATAATATGGACCATTGCCCAGACACAATGGGAAGAAGAGACAACTAACTAGAACCTAATTCGGTTGGAGACAGCTGAAATAAAGGAACCAAGGACAAGAACAACAGACTGGGAAGGAAGGGACAAGATGTAAGACGCACAGTAAGGAGTGGGAAGCCCCAGCTTTATAAGGTGAAGATAGAAAAGAGAGCGCTCCGCAGAAAGAGCAGAGCACTCGAAGAAAATGTGATCAGCATCACAGACAACTGCTTCATCTGGATGCAACGGACAATGAGGAGAGGGAAGCAAAGAGAAACGATAGCGTGAAGAGGGCAGCAGTGTATGATTAAAGCGCAGGCGGACAATAGAGGAAATTATAAATCGTGGAAGAGAGGGAAACTCCGAGAACCATGGATGAGAAGGAAGTGTAGGTTGGATTGAAAGGTAGAAGGAACGATTGTTGGAAAAAGAAGAAGGGTACACATCCGACCAAAATCTGAAGTGAAGCTTCTTAATTAGGGGTAATAGATTAACAGCCGGGATTTTTTTAAAATAGAGGCGAGAGCGGACAGCAACCTGAGCCAAAGCATCCGCCATTTCATTACCCTCGATGCCTCTGTGACCAGGAACCCACAGTAAGTCAATGTGTACAGAGTGATGGAAAGAAAGATTATAAATAAGAGATCGTATACGAAGAATGAAGAAGTCAGAAGAGGGAGGAGGAAGCGGTGAACTGATAGCGTGGAGAGCACCCATGGAGTCAGAAATGATTAGATAGTCGGAGGACGTACGATTGCACGAGATATGTATGATCGCACGAAGGATAGCCATCAATTCGGCCGTAAAAATAGAACAGAAAGATGGGAGGCGAAAGGATTCGGATAAATTAGAGTCGGGAAGAATAAAAGACGATCCGACCCCACCGGGTCCTCTAGAGCCATCAGTAAAAACAAGTGCATGAGAAGGAAAAAGACAACTGACCGTACTGTGAAATTCCTGTTTAATGACGTTCTGAGGCATAAACTTGGAAAATTTAGAAGTCGAATGTTAAAAATACAAAACTAAAGTTCCGCTACACGTTAAAAGGGGGGAAATCACGAATGAAATAAGAAAAGATAATGAAAAATAAGTGCAACGTTTTCGAAAAATCTTCGATTAACTAGCACACACATTAACAGGGGTGAATTGAGAATTTATGGGGCCCGCGGCTAATCTTGAATGAGGTGCCCTTCCTTCGAATAAAAAATGGTGAAAAAATTCATAATCATAATATGTATGCAAACAAACAAGCAAAAAAAAAACCTGCTGTGTATACATGAATGACTAATAAAATTAAAGTTAAGCTCTCTTCAAAAAATCAACTCTCTTACCTTAACAAATTGAATACTGCATAAATTTAACAGCTAATAAGAAATTATATATATATATCGGTTAATATTTGTAATTTTTTTTTCTACAAAAAAATATTTATATACATATATAAATTAATTATTGTGGATAGCAAAAAAATAATCGTCTTAATTTAATAAAAATAAAAATTTTATTTATAATTCATTATCTACAGCGATACAAGCTTATTTTGATACACTCATGTGATGTTCTTGATCATGTTCTTTTCTTCATATAAATTAAATATGGATGTTTAAAATTAAATAATTGTTTATGTGATTAGAAAAAAATGAATGAAACACAGTATGATTTATTAAATTTTTCGAAATACAAATAGACTTATAAAATCAGCAATCGATTAAAACTCGCTTTATTTTAAATTATTTTTATACAGTTCAAAATAAAACGCATTAACTTTCAATAAAAATAATAAATAAAATATTGTTAAAATTTTAATTATTTCAGATTGTAAAACGTTTTTGCGTAGAGAAATGTGCAACGATTTCATGGGTATCACAATATTTGAATAGAGAATTGTTTCTAATCGATTTGTCAAATGTTTATTTATTATTCAATATGTAGGGGAAAGTTGTATAAAACCGGGTAGCCCGGTCAAACCTGGTACCTCATCATTTCCATAAATACAGGCGACATCAACGGAATTTATAGTGAACTAGCTTTTAACCCGTGACGTTGTCCGCGGAGAATTATTATTTCAAGTAAGCTGTTTCGACGTGAAAACAAATATAAATGAAAGAGATTTTATTATTAAATTATAACTATAGGTTTGTTTTTTTTTTATTATTATTGTTTTTTTTTATTAGGTATTTACTTCTATATATTTTTTTTATTATTTACTTTTATGTAATTATTTTTGTTTATTTACAATTACAGTAGTAAAATTTTAATTCAACACATTTTTGTAAACAACGTTTTTCAGACGTTGTCCTGCCAGTGTATATTCATTTACTATTAAATATATATATATATATATATCTCAAATGGATAGCCTTTATATTACAATGAAAAGCTTTGTCGTAAAAAAATCAGTTAAGCGGTTTAAGGGTGAAAAGGTAACAGATAGACAGACAGACAGACACACAGAGTTACTTTCGCATTTATAATCTCGGCAGCCCTTTGAGAGGCGTGACACTCAGCGTCTAAAGCTTGCCGTGCCTGAGTCTGTTCTAAGGTCTCTGAAACTTTTTGAGAGGAGTGACGCTCGGCATCTAAAATCTGTCTGGTCTGTGTCTGCTCTTGAGATTCTTCAGTTCTAGCTACTTTCGCAGCTCGAGCTCTGTTGGAGTTACGCGCTAGATCAGATTTACGCCTGCGAGGCATATTGACAGTAAAAATAATAAGAATTTTTTTTTTTAAATCAAAATATAATACGTTTATGTAAATGTTTTAAGGAAATCTCCGGCCTACTGACTAAGTACCTATATAACTATTTATGATTTAATAATAAAACCTCTTTCATTTATATTTATATTGACGTCGAAACAGCTTACTTGAAATAATAATTTTCTGCGGACAACGTCGCGGGTAAAAGCTAGGAACGGACGAACGAATGGCGACTATCGAAGATGAACAACACGTTAATAAAAGCTAGCCAGTAATTTTGTTTACATAACGAAACCGATTTCTGGCGTTCTGATGTTTCTTAGAATTTCAGAACAAAAACATCTGGCTGAATAAAATAACATCGACTAACGAACGAATACGTAAGAAATAATAAAATTAATATAATATTTCCAGAATAAAAACTATCCTATGTTTTTTGCTTGACCTCAAACTATCTCCATACAAAATTTCATCTAAATCGGTTCAGCGGTTTAAGCGTGAAAAGGTAACAGACAGACAGACAGATAGCCAGACAGACAGACAGAGTTACTTTCGCATTTATAATATTATATATTTTTTTTTTTTTTTTTTTTTTTTAACCCCCCTTTGGGCATATCAACAAAGGATCTTCGCCCAGAAACGAAAGGAAGGAGAAGGATCAGTTAAATGTAGATTCGGTCAGCTATTGATAAGATAAAGGAACTGAGGATAGGAACAACTGAGATCGACGGAAACTATAAGATATACGAGGCACAATAAGGAGTAGGGAGTTTGAGTGACAGCAGATTGGAATACAAAGAGGTACGTTCGTTCACGAGGGATGGACATTCAAAGAGGATATGGTCAGGATCACAGACGGCTACGTCGTCAGGATGAAGAGGGCAATAAGGGGAAAGAGCGAGATGAAAACGAAAGCGTGAGGAAGGAAGAAGAGTATGATTCAGACGTAAATGGATAATAGGAACAATAACGGAGCGGTGAAGCGAAGGAAAATCGTAAAACCAAGGCCGCGTGGGAAGATTAGGTTGGATGGAAAAATAAAACGAAGAATGATTAGAAAAGGAGGAAACGTAAAAATCTGACCAAAATCTAACATGAAACTTTTTGCACAATGGGAGTAAATTCGAAACGGGAATTTTAGAGAAAAAAAAGCGGGAGGATACAGCAATCTGAGCCAAAGAATCAGCCATTTCGTTACCCTCTATCCCCATATGACTGGGGACCCAGAGCATTTCAATGCGGATAGCGTGAAGTGAGAAGAGAGTGTGAATGAGAGAGCGAATACGGAGGATGAAAAGGTCAGAGGAGTGAGAGGGGAAATGAGAGGAAATAGCTTTAAGAGCACACATGGAGTCGGAGATAATTAAAAATTTAGAAGAAGAACGATGTGAGGAAATATGGATTATGGCACGTAAAATGGCCGTTAACTCGGCCGTAAAGATAGTACAAAAGGAAGGGAGACGAAAAGATATTATATTAGTAAGGATTACGTAGCTCTTAACGCAGTGCTAATCTGTAACAGGTTCACTGCGTGCGTCGTGTGTTTTTGTGTCTTGGAATGATTATTATTGAAAATTGGTGAAATATTATCGGTTTTTGTATTGATTTTAAGTACAGTGAATCACATTTGACTTTACGCAACATATAGTGATGAGTATTTGATTGATTATGCATAGTATAAAGGACATTTCTAAGGTTTATTCAATTGTTTATGTTGAGTGATCGCCGAGTGACACCATTTCGTTTGATTATGGTCCTGCTCGGGGTAAAATCGGGTACTAAAATGTGGGGCAGTAGCGGATAGTACCCGATTTTACCCCTTATTATTTTTTAAAGTTATAATATTAATCAGAAGAAAAATCATACATATTGAGACGGATTTGGCCGCCATGACATTATATTTTTCACACTGCCCGAATTAAAAAATGATAATGATGATTTTATAAATTCCATTTTTCCGTTTTTTTGACAATTTCTCGGGCTTCCTCGAGCGACGTGCAACGTCGCATTCTCCGGCAAGAACGCTAAATCGACAAATTCGTGAGAAATTCGGCTGTATACGGCATCAGAGTGGCGATCTAGATCGTGGTGTGCGTTACTGATAAGAGTGGATAGTTCGATTTGGCGTTGTGTTTGTCGTTCAAGTCTGTTGGACTTTGAATTTCAAGAACCATCCCCCGCGTCACATATTGGGATCCACCCAGGCTTGTCGGTAGAAGTTGCAGCTCAACAGTTTGCAGCTGCAGGCGATGGAATCCTACCAAACTCCTCAAGAGACGATGTAGTCCAACAATCTACACCTAAAGATGATGGATTCCAGCCAAGCTCTACAAAAGAGGATGTGTAATACAACAATTTGCACCTACAGATGAAGGAATCCAAATCGAGGAAAACTGTCCAACGATCTGCAACCACAGTCGAGGAACTCCGATCAACCCCATCTACCGAAAATAGAGCCCAACCGTCCATATTTGTAATTGATAGAGCTGTACCTTCCACTTCATTTGCCGTTTCTCCGAAAGAAATAAAGCCAGTTCCCAAAGAACTGTTTAGAGAAAAAGAAACAAAAAATATGAACAGAAGAGGAAAGACTACGATATTGACTTCCTCGCCTTACAAACTAGAATTGGAGATGCTCCAGACTTCAAACAATCAAGGCAATAAGAAACTTTCCTTGTCTCCAAATAAGAGAGCTCCAAGAAAACGTAAGGGAAATAAAGTTTCCCAAATTAAATTAAAACAGAAAAGGCAGAAGAAGTCTAAAAATCAGCGGGTCGCAGATCCGGTTAGTGATTCTTCGTCAGAAGAAGTGATATTCTCGCTCCAAAAACGAAGTCCGGATGTGTGTCAACTGTTTATGTTAGTCACACGAGGCTTGCTGTAATTCTAATGAAGAAGATGACACTTTTGTGTGTGATTTTTGTCAATAATTGATTCGGTTTTTATATATTTTTTGTTGTTTTATTTACGTTTGGAATAAACGAGGCAAAATCGGGTATCACTAAACAGCATACCCGGTTGTGCCCCACTTAGTGGGGCAAAACCGGGCAAATATAATTTTTTTGGTAAACGCTCTCTCTGCATATTCAATAGAGTTTGCCTAAGTAAATAATTTCTATTTCAATTTAGATACAAATATATTAACCTACAAAGTAATTTTTATCGAATTTTATATAGCAGGAGCTTTTCTAGATACGATAATAGCTTAGGGTCCCGATTTTGCCCCACTTTCCCCTACGTTAAAAGACTCATTCATTTTTTTTAACACAATAAATTACATTCATCATAGAAAATTTCTATAAATATTCATTTTATGTAGCATTTAGTTGATTGAGAAAAAAAGAGAAAGTTGTATAAAGAAAAAGTATATAATTTTATTAATGAGCTCATATATTATTTTTTATGTATAAAAATTAACTGGACTTATTTTAAGATAAAAAACACAAATTTAAAATTTATCATTTTTACAGTATCGAGTACTTTGGGAGAGGAAACTTACATTTTGCAAGTGGAAAGTTACATTTTTTTCTGCTCCAGAGCGCAGGGCCCTCTAGGGTTTGGGACCCTAGGCTGTGGCCCCCTTATCCGTCCCTTAGATCTGTCCCTGCACATTAATGGTCTCTGAGGCGCCTGTTAATAGTAAAGTAGCGAGCGGAAAATGATCTAAGTCCATGTAGTTGGGTCAGTTTTAACACCGAGCCCATTTAAAAAAAAAAAAAAAAAGAAAATTACAGTTGAAATGAAAAATGTACACTGTGGAAGAACACGATTATCAAGTTAAATCAAAATCAAAAAAAAAAAAAAAAAAAAATATTTCCCGAATATGATAAAGTAACATTTTTAAATTAGTAACTAATAAAAATGCTAAACAACTTCTCGCATATTTTCATGACGTAATGGAACTAAAAATAAAACAACCGCGTGGTCAACTATTCTAAATGTTATCACATAAGAACATGTTCTCTCTCTTTAACTAAGGTGATTATAAAATCAATATATGTGTGCGTGTGGTTGTGTGTATAATATATTCCCTTATTAGTTATATTGAATAAATAATACGTATATTACTATCTGTATCCTACAATTGTAATCCACATATCATAAAAAATTTTAATTATAAGCGTTTTATAAACATTTGTAAGAATGTACTTGTGACTAAGCTTATGCATCACAAGTACAGTTCCGTATCTACTGTATAATATTTGCAAATATACTTACCCCATCGGTACATCCGAATTGGGAGAATAACAAAAAAGAAAAAAAAAAATATTATTTAGGGGATATTATGAAATGTAACCGATTTATCACATTAACAAGTATTTTTTTTTTTTTTATGGGCCCGGTGAAAAAACTGACCCAACTATATGGACTTAGATCACCTACTCAGATTCTGAGGTAATCGGTGATAGAGAAGTAGAAGAGTACGGTTCGTTCTAACATACAAACGAATGCCGTCAACGCCCGAGGCACCCAAGATTCGGCACGAACCGTGGAAACTGCCAAAACTTTCCGGCAAAAGTTCGATTTTTTTTTTGTGTCCGGACCCGAAAACTAGCCCGAACCCCGCTCACTCCTCCCAGCCTGTCGCAAAAGCGCACCGTCCGATCCCGCGCATGCTTCAGCCGCTAGTTTCCCTATTGTTCATAATATTTTTTTTTTTTTTTCTGAGCCTAAGTATTATAAAATTAGACTAAGTACATTTTTTTAGTTTTACGATCACGCATCGATCGCCACCGCGATATCCGCCGCAAAAGCTCGCATCGACCAGCTCAGCGCTCGCTTTAGCCATCGCTGCAAAAATGCCACACTTGTGACGTTGCATGCAAATACTTTCGATACAGTTGAAACTAGATCTTAGTATTCTTTTACTTTCTATTCCAGTCCATACCTTTTTGAAGAACCATACCTCACACATACACACTTACACGAACACAAACATGACCCCAAGTCCCTGACAACTTCGTTCATATGCATATGTAGCTAATTTTCTCCGACGGAACAACATTTTTTAATGCAACATTTCCACCGTCACAGCCGCTTCAAAGGTAGTTACTGAGGTATACCATCGAACCATTTCATTTGACCGATCAGTATTAATTTCTCCTCAAACGCTTACACACGTTCTGTGAGCAGTATTCCTCACATGTTATTACGATTTTTAATAACTTTTGAAGTTTTAATTTTTTCGCTTTTGTATAAAAAATCACTTCGTCATAGTAGCCATGAATACTAATATTCAAAACCGATTAATGCCGCAGAATTTATTCAAAATTTTTTGATGACGATATTACCTTGACCGGTTTTCTAGATATACATATGCCACCGCTACTGACAATGACGCAGAACCCAACATAATTCAAGATGAATAATTACGTGCATATATATATATATATATATATAAAAAATCGCGATAAGTTTCGAAACTTGTAAGAGTTATCGAAGATAAAATAAATGAAATAATTCAAAAGGAATAATTAAATAAAAATATAAATGTATTATATTACTTGCCGAAATATATGCGGATCGATAAAAAAGATTAGAATTTCGAAAATGTAAAAAGCACTTTTTTTAAAATTATGCTGGAAGAACAAGCGATAATTACTCGAGCCGTCTGCAGTTTCAACTGATCGTCCCGCTCAAATTCACAAATGCTCTATAATTAAAAACTTCATGATTCCATCATCACTATCATCAGCTTTAACTAAAGCGGTTATCAATAGTAGATTTAGATACAACGTTAAAATATCATTTATTCGAACATTTTTCGAGTATTCGGACAGCTAGCACGTTCCCATATTTCTATTTTTGGTGCCGACTATCTCATTAAGAATGTTTTACGGTTCAATGTTGCGGTTGCTTAATTAGTTATCCATCGTGACATTTAATAAGCTGCATGTAAACGATGATTTTCGCGAAATATCGCTAGCTTGCGCGCTCCGTCAGCCGAACAGGATCTTCGTCGCCGGTTTTTACCACACGCATGATGCATGTAAATATACATTCCGGTATTTGTCTGTATTATTTTGACAATTTTAAACTAACTTTTCGTAATGTTAACGGTTGTTTAATGGATATTAGTGGATGTTCTCGACTGTCATTGCTGTAAAGTTCTGTTATAGCCGAATATATGTATATACGCACTACCCCGGATCTACACTGATTATCACATTAAATGCGATATTACCCGTAAGAAATCGGTACTTTTTATTACTATTCCGATATTTAATTAATCACTCGATCGGATAATTTTAAAAATAAAAAAATTTAAGCAACAATACAGATCAGCTATTAAAATTAAATAATATGATAGCGATGACGTATGCTTTGTAACGCTAGTGTTTATGTGATTACTGCACACTGAGAGGTAAATAAATAATTAAAAGAAAAATTACGAAAGATTTAAAAATGTTACAAGGGAAATTTTTAGAAATATATACATAATTTTTTTTTAAAATACTTATGCTCCAAATTTATAGAATCACGAAATTGTTCTAATAGCGTTCGCATGTAACGATGCGAGTGAAGCATTTTCGCTGTGACTGTGGCTAGGTATACTCGAGAAAAGAAAAATTTTATGAAAGATCAGGTAAATTTTTTGGAATTTGAAAAAAAATAAAATGTACACATGTTAATTTTTAATAATATACGTGCGGTAACTGATAGTACACTTTTGAAACAATCGCGGCGGTTGCTGATGTGTTCCCGGAAAAAAAAAAAAAATATATATATATATATATATTTAGACTAATTTTATAATACTTAGGCTTGGAAAAAAAGTATTATGACCGATATGGGAACTCGTAGGATCTGACGGTGTGCTTTCGCGGTAGACTTGCGAGGGGTGAACGAAGGTGGATCGTCTCTGGCTCTAGTTTCCGGGTCCGGGCAGAAAAAAAATCGAGCTTCTGCCAGAAAGTTTTGGGCAGTTCCGACGGTCCGCGCCGACTCTTGGGTGCCTTGCGCGCCGGCGGCATTCCTTTATGTGCCAGAACAAACCGCAATCTTCTACTTTAACACGACCGCAGCTCGATAAATAACATTAATGGGAAAACTGAACAAAGGCTGTAATGAGAGAACGGGAAAAAAGGATAATGAATTTTCTAGATTATCTAACATTGAAAATAACGAAAATTTATTAAATGAATAGAATCATGAGATAACATTTTTCAATGCGTAAGAATATATAATGGCTTGAACCCACGATGTACATATTTAATGCGGATTCGATTGTAATCGTAGTTATCTGAAGAATTAATACGTTCGTACCACGCATTACAGAATTCTAAATTCCAAGTAAGTTTAATATTGTATACACGCTTAATACACCCTTGTGTAACCATTTAAGAATACACATTTGTAAGGCACACCGATTTCAGATTAGTTGTAGTTATAATAGTCCGCGTTGTAGCATGCCCCAGACTAGACAAGAATATGTAAGGGCCGTGTAAATGATTTATAAACGACTGACTTGTTACCTATACTTTTAAGTAAAACTTACGATTAAGCAGCGGACATACTACAAGGATTGCTTGATTTCCTTTTATCGAAATAAACTTAATGTGCTTAATTGGAAGTAAGCTTATAAAGCCTAGATACTTGACGAGATTAGACCGGGCACTTGAAAATTTTTAAACTTTTCGTAGATTATTTTACGAGTAAAAAATACAACTCGCGTTTTAGAAGAATTTATATAGAGATAAGACAGCTTTACATAGGCCGGAAATCAATAAGAAATCATGTAAAAACGAAAAGTGTAGCAACATGTTTACACAATACAATGTAAAATAATCTAATCCTAAAATTTCACTTAAATGTTTCGATTAAGTGCGCAGGAAATTTAACAATCAATTATTTCTAAGTCTAGAATACGATATAATTTAACTCTTAAATAGAATTAAGACATTGTTACACTGAAGGTTTCAGCAAAAGAAAAATGGTTTTAAACTTAATTACAGTTTCATTATATTCCTTTTAACAATCGACTCGTTGCAATTTGCCTTCAGGGATGCCATCCCCGTGATTCGCGGACGCATTTAGCTTTTATTCTTATTTAAAATTTTAATTTTTCTTTTCCAATTAAAGTTACGATTACTGTTATTATTAAAATTAATTTGAAAGATTTGTTAGTGTATTTACGTATTTTATTTACCAAATTTATCACAGAAATTTTTCGGTTCCGGTCGATACCTATGTACAACTATATTAGAAATCAAACGAAATTAAATAAAACAACGGTATACGTATCACTCTGGCTGGGTCTACTCCTGGACAGCTGAAGTTCCTTTTGTGGGTACGTTGGTAATTCTTGACGACGGGAGATGCGGTAATTGAATTAACACAACATTTCAACTGGTTGCTTAATTCGCAGCCCTACGGAGGACCTTGTTCGAACCAAAACACAAACTCGACCGGTGAACTTTACTTCGGTCAAAACGGAACTTTCGCTGCTTTTTTCCTTTTTCCAGCATTTTACTTATATTTTTTCCTTCCGAAATTTGCCTTCTCCCCCGTCGACCCGACATATCAATCGTGCCTTTACTAACCAATCACCGTGCACATTCATCAGTTGTCACGATCTACATCGATTCGTCTCTCAACAGCTAGCAACAGGTTTCTACACCCTTACGCACTCACCCTCTCATTAGGTTATAATTGAGTTTTTATTTATTTATTATCTAATTTAATTTTATTCTAGCTTATTTTATTTTCATTTATTTATATTTCTTCTCTCGTGTAATATAACAGTATTCATTCTTTCAATAAAATTAACGCTAACTGTTTGTATGCGTTGGCAACATACGTGACAATTCGAAAGTCCGTGAATACCGGAATGTGATCCCGAAATATTACTTCATAAATAGTTATAAATTATATTATTTTAAATAGTATACGCTCAGAAATGGACATGAAAAACCATTTATCTAAGGCTTATCCTCTTTGTAAATTTTCTTTTTCTTTTAATGAATGTTTTCAGAGTGACACGCAGTTAGTAGAATGCATACGTAAAAATGCATTACCCACAATATGTTACATTGCATACACGCATAATGTATATACATATGTATATATATATATATATATAAATGATCATCATTTTTATGCTTTGGTTTATTAAAAAATCTGTTGCATATTGTCATGAGCCTACAGTGAGTAACAAAATATTGATTTTGTATTTGGAATTCTGGCTTTACTATGCTGTGGGAAATGAAAAACATAGATTAAATTTTATATTCCTTATTTTATTTATTATCGATCAACACAGCATAGTATTTTGTATATAATTCTCTCGTAATGTTCGAACCGAGTAAAGTAAAGTAGATGATTAAATGGTTCGAACGGTTGGGAAATTGGAATATAATTCCGATGCCGTACCAACACAATTATAATAACGTAAAATTAACTAAGGCTAGACGCGGATACACTGCCCGACTAAAGCGACGTAATTTTGCCAAAAATTACGCGTATGATAAGCATGATATGTCGTTGCGAGTGGTCGGGCAGTACCGACAGCTGATCGACTACCTGGGTTTTCGCGAGTCTTGCGGTCATTCGTCAATTAAGTAGTATCCGTTTTTACTCTGATAGAGTACGATGATCGAAGCGTTGAGTGTCAGCGAACCCGCGATAATTGTTAATTAAATCATCTTCCGAAGAATTACATATGTACTTTTTTGTAATCGCTGTTCGTTGTTGATTTATTGTGAATAGTTTTTTTGTTTCAATGTTCGATAATAAAAATTTAATCATACTAGTAATAAAAACAAATCATCAAGTGCTATAGTTTTTATTAGTATTAGTAAATATACATTATTTCTGTCAACAAGTATATTTACTTTGTGACATTCAGTGGACACGGCGGACTGGGCCGCCGTGAGATAGCTTGATAATAGCTCAAAGGCTTCTTACTCTTGAGATATAAAGAGTGAGCACACGATAATATATACCTGCTTTATGTACAATATGATAATAAAAAGAAAAAATTGAATGCGCCAATTTTTAATGTTAACTAAATCCATTAAAATATTAACAATTAACATTTAACCAGAATAACTTAGAAGCAACGAACCAGGTTAATTGAATAATCAATTCACATGTATACTTTTCTTTCGCTCGTGTTATGGTTCGCGGGACCTCGGTTTATGGAACAGCAGCGAAGACCGCGTACGAATCACAAACCAGCGATTAGTTCGTCTTATTTCTTCTGTGTTTTCCGTTATTCGTCATTTCGGCGCATCTGTTTTCTCAAATTCGTTACAGAATTCTGTTTTGACGCTGCTTAAAGTCATGAAGTAATATGCTTGACAGTCCTGATACGTTTAAGATAATTTTGGACACGACATTAACATGGAATTATCGCGAATTTTCTTATATAAATATGCGTATGCAGTGTTGCAGTGGGGCCGTTTAACGTATGTTTACAGAATATAGCTACAAATCGAAATCAATTCCTTAGCGATTAGAAGCTTAAAAACAACGCTTCAGGTACAGAATATCTTACGAGTTGGGTAGAATTATGTATATTTTACTCGTAATTTAATAAATGAAACTGGTTAAAAGATGTCACGATTCTGGTGCTGAGGTTGTTATAAATTTCCATTCATTTCCGGTTGGCTACATATTTGTTGTCCTTGTCGAAGTGATAAAACGCACTACATTCATACTATTCGTATGCAACACAAATTCAAAAAGAATGATCCGCAACAAAACTGGAAACAAACACATTAATGGGAAGGTTTAATTTCCGTCAGTTTATAATATTAGATGATTTATAATCTTAAAAAATCTCGGTTTCTACCTTAAATAAAAAAGACGCTGTTTCGTATGGAATTCGAGCATGCGAATTCAAAATTTGGCTATTTATCGTCTCCCGAAAAAAAATATATACTTACATTATTTTTCAAAAATTTTGCGAACACATCGCGTCGGAAAATAACAGTTCCCCGGCCTTTCGTTGAAATAGAATTTATTTCACGTGTTTTCTCGTAAATCGATTAAACACACTGGTCGCATTGACTATAAACCGAACAGAGATCTTAATTTAAATTTTTGTTAGATTACACACTACTTTTCTGTTTCGAATTTATCGAAACATTTACCCATAAAACTACTAATTTGCGAACACGAAAATATCACTTGTCAAGTCCAATCTTATTTTTACTTTACAATTTTTGTCGCGAGAAGTTTACGACAAACACGTAAGTTGAACATCGATTTACGTATTTCTGGATCGAGTTGTTCGATTATCGCGCAGCTGCCTTGTAAAGTAACTTTTAGTTCATTTCAGGAATTAAATTTTACATTTTTAACTGAACACGAATGGCTTATCCGACAGCAGCCTGCTAAGATTTGTCCGCCAAAGCGCTGATTAACTGTTTCGCCTTATTACAAGTCCGAGCCGTTAATTTTTATTGAAAGTAGATGCGTGCTAACCGCGCTACCGAAAACTTATTTTCCTCCACGTTATTACAAAAATTTAACTTGCCTTCAACGTCGACGAAATTACGACATAATTAACGTCAAGCAACGATGAGAATTAGATCAAAAGAATGAGTCGCCAGAGCGCGAAATAATACCTGTCGCAATTAAACGGACTCGCAAACGCGCTCATCACGCGTTTCTTTGCAAGGTAAGCAACTTTGAACGATTAGAGAACGATAACTGGACGTTCCCCGAGAAATAACTGAGAAAATACCGAATTTTACGTATCGCCGATGATAAGAATTGCTTCATCTAATACACTTCCCCTCGGAAGATTTTATTTTTAGGCTACCGTTTCCATTTTAATGGTTTTATCTTTCATTTATTCTTAACGGATCCCTTCCTGCACTTCCATCGCCGGAAACAGGCCTACTAGAATTCCCATTTTAGCCTTTATCTCTCGTCGCCTTGCACATTTTTCGTGCCGTATAATTTTCAGTAATAATCTTCTTTACTTTTCCTTTAATTATTTTGACCCCTCCCATCCTGCCAAAGGATATTTTCTTTTTAACTCTTCCGGGTTTCCACCGCAGGCCATCTCGTTATTAAACAGGAATTTCGCAATACTATCACAGCTGTCTTTTTTCTTCTCATGTACACATTTCCACTGATGGCTCTGAGGAGACTGCTGGCGTCGCAGCTTTCTTTACCCTTCTTGATTTTAATTTTTCCGAAATCTTCCATCGTCCGCCTTTCTGTTCTATTTTCACAAATGAATTAATGACTATCCTACTTGTGCAGCGTAGCCAATTTTAAGAATAGTGCGAGTAGTAATGATAATAATTCTTATCGTTGTCACCATTACTATTATTAGTAGTATCATTATTATTATACGCAAGTTGTTAAAATTCTCGTTGAAATATTTAAAATACTTGATGTATACATATATTTTGACAAATTCGAGATTGAATTAGTCAAAGTCAGGACTATCGGCTTTGAATAACAAAAAGCAAAGAAAACGGGAATGGAAAGAAAAAAGTAGGAGGCACATGTGTTTAAAATTTTCAGTTGTATTTTTCTTTTTTTTTTTTTACTTTTATGCTCAGGGCAAAGTGGCGGTTTTGTGAATACATAATGCACACATAAATAAATGAATACAGTTTCCAAAATGATATTCTATTATCATTATCATCATCATCATGGGTTGCGTCTCTGGAGACAAGAGATTGCACGCATTATTAAATTAATCCATCTCTGGCCCGAGTAATCATCTTTCGTAGAATTTTACATGTTGAGTTTGCCGGAAGGTTCGTTGTCATTAATTTTAATCTCCCTCGTCCTTTTATTCGCTTTCCTTCTATCTTCCCTTGTACCGCCAGCATGAACAAATCGTTTTACATAGTATAATTTAATTTTAGTAAAATGTTACATACTTGACATACATATATGCCTGAATAATTAAGACGAAACCGGTCGGATAGTGTTTTTAAATATCTAATTTTTATCATTTTTTAAAATCATTTTTAGACACATACGCGTAACATTTTAAAAATTCATACATTAATAAAATGTTACGCATATGTGTGAATCGTTAATTTCAGTTCGTATAACATAAAATATAACACTTAAGTAACTGCGCATCACTTGGATTATTGTTTATTTGTTTATTTAGTATATTAAAGCAATTTACGGTAAGTGAAAACCTTTATAATAGATATAAATAAAATTTGACGAACAGTTCATCTTGTCTTGTAGGAATAATCGTAAATCAACTTTTCTCAGAAGTTCATCGATAAATAGGAATCATGCTGGCCAATATTTTCGTGAAATTGAGCGGTGTAACAGAAGAGTGGACGCCTAATATCAGTTTCGCTTCATTTACCTAAATAAACTGTGCAAACCCGACGAGGTGCTGTTAAAAAAATCAGCTAAAAGATTATTGTTTTAATGCTTTTCCTTTAAATCCATCGGTGCGTAATCTGTGCCAATATCGACTGAAACTTTAAAACTCCAAAAAAAAAAAAGAAAAGAAAAATGGTTTCCTCATGAATTAAATGACCAGATGTTCTCTCGTTAATTCTTAACCTTCGAATACCTTTTTTTCAGAATCCTTTCCATCATTCGTGAGTCCTGGTCTCCTCGATCAGTGCTTATGCTTCGGTTAAGGTTGTCGAAGAAAATTCCAAGTTCTGTTCGCTCCAGATTTTGGTTGCATATTTACACCCTCTCTTCCTTAAATCTTTTCTTCTATTTTTTCGCTCAACCCAATTTTCCTCTCAATCCAGAGATTCCTTAACTTCTCTTCGCCGTTCCGGTTATCTTCGATCATATATTGCTCTGCCTTTGTCTCGCTATTATTTTTCGCCTTAATGTTTTATTTCTCTACTGTCCTAATTGTAACTTGTCTATGATACATCGATTCTTCGAATACCATTCTCTCTTATTAAACGTTTCGTTCTCTTTATCTGCATTAAAGCTCTGGACTTCTTACTGTATTTTCCATTTCTTTCTTGTTTGCCTGTTGTTCCTGCTATCGGTTCATTTATATAAACAACTTTCGAATCTAATTAACTACCACCCCCTTCTGATGAAAGCTTATCGATGTAAAGTGAACGTTTGGACGAAAATATATGGCAATTTTTGTTTCACATAGCGTTCAAACGGATACAGGCAGACAAAGAGATGCTTTTTAAAACTGTTTCTTCGCATTTCTCATAATCGAAAATATAATGGTGAAATTTTCAACTTCCACAATGACCACATTAACGTTCAGCATGGCTAAGTTAAAACAAAACTCATAAACAACGACGGTAGTTTGAAAGTATGTGTACAACATTACTTCGCAACGAATTCGAAGTATGAAAGAAAATGTACGCGGTTAATTCGCGTGAACGACAAATTGTTTACCAGACCAGCATTATTTCCCATTCAAATAGTAATAATTACTAGAATGAATTTTTTCCGATTGATAATAAATCAATTGTAGCGATGAATATTTTTTTGTTTACGGCGAACAGACGGTTGCTGATGGCAACACACCGGAATATTCACAGTTTATTATGAAGTGTCGAAATGTACGAATGACAGACTTTCCGCACATTATACCACATTCTTATTCTATGCGTTGCCTTTAGAAAGTTATATTTCTCCTTTCGCAGTACGAACGATGTTTTTATCAAAAATTTAAAAACACAAAAAAAAGGACTCTAAAAAACAGTGGATTCGATTGTTAACCTTTTATCAAAAGAGATACAAATGCGTGTTTCGTGTTCCAAACAACTCGTCATATTTGTTGGTTTTTTTTTTTTTTTTTTTTGTATTCTAGATCTTAAATAATCGCAATGAATTGTACAGAACCGTTTGTCTCTAAATTGAAATTAAATACAAAAGCAAGTTCCGATTCTAGCGAGTATTCCTTCTTTAAAAGAACCGTTCAATTTTATTGAATTTGGTCTTCATAATGACCCGTAATATTTATAATACATGTGTATATATATATATATCATCTCATCTTTACTCCCTCGTAACTGAGTATGAGTGCTATTTCTTTCCAGTTATGAATGTTTGTGTCTGATGTACGATACCAATATGATGAGCACTTATGAAGCCACAAAAACTGCAAGTGACCTGTTGGTTTGGCCAGCACTGGTTATGCCGCGACATTTTTCTGTTTTTCCTGGTAGCAAATGTCTAAGTTTTTGTTCTATTTCTAGCAGATAGCAAAGTTGTTCCCTGCTGGAGAGATCCGTGCCTAATAGGTCCAGGAGAACTCGAACCGGCCTTTATTGCCACAGGAGGTCGCCTGTTGCCTGACAAATCGATCAGTATTTGCCCCACGGGTCCAGCATTTCTATTCATTTGCGACATTTCCATAACTTGTATTGGTTTACGAAGAGAAATAATAGTAAAAGGAAAGAAGAAAGAAGAAGGAGTAGAGGAGAAAGAGAGGTGTCTGCATGTGGAGATGGGATAGCAGTGCAAAAGTATTAACACGAGAGCTATGCGCAAAGAAAGGGAACTCTCATGTTGCCCATCCGATTCCAGTAGGCGATCCAGTAGCGAGGCTAGCCAAGACGACTGGACCCACTGTTATTGGTGCAGTTTTCGGGCGTAGGATAGAATATTAATTTAAGGGAGCAGAAGATGGAGAGAAAAGGAGAAGAGGAAAGTTTGCCATTTTGTTCGGAATGACACCCTAGTCTTTGAATAGGAATCTTGACCACAAGACAGTGGGTTACTACTGGAGAAGTAGCTGGGTGAGGCGTTTGTGGTGGCCACGACTCACCAAAGGTGAGAAAGTCGTTGGGGTTTTGTAGAGTTTTGTCAGGTAGTTCTTCAAGCTGTCCTTCTAACTCACTACCTGGTCACTATTGGAATCACCCGCCTGGGGTTTTCCATCAGTAGCCGCTCTTGGTCCGCAACTGCTAATTTATTATTCACAGCTAACCAGTATATCTGCAGACTGTTCCTTTATCCACTATCTAAGGACACGCCCCAATCCGGTTAGAGCTCCGGATCTAAGATGTGTACTCTGTACTCCCCTTCGGGTGGTATATATATATATATATATATATATATATATATATATATTGAGGATGACTTTATTTCTTCCCTTGATGATGAAATTCACTCCTCCGATGAGGTTAAAAAGAATAAAAAACAGATAAAAATTTGAGATTTCGGGCGCCAGCGACACTTTACGGTGTGTCGCTATCGGTAAGCTCAGCTGAGCAGAGCTTTTAGGCTTTTAAAAGAAAAAAAATAATGTCTCCGTTAAGGAGATGTCACGAAGGCCCACCCCGCATCCAATAAGAAGATTTCTGATGAAAATCGTATATATATTTTCGGTAAAAACAAAGTAAATTTGCAGAAAAATGATTAGAAAATTTGGATAAAGAAAAAATATAGATATTAAATCGACTGATTAAAATAACATTTAAAAAGAAAAGCGTGCGGAAGAGAGCGTACAATTTGTAGACGGCAACGCGACGAGTTGCTAGAGACAATGTAGCCTCGATGACGTTCAGCCTTAGACTCAATTGACGAAGATCGCACAATGTTTCCAAGCTCAACGGAAATAATGAGAGTAGGGGCGCTAGTTTCTTTCATTCGGCCATTTTTACTTCCCCAGATTTCTTTGGTAACTAATTCAATTTTAAACTGGGTAAACCTGGGAACGATTTGAATCTGGAACGAGACAAGTTTCGAAAACCTATGACACCTATGATTTCGTAGCCAAGCGCCTTAACTACTATATATACATTTATATGAGAAGTATAGCTTAATCTATATAACATACCAAAATTTATTATATTTGTAGGCATTTAAATCGACAAATCAATTGATAATTTTCGGTGGGAGGACAGTATCGATTTATGCAATGAACAGTGATTAACAATTTCTATAGTTCGTTCAATGAAAATAAGTCCGATGGAAAAAAGTCAATGCAATCGATATGTATTATCCATTTACCTATAAAAAATGCGAAAGTGTTACCAATAGTAATTGCAGTCTTAAGTCAAAATTAAATGTTCATTTAAATCGGAGGAAGTTCATTTAATTAATAGGGGAGCAAGATGATAGAAAGAGGATATGAGTCATAGGAAAAAGCAAAATTTCTAATTTGTAAAGGCTTAATATTTTATTAAACAAGAGTAAAATCTTAATTAAAACATAATTTTCGCGGGTTTCTAGAAAATTTTTATAATAAAATTATAAAAGTCTTCTAAATTGTCCATGATTACATACCTATGAATACATGACCAGTTGATTAAAAAGTTTGGACAGCTTCTCCTCATTGCCCCCCGCTGGCGACGCCCATGACGTCAATTTGTATTTAGTTTTTATATTCGCATAGTTGATTTTTAAATAATAACATTTGCAGATTAATCAAAGTATTAATAAATTTCACAAAAATTTAAAAATATAACAGTATATATGTAATATGAAACGTACACTTGCAAACCTTGCGCTATTTTTCTTTACTGAAGTATTTCTGTTACACAAAATAAAATAAAAATTAAAAATTCTTAAAGTACGATAAAATTTTCTTGCCTCCATTTATTATCAAATGAACAAACAAAAATACCGAAAAATGATAAAAATAGCGACCGGTTGATGTTACACGATCAATAATCAAATAAATTTATCACCGAGTCCACTTTAATTGAACGTTTAAGTTAAATACTACTATTAACAATAATAACTGTTTGTTATTTTCCATTATATAAAATCTTCACTTTTATATTTATAATTTAAGTAAAAATTATGCAGTTTTACTATTAATCACTACAAAATGTTCTGGAAAAAATGAATGAACAGACTAACTTTAAAATGAACTAATTAATTTCACGAATAAATTAATAAATGAGTGTTGGAGCTGTTTTTTATGGAAATAACGATTGTAAAATATACTTAAAAAATGTGTAATTTTGAATAAAGGAATAAAAATTCCAATTTGAATTTGAATAATATTAAACATTTGGCAACAACGTTGAAATATCAACTTATACCGAAGTGTTTCCATCGGCAAATTTTCGTTGAACGGACTACAATTATTTGTACTTGTAATTTATCTTAAAGAAGATCACTTAAATGTATTTTCTGCATAATAATACGTAACATACATATGTTTGCATTACTTTTTTGCAGTATGGTTTTGTTAATCACGCTTTGGAATTGTTAGTATTGAAGACGTTCGGCGAAGAAACATGGGAAAATATCAAGTAAATATTCGGATTTATATTTTACGATTGAATATATGTAACATATATATATATATATATATTAATGGCAGCGTCTGAACCCTACACCCCTACTTTTTCTGTAACAAAAATTTGCGCCAAAATGTGACATACCGTAAATATAAGAAGACAAGTACGACAAAACGACGGCATTGAAGAGATCACATGTTAATCGTGTACGATGTCTTACGACGACCGGACATTTCGGCTGTCGTCCCTCCTTCTCGAAATCGGAACGTATAATGATGTAGAAATATAAGTATTTCTACATTTATTCGTAAATAAAAATTTATTTTTCATTTTTTCGCAGTCGGAACGAATGACGTTAATTTGTGAAGTATAGAAGCGATAGAGCTGAGAGTTCTGGGGTGTTCCCATGCGAGGTCAAGGGGCTGAGTTTTATATACGTCGCAATGGCCTAGTGGCTAAAGCGCTTGGCTTCAATTTCTGAAGTCTCGGGTTTGATCCCGGGCGACGACAGAATATGCGCGCTAGTTAACAAAAAGCAGTATAGACACACTTCGGGAACTGCATTTATAGTGCGATGACAAGCTACTATAGTCAGTTCCGAATGTATTAAATTTAGACTGTATTTGCGGCCCGAAAATATCTGCTCGCAAATACAGTCTAAATTTAATAATATATATGAGGAATGTAGAAAGCAGGTGACATACACAACGGAGCACAATTTTACATTTAAAAACGACTGGATGAATATAAAAATTTTAAACTTTATGAAAATTAGAGACATTTATTATAAACGCTGTAAAAATAATAAAACAAACGCTAGATATAAAAAGCTGTATAAAACATACAGAAATATGACTAAAAATAAAATTAGAAAAACAAAATTAGAATATTATAATAAACAAATTCAGTATGCTAATAACAATACCAAAAAAGTATGGCAGATAATCAACAATATAGTATACAATAAAAACAAATCTTCAGTTGATGAGGTCGTACTGAAATATGTTACAAGTGCAAAAAATGCGGCGAATAAATTTATTGATCATTTCTCTCAATCAAAACAGCATTGTGTTCAAATTTGTAATACGCAATTGTTAAATAACGATAATTTAGAGCAGACACCCACGTCATTTTATATTCCAAAAGTTACTAAGAAACAAGTAGAACAAATGATTAACAGAATACCGGTTCACAAAGCTCCAGGATGGGATGGTATTAGAGCTTCAGATGTTAAAAATAATGTAGCTATATTTACACCACTAATTACAAAAATAATTAACTGTTCAATTAAAGAAGGTAGGATGCCTGATGGACTAAAAACCGGTGTTATTAGACCTATATATAAAAACGGGTCGGCGCGTACTTGTGACAATTATAGACCAATCACTATAATTTCAGTATTAGCAAAAATGTTGGAACAATACCTTACGTTTCATCTAAGAAATTATCTGGAGAAAAACGAATTGTTGCATAGTAACCAATTTGGTTTTAGAGAAGGGAAGTCAACAATATTATTGTTAAGAGTACTAACAAGTAAGATAAATAAGGGGTTGGCAAACGGTGGACAATTTATTATAATTTTTATAGATATTAGTAAAGCATTCGAGATACGGTAAGCCATCAAATATTACTGCGAGATATGAAACAAATGGGAATTGTAGATAGGTAAAATAAATGGTTTGAAAGTTATTTGCATAATAGAAAAAACGTAGTAAAAATCGATGAAAAATTCGTGATAAATCGCGTAATAAAAGTGATTATGATACATGTAAGAGCAATGATATTTCTAAAAATGTTTTCGTATTAATACTGAAATATAAACGATAACAGGTGGTTTGAAATGTCCTGCAACTCTACTACCATATGGACATAATTTTTAGTGAAAACCATTAAACGACATGTGCGGAAATTTGATGACATTTAGACTATTAGTTTTCGAGATATCGAACTTTCAGAAACGCATTTCAGAGAGCAACGGGGAGAAACGAGATTTTAATAGAACACCGTTATTTGATAGAAAAGGATACTGCAAAAAATCTGGGGAAAGGCTCAAAAAGTGTAATACGGAGTCTGGTCCTTTGGAAGCAACCATTGACACGCTGGTGTGCTGATTTCAAACGCGGTCGTATAGACACAAGTGATGCTGAACGCTCTGCATAAGGCTGTTACGCTGGAAAATATCGAAAAAATCCACAAAACCGTTTTGAACAACCGTAAAATACGAGCAAGTAAAATAGCTGATTAACAGAATGTGTACACAATATTTTGCACGAGTATTTAGGTATGCGAAAGTTCTGTTCGAAGTGGAGACCCCTTCGTTTGTTCGCAGATTACCGAAAATAACAACGTGTTGATGATTCAGAGCGCTGTTTGGAGCTGCTTAACCGAAATAAAAAAGACGTTTTCATGTAACAATAGATGAAGCATGGTGTAACACCGCTGCAGTCCGGAGTTAAATTGGCCGTCAGCTACAGCAAAGGATGAAAGGTAACCGAAGCTACCAAAAATGGGACATTTGGTTAGCAAGGTTATAGCGTCCGTATTTTGAGATGTGCATGGTATTCATCTACCATCTTAAAAAAGGAAAAACTATCAGTGGCAAATATTATATGGCATTACTGGTATGTTTGAAGGAAAAAAATCGCAAAAAAACAGCCTTAAATACAGTGGAAGAAAGTGGTTTTTCACCAAGACAATGCACTGCGTCGCAAGTCGACCGCAAAGATGGTACCACTAAGCGAATTGCATTTCGAATTGCTCCCGCGTTCATAAACTTCAAAAAAATACTCGTCAGAAAGAGATCTGGTCCCAGTGAAGAAGTGATCGCCGAAGCTGAAGCGTATTATAAAGGCTTGAACAAATCGATCTATAACGAGTGGCGATAGAATGATTGTGTCGCTCTAAAAGGAGACTGTGTTAACGAATAAAGTCGAATTTGGCTGAAAAATTGTGCTTTCATAGTCTCGGGGGACTTTTCGAACCGCATAACGTACACTTATTAAAAATAAAAAAAAAAATTGTAAATAAAATAAGTATAAAAAGTTCAAAAATGATCTGTTACATGTTATTTTTAATACAGACTTTTAAGCGTTCTTACATTCGTAACGTAAATTATTCTCTGCACGCTTAATGTGTGCCCACTGATTGCATAGAAGACATGGAGTCTAATCATCTGCTTTTTTGGACTTGGACCATTGCTTTAAACAATATGTGAATAGCTGGACCGTTACCGTTATGTACCGAGAAAACATTATCTCCTTTTTGTTATTTTTTTCAGACGCTTTTGACGTCGTTCTTAACGTTGTTTTCTTTCACTGCTTCCTTTTATTCTTCCAATATTGCTTTGACAGGTTGAGGTATCCAAATGGAAGAACACTTCACTTCTTTCTCTTATGCGTTCTCCAGTTGTTGCGAAGGGTCCCATAAATCTTGATAGCTAATACTTGAAGACGCGCAACGGAGAGCTGCCAAATTATCTAGTATAGGTGCAATGCTTTAAATGTCTCATATTCACATACCCTTTTTAGGGCGCGCTCTTAACCAACCATCAATCGCTTTACGTTATGTTTGAACATAAACTGACCTACCTAAGGGCTGTAAACGATGTGATGTATGTGATACGAATGATAACATCGCTCCCTACTGAATGCGCAAAGTGCTTCGCGAAAAATTTTAAATTTCTTCACCGGTTATCCATCGACTACTATGATTCGCCGTACCTATATAACGGCAGCTGACCCGTTTGATGTAAAATAGTCTTTGTAAAATTTCCTTGGAAATAAAGACACCTCCTTCTTGACACCGTATTTACTGTAGCAGAAGTAACAGCCCTGTTTACTTACTGTACTAGCAATTATTTTCGTTGCTTTCTAGACCGTGCTAATCCCGGAGCATCGACAAATTCTTTCAATAGTAAATTCATATTTTTAGCAAATAGTTCCGCGAATTTATCTTGAAAATTAGTTTTCACTTTAGACTCATTATTAAAGTTTAAAACGGCGGCTGGAATATAAAATAATGTACTTCCTGATAGTATGTTTAGTTTCCGTCCTGGCCTTCGCGCTACTGATTGCATATCCCTTTTCCTTTCTGATAGCTATAAATCTCTCATTCACAGGAAATTTATCATCTAAGCGTTGATTGATGACACCTCTGCCTTTGATAATGTTCACTTAAAGAATAAAATGCTTTCCAGTAACATGCCTCTTAAGTTTACTTTCTTAATTATCAATCTTTTCCGGAATAGAACCTGTTCTGTTATTTCTTCTATAGTTCGTCTTCGCTTTAATCATAGCCTGCTTCTCACTTTCGTTTTGATATTGTTCAGTCTCCGTTGTGTCCCTTTCATCCTCCTATCTTAACTTTGACCTGCGATGCAAATCACGTTCTATTCGAATACTTTTTTATTTTCTCGAAACGAGCAGTCCCTTTTCCCAATTTATTTGGTCTTGGCTTTCCGACTCCTTACAGGGCCCATTACATACTTCCTCTTCTATTTCCTGTTGTTCCCATGTTCGTTGCTCTAATCGCTTTCTAATATAACCTACCACTTTTTACGTTTCATTATTATGCTAGTCCTTTGCATCGGGTAAATGTCCTGTGTTGATGCGCCCAAAAAAAAAAACATCAAAATGTGTTCCTTTTTCACGAATAACTGTACATAACCTGCACGAACCGTAACCCGCACGATGTGTATTATTATTAACCGTCGAATAAACTGACCGTAGCAACTTTAGCCCCGCTGAAAATAAGTCATTCGATATTGAAGCGAAATAGTTACAAACTTTGAGCACCAATGACAATTCGTATGGTAAAAATTCGATTTACCCACAACAGTAACAAGTGGCAGAAAAGGCGAGAGACGATGTATTTTTTGCAAAAATTGAAAACAAGAACGGCCGAATTTTCACCTTTTTTAAAGGTGTTATTTTCCTGACGGGAAATTGAAGTATGACACGTCGCATTCGTTTCGCCTGAAGGTTTTTCAGCGGAGAAAAAAGGAATCGAACATTCGCTATTGTCAGCAAGATCGGTTTTGATTTTCGCAAATTTGAAAGCTGTCAAATTTAAACAAACGATATCAGTACCAGAGAAGGCAAAAAGTTCGCATTATCGAGTAAATTGCGAGAAAACGTTACTGATAATCGGAACAACTTAAATAAATAAATATAATTAAGTTTATAAAGAAAAAATCGCATACTGCGCACTTTTCAGGGAACGACGGTGTTATTTCATGACGTAATTTTTTTCTAATGAAATAAAACCAGCAAGAAAGTAACGAACATCGTACTTCCAAGCGAGCTGATTAAAAATGAGTCGAATAAAATCCGCGCAACAACGACGTAATTAACGCGAAGACGAAGTTCCTTGGATGTTCAAACACGCTGAAAATGCACATTTTAACAATGTACTGCTGCAACGATGAATGTGTTCAGATTGCCGAAAAATTCAGCAGCCTGGAAAGTCATCGCACCGAATCGATGAGTACGAAATATTTTCTTTAGCTCCGTTGCACGGAACAGATTGTTCAGTTCTTAGCCTTACTTTTTATCATGGATAATGTCTTCTCAGCCATGCCGAACAGGTGGATAGCTGCTGGAGCATAGATGAGCACTAGCGAAACTTCAAATTTCAAATATACTCAAAATCTCACTGTATTCACCATTTACCAACCTTTTAAAAGTGAAAATAGATGATTTTGCGAATGTGTCAATTATCGATCCCGGTGTGATTAAAAAACGACGTTTCAAAATTATTATTTGGCTTTTAGTAGGTGAACGTTTAGTAGCGTCATTTTAGTCTGCGTAAATGTTGTTGTGTTTTGATAGTGTGCGAGGGACGAAGTGTTTGTATCTGATAGAAACTTCGACTTAAGGGAAACCACGGAGTACCCAATATAATACGCGTAGAAGTGAGATACTCGGTCGGCGTGACACGAATCTGGGTTTCCATTCATTATACAAATCACGACAATGCCGATAAAATTAAAAAAAAAAAAAAAACAGAAAAAACAGTAAAAATATTATTAAAAAAATATTAACTACTTTTTTAACGTGAACTGTTAAATGATAATGGCAGTTTATTTTGAAACTAGTTACTGTTTTTTTAATTAAATTACTTTATATTCTTGGTTGTTTTTTTTTAATTTTGTATTGCGATCCAACACTGTTGTAAATAAATTGCTTAGCCCCTAAGGCAACCGAATATCTACAATGTAACCGATAAAAATCCAGGTCCGTAAAAGTAAAAGAAGCAGGCATCTCTAGTCGAGAGTAATAATTTTCGGGGCGTATTCATCCTGTACAGACCACCTGGTGCTAATGTTAACAAAAAATAAAGACGGTGGGTAAAATTTGTGTTTAAAGCCCCCAAAAAATAAAAAAAATCGGCTACGGCATACGGCGTATAAGTTACCTTTATTTTATTTCCAGTCGTTTTAACGTGTTTCGGAACGCAAATCGTGGGAGCCACCGTATTAGCTGTTTTTTTACGTTAGTGTTTGTGTGTGAGTATTTTTGAATTCCACGTAATGTATTATCATTGTACATTGCCAACATTCTTTTATTGCAGAAATTCAATTAACCGGAATAAATAGCAGAGTACGTCAAAAAAAAAAAACGGCATTCGTAATACAAAGTAGAAATATTTGTAATTGCAATTAGTATTCACCGTCGAAACAAATTAAACTGAAAAATAAAAATCGGCATCAGCATAGCAAACAATTCAGGGTTCGTATTGGCCTCAACGATTCGGCCCAGGCATGTTTCGGCCTCGTTCGATTTTTAAGTAGACTAAATTTAATGTTAGTACATTTTTATTTATTTTTTCTTCAGTTAATATCAAATTTAAGGCGTAAAATAATCACTGAATTAAAATAACACCAGCACGATATTAGGAATTAATTTGCTTCGAAAATAAATCAGCGATTTTCAATGCCTTTTTTTCGTTCATATATCGCTTAAAAATGATTTCCTCATACAAAGACTTGGAATGCTGATTTCACGTATTCATCTAGCGGGTTGTCAGTTCAATAAAAGGTGAAAAGACTAGTTCATAATTTACCTAGTAAGTTGTTGGTTCTAAGAAAAACGAGAAGCATTTGTATGCACGTTGGGTCATTTGACAGAATAGTTGAAAGTGGAACATCGGCAAAAGCGGAGTGGACGAACGCTACAAATTGTTGTAACAGATATATTTCACTGAAGTGTAAGAAGAGCCGGGACAGAAGGAGCGCGTGGGTGGGGGAAGGCTACCTTCAAGTATATAATTGTGCGAGACCGCCGTATGCCCAAGCGGCAATCGATTTAACACAGCATATTCTCGACGCGTAAAGTAAAAAGAAGGAAATCATGGATTAGCTGTAAATTTTATGCTTTTCATAAAGGATAGAGTTCCCTTTGCCACTGGCTGATCCACTCAACCATCATACGTTCATGGAAATAAACCTTCATTTTGCAGATTGGTGGCGTGCAAACAGCATGGGTGCAAGCAGAGATGACTTCGATTATTCCCATATGACTCGGCATCCACAAGAGCGTTACCTGATTTCTTGCTTGATGGAGCAGCTTCAATGTATAATTGACTTTCAGAATCAAGATATCTATGTTGTTCTGCGAGGAAATCGATTTTAGAGAAGCCACAGAGTCAGTTATTAAAAATATGCTTCTATCCATACATCCTGTCTGCAAACAAGCTACGAGACTACTGTATATTACGTAAAATTCTGCTTCGTATACCGAGCAGTAATTACTTAGACGCAACGAAGTGATTTCACTACCGATGACGTATGTGCACGCGGTTGGAGATGGGAAAATATGCGGGTCTGCTTTTGAAGCATCAGTGTATATGTGTAAAGATTTGGGATGACTATTGATTTTTTCGGCAACGCGGTTATGTTCGCAATCGGTCCGCGAGTTATAGCCTCTAAGAGAGATGTGTCTATCCTTGCGGGGATGTCTTTCCGAAGGGGAAGTTTATAATAAAGTGTTTCAGGATTTGACAATTGCACGCCACTATCGATAATTTGTTTTAATAATCTAGGAATTGGATCACTAAGGAAAGATGGAAGCGGAATATCAGTAATGTTTGGGAAAGAATTAAGGTACTAGTGAATTAAATCGCGCGCGGTAATAGAAGAACGGATCAGGGGAAGTGGGGGTATGCCACTAAGGAAACCAACACTTGCCGATGAAGAAGTTCGATGAAGACCAAAAATTAATCGCATGGATGTATGATGTATTGGATCAAGTGAACTGAGTAACGACTGATTAGCTGAAGAGTACACATGACATCCATAAGTTAATCTGGAAAGGATAAGAACTTCATAAATGGTGTCAAGTATATAGCTTGGGATCAATATTTTAATTTAGGACTGGACAAAGAGGTTCTTCATGCATTTATTTTTAAGCGTGGAAATATGAGGAGACCAGGACAGAGAGGAATCAAAAACTAGACCTAGAAATTTTACAGAACTGGGGAAAGGAAGAGGAGAATTATTGAGATGAAGGCGAATTTCTTGGTTATCTCTGTGCAGACGACTCCTATGGAAGTTGACGCATGAAGTTTTGGAAGAGGAGAACTTTAGCCTATTGTGTGTAGCCCATGTATATAGTTTATCAATTGTCGTTTGGAGGACGGACTGGGCATTGAATGGAAGATTGGATGAGATTGATATATTCAGATCATCAATAAATAATCGGGCTGTTACTGGTGGCCTAATGCAGCAGGAAATGTCATTAATAAATAGGATGAATAAAGTCGAACTTAGAGCGGAACCTTGTGGGATTCTATTCTCCATAGGAACAGGAAAGGACATCACAGAGCCTACTTTCCCTTGCATTGCTCTATTGGATAAGAAATGTAGGATGAAATTGCCCATTTTGCCATTTATTCTGGCATTTTTCAGTTCAAGTAGCAAACTGTACCGTCATACACAGTATAACGTTTTCTCAATGTCAAAAAATATTGTGTACTTCGGGCTTGAAGAATTTGCTTTTGAAGGCTAATAAGATGACATAAAAAGTGGAATTACGTGTAAGAACGCCAGCCTGTACGGAGGAAATTACATTGTTCGATTCGAGATAAAACAGGAGCCGTCTATTAACCATTTTCTCTATTACCTTCGTCAGAGCACTAATTAGGAAAATTAGACGGAAACTATTAGGAAGAAATGGATCAACATTAGTCTTAAGGATCAGAACTATAACTGCGGTTTTCCAAGCTGGTGGCATACTACCAGTCGACCATATTTGATTATAGATGTAGGGAAGGAACAATTTAGCTGGGTTAGGAAGATGTTTGATTATGAAAGGATAGATGGTATCGGCGCCAGGGGCACTATATTTCGTTTTATAGGTTAATTGATGGTCAAGTTCGGAAAGTGTGAACGAAAAATTAAAATTGTCATCGCTCTCGGAAGAAAAGGATATCGGTGTTTTCTGTGCTTTTGCTTTAAGAGATAGGTAAACTGTTGAGTATGAGGAAAAGGAAGATACTTTGGAATAGTGTGCCGCAAAAGAATTTTCTGCAGACTGCAGTTCAGCAACTAAACTATCACTTATTAATAGGGATGAGGAAAAGGATGAACTAGGAATTCCGCTTAACGATTTAATTTTCTTCCACCTAGTACTTGTAGGTGTAGATGAAAAGATGGAATTAACAAAGGATTTCCAGGATTTACGTTTACTTATGTGGATCAAAAGCTGAGGTCCTGCCTGTGCTTCTGGAAGCTAACCAAATCAGATAAAGCCTTCGCAGATTCGTATTTCCTCAGCGCCCTCCTTCTTAGAGAAATTGCTGCTTGGATTTCCGGCGTCCACTACGGGACAAGGCAGAATCGTCTTAGATTTGGAGACAGTGGCTAAAGCTGCGGAATTCATGGCGTTTATTATAAATTGTGCTCAACTGAAGGCGAAAAATCTATGGGAGTTACTACCTTTAGATTTGTGCGCTATCCAATCTGCTTTCCGCAACCGGAAGTGAGCTGGGATTCGTAGAGGATTATTACTAGAGGGAGAATTAGGGAAATAATTACGAATAGAAAAGTGATCACTGGAACATGTAAGTCCTCTAGGACTGAATTTGCATGCTTTTTGATTCTAAATACGGTATTGTTTTTTTTGAATTTCAGACAATATTAAAAGTGTTTTTAAAGTAATATTTAATGAAAGATAACGTAACTCCGTGCAGTTCTCTTCATTGCACTTTCCTCCTATAATAATAAATACCTTATCTGTTCTGAGACTCCATGAGCGTCTTGCAGGCTATATCCTCTCCTTTTCCATCCTCTTCATGCGACTACATTATCCTTTCCATTCGTTCCTTAATTGAAAATCTCTTCTTAGTTCGTTCCATTCAAATCGATCTTCTTTGGATTCCCAGTCATAGCGGCATCGCAGGTAACACAACCTAGTTGACTCGTTTGCTCGCTCTCCTTCGTATAACGGCAAATTTGTCAATAAATTTCCTGCCAATAATATCCTCTTTCCATCCAAACAAGCACACCTCAAATCATGATATCGGATATTTACATTACCTCCTTTTCCAATCCTCATTCCTTTTACAAACTCTTGCAACCTCTTCCTTCATCACGTTCCTGGTTTGCTGATTTCCCTGGTTTCAGTCGTTCCGTTATTTTCTCCATAACACGTCTTCGTCTCAACCATAATTGTCTTATTCCAACTCTCTTTCGTTTTTCTATTGTTTTTTCCCCATACTGTAATTTTCATCCCTCGGATCATGACTGTGTTTGTGATGCAAATCATATCCTTTCTGAATGCTCTCTTCTTGTACAGGAGCGTTCCCTCCTCTACACTAAGCTTCTCCTCCTAAAACTACCTACTCCTTTTTATGCTTCCTACATATTTTCCTCTCCTTCACCAGATGTTGTTCCAATCGTAGCGGAGTTCATTTCCTCTATTTCTTTATATATCAAAATTTAATTCTGTTTTCGTAATTCTTTGATGATGGGTAATTGCAATCGGTTGGCGTTCCCAAAAAAGAAAAAAAAAAAAAGATAACGTAAACTGCCGAAAGCGATTTATTGGAACACAATGAAAATTCTCGCATGTTAAAACTTTTTTTACTTTTGATAGGGAGGGGTGTCAACACTAGACGTTTACTCAAAGCAGATAATTAGAAAGGATTTTTTTCTTTCCCCTACTCTGGACGCGCCAGCAGCCTTGAACCAACAACATGATAAATCAAGAGACAGAACTAAATAGTCAGGCGGTCAGAAATGGAACTGACAAAGAACAGCAGCAGCGGAACAACTGAAGGCAACGGGAAAGGATATAGATAGCGTAATAAAGGATTAAAACTATATGTAGTGAAAGTTCGAAATAGTAAAAACGAAAAAAACCAACAGAGGGAAAATTGAATAAAAGAAATGAGAAAGGATAGGAGCAGGAGGCAAGAACTCGGAATAAAGAATCACCGTTAAAATTTATTCGAATGGAAAATTATATTCAACTTCATGTACACATGTTGAAATCAAATATGAAAATGAGAGAATAACTATTTACGACTACCAAACGAATTTTTTCAATAAAATTCAGAATCCAGATGGATTTTGTTTTTTTCAAATTAGATAGTTTTTCAAAATCGTTAGAGTTAATTTATTTTTCATTTCTTGCGAATGGAAAAATTTATTATAAAGCGTATGGTTTTTCCTTGAAAACAACAAACCTGTCATAATGGGAAATGTTTGCTGCGATTAAATACTTATTTCGGAAAAGTTTTATTGAACAAACATCATTAGATGAATTTGTAATCAGCATTTCAAGTCTTTGTAAGAAGAAATAATTTTTTAAGCGATATATGAATGAAGAAAAAGGTATTAAAAACGGCTGATTTATTTTCTATGCAAATTAATTCTTTTAACTTAACGCAGGTGTTTTTTTTTTTTTTTTTTTTTTTTGATTCAATGGTTATTTTGCGCCTTAAATTTGATATTAACTGAAGAAAAAAAAAAAAGTGAAAAACTCACTAATACTAAACTAGGTCTGCCTAGGAATGGGACGAGGCCGAAATGATCTAGACCGAGAATTGTCAAAGCCGAAACGATAGAGACCCAACAATTCAGAACAGTGTGAGACACCATGAGCGAAGACTACGATATAAATTTAGTTCGATTATCCGGCGGTCGTCCTTAGGAGAACGCAACATAAATTTTTACAACTGTTGGCGTAAACATTTTTTCCCCAGGAAGTAGACGAATATAACAGAAATTTTCTATTTTGCAGCTACTAATTCTCTTAACTATTTCAAAATCGTTTAGTTTCCATCGAAATGTTTCGTCCTTTTTTAACAATCAGCTTTTATTTTAAAATTTGGAACGAGAAATTACGAGGAAATAAAGGCAGCTACGACAAGAACAACAGAGCTAATGTAGCAAGAGTACGCGTATGTCGCTCAGTAAGAAGCGGGAGAAAGCCAAACTTAAAAGTCGGAAGTAAAGAATTAAGTGCTTATAAAAAAAAAAAAAAAAAAAAAAAAGAGAAAGCATTCAAAACTATGTAGTCGACGTTGTAAATTATGATTCGCACATAAACCAGTTTATAAAAAAAGGAGACAGACAGAACTGCAATGATAAATACCATACATAATATTCTTCTTGCTTTGTTTCCGAGCTTAGACGATTAATGATTCGTACATTCCAAACTGTACCATAGGCGCATAGTGCACTAATTGCTACATGCAACTCTTTAGTATAATACACGCAAGACTACACTTGAAACTGATGTTGTGATTGTTTGATTCATAAAATGCATATACATTACTTTCCATATAATTCTACTAACGGATAATTTAATTATTTCATTTGTCTGTCGTCGCCTGGGATCAAACTCGAGATTTCTGTAACGGAAGTCAAATGCTCCAGCAACACTGGGTTTTCACAGTCGACACTTATTCGTTTGTTTTTTTCTAACTTTTTATCTTCATTCATCAGTCTGATTTTGAAAGTTGGGCCGTATGGCACCAATTTAAGTTTCTGCCAAACAAACTTCTTCTCCGAAAGATATTTTTAGGTCATCTTTCAAAGCATTGCCGAACAAATTTTTAGTAAAACGTGACAATCTCGCAATAGCGGAATTTTATAATAAACTCCAATCTATTAAGAGAATCCGAACGGAATCCGAATAAGAAGCTTTTAAAGAAATCCCCCCTGACGGAAATATTATCTGAAAACTAAAAGAAAAAAACTTTTTCAGCCTAATCGGTTGATTTAATTTTATTGAAAACAAAAAAAAAAAAAAACAAAAAACGATGAATTCGTCTTTCCTATATTAAAACGCAGTTCCTTACGGGCTCTCCTTGAATAATTTTCGACTAAAAGTTACGGTGAATTATAGGAAAAATTAATTTTCAAATTGGTTGCGCTAGTGCGGCCACGGAGAGGGAAGATAATTGCGGAGAAAGCAGGAACGAAGAAAAAACAAGCAAGCTAATTATTTACGTCGCCGCCGATCAAAAATAATGAATAATTTCTCGCTCGTTTGGTTATTAAAAATGTTACGAACATTTCGCAGAACGAGGAGCTGAAACGTTTTCAGCGGGCCCGCTTTAAAGTAGATATAATTAATTTATCAGCGGAATATGGAACTTATTATTCGGCAAAGAAAATTCCTGGAGAACTTTTAAACAAAGTTACGAACTTTCACTTTTATTTTTTAATTTAATTAATTTTTCCCTTTTTTAATTTTAATTTCGTCTTAAAGGAAAACCGCCGAAGTCAACATGGAAGGGCAGTTCTTGGTGAGGCAAATATACGACGATGAAATGACTTACAATATTATCGGAGCAGCGGTCGAAATTCTCAGTAAGCAAAATTCCGCTAATAAGTTCACGCGCTTGTTCTGTAGCTTTATCGTTGTCGTATCGTCTCGGCGCTGCGGATATTCCTTTTTTTTTTTAAATTACTAACTGCTCTTTGCCCCCGTAAGCAGGGAATTAGACAAGAAACCCGCAACCGGACAATTCACGATAACTCTATCGGTTAATCGATCATCGGACAAAACTCCGCTTCGCAGCTAATTAGGCCCGGCAGAATAGTCGGATAGATGGAAATGGGTAGAAATTTCAGCGAATTTATCAGCCTTTATTTGTGGCGCCTCTGCGTGCGACTTTAACAGATCCGACGAGAATATAATATTTCGAGGGAATATCAAATTAATCGGAAAATTAAACGAATTTCCCGGATAAATTTCGAAACGGGTACTGTGCGATGTGCGAAATATTTAGAAACGAAACGACCAATCGAGTTCGTTTGATATTAGCATCGGAAAGAAAGAGATCTAGTGCCGTCGAATTAGTTCACAGTTCGCTAGATAGAGAAATATATTGAAAATGTTAGCAAGACTGATGCGAGCACTACTTTTAGGAAGATCCTGACCCCAATACCGCGTTCTTCACACAGCACATTATCAGAGTGACGCGAATGAAAGCACCGTCGGACATCTGACGAACAACTGCATACCGGTTCAATGTTTAACAACGAGACGACTACGCGAAGTAGGAAGAGACGACGGTGTCCGGCATTGAATTTTTCAATATACCTTGTAATGTCAGTAGCCCGTATAATTTTGTGTAAATTCCCGCCATCGAATGAACTTTTACACAAACTGAACCGGTTACAATTTTTCATTCATCATCCGGATTCATTAATCAAAAAGAAAAACAATTTAAAACTTTATCGACAGATAATTTACTATCTTATAACGAATTCTGTACGTATCTGTCGACTTGACGCTCGTCAGACAAGACGAACTAGAGGAAGATCAGTTGTATTTTTTGCAATAGGTGTAGTACCTATCAGCAGAAAAACATGTCAAAATAAAAAACGGACGTACACAGAAAGGAACGTCGATAATAAGAATAAATAATAACAGTCTGATCGAAAGCTGATAAGTTGTTGTGAGGGAGCTAAGGGTTGCAGTGCCTCAATTTACTTAAAAATGACATCTTGTCAAATCTTATGGTAGCATAAAATACGGTTGTATCTCGAATTTGCGCCGATAGTTTGTTTTTTTTGTTTTTTTTTATTTTTTTCGAAATATATTGTGGATGCCCAAACACTTATTATCGTTTATTGTATAAATATAACGTACAATATAATATATCAACGTCCGACTATGAACTAAGCTCTATTACTATTATTATACATATCGGCATATCTACTGCAATAGCCACAAAATCACGAACGCGTGAAATAAAACAACAATCTTCATAAATGAAGCTAATACCTTGATACTATTAACAAAAAACGTATACACTTCCGATCTGGAAATTTATCATACAAACAACCAGACAGTACAATCAGGCAGAACAAATACAACACAGATGAAATAATCATAATGTAACGCGCTATTAATGTTAAAAACAGAACAATATACGGCCAACGTAACATAGTTAACTACAATAAATACTCTATACAAATATCGAATAGGTGTAATTATGCTCTATTATGCCGCATGCACGCAAGCCTGAATACCCTTTTATATTCTATTTGGGGGGTGGCCAAGAAAACTACAAATTATTACTCCTATCAAGCAATTAACCAAATTTTTATTTTTTCCTTCCAAACTGCCGAATGCTGTTCTATCCAGATTTTCTTCGGTAATTTTAACAATAAATTCATCAATACATTTTCTTCGACATTATCTATTTTATTATTTAGCCCCCGTCTGAATTGAAAGGACAACTCTTTAGGTACCCTGTTACTTCGCTTCCTATCTATTAATGGCAGTTGCACGTCTTGCAACTTACCTTTTAGCAGCTTGTGATAACAATACATCGCTTTTGGAGGTAGTTCCTTATTTTCTATCCACCATACAGGATCAGAAATATTCTTGTTCCCCAGATTTCCGGACGGAATTATTAACTTCAGACATCTCGCTAGTAAATTGCTGATTTTGCTCATTTCCGATTTTTTCGCTTCACCCCATACTTGAAAAGCATAATGGACCATCGACGCAATTAAAGCCTTATAATATACATCCTTACTACATCGTGGAGCATCAGAAATTTTAATCTATATAACGCTGGTATGGATTGCCTTATTTTTAGATTGAGGTTATTTTTATATGCATTTTCCATGTTAGTGCGTTGTCAATCACTAACCCCCGTTTAAAGTGGAAAAAAGCTTGTTTTTTTTTTTTAAAAAATTCGATTTTTTAAAATTTAATGAAAATGCGCTAAAAGTATCGGAACATCAGACACAAGTATTTAAAACGGTTTCTTTATTGTTCCGATTTGAATTTGCTAGATCAAGACTCCCTATTTTTTTTTTTTTTTTTTTTTTTTTTTTTATGGCCTGGCGGCTAAGTAACTTACCATTTGACCAAGTTGTTTAAGAATAATCATAATCTTATTAAGGGGTATATTTTACTCCGCCGTAAAAGATGTATTCGATTTTACCGAGGAGAATTACTTTTTACTTTTCAGTGTGCATGTTTCTTGAAATTTTCATAGAAAATCTTGAATTTTTTTTTTTTAATTATTTGCACAACTTTTAATGTAAGCATTTTTCACTGATAATACGGACAGACTGACCTAAAATGCCGCTACCTTCTGTATACTCCATACGAAGTGATAGATATTAAAGAGCGTCATTTTCAAATCCCGGCAATAATGAGCTTATAAATCGCGCTTTTTCAAATTCATTATCTTTATTCGAATCTACATTTCAATACAAAGCTAACGTTGGTAATAACTTCACAAGTCACTCGCGAACCTCTTTAATTTTAAAATTCAACCTGTTCGTATTTTCTCGATATTTTAATGATGATTTTTTTTCGTTTACTTTTCGTCTGCTTCCATTAAGGCATATCTTTAAGGTGTTCACTTTTTTTTTTTTTTTTTCTTTTATCGCTTATTTTAATAATTAGTAATTAATTTCCGATACGCACTAATACTCATGTAGAACTATTACTGACCGGTACGATTTCTGATAAACAAAAAATATCATCGACTAGAGTTGTACACGATAATCGTCAAACGCGTAATATTCCCGTCAGCGATGGGTTTGTAAATATTCATCCGAATCTACGTTTATTCATGTTTAAGATTGAAATATTTTTTTAGTTTGGCTTTATCAAAAACGTGTTTTTTCTTTTCTTTTTTTTTTTTTTTAATCCGCGATAACTTAGTAAATATATATATATATATATATATATATATATATATATATATATATATATATATATATATATATTGGTAACGTTTTAATTGGCGTTTGTTATGTTACCAAAAAGTGTCTATTAAGAGACCCGCATTTTTTAACACTTATTCTAATGACTGATGAGTATGCTCACGTATTTATACTTGTTCCACCACTGTACACTTTCGAGTAACGAAGAATTATGCGGGAACTATGGTAAACAAGAGAAAATAAAGGGAACAAGCGAGAGGCAAACATATAGCTTTAAAAAGTCGGTATAGAAATAAGCACGTCAAGACAGAAAATGACGAAAGCAACCACTGCATTAGGCCGATTTTGCGAAACTTAAAACATTTTTACGATTTCATTACCAGGTTCGTGCATACTTTATAAAATAGGTGAAAGCTCGGACAACTTTCGATGTAAGTAAAATTTCCCGCATCTCGATTAGCCCAATGATTGGTATTTATATTGACAAAAATTTTATGTTCCAAAATATCGTCGTGTAATGCTGCACGGGTAACAGCTAAAATGTGTGCAAAGATTAAATATTGATCGAACTAAAACTGACATTTTACCTTTTCGAGCAGTCAGTATAATATCAGTCTAAAAGAATCAATTTATTATTGACTTTTTTGTGATTTTTTGTTGTGTCTACGTTATACGGAATAATCCGAATAATAAGACAAGGAATGACAAAAAAAATATTACGCAAACAACGGCTGCTCCATTAATAGCCGTTAAATTATGCCGGTAAATATCATAATTAAAACACGTTCTCAATTAACCCTTCTATTTCTCCTACTACATCTCATTACGTCGTATTTACACTGCGACCTCGTAATCCTG
This sequence comes from Icerya purchasi, assembly GCA_039619475.1. Taxonomy (NCBI): domain Eukaryota; kingdom Metazoa; phylum Arthropoda; class Insecta; order Hemiptera; family Monophlebidae; genus Icerya; species Icerya purchasi. Next base: position 260,275,448 of record CM077116.1, on the reverse strand, counting down.
CTTCTTCTGTCTATCTGTCCAAATACCTTTCCGTCTCGTGTTAATTGTTTCTGTTATCTTGATATCTCCCTTGACATTCGGTTATCCTTCTTTGAACACATCAAATGCAATCAAAAGGCTGCTGAAGGCCCTATCTTCAACCAAATGAGATGGTAATAATTCGTATATCCTTATTTCTCTATATAAATACATCGTCCGCTTAAAATTTTATTTCCGTTCATTTCTTTATGATTGTGCCTCTAAGTTCAAACTCTTTAAATTAGATGTAATCCAAAATTCTCTTGCCTCTGTCTATGCCCGGGTGCTCTTCAATCCTCTCCAATTCCAGCCGTCCTTGCCGAATCGAATACATCACCCCTTTCTATTCGAACACCTTATTTGGGCTATCGTTTTCTTGCTAAGTGTCTTCCACTCACGTTCTCTACTCGAATCCATTCTTATCTTTCCATTTTTTAGGAACTGATGTTTCGCACCTAGGAAAATTCCTATTTTATCCTCCTGATCTCTTTTCGGTTTAGTTCGTTTTTCTCTTACGAAATTTCCTTTGACAATCTCCCCTATTTCTCTTTTAATTTCACCGAACTCTGCCCCGTCCTCCTAAAATGTTTACTATACATATGCTCTCCAAATTTCTTCTATACGCCCTAATTAGACAGGAATTCCACAGTACTATCAATTTTCAATTTTCATTGCGTGTAACCGTGTTCACAGATGATTCGAAGAAATCGGATGGTGTCGGTGCCTCTTTTATCCCCCCTAGATTTTAACTTTTCAGGATCTTTTCGTCTGTCTCCTTTCGAATTATGGTATCGGATATTTACGCTTCTTCTTTTTCTAACAATTGTTCCGTTTATCTGTATGTTCAACCTCGTCTTCCTGCCAATCCGTGATTCTCTTTGTTTCCTTCACTTTGCCACTCTGTTCTCGTCTCCGTTATTCGTCTACGCTCTTAAGCTATACTTTATTATATTCCTCCCGTTTTCGTTTTTCATTAGTTGCCTTTCCGTATTGTCTTTTCCGCTCAAACGAAGAGCGTGTTTGCGATTCTACGTTCTATTCCAGTTTACTGCGACTTGATCTTCCTACTCCGTATTACGCCTCTTATATATTTTCCTTCTTCACACATCACTCCTCCTATTTGTTCCTTCCTACTAACAACATTTGATGCTGTATAAAGATATAACTGGTCTCAGGAAATTGTTTCTGGGTAAATGTCCCTGGTTTACGAGCCCCTCACAAAAAAAGATCTTTAATATACAACATATCTCTTGAATCAATTACCGTGGGCACAAAAAATCGAAAAAACCTCGTCAAAAACACATGCTATGAAATTTAAAACGAGATACAAAAACTCACTTAAAACGTCGTATTTCGATAATTCATTAAACCTAAAATTTAAAATAGTAAGTACGCAATAAATATTAAAAACATCATATTCCAAAAAAATTAACACTTCCGTTAATTCTTTTAACCATCCTTTTTTGTGTGAAAAAAAACATAATAAAAATAAACAGCAAGTGTATTCTTTTTTAATTACAGCTACCAATTACAACTCCTCTTCAAGCTGTAACTATACGAGTTAGCATTCTTTCTCTTTCCTCGTCAGAAGTAAGAATTTGTAATTGCTACCTACCTCCTGGAAGCGAGGTAACTCGCAAACCAAATGGATTCCGTCGTCAGAGCGCTCCGAAGTGATGCAATGCTCCTCGGAGACTTTAATGCTCACTCGCCGTTATCGGGCAACCACTTTCCTATAATTATAGATTTTAAAAGGATGCCGACACGTAACCAGCTCGATGGCTTCGTGCCGCGTTTCACATTTCATAGAGCATATTAGGAAGCATATTCGGTGAGAGTGACGACTCTTCCTCAACCAACCGAGTCAGTAGAAATCAACATAAGCGTTTTAAATAATGTGATTTCGGTGGCAGACAACACAGCAATCCAAAATCTTCACAAAGGAACCGGAGCAGACCAGTCCCATGATGGTGCAAAGTTAATGAAAGCGATAACAGATCGAAAACGGGCTCTCAGAAAATATAAGTGAACTGTAATTATTGAGGAAATAATTACATTTAAGAAGTGTAGAGCAGCTGCTGGAGACCTCATCCGCAGCAAAAAACAGGAGTCGTGGAATTCTTTCGCGCGATCAATTCCGCAAACAGTTAATGCCCACGTAATGTGTAAAAAATCAGATCTATTAGTAATATATCAATAGTACCCCTACGCATCCAATAATAAAAATCAATAGAGTTCACATGACAGAGACTAGAGATGTTACAGAAGCATTTGCATATTATTTTTCTATGGAATTCTCTGCGCTGAAATATTCCAGCAAGTTCCAACAGCACAAAAAAAACTTTATGAGAAACAGTCCATTAATTTTGATTCCAATACTGACGATCCTTATAACCACCCTTTCTCTATGGCTAAACTGGAGTTTCAACTTAAGTATCACATCAGGAATAGTGCACCTGGTGAAGATTCGATACATCTCTATATGTTGAAATATCTCCCGGGTCATGCCAAGGAATTCCTGCTGAATGTATATAGTCAAATATGGTCAGCTGGGGCTATTCCTGATGCTCGGAAAGTTACGATCGTTATTCCTATCTCGAAGATGAATAAAGATACTTTCCAAGTTGAAAGTTACCTACCAATATCATTACTTAGTCTTCTGTGCCAGAACAACCAGATCTTGTATATTTTGTTTAAATTTATTTTATTAAACAACATCCGAATTTAACAACATACACTTATTTATTTTATTATCTAATTATTCTATGCAACTCTTGATGATACGTGATCCATTATCCTAATTCTTGATGCCCTGTCATGTTCGGGAAACCCAACGCTTCTCGAACTCGACTTGGGCAGTTTTTCCTTTGTTATGATTTTGTGCAGACGTCGTGGACTATGTTGAAGCATTTGTGGCCATGATTGTTTGTTATAATTATTGTGTTATGATGATCATAATTCATATTTTATTAATTTTCTGGTTAGGCAAGTTCAGGTAATGTACCTTGAACTCAGTCTAGCCAATTTTTCCTTCCTAAAGATTTTATTCAGGCTCCGTGGGTAATGTTGAACATTTACGACCATGGTTGTCTGTTTATGACCTTTTTCCCAATTAAATATTATGTATCCTTCATTAGTTGACAGTCCTCTTATATTAAATGATTGGTGGCTAAATGGCTTGATAGTTAACTAAAGCCGGGCCATTAAAAAAAAAAAAAAAAAAAATCATTGCTGTCCCTCCTATCTAAAACGATGGAAAAGATGGTGAACAGGCGACTTCTGCATTTTCTTGAAGCAAACGCTGTCCGATCACCTATTCAAGCTGGAAGCCAAAAATCGAAGTCAATCATTAATCATTTATTGAGCCTTCAAAGGCAAATTGTATCTGCCTTTCATCGCCGACACTGCCTTTATGAAGTATTCTTCGGTATGGAGAAGGCATTCGACCGCGTATCGAGGCAACACTTGCTTCGGAAATTAAAAGCGGTCGTGGTGGGCGGTAAGCCGGGGCCATACATTCACAACTACTTGATGGATTCAAATCCGAACTGACTCGTCGATTTCAAGCAATAGAAAATGTGGTACCTCAAGGTTCCGTCTTAAGTGCTACCCTTTTTATTCTCTATGTAAACGATATTGTTGACTACATAAAGCCTCCAGTGTGTGCTCGCCTATATGTAGATGATTTAAACATATCCGTGGCATCTAATATCCCTTCCTTAGTCTCTATCCTGCAAAATACCATTAATAGATTGTAGCAATGGTCAGGAAACAATGGATTAGATTTCTCCTTTCAGAAGTCTCAATATGTTGTATTATATGAAGGTCGCCTCCTTCAGAATCCACCATCACTACAACTGAACAGTAATACAATTCCTTATAGACGGACGCCAAACTGACTTGGGAACTCTTTATATCTGATTTAAAAGCTAAATCCCTTCAATCTTTAAGGGTTATCAAGTTCTTGTCAAATCCCAAATTTAACATCCAACCAAAGTTTCTTCTGAATATTTATAAAGTATTAGTCCTCAGCAAAATCAATTATGGGAGTCAGGTGTACTCGTTAGCGAGTGGTTCTTTATTAAAAACGCTTGATCCAATTCATAACGCCGCTATTCGCATGATAATTTACGTCCATCGTACATCCCCAGCTAAAAGCCTACGTTCGTTAGCTAGTGTCCTACCTTTATCTTATAGCAGAAAATTCTTCACTTACCGTGATATGCTTTCATAGGCTGCGGAGAGTCAGAGTGACGTAATTATAGAGCCTGACTTTCCTAGGGATAATCTACCTGAAATCAATAAAATTTTGTTGCAAAATAACATAAAGCCTAACTTTACACACAGAATGGACTATTCAAAACTACCTCCACCTAGGACTTCTTTTCAGCTAGAAGCTATTACAACCCTCACCGATAACAGTCACCCACCAGCACTGCGAGGGCACAGGGCGCTAAACATTAATAATAAATATACCGCATTTTCGAAAGCATACACTGATGGATCAAAAGCTAAACAAGTCCAAAGTTTCCCCAGCTGCGTGCGCTTTCGAAATAGACGGAATCATAGAGAGCATACAGTTGAACAACGTGCTATCGATTACGGAAGCCGAAATGTATGCTGTGTTCATATTTAGAACTGAGATCCGAACCGCTCGGAATCTCACTGGTGACTGATTCGCTGTAGTCCATTCGTGCTTTGCAGTTGGATCACCCGGAATCACCAATGGTCCTAGAAGTGTTCCGGCTACCTTATACCAGCTGAGCCGAAGAGGATGCCAAGTTGATTTTTTATGGGTCCCCAGTCATGCCGTAATTCTGGGGAATGAGCGGGTAGACCTCGCTATTTGCTTTCGGTCCATTATCTTTGAGAAGTTTCCTGTCGGATGCAGTCTTCGCACAGTGGAATCATGACCGGATGTCTCAATCGACCTTTCTCAGAGAAGTGAAACTTACAATGAAGCCATCTCCAGTCGAAACGGAACGCAGTGTTTTCGGCAGTCAATCGCCTGAGAACGGGACATACGTCTTTTTCCCACGACTACATCCTCAAACAAGCTCTAAAGTCAAATACCTGCCCACTTTGTTCTGTTGACGAATACCCATCGGTTTCGCACATCTTTCTGAAATGCACACACGTCTTAGGTAGTTACATGCAGTGTGTGGTTTAGTACCCTTCCTTAAATTTAAAAAAAAAAAAAAAGTCAAAGCTCAGAATTTGAAAAAAAAATACCGAAGCAAATCTTAAAATACAAAGGGCAACTTAAAAGAGAAACTATCCGCTATAGTACGGTTTACGAATTTCGATCCTCGTTTTCCCAATAAGCATTCTACATATCAATGACTTCACTGTAATCCTTCAAATGTTTTTCTAGTATAAAAAAGTTTTAATGGAACGGCGCTCTATACAAGTACCGGCATATAGTCTTCGCAACTCTTCTGGTGTCTATTATTCAACTTCCTAAAAATACATACATTTCTTCTAATTACTTTAGGTGCACATTTGAAAACAAAAATTTCTCGAATTAAATCACGCGAAAATGAAAATAGTTATGACCTAAAATTCAAATTTCGTACAGGGCTATTTGAACAGGATGAAAATATTGCATCTTAAAAACTGAAAAAATAAAAATTTAGGGCGGCTTATAGGAAAAAGAAAAAACAAACTGAACGAGAAAGGAGCATCGGAATTTACTGGGAATATTATTCGCGAAAGACGCTCCCGCTTTGATGATAAATTTCGAAAATTCCGCGCACGAACGGGCATACCTGACGTGAATTTTAAACAGAACCCGCGGAACGATGGCAACCCTTAAATGATACAAGCGATCACTGGACAGGGTTAAACGGCGCAAGCGCAGATCAAAAGTTAATTTCCATCGGTCGGTAAAAAATTCTTTTCCAAGATCGCATATACTTTCGGTTCGTGATATGAGTGGTAAAGTAAAAATATTCTTATTCCAGCGGTTGACAAACGTATTCGCACGTAGACGCGATTCTCCGTATAATTAATGGATGACTTTTACGAACATGAAGCGAGCAACTGGCCACAGTTTCGTTATCTCTCGTTTCGACACACGCTGCCAGCAGAATTCGTACCTTTTTTCTCCCTTATCACTTGCTTTGTATTACTCGCCTTTCTCTCTACCTATTACTTTGTGCTTTGCAAAAATCTCTACTCTAAGGCCGAAAAGTGATCCTTGCATCCATAATGAAAATAGCGTTTAGGGCCTCGAAAAAATTTTCAAAAATCTCTTTTTCTCCTTCAAACGGCAACCGAGCAACAAAGGTACAAAACCTCTTATCTACGAGTTTTACGATTGACCTGCTGTGTGATCTTCTTCCATCTTTCGTTACAGTATCACCTTCAGCTATTGCGGCTTTTTCTTATTAATAGGATTCAAAATTAGTTTTAGGCTTGAGTTCCTTTTTTTATTAATCATTTACCGAGTCTACTGGAGGCTTAATATGCAATTCGGTAGTATGGCCATTCGATAATATGCTTATCACAACTAAACATAACATACGAGCAGTCCGAAATGTAGTTTCGTATATAGTTCTGTTCTAACAAAAGATTTTCTGGCTTATTTTTTAATCAGAGCATTTTGTTTTGTATTTATTATACCACAGACGGTACATTTGCTCGACGTAATGTACAAATATCTCTTCCGTTTTTCCATGCGTGGAATTCTAGCTATTTTATACAGAACACAAAACGCTGACCTAATTTGTAATTTCATAAAACATTTACAATGTAACGTACAATTACAGAGATACCGGCTAATGCTATACTGGAATTGTTCGGCAAGATGTTTTTCGATTTTTGTCAGGACTCCGGCTACGACAAAATATTGCAAGTGCTCGGGGCAACGCCGAGGGACTTCTTGCAGGTTCGACCTTTTTGTTATAACTCGGTTTGCAACGCGGTTTTAACGATAATTTAATATTAATTGAACGGAATTAAATTGCAGAATTTGGATGCTCTGCACGATCATTTGGGAACTTTATATCCAGGTATGAGAGCACCCTCTTTCAGATGCACCGAAAGACAAGAAGACGGAGCGCTCTTGCTGCATTATTACTCCGACCGACCTGGATTAGAATATATAGTCATCGGAATTGTCAAGGTACAAACGGCGAAAGCTACTTCGCTACCAGATTATCATACACAAATACCATTATATAAATATACGCGTGTATCTTTAAATGTTTAAAATTATGCTGAAAATGATAGAAACGAAACAGTCTTTACTACATCATACGAGCATATACTCTTATCACTTCTTGATAGAGATCTTCGTGATGCGTATCGGTTAAATTAATTAGTACTGAAATATATCACTACGAATTATACGGCAGAGGAGTTGAGATAATCGGTGAGAACAAAACAGTTAAATATATCGGTCAAATTATTTCAGTCGGTTGTGATAAATTCCGAACTTTACATTGATAATCGGTCCATCTATCCGTTCAACCTATTCTTCTTTTAAATCCTCGATTCTTAGAATTATCTTTCGTTCGTCGTTTCATTGTTATTTTTAACTCGCCTGCGCTTGAATCGTACTTAATTGACTTCTTTTTCCTGTCACCTTATGGTTTTTCCTAGCCATACTTTCTCATCTCAATGATACAATTATCTATGATCATTGTTTTTTCTTCGAATGCTCTTCTCTCTTCTAATATTTATTTACATTTGTTAAATTTAGAGCTTTCTGCTCCTTGTGGTGCTCCTTTTAGATTCTTTTCTTTCTTTTCCAGTCTGTTCTCTGCCGTTAGTTCCCTTTAACAATTTCCAATCGAATCACGATCTAATTAAATGATTCTTTTTTCTAAGCGAAGGGATTGACGAGCGCCTAAAAAAAAGAAAAAAAAAGAAAAAATTTGGGGAACCGTTCAAAGCAACTGCCAAATTTATTCTTTCACTCCATCGGTTGCTCATTTATTGATCTTCATCGCGATCAAGTAATAATTAATCTGAATTAGACAATTATTTCATCGTTACCAAATTCCTAATTGATTTTCAGATTTTTCATCCGAATTAGTTTAGTCAATCTAGTTAACACGATATTTCCTCTTTCAAATTTCGATGATTAAAATTATTTCTTAATTTCTTTCAAAAACAGATTCAGAATTGTTTAATTGATAATTGAAATTACACGTGCGATTTTTATCTAAAAAGTTTGTAATGTTTTTTTGTTAATACGAGTATGTCAATAGCTTTTCTTCCCCTAAAAACTAATTATTGAAAAAAAAAAACATCTTTAGGTGTGCTATAGTTTAAAAGTTTTTTGTATAAAAATGTTTTTCGTAGTAACGATACACGAATAAAAAGAGTTAACTACTACTCAGTGTAAACAACAGAGTTAATCGTAATTTATAATTAGTTAATTGCCACCCTCAAGTCTGAATAAAATGTGAAGGAGATATATAACGTCGCAAATGCACTCGATTAGCGCGAGTAGCGGAAATATGGCTAGATGTACATGGGATACTTTTATATACAATTAATAAAACTCTTTGCGACATACATTTCGTATCCCATATTTACAATTAATATTCGAGTTCTTAGATGTTAGTCTATTATACAAATAGCGAATATATCAATAAACGCACACGGGCTACCTATATGTATGGAATTAATACTGTTTCTAACATAAATTTGGTAGCTCATGTTTACAATGTTCGTTTGCGTTCTTAACTAATACTGCTAAATTAATTTTAAAATAGCAATTAACATTAAACACACATATACCCCAATCTCATATTTTAGGTATGTAAACTTCAATAATAATATAATAAGTAAAAATAATTTATATAATAATAAAAGTATACAATAATGTAAATAATAAGAATTATTAGCAAAAATACCTAAGAAGTAATAGAATAAAGATATAACTATATGAGGTAAGATAGAATGAAATAATGGTAGTCTAATAGTTTAAAAATTAAAAAAGAGAAAATTCAGAAATCGTCGAAACATCATATGAAAACATAATAATGAAAATGCAAAAATTATATTTTTATATATATATATATATATATATATATATATAAATATTATAAACACCTATCAATATAGTAAAGTAATGGTATTTTTAAAGTTAGTATTAAACAAAATATTTATATAAAAGCAATATGAGTATTAATAAAAAAATTTTTAAAATTATAAGAATTCTCTGCATCTAATAAAAATTAAAACTAATAATAATAATAATAATAATAATAATAATAATAATAATAACAACAACAAAGTATCAGATCCCTCTAAATTCAGCACGTCTTTTTTTACCTCGTATTAATTTAAGCTATCCACAAAACCGTACAACTTCGTAATAATGTACTCCTAAACTCACCATTTTATGTTTTGTTATAACGGCAATGATTTTAGTAGACGATCCAGCTATAAAATAAGAGGAAAAAATAACAACATAATTTGTTGTCTTTACGTGGTTTCATTATTACATTAATACAAGTTTAAACAGAATACTATTATTTCAAAAGGAAAAAAAAAATCGCAGTTAATGGTAATTCTGTGCCACAACTTCTATTAAAAAAATTATTTTAAAAGTTCAAGTGGACTTCCATTATAATAACTGAAAACTCTGTACCTTATATCTTCGATCGTCGTACATGTAAAAATCGGTTACCTATTTCCTACTGAAATTAAATTTTAATGATTAAATTCATTCTTTTCCGTAAGAATTTCTGTTATATCGTTTAAAAATGCGTTTGTCTATGATCCTAGAGTACCATGTATGCTTCGAATATTCTCTTTTCGTTCAACGTTTTCTTCTCTATTCACATTTCCTAAAGCTTCGGGTTTCTTACTCCTCATTGTATTTCTCATATTTTGTGCCTTTTCCTGTCATTGCGATTCCTGTTATTAGATTGTACTATATCAATATCCGACAGAATTCCGATTTGCTTCACTAGCTATACCGACTTTGCTAGTTTTCAAGCCCCTTGCAAAAATCGGAGTCCAGTCCTTTCCATGATTCGATGGTATAGTTCTGAAATACCATAAATCCAGTTACCACATAACATAAGGATATATTACTACATACCTTTTTATTTAATTTTTTCCCACATGTAAAAAAAAATAGTAATGAAAATTAACCATTTTCACTATTTTTTTTTTAATTTCATCTGCTTCCTCGCAATCCGAGTTATTGAAGCCGGTAAAAATAAACTTGTACAGAATTCTGTCTCCTTTCCAGATCTATCTATCTCTTTAAACGTATATTATCGCGATGCAGAGTTTCGATTTCGATAGTTTTCTGTATGTAAAGGAAAATCATTAACAACTGAAAACAAAAATAAACACAATTAGATATATTGACTAAACCACATGTTTTCAAAAGGAATGTAATTTTCCAGTGATGTTGTTATAAACCATAAAAAAAAAAAAAAAAAAAAAAAAAAAGCAACCAAAAATGTTGTGTTACAGACCGAAAAAGAAAACAACCATTAAACGGAAACGTTTTCACGGCCCGCCAGTCGTCAAAAGTAAGCCGCGTAATAAAAAAAAAATGAAATAACATAGTTGTTTTCCTTTTCTAGGTTTTATTGCAGTTCTTCAATGATGGTCTGGGTGAAATTTGAAATGGGGTTTTTAATTTTAATTAAAGTTCGGAAAAAGATGTTTACAGACGGATAAGTCAGTAATGAATTTCAGAAATTATTGGAATATTTTTAGTTAAGTCATGGCCATGTTAGAGTAGTGAAGAATAAAACACACAACTTTGGAGCGTTGCTATTAGACGTTGTCGGAAAATTAATTAGGAAAAAGCAGTAAATTTTCTAAAAACAAGCGACAAGATAACGAAAGTTACCGGGGATATTGTTCGCAGATGGAAGCGATGAAAGGCGGAAATATGGAAGAGCAAAGATGCATAGCGAAGTAATTTCAAAAGTCATTGATGAAAATAAGTGTGTAAAACTGGAAAAGGCTTATCCGAGAAGAGTGTTTCCGTCAAGCGTAAGATAAATGGGCACCGCGCCATGACCGGCAGATAAAGTTCGTTGTTGAAACGGTCCAGGCAACAGTGTGCACGCACACTTTCTGGGCCGTTAATAGAAAAGTCTCAAGGTAGACTCGACAGCCTTTGCGCGTTGATAACTAGACCAGACCATTATGCGAAGCCTTCATCAATCCGCCCTTAAATACTCTCTTCGCATATTTAGCATTTGTGCGTAGAAGAGTCGTGCGTATGTGTGCTCAAACATACACCGGCATATGTGCACTATTTAGATAGGACTAGTGTTTATCGTGAAATATAAATTATTATTTCGGATGAAAACGCAGATACTTGTGTAGCAGCGAACGTTTTTTGCCGATTTATAACCATCATCGTTACGACTTTCCCGTTCGGAAAAATAGTTTTTCATTGAGCATCCTACACATATCAAATCTTCACCGGGAATACGCGAAAATGATTAATCTTTTATTTACTTTTCCAGGAAACTCCCTCGGACCTTTTCGTTCGTTAGCGAAAAATAAATGCAATTATTTGCTCGTTAAACTTCGATAGTCGAAATATTCGTTAAGTTCATTAAAAAGCGGATGGAATAAATCGAACTTTTTCAATCTGAAATGTTCTGTAGATTAAATGTCCGCTATATGCGTCTCCCAGGGAGATAAATGCGATTTATATATCCTAATGCATTTGTTTAAATTATTATTTTTTTTTTTATTATTTTTAATTTGCTCAAGCGGAAAAATGATCGTATTTTCTTTTTCCTACCCGACTCCATCTTTACCTATCAAAACAAATAAGGAAAAAACGATAATCTTATTCATATGAATTATAAGACAGTTTAAATGCTAATATTAAATATACTTCTTCATATTTAGCGAGTTTCACTGTAGCGATAGAGTCAGTAAACACCTAAAGCAATTTGTTGTTTAGAATATTTCAATTACCGACAACACGTAATGACCATGTAGAAAGTGAAAAAAAGTTGAGAAAATAAACAATCACTAAGAGGGCAAAAAAAAACAGCGAATTAGTTGAGATTATTAAGGAGGCCTGGAAAAGAATGAATCTTATGAAGAAAAACAATTTAAGAGTTTCACTTTTCTCAATAAGCTTTCCACAGCATTCGGTCCTGCCTGTTCCTTCTTAAATCCTACTATTTAGGGAAAAGCCACTCCTTTCTCCTTCTCCACCATTGCCCAGCATTGTCTGCCCTGTAAATTCTGCTTTAAAGATTAATTCGTTCTTCACTATTCTGGTTTTGAATAAAACTGTATAAATTCTTCTGCAGCCAAACGTTATTCCGCTCTTGAAGACGTGACTTTTCAACAAAAGTTTATTTTGCATAGCGGATCCTACCTCTTAGCACCGACATTGCTATTAAATGCTAATAACTACAACCTATTATCTACAACTGTCCACTTCTTGAATGGAATCGTTATCACTTAGGTGTGCTAACTTTGATGTAAATTAATTCTATGAAAAATACAATTAAAAACTGCGATCATCGAACAAAGTGAACCAGTTTTTATGCCTTAAACCATGATGCTAAAACGATTTTAATGGTAATTTCATTTTTATGTAGCTTTTAAGGTTTACACCTGCTTCATTGAAACATAGGAGGCATAGTGTAGACCTATACGAAGCAACGCGCAACAATCGATCAGAGCCAAATTACTGTCGCGGGTACTTCCGGCCACGGTAGCTCAAACTACCGACTAACTATACCACTTCGCGTCGAACAACAAAAACTATACAAAAAACAAGGAATAAAACATATTGTTAAATACGCGTATGTTCTATTATTTTCAATCCGTATTGCAGCAAACGAATAAAATTGAAAATGTTCAATGTCAATTCGTACGCCAATAAATATATATCTAAAAACTATAAATTACATTACACTATGAAACTTAATGAGGTTCAAAACTTTGAAGAACAGAAAAAAAGATGACAAACTGAGCTGTAAAATCTTTGTAACGGAAGAGTGAGAGATGAGTATTTTCCGTCACATATTTCGTAGTAATACCTCGATCGATTAATTATTAAGATAATTTATTAATCCAGTACACCATAATCACAGACTAATTTACGTCTTAATCCTCCTTTAATGTTCACTTTTTACCTTTCTAATTCAATTTTAAAATATTGCCCCGTGTTAGATATTCATTCTAACACTAGGAATGTAACCACCTTCTTTTAGTGAGCATTATGTACAATATATTAATTTAATATAATTAACTTACACGTGATACGTAATAAATACAAATATATAAATGTAAATGCGTGAACACTTGGTTCAGTTGTACCTATGTGTGTATGTACATATGTGCGTGTAAGTGTAATTAGTTTACATTTACTATAAATTAAGTTTTTTTTAACTCATTGCTTTTTGCTTTTTTTTTTTTTTTTATTATTTTAATTTACAGTTCAACCATTATAAAGTAATCTTATAAATTGCGTTGTGAACACCGTAACTGACCTTTTAGCTGTTACGTAGATTATATAAATAAATTAGTCGCTTGTATTCTAAACAGTTCATAAAGAATTGTATTTTTGTAAAAAATAAATATTACGATATTTTAAAATAAATCTAGATTTTGAATGCTCAATTCGTATTTCTTTCAGTGAGATAAAATACGTTTACGCTTTCCGAAACAACATTAATTAATTAATTTAATTATAATCTTTTCACAAGAAATTAAATATGACGTAAATACAAAAGATTTAAACCGGCTAATGATTCCGCAGTAGAAAGTGGTCGTCCTAAGTGTACTTATAAATTTGGTTTGGTGAAGAACTGCAATCGTTCAAAACTGTTTGCAACTGATCTCCTTTCCTACCGCTCATGCTTGTTATTTTAGAGAGACGCGTTGGACGGTATTTAAATCTACCGGGCCAATGTATGTTTCTTTAATCGTTCAGGTTGTAATAGACAAGCTATTGACTTGGTTATGTTTTATTATATATTATACGCGAACCAGTCATAGCTTTAAAGTTATAACAAGTTTATATAATAATAAGATGCATAGATTTCCATTGCGGAATAATTTTCTTCATTTGTTGTTTACATTTAATATTATTTCTTATCTCTTTTCCTTTCCCCTATATTTCGTCATATTTCTGCAGGTTCAATCTTATTTCTTTGTTTTCCTTTGCTCCTCTACGTCTAATTCCTTTACTCCTCCTTTCTGTCGTTTCTTGCTCGGTGGTCAAAATTTGCTTTTCTATTACTTCCTACTTTTTCTTCCATACGATGCACAAGTTTAATATTCTCCGATGGAACTGCCGTAGTCTAAGAGCCAATCAACAGTCATTGGAGGGAATAACTGACTCCTTTTCTATTTATATTGCTGTCTTATCTGAAACATGGCTTCCTGAATCCTCTAACATATCCATTCGAGTCTTTACAGCAATCCGATCCGATCGTGTTGATGGCTATGGTGATGCTGCCATTCTCATAAGAAATGATATCTTTTATTTCTCCCACGACCTTTCTTCTGACTTCTCTTTTATTTCTCATTCACCCAACCTAGTCCATATTTCAATCCCAAATATTTATCCTCAGCCTATTCATATAATTTCTATATATATTCCTTTCAATTTTGATCTTAATAATTTCTCATTCGCATTATTGACTTATCCTCACTCTCTTCCTTTCATTATTGGTGGCGACTGGAATGCTCACTCTCTGCTATGCGGGTCTACGCGTCACAACAGAAACGGTCGTGTTCTTGAAAACTTTATCCTCAACAACAACTTTGCCCTTCTTAATGGCAACTCACCTACGTGAATTCCTATCAATATATTTTGGGCAATTAGCGTTTCTCTCCACAAAAAATTCCAATTCTTTCACACATCTCCTCTCGACTTGTCCTATTTTCTCACTTTATCCTCTCCTATAACAAATCACCGTACTTCACTTACAACTTCAAGAACTGTCGTTTTCTCCTAAGTTATTTTTTTTTCCCTCTAACATTTAATTTCTTCAGCTTACTGTAATACATAACGAATTTAACCAAACTCTGCAATCATTCTTTCCAGCTCACAGCACGGTTTTTACGGATGGCTCAAAATCTGCTTCAGGCTTCGGAGCTTCTTTTTTTCTTCCTGATATCAACTATTCTGAGTCTTTTCAACTCCCTTCCTTTTCTTCCTATCTTTTTATCCGAATCCATGGCTATTTTACGTGCTATCCTTTTTATATCCTCAACATTCAATTTATCGAAATTTGTCATATGCTCTGATTCGTAAAGCGTTTTGTTAGCCATCTCGTCTCCCTTCCCTAAACCCTCGTTAGATCCTATTATTCTTTATATTCGTTCTTTAATTTATAATTTATTAACATCCCGTTCTATCCTAATTGATCTGCTCTGGATTCCGAGCCACTGCGGCATCGTTGGTAACGACCTTGCCGATTCTTTGGCATGTCTAGCTGCAGTAAATGACCGTTTCATAAACAGATTCCCCTCCCAATGTCTTTGCCCTCTCTCTTATTGTTTTCACCATGACATTTGGACTGATCTTTATCCCTCTATTTCTCCAATCCTAACTCCTTTTACCTTGCTATACAATCCTCCTCACCCACTTCTTCCTTGTTTAATAATTTTCCCTGCATCAGCCGTTCTGTTATTTCTTCCATAATTCACCTCCGCTTTAATCACAGTTAGCTCCCTGCCTCCCTCTTTCGTTTTAATATTGTTCAATCTCCCTTATGTCCTTTCCATCCTCCTATCTTAAATTTGACCTGTGATGTAAATCACCTCCTATTCGAATGCTCTTCTATCTCTTCGGAACGCGCAGTCCTTTATTCTAATTTGCTTAGCCTTGGCCTCCCAACTCCTTACTATGCCCATTACATTCTTGCTCTTCCTTCTCCTTTTGTTGTTCCTGTATTGGCCACCTTCATTTCTTTTGTTTCTAATCGCTTCCTGATATAACTTGAAAATTCCTACGTTTCTTCATTGTGTTAGTCCTTTGTGTTGGGTAAATGTCCTGTGTCGACGCGTCCAAGGGAACAAAAAAAGTGATCTAAATGAAACGGATTGAGCCCTCAAGTTTTTGCATAACGAATAGTTATCCTGGCTCAAGTTTTAAACCTATTATTCATTTATTCTACCAAATGGATTGACACGTTCTGCGTACAGTGTGAAGTAGAATTGAAGGATTACATATAAAGTACTTCATGTGCACGTTATCTATTGTAGCTTCAAGACAAAATGCATTCGAGTGATGTTGAAATGTTGGTGCACAGTTTCGCAATCAAAATGAAAATTCTTCGCTAGAGGACATTATGAAGACACATTGGTGTAATATGAACAATAGTTTCCCTTGCGCGCAATAAATACCCATATATATATATATATATATATATGTATGAAAATATTTGTTGACTCATCATTGTTAATTTCGTAACAGAAAGATAATCATTACGTCACCATCCCAGTAAAGGATAGTTGTAATGACTAACTAATTTAAAGGTGGCTGTGACAAGTCAGAATCGCTAGAAAAACAACCAATCTTGTTTAAATGTTGCGCACTATAATAAAAATCAAAATCAAAATGAAACGGATCAAAAGTACCCATAGTAAAATATAAGTTTTAACAATGAACTTTATCGCACCTTTTTAACTATATTCACAAAGTTACTATTTTAAATGGTTAAATTCATTCTTTAACGTTTCCCCATGCTGTAATCATAAATAGATTTTCAAGGACCTTTTTATGTACTTTTATTTATGAAATCAAAACCTAATTTTCATTACTTTACATCTATATTTCTATTTCGATCCAATATTCTAACAAAATTTCGAAAAACCAATCAAGCTTTACAAAAAAACCTGGTGAAATGCTGAAAGTTTAGAGTTTATGCAACAAGTCTATTTAAATTTCTGGCTGTTGATTTGCTTACATACCAATCAGGACACACCAACGTCATAGTTAGAGCTTTGGTCGCTGATAAATATCTCCAAAAATCAAATTCATTAAGAGCTTCTATACTTTATACCGTATGTTTTTTAATAATAAAATAAAAGAACGTGATTATAATAAATAAATTTAAATCAACATCAAAAATTTTAAAAGTGATAAATTACTGAAAACGTTAAGTAAATTCTTTAATGACAGGTATAAATTCATTTTAATAAATTAAAATAAATACCTTAATTCAAAAAAAGTTTTTGACCATAGCCTATCATCGGCTAACAACACCGACTAAATTCAATTAAAACTAAAAGCATGTTTAATTGAGTGTAATCTGTATTGTTAGCTGACAAGAAGCTGTGCCTGAAAACATTTGCTTAAATTGAGGTGTATTTATTTTAATTCATTAAAGTAAATTAGTTTTTACTTATTTCAGTTTTTTAATAAGGGGAATTTATTTATTTTGTATTTATAAATTTTAACACGGTATGGATTTATGTACATTTAATGAAGTATCGGTTAACTTCATTATATTCTTTTATTGTATTATTAACTAAGCAAACAAAGTAATAAACAGGTAGACATGATTTAAAAAATGAATAAGAAAATAGGGAATGAATACAAACATGCGTTAATGTAACTTGACAATTAAAATATTGGATAGGCTCTTTACTAGTTCTTGACTAACATAATACTCATAAATGTTAATGTTGTCAGCATAGTTGCATTTGATAGAACCCGTGTTGAAGCAATTCATGGTAGAGGCTGTAACATTTTAAACAAGACAACATTGTTCATTATCAGAGTTGCCTGTTTGTTGATGAACAGTGCGATCTTGTTCAAAACGTTAGAGTCAAGCATGAAGTATTTTGATGTAGCTTCTACTGAAAATACAAGCATAATTTTTTTATAAAACTGCTTTCTACTTTACACATGTTTTTGTGTTTTTTTCCCTTTAAAATTTTCATCGATATGTTTTAAATTAGGCGGTTGCCAGCAAACTTCACGATACTGAAGTCGAAGTGGAGATACTGAAAACAAAGGAGATGTGCGATCACGTCCAGTTTCTAATAACAGAACGTTCAAATTCTAGTAAGATCCAACATCAACAAGTGACTGAAATTGAAACTTTATCATTAGGTATTTTACATTTTGTATTATATCAAAAATTATTCAGACAACTGCGAATAACTTTTTCGTAAATGTGCAGTTGAATACAAGTAATATACAATTCAATACAATTACTTATAGAAGGAGCTATTACACATTTGTTAGCGGGACCAAATATTATATTTATGAGAGAAAAAACCAAATCCATTTTCAAAAAATAAATTCGTAAACGATTTCAGATTTAAAAAAAATAATTTCAAATTATCTATATGGAAAGAAAGAAAAGTAAGCTTATCAAATACACTTGACAGAGTGTTGTTGGGGATTTTGAGGAATCAGATTTTTCATAATATAAAAGTCCAATGACATTGGCTGGATGAGGATACTGATTTTTGAATATTAGTAAGAAATATTTCAAGAATTATAATTTATATGAATAAACAGTGGCCATGGGTTCGAAATAAAATAAAAAAAAAAAAATTACGAATCACAATGATGCAGTAATTCAAGTTTCAAAAATTAACTTCAGGAATTTTAATTTGAGTGACTTATATCAGTTTTAAAAAATTGTAATGGAAGACATTTTACTGTAATAAATGGTTGAACATGGACATGAGTAGAGTATAAACGTAATATCTGGTACAGAGGCAGGGTAATTTTAGAGGGATATGGAAGTTAATCCTGACATCACAAACTAAAACCGATATATAAAGGGTGGAAATCAACCTCATTTTCCGAACTAGATTTCAAAACCATCATCCAGTTTTTAAAAGGTGCGTTAGCTTGGAAGCAACTCCAAAAACCCTTGCCTGTCCATTTCTATATGTCCTACAATCTAATCAAATTTTCAAAATTAGCCTAAGTATTGATACGAGTTACGACTTCGTCCCTGTTACGGGGTCACTTGATACGGTTTATGTTGATGTGAAATGATTTTTTATTATTTTACCGTTAATGAAATAGTTTATCGTGATAGCTTTTTATAGTTTCTTTTCATACGAGCATTTTTCTTTCTTTTTATACGAGCATTAGGCTTTTATTCAAATTTTTTAATTTATCGAAAATAATTTAAAAAAGAAAATAGAAGTAAGATAAAAAAAATAAACAATAATTCGTTTTCGATCCCGCCCCGAAGCGGCGGTGTTCTCTCCGCTAGAGATATCACGAAGTCGATACCACGTGTTCAATAGCCAAAACTTTTACCAAGAAATAAACTTATATTTGACGGAAAAGTTCACAAAAAAAAACTGACAGGACGGCGATCCTGATACATGTACTCGGCCACGATAATAAATAACAGAAAATTTAACTTTTTACCAAAAAATTAACAAAAAATACAATAACTTAAGCGGCATGGCGTGTATTCATTTCGATACACGTGCGACAGCGACCAGTTATGTCACGAACACCCAACGATCGAAGAATAACTAAAAACGGTAACCAAAGGCTACGCAGAACTGTGTTCTTACAGAAACTTCTGCGTAGATCCCCGCCCTAACTACCCTGCCTGACTTTTGGCGGAATACATTTGAAATCTCTGCTTTGGCTCAAGGTCATTCGACACAGAGTACAGATGCGCGCTTTCGCCGCAAGCACATGTCACTGCCTAAGTCCTCGACCACTACCACTACACAGACACTAGCGTAGTATCATCCCGGTGCAGCTGATCGAACGAACAGGCACGGGATTTTCCGTTTTGGCCGAGTAAGCATACTTGACAAGGCAAAGCGAAGGCTAAAAAGAACGATGTCCGTCAGATCGTGAATTAATGACGTTTCGGGGAGTATTTTTATAACTCGGACATCGTCAAAATATAGCGCTGCAAATACCGAATCCGTATCAGTATGTTATCTCGGTTATAAAAATTAAGCTAAATTTCCTCTTCCCTGTATCACTTTACTCGTCCAGTAATCTAACCGAACTATCAAAATTATTTTAAGTAGCTACTTTACTTTCAAAAATTAACTTAAGCCTCTCTCCATTTCCCACTGTATGCATTTTGTTCTTGCTAACGGCAGTGGGTATGTAATTTTTTCCTCAACTCGTGTTTTGTTTTTATTTTTTCCTCCAATTCATTATGTGTTTTAAAAACGTATCAGTCTATCCAACTTAATTTTTTCTTCTTTCACTATAGTCTTATACAGTTCTGTAAAACATTACAATTTTATGTATGATTTCAAGCATACAATTAGTAGAAAACATTTAAAGACTGAAACTTACACTTCCTTACATTTAGAAGAATATCATTTTGTAAGGTACAGTGACAGAAGACTGCTAAATCGCCGCTGTAAGTTAAAAACATTATTTCCCTCATGTAAAACATGAAGCTTAATAAGAGTAGCACATTTTTAGGTAAAAAACCTTTTGATCATACCTAAATCATATGAGCAACCTCAAGTGTTTTTTCATTGCACTTAACCTAGCTTCATGGCACTTGAAAAGCATCAAGCTATAACTCTGCTCATATAGTTGCTTAGTCTATATGAAGTTATATCAATAACTAAAATAGAAAATTATAATGGGGAACATGTTAAAAATATAAGCCGGCAACAAAGTATGATTTAACGCTGGCATGGGTGTCGCCAGCGGGGGGCAGCTGCCCCCCTGGAGCCTTGAAACTTGTTAATCAACCAGTCGCGATTAGTATTCATAGGCGCGCAATCATGGACAATTTGGAAGACTTTTATAATACAAGTAGTAGAACAATTTGCCAGAAACCCACGAAAATTATGTTTTAATTAAGAATATAGCCTTGAGAAGTTCGGCACCTTTTTTTTGGTGTAGTCAAACGTGACTCCTATATGGTGTGTTTTACATTAAAGTCACCTGCAAGTATAAAACGAGGACCGAGTTGGTTGAAGACATTAATAAATTGACTTTTTTCAAATTTACTATCGGGCGGACGATATGCTACATCTAGATTAAGGTCTGCGCCATTATAGTTTATTGCTACTACTGTGGCTTGTAGGAAATTCAATTGTATTTCTTCCTGTAAATAGTGTTTGATATTCTGTTTTATTATCACTGCTGTTCCTCCTCGTCCTCTGCCACTTGGACGATTAGTCCAGTATGTAGTGTAGCCGCGAATTCTGATGGAACTTTTTGTTGTAAAATGTGTTTCCGAGATTAATGCGTTCTCAACAAGATTTGTATTTAAGAAAAGCCTCGAGTTCTTGAGCTCTTTGACTCAAGCCATTGGCATTCCAGGTTAGTATTCGAAACGGGGAGTCAGTCATTTCATTTTTTTTCCTTGGCTTTTTTGTGTGTTGGCTCAAAGATTTAGTTTCTAACTGAGTAACACGTATATTTAGCCGGTTAATACTAGTTTGGATACTGTGAAGTATAGCCATAACGTCATTAATGGTTGAATTTTTTTGTTGTAGAGGAATTTTCAGTTGTTCTTGTGGTTTTAAATTCAGTTTGGTTGCATGCGCAATGTTTTTCCTGCTTGCACTTTTTCTGCAGGTCTAATTCGTTCCTCTCTAACACGATCTACTACTTTTTTTATGGGCCGGGACTGCATTTTCGACTTTTGTTGGACTTCGTAATCAGCGTAGTTAGCTGTATGTCCTGTCATACCGCATAAGACCCATTTTAGTTGGTCTTTTTTAAGTTTCTTGCACTCTTTGGTGAGATGGTTACCGACAATTCCTTGACAGTGGTGACACTGTTTGATTTTATTGTTTTTATGAGGAGGTTCGATAGAGACTTCACAATGTGCAAGGTTAGTTATTTCGTATACGTTTTTATTATTCGCTTTTGGGGAAATTTCGATTTTGAACAGTGGAAAATTCTTGATTTTCCGTCTTCCTTCTGTATCCCTATATACTTTTACTATAGGGGTTATCCGAATAATTTCATGACCAGTTTTTCTTAAGTCATTCTTTATGTCCTCATGGTTGATTGATGACGGTAATCCATGGATCACAAACGGAAAAGGACGTTCAGATTTCGCTTGAAACGTGTGATATGTAATTCCACGTAGTAACTCATTTGACGTACTTGCTGAATTAATATTCAGATCTTTTAAAAAGGCGTAACAGAGCGGTAATCATCGGTATCGCGAACAGAAATTTTAATATCTCCACACTAGGAAGCCCCTTAAATGTAGGTTCTTTTTTTGTTTGTGTGATTAATTTATTTTTAAGTTGAAGTTTTTAACATTACTCACAAAAATACATAGGTGGTGGAAGTGGAGTAAATTTATTTACATAGCTGATTTTAATTTGTTATATCAGGCATAGTTGAAATATCGACTGATTTAGAGGGAGTAGCGTCACCTGTTGGGGTTTGCAATTCCACACAATGTGACTGATCAATGTAGTTTAACCTTTCGATAAGCTCATTTATCTGTTTTTGCAGTTGAACTATTTGGTTATACTTGCTGGCAATTAATTCTTCATACTGTGTCAGAGTAGAAGTTTCTCGTGTTTCTATTTTTTCCCTTTTGTTTTCCTCTTTTCCGTTAACAGTGTTAATATCATTGTCACTGATTTGTCGTTTCGGCTTGTCTTTAAGTTTTAATTTTAATGATGAAACTGTTTCGTTATTTCCCGCCATCGTAAAAGTTTTCTTGAGCGGAAGTATTTCGTGTACGATATATTCTTATTGAATATATGGTAACACCGTTAAGCCAATGCGCTATAACCCCCTTATTGTTTTTTTCGAACGATGATGTAAAGAAAAAAAGTGAGAAAAAATAAAAATGAAAATATTCTTACCGACCGGAACAGAGTCCTAACGAAAAATCCGATTGGCCTCAGTTACATTACTCGCCCCTTCCGAGAAACCGCAAGAACATAAATGTTTATAATAAGCAATCGCCGCCGCGAGAAATGTTTGTACTAAGCAGTTGTCGCCGAGAAACTCCAGTGTAGCACGATACCGTATGTTCATTTTAACGAGCGAGCGATGAACACAGAACGCACAACCCGTCGATAACTCCGAAACAGTGCATAAGAAGTTTATATAGAAGTAGAAAAAAGAACTTGAGCACTTTAACTTTGTTACATTCAAAAAAAAAAAAAAAAAAATCGTACACTTCTTAACTGAACATATGAATGTGCTAGTATATAGGAATAATAATAGTTGATAATTTAAAATTTTTCGATATAAATAATTAATATCGATAAATTCGTATTTATATTTAATAAATTGTATAACAATACTATAAATTATAAAAAGGAATAATGTAATGAGGCCTGTAATATATGAAAGTTTTATACATGGTAATATTATACACTACACACATTGAAAATAAAAATGTTTCAAAAAATGTTAAAAACATTTCTGAAAATTATTCCAACGAAACTAAATTAAATCATAGAAAATAATGTAGAGATTTGCTTTAATGAATTTAATAAATTTCTTATTGAAATAATAAAATATCATGAGAAAATAGTTTACATTTATATTAATAGATATGCAATTATGTATTAAAGGGGCATGGGACTTATTACGGAGTACTAAAATATTAATCAGATAGGTTTTATTAACCCCAATTATTATCAATTTATATGTATATCAATAAACGTACCCTGCTACCACCCAATGTTTTTGAAATAGAAGAAAGAAAAAAAATTATCAATGAAAAAGTGTCAAAAAAGCTAGTGGCAATTGTGAGAAGAATCCATGTATCGCATGTTAAAGTATCTTCAAAGGCTATAGAAGAAAATGTATTACCTTTAAAAATATCACACAAGTGACAACTTCTCTTATATTTCAGAGCAGATTACTTTTCATAATTGGATCATCAATGGAAATTTGTGTTTGTGGTTACAGTTGTACTAGAATCTGTCATATTTTACTAAGCCGCATTAATTTTAAGACCAATTAACTCGGGCACTGAAAAACTATTTTAACTATGGCTATTATTTAGGAAATGTTTGTGACTGATCCCTGCTGTTTAGAAAGCAGTTAGAGCCACCAAGTGCAATAGTTATATAAAACACAGCACTTAGCGTCCGTAAACAATTATCCGAAAGTTCAATGACTTTCTCCGTCGCTATAAAGCAAAGTTTAAAGTTCTTAATTATGAAACATTAAATATATTTATGGCGACGACTGCGAAAACAGCGCCTACCATTCTGGTAAATGGAAATTAGCAGAATTTACACCCAACACTATGGCCACACTGCAACAGCAGCGCCCGCAGTGCCGACTGACAAGGAGTTCACCTATTTACCGTTAGGGCCGCAAATGTGAACACTTCATTAGTCGTGTGTAATTATTAAGGTTCATTACTTACTTTTGAAAATAATAATTGCTCTAATAGGTTTTGTTTTATAAGAAACACTGTTAACTTTGCTCACTCTAGACTATTACAGATAACTTAAGTTTGACAAAAATTGGTGAAGAAGAGAAATTAATAATTATCTGGCATTTTTCTGCGACATAAGACAGACTTAGGTTTTTTTTTTGATTTTTTTGAGATCGCCAGCTTAGGGACATTATCCAGCATTAGATTACATTAGCGAGAGAGCGGAAGAAATAAATTAGAATTGAATACTACTAGAGAAAGAAGAAATGAAAGACGCTATACTAGAAATGATCGCCTGGGATGGAAGAGAAAGAATAAACGAAGCATTATATGG
Source organism: Icerya purchasi (assembly GCA_039619475.1). Classification (NCBI taxonomy): domain Eukaryota; kingdom Metazoa; phylum Arthropoda; class Insecta; order Hemiptera; family Monophlebidae; genus Icerya; species Icerya purchasi. The sequence continues at coordinate 260,250,830 of CM077116.1, read as the reverse complement.
AGTAGGCAAACCAAGATTCAGGAGTTGTCTATAAAAGTGAGAAAAAGAACACACTCAATTAGTGGAGAAATACCCTACAGCTGGGCATGTCCCGTATTCAGTTTATTCATTGCTGAAAATTCTCTACAAGTAAAATGATAGACCGCCATCAATCCTTAAAATATGCGACAGTCCTAAAGGCGCTGAAATGTTTTTTTTTTTTTTTGCCACACCGGTCAAACCTGGCCATACTTGACATTTCTCAATAATGGACTAAAAAAATGGGAAAAAAATTAAAAGCGATATTGTCTCCTCTCCCAGTGGATATGAGGCAACTGGTAATACGAGTAATATACACTATATTAAATTACACATGTATGTGCTCTTAAGAAAGATCGGTCCACTAACGCGTGAATCTTCTTCTCTTTCTTGTTTTGCGTTGAATTTTGTTGAAGCCACTTATCTTTCGAATACTTGGTAACGCACAGAAGATATGCTATCTCTTTACTCGTAGGCGTAGTATAATAATGACCGAAGCACGCTTGACAGCCCTATTATCGGTTAGATACAAAAACGAACTTTTCCTCTTACGGATGATGGATACTAGTTATAGTGCCATTATGATGAGAGAGAGCATCCCGGGACCAACTTCTTTTTAATCTTCTCCTAGGATTGTCTGGAAAAGTATTTCTTGACATCCGAAATATATTAGGATTATCACTAAGACTAAGTTTATCGAAGAATATTTGATACTGTTATACATATACATCTTTGACTAATGGAATATTAAGATCCTTGTGGAGAGTATAATTAGGTATCATAATTAGGAGCGTAAGCCACCATACGCAGTATCTTTGATTGTTGCCTTTGTACCAGTAATAGGTTACTTGCTTTAGTATTTCCGTACAGCTCTATGCCATGGTTTCGAATTGGCGCTATAACCATGAGGTATATTCGTCTTTTTAAATCCAGACTTAAACTAGACCTTTTTCCTACCACTGGATATAGCAGTTTGGCTCGTGCCCAGACTCTTCTACTAATTTGTTCTGTAAGTTTAGTCTGCGATACAAATGCATTCCCAGATATTTTACGAAATTAATGTGCGGTATTTCTGAATTATTTATTATTAACTTCGAACATGTAATAGGTCTATTAGTGAAAGCTATGTGTTGACATTTTTTAGCATTAAACTTAATTCTCCAGTTGCTGATCCACGTTTGTATGTCATCGATATGATCTTGAATTGCTATATTCGCAAAATCGGGATTTTCGTTACAGTCCATTAATGCTATATCGTCCGCAAATGTAGCCAGAATGTATGTCTGCTGTGTATATTGAATAAAATATTGGGCTCAACAGACTTTCTTGTGGAACTGAAACACATACTTTTTTTTCTTCAGAAATTACCTCATTAATTTTGACTGAGAATGTTCTAGTTGTTAGATACGATACCAATACTAGATAGAGATCCGGTGGAATTATCTATTTTAATTAAAGTTTTAATCCGGTATGCCATACACGATCAAAAGCTTGCTCCACATCCAAGAAGACCGCTGCATATACTTATATTTATTTTAGAACCGTTGTCACTGCATCTGCAAGTCTGTGGCATTGTTGAATTGTAAAATGTTGTGGTCGAAAAGTAACCTTTTGATTTTCTACTATCAAATAAATCCTTTTTAATAATAATTTCTCAAAGACCTTGAAATTAAATATTTATTTCTTGTTAAGCCATTTAATTACGGGAAAAACAGGTACGGTTTTTTTTATTGCCAACGATCTATGACTGTGACCGGTTAGTAAAAGTACTTTACATTAATAATTTAAAATTTCACATTTTTTTCTTGTTCTTTATAATTTTGTCCCAAATAAAAATAAAAATTAAATAAGTACAGACGATGTAAAGTTACATTAGGTTGTAGTTGGCATGCCTTCTCCCCCCCCCCCCCAAAAAAAAATTTAAAAACAAAACTAAAAAAAATAAGAAAATGTATCAAACACGAAGCATATAAACAAAATCAGTCACACGTTGAAAATAATATTTATTGTTTCTCCACACACATAACGATCAAAACTTGTAAGCTTTTTTGTTGTTTTTTTCGTAAAATAAGAATTACAAAAAGTAGAGCATAAGACGAAGAAAAAGAATAAAAAAAGTGTTGACGATAGAAACGCTTAGAGATTCCGAACACTCATTTAGTTCACGTTGACAGCCAAAAGTTACCGAGTGCCTTCGATGCCAGTAATAATGGAAACTTTCAAAACTTTGACCAACCAGAACAACTTGTTGCACTTTACCGTTTCCTATCGTTGAAACTTTATTCAACTTTTTTCAATTTGCCGATAGCAACAAGTGTATTAAAATTTTCCAAAACTTTGATAGCTGTTATTGTTATATTCATAAAGTTGACATGCAACAAACAATGCAGACCAAACGTTTGAAACACAAACAACTTATGTATATACAGCGTTTTTGTTTTTTCCCCCAGGTTTGCTTTTCACTCTTTTGAAATATAAAACAAGTGCATTTTACTTCGTCCACTGTTTAGAATTCGCCTAATAAATTTTCAGTGTAAATGAATAATTATTTAGCGTCTATTTTTAGGGGAAAAAATTACATTAAATGATTCGGATATAACTGATAAACAGTTATTGAGTTATTTCATTGTGAAACATTGTGAAAATGAAAAATACACTGTAACGTCACAATTTCTAATTCTCTTCTTTTTTAAGCAGCCCCCTGACGCCCGTATTTTGCATAAATTCTTCCACCGTTGTCTACCCTGATCCTCGCGTATCTATGTATAGCCGTCTTGGTTTATTATGCTAATCAGTAATGTTTAATTTTCTTCTCATTTCGTGTCCTGTGCAATTTTTTATTAATTTCAGTATGAAAAATAGGCTCTAAAATCTACTGATCCGGTTCACATTTATACTCATTTGAATTAATTGATTTTGATAAACAATTTTTCCATTATGCACACTTTTTGTGATAATCACACTAGCTGAGTAAAAAGCTTACAACTAGTATACAAACAAATGCCTCCAATGCTAATTCAAGCCATCAAGAGCCGTTTCTAAGAATTTTAGAGTATAGAATTAAATCTATTTTTTATTATATTTTTTCCCAGTCCTGAACCTAACCTTTGAAAGTAGTTTTAAAGCTGGCGACTCTGACGTCACAATCTCAAAAGTTTCTGCAAAGTGCAGAAACTAAATTGCACCTTTTTAAATTTATGAATTAACACTATAAGTTTTCGGACTGTAACAATGAAAATAATTCGACACTGCTGATGATGCATTTTGATAGCGAAAATGCAGCAATTTCTATACAATTTAATCAAAAAGAGACAGATACAGCAGATTCCGTATGGATCGTTGATGGAAAGATCAAAGTAAGATAGCTGACGCACAAAAGGATGCCGCCACAACTAATTTGAGCCATCTAGAGCCATTACTGAGAACTTTTAGAGCGCAGAACTAAGACTATTTTTTTATTCATTTTTATTCTTTCATTTACTTTTTTTCCTTCTGAGTCTTGACCTAATCTCTGGCTCCCGGTAACCTTATTTATGAAGATGAAAAATGTATTATGCGATAGAAGATTAAAATTGGAGATTAAGAAAAAGATATTAAGATGTTATGTGTGGTCTGTGCTCTTATACGGTTGCGAAACCTGGACACTAAAAGCATATATACGGAAAAGCGCATCTCGTCATTTGAAATGTGGTGCTACCGCCGGATTTGGAGGATACCATGGACCAGAAAGATGAAGAATGCGGAGGTGCTACGATTAATGAAGACGGATTTAGTATTAATGAATATAATTAAGGAACGGAAAACAAAATTCCTTGGACATTTCATGAGAGGACCAACTTATGATCTACTGCAGATAATAATGATGGGGACGATAGAAGGGAAAAGAGGACGAGGAAGAAGAAGGATTTCTTGGCTTCAAAATATCAAGGCGTGGACTGGAGTCACAAATGTACAACAATTATTCCAGGCTGCAAGAGACCGGGACTCATTCCGCCAGTTGGTACGGACGATGAATGGTGATTAAGCTATACCCGAATCGGGTCGCACGAAGAAGAAGAAGAAGTTAATGCTTAAGCAAAAAGCCATTTACGATCAAGTAATGCAAAGTGCTAATAACAGGGTTGGAGAAATTTTCTTCTTAGATGCGTTAAGAGGAATTAGTAAAACGTTCCTAATCAGATTGATTCCGGCATAAATTCGTCCCAGAATGATATAGCCTTTCACGCCGACCCCAAATAGCTGCGATATTGCACACCACCGGGTGGAAGAACTGCTCATTCCGCTTTGAAATTGCCATTGAATTTGCAATCCATTGAAACTCTCACGTGCAACACTTCCAAAGCATCTGGCATGGAAAAAGCATTGTAAATAGAACTGCAAACTTATTATTTAGGATATGAATGTACAATGGGACACGAAAAATCGCTCGAGACTCTTGATCGATCATCGCAAGATTCGCGTAGAAGCACAAAACCATTTGAAAACGCATTGATATAGGCATTCTAGGCAACATTACCTGTAATTCTTCAATCGGCACCGACAGACAAAATAAGTGCTCGCCTAAAATACTCTACTTTGCGTCGACATATAAACACGTTGAAATTAACTACAAATATGTGTGATCGATCAGCTGAGATATCTTCACATCAATTGCCGGAAATTGGGAACGGAAAGGTGCCGGTTGATCCCACCTCCGGACGAATATCATTACCTCAGAACTTCTGCAATTTAGTGACGTCAAAAGAAGAATCGGTTGAAAAAATATTCCCAGTATTCAAACCAATTACAAGAATCACGATTGGCTGAGTGAACGAGCTATTCTCACCATCCAGAACAAAGAGACGTCTACGAACCTCAAAATATTATTCAGTCTAACATTCAAAGCGAGGCCATCAAGTACAAGTGCGTCGGTGCTGTTGTGGAAGCAGATGAAGTATTTAATTATCCGACAGAATTTTTAAATTCGCTCGATCTGCCAGCGATGCTGTTGCACGAACTGAAATTGAAAATCGGCGTGTATCATGTTGTGAAATATCAACCAGCCGTAGCTTTGCAACGGTATTCGGTTTGCAGTAAAAAAAATTAATAAACAACGTTATAGAAGCAACAATCTTGACAGGATCATTCAGATGACCGCATTCTTTGCATTTCTATGATTGCAGCGGATATCCCATTTCAATTTAAAAGATTGCAATCCCCAATATAATTGGCGTTTGCAATCATCATCGATAAAGCTTAGAGGCAATCTTTAAATTTGTGCGGTTTAGATCTAGACACACGGATTGCTTCTCGCATGACAATTATATGTTGTGTGTTCTAGAGAGTCGTCGGCAAACCGGACGATCTCCACATTTGCGCAGGCAAGGGAATAACAAAGAATATTGTATACCTAGAAGCGCATTGTGAAGTTAAACATATTAAAACCGGTGTGATTTCTCTTTTCGTTCTTTTCAGTTTAACAAAAATTGAACCACGGCAACGCATGACCGGGAACAGCTAGTAATATTTAAAAAAACTGATATCCGAGAAAAATAGTGTTAATAATAGATTTAACAATCGAAAATTTTTACAATTGTGCGTGCTTATATTGTGTAGTAATAATGAGGATGTTGAACAACATATGGGCCTAACAACATACTTGTAAGGAAAACATAATTCTCCGCAATGAATTGTAATGTTAATATACACGTCTGTTGTATCGAATATATCAATCTTTGGATCGTATTCGTGAACATATTCAATTAGTTCTCTCAGCGGTGGTAAATGATCAAAAATGTCGAAATATTTAACAAGTTTTCCTCTATAAGCCATCGAATATATATATATTCCTGGACCTTTTTGGGAGTTCAGGTTATCATTGCGCATTCATGTTCCTTAGTTCGCAACCCATCTGGATCAAAAATTTCTCCAAAATTCGAAATTTAAAATTTTTTTGCATAAAATAAAATATTGAAGTTTGTTTACGTTCTATTAGTAGGTAAAGAATTAACATCGAACAAACTGTTTATTCTTGCATCGTCATTATGTGGAATTAAATATAAACCTAATCCACTTCTATGTAGAAGTAAGTAAAGAGTTTTACCAGTCTTTTCAATTGCTTCATCATTACCTGATTAAAAACTTCTTCTAGATTCATTTACATTTTTCACCGCTTTCGCTACAGAAGAAACAGAAATACCAACTTTTCCTAGTGCAATTAGTTCCGCCAATAAAGCAATAAGGGGGAAAGAGCTCTTCCAATTTTATTGATCGGAATAATTCAAACACTTTCATTATCTGCTATCGTAGGATTTAATTTTTTAATGGCATCCATAGCCTTCTTCATTCTTCGTCTGAGTGTTTTTTCTTTGCGAACAGCCTTTCTCGCTACATTTAATACATCTCCGAAATATAAGTTTGTCCCTTCTGCGGATTTTCTTTTAATGGATTTTCCTTTAGCAGATTTACGTTTTTTACTACTACGAAATTCGCCTCCTAATTCACGTTTCACTTTCATAGCCGTTGTTGCTATCCAACTATAACTACTTTTTTTCTAAGAATACACTAGATGATTCTTTTATACGCTTCCAAGCTTTATTTTCTAACATTCTATCGGCTATCGCACAATTTGGAATATCGTTATACTTTTGATTGGCTACATGTATTCTTTAGCAGCTTCACACGGCAGATTTATATCAATTACACATCGACTCGATCCAACTTTGCATGAAATCCTAAATAATTATAATGTGGATAATGTAATTGAAACGGAAGTTTATCTATAACTTTCATCAATACAGCATGGGGATCAAGTCCACGCTTTTTATTTGTTTTTAAACACTTCATCATTTCTTTTCGAAAAACATTTATCTCTATATCTTTTTTTATTTAACTCCATGAAGTTTACTCGTATATGGATGCCTATTTATATCTTTAAAGTTCTTGTTGTTTTTAATTGTTGTTTATTAAATCACTAAGTTGCAATGAAAATTGGAAAGCAATCATACTTATGAGCAATGTATTATCACTATAGAACCTAGTGATCCATTAGTGTATAATAATAAACATAGTACGTTGTTTCCACAAAATATTTAATTATTGAAAAATAAATTCAATTAAAGAGGATTACGTTATAAGAATGTTTTTGTACATACCACTAATGTAAATTGTTAGGTACAATCATATAAATCTATACTAGAGATTGATTATAAAACATTTACCAGTGACTGAGAATTGATAGTAACCGGCACGATTAATTCGAATTCGATATTTATATTTGGTAGTTTACCTACTTGCCGAGATCAGTCTGTTGTGCAACAATATTTGTTGATGGGTCGCTATAAAATTATAGATTATTTTTATCTGTATGAGACATATGTCATGATATAAGATAATGCCAGCTTTATACTTGCACAAGAGAATTGAGGCAAACTATATAAAAGATAATTCAGACGTGCGGTATTGACGAGCTTATTGTTATTGAAGGCGACATAGATGGCGATGAATAGCGTTTAAAAGAAATATCGAAGGTGAATTACCATTTAAAAAAGAATTAGGAAAGTTACAAATCAACATAATGAATAACCTGTTAAAGTCGTAGTGTACATTTATCGCAAGTATTCCTTGCTTCAACCTATTACAAAACCTTTATTAAATATTCGGAAAGCATCACGAAATCAAAAAAAAAAAAAAACTGAAAAAGGATGCAAGTACATTAACTGACGTGGCATCTATATAGGAGAGGAAAAATAAACTAGTACAGTTATAGTTAAGGTTGTTGACGATAATGATGACTTTGTAAACCTGTGTGAAAGTAATATTAAACACGATATGTACTTTAGGTTTAAATAATTCGTGTCGAGCCAATTGATGAATACGTCGTCATATGCACAATTTAATCAAGGATATAAATTTGTATTAGCCGTAATAAATGCATTCTTTATATATGCGTGGACCATTCCTGTAAAGAGAAAAGAAAAAAACAGTCCAATAATTACTGAAGTATTAGAAAAAAATTAATTGAATATGTTGAACGTTCTACAAATGAAGGCACCGAATTTTATAGTCTTCAAGTATGAACTATTTTAAATAAATATAATAATTTATATAGCATGTATTCGCCGCTTAAAATTGGGGTTGTAAAAAGAATCTTTACCCAGCAGCAACAAGAAAGAAGAGGACCAGTTAAATACCGATTCGGTCGGGATAATGTACTGAGAAAGAAGAGATAGGATGAGAAAGTTCAAGATAGTACAAATTCGAATAAAGGATAGCACATTCAGAAAAGAAAGGACATTTGAAGAAGATATGGTTGGGATCACAGACAGCTCGGCTCATATTTTACTGTGAAATATATTTTCTTTTATTATGTAACACTCGTTATTTCACTTAAAAAAAATTTTAATCTATATGCGAAACAATTGTAAATTTTTATAATTAAAACACCGACGCGTTTCAAAGGCAATTCCATGACCATGAAGCTTTCGGTATTTTAATTTTAAATAATTACCATTGTTTTATGTAGAGTAACTTTATTTTGACACGTCATATTATCTTTTATCGAATAATTATTTTTTACTTTTTAGTGCACTTTTAGTTGAAGTCGTTTATTTAAACTCTATTCTTTAAATTTAATTTCATAGTTTGAAAATGGTAGGGGTAGTTTGTTTTCGAAGCACAAAAAAAGGATAACAGAAAAGAACATTCGAAATTAAGAGAAGAGTAAACAATTGTAGTGAAAAAAGAGAAGTTTTTATCGTAAAGGGATAATAAGTAGAGTAATAAGTGTTTTTGTCTCCGAAATAAGACTTTCGTTAGTGGTGAGAAGCATGATGCTAGTGGTGAATGGGGTAGTGAAGTGAAAGATGAAGAAATTATTTCAAGAACGGAAAGGAGTGCATATATGGAAAAAGCCTCGGCGACCTGTTTGTAAAGGAAAGAAATATTTAAGAGAGGAATATTTTATGATCTTACCGGATCGTGAAAGGTGTGAACTGTAGTCGAAGTTAATGTATCAGTAAGGGGTCGATGGCCGGTGTAAACGCCGTCATCATGCAGCCAATTGCGTAGCTAAAATTTAGATTTTACATTAAGCCGACCATCAATGTGGCGACTGAATTTTAAAGCGGTTTAATTAATAAGGCACCGTCATAGTGGTGTAAATATTTCGTTGTCGGCGGAAATTTCGCAGAATTCACAGGTCGTGCAAAGTAGTCAGTTGGACCAAACCACAATTAATAGAAATAAAACGGATCTACACTTTATCGGGGCAGCTAATGTCGCAGCTCATTTGCAAAGCACAACCAGCTCTAATTTATAACAGGCAGCGCCAGTAACAACACACACCGAATCCATTGATATGGAAATTATTATTATTTGCTATCAGCAACTCGCCGTTCTTGCTGCTGTTGCTGTTACTGCTGCAGCTGTTATTAACAGGGTTACAAATTTTTGCTAAACGTCAATTTTCACATTTCCATTCACTAAGTAGTGTGCGCAAATCTGTCACTTAAGAACATTTCATTTTGCCATCGACATTGTTCTCTTCAGTCTTTGTAAAGAATGGCCTTAACTTGAAGCTTAAATATTACCACGAACGCGGTATTAACGGAAATCGGTTTTAAAGTATTTCGGATCCTTTATCGTTCCTTCACCCCCGTTTTAGTTCAATTTTTCATATAAATAAATACATAGTTCTTTTTTTGGTTCAGTCTTAGTTCATGGAAAAAAGGACAATAATACATTAATAAAGATTACCCTATTGAAGCGGCCGAAATGCTGTAATTTCTTTAATTATTTGTTTTTCGTTGTTGTTCTTTCGTTAATTGCAGTAATTCAATGGTTCCCATGTTTACAGTCGATTTTTCACGGCAGAAGCAACACAAGTGGCGACATTTGATAATAACATCTACAACGAGCACTTTCTAAACGGTGATATTTTGAATCTGAACGATCATTACTTCTGCCGGAGACCTTAATTCTAAGCCGTAACAAAACACTATTTACAACAGACTTGCTAGTGGCTTCCAACCGATAGAGTTATACTAATCCAATTCCCCGTCTGGAGAATATCTCCCGGGGCCACGCAAGGATCCCAGCAATGAAAGCTTTAGTAAAGTAGTATACGCTCCACACTAGCCTTGAGGTTCTTTCGCTCACAATTTACTCTCGCTTCATCATATGTTACCGGATTCATTTCTCTTTACTTTCTTTCCTCCGGAAACGATATCGCTTTATGTCAAAACTTATAGTTTAGGTAAATTAAATTGACATGCGCAAACTACTTTATCACCCTTAATCGATTTCGAACAGGCCATACCACTATCTTGTATAACTTTCCCGGAAAACAGCTCTAATCCCTCCTTCTGTAAACGACGCATATCATTTTCGTTTATTCTTCCTTTTCCACATTCCAACCGCTATTGAACACACTCTCTCTCTAAAACTTATTTATGCACACTTGCAGGGAAACTCTATTAAATATTAGAACTATGCACCGTAATATCCTTGGTAAACGGCACTAAACATATGTTAAAAAAATAAATCAAGGTACGAAAATAAATAAAGATATCAGTTGTTAGATTTAATTTCCCCCCGCAACGATACTATATTCGTATTAATGTCGGTGTGTATTTACTTTCTTTGTGGGTCGCGTCGTTATGCATTTCTACTTCTGGAAAGGTCACTTGTCCGGTATATTTACATTTTTTTTATATGAGTTGTTCAGCGGTTAAATATTGACCTTCATAGTTTTTTCAGTAAATTACAATTTCACTTTCCGTGCATTTCAACTTACTAATTTATATTTTAGTTTATTATTGTCTTTTATTCCGGATTTTCTGTAATTTTTTTTTTTTTATTATTTGCAACACGGGCAGATGTATAATTTTTATAAAACTATTTAGTACTTCTTTGTTGTTTTGGAAAACAAGAATAATATCAACTATTCCATATAGGGAATTTTTGCACATTGAAGAATAAAAAATTGTACAAAATTGAAGTATTGGCCAATTTTACGCCGCGGTCTGCAAAAAATAAATTAAATTAAACAAAAACTACAACTGAAACTCAATAGTGATTAATTTTTAATTAAATTAGCAACATAAAAACGCGGTGAAATTAGTAAACACAAATTACAACGAAAATTCGATAACTGTTAAAATGAAAAAATTAATGAAATTAATAAACGCAAATTTAACAAAATCTCAATAGTAATTAGTTTAAAAAAGAAAAAAAAAAAAAAAATTAGTAAAACAAAAAGAATTGACTAAAAACTATAATAATTAATTCTAACAAGGGAAGAAATAAAAAATGAATTTGAACTGAAAAATGGATCAGCATTATTCGTTTGATTTTATTCTAAAATTGATTGCAAAAACGGATAAAACTTCGACGACAATGTTATTAATTATTGTATGTAATATGTCAACATATTACAGTAACTGAAAAAAGAAAAAGAAAATAAGGTAGAAAATAGACGAATAAATATTTGAATGAAATTAATAAATGTTCAATTGTAAGATGGGTGAGTAAGTAGAACTGGTTTCTTGCTAGAGTTTAATGAACCACTAATTAAACAAATAGGATACATACAGCAAAACATCGGGGCGGCGGTAAATGGAAGTCAGTCGAATCTCTTTAGGAGTTTGAAAAGCGAGGGGAGAAATTAAATTGGCGAGCGGATTTGACTCGGCTAGCGGTCAGATTTTATCGATCGGTGAAAGAAGATATGAGGTTTGGTCAGACCCTGGAAGCAGAGACAAGCCGAATTTTGCCACAGCCGTCAAGCCTGTTTTCTTTTAAAATGTGTCCGTTTTAAGATACCCGCGAGGGTGAAATTTGCAATTTCTTAAGTAAATTATGAATAAGATAGTTTTCTAAATTTTTCATCCTGCACTATCATGAGATCCAAGTTTCACATCCAGCTGACGAAACAGATATATCGTTCCGGTTGCAACAGTGATACGTATAATTTTTATTTATATTTAAACATTATTGCTATTAATAATTGCGTTCACAGAATAGAGCTCCCAAAAAAAAATTAAATAATAAATTACAGTGACTAACTTCTCGTACCGCTGACGATAGTATAAACGTCCGAGGTAGTTAGAGGTTGTGACGGCGTCTGCGCATCGTTGGAACCAGGTGAGTTTGTATTTTCTTCGAGCCAGACAGTTCTCAGCAGTCGATACATTGAGAAACTGATCATCAGGTGAAATGGGGGAAAATTCGTTTACACACACTTTTAAACGTACAATGTAAAAAAAAATGTAAACGTGCGCTCACGCATTCTTAATTACGTTTTACAGAGCCAAAAGTAAGTCCGGCGACATTTTGCAGAGTGTTTCCGTTTCACCTGATGTTCGACCGAGATCTAACCATCTTGCAGACAGGTACCACGATTTCCAGAGTTGTTCCCGTAGTTACCCGAACTCTATGCAAATTAACGGACATACTTAATCCGGTCAGTATTTCGAATGAACATTTTTAATTCGTAACGAAACATTTCCTACTCTTGAAGCAAGCAAAATTTAATTAATTCGTGTAGCGATAAACAGTTCTAACATTGTTCCGTGATTTTCTCATAACGGGAAAATATAAAAAATCATTAATAAACGATTGAGGTCGAAATTCAACAACATGGTACAATAATATTGTTTTCGATATTTTATATATGTATACTCGTAAATACACACCGAACGGTTTACTTAGTGTGCACGTACGTATATAAAAACCGTGTTAAATCATATGGCTGTGTCGCTTCATGCTAAGCGGTATTTTTAATCCATTATAATGTACAAAGCAGCTCATTTTCCTTTTACTAAAGGATAGTGACGTGCCCAAGAGAGAAATTTACTATTTTTAACAAATGTTGGTAAAATCTCTTGAAAAGGTGCAATATTATTTTCGATATTTTTGAAGTGAAACTTCTTTAGGCACGCCTTATATGGATGTTAACATGCAAAACGAGTGAGCGTACGTTATGAATAACTAATAGTTCTTCCGAACAACATGTATTATAATACATCTAAAAATTCGTAATTGATACGTAGTCAGTAGTAGTATATTGAATTAAAATTTATGTTGCGTGTTACTGCATTTTATTACCACTTTGATTGTATATATATGAAAAAAAAGAAAATAATTTTATTAGAACTTAAAATATCAAAAATTAATCAAACATAAAAAAATGCATATAAAGAATCGAAAAAAGAAAAGGATCGAGCATATAGAGAGAGAAGAAAAAAATGAAAACGAAAATGAACATCCTCAAAGCGGGGATATAATGAATCGGAAAAAGGAAAATGCATTGAGCATTTTTGTTTCTCTTTAAGTGAACCGCAGATCTCTGCATTTCGTTCTTACTCTTGGTAAATTTGATACTAATACTATTAAATCGAAGTTGGAGAAAATGCCTTTGAAGTTTTACTACTACCCTATGCCCCCCCAGGCACATTTTAGCTTTTTTTTTTTTTTTCTATAATATTTTAATATGAAATATCGAACATAACTATAGACAGGTTAATATAATTTTTATACCGGCAGAATTTCATTTAGATGCCAAACAATATTGCTAAATGTTTCTCTCTTCCGATGCCGGGTCTGGACATGGTAACGAAAATGAGAGAAAGGACTTCTTTTTTTTTTAAAATCCTTACTCTCTTTCTCATTCTATTAGTGGCCAAAAATATTTTTGACATGCAATAAGTCGATGAAGGTAATAGCTGACTGTAAATGCGTAAAATTTGCTTATGCGGACGGAGGCATAAAAAATTATGATTCTATAAACAAACAATCTGTAGCACCATTAGTTTCCGGAAAACTGAGACCTATTAAGCTGGGTTTTTTTCATACTCCTAGCTGTTATTGCAGTGCACGGCACTTGATAAGGAGAAAACTAGAGAAAATTACGAAAACGATCGAAATATTTAAATGGAAAGAAAAATTAAACTGCACAAAGCTAACGAAGTACTACGTGTAAAGTCATGGATGAAAATATTTAATTCCCGCAGACGCATGTCGAAACAGATGAAATAAATTAAAAAATTTCCCTACAATGACTTCATTACCGACTGAATAGTAGTTTTATCGCTTTAACCGCTTTACTCTAACAAGGAAAGTACACGAGTTGTCAGACGCCGATTTGGATGAAATTTGGATATGCTGTAGAGTATAAAAAAATATTAGACCCGTGTTTTTTTTACCGGCCCATATGCAGTTTCAAGAGGTGAAAACTACCCCCAAAAGTTTTTCTTTTCCGTATTCTTTTTAACAGAAAAATACGTCGATTTTTTTTTTATTAAAATAGGCTGTGGAATTTTTTTAAATTTTTTATCCTGCAACTTGATATATATATATATATAGATATGTTTTTTAAAGTTTAAACCTTTGAATTTTAAAACTTTGAGGGTTTCATATGTCTTCTGCATCGCAGTGATGAAAATTCGTCATTTAAAAAAACAACAATTCTCCTCTAGCTAGTGCAAAAGAACAAGGGCCGTGGACTTTTTTGTCCATTTTTTTATTTCATTACAATGATATGTATTTATTTTCAATACATTTGTAAATTCGTAATAATACATTGTTTTTTTCGCTATAAGAATTAAATTTACCTTTGTATTATATTCAACGTTCAACACTTCGGGCTTTTTAAACTGTTTGAAGTCGTATAATACCAGACACACACACACATTATTTTAAGCGGAACATTAATATCAAAATTATCGATTACGCAACGTGTAATCGTTGTTTTTATTCAAATTTTTCAAAGTGATATTTATTTTATAGTTATTAATAATGATTAATAATGATTAATAATTTTTAAATTATCGATGCTTTCCAGCAAAACTTATTTACTTAAAAATCATTTAAAATTACATCATTCACAAATTTAACTCGATACGTAGACTCGGCGATCGTTGAAAATTTCAGCAATATTAAAGCGAAAAAATAACAAAGCGACTCGTATCGAGATTTCCCAGTCTTTCGCTTTTCTCTTTCTTTTAATATTAGCCATCGTTGAGAAATCGCAAAGGTACGTGATGTGAAAAATGTAGTAGTGTGCTTTTATTTATTTATTTTTTTTCCGATAGACTACCCGTTAACCCAGAGATTCAAAGCTTTACTTAAATTCAAGGGCACGATCTGAAGGCACCGGCGTTGTATCATCATACAGTGTAAAACTGAAGAAGACGGGAGAAATAAACGGATTTTTATCCTGTGTCGAACTGTTCAATATTGAATGAGAGAAAATATTTTTCAAAATTTTCTACTATTCTTTTCGGTTATTAAAGAAATGAGCTTTCTGCAATTGTATACCATACGGAAGAGAATATTTCTGTATTTTTTTTTTTCTGACTTATCCGTAGTAAAAGTTTTATTTGGTTGTGAGAATATTTTCATTTTTTCCTCGCACAGTTCTATTAACAGTATCAGAAAATAAACAAAATATCAGCCGAATACACCGAAATATTGCACAACTTTTCATTTTTCATGTATTAGTTTCATTTGAGTAGACTTTGTAATAAGGTTAGCTGATAATATAGCCCGAAAACGTTACTCTAAATCGAGGTATTTATTTTAATTTATCGATTTCGTATTTATCATTTTTCAGTATTCTTTGATAAATTTACGTTTTTGTTTTTTTTGTTTCGGAAAAAAACGGAAAAACAGAAAACAATAATCTAAATTGCAACAGACGATTTAAAATCTTTCCTTGCGACAGCCACTTCACTTGCACGTAAAGAAGTAAAAACATTTGTTGTTTACTTTCGTGATTAATGTTGCCTGGAAATTCCGCAGAAATCACTCGATCGAATATTTCGGTTTCTTTCTTAGGCATCGTGAAAAGTACTTTTCGATTCAAAAAACAGCGATGGAATGTTAGAATTGATTTTTTAAGTCTTTGACATAATCCCGTCGTAGGTATTGTTTGGTACATGTTGGTCGCAAAATAATTTTAACGCGTTCAAATAGGACTGTACTACTTCGGATAACTCTTGATAGTTGTTTGTCACATAAAAATTGATTTTACATCGACCCACACGTTTATAATTTAATCTAGCCGCAGTGTGCAAAAGCCATGTTATTCATTTGCGATTATTCTTTCAATGGTGCACGACTGTCATCAGATAATCTTCAAAATGTCATTCTTTGCTTCTTTCGCAAAACATAATTGTGTTGTTATTTTGTAGCTGTGTCGCGTATATTTTTCAAATTTTTGATGCGACTAACTTGGCGATTTTATACGGCGCAAGACTTGTTTATTTTCGTGGATTTTTTCAAATTGCATACTTTAATTAGCGTTTCTAAAATTCTACCAAAGTATATTTTTTGACGAAAGATTTTCGAGTTCGACTGAAAAATGGAGCTTTAATTTAATCGATAGCGGCATCGCCCTAATCCCCCCCCCCCCCGCGCAAACAGGAAAAAAAAGTGTGGACAATTTATTCGATTGAGAGAAATCCGAATTTTAAGTATTCTTCGTTGTACATTGACATTTAGAGTTGGTTTCGAAATTTTCCTTTCTACTACATCGTTTTTCATTCTATCATCATATACCGGATTTTGTTGTAAAAAACCGAAATTAATTAATCTTGGCGGCCGTTTGTTGTAGCTGTAGGTAGTGTGCTTGATAATTAATTACGCGTAGAGCGATTATTAAAATGTAAGCTACCCGTCACAGCTAGTATATGTATTTACATGCAAAAGAACACACTTTAAAAATTCGAATTACACACTTCGACAATTAACTTTAAAAATGGACTCCGATCCGACATTATATGTTTATAGCATTCGTTATGAGTTCAGAAATTCTGGTCTAGAAATAGACTGTTGTTCAAAATTATCGGAGTAGTCAGTCTCTCGAGAAATCGTTTGCAAGCGTGTTAAACAAAAGACGCTCCTACGCTCGGCCTAAAACTTTCCGGAATTATAGAAAGCAAAAATTCTGTCTGCCTTATTACGATATAGTGCGAGAGACTTGAAAAAATCAAATCGATCTACCGAAAAGATTGCAATCTAATATAAAAAATTGTTTTCTATTATTATTATTTTTTTTTCTTTTTTCTCGGAGAAACAATTTTTAATTTACTGTTTGAGTTTTGTCGCGGATGGTTCGCGACCATTAGTGGTCAGCAGTTTGAGAACCACTAATTTAACCTAATCCATTCAATTCTGCAATCAAGTAAAACCATAATAATAATTGCTAGTGTAGCGACACAGCATATACGGAAAAAAAATGAGAATATGAATAATTAAACAACGGATGGCGCGATAAGCGAATTGAAGACGATAACGCAACACATGAAAAAAGAATTATCGGAAATTTAGTTACCGAAAGAAAAAACGAATCGCTTTTCCGGAGTTTTCTTTTCCAGACTATTCTCACGGAATTTTAGTATAAATAGAGGTTTTAGTTCAGTTTTGGGCTAATACGCGGTCGAGTGACATCGAATTAACCAAGACGCGAAAGCGCCGAGTCATCGGTAAATCTTTAATATCCCCGCGATTACAAAAAATTTTTTTGTGTTTTTAATTTGTTTTTTTTTGTTCGTTTTTTTTTTTTTTTTTTTTTTTTTAATAGATTTATTTCGTAGTAAACCGTGTATGTGTTGATTCAAGCAACACACATTAGCTTCCGTTTCTTCGCAGTTATTCGAAAAAAAAATACATACATATATATGTACGTCCAAAAAAAGCGAATTTGGTAATTTTTAAAGACGATCGTTGCATCCACTAAGAGAACGAATAAAAATATTTACGTTAAGAATTTTATAAATAAAACCGATTTTAAGCCAGTGCTATCTGTATGTTCGAATAGGTAACCTACTGGTAGAGTTAAAAATAGTTTACAAACTAGACGTAAGAGAGCAGTGTTATAAATAAATATTAGCAAAGTTTTGGAGAAACGTTTCAAAGTAAAATTCAAAACATATACCGTGTGTCGGATAGATATACAAAAACTCGTAACGATTATTTAAAGTTCATATAGACGACGCTGATTGATTCCTAATTGGAAAAAGACATCCTCAAAGTTCGAGCTCGTTGAATCTGGAAAGAGGTTACTACGATTCCCGCCGACGTCGTTGGGTGTTTGTTTACTCGTATAAAGTCGAGAAAAAATTTTTCCATTTCAATAATTTGTTAGGCACGCTTAATTGCTTTTCTTTTTTTTTTTTTTTTTTTTTTTGTTCGTCCGATAGTTTCTAATTATTTATTCATAGAAAAGTATTGAAGCGAAATTATAAAGAACGAATAGGAAAAATTAAAAATTTAATAAAAATGTTTATAGAAATTTCGTCATTCACACTTAGTGTAAGTTTTATAAATTGGACCGTCTGTTACCTTCATCGAGAATTAGTATTGTTTAGATTCAGTACATGAAACATATTTCGAATTATATCTTTAAGATCTTTAAGAAAGTTGAGTCGTGGCAACACAGTAAGCGAAATAATTATGCTACACTAATTTATTACATCTCCTCATTATTTAACGTTGACGGCGATCTTTGACTTCTAGCGAAATGGCTCGACGCGCCGAAAAAAAGGTGCTTTTCAGTCTTCATTCTATCGCGATTGTTACAATTTGTTTTAAGAGTTGCCGACAAAAGATGCTGCGAAATAATTTTTTCAAAATTTCGAGTATTTATTTTTTTTTGTTTAAAGATAAAAATCTTTCGATTACCATACTTAAATCAGTCGTGTATCAATCACCAAATTTTCACAAAATACCCACCATTTTTTTTGCGCCTTTGCATATGGTAAAATTTGCACATCGTAAAACTTTCAATCCAAATATGTAGTGCTGAAAAAAATTTAATTTAACGTTAAAATTCATTTTCTTTTTTAATCTAAATGCTCAAAAATGAAAAAAAGTATTTTTTCAGTTCATTTAATTCTTACGATATTGTTTATAATTAGGAAAATAATGTTTAGTTAAAAAATCCGTCACAATCAGCGCTTTGTTTGACGGCGCATTATCCTGGTGCAAAATGCAACTATTGTCGGCCCACAAATTTGACCGTTTGCAGCGCATAGCATCTCTCAAACGCTTCAAAACAGCAACGTAATACTGCTTCTTGGTCGTTTCATCCAGTACGGCAAAATCTCGTATAATGGACAACACCTCGCTGCCAACTTAAGAAAAAAAAACCCAGATCGGTCGAGCGCGGTTCATTTAATTTGTGAATTCCCCCCCCGGTACTTATTGATCATAGTATATATATGTATATACAGACAAAATATATAGGTATAAAAAGTGCTAATAGTCGTTTACATTCAAAGTTATTCACTAAAAACGGTAGACGCAAATAGTAAACACAATTACTAGCATGGTATCATAAACAACTTATAAAGTATGTCACATATGACGCGTGAAAAACTATTCCCAAGGTTTTTAATAATCGTCATTTATCTGTGAGCTGATAAATCTTATCGTAAAGAGAAATTTTTTTTTTGATCGATAATTTAAACGATCAGTCAATTCAAAAAGTCCTGCCTAAATGGAGAAAGCTAAACAAAAAAAATAAATAAATAAAAAAACATAAATTAATAAAAAAGCGCGGGCACAAACGTTATTAAAATTACTACGTTTGTCTGTATTATTTTAAAGCGTTTATTTTTTAAATAAAATTTCTGTTTCGTTCTGTTATTACTGTCGATTTATTTACTTTTTTCCTAAAATTAAATTTATTGCTTTTATTTCGTTTCATTTGAAGTGTGTTGGTTTTGTTTTTTTGTTTTTTTGTTTTTTTCTGTTAATTTTAACTAGGCTATTTATGCGGTAATTAGTAAGTTCGTGTAGTTACCGTTTTGAGATATCTGTGATTGATGAAGTTCACTGGTGACGGTTATTGCGCGCGAAGGTCGTTATTATTACTACGTCTTCATTATCCGGGTGTTCTTTATTTTTCTTCATAGCTTTTTCGTTTGTTTTCACTAATTCCTACTTTACTTTGTTTACAATATTCCTTCATTTCGTTATTTCCTAATTCTTCTTCGTTAGTTGAAATATTGTACTTTGATCGTTGTTTTAGAAAAATACCATTTCAGGGCTATTTTTCGTTACATTACTTGACAGTTTAATATATTTTTGTCCTCCGGAGTTTTTTTGTTTTTACTCATTACGAAATTAAATCCGGTATGTTAGCAAAAGTGAATGAATAAAACAAAACGATAGTTGAAAATATCAAGCACCGAAAGCTGAACAACATAGCACATAAAATCCGCGAAAATGGTGTATTCATGCTGGCATTACAAGGACGAATTCAGGGATAGCCCATTAAAGGAAGAAGAAGATGCTAGTAACCACGAATGCCCAACTGTCTATGCAAAAGTATCTAGGAGACACGATTAGATACGCCAGAAATCGAAGAATATAGAGATGTACGCAACCTCTTGAAGCACAAGGGATGCGACTTCGACGATATTCGATTTCGCTTTTAATTAGAAGAAAGTGTATAGGAATCACGACAAAGGTGCTGGTCCCTTACGAGAATGTCTATCATGAAAGAATAAAAACGAAAACTTTCGTCGGAATTAAACGAGAAAAATCAATTTAAGCTTTCGAAACAATAAGGTATTTTACAGACTCTCTAACGGAAATGTAATTTTATTTTATGCTTTACTAATAGTTTTCTCTGATACAATCCCGATGACGTCATGTTAACGAATTTGAACTGTTTATTTTCATTATTCATTATCACTGATATTGCGCACATTGCGACTGAAGGAGAAAAACTTGAAAATAAGAAAGGATATTTTCTTTTTGCTGGCATGATAATAGGATTACGGTGCAAATTGGACATAAATATTTAAATTTTAAAAGAGGCCGAAAAATGCTCGGATACGTAGCGCCTGTTAATCGGTGAAAATGAGTTACACGCTCTCTAATTGATGTAATTTAAACGTAATTTTATCAAACGCTTTGAAATAGGTTGATTAATGGAATTATTGTGTCGGAAACAGGTGCGACCACATCTGGACCTAACGTTTGATAATATACTAGCGCACATTAACACGGTCTACGTGCTGAAAACGAAATCTGGCATTATGAAAACGAAATCGGCCGGAGAGTTCTCTACGCTACGTCTTAAGGTACGTTTAACAAATGTCTTTTATTCATCGTTCTTTAACGAATAATTAATAACGTCCTAGTCAATAATCGAATAATAATTCGACAATTCTATGAATAAACTGACATGCAACAGAAAAATTAAGCGAATAATAACGTGAAATGGTCCGAGCCATTTGTTTATTCTGCAATTACGCGCGATCTGATCAGCACCACTAATTATGTTGTTCTGTGCGGCGGGGATGGAAGGGTCGAGCCTTTTTATCTCGAACCAGCCTCTGACGAAAGCGTGCTTAGTTGAACTAGCTCGAATTTTTAATCAAGTGTTGAATATTTAAATTCTGCCTAAACCCCTCCTCTGGGAAAGATGTGTTTATAGAGTGTTTCAGTCTAATGATAATTATAGTGAATCGTTTATAATCCACCGAAGAACCACCCTTTTTGGTATCCGAGAATCTACAGTTGGTCCGGACCAGTTATACAGATTGTAGTAGAGCAGAGTTAGCGCTTTTTAGTGGTTCATTCAGGTAGACGTCTGATAATTTGAAATCGAGTTCTCAAGTCAATCGGGGTTTTTTTTTCTTTTTTGGGCTCGTCAACCAGGGACCTCACCCAGAAACAATAGGAAGAAGAGTTAACTAATTAAAACTTGATTCGATCGGAAATGGCAGAAATAAAGGAACTAATGGCAGGAACAACAGACAATGAGAGAGAAAGAACAGGATATAGCACAGTAGGGAGCAGGAAGCCTTGACTTTAAAAGGAGTAAATAAAATGTTTTAAGTTTCCTTTAAGTTAGTGTTAGCTGATGATGGGTTATGCCCGAAAACGTTTCTAAATAGGTATTTATCTAATTTATTGATCTATATTGTTTGTTATTAAAGTTTATTTTATTATATAAAGGAAAGAGCGTTCCGCAGAAAGAGCAGAACAATTAAAACTAAATGTGATTAGCATCATAGATAAGTTCCTCATTCGGATACAGATGACAATAACGGGAGGAGGAAACCAAAGAGAGACGAAAACGGTAAGCGGGCAGTAGAGTGTGATTGAAGCGTAAGTGAATAATAGGGACAATAATAGAACGTGGAGAAGAAGGGAATTCTGAGAACCAAGAATTAGTTGGTTAGGGAACTGTTTAAAAAATTTAAATGGAGGATTTGAAGAAAACGCTGAGAAATGCGCAACATTACCAAGGCGAATTCAAAAATGAATATGTTGAAGTAACCTTTTTCCCAATTAAATATTATGTATCTTTCATTAGTTGGCATTATTCCTAAATCAATTGGCCAAATGGCTTGTTAGATAACTGAAGCCGGGCCATAAAAATGGAATGAAGACATTACGTTGAAAACGCTTCAAGCAAAATGAAAACATATTCTGAAAAAAAGCAAAAAAAAAGCATTTCTTCGAATTTTTTCATTTATCGAAAAACTAAAATTAAGCTGCTCTGGGTTCGACACTCATCTGAAAGAGGAAAATAGGGAGGGACTTTCCTATCCTGAAAATATAATCCTAGAAAACGACAATCGTCACACTTCGATGTGTGAAAATGTTTTTTTTATTTATTTTTTTTTTTTGTTTTTTTTATCGATTAATGTAATCTTAAATTAGAAATTTCTCTGCCCCCAACCCACCGAATAAGTTCTCAGGCCTTTTTACTAGGGTTCTCGAAACGAGATTAAAATAGGAACGAATAATCGTTCTTTTTTTAACTAAAATAATCCGCGCTTCTTACACGTCGAATCGATGTTTGGCCAGTAACGTGTAACTATTAAACTTTTTTTAGTCACAGTGGTTCATTTACACGAGAGATTATTTTTTGTACGCTACCATTGATGTCGAAAACAGTCGTATTATGTTACTGCGCTCTTTTCAGTATGCTAATTTATGTTTTTATCGTATGTTCAGAGAAGGATGGAACTTCGCACTACACCGAAAGACAATCGTTACGAAAATAATTTTATTTATTACAAGTTGGTTATTTGTTCCGCGATTCAACCTGCTGATATTGTAAAATTTGCGATGAAATTATTTTAGAAATCATTTTGGGCGAAAGCCGTTAATTTTAATTTTTGTTTATTCTTCTCGCTGCCCGAAGGGACAAATGGTTTATTTGCCGGAGACGGATTTGATGTTGTTCCTATGTTATCCGAGTGTAGTAAACCTGGACGATTTAACTCGGTACGTATTTCCGAGCTTATTTTAAAATTTCAAACACTCCGGAATTTTAACCGGCAATAAGTGTCATTTGAACTTGTTCAGTTAAAATACCAGACCGCTTTAAATGGTGTTCCCCCTCGAGGCATGTTCAGCATAAACACACACGTTAGTGCACCCCTAAAAACACAACACAAGACGTTAAGGATTAAGTTAAAAGTCGATTTTCACGATAACTAACGACAGTGGCGGTAAAGTGAACCATGTAAGTGTTTGCAGTCATGAGGCGGTCAAATTTTTTTTTTTTTCTTTTCGGATTCGATGTTAGTTTTTTTAAAAGCTGAGAAAGCTATTACCGAAGCAGCATTGATGTATTTTTAATTTATGTTGTACGTAAAACAACGACCAACGCTGAAATTGTTATAAACGCCCTTATCCATTATAGATAACTAAATTTCCTAACTCGATCGCTTCAAGAACCAGTCATCGGAAACAGACAGGACAATTCCCGTTCGCAACAGTGGTCACAGTTCAGGAAGAAAAAATTCGACAGCAACCCGCTCGAAGCTCTTTTCACCGTCAACTAACGGCCCAGCACCACTATGAATTACAAAAAATCCGAAACATTCATCCACAATGTGCTTATCGATTCGGACTGTTATTGAAATGACGCATGAATCCGTACTCAAAAAGTTGGAGATGTCGTCTTTGCATAATACTGCCAGGAACAATTTTCTCCCCCTATCACCCGAGTTTATTTGTAAAAGAAAACCTATCTACACAATATAGAATTCTTTGCTCAACAGTTTATCATTTAATAAGAATTTTTCAATTTCTCTGTCCAACTTCTACCTTAAATATCATACTCGCAACAATGTACTTGGCACCGATTTTGAATAAACAAGCAAAAGAGTGTTCCAAACCAATCCGTCCAGGAAAATTATCGTTTTATATGAAAACAAAATAAAGCTCTATTCATCGTATAATTTCTCTTTTGAGAACCGTATATAAAATTCAGATTTTTCAGTTTAACCTTACTCGAAAGTTTGACGCTACCGATATCTCAGTTGCGCCAAATCTGTATATGTCTATACTAAGGGACTTAGCACTAGTTCTAAATGCAACAACTCCGAATAGTCTTCTTTAACGTTTGACCGGTGTCAGATGTATTTGTCAGTTAATAATTTCCGGCGTTGAAAATTTTCGATTTCCTTCACCATTCCGCGTGCAGAATCGTTTTACGTGACTTTTATTTGATTGTCCTTTACTTTCGGAAATTATTTATACCGTGAAACATATATCTTTCCCTCTATTGTTGAACTACTTTTCTCCCAATCCAATTTTCTCTAGCGCACGTCATCAAAGACAGTACACCCAAATATCAATATTCCTTCTTTAGGACTCCCTTATCAATTTTCTGAAGTAGCGAATTTCTTAAATACACTAGAGATGACAGCTTCAGTTAATAAATATCCGGACCATTTAGTATTCTACACCAATAAAATTAGGACGATTAGAGAAGCGGGGGTGTCGATGACAACCGAACTTTTGAAGGTCAAGTTGCTGCACAGTTCTCTAAACCCAATGATTTCCACACTGGTTGCGGACTTTCATACAATTAAAAACAACAGATTGAAATGTCGACGATAAAAATACATCACCGTTTTTCTACAGTTGATTGAAAGAGATGGCCGCCACATAACGCTAATTACTGATCACACTCGTCAGAATGCCTAGAAATTTCGCTTTAGTGTAGATGCAAATTTTTTCAGTCTCGATGATACATTCTCAAAGAACTGTGAGGACCATTGGAAAATAGAACGAGCGTGTACTACAACATTACACATTATGCCCGCAGTCGAAACATCTTGTTCGCCATAGAAAGAATCACAACTATTCAGAAAGCTCTGTTAAATATTCCGAACACCATTGATAATTATTTTACGACGAATGGCTTGATCTGGGGCACATTTAAAGTATCTTCCCGGTTAATATTCATGAGAGTTTTTAAAAAAACACAATTTAATTATCAAAATATGAGAAAATATACCGTATTGTATAAACTTTTTAAATACATTGCGCAATAAATTGAAAACTTCGAATACCACCGATAATTACATTATGTATTATATCATTTTTTAAAAACGATTAAAATTCCGGGAAATAAAACCGTCGAACGGTTTTTTTGTATCGAAATTTCCCTTGTCCGATTTATACTTAGTTGCTTTTATTCCTATTCGTTTTCGTTATACCTTTCATGCGTACACGTACGCGTCTATCGTGTGTTCTTAACTATTTCCTTTTATAACGGAGAATTTGTCGTTCTCACTGAATCGGAGATTTTCGACGAGGTGTTCTGTCAAAAAAAAAAAATAAATATACTCGTATATATATATAATTTTTAATTAATTTTTCTATCGTTCGTTATTTTAAGTTTCGTTTTGACTCTTATTAAAAAGAAGGCCCTCAATTTTCACTTTTGTCGAAAACCGCACGGTTTTTTTCAACGGTTAAAGTGATGAGAGTTTCAAATGCTTCAATTTCATTAAAAATGAAAAATAATTAAAAGTTCCCGAACGAATTTTTGTCGGTTTTAACGTTTTTGATAAAAGCTCAATTATTTTATTATTTCATTTCAGGCGCAGCTTATACATAAGCGATATACCGCTGCACGATGCGACCCGAGATTTGGTATTGATGTCCGAGCAATTTGAAGCCGATTACAAATTAACTCGAAATTTAGAATTTCTAACGGATAAACTGCAGCAAACTTATCGTGAACTAGAGGGAGAGAAAGAGAAAACCGACAGGTAATCACAAACACTTTTTGGAATATCAAAAGTAGTCGCGTGGTAATCGCGTGGCGAACCAGCAATTTCACTTTTGTTGGCGCAAATCAAAATCGATAAATGTTAATAGTAAGAGTTACTTGCAATATTCCTCTGGGAAACATGAGTAAATAGCTCGCAGATTGTTGGCAAGGGCCTAAACTGTAAAACTTCCTAATTGTCTGGTAGGGAGTTCGAAAAAATTCACCGCGCCGTTTAGAAGTGCTGATGAAAAAAAAAGGTTCGCTCTTTTTACCAACTTAGATACCGGTAGTTCCAATGATAATTGATCTTCCAATTGTCACCTGTTAAGGATTTTTCATTATTAAATAAATGGAAAGGGGCACAATTTTTATCCGTTACTGTTCGGCTATTTGGTTATAATTGTCTGCTCATATTTTCAAATCAAATTAAATTAAATACATTTATTATAAAATTCTACGCGTGCGCAAAAAAGCACGAACAATGGAGTACAATAGATGCGCACGTGAAGAGAATATTATAAAAAGTAAAAATAAAGTTTTATATAAACTTCTAAACTTAAAATTATAATATTCTTAGTTATATTTACATCAAATAAGCCGATCAAATAAAAAGAAACAAATTGCACATAAACAAATAAAAATAACTGTAAATAACTATGCACAGCCACATATCATTCATTGAATCCTCACATTTTACATTACATACATACATTCAGCCACCATATAATATCCCATCTTATATGTACATTCATACCAAAAGTCACGAAAGTATTTTAAGCACACACATACACACATCCGTGGCATTCTGTACC
Source organism: Icerya purchasi (assembly GCA_039619475.1). Classification (NCBI taxonomy): domain Eukaryota; kingdom Metazoa; phylum Arthropoda; class Insecta; order Hemiptera; family Monophlebidae; genus Icerya; species Icerya purchasi. The sequence continues at coordinate 260,223,977 of CM077116.1, read as the reverse complement.
TTAGTTTAAACTGACTCTGCTGAAATTTTTCGGTTTTTAAAATTGCACTAGCCGTTATTGTCGCTAGAAAGTGTGTCGTTTCAGCTGAATGATAATAAGCCGAACTGCTGAACTATCGGAAGCTGCTTTCGAACAGAGTCGAATAGAGTAGCCGGCAGTTTTCGAACAGATTTTTCATTCGACCTTGGTAATGCGAATTTTGCCCGCGGGAGGGGGTGGAAAATAAAACATAGTAATACTCGAAGTGAGCTTACTTTTCGGATTATCGTGATTGGATACCTCGGCGAGACGGCCTTTAACAGTAGGTTGTGGACGCGCCAATCGCACATCCGACAATAACGTACAGATTAAGCTATAATATAATTTGGAGGAGAGGCGTTTAAATACTTACGAAATCGTTTAATTTGGTCTCCGTCTCCTAAGATTGTGCAAGGACGTTAACGTTAGAACAGAGTCGGTTTCGGTTAAAAACAGATACGAGCGTCGATAAATGACCAAAGCGTACGCATCGCTAGAACAGCGATGTAGATGTAAGTTTCAAAAATAATTAAATAATCTCCATACTTTGAAGTGTTAGAAATTATTATTCGATCATTTGAATTTCTTAAACTGCTATCTCATTTTCGATTAAGTATGAACGCGATAGCAGTGAATTAAAATCGCAACCAATGCAAACAACCCCGGAAAGATGAAATTAAAAAGGTAACAAATTAAAAAATCTCGAAATAATTCCGACGGAAAGTAATCCCCGAATAAAAGACTCTCCCAATCCATCAAACCGTAGGCGGGGGGGATCTGAAACGGTACGACTAAGATAAAAAGATAATACGACCGTTAATGCCTATTGATTATTGAAATTATTCTTTATTATTAAATAAAACGTTTCGAATATGATTAAAAAATAGAATGGAAGCGAAAGAAAGTAAATTTACCAGAAGTCTATTGTTCAGCGATTCATCGGATTCTACGTTAATTCGTTAATGTAATCATTTCACGCATACGCATGCGCAGTGCTATAGAATTCGCTTTAATGAGAAATAGTTCCCTGAATTTCGTTAAAGACCAGCAGCTTTGTTTACACAAGTCGTCTGCATTGTGCCGGAAAAGTGGATTCAAATTTCAAGAAAGTTCAGAGTAAATCGGTTCTGTTCGTTCAGTCTGGCGCTTTACGCAATGATTTATTATCTCGTTATGTTCGAGTTAAAATTCTAAGCGAAATCTTCATCAACTTTTGTTCAAGCTCGCTATTATCTTTCAAAGCGGCTGGGTTCATTACCGCTCGCAAGTTATTCCGAAACAGTTCCACTGCGTACTGTGCCATCCTTCTCTTTCCAATCTTAACCCGATTTCATTCAACCAGCTCCTTCTTCCTCCGCGGTCCTTGAAATTGTTCTTTCCCCGATTCCACAGATGCAGTTTGCTTCCTTAGTTCGCTTGTTTTTATATCGTCCTCACTGTGTTTGTCACTTTTTCCTTCCGTACGGTTTCTCTCTTTTAAATCAAACGTTGTGTAACTTTCCTTTTCAAATGCTTTCTGATTTTTTTAAGCTGTTCTTTCTTTTCCATTCTTTATTTTTGCATGTGTAATTTAGTTTATTCTTATTCTTTCTATTTTCAGCCAAATTACTATTTTATCAAAATTGTTAGTGCTCTATCGTAATTTTAATCGTTTTTGATCGGGTTCTCCGTTTTATATGATGTATATTTATAAAGCAAAATATATTCGCTTTCATTTAGTTTTGAAACTAGAAAAGATGCATTTGCTTTTCAATTTTTTTTATTTTTTTATTGAATTGCCAAGGAAATTAACAAATTACGTCAGTAACGGGCCAGAATCAATCAACAAGTAGTGGTAAAGTTTTAGTCATCATAAATGAAGGTACTTGTGGATTATAAGAACATATCGGTGATCCATAATTATATTAATTGTAAACAATATTGCCGCTTTTTCAAATGATGTTATAAACCTTTTTTTAAGAATCGTCACGCTGAAATAAAAACACAATAGTACTATTTTGATTAAAATGGGTTCTTTTTATTCATTCATTCGAATACTCGGGGCCAGCAGATAAAAATCTCCTGAAGAATTATTTTAAATTCATTATTGAAAAGAAAAATGATTTTTTTTTTTTTTTTTTTTTTTTTTTTAAGGTGCCATATACTACAACTTGGGTCAGAGGCACCGGGGCTATTTTGTTAAATTAATGGATATATGTTTGTTGTTTTCAGAAATTGTATGGTCTTTTTAAGTTCGTCTGGGCTGTCGGAGAGTGCTGTGCGTATTGATATGTTGTGATCCGGATGATATTTTCGAAGTGGAATGCACGTTGTTAGTATATGATCGATTGTTAAAGGCTCTTGTCCGCAGTGGTAACATGTGGGCTGGGGTTCATTTTTCAATATGTGGCCGTGAGTTAGTGCAGTGTGTCCGATTCTGAGCCGAGTTATTACCGCCTCCTCGCGTCGGGATGGGATGCATGTTTTCCACGGAGATGTGTTTGATTTGATGTTTCGGAGTTTGTTGACGGTAGAGATGCGCTTCCAGTTTGAGTCCCACGTATCGTGGAATACACTTTTGATGTTGCGTATTTGGTCTTGAATTGGAATCGGAATTGCTGGTACTGGGAACATCCTCGCTGCTTCCTTCGCGGCAGTGTCTGCTTCTTCGTTTTCCTTGATGTTAGAATGTGCTGGGATCCAGCATACGACGATTTCCTGTATATGACGGTGAGTTGACAAAAGAATATCCTGGGCAATCGGGTGGTTAACTTTTGTGTGATCAAGGTTAATGTTTTGAATGGCGCAAAGGGAGTCAGTAAAGATAACTATTTTCGGTAGGTTTAAATTAATAGCCAAATTGGTTGCCAAGTTTATTGCTGTTAGTTCTGCTGATAGTACGGAAAATTCAATTGGTAATGAATATCTTACGGTGACGTCTTGGTGTATTACGGAACAGCCGACGCCTTCGGCTGTTTTTGATGCATCGGTGTAGAATTTTTCGTATGGGTCAAGTGAGGCCATTAGTGTATCGTAGGTGCTTTGTTTTAGCATCATATTTTTGATGTGCAGTGCTAATGATGTGTCCGTTTTTAAGTTTATTGACACGTTTGGCGGTATCGACGATATTATGCGATGGTCGATTTGTTCCGATTGATTAAGGTTCAAGGAGCGGATGATGTTTGCGACATGGGATTGAAATAATCCAGCGGAGTGGCGAAGATAGCGTGATGAATTTGCTTTTTGTAACTGTAGTGGATGTTTTTTCCCTTTGAGATATGTGTCAAGTTTTATTGTTAAGTATTCTCTCCGCAGTTTTAACGACCATTCACCAGCCTCAGCCAAAATGCTGACCGTTGGGCTGGTGTGGAAGGCTCCGATTGCCAATCGAATGGCCGAATGATGAATGGAATCCAAGGTGCGCAGAATTGATGGTTTCGCCGTTCCATAGATTGGAGCACCATAGTCTAAGCAGGGACGTATCATTGTTCGATAGATTTTTAGTAGAGTAGCTCTATCCGCTCCAAAAGTGCTGTGAGATAGTTTTTTTATTAAATTTAATTTTTTCAAGCATTGTTGTTTTAATTCGTTTATATGGTGTTTCCAAGAAAGTGCGTCATCGAATGTTAAGCCAAGATATTTCACGGTTTGAGTTTGTGGGATTTGGATGTTATTTAATGTAACGGTTAGAGCTTTGCTGCAGCTTCTTAGTTTGCAGAAGTGAATGCATTTCGTCTTTGATACGGAAAATTCTAGGCCATTCCGTGTTGTCCACTCATATGCTTTATTTATTGCGTTTTGTAGTCTTCGAATACCGGATTGGAGATTTTTACAACCAACACAGATTGCGAAGTCGTCTGCGAACAGTGTTGATGATATCGATGTTGGAATGGATGCTGTTAGGTCATTTATTGCGATGATGAATAATGTTGGGCTCAGCACGGAACCCTGTGGAACTCCGTTTTGAAGAGGTTTTAATGCGGATATAGCTCGGCCGATTCGTACTCGGAAGGTGCGTTCAGATAGGAAGTTTTCTATGAAGTACATTAAATGACCTCGGAAGCCCCACTTGTACAGTGTTACGATTGCTTTTCTTTTCCAAATCCGGTCAAAGGCCTTCGTTATATCAAAAAAGACGGCTAGGGTATGTTTGCGTAGTGCGAAGTTGCTCTGAATGAACGTTTGTAGGTGGATAAGATGATCGACTGTTGAGCGTGATGGTCGGAAGCCACATTGTATTGGAGATAACAGATTTCTATTTTCTAGTTCCCAGATTAGTCGTTTATTGATGATTTTTTCGAGAATTTTGCATAAGACTGAAGTTAAGGATATTGGCCTGAAATTATCTGCTTGCGACGGATTTTTGGTCGGTTTTTGTATCGGTATTATTATTGATTCTCTCCACTGCTTCGGGAAGGATCGTGTTGTCCATATGTGGTTAAACAGGTGGAGTAGTTTGTCGTACATGCACTCTGGTGCTTTTTTTAGGAACTGAATGTGAATACTATCAGCACCGGTTGCCGAGTCCCTCATAGAATTGACTGCGCTGGTAATTTCATTTTTCCTTATAGGGGAGTTGTAGGTTAGGTTGTTAGCTGTTTCGAATTTTAAATTTCTAGATTCCATGCTCTGTTTTATTTGTAATGAGGACAGTGGCAATTTGTTGTCACTTGATATGTCTTCAAAATATAGCGCAAATTGTTCTGCTATTTGTTCTGGTTTTGTGTATAACTGATCGCCTACTGAAATTGAACTTGGTATTCGAGGAGAGTAGGTTTTGTTGAGTGACCGTATTTTATTCCACATTTGTTGAGGCGGGGTTCTTGCAGTTAACGTAGAAGTGAATTCGTTCCAACTTTTCTGTTTTTCTTGCTTTAGGGTCCATCTGGCTTTCGATCGAGCATGCTGGTAGGTTATATGGTTTTCAATTGTGGGTGTTCGTTTTAGTTTTCTGAGTGCCTTCCTTCTATTTCGAATGACTTCTGTGCATTTTTCGGACCACCAGGGAACAGGAATTCTGTTTTTAGGTAATGGTTTCGTTTTCGGGATAGCTTGATCAGCGCATTGAAGAATTTGATTGCAGTAAGATGTAACAAAAGCGTCAGTGTCATTAAAGCTTTCTATTTTTGTGTTATGTTGGCATAATTGTTGGTATAGATTCCAGTTTGCTTTTTTGAGGTTAAATTTTGCATCTGTGTTCGATGCGGTGTTTTTTGTGTGTATAATTATGATTAATGGATAGTGGTCGCTTCCTCCCATATCAGAGTGCGGATAAGCATCTATTAAATGCGCGATCTGACTTGAGCTTAGGATGAGATCAATGGTGCTCCATGTCCTATGAGTAGCGCTGTAATGTGTTGGCTCTTGCGTGTTATGTATTGTTAAATTAAAATTTTCTATAATTTCTATCAATAATTTGCCTCTTTTGTCAGTTTTGTTTCCTCCAATTTCTTCACTATGTGAGTTGAAATCGCCTGTGAATATGAATGGTGTTGGGAGGCTACGTAATAGTTTTGTATAATCGCTTTTTTCTATTTTAGTGTACTGGGGAATATATATTGTACATATTGTTATAGCTGGCTCGGTGTTTAGACGTATCGCTAGAGTTTGTAGGTGATCAAGGTTTAAGCTTATTTCGGTATAACTTGCATTATTTTTTATTGCTATAAGAATTCCACCGTGTGCTCTTGTTTGGTTGTTTAGGCTATTGTAAATGATATTGTAATTTTGAAGGTGTACCTTTTGATTGGGGTGAAGGTGTGTTTCCTGAATGCATAGTACTGTTGGGTTATATGTTGCTATGATAATTTTAAGCTCTTGGAGGTGGGTGGCGACGCCGTTACAGTTCCAATTTATGATAGAAATGTTTTGTTTTCCCGAAGCCATTTTTTTATTATTTAATTTTATGCTTGTTAGTTACTGTTGTGTGGTGTTTTCAGTTTTTAGCTTTTTAATGATTTTTGTGAATCTCACTTTCATTGAGCGGTTTTTCTGTAGTAATTTGTAATTGTCTTGCAGCATTTTGATTAGCTTAGTCATCTCTGAGGTGAATTCCAATGCTAATTCAGGAATATTGGGATGGCCTTTACACATGTCGATAAATACGCAGAAGTTTGCGTAAGTAAGCGGATATTTGTTTTCATTGCTTTTAATGTTTGCTTCGAGAGGTTTGAGTGTTTGTTTTATCGACTGGGTATTGCCTAGGTCATTGCTGCCTTCGAAATCTGATAAATCTACAGATGAGTTTTCATCCGCTTCCGAGTTTATGTCATTCGCTTTTTCATCAGGCTGTGTTGTCGGTTTGGTCTCTTCCGCATTTGAATCTTTGGAGTCCCTTTTTTGTTTCTTCTGTTGTTTTTGGGTCGTGGCTGAAGTAGTTGCAGTTTCTGTTTCGGATTTGGCGGTGGAAGAGTTATTAGATAATTGTCTTTTAAAATTTTCTGCGCGTGTTCTGTCAGAACTGTCGCTTTGGTTTATTTGCAGTGGAATATTTGTAGCAGTATTGTGGGTGATGGTTTGAGTGCGATGATCGGATTCGTCCGCGTTGCTGTTTGGAAGAGGAGGAAATGAGTCGTCTGATGTTTTTTGTTGTTGTGTAAATGTTGACGATTCTGAGCATGATGGCTGCGATTTGATTACTGATTGTTTAGGATCCTCCGATGTTTCATTTCGAGTACAGTTATCGGCTTTGTGGCCGGAGAGGTTGCATTTGAAGCAGATTAAATCATCCGCCGAGAGAAATATACGGTAGCTATGATCGTTTGTATCCAACGTAAAGGAGCTCGGCAAATTTAGTTCTTCGAAGTTGGTAATGTATACTTGCCGACGCCAGCTGACTATATGCCCGAATTCGTTGTCTAGAGGCTTAATTCTGAGAATCGATATATTCGATGCCAATTTCATGTTTAAATGTGACTCCAGGTGACGTTGTAAAATTGCATTTGTTACTGTTGGTGAGACGTTTGAGAGTGTTATTTTCGTAGTTGGCGACTTTAGTTTGCGCACTTTAATATAGTGGCCATCGATTACGAAACCGCCGTGTTCTGTTATAAACGAGTGTACTAGGTGTGTAGTTTTTAAAAATACGATGACCCGGTTTCCGCTTACGCGTGACGCTGCTATGATATTTTTTGCTCCTTGTACGAGATGTTTTAGAGACGTGAGGTAATCTAATATTTTATAGTCTAGTATGTGATTAAAAACGATACCTTGTTCCTCGGTCGGATGATTAAAATTTTGAATAGGAGTTATTATTTTCTGTTGTAGTGTGGATGCGTATGTTATGTTATTAATTGAAACATTTTTACCTGATTGCGAGGCTGTTGTTGCGATGGCCGGTGGAGTAGATAACGTTGCCGTAGTGCTAGATGATAGTTGGTCGGTCATGCCGACCGGCGTAATTGATAACGCCGGTGATTAAATTCGATATCGCGGCGAGACTCGAATTGCGACAGTTGGAAATTAAGAGATAAGATTATTTAATTTGTATAACTGAATTATCACTTGAGAGAGACACGAACGCGAACACAATCAACTATTTTCTTCTTCAAATACATTTTATATTTTAATCTAATGATTGAATTGCGTAATGGTTATGGAAAATAATACTTTTTTTTTTTTGGAAACCTGAGCGAGTTTGGTATGTGTCAACTTTATTTAATTTTTTCAATTTTCAATTTTAGTAATGTTAAAATTATTACACGTTCGATATCTACGCTAATTCACCACTCTCATTCTTAATCTCTTCTAAAGTAGATCTCTCTTCCTTTGTCTTGGTCCCACTCTATTTAATATTTATTTCCTCGACGAATCATTTCTCTCCCTATAAAACTCTTCTCCCATCTATATGCAGATAACATTTTTATCTCCTCTAGTTCAACGGCCAATGAAGAAATAAATAATACTTTATCTGTTCTTGGCATGTCCCTTTCTAATAAGCACTTCTTTCTTTCTCCCTCCAAATCTTCTTGTACCGTCTTCTCCCTCCATACCTATAATGATTTTTTTGGTAAATGTTAACTTATCTAATATCCCGATCTAAATTCCATTTGCTATCTTGTTCTATTTCTGAATCATGAACATATCAACTATCTCTACAGTTCCTCTCTCAAATGAACCTCGTCAAAGCTTTATCTCCTCAAAAATGGAGAGGGGATCCTGCAACTTTCCTAATCATTTACAAATCCATAGTTTGTTCTAAATTCGACTATTGTTCCTTCATTTACGATAATTCCTGCAAAATGCTCCTATCAAAACTTGACAAAATCCACTACGCCTGCCTCCGCCTTTGCATTGATGCTTTAAACTCTTCCCCTACTCCGGCAGTTCTGTATGAAACAAATATGCATTCCCCTTATATTCGCCGATATCTCTTTGGATATCGTTTCCTAATTAAACGTCTCTCCACCTTCGCTTCTAAACTCATTCCCTCCTATTTTCACATTAAGAATCACTCGCAATTTTGTTTCTGATAAAATTCCGACCCTCTCTCACATAGCTGCACGGATTTCTGAGTTTATTCATTTTCTTGTCTATAACAAGCTTCCCTAATTCCAACACAATTTCATCAGCATATGGCGGCATATCGATTTCTCTCTTCTTCTTTCTCGTGCTGACTCCACTTCTCGAACGGTAATTAAATCTGAATTTCTCCGTACACTAGGGTCCGTATTTCATTCTTACGTATTATTTTTAACTGATGGTTCCAAAAGACGGCACTGAATCCTTCAGGCTTCGTTTCTTCTGCTCCATCTTCACAGCTGAGTCAATTTCCATTTTATAAGCAACATTTTCCACTTCCACAACTCCCGTTGGAACCACCCAAGGCCGCTGCAAGTATTTAATGAACAAATGGAAGTTCTCGAAATTCGAGTGTAGCTATGGCGGCAAGATTCAAACGATGCCGCACTTTGGTAACTTGTGTGAAGTATAGAGTTTTAACAAAGGATTGACTGGGCTACATTCTCTTGCGGAAGGCACAGTAGAATGACTGACAAGTGTTAATTTATAAATAGACGACGATATTTTGTAATTTTGTATTATTAATCTAAATTTTACTTTGATAAGCGCGTAATTGATACGATAATAATAAATAACTTCCACAGCTGTAGCGGAATCTTCAAATTTCATTTTGTTTCAATTCGAATAGCATTCTTCAAGCAATTTCTTCTCCTATTCATTCCTCTAGCAGTACTATACTATCAATTCATTCCCACCTATCTCCAACTTGGCATCATCTCGTTCCATTCTTGTAGACCGTCTTTATGGATTTCCACTCACTCTGACATTGAGGGTAGTGACATGGCAGATTTTCCCGTTCGGTTGGCCGCCCCCGATAGTTTTCTATAGCCACTTTCCAGCTTCCGACTTAGTTCCTCTTTCCTCAATCAACCATTTCAGATTTTTGTTAGAAATATACCCTTTTTTATTCTCGAATTCCGCTTCGCACTATCCAGTCCTCAGTCTTGATTTCTTTTCATTCCATTCCTCAGTCGTTCTACTATCGTCTTCTTAATCTGATTAAGAATTAATCATTCTCTTCTCTTCTCATTTTCGTTTTTCTCTATCTTATTTTTCTTACTATCCCCTCCGCAAAAATACTTATTCTCCTTTTGAATGCGAACCATGTTTTCTTCGAATGTTCGCTCTTTTGTATTCGAATATCTTGAATCTTGGTCTTCCGGATCCTTTCCTTTATCCTTCCCATCACCATCAGTAATTCTCTTTCTTCAATCCTTTGTTCTTTCCAACTCCTCTCAGAATCCAATTTCCTAGCATACTGGTAGAGTCAAAGCCAAGGGCGAACCCAAAAAAAAAATCTACGTATAGAGTCTTCTACTTATTACGAGTAATTAAAATAATGGTTAGTTACGATGTTAGATAAATTTTCACCAATAACGTTCACTTCGAATACGCTTTCCTAGAAATATGTTTCGGCACAATGTTTGCTTCCAAGGTATGCCGCTGAATTATGGACCAGGGAAAAACCGAACAAATTTTCTTCGAAAAAATTATTATATTATTCATAGAGGAAAAACGATCAAACTAGTGATCTTGTGAGTAATCTTTTGATTAGCTAATTACTGAAATCGTCACATCATTTATCGTTTAATCATTTTCAGCTGACGTGACTCATTATTTATCGTCCGGTCATCGAACTTGTGTCTTTTAATAGCTGTCGAACAACCGGGGAAAACGATCCACGTACAATTTCGGAGAATAGTCGGTTAGTCGGTAAATTACTCAACACGACGACAGCTCGCATTTTGCGGCTAAAACCAATTAGTTGCTTGGAAAATTAACTGGACTCTATTCGTAATCTGCTAATAAACTTACTGCACATGGTTTAACACTGTTTGATAAATTAACAAGCATGTGATTTTTTTTCGATTTATCCCTTTTCTACTTTCTGGAGTATGTGCGCGTGCGTGTATGTGTGCGTGTATATATGTGTGTGTGTGTGTGTGTGTGTGTGTGTGTGTGTGTGTGTGCAACATTATGAATCCACACTATTGTCGAGCGATGTGGTAAGAACGGATCATCTCTATTTCCAGGTTGCTATACTCGGTTCTACCGATCAGTGTGGCCAGTGAACTTCGTCACGGTAGACCGGTACTACCGAAGCGGTACGATTGCGTAACTTTGTTGTTCTCCGGCATTGTCGGTTTTAGCGATTATTGCGCCGTCAACTCCGACTCAAAAGGAGCCATGAAAATCGTTCGGATGCTTAATCAGTTGTATACCGCCTTCGACGTGCTGACCGACCCGAAGAAGAACCCGAATGTTTATAAAGTGGGTTCCGATTATTGTACTAGGCGTCGTTGGTACTATCGCACTCGCCGACCGATTAGTGTAGAGTAAAAACTGACGCTTCTATTTTCAACAGGTGGAAACGGTCGGCGATAAGTACATGGCTGTCAGCGGCCTACCAGAACCATGCAAGCAACACGCTAGATGCATAGCTCGTTTAGCTCTCGACATGATGGACCTCGGAAGGGAAGTGACAGTTGACAATGATCCGGTTGTAAGTAAAACGTTTAACTTGCATTTAAATCGAATGAGATAAAACCGTTTACGGCTAGAAGTATGTAGTAGCGGTTCAGCGCGTAACGCTTTCCTAATGTACACCGGAGCTGCCATGTTCTTAATCGAATACGTTGAGGAAACCGAAAAAAATAACTTCCCAAGCACTTTACCTCGGATTATATTTTGATAGAAGGTTACTCGGGTGCGCCATGTATTCACCAAGAAATTTGAAGTATTAAGAAGATTGGAATTGCTAAATGGCGATTCAAAACTACCGCTTCCAATCAAAACTCTGCACAGAGCAGTGCTACATGTGAAATCCAACGGTGTCATTGTGCAAAAATTATATTCGAAATGCTCTTCAAAGTATCGTAAACTAGGTACCGGGAATTTTTCGGGACAACAAAAGACACTGCGAATTTATTGGTACAAAAATTACACGATGTAAGACCACCTAAATGAAAACAATAGCCACGAGCGGTTTCGATGGACTGCTTTTCCAGTTAAGTTTACCGACGTGCTTATTGTCCATAAAAGTGGCTAGATTGCACATTTTAAAAAAGAAAACAAAAACAATCAGAAAGGTTGACGCCCATAATACCGTTTCAACGGTTTAAGCCAAAAGCTTCTTTAAAAGGTTAATTGTTAACGTGTAGTGACCGATCGTGAGTTTTACCAGATTTAAAACGGCGGAATAAATTTTCAAACACCATTTTATAATACGACCGTCGTCTTCCGTATATGGAATCCTACGTTGATTGCAATATGATTTATCTGTTTCATCAATTTATAAAATGCTTTTTTTTTCTTTTTTTTAATTTTTTTTTTAATTTTTTTTTTTAATTTTTTTTTTGTAAGTTGTAAATAGTAAAGTCCATTTTCTGTTATTATTTTATTAAAAATATTATAAAAAACACATAATTTTCTGTAGTACGTGTTTTTTATAATACTTTTAATAAAAACTTTTTTTTATTTTTTATCTATTTTTATTTTTTCTCGCCTAGTGAAAAAATTAATTGACCAATAAAAGAAACCAATGCATGTTTAAAAGCGGAACAATTTTAATTGGCACTCGGAATTTTGTTTTATTTATTTAAGAGTATAGACGACGGCTGCTCTAAGGAATCAAGTGAACACAAGGTCTGAAAGGGATACTGAATTAAATTAAGGAGATTAAGAGAATGGAGAAATTGGATTTGAACAGGATGAACTGGATAAGAATTGTGTTTTAAAGTTGACAGATGTGCTGGACTCTAAATGGGTTGACAAGAACACGGTAAAATGTAAAGGAGAAACCGAAAGTTTTGTTCTTTTACAACAAGGACATAGAAGAAGGTCAATGCGTTGCGGGAGCCAGGAATGGGTAAGATTTGAGTGAGAACTCTAAATGTGGTGAATGTAATTTTTTCGTCTTGATTGTAGTAGAAGTTGAAATCCGAGATGGAAGACTAGGTTTAGCTGACGGAAAGTGATTTTGTTGTGTACGCCATCACTCGGTTCCCGAGTTTAATTATAAGGGATTTCAAGAACGTTTTTAAATAGAAGTAAGGAAGTCTCTCTAGCAGTTTGCTCTATGACCTCATTACCGGATAGACCAATATGACTAGGAATCCAAATGAAAGACATGAAGATTCGGGATCGAATAATGAAGTATGCGTCGTACAACTGATTTGTATAAAGGATGTTATCGGAGAGACTTTAGAGTACCCTCAACAGATCTGTGAGTATAAGGTCTTTAGAAAAGAGTGGAGCAGTAGGCACTCTATAAGGTAGTGCAGTGCTTTGAAAGTCGAAATCGCTAGGGGATACACAATAGGCTAACCCCACACGACCGATTTTAAGCCATCAATAAATCGGTACACGAAGTGGTCAGCACATTTAACAATTTCGAGAGCGATGTGTTGCTGGAGAATGTTGAATGGATATTGTGAAGATTTGGAAAAAGCCATGGCAGACGGTTCGCGAAAATTGAAGAAAGCGGGGATTGAAAAAAATCTTGTTTTACAAAGAGGAAAAAGAGGTACATATTTTTGATGCTGGTTAGGCAGGTTAGGGGCGTGTATGAAAGTTTGATTTCGATTAGCAGAGCGGTAAGTTAAGAAGTTTGAACTGACAAGGGTGGAAGAAAGTTAGCTGTTACAATCTGCCTTTTAAAATATAAAAGAAATAGTCCAGCTGTAGAAGAAGCTGGCTGGAAAGCTACTTTTACAAAAGGCTCCGGTAGCTATTCAGAGAGTGGATTTCGGATAGCATCCGAAGGATAACGCTTGACAGTCGTACTTTAACAAAGTAAAAAAAAAAACAAAAAAACCTAGAACGCATTAATGACTGATATAAAAATATTTTTCGGTCACCTGAGTTACGTTTATTTTTAATCTTTTTTAAGACACATATACATAGGACTTAAATGCAAGTCTTCTTGTGATTCTCGATGTATACGTTCAAGAACGGTTTACCGTCGGAACTGTCGAGCCCGTTCAAAAATTTACGGATTTCATTATTAAATAGGTGCGTTAAAATTTTCAAATTACATAAGGAGCGGTTTGATTGTTCACGGGCGAACTCTATTTTGCAAGTTTATTTATAAACTTGCCAGTTTTACCCGATATTCCCGCTAAATTATGATACATTACTGACATTGTTTAGACCCCGTTCGTTTCAGATCGGTACGCTGCTAGCGTTCAGAGACCAACATGTATTCGTGTGCTTCATTAGAAACCTTCAGTTTAACAACTATGCGTTTATATTTTTCTTTGCATATGGAACGTTGTGGAATATTTTTAATTTTTTTAATTACATATATATATTATGTGTCACATAAAATGAATAACCTTACAAATTGTAGGAAATAAACAAAATTTGATTATTTCATATTTATAAATTACACAGTGGCACTTCTTTTTTCTTTTTTTTTTCTTTTTTTTTTTTTGTTTCTTTTAATGTGTGTTATCGATAAGGAGTCAGTAAACTGTATAATAGTTTTCGAGTTCACTTTAAGGAAGTGTGTTCGAGTGATTTTAGATTTTTTGATTTTTATTTATGATTTTTGTTTTCAAGTGCCAACTAAAACGGTGCAAGAATATTTATCTTCATCATTTAAAATTGTAAATACGAAATCCTTCCAATTTAAGTAATTACTTTCCAGTCGTATTGCTTGATTTCGAGCATTCCTATTTGTACATTCTAACTGTACAGAATAGGTAACGTCGAATCAATTTAATTAATAATTATGTCATTTTAAATAAAAAGGGAAAAAAAAGGAAAACACCAAAAACCACAATTGTTAAATGTTAAATTCTAACTTCATATTTTCATTTAATTTTGTGTAAGTTATAAACTAAAATGAGCGGTATAGTTATTTAAGTTCTTAATTAAAATTTAAAAATTCAAAACTAATGTCATTAAACGCGCGTAACATATTTTTCACTTCGTAAATGTTTTCTTTAAACGGTAAAAATAGAAAAATATACACACATGAAAAATTTATAAAAACAACAAAAATTAAAAAAAGAAAAAAATGCAATGTTTATTAAAACTATAACCAATCGCGGTGAAAATAACCTGTTAGCACACGCTTTATACATTTTTTTTTTTTCGGTTGAACCAGCCACAATTAGTATTCGGGTGATAATGAAAAGTGGAACTAATTGTAATTAAATGTCGATTTCGTTTGCCTAATATTCTAGTAGCATGTTGTCAATCACTGAGCCTTGAAATTCACCGATTATTACTATAACCCGTTTAAAGCGTTCAGTACTTGTTTTTTGCATTAGAACGCTGACCGACTATTATAATGTAAATTACCGCGCAAACAGATCTCTCGTTCTTCATTAAATACGTATTCTATAATGCTTTGCAAGATTTTTCGAATAATGGCGATTTCCTAGTAGCCATTGGTGGAATCAAGAGAAAATTATCACCAAACTGTCCGGCAGAAATTGATAAGAACTAATCTTAAACTGCTGCAATATTAAAACTACGTCGAATTTGAATTTTACACGAAATAAGAAAAAATAATAATAATTTCATTCGTTCGAAAATAATTCAATCTGAAAAATTATATGACAGCAGAATAGAGGGAAGAAAAAAGTGAAAAAATTCCTACTGAATCCACTCGCACAAATGCATCTTATTTAATCTGGCAGCCTCTAAATTACTGCCGATATGTTTATTACTTACTCTTAAATTAACGACATCTTAAATTTCGACCGCTACAATTATCTAAGGTTTTGTTTCCATTCCGTTCGGTTTTCGGCCATCCTTTTCAGTTCCGAGTACGTTTGGCATCCCATATCTTTGATAATTTATTTTATGTACAGTTATTCCTTTAGCTCTCCGTTCTCTTCATTTCGTGTTGCCTTCTATGATCAGTTTTAGCTTTTTCATCGTGTCTCACAGTAGAGATGTCCTATCATCTTTCATCTGCGCCGTTTTTAGGGGTTTAAGACAATATGTATAATAACATCAGGACAACCGTTGAGAATATATGTAATACGGAATTTAAAATGATAACCCGCTGAAGGTGAAATTCGAAAAAAATATAACAAAAGTCAAGAAATTTTATTTTTTTAAATTAAAAAGTTTCATCACTAAATAATTTAACCCCTTTTGAGGAAAACTAGCATTAAAAAAAAAAAGTATGTTCCAGCAGGTCGAGCAAAAACGGTAAAAACGAACACATCTTAAACAACACGCGTGAATATAAGCGAGCGGCTCGAACGAAAAATATAATTGATATTACAACTAAAAAATTTGGAAAAAAATGATTACTTCCCCTTGCGTGTGTTGCATTGATCCTCGAGACTTGCTATTTATAAACAACGAAATCATTTTTCGCGACTCCTTAAGGAAACTTTCAGAGTTGGCGAAAGTTCGAAAAAATGTGAAAAATCGCGCGCCTTTGCCTTTACCGTAATAGATGAAAATTTCGAAGCAGCCGATAAACACGCACATTCGAAAAAATTTATTTAATTTACGACATCCATATTTCAAACTTCAAAATTGGGGGATCTCGGAGCGCTGTTAACCCCGCTGAAATGTCTAGAAGAAAGTACCCTTTCTTCCGATCGTACTGTTGTAAATCGCGCCATTTGCTGTTACAGCGGTATTCCGGTTTCTTAACGAAGAACTTTCAAAATTTTTGAAAAAAATTCGTAAAGAGCAATTATGAATGTACTCAAAATTTCCAATACATATAACATACGTACAATATTATAAATTGG
The DNA here is from genome assembly GCA_039619475.1 of Icerya purchasi. Taxonomy (NCBI): domain Eukaryota; kingdom Metazoa; phylum Arthropoda; class Insecta; order Hemiptera; family Monophlebidae; genus Icerya; species Icerya purchasi. Next base: position 260,207,733 of record CM077116.1, on the reverse strand, counting down.
AAATATTTATTTGGAATTTAGTATTTTATGCATACATCACTAATTTACGATTTGCTTTTAACTTTATGATATCCTCAGGGCACGAAATATAACATTTGAATGACTTTCGTTTTCTTTCACATTCAACTTGTAAACAAGAAAAGTCACTTTTGAACTTTCCCAAACTGAACAACTGTAGCGGATACGTTTACAATCTAAAAAAGGATAAAAGGTTTATGCGAAAACTTGCACATTTTTAATACAATAACGTTTGTAAAAGATCAAAAAATCCAATTGAGAACATTTTGATTATTGAAAATTTACGCAAAATTAAAAGCTGCAATTTATCGCGAAAACAGGGTTTTCCTGGAACATCTTTTTGCAACTTAAAGTAAAACAAGTCCCATATACGTTTGATAAGGTATCACGGATTGTGAAGTTAAGATTTACAATGTACTATAAGCCTAATGGATCTAAGGAGAATACCGGGTCCAGTTCCTTTCTACCTTTGGATTATACGCCTTTACTTTCCCATATTTCTCTAGTACCCAATTATTTGCAGGCTGGGTAAACTTGGGAGCGACTTGGATCCGCGACGAGACAAGTCTCGAACCCGTGACCTCTGATTACGGCGGTGTAATTTAGCAAACGAATTATGAGAATATGGAGCAACTTAAAATTCTCGACCTTACTTTTGGTTAAATGTTTCATATGTGAAAGATATGGAATATTTTTCACGTACAAACTAAAAATTTTAGCTTTTGCTAAGTTTCTCCTCAGAACGAAAAAGTATATTTCGAGTTTTGTCTTATTTTCGTAAAATTCCAGCCCAAAATTTTTTTACAATTAACATCGAAGAAAATTTATAATGAAATTCTTTTTTTTTTTTTCAAACTTGGCAACATAAAAATACAAAGCACCTTGAATTAGGGGGCGTTCTAAATTTCTCCGTAATAAATCTCTACGATTAATATTTCACGTGTAATCCAGCGCTGGTCAGGTTAATTCTAAAGAGCTTCTCAGTCTTTCGTAGTAACATTCTCGCAGCTTCGTTACTTTTAATAATTCGTTTGCTCTAAAATTGACCCGGGCATGCCAACATCTCGCGAAACTTATTTAAAATACTTTGTAGAATGAACAGAAAAAGGTAAAAAACGAATTTTTTTTTACTATATAGAATTAACATTTGAGCATCCTAATACTATTTGAAGGGTATATTTAGGTCACCAGCACTACTGTCCCCGTCACAAATGTTAATCCTGAAGTAGGGTAGAGCGGGGCTAGTTGAGCATCGGGGCAAGTTGGGCAATCGAAATATCACGAAAACTATTCATTGAATGCGCGGCATCAAATAGCGGAGAGAAAGGGTCACGGGAGGGGAACATACCGCGCGACCGTCTGTGGCGACTCGTCGATCGAGTGAAGTACACGAGCGCATTGTTTATTTTGTGACGAAAAAGTAAAAAAATAGTAAGCGAGATAATTTCGTCTGTAATAGTCAAATGTTATTCGTTTTCAATCAGGTAAGAGTTAAACTTCCATTAATTTATTGTAGTTTTGATATGTATAAATGTTCTGGGTATAATGCTAACCATGTTTTCATAACCTCACTTTTCTTTTAAAATTTCGGGTTGGGGCTAGTTGAGCAATAGTTGCTCAACTTACCCCCACGACTTGGAACAAAAGTAACATATGTTTTATTATTTTTTTTACGATGCGGACTTATAAAATAAAAACTACAAGATGTTCTTACTCTACTGAAGACTTAAATAATGCTGCAAAGGCTGTTAATGATGAGAGAAAAAGTGTGAATGCCGCCGCGAAAGAATTCGGTATCAAACGGATGACTTTGACAAGATTTCTAAAGAAATTAAATGAAGGTGGCGATTCATCGATGGGTTATACAGCACCGAGGCAAGTATTTTCTCGCACGCAAGAAGACTCCTTAAAAAGATACTTGCTGCAAATGGCATCAATCTTCTATGGAAGTTCCTCAAAAGACGTTCGTCGCCTTGCCTACGAGTGTGCTGCGAAATTTGGCATTGATGTTCCATCCTCCTGGACTGAAAATAAGTTAGCCGGAAAAGAATGGCTTACGATGTTTTTAAAACGAAATCCGGAGCTATCCATTCGAAAGCCAGAACCCACCAGCCTTGGTAGGGCAACATCATTTAATGCTCAGAATGTCAAAGTTTTTTTTGACAAATTAGCTGAAGTAATGGAAAAATATGGATTTAGTGCGTCAGATATTTCGAATGTGGGTGAGACAGGAGCGTCCACTGTGCTGAAGCCAAATAAGATTGTAGCTGCCAAGGGTAAGTGTAACGTCGGTGCCATTACTTCTGGGGAACGTGGGACTAATGTTACAGTAGTAACTGCGTGTATATGCTTATGGAAATTCAGTACCCCCTATGTTTGTGTTTCCCAGAAAACAATTTAAGAGCCATTTTCTTAATGGTGGTCCCCCTGGATGAACAAAGAAAACGAGCTGGCCCCGATCTAACGCATACATTTTCTCCGGAAATAGTTCGACCATACCCAAAGGCAAGCCCTAGAAAAGCTACCAAAATTAACAGAAGAAAGAGGAAAGCTACTGTTCTATCAGACACCCCCGAAAAGAACACATTAGAAGAGGAACCAAATAAAACAAGCAAAACAGTTAAAAAGCCAAGGAAGAACATTGATAGAAAACGAAAGAAGAGTGTTGCTAAAAAAGTACTCCAGTCAAGTGAAGAAAGTAACGATGATGATTATTCCTGTCTAATTTGTTGCGAAGGCTATTCTGAAAGTTTACCAGGAGAAACATGGATCCAATGTCAAGTTTGCAGGGTATGGACACATACTAAATGTGCGCCAGGTGCTGGTTTTACTTTCGTTTGTGTCAATTGTAACAGTGACAACGGCGATTAAGTTTCTAGAATCTTATTAATATTTTCATTTATAATATAAGCTATATTGATAATTACATAAATATTCAAGTCTGATTTTGAACAGAAAGACTGAATCTAATCCTAAAGTTAAGCTTAAGATACGTTGATTTTTAGTTGATTCTATTTTCAGTTTATTATTCAAAGAAAATTACTTTAAGTTTTGTGGTTTTGTCACTAAAAGACTATAAATAAAAAGTTGATTGTCAAACAGAAATTTTATTTCATGTCTGGTTATCATTAAACCCATGGTTTGGTTAGAATTTCTGAGTGCTCAATTTGCCTCAACCCTTGCTCAACTTACCTCACCTACGGGGTACGTTGAGCATACTTGACTTTCTGCATTTAAACAGCTGTAGCTTTTCAATTCGACGTGTTAGAAATAAATTACTATGGACGCTTTTGTAAAAGGATAAATTAGTAATATATCTGTATGCATAACAAGCCATTAAGACTTATCGTTGAGGAGCTATAACCGCTCAAGTGAAAAATTGCTCAACTAGCCCCGCCCTACCCTATCAGTAAATATTTAAAGCTTTCACAGTGATTATTCATAATAAATAATTTGCGGAAACAACTGTTTTTAAAAAAAGAAATGTATTCGCTTAACATTTCGACCAGCTTACACTTCTGATGATGGCCAGTGTAAGGCCATCATCAGAAGTGTAAGCTGGTCGAAACGTTAAGCGAATAAATTTCTTTTTTTAAAAACAGTTGTTTCCGAAAATTATTTATTCGTTAGTCCCAGTGTCTGATGCACTGATCAAAGGGGCAAAGATCTAATAAAAATGTACGATATTTCTTATTCCAGTTTCCTCTTTTGGATTAGTTCGGTATGAATATACGCGCCATATTGTGTATTTTAAATGTTAGTACACTTAATTTAAAATAGGAATAAATATTTGTGTACTTTTTGATGACTTTTTTTGGTGACAACCAAAACCCGATATTCAACAAATGTTGTAATTCGAGAAGTGTTTTTCGTACGTTTTTTTTTTTTTTCCATCTTACATAGGCGGGATTTCTTAACATCGCATGTATAAATTTCACCTTTCAGCTATGCGTATTCTCAAATTTAAACACTTTACGTTATATTTCTCTTTGTCGAAGGAATTTTTGAAATTTCTAACCAGTAACTGTAGTCTTTTCAATTTTGTCGAAGGTTTTCAAGCTTTGTCTTCTCTTGCTCTTGTTTTACAAGTTTTCCTCCTTTTTTTCTTAATCACTGTATGTTGCATAGTTTTCTCCACCATCTCTAAATCGTTTCCCTCTTATAATTAATCTCTCCAGGTGCCTTTTTCATTCGATTCTTTTTCAATCAATGCGGGAATATTTTCTCTGGAATTTCGTACGAGCACGCTCTCTCCTTTTTCTCACAGCTTTAAGATCTCCGCAACGTATGATGCTTTTATGTCTTTCGTTGTGTTTGCTGTCTTTGTTTTTTTATTCCTCTTCGTCCGTTTAACCGTGAATAATTACCGACTATTAGATGTTCGAACCTTCCTTATTGTATAAATATAAATGGTACACTCGCAATAATTCTATATGCCACAACACAGGTATAGGCGAGACTTTGTCTCATATTTCGATGCAAATGCAAACCCAGTGTTCCTCTCAACTATGACTCCACCGATGCACTACTGAAATAGGATTAATTGTATAACCTGCAGTGATATTAAAAAATCGACTGATAATATAAACAGGCTACTAAACCCAGATAATACGTTAAAAATAAACGCCGAACTATTCCGTATGTTGCACCTGAACATAAGAACAGCTCGGCGTATAAGCTACATTCACATGACACCTTTATAAGCGTCCTTGTACTAACAGAAATAAATATAAGTGAGTTTGAATTAAATTTATATAATATTGCGGGTTTCACAACTCGAAAGACCGAAGGAGGTATGACGTTCGTAAATGATAATTTTAGAAGTAATATTCTGGAAGTTAAAAAAATAGGTCAAGTACGAATCTGGTGATGGTAGATATAGATAATTTTTTGCGTTTAATTGCTATTTATCGATCACCAAGTAAAAATGTAGGCGAATTCATAAAAGAAACCGCAGCGTTTTTAAAAAAGTTAAATAATAAGGATAATTTTTTTGCATGTGGAGATTTCAATATTAATTTACTTCTTCATAATGCTCAGACGGAGAACTTGCTAAATGTAATTTACGGGTCAAGAGAAGTACAGCTAATAAGTGGAATTACAAGAGAAGAAGATCGGACAGATAGAAGTACTCAGTCATGCGTAGATAATATATTTATGAAGTTTAAAACGAACGAAATTACTTCGGGAATAGTGAATACGAAAATATATATGACCTTTGTATCATCTGTGGTGCATTTCGTATCGCGAACCGGAAAATAACTCATTATAAAAATCCTCCGAAAAGTTTTTTCGAGGAAGAAAGATTGCAGAATCAAATTAGCAACTATAACTGGAACGATGTAGGTAACCCCTCAACGGTAGGGGAGACTTATAGCATCGTTTTCGTTCAGTTATTCAAAACATATATAAAGATTTCAAAGTGATAGTAAGTGAGGGGAAAAGGGATGTAAATATAATTCTGAATGGATGAGTCAGAAAATAATCCATTTTATGAAAATCAGAGATCAGTACTTTAAATTCAGTAAAGGAAATAGAACTGGTGTGAGATATAAAAATTTGTTCAAAAAATATGCGAATTTAGTTAAAACAGAAATAAGGAATGCCAAGCAGAAGTATTATCAAAGGCAAATAGTGTGGGCAAACAATGATGGAAAATAATGATAGCGAAAAAAACATGGAGTATAATCAATAATATTGTTAATAAAAAAAAAAAAAGCAAAACAACAGTTGATGATTTCATTACTAAACATTTTGGGAATAGTTCAATAGTAGTTGAACAATTTAGCGAATACTTCGTACGTTCGGTAGAAGATGTGTCACGCGGCTACTGAATACTAACGTCGACAAGTTAAATGTGTCCTCATTCTTCATTCCACTTTTCTTAAACAGAAGCAATAATTAACGATCCAAAAATTCACAAATGATGGGACGATAATATGATTAAAGATATTAAACAAAACTCAAAGTTGTTTACTCCTATTTTAACCCGTATGGTTAATCGCCTAATAAAGGAAGCGCGCATTCCAGATGGGCTCAAAAGAGACATTATTAGACCGATATATAAGAAGGTGTCTCAAAAATCAGATCGAAAACTATCGTCCAATAACAATAATGCCTGTAATAGCTAAAATACTAGAACAGTATATCGGCAAACACTTAAGAAATTACGTGGAAAAAAACAATCTGTTCTACGAAAGCCAACACGGATTTTAAAAAAAAAAAAAGGATCCACTTTAACTTTACTAAGAACGTTTGTAAATGAGATACATATATAACGAGGAAGAACCAATTCATAATTACCTTTATTGACCTAGCTAAAGCGTTTGATTTAGTTGACCGGGACGTGCTTATTAGAGATCTAAAAGATATGAGTATTGTAAATAATCAACTATTGTGGTTTAAGAATTATTTAAAAAACAGGAGAAGCGCAGTAAAAATTGCAGGTAATATAAGTCTTGAAAAGGTGAATCGATATGGAGTCAGGGTACAATATACTGGCTCCTATTCTATTTCTTACATACACGAATTCATTATACAGGCATATCAAAAATGCAAAGTTTTATTTATTTGCCGATGACATCGCATTATTAATTAAACCTAAAAATCTAGAGTTGGCTGAAAAATTACTGCAGCAGTATGTCGATAATCTCAGTAAATGGTCGCATGACAGAAGGTTATGCATAAATGTAAATAAATCAAAACTGCTACTCCACATTCGAAATATCTGTAAACATGACGAGTCCTAACCTGCGAATCAGCATACATAACAATGAATGCTTACATGAGAACGCTACGGGAATAACATCACTCACCCATGTTCAACAGATTTTAAATATCTAGGAATATATATATATATATATATAGATAAATCATTGAACTGGAAAAATCACATACAATTAAATTCGAAAATAAGACAGTCAATTCCAGCGTTATATAAATTGAAGCCGGTTCGTTCATATAATGCAATAATAATGTCTAGGATTTTGAATGGGATCCAAATATGGGGTGAGGCTAAAAAAAAGGGTAAATCAATAAAATAGGTAAAATTCAGAAAAGGTGTTTGAAACTTTACTACCACATTGGAAGCGGAGTGACACTACATCAATTTGGTGGAAGGAAAATAATGAAATGTCTCCAAAGATGCGCTATTATTATTACGGACTGCTTGAATTTAAACGCAATAACGTAAAGCTACCTTCCAGACCAAACGGTCGACTAACCAGGAGGATCAAAGTAATTATTAAATTCATTCTAGAGGTGTAAATCGACGAATCGATAATACAAATGATTCGGTTTTAATTAAATTAATCAGTACTATTCCCAGTCACATAATAAACGAAAAGAAAATCGGTATATAGAAGAGAGAAATGCGGAAGTGGTTGAAAGAATCGTGCAAAGATTAAGGAAATCTGCTGCGCCCCTTTATTCCTTTATTGTTGCATTTTTTTTTTTTTTTTATGGCTCTTTTAGACTTTTTATTTCCCCGTTTCCTTTCCTTTTTCTTTCCTGCACGTTAATGTATGCAACGTGTCCAATATGTAAGCGACCCTCATGAATCGGTGTAATATTGTGTTTTCTATATTTATACTTACCTTGATTGATATTTTTTTTTTTTTTTTGGTTTAATACGTGTTCGATTTATGCGGTAAGAATGATTTTAATTGTCATTTTGTTTACTTAGAATAAACGGATAATAAGAGTGTTTGGCACTCACGCAACGGGCATACTTAGTGAGACCCAAAACTTATTTATTTATTAAAAAAAAGGGGAATATATGTAACTAATTATTCGGAAAAGACCTGAACGACTTTGATGAAACGTATTTAATGAAATCGAGTTCTAAAAAATTCCATTAAGCAAGTAACTAATAAAATTTCGGAAAAAAGTTTAATTTTATCCTTGAGGTTTATAATTAAAAAGTGAGTGCAATACGTTCATATTCTTCTCGCGGCAAATAAGAAAAATTAGACTTGGGCGTATTTATTTCGACATATAATTTATAATATCAGTGGCAGATCCACGGGGAGAGAAATAGAGGACATCCGCCCTCAAAGAAGCAAAAACTCAATGAAAAAATGTTTTACGACAGAGAAACTTACTTTATACTATAAAAAATTTGTATAAATGTTATACCTGCGGATTTAATTGTAACTAATATTGAATACTGTTTTCTAGTAAAAATATTAATGTTACGTTTTTATTCTGTTTTAAATGCAACTGTCGTCAATCTTTTATCTCTTTATGTATTTTTAATTTTTATTTTGCAGTTTTAATTAAAAATAGTTCAATGAGAAATATTTAAACTTGCTTACGCACAAAAAATTCGGATCGGATTAATAACAAAAATAGAAAGGAAATAAAGTTTAATCAAAATACTACCGTTCTATTCTTTCCAGTAATTTACCATTCAAATTCTAAACTACCATTTTAGCTACAATTTTATAATGTCGTTTTATTTTTCATCTAAAAATGAAACAAAATTTTAATTAAATCGTAATAATTGTGTATTTTTTAAAACACATTTTTAAATTTCTAAGGAGGGGTCGATTTTTAATTTTCTTCATGAAGTAAGGGGTATTTTTCAAAGCTATTACTTACCGTATAAGATATTACGTAATTATACGATTTCCCTCCCCAAATATCTCTCTGAATCCGCCACTGATAATATATAATGCCAATTAAAACGCATAGCTTGTTGTTCTTGTACGGATGATTTTGCTAATAATTCCGATTTTGAAGTTTAAATTCGATTTGACATACTTCGTGCAATTTAGAGCTCTTGACTATAATTACTTATGTGGAATCAGCAAAACACCGAAATATATCGATTAGTTTGAAAATTCAGACCGAAACGTTAGCTCATACGTCATAATGGTAAACATATCGGTCTAATTTTGTAAGTAAAATAATGTACGTTCTACGCTATCGACAAGTTATTGCCAAGTTAAGCACAATATACTAAGCCCAGCGTCACATTAGTCAACGATTCAGTATATAATTGTAATACGCTACAGAAATGGAATATAATTAATAATTTTTTAACCAAGTTCCGGAAGAAGGTTAATTGATTTTTCGAATTCGAAAACTTAGACAGGAACGCGATCACCCGGTATTACGTACACGTATAAAATCGAAACAGAAGAAATTCTCATTTAGAAGTGTTGACAGGGAAGCTAGGCAAACTTTTAAAGGTGCGACGAATATCGCGTAAATTTTTCAAGGTTTTCTTTATTAGCGACGAAAACAACAAAGTGTAAACACGGAGTCTGTACGAAAATTACCTGAAAATTAATAACTAAATATGATATAACGTGCGACAAATTGCTCTTTTAAACGATTAATTTAATTCAACAATTTTCAGAGAATAACAATCGGTATACATTCCGGAGAAGTGGTAACTGGTGTAATCGGCCATCGGATGCCGAGATACTGTCTGTTCGGGAACACCGTCAATCTGACAAGCCGCACGGAAACTACTGGTCAACCGGGAATGATAAATGTCTCCGAAGACGCTTATCGGTAATGGAAACGCTATTTGTTGTATTATCTTACATAGGTGAAAGGTATTTTATCGAGAACAGTATGGCGTTTTTAAGATAAATCCAAATGCGAAGTTTAGTCAATCTGAAATGGTGTCAGTGCTGATTTTACGCTTTCGCAAAGGTAGCTTAATTGCGAAAAAAATCTATTTCGGCAATAATCAGTGAGACTGCGCGTGCATACAAACTATCGTGAAGAGGGACCACCGGTAGGAAATTTATTCCGCTAAATTCTTAAGCATTTCCGAGAAAGAACTCGTATAATTTTTTTACGCGACCCCTAGTGAACTCGTAATCTTTTTTGTACAATGTAAACACGTGGTAAATTTGGCGCGACTAAAGAAAGCGCTTACAGACGCTCAGGTAAAAGTTCGGCAAAGATCGAAGAGCGAATGTATGTTGCGAGAAAACTTCTGTCGAGGAGGAAAGAGCGGTAAAACGAATGCGTACAATGCGGTCTAGACCAAATGATCTTGCGAGCCATTTTGGAAATGCATCATAACTCCGCGGGCCGCATATAAAATCTTATATCCCCCTATTAGATTTAGACCCACTATAGGCACACTTAAGAGTGAAACATAAAACTTGTTACACTAAATGTTCCAACATGCGCTCGCATTTTCGCTGAACATAATTCTTTACTACTTTGGCCATTTCTCGGGTCACGGGTTGGCCACCCCTGGCCTAGACAGCACCGGAAAAATTCGCTATATCGCTTGTTGAAGACTAAATTCCGCTAGATTCCGGCTGTTCGCTGATTATCAATAATAACGCGCTAACGGAAATGTATTCTACTTTTCGCATGGCCGGATAGTGGATTTTATTCTTTATCGATCCTTTGGAAGCTAATTTTACAGCGACGTCCATTTTAATTTACGGCCGTTCCTGTATCATCGTGTCTTTATAGGCGAAGTTAAAATATAGAAATATCGTTTAATTTTTAAAAAAAAAAACATATAATGAGAAAAGAGCTCGGACGACGGATTTATGAGGAAAGTTAAGAGCTAGAAAGATTAATTGCGTAAGAACTGAAAAGGTAGAAGAAATGTTTAGCGAGATAAGAGCACAGTTGAGAAATATCAGCGAAAATACGAAGGAGAAAATTTCAAAAATAGTTCGCTTTGGTCAGAGTGTTGAATGGAGATCGCTGTCGAGTTATGAAAGCAAAAACATACGTCAGAACAAACAGAATAAAATGCTTTGAAGATAAAATTTAAAACACTCTGACCTATCATCGGTGTGTAATGGAAAGATGGTTTAGGTTTAACACTCGCACTAGGAAAAGCTAAAAATTGATAAATGTCATTAAAGTTCTTTAATATTTCATTGTTACATGGTAAAGTTCTAATTTTAACAATTAAATGTACGTATATATGTATATGTATATATGCATGTGTATTTGTACATTCTGTTCTTCAAAGACCTTGCCAAAGACCTGAATCGTTCTGTAAGTAGAAAAGTAGTTTTTAAAATTATTACATTATGCTTAAACATTTTACAGAAATATAAATTTCAGTCGTTTTAAAATGTATGCCAAATACATATTTCATCGCGGTCGCTGCAAAGACCATTTTTTTAAGGTCTGCATCTTGAATTACGTCACTAATATGTACCTTATTTAATCGATTTCTCCAAAGCGGTTCTAACAGCTTGCGTGTAATTCGCCTAAATTAGGCGTTTTGGTTATTTATGTTTGCGGGAAAATTTTATTAAACGAGCAATCTTAAAAGAGAAGCGTCAGTATTTAAGGATCGTTGTATTGTTCGGATGTATCGAAAAGTAGTGCCGGTGTTTGTACGTTAAGATGGTTGTATTTTTCGGATGTATTGAAAGGTAATGCGCATATTTGTCCGCGCGCTTCTTTACTACAGTAAATGTCAGATTGAGAACGAATTTTGTAACGCGCTATTTACTCGCTATGTTTAAACAATATGTCAATTAAAATACAAAAACTGCAGAGGGTCATACGAATAATAGTTTGTAATGATATTTCCGTTTTACGAATATTTGCTTTTATTTATTCGAATACTTTGGCATACAGAGAAGAAAAAAAAAAAGAACACCGCATCGTATAATATTATGTACTTGTTTACATTCGTTTATGAAACTCGTTAAAACCTTTGATGTATACGACTGGAATTGATTAAAACCACCTGTCATCGATAATCAGGCATGAGAAAAAAATGTTTAGGGTTTTACGCAAAAAAGTTAGAAAACGTTTCGATTTTTAAGCAGAATGTTGCGTGCAATTTAAAAGGAAATTATTTAAAAAAAAGTATTCCAATGAAATTTGAAACATCGATAATTATTTTATTTTCCAGTTTTCGAGATATTTTTTTCGTTTTTTTCTATATTTTCCGGTAAGTATTAGTTGTGTACAATTATTAGGGGTACGCGCGATAAACAAAATCGATTATACCTCTCCAGGTTGGCTCGAATGCCGGCTTTTTTCCTTCACCCAGCTATCTGCGAAATAGCCGTTGTAAGTTTTCAAGAGAAACACGATGTTCCGCGCGGAAATTACAAAGTGTCCGGTCACGCACCTAATCCTCTAGGAAATCCAAGTACCGCTTAATCGTTTCCGGAACGTTCATAATGTAGATCGCTGTCGGAAGCGTATAATATCGATTCAGGTAAGTTCGGACGGAGTGCCGCGCCAACTGTTTCAACGTCGGCATTAGATCATCGCGCAAAATTACGTTTTGTTCGCGTAACATGCGCAGAAATTTGTCGAGCTCGTAGCCGGGATTCGACAACGCCTCCAACGACGGCACCGCCTTGAAGATAACTTTCAGCGCTGCCGTCAGCTGTTGATCGCGATCCGGCATCGGACGACCGTCATATCGCAGCAGCAATTCGTCCATCTGCTGGTATAGCGGCAGCGTTATGTCGTATTCTTCGGACGGCGCCGGAAGGTCCGCTGACAAGGGCAGCCAATGAAATTCGGCCCCGTGCCTGACCAGCAATTCGACGATGTCCCAACGACCGGCTTTTAAGGCGACTTTCAACGGCGAATGCGCTCCGTACGAGATCATCGGCACGTCTACGAACTTTTTACGGCCGCCTGCCGGGCACCGGAACGTAACTTGCGCGGTCGCGTTACTCGTGACCCGACCTAAAAAGTACCGAAACACTCGAACGTTTTCTTCTCTGGTGGGATAGTCGCTCTTCCAGCCGGATACCAGTTTCGTGATTCGCGGTCCGAAGATGGAGCCTTCGAAAAACTTCTCCAGCGTATTTTCGCATCGAAAAATCGACGACAATAGACTCTCCACGACGGCCGAATCGTCCAGTTCGAAAAGGTAGCACAGTTTGCTGGCCACGTATAAAATGTCGTGGTACTTACCGAGCAGACACACGTTATTGTTCAGGCTACGAGCGTTCTCGTGGTATCTGATTGCAGCTTCGACGGCTTTCCTGCAACCGTCCGTGAACCGACAGCGATCGTTCTCCCGCCTACCGTCGAACGGCACTTCGTCGCAACCGAAACCCTCTATTACCGTACACAGATAGTCGACCACTTCCTGCCTTTTGTACTGGGCGAACAGGTATCCTCTGTCCAGGTTGCCGAACACTTGATCGAAAAACGAATTCATCAGCGCAAAATCATCCGCCATCATTTCCGTGCGTTTAACGAGATTTGTGCGCGTTCGGTAGCCAGTAATGTTTCGAACAAGTATCGGATTTTTTTTTCTCTTTTCAATGCGAATGAATAATATCGCACCGGCAGGTAAACGCGATCGGAAATAAAAGTACACGGCAAAACGGGAAAACAACGAACGCGAAGCCGTAAGACACCTGCCACCGTAACATTTGTATGGTTGCATTGCTGTGTTGCCTAAGATGGAAAACAGTTTTCTCTAATCGAAATATTCGAATATTTTTCTCCGAATTCACTGCTCCATACGGAAATGATTCCCCGGATTTCTACTAAGCACACTGTGACACCACTTTGATTTTCAAAAAAAAAAAGAAAAAAATTCAAACAAAAAAGGAAAAATAACTGAAATCGTCGCAAACTTCGTTTATCAAAGAGAATTAACGGTTTAGCTCACTTATACGGATGCTCTATTGCGCTACGCAAAAGAAAAAAAAATCATCAGCAGACAGTAACTTCCGATTGTCTCGTATATGGTTCAAAAGGATGCGCTATATTATACTGATGAGTCTTCGAATTTTGCTTTTGAAACAATATAAACACGCGCTGGTGTATTCGATCTGTGGGAAATGTCGTTCGAAAAATGTATTATTCGAATGAGTGGCGAAGATGCGAAAGTTATTCGGGGGAAACTTTTCATGAATGAAAAGATAGCAGGTAGAGAGGCGAACGAGTTTTTACGAGAACGGTAAAACAAGTGAAAATGTAGGGAAAGCGAAAGAAACGGCAGGAAAAGGAAATTTTGGCTTTTAGACTATCATTTTTTTCTTTTTTCATTTTTTTCTTTTTTCATTTTTTTTTTTTTTTTTTTTATTTTTACGATGCAATTCTACTGTATCTAAATGAACATCTCGCATAAGAATAAGATACTTAATATTAATTTATTACAATATTAGGTATATACATGTGTCGGATACGTGTATCCCAGTGGGGGGTTACACATCGAAATAAAAGTGCTTAACTGCATTAAATCTCACCATACTGAGTCTAGCGCGTGTCGGCGTTTAAGTCGCTAGTATCCAATAGTTGGACAGTCTCTGCATTAATGTGCGATTTCAACTACAAATCTAGGAATAAACTCAAGCGGAAATACTAAAAACTCGACTGGACTTACTAAAAAACTCGAGTGAAATTACTGAGAAACTTAAGTGGAATTACTAAAATTATAGTTTGTCGAGATAGTGCTGTTGGAGTTCATGCAGTTCTCGGCTGAAATATCCAAAGCGGGATGATAATTTTAAACCAACTCGGAACGAATTTCCTTTGTCTCGTTTTCAGTGCAGAGTAGTCTGTTTTAATCTGTTTTAGTCTGTTTAACGCTTTCGTAGGTACCGGTTGAATAAAAAAAAAAATTCACATTTCGACACTCACTAGCCGCGGAAATATGTACATTTGGGAGGAATTTCATAATTCGATTCGAGCGTGTAAAAATATAAAATAATAATCGAGTATAATTGGATACGAAAAGACAAAACTAAGTGCGAGAAAATGCGTCGGCAACGAAGCAAACGACGGAAGCAGTGTTTATTATCAGCATAATGAAACCGAACGGTATAATTAAGACACGGCGGCAGGTTCCGTTAGCCTAACGAAATGCTACTGACGAAATATGAAAAGGAAATCGCCGAAAAACAAAAAAAAAAAAAAAACCAGTAACAACACGCACTTTCACAAAATCGAATTACATCGATTATTAATCGTTATTCGGAAGAGTACATTATATCAGTAAAGGCCGAGTAATTTTTTCTCCCAAATGTAACTAAACGCGCGAATTTCGAAATCTGCCGCCAACAAGCTGAAAAAATGTCTGCAAACAATTAAAAAGAATAAGATCGGAATTCTAGATGAACGCCTACCGACTAATTTAGCGTAAAACCGATCAAAAGATGATGAAAATCGTCAAGTTCCGCTATAGCACGGCTGCCGAAAATGATGTAACACGTCGAAATCGAAACGTCCGCTTTCAATACGTACCGAGCTGATGATTTATTTATTATGCGCAGATGCGAACAATTTCGACAGCTAATTATACGTATACCATCCATTATGGATAGTTTGCTGTTGCTCTCTATGCCTAGACTTTCTGATTTCTGCGATTCTAGCAAAGCCGGTGTCTGTTCTGGCCGCCTAGCTAGATTCTATTATTCGAATGGCCTAACGGTCAAATGTCAGGCAGCTGCTGGTAATCTTAGTCATCTACGGATAATACATTTAAAAATGGCAGCGGGTAATGCTTTTTTTTTTTTTTTTACTTTTCATTAGGAAACGTTCGGTTTAATTAAAAGTACGATGAAATAAATTACCGCGAACGCATTAATCGCAGAACATTGTGTATACCGACAGCTGGTTTTGGATAATCTACTGCTAATACTATAATACCGTTTAAATGTGATAACTACGGTTTTGATAGTTGTTTCGAATGAATATGTGTAGTATCTCTTCCATCGGACACGTATGAACACAAATGTACCTTAACTGATGTATATTACGAAAGAATTGTTCTCTTAGTGCGAACAAAAGAGAAATTACACGTAATGCGTTTATGCATTTTTTTAATCATATTTCAGATACTCGAAGCAATTATTTTTAGCGGCCCGGCAAAATGTTTTATTTCGATTACACGGTGTATACGTTTAATTTGCAGAGTTATTAAAAGTGCTGGTTTTCGACTTGATTCGGTTTTAACTTGGAAAACGCAAAATTATCGTTATAATTTTAAGTTGTTCTGTTGTAGTGCTCTAACACTGTTCCCTAACCTAAGTGTTTTTTTTAGTAGAAAAACACAATTACGCAAGTCGCATTTTGACGTCATTTCCGCGGAGCAATAGTGATTTTAAGCCAAAAACGTTTCCGAAAAATGTTAAAAAACCAACGTAAACCAAACGGTACGGAAGAGTAAATACTTTTCAATTAAAATTAATCCTACTGAAAGTGCCTCGGCTATAGGTAAAATTTTCGGACAAGTCACCGAAGCACTTTCATCATTAAGGCTCCTGTTACTTTTAACACGTCTCTGAACGTGTAAAGATTGCAGCTGATAAGCATAAATAACGCTCAACTTATAAAAAGTATTGAAACAAACTAGCCAAAGTGTAAAACTGAATAATTATTTTTTCGGCTTTTTTTCTTCATCTTAGAAATATAACTTACATAACATTCTTCCATAGATACCGCTGACATTTTTAACATCATCATCTGACAAAGTTTACAGATAAATATTTTACCATACCTCCGCAATTAATACAGAATAATGAATACATAATAATTAATATATAATAATTAATACATAATAATTAATATATAATAATTAATACATAATAATTAATATATAATAATTAATATATAATAATTAATATATAATAATTAATACATAATAATTAATATATAATAATTAATATATAATAATTAATACATAATAATAAAGTAGAATGAATTTTTAACATTTTTAACAGGTGCTTGAAAAATCGATTCAACGAAGACCCCCAATTTAATTTCATATACCGCGGACCGGTGACGATGAAGGGAAAATCGGAGCCAATGAATGTGTGGTTTTTAACGCGCAATAAGGAGTACATCGTTTAAATCGTTTTTGATCTGAAATCGAAAAGTCCGTTCGAAAGAATCATCCTGCTTTTTACGAGTTATTCGGCACAGTTTTTTCTTATCGTGTTTACACTTACTTTCTCAAAAAGAAATGATCATTTTTATTTTTTGTTAGAAACATTAGCATGAATTATAACTACGGCTTATTAGAACATTTGTAATTCTACGTGTATAAGTAATAAACATATGTTTCGTGAATTGAACAATTGAAATGTTAACGCTGGCAGAGAATTAGGTACAACTAATAAACTCTTTTCAACAAACGGCCGGAGTGTTAATATACGTAATTTTCATTTACAGATATGCAAGTTTTTCAAAAAAACTTTTGAACTAGGCTCAGATAATTTCCTGCGAATACCATTCGTTTGAAATATCAGTAATGTGAAGAAAAATGTAATGGAGTTAAGCCCGGATATTATTCTACCAGACATAAAAACAGGTTGACAATGTACCGACGAAGGCTACACTAATAACTTCTCGATTATATTATATATTTATTTATTTACAATTGCGTACGCCTGCAACAAACTTAACACCCAATTACAGCGAAGCACAAATGACACTATGTGATAGGTTGCATATGTAATATATAATAAAACTCGATACTTTAAATAAGTTAAAAGTGCTACACATACCCAATATAAAAAATAATAATTATATGTAACAAACAGTAATAATAACAATAATAATAATAATAATAATAATAATATTAATAAATGAAGATAAAAATAATAAATAGTAACGTAAATATTTCTGCTATGCTAATCCATTAGAAGACGGTAGATTCAATATGTTGGGGTTACCCCCCGCTCATCCACAGGTTTCTGTGAACTTTTTTGAAATTATTAATACACGAGGAACGAAAAGTATTAAAGATTAAATGATTGATATCTTGATTTCCATTTGTTTTTTTTTGGCGCATCAACTACGAGCATTATTTCAGCGCAAGTGAAATTATTGAAAGTGTCAATATGCAGCACTGGGATATTCTACCTGAACGAAGCACAATTAACTAATCAATTGCGTCACGGTAGCTATAAGTTATCTTGGGTTAATTTGCTTCAAACTGAAAAGAAGCGAAAAACATTTTGGAGTGGAATCCCCCCTTTTCCAGGAAACTAATTTTTGGCGCCACTATTATACATATACGCTCGTATATATTTAACAGAAAATCCCACGTTCACAAAAAATACTTGTACATCTACGCACACTTCTATAAGCTTCTTTTTTTTTCTCCCGCGATAGCAATTGCTTAGTCGCCTGGTAAAGTACAATATGCTTAACAAGTTACATTATTTTGAAATACATTTCCTCACAGCATGATAATGCAATTAACAACCGCCCTACAGTTCGACTCGTTTAAATCGTTTACATCATTAATAATAATTTCGTTATCGATACTATAGCTTTCTAAGTTATATTTCAAACGTTCCTCCCTATTATAAAAGCATTCAAATAAAAAACGAAAAATTGTATCGGGAACGTTAAGTTTACGAAGTTCACGAATGTTTCAAGATGTAACTTCTTTAAAACGCTCCAAATATGTAACAAAATTGCCATGATCATCGGTTAATGCTTAATTTGGTAAAAATTTAAATGATTTCTTAATCGAAGTCTTATGTCGCATAATACGTTGATCTGTCGTTACTCTGGTTGTTACATCTTCCTTGCCAGATATTTAAAATAATTGTACTTTAATGTGTTTTTTTTTTAATTTTTAATATTTGTGAGACTTTCTAAGTTAACGTTAAATTTCTTACTAAACTGTTCTAGCAATCTATATAGTGAGTGGTAAATGATAATCGAAACATTCTATGTTCTGCTAATAAAGCAGTTTGATTACTCCGGTCAGCCGGTAGAATTCCTGTGGTAACTGGAGCTGCAGCCATCGAACCAGTTCTGTATAAAAAATATTCAGCAGAAACTTCCTTTGAGTTCTTAAAGTCTTATTCAATGCAGAAAAAATCTTTCTCGAAAAACACCGTTAAACATTATCACTATATTGTTATAATTAACGCTACTTATATGTTAGGTTGAACTTTTAATAACATACGAAAGATTTTATTTATTATTTATGTAATTTACATGTGTGTATTATGTTTAAATTTATGATCTATTATTGTCCCCTAGCAATAGAAGAACAGTTTTATTGCGCAGCTGTTTACATAAGTTCTTCGATTATTTCAGTAATTTGTTACTAATCGTCATCAGTTCAGTCTTTTCAATAGAAAGTTCAAGGCCACATTGCCGAAATAAAAGTTCTAATGTGTTACAGATAACTCTAACCTTATCTCCGTAGCGTTTTTCGAAACGACCGAAGAACATTAGCGAAGCTGGCAAATTCTAAACCGTAATTAGCACGCGTGCAAAAGATTTCAAGCTGCTCATAAGAATATACGAATACAATATATTCTAGAGTGTTGGTTCTAGGACCGAAAGGCACCCCCCGGCAAGATACACCGCGCTTGATGAGTAAAATTTTCAGATTTTATCACTGCAATTCTGTTAGATAATCTCGTAAATTACTTTAATTATTTCCAAACTGACTTCACATGTTTTTAATATTTCAATTATTTTAGAATGTTTACAATTATCGAAATTTTACATCAAAAGTGATTTACAAGGCTAAATGAATTTTTACTTTTAACTAGTTCAACTGTATCGTAAAGATTTTTAACAGTCACTTCTGATGAAAACGTCTAAATCCAAACTGATTGTTATTCAATGTTTTTTTATTTCTAAATACGTTGAGTAATTTTACGTTATTTTTTAGAAAACTTTTCTGATACAGTTTAGAAGGGCTGCATATCGCTAACCGCTACGAATATATTTTTTAGCGTTTATTTAATAATTTAATTTCGCTAATTTTCCAGACATTGTTGAAGCTGAAGGCAATTTTTAAAAATTAGTCCAAAAAAACATTTTAAATCTTTTACATGTATTATTTTTTGAGCACTACGTTAAAAACTTTATCTGATGCGGATGCCTTTCGTGTATTGAGCGACTTAATAATTAAATGAAGTTCATTACTAGTGACAGCAGTACCATGGTCATTATTAATGTTACAAGCCATCTTATGAAATCTTTTTTAGCAGGAAAGAAGTGTAATCAATGAGAGCTGTGCGCTTTTCTTCTTGCTTAGTTTCTACATCGTTTTTTTTTTTTTTTAACAGCTCGAAATTCAAATAGTTTTAATTTTTCGGTTACAACTTTATTACATCGACTTCGCCCAGCATTCTGAGTCATTGATAAAGTTTTTCCAATTTCCTAATTTAGTTTTCTCGATTAAAATTTTACTATTTCACTCAACGAAAATATACAAATTATACCTTTTTACTAGTTTGAATTGATCTGTAATATTTTTTTCTTACTTTGATAAATGTATTATTTAACTTGTCAAGGCCGGGTGTGTTCATTAGTTAATAAAAATAGTAATCTTTTTTCTTTTTTTTTAACCATTAACAACATAATTATATAGTTCATGAAAATTTTGATATACGTTAAAATTCCTCTGAATTTTGTTTTATATGTCAATTTCAGTTTTGGGTTTATAATTAACAGACCGTTGTAATGACCGTATTTTATGAGTGGCCCCAAGAATCGTAATGCTGCAATGATCAAAGAGTTCAAAAAGAAAAATGGTATGCAGTATGGTTGTTGCCGCAATCATCATTATTAATTAGGTCGATCTAGCTCTTTTCATTGTGATTATACTGAACGTGTATTTACCCGGATTGTTGAGAAATAGTGAGTGATTTGCGTAATCTTCCAATCTACCAGGATCCGGATTGTTCCCAACGTTCTCTAAAAGTGTGCTTTTTACGTTGATGTCTCGGACAGTTAATGCTATTGTAGTAAAGTCGCTTTAACAATACATTCACCGAATGAACAGATGTTGACGGGAAATCGTGTTATTTACATTTAAAAATTCGATTATAATAATAATTAATTACGGTTTGAATTTGTTTTTCTATTTCACTGAAACATGGACATGCTCTGCTCCAACAGGGAATGATCACAAGTGATTCAATTGTTGTACCTATTAAATCATTGTCATGTTACCATTGTGTTTTGGGAAGGAAGCAATTAAAATTTCTTTTACAATTTTCTAGTGTTTGTAGTGTCCAAAACCGAGACATTTGTAACACTTAAGTACCGGTATAATATGCTCTTGAAATCTTATAACCATCCAATATATTCCGTAATTTGGAAACAGTTGAATTTGTTAATTTGTTAATTTCTTCTACTACACCATTTGCACTAATACATTGATCCCCGAATATTACGATCGGTGAGTCGAAAGTTTTTATTTTTTGTAACTTTTACATTACTGAACTGTTTCCTTACGGAGCCTTTTAAAATAGTAGCTCCATCTTTAGTTTCGGTAATCGCAATTAAAGTTCCCGATTTAGGCGTTCTACCTCAACATTTAATGAGCTCGGTTTTATCTTTTCTTTCAACTGTTTTTTAAATGTTTTTACATCACCTTCCAGGTTAACAAATAAAAAGCTAAACTTGTTCTTTTCAACATCATCCGACTAGAATTCTTTTTTTCATTTTCTTTTACCGCCGAGATCATGTTTTTTTCTCTCTCAGCGCATGAGTTACGGATTTTCTAACAGAATCTCTTACTGTTTTAATTGCGTCTTTTTCATAATTTTTAATATTTCATCCACGTTACTAATTTAATCATACATTGCTTCCAACTGAATTATTATTTCAGTAATCGATTTAGTAACTTTTTCTCTCCTTTTTTCCTTTTATGGCAGTGTTATTGTTCAATTCCCTTATTTTATCAGTTTGTCTGTTAATCTTACGGATTCCCAGATAATTCTTACAGATCGTCGCTCATAACCAGCGGAAATTATCAACGTAGAAATAATAAAATTATTTAATTTTAGGAGTAGGATCTATTTTTATTGAATATAACGCCGCCGAAATAGAGCACAAAGCTTTATTTGTTGTCTTTTTTTATTTTTAAAATAAACTGCAGGTTTCACAGGGCAAGTATACCCGTGCGTGAGTGTCCGACATTCTTATTATCTTTTATTCAAATGAAATAAAATTACAATCTATTCATGGTTTTAATAAAAATCATATAATTAATAGAGCTAAATTAATATCTAAGTAAATGTGTGCACATATATAATATTATTATTATTATTTCGAATTAGCCACTGATAGACTACGTTGTTAACTGGTCCTGCCATTCTTCTTCCTCTCTTTCCATACTGCTTTCATTCTTTCACTGTGATTTTTTTTTCTTTCTTCGGTCCGCAGAATGCCGGTTCTTCCTTTCCGTTTCTCCGCGAATCTTTTACAGTCAAGTAGTTTCTTCTTTAACGTTGATCGCTGTTCTATATCTTCAGGCGTAATCTTCAGTTCCTCCGGGTCTTTTTTGGTCTCTGTGTACCACGTGCTGTTTATTTTTAGCTTTCGCAAGTAACTGAACAACCTTCTGGTGAACCTGCTCAGCTCCATCCTTTGTATATGACCGTAGAATCGAATTCCTCTTTTCCGGATCTCGATAGTGATGCTTTCCACATGTTGGTAAATTTACTGATTACTCCTTTTTAAATATTTTTCACCTTGTTTCACTGATCCCAGTATTCTTCTTACGATATTTCTTTCTGCGATTTCAAGTTCCTCATTTAATCCTTTTCTGTTCATTGTTAGGCCTTCCGCTGCATACAATGCTTTTGGTTTATAGTGCCTCAGTTTGGTATTTCTTGATAGATATTTCTTATTACATATTTCTTTTGTTAAATAAAAAGCCGCTTTCATCCGATCGATCCTATATTCGATTGCTTCTTTTTCTGACGCACTCTGCTCGATTAATTCTCCCAGGTACTTGAATTTTTTAACTCTCTTCACTTGACCCACATCAGTTTTGATTCTATCAGGAGCTGTTGTAATATTTGTCGTAAATTTGGTTTTTTCAAAGGAAATTTGCAGCCCTGTTCTATCCACTTGTTCCTTTAATAGTTCTATCTGCCGCTTTGCTATCTCTATAGATTCCGAAATTATTGCCAGATCGTCTACAAAAGCTAAGCAATCTATCAATAAATTATCCTTCTTGTATCCTAGTTTAATTTTCCTAGTGATATTTTCTTCATTCATAGCTTTTATCCGTTCTCTTATAACTTTTTCAAGTATGCAGTTAAAAAGTAAAGGCGACAGACCACCCCCCCTGTCTAACTCCTGTTTTTATTTCAAACTGTCTAGATATTTTACTTTAGCATATGTGTTTGTTAACGTTTTTATTATTAAGCTTGTGGTTTTTTTGTCCAGGCCAAATTCTTTAAGGACATTAAACAACACTGTTCTATCTACGGAATCGTACGCTTTCTTTTTTTTTTTTCCATTGTACCGACAGCAGCCTGCCATAAGCAATTGTGATATAAAAATAGAAGGAAAAGGGGGAGCAGATTGTGGAAAAGTGGAATTCTTAAAATCGACGAACGTTATAACATATTTTTTGGATCTTTTCTTCAGATACAGCATTATTGACTTGAGGTTGAAAACTTGTTCCACACATAATCTATGTTTCCTGAATCCACATTGATATTCGCCGAATTTGTGGGTCTAGCTATTCTTCTGTTCTAGTTTGAATTGCCTTAGAGAGTATTTTATAAGTAACTGATAACAGAGAAATACCTCTGTAATTGTTCACATCTGTCCATTTCCCTTTCTTATGTAGTGGATGTATCAATGCTGTCGTCCAATCCTGGGGGATTGTTTCTGTTTCCCAAATATTTTTAATTATTTCAACCGCTTTTTTTTTGGTATATATCATTCGAGTTTTTCTATAACTCTGCTATTATTGTATCCTCTCCTGATGCCTTATTGTTCTTCAAAGATTTAATTATATTAGTAATTTCTCCTTTATCTGGAGAGGCACAGTCGTCGTTCCTATGACCTTTTTCGCAGGTGAAGGTTAGTATTAGCCTTTCGCAGTTTAGCAGTGTTTCGAAATACTCTGCCAATATTTCACAATTTTCTTTGTTACTAAAAGCCATCTTTTAATTTCTGTCTTTGAACATAAGGCACGGGTATATAAATTTATTCACACTTTGTTTGAATGTTTTATAGAAATCCCTTGTGTTGTTCTTCACGAAGTCTTGCTCGATTGTGCTTAGCTGATTACTGTGATATTTTCTTTTCACCATTCTAATGATCTTTCCTGTTTCTTTCCTCGTTTCTATAAAATATGTTCTATTTTTTACATTTTTATCTGCATTCTCACTTTTTCCATGCCTGTTGTTTTTTTTTCAACGGATTCTTCACATTCGTAGTTCCATCACGAATGTTTTCTTACTTTTGTTAAGCTAAGCGTTTCTTTAGCCGTTTGCACCAATGCCTCTTTTAGTTGTTCCCAATTCTCCGGATTTTTAGTCTTTAATTTATCCTTAAATTCAGATCCTTTCTTTAATTTCATTGTGTCATACTTGTTTATTTTTGTTTTAGTTTGTTTCCTTGTATTTCTTGGTTGAAAATTAATTTTAATTTTAGAAAGTTAATGATCTGAGTCCAGTTTAGCATTTCTTATTACTTTTAAATTTTGTATTTCCTTTATGGATAATTTTGACACCGCCACATGGTCTATTTAAAATTCGCCCAATTTGGAGTTTTGAGACGTCCATGTTTTCCGTTTCCTCGACAGGTGTTTGAACGCCGTAGATTTCAGCTAAAATTTTTGTTAGACCACGACAGACATGTTGGAGAAAGACCGATAATTTTCGACTAAACAGGAAACGAGAAGACCATCGTTTGTTGGGCGGTGATAAACATGTTTCCGAAAGAGAGAAACAATCTTTACATAAATATATTAATTAAAAACACAAATATAAAAAATAAAAATTTTTCACATATGAAGACTAAGGATCATGGAGAAGTATAGATGAACAGATTATGAAATAAGTGAATATGGTATGAGGAAAATGGAGTGGTCAAGAAGGAGTAAAAACCAAATGATTGTAGCGATGAAAGCAATTCGCTTTTCAGATATGGAGCTCAAATGACTCTAATAAGTATTTCAGTAAAGAAAATGACGTTACCGAAAGATAATCACGTTCGCTGCTCTGCACAGATCGAGATTAGTCTTTCTCCATTTTTGTTAGTCCTTAAATGGGCTGGGTATCCTCCAACAATATCTCTGTACTTCTTTTCTCTGCCTAGCTGTGCGTTAAGATCTCCCAGTAATATAATTGTGCGTTTCCTGGGAATGTTTATAAGGACTTCTTTTAATTCTTCTCAAAAAACATCTGTTTCTTTTTTATTGGTCCTATTTTTTTGATTTATTGGAGCATGCACATTAACTAACGTGTATGTTTTATTTGTGCATGTAATCCTAAGTAGAGAGATTCTACTATTAAAAGACTGAAAATCCACAACAGAATTCAGGATCTGGCAGTTGACTACAAAATCTGTTCCTAAATAAGCAGCGTTGTTTGTTTTTACTCTTGCTACTTTTCCTTTGAAAATTCGATATCCCTCAGATTCAAAAGCATTTTCATCTGTATATCTTGTCTCCTGTATTCCAGCGATACATATAGCATGCTCCCTCAGAGCATTTAGCAATTGTTTCAGCTTCCCTGCTTTTGTAATGAATTAATATTGACTATTGCAAAAAGGTTTCTTCGTCGAAAACTAATCTTTCTAAAAGGTTGACCATCTTTCGAGCATGTTGGTGCAAATTCTCCAGAAAACGATAACTTTGCTTGCATTGCATACGGCAAGGGTGGATTGGTTACCACCTGGAGTAGTTAAATTATTATTGTTTTCCATCATGCCTTCCAGCTGAAAACGGATATTGTGGTCAGCCATATTCTACCTGAAACCAAAATATTGCCAAGGTTGTTAGTCGTGGAGGGTAGTAGCTCTACTCACCAGAGCTGTGGAGCGTCGCCAATGCCCATTTATTACAGTTCTTCTGCCACCGTCCTAGGGTGATGGACCTGCCCCATCTATACCCTGTCTACAAAAGCCTTTCAACAGTCTCTGTACAATTGCCCTTAATAGATCCCTCTTATTTGCCAATCTTGACTTCCATTAGGGTTGGTTACCAGATCTCCATCAAGTATTGTCTTAACAGGGGAACCTCGTGAAAGCGTGTGTGGGGTAGAAGTGGAGAGGACAAACCTCTTGATCGTTTGTATATTGCGCATCACACTTCCTGGGGTTTCCTCCATATATATATATATATATATATATTATATATGCACATACGCATACGTAAATGCAACATAAACACGCACCTATACACAAATACATTTATTAATATATTCAAAGTCGCATATATAATATTCTTTGAGAGATTCGTACAGAAAAGTGACGAAAATAATCAAATAAAAAGACAATATCGAAAAAAAAACAAAACTAAGAAAGGTAAATAAATGAATGCATAAATGAGCAATCTAAAATGGAAACATTCGGGAAGTAGTTTGGTTTTAATTTAAGACCAGCTGCACCTCGGCCTCGTTTTCAATGTTAGACTGAATAAATTTTAAGGTTCGCCAACGTTTCTGGATGGTAAGAATAGCTCGTTCACTTAGCCAATCGTGATTTTTATAATTAGTTGAAATATTGGGAAATACTTTTTTAACCAATTCTTCGTTTGAAATCACTAAATCGCCGAAGTCATGAGGTAATGAAATTCGTCCGGAAGTGGGATTAACCGGCACCTTTCCATTCCCAGTTTTCAGCAATTGATGTGAAAATATCTCAGATGAACGATTATCTTGCAGCTACACATGCGTATATTTCTAATTTCAACATCTTTACGTGTCGCCACAAAGTCGACTGTTTAAAGTAATTATTTATTTCGTGTACCAGTGTCGATCGAGGAATTACAGGTATAATATGCATTTCTAAATGGTTTGGTGTTTTCACACAAATCTTGCAAGTATCGATTAAAAGCCTCCAGCGACGCTGCGGAGATAGAATCGAAAATACACAGTTTGGTTTCAGAAGTTGCATGGGCACTCGCGAGGCTCTGTTTGCGGTTCGGACACTAGTAAAGCGGTGCCGAGGCATGAATACGACTGTATTCGCGTGCTTTATTGATTACAAAAAAGAATTCGATTGTGTACAACACGATAAATTAATGCAGGTACTCAGTAAACTTGGTATAGACAAAAAAGACTTTCATATCATCAGCAATCTATACTGGAATCAGACAGCGACGGTGAGAATCGGCTGCTCCCATCCGGAGATGTTATTATTAAGAAGGGCTTTCGGCAAGGATGCGTTTTGTCCCCCCCCCCTTTTCTTAATATATATGCGGAGGCAATTTTCGAAGAAGCACTTGATGTAAATGATGGGGGAATAATTAAGTTAAACGGAATAACAATTAATAATATGCGTCATGCGGACGGCAGTCTCATAATAGCCCGTAGCCAAGCAGAATTACAGCAGATGAAGGACAAGCTTGGAAAGCATAGTAAAGCATTTGGACTACTGATGAACACCTCGAAAACAAAAGTTATGGTTTTTTCGAAGAAACCAACCAAATGCACCCTGAAAGTTAATGGCGTAGAAATAGAGCAAGTCAAGTCAATCAAATACCTCGGCACCACTCTGGATGACAGCTGCACCTCAAAGAAAGAGGTTCGTTCTCGAATCGAGAAGACTCGAGCAGCGTTTATTACCATGAGAAATCTTTTCACGATATGAGAATTAAACACTGGTCTAAGGCTGAGATTTCTGAACTGCTATGTGTATTCGATCTTGCAGTATGGTTGCAAAAGCTGGACGTTGGATTCCACACTGGAAAAACACATACAGGCTTTCGAAATGTTCACCTATCGTTGTATGTTACGGATATCATGGATTCAAAGATTCACGAACAGGGAAGTACTAGATCGAATTGGAAGACAACCCATGCTGTTAAGCTCGGTCAAAGAACGTAAGCTACGGTATCTGGGTTACGTAGTGAGAGGCCTTAAGTACGAGATCCTGCGAGTCATCCTAGAAGGAAAAATAGCGGGCAATAGATCTATTGGACGCCGGCAGAACTCCTGAATGAAAGATTTTCGTCGTCGATGGCTTAACTGCACATCAATTGAGTTATTCCGGTCCGTTGATTCAAAGGTCGTGCTGGCAACGTGGATCGCCAACCTCCGAGGCGGAGATGACGCGTGAAGAAGAAGAAGATTGCACGGACAATATATTCAGCAATGCACGATTTATATTTCTTCCGCAACTCTTTTGGAAATGAACGAGAGTAAGCGGTCAATGTGATAGCAAACAATTCATGAATTTGATTTGGATGTGACGTGTTTCACGCGTCATTAATGTATACACTCCGCTGTCGGACGTTCTCTAATAAATTCAGAGTTTGACGTGCACTGCGGAAAATGGTATATGTAACACCGGTAACAGGTGTCTAAAAGCACACTGTTCAACATGAGCTATGTTTATGGTGCTCCCGCACCTAAAGCTAACATGGTACCTAACATGCTTGCTAACGAGTTGCGGAAACACTTTTGCGTACAGAGACGACGATGGAGTATCTAACAAAGTCGCGCAACGGTATGTGAGATCTAATAAGAGCCCTAGGGGTGTGGAAATATCATTACGTCCAACAAATGGCAATGTAGTAGTAGGCTAAACAGAATATTAACCGAAAATAATCCCGCTCTAATTATTTTTAGGTGTGTGTTACTGACAGGTGAAAACGATATAAAAGCACGCGCTTATTCAAATGCAACGTTGTGTCAACATTTCTAAACAGCCGTTGATGAACTTTCGGAGATTTAACATTTTGAACAAGCGAATATTTACATTTTTATTTATCATTATACATTAAGAGAGACAAGATGATAACGAATAATAATAATGATTATTGACTGTACGTAGGAACTATCAGAAACACATAAAATACGTTAAATCATTCAACTCTTATAGTGACTTCAATAACCTATAAACAATTTATTAAAAATCGTTTTTTTTTTTTTTTAAACGTTAGACTAAGACGTATCAGACAACATGGGTACTTAACTCCATGGAATTATATGAAAAATTTTACATTAATCTTCTCTAAGCTTTTTTGAAATTGCTAAAAGAAATCTAACTTACCGATAATTTTACGACCAAGATTATACAATGAACTAGAAACGACATCATTTCTTCAAATATGCCACAAAATTTTGTGTACAGTGCACATAATCACGCACACACGCAGCTAAGAACAACAATACACGCATACACAAACAGTTAAGAAGTAATTTATTTTTTTCAGATTCTCTATGTTTAAAATCGTAAATAAGAAATTTTCATCTTGAATTTTTAACGATTACAGTAACTTCCGTTTTCGGAAAGTAGGTCAGCATGATGGAACAGTTCAGGCCCCGAATACTGTTAAAAATAAATAAATTCAACTCTATCTGAAAAAGAAATTGTTACAATTTAAATTAGGGTACCGATATTTTTAACACAGCGTAATGAAGTAATTTCGTTCCAGAATAGCATGCGAAAAGATTACTTATTATTTTATGTATAGGTATCACCAATGTTTTAACGATAACAGTTTACTGTTTCACTGTTAATTAATAAATTTCACCGCTACTAATTTAAGAAGTTCATAGAAAAGACACTATTTTAGTTACATAAAACTCGATTTCGCAATATCCGTCTCACATTATCAAGCATAGTATACGGGATTTACTTTTTACTTTAGAGCTTGCTTGATTTAATTCGATGGCACACACAACAATACCCACACACACACACACACACACACACACATACACACTGGTGCCAGCCTACGGAAAGATCTGTTTTGAAACTTATCCAGCAACAAAAAAATTCAAGTTATAGTTTTAACGACGAATAGAGTTGTTGCAATTTAAAAGTATTTTGTCAGTAAGTAAGACTCCTTCAAACAATGCAAATAGTCGTTCTGACTTCCTCAGCATTCCCGCGGACATCTGTAGAAGGAATAGTGCGAACCCGATTAATAGTTATTTTCGCTGAGAGTAAACCTAGGCACCTTAGCATTAAAGTTGCCGAAAAGTAAACGATGGCCTCGTGTTTCTTCAAAGAAACTCGTGAGTGTTTTTTTATTTTTGAAGTATTTCGATTTTGATCTTTTTTGCAGAACCTCCGCAATCGCTATAAAAATACGAAAAGATAAACTATCGGACTTGTTAGTAGTGTTAACGTCGCTGGGGGTAACTTCTCTTTATTTCGTAACGAAAATCAAAGTTTCATAAGCGTATTCGGCACGTGAAATTTCTGATGAAAATACTGCTCAAAGCGTTGTACGGCAATTATTTTCCTTGTAATATGAAGATTGTGGTCACTACACAACAACGTGTCGAAAAATTAATCAGGAGACATGTAAAAGATTACTTTTTTCATGAAAATGAAACGCCGCTGTTAGAGTTTCATTTTGTTTATGTTTGAAAAATTTAGAAATGTGTTTCTCGAATCTCGATTAATCGATTTTAAGAGGAATTTTTCCAAAACTATAGATTTAGTTGTCAAATGAAACATCGCAAAGCAGACAAAATGTTATAAATTGTACAACCTCGCGTACTAATATCTAAAATGTGAGGTTTCTCTAGAATTTTTCAACTGACTTGTAGCAGCATTCAGATAATTCCGAATATTCAACTTATTCCATACGTGTTCACTAGACCGAATTCACTGTTATTATGATAATAGCTGTCGTCTACAAAATTTAAATTTTGAATATTTTTTTGGAAGTCATGCCAAATAAATTTTACGATGCTGTAGTTGCTATTATTAGTTAGTTTTTCATAACATATTTCTAAACATTTCTAAAAAATATTTTATTGTTTACTTAAAGTTCCTTTCTTTTTTTTTTTGACCGACAACCCATCTTGCAACCCAGCGCCCCTGATATTCAGAAAATTAGTTCCACGACCATTTGTTTTCCACAACTCTATTAGTTAAGAATTAACAGCACGTAAAACTGAATAATAGTGTAACTTTATAGTCTCACGCACAAGTGTTAATTTTCATCATTCGTATATATATATATATATATATATATATATATATATATATATATATATATACTTGGAATTACCCGTGAACCGGAAACGCGAATTAGAACAACTACTAAATTGTTATAAGAACATCGATGCTGCCTAGAATTCAGAGGCGCGCCATCATAAGACCGGCATCAGCCTGAAAATGAGTTATACTCTACACATTACCCGGACGACGGAAAATGACAATAGTGCGGAACAGTTGTTAAACATGATATTAAACATTTTTAAAACATAGAAAAACGGAATATGCACATTTCTAGTTGTTCAATGACAGCGAAATTTAGCCGCAGCTTACTTTCTGCCAAGTAAAGAGAACTTAGCCAATGAGAAAGTTGTTCCACAATTTTACATTCAGTTGAGCAACAGACTGGGTCGATATCAAGTGCATGGCACGGGGCCTTCTATTCGAAGTGTACACTATCTTTACTTGCAAATATCATGCGTTAACGGGAGAAAAACTTTTTCTGCGGAACCCATCCAGCTATATAAGGAGAATTTCATCCAACTATACGGAAGTGAAGAGCTGCAATGATTTTTGACTTCGATATTCCCGTCTTAGCCGTAGAAATACAATTACGCCGAAACAAAAACGCCTGAAAGAAACATGCAGACTGAAATTCAGACCCTGATGATAGAATTCATTTTAAGAGTGAGAAGACCGAAAACAACACAAGAATCGAACTTCCAGAATTAGCACTTGGTAGAAACAGTTCGTGAGAATGCTGTTAACGTAACTCGCAAAAAATATTCCATCTTCTTGAAGTTAGGAAACTGCTCAGATAAAAAAACTGGAATAGAAAAGTACGTTCAGTCGAATCAGCAACAAACGGAACAGACGGGAAATTAATTAAAAGAGCATTGCCGACTCTCAAAAGAGAATTAAGTCCGAACGAGAACAAAAATTATTCCTTACGGACATGAAAACGGCCGGTAGGCAGAATAAGCTGAAAACTGGATGTGACATGATGAGGAAAAAGCTCACTTATTCGCTAGATATTCATCAAGAATATTCTGACTGCGAAAAATTCCATCACAAATTACACCAAGCACTGCCGAACCAACCAGACGATCAAATTTATAAAACCGCTTGAAGTATCCAATAGATCAATCCTAATCAATAGAAGCAGATGTCATCCGAATTTCCGAGAAAAAAGGGAATACTACGAATGTACATTAAATGCCTGCTTTTGCTCGAAGCATGTACTTTTTTTTTTTTTTTTTTTTTTGATTAAATTATATTACAATCTTAAGAATAATTTTAAATAAGTAATAAGGATAAGTGTGTTTTTTTTTAAAACAAAAATTACTCGTTGAAGATGTATAGCCCACTGGTTGCGCTCTATTAAATTATTTAAATTCCATAATCATAAAATTAATAAATCACATGATGGCTTTAAACGCTTAAAACAACGGTTTAGTAGTGCAGGATTCATCGACTGCTGCGCTTCTGTATTTTCATGGGCTTGCAGACGCTGTTCATTCATGAGTCCAGATTCATTTATCGGCGTTGTCCACTTTCTTCAGTTGCGAGTCTCGATATAAATTGTCGTTGCGCTGAAACCATTTCGCTCCAGTTATCAGCCGTATGATTTCATTTTGCGACTTTTGGATGATGGCACGATCAGATGGTGCAGAACATCCCCACAACTACAAACCATATGTCCAAATGGGCTTAATAAAAGGTTAGATAGATGAGCCTCTTATGTTGTAGACTCAGCTTTGAATGTCGTCCTAGTAACCGGTACAGCTGTGTCGAATTCTGGCATTAATCTGGTCACGCTTATAATATGTGTCTGCCAAGTTAATCTTGCATCTAGATGCATTCATAAATATTTAGCTGATGCAGATATTGGCATTTGCTTACCGTTGATGTAGACACAAATATGCATGTCTATTGGACGCGAGCCATACGTAACGTGAACTAATTTCGTTTTGTTAAGTTTGATTTTCCATTTCTTCATCCACATGACTGTCTTGTCTAGTGCACGTTTGCAAGATAAGGTTCGCTTCAATTTGCGTGTTACCGACCGCAATAATTGTCGTATCATCCGCGTACATGGCGAGTGTGGTACCTTCAATTTTTTGTACATCGGAACAGAAGGTAGGGAACATGTACCTGAATGTTTTAAAACAGCTCGGATGTGCCCCGGGAAAGAAGGAAACCGGGCAGATGATAGGTCACATCCTATGTCATCAGCAGTGCCTAAATGATTTGAGAGCTGTTAGTTGAGCCAAACCACTTTGTTGGGCAGTCAACATTTCACTCTTGTGACCAAACACATCGGACTCAATAATCGGAAAAGCGTTGGAAGATGAAAAATTTTTCTCGACGCTAACATCAATCGGCTGAGTATGCGGACATCTTTCGAAACTAAGTACCAGAAGACTGCCTAACAGACAATTCCGTGTATCGGCGAAATCGTTAAGTACGTTGTCCCTACCGGTCACGAAGAAAGGCTCCATATCTGAAACCGGAGTCTTTTGCTCACTACTGAACGGCTTAAACGTTCTAAAACCATCTCTAGCCGTATAAAAAAAAAAGGTTATTGTACGTATATGCGTACGTAAATTTCAAGTCTACCGCAGCACGTTAATTCAATTTCACAATTATTAATATTACCTATGTATACAGATATAATTCAGAAATAATTCTAAACTTGTGCTAGCCTGTGTTCCGGTAAGAGACTTTTGTTTATAAAAAAAATGAATAATACATAACGAACATTCCGAACGACGAATTAGTGTATAGCGACTGGAATCGGATTTTAAGTGTCACTTCGCTCGTAGAATAATCGTGTAATATACACGTAAGTACACGTAATAACTTTCTAATCAATAGTCATTTCTATGCGAATCGGAAACCAAAATCGTTAAAAACGCGACTTCTAGGCGCGACTCTTGAACGTTCCAAATTTCGCCATTTTATACGCACGTTGATTTTTGATGAGAAATTCATCGGTCCAGTTTGATGTGTATACAGTAAATTGCGACGCGATGAGATCGGTAAGTTCTATGCGTGAGACATCGACAACGCGCATTTTCGCAAAATTTACCACAAATTCTCTAAACTGTCACGGGGACCGTGTGAAAACAAATTTTTGTGACGTTCGCAGACGAGTTGTCGAGTAAAATTACAACGGCGGCCCGCTAGATGACAGAGTGCAAAATAATTATTTTTTATTAAGCCGTACGATAATAATGCGTTTTTTTGGTTAGAATAGTGTGAACCGTAGTTTCCAACGAGCCGCGTTCAGTTTTCTAGTGTTAAATGTCGTAGCTACTTTGTTTGCACTATGAGTCTTCCGACCGCCCCCGTCTAGATCTTAATCGAGACTTGGAACAGAAGTCATTTTAGTGGCATCGTTAGCGAACTGATGGTGACATAAATTACAAGCGTCTCGCGTATTTCACTGCCATCAATAAATGTAACAGCGATCATTTAAATGTTTTGTCTGTCGGAACAGCGAGTTATTTATCAACTGCGCTTCACAGACCGCTCTGGAACACTGAACGTTCTATGGCGAAAACAACGGAACTCGTAACGACGAATAACGACGAACACGGTGACATCAAAAAATTTACACGATTTTGTGGAAGATACGCAGGCGTCAACGTGGAACGTGTTTAATCACGGTTGAACACTAAAAGAAGATTTATGTCACAGTACGGAGGACGATATTTTAACTGGGTTCTATGTATGCTGCGGACTCTGCGTGCGTTCGGCAGTTTTTAAATCGGAAATACTACACAAGCTCCATCTAAAACACAGAACTACACATAAGCGTAGTAATAACGGAATCTCCGTTTTATATAAAGTACGCTCACATTTTTTCATCGGTTTGTCGCGCTTCGTCACATGCCGCTTCTTCGGACAACATAGTCTAGATAGTTGTAAATAATTTAACAGTTAATTAATAATAATATGAAAGTTTTTTCTTTTCTTCACAAAAAAAAAAGAAATAAATAAATTATCAAGCCTCAATGGTTGTAGCGTTATTCGATGAAACACTTTCAGATTTTAATCGTTTTTAGTACTAACTGGCTCGCGAATTTTTATTTCCTTGGTACCGAGACGTACCGTTTATTTGCTTAAGAAGCAAAAATTATTGTATATTAAAAAAAAAAAAAAAAAAAAGAGCAAAAGTACTGCTCGCACCAGCAATGAAAAACACTGACACTGATATGTGTGATGTTTTGTAATAGCAAAACGAGCATAAATAAACGACATAGCGGTAATAATACAAAAATTAAGGGATAAAATAAACATATAGTAACTTCCGGAATATCTTGATAATGGGCTAAGTAGGCCAACAAGAAAATACGAAATACATAAAATCTTTCAAGTGTCAATCATTGCACCAGCATCGTAACTCCGAAAACAACTAAATTACTCGCAATAACTTGACTAGTAACAACAATTCGCTGGTCTCATACTAAGCATATTTTGTTTTTTTTTCGTTTTTTTTTTTCGGCCAATCAAACTACAGTGTATTTTCTCATAAATTTACACTGTACACCCCATGGGTAATGTAACGCATCGATGTTTATTCCAACAGCAGTAATAGAAATAATAAGAGCACATTATCGGCATTTTTATTAAGAACCTATTAAACTCTCGCTTTGACAGTAGTGGCACTATAAAAATAGACAAAGTGCTTTCTATAATTGAAATTGTTAGTTGTAAATATTTAACTCGGTGCTCCTAATAATGAAAATGGAACGCAATAAAATTAATTAAGTAAAGGAACCAGCATGTCGAAATAGATTGTACATAATAAGTATAGTAAGAAAAACATCTGACACAATGAATTTATATTTAAAGTTGATACGAAGATTGCATATACTTATTACGAATAATAGTAATAATAATAATAACTAATGAAAATGTTTAACCGAAGGAAATCTTCAACATCATTTGTTGTCACTAGTACGCAACGGTTCATTCGTGTAGGCATTTTAAAATTCGATAGAAGACCTAATTTAGAACCGATTTTAACTGCCAGCTACCGTAGTTGGTTAATAAGTAAGTAGTGTTTCATTCGGATAGAACATACCGCTGTCGCGCATTAACATTTCTGCAAATTTCGCTTATACTGATTATTACATTTGGCGCGGCCGAAAATAAATACAAAACCAAAACAAAAAACAAAAAAAGGACGGTTTAACCGGACATTTTAGAATTTAAAATATCCGTAATTTCAGTTATTGCACCATTAGTTGGGAGGTTTTAAAATTCGAACTGCGTTTCTAGGCTTTCTTTCTCTACCTTCAGGAACATAAAGACTTTTTGATTTTTTTTTTTTTATTTCATTTACTTTTCATAGACATTTGTGTCATTAACTATATAACGAAAGCTCAAATAGTCGATTTTTTCTTTTTCCTTTTTTTTGTATTGGGCTCGTCAACCAAGGACCTTCGCCAGAAACAATTAGGAAGGGAATTAAATCAGTTACACTTTGATACGGCCAGGCATTACTAATAGGACGGAATAAACAATGGGAACGATATGTGGAGAATGAAAAGACAGGATGTAGGAGGCACCTATACAGAATAGGAATTCGCAGAAAATTGGAATAGAAAGCAGAACGCTCGATTGAAAGAGATGAACACTTAATTAAACAAATAATCAACGTCGCAAACATGTTCTTCGTATGGGTAGAACCATAGATTGGCAGGAAGACTAGGTTGAACATGGAAAGAATAATTGTTAAAAAAATAGGAAACGTACATATCCGATATCAAAGTCTAAAATGAAAACCTTTGTACAGCGGACGGATATTAGAGGATAGGACTTTTCTTAAAAAACGAGGTGGGAAGAAGCAACAACCTGAGCCAAGGAGTCCGCCGCTTCATTGTCAAAAATGACCGAATTGCTGGGAACCTACAATAAATCAATTTGAATGGAATAGAGGGAAGAAAGAACGTGGATAAGTAAAGTGTATACGGAGAATAATAAAATCATGGGAGAACACTTGAAGGGTAGACATAGGATCTGATATATTTAAGAATTTAGAAAATTTGATGAAATGAAAATAATAGAACGATTATCATAATCATTAATTCGTTTATGAATGTGGAACAGAAAGGAGGCAGAATGTATGTATTCAACTGAAAAATATTCGTCATGTTCTGTGATATTATTTTTCATAATTTATAGTTTTTTATATTATACGGTATAAATTTTATTTTTGAAAGCTAGATTAAATTACAATTAACATATCACGTTTTTTCCCGACTTAAGCGGGCACCCAGAAGCTGGCAGCACTGGACGACTCAAATTTCCCACGACGCTCGTCCTGTTGACATCAGTCATTGCGGGATTTCGTTCCCACGTTCAGGTCATGTGAACAATCTATACGCGTTTATTTCAATCTGTACATGCAATTTATAACATTCAAACATTGTAAATCTTGTGATTATTTGTTCGTTGATAAGTTTAATTGTGAAAAAAATGAGTAACAGAAAAAAAGACTACCCCAGTGGAGCTATGAAAAGAAGAAAGTATACTGAAAGTGGAGGAAGTTATAAAGTCCAAAATTTCTTCATTTTTTCAGCAGTCAGATTCTGCGAGTGATTTAGACTGTGATGATTACGTAGACCTACGCACCCTTATTATTTTAACATTTTCCCTAATTTTAAATACGTAATTACGCGTTTCGTGCAGAGAGTATTAATTAAATAAATTATCTTTAGATTCTTCTGGAGCAAATCGTCTATGGGAAGTTTCGGAAATAGAAGAAACCCAATTCCAAATCATCCTAAGAAGTCTGAAGAACTTTATATCTTCGTCAGATAGAGGAAATTTCGGTGATGATAGACTGAATGCGATAAAAAAATAATTTTCAAATTGGGCCCGTTTAAACCACAAAGATCGTTTCCAAAGGATCTAGAAACAAAGCGATGTTTTTCAGCCTACCATTACTCATATTTAAATAAGTTAATAAATTCCGGAAATTCAGCAGTTCCAAGCGACTTCTAATGGTCCCTTTGAAATGAACTACAGTCCGCGCACTCCATTATTGATTCTGAGCAGAAATTCGTTACGAACGTTATTTCGGAAATGGTGGTGGTTACGTTAAATAAAAATAGGACACCGATAACGCATTCAATCGATTTTACAGAAATAAACAATTATATAAAATATACCGTATTTTGTAACCCGCCGATTTCACGCAGATGACTTCGAAAACATTGTAGATCGGAGCCGCAATATTATCACCCCTGAAATCAATATTTCCCAATCTTTAAATCGCTTTACGTGATTTCTAATCCGCGCATTTGTGTCGTGATCCTGCAGGATCCCTCGCAGTTTTTGACAGAAGCAGTAAATCAGCTAATAAATTACTAATATTATCGAGTCCGATTATCGCGGTTTATCATAAAAATCGTATATTTCTGAGCCGTTAGCTTCTCGCGTTGCTTTTAGAACAGACGCAGCAATAGGTCGCATAAGGGTCCTCATGCGAAGTCGATTTCTGCACTACGAACGATAACATTAATAACGAATCTCTTTTTCGAGCTCCTGCCAGCAACACGACCTTTGTATATTTTTCGCGAAAACAATTTTCACTTTTAATGCGGTTAGGCGCGTTGCTCTACACGAATTTATTTTGATTCTGTTTTAGCTTTTAAGATGACTTCGAAAAGTCCTGAATGTGTTAATTTAGAAAAATGTGCACTCGGACTCTTAAGAGAAGTTTATTATTTATTACTCTATTAGTGTGATAAAATTACGCTGTTCGTTTGTGTTATCTTTTTATAATTATAAATTTGTAGGTTATCTTCTCTACGCAGTGTCTATTGTAGATGGCGTGGTATTCCAAGAGAAACTGGGCGCAGCAATTCTTATACACGTTCTTGCCAGGAATTAAATGCTCGCCGAAGCTGGTAAGATAAAGTACAGCGAAGTTAGATATTTGAAATCCGATTCTTCCCATAAGATTAAATATTCCGTTTTAGCAGAAACCGTTTCAGAGTTTACCTTTTACATTTAGGCCACTAGCTAGGACTTTCGACTTCTACATATATATATATATATATATATATATTCAGTACTAGTTTTGTTTGGAGTATAGTAGACGAAAATAATCGTATAATGTTAGTAAAATACAGCTTCAGTCGTAGGCACGATATAAAAGCCTGAGCGCTGAGAACTGAATGAAAATAGTTACCCCACTATCGCTGTTGTTAACTTTGATAAACTTTGAATTGAGCACATTTTAAAATGCAGTTGAAACAGTTTTCGGTATATATTAATAAGACTTCTACGGTTCCAAGATTTTATTTCAAACTGGTTTTTGGATTCCGAGTCGTTATTTTAATGTCAGCAATTTGTCTACTTGTCCGCGAAATAATGTACAGCGGATGATTCAGTTATAATGACTACTTTAAAGAAGGTGCGTTCTGCTGTCCACCTGAATGATATTAAACCAGTCGTAGAATATGCGATAGATTACAGTCAGCAGTCGGTTCATTGCTCAAGTCTGATTTAGTAAATGTGTGCAAATTTTCTGAGTGCATAATATTTATTTACGTCCAATTTTTTCCTTAATGTTTTGAAGAAAGTAGGAATCAAATCCTACCGCTATAAAATATTAGATACGGAATTAAACTTTTTTTAAATTCTCTATTTCTATCTATGCTAAACAACATTTAGTGCTTTGCGTGTTTTGATGTACCCATTAAAATAAGGAACCACTTGTATGAAAAAAAAAGAAAAAAAAAAAACTAGGAAAGGGTTTGAAAATTTATCAACCGAGTCTCATGCTCGGTTTGTTTTTTATTTAATTGTAAACTGGTATTCTAAATATAAACTTTTTAATTAAAACGCGTTTAAAATTGAAAAACTGTATGGATCATAATTGAAAATAAAACTCAAACTTCCTTTTTATTGCCTCTTATACATGTTCAGTTTTATGTTGTGTTAGGTAAAAACTGTATATGTAGCCTGTACTTATGTTAAGCGAATTAAAGTGTAATTTCCTCAGTGCCGCATATTCGGGAAAAAAAACATTTGCCGGCTCTACCTTAAAAAACGAATTTAGTTACAGTTACGTAAATCAAACGAATTGAAAATGAAATTAGCCAAGTATTTCTTCTTACGTTGTATTAATCGTTACAATTGATGTATTTATCTTCCTCTTGACTGAAAATAATGTCCAAGTATTCTTCGATAATTTCTGTTAATTAAAAAAAACGTCCGTACCTTATACATTATATATATATATATATATATATATATATATATATATATATATATATATATATATGTATGTATGCATACACGGAACTCGACCGCAATTTGTAGGCAAACTTCTCCAGTAGAAATTCGGATGTTGTTTATCGCAACCTATTCGGTTCCAGCTAGAAAGTGTTGTCATGTTCCTAATTCATAGAGCGGAGATCCATTAAAACGGCTGGGGAAAAAAAACCTATCATCGGTAGTTCTACGAAAAAGCGGATATTCCACTGCATCGATTTCCAGAAAAGGAACTCCAGTAATGTTAATCGCCGTATTAATAGACCATCCGGGATGATAACATATGCTCTATCGATACGGGGAGGAGGAACTATGCGAACCATGATCGTAATTACTATTAAGAAGCTCCCAATGAATTACGCATTCAACTTTCCGGACTAAAACCGTTCGTTTTTACCTTCCAGCACTGAAACTGGAAATATGCTGCTAAAACTACATCAATGTCCAGCTCACTCTGCGCTGTTTCATTTTATCCGACTATACGCGAACGGATTATTACACTCCGACACACAACCAAGGTCGTATACTTGCCTTCATCGAACTATAATTAATTATTTGCTTTTCTATACCCGCATATTTTCAAAAAATATTATTATTATTATTCGTTTTTAATAGTACCGAATAAAAGCGCGAGCGAATGTTCCAGAAAAATCAAGACGAGAAGCGGTTGTAAATTTTTTAATCTCGTAAGCCTGTACGTATACTGAAAAAAAAAAAAAAAGAAATAGTAGTTTAAGGTAATTCGTATATGGATGTTGGCCTAAACTAATGTTATAACAATTATAATTCAAAAATAATCCGAGTAAAAGTTTTATTTTACACAGCAGCACGTAGAATCCAAAAATAAATACTTTTCAAAAATCATGATTAGCGAAAACAGTATTATTTTTATTCCTCAAAGCTGGTCATTTCTAGCGTCGAATCTAATGCAAAGAAATATTAACAATATAAGTAAATTTCTTAGAGTTGTCCTTAAATTTAAAACTTTAACTTTCATCGGAAAATAATACTAATAAAAAAAATTATTGAAAATAAAAAAAATGCTCTTAATCTTAGTAGCATGAAAAAGTAAAAAAGTAAAGTTCAGCGGTTCGAGCTGCAACCGGAATAGATAATTTCACAGTATTTTAAGTAATGATTTGCGCTGCAAAAAGATTTTGCGTTTTATGGAGCAGTAATATTCCACGAACTATACTTTGAACGGACTGTTATCATATTCTGCGGACAAATAATTCGCAGCGATCTTACGAAAAATCAAAAACGCGAAATCCTTTTAAAGTACAAATTTAACTTAAAAAAATGGCAAAACTATGAATAAAACGGGGAAAATTTCGAAAAATTAATTGAATGTAAAGAGCGCCGAAAAAGAATGTAAAAGTGGAATTTTTTTAAACACTTAAAATAATCAAAGGTGCGGAGCACAGTGTATAAAATCTACAACACACCGTGAATATGAAACTGTGTTGCCGAAACATGTCGGTAATTAATTTTTAATGTATATTTTCCGATAACGTCTAATTGTTGTTTGTTCGTATTTGAATCATCGGAAAAATTAATGGATCATCAAGTATCCAGTATTATCTTCTATCTGCTAAAATTGTTTAACCGGTAAAATGAATGTTTAATTACGAATATAGTAAAAACAGTCATAATTTATGTACAACAATATACCTAACGTTGTAGGTCTAAATGATCATCACCTAAGAGTAAAACATATTAAGATGCACACCTAAGGATGCAAGTTGATTGCATTGAGTAGAAACAGATTTGTAGCAGCGAAAATTCTTTACAGATTTTAAATATTTAAAATTTATCTTTTACTTTTTTTTTCTTTTTTTTTTTTTTTTTTTTTTTTGGTTCGTTCCCATGGATGGTTTCCAACG
The DNA here is from genome assembly GCA_039619475.1 of Icerya purchasi. Lineage (NCBI taxonomy): Eukaryota > Metazoa > Arthropoda > Insecta > Hemiptera > Monophlebidae > Icerya > Icerya purchasi. The sequence goes on along the minus strand of CM077116.1, from coordinate 260,165,749 downwards.
AATCGAGGCAGGAAAAGAAAGTGAAATTAGATCTTTGCGCGATGAAAGATCGCAGATGGCGAAAACTGAAAGAGGCGAACAGAGATGAGAGATAGTATTGGAGTTCTATTGGTGGTAAAGTATCAATTATGTTAGACAGAGGAATAAGAACGATCAGCAGTAGAACGAGGATATAGGTAAACGTTTAATAAGAAAACGGTAGCCCCCGCACAAGACCTTCGAATGAATAGACAAGTAATAATGGGATTTTACATGTAGAGCAGAAATCGGAGAAGATTTTTGGGCTTCAAGACAGAGGCGGAGACATGTGATCTGTGCACGGTTGAGCTTGGCCAGAAGAGACTTAGAAAAATTTCCATAAATAAAATAACACACAAGGATGGATAAAAGCTTTGTAAAACAAGAAAACAAGATCACGGGTGAAAATGAAAACATACTATTTGGTAAGCGATTGTTATGTTCGGCATATCAAACACGACGTCTGTTGATTAAAGTTTCGGAAAGCCCCCTAATACAGGAAGCAAGCGAAATTGGACAAAATTTGGAAGAATTAGGTTTAGAGATTGGATTAACAATGAAAGTATGGAGTAAAACCAGAGAAATAAAGGCGTTAATCAAGTTTAAGAGGAACCGAAAAGAAAAATCAGACAGATTTTCGAGAATGGGAATGGAAATCCCATCTATTCCAAGAACGGAATTAGAAAAGGTTTCCAGTTCCATGAAGGTCTAAAAAGTGAAAGGAAGTGGAAGAGGACGGCATGCGACAGGTTTCATTAGAGCTGGAAACGTAACACGGAGCTGTGAAGTCAATAGAAGAGATCAAGAAGGGAACCATGATTAAACTATGATTAAGGAAACCTTGGCTATACTTCAAATTTGAGAAATAGGAGCAATGCGCGAAAAAGAGGAATAGAAGGTTTTCTACGCATTTTGCTACCCGTTTTAAGAATAAATCTGACTTCAGCATTGGCCCTTTTATGAAAAAGAAAATTACTAAGAGTCGGACAAGAGTGAAAATATAGTGGTACACGATTAAGGTAAGTCAGGAAAATTAGCAAAATTTAAAATATAGGCAAACGATCATATTCTTGCTAATATCTTTAAACGTTTTGAAGACTCGCAATTTTGCGAATTATGATTTGATCTTTAAAAACTCAACCATAGGGGTATAGTGCCGAATGATTACCACCACAATAGACGCAAACGAATGTAGAAAGACTGTTTTGTTGAAAAGTTGAATATTCTGCAGAGTAGTGATTGCCAGCGCCTAGGAAACGAGTACTTTTACTGTGGCATGAAGTACTGAAGTGGTCAACATAAAGGCGGTTGCGATAAAGTTTGGATTTATGGATCATTGGTCCAATCTTAACTCAATAGGAATCATAAAAGTGAATAAAGGATAGGAGAATAGAGCTCATAAGTATGATCTCAAAAAAGGGAGTAGGAATGTAAGACTTATCAGTTGTATATACATTCGGTGAATATTAGAGATTTCATATGAAACTCAACAGTAAGATCGATTGGACAATCACGGACTAGGCCTGATCGGAATAAATGATCGAATATTGAGTTCGTTATGGCAATGTCAGAGAGCGAAAATGTATTAGCAGCCGCCGTTGATGTAACATGTAATTTAATTCAATTTTTACCGGAATCGAAAATAAGAGAAATAGCTCACTAATTTTATTATGAAACTTTCTAGCCAATGTCATAGGATGCAGATAAATATTTTTTTTCCCGACATTTTCGACTAATTGTAAGATGACAATTTGTCCAACATAGTGCTCGGGAAAAGTGGCAGCAGTACCTAGGTTTTTTAAGTACATCTGAGGAATTAGCTGTAGAAAAATTATTAGAAATAATAGAAATATCGATGTTGATGGGCTTATTAATATTCTCTACCAAGACCTCTTTCGAAGAAGATAGATTGAACGGGGACGGAGAAGATAACAGTTTTATTTGTTTTGTTGGTGGCTTTAATCTGTGTGGCATGGTTAGTGGCGCATTCAGAAACAGAACGGGAAGAATTAGGAGGAGATTTACCTCCCGTGTTTGTCAAATACTTTTAAGGTACTTTTTCTAGTCTAATTACCCAACCAAAATAAAGAAATTATCTTCCTAAACAATAAAACTAAAATACAAACAAAGAAATAAACAAATAAAAAAAAAAAAAAAAGATCAATATGTAAATAAATTTTCTGTTTTTGAAAAACATGGAAAGAATTCTCAAAGTTCCTGTTTTTTTAAAGTGAATTGGAAATTTCTTCTTTTTCTTATTATTCCTTTTTTTTATTATTATTATTATTATTATTATTATTATTTGGTAATGCGGGCACCGGCTACTCTAATAGACCATGTGCGCCCGGGGTCTGAAAGAGATACTGTAATTATCATGAGGTGGAATTTGATTTATCGAGCGAATAATTTCGAAGAAGAAAATTATTGAAAGAGGTGAAATGTGATCCTCGGATAATCTGTTACACGGATGTTTAGCGGACTATTGGACTAAGTAGGCTACGCACAAACAGGTATTATTAGGGAGTCTTTCATTTCTATCAAATTATAATAAAAGCGCAACAATGAAATTATTCTTTAGGTTTTTTTTTACCCCCTTTGGGTTTGATTTTTCTTTAGGTTGATTGTACTTCATTGCATACCGGTTGAAGATTAGCAAATTCTTTTTGTGTTAAAATTAAGTCGCAAACAAAAAAAAAAATTCCATCTTTCTTAAAATCTGTTTGAACATAAATAGGATCGGCTTATTTTTAATTAGCCGAAGGATAAAAAGTAGAAAATTACGTAGAACTATTTTCTTTCACGTAATTGCACCTCAATTTTTACCCCAAAGGTGAAATTATAGTTTTTTATCGATGGTGTCCAACTGTTTTTTTACTTGAAATCCGGTGTTTAGTTCGTTTAAATGTCAGATTGTATATACAAAAAAATGCTATAAACCTGCTATTTGTCCTTCTTCATGGAACTGTAGTACATGTTTTTCTCTGCTTTCCGTGAATGATTAGCGATAAATGAGCAGGAAGAAACTATATGGTAAGATGCTAGGACTGGAGACTTTAGAAAAGGTATCGGTTGAGCAGATAGGAGAACTGGGAACCAGCTCTTACTCTATTCAGAGGTCATGTAGTAGGATGCGTTAGAAGAAAATTGTTTAGGATGAGATTTGGATTTGGAAGATTTATGGACTGTGGAAAATTTTGTACAAGGAGGAGAGGAAGTTTTAGGGGAGTTCTGATGGAAATATTACGAGCGGATACAACGGCTGTGACACAGTTGGCATATACAATGTTTCGAGTAGTAGAACAAGAACATTTTGATTTGACGCCCTTGCGGAAAGGTATATTTTCAAACATCATAATTCTTTTTATATCTTTTTAACTTTGACATTCTGAGCATGGATAATAAGAAGAAATGAAGTACTTTAACAGATATTGCTGTCCGGGATAGCAAAAATATCGATAAAGTATTCAAAGGCAAAGTAAATAAATGTTGAAAAAACTTAGGAAGCAGATGGAACATATGTTGAAAATTAGTACGGCTAAAATAACATCGCTAGTTGTTAATGGAATAATACCAAATAACTCGGTTAATAATAAAGAGAACCCAGTGTTGGCGCCATATACATTGGGTCATGTACAAATATCAGTTTCACTAAACACCGCCACGGAAATCTTCCGTAATCATCAAGACAGAAAAAATTTGTAGTGCTTACTAAGTACATTAGCCACATTACAAATCTAACTAGCATAGCTGTGATCATATGGCATAATCAAATCAAAAATCAAATTAAAACAAGTTTATTATTATTATTATTATTATTATTATTATTATTATCATATTTATTAATGTTATTAATGTATTGTAATGTATACATTAAAACTATATTTGATTTTGTGTAACCACTACTAGCGCTTTGTAGCGCATTTGTAGATTCTTAATAATAATAATAAATTGAACTGAATTGAATTGAATTGAATTGAATTATTATTATTATTATTATTATTATTATTATTATTATTATTATTATTATTATTATTATTATTATGCATATTCCATCTATGCGAAAATTTGCGCGAGCGATGGCTATTACAAACAATAAAAATTTCTTGGGCAAAACATTTTTAGAAAACTACAAATAAAGCAAATAAACTTGTTAAACTATTCATGGATTTATCAAATGTACGATATATATGCTCATTGAACAAAATAAATTCACACCCGCACACCTATACCTGCACACACAGTGTAAATTAACGCGTAATTAGATATCCGGACATCCCCAGATACATATGTAACACACACGCACAAAAATGCAGGCAGGCACACATACACACTTATGCACTCATAGACATATACACACGCTCGTTGATTACACATACATAAATGTAGAGATACAGAAGTACACTTACCCAACATAGTCAATATAGTAAAAGCTAAATAAAGTAAAACAAATCAAAATTTGATGAGCTATTTTCTTTTCCACTCTTTTCTCTTTTTATTTTTCCCTATTTGTCGTATAGTTTAGGTAATAAGTATGATACAAGAATTTTACGGCACGTTTTATAATTTTTCAGATCTATTTTTAAAGAAGTGGATAATTAAAAACATATCTGAAAAATTGTAAAAAGTGCCGTAAAATTCTTATATCATGCTTATTAGCTACTGATTTTGGATATGGTATTTGTTAATATTTGACAATACTGTTTCTAGGCTAGAAAATACATCAAACCGTCCTCAGAAAACTAAGTCAAAGAACAGTAAAAATGACTGAGTCATCACTTCGTATAATTACTTGGAATGCTGATGGTCTTGTGAGGAGAAAACGCGAGTTCGAACACCTACTAAATTACAAAAACATAGACGTAGCCTTGATTTCGGAAGCACGTCTCAAGTCAGGCACCAATCTGAAAATTAACAATTACACAGTATACCACACGCCTCCCCCTGATGGCGGAGGATGACGTGGCACAGCAGTAATTGTTAAAAATGATATTAAACCTTTTTCAAAACATAGAAGTGCAAAAGAACAATATGCAGATAACCGTCATTACTGTTCAATATAATAACAGCGAAATTAATTTAGCCGCAGCGTACTATCCGCCAAGTAAAAGAGGACTTAAAATAACCAAAGAAGATCAATGCCAAACATGTGCTATGGGGATCCTGCATAAATAATACAAGAGGAAAAACTCTACTTGAAGCATGTAATATCTCAGGTTGCAAATATCTGTCCGCAGGAGAACCAACCCATTGGCCAACTGGTCGGAACAAGACACCAGATTTATTCGATTTCTTTATATTAAAAGGAATCTCATGCAACTATCTGGAAGTAAAGAGCTACAATGATTTGACTTCGGATCATATTCCTATATTTCTTACCCTTAGTAATACGGTTATACGAAAACAAAAATGTCTAAACCTTACAAATAAATATACAGACTGGGACAGATTCAGAGATGAACTTGATCACAGAATCGATTTAAGAATGAAACTAAAAACAACACAAGAGATGAACTTACAAAGTCAGTACTTCATAGAAACAATTCGAGAAGCTGCAAGGAACGCAACACTAGTCCCTATAAACAGTAAAATAACTCGTGAAAACTGTTATCCTCTCGAAGTCAGGCAACTGGTTAAAGAGAGAAGAAAAACAAGACGTATCTGGCATAATACCTGAAGACCAGAAGACAAAAATACGTTCAATCGAATAAGCAATAAATTGAATAGATTGATCTCTGAAATAAAACAAAAGAATATTGCCAACTACTTGGAAGAATTAAGTCCAACTGAGGACAAAAACTACTCCCTATGGAAAGCGACTCGACGCTTCAAACGACCAGTAATGAGAATACCATCCATAAAAGACGAAACTGGAAATTGGTTACGACGTGATGAGGAAAAAGCTGATTTATTCGCTAGACATTTGTCACGAATATTCCAGCCACACAACATTCAATCACAAATTGAGCTAAGTACTATAGAAATAGATAAACAAACAATTAAACCCATTACTCCACTTGAAGTAGCAAAAGAAATAGATAACATTAATCAAAAAAAATCGCCAAGAGTAGGTGAAATAGCACCTCTAGTGTGTATTAAAAGAATTATCGAAAATAGGAATAGTATTACTAACGTACATATTTAACGCCTGTTTACGCTTGAAACATGTACCTGAAAGTTTTAAAATAGCTCAGATTGTTATGCTCCAAAAACAAGGAAAACCAGCAGAACTTGTCTCCTCCTACCGGCCGATATCGTTATTACCAGCAATATCTAAACTATTTGAAAAGTTGTTACTTAGGCGACTCAAGAATACGTCTACCAGACTATCAATTTGGTTTTCGCAGTCAACATTCTACTGTTGACCAGATACATCGAGTAACCTCAATAATAGAAAGAGCGTTCGAAGAAAAAAAAAATTTCTCGGCGGTCTTTCTGGATATTGAACAAGCATTTGACCGAATGTGGCATCAAGGACTTCTACACAAGTTAAGCACCAGACTGTCTGTTAATTGGTGTCGTCTACTGAAATCATATCTCTCAAACAGACAATTCCGTGTAGCTTATGGAGATGCGAGATCATCCTTCCATCCAATACAGGCAGGCGTACCACAGGGTAGCGTCCTCGGGCCTATTCTGTATCTTCTGTATACAATAGACATACTAACAACACCAAATACTGCGATTGCAATGTTCGCTGACGACACAGCAATACTGTCAGTAAGCGGCTCACAAACGGAAGCAACTAAAAACCTTCAGTATGCTTTAGACCGTGTATCAAACTGGACAGAAAATTGGAAAATCAAGCTCAATGAGCAAAAATCTATCCACACCACTTTCGCCCTTCGTAAACGAGATCCGCGTCGTGTAGTGTTCATAAATAGACAACAAGTGAAAATCTCCGATTCAGCAAAATACTTGGGTATGCATCTAGATGCGAAACTGACTTGGGAAACTCATGTTATGTCAAAAGCTCAGCAGATTCGAGAAAAAACACGTGAAATGTATTGACTTGTCGGGCGACATTCCAAAATGAAACTTGAAAACAAACGTCTCATTTATGAAATATGGGGATGTACCAAAAAGTCAAATAGAAATATTATTCAAGCAGCCCAAAATAAATGGTTCTAACGGAACGAATCTCTACATGCCGATTTAAGGATTAAATGGGTGGACGAAGTCATTAAAGACTTTGCCCATCGTCACGAAGAAAGACTCCATACCCATCCGAACCCGGAAGCATTGGACCTTTTGCTTACTACAGAAGATGCAAGACGGCTTAAAAGTTTTAAACCGAACGACCTAGTCGTGTTGTAAATTTTTATCGTTTTATTGTATGTATGTGTATATAAATAGCAAAGAATAGATGGTGATTTATTCTTTTGCAACATGTTAATTTACTTTTAGTTATAAATGTTACTTATTTAGAAATAGTTCTAAGATTGTAATGACCATACAGTTCCCTTAAGGGGCTGTTTTACAAAAAAAAAAAAAGCTAATTCTTCACCTGCAGATGTAGTATCCTCAGCAACAGAGATGTTAAATTTTGCTTTATTCTTAGGAGCGAACATAAGTAGTTGCAAAATGTAAAATATTATAGTCTACAGCTGTGTCTGGATTTCTATCACCTAACCTTATAACATCTTTCTGCAGTTGTATCAGATGTTTTAAATGATAGTCAGCAGCTTTTCCATAATTCCGCAACCTAATATCGGTTGGTATAATGCAGTATATAGTTTACGAAGATGTATGATATTAAAAAATTTGCTTAGAGAATACAATATACAATTTAATTTTCTAACTTTTGGTGTAAAATAAATTGGATGTTTATCCCAGAATAGTTTACAGTCTAGCTGAATGCCTAGATATTTTATCTTATGAACTCTATCCAGAGGAGCATCATTTTCCCAAAAAATTTAAATTGTGGTATGTGACTGAAAATAATGAATTTAGTTTTATTCAGATCAATAAACAGTCGGTTAAGGTGTAACCAGTTTTTGATTTTCTTCAAGTCATCTTGTAAAAGATCCTGAAGAACAGCTTTTTTGCATGAGTTTACCATAAGTACAGTGTCATCTGCGTAATAAAATATTTTCACATATACATCTAAATTGCATAAATCGTTAATATAAACCAGAAATAGGAGTCCCAATATGCTTCCTTTAGCTTCTCCGTGAAGTTGTTTTACATGGTCACTTTTTATATTATTGATTTTAGTGCAATACAATCTGTCCGTTAAGTATGATCTAAGCTAGTCATAAACTATGCCTCGACAGCTAAACAATTTACATAGCAAGATGCCAATTCTATCATATCCAAAAGAGGAGCTTTTAGCCATTGGCATCATTCCCAGCCTAACTTCATTCTAAGAAATATCAATAAATCCAAAAAAGTTAAGAACTGTAGTTTCTTTCGCTCTAGTGTAATTATAGAAGTACTCGCGTTATCAATCATATTTTTAATAACATTGCTATAATAGTTATTGAAGTAATCAGCGATCAATTTTTCGTTACCCAATACATTTATTTTGAAACCGTTAATTGATATGTTATGTAATCCTCGTGTGAATTATTTCCTAGGGTTTTTTTAATAACTGCCTAATATTTTTTTTGATAATTCTCACAACTCTCCAATAATTTAGTACAATAATTCAAATAATAATAATAATAATCAAATCAAATAAATTTATTTACAATTTGAAAATAACAATGGAAATATTAAGACAGGTGTATAGTGTACCTAGTATGCGCAATGTTGCGCGAGATGTATGTTTACAACAAAAATAGACATGGGAAAATATACTGTAGAGTATCCAAAAACTATCACATTTACATCGGCAGTTAAAAATTTGCCCATGTTTACAAAATTGTGTGCTGCACAGTGCAGTCTTTGTCTTTAAAACTAATATTACATTATAAGGTAGACTGAAGTAAAGAAAGAGTAATAATAATAGTAGTGAATAAAGTGATAAAAGAATATTAAGACTATTAATGACAATATAATATATCGGGCTTTTAATCAAAACTTGCGTTATAGATTAGGACACCATGCGTGTATTAATTTAAGAAAATTTTAATGGCTATAATACTCGTATATTACTTAATTATATGACAAAATGAAGAAATACCTAGAATGATAACTTTAATAGTAAAACGTTTAAACAACTAAACGTTACCGTGAATATGAATTAACTTTATCATACCTACTTATAAGAAAGATAAATAGTGAATTTCACTTTTATGAAGCAAAATTAGGAACAAATAATGCAAATTATATTTAGGTGAATTTAAAGTCATTTGGTAGGGGGAATAAAAGTTATAAATTTTGTTGTTGATTTTAAAATGTAACTGTTATAATACAGCGTCTATAAAAGTAAAAAATTTTAGAACGTGGTATAGTTTCAGGTTGATATAGAATTGAGGCATATTGAGATGAAACTTAGAAATGAAAATCAAAATAAAGCTAACAAGTTCCCATTGAATTAAAGTACAAAATTCATAAATCATGAGGATTTCATGGTATTCAAGACATGCAGGATTGAATTTTCACGGCGATATTTATAATTCCACAGTGTAGCTTTTATTCTAATGGGCATTTGATTGAACAGTAGTACACCCATGTATTGGACTTGATTTCTGCAATGCTATTTTCTTATGTATGTATGTACTGCTTTTTCGGTATTAGAAGATCTGGTTATCCCGGGAACAAATACTATATTGAAATCATCCTTAAATTTGAATACAAAATTTAATAAATTTACTGCATATAGGTGGTGTAAATTTAATAGAACCTTGTCTATATCATCTTTTCTTTTAGGCTGCATTAGTTTAAATATTGATCTCTGTAAGTTATATATTTTGTTAATATAAACTTTAGCTGCTTTTCTCCAGAATATAAGTCCATAGGATATTACGGGTTGGTACAAAGCTATGTAGATTTGTTGTAATTGTTTTTCATGAAAGTATTGTTACAAGTAATAGAACATATAATTCAATTTTCTTAATTTTGATGCTAAATAAGTTACGTGTTTGTTCCATAATAACTTGCAGTCCAGCTGTATTCCTAAATATTTGATATCTGAAGTTCTTTCTAAAAGCATATTATCATTCCATACAATATTTAAATCGGACCAGCGGTCTTGCGACAGATTACTGTAAATAATATATTTGTTTTTTTTTTTTAATTCACTTGAAGACGGTTGTTTAAAAGCCAATTATTAATTTTATTTACATCGTTCTGTACTAAATTTTACAAAATTGTGCTATGTCTAGAGTTAACAACTAACACAGTATCATCAGCATAACAAAATATCCTGCCTGATACTTCTAAATTACAAAGATCATTAATAAAGATTAAGAATAAATAGGACCTAAAATGCCTCCCTGAGGGACCCCGTAAGATTGCTCTACTGAATTACTTATAACACCATTAATCTTTGTGAAGAACTTCCGTTTTACCAGATAAGATTCAAACCATCTATATATGTTACCCTAATAATATATCATGATAATAATAATAATAATAATAATAATAGTAATAGTAATAATAAAATGTAAAGAAATAAACTGTCTACTTGAGTTTCATCGAAATTCCTTTATTTCAAACCTTTCCGCAAAAAAAACGGGCAGTTTCCATTTTTTATTGAAAGCTTTTACTTTATTTTGAAAGTAGAATTTTTAATATGTCATTTGGTTAATTTTCGTTGAAAAAAAGGTAAGATTAGATAATAATTGTATCTTTAAAGTATAATTGTACCTGATTGTACCGGGGACGTTTTAAACGAAAATATCTTCTTCATCGTTCGAATTCCAGCAACGTCAAATTTATCACGCATTCGTGTGAACTGGAATGAAATGCCGGTCGAACTATTAAATATATAGCGTGAATTTCGGAATGCACGTAAAAATTAACAATCTGTCAGGCAACAACGGATATAGATGTAAAACCTGAGTATAGTATCATTTCTCTTAGTCGATCACCTGCATCTCGCGTATTTAAATAATGAATGGTTTGTTTGCTTCTTTTAACAACGAGCAGAGACACGCGGTAAATAGCATAAATTCGATTTCATCATAACGACAGATTAACGCCGAGTATACAGATAAATTACAGCCCGGAAGATCAGAATTTTTCTAGATATCACGAATTTTCCTTTGCAGAGAAGATTGCAGATGGTTAGAAAAGTTGATGATCGTTAAATGTTCATCAAGATCGTTGTAGTAGCCAAAATGATACTTATTTTCAGAGTGAAAAACGCTACGCAGTTTCAAGGGAAACGGCCTATAAATGGAGAACAGCGAAATTTGTATGCTAATGAAACGAATTTGGATCTTTTTCGGTAACTTAACACACAGTCCATAACAGCGATTGCGATAAAACTTCACAATCTGAAGAGAGCACTTAGTTTTAAATTTAGCAATTTTACGCACCCAGCTGAGGCTAGTATATTTTTTGCGCTAGACGTCGGAGATGCCCCTGCTCTTTTCATCAACGAAGCGGCTGTAGAATGTTAATAAAATGCTAGCAGTCCGGTCGGAGCTGGGTGGGATATTACGCTCCAGTGATAAATAATATTCATCCAGTAAGTACCTGTGCAGCCCGAATTCCTCATCGTCTAGCCGAGCACATGAGAACCACACAACACTAAAAGACTGGACGATGTTTTTTATACGTGCACGAATACGCAAGAACATTTAAATATCCTGCCACTGCGCCAACAGTAAATCGTATGTAGGCGAACTCGTTCTTCGCGGCAAACTCTTTCCCTCAACGAGTTAGATGTTGGAGAATACGCATACCTTACAAATGGCCGATTATTATACGGTGCTGGTGAATTCTTTTACCTGGATTATATTATAATATTTATCTTTTTCTTCCTCCACCCCCCCATCCTACCTTTCGAGAGAACATCTGCTATTTCAGCTTCAAATTAAAGACGGACCGTTCCGATTTGACATTTCCTCCTGCGTATATTCTAATATATCCGGGTGTAACAGCAATTCTAAAACTCGTTTCAAATGTGCTTTTCAACCGTGTACCGAGTAGTAGAGTAAGAAGAAAAAATAAACAGATTACTGTTATTACAGCCGGTTTTAGGATTCCCGTGTAATAGGACAAGGTTTTATCGAGATCGTTCCAATTGATCCGTACCTGATTAAGGCGGTTGAAAATTCACCTCTAATCGGGCGAACCGTGCGGAAAAATACCCGTTACCGAAACGTGCTGCGGATGCATTCTTATTTTTGAAAATTACTTAATCTTCTTTTGATGACTAGCAACTGTAGAACAACGCGATTAATAAATTAAATTTCTACAATTATACCGTCGCGCAGTTGTAATTAAAAATATTCCGCGCATTGATGTAGCAAACGAGATACGTGCTCCACGTGTCTCGTTTATAACGAATTTCACGGAACAACAAGAACACAAAAACGACGCTTCCGATTCCATTTCGCATTCGCGTAAACTTGATCGCACGGCACGGCAGCGTATTTCAAAAAATCTCTCAGTTCAAAGGTCGAAAATTAATTAGCTTTTACCTCTTAGATGTTATTAACGAAGAAAACAAAAAAAATGCACCAACTTATTATCGTTTAATGACGAAAACTACATATATATACATATATAGGCAAAGACAAAACAGTTCAGTAACTTTTTCTCCTCTGTTTATTAACTAATTTTTTTTTTTTTTTTGTTTAGTAGCTATTAACTTTAGTATTATCAGTAAGAAAATTTTGGAAACAGTTGTTTTGGTTTTTCTTATTTAAATAAAAAATTAATAGAAAAAAATGAAAAATAAAATCGCTATAGCCAGTAAATCTATTCCTATTAAAATGTTTTAATTTTTTTTAATAATCATCATTATTGGCTTTTTTTACAGTGTACTAAGTCTTAAGGTGCCATTTAATATCAATAAGTGAGGGATTTTAAATTCTAATTTACTGTTATTTTATTGAATTTACTTCTTTCTTCAATTATAATGGTACTGAATTGTTTTGTATTGTAACTACATATAAAAGTGTATGTTCTCAGATATACAATGAACGAATGTATACGAATAGAGCAAAAAGGAATTTTGGAAATATGAAAATTCATATACGTTTTCCTTAAATATTTAATAATAATTATGGTCGAATTTCGATCAATAAGCGAACACTAGTATACACATAAACACCCCTCTACGTTATATCTAGAAATCGATTCGATTTTTTACTAGGCAAGGAACCATTCAGTACGGTGCAAGGTGACAATGAACGAACTAAATAACAATTCGTTTTTAACGGACTCACTTCTATGACGTGCTTTCGAAAGGCTAGCGCAATCAAGAACAATTTAGGGTACAAAATGACAATAGCTTAACGAAGATCTACTTAATATGCTTCGCGGGGAAGACAACAATTGTCCTAATTTAAGGGGTACCAAATTAAACGATAGAGGATTGGCAAATGTCGTGACAGAAATAACTGATGAGAAGAATGAACTTTGGATAACGACGCAATATTTTCGATAGAGAATCAATACAAGAATATGATGAAAAGCACCTCTCTCAGTCAGTAAAAGCTTTCGAAACGCAGCGCAGACACCACGACCTAGAAGTAAAACCTTACTTCTCTCTGACAATGAAAAAAGTTGCGAAGCTTTAATAACATATTTAAAAAACACTTTTTTATAATTCAAATATAAATAAATATTTTTCAGATACTAAATTGAAGAGTATCGAGTGTCGCAAATGGTTTTCCAGGAGAGGCTGGGCCCGGGTGGGGGGATAATTTTCCGTTTGTAACATCTTCGTTTTAATATATTCTTCCGGATACGGGTTTCTTTGCCTACAGGTTCGTTTTAAAATGCCAGAGAGGAGGATGGGGGCTTATGTTATATCGGCAATTTTGTAATTCGGAATTATTTTCTTCCACGTATTTCTAAATTATTTTTGTACGATTTCAGCCCTTTTTACATGTTTTTCAATTCTCAATATTTAAATCGAAATATTTTTTATTTAACAAACGGACACAAATAATTTTATTTGTTTTTTTTTTCTTATTTTTTGGTTTGTTTCCTTTTGTTTCATTGACGTAAGTTCATCGGCTTGTAACTTTATTCCATTATTATCCAGCAGTTTGTGTGATTACTTCATTTGCTATAACACTGACTTTACCAATTACATACGCTGCCCGCTTCGTGCCTAAACGTCATAAATATTTGTGTCTTTTTTTTTTCTTTTTTTTTTTTTTTTTTTGGGCGTCGAAAATTCAACCCATCGACATATTTGTGCCTTGAACATACAAACGTGATTTGTTAAATAGTTCAGATTTCTGACATATTGTTTTATTCGCATTTAAAATATTAGATTGAAAAAAAGAAAATACAAAATATTAATCAGTGTTTCAAATTGTACGTATTCCACTATTATTCTTAGCATTGAATACTAATATGTGCGTTTCCATGACTTATTCCGATTTCACGCTTACTGAGATATATATGTTCTGCATTATTTATTTAACTTTTTATTCGCGTTGAATTCAGATTTTTCGAAATATAAAAGTACATTTCTCAAATTGAGACATTTTTTTACTATTACTTCAGAAGTGTATTTTGAAGTATAAATCTTCGCTATAATATTCATATTTGCTCCCTTTATTCTAAGGTCTTTAGAAATTATATTTTTTAATGTCTCTGTTTCATTGTACGCTTGTTACGAATTATTTTCAAGAAATTTTTTTTTTTTTGAGGTGGGGGGTGGACAACCAAGGGCAGCTATCTAGGATAATTGGACTATATTAGAGATTAAATTAAGTTCTGTAGCAGATGATTAAAACTTAAAATTATATACGTACATGTACGAGTCAGTCTGCAAAGTCGACTTTACTGCATGTAATTATTTTCAACTTACTCAGAAGAAAGACTTAAAACAAGAAGAAAAAAAAAACACGAATAAATAGCTAACAATTTTTCTCTTAACAACAAATAAAAATCGGATGAAACGGATTTGTCCAAAAGCTAACAACACTACCTCTATTAAAGAGGTCCCATTTAAAATTCAAGATAAAGTGGTTAATAGAAGCGTACTTTCATGCTTGAACTTGGTAATAATTTCACCATGCCAGGTAGAAAGCTACAAAAGGCCCGATCAACTTTAATCGAAAAAGCAGACATTAATGGCGTAATAAGCACATTTATATCTATAGTGACTTGGCTTAATTGTTGAAAACTGAGAAGATCCTTGGGTCGCTGGAAAACTATGAGGTTCGTCCGGAATTATTAAAGCCGGAACCATCAACACATTGCTTCCTTCCTCTCCGGATGCATTTATACCGAGAATTGCATATTGAACTTAATCGTTTTCATATAAGAAATATGTCTCTAAGATGTCTCCTTTTTCCAACGCTTTTATTTTAATGATTAGTAATTAATCAACGATACCCACCGGTACTCGTATGGAAAAAAGCTATCAACCGAATATCATTTAACATGAATAATGTTAAGATTTCTGTCGGTGGTGTGCTTTGAAATTGCGTTTCATGCGGGTTTCAATTTTCTTTATTCGACATGGTTACTGATATTTCAATTTCTTCTCTTTGGCTATAGTTAAAGATTAATTTTTTTTTTTTTTGTAATCCACGTTAACCACGTTAAATAACACTAATAATATTTCAAGTGTTAACGGGGTGCATTACATTACTAAAAATCTCTCTAAAAAGACAAAACACCCTTTTTTTTTTTTTGATGTTCATTCTAACCTGTATTCAATGGGAATTATCGATATATAACTAATGATACACTTTAGGACGGACCAAAAATCATTGAAACCGATCTACACAACAAATGTTACGCGTGAACAAACCCAAAAAAAAAACAAAAAAGAAAACAAGGAACATACCCGACGAACGTTTAACCTTTTCTAAAGACGATGTTTTTTTTTATTGATTTTATCACGACCTTCATCACGATTCCATTTAAAGGATTTTTTCCCGCACAAAGCAAATTTCAAGTTCGTCTTATTTTACATCAAATTTATCCTTTTGGATTGATTCAAAGTTTTCGCCCTTTAGAATGTGTCTTATTTCCCCTATACGACTAGAACAGTATCGAAATACATTGATATCGATGCGTTCATACAGCTCACTCAGAAAGACTATTCGCTTTCGGTTGGTGAGTGTTTACACTTTTGCCTGGCTTCTGGGTTCGTTCTGGATATGTCTTAGCGGCGCCGTATTGTATTTGGAACTGTGCACGTTGTTCTCGCCGTGTACACTTTTCTAGGTCATTTATAGTATTCATTCGTTCATCGTGTCGTATTGTTAATATTACTTTAGCATGCGAGCTCCAACGGCCGATTGTATCACGTTACGGTTACATATTCAACGTTTGCCAGCAGAGAAACAAAGCAACTTTTACTCCGAGAATACTATTCTGTACATAGAAATTTTACTTTCACACAGGAAATAAGCCAGCTATCGTTGCCGGAGAAATTGACATCTTCGTTCTGTTGGCATTACGCTAGAAAATTTATTCTAGCCTGGTGTGTAAACACGATTGTTATAATCGGTAGGCGCTGCCCGGAGTTAAATATTCTCACGATCAAAAGCGAAACTTTGAGCTACTGAATGTACAGCACACGCGCTACTATTCGAAAAATTAACACGGTAACATACTCGCCGGAACGGTTGTCCTAGCTATAGGGCTATCAGTTACTGAAGAGCCAGCTGCATTACAGCTGCTATCACTGTTACCTGTATTACAACCTAATATGTCGTCGTTCGGCGGCATTTGATCGTCATAACTGCAATTTTTCCTCTTTCTTTCCAGCTGTGTTTTCTTCCCAAACTGGAAAGCGCATTATCGTTAATTGCTTAGCTTTTTTTTTTCTATCGGACCATATTATTAGTCGATTTTGAAAAAGTCATCTAAATCCGGTTTGATACTCAAGTAGTCGCATAGTTGTTCGTGACATAATACTGTCATTGTGCACCGTTCACCTGACTTATTCACTCTTTTTGTACACCAATGTACTAGTATGAAAAGCGGAGTAACATCATTTTCTTCTTTGATCTTCTCGTTACTTTCTAATACGAGTAATAACAAACATTCCTTTTTAAGTTAACATTAAAAGTAGTCCATTATATACGATTAAGTGTAAATGAATAAAAAGCAAAAAAATCAAAACAAAAAATTCGTAAAAATTAAAATTCACCATAAATAAAAACAAATACGTTTCAGAGTCAACACCACCGATATAAACATCGATTAAAATGGCGATCATAATAATAAAAGTTGATTGTTATTAATTTTAAATAATAATTATTAAATTATTCTTTAATTGCTAGAATAAACTTTACCTCTATTTCATAATTGTTTATAATGGTTAAATAGTCGTAATGTTATCACTTAATTTGCGCTATTTACGTTCTTTGAATTATAAATTTTGTAAATTTATTGTATTGCTGTTGTTTTTTGTTTTTTTTTTGGTATAATATTTATTTACAATTAAATAATGCTAAAAAAAAAACAACTTATTATTTCTCTCTTCCCATTTCATTTCATAAAAAGAGGCGCACCATGAAATTTTTAAATTAAATACCCTGTATTATCAGCTTGCGTCCCAACTAGTGATTATTATAATGATCATATATATATATATATATACATATACTGGGCCACTTTGGCCTTGTACAGGGCTGTGCCCCTTGACTCCTCTTGCTTACATGTCTGTCCCTTTCCCTTCTACACTTCGTATAAAATGATCAAAATTTACAACGTAATTCTAAAACGGTCCATATGAATATAATAACATAATCACAAAATCCTATAAAATATAACAAACGTTACATAAAATTGGGACATTTTTTCTAATGGGGGTAGCTAAAGAATTACGTTGTATTATATATATATATATATATATATATATATATATATATATATATATATATATATATATATATATATATATATATATATACATAATAAAAAAGCAAATCCCATACCCTTTATAGGGCGTCAGGGATTCAGGGACTGGGTAATTAAGCTTTGCACTTAAGGATCTAAGGAATATAAAGAGAATACTGGGCTCCTTTACACTCGGGATCCGCTTTTCTTTCTTAGATTTATCTGGTATAACCAATATTCAATTTCAGATTATATCTCGGAGCAACTTGAATAAATCCATGATACCTCCGGTTTCGTAACCAAGCACTTTAACTAGACCACCACGCTACTCAATGTACATATATATAATAATATATATAAAATTTTAAGTTTTCTAGTGAGTCGCACAACTGGAATTAAGATAATTTAAAATTAAGATTTAACGGGCAAATGTTTTTTGTAACACTTTCTATTCGCCACTTTAAGATTTCAATTTATTTCAATTTTTCCTTCCAGTACATTAAGAATATTAATGAAAACGCATTAAGAAAGACAGAGAAGGAGGACTAGACAAATAAGAAAAAAAGCGAATCTATTAATATAAATTACTGCAGTTTCTTAACAAATAGAGAGGTAAATTACGCGTAATATTTCCTATACCAGATTTAGTTTCCATGGAAGACGTAAAATAGATTTTTGTACGTAATATATAGCGGGAAAAATGTGAATAAAGATTGAAGCGTAATATTAGGTGCAGTAAAAAATTGTGCACGGTTTTGTATGCAGTTCTAACGTAATCACAGTACAAAAGCGTGGATAAATTAAAAGCTTATCATAATCGTCGATGATTATAGTAGCTACCTGGATTAATCGTTATTAAACTTAAGGAAAGTTATCAGGGTGCATATAATAAAAACGGAATAGCTGTTCTAAAATATAATTTTGCGAATGTGGAAAAGTTTCTTACGCTGTCAGTAATGTTCGTTTCGCGGTACGAAGTTAATACGCTTCTAAAGGAGACACTTAGTATTTAAGGTATCACTTGCAATACTTATACTGAAAATTACTAATTGAACATCACATACTGAACGTACGCGTAAACCGGCCATTTATATTACAGCAACTTATTATATACGTTTAGAACAAATAGCAAAAGTACGAAGTATGGTGTATGTACCAGGTATGTGGATTGTTTCTTTTTCTTCTTTTAGGGTGGGGAGGAGGTGCAAACAAGGGCTGGCTCATAAGCCACGGTAGATGGATTTATAAGGGGAACGAGGTAATCGTAGTTATTATATTAAATCATCAAACAGTTTTGGAAATAGCAGAGAATAATGCACATTACTAAGGGAAGAGTAGCCAATATTGAAATTATCCCAATCATCAAAAAAGAAAATTGAAATGGGAATAATTACTGCTGGTATTAATGACACACCAAAAACCAAAATTATTAACAAAAGAAAAAAGACTAGGAAAATAGAATAAGAGATCGAACTGAGAGAATGACACCGTCAGGAGAATGAGAAGGATGAGATGGGATGGCGTGAAGAACGCCTTTAGAATAGGAAACGATCAGGAATTTGCAAAATTCCCTTTAGAGGATATGAAAAAATGGCACAAAGAATGGAGATCGATTCGGCCGAGTGAAGAAGTGGGAAGGCGTTTTATTAAAAAGCGATAACCGAGGAGTGAACGGCGAATAAATAGAGGTTGAGTGGCAGATTCGAATAAAATTGCAGGAATAGGAGATTTGAAAGAGCCAATGAACAGAAGCAAGCAGGAATTTCGAATTGAGTCAAGTTTGGAAAGGAGAGATTTGGAGGTTTCGCCATATAAATGAAGGAGCAGTAGTCGAATTTGGACCGAGTAATTGATTTGTAAAGAATTAAAATAATAGACGGGTCGCCGCCTCATCTGAGAGGAGATAAAGAGATTTGGGGAGATTAAATTTTTTGACAGAGGAATTATAAATATAATTAATACGCTCATGAAACCTAAGGCCACTATTTAAGAAAAAGGCAGAGGTAACGTATGGAATTAACATCGGAAAAAGAAATACCAGATACACTGACGTTTATAAAAGCACGGTTAAAGGGGCGGAGAGAAAAAATTTACTCCTCTCTTTAGTCTCGAATGCAATTCTTTAGTCGTACACACATTGGAAGACATGTGTAAAAATTAAATTTTTTTTTTATTAAGCTATATAAAAAAAAATTACCAGCTCTTTTTTTTTAATTCGAAAACGTACAGTATACATATTGGCTTTTTTTTCTTTTTTTTTTTGATTCGGTGGTATTAGACACGAGTGAAATTTTTTGCAAGTTTTAATGTGCAACAGTAGAATTCGAACCAGGCTCTGCCCGAACGAAACACCACTCTGGCTAGCCAACGACGACCGCACAATAGCTGGTTCACTGGAAAAATAAAATATAGCCTGGAAAATTTGTTTCATAGCTCATTGCTTGGAAGTGGTCGTCGTGCATAAATTGATGTCACTTAACGATTTCTGTTTGGCAAACTCTGTAGTAGACCGTGAATCCAGCACTAAGTTTTCAGAATATCATCGCTGTCATTAATAAGGCGCTATCGTATTTCTGCTTGCGAGGCTAAGATGAAATAGCCAATAAGAAAACAATTGTTCTGGCGGACGCGTTCGATGAGCTAATCTGCATGAGATGAATAATTACTCCTGAATGGGAATTTTGTAACGCGTATAACCTAGTTTAGGTTTACGTTAGAGTTTAGACACTTAACGGTGGTATACAGATGAAAAAGGAACTGAAACCGGTTCCTAGGCGCTTCTCGCTACTTTTTAATATTAATAACAATAATTATGGCGGCTCGTTACGGGGGCACTCAAGCAACATCGACTGCGTTCTATTATAATTTGCATCAATCACAAGCACCGTAATTACTCCTCAACTTTAACCCATATTATTATATTATTAGGCTTACCCCACATTCCCGTCTAATACACATGCATATTTTCGTTTTTCTCACTCGTCTCAACCAATCCGAAGTATGCAGTCTGAAATAAAATCTCTATGCTACATACAAATGTATATATGTATATGTATTTATAAAATATGTATATGTATATATATATATATATATATATATATATATATATATGTATATATAATTATGTTTGTGTATGTGTTTGAGTGTATATCCATATGTAGTATGCTTATTACTTTATAATAACGGAAATAGTTTTACTTCAAATTTTAAAATAAGCTACGACTAAAAATTTCTCTCCAGTACATAAAAACAAAAAATAAAACAAGTATTGTTTAAATGACAGTAGAGAACTATCGATTCGATGCTTTTGATACATTAGTCGGAAAGTTAAACTTCAACACTGCGTTGTTATTACATACAAAAACGATTAACCAACGTTAGAGGTTATCGTATTTTAAATATTTCTATTCATTCGAAATATTTATCGAACGTGCACGCGAGGAATTTTAGTGTTTCTCCGTTAGGCAAAAAAGTAACTCTTTCCTTTGCGGTTGACGGTATTTCTGCATCTTCCATCAAATATCACAATTTTATAACTTGCACACACGATTATTCTTAAAAAGTGGCGAATCTGAAGTATGTACAATAATGACTGCAGCTAGGCACAAGTAGCTTACTAAAACAGAGCAAACTAGAAATCTTTTTGCTCGAAAGGTAACATGATGTAACATTAGTGTGAAGAAACGTAAAACATAGGGGACACCATTATACAGATTTGGCACCAAAAATTATAGTTCTACTGGTAATGTTTGACAGCATTTTAATATGGTTCGCTCGCCGGACCTACCGTAATAAAAAATATAAAAGTAGAATGACCTCCGTTACTAAGAAACAACAAAAATGTTAAAGGAACATGTAAAAAACAACTTTTTATTCAGAAAATTTATAAATTTAAAATTATACAACCGACATATTTCGAGAGCACAGTCCCATAATCATGGTATTTTACACAGTTTGTAAAATACCAGCGCTGCCGAAACATGTCGATTACTTAATTTTAAATTTATAAATTTTCGAAATAAAAGGTTGTTTTTTACATGTTCCCATTATATTGAAAATTTATTGCTTTACATCAAAATCGGAGTGTGATTTCGCAAAGGTATACAACGCGATACTTTGGGACTATTACTGAGAACACCGGACATAAAAGGCGTAAACAGTGGCTCAGAACGCTTCATTGGGGAGTTCTGAACAAAACTGGATAAAATTATTTTCTTGGAAAATACTCTTTTTTTAAAAATACGATTTAATATCTTGAAAATATTGTGACGATAAGATAATCTTTAAATGACATAAAATGTATGGGAATCATCTCGGCTGAAAGCCTGTGATGTACCTAGAAGAGTAGTATCGAATTATATATTTTGTTCTCAAAAGAGGTGATTATATTGTCCGCAATCCCTGAGAGCCGAAAATTAATGCAGTCGAGCCATCTTATTTTGCTTGAAAATTAGATACAGTCAGTTAAATAACGTTTTTTGAACTTTTCGAAAAAACGCCAAACCCCCAAAAAATTAATAATTATTGATATAAACTTCCGAAAGAAGCGATAACCTATTAGAGACGAGACTGTACAACAGCAGAAAAGGCCTTTATCGTCTTAAATTTATTTCCTCCCTTTCCTTCCTCCTTTACCCTGGTCGCTCAACGCAGTTTAGCATTTTCCGCTTAGCATCCCTTTAAAGTTTACACCTACTTCAAAATGTTAAATTAATACTTCACCCGTCATATCCGGGTGCTTTGTTGGAGTTAATATTATTCTTGATTTCGAGCATTACTTCTGTTGGTGTTGTTAGTTTTATTATTTCCTCTTTGTGTTTAACTTCACTAGAAGATTTACCATGTTGTTCACTTTCTATTTTTAGTTTTACTTCACTAAGCGTTTCATCACTCTGTTCCATATTAAATTGAAAAATATCTTCTAAATACCAAACAAATTGTAATGCTTTTTGCTCATCACTTCTGCCCCTTTGCCATTCATGCTCTTTATAGGTGAATTCTGTATAATCGGTCTTTTAATCCTTCTAGTAGTTTTGCAAAATGAGTAGTTAGTTCCACTATCATTAGTTAATCCGCTTAGATATGTTTTGATAGTCTGATTCTTGATTTCTTTGATTTCTCTTCTTAGTTGTTGACTTAATCTATTTAATTTATTTTTATCTCTTGGGTCTTTTGTCATATGCCACTTGTTTCTTTGCTTTCTTTTTTCAGCCAATAGTCTCACT
The DNA here is from genome assembly GCA_039619475.1 of Icerya purchasi. NCBI lineage: Eukaryota > Metazoa > Arthropoda > Insecta > Hemiptera > Monophlebidae > Icerya > Icerya purchasi. Next base: position 260,142,626 of record CM077116.1, on the reverse strand, counting down.
ATCTCTTTTGGATATTCGTGACCGCTAATTCGTTTCTTAATCACAGGAGAACACTGCCAAGCTGCATATTGTATGTCTTTAACAAATTTTTCTAGATCCGTGTCTAAACCTTTCGGGCTTCGTAATGATACTCTTAAATTCATTTTTTCCCCTAATTTAATTTTGAAACTTTCCCAGTCTGTATGTTGATTAACCAAAGCTGGATTGTCAAGTTTATTTATTACCTTATCGCTTATTATTAATAAAACTGGAGAATGGTCTGAACATAGATCTAATCCTTCCGCTCCACGTGAATATAATTTGAAGAGATATTTTTGACGATATAAACATCAATTAAGTCTTGGATTTTACTTGCATCTGTAGACCAATATGTGGGTTTTCCTGTTGATGCCATTTCGTAACCATATTCATTAACTGCATTCAGTAGCTCTTTACCTTTATTTGTAGTTAGACGAGAACCCCAATAAGTATTTTTAGCATTAAAGTTACCGCCGATGATAAACACCTACTTCTAACTCGATTAAACAGTTCAATATATTGTTCCTTTTTAATCGTATGTTTCGGTGGACTATATATCGCTGCTATCTTAATTTGGTACTTTATAGTTTCTATACTAATTACTGTACCTTGCATTTCATCTGTTTGGTATTTAATTTCTTCGTAATGCTTGGTCGTTTCTTTTATAATGACTGCACTGCCACCTTTTGCTGAATTTTCCGGATGTGGAGTGTCGTATAATTTATAATCTGAAAATTTAATGTAAGATCGTTTTGTGAAGTGCATTTCAGAGATAAGGCAAATATCGATCTTTTCTTTGTGTAGCACTATTTGCAATTCATGTTGATGTTGCAATAGCCCATTAGCGTTCCATGTAAGAATTTTTAATTTCCTGTTCATGTTTTCCTTTTAATTCTGCGCGCAGCTCTCTTAACGCTAATTTCTATTTTCCTTAATCTCTCCTCAAATGCGTTTATAAAGGCTTCTTGTTTGTTTAATTTTTCTATTATTAATTGCAAACTTTGCCCAATTTCATTCTCTTGTTGTACTACAATAGCACATTACCTGTATTTTTACCTATTACTTGGGCAAAACTTTGCTCTTCTTTAATTTTCTGTGATGATGTAGACACTTGTTTTTTTGATAAGTTTTCTCTTTGCTTTTCAGTAATCGTCTTTGACTTTTGTTGCATTTTAGTTTTATTCATTTTTTTGTCTTTTAATTTTCGTATTTCTTTTGCTATTGTACAACCGCGATAACTTGCTGGATAATCCCCTCCACAATGCACACATTTAGGTGTTTCATTAATTGTTTTCTTACAATCTGCTGACACTTAACGCATCTTGACTCTCTATGGCGGTGTTTCTCAGTATGATTAAAACGTTGACACTTTTTGCATTGTGGTATTAGTTTTGAAACCATTAATGGATGGATTTCTACCCTGCATCTTAATATATACGAAATTTAAAATGTTTTATCGACATTTTCTTGAGGATTAAATACTAACATAAACATATTTAATGGCTGTTTGATTCACCATTTTAATTTACTTACCGCTTGGATGATATTATATCCTTGGCTTTTTAAGTCAGCCGCAATGCTTTCCCCTGTGCATGTGTAATGCAAGTTCTTAACCATAATTCTAATTGGTCTATCCTGTTTGTTTTCATAGGAGTTTTATAAGTATCTTTTTCCTCAAGAAATTTCATCAAACTTCCATGTGCATCACTGTCTGGTGTATTAACTTAAATGCTTTCATTACCTAATAATTTCACACTGTATCGGGCATTAGGTAGGTGATTTTTCAATAGTTCATGATATTCATCTTTAATCCCTTGAATAATAATTGTAGGAGGAACAAACATTTTTTTCCCTTTCTCTTGCAGGTTATTAGCGTTAGTATTTTGTGTATGAAGAGGAGAAAGCGGCATGTCTAACTTTCCTTTTTTTTTCTATTAGTTTTACTTTTAACTTTAATCCATTCGGTTTCTTTTGCCAAATCTTCTTCATCAGTATGATATGTTTGGTTCTTCTGACAAACCTGATCCGGCACAGATTAATTTTTTAAATTTAAAACGTCATTTTGTAAGTTTTTAATAGCCTCTTGCAACTGACTTATTTGCATATTTAATTGCTTATTCTCATTAACAGCATTTTTCCAAGCCGTGTATAAAGTTTGTTCATTTTGCGATCTTTTAAAATTCTCTTGGAATAGAGAACCCTCATTTTTAATATTAGCTCGTTGATGTAATGCCAACTGGTTTTAATCAGTACAGCTGGTAATAAATAAAAGCGGTGCGAAACGATTATAGAGAACAATACAGCAGATAACAAAGGTAACTTGCCAAAGTTGTCTGCATCTGAGATAACAGCTGACGTTCCAAATAAACGAACTCGACAATATAACGCGAACACATCGTCTACTTTAACGCTATCACGCAATTCTTATCACGACCGAATAAGTCGGCGAACTGAGCTACAAGGTATGCGCGCTCGTTCAGAAATTCTGCTAGATGACTAGAATGGTGTGAGACATCAGTCGCCAGCAGAACATCAGGAATATTTTTGGTACTTCTTAGGTAAATTAAAAATTTCACGCTAAATAATCTCGACGAACGTTTAAAGGTCATTCGTTGGCTTCGCACAATATGTTGCTTATGGGACCAAAGCGAAATACGTCGATCGTCAGCCTGATGGCGGTATGTTGTATCGAGTCCAACAAGCTTAAGTATTTCAAGCAGGACTGTTTTAATCGATTTACATGTTGTTTCCATGATAATGTTTGGTCAAACAAAAAGCCGAAATATTTAACGGCCGGAGATTTTGGTATTCTTGTGCTTAACGATTTTTGGCACGTCCGTAATCCGCAGAAATGGATGCAAGTTGTTTTCGCGGCTAAAAACTCTAGTCCATTTTGTGAAGCCCATCTTTGGGCTTCGTTTACTGACCTTTGTAGTAGCGCGGTCCCTGCTTCTACATTTTTGCAATTGATGAATATGGTGAAATCAATGTAAGTGGATGGATGGATGGTGGATCCCAGATCATTTATAGCAATATAGAACAATGTGGAACTAAGGACGATTGTCCGACGTTTTTTCCGATGAAAGCATAGAGCCGCTGCGAACGTGAAAGGCACGAGACGATAAGAAGTTTTTGATGAAGTACATTATATTTCCTCGGAATTCTCATTTGTATAGCATGATAAGAGATTTTTCTTTGCAGAAACTAAATGAACTTATCGAACGAAAGTTCATTTCCGTCAGAAGTTGTAAAGAAGTATTTTTTTGCAGTGAAAATAATTGCTGCTACATTAACGTGATTTCTTCGATGTCAGCGGTTTTTACATTCAAACGAGACAATGGCGGTGTTTTAAAGTGATTTAATTCTAATTCCAAATCTAATGAGGAGCTTAATAGGTCATCTGTTTCCATTTTTTCTTTACTTTGATCAAGCATAGTGGACGCTTGTTGGAATGTCGTTGTAGTTTTCCTTTTTTCGTCTCTTTCGTTGCTCTTTTGGTTTATCTACTGTCTCTGTTTCGGCGATAGTTTCGGTTATCTTTGATGAGGTTTCTGAACGCGATCGTTTTAAGTTATCCTTCAGATTTGATAACTTTATGGTGGAGTGGGACATGTAGTTCGTACAACTCCTCTGCGACTTTGGTTTCTGGGTTGTTTATGGGGGAATTTGTTTCTTTTTTGAGATGGAAGGTTCTGCGATTGATGTATTTGTTATTATGGGCGTTTCACTGACATTTTGTGATGTTTTGCTTTACATATAAAGCATATATAGGGTCATCTGTATTTATAAAAATCCGGTGGTCATGGTCACGATAGTTTAGTAAAAAATTTGTAAAGATGTTAACTTCGTCAAAGTTGGAAATACGAGCCTGTGTCTCCGCCAACTAATTATGCGTCCAAATTCGGTATTATTTGGGTCTATTCTTAAAATGGAAATAGGTGAGGCGAGTTTAAGCCCCAACTGCTGTGTTAGATATTTTCCAATTTCTGAATTTCGAATAATTGCTGATACGTTTGAAAGAATAATCTTCGTTGCTGGACTGCGTAAACGTCTTTGCTTTAAATTGCTGTTGTGAGGTCGCACGCCTGTTGACATAAAGCTATCTACACAATTTGTACATTTTTGAGGAAGATTGAAACACGGTTTTGACTGATCCGGCTATGATGTTCGATGCGATTCCTACTTTTTTGTTTTAAAGCAATAAAACAGTCCTTTATGAGGATGTCCGGAATGTAAGGAAAAATTATTCCTTGTTCATCGGATGGGTATTCTGGTTATTTTTTTTATAACGTGAGCGAAAGAATTATTTGGTACGGCGTGTTTTGTATTAGAAATGAAAGAATACCTTCAGCGACGGTAGTATTGTTACTTGTTTTAAAAGTTGATATTTCCTGATAAGAAGATATATAAGCCTTCTGAGACGACGATAGATAACGGCGGAAATTCATCTGGTTTGATTATGTTCGACGTTTGTTCGGTTGGTCGGTAGTGTTATGGTCGTTATCTTCATTGTCGATATTGTCCACATTCCCCGAGGAAGGGGAAGAGGCCGGAATTAATGTGATAGCGTTAAACTTAAACTCTAATTATATGAAGAAAGAGAACGCAGAAATATACTTCTTGACTACACCTTTTATACGCGCGAAAACTAGTTGTCTTATTTAAGCTTTACGTCATTTTTTATTCTTTTGCTCAGTTAGAAACTTAAAAAAGTGAAATGGAAAAATATTCGTTCATCTTTGGTGATTTTAAATTCTGGCAGTGTTAAAAGTGCACCGATTTGTGTAAATATGAAAATGTTATGAAGGAAAATTTCACCGAACGTTAAATATTAAATAAAAAATGAATAAGTCTTGTTTAATTATAACAATGTATAAAGAAGTTGCTGCATGTAGTAGCTCGACGCAGTTTAAAACCGGTTAAATAGTTTGCAATATTACGAGTTTTAAACGTTTTATTTTTGGTCTTTTCGAACGTTCATTGAAAATTGACTTTTCAATGATCCGCGTAATGAATTACATTTCGTCTGAGTAATACTGGAAATTATAAAAAAAATAATAAATTTTTATTATACTTTATGCAGCCACTTTATTCACGACGATTACCCGCTGAAGAAGATTTGAGCAAAAGTTCAAAACTTGCCAAAGACTCGTAAATCGACAAAACTGTTAAACTTTAGCGACGAAATTTTAAAAACGTTTTATATTAAAAATAAGTTAAATGCCAGCCACGATTCGAGTGAAACATAAATTACGACGCAAATAACATGGCAGACATTAAAAAACTTACATTTCGACCATTTATAAGTTTTATTCAGAAAAATAATTGCGTTTTTTTTTTTAACATGTTCATTAGAGTATTTGATGGTAATTTTAACGTAAAACTTTCGAAAGAGGAACGTTGTTTTTAAAAACTAGTTTGCTCGTCGCACGTATGTCACGGTATTAACAGTGATTTAAATAGAATGGCAAATTAGAAGGTTCCGATGATGTGGCAGTTTCCTAATAAATGAGGAAAACACCAACTATGTCGTCCGACTGGCATGGTGGAATTATAATGGTCTCAGAAAATATAAGGTTTTTCGTGAAAAATTGAATTTAACAAAATTCAAACAGTTCCAGTCAAAATTACCCCACCCCCCTGTTGAAGGGCAACAATACCGGCAAGAACTAATATCATCCACGAGTGAGACAACCTCTAGCTATTCCGCATGGCTGAAAATTAAATTAATTAATGGCTTAAAAAATTCTACTCCTACGATTTCGCTACTTCACAATTTTTATCTTTCGTATTCAATTTACCGAGGTTTCAAGTATTTTCGCAAACCACTTCAGCATAATCAATATTGAAGCTACCATTCGCTGTGATAGGAATAGGCAGTTATATAATCAGATTTTTAAGTAATAGAATGTTCCATATTAACGAGTGGTTCGTCATTATCATAACCCGATCGAACAGAGAATGATGCACCGCAGGGATCTATTGGCGCAACCGTGTTCATATTTCGTTTATGAATATGTCCGACAATATCTTGCCGCCTGCAAAACCAGGTTATATATATAGGCGATCTGAATATTCCTTCATCCTCAAATATCCCATTCGATGCTCAAAATATAGTTCAGAATACCATCGACAGGCCGCAAAAACGGTCGAATGATATCGATTTCGCTCGTTCGGGGGGGGCACTTGTGCGCCAGACCCAAAACGCAGCAGGAAGTACACAACCAAATTTACGCACTAAATCCTAAATACACCCGCTGAGAATTCAAACTGCGCATAACCTTTCTACAAAATCGGATAAAATGAATCAAAGGCGCTCTGCTTCGAGTGATTCTTAGATTCATCACTAATCGCTTTCAATATAACATTGTTTAGTATATACACAATGTAGCGAATAATGATCTTATTAAGACGGTTTAGCGATCGAATAATGATTGAAACTTAAGTTATTAAATCGAAATTTTACACATAACTATTACAATTAAAACGCTCGAACGTATAATTCTAGGACAGCCGATTACATTGGATAGCGAAAAATTGAATAGGACTATATAATGCGAAATTTAAAACTACCTAAAAAATCACCCTTAAAAAGTCACAATTCCACCCACACGGTAATCCATTAAGGAGAAATTTTAAATATATAACGAAAATCATCGAAAAAAAAAAAAAAAATCTCATAACATAGAAACAATTTCGATAAGTGCTTAATTCATTTCGCCCCCTAACGCCTTTGCTTTAGTCAAAAACAGTAAGAAAAAGTACGTTTTCGTAATTGATATGCTATCGAACTTTAAAACGCAAAACACGTCTCGAATATGTACATAAACGGAAATTTAAAAAAAACAAACTACATATAACCAATACTAAAACATCAAATTTCATTCTTCAGATCACTGTAAATTCTAAAATCTGGAAAAATTAATACTTTTCCGAACGTGTTGTAATTTCAATCAACATTTGCTATTCCATCCAGCTTTCAATGGTAAATCAAATTAATCCGGTTATGTAAATTACCGCTCCATTTCTAAGAATAAAAGATTAAAAAAATGTTACAAAAATTGTAATTTTACAACGGCTTTGTAGAATTTCACTGAAGTATTTCGGTGCTTCGGAAATGTTAATCGCCGTTTTGGAAGTAAAAACAAAACCATAATTAATTGCTTAACGTCAATGATGTAGTACACTAAAATATATGAAAATAAAATATTTTTGACTAAAAGACGATAACTTGTAAATAAAGAAAAATCGTAATTGTCGCTGTGTCAAACGATAGGGTACACGTATAATCACACATATAATTCTTCCGAAACACTAAAGAGCTAAATAAATGATAAAGAGAAAAATAGAAAGTTAGTAAAACTATCGAAAAATGAACTAACCGGGCAAATTTCAAAAGTTACAGTCTACATTTAATTGCCGAAATAAATAAACACTGGATTTTTAATATAAATAGGTGTGTATAATGCTTTTTGAAAATATGATATATGAACATCTTAAAGATCGTTTAACCTTAAAAATGTAATGCAACAAAGCGGCTATCAGTTTCGGAAGCACTGCGCCCAGTGATTATTGGAGTGCTGCTTTCGCAATTTTTTTAGGATTCCGTACACATATAATGTACAGAATCCTAATAAGATGGTTCAGAAACTACAAAATATCAAATAAAAATCATTAACTGACGAACGGTTTGACTTGTAAATTTCAAAATTGGATCATAAATTACACTTCAAATTCTCTTTAAGTCAATGGATAACTTCAAACTAACCGATTACCCTAGGCGCCAAAAATCCGTCAAGAATATATAATATGGAGTATAAAACGACCTCCCCCCCCCCCGCCGCAAAAAAAAATTACTTAAAAATTCATAACTCATCACAAACTTTTAAAAGTGAAATTCAAAATTTAAAAACAAAACGTAGGAGCTCTTTCATAAAAGCAAAAATTTCGGTTAAAAAATTATATAGACAGCCTCTTTTCAAAAACAGCAAAAAAAATTATGTTCACGTAAATAATAGTTCGAGTAAAAAAGGTAAAGAAAACCAAAACGTATCTCAAACATAAGCATAAAAGACCGCTTTATAGGAAAAATATAGCCGAGCTTACAACTTTCTATTCTGGCCCCTGAAGTGCAAAAAGCTCGAAAGTTTTGAAAAATAATTTTTTCCCCCCCCGGGCACGTGATATATCGATGGGAAGAGCGCTATTTGTGTCGGGAATCGGTTTATAATTCCGCTGCGAAGATTAGTGGATCTTTTCTTAACCATCGGTTCGGATAAACAAAAGGGTGCAATTCCAGTGCGCCCGTTTCTTTCTCATTCAGAACTATCTCCGTTGATGTCCTTCTTCTTCTTCATCCACCGTCTCCAAATTGAAGGTTGGCGATGCACGATTGAAAATTTTCTTTTACAATGGCCGATCGGATTAGTTGTATAGAAGGACAGTCGAACCAGTTGATAAGATTGTCCATCCATGAATTTTGTCGTCTTCCTCTCGATCTCTTTCCATTTATCTTTCCTTCCAAAATTCTGTTGATGTTCTTAGGGACGTTAAAACCCATCCTCCACTGTCACCTTACAGCTCAATAGCTGACTACTTCACTACGCTATAAAATTCTTTGGCCTCAGTTCAAAGTTCATATACTATCAACACATATCATCCCAAAAACCAAAAACCAAATGTTTCAAAATCATTCCTCTTTATTACATCCGAGATACAACATTCAGTTGAAATTCCTTTTGGACGTAAATAAATTCCACATATCCTTCCTAAAATTAACCGCGGTTGCCTAGCGTATACTAAAATTTCTTGTCGTAACACCCTCTTTGAATTAGACTAGGCACTTATAGAATAAAAAGTGAACTTAAACTTCTATTAGAACTAATAACCGGTCACTGAACTGAATAATGAGCATTAAAAACTATGTTTCTACAACAAATAATACTCGCCACTGAGAATTCCAGTTGAAACCAAGTAAGCATAATCGGCGTTTAAGGTTTGAGAATTATACCGGACGGTCACCGTCACATCTATGCCCCGTCTTAAAAGTGACGCCATTAGCACTAATACGTATACATAACGTCTGAGATTGGGATTGAACATACTTTTTGACGATTATGTGTTAATATTTTTACTATGATTGCCCGTTATTCGTAATATCAATAATATTGAAATGACCACTTGTCGCAGCTTGAGGATTCATTATCGTGAAATAAAATTGAAAATCAAAATACATGTAAGCAAATCATAACGAGCACTAAAATTAATCATAAAGTCAGAATTTTCTAAATGGAACATTTAGAAAATATTATACTTATGAATAATATTAAAACGATAAATAAAACGTTAAACTGACTACAAAAAAAAAAAATGATAACAATATAAATTAATCAAAAGTTAAAATAAATGCATGCGTGATGGTTAATACGTATTATTATGATATATTATACAACGAATTTTTATTTAACGGGAAATAGTGATTAATCATATGTATTTATTAACATAATAATTTTCTGTGAAATTTAACAATTTATCATTATTACTGTAGTTTAAAGTCAAAAGTTATGTTTATTACATAGAATGTGTTCAGCAATTGAAGATTTTTCTATATAACCATATAAATTGCATGTACATGTTCACAGTTTTTAGCTTCAAATTTTTTTGTGTGTTTCGCCTATGTATATACATATATGTATTTTCTTGTATAAGTTGTATTCCAGAACGATTGTGTTTATTTATATATTTATTGTTGTCTAAATTATTTATATGTAATGGTTTATTGTATATAACCGGGGCGCAACAACTTAACATTGTGAGTGGGTGCTTTTTATCAATAACTAAAAAAAAAAAAAAAAAAAGGAAAAGAAAACATTTTTTTCAAAATTGACGAATGTGACATGCCAGTTTTAAATGTTTTTATTTTTCATCAATTTACGCAATTGCTCAGTTTTCATAAGATTTTGTGCTAAACTGTCCAAATATGGTCTTTACGCAGCAAATAAATCTTCGGCGTATGGACGCGATATTAAATTCATTTAAAACATGTTTATAAAACTTATATTCAAATTGAGATTTAAACATTTGAGCATAGAGCAATTAACGGGTACTTATGAAAACAACGCATTATTTACCTTTCAAATAAATTACGACTAACCTGAATTCATGGTTTCAATAAAAAAAAAAAAAAAAAAAAAGTAATGGCAAAAAGTTCTGTAATTCTGAACGGATCGAACCTTGAAAAATTTTAATTGACTTTTCACGTAAAGATATTGATAAAACGTTAGTAAATAGCTATGCAAAGAGGAGAAGAATTCACAGTGAAGGCGGTTGGCAGGCGTACGCGCACAAAGGAGAAAGTTGCGCCAAAAGCACATGAAGCGCACTAAGGCCGACGAAGTGCATAAGCTGCGCGCACTTAGCTTACGTAACGGTAGGGTTAACATTGCAGATTACGTATTTCGTCGACCCTGTTGCGCTTCATGTGATCTTGGATGGCATGCTTCTACTCTCACATTTCTCACTTGTCAGTTGTCCTCTGCTCTTTTATTAACCGCCTACATAATCACTTGTTGGCACACAGGTGTCTTTTTTAACCGAAACGTTAATTATGAATATCTTTTAATTTGTTGCAATGGCCACGTTTCATCTTACCAATAATGATGTCCACTTCGTGAACTAGTTTTACTTGTCTCCTTAATGACAATCATTCACCCAGAAATCTTTCTCTCAATGAGAATAGCGAATTAAATAGAAACATAGCTTTGTCAGTGGCGTCTAGTTGTGAAACTGATTGATGTGACCGAGGTGAATTTTCTTCGACAGGAACTTCTGCGTTAAGACGTTTTCGTTTGTTGCTTTAGCCAGACTAATATTTTAGAATATTATTAAAATTAAAATTAATACACTTTTAGAATTAAAATCCATCATCGAGAGTGAAAAACAGACGAACGGTCAGCGTTTACCACTTGAACTAAGACAAAGTCTTGACTGCAGCGACGGTGGAAATTGTTCCACGAATTTCCGAAAATACCGCGATCTTGATGATTCAGTAAAAGGTTCGAATCTAGCTAATGTCATAAGATGCGAATACCTAGTTATTACTGATTGATATTAAATTGAGTTTTTTAACACATGTTGTTTGATGTGAAATACGTTCGCTGAATTTATATATGCTGTACGACTTTTATGTTTTAGATGTGGGGTTATATTAGTAAATTTTGTATATGTATTTTCGTTAACCGATTTACATTGGACGATATCACGGTGCATTAACTTCTAAATGTTTCTGTATTATACATATATCATTTCAGTAAGTTTTATTTTCAGTATTATTGATACTGTGAATAGTGTGCGATCTCAGTGAAGTTATTAACAATGCCAATATAATGAAATTTATCTCAGGATGTTACAACGTTAATTTAAAACCGACAATGACCACTAACACCTGTATTTCGAACATTAATGCTAAACACTTAAAATAACATCAAAATAAGAAAGAATAATTACACAATAAATCAGCATCAACAGATAAAGCAGTATTGTGAAAAATGTATAGATCCAGCACGGAATCAAACAAATGTACATAAAAAAAACAAAAACAATTAAAGACAGTACTCTCACATATATATATATATATATATATATATATATATATATATATATATATATATATATATATATATTTAATATTAAGTGTAATTCATTTAATAGTTCAGGACTATATTTCATTGCTATTTGTAATAAAATAAAGGATATTATTAACCAAAAAACATAAGAAATATTAAAGAAACAAATTGGAAGAGTTGAAATCAGTGAATTATAATTTAAATATTAATACAAATGTAATTAAATTTCGTCGGTGTATTGTAAATTGAATTATTAATCCAAAGGTTAATAAAACTGAGTTATTAAATATAAAAAATTGAACTTATTATAAAAATGTACTAAGAACAATATTCGGGATTTAAGACATAAATCCCATAATCTGTTTTTGTTAAAACTTATAAATAAAAAATAATATAATTTATTGAAGTAAATTACTTTGCACTTATTTTTGTTTTTGTTATTAGGAAATTTATTTATTTTATATTTATTCAGAATTTGTTTACTGAATCGTAATAAGCAGGCCTGGATTTAGGGGGGTCTATGGGGGAGGGGCTGCAGCCCCGGGCCGCACCCTATAAGGGGACCCAAGAGCCGTCCAATTTCGACGTGTAATAAAAAATTAATCAATCATTTGTCACATATATATCAACTTTTTTTGATATGAATAGAATTAACTTTACAGGAGCAAGTGCATTTTTTAATACATTTACTTGTTAATAATCTCACAACTTCCAGTATATAAACAAATATTTTAGACATATCTCGACTAATAAAATTAATCAAGTTATGACGAATACAAATAAAATATTACGAAATATTATCCGATAAATGTGAAGACATATTAAAGACATAAATAAAAAGCTAATAGAAAATCGGCGTATTATTTCAAAAGCTGATAAAACTCCTGCCATAGTAACTATTCGAAGAATAGCTATTGCAAATATCAAAAAAATAAAAAAAGCGAATTCATTAATAATAACAAAAAAACCAAAACCATATCTCACTAATAAATTCAGTAAAACGATAAGCAAAAAATTAAAAATGTAAAAATAAATAAACAATAATTTTATATTAGTGTGTTTTTACTTATTATATGTTAAAGTGAAAACAATGAATGACAGAAACCTATATGACAATAACTTTAATATGTTGCCTTTGCAAAAAAAAGTTCAGCCGTGAGTTAATATTTTAAATTAATTTAAAGCTGAAGAGTTAAAGAGTTTGTAGGAAATAACGTTGATTTTATTAATATGTTACTTAGAATTATTCATTATTTTATGTAATGCTGAGTATTATGTAAAATATCCGAATTAATGCCAAAGATAATATAATTTAAGAGAATTCTTTAGAGCGATTGAAATAAAATGATGAGTGTATGATTGCTGTTTATGTGCACAAAAATGCACCTTTCTGTGCAAAATATTGCGTGTTATTAGCTTTCCACTTCATAGTGAATATTATAATATATTCTGAAATCTTATAATTTGTGGAACTATTTTTCTCGTGTCAATCATCGTTTGCCGTTGTGAATGTTGTTTCGCTTGTCCCGGGTAAATTAATTTTTTCGTATTAATCCCGTTGTTACGAAATAATAGTAGTATAAGCGTGATAACGAATGACGATAAACATGAATTATCTAAACGAGAACACGGACATGCAATCGGACGGATTATCGGAAAAAAGGAGATAATTAATTTGAATTACGAAAACGGGTGAATTTTCCAATAATGGTCAGTGCCCCAACCGGATACAACTAGCGTATTTACGTGTATTTAAAAAACACAGCTAATTGGTGACTGAGAACCCGAAGAGAACGAAAAGATAGAGAAGACGCGTCTAACAGAAAGACGAATGATGAAAAGAGGAAGTGGTGTCTTACACAAGGCGGTGAAAAATCATTCGAATTTAGTAATTAATAAATCAGACCAGTTTTTCGTTGAGGCTTTCTTAGGAAGTGCGTCTCTTCACATTACTGATTATCAACTGGTCCTTCGAAGGACACTATGGGTGGCTTCAACTTACCCCGCCGACTGTCGATCAGTCGCGGTTCGACGTTCAAAAGGCGCTTTGTTGCTGGTTTATACGATAAAATAGAGTTGTAATACGTGCGCGTACTGTGATAAGGGTTTATGAAAAATCTGCTCTAGTTGGAATAGAGTCGGTTCGGCAGCCAACACATCTCTTTATCGACGCTGGTCATATATCGCGCCGTACACATAGGCTCTTTATTTGCACAATGATTGCGTTACGTAACAATGATAATCTCGGCAGCTTCGATGCTGGTCGAATATATAAATAATACCTGCAGAACAACAACAGGGCGTCGAGACAAAAATAAATAATCGAGCGAAAAGGAATGAAAGAAGCGAGGAAAGAAAGAAGAAAGGAAAGGGCATGATTGAGGAATTATTCACGGCGTCGCGACCGAATTTGCTCACCGGCGCACTATCACCATTATCCGCCGTCGCTTATTATTTCTTTTCGCTTTTGGCATTTTTGGCGCGGACTCGAGAATTTACATCTGCCGAAAGACAGAGCTGCAACCGCGCACACCGACTGATACTGAACACCGCTTTACCTGCTCCGCGACCGCCATTCGGCACGTACATATACCTGTTGTCGGCTACCTGCAGCATGTCCTCCGACCGCGCTCACATGTATGCACAGGTGTGTGCAGCAGCCACCGCTCCACTGCTCGCGCGCAAACCGTGGATCTCGTTACCGGCTCAGCATTAATTTCGGCTCTTGCACACTGTGCGCGCGATACCGGCCCCATCGGCGCGGGGATCTCAACTACGTAGAACCCGTCTGTCTGATGTATCTGCAGCATGGTAAGCGGCCGAGAGGCGAGAAGAGCAAGACGTGTAAAAAGATTATCATTCAAAGTAACAGGGTACGGAACGAAGAAAGAAGACGCGGTTCTGTATCGTATAACGAACGGCGCGTTCGTTTCTCCTCTACTCTAATTCTATCCGTCCACTTTGGCTGGCAGTATCGCAGCCAGTTATAACTGTGTTTCGGTTAGTTGGCCGGTTCACGCCGGTGCTGCTTTGGCTGATTGTCGATTGGATCGGCTGCCCGATCAACCGACGATCAGATCGCACAGCGATTTCCTCCGCTGCCTGTTTTCGTTGCTCGGCCGTATCTGCGTTCGCGAACCTGGTTCCGATCTCGAGTCGGGCGTGCGTTTCGTGATGATATTAAAATGATATTTTGAATTTTATCGTTATCTTTAATTAAGAAAAAGACGGAAAAAAACAATATTTTTATACGTTATAATATGTGTACGTAAGATACGTTTGAACGGTGATTTTTTCTTTCGTGTTTTGTTATTATTTTAGTTCGTAGTATTTCTGTATTCGGTGCTCGAAAAATACCGTATTATATCGTGACGCTTCGTCGAAAATCAAACTAGTGCTGAACAAGGTAATTTTTCTGTCGCTAATATTTCTTTTCTGTTCAAAGTTGGCTCATTAGAGAATTCAATAGAGTTTTACGATGATAATGAGATTTTTTCGGATGTCAGATGTTCGAATATTACTTAATTTTAAAATTGTTTATCTGGACAAGAAAAATCAGGAGAAAAATATCCTCCAATAATCTCTTAACATGTATTCTTATTGTTATCACTATTATTTGAAAATTGGCAATAAGGTTCATGTACTTCAAACACGACTATTTGAAAATATTCCCTACGCAACCGGTTTCGTTGTTTTCTCAAGCGAGGTTCTAGATACGAAACAGCTATGATTATTACTTTTACCGACAGTGTAATCACCTTCGACTATCCGTAAAAAAGATGCAGCAACGATTTAAAAACAATTTTTTCTAATACGAAAAACATATTTAATATCGTTTGTCGTCATTGTTTGTTCTAGTAATACATCATTTAAGCAAACTATTCTCTTAACCTTTACGCGTTTAAGATTCAAAGCGAAAATGGGCCCCTAGCTATTAATAGCGGCCTGCTAGAGTTGGTCATTGTCTAGGGTATCAGTTAGCCGAGCTCTCTCTCCTAAAATACATACATATATACACATATAATATACATTAAAAGATATGAGTAAATATAAACACCAAAAAACAGAAAAATAAGAAATTCACAAATTTACAGTGAAGACAGATGCGAGTATGTTTCGAAGTTATTTATTCCATATAAGTGACTTCGGAACATGACGGCCCTTGTTTTGTTACTTTTTGTGAAATTTTGTGACTTTATTGTGTTTTTTGACCTTCATATTTACTCGTGCTTGATCGCATACTCTGCAAATGGACTATTTTAATATTGTTAATTTAAAAATGTTTCAACTTTTATACTATATTATATGAAAAAATATCTACCGTTATGTTTCATTGCTTTAGTGCTGAATGAGAGTCGCGTTAAATTCTTTATACGAATCGCTAATATTAAAATCGAACTGGTTCCTTCTTTTAAGAGATCTGTTTATAATGAACGACTTGGCCGAGTTTCCTTAGCTTAAATTTCTTCTTTCGTCTTGAAACGATCATAAAGACGCACTTTTCCAGCTAACGTTTTTGTCTATACACTATTCGTATAGGCAGCGACGTGGAAATCTGTCAAACAAAAAATCGGTAAGTTACGGTCCAGCTAAAAGAGCCACCGAACAGAATGGCTGCAGATTTGCAACTTACTACATTCGTTCGGTTTTATTCTTTCCTTCACTGATTCCGTCTTGCGATATAGCGCACCGCCGTAAGACACAATGTATAAAAGTTCGTCTGAATCAAAAAAAAAAAGAATCTGGTTGTCTTATTGTTGATGAAAGAACTCAAACTTTAAATATTTGTGCCTTAAAAAAACAAAAAGTAATCATGTTTTACTAGTTTTTAAAAAGTGTAATAATTAATTAAACGTATCAGAGGTATTTATTTTCGAATTCGCCAACTATTTACCAGAAATATTAATAAAATTTCACATAATATATTGAAGCTGAAACTATATTTCTGATTATTGCGATTAAGGGAAAATCCAGTTTTCAGCCATGTCATACGCCATTAGCTATTCTTTATGTAACAGAGAGAAATCGTAAGTTGAATGGTGCGTGTTATAATCACGAAAGATAACATATTTAAAAATAAAATAAAAAACGGTAAATGTACATTTAAAATATAGCGGCAGAAATAAATTAAAATTGAAAATTTATCGGCGTAATATCAGAATATTTTTTTTTAATACATAATAAAAATAAAAGTTCAAAACAAATTACTTCTGGCCATTAAGTGTAAATCACGTTATCAAAAGGCTCTTGCTCTGCCGACCTGCGACACAGGGCCGTATCTAGACCAAAATTTCGGGGATTACAAAAATATTTTTATAAATATACATTATATATATATATATGTGTGTGTGTGTGTGTTATCATGAAATATATTTATTTATAAATGCTCTACACTAAAGCCTTGCAGTCAATTACTGTATATGCAATATTTCAACACTACAATAAAAACAAATAAAAAATTGTCGTTTCCATTGAATTCATAAAAATTTTAATTTTCTCTTCTTTTGTCAAAAATTGATAAGAAATAAATTTATTCTGAATTTCGGTCCGTTTAATTAAAGCAGTTATGATTTCGCAGACATTTCGGTGGGGGGGGGCAACCCGGTAAACCCCCCTCAGATACAGCCTTGCTGCAACATGAAGCTCCTGTTATCGTATCTCACCTTTTGCCAGAATATCCTAATATCCGTTTTACCTCTTTTTTCGGTATTAACAAAAGAAGTTTCGAAATTTGTTTCACCTCATACCTCCAAAACAGCATATCTAATCGCGTACGTCTGGCTATTATGACACAGCGGTTACAAAAAAAACAAAAAAAAAAATCTCTATATGAAAAACTTTAAATTATTTTCATAAAATAAAGAGGAATAATCGCCAAATGAGTGCAATTCCAGAAACACTAAAAGGCGATAGTGTATCGTTTGTTCATCTAAAAAAAAAAAAAAGTTAATTTGTAATACATAAAAATAATTAAGAGTACAAACGTCAAATAACTCACTGGAGATAGCTGTGTACTTGCGTACACTATAAGTCTTCGCCGCTTTCGATTAAAATCGGGTTTATTTATCGAAGCTGACGCATACTTTTAAACTTCAGTCAAGCCAAGGGATCGACGATTGTTTACACTATATAAACCGAATTTAATGATATATACGAAGAAATCGACAGCAATTGTAGTAGAGGTACTTTTTTATGCCATTAATGAAAATAGCCGCCTAAAAATGTCTTCATAAAATCACTGCTTCACCGATAAGAATCTACACGGTTGTGCGACCATTGGCGCACCCAAGGGGGCGCCACGGGGCCATTGCTCCCTCCAAAAAATCTTCGAAATCTTAATTTCGTTTTGTACTGTTTTGTTTTACTTAATTAATTTTTTTTAAAACATACATATTTACTTTTTACTTATATTGCAAGTATAATGTTATGTACTTTTAGCTAATTTTTTAAAAATAAAATTCGTATACTTATCTAATTTGTGCTTATTACAAACATAATGTTACGTTTCTATTATTATTTTTTTTTTTTAAATAAAATTCGTCAGTTTTGTAACTTTTTTAAAAATAATATTCGTTAATTTTGTATTTTTTTTTTATTTTAATTTACAAACCACGGAAATAGATGGGTACTTAGTCGAGGTACCGAGTTACCACCCTCTAACTCATCTTCTAAATTCTAGCCCCGACCAAAAAAAAATCCTGCGTGCGCCTTTGTGTACGACGTAATTGAAACATATAATATTACGGAAGCGGACAGAAAGAATTTCGCAAAAAATGTATTTTGAACTTCATCAATGAAGCAAATAATTCGCTAATTATGCGTATGAGTCTATTCGGAAAATCTGTAACACCCATGTTCGTTTTATGTTGTGTTTTATTTTTTGCTACCAAAAACCTTCGGATTGGGTTAGCTCGCAATTTAAATTTTGCTCCTACATCTAGAGAAAGCTATTGAGATGATGGAACGGAAATAGATGAAGAACTCTGTATGCAGTGAGAAGGTTTAGCCGTAACGATAATTGCGAGTGAAGAGGTATCAAAGATAAGTGGCAAGCCGGAATGACTAATTTACAACTAAGAAGTGGTTAGATCTGCGGGAATTGTAGATAATTTGCTCGATTCTCTTGTTTTTTAATTTTGGCCTAATCTCTGAGTGCCCCTACAACCGGTTAATAAAAGATACGTTTTTTTTTAGATTTTTTCCGAGCTTTTGTCTTGCTTGTTTTGACACTGGTATTATCGTTAAAATTTCGTGTATTATAAATGTTTACGCGCTTATTTAATTTATGGTCATAAATAAGCGCGTACACATTTATAATACACGAAATTTTAACGATAATACCAGTGTCAAAACAAGCAAGACAAAAGCTCCGTAAAAATCTAAAAAAAAAGGTATCTTTTATTAACCGATTGTAGGGGCACTTGGAGAATTTTCGGAATTCGAATAAACAATAAAACAATACGGGGATTTTACGCGCCGCCGTCTTGGTCCGGTTATAACACGAGGATGCATAGTGCTTCAAGAGGAATAATTCTACCTTTTTCGGCTATTTTGATCAGTGATTAGGTCCGAAGTGATCTAATTTGTTTTGCAGTAAAAATGTTTAAAGAAAAAAATTGAGTATCAAAATAATAATATCGGTGAATAATACGGAGAGGAATAAAAGACAAATAAAAAACAACGCCTTAACTGTGCTGAATAGATTTTAAGCGTGACATCTAATATTGTCGAAGAAAATCCAACTGTGTTACTCTATCTCTTCCGTAATGCAAAATTTAGAACAATTAGAAACCGAATTATAACACGATTTAAATTTTTTATATGTACATATATCCCCCCTCCCCGTCCGATTATAAATCGAAATGTTCCTACATTCCCTCTTCTTACTAATTACAGCCTCTGGAATCGAAGTTCAATTTTTGATGCTTTTTTTTTAAACAATTGTTAAATAGTTTAATCGCATTTCTAACGGTTTAAAACGAAAAATTGCGCTCGGTTGAATCAGATACGACAAATGATATTATATTTAGAGCCAAAGAAGAAAAAAAAATATACATACATATATATTTCTTTGCGCGCTACAAGTGCATATCTGTAAAGAAAAGTTTCGATTTGTCTCTTCGGTTGACTTGTTTGGCGAAATTTGAATAAACATTGAAACTGTCATCTATCTTACGGCAAAGTCGATTTTCTGCCCGTTTATTTACCAACATGAAGTGATGAAAGTCAAAAATGTACAAATCCAATCGGAGAGAACGAATGAAAAGAATACACGAATAGAAAAATTCCCAATCGGACAACGACATTCGTTCAAGCGAAATGGTCATAAGTGAACACACTGCGCGTGTTTGTATCGAAAGTAAAAGTTAGTAAAGCCGTACCGAGTGCAATCACGCTGCTAAACACTTGTAACCGAACAAAGTCATCCGAAATTCTTCGGTAAACAATTGTTTAAACAAGCACCGTTAAAGCAGTATGATGAGCACGCGTACATGACGCGCGTACAACAACATGGCTGCTTTTATCGATTTTGTTTGTTACATTCTGCTCGCTTATCCGCAGTGTATGTGGCGAACACATACGTACGCGCTAATTGAATTTGGGGGCAATTTTTAGTTACAAGGACAGTTCAGCTATTGCGGAAGTGCACAGATATTTAACATTTCAACTAGTTGAAGTGTTGACGCGGAAAAGAACCCATTTAAATAACAAGTGACGTTAATCATACATAACCGAATGAAACAATAAAATGAATTTTCGGAAATACAAAGGAGGCTTCCCGAACAGATTACCTCGACGATGCACCACATAGGTTTTTATTGTGTGAGAACCAAAAAAAAAAAATCAGACATGGACGGGTTTTAATTTCCGCGTGCAATGGGCTGATCAGTTGTCGACATACAAACAAGAACAAAATCTGATATAAAAAGGTAGTGAGTAAACTAAATCCGCAGAAAAATGTATGCATTTTTTCCCCTTCCCGGGTGAGACTTATCAATACCTAAAAATGATTAAAAGGAAAAGTTAGTTAAATCCGATTGGATGTTGTTAATAAAAAAGAACAAATAGCGGGAATAAATTAATGGAGGAGTAAGAGGTGCTATAGGTTTCTTTTTGTTTTGTTTTTTTTTGTTTTTTTGGCCTGGCACAGAACGCCTCCAACTATAGATACCCTGAGTTTGGATGTCAGCAAACTAGAATAGAGAACTCTCAACAGAAAGAAACGAACACTGAATAAGGTTCAGCGTCGCAAACAAGTGCATTATTAAAATGGAGAATGGAAACAATTGAAAATGGTTAAAACTGGGAATTAGTGGAGTGGATGATTATATACATATATACTCGTCATAAAACAGAGCTAATCTTTTCTGTTCTTACTTCGAAATGACACTGTTATCAGTGATTTGCATTTGGACAATTAAGTTGGGAAGCAAATTATTGATCTAAATGGTTTTTTTTGTTTCTTTTTTTTTTTTTTTATGGTTGCTGAAGTTATGCGCACGTCTGTTTCGATACGAACCATGTATGTATATACGAGCCGCTTCCTGTGTGGTTTCTGCAGAACATAGACGTATGTATAAATTCATCTCGTTTTGTGTTTTAGAGGTACGATATTTTTTCCGCACTATCTGTCGGTAAATCGTAAATTAAGTCGTAAACCATAAAAAAAAATACTACCATAAAAATGCTTGTTCGCGTTATCGTTCGTGATATCATTCGCGATTACCGAAAAAAAAGCATGTACGTAACATAACGTTTTCCAGTCGCGAATCAGTTAATAGTAGATACGGTCGCAGAGAAATGATCGGAAATTGTCTAATAAACACACTTAAATACGCGATATTACCGCTTATTCACGTTGTGTATGTGCGTGCCATGCTTGAATATGTGTATCTTCGAGTTTTTAAGGACCTCTCCATCTGACTTTTTACCACGCAAACTTGAATAACTTAAAAGTATTTTAGCGGAACGAGGGTTTATATTTGAACACCTGCTTTATCGCTAAATAAGTGTATACTAAATGCTAATGTTACACAAAGGAGCTGTGAATTATAAATATGTAAACTAGCGTAGTTTGCTAAGAAAAGCGACGTCGTAGATTTCGAAATAAAATTATGCCCACAAATTGAAAGAGTGTTTTTTTCATGACATCTACCGCTCTCATTAAGGCTCACAGGGTGATATCTATTCAGAAGAATTATCAGAAATCAGCCTATTTTAGTAAGATTACGTGTATCTATTGGAACAGTGCTCCGAAGCATATTGCAGCCAGTTCTTTATGCGACCTTATTTTTTTCTTTCTATGGGAGCTGTCAAAATTCCATTAAGGGTTACAGAACTGCCGAAAGAAATTCAATAATGTAGTGCCGACGATTATCAAAAAAAGAAACATGTATATAAATTCAAAATCATCAGTATGGGAAAAAGAGCATTAGACCTAGCGTGATATAAATGCAGCTTATTGTGTCAAAGGGTAAGATCGCAAACTGTTCCGAGATGGCTTCATTCTGCCATTTAACTTACCGGATTAATTCACGTCGGCTTTCGGTGCTTTTTTTATTGTTTCTCTCGAGACTTCCGGTTACACATCGAATGATTCTAATTCGATACTCGATAGAATCGAATTTGCTAACAATCGACCGCTAGCGACAGAACTTTAATGTAAATTATTCATTCTGCTTCTAATTGTGCCCTGCAATATTTAACGTTGCTATTTCTTCCGAGTCGATCTAATTGTTGCATTCATTTGAGAATAGACAACTATTGCGGAAAATTGAATGAAATATTAATTAATTATTCCGTAACTTTAGTACAACAGAAGGACAAAGTAAAGGAAATTAAAAGGGACAACCAGGGATCGGCAGGAAGACTAGGATGAATAGACAATAAAAAAAAAAGGGATAACTATTAGAAAAAAAAAACAAGAGGAATACATTCAGTTAAAATCTCAAATGAAAACTTTTACACGGCAAAAGGAGATTGGACTTTCCTTAAAAAAAAAAAAAAGAAAAATGAGAAGAAGCAGCGACTCGAAGCAAAGTATCAACCGCTACCAAAGACGCTTGACTCACGAAAAATATCAGTATGTAATGGAACGAGGGGAAGAAACGCGGTATAAATAGGTAAAGAGATAAACGCAGAATAATAAAACCGCGGCAAATGATCAGGCAAAAGAGAATAAAACTGAACGGTGCTCGCGCGTCAGACGTAATCAAAAATTTAGAGGAAATGTAATTGGAAGAAATGAAAATAGTGGAACAATCGTTAATTCGTTTACGAATACGGAACAGAAAGGAGCAAAATACCGAAATATTAAAAACCGACAGGAGGAAATTTCAATTTTTTATCCACGGTTTTTCTCTTGTTAGTAGGTCATTCAGTTAACTTCCTCATCTCTTTCTAACCTTCTCCAGAATCTCCTCCGTATCTAACGCCTCTTAATAAATAACCTATCTCCACTTTCTTTTGCTTTCCCCAGCCTCTTGCTTTTCAACTACTCTTCTTAATATTTAACTTTCTCTGTATATTTCGAAAAAAAAAACAAAAAAAAAACAAAAAACTATTCGCAATCTTGACGTTTTAATAGTCGGCCTGTGTTTTTTTCCTTTTTCAGTTTTCAGTGTCGAGCCATACCCGATAGAACACTTCGGGAAAAAAAATTACTATTCTCTTTCTCAATTATACCACCCAGTGGTCACATAATTAAAAGCTTCCTATGCCGCATTTACACATTCTGATTTTCTAATTTCTTTTTCACATTGGCCTGAATTCGTATGATCATTCATAATAAATAAGGCAATCATGAAAACGTAAATTGGCAATGTAAATAGATGGCTTAAATTGCGTCCACATTGGAAATAATCAATTTTCATTGTTATTTAGGTTTTTTTCTTCTTCTTCTCTTCAATGAAGATGAGATCGTCCTTGTCATTTCATCATGCCTTTTATCCCACCGAAGCTGTTAAAATTGCGTCATTTCTTAAATTTCAACATCATCGCAGGTATCATAGCGCGCCAGTTAACTAAAATCTACTGGACATTTATTCTGCAGTCTGCCTGTAAGAGACATTTCGTGAATCGCAACGAACCGCTTCGAATAAAAAAAGTGTTCTAAGCTGAGTATCACCGAACGTTTAGATTGGTAGTCGACGAGGAAGGTTAGTTCTATTTTCCTCTCTCAAATCTTATACGTAATTGGTTACTCCGTCATTTCATCATCTTCTGAATCAATGTAAATATAATCCACGCATAAGTGATTTGTCTACTGCACCGCGGTGCATGACATATATACATATTTATATATAGATGTGGATGGTTATTTTGCAGTCTCCGAGTATCACGTGTACACACATAAATTTCATGTTGGTTTGTGCATCGCACGAAAGTAAAAACGCTGGTATTTTTCGCCATCGAAACACGACGGCAAGGCCAACAATGTTCTCACGTCTATATGCTACGGAATTAGAAGCGATGTTATCTATCCACGAACGAGCGACTACTCAGCCGAAGAAAAAAAAGAAAACGACGAAAAATGTAGCACGAAGACAAAATTGAATATTTAAAATATTTTCGCCAAAAATTTGTATAAAATTTACACTTTTATCAATGTTTCTTTTTTTTTTCTTAAATAAGTTGCGGCTTCCACAAGGAGAATACTGCCCGTCTGTGGGTGTCCAACACTCTTATCATCGTTTATTCATGCAGTAGATTCTGTCCTAGAGCGTTTCTGCATTGTGTACGAATGTCTTTATCGCAATAAAAATTCAAACTTTTTCGTCTTACGAAAAAGTTGGACTTCAAAGTAAATGTTAATAATTTCGGACGAAATAGTATATTGTTAATGGACTTTTATTTATGTGAAATATACGATAAAATGAGATTACCAAACCATGGCACCAGTGTTCTCGGAACAATTTAAATTTCGAATCTAAACGATTCTAAAACGGTTCCTAAAACTTCTGTATTAATAGCACGCATAGTACAGAGCCTTCGTTTAGGCAATTGTGCGATCGTCCGTGAAATTACAGCTAAAACTGAAATTACGCATCTAATTGCCGAACCTCAGACGCATTTATGTCCCAGCTGTTTTACGTTTACACATTTGTCTACATTTGTACACACCTCTGCGTCGCACGTATTTTCGTTAAGACTACACACAACGTTGTGTAAATTCCCACCGCGAACTATGCTCGTTAATAAACTTTCGAACCGTTAGAGGGGGTTTTAAGGCGTATTTTTTCTCACAGTCAATTTTTTTTTTTTTTTTTTTTTGAATAATTTTTCGAGAAAAAATTTGTTTTAATAATAACCAATAACACAAAACGTTCTCGTCCAACACGGAAAATCATATTTTCGAACGACTGCAAAAATTAATCACACGCGTGAATAATATTAAATTTTTATTCAAATTGTAATGTTCGAATTGGGTATTTCACAATTTTTTCTTCTCGAATTTCGGTTATTTTCTTTTAAAATCTATCTAAATACTACATCAGCAAAACGTAATATGAAACGTGAATTTAAATAATCTTTACTCTCGTCCTAACAACTTTCTTGTCTGTTTTCGTCGAAGTAAATTATTTACGTGAAAGTGTATAAAAGAAAAAAACAATACCGATCTCCGTATCTCGATATATGTAAATCTCGTAATGAACCCACATTTTTCGAGATGTAACAACATGAGAGGATAATTTTTCGCTGAACATGGAGCAGTGAATAACGATACATCTTATTTTAAATGGATCATTACAGAAAAAAATAAAATAAATAAAAATAAGAACAAAATCGACTTCTATTACAACGTTTGTCGGGAAAAAAGTTCCTGATAATACGATATATTTCACGCTAACAAAAATAAATCACGGCTCTATAGTCTCCGATGTGCCGGATCCTCCTTTTTTGTTGAAATGTATGCAATATTAAAAGCTTTGCAACATGTAAAACAATCATAGAACAACATCATACTCATATTATCTGAATAGTTGTCAGTTCGAAATTCAGCAAAAAAACCAATATTAGAAAAATGTATAATGCGGAATCGCAGATTAGGAATCAGGTACGCAGATTAAAACAACAAGGAAATAAAGTAATAATCAAATGGATCCCAGGGCTCATGTCGGAATGAAATTGTTTTCATAGCCAGAAATACTGAGAAAAAAAAAAGGCATTAAGCTAAACTGGATAGAATACAAATCATGGATTAAAGAAATCATGTATATAGAATGGAGTAAACAATATCGAACAATAGGAGAGAACAAGTGTAAAAGATACATCTTACAAAATGAAGTTACAAGAACTCTCCTTGGTATACGCCATCTCATGATATAAAAACAGAGAGACTACGTAGTAAAATTAATAAGATTGAGGCTAGGCCATTATTGTACTCTTGAACACTTAGCTCCAGTGAAAATAATATCGGACAAACGATGCCAGAATTACGGTATAGAAGGGACGGTTGAACATTTTGTGTGGCAATGACCGAAAAACGAGAATGGGAGGAACTTTCTGCTGGAAAGATATACGAGTAATAATTTTCCTATATCTATAGTACAAATAGTAGAATTTATATCAGTTCATTAAAATCATTCATATTAATATATAATCATAGTTAAAAGAGATAATGTATGAAGATAAAGAATAAAATTGGCCAAAGAGCGAATGTCAGGCCGAAAAAAAAAAATGGCGTAGCTACGAATAGTTGCACAATAATATCGGAAAAGTAAATTTAGATAATTAATGCAATACGAAAAGATAAGGAAAGTTTGTTAAGGGCGAGAAAGTGTATTAACAGCGAAATTATCGTTAAAATACAAAAACGCCATGAAAAAGTCTTTGACGTCTTCTACCAGTTACGAAATTTGGTCGAGAAAAGTGAAATGTTGTTCGGTGTCATTGAAAGTTCGCATTATCGATGGAAACACCGCAGCTAATTGTTTTACATTGAAATGACCAATATCCGTTGCCGCAATCAGTAATCGGAAAATATTGCCGTAGCGTCCACTGGAAATTTTATTCGGGAATTTTACATAAAACGAAAGTCAAAAGATAAAATATAAATAATAAAAAACTTTCAATAAACGAAATAAAAACGCAGCTACAGTAAACAAAAACTTGGAGCACGAAAAATTTTCCATTTGAGCACCCCGTATCACGGCTCAAGAGTCCTCTTTAATTTTCTAACCAAGCGAAGCGGACTTTCTTTCCCCGTTTACCGAATATTATCGTAGCGTCCGCTGGAAATTACTTTTCCAGATTTTCTCGATTACCGAAGTACCGAGTTTAAAAAGCGCTAAATAATTCATCGATATGTGTACAACACCTGTATGTGTAAAAACTTGGACTTGCCACGGAACGTACTAAGGGCAACTTTAAAATAATGTAGTCTATCATTTTTACTCAAGAGTCGATTGTAGTTGTTTTTAAACTCTGTATAAAAAACCTATTTCTCAGACTCAGCCTGACCAATTTCCTAATTATTCCATATATAAGAGTATACGGGCATGTGTGAGTTATGTTAAAATAGTTACGGGCTTGTTTGTCCGATATTTCTCTATTGCAAAAAGAGTATAACATTAATTTATTTCAAGAAGATCTTCGAGTCGTTGTTCTTTTTATCTTTAAATATATGTAAAAAACAAGATAGGAGAGAAAGGAAAGAGGGAAAGGAGAGATAAAGAGAAAAAGGAGGAAGGGAAAAAAGGTAATGCAACTAATTTGATAGTGGTCAAATGATTTATTGCCGGATCAGAAAAAAAAAAAAAAAAAAAGGAAAAAAAAACTGCTAAATGAAAGTAAATGGTTTGCGTCTTGTTTCAGACTCAAAACGTTTGCCAACTTGAAATCGAATGATGTGTTAGTGGCAGAGGAATTCGGAAAGGAGGAAAACTGACCCTCACTTTTCATCCGCGTCTACTCTATTTTGTCCTTTTCAGTTTCCTTCTGATTAGTTTTTTTTTAACTTTTAGATCACGACCTCTTCTGCTGCATAATCGTCTCGCTATTTTATACTCTATTAGAATTCCCGCACATCTTATCAGCACTCCTTTTTATTTCCTCCTTAACTGCTGTTATTCCTGCCCTCGAATTATTTTTATCCTCTATCCCTAAAACGTTTAAGAATGGATTCTATTTTCTTCTTCTTCTCATTTCTTGAACCAATATGGACGAACGTATTAAAAAAGAAAAAAAGAAAAAAAAAATACTCTCCTACTACTATCAGCAGTACCGTAAGACTACACTGTGAGTCTTCACAATATTGGTATCATTTGTTACTTCCATTTCAGGTTAATAACAAAATACACCATTTTACTGAAAATATAATTAACATAAATATAACTCGATATTAGCACTCTCTATATATTCATAGATATGTATTATATTTATTTAAGCATTTGATCTCCAAAAAGAGATTGTTGTGCAACCAAACAATTTACATACGTAACAATTTTTATTTAACGTATGTAGCTTAAATTTTTAAATCACAATCGGATAAAAATAGCAAAATAACGCTTTACAAACACTGATTTGGGGATTGGCAAGAATTGGGATAATATTGATTGGTGACTTAGAACGCTTCGAAGCAATTAACAGAGTTGAACGGTCGTTGGGTATCGTACACTGACAGAAAGAATGATTCAAGTCTTGTATGAAGGTGCCACAGTCACAAACAAGAATTGTGATAAGACCGACTCGAGCCAAGAAGTCATTGTTATGGTACTTATGATTTCTCGCGAGAGGGGTGAAGACCAGAGGACCCGGGTTTGCCGCAGCGGTTAAAGAAGTAGGAAAAGTACTCGACGACTTTTCACTTAGTCTTCGATAAATATTATACAGCGACATTTCCACATCGTATCAGCCGTGTGTGTAATAAATATCGCACAACGTCGCTTCGTAAAGTATAAAATAATTCCGCTTTCGTATTCTTCGAATGCGGTCTCAGTTAAACGCGTGAATCAGCTGAAGAAAACTAAGTACGTTTGCACGCCTGCATACTGAAATTCGAAATGAATGCAAAAATTGAGCAAACCAACATTTAGAATGTCTCAGGAAATCGCTCACTATCATCAACCGATGTCGATCTAAATAATCACCGCACTTTTCCTATCTTCGACCTTTCTCTTAATATTTCGTATTTTCGATGTACATCGTGCGTTTAACAATTTCACCTGTCTAGACGGGTATGAAACTTTAAAAGTACAAACTAAAGTACTGTTGGTTCTCTCTTTTCGAACTCTGTAAAAATTAAAGCGAACTATTCAGCCATTCCATATGTGTAGCTAAGTCTTGTATACATTTTGCAAGAAATAGGGGGGGGGGGGGAACTATATACAACTCCTTTTTGACATTTTACAAGTAGTGGCCGAAAATGCTACCTAAGAAACTGTTTAAGTTTTCGTGATTTGCAACAAGTAGTGGCTTTTCCACTTAATGTCCCTTCGCAAACTTTACAACAATACTTGAAATAGCTTCACTCAGTTACAGGAAAAATCTTATTTCTGAAAAATGTACCGGATGATTAGCAAAACAGGCACTACATATGAGACTGAAGCTGCAGATTTTCTATTGTCTTCCGGGACAAAAAAGATTTCGAATAAAATAATAAATCACTTTTTCCACCGGAAACTCTATCTACGATTAGTGAATATGTAAAAGATAAAAATGTATATGTACGAAGGAAGAAAGCGCTAAACGGAGCCTGCGACAAGGGAAGGGGATGAGCATCGAAAAGCGAATACTGTGAATAATATATTTAAAAATAAGCGCGATCATTAAGGGTGAAAAAAGAAGTAAATATATACATAAAAATCGTGGAAAGAATAAGAGAAAAAAGATGGGGGCCGTATAGTTAGAAATGTAAACGAAGGAAGTAGTATAGAAGGGAGTACCTTCGCAAATGAAAGAAAGAAAATAGGAAAGATGTAATATGATAAAAAGGGGGGTGGGTGAAAATAGACTGGATTGCGACGTCTACTATATGGAACACTTGGTCAGAGATTACGGTCAGTGAAGTGTACCCAATACTGGTAGGTGCGTGATTTAACGTTACCTAACTGCTCTGGAGGCTTTATTACGCGCCACGTAGTTCGTGGAATATTCTTGATTCAGAAGTTTGAGATGGCCAGTTTTTAATTAACTCTATGATTATTCCTTAGTCATATTTCAATTACCTCCGAAATTCATGCAAATTTCTGATCAGAGTGGGCCTAGCTGTCCCTTCATATCCGGGATTTCCAAAAATAATCGATTACTAGCCGAACTTTTTCGCCAAATCCGTTTTTGCTATCCAAAAAAGCCGCTTAGTACTATTCCCCGGGTAATCA
This sequence comes from Icerya purchasi, assembly GCA_039619475.1. Taxonomy (NCBI): domain Eukaryota; kingdom Metazoa; phylum Arthropoda; class Insecta; order Hemiptera; family Monophlebidae; genus Icerya; species Icerya purchasi. The sequence goes on along the minus strand of CM077116.1, from coordinate 260,112,664 downwards.
AGAAAGTCGGAAAAAGAGAGAAAAATCTGCAAAATCTGACAAGTGCTGCATGTTACGTTTAGGAAAGAAGACAGAGTCCTAAATGAGGCAGGCAACGACAATGAGCGAAGCTGACGGCAGTCGGTTTCTGGGACAATAACAATGCTACCTACACCAAGTGGACAGCCGAGTCTATTGTGAACTGTTATTACGCAGCGCAGTTTGCCGGATAAAACAAAGTGGCCTGGCACGACACGGGAGCGAGCTGGCGTGCGGTCGTGTTAAATGTATAACAGCGATTTTCGCGAAAGTCACGAATTTAACAGCGGCAACAATAAAATTAATAAAAAGAATAATAAACGAAAAGAAAAATCCGGGCGAAGAACTGGAAACGCGTGTGATGACATGTCCAGAGTTGAGCGACTTAAGGATTAAGAAACGTGTTGGCTGAGCTGCGGACGGACATGACGGTTTTTAGGTCGGCCGACGTCGCTCGCGTCGGCTATATTTAGGCCAGTTGCAATCGAGCTGATTTATTTTCGTTATTAGCTCATTCGTCGGCTGTCTGCTTCATTCAAATCATTAAATAAAAGCTCGACAAAAGAAAACGGTAAACTCGATGGCGGTCCGATTTTTAATTAACACCTTCTTCCTTTCGAATTTTTCGTGCAACGCTGAACTAACAGGCGCCGGTCACTAGTAGTAATTTCATGCTCCGAGCGGCCACCTTTAAACCCCCCCAAATACTCGTCATATAAATAAAGGCGCATGTGTCGCTAAAAAAAGGCCGAACCTATTACTTTATAAATAACAATTAAGCATTTTAAAATTATACATCTCACATATCAGAACTGTTTAACACTTTCGAATTTTTTTCAGACGATTAAAATATTTCTTCTGGCACGCAAAAATATGTTTACTTCGCGATATCGCGCAGCTTAATTTGCAATTTCCATCGAGACTTTATATAAAAACCTAAAATTTTTCCTGTGTTTAAAAATTCTACGTTTTTTTACAAGTATCTTAAAAAGCAAAAAAAAGTAAAAAAAAAAAGCAGCGAGGGAATCTACAAGCTGGTTAAGATTTCTTCGACTGGGGTTTTCAGCTTTTGAAATGATATTTTAATTTTAAAATTTTCCAAAATTCGATTTCACTTTTTAAATTAAAAAATATCCGGAAAATTATAAACGCTAGGAGACTATAGGCGAGGAACATGTGAAAATTTAATCATCGTCCGAAGGGGGTATAAAAATCGCTCGACCGATAAAATTTTATTATTATCTGGTGGCACATATACCGTACCGCTCTGCGGCTATGTCAAACATATTGGGGAGCGATGTCTCTAAATTTGTTTTTAGTTCTGTTAATCATACAACCTTCTCCGATTAAAATCCCCTTACATCGTAATGTAAAAAATACCCGTATTAATTTCAATTAAATTATCACTTTGCTCTTATTTGAGAAGACACACAGATGTTTGCCTGTTTTATAATTTTTAAAGATGCGCCAAATATTCGTTAGAGTTTCCCTATTAGTTAAAAAATAGTCAAACAATTAATGTGAACTAGGACGCAGAGTTAATAAAAGATAGAAGTCGAAGAAAAGAGACCAGAAGGAAAAATTAAAAGAAACAGTATTTCGGGAGGGGAGCTAATGAAGAGAGCTTGTGGTGAAGAGTTGAAGAAGTAGAAAGAATTGTACGTGCTCAAGAACGGATTAGAAAAGAATTTCAGTGCGGACAAACTGACAACTTTGAATGAGAATTTCAGTCGCAGGTGAAAGGGGATTGAGCCAGTAACTGTGGGGGATTGAATTTATTACTTTGGAATGTGCGAAATTATCTATTTTCCGAATGTTTTTTTGTTTTGGTCCTTTGTAGGACATCGACTAAGGACACGAAGAAACCACCTGAATAGGGAAAGAAACAAAGCACGCAATTTTAATGGAAATAAAAAAGAAACATTCAGCAGAAAGTGCTCGGGAAACATGTGATCAGGATCGCGGATAGTTTTACCGTTAGGAAGAGCAATATGAAGGACGAAACAGGGAGTAGAGAAGGCCAGGGAAGCGCGTAGGTAGGGTTAGACGGTGCAACGCAATAAAGTAATGAAAAGTTGTCGAACAAACGTTAGTTACGAAACGGAAAAGCGAGTTAAAAGTGCGATCATCGAAAGGGAAAGAGCAGACATTGCATTAAAGTCAGATTTTTAGAAATAAAAATCAAGTTTTAACGACCGGAATATATTCTAAATGGTCGAAGGAGACTGCATACGAAAGGTGATAAAGTCGCGGTAAAGACAAAAGAAGCGGCAGCCTGGAGAGCACTTGTGGAGCCGGCAATTAAGTAATCGGATTGTCTAGTAGTATTTCCGATAGGTGGACTGAGAATGTGTAAGAACAAAAAGAAGAAAGGCTGGTAAAAATGCAACAAGCGCCTTTTTAGTCCGCCCCAATACAAACTACCCTTGATTAGAAGAGAAGAAAAAAATTCGTTGTACTATTCCGATTTCAAGAAGTGAAAAAGTGATACTCTGACAACAGGGTAGGATGAAAAAGATTAGCGAAGTTAAAAGTAAGCATTAAAACAAAATTACGTAACAGACTTAGACTAAGTTTTGCGGCAAAAGGAGAACTTTTTCAAATTAAATCTTTGAAAAATAGCTAAATCGGTCTGGTCCCATTTCGCCTAATTTCCATGTCACCAAAAAGTGAAATGACACACATAAAAAAAAAAATAATAATAATAATTTGAAAAAATCAACTTGGCAACACGGTCACGATACAAAAAAACGGTTAAAGAAACAAAGGATATTGACGAGTACGAAGTGTACAATTGTGTATTCGTAGAATTGTTTCATAGCGCGACTTTTGGCAACACTGCGGTGGTGCTCGCGGTCTCGTTGGAAAGAGGGAATATTTCTGAGTCAGTATATCCAGTTTTCATAACGGTAGCATGTATGTCTCGCGTTCCGCTGCGGTCGGTTAAACAAAGTAAGACTTTTACACGTGTCGTGAAAATGTACGATGTAAATACTGAGCAACGTATCCTGTGATCGAATTGTTGGTCAAACGCGGAGTAAAACCGCCGTTGGAAATCCTCGTATAAGACATGTTTAAGGAAGACGCTATGAAATAACCGACTGCTTTCAAGTGGGCTAAACGGTTTAAAGACGTCCGTGAATCAGTCGAGGACGATCCGCGCTGCGGCGGTCCTTCTACCGTAAAAACGGCGGCAAATGTTGAACGTGTGCACGTGCTCCAAGACCGTCGAGTAAGTTGTCGAATGTTAGAAGAAGAGTTATACATCAACCGCGTGACTATTCGGCAGACTTTAAATAACGACCTCCAAAACTGCTTACAACTGAGCAAAAAGAGATCCATCTGTCCGGATATGATTGATCGAATTGACGCTGAAGGATACCAGACTATCACGAGGGATGAGTCTTGGGTGTTCGAATATGACTTTGACACCAAGACACAGAGCATACGGGGGGTTGAAAGAAGGCGGGGAACGTCCGAAAAAAGCTCGCATGTCCAAAGCAAGAGTCAAGTCTCTACTGATCGCTTTCTCGACGTCAACGGCGTTGTTCACCACGAATACGTTCCCTTTAGGTCAGACAGTCAATGCAGCATTCTACATCGAATTTTTGAAAGGGTTACGATCCCGCGTGTACCGCGCACGACCCGAATTGGCCGAGAAGGGTTGGATGCTGCATCTCGACAAAGCTCCAGCACACTCGTCCTTCGTAGTACGCCACTTTTTGACGCTCTACAGCATCCCCATGCTCCCGCACTCCCTCCACAGCCCGGGCCTGGTCCCGTGCATCTTTCATTTGTTCTCTCAACTTAAAAGTTACTTGAAAGGAAACCGATACGACGGCATTACCAAAGTCGAAAGTATCCCGACGAGGGTCCTGACGGACTTATCTTCGCGAAGGGGGTTGCGGGGTGCTTGCAAAAATGGGTCGAACGTTGGCGGCAGTGCGCTGACCTCGAGTCCCCCTATTTTTATTCCTTCCAGGGCAAAATTCTACGGAAACAATTGTCACACCTCGTAGCATAGTTGAAAAATGCCACGTGCGATTTTACGACGCGCGGTATTGAATTGTCATTGTTTGAAACTGGTAAAAATACGTACGGACAGATTAGTATATAGTAAATTTCCGGTTATTTTTTGTTATTTCTCTGGTAAATAATTCTCGATATCTACTTCGAATTTCATCATAGACACACCGACTGAATTAAGTATCGCTTGTTGGGAAACGAATGAAAAAGATGAATGCAAATGTTGAATTTATCGAAAAAATAACTACATTTTTATTTTTACTTTGCAATCTCATTATTCCTTTTTTAACATGAAACAAATCATCACATACTGACTACTTTCCACCATGAAGCGGCAATCTGCTGTGGTTTCGGTTTTGTGCACACTACCGTACTGAAGGAAACTGTAATTCTATTTCGAATATTATAAGCTATAACTTGTCTATAAAAAACAGAAATTCTGACTCAGTCTAGTGTAATAATGGATGGGTCATTTATAAAAACAAATCGAGCAAGTAAATATATACCTGATATTTATTAGTTAAAATGTTGATTGCAAATTACGTTTTAAATGAAATGGTATTCAATTAGATTTCGGCAACAGAAAATGAAAAAAACTGTCGTTCATTAAAAAATTATTGTTCCTTTTATTTGCTATAAATTTTTGTTTTACGCGTCAAAAGTCTATTGTAAAATATTTGGTTGATTACATGCAATAGCGTCTTTTTATACTCTCTTTTCTTTGCCAACAAACGGTGTCCATACAGCACACTTAAAGATTATAAATGAAAGAAGAGAAATATTAGAATCTAATTCGATTGGACATTAAGGAAATAAAGGAAGCAAGGCAAGAAGAGGACATACATGACCGGGAAAAAAAAAATATTTTTTTCAAAACTTTCGAGCTTTCGGCGCCCCGAAGGTCTAAATATAAGGTTGCAAACCCGGCTATCACATGGTACTAAGTTGAATCGCAATCTTTAGAATGAACAAAGAATCAGTAAAGTCGATCCATATGAATATGAGTTATGCGACGAACGGTGTCGTGTTCGTAGCGACTCACCGATAATGGTGTCATAGCGACCATCGGATATTTTTTTTTTTATTATTATTATATTCGACTTCGCCGACCGCATTCAAAACGACCCGCAGACATTTTTATTACCATTATTACATATATGCGAACTAGAGCGGCCAAGTTATTTTGTTAAAACTGCTAGAAATTATAATACATGTTTAGAAACGTACTCATATTTAATCATTAATATTTTATTTTTAACTAAAAATATATCATTTACACGACAGTGCGTTTTGTTAGAAAAATTAAACCGGATGTGAGTGCGCCTCCATTCATTTATTATAATTTTACATTAACAAAAATTATATACATTGCCTAGGCATTTTCCATTAAATTACGTTTTTATAATATTGTATACTTTAATGTTAATATTAATATAGAAATATCAAGTTTAAAGTAAATAACGAATTTAGATATTACATAATTTATAAGAGAACCGTAACAAAATATGATCGTAGTTCATTGTAGTAGTATATCAGAGATTTTCAGGAAATTACCTTCGCGGTCTCTTCTTTTGGTCGCTATAAACACGATCGCTCTGAACACGTAACCGCGACGAACATATAACCAACTCCTTCTTTTTATTGGTCGGAAAAAATTGAAAATTAACGATAAGTTTATTGACTTATAAAAAATTTAAAGTATCCTATTAGATTAATAAGTTATTGTTGCTTAATATTAACTTTACTTTTCGTTTATTAACTTTTTAAATACGCCTTCTTTTTCATGAGAAATCGTCCGCTGCTGTCAAATCTAACGCAATTAAGAAAAAACAAATAAATACACTTTTTTCCTTTTTTGTAGGATTTAAAAAGAAAATATTAGAAACAAATTTCTGTCCAAAAAAAAAAAAAAATTAAGAAAAAGAAAAAATTATTCTGTTTGTTTTTTAACGAGTAACTTCGATAAAACTAGCATAAATGTGCATTGTTTTCAATTTGTAATAAAAGCGTTTGTTCGTTTACAACTCTTTATCTAGATTGTTTTTCTTTCTTTTTTTCCGGAACTCCGAACACTTCAATGTTCATGTCACACTAGACAGCAATAAGGCATATACTGACTGATAATGCGGGTGGGATTTATACAGCACTGGACTTCGAATGGAATAACCCGCAAATCATCGTAATCGGAGTCGTCTTTCGTGTACATTTACATTAAACATTTTTAGCGGGATTTTTTCACTTCTGATTTTCATATAAACGTTTGTGTTGTTTTTCGGAAAGGAAAAAACACTTTAACAGCCGAATCAGACAGTACAAAAAATGCCGCGTTTAGTTTATTTAAAATTCGACAATGATGGCGACGCGCTGTTGCCAACACGAAATCTCATTCGTACGTTTGTCTGACCTTTTTTTTTTACACAACCGTAAATGCTTTCACTTGCAACATTCAGAAAGCGGTGTAGAATGCTTCTGCATAACGTCACTCTTATCCTCGAAATCAAAAATAAGCGAAATGGGAAGTCACCAGATAAATCAGCAGAGAGCATTTAAAACAAGAAGAAAATTTTGGAAGCCTATTTTTTTTTTTTTTTTTTTTTTGAAGGTATCAATTATGAACATCAAACAAGTGCAAGTGAAATTTTTGAAAGTGTCAGTGCGCGGTAGCGGATTATCAAGCGCCATTTGAAGACACTAATCAAATTTTGAACTTATAATGAATTTTTACATATACATAAATATATATACATATATATATATATATATATGTATATTATATACATTACATACTAATTACAACGATTTTGTAACGAAAAAATATCCTAATTTTATGTAATGAAAGTTCATGTGTCGATGCCGGTAAGAAAGACGTAAATTTTGATCATTTTATACAAAATATAGAAAAGAAAGATATAATTTAAAAATTAATTGTTTTCTTTTTGCATTACAGCAATTTGTAAGAATGATTTTTTGTGAAAAAAAATATTTTTAAAATAAATTTTTAGTTTCGTACCAAAATATTTTTGAACTTTGTTACTCGCGTCATGTATTTTTCCGTAGTGTAATTTCATCTTGGCGAAAAATTCTGTTTATCACTGAAAATAAGGAATATTCCGGTAAGTTGAAAACTGCTCCATCAAATTGTAATATTTCACCATTGGAATATTAAAAGTTAAATTTCGGAAACTTTATTATTCCTGAACTTCCATTCCACTGACGGTATTACGTGAAAGTGAGCGGTTTACGAAAAAATGAAATATTTGTGAACAGTTGTTTTGGTCTTGTAATAACTGCGCTGGTAGTAAGCTTTTCTGTTTTTCTTCCCCGTTTTTCATTTATTACAGCAATTTACACAGCCGAATACAAGAAAAATACTTTTTCGAGGATCATTAGTACATAAAGAACCGCCAGAGCAACTAACGAACGAAAATTTTTACGACAAAACTTCAATAACTTCAGCTGCAGTTGTGTTCAAGTGCAATAAATGTACAAACCAGTCCGCTTGTTTTAATCGGTGAAGATTCAAGGGCGGTTGAAAACCTACAACAGGCACATCGTGGAAAGTGTACTCTTCTTCCACTAGGTTACCGAAAGTTTTAATTAGAATTCAATACGATTTCGGTTGTTTATACCGTTGAAGAGTCGACTCATTGTTTACAAAAATCGCTGCCAGATTTAACCGGATCTGAAATCGAATCAATTTATTGCAGAGAGAAGTACAAAAATCTAATTACACGGCAGAGTTATGGTGGTGGCCTCCAGTCAGAACGGAACGCAGAGTGTTTTCGGCAGTCGATCGCCTGAGAACAGGACATATGTCTTTTTCTCGTGACTTCATCCTCAAAAAAAGCTCCAAAGCCAAATACTTGCCCACTTTATTCTATCGATGAATACGCATCAGTTTCGCACATATTGCTGAAATGCACACGTCTTAATGAGTTTCGGCACGGCGAAATTACATCACTTGCAGACATCTTCCCAAGTACCCCTGCAGCTTTCGTTCAGTCTAACGAATTGAGGAGTCTGATTTAAAATGTGGGTCCACTCACTGCGATAACCTAGGTAGTTACATGCAGTGTAGTTAGTACCCCTCCTCAAATGACAAAAAAAAAAAAAAAACATCTCATTTCTCCTTGCTATTGTTTATTTGTCTTCATTTTCAAATCATCCCCATCCATTCAGCCGGATCTTCCACCTCATCCTTAGTTCCTCAGCTTTCCTTCTTTGTAACGTTCACTGCAATCGCTCGTCTACGCCTGCACTTTCCAATCGATTTTTTCTCACTTTGATTTTTTTCATTTTTTCCTCCGCACCCATCTTCTTCTTATTTTATACGCGACTTACCGACGATTCCTTTACTGAATGCTTTTTAACCGCTGCTGAGCGCTCCGCTTCCGAGAAAAGTTTTTTTTATCGGCAAACTCCCTTTTTACCTTATTATGTCAATTTTCTGGGGTTTTTTTCGTTTCTTTATTTGTTTTTTTTTCGGGTTCGTCAACGCAGCAATGGTCAAAGAACTGAAGTAAGAAACGAAGGTATAATTAGATGTTTACACGATCTAAGATAGCAAAAATAAAGAGTGGAGCATAAAGGATGCTGTAATAACCATTAATAAAAGTTACGAGGAAAAGCGATTGAAAAACATTCAGAAAAGTTATCGTCAGTAAGTCGCGTATAAAATAAGAAGAAGATGGGTGCGGAGGAAAAAATGAAAAAAATCAAAGTGAGAAAAAATCGATTGGAAAGTGCAGACGTTGACGGCCGATTGCAGTGAACGCTACAAAGAAGGAAAATTGAGAAACTAAGGATGAGGCGGGAGATCCGGCTGAATAGATGAGAATGATTTGAAAATGAAGACGAATAAACAATAGCAAGGAGAAATGAGGAGTTGTTTTTTTTTTCATTTAAGGAGGGACACTAATCCGCACAGATTGAATGAAGGTCACGAGGTTGTTCAAAGCTGCAGGGGTATTTGAGAGGATGTCTGCAAGTGATGTAACCCGACCGCGCCGAAACCTATTAAGGCGTGTACATTTCAGCAACAGGAAACTTTTTAGGTATAATGAACCATAAGCAAATAGCGGCATTGGACATATCATGGATGTCCGAGCCACCAGATCCACCTGTGCTGTCTCTGGAATTCCGGCATGACTAGGACCCATAAGAAAACAATTCGGCATCCTCTTCGGTTCAGCTGGTATAAGATAGATAGAACTTCTAGGACCATTGGTGATTCAGGGTGATCCGACTGCAAAGCACGTACGGACGAGAAATTTCCCGCGAGAGTTTTTACTTTCGATCCCAGGACGTCCGGGTATCCAGAAGAAATAAATTTCAACACAGTGACGAAAGGGAACACTCAAATGTGACGAACATATAAGGAGAATGATATAGTCGGTAAAGCGGGAGCGAAGAGGAAATGAGATGACCTCCTTAGAAATCTGATATGATAAGGACATTATGAGAAATCAAAGAGGAAGAAATGAAAATAATGGCCCGCAGGCTCGGTGTGGAAAACCGAACAGAACAGGCAGTTTAAAGAATTCAGCGTGTAGCTTGGTGAAGGACAAAAAGGCTTGAACCAACATAGAAGGATTATCCCTTAGAACTGCCAGTGAAGATTGTAAAGCGGTTTGGGAAAATGGAGCATAAGTCATTCTTTCTCTTTTTTAGTGCTAAAATTTCAGTGAGCGTAAATTACATTGAGAATGACATAAAAAATTAGCAATTTTTTTGTTTAATTACGAAAAGAGAATAAAACAATTTATTTAACATGTTTGGTCTATTTTTCAGCAAACAAATCGCTCCTTCAATTCTTTAAACCAAGCAAAAAAAAAAACAATTCTTTAATACGGAGCCTTCACATTAGACTAGGTGTCCGCGACGAAACGGTGCTCCCCTGGAGACTTTCCACACCGGTCGTCAAGTGCATATATCCGAAAAATGAAACAACCTTCGATTAATTTAAATCCAGAAAATAGAAAAACGGTCAGCCTCTTTTTTTATTAAGCCGCGACGACACATCTTCATCTACACTACAACCGTCCGATGCGAGAGAAATGCTTCTCATTCCATCTCTTTATTATCGGTAGTAACGAATATCTTGCGACGGTACTACTGACGATTTCACGTTTCTAATTATCGATTTAACTTATTTTGGCGCGGATAACGATCGGATCTATGCTTTTTCAGTTAATTAAAAAAGCGGAAGATAATTCATCAAACGGTATAATTTTCATTTTATTACTATTACCGAATTCCAATTGTCGTCATTATTATTTCTGATATTATTTTACCTAAACACTATATACACTGATGATATTATGATATTTACATGACGTAGCATTTATTCGACTATTATCTTTCTCTGCGCCGTAATCATTAATATTACGTTGAAGCATGTACTGCTAGCGATTATTTTAATGTACTTTCATCACGTTTCGCTGCCAGCTGCATTAGCCGTTTGCACATTATTTGGATATATACTTTAAACCATTTTTACCGTAGCAGACAGTTGCGTAAAATCGTATCTGTTCGGATCGACTGCGTCGACTTTTAGTCATCAAGCCGACAATAGGATGTGCGCTTGTTTGTCCGATTGAACTTTTAGTTCTTGAGCAAAATTATTACTACCGAAGAACACGCGTTACCGGCACGATGTAAAAGCCGCTTTTATCGATACACGCCAATTAGTCAATGTACAGTCCGAAGCGAAAGCTATCCTTCTGCCTGACTTAAATAATTCGACTGATTCCAAGCTAGCTCAGAACGTAGTTAAGCAATTTTATTTTATAGCCCACGCATACGCAACTTACCGTTAAGTGCAATTAAAGATCTCACGCCAGGTCTGAGTCTCTTTTCTTTTCACTACTCACGTTCCGACAAACCTCGCGGTCACTTTTCGTAAAAAACCGTATTGTGTCTCAGGATTCATATAGAAAATGTTTTCCCGCGCCGTGAATAAGCTGTATTAACGACTATTTACGGAAAAATGAGTTTTCGATATATAGATAGTAAGAATACGAATTGTATAGAACCGTATGGAATATTTATAAATTCCCTCGCGCGATTTTGAACTGAAATACCAAAGTTTTCCGTAATTAATATTAAAACGTGGAAGCCCAAAACTCAAAACAACACATTAAATTTAACGTAGTTAAAAAAAAGTATACGTTCACAAAAAAGGAAATATACTATATGTAGCAAAAAACAACTATTTCTTTTTTTCTTTTTTTTCGTTATAGCATTTTAGATTATACAAATAACAATTATTGTGAAATTGTTTTTGAGCCCGTAGAAAATACGACTTTTTAAACGAAATGCTTGAAACCCTGAACTTTTTATTTTCATTAATTGAAATAAAATTAATTAGAAACTAGAAAAAGTTCTACAAACTATTTATATTTTAAAAAATTTCACCGATATTCTTATTACGCAAATTTTACTGCTCGAGCAGTAGCTTCTGTGTAATTATACACGATGTAACTAGACCAAAACTGAATTTGAAAGAAGTTAATTTCTCTATTTGTTCCCTTATTTCTTCAGTACAATACCGTGCTCGTATGTTAATTTAAATAGTATAAATCCTTCGAAACAGTTGCTACATTTTATCGCAATGTACAGAGATCGCTTAAGTGTGTAAGGCAATATATAAAATCGAGCATACATTTCGCGATTTAATGATCGACGCATATAATGCATTAGCCCGAGGTGCTACGCTACTGCAGGATACGCGGGTGATTGCGGCGCATTCACGAAATATTAAATTGCGATTCTCGTTCAGTCTCTTTCGCTTCATTAGGAACCCGCCGAGTTCGGGATAGTCCGGTGTATCGTGTCATAATTTACCACCATATCGCCTTGTGTGTTCCGCTCCCTGATGTTCGATTAATTCGATATTAAAAGGTTTACGAAACAATCGCGAATCGATTTGAAATCCGATCATCATCAGTGTCGATCAGATATGAATGTACTGACAGCACACTCTTCAATCGCGGGACTAAAGGAATTTATTGTATATTCGCGACATTTCGGCGATAAATTAAATTCGTAATACCTTTATAATGCTGTTCTGATCGATGCTGCTGTTATTTAACTCTCTTTTATATATATATATATATATATATATATATGTGTGTGTGTGTGTGACAAAATTAAAGGAATCACAATGATAAATATTTGGCCTCATTTTCTTCCGTCGGTTCAATGCGTCAATTAATTAAATCTCAAAGTTTTATGTAACACTCTAAATAATAAGAAGATAATATTTATATACACATAAAATAAAAACGAATAAAAAGTTTTCCACTAAAAACATTTTTGAAGAAAACTTTGTAAAATAATCCGCTCCGCTTTTAGAGTTACACACCCGCAAGAATTACAAGGTCGACTGTTTTTTTTTTTTTTGGTCTTTGTAAGTTCAAAATTATCTAAGTGACCTTTTTACAATTTGCTACGGCACGCATGAGATATGCGGTTTCCAGACAGATTATACACACAATTATAGACCATGCGGAAGCTCTAAAATGTAATACTTATACTACATTCGTATTTTACTGAGACAATCGGTTGGACATAAATATTTCTGTTTCGTTTTTTTTTTTTTTTAATTGGGCTCGCCTACCGAGGGCATTGATCTAGCGCTACAGTTTGAGAAATTGTCAGTGAAGAAAGAAACTAGGTTTTAATACAATTACAAATTTAGGAAAGGAAGGAGATAAGTACGAAGACTAAATACAAGGAGCGAATGAATGAAGGAAACGTTATATAGTTTTAGGAAAAGAAAAATTTAAGAGTATAAGCAAAAGCGGAATATGATTGACATCGCAAATTAAACTGCAGTCAACTGGGTGAAACGGACAAAGTGGAGAGGAAATAACAGAAAATCGAAAAGGAGAGGATGGAAATACGGTATAATTATAGAAATGAAAGAACGACGGGGATATGGAACGTCCTGGTGTCGAAGCGGCGGTCGAATCGACTTTAAAAAAAGGAAAGTACAGACACAGAGCACCATGATTTTTTTTTTTTGTTTTTTTAAATTTATATATAAATATATATATATAAATATATATATATATATATATATATATATATAAATATATATATATATATAAAAATATATATATATATATATATATATATAACAAAAAGAAAAAGAAACAAGAAAACTCACTATATCAATTATGATTTTTTAACTGAGTTCCCTCATCTTTCTGTGTCTTATTTAATTATAGTTGAAATATTTTCATATTATATACGTAATAGTAATCGATATCGTTAACATTACATGCTAAATTTTTGCTTTATTTTTCATGGTGAAGCTTAAAAAAATTATTATTTTATATAAATCTTCTTCTTCTTTGATTAAAGTGCCGTGTACCTCCGCCGGGGCCAGAGGCACGGATAACATAAGAGTTAGATGGAGTGGAATAAGTTAGTGGTCATGAGGAAACGTAGGAGGCGTTCAATTTTGTCGAGGCGATCAGACAGAATTTCGGAGAGGTTGGACGACTGAAGAATTTGTGCTCGGTATGAATTATAGGTTGGACAGCCGACGAGTAAATGTTGGATTGTGACAGGAGAGTTGCAATTGGAACACAGTGGAATAGGTTGTCTAGACAGAAGATGACTATAAGTGATTTTGGAGTGACCTAGGCGGAGTCTTGTGACAACGATTTCATTCCTTCGATTGGTGAATAATGAGGTTTTCCATGGTCGAGTAGTTTCTCGAATTGAGCGCAGCTTGTTCGTGTTTGGGATGTTGGTCCACAAATCTTGTTTACTACACACACTAAAATATTTAAAAATAATTCGGTTCTTTTGCCGCTCTTCTTGAAATTTTGTACATTCATGAACTATCAACAGTTTTTTATTGCAATCTTGACACATATTTCTGAGTGTATAATTTTTATAATGTTTTAAATAAGATCAGTAGCTTCCATGACCGGTTAAATGTTACGTAAAATGAAAGCTACATTTGAAATATATTTCATTGCTAACCTCGTTCTTATGGACGGAATTATTTTATACGTTGTTCTTCTACCTGTTGATGATTGGTCATATCGTATTTGCCATAATTGGTTAATTTTAGTTTTTTTTTTATTTCCTTTAATAACCTCTTTTTATCGTATATTGTTAGTTTTTTTTTTGTTTTAGATTTTTAATTTTATTAGTAAGTTGTAATTTTAAATCAATTGGCATTATGCCTGCTATTAAATTGGCTGAAACATAGGAAATTGTGCTGTATCCGGATGTTACCTCTATTAAAATTTTTCTTTGCAGTCTTAGTAATTTCTTTTTATCAACTTCCCTTAGTACTGGATAATAAACCGCAGAGCAGTATTCAACAATAGCTTTATATAAAATTATTCTCTCTTTATATTTGAATCCAAAAATGTACGATTTTAGTGTAATGGGAAACTTTTTGATTTCATCTATAATCTATTCTACGTGTTTACAAAATTTTAAGTTACTATCTATTATTAAACCGAGATATTTACTTTAATTTAGAATTATAATTTCATTATTATCGACTTCTAAGTTTTTTTCGAGGCGATGATGATTAGTTTATCATGTTTCTTGCTTATTAATAGGGCTTGTGTTTTAGTAGTGTTAAATTTAAGATCCAGTTCATATATTTTTTGATTAATTAATCTTATTATATTATTAATTTTAAGTACTTCTTCTGTTTTATCAAATCCAACAACTAACATTACATCATCTGAATAACTAATTTTACATTTGAAATCTTGTCCAGCTGAATTTCATGGACAATTCCCATAGCACTATTAAATAGTGCGGGGCCTAATACTGATCCTTGTGGAACTCCTGCACTCAGTTTCCTATTAAATGTTAATTTATTTTCTCGATTAAATAATCCTATTTTTCTGTCTGTATGATAGTTTAATATAATTTTTTGTATTGAAGGTGAAAAACCTTTATTTTTTATTATTTCTATAAGAGCATTATAATTTAGAATGACAGTTTTTTGGCAGGAAATTTATGTTAGTAGCCAGGAATTCAGTAAAGAATCGACCGTTACGTGTAGCAGATCGGACAAGCGCATCAGCCTGTTCATTGTCCTCGATCCCCACATTACACCAAGAGCCCGTAAGAAATCCATACGGATAACACGACAGGAAGACAATTCAATGTTCTAATAAAGAGAATAGTAAGATCTACTGACGGTGCACGAAGACGAGAAGTAACGACTAGAAGTACACTTTTAGCGTTAGAAAAACGATCAGGAAATTATTAGTGTAACTGGAAAAAAAAAAATGTGAACGATAGTACGAAGAATAGCTAGAGATTCGACAGAAAAAATAGAGCACAAGGAAGGTAATTTCACAGATTCAGAATGATCGAGGGAATGGAAATTACCCACTCGTTTCGGACCCTTAGAACCATCGGGGTAAATGCGAGGCGACAAGGTAAGGCGGAATTAACGGTGAAGTTAAATTCACTAATGACGGTCGAATTGGGAGAAGATTTATGGTAAAACGGAAGAAAGGCCAAGCTAAGAGGAAATTGTAAAAGAAAGGACGAAATTCACCATATTTCCGGAGAAGAATGTAAAAATGGATGAGTTGCAATGGGAGAGTGGAAGACGTTTAATTTAGAAACGATAGCCTAAATAAGACCGCGGAAGAACAGTGGAACTGAATTAGTTTCGGAAAAGATTGCTGGGCACAAAGTAGACTTTAGAGCTCCAAGCAATGAGTGAACACACTGATTTTAGATTCGGTCAAGTTTTAAGAGAACAGATTTCGGTGCATTACCATACGGATAAAAGCAATAGATTTGTATAACATAAGGAACACTAGAGGGGATTACTCACTTGCTCCAAGAGTCAAAAGAGGTTTAGTCGTTTAAAGGCAGAGGAGGTAAGATCTTTTATATGATACCGTGAAGGGAAAGACGGCTATTTAAAAAGAACCCTACGATATCGAAATGACGAGACCAGTGGAATATGGAAATTATTTAAAGATAAATTTATTACGGAAGGATTATATAAGGTGACGGTTGTAACTCAGAAGGATTAAAAAGAACTGTTTCTAAACTGCTGAGGGAAGCGTTAAGTTTGTCATTAGCCACTGAAATGTTTCTAGAAGTCGAGTATAAGAGAATATCATCTGTATAGGAAATAGAGAAGAAACTTAAAGACAGTTGAACAACGTTATGGATTTAAACATTAAACAGAACAAAGGAACTTTAAGGAAGTGCCTGAAACACCTTTCTTGAGTCTGAGAAAGAAGGAGTGAATAGATCGATAATTCTATTTATGAAGAGATTTAAGCGAAGAGAAATGAGAAAGAATATTAATAGAGAGCATCTTGTGTAGGAGAGTTGAAAAATGTGGGCATTATTTAAATCGGACATATCAATAAAGGAAGAAAAAGATAAATTTTTTACCACAGAAGGATTTATAAATATCGGATAGGAAATAACTAATTGCACCAAGCGGGCCAAGTCCAGTATGAAAACTAAACATATTGCCGGGAAAAAGATGACTGTGTTCCGACTGTCAAACAAGACATCTATTCATATTTTCAAAAAAAAAAGTTTCCTTCAGTAGGAGGCAAGAAAACTTGCTCGATGAAAGGATAACATCTTTTTAGGAACGAGAATAATGATAAAACCGCATTCCACGAAAGCGGAACAAAATTAGAAAAGAGAAACGAATTAAAGATGTAAAGAAGAATGCTCAGTGAGAGATCGAAGAGATTTTTTAAGTATAAGGAAAGAAATGCCATCCATTCCGGGAACGGAGTTAGATGATTTGCTTAAGGTGGCGCGGAGGTAATTAAGATTAAAGGGGAATAACAAAAAATGAGAATAGTCAGTAGATGAGTGAAGTGGGCAGGTTTAAGGGGGAAAACATACGCCGGAGCAGTAAAATTGATAAAAGTATAGCAGATTAAGGTTAGAGGGGCGGGCAGAAAAAGGATTTTTAAAATTTCCAAATGTGAGATATAGGAGTCGGGGGGAAAATGCACAACGTATATACATGTGCCATTTGCTCTTTTTTATTAGGAAAAAAGTTGAAGAGAAAAGGAAAGAAACGAAAACTCGTAAAAGTCGCAATGCTATAAGGAAGCTTTGCAATCAGCATTGGGAGTGACCGGTAAGGAGAATGCTGCAAAAATAGAGTTGATGAAAAAGTCGCACTGCGAAGTTTGATTAGAATTCGACTGAATACTGGGAAGGGAAGAACTAACGATTGAGCTGAACTTCGACTATTTCCAGGGGAAACCATGAGAAAGTGTGAACGGAAATTATGGGGGAGAGAAAGATGGTTAAATGATCGTTACCGAAGATACCATTGAGAGTTTTCCACCGACATAGAAGACCGCCGTTAGAACAGGCGAAGGTAAGATCAATAGACTTAAACACTGAAGGGTTTCTGAAGTACATAAAGGTGTAGTTTTTTTTAGAAGCACGAGATTATTGTAAGGGGCAAAGTTTTCAAGAACGACTCAATTTCTATTGTAGCCTGAACAGCCCCAGGGAGGGGATTCCAATCGCTAGATATGATGAATGATGCAGAAAGAGAGAGAGAGAGAGAGAGGGGTGAAAGGGAGGTAAGAAATGCGAGGAGGGAAAAATTGTTGAGGTGGAAATCCGGAGTGATATATGTATATGGATAGGAGGTTGAGGGGATGAAGTAAAATATTGAGAATAGAGACGGATATTTAGGTCTATGCGGTGAAGCTGCTGGAAAAGAAAGATCACAAGGGGTAAACTTAATATCGTTCCTTATTAAACTCTACCGCCGTAACTGTCTTCTTGATTCGACCTAATAGTGTTAAAATTTTAATTTTGATGTCAATCGAAACTTTAAGGCAAGTGTTTGACAGTAAAGCGATGTTTCTGTTTCGCAGGTTGTTCGAATAAACGGTAGTGAAACTCGGTTGTCGCGTTCGAAGCTGTAGTACCAACTTCTACTTAGCGGAACGGTCATCTATGGAAAGTTACCAAAAGGTAAAAATCGGTCCACCTGTTGCGACCAAGTACCGACAACTCATAGCAACCGTCAACAATCCGAATCAGTTTACCAATGGTAGCAGCAGCAATTATCGCCCTGTGCAGAGCAGCGATTTTCAACATAAAGAAGAGAACAGTCACAGTGGCGGCGTTCACGTGGTTAAGATAAAGGTCAATCCGACCAACGAATCCGGTGAAACGCTAATAAAACCGACTAGTCAACAGCAACTGCATCAGTCTACGGTAAGAATCTGTTCGACAGATGACGAATTCATCGATGACACCGGTAAATACATCATCGAAAACGGTCTGTCGAATGAAAAACATCCTCCGATTAACACTAATCACGGCTCATCGGTTAAATATAATACATCAGCGCCGTCCTCAAAGTACCTCGAGGGTAGCTGTTGCTTTTTCAGTCTAAGTCCCAGCGGCCAGTCGTCCCCGAGCGACAATTTAGACAGTGGTACGTGCAGCGACATCGATGCCGGTACACCGCCTCCTCTGATGGCGGTTAAAAAACGATCCTCGTCTTCGTCCTCTTCGTCCGCTTGCTCGTCCGGCAGAGCAACGATCACTCTACTCCCGTTGCATCAACGTAGCGGAAGCTTAAACAGCAGCGGCATAGGCGCCGATAGCGACGAAGATGACGACAACAGTTTCGATTCGATCAATAGCAGCGAATGCGACCATAGCAACTTACCGCCTGTCATTTCATCGGCTATACTAAAGTGTAATGGAACTGCTAATGGGCCACCCGGTAGAACTAGCCTTCCAACCGGCAGGACTCACACTAATACGGTATCGGAACGTTACCTCAATAATCAGCACATCGAGGAAAAATTGTCTAGAATAAGGTTGCAAAACGAACTGTGTTCGGATAAGCGGGACCCGGATGAAGATGAAAAGTCGCCACTCGATCACGTTGCAACCAGTGACATGAGCAATCACGTGATCAGTTCGGGTAATCGGGTCAGCAGCATTATTAGCATAATTAACAATTTCAATAACAGCAGTAATAATATTAATAATAAAAAAATAAGTAATAATAGTATTAATAATAAAAGTGCTAGTACTAAAAACTGTGCTAATACGAATAGCATTACTAAAAGTGGTAATAAGCAAATCTTTTATTACAATAATAGTGTCAGTAATAATAATAATAATAATAATGATAATAATAATGATAATGATAATAATAATGATAATGATAATAATAATAATAATAATAATAATAGTATTAATAATAACAGTAGTAGTAATGAAATAAAAAGAACTGAGAACGGTATTAGTAACGATGAAGAAAACGTTATTGCGGATAACAGCGAAATCAACTATTGTCGCAGTCATATCGAAGCGACTAGTACGATTAACGATATTCGAACGGTGAATAACAAAACTACTATACTGAACTGTAGCGACGATAGCAGTACCGAAAACAAACAATGTCACCGAAGTGACGTTAAAAGCGCCGACATGTATTTGGTATTCCATATAAACGAAAACAACTTCGACGATACATCCTCGTCCGACGTTAAAAACGGTAGTGCCAACGCTGCAGCTGAAACAAAAACTGATGACGACTTCGCCGGTTGTAAAGATTTCGACGAACCACAAACGAACGGGCTTCCGGCAACCATCAGAAGTTCTAGAGGAACGATAAGAGGAGTAAAGAACAGAGTTCGCGCAGGCATCGCTACGTTTTTGCAGATACGAACAACCAAGGTAAGTAACGCAGTTCATAGCCTTTTTTCTTTCAGTCCATGCACGAAAGATGGA
The DNA here is from genome assembly GCA_039619475.1 of Icerya purchasi. Classification (NCBI taxonomy): domain Eukaryota; kingdom Metazoa; phylum Arthropoda; class Insecta; order Hemiptera; family Monophlebidae; genus Icerya; species Icerya purchasi. The sequence continues at coordinate 260,092,858 of CM077116.1, read as the reverse complement.
AAATGAAAAGGATTTAAAATTACAAATAAGATACGGTTGCATTTCGAACACTCCTAAAGAGCCTCATTTACAGCGACGGTAAGTAAAGTAAAATGGGTTCCCCCCTACAATAAAGTATACAAGCCTATTCGATAATGTACTCCGCCGATTAGAGTGACCTCCTGTGAAAAGAATACTGCGCCGACTCCTTCCTTCTTGGGATTCATTACTAATTTCCGAGATATCTTCTCATTCTGTTTCCGATAAGGTTATAGAAACTGAAGATGGACGACTCTGTCTGAATCGACTTACATTAAAGTAAGTCAACCTACTCATGGTTAAAAACATACGTCAATAAAATAGAATTCGACTGCTCTGCTTAGATGGACGAATGTTAAAAGAAAAATAATTAACCCCGGTTTCAGATAAACGAGTCGATACTGAATTCTGAAAGAAGGTTACTTAACTCGAGTTTGATCGGCTTGTTCTTTGCCGAGAGACGGTACATCTTTCGGCATGTAGTTTTTTTTTAGTGAGCCGAATCCTATGTGTTCACTTAAATCCTGCCTACTTTTGAACATATGTTTTCATTCTGACCAGCTCAAAAGTCGCTCGAAAAACCGAACAAGTATTAAAAATAGAGTCCAGCAACGGATCGACAATTTATTAATTCCCACTCGACCAGCTAGTTGAAGAGAACCGGTAAGTAATGACCGATATTAAGCGTGTTTTTGTTTCGGTGGCCTAGTGAGAAGCTTTTTTTCTTTTACTTTTCAATATCGTTGATTTTTCGCGTTCTAAAAATAGCTGAAGGTATATGCATTCCGTTACTTGTAAAATTTCGCAATTCCGGTGCCGGCAATAGGTAAAATTTGTATGTTTTTTATTGTCGTGTTTATTTTACGATTTGTTGCCCTATCGGGAGAAAAGGGTAGAAGAGGGAGAGATAATAACTGAAAGAAATACCGTAACAGCAGCAAATATTCTTAAGTTGCGCGATAAACGTTTTCCGGGAATGAATAGTAATTCTGTGAAGTCGATATTTATCGTTATTTCATGTTGAAGGTCGCAAATATGCTTTTCACCAAACTGCAGCGCAACGTAATTATAATATGCGGGCATGACGACGAGTACACAATTTGTCAATATTGACCCGAACGGTTTTCTAAATTTCTTCGATGGAAAAGTGACACGAATAAATCTCAAGTACGGTTCGAATATTTCGTCAACTGAAGAAAACTCGTTAATTTTAAAAATTGCATAAAGAAGACATATTTTAGAATATGACGACGGTAGCATTCGTAACAGCATGAACGAAATTCAAGCAGAACTGACAGAGGAGTAATTTTCCCCCATTATGAACACTAGTTGCACATAATTTCAATCGTCGGCAACCGGCATTTTATTTATTTAACTTTGACATTGATAATTCTATCGCTCGATCCATAGTCTTCCGCCCCTAGAAAATAATACACAAATAGATTTTCACCGCGAATTGCATTTGTTAATTTAAAATTAATAATTTAGCTTTGCCGGTGGAAGAAGCAGCGTATTACGCTACCGTCAAATTTTTTTAGCGAGTAAAAACGAACAAGATGGCGACATAATGCGTCGAAAATTCCAAAGCGGCTACAAAATGCACTCCGTAAATAAATATGCGAAGCTAACGAAAACTTACGGATTTTCTCCATCGAAAAGCTGTTCTCTCGGAGCTCATTTCAGATATGCCGGCTTACAAATTACCGAGAAGAAGGATGAATTGGATTGTTAGAATTAAAAACCGGATGTACGGGCGCGATATTAATTAAATTAAATCGTTCTTATTCGCCAATGTTTAATTTTCGGTAATAACTGTATCGAAAAAAGAAGATTAAAATAGAAAGTACAACTTTAGATTTCGCGTACTTGAGCCAATATTAATAGTAACTGTGCATTTTGTATCATCAGATTATTCCTACATAAATACGTTAAAAAGACGATTTTATGTTTCCGCGTTTAAATATTTTTTCTAGACAAGTTATTTTTTTATCGAAGCAACACGGTTTTTTTTTAAATAAACTTTGGATTTTTGACAAAGATCCTTTTGAAACTTCAGATAATGCGAATAGTTTAGAGACGATTTGGTAACCGCTATGCTAATGGTAATACACAGAAATGGTGTAAATTCATCCGCGTCACCAAGATAACGATGTTAATAAAATATATATATATATATATATATATATTATGGAACACAATTTAGACGGGAAAAAAAAAGTTTTACAACAGTTATCTTCGATCACTTAAAGATGCATCGGATTTTTGAATAACGCAGTTCTGCATATTTCGCTTAAAGTACTTCAACATCCCCCTGCTTGCGGCATTTCAGTGAAGGAATTTTTTGTTAATGAACAGTAAAATATATAATGAGTTATTTTCCGATTCGAAGGAATTTTATTAAACGGTTAAGAATAATTTTTCCTTTCTCAATGCACATCCATGTTTTTACCGCGGACATAGTTTTTTTTTTTTTTTTTTTTTTTTGTTTTCTTTTTGTTTTTGTTTTTTTTCGTTTTTCAATTAATAGTGCTGTGATTATGTAGATTTCTAAAACCGAAAGATAAACTGATCGGCGCGTATTATAATTTATGTGTTTTATATTTTATGAAGTAAACAATAAAGTTAAATTGGGTTTTCGTTAATATATTATGTAAATTTTTTATCAACTCCAATGCACTGTAAGTTTTGTGTTTTGTTAAAAATGTTACACGCTGTGATAACGGCTATTACGCTACCTCAATGATCGGTTTTCATTTCAAATCCTATTTATACCGTGTTAGCATTGAGTAATAAACTTTTGAACTGCAGCGGACTATTACGATTAGTCTGCTTTCAAAACGATTTCGATTCTTAATAGTTGCTAACGGTTGAGCGGTTTCAACGATTAGAAAATATCTCACTAAACTCGGCCAAGATATCGCGCAGTTTGAGTTTAGTCCATGATGAGATGTTTCCGAAAACTCTAAATATTATACTTATTATTATGTGGCTAGCAATTTGGTTATTGAGTTGTATAAAAAAAAAAAAAAGTAATAATAATAAAATAAAGTAAAATTTCATATACTCATTGCCACAAGGTGTGTGGTGACGGAGCCGATGAATTTACTGGTGGCACACTAGGCTGCGTGGTCAATTCATTAATTACATGTAGACTCTTCGAGTGAATTAAACTGCTTTGGCCGTCAGAATTATCTTATATTTAAGGTCAGCTGCTGAGGAGGAACCTATATAAAGTTGTTTTTTTTTGCGCGGGGGGGGGGGGGATGTTCAAAACGGTTAAGCATAAAAAAGTGCGTGTCAGCTTCTTCATTCTTCCCGATCCCCCGATTATATAAAAACGCGCATTAGAACAGAGTTGGAGAATTTTTCGTTGATTTTTTCAGAAAGAATTCCGAGTAGAGACCACATTCGTTAATGCAGGTTAACACGTATACTCTCGTGTATAGATGCATTTGCATACACATATATAAGGGCAGCAGGTAGAGAGATATGTTATAGGCCTACAAGCGAGAACCTTAGCCGACGTCATCAGCGTTTTGCCAGGTTTTTAACCTACTTTCCCCAACTATTAACACCGTATCATCATCGTCAACGTCTACGGTCGCCTGCTTAATACATTAAACATATACGCCAGCCCATCTTCTTACACACACGTACCTACCCATCGCCGGTTACGTGCACGAATTTCGTACAGAGTATTTACGCGTACTCGCTCTGATCCGTGTAGTAGTTAATGGGCAAAATGCTCGACGATTATATGGATGTAACCGGTTCCGCGCCTAAATATTTTTATTTACATATTTTTTATTTTTAAATTCATAGTTGTACACACAAACACACACATACATACACGCACACATCCGTTACGAAAACTAAATACCATCTTCTCCGTGCGTCAATCGCATATTTTGCGTGCAGAAATCGTCCGTAAAAATATTCGAAGCGCTCGAACTATACGTATATTCGCTGTCGGTAATAAATAGGTTATGAACAGGGTGTACTCAGATCATTGAGCACTTTGACGGTATTCACTTGTTGCTGCTAATTTATTATTTCGTTTTTCAGCTCGTCAACTGTGAACGTTATAAAGGCTGCGTTGACTTTTTATATTTCCAATGGAAATTCTATTCGAACGAAACATTTCACTATAATATTGCTGGGGAAAGCATGAGAATACTGAAATTTCCCGATTATGCCGAAAAGAAAAATTCGACTGATTTTCAATTCGAACTGTTTTTTGTCGGACATTTTCTTCGCATGCCGATCGCTGAAAAATTTCAAAATCTTAGCACTTTTCAATCAATCGCTTCATCTGCCGCGGAATGTTCTGACTATTATTATTTGTCACCGGAACGAAGCTCAAAACTGCACCATCGATCTTTGTTTTGCGCGCATCGGACGCATTTACGGAAGCTAAAACAGAAATCAATGGCGCAGTTTCGTGCTTTTTTCAGGTGACGGATAGTAATAGCGGTCACGATATTGTCGCGGGGGGTGAAGCAATTGATTGATAGCACTTTTGCACGACACATATAATACGATAGAACTGCGATACCCCGTAGTGCACATTGTTGTTCGAAAATCTGTCGCGGGTTGGCGAAAATGTTATTTTTAAGATTGACGTTCGATGAAATTAAGTCGCATCTTAAAAGAGAACACCTAGGCTCGAAAATTACCTGAAATTTCTATCGTTACTGCTGTGTGACATTTCCGAACGAGTACTAGGAGCGAGCATAAAGTCACGCGTCACCTGCATTCATTAGTCTCTTGTCGTCAGTATTGGTCTAATGTGTGTTTTCATTTTTTAAAAATGTGCGCAGCACATTTTACCGCCGTTATTATTTATTTACCTTATATGTAGGCAATTCGTATATTACGTAATATCTAGGGGCATTGCATACTTCTATCGTGTCCACACAGCGGTCACGTTTTATCTTTAACGTCTTTATACGGAAAGCGTTATGTCAGACGTAACATACAATTACGGACAGGTTATTATTATTTTTACATCGAATCGGATTATTACAACGTGTAACTATTTTAATGCTGTTGCGTAAGCGCGATTTTTTGTAAATTTCTGAAAAGTAATCGACACCCCTCGACTACGCTTCAGAATTTTCTCGGTAAAGCTGTTTTCCTTTTTCTTCGTTTTCCGATAATATTTTCATATTAGACTACGAATTAATGCCAAACGACTCCTTCAATTGATTAATGTGGCAGCAACAAGTTTTGAAAGATGCAAAAAAAAAACGAAAAACGAAATATAATTTAATTCGAAAAATCGCAGACCTAGAAGTACGGAAGGGTACAACACCCATTTTTCGGTGTTTCGTTCTTTCGTTTTCAAATATTTGAATTTGATTATGGGGAAAAACGTATTTTAAAAATGAAATGTTTTAATTATCATTACAATTTTAGATATAGTTGCGCGAGACGTAGTCACTATTACCAAACAATTTCCTAAATATAATACAAGATCCATCTAACATATAATTAGGAAAGTTAGATCGCTTTTATATAACAGGGCTGTGACTTTAATTCATACGATGTTGAGATAAACAGTGAATATGAGAAACCGTATTTTAAATTTAAATCAAAATCCATCTTAACTCATAAGCGCTAAAATAGGTAAAAGTAAAGTATAAGGAAATAAAGCACGCTTGTATAAAGGTTGTCCTTAAATAAATTGGCATGACAAAAAGTAAAAAAACAAAAAAAATTGTTTAAAGCGTTGTAAAATCGAATTGCGATTAATGAAATGAAAATTTTAAAATTGCAAACTAAATTTTTATACATAAATCGTTACAGACGAAAGTTGAGAAAGTCCGAACGTTTATTAAGCTTCTAACTGGTATTATTATTGGTGGGTAGTAGGCCGGTCTGGAATTGTGGTATACAAGCTGTTGGAATCTGCTGAGATGGGGAAGCTACCACCAGTCGAGAATTAAATGAACCCAAAAAAGAATGAAAACCTCCATCAATATTTATTTCAATTGCGAACAACTTTTATCTGTCATCCTCCTAAGGTATTTATCCTTCCCTCATTTGCAAAAAATCTCCCCCAAGCCGTAATTAAACAGGTATTCTACAGCATTATCAATTCCCTATTTCCCTCTCATGTTACCATTTACACGGATGGTTCGAGGGGGCCTGGAGGTGTTCGTGCTTCCTTCATCCTTCCTGATTTTAACCTATCAAAATCTTTTCGTCTTCCTTATTTTTTTTTTCCATATTCATAAACGAATTATTGACTATTCTACGTTCTATTATTTTAATTTCCCCGAATCATTTTTCCTCTAAATGTTTAATTATCCCTGACTCTTTGAGCGCCCTTCAGGCCATATTCTCTCCCTTTCCTGATTGTTCGTGTGTTATCCTCCGTATACGTTCACTCATTCACAATCTTTCCTATCTCCGTTCAATCAATATTGATTTGCTTTGGGTACCTAGCCACTCGGGCATATTTGGTAATGAAGCAGATGACTCCTTAGCTCGGGCTGCTGCTGCTTCCTCTCGTCTTTTTTTTTTTTTTTTTAATTCCATCCGATAACCTCCTATCAATTTGTAAACGCTTCCGTATCAGATCATGGTATCGGATATTTACGCTTCCTCCTTTTCTAATAATTATTCATTTCGTCTGTCTGTTCAGCCTACTCTTCCTGTATATTCATGGTTTCTTTTGCACTCTCCGTTCGAACGTCTGATGTTGTTTCCATTGTTCGTATGCGCTTTGGTCATTCTTTGTTTGCCATTATCTAAATTTCGTTTTTCCTTGATTTCTTCTCCACACTGTCCTCTCCATCCGGATGATGCAGTTATTTGCGACGCCGATCATGTGTTCTTCCACAGTGTTTATCTCTCTCCGCGGAGCGTTCTGCCTTGTATTCTTATTTGCTGAAACTTGGACTTCCTACTCCTTATTGTGCTTCTTATATCCTGTCCTTTCCTTCCCCACTAATTATTCCTGCTATCTGTTCCTTTTTAGATAAAATTTCTGATCGGATCAAAATATAACCTACTTCTTTCCTTACCTTTTATTTCTGGGTAAAGGTCCTTGGTTGAGGAGCCCCAAAAAAAAAAAAAAAAAAAAAAAAAAAAAAAAAAAAAAACTTTCAGACGTTAAAAGAAAAAATTGAAGAAAGTTTACCCTCCGATTCCTTCAGTTCTTTCAATGGCAATGATCTAATTAAAACGGTCTCCAAAGGCTTCCAAGAATATAGAGATGTCGTTAAAATTTTAATTAAGGAAAATGCAAATTTTCAGACTATTACAAAAAAAAATATTCACTCGTCAGTACCAATCGAAGATACATACACAAAACTTCTTTGTCTGAAAGAGGCATCAAGTAAGAATAGTAAACATTAAACACAGACTATGGAAAAAATCAACTGCCGCTTTTTTTTTATAGATGTCGAACCGAGCAGTGGTAACAAAGATATATCTAATATTGAGTATTACTTATTAAAGGCCCGGGTTCGACTTGAACAAGGCAGGAAAAAAAACCCCTATAGTTCCATGTATAAGATGCCGAAACTACCGATATGTATATAGAACTGAAAAAATATTTATCGATGTAAAATTGATTTAAGGGGGGAGCCCCGTATATTTCTTATTATTATAGGAAAAAAAGAAAAAAATTGTTCGGTAAAGTTAGTGTAGTGCGGTAGCTTTTAGCAGTTAAGGTACCCGACTACGAATCCAGAGGTGTCGCAGGTTATCGAGAATTGTCTTGTTCCGGATCCTCTTCCCGATCTACATACCTGGAATTAAATATTGGTTATACCAGAGAAATATGGAAAAGTAAAGGCTAATCCGACGAGAAAGTAACTTGATTCTGTTTAGATCCGTTACATCTTTAAGTACGTTATCAAAAGCTTAACAAGCCCCCAATGTCAATTGGCTATTTTACTCAAACTTAGTATAACCCACATTAGCTTACTGCGAGTTAATAATAACGCTGAATCTTGTTTCATTGCAATTCTTACTAAAATCTAAAATAAGTTTATATTCTTTTCTTTTTTTTTTTTGTTTGGAGTTTGAACGGTGATATTTTCGGTAATTTTAAACTGTTTGAAAATAAACAGTAATTGCCGGAGGATAGGAAAAAGATGAGGAAAGAAGAAGAAAATAAAAAGCGTGTACGATAGCCGTTACTTCCAGCGATTGTAGTGCGTTCGTGAAATTAATTGCCTGTAAACAATTTCGACGAATTAACAATCAAGCGATAAAGGGGAAAATATCGCTGATAAGATTTTAACTGCGGCGGGTAATTTGGCGTCGTTGCCATAATCATCACACTTTCGTTCTCTGTATATTCAGTTTGAAACGAGTAATGATCTAGAAAATATATGCATTCGAGAATGTTTTTCATTCGAGTAAAAATAGTGGCAAATGAGCGGGCGAAATTACAATGCTTTTTCGCGTTTGTTATCAGAAGCAATTGTCGACGATATGTCAAAGGACACTTTTTAGAAATTAATCAATTTTCTCTTCTTCCGTCCGGTTGCCGATAGAGAGTTTATGGCAGCTTATAATCTCGGAAAAATTTAGCTTCACTGTATTGTCGCGCCGGGGTCATCGTGATTCATCGACTTTTCTCAGGAACCGACGATTCTTTTGTAACTATGCTAGTGTGCGGTTCAAAGAGAAAGTCGACATGTACGCGGAATCAATTCGCACATTTATCAGATAATCACCGATAGAGTACGTGCCGCTTGGAAATGTTCGAATTGTCTGTTTAAGAAATTCGCATGTCGCTGATTCCCACCATCGATTATATTCGAATGAACGAGAATGATATAAAGAGTTTCCATTGTAAGGACTAGGTTTAATTTTTTGCTTACTCCTCTTGTGTTTTGTGAAAGAGATATATTTACGAACCGAATGAATTAAAAGTCTTAACAAGAATTATATATTAAACTATTAACAATTGTCTAGAAGAAGGGGAAAAAACTGATTCTTAAAACCAATATGTCTTTTGTTTTCTTTTTTTGATCGGCTCGTCGATTACAAAAATTACATATTCTTACAGCATTGTTTATGATTTTCCGCTAACTCTATATCCAATATGTAAATCTTTCATGCGATCCTCCTGGCCGTGAATTTTCAAAAAGACATTACGAAATTCAACGCTTCGTCGTTTTCCGGCACACTAACCGTCGAACTTAGTCTTTTGTCTTATCCCTGGTTCTATTTGCGGTCACTACCATCATTCGCTTGCCTTTCGACTGGTTTTCGTTTTTACTTAAACACTTTCCCCAAATTTCCCTTTTCATCCGAGTGATTACAGACGGAAAATGAGAAAAGTTCGGAAAATGGAAATTCGACAGCAGTGTAAATATATTTTTTTTTCTTTATCTTTTTCCCCCTACAATCTGTAAATATTGCAGTCGGTAGAAGTGATCTAGGTAGAATTGAAGGAAATATTTAATGCGACTGGTCAATCCAATGATCCCAGTCTCCTTGTTGTATTAGACCTAAATAAGTTCACAAATTATTCGAAATATCACGCAGTCGCAGTCTTTTTAATCGACGAATTGAGGGATCAGGTATATTTTGATCTGCGAGGTCAGTAACCAGCACGTTTGTATTAGACACCAGCCGGTCAAAGAAGGCCCTGTATCTCGATTTTACTACTTCAGTAACAAAAAAGGAATCCGGAAACCTTTTCTTATCGATGTATTCGATACAAATCGCGGTGCATCGACTATCTTACGCAAGCTACTCAACTGATTGAAGATGACGTATACATATGTGTGATTTTTTAGCAGTCCCCAAAAGTTCGACACCCCTTATGTCCAGATCAAATTGAGCTATTGTATATTAATGTTCTGTTATCTAATGATGAATCTGAATCGAGTATTCAACAACCGCGAGAGCAGATCATATCGCCAATTTTGACGGTAATATGTCGACCCGATGTAAGGCGTTTGTACAAGCCTAAGTTATACATTACTTACCTGCGGAATAACATTCCCGTTTAATTAAACTGGAGGTACGATGTCTGTCCGTAATGTAAAGATGATATGACTGCTTTTTCCTTCATTGACCTTTGATTCTAAACCGGTAAATTGTTGCTCTAGTCACATCAGAATTAGAAGCGATTATGCAAGTATCATCAGCAAAAGGTGCACAGCGTTATGTTAGGGGTACTGGGCGCATATCAGATTCGAATGATGTAAACAACACCGGCCCAAGAATAGTTGAACCCCGGACAAGATGGCATAAATAGAAGAGTAACTATTACCTTCTTTAACATCGAAATACCTCTCGGAAAGATATAATTTAATAATATGGAAATATTGCGATGGTAAGACATCGTTTAACCCTATATAAAATGCTCGGGCGCCACACCCGATCAAATGCCTGAGACACATCCAAGAGCACTGCAGAACGATAAATTTTACTCTCGAATGCAGTAGTCGACAATAATGTCATAACATTGGTACACAGGAGAACGCATTTTCTGAAACCAAACTGGTGAGGTAGAATCATCTCGCTCCCCTCTACGATAGGATATATATATATATATATATATATATATATATATATATATAGTACGGTTGAATTTCTTAATAATTACAATTTGTTAATTTTTTCTACATTCCCGGTCCATTTAAGACCAGTTTTTGTAGCACGTGCCTGTACATTTTCATCGATGCAATGGGGCTGGTCGCGACTGAAGGTTAATTCTGATAGTTGACGACATCACCAATGACGTAGGAAATCACAGATCGACTTCGTACAATGACTTCTTCCACAGTCTCTAATAGTATTACTGAAATTTTCTGAAATCTTTAAATATTCGATATCCCAGTCTTCCAGACGGAACTTCGAAACAGTGTGAATGATCTGGAAAGGGAATTACCTGTTGGACAACTTACCATTATCACGTACGTGAGAATTCCAAATCATCGACGACGATGTATACCGAATTTTAATAACTTTGCGATGAATGCAAAAAAGAATAAAAAAAAAAAAAAAAAAAAAAAAAACTTTGGCATTGACATTAACGAATGACTGTTAAAATTTCACTTTAGCCACGTGCAGTACACGCCTAATGAAAACATCGATACGTGTTCGAAATTCTAAAACGTCCTGCGCAAATGTAAATATACATTAATAAAATACAATAACGGCTTAGTTCCAAATGATGCTCTTTCTATTTATCAGGTTATGTAAATATTTTCATTTAGGCGTCCGTACAGCGTGCATCTGAAAACTTAATAACATTTTTTTTCTTTTGTTTTTTCCCGTGGTTCTAATTAATTTCCGTCGCAAGTCTTCGACGGTTCATTTAATTTTTATATTTCCCAATTATCAGCGGGCCTCGAAGAGCACCCCGAGAATGAAATGCTCGTATTATTATAAACACATTTCAAGTAAAGGTATTTTTTTTGTAAATTTCTTTGTAATTTTCTTTGTAATTTTCTTTGTAATTTTCTTTGTAATTTTCTTTGTAATTTTCTTTGTAATTTTTTTAAACTGAATTTAATTCTACCTATTAACGGAATTTGAATTTTAAACTGAATAATTGCGTACCAGAGAATTATCTGGGGAAAGGTAAAGGCGGATCCTAAGTAGAAAGGAACTAGTCCCCCTGCTCTCATTAGTGCCGTTGATCTTCGTACATTGTGAACCTTAACGTCACAATCCATGATACCTTATCAATGGTATGGGACTTGACTTACCTTTTAATTTTAAACTAACGTGTTATCGCTTGTGTACGACATTTTCCTACTACTTCGTTATTATTGTCGTTTATGTTGTAAATGCACCAAGGAAAAACGCTTCCTCGGCAGTATGTACTCAAAGGGGCTATATTTTCTTTTGCGGAATATGCAGCTGCTGTCATTATCAGAAATGTAAATTTTGCAAAAGACACGAATTTTATTAAATATTTTATTTTCGATACCGTTTAATCTGAAGCAGCATTTATACTTCTGCATGCACTATTTCAGAATTTTAGGCGACGAATTTATTTAGTTCTAATTTTCCGTGCACCGATATTACATTGACGCCCTTTCAATTTTGCTCATCTGACATATTTTCTACGTCGTACAATAGTATTTTAAATGCATAAACACTTTTACATACGCAGCGGTACAGTCATTTTTGGATTATTTGTTTAAAAAATCGCTTCTAATCCGGCGTTGTTGTTCTCAGTGGGCCCTGATCGTAAAAATTTGTATTTGCAGCTTTTTTTGCCCATATTCCAATATAGAAAAACTCGAAAAATTTATCTATCATAGTGGAGATTAATTGAAAACGTTCCACACAGCTTCCATGATGTTATATTCCTATCATTTAATTTTCCGTGAATCATTAATGATTTTTTTTTGCAACACAAGTTTTTTACATTTATCTAAAAAAAATTAAGCAGAACTGTCTCATTTATAGAGTAACCTAGACACGTGTAAAAGAAAGTCCATACCGGAACAGCAAAACAAACGCGGGAGAAACAGCTACCGCACGCAGTTGTAAAATAAGCCTAGCGCACCGCCAAGAACTCTGTGCGACGCCGAAAGATGCTTAGCGACTTATTAACTATGCCTTTCATCTGCTTAAGATCATCGTTGGTCATCTTACTTGAGAGAACGAAATGTATAAATTTAGAATATTACCTCGTTAGAATAGGCTAAAAATCCAGGAGAGCACGGACTAAAGTGTACTACTCTAATAATGAATTTGCCTAAAAAATGAGTTCAGAATGGAAAGTGGCATTGCGGTATGTACACTTTACAACTTTGCGGGCTGTTATTCCGCTAGATAAATCACATAACAATAGTTTTATCCGCATGTTTTTCTTTTTTTTATACGCGATATACATATATACTTTAACAATATTTCCATAATGGTCGATTAATAACATGCCCCATCCAATTATTAAGTTTTAGTGACACGTTAATCCAATTTTACATTATTACATTATTTTTATACTTATTTCTTTTAAAAATGTGTATATACACTAGGGGCAACTTTTAATATAAATGCATACACTATTTTTTCAAATATTTAATTTCATGAACTGTAAATGTATTCACGTTAAAAAGTTTGTTTGTGAGTTCATCTATACTACCATTAAGTATTATTGCTGTATTTCATTCTTGTAAAATGCGTCTTATATTCTTCTTCTTCTTCTTTATCCGCCGTCTCCAAATTGAAGGTTGGCGATCCACGATTGAAAATTTTCTTTTACAATGGCCGATCGGAGGAGTTGTATAGAAGGGGCCAGTCGAACCAGTTGATAAGCATCCATGAATTTTGTCGTCTTCCTCTCGATCTCTTCCCATTTATCTTTCCTTCCAAAATGACCTTCAGAATTTCGTATTTGGAGCCTCGTATGATGTGTCCGAGGTACTGTAGCTTCCGTTTCTTGATGGTAAGCATTAATTCAAGGGTCTTTCCCATTCTTTGAAGTACCTCGATATTAGTAACTTTTTTCACCCATGATATTTTCAGAATACGCCGATAACAGTACATTTCGAATGCGGTAATCTTTTTTTCCAATGATGCATTCAGGGTCCAGCTATAACTATAAAGCAAAATAGAGAAGATGTAACATTTCAGCAGTCTGATTCGAAGTTCGAGCCTTAGGTCTTGATGGGTGAATAAGTTTTTCATTTTGGTGAGAGCTCTTCCAGCTTGCTCAATCCTGCTGCGTATTTCCGGAGTTGATGTACAGCTCTAGTATACTTCCTAGGTATTTAATGCACTGAACGTGTTCAATCGTTTCTCCCTTTATCTTGATTTTGCATCTGATTTGGTTTTTGATTTTTGAAAAAACAATCACTTTTGTTTTGGAGATGTTCACTTTTAATCCGTCGTCTTATATTATTATCCCGTAAATTACATCTAATATACTATCTTACCGTTCAGCTTAGATCATAGTGAGAACCTTAACTTTACAATCCCCGATACGCTGTCAAGAAGTTGGGACTTACTTTTTTTTTGCTACTATTCGAACCTGAAATTGTTTTGATACTTTTTAGACAATCCCTAAATATTCCACCATACGAATTCTACATTAAAATATAATTTGGTACATAAATGTTATTGTTAAAATTATTTCAATTACGCTTGGAAAAAAACTGAAACGTTACCCCATTATTATTTTCCCATATTTCCCAGAACTTATTAATATAATATTAATTTAAGAACCTTTTTAAATAGCTGTAATTTAAATAATTTATATCGATTAATGAAATATGGTTTTTCATATATTACGTTAATAAAATCGTGTGTTATGGCGATTTTATTTTTAATTAAAAATAAAGAATACGCTTTTTTTTTGTCTCTGTTTCTAATGACGTCATACTATGACATTAATGATAAATAATGAAGTAATTGTTCTATATGATTTAATTTATTTTATTCTTTGATAGCTTTTTAAAATTTTGTGAAATCTTTTAACTTCAATCTTGTCGCAATATAAACAGTACTCGCATATGTAATATGTTCGGTAATATTAACGATTTATATTAATTCCCGTCTTATAATTTAATCCCGATTGTTAAAAAGGTAATTAAAAAATATATATCAATTTCGTTTATTTACATTTAATTTATTTAAAGTGGTTACAGAATTTTGATTTACTACCTATCACATTACTCTCTCTGAATTATTTAATCTGTTGTACATATTTAATATTCAATACACATATTGATTTAAATGAGATATCTCTATATTTGTTAAATACTATATAATTTGATTTTTCTACGTTAATGCTCAGGCTGAATTTATTCAAAAACTCCTCTATTTGAATTTCATTCCTTAATAATGTTTTATCAGATCGCTATAACGTCCGCATGCGAATACTCGTAGTTTTACCCACACACAGAAACTCATTAGCAAATAAATAACCATTCCCGGTACTTTTTTATCCTAACGGAAAAATACGGCTCGAAGTGTGCTGAATCACGCATGCTGCACACATTCGTAACAGGCACTTAGCCTAATTTCCAAATTTTTAAACGACAAAGTTAATTTCCGCGACCTTCTCTGTTTTGTTTTTTTTTTTTTTTTGATTTGTCGATAAAGACGTTTTCTTAAGAATCACAGGAAAGGTTGTAAATATGTGTTTTTATACAACAATAAATTTTTACTCAATTTAAATGTAATCAAGAAAGACTCGCAGAAAAACAGATGTGAAGATCAATGAGAGTAAACGGCTTGTCAATTATTGTTATTTGAAACGTTCCGAAAAGAGCGACTACAGACTACTACTCGGTGAAATGATATACGCTACTTTCACCAGATGATAAACTGTGTTAATTCTGTAGAAGATTTTATCGTTTTATACTTCGATACTTTAAGTTCTAATATATACCCTTGAGAAAGTATGACGGATATTGTGAAATTAAACTTTTCATAATGTACTTGAATGAATTTGAAGAAAATACAGGAAACCAGTTTCCTTTCCACACTGGATTCGTCTTTAGTTTCCCAGATGATTTCTCGGGCACATAGCTTGTTACTTCATTTCTTATAGGTTTCGTAGTCAAAAAAAGTTTATAGCTTCTATAAAAGAATCGCTATCGGGAAATATTTAAAAATTATTTTTTATTTTGTTTTGCTGATAAAACGCGTTCGTTAAAAAATGCACGACAAAAATATATATCTGATAAAATACGCGAAAAAATAAAAAAGTAAAACAAAAGTTCTCAACGTTACACAAGTATTATTTAAATACTATGAAATAATGTAAAAAACCGAATACACTAATAAAAAAAAACAAGCAACAAATTTTATAAGGAAAATTACAAAAAAAATTCTAAACACAATCAACAATTTCACACAATTTGTTAAAAAATTCGCATCGTTCAAAAAAAATTCTCAATCGAAGTTATGCTTATATCTCAGACTTCAATTTATACGTCAACACGATTATCATTTTTTAAAAATCATATAATTCCACAGCTGCTTTTGATGTTGATTCACTGATTATTTGAACAATACGAATTGGCAGCGTATTATTATATATATATATATATGTATATGTTCAGACGATTTCTTTATACAGTTCTAATGTGCGATCCCGACACCGAATAGATCCCTTTCGTTATCCGCATTTACATGTATCTGAGTTAATTACATTTAATTTTTTTAATTTTTTGAGAGTAAACATATGTCCGGCCCTTAATCGTACCGTAGTTTTAATAAAATCCCTTTCTAAGCTTCCCGAGAACCAAGTATAAATTTTAATGTGTCATTTTAGATGTTACAGTAATATTTTCCGCAATTCGTACTAATGTTTTTATAGTTACATTCCCAATCTGTTATACGCTTTATTCTGCTTTTAAACTCCTTCCAACGGTATTTTATATTTACTTATTGTTGGTTAACCGGTGTAATAAGTTGGTCAACAATAATACAATTTCCTTGTATGCCGCTATGCCCTGAAATGTACATTCTTCAGCTTACTTCGTTAGTATTTCCCGTTTAATTAACAACACGAACAGATAAAAATTAAAATTATGGGAATTAATGTTCCAGTTCAATTTACTTCGCCCATTATTCGTGATAAATCGTTCTATAAAACTTTCATCTCCATTTTTTTTTTACACCTTCCTCAGTTCTACTCTTTTCATCGAATATACATTATTGGTGTCACATACACGCTTTTTTAAGTTTCTCCTCTTCATTCTTTATCTACGATGTTATTGCGAGCAACTAACGAAGAACATTCCTTCCCTCTCAATGCTATTGTTTCCCCATTTAAATGGTCCCTCGCGTGTTAACATTTCGATTTTATAATTCCCTTTCAATTAATCTTCCCTTAAATAGTATTCCTTTTCATCGCGCTTACTACTTTCCTCCGACCGAGTCATCTGTTACTTCCCCGAACACGTCAAAATATCTATCGCCTTCTACTAATAAAAAACTGAACTTGCTGCAAATCGCATGCCTGAAAAACAAAATGTTGATGCCTTTTCATTCTTATTTCTTTTTCAATGCAAGTGAACAAAACGGCGATTATTTGAAATTTCCGATGCTAAATGTACGACATGTCTCGTTCGCAGTTTAGACCTTAATAATAGACGTTTAAATTCAGAAAAATTTGCTTCAAATAAAAATATTCACCTTCCATGTCGTAATTTTTCACAAAAACTGCTCGCATCCACAATGTACGATCAATAAAGACAACGGCGACACATTCATATAAATCCTTTATATTACGCAGTTTTCGAATCAATCGTCACGTAACGCCCACTTGGCCTGGCGCCGGTGCGTCACTCTTGGATGATGTGCCTGAAGCCGCCAGAAGAAAGTCTCTTCCGAAAAACACCCTCAGTCTGCGATTGAAAAATAGTTTAAAACGTTTTCTGTACAGCATTACATTTGACAAGAATACATGTTTCGGTTGGCGTGTGTAATACGACGAATTCGAAACACAAACTCATTGACCACGGAAAGTGAATGAAATGTTTACACCATATGGTGTGCAAATGTAAACGTTTTAAGTGTAATTTCTTAGCAAAAAATCATTACAAAAATTTCGTGACATTTCCTCGAGATGGACAACATTTCTACGTGACAGAAAAATTTCAGATCGCGCTCAACGGTGTCAAAACGTTGACCCTTTAAGCTTCGTTCTCTAGCTGTAGGATAAAGAAAAAAAGTCATTCGGAGATCAGTCCAGTATTGGCTGGATGCGGGGAATCGTTGTGATGTTTTTAACATACCGGCGTTGTAAGATGAAGGTGTATTGTGTGTGTCGTGATGCAACTCATCAGCTGTCTTTCAAAACTTTGTCCGGAGGAATCCGCGCTGCGAGTGTATACCGAGAAGAGTTAATCGAAGAATGTGACGATCAGCTTTGACGGGACTTCTGCACTGGTGCAACCGAAACATGTTCTTTCATTCGTGGTTTTCGTTGTTGAAAAACTTTTTCGAGATACCCGTGGGGTCGCTGAAGGAAATGTTTTCCGCGACCAAATACAAAATGCACGTCGGACTGACTATCCTGAAATTCGATCTGCTATTGGAAAAACCTCCGTATCCGGGAAATAGCGTTAGTGCAAAAAGTTTTGGTTGGAGCGCGGCATGGTTGCCAGTCTCCGTTGCGCACTGCTCTTAGTACTCAGAGAAACTGTTATCGGTTCTTTGCAGTTCGCCATTCTGACCGTTTCACCTGTAAACAATGAAACACGAACATGTTTCTTGAACGATATCGTTCGCTTTCGCGGTAAGATTTATGCTTTTCAGCATTTAACATATATCGGCCGAAGAATATCTTATTCAACCGGCACGAAATGGAAAAAAAAACAATCCTGTGTGTAGGACATTTTAACGATGTCATTATACGGTTTGCGTTGCAATTTATAATATAGACTTCAAGGTTTACTCTCTAGGTGTTTCCATGTCCCGAAATGCGAAATCGTCACGCAAAATGACGACGCAAAAAAAAAAAAAAACCAAATTCTCCAGCCTAAAAACAAGTTACAAAAGACATTATTACCGAAAAGTAGTCAGAATGTAACGAAGGATCTACTTCCGAACCAGACGTATTTAGTGGAAATGATTACATTTTCTTCGGACAAATCGTATAATAAAAATTATACAACTCGGCAGTTATTTTTTCTCGGCATTGATATCAAATCACTTTTTTTAGTAAGATAATAATGTTACAGTGGCCCTCTTCCGCTTTAAATAAAAGGCGCAGGAACAGTCGAACAATCCGCGGACGCGTATTTTTATATTTATTACTGTTATATTTAAAATACGACTCTGTTTACTTTTTAAATACAAAACACGTTTAAATGACGATTGTTATCCGTTGTTTAGCGAATTAAGAGGGGGAAATAAGTGCTGCTATTTTTTTAAGTATGAAGTAATCTATTTTCGCCCCGTTTTTCAGTTTGCTTCTGATGATGGCCAGTAGAAGCCGATCGAAACGTTAAGCAAAAATAACTTTTTTTTCTGACACAGTTATTTCCGAAAATTATTTATTATGTAATCTCGAAAAGCTCGAAACTCAAACGTCATCGTTTTTCTTAGGCCCGCATTCGCGTTCAAAAATTTCTAATCATTTTTATTTTTTAAAATATACGCTTCATCATTCAAAACGCATGTCGGAAAAAAAGTTAATCTTTCAAACCAGTCAACGGAAATCATACGCGCGATAATTCAAGGAAAGAAAAAGAGGAACCTCGGCTTGGTTTAGAAATTACTTTTTTATTTATATTAGTACTGAACGTACTTTACAGCGAGACGATATGGAAAAGTACTTCTCAAAAACGATATTACAATTTTCCATTTTAGTTTTCGAAATATTTTTAGACTGTTTAATCCTTACGGAAACCCCATGTAAAGAGTACCGTGCAATAAAAATACTTGTCGGATAAAATTTTTACCTACGTTTAATTATATGCATATGCTACTAAAGAGTAAAGAATTAGCTTGCATAATTTCTAGACAATGTAATGGAGTCTCCCCTGTCGTTTAAATTCGAGGTGGCGCGACTGAACATTCATTTCCGTAAAAACAAAGAAGCCGAACAATATCCCACCCACAAGAAGACATAAATGTGGGTTACCGATGTGTGTTGATAGTGAAGAAAATGGTAAACACCGCAAACTTCGCACTGACGAATGCTACGTGAACATTAGAAAATTAAAAAGTGTACACGTACAATAGTAGCGGTACAGAAAAAAAAAAAAAAAAGGCGAGTCCGCGTGACAATTCCTCGAGTACATTACTTTTCACTTTAATTCTAGTATAGTTATAAATATAACGATACGAAGTGTAGTGCAAGACAGTTTTATAATTATGCATCGTCGACAACATATTTAAGTGGATGGAAAAGCGAATGCCAGTCACCCAAGTAACTTCTAAACTCAGCACCGAGTATGCTACACATATATGTATATACACGTATATTTTTATATTCGGTCACTTATTGTTATTTTACGAACTAATCTATCGGAAGAAATAAGTACTCTAATGACATTCTGTTTCGGATAAAGCTTTTTTTGAAAAATTAGGGCGACACTATAAAAAAGAACCTAGTTGGTTTAGTTGTTTAATGCGCGCCTATTCGAGGGATAATATTCCACGATGACGTATTTAAGGGCTGACCGTAACAAGTGGAACCTGCACACATTGGTTTTTGCGTCGCAAGTAGCACGATTGAAAATCAGCGAAGATCCGCCTGGTCCGAAGAATGTTATGAACCGATGGAATCGATCGAGACAGTCGACATTGACGCAGTGTGTGTGTGTGAGTTCCATACCCTTGACAGGGCGTCAGGATTGTGAAGTTAAGGTTCACAATGTACTAAGCCCAACGGCACTAGTGAGAGTAGGGGGGCCTGTTCCTTTCTCTCGGCCGCCTTTACTTTCCCAGATTTCTCTGGTACCCAATTATTTCAGGCTGGGTAAGCTTGGGAGCGACTTGGATCCGGGACGAGACAAGTCTCGAACCCGTGACCTCCGACTTGATAGCCAAGCACCTTAACCACTAGTGTACAAAACAAATATTGCGTGAAATACTATTCACTTAAATCTTCTTTAAGCCGTCCACGTTGGAAGTAACTCGTATAAATTTAAAAATTGCAGATAACATCTCGATCGGCAGCCGCTAATACATTCTTCTTCTATAAATTCGCCGAAAGAGAAGGCGTGATTTGTATCGATAAAAAGTTTCCATGAAAAATGTTGGAAACATGAAACTTTCGCATTAAACATTACTCTCATTATTATTTTTATCTTATTACAATTTCGTGTAAATATATCGATTTAAATATTTCGTATATATTTCTACACTACATTATTGAAAATGGAAATAATAACTCGCATAATGAATTCCACAAAATTTACAGATCTGGTTTGCCGATGCGATTGTAATTTTTCCATCCAATAATATTTTTATTATAAAAGTTGTAAATAATTTGCTACCGCCTGATTTATGTCGTTTCTCTAAATTCGTTCAAACCTGCGTTATACTCTTGTATTTTATAGTTATTATTGTAAAATAACTCTTTTTCCAAACTTATTAATGATTTTTATACACGTTCATCACAACATTGTTACCATTTAGTGTTTTCTCGGGATTTAATTGTTATTTCGATTTTTAAATATATATATATATGTATTACATTTAAATTAAATTAAATTAAATTAAATTTTTATTTACAGACAGAAAATAAGATTAAAACGGAAAATGTGCAAGATTTGCACGAGTTGCGGGATCACTCTAGATAAATTAATACGTGTTTTAAAAGAAAATACCACAAAAATTTCATATTAAAGTTTTTGACCTGGAAACAGTAAGCATCTTAAGCTCGCCAAGGTGTTATTTATGGAGTCTCTATCGTTTGGTCGACAACGTTTTAGCACCGACGTGTTTCGGTCTAAATTCGTTTTAATTAATATCATATTTAAAGCGTAAAATAATAATTATTGAATCAAAAAAAAAAAACACCTGCGAAATTACTAATTAATTTTCTTGGAAAACAAATCAGTGGTTTTCAAGAAAAAAATAGATATATACTTCGATAAAGGACAAGATCGCGTATCGGGGCCGAAATGCCCAGGTCGAAATGATATGTAACGTACAAGTTTTCGTTAATTTTAAAGCGAACTTTATTTTTTTACTAATACTGAAGCATTAGCGCTTAATGGTTTTATATTTACATCGTATTGTTGGCCTTTTCTCTACAGATATGCCGAACCGGATAAAAATCATTGACTTCGGAAGTTCTTGTTAGATCCCCTCCGTGGAAATTTGCGAAGGAGATTCGGCTATAGATATATAAATTTCGGTCGTTTGAATTTTTTGTACCATTTCATATTTCACTTTAAAAAAATTGTGTTTCTTTTTCGTTCTCATTTTTACAAATTTGGCATTTTTTAAAAAACCCCTTATAGAGTATTATGTCTGAGAGAAATTTATATTTTTTAAATATATATTTAAAGTTAAACTATCAAGATTTTAATATCCGTCGCAATTTCATTTTCGGAAGTAGCAAAAAAATACGTACACAAAAAGTATATAATGCAAATTCTTAGATTATTAAGAAATGATTACGGCATTACGCTGGTGGACTACTAACGCGTTCAATTCCCAGCGGAGGCAAAAGGAGAATTACGGATTAACTAAATTACACAACCGTAGGTGAGATAATTAATTGACAAAAAGGGAAAAAAGGAATACGCAAACTAACGAACGTTAAACACCGTCTTGAGGTTGTTAGGCTATGACCGAATAATAATTTCAGTTACTTTAAGGATTTACAGGCGGCTCACTGGTGTAGTATTAAATGTCGATTTCGTGTTTCAGTAATCTGCGGATAAATTGTCATTGTTCATAATGGTGGTCACTTCGCTTATTACTTTTTTTTTTTTGCGGTAATTCGATTCACTATAACGTAATTTGGCGATACGGTCGACAAATTCGAACGTCTAATTTCTGCAAAAAGAAAACTTCGTACGAGTTGAGTTACTTGTAAGAAAAAATTGAAGTCGAGGTATTTTAAACGGTCGCAAAATAATATTCGAACGGAAACCTGTCGCGAGGTGAACTAGTTCAATTATTAGGTTAAAGAACGACACCCGAAATGAAATCGAATCTGTTCAATGTTCACGGCGTTTTCCGGTTCAACGATATTTCGGCGCCCTCTATTGTCACTAATTATTGCTTTCATTTTTTTCGATTCACTGGTTCAGTTAATAGCCGCGCTGTGACCGTGTCTCTTGTGTGATCTTTACTAAAAGAGTCACGCGTTCGAATAACAAATGCTTCGTGAAAGTGCGCGCTGATTATTAGCAAAAGAAAAAAAAAAGAAAAAAAAAGAAAGAAAAAAAACGATACAGCGGTCCACTTAACCAATCGAAAAACGAGTTTTGCGAAAGTGATAACGCGTATCCACTAATCAACAATTACACGATTCATTATCAGTTTGCTGGAAAATTCCTCAATTCGTTTCTTTCCAGAAATGTTGTCCATTTCACCTGGTCACCGATATCAATTACTGTCATTAGTATCATTCGGAACGTAAATCGTTTCCGTTAAATTCACTTTTAAACCATCATCAGACGTCCTTTTATTAGCATTGAACTTCTTTCTCCCTGTTCATTTTCCATCTTTATTCTCCGATTTACTTTTATTCTTTCATACGCAGTCTAGCTTAAAGTAGGTCTGTCGGCAATGAAAATTCCTTGATCTTGTTGTATGCTTTACTTCTATGAATCACGCTCCTCGAACATTTTTTTGTCTACAACATCCCCTCCGGTAACTTTTACTAAACAGCACTTCTAGCTCTGTTTTTTTTTTTTTTTTTTTTCTTTAAATAGCAGTACTACTAAAAATTTCATTTACTTTTCTCCGCACATCAAGAAGGGTACTTTCGTAAGAGATCCTTACTTTCAGAAATAATCGCCTAGCCGACGAGGGAGTAATTCTGAAAATGCTTCGAAAAATTTATTACATATTTTAGTTGCTTGCTATAATATTATTTTCATTGAAGCGCTCAGCTGCTTAATATTCATTAATGTGTTTTCCATTCGCAATCCTTTGCGAATTGCCTTTTAATTCATCATCTTGTTAAATGCCGCGGGCAAATATAAAATTAAACGTAGATGAATACACGGCCTGTTTGTTAATATTTATAAATATAATATAAATACATTTTTTTTTTTTTTGTAATAACAAACAAAAATAAGTATAAAACAATTTACTTTAATAAATTAAATATATTATTTTGAAAACGTTTTCGGGCATAGCCCATCATCAGCTGCAACATAGACTACACACTCAGTTTGTTAATGGGCCATTCATTATGCCTGAAAACGTTTCTGAAGTAAGTTATTTTCATTTATTAAAGTACATTTATGCTTACTTTTGTTTGTTATTAACGGGAATTTATTTATTATATATTTACAAATGGTAAAATTATTCTCTCGCTTAGTTCCCTGTTAATTGTCGTACGCTTTTTTTTTTCTTCTTTTATTTATTTTATTGCTATTATTTGCTTAACAAAGCTCAGCTACGCAATATTTATAATATGTTTCTTCGGTTTCCCGACGCGAACTTATTATGAGGAAATTATAAATTTACGTCGAAGAGCGCTTATTCCGTCTATCGCGTAATAAATTATTTGAAATAACTTTGAGGTTATTGCTGCCGTCAGAGTGGAACACCTAAGCTAAAATTGACTTCATTACAATTGCTGTCAAAACTATATATCGCGTTAACGCATTTTAATGGAACGCGAAGGATTCGAAGAAAGAAACTGATAAATTATTCTCGGCTATTGAACGCTCCGATGTAATATTTATGTATTAATGTAAAAAATTCTCATCACAGATTTCGATAAGTTTTTTTTTATTTCGATATTATTCTCGGCGGGGCCGTTCTCCATTCTGGAATAATGAAACATGCGCGAGCACGATTTACTTGATAATATCAAAAATCGCCTATTCAGTGCACATATTAGAGCATCAGAGAAAATTTGGTCTGAATCCATTTGAAATCTTAGAAACCCAGATATCCCGTTATCATCTAAAAAGCAATTAGTGTTTTAAATCTTGTTTTGTTTTCTTTCGGGGAAGTGGGGCGAAAACAATTTTTAGACATATTTATGGGATGCTGATTTTTATTTATACGTTCTCTATCTCCATTTTACGCGTAATCTCCTTCATTCTATCCGTTAGAGGAATCAGTAAATGCCTCATTGTCTCCAATTCCAAAAGTGTTCTTCATGCTATTTCTTCTCCTCCTTTTCGTTGCTCCAACTTTGTTATCCTCTCAATTCATTCTCTCACGTCCAATCTGCTTTCATCCCACTCTATTAGACCTTTCGTGGGTTACTAGTCATTCTGGCATCGGGGGCAACGAGTCAGCGGATTTACTACTATTCGGCCGTCTGCGATGGTCTTTTACTCTGTAACTTTTCTGCCTCGGACATTCTTTCTTCAGCCAATCATGCCCCGACTATCATTTATCCTTCTTTATTTTCCAATCCCGCCTCTCATTATCTTCAATTACAACCGGCTGTCCTCAGCCGTGGTTTCAATCCTCTTCTTATCAGCGTTCTACGATTGTTTCTTTAAACAGACCGTGATTTAATCACTCTCTTCTCCTCTCTTCACATTTTCGATTTTCCCTGTCGTCCTCCTCTCCGGATTGTCCCCCCTTCTTGCCTCTGAACGCTCTGCTTTGTATTCCAAAAAAATCGTATCACTGGATCTTCCTTATAATTCTTGCTTTTTTATCCTTTCCTTCCCGTCTCCAGTTATAATCCCTGCACTTTAATCTTTCCTAAGCCCTATCTGAATTTTGTCTCTCGATTTAACAATTTATTTCGACTTTAAACCCACGGATTTCTTTTAAAGTAAATTAAAAATGAAAATTGATTTAATCTGACGAAATCGGTAAATGAAGAAATTTTCAAAATGTGTCCGTTCTCGATATTATTAAGCGCGGAAACGACATATGACTAAAGAGTCGTGCATGGAAGATATTTGCGGAGAGAATTACTGACAGCAAACATGTAACAAAAATAAATGAAGCGGAAAGGTTAATATGTCTTTATAATTTCTTTTCAGGATATAATTCTAATCGTGTAAATTTGTCGAGAGCGGAAAAATGATTTAAAGAAAACCAGAATAATAACCCAAATTTCGGTTGTAGAATATCCATGCGTAAAACGTACTGCGCTGGCACAATCTTTTCCGATGTTATTGCTCGCGTTGGGTTTTCGTCGATGTTCTTGAATTTACTTAAAAACGAAGAAAAAAAATACAGATATCGGATCTCTTGGTGTAAGTTTTGATTCCGTTTTTGTACAAAATTCGAAGCGACTTAATTGACTCTGAAAATCGATTTTCACTATAACGGTTGTTGAGAAAAACAAACTGAACGATAAGAATTCTACTGAGAGGTCAAGTGAAAGTGAGAAACCAAGAAATATTTATCTCCCATTGCGTACGATTTTGCGATATTATAATTTAATTTTCGAATTTTTCCATAATAGATTCGAATAATAATAATAATAATAATAATAATAAAAGCGAATCTTCTCTGAATATTGTCTAACGCCGAAATAGAATACATTTTTTGGAATTTTATGTACATAACTTAAAATTCTGTATTCTTATAGTTTTTACGGTATTCTCTTTTTTTTCTTTTTCTTTCTCCCCCCCCCACCCACGGAGTGTGAGGTAATTTTTAGAGAGATTAAATTTTGAGACATTTGAAAATGTGCTTAAATATGCATCTTATACCGAATACGTACAATTAATTCGTGCTTCAGTTTTTTTCTGTTCCATCTTTTGTAAACAGTTTTAGCCTGCAATGCGGCGGAGTTTAGCGAGGTCAAACATTATCACCTCGGAAGACCATTTCTCCAAAAAACTTCATCATTTCCGGTGAATTACGAATTTTTCCATTTTATCGTAGCTATGTCTAATACGACCAGATTTTTCTCAGAATATTTTCCGGTCGTCATTTAGCTTTGTTTCATCCAAGACGGACGAGGTTCGGTAAAGCGCTCCGATTTGGTTCCGCTACATCATTCGTTTCCAACCGGTATAACGCAAAAAAAAAAAAAAAAAAAAAAAAGAAAGAAGTGCAACCTGTTTTCGATATTTAATTCGTGTTTATCACGTTATTCTTGGATCGTGCCATGTAGTGCGTCCTAAATGAATCTGGGTGAGGAGCGAGATATCAGATTTTTTTAATCCTGTTCAAGCATACGGAACTACATTATTAGCATGATTTTAACTTCGCTAAGAATTCGATTTCGTAGATATAATTTTCTAAATTTATATGGTAAGTTTTTGGACTCTTCCGGACGACCATCGGTGAAAAATTCGTCATCTTCTTCTTCTTCATTATTAGTCCACTGCCGAACGAAGGCCTCCCCCAATTTTTTCCAAACATGGCGATCATGTGCTTCTTCCTGCCAGTTTGCTCTGAATTTTCGAATTTCATCTGTCCATCGTATTCTCGGTCGTCCTAAGGGTCGTTTGCCGTCAGGTTTAATTCGATATACCATCTACGAAATATCAAATCGTATTCCCCCTGTTTTATATGAAATATATGTAACATAATATAGAATTAGAACATCTTTCGTGATTTTATATTCATTTAATACATCTCTTTATCTCAACTGTCACATACATGTTTTTATTTCGGTCAAAACTGGCAATGTTATGTGGTCGCATTAGATTTTTGCCACGCAATTTGCACTTTCACTTAAATGAGATCGCACGGAAAATTAAAACGTCATCGTTACAATGTTTCTTTCGATATAAATTAAAATTATTGAGAATTAACAATTTTAATAACGGCAGGTCTTTCCCTATAGAGTTATCTCTTCGCTCATCATCGAGCTGTGTGCTACACTCGCATTTTTGCCGAAATTATTTTTATCTAAAATATCGTGCGAGCTGTGAATGACTTATTTATAACATCGGCACGTACACTTACAGATTAATGACTATGTCATTTTTGCGCCGACGCTGATACAAAAAAGTCAAGCAATGACGGATGCAACGGAATTGTGTTTCGCGCAAACTAATAATGAACATTAGAAAAACAGGTACGCAAATGGTAAATAACAATTAAAATCGATTCCATTACACAATCGCAGGAATGCTCCTCCGAAGAATGTAGTTACACAGAGAATGTGTTAATAAATATTTATACAAGAATTTTCTATGTCTGTTCCAGTTCTACACATCTAACTGCTGTGGTGTGTGTGTGCCCTATTTTGTCAATTTTGAATCCTTCGCGGCTCATTTAGGAGATTACCGATGATCCAGAGAGAAAATTAATCCTTTTCCTTTTTTTGCAGCTTAAAGTTCAGCTGACGTTTAAAATTTTGTACGGCTACAACGTGATACGTTAAATAACAAAAACCACGCGAATCCCCCTCATTCGTTTCCGTTTAAGGTATGCATGTTTCTGCCTATCTTTTTCCGAGACAATGCGTAATTAACGAAAATCGCGCCGAATCAGAGATTATGTAAAATTGCGAAAGCATCGTAAAAAAATTATTTTCCATTTTCGGGCGGATTGAAATCTCTGTGTCATAGTACACGTTTCCTCCGACGCGTACCATATCGATTGTAGCTGCATATGACCGTATCTATATTTATGTACTTTAATCGTTTGAATCGTACGGGCTCCTCTCTATATTCAAACTAAACAAAGAAATAGAAATGGTGTGGGGGGGGGTCTGTGCAGTCACGATTCTGAATGGACATGGTAACTGTAGGTATATGAAAAATTTTTCTAGTCGCCGGTTAAGTAAGCTGAATTCGTATTATGTGTCTGTGATTGCTTCCTGGTTGACTGATTGCTTCCTCATCATCGTCCTCCGTACCACTTTCCCAGCGATCTGCAGAAACGGCCGTCCCGATGCAACGCTCACACACGTTCTTCACTTCGACACAATAGAGTGGCACAACAATTGGCGACATAGTCTACAAAAAGCAAACCACGTAGCAGCAACGAGAAAAGCTGCAAGTCTGATGATCGGCAGTCCAGATTCGACGAAAAAGATGATGATCGACTTCGCTGCCGATAGATGTGAGCTAGCCGAACTAATCGATTTCCTGCATTTTTCCTGTTCTTTTTCGTCTCGAGTCTTTCTTTTCTTTTTCCATCGCCACTACCACCACTACGACCATCATCATCATTATTATTATCATTATTATTATTATTATTAACGTGGCGATATGCCGCACAGGTAAATCGACATGGCGTATTATCAACGGTGTGCTGACTAGAGATCTCTTACGGCTACTGCTCAATTGCCCCGCTACCAGCTCCGTAACGCAGTTCAAATCCTGAAAATTGAACATGTTTGCAGTTTCCCGAGAGCGCGGCCACGCTCGCACTAAGCCGGGCGTACTATTTAAAAATTACTCGGGAACGCGCGTTGGCCGATTAATTTTTTCTCACTCTTATTACGACATTTTCGTTTACGTAATTGACGAAAACGGCAAACAACTCTACGCCGAGCGATAAAAAAAAAAAAGAAAAACAATTAGACTCGCTTTTTTCCTGGTCGCGAATTTACTAACATATATTCCAACACACCGCGGCTCGAGTCGGAAAATCGATTTCGCAAACCGTAATTAAAAGTAATATACAATATCGTCATGTTCGGCGACTACACTTATCCAGCTCTAGTCGTAGCTGCTTTTTACTTTTTTCGAAATACCGATTCAATTATCCACTTCCGCACAGCGAGCGCACGCGGTCCGTTTTGGGGGGGGGGGATCTAATCGTACGAAAATGGAATCGAAACTTATACCAAGAGATCGAACACTGATCTGTATTTTTTTATTTTTTTTTCGTTTTTAAGTAAATTCGAGAACATCGACGAAAACCCAACACGAGCAATAACCACGGAAAAGACTGTACTAGCGCAGCGCGCTTTGCGCAACCTATCGATCTGAAGATGTTATGTGGAATACGCGCGGTTCTATTTTTCGTTTTTGTTACACTCCCGCGACTTGACTTTAAATAAATGATACACGCCCAACAGAGGATTAAGTCATTCTTGCGATTTTTTTTTTTATTTCAGTCTATCGGGAAGTGTGAAGGTTTTTAAAATTTCAGATTAGAAACGGGTATTGCGGTAAATGGTGTTTTTTTTATGGCTTTTATATGCTCCGTACATATTTTGCTGCCAATAGAACTCTGAAGCGGAAAATTAATGCTTTATTTATATTAGAATTTTTCTGCTGGTATAACTATGACGTAAGTTAGAATACGTAATTTCGTATCCTTAGTGTCGGTGCGCCCCTAGAAATTGAATACCTGTAGCATGTAGTTCTATGGACTGCGATGTATAATTGTCTACATTTTTAATATGAAGCTGTAGAAATGCACGAAATAGCGCACCGGCTATGATCAATAAGGATTTCTGCATACAAATTGAGACGTCCGAATAGCAAAATTAGTCACTGATCACGAAAACTTTAGCGCGTGTATCGGTGTTCTCAACACCGAGGCCACTCATTTCAAACTATGGCTCAACTCCTATTGTTCTTCATTTTCTAATCCTGCCTCCTTCTATCTCTCCATTCAGTCATCTCTTCCTCCTCGCCCACAGTTCCTTGCCTTATCTTAAACGCGCTACAACTTCTGCCATTTGTTGCTTTCGTTTAAACCGCAGTCTCCTTGCCGCATCATTTTCACGATTTTCATCTGCTTCTATTCCATTTTGTCCTTTTAATTTCCACACACATTCCTTGTGATTTTGATCATGATTCATTTGAATATCTGTGGTGGTCTTCCCCGCTGAACAATCGTCCTTCTACTCTTTTCTAATAAAATTCGGTATTCCTACTGCTTACAGTGGTGCTTTTGACATTCCCCCATTTCCTTCTGCTTCTATTATTCCTGTCCTTGAACATTCACTATTTTCTATCCTCAAACGTTTAAGAATACAACTATATTTTCTCCGTTTTCCTACTTTTTGAGCTAGTGTCCACGTTGACAAACCCATTAAGAAATAAAAAAAAAAAAACAAAAGAAAACACCGGGGGTGAATTTTACATCTGAGTCAATGATATCACTTACAGCGTTCATTGGCATGCTGCAGTCAAATGATTATATTCTAATCGTGTTGTGGGTCCCAAGTCACGCCGGAATCCCAGGAAATGAAAGGGCGAACTGAGCAGCTCACTTAACCACTACAGCTCTCCCAGTCCGCAAAACATCCTTGGGCCTCCTCAAATATCATATGCAATGCAAGCTTAAATAATGGAATAGTGGAACCAAAAAAAAAACACATCTCTACCCCGTCCCACCTCCAGAGTATTAAGAAATCCGTAGAGCCATGGCGGTCCCCCTAGGGGACCTTACGAGTTTATTATAGTGCGCTCAACTGCTTACGCCTAGGCCACACGCGACTATCCCACGACTATTTGTTGGAGGGTAGTCACCCTCCAACCACTTGCCCTTTCAGTCGCGCACAAGAGTAACCGGCGGTTGATCACATTCTCATAAATTGCCCTACATAACCACCCTCCAGAACGCGACACAGATTTAATAACCTCAACCATGTCCTCTCGAATTCAGAAGTGAACCAGAGCGTAGTTTCAGTTCGTCAGGGACAACGGATTAAGGGCACTCCTGTAACCGAAGACTCTTTGGCCGTAATGGAGTCTAACCAAGGTTGAGAGGTAAATAAAAAAAACAAAACAAATTAATGACAAAGGTATTTTTGGACCGAGGCCGAACATTGCGTTGACCACTTCGTTTACACCTTAATAAAAAATCTATTATTCGTTGTGGCTAGGTATGACAATTAGTAAAAGTAAAGCTATATTTCGTTTTTTTTTTTTTTCATAGTCGTCTCGCTCCTTTATATACAGGGGAAAAAAAACTTCCACTTTTAATATTTTTTTAATTCTGCAAGTAATTAATTAATCTCTTCAATCAACAACAGGTCAAAATCGATTTTCCGCCAACTATTACCATTACCGGAAAATCTTTAAGCTACCAATCTCTAAACATTTCAGATCGAATTAAAATCCACGTTGTGAAGTTCTAACGATAAAAAAGTTATCGTTCAAACTATTTTTTCTGCTAACTGCAATTAGTCGGATTTTTATTTTTGCCGCGCTTGTTCGGGGGAGCACTTTTGTTGTTGCATTTTAAGTGCAGCTTACGGACTGCAAAATTCATTCTTTCGGTATAATTTAAAATTCTGACTTAAAAAAATAACAGTTCAACTAGAAAGAAAACTACCGCGGTGCAAGTTGATCGTTATTAACCTGCCTATAGTAGACAGAACTTTGATGATTATTTCGTTTTCAATACAGCATCGGGTTTTTCTAAATCTTAAATCCGAAACGCTTTCGAAATTGCTTCACTTCTGACAAACGCGGTTTAACCTTCCAGAGCTTGTTTAACATTCAAGATTTAAATCGTTTACCGTTTAAAATAAAATTATCGACGCCTCCCCCCCCCCCCCCCGCTCGGATCACTAAATACACACTATGAACGTTCGACATCACCGACAACGTAGAACCTGGTTTAGTATTATCCTCTGCTACAAATGCCGAAAGAAAATTTACCTGATGTTACGTAATAAACATAATTACTTTAAAATTTGATATAATATAAAAATTGTCCCGGAGCAGTTAATAATATATATTTAAAGACACCGAATGAATCGAGATGTTCGAAACTGGTCGGTATTTTTGAATATATTAATAGTATGTTTGGTGACTATTTATTTATATTATACTGGATAAAAAATAAAATATTACCGCGTCCTAATTTAACAAACTTTCACATTTTCCATTTTAACGTGATCAAATTTCAACAATATTTCGAGCGTGCCCCTTGTCTTCTAAACTTACCCGGTACTCTTGGAAACGATTACATAATCCGTATGAAACTGTTGATCGAAAAAATAAATCGTCACCGATAAGGAAATAAAAAAGGGGGCAATAAATAAGTGTACCCCGTCTGTTGCTCAAAGTACGCCTTCCTCTAACGTTTAGCCGAATTTTTTTTAAATGCTTCTGGCTGGTGGCTGGTCAGTGTTGAGGGTGTTCGCTATCTTTCGTTCGTGGCCCGGACGGGTTTCGGCAATATTTCAGTCGCCTATCGATAAGATTTAAATTCTGAACGGTATGCCTAAAAATTCCGACAGGAAATTGAAAAGACGGAGAAAAAAGAAAACAAAGAAGCAAGCACACTTTCAATAACGAGAATCTCCCGATAAACGGGGCACTTTACGTTAATCATCGGATTCGAAGTAACGGTGCTCTGGAGGTGGCGACGGAATCAGTGGCACGCAATCAGTTTCAGTGTGCCGTTATATCGATCAGAACAATAATCGCGCGACGTTGCATTTGTAGTCGTAATATCGACTGTAGCAATAAAAATAACAAGTTCCTGCTGAACATTGCTGCTCGACTTTAATTTAATCGATTTATTCGATTTATCGAAATTATCGCACTTTTCCTGTTTCACCGTTATTAAATTGCCGTATTTCACTAGCCTCTCCTGAGCCTGTTTGTCACATTTTCCGCTTCCCCCAATTCACAGATATCGATCAGCACAGCCAAAGATGATGCACGCAAAACGACAAATTGCCGTCAGTTGATTATTTCTTTTTAATAATCCTCTTTTCCCTCTTTTATTTCACATTTGGTTACGCAAGTATTGTAACTGACGAATTCCTTCTGTTACGTTCTGAAACATGAAGTCGAGAAAAAGGTCGCCGTCCAAAAGGAGATTACCGACTCCTTCAGTTTTTACCCATCTCGCAATATTCGCGTAATTCATCACATTTTCATTTCTTTCGAATAACTGTTGCACGCGGCTTTTCTTCTTTTTTTTTTTTGTTATGTGACGCTACATTCTTTGCAACAAATGTAATCTGTCGTCCGTTATGGAATATTTAAAGTGAAGCTTTCCTCCCGTGTTAAATTAATTTCGCCTTTAAAGAGGGACCCACCAATTTGCATAGAAAAAGTGACTTATATTACTTGTAAAATTTATTTACGGTATAGATGAAAAACTAACAGAGTACCATCGTGGATAATCGGTAAATTTGCTTATAAATTAACCAATCACTAACTCTTAATCAAGCTGAATCTGTAGTGTAAAATAAATCTGGCTGTAAGCGGAACCTTTATTCCGGTAAAAATATAAAAATCAAACATTGGAAAAAAACCAAAAAAAAAATAAACAGTCTCACATGGTGTGGGACATTGTGAAGTTAAGGTTATCCAAGTACAACGGCTCTGTTGGAAAAGTTTCTTTCTGCCGGCCTCATTTACTTTCATCTAAAAGACTTCTCTGATGCGTAATTACATTAGGTCTCTATGTCTGGGAATAGCGACTTGAGTCCGGAGCAAAGCGAAACTTCTGTACCAATTAATATTTTAGGACTGAAACATTTTTTATCAGTATCAATAAAATGACGTAAAACATATTTAACTTCGCCGAAATAAAGAAACCATTAATTCAGGCAAATATTTTAAAAGAATCTCGCTTAAAACAACCTCCCTCCCGTACGACTTCAACTTGTGAGACTATAAATAGTGGAATATGAAAGATAAAAATAAATACAGAAAGAAACGTACTCCTCCTCTCGCAGTATTAATTACAATGGCATATTTTTTTATTAAGAGAAGTAAGCATAAATAACATACAAGAACATGTTTATGCACCACCATGCAGAAATATAATTTCGAATAAACGTAAATATTTACACAAATCGTTCATTAAATACAATAATGTCATAACTCAAAAAATAAAGAATTTGAATTTGTGTATAGTTGGAATACTCGGCCATTTTGGACTCGCAAGGGGCTGTGCCCCTTGACCCTTCTTGCTTACATTTCTATCTCTTTCTATTCTATACTGTGTATAAAATGATCAAAATTTACAACGTAATTCTAAATCGGCCCATTTGAATATAATAACATAATCACAGAAATCCTATAAAATATAAAAAGCGTTACATAAAATTGGGACATTTTTTCTAATGGGGAGAGCCTAAGAATTACGTTGTAATTAATAATGTAACTAATATATATATATATATATATAGGTGTATATATATATATACATAGGTAACGCAAGGGCCTAGTAGTTAAGGTACATGGCTACCAAACCAGAGATCACGCGTTCAAAACTTGTCTCGTTTCAAATACAAATCACTCCCAGCTTTAAAATAATTGGGTACCAGAGAAATTTCCGAAACTAAAGGTAGTTGTGAAAAAGGAACTGGCCCCAGTATTCTCTTCGAATCCATTAAGCTTAGTACATTGTGAACCATGATCTAACTCTTTTAGATCGTGTAATTACTGGCAACGAATCTTGCTTTTTGCAATATAATCCGGACGCAAAAAAGCCAACAATGGCTGTCTCCTGAGTTAGCAAGACCAGAAAAATCAAAAATAAGCAAGTCAAAAGTCAAAGCTATAATGATTTGCTTTTTTTAATAGCAATGGGATGATGCACATGAAATTTTTACCATCCCGGCAGACTGCGAATCGACATGTCTACCTGGAACTACTCAAAAGATTGTGAAACGGTCGTCTTAGTCCGTCCAGAGATTGCGAAGACATGGATCATCCATGACGACAGAACGCCATGCTATCGCGCCTTAAGCGTTACGCAGTTTTTGACCTCGAAGGACATTCCATTACTGCCTCACCCCTGAATTTCTCGGATATGCCTGTTCCTTCGGGTCAAACAAGTCGTGAAAGAAATGCATTTAAAGTTGATAATTGACATTTAACAGTCCGTGATGAAGATACCTAGAAGAGTACCAGTTGAAGGTTTCCAGAAGTGTTACGAAAACTGAAAAATGCAATCTGGAAATCAATGTGCAACTACGAAAAGTGAGCATTTTGAAGGGGATCATATTGATGCACTTTAATTTTTAAATATACTTGTTTTTTTTTTTTTGCAATCAGTCTAATTACTTAATTGTCAGACCTTGTATATACATACACACACACACACACATATATATATATATATATATATATATAATTATTAAGCATATGTTAACATTTTATGATTAAAAAGAAAAGCTCGCCGATGCATTTCAAGGGAAATAAAATGACGTATAATTTGTACATTTCTCCACATCGTGATATTTTTAATGCACAACTAGGGCAATTATTTAAGAACAGAGTAAACGATGCGTGTATATATTATTATTTTTCAAATCATAATCAACCGCTGTGTTTACAAACATACGCAACAATTACTGATGACGTCATTAAGGTAATCATTAACTGTCCAGACAATGTTACCGCTATGATAAACATAAATCGCGAGAAGTTATAATGCATCGTGTTTATTCCGAAACAGTTGAACTGACAAAAGTTTGGTTATTTCGTTTTCAAACGATCATTTGCTGCTCGAAGTGAAGTTGTAATAAATTTCATTAAGAAAAAATTCAGTCCGCTGTTTAGTGTAAATAGAATATAACGGCAATATAACAAAACCAGCGACTGACTTCGTAGACTTCAAATTGCTATGAAAAAAAAACGAAATGATCATTTTTACGGGAATTCCATGACATTCGGATTCGAGTGCAAAATCTATAAAGTTACAAACCTACTTCTCATTGTATAAGTGCTTTCGAAATTGAAAAATGTATATTATTTATGCGTATACTAATAAAGGTGAAGCGTCATAAAATTCAGGTATAATTCTATACAATGCTTCTTTCCGATACCAGCCGATTTCTGAAGAGTCTGAATAACGTGTTATTAGTGAGAAGGTTAATGATGTCGCATTTACTAAAAAAAAAGTTTTAACAAGTTTATCGTGTTCATTTTACGTGCGCAGATAAGATTTTCAACTGATAAAAAACGCGTTTTCACCTGCGAAACGTACATAAAATCTTCGTTGCACGTATTTCCACTGCAACGCGAAAAACGCATTACGCAATACAGCTATGCGATACAGTTTAAATTATATCGTAAAAGTTCCTTCATGTAATATTTTAGCAGTCGCTTTAAACTGCATTACATTTTCAGGAAGAAAATAAAAAGGAACATTTAAAAAATAGGGCAAATTCGTAACAGATTACATTGAATAATTCATTAATGAACGAAAGAAACAAAGCGCTAGAACTCTGTTTGACGATACTGCACAGTGCCAGAGCCTGAAAAGTTTAAGGTTTTCAAAAAATCGCTACTAATTAAAGTGTGACAAATTAGTTGGAACAGGGGTAAAAAACGTTAAGAGAACTGTAGGACAAAAAGGAGGTTAATATAACGTACTTGAAATCTGTAATACCTCTAACATGAGGTATCTGATTAGTTGAAAAATTGATCTATGTAACTTTATATAAAAAGAGCTCTGAAAGCGATCGCGCCTCAATTACAAAATTAATAAAAATTATGTTGAATATCGCACGAGATTGTTCTTCATCGCACCCACGAGCAACTATGTAGATTGAGCGGAGTTTATTCCACGAGGGGTAATGAAAATCAATTACTATTTGTGAATGACATCAAACATTTTCTATAAACTCAGAGTACCTACTTTTGTCCTTCCCCTAGTATTCTCTAATAATGCCGATCGAAAATTATTGATAACATTGTACCTGCAGACAGCGTGAGATTGTCTAAAACAACTTATAAAGTCGGCTTATATTAATAATGGAAATAGCATACAAATCAGCGGAAAATAAACAACTCAAGACCGAAAAAAAAATAAAAATAAAAAAAACAGTAGGCTAGGAAATGAATAATTAATAAACATCTTCAGTTCGAATATTAGAGAAGTCGTCAGAGATGTTTTGTTGGGAGGATAGGATCCCGCCTTTTTAGTTCTCGAAAAGAGAAACGACAAAAAAATATTGGTAAAGATAAATATATTATTTAAATATCTGAAGAGGGCCAGTTTTTTTCGGCAAGATTGTTTCGGCGATAGCAAGCCAGGGATTTTATTCAGACCTTTTTACGAATCACCTGCGGTGTTTTCCTAATTACATCTACTAAAACGTTATCATTTGTTTTAGTAAGAAACATAGCTCACCAAATTTATTTCTACATCATCCGTTAATGTTATCAGTAATTTCAATACATTTCAATTTTCATTTACAAACAGAAATAAAATATAAAAATACACCAATTAAATTAAGTTAAATCCGCAAATACCTCGCAAGATTTGCATGAGTTGCTGCGGGGTCAATCTCGTGCAAAAAAGTTTGCAATTCCGAAGGACTTTATGAGAAACTAGGAAAAAGGTAATAAAGAGGAGAACGCGCAGGATAGCGGTAGACTTGGCATAGGAAATTGAGCAAACGGAAAAAAGTTTAAACGTTTCGGAATAAAATTTAGGGAAAAACAGAAGAAGTTTGAACCAACTCCACTGGGTCCTTCGGAGCCGTCAGTGATAATTTTAAAGTGATCAGAAAAAAAGAGAGCCCAAGATACTTAAAAATTCAGATTTAACAACATGTTATAGGTTTGCTTAAAACAGTTATGTAAAGGAAATTAATAAAACGTAGGAGGGTGGAAAAACTGAAAAAGAAAAAAAAATGGCTTGCCGTAAAAACAAGTGTATGGTGAACACTGACACACGGGCGTACTGAGGGACAGTTTTAGAGTTTCGATGGCAGAAAAACGACAGTTGCAATAAATAGAAAAGAATGATTTAACAGGAGTCGAGGAAGAAATATAGATAGGTAGACGTGTTTGATTAGACGGGCTTGTACGGCAAAGATTGGAGTAGATTTTTTAGCTTTCAGGCAAAGACGAAGGCGCGGGTGAAATGAAAAGATAGGATATTTGATGAAGAATTTTCCAGTGTTATTAAAGACTTTTTCGGAGCTGAAAGTTAATTGTGATGGGCAGAATAGATGAGAATGTCGTCAGTGAAGAAAAGAGGGGAGTTTAAAGGCAAGAAAGCGGTGTTGATGAAAAACCTTGTGCTCATCCGTGAAAAATTAACCTAGGGGTGATGTAGATATTGGAGGAAAGAATGACGGTTCTACATTTGAAAAAATTACTAACAAGGGAGACGACCGAATTAGTAGGTTGGCTTTTGTCAGCTTCTATGCTAACGTGCGGTGAAAAAAATATTCGTAATGGAAATTTAATTTTTTTTTTTTTTTTTTTTTTTCTATTCTGGGCGCGCCAGCGGCCTTGACCCAACAACATGAAAAATTAACAGTTATAACTAAATAACCAGGCGGTCAGAAATGGAGAGGACAAAGGACAGTAGCAATGGGATAACTGAAGGCAATGGGAAGGAAAGAATATAGGTAGCGTTAAAGGGAGTAGGAAGACCCAAAACTAAAAGTTGGGTGTAAAGAATAGAGCGTTCGTTAGAGAGTGCTGAACATTCGAATAGGATGTGGAAATTTAATTTGCAAGTGTAAAGTTTTAAAAATATCAGATATGTTAGGCTTCCTCATTAAGGACGATTTTATATTTTAGTAATTTAATATTGGCGATTTTATCATTTCACATAGTTTATAGTTTTAAACGTCTAAATTTTTTTCGTTTCAAAATTATAAGAATCAGGAAAATCTTGCGCGCGCACACTGTGAACCATACACAATATCTGTATACCTTTAATGTTTCTTCGAAATATCTAATCAGGAAGAACACTTTATGAGGCTAAATAGAAGCAGGTTCGTTGATATAAAATCATCGAACAATATTTCAATTAGTAAAACGTTACCTACTGAACCGCGTTAAAAAAAGGGGGTGATAGTGATGAAGCCGAACAAATGTTTCTGCAAACTATTTGACGAGCCGAGAATAAGCTAATGACCTTAAAATGATTATTCGGCGCCTAATTAAAATAGCGGTTTGCTTTTATTTTTTATTATGCAACAACGTCAAAAGGGAAAAGTAAGCAACTAGAAGAGCAAAAAATTTTACGTTATAAAAGAAAGACTTGAACTGAAAGTTTTTTAGAAACTTTTTTCAATTTTGCAATAGCTTTTTATATTGCGATGTCTAATAGTGCAGCTAAGTGTTATTTCTACAGGCTAATCAGTATACTGAGACAGAACGTATATCGAATTGAATTTAGGCCCTGCTAATTTATCAGTTACAGTAAACATGCGGATCTAAATTCATGCACGCGATACGTGCTTGGACACATCTACGTGACTACCTTCTTATATTCGCTCTCTATTTTACTTGGCTCATCCGATTGAAGGCTGCTTTGGCTTATCCGTTTGAAGGCTACTTTATTAAAATACTTTTACATATGTTATAAAAAGTGACTGTAGATTTGGAAATTCGCCATTAGTACCGGTTACAACTGTTGTCATCTAACTTTATTGCCGAAAACAAACAATAACAGTCATAAATGCCTACGTGATGGTTATGTGAAATTTGACATATAGCTAGATATAACCTTTCATCCATAATATACTAAATGTTACCACTCGTTACGCTCTCGGCTTTCAATCGACACGACTTTTTAAATGGCGCTCTGTATATTTTTCTATTTCTGGTGCCTACACGGTAAGCAAAAAAAACACAAAAAAATCTGTCATCCGCAAGATATTTAAATTATGGCCAACGTTACCTTCGAATATTTAAACTCGATTAATTTTATAATAAAATAAACTTTAATAACAAACAATATAGATCAATAAATTAGATAAATACCTATTTAGAAACGTTTTCGGGCATAACCCATCATCAGCTAACACTAACTTAAAGGAAACTTAAAACATACTGAAGTGAATATAGGGAATACATGTGTATATATAGTAGATGTAAAGAGGAATAAACATGACAGGTATAAAAATCTATAGGTTGAAAATGCTAATAATTAATATAAAATATAAAAGTTTAGTAATCATCAATAAAAATGAAATCATCCAAAAAACTGAAAATTTTTTAAAAGAAAATAATATACAATTAATAAAAACAGACCCCACTAATAAATATCAAATAAAAATAAGGAAAATAATAAAAGAATCTGATATAATAATAAATAATAATGAAGCTAAATATTTAATAAATATGAACCCAAAAGCACCAACTCTTAACCCTTTAATAAAAATACATAAAAATAATGCTCCTATAAGACCACTAATAAATTATACTAGTGCACCTTCTTATAAAATCTCAAAATTAATAACTAAAATATTAAAAACTAATATATCAATTAATAATAAATATACTATTAGAAACAGATTGGATGTTTTTGATAAATTAAAAAATATAAAAATTAATAACAAAACTAAATTAATTTCTTATGATATAACAAACCTTTATACAAATATACCTATAAATGAAACCATAGATATAATTAAAAAATCTGTAAATAAGTTAAAGAATAATATTTTTTGTAATCAATTAATCCAAATAATTAAAACTGTTACAGAGCAAAATTACTTTAATTTTAATAACTCCGTGTATATACAAAATAATGGATTAGCTATGGGCTCACCTTTGTCAGGTATTTTAAGTGAAATCTTTCTACAAAATTTAGAAGAAATATGCATGGAAAATATAATACAAAAATACAATATTAAATCTTATATTAGATATGTAGATGATACACTACTAATTTTTGATGAAAATAGTAGTAATACTGAAAATGACATTCTAAATGATTTAAATAAAATTCACAAAAATATTCATTATACTATGGAAAAGGAAGAAAATAACAAAATAAATTTCTTAGATATAACAATAATAAAATCAAATGATAAGTTAACATATAATATTTATAGAAAACAAACACCACTGATAATATAATTCATAAAACATCAAATCACCCAAACCAACATAAATATGCTTACTTCATGGCTGCAGTAAATAGATTATTAACTACACCCATGAATATAAATAAAAAACAAATAGAAATTAATATATTAAAGACTTTGGCAAGAAATAATGGTTATGACGAACAAATAATAGATAAACTAATTCACAAAATAAAATCAAAATCAAAATATATACAAAAATTAAGAGTCAATAATGCTACTAACAATAAAGGATGGATAACATTCACATTTATAAACAATAACATATACAAATTAACCAATTTATTCAAAAAACAAGGTTTAAATGTAGCATTCAAAACTAAAAATAATTTAAAATATAAAATAAACACCTTAAATTTAAAAAATAATAATATTTACGAAAATAGCGGTATATATAAAATAAATTGTACTGATTGTGAGAAATCATACATTGGTCAAACAGGGCGAAAAATCAATTGCAGATATAAAGAACATATAAAAGCATTTAATAATAATGAAATAGAAAAATCAACCTATGCAGAACATCTAATTAAAAATAAACATAAACCTAATTCAATAGAAAATACTGTAACCATCCTGGCCACTTATCACAAAGGTAATAATATGAACATTGCAGAAAATTATTATATAAATAAATATAAAAATAATATTTTAAATGGCCAAACACCTAATAATAATAATCCACTGTTTAATATAAAAATTTAACCTTTTTGTCTTCTTGTTTTATTTTATATTTTATATTAATTATTAGCATTTTCAACCTATAGATTTTTATACCTGCCATGTTTATTCCTCTTTACATCTACTATATATACACATGTATTCCCTATATTCACTTCAGTATGTTTTAAGTTCCCTTTAAATTAGTGTTAGCTGATGATGGGTTATGCCCGAAAACGTTTCTAAATAGGTATTTATCTAATTTATTGATCTATATTGTTTGTTATTAAAGTTTATTTTATTATACCATTTTAACAAACAGGATGTATTCACCTACATCGATTAATTTTATTTACGAATTTGTTTTAGAGCAATTTTTTACTACTTCTGCCGATTCGTGCCTAGCCTATTTGGCTATCTGCGAATGGACTCAATGTATTCAGTTGAGTGGAGAATACATCCATTGATGTATTCAACCCATCACTTATACTAGATCACGGATCCTAGTTCTTTCCAGTCTTCTTGTTATTGCATTGTCCGGAAGGGCAGCTACTAGCTCGTTACTATGTCCACAGAGGCGTAACGCATGACTACGAGCGCGTTGCTTTATAGCCTCATCGACAGTACAGACTCTTAGGTCTCGATGAATAGCCTCATTGGTAACATACCACGGCATTCTGTATATCAACCGTAGCGTTTTATTCTGGAATCGCTGTATCACATTTCTGTTTGACTTCTTTGCACAGCCCCAAATTGGTGCTGCATAAGTCCACGTAGGTTTAAGGATAGCATTGTATATTAAGACCCTATTAGCTAAGGAGAGGTTCGAATGATATCCTATTAGCCAATATAGCGATCTTAATTTAATATCAAGCTTATTCCTTAATTTCTGTACGTGTGTCCTCCAGCTTAAGGTACGGTCTAAGTGAACTCCTAGGTATCTGTCACTATTGCTTCTTGGTATAGTGTTACCACCCAGTGTTAGGTGGAGCTGGTGCTCAGCTCTCTTGGTAAATGATACATGACTACACTTTTCCAGGTTCACTTCGAGTTTCCACGTTTGAGCCCACTGTAGAACCGTATTCGCGCTTTTCTGTGCAATAATAATGATTACTTTTGTGATCAAAAGGCACGTGTTTAGAAAGCAAAAAGATACTATGAAATAAAACTTCTAATAGCGCATTCAAATTCATTTTCTCAATCCATAAGAGCAAGTTTTTTAATTGTACTAAAATCGATTTTATTCCATTTATAAAACAGCAAGGGTTGTATCAACCTTACACTCGCAGGTGTGCACATGCAGCCTTAAAATTCTTTAAACTTCAATAAAATATATATTATTATCTATCCATCTCCCCCAGCTGTAATGTATTAGGCTGCTTTTCGACTCAGCCAGATTATAGTGTGACCTGAATTTGTCCGACCGAAGCCGTTTCAGTTATGACTGACATTCAACAAGTTTTTAAAATTTGATGAACAGATTATTTCAATTACTTATTAAATGAATTATTCGTGTACACTTTTATTTCAAAGCTTTCACGGTGAGTACTCATAATAAATAAATTGCGGACACAATTGTGTTTAAAAAAAAAGAAGTTGTATTTTCTTAACTTTTCGACCAGCTTACACTGGCCATCATCAGCAGCGATGCAATAACGTAAAGTTACCTTCCAGACCAAAAACTCGACTGACAAGGAATCAAAATAATACCTGTTACATTCATCCTAGAGGGGTAAATCTACGAATCGACAATATAGATGATTCGGTTCTAATTAAATTAATGAGTACTATACCCAGTCATATAATAAACGAAAAAAAAATTGGTGTATGGAAAAGGGAAATGAGGAAGTGGTTAAAAGAATGGTGCGAAGATTAAGGAATTTTGCTGCATCCTCTTTTTCCTTTATTATTATTGTTGCATTTTTTAGACTATCTATTTACCAATTTCCTTCCTTTTTCTTTCCTGCATATTAATGTATGCGGCGTGTAATATGTAAGCGGCCCCTATGTACGAGTGTATTATTGTGCTATTTATATATACATATATATACGTATATATCATTGTGTTGATTGATATATATATATATATATATATTTTTTTTTTTTGGTTTAAAATGTCCAATTTAGGTAGTAAGAATGATTAATTGTAATTTTATGTACTAGAATAAACGATAATAAGAATGTTGGTGGTGCCCAGTGAGACCCACAACTTATTTATTTATAAAAAAAAAATAAATAAATAATTAAACTAACATAAAAATACGGAAAT
Organism: Icerya purchasi; assembly: GCA_039619475.1. Classification (NCBI taxonomy): domain Eukaryota; kingdom Metazoa; phylum Arthropoda; class Insecta; order Hemiptera; family Monophlebidae; genus Icerya; species Icerya purchasi. Next base: position 260,048,714 of record CM077116.1, on the reverse strand, counting down.
TGTGATCGACAATAGCGACGTAAATGAAAAACAAAAGCACGGAAAACCCAAGCTGATAAACCTACCTAAATACACACACACAAAAAAAAAAAAGAAAAAAAGAAGCATACAAGGGACAATCCAAAAAAGAAACAAATATAAATATGAAATAAAACCAGCGAATTTCAATCGGTCTCTATTTGTATTTTGATTTCTTCTTTTCCGACTTTGTTCGATTTATCTTAATTTTTAATTACTTTGCACTTATTTTTTGTCCGGTTACATTTTAGTAAAATTAATTATTTTAATTCGAGAAAGTGATGAAATTCATAACTTACACAATCCAAAATGTAGTCTCAATCGGAGACATAATTAATAGGGCGTTAAAATAAAATATTTCGTAAATAACTGTTGATTTTTAACAGAAACTCCTAAAGTGGCACACGTCACACAACTAATCTATTCTTTTATGACCTTTTGTATACTTGTATTTTTACCTTTTTTGTTAGAATAAAAATCATTTGAATGTTTTTGGTATTTGAAATCTCGTTAAACGTTGCATTTAAATAATAAGGTTCTTCTAAAAGGTTCAAGTTGCGATTATAACCTAAATGTGTATCATTGTTTTGTATAAACAGGTTTATTACGCGGTAAATTACGAAATGATTCGATAAAACAAAAGCGTCTGTTTCAACATGGGAATTTGTACATTCACAATTCTGCAAATTCACATCTGGATTCAAAATTCCCATAAAAATGTATAATCAAACAAAATAATTCTAATATGCTTAGCTAATAAACAATTGTGCAGAACGAAACGAGTTTTCTCTATCTTCTATGTCTATTTGTAGCTCCGATAGTATGTGAAATAACAAAAAAATCCATGATAAAACATTTTTTACTTCTTCAGATGAATTTAAAAAATCCGGCTTACCATTTATCTTTACCTAAACGCAGCAAAAATGAAGTTTTTAAGCGTGACCTCTATGAACGTAATGTCGCATTAGCTGCTACGTGACGTGTATCCCTTTAAAGGTTTTCTTGTGACAATCTACTCCTGTTTTTTACTACTACATAATATAAGGGAGAAACTCAAAAACTCGTTGTAATTTTAACTTCTGTTAAATCTTAGAATTAATAAAATCAGTAATTTAGAGGCAGTCTCTTTAAACTTTAAAAATATTGCTAATAGTTCTTCTCCTTTTTAATGCTACAGCGTTAATTAGTATTTTTTTCTCTTTAATGCGCTATTTCAACATGCAAAATAATTGCTAAATTAACACACCAATAATACTAATCGAAAAGTAGTTAGAAATTTCGATTCCATCCTTTAACAAATCTGGAAATAAATGCTTAAGTGATCCAAGCTGACCTTTTTTGAAATAAACAGAATGAACCCATTTCCTTTTTTCTGTTCTTTCTGTTATTTGCTAATCTATTTTCGGATAATTTTGAAGTTAACGATTATATTGAATCATTTTAAAATTAGAAAACAACTTAGTTCAGTCGTTTAAAAAGCACTGATCGGTTACGGAATACTCTGACTGGCGTCATTTAAATATTTCGAACGCTACTGCACTGATTTGCTGTGAAAACAGTCTTTAATTTACACACGAGTGTCCGCAGCCTAAGACAATATTATCCACGCAGTAATGTTACAGTGGTGTTTCGGCCTATTACCCGTACATGAATCCTTATCAGATAACATTTTTACCTGTGAGTTTTTGATTAAATTTCAACTCAGTAGCAATATTTGTATTCGTAAAATTATATTTTCTTGACGAATAATTAAAAATTATTTTTCAATTTTTAAAGTACTTTTTTGATATTCGTAAAATAATTTATTTGAAGTGTTACTCAGAAAAAGCATGTTATTTGTGTAAGGAATATAAAATACTGTTAAGTAAAATGCGTGAAAATAAGGAAAAATTAAATATTAAAACCACAAAGTAAGCGAATTAACACTGAATGTCCCACTGTAAACTGCATAACATTTTGTTAAAGTATATAAATACGAACAATAAATTCATCGCTATGTACGACGCTCTCTTTTTATTGTTTATTTTATAAACATTTTATTTTTAAAAAATTTATTACACTATAGTAAATATTTTCAATTTTAAGAATTTCGGAATTTAGATTTTATTAATGGATGTGCGCACATATGTACATCTGTCTCGCTTAATGCGATATTTTCATAATAAAACGTGACTGAATAATTTAAGTTACTTTTTCTTTCGGTTTATACGCTTACAAATGGATTTATAATAACGGAATTTCGAAATTGTATGTTTAACGAACACACAAGATGTCGGCAATGAAATTATTCTAGTTGATTTACAGGAGCTTCTTCGCCTGCCAGTTTAGCTTTGATTCGAACGACACCTGTTGACTTCCTCAGCATTCCTTCGGTAATAACTCGAGAACATTTCCAGTTTCAAACTTCTCGCTTTTATAATATCCTTTATGCTGGTTTTGACATTCTTCCATTTTTTTTCTTCTTTCTTCATCTACTTGCTGTGCTCAGGACTTGGTCTTGCAGAGCCACGCGTACTTAATATCTGAAGTCGAATTTTAAAGTAAAAGCGGATCATCCCGAAAGGAAAAAAGGATATTTACGCTCAATATTCTCCCCAGATCAAATTTCACAATTTTATCCATTACCTTATAACGAGGATGTAGCGGTAACTCCGAGACGGTTTTATGCATTTGCAGTCCGATTTTAAATTTTTTAGACGAACGAGTTTTCGCGGTCATGAAGAACTCCTGTTTCATTTGTATTCCTCCTTCTCCTTTTGTCGGAGCGGGTTGCCTACTTACCGACGTAGTCGATTTACCGTTGACGAGCAGCGGTTTTTATTCAGAATATAGGGGTATGCGAGATCCCAAAATTTTCGGGCTCCCGACTCTCGAGCGGGGAAACCTAATGCCAGAACAGCACGAGTCCGAGATTCTCGATGGAGTAATAAATGTAATAGTCGGAGTTATGTCTGTAGATATTTAGATTGAAAAAATGAACGAAATTAAGAACGTTAAAAATGGCATGTTCAACAAAGAACTAACTAATAAAAAAATAAAGAAAATAACACATGATACATTAGCAAACGGCAAGAACTATATTCCAATGAATAAAGACAGAAGAACCTTTAATCTAATTCAAAAAAAAATAACTCGCAGACTTCAGAACAAAGAATTAAAACCTTACTTCCATCTTTCTCAATTTTTAATTGGTCATGGAAATTTCAAAGAATACTTGAAACAATTTTAAATCATTAATAATAGCACTTGCATCTGCTGCAATGAGGACACTGATTCTCCGAATCATACCTTTTTACACTGCAATGCATTCGTTCACATTAGAAAGAAGTATAACATCAGTACTGATTACAAAAACTGGTTTAGTGGAGTGGAAAATACGAAGAATACAAGAAAATATGTGGAAGCTGTTGAACAGAAATTAGAAGAAAGCATTCAGACCAGCGGAGAGGAATATATCAGAACACAGAATCACCAGTATTATTATGTATATTACACACACATGTAAAGACCGAAGAACATAGAGAAGCCGATAATAGCACAAGATCTCCAGTCTATTTATTATACATGTATAAGTAATACGAATTTTTCCAATAAATTTGTCATCCCATCAGTTGTATCCTAACCGGAGCGTATGGGTGGGGGGGGCTGTTTAAAGTAATATATATACATGTATATATATCACATGTTAGCATTTGCCTAAAAGCATGACCGCTAGACACCTCTAAATAATATTGCTCGTTAATATTCAGTTTTAAAAATTATATCGCTTCTTTTTTTTTAAGAAATATTAATAATTAAACGATAATAACAAGCAGACAGTCGATAGAATCGTCTAAACGTATACCCAGGAATTCAACTACTTTCATTGGCGCAAAACTTTAGCTTGTAACAGAATTTCACGAAGACCTAACTCGAGGACACGAAATCGAAATTTATTTGGCAGTTTAATAAAAGCCATATTGTAAAAGAACCACAAAACCGATTTTTCTTTATCTATTATACGATTAATCAAAAGTTGTATATTTGAAATACTCCATCATCTCGGTTTTTAGTCATTATGAGTAATGTTTGACGTAACACTGAGGGTTAGATCGATTGAGACACATTTACAGGAACCGATACTCTTGTTTTTCTTTTTTTTAAATATAAAATAATAATAATAATATTTTATACTTTATTTCGGGCGCGTCAGCGACTTTGATCCAACAACTACAGAAATTATAAAAAGGGTTAAATAGAGAAAGGTTTAGAAATAGATCTTAGGAAAGATTGAAGTGCAGGTGCACTCTCAATTGTGACTAAAAATAATACGCGTTTACGCAGTGGCGCTTTCGAATTATTTTATATTCTTCGATCGACGCAAGTCCAGTGTTTTTACACGGCCACTATCATCGGAAAAGATGAAAGTGAATTTAACATTTTCATTAAAACTGCCACAAAACGGTAGCAACTGTTTCAGACAAGCAAGGTGAAAAGAGGTGCTTATTAAAATTAAGAAAAAAAAAAAAAACGCGGGAAACTAGTCGGCGCAATTGATAGTGAGCGTGGCTTTGTTTATATCGCGCAAAAGGCGATGACAAAATACTTTCACAATTCGATATTCTGTTCTGATTCGATGTTATCGACTTTCACTTTTCGTTCGATTATTACGTTATTTTGCCAACATCGAGTTGATCGTACTCTAAATAGCTGCTGCCGCTGCTGTAGCCCTGTGTAAACTCAGCCATTCCAATTATTCCACGGGGCGTGCGTTACTCAAATTTTCCGCGCGAAAAATCGAAATATCGTTATTCAGCCCGTTCTAGGGGGTAAAATTGCGGGCCTTTTGACTGGGGATAATGTACGTTCGGTAACATAAGTTGCTCATAAAACGTTTTGTTTTTTTGTTAATTCTGGAAATAAAAGTTAACCGATTATTCATTAATTTTAATGGTTCTTGTTTGGCGTGATGTTTTTAAACGTAGACACAGTTGTAAAATATATCGATTTTTTATGCATTTTATAAATAATTAAATAGACGGGAAAACTAATTTCCCCGACCCTTTTATTAATTAATTATTTAAAATGATGCGAGAATTTTACTTCTAAAATACACAAAAAAAAACAAAAAACGATAATATTAAACTTTTGTAAAACAACACAAAAATAAAAACCAAATTATGTTCAAAGTACAACAAGCGTACAAACGTGGCAGACATGGCTACCAAAGATGCATGAATGAATGGTTGTTTAGTTCCATACTTTCCAAAAACAGAGACCTATTCGAGCTCAATAGATATGCTCATAAAGAATATTGGGAAGCTACATGGGCAAATGCATTTTGCGCACAACAATAAAAAAGAGTTCAACCCAATATTCCTAACGTTCCTTGGTTTAACTACATTACGACAGTTTCGATGAGTACCAGATCGTTCATCGTTACGTTATGTCGCCTCCGTTTGTGGGTAAACCGCCTCCCTGCTTCTTTGTACAACACGGGCTTGATCTCTTCTTTCTATTGCCAACATCCACTTGACTCGGACAAAGTGGCGGACGCTGATCACCTCATCTTCGAATGTAATTTGCACACGGCGCAAAGAATTATTTTGTATAACTTGATAATAAATTTCCAGATCCCTCTGCCATATAGTGTCAATTCTTTGCTGGCCACCGGGAGTGCTGCAATATACAAGTTATTATTTAATTATATAGTTCAATGCAATATTACTGTGTAACGTTAAACAGTTAATTATATTACACTGTCGATGAGTTGAAAAAAAAAAAAAAAAAAGTGTACCTCCCCCGTTTAACATATTTATCTATTACAAAATTCGTGCGCGCGGGCAATATATTAAATATGTTAAACGCAGGCACCAGCAAATTTAAACACTTTTTTTTATAATGAAATTTTGCGGAAAAAAACAAACTGTTAGTTACGAAGAAGTTACTGTGACTTTCAGACACTAATGTGATTTAGGCAATTATTTACGAAGCAAAGGCATTATTTTTAAAATTATCAAGATTTTTCTTACAATGTATATTTATTTATATTTACATTTATTGATTCCATTACATTCTAATTGGGGGACTAAACTTTTTCACACGGTTTTTAAGCAAAACTTATTACAAATAATCTACATATAAAGTAAGTTTAAAAAAAAAAAAAAAATACCGTCTCTATGAGCTCTAAAAATTTAATAAAAACCCGTTAAAAAGTAAAAACTAATTCCCCACCAAAAAAAAAAAGATAACATATTTTGCAGTAAAATTTAAGGGGAATATTATGATTAAACAACATTCATATCTTAATTAGAGTCGACACGAAATTAAAATCGCAATATCCGGAAAAAAATGTTCGAGCATAGCCCATCATCAGCTAAAATTTATGAAACAACACAAAGCACGTGGTGATAATAAATTCTATAGATTCTGATTGTATTATAAATTTTAACTGATAATGGACTATACTAGAAAACCTTTTGTAAGTTAGAATAATCGTTTATACATTTAAATTTGTTTGTTATATTTGTATTTCACATCAAGAATGTTTAACGCGGTTTCTTGACAGAAAGAGGATATGAGTTATAAGAAAAAAATGAAATTTATAATTTGTAAAGGCTTAATATTTTATTAAACAAGAATAAAATCCTAATTGAAACATAATTTTCGTGGGTTTTTGGCAAATTGTTCTATTACTTTATTATAAAAGTCAAATTGTCCGCGATTTATGAATTCATGGCCAGTTGATAAAAAAGTTCCGAAGCTCCAGAGAGGGCAACGCCTCTCCCCCTTGGCGACGCCTATGATCTCTACTTAAGGTATTATTGTTGTTTAAGAATAATCATAATAATATATTAAATTGTAACAAATACAAGTATAACAAATAAATTTAAATGTGTAAACGATTATTCTAACTTTAAAAAAATGTATAATACAACACAAAGTATGTGATCAGAACATTTAGGTTCTGATCGCGTGCTTTGTGCTGTTTCATAAATTTTAGCTCATGATGGCCCCAAAAACCTTTTTTATGTTACAATAATCGTTTCGACATTTAAATTTGTTTGTTCTGCTTGTATTTGTTACAATTTAGTATATTTTTATATTTTAACAAACAGTATGTTAAAGGATTGTATATTAAATAATCATAATATTCCTCGGAATAGGTATATTTTATTGCAAAATATATTACATTTTATATAGTAAGTATTTTTTACTTCTTCTTATTATTCTTTTTGAGTACATCTTGGGCTTTTTTTTTTTTGGTAAACAATTGCATTCTACAATTTTTAGCGTAATATTTCTGAGCAATAATATAGATAGAGACTAATAGAAAATGTTGTGCTACTCCATGTACTCTACAAAGAGCTAGATATTGGAATGTTCAAAATCCGTCAGCGATGAACTTGTAAAAATCACATTTTCGGAGCTTTAAATGCATCATGTTTTATTCGAATCTGAATTCCCATAATACCGTGCATTGCAGCTACGTAATGTTATATCTCGTTCCGCGAATTCACAATTCACAAAAGTAATATTTTGAGAATATTACAAAAATATTAAAAACCTAAATTTCACAATGCCCCTGATGCTCTGTCAAGGGTATGCGACTTATCGTTACTTTTAAAGAAAATTGATATAATCAAACTTTGTAAAAATGATAAAAACAATAAATATAAAATTATTTCCGACCGGTTTTGTCTTATTTACTTAGATTCATTATAATGATACTTTAAGTCCCGATTATTGTCCATTTAATTTTGATATTTCGGTTGTTCATTATGTTCTAATGATAATTTTTCGATTAATTTTATCTCTGGTAATAATAAATGAAGAGAAAGCATATCTCGAAGAAGGCTAACTTTTCTTAACGCTTATTTTAATCACTACGGAGAATCGGTGGCACCGCTGAATGGTACATATATAGTTTCTAATGGACAAGGAATCGGTAAAATCGGTCTAAATCAACGTAAAAAAAAAAAAAATACGCGACAAACATATAACCTTCTTTTTTTTTTTTTTTTTTTTTTTTGAGAAGTCAGTAAAAATGGAACCCTGGAATGGCACTTAAAACTTCTCATAGATTTAGATTTTAAATTAAGCAAGCCGAATCATATAAAATTTAACACACAATAATGATACTTCAGCTTTTCGATATAAAAATGGAAAGTCTTATGACTCCGGATAAATAAATGCTACAGAAAGAGGGGAAAAAATAATAATAAAGTAAAAAAGGGACTGGTGAATTATCGTTTAACACAAGGCACCATATTATTTTACAGTCTTCGTCTCGCTGACTGGAATGGCATAAAATGTTCCTGCTTTAAAATATTAACCGGAGATGAATAATAATTATGCGCATAAAACGTACACAGCGTCAAAAACCCGGAGACGAGCAGCCGAACAGATAGACCGACTACAGACAAAGGAAGAGAGTAGTACCACGCACGCATCCATAGCATGCGATTATATGGTAATGTTTTGTATACTTTTTAGGGAGTTGACGTCTAAGACAATTGATATTCTTCGTTGGTGTCCGAATTGTTTCATCCAGTTCTGCTCGACCATGTAACAATGTAGTCTCGTCGGTCGGCTCATGTTCGTTATTATTCATGTTAGAAGTTCTCGAACAAGATGCAACGGGACACAACTTCCGCCGCAGGCCATTAATACTTTTGTTGTACTATTCATTTGTTCCGAATGGCATTTGTTTTTGGTTGTTGTTTTTAGCTTCATCTTCTCCGATCGTATAAGGCTCATTCTGCGTAGGTCTTGCATAACAATCTGTCGCAGACCCTTCTTCGCCAATGACGAACGGAAGTGCACGGGGGGGGGGGGTGTAATTCATTATTCAATCTCAGTGTAAAATTATGACCCGCACACGGACACGCTGTAACTGCAACTGCTCATTGTGTCGCTGTTTAATTTTCATATTCCACTTACGGTGCCAACGCGGCTCCATAAATGCGCATCTATAGCTTACGTAGAATTCGTAAAAAGTCTGTACTAGTGTCGATATGAAGAATACGTGGAAGTGTAGGCCGTTGCGCTATTAAAAGAATAATACATGATGAGCATAATAATTCTGCGTGGAATAATTACTAGAGTGCATTAATAATTAAAAGGTATTTCCGGAAACAAAAGCGACCGGAATTTATCGGCTGCAGCAGCCTAAAGAGGAACCCCGGTGCAGATTGTTCATTGCCGGCAACTCTGGAAAAAAAGTTTGCTTAATTAGGATTCTTTGTTATTTTTTTCTGTAACGCCCAACTTAAGTTTTGGAAATTTTCACGCTAAAAGAAGATTTGAGATGCGCTTTTTCTTTTCCAACATCGATTGAGAACGCTAATTTATTAACAAAATGACCTTAAACGACAGCGTTTAAAGTGATTTATGTATTGCCGTGAATAATTTTTTACTTTTAATACACATTCTGCTGCTAAGTAAAGTCCCGTACCCTTTGTAGAGCGTCGGGGGTCACGAAAATAAAGTTCGCAACGTACTAGTCTCATCGACAGCGTGTTGAGGAGTAGAGCGGCTAGTTCCTTTCTCTCGGTCACCTTTATTTTCTGAGATTTCTCCGGTACTCGATTTAATTACAAATTAAGTATATACCTGCGAGCAGCTCATGACATCTCTGGATTGGTAGCCGATAACCTTGAACTACCAGGGCTACCGTGCTACTATTCTCTTTACTTAAAAAGGCAAAAAAGGAGCCACCAGCAGAAATTCGAATAATTTTATATCGCATAATAAATGTATTTTTTTTTCTTTAATTATCCTGTTAATTCAGTTTCCAGCTAGCTTGCTGCAGTGACAAAATATAACTTGCTCTTGTATATTAGTATAGTAGATTTTTTTTTTTTTTTTTTTTTTTATGCGCGTTAACAGCCAATCTAAACCCATAAATCACATGATAGGGGAGAATCAATTAGATACACACTCGGTATCAGATACTGATAGAATAGAAGAACTAAGAATCGGAACAATGGAAATCGACGGGAATGGTAAGATATGAGAGTCACAGTAAGGATTGAGGAGCTTAAGTGATAAGAGATCAGAATATAGAGAGGCACGAAGGATATTCAAAGACGATATGATTAGGATTGCAGACGCCTTCGTCGGTAATTGAAGAGGACACAGTTAGGGAAAAGTGCAAAAAGAAGCCGAAAACGTGAGGAAGGAAGTAGAGTATGATAAAGACGTAAAGGAATAGTAGAGACGATAGCGGAACGGCCTAGTATTAAACTTTTTACTTAGCGCAAGCAAATTAGAAGCGGGAATTTTTGAGAAATAAAAACGAGAAGACGCAGCAATTTGAGCCAAGGAATCTGCCATTCTGAAGGTTTTTTGTCTATTTTCTTTAAACGTTCGTAACTTAGCATCTATGTTTGCTTCAAATTCTATGCACTACGAGTCACAATTAAAAATATAAATATTAAAAATCCGCCACGGTTACGAAGTTCGATTTCTGTATATATATATATATATATATATATAGATAGATAAATAGATAGATATATGCCGGACAGGTGAGAATCTTCATAAAATGTCTCATTTTTTAGAATGGTTCACTTAATAAGAACGAACTAAATCAAGTTCTGCCCTGAGCGTGTCAAAATTTTCAACACGCCAAGTCTATATGAATAAAATCGTGAATCAATTGTTTCTGTCGCGGAGCCGTCTTTAAGTTTACCGCCAAGGGTTAATTTAAGTGATCTATTTCAGTTTGGAATGCACAAAGCCAGCATCGTCGCTGTAGCAGTCGTTAAAACTCGCGCAAAATATAAGTACTAATAACAGATGCAATCGCAAATTATAATTGGTAGGGAACGCATTATCATGGAGGGGGGAGATGAGCGTTTTCAAAATTGACCAGTATTTTTCAATACCGACCGCGCAGAGTACACGATTTTCCGATGACTTTTAGAGCGGGCGTTAAACCAGCACGAAAAATTCAGTATAACAAACTGTGATCTGTAAATACCTGCTCCCCAAAGAATTGTTAATACATCGAATTCGCGTTAGTTGCTCGTCTGAGGAAAAGAAACCACAATCTCGACGTTGCAACTTATTAAACTGAATTTCCTCGATCGGACCGAATCGGGTTTATTATTTGCGTTAAGTTGCCGATCATTCTCATTTCCGGCTTATAGTGATATCATTTGACGCTCTAATTTAACGCTAATTCAGCGTTGTTCTAAGAGAAGTCTACGGGAATTGATTAGCATAGACAGAAACAGAAAACGGAGTAAAGAAAGATAACGAACGGCAACGGCGTAAAGAGGGGAAATGGAACACTTTACACAACGGACACGCTTTATCGTCGTAGCGGCTGCTTAGGCGAACGTGCGTGAGCGATATGATCTCAAGTTCGGCGGCGCGGAAAATCAAACGTAACAGTTATATTGCTCGGGTAGAGTTCATTTCAGACATGGTCAGCCGAGATTATGTACGTTATTAGTGGCCCGAGTGGTTTCGCTATCGCCATTATCTGCGATAACAAAACGGTTCGTTGAACGACGTCCGATTTAACTGGCCAATAATAATCGCCGATTGTGCCGTATTGCTCGCGAAAAAAACCGCTAATATCGCTTTATTAATATCCTGCGCGTCCACCCGTTCCGGTTAACAGGAAATCTATGTCAGTTTCCGGACCGAGAGTAGCCGGAGCTCTGAAGATTTCTGCACCGTCCACACTGCCCTGCCGGCACAGACAGCGCTTTCGTCTGAGCGCAAGACAAATTCCATTGCGTCAGTCGCGTTACTGGTAAGTCGGATAATTGCGAACAGGTGCACACGAATCGGAGCGCTCGTGTAAATGCGCTATTTGCATACGAGCATTGTTCTGCGCGCGAACGCCGCGTCCTTTTTCTATATCTGCGCGGCTACGAGCGCGAATGAACGCACGAGCAACGCGCTAATGACTAATTACCGCATTTTCCCGTAAAATGAGTAGCTGGTACACCGAGATCGTTACTTTGTAACCGGTGCGTCACCACTATGAACGGCTCCAGTGGCCCAGTGTTCGTATTCGATTTCAACAGCTGTCATCGGTTATTATTTAACGGTTACTCGCTCCGCATTTGCTAGCCTAGTGCCATAGTTTAGAGACGACCGAATTATTCGTACCGTCCGCTGCCGAGCTACTACTAGTAAATTACCTGTAAAAATATCCGTATCCATTAACATCTGTTTTGCAACTGAAGCCAATACAAAATTGTACATTTTTCAGGAAATCCACCGGGATATTATCCTTAATACGCCGTCGGTTGTTCGAAAACCCGCGAGTGCGAAGCTGAAATCACGCCGTAGGATGTTTTTACAATTAAACGAGAGGATCTGCTATCGAACCGCATTTAAAGTAATAATAATCGATTGAAAATAGCGAACGAGACTATACACTAGAAAAATAATAATAATAATAATAATAATAAAAAAGGAAAATAAACATTTTTAGATCGGTCCTCCATTTAGTAATCAGTGAGACAGTTGTTGTAGCACTTCTCCATAACACGCTTCGAACGAATGAGTTTTAACAGAACTCGTGCGAATGCCGGAAACGAATAAGTAGGAAGTTAACCGCATGCCTGAGGTGCAATTGAAGACAAAAGTCTGAGAGTCCTTTCAGTGTGTCGATTAAGGAAGAAAGTTTTACGTGTCTCATCGGGGAAAGTGAAATGTTAACGGAATTTCCAGAAGAAGAAGAAAAAGTATTATTGCCGATAGGGAAAGGACAAAAATCGAAATAACCCCCCCCCACCCGGTCGCCCAATGTGCGACCAAAAACAGTATTGGAGACCAAAAGCTCGAAAAGCCTTCATTCATAATAGAGCCGAGTCGGCGAGCAAACTGACTACCGTATAGGAAAAGAGTATAGGTGGGAGAAAAGTGGAGCAGGCCCAGCATCTACGAAGGAAGGTATACGACCGAAAGGTGTATTGAACTGGTCACAATGGAGAACATTAGATCACGCACCGGCTGCGGCTGAACACAATTAAATCCAGTTTAAAAAAAATGGACATCGATGACAGATCCCGATGTGGCGAAAGAAAGGATCGCCGCGTTTGTTTAAATGTACGCGCACGGCGCCAACGGTTGACATGGAACGCCTGCGGAATACGGCTATCAGCGACGATGTTATCGAACTAATAAGAACTTGTAGAATGGACGCGACAAGAACCAAGTGCATACCATGTAAAAAGTAAAAACTAGAAAAGGAAATGCATTCCACTGAATCTTTTTATTTTTCTATACGAAATATACATGTCCTGTTTTGGTTAATGAGATATAACTGTGTGGGAGGAGGAAGGGGGGGGGGGATTAATACAGCTAATAAAAATAGAAAGAAACTTTTTATTAATAATAAATGAGGGGAAAAGCAAATGTTCTGCGTTCTCTAACGAACGCTCTTTTCTTTACGCCCAACTTTTAGTTTTGGGTCTTTCTATTCCCTTTAACGCTGCTACCTATATTCTTTCCTTCCCATTGCCTTCAGTTATTCCGTTGCTGCTGTCCTTTGTCATTTCCATTTCTGACCGCCTGGCTATTTAGTTATATCTCTTAATTTTTCATGTTGTTGGGTCGAGGCCACTAGTAGGGGAAAAAAAAAAAAAGAGGGAAAAATCAACATTTTACTTCCGAGAAAAAAAATAAATAAACGAATAAAATAAATAGAATTAATTTAAAGAATAACGAATTCTTCTTGAGTACCAAACATCGAACTAATACAAACTGAATTGGCGAGTCTCGTATGTACCTTTTTTTAAATTCGAATTTAAATTACGTCTACTGTCAAAGAATAAAGTCAATACACAGTGGCGCCGGTCGTGAGCCACACGTACCTAAGTTGTTCCTAGAGGAGCCCGTCTTCCGGATTATAATATAAGATCACAACACATTTCTACACTTGTTTTCTGTACGGTACATCGTCGTTCTATGATCAGAGTTTTCCCCAAACATTTTGGCCAGTGTAGCGTTACAACTGGTACTTTTCACGTTTTTCAAGAAATTATTACTACGGCCACTAGGCGGTGGTATAATTTTCACATTTAAAAACTAAAAGCGTCTCTAGCCTTAACGAATTTAAATCGAGCACAATGACGTCATCAAAATTATGCTGGTTGTTACTAGTAACGATATGATATACTTTCTTAGTTTTGAGTTTTGTAACTAAACATTTTTGCTTATTATCGTTATTTGAAGAGTCATTAAATGAGGGGCAGCGCATTATTTGTGCTCGTAATTTTTCGACTACTTACCATTTAGCGTGAGTGCGGTTATAAAAATATGCACATCTCGTCGTTACTTACGGGACAAATAGAAAGTTTTGCTAAAAACTTTTAATGATAAAATTTTATTTTTTCATTAATTTCATGTTTTATTATTTAAACGTTACACGTCTATATATGTATCAATAAACGGAACTATTTCGATTTTTATTTCCTTTTTAACCAAAATAAATCCGCTACAGTCCCCCGTCGATCTGTAAAACATACTAGGCACCATTTATATATGTATATGAATGAACAGCCCGACATATTGAATTTATTATATCCTTGGCCTATACGAGTATGCTAAACAGCTAACGTGATTGTTGAAAAGTTAGCGAAGAACACTTTTTTCAGAATTACACAATTTGCATATTTGAAATCATGCCAATACGAGTATCGTAAATATCGAAGAATTATTAAACTCTCGTTCGAAAATTGCTAGACCGGTAACAGTATGTACGATACAAATGTTGCTCTGTTTGCTTGGTATAGGACTCAGAACCTGTGCAAGAAACAGCATTATGCAAATATAATTTTCAACAGTCGCTATTGATGATGCGCTGATTCAGCTGTTACCGAGTCAGCATTAAAATAGCACACGAGGCTACCGTCACACTAGCAGAGCAGTTTAAAATTTCAAATTTTTAATTTCTTTTATCGTTTGCTGCAGCATTTTATTTCCAATCGAATTAATTAGACGAACAAAAAAGAAATGTGCATTGCCTAATGCACAAGTACGTTGAAAAAGTGTGTAAAACTGTTGCAACGGGTTGTCATTTTTTACTTCTGTTTCGTGGGAAAAACAGTAAATATATGTTGCGATTATTTACGAATAACTAATAACGCAATAAATTATCATTGTCATTAAAAACTAGTCGTATATAATATTATTATTACGTACTTTAAATTAAGAAAGGCGAGATTATATAAAAATTCAGGACGTTTCGGAAAATTTGGTTAGCAGATTACAACTTGTTGGTATCATTTTACGTAGAAGATAGGAACATTTATTATTATTTGGTTTTCGAATGATTAATTTTATAGCTTAAAGTGCGCTAATATTCTTATTATTACAATAAACTTGAAATGCTGTATTTTAGAATGCATGAGTTAAAAAAATAACAGTATGTCAATTATATTTAATATTAAAATAAGGCACTCGGAATGAGCTACTTTTAAAGCACTTGGGAAGTTGCTGCCCCTAAAGAGGCGCCCAATCAAACTATGTCTAGGGGCGCCAAAAGCACTGAGCCGGAACATAAAAATTTCGTTATACATTGATATGTTTAAACTACAAAAAAAAAAAAATCATAATTTCACATTGCTAAAAAAAATAAACACCTTTAAAATGTATTATTTTATTTCACTTAAATATCGTAAAATCTTTTGTTTCTATTAATTATAATAACAAAAAATTTTGTAATCATTTTACTTAAATCGATCAGAATTTACAAATGTTTACTTGTTAGTCCCGTGGTAAATACGACGTGTGGAATAAAGTATACAGAAGTTTATTTATTTTATTTTTTTTTTTTTTTTAAAAAAATATAAAATAATAATATTATTTTATATATTATCTTTTGGGCGCGCTGGCGGCTTTGACCCAGCAACTACAGAAGTCATGGAAAGGATTAAATAGAGAAACGATTAGAAATAGAGCTTAGGAAAGATTGAAGTACACGGATTATATCTGGAGATGGAGAGGAAAGGACAAAGGAAAAAACTCACCTATTTCATCGATATACATCACCGTTTCTTTCCCATTTAAAATTTCATGAACAACAATTAAAAACTGGCTTCTCTCCTACTTCATAAAATATAACAATATGCATATTCCACATTTCTTGATTACGCACTTTTCCGGTCATATATTTTTTCCAATGGCAAAGGTTTACCTAAAAAAAAAATCGCCTTTTAAAAAAACCGCTAATTATCAACGGCGGTTTAAATATGGCCCCCACCATTTTCATTTTAAAAATATATTTCCCTTTAATTAATTTATTCAAAAACAACTTGTACTTTTTGCAAAAAAGTTATTTATAGTTTTTTTTTCTGTAACTAGGAATTGCTGTCGTGTTTATTTTTAACAGTCTAAAAAAAGGTGATTTCAAAAAGTACGATCCAGCCTAATTAACAATCTGTAGTTTTCCAATTTTTCTACACAAAAAAAAAAAAAAAAAAAAACCGTAAAAATTAACAATGCTTGGTTCAACGACTCCGGTCGATCAAAATTACCGCAAGCAAAATTTATTCTACGAAACAAGGGGAAAAAAAACAAGCCAGAGACACGTTTTCAATAATCCGTAAACTTTCATTTCTTTTAAATCCAATTAGAAAGAGAGAAACAATGGGAAATTTTCAAGAAATTAAAAAAAAATCACAATAGCTTTTTTGAAAACAAGTACTATATTTTAAAATTTTCTTCAAAAGTCGAAAAAAAAAATCATCTAAACGCGTGACGACAACTCGCCTTATGCTCCGTCTCCGGAAATAGTCTCTTTTATTTGCAGGAGTATGAAAGAAAAATGTGTCTCTTCGTGGACAAAAAATCTTTCTAAGATCCTCCAAGTCAAACATTAAGCCTTGGTGACCACCATTTGACTCAACAAGAAAAAAATTCTCTGCCCTCAATATATTGCGTCAAGGACAATGTCTCTGTTGCATAATAATATCTTTGGGAGAGTTTCTGCCCGCTCAACATGCATATTCTGCAATATGCGGCAGTTGCTCCAACGAAAGAGCACATTAATAAACACTGCAACTAATTTAGGAGGAAAAAAAATGAATGACTAGATGATACTCCTAATCACCGAGATCAGGTTCGGTTGGTCCTGAATTTCCTGAGTGCTGATTCCTTCAGCACAAAGTAATGATGCAGTTATAAACGATTCGCGAGCATCTAATTGAATTAAAAAAAAATAATAATTCAAAGTTTAATAAAAACGCACTAAAAAAAAAAAAAAAAAAATTGTTCCCGAAAAAAGTTACTATATTTTACACTGAAATATAACCCTTAAGAGGAATATTACGATTACTCTTAAACAACATTAATTCCTTAATTAGAGTCCGTACCAAAGTCAAATTACAACATTTACAAACAATTTAATGAGCATAACAACACAGTCACTCATTTTCCGCTCGAGTATTGGAAAATCGGGAACATTCAATTCGGTTTTTAATTATTATTGCAATTTGAATTTGGTGTTGACCCTAATTAAGGTATGAATGTCGTTTAAGGATAATCATAATATTCCGTAAAGGGTATATTTTACTACCTTATATCGGGAGTAATTATTTTTTGCTTTTTAGTGCATTTTTATTAAATTTATAGAGTACTTCCTGAAATTGTTTTTTTTTTTTTTTTTTTTTTTCGTTTTTGAGCATTTTTATTCCAAAATGTTTAGCATAAATATTTTTGAGCGATAAGAAGAATAGACTGATCGAAACTATAAAGCTGGGTACTAGTTCGGTAGTAATGTTGAAATTCTAAGCTTTTGATCACGCTTTGAAGCTTCAAATTTATTATCTTTATTCGGATCTGAATTTCCATATGGTAAGCAACATCGGTAATAATTTAAGTGTCAACATTGTCCGTTTAATTCTAAAAGTTGAGGTGTCCATATTTTCTGTTTATTCTAATGAAAATTTTTCAGCTAATTTTTGTCTAGTTTTATTAAGTGATAAAAGTGAATCTTTAATATCTTAAGAGATTCATTTTTTTGGCGTTCTTTGATATTTATTCAGTCGATACTTAATAATACTCACCGGCACTCATTTGGAACCACCACGGAATGATTAATTTCCAATTAACAAATAATCATTCAAATCACTTCACATGGTGAAAAGTTATAATGTTAAGATATGTAACATTTTCGTTCTTTATTCGAATTTACATTTCTACGATAATTAATAATTTTAATGTTCTTATTTGTTACCCATTACTAAAAACTTAAACAAAGAAAATTTTTTACGTCATTTGGTGTTGCTGAGTATTTATATATTCATCGATCACATGGTACCAGCACACTGGCGGACAGACCACTTTTGAATAAGAAAAGAATCATTAAAATCGGTCTACACGGGCAAAAATTGTATGAGAAAAATTATATAAAAAAACCAAAGACGTACATGTTTTTTTTTCTCAGTTGACATAAAGTTAAATCTGGTAAGAAGTTGCAGAAATATGCAGACGGAAAAGTGAACTGTGTTTTTTTCTTTTTTAATTCAACAATAAATACCATAGAGAAAGTTCGAAAAATGTAAGGAAATTAAGACGTAATAAGTTCAAATACGAAATAAGTAAGATAAGGAGAATAAAAATATTAATTAAAACTGAAATTAACAAACTCACGTAGAACTCGAGGCTATTTTTGCGAAAACATTGTAACAACATTGTAACAACATTGTACAATTGTTTAATAAGACAATAAATTTCTCAAATTATTACCGGTGGGTACATTTCTACGAAACATAATTAATAAGAGGATTGATAATTGTATAACTGTTGCGACAAAGATCAGAAAGAATGGCTGGTTCTTCAAAAGGAAGTTAATTATACCAGAAGCGCGTAATGCCGTTCTCACAAAATATCAAAGCCTAAATTTTTTCCCTTTATTTTCATCTTTTTTTTTTTTTTTTTTTTTAATGAATTTGAAGTATAATTGTATAATTATTTCTGTACATTTTTATGTGCGTAATTATAACTAATACAACGAACGCGTAACAACACGACTGATTTTAAATGTGAGTTCTGTAATTTCGAAAGGAGGATAGGAATTGCGAAGTTAAGATTCACATTACACCAATCGTTATTTCCTTTCTGATTTCTATGATATCTGTTTTTTTATCCTGTACCGGTACGTGTTCATACGACAAACAGCGATGTTTGTAACATATTATAGAGAACAATTTTAGACAACCGGAGTACAGCCCAATCTATCCATTGAAAGACTTGGACATATAATGATTCATTTCTCTCTTACTTATTATGTTTAATGAAAAGGAAAGTTAGGTAATTGGAATCGCATCTCGGCACCTTTTTTTTTTTTACCTTCCTGGCTGGATTTCCCCGTAGAGTGCTTCTATACATTTTTCTAATGTTTGGGTTACAGTGATGCGATAATTTGTTGAAAAATTTTTCATACTGTTCTTTATGGGTTTCTTCGACCAATTGGCATCCTTAGATCATTGTGCAAGGTCTCGTTCGATACATACTTTGGGGCTGCTGTCAACGTTCGCAAAATCTTAGACTGTTGTCGTTGTATCCGCTGAAAGTTTCATCTGCTAGCACTACCGTACAGCTCAATTCTGTATTTCCATATCGGTGCGATATAAGTTAAATATATTTACCTTTTTAACTTCAGACTTAATGGTGAGTAACGACTTAGTAGCGGATATCGTTCGCACATGTGCTATATGATATCGCCATTTGAGCCGTCTATCCAACATGATTCCTAAGTACTTCACCAGTTCCGATTGTTACATTTCCATATTGTTAATGTTTACGCTGGGACACAGTACCCGTTTGTTTGTAAACATAACCTGTTTGCATTTCTGGTCGTTAAACCGGATACGCTAATCTCTGGCCCATTCCTAGATCCTGTTTACTTGTTGCTGTACCGCCATAGTCGCGAACGTTGGATTGACATCGGAAAATAAGATGGCCACATCATTAGCAAACGTAGCTAATATTATTTGGTTTGATGTAGGCATATCAGCTGTGTAAATAGTATACAGCGTAGGACCAAGCAGGCTACCCTGCGGAACGGATGCACGAATTTTCTCTTCTTCGGAGTTTGAGTCGTTGACTTTAAATGTTCGGTTGTTCAGATATGAGACAAAGAATAGGTACAAATCCGGTGGAAGAATTATTTTTAGTTTGAAAAGAAGTCCTGAGTGCCAGACATGATCGAATGCCTGAGACACATCCAAGAACACTGCTGAGGAAACTTTCTTTCTTTTCAACAACGTTGATATTGCATCTACGATCCTATGGCATTGAAATGATGGACCCGAAATCCAAATTGGTGAGATGGGTTTTTTTTTTTCTTTCTAGGATCGGAAACATTCTATCCATAACGAGTTTTTACATTACCTTTGACAATGTACTAAGTAAACTGATAGGCCTTTAAGAGGATACATTTATCTCAGGTTTATTAGGTTTATGTATCATTAAGATAACTGCTTTCTTCCACGACTCCGGATAATATCCACTTCGGATGATTGCATTAAATATGTAACAAATTATGATTGTAGCTTTTTTTGGGAGTTGCGACAAAATCTCTCCCGTTAGTTTATCAGCACCCAGTGCCTTTTTCTTAGGAGTCCTTCTGAGATATACCTCTTTTGGGGGGGGAATGGTTTGGCTGGAAGTTCTAGTTGAAGCGGTTGTTCCAATGAGTTATAGCTATACGAAGTAAAGGTACTGTTTAAGGAACCAACAAAAGCTTCCGCCTTCTGATAATCTGTTTCGGCCCACTCACTGTTATTAAGTTTAATATTATACGGTGTGTGTGTATCCTGAAGTAGTTTTTTTTTAGCTATCCATAAGGAGTCATCTTGTATATTTGGCTAGATTTAAAACAGTGGAATGGAGAACAAAAGTTAGGAGTAATATTAAAATTGGGCTTTTACTTCTTTATTTAAAATAGACAAACATGTCACTAAGGAGAAGAACAAAAACGTGTATATTTTAAACTAACGACAGTTAATACTCGTAGAAAATCCCGATATTATATTATTAAATAATCTATTTAACGGACTGTTATGCTATGCATTATTTCTAGATTAGTTTAAAATAATTATTTAATTTTGCGAGAAATTTTGAGCGCAGGAGTAGTGTGTGTTGCAGGTTTTATTAATATGTTAAGGAGTTAAACCGTCAAATATAGGTAAAACTGAATTTTCAGTTTGCTAATTTATTTTTTTTTTTTCCTTTTAGAACAAATTAAAAAATACGAACTATTTAAACATATTAATATTTAGTAGGTATCTAATACAACCATAGCGTCTAACAAACTACTTATTTTAAATAACTATAAAGTAATAATAAAATTAAACTTTTATGAAATTTTGATAAAGAAAAAAAAAAAATCATGTTTATGTAATTAAATGTGAAAAATTGAGTTTTACCTGTAAAAGAAATGTTTAAATTACTGTGAAAATATAAAAAAAAAAAATAATAACAATAATAATTAGGTAATATTACGGTATTGCTTAATTTTCGATACGGACATTGTATAGTGGTTTCGGGCGCTCTAAACCAATGAGTGTCCCATGTCTTATACATAAATACATGTATAATGCGATTTCTTACGGTTTTATAGAATTACACGTCTCCTTCATTTAACCATTTTAATACGGTTTCATTTGAATTAGGATCACTAAAACCAGCAGCAGATCTGGGGGGAGGGGGTGATATTGTGGTGTACATAACTGCTCAAAATTTTGTTAACCTTTTTTTAAAGTGAAATTATATATATACACGGCATTGTAAACGAGAAACGAAAAATATTAATGATTAAATAATTTATTATCCGGGATTAATTTGAAGTTGAAATTGAGTGAAGGAAAATCCCCCTGAAACTAATTAATTACTGGCATCGCCATTGCTTAAAACGTGTAAGTTTTAGGGAATTGGCCGTAGTTTTTAATGGAAATATAAAGTAAAAATCCCAAAAGTAAATAACACAAATCAAAACGTGGTAACATCAGTATAGATGAATATGTCGCGATACCTAAAATCAAATTTAATAACACAAACGGAAATGCGGTGTCCGCGAACTGCACTTAACTCGACATAGCCAAAATCTTTTTATAAAATGGTGCAGTCTCGTATAATACCGTATGGTTTGCACTAATAGTTGAAGGAATTCGCATAAAAAGTGACACGTTTCTTTGAACTGTGGTTAGTTTTATTTCAGTTTGTTGCAGCCCCGTTTCCCATTAAGAGTTAATACGTATACCGTATGTTAGATTATGACACAAAGAAACACTTCGCAACTAAAATTAAATATCATATCGCCGAATAATTATCGATGAATTACAAATGACGGTTCGGGGGGGGGGGGGCTGATAAAGAATGTGTAACGATTTAACAATTTCTGTTTTTAACACTAGTGTTGACGTAGTTGACGAATCGAATTGCATATATTATACTGCTCACCTTTCATTGGATAGATCAGTAACGATTGCTAGTGTTTAATATACTTAGAAGTAGAAACATTAATTATAAAATAATATAAACATTATACGATATAGTTGTGCACGTACACACACATTCACATGCACAAGAACCATTGCAACATGACCCAGTAAAATTTAAAACATCTTCTGCTAATGAACGGTTCAAAGTCAGACGAAAATAATAAATTAATTAATAATTAAATCAAAATTTTTCTTATATAATAATCCAAATCTTTCACGCATGTAAAATGAAGATAAAAAAAATTTAAAAAATAAATAAACAAATTTCATGTATTCTGATATAAACGCCAATTATATAAATTACTGCATCGAAATCCCCAGCCTAAAACAACAACCGGAACCTCATTCATTAATAAACGTATCGCTTTTCTGTAACGATTTACTTCTGGTCTTATAATGTATTTTACATGAATAAAACGGAAATTATTAACATTTTTAAAATATACTCGCCGCTGAATTGCTCGTATTGAAATATCAATAGGTACCTGCTTTTACAGTGTCAGTAGAAAAAAACGTACAAAATGTGTTTTTTCCAACAATTTTATTATTATTATTACTATTATACATATTATACATATACATACGTATATATATATATATATATATATATATATACACAAGGGTGTCGCCAACGGATGAGCCGGAGGAAGGGGGCAAGAAGATAGAAAGAGGATATGAATTAAAGGAAAAATAAAATTTATAATTTGTAAAGGCTTAATATTTTATTAAACAAGAATGAAATCTTAATTAAAACATAATTTTCGTGTTTCTGGCAAATTGCTCTACTACTTTATTATAGAAGTCTTTCAAATTGTCCGTGATCACGCGCCTATGAATACCCATCATGGCCAGTTGATTAAAAATGTTCAAAGCTCTAGGAGGAAAACAACGGCCCTCCCCTGCCTCTCCTTGGCGACGCCCATGTATATATATACTCGTATAAAATACACGTTGCAGTATTCTTTACTAGAGAGTTTAGTGCTACTAAAGGTAATAAACTGGAAGAAATGTTAATACGCTGAAGATAAAACCATGCTCATTACTCTTTAATGGAAGTCTGAAAAAAAACATCCTTTTCTGTTTCGGGTTATTTTGGAATTTTTCGGCTGATTGGGGAAAAAAAGATAATACGAGAATCGAACGGTTTTCAACGCAACTATTATACACGTTCCACTTAAAATTCGATAATTTTCGTCACATCGCAGCGGACTGAGTTATTATTTCTTTAAATAGAGAATTATCAAGAACAATGTACGTGATGCACTAAGCGTAGCTAGTTTAGAAGAGTAATTTTTATAAGTGTACTAGAGATTCCAGACCAAAGTAGGTTTTAAAATAGGCGTTCAATCAATCCGACATGAAATATCTACACCTCGGCTCGTTTTCTCATTCCGTTTTCACTTATATGTTCAGAAATGATCATTATACGACTTAGAGAATTAACATCCTACGTACAGAATAATTCTTTGATAACACTCGGCAAAAAAAATAGCTGTAAAGAAAAAACGTAAACAAATAACAATAATATTAATTAACAAGGACTAGAATGGAGCGGGGAATTGATAATGGCGTTAGGCAGCAGACCAAAACAATAGCATGTATACGAAAAGAACCGCTTAAATCCTTCACTGACCACACTGTTACGCCTTTCGTATTTCGGCGGCCTATCTACTTCTAGTTTTAATTAAAGTTGAATTGTTCTTTTTTCTTCTTTTTTTGCCATATACTCGAAAGTTTCTGCTTAATAATAGTATGATTTCACACGTTCTAGTTAATGTGGCAGATTACATTATACCATCTAGTGAAACTGATGAAAATGGAATACAAATAAAACGTGGTTTGCCCGATTTTACGTTGAATTTTTAATTGTCAAATATAAACCTCTTATCTGCTCAGTTTCATAAACAACGGAAACATCTTAACATTTTATTTTACCTTTTAAGCGAGGCTTTTACTACACCTTCATTCAATCTCTGCCGAGCATGTATAATACTTTACCCGTTTTCTAAAGATATTCTTAAAATGCTTAAATTCAGAAAACCGACATTTTATCAGAAATTCGTTTGGGACACGGAAATTGTTAAAAATTGCTCGTATTTGTATTTGATTACTCTGGTGGTACGCTGCAGACAGGACCGTATTTAGACTAAAATTTCGGGAGGGGTTACGAATATATATATATATATATATGTATATGTAAGTACGCGCGCGCGGGTGTGTGTCGGTGTATTATCATGAAGTATATTTATTTATAAATAGTACACTAAAGAAGCCTTGTAGTCAACTATTGTATATGCAATAGTTGAAGACTACAATAAAAACAAATAAAAAATAGTCGTTTCCATAGAATTCATAAAAATTTTAATTTTCTTTCCTTTTGTCAAAAATTATTTCTTTGGTTAATTATTTCAGTTGTCTTAGTTCCAGCTAAACTGATGTATGGTTTTAGAGTGCCTATAATATTCAAAATTAAAATGACTTTTGTTGACATTACAGATTTTAGACAACAACTTTTAATACTTAATAACTTGCACCGTATTTTTCAGAAACATATGGAGCTCTGATCACAAAAGGGATTCGAATTTTTACATGGAAATAAAAAGAAATAAATTAATTCTGAATTTCGGTTCATTAAATTTAAGCAGTTATTTCGCAGACATTTCGTTGGGGGTGAACCCTGAATGAATAGCCCTCCTCCGATACGGCGCTGGCTACAGAGTTTATTTTGTACTATTTTTTTCTTTAACAAAACTACGTATACGTACATATTATACTGTTAAAAATTACCGAGTCGAAAAAATCAGTTCATTCTCTAGTTTGTAGCAAATGTAATGAATTTTTAAAGGGATACAATGGACGATAAAAACCGAAAATATTTTACACGCTACACGGACGAACGGTGCAACAGCGGCAAGAATTACTTAAATCCTGACTTGTCGCACTGTTTTTTTCCGACTCGTTACATTTTTCTACAATATATCAAAACAATGTGTCGATAACATTAATAAAATTAACAAACGTATTTTTTAAAAATATTTTTACAGACATGGCAAGAAAAAGAAGCCGGTAAAGTTGTAGTGTATACGACAACGATGGGTATTGTACGCGAAACGTATCAACGCTGCCTGAAGGTGAGGCAAATACTGAGAACGCATATGATAAAATTCGAAGAAAAAGATGTATTCATGAGCAGGGAAGTACAAAATGAAATCAGGGAAAGGATGAATACTCAAGATATATACGTGCCTCAAGTTTTCATCGAGGGAATGCATGTTGGCGTAAGTACACTTTATTCTAATATGCAAAATATACTCTACGGAACCGAAAAGTAATCGATAAAATTTAAGAGCGAGCAATTGAACAAATTTCCGGTCAAATTGTTACAGCTCGTGATTCGTCTGCAAAAAAAAAAAAAAAAATAGAAAAAAAAATAGAAAAAAAATAGAAAAAAAAATGTATAACGGACGAAACTGCGTTTGGTTTTTAAATCGCGCGCTTCAAATATATTCAAATTTCCTGTCACAGCCGTTAGACAACATGAGTTGAATATTAATCGGAACTTTAACCGGAGTTACACACATTAGTTCCCGGAGTATACAATATGTTTATTTTAATTAAAAAACCATAAATTTTCTCATTGCATTATGAAATAAGTACAATCTTCTGAAATTGCACATCTGCTGGGCAAAAAAATGAACTCCATTTTGTCGAAAAACATTTATTTTGCTTCCCCTCCTATTGCGATTTTTTATTTTTTTTCCGAGTGTCGTATATTGTGCCCGGGCCATTATGACACTGTTGATTCTGCTAATTGTTCTTAATTGTTGTTCTCAAATGAAGAATTTTTAACCTGTAACATCACGCTTTTATTAAAGGTATAATATGCGGACTCAATAAAAATCCTGGGCCTCGAGATCGACCGAAAGCTCTCGTGGAAAACTCACATCAAAGCGTTAAAGAAGAATTGCCTTGACCGATTGCGTATACTCAAAATTCTGGCCAACAAACAGTGGGGAAGTAGCACGAAAGCGCTATTAAAAGTCTACCGCAGTCTTATCCGATCCGTGCTCGATTACGGTGCCATTATATATGATGTTGTCAATTCCGCATGTCGTATCTGCTTAGGAGCGTTCAGAACGAGTCCAGTCAATAGTTTGCTCGCAGAAGCCAACGAACTGCCACTGGTTATCAGAAGAAAAGAGCTCTGCTTAAAATATGCGGTGACAATCTCCTCGACACCGGACAATCCAGCTTATGACAGTATCTTCAAGGTCCCTGTGCACAATATCGACCCTGACTATTCGGCAGCAGAACCACTCAGATCGCGGATAGCCAGATACACAGCAGAACTTGAAATAATACTACCAGCGGTTTATGAACGATCGCTAGGGTTCCTACCCCCCGTGGTGCCAACCCAATCTGACAATAAATGTTGATCTAAGTGAGCACGAGAAACTAACCACAAGCTCAGAGACGTTTAGATTACTTTTCCTTGAAATACGCGAAAAATTTCAGCCATGCACGGAATACTATACAGACAGTTCAATTCTCAACGGAAAAACAGGTTACGCTATAGTCTCTGACTCTATCACGTTAGCAGCACAACGAACGCACGACAATAATTCAATCTTCACCTGTGAGGCCAAGGCGATTCTCCATACTCTAGAACTAATCCTACTGCGCCAAGACGTAACAAACTGTACCATATTTACTGACTCGTTGTCCTGCTTAAGAGCCATCCAAAATCAGTTTACCGAAAACCCTATCATACAACGCATCCACCTAAAATTGGACCAGCTCCAATCGCAGCATATACAGGTCAGCCTTGTGTGGACACCGGCGCATACAGGAATCCAAGGAAATGAATTAGCCGACCAAGCTGCAAGAACCGCGACGACACAAGATTGCCCGCCTGAAGTACTTATGACACCTCATGAAGCTAAAATGGTGATAAGCAACACAGTCAAAAACTACTGGAACACCCTTTGGCTCCAAACGCCGAGCAAAACTCCACGAGTTTAGAAAAGATACCTACGAAATCATGCCAACTCTCAGTAGGCACGAGCAGTGTGTCCTAACTCGTATCCGCATTGGACACACGAACTTGACTCATTCGTTCCTCATATCTAAAAAACCGCCCAACCTGTGTCAACGCTGCAACATGCCTATATCTGTGAGGCATCTTTTGATCGAGTGTAATCACTACCAGCAGTCCAGACAGCAAGCGAGTATTACCAACGGCCTTCCAGAGATGTTTTCGGACGCCGAGAAGTGTAAAAAAATCGTAGCCTTCCTCAAAGACATCTCAGTAGTCCAACTTATCTAACTTCCTCAGCCTTCAGCTGACTTTTTTGATTATTTTGTTGTTTCGCGCATTTTCCAATATTCAACATAAAATGTTATAGTTCTCTGTAAAACCGTAGTCGCTAATGACCTTGTAGTCCAAAAGCGACTTGTAAATACAATAAATAAATAAATAAATAAAATAATATGCAATGTTCTGTAATGTCTAGCCTTCTTCTGTGTAACACACCGATAAGCTCATATATGATAAACGGTAACCAGGGCCGTGCCCAGAATTTTGAGGGAGGGGGGAATTTTCTTTGCATATTTATTTTATAGATAACAATACATTTTTCACTAATATTCATAATATTAATAATCTCCATAATTTTGATTTATGTACTAATAATTTACATAAATGAATTATACATATGTTATTAATCAGAACTCGTAATAAAAAATTTTGCATATAATATTAATGAAATACCTAAAAATATTATAGAGTATATTTTTTTTTTTTTGTTTAATGTAAGAACATCCTAAAAAATTATAAATATTTATTTTAAATTTTTGATATTTTTTAGATCTTTGTGTATTTATAATAACTATTTCAGTTCAAATGGCGCGGCGGTAACGCCCCTGTGGATGCAGCCTTGCTGCTAACCATTTATTTTACGCTTCTAAAGTATCGTATTGCGCGCAGTTATTACGAAAAGTTAATTAACTTGCTCCGCGATTAAAATATCACAATCACCGCTCTTTGCCATTGTAAAAGGATACCACCGTTAACAAGGGTGAAATGCCATCAATTTTTTTTTTTTTTTTTTTTTTTTTTTTTTTTGGTGTGAAACAGTATTTGTTGGCGCACAAAATAGAGAATAAACCGGATCGTAAGTCCCAAAAACATCGTTTTTTTTTCTTCTTACGTTCTAATGATTAAAAAAATCTGAAAAAGTTCATGAGTATTTTTTAATTAATAACTTTTAGGTGGATTTCTTTAAAGAATGATCGAGGTTCAACATAACCTCAAAAAAAATTACTTAACATTTAAAATGTAATTTTGACTATGTTCCGATGTCGGAACGGTCGGTATTGCTTTTTTTTCTTCTTGTAGAACGGGAAAAAATACAGTAAAATCTCCGTATTCGCGGGGGTTAGGAGCCGTGAAACTACCAGTACTGCAATAGTTATATAGAAAAAAAAAAAATAGTTAGGTCTATATTAATCGATAGAAACCACGCTTGGTACTTACTTAAGGCGATATTATTGTTGAAACGTACAATTTTACTGTAAAATATCTGTACATGTAAGAAAATGAAAGTACCAGTTCAGAAATTTGATAACGTAAATATGTATTTCAGTTTATTTTATCAGTTAATTAAATTATTATTTATTTAATGAACGATAATGTAATGTTATTTCTTTTTTTGTAATACACATTGTAATATCGCGAGTACGAAAAATTTTTATTCTCGAATCTGAAAAAAGTCGCAAAATATTATACCGCTTTCCTTCCCCACTAATTATTCCTGCTATTTGTTCTTTTTTAGATAAAATTTCTGATCGGATCAAAATATAACCGACTTCTTTCCTTACCTTTTGTTTCTGGTTAAAGGTCCTTGGTTGACGAGTACCAAAAAAAAAAAAAAAAAAAAAAAAAAAAAATTATACCGCGAATAAGGAGATTTTTCTGTACGTCAAAAATGTATTTTTTCAGATTTTTTCTAGTGGCGGGCCATGTCGAAAAATCCGAAAAACTGATAAACCGTCTACTTTCGAATCATCTTTCAAGTGATTAATTTTTTTTCTCGCGTTCTAATTATTGAAAAAATTCGAAAAAATTGATAAGTACTCTTCAACTAATAAATTTGAAGTAAAATTTTTTTAAGAATAAAAAATTATTTAAAATTACCTTTACAAAACTCCAAAGTATTTTTAGCAAAGACGTTGTTGTAGGAGAAAGGTTAGCCAGGGTTCACATGAAAATTAAATATATATATGTATTCGATGCAACTTGATTGTTTTAAGATTTATAGTAATTTTTTTGAACGATACATAATTCCTTAATTTTATTTATAAGTTAAATTATATATTTGAATCAATTATTTACTTTCCATTTTTTATATTAAAGAAACGTTTTCAATAACATGGTCATTGAACATAATGAATCTAATTCAATAATTATGATCTAATTGATTCGACAATTTATATTTTTAGTTTAATTGCGAGTTTACTTGAATTAACAAAAAAGTTACCGTTTCATTAAATGGATAAAACTTTTATTGAATCTATGAAATCTTTCCCTAAGTGTACAATAAATATGCTGTCACTAACAAGAGAAGTTTACCATAATAATTCATCTAAACGCGTTTAATATATCAAACATGATTAAGACAATTATAATCATAGTCTCCTAAAGTCAGCTAAATAAATGTTACCTGTAATAAACTCGTACTTATTGTTTACATTGTTTATGAAATAATTCCAAAAATTACTTAATAACAAATTACCGATAAAATACACGAACATTAAACTCACTCTAATTATAAAGGAAAGTTTTTTTTATAGATATTTCAGTACTCTCCAAATATACATGGAAAAACCGCATTGAAGATCTGGTAATAGAATGTAAAAAAAGATTGAATATCATCAAAGTCCTCTAGTATTAACCAAGTGAAGAGCAGACCACGAAAGCCTGATAAGAGTCTATAGAGGTCTAATTCGTTCCAAAATTGACTACGGTTCGATCTTTATGGCGCAGCGAACCCAAACCTACTAAAGAAACTGGATATGGTTCAAAATACAGCCGTCAGACTCAGTCTTGGAACATTCCGAACTACTCCAACCACTAGCATCCTCGTAGAAACCCAAGCAAAAAACCTCTTGAATATCGAAGAATGGAACTAACTACCACATATGTTGCCAAAATCAAAGAACCCTATGCGCGTCTTCCTGACACAAAATGCAGCAAACAACGTGTACCAAAACCATCCCAGACTACCAAAACCACTAAAAATCATACTGCATATACATTCTGAGTGAGGTTTACCCCACTTTGCCCCGTACAGCGGGACAAAGTGCGGTACCGGATGTAACATTGCGAGCCATTTTTTTAGAAATTATGTTAACAGTTTCCTGTACTCAAAATATAAACTTTTAATCGTTATAAGCTTCTTAAAACATAATTTAACATTTTTGCTCACTTTACGCATCGTATTCAACCCTCCGTAGACTACGACCATAAATAACCGCAGTAAATGCATTCAGCATCTTCATCATCTACGGTTTCCCATATCCTTTTTTGTTTTTTTACTATTTTGTTCCTCTTGTTATTTGATTGATTAGCGCTTAAATCGATAGTTTTGGTGGAAGGTTATACGAAGACTAAACACCAATCATAGAGCGTCATTTGCATTGTCGTTTGGCTGTTTCTTTACAGAGTTTTGTTACTACCCCGTTATGCCCCGCTACCCAGCTATGCCCCCCTCTCTACTACATGCAACGAACTGTCGCAAAGTGCGAGCACAGGTTATCTCACTTGCACGAATAAGAAGTTAATAAAAAGAAATTTAGCAAACGCGAAAATTAAAATAGTTTCTACACGCTCAGGAATAAATATTTATAACAGTTATACCAAACGCGGTAAACTATCAAAAACAAGTGCTTCAAATTTAAACAAAATTAAAATGTAGATCCGAACAATTGTGGAAAATAACAAATGCGGAAAAGGAATAAAAATGAAATTTTTTAAAGATGTCCTATTTTTAACCGACTTCAAAAAAGGAGAAGGTATTCAATTCGACTGTATTTTTTTTTTTTTTTTTTTTTTTTTTTATGTTTGTTACCGCAGAACTTTCTTCTAGGTGAACCGATTTTAATGATTCTTCTTTTATTTGAAAGGTAGTGTTTCTCACGTGGTCCCATTTAAATTCGATCAAGATCTGACTGATAGTTTTTGAGTTATGCTTAATAATGCGGGAAATTGAAGCTTTTTGGATGCTTTTCATTCATGATTATTTTCACTACTGTCGGGTTAGATTTATTGACTTAAAATACTATAAATTCGCCAAATTACCATGGAAATGTAGCTTTTGATGTTTTCACACTGTGGAAATATCTGTTCTTATTAAAATGTTTTAATTTAATTGAATAAAAATGCACTAAAAAGTAAAAAATAAAATGCTTTTTTACAAAAAATAAATACCGACTTGAAGGTTTATTATAGAAATTTAAAAATGCACTAAAAAGTAAAAAATAATTACTCCCGATTAGTAAATATATCAGAGTGATGTAAGTTAAGGTGATATCGTAATTCTTATACAACATTAATACCTTAATTAGAGTTGGCATCAAAATTCATATTAAAAGAATAATTAAAAACTGCATTAGATGTTCATTAAATTGTTCCTAGATATAGTAACATGAATTTGATGCCAACTCTAATAAGTATTAATGTTGTATAAGAATTACGATATCACCTTTAAGGGTATATCATTCTGATATATATTTTTTATCGGGAGTAATTATTTTTTACTTTTTAGTGCATTTTTAAATTTCTATAATAAACCTTCAAGTCGGTATTTATTTTTTGTAAAAAAGCATTTTCTTCTTTTTTTTTTAACAGCCTTTCAGGTCTGCGTAATTGTTAGCAATCTCAAATATTAAATAAATAATAAATGTAACAAAATGTAAAAATAACGTGATGTAAAGACTTAGCCCAACAGCTAGTTTTTAGTTTTTAGCGTGATTAATAATAGAAAAAACATTACGAACGAACGTGTTAAAAAAATAATAATAGTAATAGTAATAGTAATAATAATAATAATAATAATAATAATAATAATAAAAAGACGTGTTAATTTATGTAATAAGTACTGACCGACGTGTCACATACCTTTTCCGTTTTGATTGTTTAAAAATGTTTGCAAATTTCATTTCGTTCCGTATTCTTTTTTTAACGGAAATAAGTCGATTAAAAAAAAAATCAACACTCTGGCTACTGTAAAACGGGTCGCGAAACATTTTCAAATTCTTAGATCTTACGTCGTGATATAGATCTTTTCCAAAATGTTGACCGTCGCATTTTGAAACATGTATTTCATATATAGTTTGCCTGTATTGTAAGGAAGAAAATTCGTCGATTGAAAAAAAAAAAAAAGATAACAGTTCTTCAACTACCGCGTGAACTTTTCGCCGCCTATGTTTTGTCCTACAGTTAGTTCCGTATATTATATAATAGTAGATAGAAAACCTATGTTCTAGGAGATTAGCCAATCAGGAGCCAGTATTTAGTCACATGACCACGCCCCTTTTTACTCAACTAATCAAGAGTCAATACCTTATCATATGATCACACTCTTTTCACATTATTCATCACTGCACCATCATGTTCTACTCCAATTACACTCTTTTGCTCACCACATCTTCACTGTTACAATCCTAAATCCATATATTTCAATGTCTTATCACACCCCAAATCAATGACATGCTTTCTCTGTAGACACCTGCATATGGACTCCCTCACTCAGTAACACCACTCGACCAAAAACATGGATTAGGGGAAAGGCTTTAACCAACCACCTTTAAATTTTTTTTCTAACCCCTACTAAGTTGCTTCATGTAATCATCCCACTTTTATGTATCTTGATGATATATTTATGATCATCTAACTGTTGTAATAATTTATGCTAACTGATACTATTTATTTATGATTATGTATGCTTTGAGAAAATGTTTTACTATTGACTACCCACCATCAACTCTTTAACCCCAATACCAATTCTACCATTTTGTGTGTGTTTATATGTGTTGATGATGCATTTACTACTGCCAAACCAATATAATAATTTGCTAAGATGCTTGTGTGTTTCTATGTGCGTTGATGATATATTTATGATTGCCTAACTAATGTAATAATTTGTGCTAACCGATACTAGCTGCTCATGTTTGTGTATGCTTTGAAAGTGCTTTATTATAAACTACCAATGCTAATACAACTTGCTAACCCAATATTATTACACCTACCACACTTGTTCCAACAAATATGTCTCCAAGAATAATTTAATATGTTGATTAATTGAAATTGGGATAATCCTTGCTACCAATGCTTGTTTGCATGTATATAATTTGATATATGCCCAACCAAAATAATTGTAATAACAACATATATGTGGGGATATATCTCAGCTCAGAGATTTTTTTTCTTGGGTGACCATGCACATGTATGTATACACTTTCTAATGCAATGAAGCAATATCTATACCCCCAAATTTTATTATTTGACAGATATAATCGCACTCCCAAGAATTCCATAATGCACATATTCCCAACCAAATAACACCACCATCTCAATAACTCACCTAAGCTGCTGCACTACCACTTGCTATACAAACACTAGATTAAAAACCTAATAATTTTTTCTGCAACATAACTCCAAACATCATAAACAGGAATTAAGATAAGTATTATATCATAGAAAGAAGCGCTCAATTTAAACTAAAAGCACTCCATTCATACAAATTACTCCATTTAGGACAAAAAAATAGCCACATTTAGAAAAAACATCAAATTTTATATGAAAAAAGACCATTTTACACAAAATATCCTCATTTTAGACACAAAAACAACAATTTTATAGTAAAATATAACAATTTAGTATAAATGGTACTATTTTAGACAGAAAGCTCCAAATTTTAATGAAAAATGCACCATCCTAAGGAAAAGTATTAAATTTTTACTACATACACACTATTTAGTTAGAAATAACATAACCTCTATACACTATGACTAAATACAAAATATTTTAAGCTCCCACACATTCTTAGATCTAACAAATTAAAGAAATAAATACAATTGTTAATACAAAATTTATTACACAATAAAAACAAAATATACATTGGCTAATATTACACTTAATAATAATACATAGCTCCATATAATCATGCAATATATATATTCTTATCTAATATAAATGCTCTTAGTTCAGCTAAAACAACATTAAACTTTCTATGGAATTTATTATACATTGAGTTTCCATAAGCTATTGTATCTACATTATTACTACATATTATTCTTTTATCATCACTACCACTTAATACTACTTTATTCTGCTCCAGGGTATACAGTATATGTTTATGACTTTGAATATTGTAATATGTCTTATAATTATCACTTAATTTACCACACACACCATTCACACAATTATAATAATCAATAAAATTAAGCTCTTTCTTAATTATAGAAGACTGTACACCTTTACATTTTTTAATTTCTCTATTATCTACAATACTTATAGAATACATTTTTGGACGCAATCCAACAAATTCACTAATTGGAATACTATTTAATTCATCCTTAAATACGCCAAGTTTCTTTTTATTTTCTAGTGAATAGCATGGATGACTTTCAGGATAATCACTTGTATCAAAATATTGAGCATTATCTTTAATATCTTTATAAAAATCAAGTGTTTTAAGTTCATAAATAAGTGAATCAGTGTCACAATATAAAAGATTAATATTCTTATACATTTTACACATTACATTATAATGAAAATCAAACATTTTTACTTTGCTAATATCTAAAATAGACATCCCAATATAAATGGGTTTATTAAATTTAATTGTTGAAGGATTTAAATGTACTGCAGCCAGAAATGGTCGTTCATTGAATATTGTTCGATCTTTAAAATTACTTTTACCAACTAGTTTTGTAAATTTTACTTTATTTGTAATAAGTTGTATATTAATTCTATGTCTAACGTTTTCCATCATTTTACCAAAAACACTATTATTCATAAGCTTCCAAAAGTTCTTCTCAAACTCATTAGTAGCCCGTTTCCGCTGTAGAGTGTTCAAATCAATGTATGACTTCAACCATGCCGACTGATTGAAACAAATGACTCGATGCACACACAGAAGTTTTAACCCTAATGCAATTGCTTGTTTTAAATTTCTATAGTGAATAATATAATTATACTTATTTTCTAATGTATTAACTAATTTCACACATTTTCCAACTGATTTAGCCTCAGGACATAGAGGTAAATCATTATGCACCAAATGTAAACTTGTAGGATACTCCAAATCCACCTCGAGCACATAGCCAATGGATCCATCATCAGCTATCTCCATAATATTTAATTCTCTTATTTCTTTTTGGCTAAGCCATCTGAAACCATTCATAGGAAGAAGTTCACTCATAGCCCAACCATAAAGGTTATTCGCATCTAAATATGTTATGAAAGTGTTATCTACACCACTGCTACTACCACAATCATCATTACTACTGGAACTATTATTATAACTATTGATGTATGGATTTTCTGCCCTGGCATAACGCTTCACACACTGACACATACCACCGCGTATTCCAGCTTCGAAGAATAAAACCATATCATAATCAGTTAGGAGCTCCAATTCAACCTTTGTTAACTTTAACATTGCCTGGAAGGCTAATCCAGGGGCTGTAAAACTCCATGCAGGATCCAATTTATATATGTTATAACAGACACTTCTAAAGTTTTCAAAAACATCTGCTAATAGAAGCACATCTGTCTTTAGATATATATCACTATATCCCCCAAGTGTTTGAACATTTAATACATTCCATACATTCACTGCATGTAAGTAATCTTCATCACTAATATCTGATTTTGTCAAGGAATTATAGAAATACTCCTTTGCAGGCAAACTTGTTTCATCCAATTTTTCCCATGATGACACATATGAATAAGGGAAAACACCCTTTCTACGAAATAAAGGAAGCAAATCAGGCGACGCAATGTTCCTGATGGTATGATGAAGTGAACTATCAGGCAAATAACTAGCTAATTTCTCAAG
The DNA here is from genome assembly GCA_039619475.1 of Icerya purchasi. Taxonomy (NCBI): domain Eukaryota; kingdom Metazoa; phylum Arthropoda; class Insecta; order Hemiptera; family Monophlebidae; genus Icerya; species Icerya purchasi. Next base: position 260,012,116 of record CM077116.1, on the reverse strand, counting down.
ACTTGACGCCATAAAACGGAATGTATCTATGAATCGTATTTTCATTTTTTCTGAAATGCGCTTTGAGAATGATATGTAGCGTTCTTCACTATTTGGTATTACTTCAATGTCCTGATCATCGCATGCTAAATCCCTGATGAATAAATGAGCATCATATCCACTCAGATTATGTATGAATACTGGCACAAAATTCGGGAGTTGATACTCTAGGTTACATTTTGAATGTGCTGCACCTCGAAATTTTCCTGTCAAATGATTATGGTCTGCAACTTTATCATCATGTAGCACCCCTTCACAAATGTGGCACACCAATGAAGCATCATATTTTTCCAAATCCTCAGGCGTCCACTGCAACGGAGTGTTTTTCTGATAAATCTTTTCTATTTTTTGAACATCTTCCACTAACCATTCATAGAATATTTTAGTTGCATTAGGACCTTGATACATTTTAGGCTCCGATGTAAAATTAAACCCAACACCTTCTTCACATCTTGATACAATATAATAGCAAAAGCTAAATGCTTCATGCCTCTGTATGGGGATAGTACTAGATGATTTTTCGGACCTGTTTTGATTACCAGTGTACGAACCATCTTCCATACATTGCCGCTTACAATTTTTCATATTTCCACCATGTCGCTGACTTTTTCGATGCATACCACCAATTTCTATATCGCCATCATCATTATCACTAATAATTTCTCTATCATTGGCATCACTATCACATGATTCATCATTTAGAGGCTTCAGGATACACTCGAAGTCAGCAAATATGACAAATGGTATAAATTCTTGCTGTTTATACTGTTGGAATTTTAATATTTTATTCTCCTCTGTTGACATAATAACTGTTGCAGGAGTATTATTAGAGCAGCGCTGTGTATGAGCCAGGTACTTAGAATGATCCTGGACATACCATAAACAGCGACGGCATATAAATATACGATGGCAATCCTTAGTGATCTGACTTCTTACAAGACGCTCCAAATTTTTTATCCAACAATAGTGTGATTTATCACCTTCAGTTATAAGGAGCAAATCTGTATGATCCACTCGTTCTTCTTTACATATACGAACTGGATAGACAATGTTTTTCTTATCCAAACCATAAACATTCACAGATGATTGTAGGTTATTCTTTTCAAATGTACTTATATCATCCAATGATGCGGGGAAAGATATGCCACTCCAGTTGTATTTCTTTAACAGTGATGTATTCCGCACATAATTGCTTGCATATTCTGGATGATTCACCTTAATATATTTTGTCAACATTGAATATTTGAAACACATGTGATCATCATTTTTCACATTAATAACAGCCTTTTTCGATGCAATACAGGATGGTAGTGGAATATATGATGATGCATGGCTTAGAACATTCCAATGGTTGACACGAATTTCTAGATATTCGATTTTCTTTAATCTCCAACCAGATCCTGTCGCACGCTCAAACTTATCAGCAAGACTAATAATTTTTCCACATTCTGCCTTGTACCATGCAGAAATATTCTCACCACGAGTGAGTAAATGCACATTAGTTGGGAAGTAAAACTGGCTAGTGACCCAGTCTACAAGCCCAACACCTTTAACAAATAGACAGCATAATGACAAATTAACTTTTATTCCAGTACTAAGTCTTCTCTTAATTATCCTGATCACTGTAGGAGTAATATCAACCAAATACTTTGCAATGTCCATCTGGCATTTATTATTGTTTACAATACGATATGTTGCCAAACGCTTACGATAACGCTTGCTAACGTTTTTAACAGAAATATTACGTTGAACACCCACTGACGACATCTTTATAAATATTAATACAATTACAAATTAAAAGCAACAAAAACTTGAACGCAGGAAAACACGTCTAACAACTTAAAACACATAGACAAATCAAATAAAAGCCCATCAGACCTCATACTTATAATAAAATGCATACAAAGTTCATAACGCGAAGTAATTTTAACTATTTCAAAAAATTATTTAAAAATAAATAATATAAAAAAATTTAAGTTTTAAAAATAACGCTGGTAGAATTACTATACTTAAAAGCCAAAAATACTAAAAAAAAAAAAAAAAAAAAAAAAAAATTGATGTGTTACTCATGTGTAGCAATGTGTACATACACAGCACAATCTAAATATTCCTTATTTGATGACAATAGGAGGCGATGATGGCCGAACTAACAAAAGATTTTCTGTGAATTAACATATAACATAACAATTTCTAGCAGACTAACATTAAAAATTTCATCAAAACTCACATGTAAATCTTCTCTATATATACATTTCACAATCTATTTTGATCACAGAGAGTTAATGCCTATTCATCAGCACTAATTTATAGAACGTTTTAAATATCTAAAGTAATAATATAATGACGCTCATATATCTAAATATCTACATATATATCTACATATCTACATATATATCTGCATATATACATATATATATCTACATATATACATATATATCTACATATATACACATATATATCTACATATATATACATATATATCTGCATATATACATATATACATATATATCTACATATATACATATATATCTACATATATACATATATATATATCTACATATATACATATATATATCTACATATATACATATATATCTACATATCTACATATATATCTACATATCTACATATATATCTGCATATATACATATATATCTACACATATTCATATATATCTATATCTATACATATATATCTACATATATATGTCTTAAATAATTAAAAATATATCATAAGAATAGACAGAAAAAATATAAAAACATACTCATTTAAACAATTATTTAAAAACATACAAAATTAATACATCTAAAAGATAAATATTATATAAACTAATTTAACAAAATTTACTAGAGAAAAGAAAAAAGTATCACAAACTTCAAAGGAGTAATCAAAAGAAATGTATGATTCAATTCAAAACACAATTTTATAACAAACCAGTAATGAATTAGCCACAATATTATATCTACAACCACCAATGAACAATAAAATAAATGCATGAGATTTAAAATATCTCCTTCCAAAAATAATGACCACAACACACAAAAAAAAAATAAAATGAAAACATGTAAAGTAATGGAACAAAAATGAACTGGAAAATAAGAACAAAGCAGGGGCACAATCAAAATTAAATAATAGAATATAGCAATACAAAAATTAAAGAGTCAATAAAAGACGGGCAAATACACAATAGATGTAAAGAAACTGTGATTTTCAAAGTAAAATATAATCAATTACAGATTATTTAATGTATCCAAAGTAAAAATCAACAAATGGAAAATAAAAAAATTAACAATAACACAATAATAAAATCAGATACAAAACTGACAAACCATAATAAGAGAAGAAAACCATACTCTAAAAACTGGATTTATCAATGGAAACAGTAAGTAGAGTGATTATACAAATAAATAAATAAAAAAAGTGGAAAAGTAATAAGAACTTGAAAATACAATCAATTCAAACATTCTAACAAAATAATTAAAAAAAACAATAAAAAAGCAATGAACCATGGAGAGAGCACTTTGAATTAAATTTAAAAAAATTAATAGGCAAAGTTCACAAGCTCCAAAGATTATAGCTAAATATGATTAAAGAATAATTAAATATATGTCATAGGAATCCTCAGAAAAATATAAAAACACAGTCCCTTAAACAGTTATTTAAAAACACACAAAATGAATACACCTAGAAGGCAAATATTAAACTAATTAAACAAAATCTACCACAGAAAAGGAAAAAGTAACATAAAATTCAATGAAATAATCAAAAAAAAATATATGATTTGATTCAAAACACGATTTTGCAACTAACCAGCATTGAAAATAACTGCAGAATTAAATACACGACCATCAATGAGCAATAAAAAGAAATACTTAAGATTTAAAATACCTCCTTCAACAAATAATAACCGCAACACACACAAACCTAAAATTGACACATCTAATGTAACGAAACAGAAACAAAGTAGAAAATAAAAAAACAAAAACAAAGGCATAATTACAATTAAATAAAAGAACATAACACAATACAAAAAATTAAAGGATGATACAGATCGCTCAAATATATAATAAACACAAAAGAAACCCCTATTTGAAAAGTAAAATATAATAAACTACAGATTATTTAACACACTAGAAAATAAAAAGCAACAAACGGGGAAATGTAATATAACATAACTACATTGGAAGAAAAAACACAAAAGTGTAATGAATTAGTAATAAAAAATCACTGGATTAGAGAAAATAATTTAAAACCATTAAAATCTCTATTAAACAGACGAAAATAACACATATATTAAATTTATAACAACTAAAGATCGCGTCCCTAAACACTTCAACTACATACAAAAAAAAAAAAGATCGAAAAAGAGTGATATAAAACGGCCAAATCGGAAAAAGCATAAAATTGTAATGAATTATCAATAAAAATAACTGGATCAAAGAAATTGATTTAAAACCATTAAAATCTCTATTAAACAGACGAAAATAACAAATATATTAAATTTATAGCAACTTATAAAGATCGCGTCTGTAAACACTTCAACTATATGCAAAAAGATCGAAAAAGAGTGATTAAAACGGCCAAATCGAAAGAAAAAAGCATAAAATTGTAGTGAATTAGTAATAAAAATCACTGGATCAAAGAAAATGATTTAAAACTATTAAAATCTCTATAAAACAGACGAAAATAACAAAATATATTATTTAAAACTGATCATAATTTACTTAATAACAAATATATTAAATTTATCACAACATTATAAAGATCGCATCTGTAAACACTTCAACTACATGCAAAAAAAAAAAAGATCGAAAAAAGTAATACAACACGGCCATATTGGAAGAAAAATATAAAATTGTAATGAATTAGTAATAAAAAAACACTGGATCAGAGAAAATGTTTTAAAACCATTAAAATCTCTATTAAACAGATGAAAATAACAAATATATTAAATTTATAACAACGTTATGGCATCTGTAAACACTTCAACTACATTCCAAAAAAAAAAAAAAAAAAAAGATCGAAAAAAGTAATACAAGACGGCCATATTGTGAGAAAAGAGCATAAAATTGTAATGGATTAGTAATAAAAAATCACCGGATCATAGAAAATGATTTAAAACCATTAAAATCTTTATAAAACAGACGAAAATAACAAAATACATTATTTAAAACTGATTATTATTTACTTAATAACAAATAATTTAAATTTATCATAATATTATAAAGATCGTACAAAATAGAAAAAAGATTGCAAAAAAAAAAAAAAAAAAAAGATCGCAAAAAAAAAGATCGTAAAAACATTACACTTAGATAAAATATACTGTTGCATAGAAAAGAGAAGAAAAACAGCGCCGGAAGACAAAAATAACAGACCAAACCGGCGGAAACAACCTGTTTTATGTATTTACACAGCTGCTCACTAACACAAACACACTAAAAAAAGTAGTCGATAAATGCGGGGACTTGGGTTACTTTCAGACATTAATTAATATATTTATGTTAATTAATGATCAGTTCGGTTTATCGGAAACGAGCGGGGCGTGTACAGGGAAAATTTGAGGAATTTTGAGGAAATTTTGAGGAAACGGGGTGAATTTTCAACGTCGGAGTATAAAATTGGGTTACTTAGGTTAGTTTCAGCCCTCTGCACACGTTTAGTGGTTCGGATTACCGGTTTGGAGTGCCTTTTGCTGTTCGGATCAGCGGATATGTACGGGAACCGTCCAGGGGAAACTCGGAAGAATCGGGGGAAACTTGGGTGAATTTTGACCACCTGGACATGAATTGGGGTGAATTTAGTGTTCGGATTACCGGTCTGGGGTGAATTTTCGCCTCCGGGACAGGAATTGGGGTTCGGATTAGCGGAACTGCCAGTTCCTGTATTTAATGACTACTTTTTTTAGTGTGTTTGTGTTAGTGAGCAGCTGTGTAAATACATAAAACAGGTTGTTTCCGCCGGTTTGGTCTATTATTTTTGTCTTCCGGCGCTGTTTTTCTTCTCTTTTCTATGCAACAGTGTATTTTATCTAAGTGTAATGTTTTTACGATCTTTTTTTTTGCGATCTTTTTTTTTTTTTTTTTTTTTGCAATCTTTTTTCTATTTTGTACGATCTTTATAATATTATGATAAATTTAAATTATTTGTTATTAAGTAAATAATAATCAGTTTTAAATAATGTATTTTGTTATTTTCGTCTGTTTTATAAAGATTTTAATGGTTTTAAATCATTTTCTATGATCCGGTGATTTTTTATTACTAATCCATTACAATTTTATGCTCTTTTCTCACAATATGGCCGTCTTGTATTACTTTTTTCGATCTTTTTTTTTTTTTTTTTTTTGGAATGTAGTTGAAGTGTTTACAGATGCCATAACGTTGTTATAAATTTAATATATTTGTTATTTTCATCTGTTTAATAGAGATTTTAATGGTTTTAAAACATTTTCTCTGATCCAGTGTTTTTTTATTACTAATTCATTACAATTTTATATTTTTCTTCCAATATGGCCGTGTTGTATTACTTTTTTCGATCTTTTTTTTTTTTGCATGTAGTTGAAGTGTTTACAGATGCGATCTTTATAATGTTGTGATAAATTTAATATATTTGTTATTAAGTAAATTATGATCAGTTTTAAATAATATATTTTGTTATTTTCGTCTGTTTTATAGAGATTTTAATAGTTTTAAATCATTTTCTTTGATCCAGTGATTTTTATTACTAATTCACTACAATTTTATGCTTTTTTCTTTCGATTTGGCCGTTTTAATCACTCTTTTTCGATCTTTTTGCATATAGTTGAAGTGTTTACAGACGCGATCTTTATAAGTTGCTATAAATTTAATATATTTGTTATTTTCGTCTGTTTAATAGAGATTTTAATGGTTTTAAATCAATTTCTTTGATCCAGTTATTTTTATTGATAATTCATTACAATTTTATGCTTTTTCCGATTTGGCCGTTTTATATCACTCTTTTTCGATCTTTTTTTTTTTTGTATGTAGTTGAAGTGTTTAGGGACGCGATCTTTAGTTGTTATAAATTTAATATATGTGTTATTTTCGTCTGTTTAATAGAGATTTTAATGGTTTTAAATTATTTTCTCTAATCCAGTGATTTTTTATTACTAATTCATTACACTTTTGTGTTTTTTCTTCCAATGTAGTTATGTTATATTACATTTCCCCGTTTGTTGCTTTTTATTTTCTAGTGTGTTAAATAATCTGTAGTTTATTATATTTTACTTTTCAAATAGGGGTTTCTTTTGTGTTTATTATATATTTGAGCGATCTGTATCATCCTTTAATTTTTTGTATTGTGTTATGTTCTTTTATTTAATTGTAATTATGCCTTTGTTTTTGTTTTTTTATTTTCTACTTTGTTTCTGTTTCGTTACATTAGATGTGTCAATTTTAGGTTTGTGTGTGTTGCGGTTATTATTTGTTGAAGGAGGTATTTTAAATCTTAAGTATTTCTTTTTATTGCTCATTGATGGTCGTGTATTTAATTCTGCAGTTATTTTCAATGCTGGTTAGTTGCAAAATCGTGTTTTGAATCAAATCATATATTTTTTTTTGATTATTTCATTGAATTTTATGTTACTTTTTCCTTTTCTGTGGTAGATTTTGTTTAATTAGTTTAATATTTGCCTTCTAGGTGTATTCATTTTGTGTGTTTTTAAATAACTGTTTAAGGGACTGTGTTTTTATATTTTTCTGAGGATTCCTATGACATATATTTAATTATTCTTTAATCATATTTAGCTATAATCTTTGGAGCTTGTGAACTTTGCCTATTAATTTTTTTAAATTTAATTCAAAGTGCTCTCTCCATGGTTCATTGCTTTTTTATTGTTTTTTTTAATTATTTTGTTAGAATGTTTGAATTGATTGTATTTTCAAGTTCTTATTACTTTTCCACTTTTTTTATTTATTTATTTGTATAATCACTCTACTTACTGTTTCCATTGATAAATCCAGTTTTTAGAGTATGGTTTTCTTCTCTTATTATGGTTTGTCAGTTTTGTATCTGATTTTATTATTGTGTTATTGTTAATTTTTTTATTTTCCATTTGTTGATTTTTACTTTGGATACATTAAATAATCTGTAATTGATTATATTTTACTTTGAAAATCACAGTTTCTTTACATCTATTGTGTATTTGCCCGTCTTTTATTGACTCTTTAATTTTTGTATTGCTATATTCTATTATTTAATTTTGATTGTGCCCCTGCTTTGTTCTTATTTTCCAGTTCATTTTTGTTCCATTACTTTACATGTTTTCATTTTATTTTTTTTTTGTGTGTTGTGGTCATTATTTTTGGAAGGAGATATTTTAAATCTCATGCATTTATTTTATTGTTCATTGGTGGTTGTAGATATAATATTGTGGCTAATTCATTACTGGTTTGTTATAAAATTGTGTTTTGAATTGAATCATACATTTCTTTTGATTACTCCTTTGAAGTTTGTGATACTTTTTTCTTTTCTCTAGTAAATTTTGTTAAATTAGTTTATATAATATTTATCTTTTAGATGTATTAATTTTGTATGTTTTTAAATAATTGTTTAAATGAGTATGTTTTTATATTTTTTCTGTCTATTCTTATGATATATTTTTAATTATTTAAGACATATATATGTAGATATATATGTATAGATATAGATATATATGAATATGTGTAGATATATATGTATATATGCAGATATATATGTAGATATGTAGATATATATGTAGATATGTAGATATATATGTATATATGTAGATATATATATGTATATATGTAGATATATATATATGTATATATGTAGATATATATATATGTATATATGTAGATATATATGTATATATGTAGATATATATGTATATATGTATATATGCAGATATATATGTATATATATGTAGATATATATGTGTATATATGTAGATATATATGTATATATGTAGATATATATATGTATATATGTAGATATGTAGATATATATATGTATATATGTAGATATGTATGTATATGTAGATATATATGTATATATGTATATATGCAGATATATATGTAGATATGTAGATATATATGTAGATATTTAGATATATGAGCGTCATTATATTATTACTTTAGATATTTAAAACGTTCTATAAATTAGTGCTGATGAATAGGCATTAACTCTCTGTGATCAAAATAGATTGTGAAATGTATATATAGAGAAGATTTACATGTGAGTTTTGATGAAATTTTTAATGTTAGTCTGCTAGAAATTGTTATGTTATATGTTAATTCACAGAAAATCTTTTGTTAGTTCGGCCATCATCGCCTCCTATTGTCATCAAATAAGGAATATTTAGATTGTGCTGTGTATGTACACATTGCTACACATGAGTAACACATCAATTTTTTTTTTTTTTTTTTTTTTTTTTTTAGTATTTTTGGCTTTTAAGTATAGTAATTCTACCAGCGTTATTTTTAAAACTTAAATTTTTTTATATTATTTATTTTTAAATAATTTTTTGAAATAGTTAAAATTACTTCGCGTTATGAACTTTGTATGCATTTTATTATAAGTATGAGGTCTGATGGGCTTTTATTTGATTTGTCTATGTGTTTTAAGTTGTTAGACGTGTTTTCCTGCGTTCAAGTTTTTGTTGCTTTTAATTTGTAATTGTATTAATATTTATAAAGATGTCGTCAGTGGGTGTTCAACGTAATATTTCTGTTAAAAACGTTAGCAAGCGTTATCGTAAGCGTTTGGCAACATATCGTATTGTAAACAATAATAAATGCCAGATGGACATTGCAAAGTATTTGGTTGATATTACTCCTACAGTGATCAGGATAATTAAGAGAAGACTTAGTACTGGAATAAAAGTTAATTTGTCATTATGCTGTCTATTTGTTAAAGGTGTTGGGCTTGTAGACTGGGTCACTAGCCAGTTTTACTTCCCAACTAATGTGCATTTACTCACTCGTGGTGAGAATATTTCTGCATGGTACAAGGCAGAATGTGGAAAAATTATTAGTCTTGCTGATAAGTTTGAGCGTGCGACAGGATCTGGTTGGAGATTAAAGAAAATCGAATATCTAGAAATTCGTGTCAACCATCGGAATGTTCTAAGCCATGCATCATCATATATTCCACTACCATCCTGTATTGCATCGAAAAAGGCTGTTATTAATGTGAAAAATGATGATCACATGTGTTTCAAATATTCAATGTTGACAAAATATATTAAGGTGAATCATCCAGAATATGCAAGCAATTATGTGCGGAATACATCACTGTTAAAGAAATACAACTGGAGTGGCATATCTTTCCCCGCATCATTGGATGATATAAGTACATTTGAAAAGAATAACCTACAATCATCTGTGAATGTTTATGGTTTGGATAAGAAAAACATTGTCTATCCAGTTCGTATATGTAAAGAAGAACGAGTGGATCATACAGATTTGCTCCTTATAACTGAAGGTGATAAATCACACTATTGTTGGATAAAAAATTTGGAGCGTCTTGTAAGAAGTCAGATCACTAAGGATTGCCATCGTATATTTATATGCCGTCGCTGTTTATGGTATGTCCAGGATCATTCTAAGTACCTGGCTCATACACAGCGCTGCTCTAATAATACTCCTGCAACAGTTATTATGCCAACAGAGGAGAATAAAATATTAAAATTCCAACAGTATAAACAGCAAGAATTTATACCATTTGTCATATTTGCTGACTTCGAGTGTATCCTGAAGCCTCTAAATGATGAATCATGTGATAGTGATGCCAATGATAGAGAAATTATTAGTGATAATGATGATGGCGATATAGAAATTGGTGGTATGCATCGAAAAAGTCAGCGACATGGTGGAAATATGAAAAATTGTAAGCGGCAATGTATGGAAGATGGTTCGTACACTGGTAATCAAAACAGGTCCGAAAAATCATCTAGTACTATCCCCATACAGAGGCATGAAGCATTTAGCTTTTGCTATTATATTGTATCAAGATGTGAAGAAGGTGTTGGGTTTAATTTTACATCGGAGCCTAAAATGTATCAAGGTCCTAATGCAACTAAAATATTCTATGAATGGTTAGTGGAAGATGTTCAAAAAATAGAAAAGATTTATCAGAAAAACACTCCGTTGCAGTGGACGCCTGAGGATTTGGAAAAATATGATGCTTCATTGGTGTGCCACATTTGTGAAGGGGTGCTACATGATGATAAAGTTGCAGACCATAATCATTTGACAGGAAAATTTCGAGGTGCAGCACATTCAAAATGTAACCTAGAGTATCAACTCCCGAATTTTGTGCCAGTATTCATACATAATCTGAGTGGATATGATGCTCATTTATTCATCAGGGATTTAGCATGCGATGATCAGGACATTGAAGTAATACCAAATAGTGAAGAACGCTACATATCATTCTCAAAGCGCATTTCAGAAAAAATGAAAATACGATTCATAGATACATTCCGTTTTATGGCGTCAAGTCTTGAGAAATTAGCTAGTTATTTGCCTGATAGTTCACTTCATCATACCATCAGGAACATTGCGTCGCCTGATTTGCTTCCTTTATTTCGTAGAAAGGGTGTTTTCCCTTATTCATATGTGTCATCATGGGAAAAATTGGATGAAACAAGTTTGCCTGCAAAGGAGTATTTCTATAATTCCTTGACAAAATCAGATATTAGTGATGAAGATTACTTACATGCAGTGAATGTATGGAATGTATTAAATGTTCAAACACTTGGGGGATATAGTGATATATATCTAAAGACAGATGTGCTTCTATTAGCAGATGTTTTTGAAAACTTTAGAAGTGTCTGTTATAACATATATAAATTGGATCCTGCATGGAGTTTTACAGCCCCTGGATTAGCCTTCCAGGCAATGTTAAAGTTAACAAAGGTTGAATTGGAGCTCCTAACTGATTATGATATGGTTTTATTCTTCGAAGCTGGAATACGCGGTGGTATGTGTCAGTGTGTGAAGCGTTATGCCAGGGCAGAAAATCCATACATCAATAGTTATAATAATAGTTCCAGTAGTAATGATGATTGTGGTAGTAGCAGTGGTGTAGATAACACTTTCATAACATATTTAGATGCGAATAACCTTTATGGTTGGGCTATGAGTGAACTTCTTCCTATGAATGGTTTCAGATGGCTTAGCCAAAAAGAAATAAGAGAATTAAATATTATGGAGATAGCTGATGATGGATCCATTGGCTATGTGCTCGAGGTGGATTTGGAGTATCCTACAAGTTTACATTTGGTGCATAATGATTTACCTCTATGTCCTGAGGCTAAATCAGTTGGAAAATGTGTGAAATTAGTTAATACATTAGAAAATAAGTATAATTATATTATTCACTATAGAAATTTAAAACAAGCAATTGCATTAGGGTTAAAACTTCTGTGTGTGCATCGAGTCATTTGTTTCAATCAGTCGGCATGGTTGAAGTCATACATTGATTTGAACACTCTACAGCGGAAACGGGCTACTAATGAGTTTGAGAAGAACTTTTGGAAGCTTATGAATAATAGTGTTTTTGGTAAAATGATGGAAAACGTTAGACATAGAATTAATATACAACTTATTACAAATAAAGTAAAATTTACAAAACTAGTTGGTAAAAGTAATTTTAAAGATCGAACAATATTCAATGAACGACCATTTCTGGCTGCAGTACATTTAAATCCTTCAACAATTAAATTTAATAAACCCATTTATATTGGGATGTCTATTTTAGATATTAGCAAAGTAAAAATGTTTGATTTTCATTATAATGTAATGTGTAAAATGTATAAGAATATTAATCTTTTATATTGTGACACTGATTCACTTATTTATGAACTTAAAACACTTGATTTTTATAAAGATATTAAAGATAATGCTCAATATTTTGATACAAGTGATTATCCTGAAAGTCATCCATGCTATTCACTAGAAAATAAAAAGAAACTTGGCGTATTTAAGGATGAATTAAATAGTATTCCAATTAGTGAATTTGTTGGATTGCGTCCAAAAATGTATTCTATAAGTATTGTAGATAATAGAGAAATTAAAAAATGTAAAGGTGTACAGTCTTCTATAATTAAGAAAGAGCTTAATTTTATTGATTATTATAATTGTGTGAATGGTGTGTGTGGTAAATTAAGTGATAATTATAAGACATATTACAATATTCAAAGTCATAAACATATACTGTATACCCTGGAGCAGAATAAAGTAGTATTAAGTGGTAGTGATGATAAAAGAATAATATGTAGTAATAATGTAGATACAATAGCTTATGGAAACTCAATGTATAATAAATTCCATAGAAAGTTTAATGTTGTTTTAGCTGAACTAAGAGCATTTATATTAGATAAGAATATATATATTGCATGATTATATGGAGCTATGTATTATTATTAAGTGTAATATTAGCCAATGTATATTTTGTTTTTATTGTGTAATAAATTTTGTATTAACAATTGTATTTATTTCTTTAATTTGTTAGATCTAAGAATGTGTGGGAGCTTAAAATATTTTGTATTTAGTCATAGTGTATAGAGGTTATGTTATTTCTAACTAAATAGTGTGTATGTAGTAAAAATTTAATACTTTTCCTTAGGATGGTGCATTTTTCATTAAAATTTGGAGCTTTCTGTCTAAAATAGTACCATTTATACTAAATTGTTATATTTTACTATAAAATTGTTGTTTTTGTGTCTAAAATGAGGATATTTTGTGTAAAATGGTCTTTTTTCATATAAAATTTGATGTTTTTTCTAAATGTGGCTATTTTTTTGTCCTAAATGGAGTAATTTGTATGAATGGAGTGCTTTTAGTTTAAATTGAGCGCTTCTTTCTATGATATAATACTTATCTTAATTCCTGTTTATGATGTTTGGAGTTATGTTGCAGAAAAAATTATTAGGTTTTTAATCTAGTGTTTGTATAGCAAGTGGTAGTGCAGCAGCTTAGGTGAGTTATTGAGATGGTGGTGTTATTTGGTTGGGAATATGTGCATTATGGAATTCTTGGGAGTGCGATTATATCTGTCAAATAATAAAATTTGGGGGTATAGATATTGCTTCATTGCATTAGAAAGTGTATACATACATGTGCATGGTCACCCAAGAAAAAAAATCTCTGAGCTGAGATATATCCCCACATATATGTTGTTATTACAATTATTTTGGTTGGGCATATATCAAATTATATACATGCAAACAAGCATTGGTAGCAAGGATTATCCCAATTTCAATTAATCAACATATTAAATTATTCTTGGAGACATATTTGTTGGAACAAGTGTGGTAGGTGTAATAATATTGGGTTAGCAAGTTGTATTAGCATTGGTAGTTTATAATAAAGCACTTTCAAAGCATACACAAACATGAGCAGCTAGTATCGGTTAGCACAAATTATTACATTAGTTAGGCAATCATAAATATATCATCAACGCACATAGAAACACACAAGCATCTTAGCAAATTATTATATTGGTTTGGCAGTAGTAAATGCATCATCAACACATATAAACACACACAAAATGGTAGAATTGGTATTGGGGTTAAAGAGTTGATGGTGGGTAGTCAATAGTAAAACATTTTCTCAAAGCATACATAATCATAAATAAATAGTATCAGTTAGCATAAATTATTACAACAGTTAGATGATCATAAATATATCATCAAGATACATAAAAGTGGGATGATTACATGAAGCAACTTAGTAGGGGTTAGAAAAAAAATTTAAAGGTGGTTGGTTAAAGCCTTTCCCCTAATCCATGTTTTTGGTCGAGTGGTGTTACTGAGTGAGGGAGTCCATATGCAGGTGTCTACAGAGAAAGCATGTCATTGATTTGGGGTGTGATAAGACATTGAAATATATGGATTTAGGATTGTAACAGTGAAGATGTGGTGAGCAAAAGAGTGTAATTGGAGTAGAACATGATGGTGCAGTGATGAATAATGTGAAAAGAGTGTGATCATATGATAAGGTATTGACTCTTGATTAGTTGAGTAAAAAGGGGCGTGGTCATGTGACTAAATACTGGCTCCTGATTGGCTAATCTCCTAGAACATAGGTTTTCTATCTACTTATAATAATTATGCATAAATTGATACAAAATTCGCGAAAATTCGAATTCTAAAACCAAACAGAACTTCAACGTCGTAGAAAGACTATAATATTTTCCAAAAGACCTAAACTGTATTAAGAACAAGTTAAGACATTGAATATTTCAAGCTTACACATGGTGGATGATATAATTAGGAAAACGATTTACGGTAGACACCGTGTCTATGGTGTGAAAGCTTTGCGAAACGTTAAACTTTAAGATTAAGTTCTATACGTCTACCGTAGATGGTTTTTTTACTAAGACATTATTTTTAAATTTATCGTTTCCTACACATTTTAACGCAGAAGTGTCTCTATGTCTTTCCTGTATTTATGCAATAGCAAAGTAGGCTTATACGATTTACTCTTTTGTTTATTCCGAAAATAATTTAAACGTACTAGTCCGAGTTTCATTTCGTCTTACCGGCTCCCGCGTTGTTTTACTGCATTCCGTAAGACTAAAGCTTTATCCTAAAAAGTTGTTCCTTTTTTTGAATGTACGCACCTTCAGTTAATATACAAAGTTTCGAAGGGAAAAAATTTTTCTAATCCGAAAGTGTAACGATGCACGACTTTGGCCTATATTTCTTCCCTTTACTTTATTTAACGTGAATACGTTTTTTGGCTACCGGTAATTGGAAATTTTTCGCGGCATTTAATTCATCGATGACCACGATTTATATAGCGATTCGCAATTATTATGAAAAGCTCGAAAACACATATGCACGATTCTATGGTGTTTTTTTGTTGTTTTTTTTTCGTGCAGCGTAGAAAATGTAAAATCGCTTCTTTTTTTTTTTACCATCCGATTTGTTCTTGTTTATTGTTCCTTCAAGTAACTAACAGTAGCCGCCGTTTTTGTTTGTTTTTTTTGCAGGATGCAGAAACGATAGAAAAACTAAACGAATCGGGCGAATTAAGACGCATGCTTAAACCGTATAAAGTAAGTATTCGAAACTAGGCAAACTAATAACTGCGAATAAGTTAAACTACCAACTCCAAGAGTGAGCTTTCGCAGTACTTCGGTAATTACGAATTTAAAGTTCACAAAGTAGTACTGAGGTGTGCCAAAAGGCGCACTCACTTCATTATTACAGCGATGAATATATATTTCGTAATTAATATTCGATTACTTTATGCTCAGCCTGCACTTGAGCGACAACAGATTCGAGTAGCTCGATGTGCCACCGCCTAGTATAAAGATCCTCTTATGTACATTATCATGACGTAATCTGTAATGAATTTTCGAAATCCCTCTAGTATCGAAGAGAGTACAAACCGCGACGATAATCTTTCACTGATAGCGGAAAAATATTCGAATGCGACCACTTTTCAGTACAGTCTCGTAACACGATTGCATCATTATTTATAATGAAAATTAGAGAATTTATTTCAAGTATTTTATACGCAACAAAATCTTCAAACTCGTACTTTCTTTTCGTCGTCCGCCTGAAGTTACACGTATCTTTTAGAGTTATTTTAATAAGTCCATGTCCGTCACATACCGCGTGAACAAATTCAGTGCCCCGGTATCTAGAACGCGGGCTAATTAGTGCGTTTAACTGGATCACGGTAAAGTCGTAAATTCCGAATTTTTAATTTCGTTACCGTGAAAATTAGTTCATTCGGTACGTTATGGATCTGTGGTTCACGGCCAGTTTCTTAAGCGGCTACCCACGCAGAACGTGTAGATGATCGCGCTTGCCGAACCACTAATATAGGCAACAACCCGGACAATTATCTAACCACGGAACACAGGTAATCAGATAATAACTCTACCGGTGTGGCTAACGCAGTGATTTGCACGTAATAATTTATCACTACTATTAGCGGTTAACTCTATACACTCCGGTAAATGTTAAATAGATTCCTTTCGTTCATTTCCGTTTTACACGACTGCCGCCCAATATAGGAAACACATTTGACTTGTTAACAGCGTTAAGAAAAACAAAACTCAAGTGAAGAACAACGAAATCGACATGATTTTACGGAAACATAAATTACCGCTATCAAAAATACAGCCCCCCCCAGCCCCATACAAGAACAAAGTTCGTTTAAATGCAAAAATACAGTAGCGACAAAATGAAAAAGTGATTTATTTACTTCTATAAATCTTTTTTAACGGAATTTGCTTTTCGCAATCAACCGTTTACCCGAAAGTAAACTGTTATTCTTTCTGCTATCGATATTCACTGGAACGCCAATAACATCACTAAGAAATAAAAAAAGCTTTACTTCTAATCACGCGTCTATCCGTACCCTTCTGAAACTCTTACAGAAACCCGTAAATTAAAAATTCAGTTACAATATATAATAGAGTTAGCCAGTTCAATGTTTTGTGTTCTTATTATTTCTAAAAGTTCATTACCTATTATTTACGAAACCTCACAAACAATTCGCCATTACTAACAACTGAAGATCAGATTGTTATTTCTTTTTTTTTGTACATCTCTCTTTATAGCTATTATCATTGTTATACGAACTTCCTTCAGGCCTGGCGACGCTTCCGAACCGTCACATGATAGTGTTCTACTGTGTAATATTTATAGAAAAGTAAATTTCAGTATGCCAATTCTTTAAAAGAATAGCAATCTCATAACAAGTTTTCACATAAAACTTTTAGCTCATGTTACTACCAACGCCGCATCATCATCGTTTGAGTTAAATCCAAAATGATGATACGACGTTAAATTTAATATTTGTTTTTGTTTTACAATGTAGTTTGTAAAGTCATGTTAATCAACGCAATTAAGTGGTACACTGTGATAGTGTCAATAGTAACGAAAATCCCCAATTGTACTACGAAACACAAGTGAAAACAACGTTGTCCTATTTTAAACACCTTTTTTCATACAAAAACTGTATCGAATACATAGATAAGAAGAGATCTCCGGGTTCCTTCTGTTACTGAAGTAGTAAGATCGAGATACAAGGCCTTCTTTGACAGGCTGGTAGCTAATACAAACGTGCTGGTTACTGACCTCGCAGATCAAAATATACCTGATCCCTCAACTCGTCGATTAAAAAGGCTGTGACCATGTGATATTTTGAATAATCTGTGAATTTATTTAGATCTAATACACAGCAAGGAGACTGGGATCATTGGATTGACCAGTCGTATTAAGTAATTCGCTTTATGCTATTCAGCCTAGATCACTTCTACTGACTGTAATATTTACAGACTGTAGAAAGAAAAAGGAAAAAGAAAAAAGAAAAAAAAATTATTTACCTGCTGTTGAATTTCCATTTTCCGAACTTTTTCGTTTTCCGTCTGTAAGGTTGAAATGGAAACATATATACCTTCGATGCACAATCTCAATTCGTTATCGATCTAATCTACGCAATGAGTACAAACAATCCCGTTTTAACACAAAATACGTATTTGTTTGAATATCAAACATATTTCGTATTCCGATAATACAGTATGCTGGTTATGTAGTATTTTTTCATTTTTAGAAAACTCAAATAAAATACAAGTTTTTATAAAGTCCCGTTTTAAAGTTTCTCATTCTAGCTTCAAATTACGATTAAATTGAAACATCACGAAATTTCTATAACTCACGCCATTGTTAAAATTAGTTATACTTAAAACGAGTTTTAGGTGTTTTTTTAAAAAAAATTTTAATTTAATTTTTTAATCTGTCCTACATATACAGCGGTTATTATCACGTTAATTAAAGTTACAAAAGTATTTTTTACAACACGTCTGTTTTTATAATTCGTCACGTTATCGATACGTAACGAATTATTCTATTTTTTTCCGTAGCACTTCACGGTTCATAATTTTGTATAAATTCTCGAGAATTAGTTTAAAGATAAAAAAGGAAAGAGAAAATCGAATGAAAGAAATTCATAAGCGACTTGTATACTATTTATCGACTGCCTTATGTCGTGACAAATCATTAAAAACCGAAACAATGCCGGTTTCATTCACTCCTTATGACATATTCAATAACCCGATAGATCTGCAAAAAAAAAAAAAAAAAAGTAAACCTTTATGCTACATAAGATGTTATTTTTAAAATAATTGCCGTATGTTATAAATGATTTTAAAAAACAAGAGTTATCCGTATTTAAATATTTTTCAATAAAATATTTTCTCTAATTACGAAAAATAGAAACATAAATTTTAATACATTTAGTCAAAATTAAATAAAATTTCATCAAGACACTGGAAAAGAAAGTAGTTGTTTTAAAATAAAATAAAACATACAACATATAGGGTGGGCCAAAAGAACATCTCGAATTTCAAACGCTCGTCAAAATCATACACTGTAAGTTAGCGTAGCGATTGTAACGCCATCTGGCGCTAAATAATATGCCGTTTAATATAAAGATATAGTTGGTTAGTAGTCATGATGTCGTGGACGCGTAAACAACGCTCTTTCGTTGTCGAGTACTTTGTGAAAAACGGTGAAAGTGTAATCGCGGTACAACGCGCGTTTAAAAAACAATTTGATTTAAAACGTCATGACAATCCCCCCGACCGTAAATGTATCCTCAAATGGGTAAAAAACTTCCGAGAATACGGTAGTGTGGTGGCGGTCAACCATCAAGGTCGCCGTCGATCGTCTAGAACCCCGACAAACATCGAAAAAGTGCGCGTAGCATTGTCGCGAAGTCCGCGCAGATCCGTTCGTCGCCAGGCTTCCGCCTTGAAAATTCCCCGTACTTCACTCAGAAGAATAATTCGAAACGACCTCAATATGCATCCATACAAGATACAACTAACCCAAGAATTGATACCAACAGATAAGCCAAGAAGGTTAGAATTTTGTAATAAATTTTTGGATATGCTGGAGGAAGAAGACGTCGATTTAGATTATGTTTTTTTTAGCGACGAGGCGCATTTCGATTTAAATGGTAACGTTAATAAACAAAACATGCGGTATTATGCTACTGAGAATCCTCGAATCGTTCACCCGGTACCCTTGCAGTCCCCTCGTATCACGGTATGGTGCGCAGTCAGTGCGAAAGCGATAATCGGTCCCTACTTCTTCGAGGAGGAGGACGGAGCGAATGTTACTGTGAACGGCGACCGCTACATCCAAATGTTAAACGAGTTTTTTCTACCGGAGCTCAGACGGAAGAGGATTGCATTATCTAAAACGTGGTTTCAACAAGACGGGGCCACACCACATATTCGTAACGATGTTTTGCGGTTATTAAGAGAGAAGTTTCAGGACCGCTTGATTTCGCGAAACTGTGAGCTGTTTTGGCCGCCGCGCAGTCCGGATTTAACACCGACAGATTTTTACCTATGGGGGGCTACTTGAAAAGCAAGGTGTACGAGGGTAAACCAGCAACAACCGACGAGATGAAATTGGCCATTCAGAAGGAAATTGCGGCGATTAAAAAAACAACTCTTAAAAAAGTAATGCATAATTTTGAGGAAAGATTGCAACAATGTAAAAATCAAAATGGTGACTATTCATACGGAGTATTGTTCAAAACTAATAGTGTACAATAAATGGCGTTCTTTTTGAAGTATTTCAACATTTGTTTCATTTCCGTAAGTATACTAGTCTTTATTTGACGAGCATTTAAAATTCGGGATGTTCTTTTGGCCCACCCTGTACTTTTAACATATGTAAAACATTTTACAATGCTATGAAAAAGCTATTCCGCCAGGTGTTACTGGCTTTTAATTTAATCGTTATTAATAAAGGCTACATCAAAACTCAGGTAAAGAGACAGTTTTCGTTTTCTTTCGGTTTCTTTAGATGACGTCAATGCGAAATAGATTAGTTTTAAATTACAATTTTGGATAAACGAATTATTCACATATTCAACTTAATAAAGAAGCGAATTTATCATTGGTTCTTCGATTCGTCCAAGATATTCTAATCACTCTGCGACGACTAGTCGATTAAACTAAACGTGTTCAGCTTTCCGCAACATATGTGTCAGTGAAGCAAATTAAAGTGTCATAAATTTCTCATTTTGCTTTCCCCAAATTCCGTTGCATTTTGTAAATTTCTAATCTTTTTTTAAAATATATTTTGACTGTTTTCACTGTTCGCTATACTGATTTTAAATGCACAATGTTTACTACGGGGTATTTACATCTACTACATAAAATGACGGAATAACTTCACCTTGTGAATTTGATTTTATTAAAAAACCAAAAAAAAAAAATACCAAGAAATTAACTATCAAATAATAGTTTTAAAAAGTAATTTCCCAGTTAAACAGTATCTGAAAGGAAATAGTTGTCATTGCAGCCATTCCGTAATTTATTAAATTACGCGCCTGATTTAAAAAATAAAAATAAATGAAATACGAAGTAAAATCGTCGAGATAATTCACTTCTATTATACGAAAAAAAGAAAGAAAAAAAAAGATTGGAGACGCGTACTCCCCGACCCATGCTTATGGTGCTCGAGTTTTAATCTCTAACTCATCCGAATATACGTGTTCAACTGATCGATTACTGTCATTCAGATTTCGTATAACACCAAGCTAAATCTAAACCGCTTATTAACTTACTAAAAGCGTGACACGCCATCATCAGCAACAAGAAAACAACTCTATTAATGACGGTGAAATGTTAAAAAAATAAACACGCTTTCGTTAAAACATCATTTACTAAAATAAACGACGATGCTAAACTATGACCATATGAAATAGCTCGTGAATAGAACGTTTGAATGTTAGATCGTGATTTGTCGGTATGGAGACGATGAAGTTTTTTCAGTTTTGCCAAGCGCAAAGATGCGCTAATTCGAACAATATCCCACACTAAATCACGACGTTTATGATTTGCAACAGAGTCTCCGGTCGATAATCTTGACACGATAGGCGAACGAAAATCGTCAGATTTTATTTCGTTTTACGCAACAACCTTCGTTAATCGAATCGATGATTACACGCATTCCAGTTATAAACCTCTCCACATTCTGATTTATTATCTCGGTAAACAAGAAAGCAATTTTTAGTGTCTGACATTTACATTTAGTCGTTATTTTCCTTTTTTTCCCCCTGTCTTCATAGAAAGCCAACAGCGTTTTTCGTCATTACTTTTTACTTTATCCGCTTTTTTTATTCGTATCATATTTTAAAATACAACCAGGAGCGAAATTAAATACCTTTTACATCACTAGTAAAGAATTAATAATTGAAAGAAAATATTTACGACTATCGGTGCAAGTATACAAACCGGTTTATACCTTTTTAACATAGTTTGCTTACCTTGATATGAATTATGGTAAATTATTTTTTCCCCATCACAGTTTCTATATCCTTAGGAGTAAGCTTATAACCCATGTCCAATTTATTCTATTAAATTCGTTGCTACGTTTAAATGTAAGAACATTCTTTTTAAATAAAACACTGTTCTATTACATAACATACAAACAGATGTAGTCTAACAAGCAATGATCTCTTTTATTATATCGAACAAATAATAAGATATATTTTACAAGTACAACTACCGTTTATCAAGAATGCTTTACGATTTTTCCAGTACCTGAAACATATACAATACTATTCTCTAGATGTTTCTAAAACTATGCAATAAACCTCTCATCTTATCCAATTATCTGTGGTAAACTTTCTTGTTTCGAAGAAATGAATCGAAACTTATTTAATTATTAATATAGAGAAAGATTTTAACGTTCCTCTGTGGGTTCTTTAACTAACAAAATAAAAAAAATACAGCATTAAATTATTCTCAAGATCGGGTTAATCAAGAAAATTCCTAAACGTATATATATATATATATAACTCGGTCATTTTGGCTTTGCAAGGGGCTGTGCCCCTTGACCCCTCTTGCTTACATTTCTATTTCTTTCTCTTCTATACTTTGTATAAAATGATCAAAATTTACAACGTAATAATTCTAAAAACGCGACAAACGTGTAAACCTCTTTCTTTTTGGAAGTCGGTAACAAAGCTACATTTCAATGGTAATTTTGAAAATTGATAGCATTTTAAGTCAACCGCCACTGTTATACTAATAAAAAATAATAAGAAAAAAAATTATCCAAAGGAACCACATTTTTTTGCACATTTTTTGACAAATACTCAACTAAGGTTCAACGATTTTCATCATTGCTCACATGGTACCTAAGTTGAATGGTACTCTTTCTAATGGATAAAAAATCAGTAAAATCGGTCTATAGAAATATGACTTATGCATGAAAAAATATAAAAAAAGAAAGACAACATACGCGACATAATCTCCTTCTTATTGGAAGTCTATAAAAATTAAAATATTACAAACGTTACATAAAATTGGGATGTTTTTGGAACATTTTTTCTAATGGGAGCCGGCTTAAGAATTATGTTTTAATTCATATACATATATATATATACATATATATAACTCGGCCACTTTGGCCTCGCAAGGGGCTGTGCCCCTTGACCCCTCCTGCTTTCATTCCTGTCTCTTTCTCTTCTATACTTTGTATAAAATGATCAAAATTTACAACGTAATTCTTACTGGCATCAACACACAAAAAATAACATAACCACAAAAGTCCTATTCTAACATTTAACTTCTGTTATATAAAATTAACACATTTTTTCGCTACATTTTTCGTTACATATTTCATTACATAAAATTGTGACATTTTTTAAATAACAATAACAAAAATCCTACAAAATATAACAAACGTTACATAAAATTGGGACATTTTTCTGGGACATTTTTTTGGGACATTTAGCGTTACATAAAATTGGGACATTTTGTGGGACATTTAGCGTTACATAAAATTGGGACATTTTTTAGCCTAAGAATTACGTTGTAATTAATATAATTAAATTGATATTTGCACTTCCAGAAATCAATTAATCATGGAAACTTGTGATTTCTTTTTAAAAAATGTGCGCGTACTTTTACTACACTGCAAAAAATAACGGTCATCATACGAGTGATGAAGAAAAATTAGTATTATTATAGTTCTCTCTTTTTCCTTTACATAATAGCAAACTACATGGGTTTCTATTTTGTCATACATTGTCATAAAGTTGTAATTTCTTAACGGTAGTTGTAAACTTTAGATATATTAGATAATAACAAACAATTTTTGAATCATTTTTTTCTATTCTAACTTCAAAAAAGAAAATATCGATTTTAACAAAGAACAGAAAAATGATATGAATCATTTTCCTATTTTACGAAATTTTGATAAAATTTAATACTATTAAAATATTATACATCCGAGATAATGTGCTGCTATCTAATGAGGAATATTTTAACGTTAAATTTACGCAGTTACGTGGTAGAGTTCGCAAACTTGGTTTAGTTTAAATAAGGCTAAAAAAATTATTTTAAAAATGTTTTCTTGCCGCTATTATATTACCGTCATCTACATCAGTTGGAATTGTGATATTTAACAATTTCATTCTATGTAATCCTACAAAGTAGAGATATATTAAACTAGTTCTAAAAAAACAGGCGCATAATTTAGTGTTTGTAGGTGTCGCAAAATCGGTATTAATAAATATTGTTTTTTTCGATCTATAATTTTAAACATACTATAGAATTGTTAAAAAAAAAAAAATATGTAAGTTCCGAGCATTACACGAAACGCTTAAATTTATTATCTTAATTACATGTTATGTAGTTAACATATTACAAAATTGTGAGATAGCCCTGCATATCCTAGCATTGCAATAAACTTTATATCGATAAATAGAGTGTTTTCCATTGATCTTTTTTGGGCAGTAGAATTTGTGGTAAGATCCGGTAACATACGTTTTTTTTTTTTTGTTTTCTTCTATATGATCATGTAACATCCGTAATTAGTTTATTTTCTCACATAAGTGAACTGCGCACGCGTAAGGATAAAAATCAACATTAAAACAAATAGGAACTAAGGGCCAAATAAGTGAAGATAGCAATACATTGGGTAGAATAAACAAAAACATGAAAAAGGACAAACTTAGATCCTGAAATGTCAAATAAAAATCAAGTGAACTTAATACGAAGGAAAGAAAAAAATTAATGTATTTTGTTTCATATAAATGTGACGAAACTTTAAACCTTAACCAATCATTAATGCATGATTTGTATTACAATTATAATACGTGTCAGAATTGTTAATACAATTTGTATTCATATCAGTTAAGTGTATGTGATCAAATTTGGTAAACTTTATTACAAATAAACGTTAATGCTATGTTAAGAACTTTCGGAGGGGCGATTTGTGTTCTACATGTTATTTAAAACAAAAGAAATTATAGAAAAAAAAATGTCTGAGATAAAAACAATATGAAAACAAGTAGCTTATCTTACAAACGAAACTCAAAAAAAAAAAAAAAAAAAAAAAAATGAGATTATTAAACTGATTTAACTAACAGTGTTCCTTATAATTCCGGATTCTAAGGGCGTCCTTCAAGCCTCATCCTCTCGTCATTCACTTCCGCTGATAATATCATTCTCTCAATTCGTTCTCTTACCTCCACTCTGCAGTCATCCCGCTCTATTCTTATTGATGTTTTATGGATTCCTAGTGATTCCGCAATTGACGGAAGTGACGCAACTGATTCTTTGGTTCGTTCTGCTGGTCGCCTTGATTCATTCTTCAACTATTTCTGTTCTTCAGATATTTTTTCCTTATCCAATCACGCCAGACTTTGGCGGGATATTTATCCCTTCCAATTTTCTAATCGTCATTCGTATTACCGTTTTATTCAGCCGATTCTTGGTTCCCTGTCTTGGTTCCATTCTATTTCTTTCGGTCGTCGCTCTTCTACTGTCTCCCTATAATTCGTCTCCGAAACAATCACTCTCTCCTCCCCTCCTCACGTTTTCGATTTGCTCTGTCGCCATCTCCCTATTGTTCTCTTCACGATTGTGATCCTCCTCGTATATGTGATGCTGATCAAATATTCTTGGAGTGTCCTGCTCTTCGTAATGAACGCTCCCTTTTATACGGCCAGCTCTTGTCGTTAAGTCTGTCTCGCTACTCCCTATAACGTTTCTTTTATCCTCTCCTTTCCTTCACCTTCTGTGGTGCCTGCACTGCTGTCCTTTATTGCGAGCTTACCTTTTCAGGTAGTTGGGTCAATGCCGCTTGCGCGCCCGCAAAAAAAAAACAAAAAAAAAAAAACTAACAGTATTTACCAATTAAAACAGTATGGTAAAAGAGAAAATTTTGAGATACATGGTGTTACTGAGAATAACACCGGAAACATCAATGAGATTATTGTAAAAATTGGAGAAAAAGCCAACTAATATTAAAGAGAAGGATACCATCGTCTCGCGTAGAATATTTACAAAAAATAAATCACTAATCGTGGTAAAAACAAGCCGTAGAATATCAGATGCAATATTAGAAAAAAAGGAACAATCGACAACATGAGAAAGATATTTACTAATTCATCATCGTTGTTAAAAGTTTTACATAAACAAAAATTTATCCAGATATTATAAAGCACTTTTCTGGGAAATGAAACGAAAAATATCTAATCTATTATAAAACGCAAAAAAATGAAATATAAGTAATAATATTAAAAACAATCAATCAACAAATAATGCACTTTTTACTGGAGCCGATATTTGATTTACAATTCCACTAATCGCAATGTGTAAGGTTTACGAAGAACTATGCGGGACAACATTTACGAGGTTTCTTAATAAGGAAGTAGTACCGCCGATGTGAACATAGAATTTACTTGAAGTTAGCAAGTTTTGAATGAAATGTGGTAGATGTCCTCGAAGGCCCCAACCGTAAATTATGGATAGTATTTTTTTTTGTTTTTCAGATCCGGCAGAACACTTTTGAAAAATCGAAAAAGACGGCCAAAAAGCGGTGTTTATTTGAAAACGATTATTGGATGCTACTTCTTAAAACAATTAAATGATCGGTAATAGATCTTCCGATTCGGAAATCTGATTGAGTATCTGATAGGGATAGTTTCCATAGCAAACGGTTGTTTATTATTCTACTTAAAATATTATAAATAACTGAGGGGAAAAAGATGGGTCGGTAGTTGGTAATATAAAGAGGATTCACATTTGATTCAAAGATAAATATGACTTCGGCGGTTTTGCATTTTGCTAGAAAAGTATTGGAGATAGCAAATGAGTAACTGCTGAATTTGGTACTTTTTGAAGCATAAATGCATGTACTTTATTAGGACCGGGACATGAAAGTTTAATGTTGCATATTGCACTTACGAATTTATTCATAGTGATAGATTTGCTATATGGTTCATCATTTATTGAAGTAAAGTTAAAGTAGGATTCTTTCTTAGGATTTTCAAAGGTGTAAGATAATCATCACTAGACTGAGATGCTATGAAATCAGCACAGATGAAACCAATTAGATTTGTATCGTGATAAAATCGTTGATAACAGTGCTTGTAGATGCAGAGGAGAACGATTTTCTGTTTATGGGCCTTGGATTTTTATCCATTGTGTAAACGTTGATGGATTTCATTCTTGGTAACCGTTAGTTTACCTTTTTCCCTTTAGGGATAAAAATATAATAAGTAAAAAAAAAAAAAAGCATGTTTTCGTAAGTTGTGATTTGTCAATAGAAATTTAAAAAACCATAATATTTTAGAAAAGTATATAAAGCGAATTTTGTAGCAAAAACAAAACCAATATTACAACTTCAAATTTGGATTATCAAAGTGGTACAAAGTCCAGAGTTCACAAAAAAATAATTTCTTTTTTGACCGCGTTACATATTGATAGAAAATATACTATCGAGAGATAATGAATTATATGTATTTCAATTTCTCAAAGAAACTTTTGAAATCTGAATAAATTTTGCGAAAGCAACTAAAAAATTTTAAGCACATATGTAAAAAATACAACAGATATCACAATTTCAAAATAAGAAGATTTTTTTCCCCCTGTATTTAGTATTATGTGAGGTAAAAGTCAATTATGAGAATCGTTTACGTATGGAACAACATATTTGACTAATCTTGTTTTCTATCTTGTAATCCATATGACTTCGCAAAATTTTATTCATGAGTTTTAAAACAATTGCTAAACATAATGGAAAATACTGGATAAAATTATGGCTCGTATTTCCTGAAAGTCATAATGTTGATACACATCACACTTTAAGAAATATACTGACGTCTCTCTTTCTCACTCTATATACATAACCCTCGCACAGTTAAATTTATATGCACACATTCGTGCACCTTTTTAATATTTGTATTTTTTAAAAACAACTTTTTACATGAAATTATTTCTTTTATAATCGTCATGCTTCAATTTTCTTTTCGAGAGAAACTCTATAAAATAATGTAAATAAATAAATAAGCAAAAAACTATACACATAAAAACATGTTTTAAGAAATAATAAAATAAGAAATAAATCAGTAAATGTATTTTTGTGCATTGATTATTGCATATTTAGGCAACGTGCATCAACGGTTTCCCATCTTCCTAAATACGACTTTAAACATATAAATTAAAAAAAAAAAAAGTCACATTGATAAAGTAAAAGACCTAAGGATCGTGACATATTGTAAAAACGCGAAGTAAAGCGGCATCTGGAAAGCAGTTCATTTAAAATGATCTCAACGAACACAATCGAAATGTTACAGCAGAATAAGATAGCTTAGTGGTTCTTATATTATTCAATATAAATGTATTTATGTAAAATAAAAATAAATCACGATTTCAATAAGTTCTGTTGTATCAAACCAAACTAATGAAATATGCGTTTACTAATGAAACGTTATTTTTTTGTTATACAACAGAGTGCAGACGCATGCAATACTTGTAACGTTTGCGGAGGTTATAGATTACTACCATGTAACATTTGCAATGGCAGCAAGAAGTCAATTCATCGAAACAACTTTACAACTGAATTAATAGCTTTGAAATGTATGAATTGTGATGAAGTTGGTCTTATTAAATGCTACGCTTGCTAAAATAATTATTTAAAAATTTTTGCGTTTGTATTTAAAAGATGAAATTTTAAATCCAGTGAAATCAGATGAAGTGTATGCAAACATAATTAGCTTGTTGCTTTTCTTTATTTTCTTAATTTCCGTTATTTATGTACTTTATTTATTTCATTACTTTTGTTACAATTATTGTTAGAATATTTTATTGCTGAAACGATAGGAGCTTTCATTACATTTGCTCAACGTTACCTAGTGCTATATATGATTAAATACTTTACGCGATACAATGAAAACACGTAAAGAAATTATTTAAAATTAAGGTACCAAAATAAAAACTATTTCAGTTAGTTTTACATTTTTTTTATACATTTAATTTTATATTGTATTATATGTTTGTATTTTATAAAATGTATTTAATTAAATATACACTTTCGTATGTGTGTACATATACATCTGTAAAGCTTCGAAATATAACATTTTTATTATATAAATATTAATCTTTTAAAATTTTGTTTATGATTATACTTTCAAACATTCTTACTCGAAGTACTATTTTGAAAACTTAATCTATATCAACGTTAATTAATCACTGATTTAACTCAAAATTCCCCTAGTATTTATGTAATGGGTAAAGGTACATTACAACTTCCTTTTTTCATTTTTAAAGAGCTAAGTACTAAAGTGGTACATGAGGTCGAACATTTTCTTCAAAAGTACGACCATCTCTAATTAAGTAAGATAAACGACAATTTTTTGTAACAGATTATTTTAGTACTTCGAAACTATTAGTTTGGAGGTAAAATATAATTTTCCGTATAAACACCATATTTTATTGACAACACGAAACTTGTCACAAATTTTTTTGTTTTTTAATGTTCAAAATTAAAATAAATTGAAATCAGTAGGTCTTAGTGTATTTTCCTCTGTCAAAAACATGACAGTAAATTTTATACAAATCTATGTAAGCAATAGTAGAAAAATGTTTAATTAGACGACCTGTATAAAATACAATTATAAAACTACAATTCGATGACTAACGTAAAATTAACAAATTAATATAGTTCGAGAAAAAAAATATTGGTTCTATCATATTTACACATATTTAAGTTTTTTAATTTGAGACATAAAGAGAACATTTTATTTATTGTATTATAAAATCTTTCAGCATCTTAAAATGAGTTCTCAGTAAACTTTAGCTAAAAATGGAAAAAAACGTAAAATCACGATCAGATTTCAAATATATTTTTTCAAACGGTTTTAGTAAATATGAAAACTTTTATCCTTAGTTATAACTAAAATAAATTCAAACTAATAAAAATGTTTTCATTTCTAAAAAATCTACTCTTACGTCCGCCGCATACTAAACTCAGCCCACGCCCATCTGTGGGTCGCCTGTGTGAAGAACACAATTTTTATAGGTGTGTGGATCATGTGGGTTAGTTTAAACTTTTTAGTTATTAAAAGTTTTGACTTATTTATGTTTCACATGCTACCTGTGCGTGTATTGGGTTCAATCTGTGGGGTGGACTTTATGATTGTTTTTTACGAAAAATAAAGTTCATTATGATTTTTATAAATTTATTCTAACTTAAGCCAGAGACTTAACATATAATTTGACTTTCTGAAAAATGGCGAATAATGATTTGTTTTATAAAATAAACTAAATATGTTAATTGGAAAAATTTTTAGAGCTATGACTTTCTCTTCCTCCAATTAGCACACTCCATATTGCAAATAAATTCTGTTATAATAAACATCCTATTATAAGCTCCAAAAATACACGTTAATTTCTTGTATGTTAATGTATGATGGATTTCTGTAATAATATCAGTGAATAAGTCGATTTATCGAATTTGATTTATGTATTCATTATTGAAACATTAGTAACATACGTACTTCTTTTTTTATTTTGAACCGAAAATATGTATTCACACTTAAAGCAAAAGAACTTTTCCTCGAATAATGTGAACTTATTTAATATATATGTAGACTGTTTCTTACTGAAAATATTCATACATATTTTATACCCATGTTAATATTATATATACATCCAGGTAGCAGAAAGACGTCTTAAAATTCTTGAAATAACGCCTTTATAAAACATAAAATCGTTTTGCATACTTTTTAGAGTCGTCGTTTACAGGCGTCTTCAAAAAGATGTCTCGAGGCGTTTTTTTATGATCGTCGGAAGTTTAGACCAGTTTAAAAACAAAACAAAAAAACGTCTTGTGTTATACTACATACTATTAAATAATTAACAAATGCGGTTAGGTTTAATTACATTAATAGAAATTTGTGATAACAAATAAATATTAACAAAAATTATGACTTCAACGGGAAAAAATGAACAAAATTTAAACATGTTACAAAACTGATCCCTCTCGACGCTACAGTTTGTTGCACCGGTCTGTTAAACATTTTAAAGACGTTTTTTTATGGATGTTAAACGTTCAGACTAATTTAGGACTAAAACCAAATGTTTTGTACTATATGGATATGTACAATTTGATATTATTAGTATGAATAAAGATCTAATGAAAATTCCCTTCCCCCACAGAAATGTAACAAAAAACAGAATAAATAACGTTCCTCCTTTTTCTTTTTATTTTTTACTAACAGTTATTAACATATTCATACTTTATTATAATAACCCATTGAAGGAAAGAATAAAACGAATGCTTAACATATTGAAGCTTAATTGGAAATCAATTTTAAGACTAGTTGTAAAAAATTTGTATAGGTATATCTAAACCTACTTTGAAAGTAAAATCCAGCTGCAGCACTGATATGTACTGCCAAAATACACATATATGCAACCAGGGCCGCAGCTAGACCAAAATTTCAGGATGGGTTACGAAAATATTTTTATAAATATACACATACATATATAATACATATATGTGTGTGTGTGTATGCGTGTATTATCATAAAATATATATATTTATAAATAGTACACTAAAGACTTATAGTCAATTATTATATAAGCAATATTTTGAACACTACAATAAAAACAAATAAAAAATTGTCGTTTCCATAGAATTCATAAAAATTTTAATTTTCTTTTCTTTTGTCAAAAATTGAAAAGAAATAAATTTATTGTGCATTTTGGTCCATTTCATTCAAGCAGTTATTA
This sequence comes from Icerya purchasi, assembly GCA_039619475.1. NCBI lineage: Eukaryota > Metazoa > Arthropoda > Insecta > Hemiptera > Monophlebidae > Icerya > Icerya purchasi. Next base: position 259,980,018 of record CM077116.1, on the reverse strand, counting down.
TTTCGCAGACATTTCGGGCTGGGGTGGGGATTGAACCCTGAAAACCCACCTCAGATACGGCCCTGAATGCAACAAAATCATTATCTGCAATGTACTACTGTCATTAGTCATATTTTTTCGATGATTTATATTCAACAGATTAAAGCACACACAACATATAATTGAATTCCGTTATTTTTTAATTGAAATTATGTGTAATAACTTTTTTAACTTTTTAAAATACATTTACAAATCGGTAAAAAGTAATATAGTCAACCTTCCATACTTACAAATGGTGTATTAATTGGGTACGTATGATAATATTTTACTTAATATAATCTCCGTTTTAACATATACCAAATTTTAGTTAATTAACATAAGTACGCACAAAATAAAATTCTTTATATGCTATAGTACAAATAAAACTAATTTAAAACATACCAGCCGTTACTATATATACAGTGTTGCATTTATGTTTAATGAATTATTAAAACTATAACAAACTCATTTAATCGTAATCATATTATTGGTTTGATTTATTGAAATACAATACCATCTTGATTATTGTATTAAAATTATTAGAATGATTACAAATTTTATGAAATCACTAAGGCAAATATATTAAGTATTTATTAAAAAATGAAAATTTAAAGTATATAACCAGAAATTATTTAATGCTTTTAGAAATTTATACAGTAACATCTTTGTGTGTCCAACGTAATATTTACTCCAATTTTGGATTTTACAGTAATAGATTTGTTCATAAATTTTAAGCGCTGCAGTAAACATTTAATAAACGATTAAAGAAACGTTATATGTCTAAAAATAGATAATACAAATATTAAAAAAACTTCTTTCATTTAGATTTTTAAAAAATTGTTTGCAATATTATTTAAAATAACAGCATTATTTTTAATATTTTTAATAAAATTTCAGTATAAAATATTAAGTATAACAAAGATATTAATATTATTTGCATACAAGTATGTTTTTATAATTCCACCTATGTGTTGTATAAATAGCACACAATTAAGTATATTTTATCATTATGACCAAATTTCTTTCCCATTTTTTTTTTTTTTTTTAATTTTCTTCACCTTGTTTTATATACGCCGTTTGTAACTACTAAGGTCATTACAGCACATATATGGAGGTAACTTATATGTGTTTGGTCAAACCACTCGTTCTAACGAAGGCTATAACCCTTGTAACATTAGTTGTAGCATTTGCCACATAATCATGTATGTTACTGTGTAGGCTACATTGCGTCCTGTCTTTCCCATTACTTAGTTCTAGGTACTCTAATGAACTCACATAAAAAAGAATTAAATACAAATTAAATCTATGTTACATAATTATTTCATAAAAAATATATTATTATCAGCTTAAATTTAAAATTTATATTTTTATATATCAATAATGGATCATTATTAATATAAATATTAATTTTAAGGAAGCACTAGAGGAGTGACTATGAAAAAGATTCGCTTATTCATAAATACAATAGTTTTGTAAAAAATATAATGTAATATACTATATACAAGGGTGTCGCCAGCCGATAAGCCAGGCGGGGAGGGGGGGGAGATGATAGAAAGAGGATATGAATTACAGGAAAAATAAAATTTATAATTTGTAAAGGCTTAACATTTTATTAAACAAGAATAAAATCTTAATTAGAACGTAATTTTTGTGGGTTTTTGGCAAATTGTTTTACTACTTTATTATAAAAGTCTTCCAAATTGTCCATGATTATGCGTCAAATGCTCATCATGGCTAGTTGATTAAAAAGTTTTGAAGCTCCACGAGGGGGGGGGCACCCTTTGGTGATGCCCATAACTATATACATACATGTCATCATTAACATCACCATTATAATCATCATCACATCACATATATGCCATTATGCTTTACACACATGCATATATCCAATGCCACACTTCAACTACTTTAATTGGGGTGGGGTGGGGGGAGTTGAAATCCAAAAAAATTGAACGAAGAAACAACAAGAATATTAAAACACAATTATTACGTTTTTTAAAATCTAGTACTTTTTTTAGGACACACTAATAACCAGCCACATGATAAACTGCAAGAACTAACAAAATCTAAATTACGTCTGATTTTCAGTTTCTTTTCAGTTCCCCCCCTTTTTTTTAAATAAAAATCTACTTTAAATAAATTGAATTGTGTACACTAACTTCTGGAATCCTTAAATATTTTTTCTATGTACTCCCATGCGAATTAAAAAGCTGATAGCATGAAAAATGAAACCAATATGATTAGCAGTAATCTTTCCAGTAGCCGCCTGAATTTCAAGTTTATTGCGCTAGCAAGAAAACAAGAATTGTCTCCGCGAGAAAAATAAAATTTTTATTTGTTTGTTATTTATTATAAGAAAAGTAAGAAAATATTTCACATTGAACTATTTTTCCCTCCCTGTAAAGCGATAAAAAAACGACGCGGTTATTTTATAAGTAAAATAAAATTGAATATGAATGAAAAAGGTAAAGTATTTCGCTTATAACCATAAGTGTATCACTTTAAAAAACAATTCCTTTACAGTGTAAATATAATAGATATAATTCCACCCCTCAAAGTGTACCAATTTGAGCAGTTGGTCCTCCCAATGTACGCCACTGATTATAAGTATGCATATTTTATCATGAATGTTCATCAGTTATAATTCCTAAATATTTGTACTACTTCTATAATTTTACAGTCTAACATTTTACAACTTTCATCTTCATCCATTTTATGTACATATTTATTTATGTGCAATATTATTTTAGGCAGTCATGGATTTACACCACGGACTTAAATGGGCTACAGCCCACAGCGGAAAAATTCGAAAGGCGGCAAATTTGCATGAGATCGAAAAGTTTTTTCTTTTGTAAAATACTTAAAATTTCCAAAATATTGTTACATATTATGGCGTTTTAATCGCAGCAGGGTAGGGGAGGAATATGATAAAATCATTTTTTAACTTGCATTAATGTACAGAAAAGTTAAAATGGGAATATATTGATTTAGGTAAAATTTCCAAATAATTATAGACAAATGACAGGTAAGCAGGGGAATCAAGAAATTATTATTTTTTTTTTTTTTTTTTTTGTTTAAATGGGCTCGTCAACATGGACATTGGCCCAAGAACAGTGGAACAGAGAGAAAAGAGAGACTCAGATCCTTACACGATCAGAGATAGCTGACTATGAATTTAAAATTAACGAAGTGTAACCCGGAACGTGCATTATTATTAGGCAAAATGGTTATATTATCAGTTACAAGAAATTCTCGAAGTGTTCACGAGACAATGACTAGTTGACATGATAAGAGGTCAAACAAGACTGGAAGAAAAACTAAAAATTCACAAATGTAGTAGCGGTATCTCATTGATACGACAAAAGTTAAGAAGATTTTTTGAAGAATTATTTATATTATTTCTTGTCGTACCAAACGATAAAAGGTGCTCAAAGCAATGCGGCCCTAGGACACTGCGGGAAGCGTGCTGGGCCCATAACTTGTTGAAACTATTCTGAATACCGAATCTGATGAATAAACACGCTAACGGCGAAAATAATATATTAAGAATAAATGTACACTTTATTTAATTTTTGTGATCACTTAACAAACAAAAGTAAAAACTCAATGTAATTGGGGGTAAACCAACTCTAACAACAATTCAAAAAATACAATTACAATAACGTGATAACATGATGGGAAAAACACAAAGAAAGATTAGCGCTGAATATAATTTGCTCAGCAGGACGCTCCTCTCCTACAATGAAAAGAATTAAAAATTTTTTCAGATCAACAATGTCTCACCAAAAGAGTTAAATGATTTATCTATTTTATTTATTGAAGAACCGTTAGTAAAGATTTTAAACTTTGATGATATAATAAATGAATTTGCATCTTTAAAATTGCGTCTTAAAAAATGTAAACTTTAATTGACACATGAAAAAATAATGTATGTATAGAATTATAATAAAATTTAGGTATGTTTTAAAAATGTGTGAAATTTTTTAATTGATCATTTTTTTAACTTTTAATTGAAAATTAATTTTAACTTTTATGTCCTTTCTTACTTCAATTACTCGATTGTAATTTTTATTACTTAATTTATAAATTATTCCAAGGGCCGCAGAAATTATTGAGCCCACAGTGGCATTTGACTATAATCCGGTCCTGATTTTAGGTATTTGTATTTCTACCGACTCTTTAGTTTGTAGTATCAATTTAGTTTTGGTTGAATTTATTATTAGATTATTATTGTGTGTCTTTGTTAATAGGGTATGTCACATTTTGACTTAGAGTTTTTTTAAATTCTTTATGTGCTACCATGATGGCTATATCATCTATAAATCTAAACATATTATAATACTTAAGATGTTTTCTTAACTTATTTGAATATATAATATATGGTATTGAGGCCAGGTTATTTCCCCATAATATCTACTTTCATTTTCATCTTTTCAGTTTATTCACCTAATACACTAACTATCGTATTCTAATTTTGCATGTAATTTTTAAACCATTTTTTTTTTTATTTTTCCTATTATTATTATTTCCTTTGGTTTATTTAATAATTTTTTATGGTTTATGGTGTAAAATCTTGTATATTACATTTTCAAAATTTCCTCTTATTTTTTCTTTAAAGTCTTTTTTTTTTTTTTTTTTTTTTTTTTTTTTATACGTCATACCAGCACAACTTACTGCAAACAACGGCGATATTGTAGGAAGAGGAACTAATAATAATAAAATCTAATGACTCCAGCGAGACATTAGGTTGTGAGAAGGGAAAGGGAGTAACACAATAAGATAAGAATGTTCAGAGGATCAATTATAGGAATGAACGCGTGCCGTGATTAAGAATAAGTACATGTTATTATGCAAGTAACTTAAAGTGAGGAATTAAGTGATCGGGATAGCATCCCGACACCATTTCCTTCTAAGTCGCCTTGGAGGATTATCTGGAAGACTGTCCGTATGCATCCTACGGATGACAGGATTGCTGCTACACTCGAATTTGTCAAACAATCTTTTGTACTGTGCAATGTGTGCATCACTGACATATGGGACCCTGAGGTCATTATGTAACGTCAAATTGGACACGTAAGGTGGAGCAGACGTGATAGTGCGGAGTATCCTGGACTGCTGCTGTTGAATTCTTCGAAGGTTGCTTTTACAAGTACTTCCATACAATTCAATTCCATAGCGCCAAATGGGAGCGATTGCAGCAAGGTAAATGATTCGTTTGGTAGTTAAGTTGAGAGCAGACTTCCGTCCCAAAAGCGGATGTAGCGACTTCGCGCGAGCAGCAATGGCTCTTCTGATTTGTGCCACGTGTATTCGCCAAGTAAGTCTCCTGTCCAGGTACATGCCGAGATACCGTACCGAGTTGGTTTGGGGAATTTGAGCGTTGCCAATTTTCACCGCTGGACAGCTAATTTTCCTGTTTGTAAACACGACGTGTTGACACTTGTTGGGGTTAAACATTATGCGCCAGCTCTGTGCCCATTCAGCCAGCTTGTCTAGGTGGTTTTGTACAGCAACGTTCGCGTACTTTAGAATTTTATTTATCTTTTTTGAAGCCTATATTTTTCTTTATATATTATATTATTGCGTTCCATGTGTTAAACAAATGTTTACATATTTTTCTAAAATTTTTCTAAATTACTCTACTCGTTGCTAAAGGTTTAAAATTTTTATAATCACTACGATCACCCTTTTCATATTTTGACCATACTAGTGGTCATTTTAATTTTATATAGAATTTCTCCTCTTTTCAGTGTATTATTTATTATCTCAGAAATTTTTTCTTTGTAATATATCGCTTTACTCTTTTAACATATCTTATTCTTATTTTGTCTACACTGCTTTATTATATTTTTAAGGCCGCATGTGTGGCGATTTTTTTTTTAAATTTTGTGGAATAGTTCACCGTTTACATTTTTCTAGTCACCATCAAATTTACGCGGCAGTTCGTTGGCAGAATCCCGTGATTTTTCCGTTTTGTGTAGCTTTCTGAAAATATTCGTTTTTATCTGAAATTTTGTTATTTTTTTTTTTTTTTTTTTTTTGGGAAATTTTGTTATTGAACACATAGTGTCGGCTTTGTGATATCTCTGGTGTGGAGAGACCACCGCCGTTCTGGGGAGGGATCGTGGTCGAATTAGTTTTTTTTTTTTTGTGGTTTTACTTCTATTTTCTTTTTAAATTCTTTTTGATAAGTTAAAGTGACGCTGGCGCCCGTTTTTTTTGTTTTATTATTTTTCCGGAAGAAAACGACTTCTTAACAGGGGATATTGTGATAATGGTTCATAACTCCGTCCATTATAACATCCTCACAACACCAATAATTATCTTTCAATCAGCTGTTGGCATATACATTCTTCTCGATATGCCTGTATCTACCTACTAACTTAGCACTTTTTGCTCAGTGTGCCTAACCCAATCATGCTTCTCAATGGGAATCTAATACCCATAACTTAAGAGGAAACGTTCTCTCCAAATTCATATTAAATAGCGATCTCATGCTACTCGAACCCCCTACTATGACCTACCTGGATGCTTCTCTCTGTTCATTCTCCAAAATTGATTTTACTTTTATTTTCTTTTTTTTTTATCCTAAAATTTAATTCACTGTATTATAGAACATATTCTCTAGCGATATTTTTCCTATCGTCATATCTTTTCCGCTCCACACCAATACAATTTCTCATCTGCCGTACCCCAAAATTCAGTTATCAAAAAGCGCACTGGAGTATTTTCACTTCTCTCCTTGGAACCATGTCTTTGCTTACTCCTTGGTTCTTAAATAAATTAACCGCTGCTTCCAATGTATCCATTCCCAAATTTCGACCCTTCTCACTTCCTCATTGTGCCCTAGTGATTTCTACAAGGAAAAAAGTCCTCCGAAGAGATAAGTCTACTCACCTAGCCTTTGATTTCATTGTTTTTAGGAAAACCCGTCCTGTCATATTAGGAAATATTCGCTAAAGCTAATTATTAATAACATTTTTGAATGAATATAAGTGAAAAGTATAAGCTGTACTAATTTTATTTACTTAAAGTATGATAACCATAATATTAGTGTATAGAAACAGTTGGAATACGCGAGAACAGATCCAGTTATTTGCGGAACTATGTCCAGTGATTTCAATCTAATACAGATCGATGATAATTATTGCATAAATAAGACATCCACACGTTCGTTTGAAGCAGCAGGTGAAGGAACGTTATAAAAAAGAAAGAAATTTGCAGCTACACTCAAGTCACATTTATTTCTAATTTGACTGTTTTTGCGTATGTATTATTTGCATATGTTGTAAAATTGCGTGTAAGACAAAATTTATTAAAAAAGGAGATATGTAATGGGCATCTCAGTGTCTCTATCGAAAGGGGCCTCATATATGTAGGTTTGGTAATTTATTGTGTTTTTACTAGTATGTGCGTGTAATTATATCGAAAGTTCCTGATTAATACGTCATAATTTATAAATAAATTCACGGCTTGTTCTTTAGTTATGTAGAGCAAGGAGTAAATAACACCAACAATTTAGTGTAAACTGAAAATTATACGTATTACCATAAGGAATGTAAAAATATTGATAATCTAAAATCATTGAAGTAAAATTAAATTTATAAAGCACATCATAAACTCAACAGATTCATATTATCAGAAGTTGTATAATAGAGACATTATTGGATGTAAAAGCCTTCTGGAATAATTGACATCTTAAATCTAATTTATCCGACCAAACTGCAAACTGCTGTTTTACAGATGTACAGTTATTCTTTCATATAAATTAGGATGAAGCATGCATGAAAGCAGAAATTTATTTATCTGATAATGCGAAATTCAACAATGCAGTAAGTATACCTACTCCTTTTTGATTCAATTTATTAGGGCGTTTTCAATCATAATATTTCCATTCCACAATAATAGTAAGTCGTTCGTGCCAAGCACATAATTAGAAAACAATTACAAGATTAAAAGAAACAAATTTTGATGCGAATAACTGAAATAATACAAATTAGTACGTCATACACAAATCATAATTGAATAATTAATGACGTACAAATAGCGCACATTTTCCACAAAACGTTCAACTTCACTATTAAGGTTGTTAATTGTTATAAAATATTTTTATAAATTTAAAAAATATAATTTATGTCGTTGAAAATTTAATATGTAGTTGTGGTGTAATAATTTCCTGAAATTATTAATTAAATAAATTGTAGCGGAGATAAATCTTGCAAGAAGTTATGTAACAGCTACTAACTTACAACTTTCTCATTATTTAAAGAATACTTACTGTATATTAACGTGAGATATAAAAGAAAGAATAGCAATGGCGAAGTTAGCTTTCACACAAAAAAAGGATTACTAACGTCAAAAAAAATAATAACATAGATTTAAAGAAAAAATTTATTGAAACATTTACATGGACTCTATGAATCAAAAAGCCGGACAAAAGGTCAAAAAATGCAAAAACAGTTAGAAGCATTTGGAACTTGGTGCTGGAGAAGAACGGAGAAGATAAAATGGACCGACAAAATAAAGAACAAAGAAATTTTTAAATTAATTAATGAAGAAAGAAACTTACTGACAAAACCAAAAGAAAGAAGACTCAAGTTGATTGGCATTGAAGGCTCTTTAGAAGGGAAAAGATCAAGAGGAAGGCCGAAGCAGAATTATATTAAACAGATACAATATGATGTACAAGCAAAATACTATAGTAGCATGAAGAAAATTACGCTATCCAGAGAATTCTGAGAAACAATTTTAACTGTCCACCAATCTTACCATAAGATTGAGGAATGAAGAAGATCTTAATGTGTAAATTAAAGGTAAGCTTCTTTAAATACTCCTTTATATTTTTTCATTTAAATAATATAGTTTATGATGTTTGTAAGACAAATAACTTTTTTGATTTATCTTTTCTCTTTAGGTTTTAGAGTTATTAAAATTTGGGGGTACCAGCATGTATGATTTTGTAAAAAGTTGTTTTAATTAAATTTTGGCTAGCCGATTGGATTTAAAGCATATTTGGTTAGGCAGAAAGCGAAAAATGGGTTTTAAAAATACATATGATGTTATTAGTAATAATTAAGTATATTATTAGTGTTGGGTAAATTCTGAGTACTTTAGTTACATTAAAAATCGATTTAATGCTAAACGTATTCAAGTTAAAGCAATAATCAAGGGAAACACTAGTCATTTATTTAAATGGTCTTAAAAATAAGATATATATAGAATTACTTCTCTCGATTATAAATTGTTGTGTTAGCTATATAACCTATAGAGAGTAAACAAAGTAGACTTAACATTTATGAACCTAAAATCTGTAAAGAAATTTTGGAATGTATCCCCTGCAAGTGTTAGTGGTTTGCTGTGATATAATTTAGACTTAGTCGAAAATAATAAACAGACATATTGCGGCTAAAGATTGCTGGAAACTTTATTCTTTTAATAGATGAACAAAACAGAATATTTGTGTCAGAAATCCTTCAACAAATATCAGGGAAGAAATCGCTGATTTTAACACAAAAACAGTTTGTGTGAGAAGGCTTAAGGCGGGGCATCTGTTGTTGGTCTTGCAAATGTACCCAGTGCCAGTGACCGGAAGTTTCCTAGCACACCTTCTTGCAATTCAGGTGTTTCCCCGAACATGAAAACAATAATTTCGATGATTATAATGGAAATAATAAATATTATAGTAGAAAAGCTACAGTTAAAGATTTTGAACCAGAAATGTTTAACTGTGAAGTCCGTGTGACAAATACTACCAAAAATTATAAACTTCATTAAAAATTTGTCCCAGATTTAGGTTTCTCTAACTTATTGTTTTTGTGTATTTTTAAGCATTTTGAATTAAATGTTTCATTAATCGATCTAATTTATAAATTTGAAAACAAGTTTTGAAGTACATAATTATAAACTTATAGCGAAGGAATCAATAATAGGGAAAATTATGGAAAAACATATAGCCGCACAATTTCAAAATTATATTAAAAGTAATAGTGTTGTACCCACCCACCAATACGGTTTTCAAAAAGATAAAAATCTGAATTCATATATGCTAACTTACCGGAAATTTGTAGTTGTAGACCTGTCTAAAGCTTTTGATTCAGTTAGGCATGATAAGTTAAAAAGAGAACTCAAAATCGTAGGTGTTGAAAGGAAACGATTAAACTGGTTCACAGATTATTTAAAGAACAGATGTGAGGTAGTAAGAATTAAAGACAAATATAATCAAGTACAAAGTATGAAATGTACTGTATCACAGGATACAATTTTGGCCTCCGGATTATTCTGAGTTTATATGAGGAACCTAGACGAAGCTATAAAACATGGTGCATATGTGGATGACATAGCTCTGATAACAACATACTGAAGTTTCAGTAGTGCTGAACACCAACTTCAAGAGGATCTAAATTATAGATAAATAAAGAGTACAATAATAAAAATATATTTTTAACTTTTGTCTCACGTTGGGCATTGCTTTAAGAAACATTAGAATTCGATAAAATTGGAAAAGTTAAAATAAAGATGCCATAACAAATTGAATTTATTAGACGGTGATGCTGGAGGAGACACCAATAAGGTACTTATACTCGATTATAAACCAATCAGAGGTACTTTATTAAATATCTCAAAATAACAATTATGATGCAAAAATTCGATGAGAAACTTCAGGACTTAATAAGGAAATGTGCCGTTTGGAAACCGGGATCATGACATTATTTTAGAATGACGTTCTTGAAAGTTGAAATAAAACCACTAGTACAATTTAGAATCCAAAATTACTTTTAAATACTAAAATTACATATATTAAATGATTAAAAGAATATGCTACAGAAAAACAAGATAAATTTTCATGCTCTGCAAATTTAAGAAAAATGCTCACTGACATGACCGAGTATCAAAGTAATCGTATGCAAAGGAAAAATGTTCGTTTAAACTCCTTAGATGACCAAGCAACAACATCAGAAATTGAACTTTCAGTATCTTAATCGTTTTGCATCTTTCAATATCATCCAGTAATAGATACCTTTATAAATGCATTAGATCAAAGAATAACAGCCTAAAAAGAAACTGTGAATTGAGATCTGGATTTTTATCTAAACTTCGTGAATTAAGTTATGCTGCAATTTTAGGAAGTTCTCAAAGATTGCTTGAAATTTATCCAAACGATTTAGACCTTAACCTTGAAAAGGAATTATTGCAATTTTAACAAGTTCAATAAAGCATAATGTTTCATGCGCTGAGAATTTTGTATGTTAAGTTAAACATAATTATAATTTACATTTACATAATACTAAATTCAAAATAAAGAAATTTGATTCTTCCCCTGCAAAGACGGAGAGCACGTAATTTTTCGCTTTTTTTTGGATTTTCCACCAACTTTGAAAGTTTCGTTAAGGAAATAAAATACGGTTTCGTTCCCAACAAAAAGCAATCTTTCCACTAACATATCACATGCTTGGGGAAAAAAATACTTTTTTCAAAAATTTCAAGCTTTCGGCGATCCTATGGTCCAATTTAAAATTGGAAACCTGGATGCTACAAATTAGGGAAATATACGGGGATGCGGATATTTTTAATCTTGTTTAAAATTTTTAACTATAATATTAGCGGCGCTGGACACATCGTTTTTTGTGCTTTTTTGAACTTTTCAGCAACTTTGGAAGTTTCGTTAAAGAAATGAAATTCGATTTCGTTCCTGACAAATAGCGATCTTTCCAATAATATGTCACATATTTAGGAAAAACATATTTTTTTCAAAAATTTTGAGCTTTCAACGTCCTGAGGGTCTAATTTTAAAGCCAGAACCCCCGATATTAAAAACTATTTTTTTTTTTTTAAACCCCCCTTTGGGCATGTCATCAAAGGATCGTCGCCCAGAAACGAAACGGGGGAGAAGGATCAGTTAAATGTAGATTCGGTCAGCTATTGATAAGATAAAGGAACTGAGGATAGGAACAACTGAGATCGACGGAAACGACAAGATATACGAGGCTCAATAAGGAGTAGGAAGTTTGAGTGGCAGAAAATTGGAGTACAAAGAAGTGCGTTCGTTCACGAGGGATGGACATTCAAAGAAGATATGGTCACGATCGCAGACGGCTTCGTCGTCAAAGTGAAGAGGGCAATAAGGGGAAAGAGCGAGATGAAAACGAAAACGTGAGGAAGGAAGAAGAGTATGATTCAGACGTAAACGGATAATATGGACAATAACGGAGCGGCCAAGCGAAGGAAAATCATAAAACCAAGGCCGCGTGGGAAGATTAGGTTGGATGGAAAAATAAAAGGAAGGATGACTAGAAAAAAAAGAAACGTAAAAATCTGACCAAAATCTAACACGAAACTTTTTGCACAATGGGAGTAAATTAGAAACGGGAATTTTAGAGAAAAAAGCGGGAGGATACAGCAATCTGAGCCAAGGAATCTGCCATTTCGTTACCCTCCATCCCCGTATGACTGGGGACCCAGAGCATTTCAATGCGGATAGCGTGAAGTGAGAAGAGAGTGTGAATGAGAGAGCGAATATGGAGGATGAAAAGGTCAGAGGAGTGAGAGAGGAAATGAGAGCAAATAGCTTTAAAAGCACACATGGATTCGGAGATAATTAAATATTTAGAAGAAGAACGATATGTGAGGAAATATGGATTATGGAGCGTAAAATGGCCATTAACTCGGCCGTAAAGATAATACAAAAAGAAGGGAGACGAAAAGATTCAGAGAAATTAATGCTCGAAATGATGAAAGAAGCTCCAACTCCATTAGGCCCCTTCGAACCATAAACTAAAGAAATATGCGGGGATGCGCATATTTTTAATCCTGTTCAAAATTTTTAACTATAATACCCGCGTCGCAAGGGAGAGAGCTATACGTCATTTTCTGTGCTTTTTCGAACTTGATCCCAGCTTCAAAAGTTTCGTTAAGAAAATGAAAAACGGGTTCGTTCTCAAAAAACAGCGTTCGTTCCAACGATGTATCACATGTCCGGAAAAAAAAAAAATCCAAATCTTTCAAGCTTTCGGTGCCCCAAGGGCTTAAATATAAAGTTGGAAGCTCGACTGTAGATTTTCTATAAAGCGGTCTTCTGTGCATAAGTTTGTGGTACGTTTTGGTTTTCTCTATTTTTTTACTTGAGTTATTATTTATGTGAATATAATTTTTATGATGTTTTTTAGGCAAAATGGGCGGGGGATCTGTATAATTTTTTAACCGTATTTTTTGCTTTTATGAAAGAGTTTTAGGATTCCGTACACTATATGTGTATGTAATCCTAAAAATTGTAGTTTATGGTTAAATTACCGATTCATTTTTTTTTTATAATAATAATTTAACGTTTTAATTTATTATTAGATTTATTAGATATACTTAAGTGTAATAAATGCAATTTGCCTTTATTCAAAGATAATTAACTTTTCGTGTATTATCTATATTTCTTTTTTTCAGTATACTGGTACAAAACGATAAAAGTTAATGTTTTTTTTATTATATAAAAATTCATAATTTCCAAGTACATTAATTTCTCCACTTTTAAATAATAATAAGTTAAACTAAACAAATAATAGCATTGAAATCGCAATAGCAGTTTAATATCAATAGCAGTTGCACTAGCAGTTGGTAAACAGAATAGCAAATGCTAATTAAGACGCATGCGCAATACGAACTAAGAAGCTATTTGGATAAAGGAATAGCAAATGCTAGTGCTATTCTAGCAGCTATTGCTATTTTTTTTTATCTCTAACCATGGAAATTAGGGGGCTGATTCATTGACCGATTTTTTTTTATATATTGGTACCGGAATAACTAGCAGAATAGGTAGAAAATTTGCCGTTATCTTCCTTCGACTCTTCCCTCAACTGTCTCCAATTCAATTGTTTTATCAGGTTCACGTAACAAATTTGAAGGTGCTTTTCTCTAGTTTTGACGTCTTTCAGTCCACGAACGAACTGACCAGTTGATACTGTATCGATACATGGTTTTTAAAACTTTTACACACGGACCTGACATTTAATGATAAACTTTTCAACTCGCCGGTGAAAGTTTAAACAAAGTTGAAATCTTACTACTCCGAGTCTACAAACGTTGAAAATGGTTATCCTAAAATTTTAATTGTATTTTCTATATCACCTGGTGATATTAAAAATAATCCATAATGTCTTATATAAATATAGATACATTTCTCATTTCTATATTATATTATGTCATGTATCGTTTAAAATGTAAGTACAATATTATAACGATAAAATTATAATTGTTAAAAATCTTAAGCTAATTCAAACGTTATTCCAATGTATAAGATAACTGCACAATACTGCTGGAATATATTTTAATATAGTTAATTTAAATTCTAAGGTTAAATAGCAACTTAATGTAACAGTTGGGACTATATTATTGTCATGCTGACTACCTGCCTTTAATTAATTATAAGCAGAGGCGCACAACGAAGGGTTAAAATGTGCTCGGGCACGTACTTAATTGTGGTGGACACCTTCAGCAAAGGCTAACGTTTTAATTTAACACCTATTCCGCGCAAAACCAAATTTTATCATCAGACCATATTTGGACAGTTTAGCATAAAATTTAATGAAAATCGAACAACTATGTAAATTGATGAAAAAAATGTACTTCAATTTTGAAAACAGTGTTACCCTTTTTTTCGTTTTTTTTTTTTTTTTTTGATCATCGATAGACACATGCTCTAAGCATCTGCTCACAATGTTAGGTTGCTGCCCCTCTGATTATAAGCATACTTGCATAGGACTTCTTAAACACAATTTTTATTGTGATCGATGCTGTTAATACTGATAATTTTATAATTAATTACGATTAACACACAGTCGTTTGTCACTTTATGTACATATTTTATAAATATACAATACTATTTGTCTTTAAAAAAAATTCATGTTTAACTTACAAAAAATTTAAAAATATAAATATTTTAATATGATAAGTGTATCACTTGCAATACCTTTCACTTAATATAATTTTTCAATTTTCTATCATACGTCTCAATGGTTTCGATTTTTCGATTAAACTGGTCGAAATTATTTACTGCATAATTATTATATTGTTAGACGGGCTCTCATATCCGAGGTAGCCGTATGAATTTTAGGTAAATTGAATGTTAACGATATACATATTAGATGTTAGAAATGCAAAATCTGTGCGGGGATTAGACAATGTGGAAATAGGTGTACAACCGTACAACCACATCAGTACGAAGCACATAAATTGAAGCGCAACAGCTTCCATGCTGCCGACCAATGTGAGAAAGGTTATCAGTGGCAAGGCAAACCAAGACGACTGACCTACTCACGTCGATGTGCTCGCCAGCTGAATGCTTATGCGACGCTAACGTATACTACAACTGCATTTGGAACTAACTATAGTCCCTTGTTATCGCGCTATAAATGCAGCCTAAGTGTGTCTATACTGCTGTATAATAACCAGCGCGCGCATATTCTGTCATTGTGCGGAGTCGAACCCGAGACTTCCGAAACGGAAGCTAAGCGCTCTGGCTATTAGGCCCTCGCGATGGCTATATTTATTATATATATATATATATATCAGTTGTCTCACTCGATTTCGAGTGTCGCGACTACCTATTTGTACAATCTGGCTGTACAGAGTAGGTAGTGTTCATAGCAATTGCTATATATAACGCTAGTGTATACGCAAGACCACGTTCTTAGGAACTGATTGCAGCCACTTGTTATCGTGCTACAATTGCAGTCCTGTGCGTGTCTAGCGCGCATATGATGGCATACTTGGTGGTTTGCCATTGCCTTCCACATAAAATGGCGACTATTTAATTTAATTTTTCATAATAATTTCTGTCATTGACTAGGATCGAACCCGAGACTTTTGTACCGGAAGCCAAGCGCTCTAGCCACCCAGGACCGTCTGAATTATTTGTCTATATTAAATTCTTATAAGGATAAGTTAGATAATTTAAGTAAAATGAATACGATTAATAACTTTATTTATCCAAATCAATATTGTGTTAATATTTAAAAAAAGTAAGTATACACAATTTATTCCACATTGTATATATTTATTCTATCATCAGTTAAAATTATCCCTTCCTCTCTCGCAATAAGAAAAAAAATAAATAAAGTGACGTCCTGTTTGATGGTGGAACCTGGCATTATTATAATTGTGGACAGTGTTTTTTTGGTGTTTATCGATAAAAAAAATTGCATAACTTATCAAAGCGAGTTGGAGCATAACAATCTTAATAATCGATATCAGGGATAAATCCAGTGTTGTTTTTGTTGTTTTTTTTTTGGGGGGGGGGGTGCCCCCTCCCCCAGAACTTAATACAAGCTGTTTAAGAATGCAACATTTTCATAAGAAATAAAGTATTTTTATTTGCTTTGCTTACAGTCATGTCAAAAGTTGCTGCCAAAATATTTTGAAATAATTCGTATATTTTTAAATGTCAAAATTACGAGATTTATTTTTGACGGAAAAATAAAACTTCATAAAATAAGGATAAAAAGAAATGATCTTTTAAAATTTGACTTTGGCGTTTGCTTGTTATTCTATGAAAAAATTGATATGCTTTTATTGCAAATGCGCGAAAGATGTAAAATACTGACCAGCTGAAAAAATTATTCGCTGCAGTTGGTAGTTTTTGTCAGCGTAAACGGGAAGTCTCTCGGTTCACGTCGGTTAATTTATCATGTAATATCAATAAATTGTTTTTAAAGGTTTCTCTTTTCGGTTTTCATTTGTTCTTTTTTTTTAAAGCAAAACTTCATTTCGGTGTCTCTGTGGCTCTTTTCTTGTTTTTATTTTTAAGAAAAGTTCATTTAAAACAGCTGAAACACCACGGCGTATTCGTTTATTATAAAAAGATAATGTATTAGAATGTGTTTATAATATGTGTTCTTTAATGCTGCAATTAGAATTAATAATTTTAAATCCAATTGAGAAAACATTGTTGCTTATAATCGGTTATTTTACTTGAAATTTATTGTTCACACTTGCTTTTTTATTATTTTAAATTACACAATAAATAATTTTTTACGTATTTGGTTTTATTCAGGAGTATCCGGAAAAATTTTTTTCAGTAAAAATATGAAAAAAATCTCTGCCTCCCCAAGAACATAAATTGCCCCCCCCCCCCGGAACAAGATTCCTGAATTCATCCCGCGTCAATTAATTTAAAACAATAGTCTTAAAAAGGGCTGTTTCAAGTTACAAAACGAGGAAGAAATAACGGAAGGAAAGGAATGAGGAAAAATATTGATCGCAAGATTATGGATAAAAGATAGAAGAACTAATTAATAACAGAAAGAAGAAAACAAAACAAGTGTAAATTAGGCAAACGGAAGGCAAAAACAATAGAACTAGCTCACTATGCGCGCAAACGTAACAACAATAAAACGGTTATTATTTTAAACGGTAGGATTCATATCGCAGTAACAAAAATAAAAAGCGCAGCGCATAATGAGCATAAAGCCGTATGAAAGCTGTCAGAAGCGAATGGCTTTAACAGCTCTTAAAAAAAAAAGCACACTTTATGTTGAATATAAATTAATGTTGGCCAAAAGTCAAAACACAAAAATGCACAATAGAATAATTTTCTATATTTTAAAGTAAAGAATATTGCACGACATTTATCTAGTGTCAGAATATTACCGAACTTTTTCAGATATTTCACAATTAGCTTAATTTCGCTTTTTAACAAATCGACAAATTTTGATAATCATTTTAATTATAAATGCTAAAATTTTACTACTTTTCAATATTTCAAGGAAATAAACAGAGAGTACGAGTACTTTATTAAGGAGCTATGTCTCCCTTCAGAATCTGAAAAATACAATCCAAGCAGAGAACTATTAAAAAGTAAGATTGGTTTCATTTTTAATAGCAAAATTTGTACAACACAGTAAATTGAAGAATATTCCACTTCCTTTTTTACAATTTATTTGTAAAATGAAGAAACGCAAAGGCTGAATAAAATTATTCATAACCAATTTCAGGTGAATTATATTATATTTTCATTATAAATTTTATACTAAAAATTCGAAAAAAATGAAGCCCCAATGAATTAAAAAATTAATTACGAAATTTAAATGTAACAATGAAATATTTCATTCAGTAAAGTCATTTGTTAATTGCAAAAAGCACACAATGATGCTGAAGCGTATTTTTAAAATTAGTGCATCAATGTAAAAGAATTTGTATGCGCGCCCAGGGTGGGGAAAAAAAAATTGTATAACTGTGAATACTCCAAACCAACTAATACTTAAAAAAAAAAAAAATCATTCTACAATAATATTAATTAATTTATCTAAGTTAGCCAGCTACCACGGCATAGTTTCTTTTTTTTTTTTTTTTTTAGTGGGTTCGTCAACATGGACATTGGCCCAAGAACAGTGGAACAGAGGGGTAAGAGAGACTCAGATCGTTACACGATCAGAGATAGCCGACAGAAAAGAATCAAGAGCTAGAATAACCGAAGGAGAAGGAAGACAGAGAATGAATGAAGCATAGTATGGAGCGGGAATACCGGTTTGTAAGAGGAAGGAATAAAAAGAAGCTTGTTCAGTTGAAAGCGACGAACAACTGAACGTTATATGATCGGGGTCACAAATAAATTGATTTCGGAGAGGGTGCAATGGACAATAAGGAGAAGGCATGAGAGAATAATGGAACAGCGAGGAAGGGAGCAAACCATGCCCAAAACGCAGGCGCCAAATCGCAGAGAGGTTGGAACGGCGCATAGAAGGAAAGTTAATAAACCAGGGGAAGCGTGGAAGGGAAGGTTGAATAGACAAGAAAAAGGAGTTCGGGTTGGTGAATGAGGAAGCGTAGGAGTTAAACCATAGTCTGAAATGAGCAGCTGCAAACAGAAGGGTAATATTGGAAGCTGAGAAGGCAGGAAGAAATCTACCAGAAGAGGAAGATAATCGAGCGAATGAGTCAACTAACTCATTTTCCTCGATTCCGGTATGGCCAGGAATCCAAAGGAAATCCGTTTGAATTAAGT
Source organism: Icerya purchasi (assembly GCA_039619475.1). Lineage (NCBI taxonomy): Eukaryota > Metazoa > Arthropoda > Insecta > Hemiptera > Monophlebidae > Icerya > Icerya purchasi. The sequence continues at coordinate 259,961,015 of CM077116.1, read as the reverse complement.
GGGAAAGGAAGAGATCATGAATCAAGGAACGAATAAGAAGAACGACATAGTCGGTTGAGTGAGAAGAGATAGTGGATGTGATATTTTGCAGCACGCTTTGAGCATCCGACAGGATAAGGAGACTGCGAGAAGCCGATGAAGATTTGATAAAAAGAAGGGCACGCAGAATAGCAGAAGACTCAGCATAAAAGATTGAACAAAATTTGGAGAAGGACATCAAAAAGCTGCGCCAACACCATCAGGTCCCTAGAGACATCAATGAAGATCAAAAAATGGTCGGTGAAAAAAGAGCTAAGATTCTGTCGAAATTCTGATTTAAAACAACGTAATGAAGAAAAGGTTTGGGAGGAATAGGTGAATAAAACCAGTTGATAGGATAAAGCAAAGAGGAAAAATTGAAGGAGAAATAAAGGAGTTTATCGTGAGTGTAGATGTACGGAGAAAACTGGATAAGACGGCCAGCGATAAGAGATAGAATAGGAGTTTTGTTAGCAGAAAAACGCCAGTTACGCAAGATGAAGGACTAAGAGAGCAAGAGGAAATAGGTAACCGTTTGATGAGGAAACGATAACCCAAGAAGAAACGTCGAAGAAAAAGGGGAGGGATGTGACATTCAGCGTGCAGAGCTGGGATAGGAATAGACTTTCGGGCTTCAATGCAGAGGCGGAGACATGTATTTTGGACTCGGCCGAGCTTAGACAGAAAGGATCTAGAAGAATTACCATAAATATAGGAACAGTAATCAAGAACAGAGCGAATAAAAGATTTGTAAAACATAAACAGGATCACAGGATCAACTCCCCAGACAGTGTGAGAAAGGGATTTAATGAGGTTGAGCCTTTTAAAGGAGGACACTTATAGACGGTTGATATGGACATGGAAGGAAAGTCGGCTATCCAGAAAAACACCCAAATAACGAAAGGTGGAAGTAAGAGAAATTGGGCCATTATTTAAGACGAGGACGATTGAGGAAGGAATAAAAAACGACAGTAGAAGACTTAGAAGAAGAGATGAAAAGATGGATGTTGGATAAGGCGTTTTCCAATAAAATTAAGAAATTTGGAAGTTGGGAGTTGGCCTGCGAGATGTTGTGATGAGAGGAATAAATGAAGATGTCGCCTGCAAAGAAAAGAGAACAAAAATTCAAAGACAAGGACGCAATTTTAATAAAATGGATATTGAATAAAGTTGGGCTAAGAACCTGCGGTAATCCACGGAAGATTAGTCTAGTGGCATCCAAATGATGAGCGTATGCTGACAACGAAAATATCCAATTTGTTTGTGTTTACGTGTTTCATTGTACAGGATGTAGAAAAATCTATTTTATCGCTCGCTAATAAACCGTCATTTGGATATGATCAAATATCAGTTGCATTAACTAAAGACAATATAAAGTTCTTCCTACAGCCATTAACATATATCTATTTAACGAGTCCCTTCAAAGTGGCTCAGGTGCTTAAATTAGCCATAATAATTCCGGTGTATAAAACCGGGGATAAATCGGATGTAAACAATTCTACGGATCAATTTGTAAGTTGCCAACTATTTAAAAAATTTTTTTAGAAATATTTTAAAACAATAATGACAAGCTACTTAAGAAGAATAAAATTGTTCCGCAAGAAATGATATGGATTCATACCGAATAAGGGAACACAATATTTGAACATATAGAAGATATTAACAAGAATATTGAAGATGTCACAGATCAGTGTAATTTCGGTATATTTTGACTTAAAGTTAGCGTTTGATACTGTGTAAATCATCGTATATTATTATTAAAAAAAATTGATAGTTATGGCTTCAGAGAAAATATTCATAGCTAGCTCAAAAGTTACTTAGAAAATAGAAGTCATATTGTCAAATTAAACGGAATATGTAGCGATAGTTTAGTCCAGGGGCTTGGTGTGCCGCAAGCTAGTTTATCAAGGACCATAACTCTACCTGATATACATTAACGACTTGTTACAGTTGAGTACTAATGGGAACATGGTGTGTGTGCTGCTGATGATTTGGTTTTAACATTTGGTGGTCGTTTTTCTAATTTACTGCAACATTGTGTACAACAGGATGCTGGGAAAATTGTTCGTTGGTTAAACTGTCTAGAGTTAAACGAAAAACGAAACAAATTACATGATTTACGCAAAAATCAAATTTTTCTAAATAGGAGTAGCATAAATTTAAATTTAGGTAATAATGTCGCAAAACATTGTGTAGATAAGGTGAAGTATTTGAAGTTGCAATTGAATAGCAAGTTAACACCTATACATTTCCAATAAATTAAGTAAATTAAATTGGTAGTATTTTTCACCAGATGATCATTTTTGGCTCGATTATATATATAAAGTATTATATCAACCAGTCTCTTAGCATATGGAATTTTGCACTGGCGTGGAATGGCTAAATGTCACAAATTGAATATAGAGAAATTACAGAAGTCAGTGGTTAAGAAATAAAATAAACTTCTTACTGCCGATGAGCTATATAAAATACAATTGCTACATTTTGTATTAAAACATGAAAATTTATTTAGAATGTCAATAAACATAGGTAGTAAAACTAGAGAATGTGTCAAACGAAATATATAATCAAGTACCTAAAGTCTGTTTAAATCAAAAATGAGAATGCAAGCCCTGTTCATGGGAGCCATTATGTATATCAATTTGTCGCAGGGACTAAAAATATATCTTAAAAATTTGTAGAAAAAGTCATCGTAAAATACTGGTGACTTTCGAACAGGAAAGATTCAGTGAAATCTTTATTAAAGATGTAAAATTATGATGTATGGTATGGTTCGGGTGAGCCTGCGAATAATTTAGGGTGTTGTAAGGGGAGCATGGTGAGCACATGATATTGAATATGGGGATGATGTTCGATTTTCTATCCCTGTTTGTTTTAGTTATTATAAGAATTCGTTTATGTTTTATGATTTTTTGTTAACTAAAACACAGCTATGAATAAAATTAATGGATAGTTCTGGAAGAATATATTATTGGCAACGGCAATGGCAGTCGTGCAGTATGCGCATAAGGTGCTCTTCGTTTAATTATCATAAGAGTTTTTTTTTTTAATTTTTTCATTTATTCATTACACGAGTTACTTTCTTTTCGTTTTCTTTTCAAAGTTTTATTTTGTTATTCACTTGTGACGTACATGATTGTGAAACTTAATAGCGTAATAAAAGTGATTTGATTGATTTGAAGTTGATAAAGATGAATACTCAGTAAGCTTTACTTGTTTCTATCGAATCACGAAAAACTAATTACAAGCCGATTTTTCAACTTCCATTGTTATAAAATGACTTTATTCCGGTTAGATATTCGAAACAATATGGAGCATTTTTTAAAAAAGTGCCGCTCCAACGGCGACGAAATATTTAATTTATCCTCGGCATTTTCTTCTTTTTCTTCTTCTGGAAAATATTTTATCGATTAGTCGGCAGTGTCGACAGCGGGAGGTAAATTTTTTTCGCAGAGCATGGTTTCTTTTGGATAATTAATTAATTTCTAGTTAACAAAATGTAGCCGGCTGTTTTCAGGTAACTGAAATTTTCTGCAAAATTGTTTAGCAGGCCAGGTTTTAACGGGCCCCACTTCATAGTTTCGTTTTGGCTGCAGCCTAAGTTAATTAAGTGCAGAAAATCGGCCATTGTTGAAGCTTCCATTATTAAGAATGTTTCGCCAGCAACCGTCCTTTCTCGCTGGTACTAAAACTATATATCTACCTTTCGGCGACAGCTTATACAGCTGCGTACCGTTCTGCCGGCTGGTATTGAAAAAAGATTATTAAACTCGCTCATTATCATATTCAGCCGTTTTCCTGGAAATTAAACCAAAACCAAAAAGCTGGAATATATTTTTATTTTCCTCAAACGAAAACGGTATAAGCAAAATTATGCTTCACATGTATCTGCAAGAAATTAAAACATATGCGTATTACCGAAGTAATATAAGACACCTAATAGAACAGTGGAGATACTTATACTTTTAACCATAATCTGGTCAAACTGTTAAATAATAAATATACTATATGCTCAATAAATTGCAGAATACGACGCGCTAATACACAGCCGCTGTTAATATTAAAATAAAAATTTAACCATACAGAAGTGTGACGGATGCTTAACTACAAGTTATTTACAAACTTTTTTTTTTTTTTTTTAAAGAAATAAAACCTTCCTCGGTCTCCCACTTCCTCTTAGTTACAACATTTTTATACAAATAAGGAAGTTTTAAAGAATAAAATCAGAAGAAAAATTTATTTACATAATGATTTGCAGTAATATAATAACAGTATATACATGCCACTCTGCCAAAATACATGGTACTAAAAAATTAAAAAGTAATTATAACAAAGTACTTCTCCGACGACTCGTCTGTTTGCGACTATGTAAATTATAAAGTATTAAATTAATAAAAACTTAGTAATACGAGTAAACGGTAAAGGTCTCCCTCAATAAACCCAGTCCAGCTGGTCATAATGATTTAACAATTTAACAATATCCTCGTTTCATCTGATTACTGTTCTTCAATTTTTCATAAATATTCTAGTCTATTACTCTCCTCGTCTATATTTTGGTCTAAGGAGGTCATTCTACGTGTATTATCCAGCTAAATACTAAATTTAAGAATGTTTTTGTATTGTAATGTACACTTATATATCGTTTACAGATAATACTAATATCACTAATAATAATAATAATAATAACAAGCGGCAAAATATATAAATATCTAATATTTGTTTACCATTATTAGAAATAAACTTACACTTACATACACTCACAGATGGTTATGAAGTGTTAAAAATTTGTACACCATGATGAAAATTGCTGTATAGCGATAGAAAAATCGGGATTTCGGTGTAACATTTAGAATTCGTACAGGATAAATGGTTTCAGAATGAAAAAATACGTTAAATTTTGTATCAACCTTGAAAGAAAATTTAATACCAGTTTAACATGAGATGTAATCGTTACGATAGCATTCTTTTTACACGTATAATCCATAAAGATTTGCAAAAATTAATAAATAAAACAGAAAATACTCGCATTCTTTATTTATGTGGTAGAGTATAACGAAACTTTTTCTAAATGAATAAAATCCATTTTTAATAATATATGTACACGATTTTAGAAGATTCGTAAAAGAATCGTACTTTCCAGTAAATGAAAAAATAATGACAGAGCTGAACTGAAAAGTTACTTTTTGGGTAAAAGTTGAAAATTTATACATCTTTGAAAGTAGAAAAATAAAAAAAATTTAACTAAAAATATAGTTTTTTCGTAAAAACTGAAGGCAAAAAATCGTCTAGAATTATTTTATATCATTTTATGACACATTCAATTAAAATGAACCTTTGACATACATTAAAAGTTGTTTTTTTTTTACCTTAGACGGGGACAAGTAAAACACGTTTTGCGCTTTTCAAGCTTTATAGGAATTTCAACAATATCTATTATAACACCGACAACGCAATGGATATAAAATTTCATTTCCCTGAAATCTTTTTAAACTTTTAAATCGCTTTTTCACATACGGTCTTTTGCCAGTGACTTTTATAAAATCGGCTGTTTCAATTAAAGAATTACTTTCAAAACACAGATAAAGAAACTGACGGGGAGAGGAATTCATGGCATTTATATCGGAAAATTTGAAAAAGATTGCCACATTGGTTTGGAAAATTGTTCGTCTAGTGTATCAACTCTTCTTGTTCGATCGCAGAAAAAGATAAACTTAGTCATATTTATTTTGTATTTATAAATTTTAACAAAACAGGTTACGGATTTATCTACAATTAGGTACATTTCCCGTCCATCAATACTGTATGACGCTTATTTCGAAAATCAGTGTGGAATAATTTTTCTTTGCTGCTTTTTACGTTTGTACCATATTGTCTAAAAAACCATGAAGTTTGATTCCTTCGCTCTTGCTGTACCACCTCTTTTTCCCTGCTTAAATCTAGTTAACTTCCGCGCATGGCGATGATGTTATAAACCTGACGATTTAGCAATGGTATAAATCGTTTGAAACCGTTCGAAAGAGCGAAGAAGACGAACTGCATGTGAGACGCTCTTCCACATCACAAACCGAGGTTTTCAACGTTATTATTTAGGAAGAACAGTTTGTGGGTTCGCTATCCGTCTATATATTGGTAGGGCATTTTTAATTTTTCACAACGATTCAGAGATGCAGCATGTGTTTGAAAATTGATGACGCTTCTGTTACACCAGAGCAAATGAAGTATTCCGTTTCTGTCTGTCACGAGTTGCAATCAAGGTTTGGTGCAGAAAGGAACGCCCGAGTAAAAGGCATTACCATTTTTGATGAATCTTCAAATCAAATCAAATCAAATACATATTATACAAAAGAATGACCCACAACAAATGTACAATCATGCGCGAGCTGTGGTTATAACAAATAAGTGTAACAAAACGAAACATGCGTATACAACAAAGTATGTATCATAAGACTATTATACTATAAAATAGACATACATAGAAATAAAATGACGCGCTCGGAGCAAAATAAAATGAATTATTCATTCGGATAAATTACAATTAAAATTAAATTAATAAATACAACATATAAGACAAAACATCTATACATGTTGCTATGATTCTACCACGGCTTCCTTCTTTAAAAACCGTCGAAACACGGCTTAAATTTTATTTCTCTAAATTTTTTATTTCCCTATTATTTTCGACTAAAAGAATAATATCGCAGATATCAATAAATCAATAAATATGTCTCAATAGAAATACACTAAATAATCTTCAAAAAACTAAATAATTTTATTAGGCACTTTACTAACATATATGTATATCCGAGCAGTGCTCACTCTAAAATCACAATTTTTAACTAATATGTATATAATTTTCATTTCGAACGGTGCACTCAACGAATAATTATTTTAAAAACTTTATTTTTATCGACTAGAGTCTAGGCGAGGGTTCTCTCGATAATGCTACATTTATACGCACATTTACATCAACACAAGTTATACCCTTGATATACGAGCATAATAAAAATAAACAAATAAATGATTAATATTAAAACTTGCGCGCGGTCGTCCTCGGTGCTCCACGATTTTCCTTCGTTTCTTGCGACGATTTCTTCCTGGAAACTTTTGCTGGATATTATTCCATCTTGTCTTTTGGGAACTCGACGATTTTGCGTTCTTACGACTGTTTGTAATTGATTCGTATTAGATCGGATTTTACTTTAAACGACTTGATTATTTCAACGTAATAATTGCTTCCGATTTGTAATCTGGTATGGTACTTTTTGAATTAACTTATATACATGAATAATTACCAATCTTTTCATAATATAAATTTTAAACGAAGAAAGTATGTAAAAATGCTGTTGATTCCGTCTACGTGTGAACGAGACAACAGCCAAGATAAATATTTAGATGCTGACCACGGTAAAAATAAAAGCGACGACCAGCGACAGGAGTAATTCTGTGATAAGCGCGTATATTTCCCCGGACCGAACAATATCGAAAAACCCTTAACGGGGACCGATAGTAATCGCCGTTTTCTATATAACACGGGTTATTACTTACGCATTATCTATGCATTACCGTCGTTTAACAAAGCACAGCCATTAGCAGTTCGGGACCGGCTTCGTTTATTTAATTTATTATTATTATTATATTTATTTATTAAATATCCCGACAAGTGTACTTGACCGGTTCACGACAATTTAAATTCCTATATATCCACCTTCTTACTATATCCATCACTCCTTTACTCGCTCACTCACTTACCCGTAAGCGGACACGCAACCCACACATGTCTCTATATACATGCACATCTAAAAATTGCGCGAATACCTAAACATATTCTAATAGAACACACTGCATTTACTTACGCACAACCTACTTAAAATATATACGCAACATACAAGCAGGTACCAACATACATTCATGTACACATATGTTTAGATTACAATTGCAGTTTGCGTAATTTGTTTATTTACTTTAGTTTACTTAATTTTTTTGTTCCATTTTATTGTATGTTACATTATTTGATCTTTATTTTCGTTTACTTTTTTATAATTTTTATGTATAAATTTTAATAGCCAGCGATATTTTTTGTGTAGATATAGCTTTCGTCTTTTTCTTTTCACCAAGGTGATGCCGTATTTCTTTTACCGTTTTTTTTTTTTCGTGTTATTGTTATGTTAACTTTTATCCGGATCCGAAGTGAGTTGTTTTGTAAACGAAGATTTTTGTTATTTAATTTTATTAATCCGAAATTACGATCTACTGTATGAAATAGTCCTTTTCAGGACTTTAGCAAGAATTTATCTAATTATTACATAATTTCTTTTGGTTTATCTACATGCTGTAATTTCTATCATTAACGGCAATCTAACAATAACAACATATAATATCTAGACCACAATATATACATCCATACACATACATGATTAACAGAGCAAACAAATGTATAATACAAAAATCTCTTCACAATTACGTTTCATTGGTGGTTAAACAGTAAAATAAACCTATAAAATACGCAGGGAAAATATGATCATATATGGCCCTAGTTATTAAACAAAATAAAATAAATTCAAAATAAACATTAAAATTAAATAACATTGTTAACATAATCAATTAACAATTTACGTATTTTCTTATAGTTTGTTAGATGAACTTTTATATGCTCAGGTAGTTTGTTATACAATTTTGGACCCATTTAAAAGCCTTGAATTCTAATGTGATATTTAGTTACACGTGGTACTTTAGCCTTCGTAGTATTTGCACTTCTTGTTATCCCCCCCCCCTCAGAAATTTGAAAATAATTATGATTTTTAAGAACGTATTGTAGCAACCGAACTTTGTAAAGACTGTTAATGTCTAATAACTTATTTCTATAAAATTCCTCCTTATCCTTCTTTATAATCTTAAAAATAGATTTCTTCAACTGACCTAGCTGCTTGATTTGATAAGACGGCGCAGCACCTCAATGAATTATTCCATAGGATAATACAGGTTTATAAAAAGAGGAGTGTATATTCTGTATAACTGATATTCATTAAAAAATCGCCTTAAATAATAAAAAATGTAATTTAACTTTCGCCAGTTGGATGTTATATAGGTCAGATGCTTGCACTAAGAAAGTTTGCAGTCCAAGTAAAGACCCAGACACCAAATATCATAAACTCGATGTAAACGTGTACTATCTTGCCACTTGATTTCCAAATTATTCCAATAAGACTGAGGGAGAAAACTGTATGTCATATATTTTAACTTCTCCAAATTTAAGATTAATTTATTTGCCTCACCCCAACTGTAAGCCTTCGATACATTATTTTGCATCATTTGTTTTGATAACGATACATTTTCGGAACTTACAACCAAAACTATATCATCAGCATAGCAATATATTTTCCGGACTATATTTAGATTACACAAATTCTTGATGTATATTAAAAACAAAATGAGACTTAATATGCTCCCCTGGGGTACACCACTTTGCTGAATAACAAAGCTACTAAGAATACCATTGATTTTAGTAGTATATTTTCTTTTCCGTAAGTATGTTTCAAACCACTCTAAAATTTTACCACGAAAACCATATAAGTATAGTTTACGAAGGAGAATACAGTGATCAACCACATCAAACGCCTTCCTGAAATCTAGGTATAATGCGACTGATGAGCGACCTTTTTCTAAGTTTTTTGCAATATAGGAAATGTGGTGAAATAATGCATCATCTGTACACCTTGTATAAAACCATATTGATTAGAACTGAAGAAGTTATTATGTGAGAGGAAATTTAACATTATTTTTTTAAGTCACTTTTCAAACACTTTGGAGAAAACGGGAAAAATACAAATTGGTCTGTAATTGGACATATCCGCACGGCTCCAATTTTTATAAACCGGAGTAATTATCCTCAATTTCAAAACGTCTGAAAATTTATCAAATTTAATGGACTCATTGAATAAATAAGTTAAAGGTCTCAGGAAAAATGGTAAATTTTCTTTTAATAAAGCAACACATATTCTCCATCCGCACCATATGATGAAGATTTATTAGGCAAAGAAAGAATAGAACATGCTACTTCATCCAAAGTATGAATTTTGAAAACTCGAAGGAATTACTCTGCATCATTTGTGACATTTCCATAACCCCACTCTACTAGGTAAATCAGAGATCAGATCATTTACGGAGTTGGAAAAATGCAAATTAAATTTATGAACCACTTCCTCTTCATTGCCTTCCATTGATATAATCGCAGCATCAACTTCTATTTCCTTAAGCAATATTGGACGTATCATTAAGGTCCTGAACTGAAACAGTGGCGTTTGCTATGGAAAACGTCAAATCGCGGTTTTCAAAAAAGAAAACGAATTCAAGTCGAATCACGGATTAGGGAATAATGATAATTTTCTTTGACCACGAGGGATGTTTGTACTAACATATTAATCCGTGAGGGCACACGGTCATAGTAGCCTACACTACGAGTCCACTTGGTCATATTGTTATATTTTTCAAAAAACGGCCGCATAAGAAAACGAATGAAATCCAATTGTACTACAATGATGTACGATCTCGTGCTACACGCATTGCGATGACAATTTTGAACTCTAAGAGCAACAAAGTTTTGCTGCAGCTGCCGTATAGTCCAGATCTCTCCTTGTTTTTGTAAAGTCTTCACGCGTATTTATTATTTTTTTTACGTACTTGCATTGAAAAATGCTGCTCATATATATGTGTGTGCGTATGTGTGAATTGTAACAGGAGACCAGAATTTATGTTACAATACCCGCATGACAAATACGAGAGAGCAAGAACAAGAACAATCAAATCAAATCATATGTATTTATAACAGGTTACAATGCGCGATATACAATTATAAAATACAATATTTATATTTGAAGTAGCTTATGCGTTGCGATAGCGCGAGTAACGAAAATATAATTAGATATACATGCGCCAAAATTATGTTATTGTTAATATAGCCAAAGGAATAATGAAATTTTTTAAATTTTGTAACAACAATTTAGTCTATGTTCACAATTTTACATTCAGCTCATTAGTGTGTATAGAGAATAACATGCCAAGAAATAATATTAAGAATTTAAACTATGTACGCTTAACGTTCATCATGTACATATATCCCAAACCCGTCTAACTAATATTTGAACTTCAATTATAATAAAGGAAACATTTAATTCTAAACTAATCTGGAATAAAGATAAATGTAACAATAGTGTGAAACTGAAATAAAAAATTACAATTTAAATTCACATTTGTCAAATACTAATATAATTGTACAGAACTCAAGTAACATTAATTCGATAGTGTACTATTATGATGATAATTTTAATTGTTAAAGTACCAGTAAATAAATTTAGAAATAATACTAAGTAATTATAATACAATCGGCTACTAAAAAGTGAGTAATAATTCTTTTAATGATTTTAACGAGAAAAAGGAAAGAGAAGAAAGAAATGGTGGTTTTATTAACGACAGTAGTAATTACAAAATAGAAAATTTATTATATAAAGGAAGTTCAAGAATGTTAAAATGTAAAGACATTTTTATCATATAAACCTTAATTTCTATTAATATTTAAATTAAATTAAAAGTCATTCTATATTTAAATTTGCTTTTGAAATAGTAATTAAATAAAGTTATTGAGTATAAATTAGTCGGTAATAATTTAAACTGAATGATTTATTCGTGTGATTATTTAATTGTACTCATGACTTAAAACCTTTGGGACTGAGACACTTTGACATCTTTTTATATTATTATAGCGTATATTTTACTGCCTAAACTTTAAGACGGTCGTCGAGGATCACAACAGTTACAGATTTCACTCTTTTACGTAACTTAGTTGTAATGGGCGCTATATGTATATTATTTTGTTCGATGTCTCTAAAATCCCGTTCTCCCGTTATCATTTTATCCCTTATTTATTCCAGTTTACCATCTATATGTGTCCGTTTTAGGATACCGTTTCCTTCCTATTAACAAGCCCACATTTGCTTAACTACTATTTATTTCTTTCCTCCACTCGTTAACCTTCTTCTCAACTTGCTTACCCTGATTTGTTTTCTTCCTTTTAACATTTTCTTCCCTCCGTTAATTTTTTCTGTTTTTTCTCTTTTTATTAATTTCCCACATTTTAATTATCCTTCATTTTACTTTAACTTGTCTATTTTCTTTTGACACTCTCTGAAAATCTTTTACTCCTCTATTATTATTCTTTTATTGCTTCTTCTCTTCTCTACTCAGATTCTTTCCTATAATTTGCTATGACCCTACTTTTAATATTTCACAGTGGAACTGTCATAGCTTTAGAGCTGACGAAAATTCGTTAGACAGTCTGACATTCATAACTGTAGTGTTTCTGTTATTTCTGGATCGTGGTACGGTCGGATATGAATATTAATTTTCGAGGGTACAAAATAATCGGATGCGACCATAACGGTGGTTTCACGACATTCTCTTTCAGCCTTACGATGTTTCCTTTAATACCCCTTCTAATTCTTATCAGCCTAATATTGTACTCATTTCCATACCTTCCAACTTTGCTCGTCCACTCAACATAATTTCTATCTACGTCCCTTCTAATTTCCTCTTATTTCGTTTCTCACGTCTATCTCGCATCTATTTATCATTGGTGGTAACTGAAATGCTCGTTCTCGCTCATAGGGTCACTCAAAATGCTGAATCTATATCTGATTTTTTTCCCTCATATCGTTTCTGAGTTGAGATCCGCTGTAGTCGTGTCCAAGGAGGAAAAATGGAAAAAAGATATTTTTATCTACTAAAAAATAGGGGATATAAAATGTTCAATTTACTTCGGATTATTTATTTTTATTTATTTTGTTTTTATGAAAAAAATACTTCAGAATTCGTTCGGTTATAAAATATTAATGAGAAGAGTAGATATGTGAAAGAACGTGTTTTTGAGAGTCATTTAGGGAGTGGTTTTTACTTCTTAAAATTCTCTTCTTGTTAATTTCAAATAGTGTATCCGGTTCGAGAAACTGAAGGTGAGGAACAAAGTTTTTGAAGTTTAAGTTTCATTTTATATTTTACTTGTAAATTGATTTGTTTTTATTTTGTGTAAAAGGGTATTTGAATGTATTAATGAGCAATACGAAGTAAATATAAATATCTACACGGGTTATACGAAATATACGATGCGTGTAATACGATATGTTTTAATACAGAAACGAAAAACTTATTTTTTCCGAAATAATTTTTCTACAGATCTTCGTTACGTTATTAGACAGACACTCGTATCCGAGTTAGTCTTATGCATTTCATACTAGCAGTGTGTTCTCATGTGCGAGACCAGTCCTATTCTTGCTCTGCAGACAAGCCCGCAAATAGTACATGTTGCTGGTGTTTGTACCGATCTTAAACGTGACCTGATCGCACTTTTTCTATTCTTCAGAATTATATCAAGCTTATCTGTACGTAAATCTCTCCAATGTTTTCTTTCTGTAGCTAAGGCTTCATTTGGGAAAATTTCATCAATTTTGTGATTTGGTCTTTAAATCGTCTTCGAGGTCTTGCTTTCTTCCTTTTACCAGTAACAAGTTCTCCATATAATATCTGTTTGGGCATCCTTGTATTTTCCATACGTAAAATGTGTCCTACCCAGCGTAGCTGTGTCTTGTAGATCATTTGTTCTATAGGCACACAATTTGCCCGTCGCAATACTTCTGTATTAGAAACAAAACTCGTCCAATGAATACGCAGTATACGTCGTAATAAGCGTTGTTCAAATTGCTCAAGTATCTTTATATGCCTTCTGTACATCGTCCAGGTTTCACATCCATAGAGTAAAGTAGGGATTATCACTGCTTGATATACCGTAAGTTTTGCGCCCAAAGATAGATCCTTATTATTAAAGACTCGTTTCCCGAGCATGGACATCGCTGCAGAAGCTTTGCCGCATCTATACTCAATTTCCGTATCCAAAAGCCCTGATTCAGTTATCATACTTCCAAGGTACGGAAAAATTTTAACCGCTTCGATATCTGTTCCCTGTGTCTGAACAGGTATTGCACAGGTTGTATTTTTTCTTATTGTCTGCACTAGAACCTTAGACTTTTCGATATTAACGTCTAATCCTAATGTTTTGTAAGCAAAGTTAAAGCATGTAAATAAAGTTTGTAATTTATCCATGGTGTGAGCTAAATATTGCACAGTCATCAGCGTAATGCAGCTCTGATATATAAACTGTGCGGCATTTCGATTTGGATTTTAATCGCTGTAATCTCGCAAGACCTCCATCAAATCGATACCGTATCCCGATGCCACTCTCCTGTAGTTGCTTATCTATAATTTGCCTGAAGGAAACTGTGAAACAGATAAATAATGTCGGCGCTAATGAGCAGCCTTGACGTACACCTGTTTTAACTTTGAAATCCTCTGTGTACTTTCCTGCATTGAGTACTCGGCAGGTATCATTGGAGTAGAATAAAGAAATTATATTCACCAGTTTAGTTGGGCACCCAAGTTTTCTAAATATTACCCATAAGACTTCTCTATTAATCGAATCGAACGCTTTGGTGATATCAATGAACGCAAGATATAAGTCCTGGGACTGTTCAATACATTTCTCTTGAATCTGCCGTAGAATAAAGATCATATCCACTGTTCCTCTTGCTTGTCGGAATCCCGCTTGCTCATCAGGTGTAATATCCTTTATTATGTTATTAACTTTGTTGGCTAAAATTTTTCCTAGAATTTTTCCAATAGTAACTGTTAATGCAATTGCCCGGTAATTTGAGCAATTTTGTTTTAGCACCTTTTTTCTTATAAATATGTACGATAATCGAACGTCTAAAGTCGTCTGGTATTCGTTCCGATACCATATTTTTTGAATTAGCTTATGGACCAACATATCAAGCGAGGCACCGCCGCATTTGTACAGTTCGGCTGGTATGCCATCCTCCCCGACAGCTGTATTGTTCCTCAGTTCTTTAATCGCTTGTTTTACTTCTTCAATTTTGGGAAGATCACCTGCATCTAGCTTCTCAGGATAATACAAATGAACCAATGAATAATTTTAAAACTGACCGCGATATGACATCCTGTTTACAGTTGGCAAAATTTTATACATATTTTACACATTAGTCATCTAGGCGTGGCAACAGGTAAATTCCAGCTAACGGGAGTGCATCTTTATGAGCAAACATTGCCCTTTTTACTTTTTACGTGCTATTTATACTACAGTTTCAAACGTATTTATTCGTACTTGCAAATCTCAATATCTATACTTCATCCTTACGAATCAAGACGTAGATAGTTATATTTTTCTGCGCTACATATAACTGATATTGCGAATACACACGTTAGGATTCTTTCCTTTTTTAAGTCATATTTATGTTTAGAGTTTGTGCCTGCAATTTAGGGTCTGCTAATCTGGACATAATTATCACACATTTTCTAGTAATTCTCTAAATGATATTTTAAAAATTACGCAGAAGTCTTTATTAAAAATCGAAAAATTTTCACAAAATTCAAAAAATATCCTAACACGAACAGTTTTATGTAATCTCAAGTTAAAAGTTAATGTAAGCGATGAAAGTAAAGAAATTATCGAATTACGGGTTATGATTAAGGTCGTATAATTGAAATCGATTTACTGGCTAAATATCAAAATTTATTAATAAATATTAGATACAAATGAAATTTAAAAAAATGATATACTAATATGTAATAATCAATTGTTATCTGGTTTGTTTATGTTTAAATTAAAATTTATTTTTGTTTATGTAGTTCATCAAAAATTTAACAAGTTATAATTTGTGAGTATTTTTTAAATTTTTAAATCCTGCTCTGTTTTTAATGTTATTCTATGCTTATTCTTTATTAAGTGGTCTGCTAGTGCTGATAGTTCAATATGGCCTTGGGTGTATGCGTAAACACGCTCCCTACATCTGACATTGAAATTTAGACGGGTCTGTCCGATAAATGAATTGTATTACATGTATTGCGTGTTGTTTTGTAAATTCCTAATTGATTGTATACGGATTTGAATTGTTTAATAGTAATTAATTTTTTTTTTTTCGTAGTAATAAATTTTTTCGGGTTCGCCGTAGTAATTAATTTATTATGTAAGCTATTTATCTTGCTTCAAAAGTCGTGCGATTGAAAAAATATATACTTCCTGAAGTTTTTTTTTTAACCGTTTTAAATGATTCCTTAATGGATTCAGTTATGATAAATCAATTAAACAATTGGCTCTTTTTTAAAAATACGAGCCTGGAGCTTAATCGGAAATCGGAAAGTGGTTGGTTCGTCTTTATTGCATGAAATCATTTCACAAAAGGTTTATTGGAAAAAATTGACATAAAAGTGCCTTTATATAACTATCGTAGAACAGATTTATTTAGTTTGTAGGCGTAAGCATGCACACATAGTTTTCTAGTGGTTGGCATTCGAATCATTAATGAATCGGTATAATAAAAATGAGCGGAAATAGGCGGATCCGGATGTTTTAAGCTCTGAGAAAAGCGAAAGAACTTTATATGTGGCTCATAAATAAATGGCATCGGTCAATAGAATACGTAAAATGTGGGCGTGTGTGTGTGTGATAATGGGCGTATATATGTGGGAATAGATGGTCGGGACCAAAGCTAAGATTAAATTCTTTAAACTTTAATATACGGCAAACAGTGTAGTATGTTTCACAAATATTTTAAAAACAAAATGAAAAAATATTAACTTTTTTTTTTTTTTTTTTTCCCCCTGTGAAAGCAACATCCTGTACCGTGTTTAACTGCTGTGTCTATTGCAGTACGAAGATGCGCAGTTTGTTTTTATAGATATCTGCTTATTCCGCTAGATCTGATAAACTGTGTTATAGATAAAATTGCATCGGGGGAATTCTCAAGAATGTTGGTGACTGTTTTGTTATTAATTGAAGGGTGCCGGTGAGGTGATAATGCTGGACAGTCGCATAGTATGTGAGGAGTTGAGGGAGCAACATCTTGGCCACAGAAAGGACAATTCATAGGAGAGGGGGTTCTTTGCAAAATAAAATTATGCGACATGGCCGTATGGCCTATGCGCAAGCGGCTAAGTGCACAGAAATCTCTGCGGGAGATGCTTTTTTCTGGCCACCATGGTTCCGTTGAGGGTTTAATTAACCTCGAGAAAGTCTGACACGAGGACCAATGGGTTTTCCATAAGGGCGTGAGATTATTGAAGATTATGTTCGAGAGATAAGGTGGAGGTGGGCTGTTACTAGGCGAGGGGCAATATATTTCTGCTCGGGCGGATGTATCGACGCGTTCATTTCCAGGAATCCCTGCATGACTGGGCGCCCACAGAAAGGATACGGAGCACTGTCTCTTAATAAGTTCGTATAATACCTGCTGGGTTCGAATTGCTACAGGATGTTTGGTGAGGGGATTAGAAATTGCCAATAAGGCCGCGGATGAATCAGATACCAGCAGGGCTTTCTGTGATGTAGGCTCTGTAGAAAGAAAATATTTCAAACAGAAAAATACTGCGTATATTTCAGCATCCAGTACCGAGCAATTGTCATTCAGTCGAATGCTTCGAATCACGTCGCAGACTTCAAAGGAACAGGCGGTTGGGGAAGAAGTAGCCTCTGGGGTAGCCTTGGCAGTATCCGTGTAGAAAAAGAGGTGGTCGGGGTATTTTTGCATTGTTGCTGTTGTCAACTGAACGATAGTCGGGTGCAGGGGTTTATTATACTTCGTCAGGGAAAAGTTAACATCAATGTTTAAAGGGGCCCACGGCGGAATCATGATGTTAGGAGCTAGGTTAGGGAAAGGGATTACGCTCACGTTGTGCTGCGATAGGAGGGCCAGGATTTCTGGGAGAGGGTCATTAGGGAAATCTGGGGTGTTGGAGAGGTCATTTGTGTCAATAGGACAGGCGCGTTTATTGGAGAAAAGAGCGAGGGTCTCACGGTGGTAATAAGAGGTTCAGAAATACTTTAGTGGGGGAGTGCCTAACAAGGCACACAAACTTACAGACGGGGAAGTTCTTGTGCGCCAAGTATCGTGCGGAGCGCCGTGTGGTGTATTGAATTAAGGGATTTAAGTAAAGAGGGACTGGCTGACGCATACGCCTAAGACCCGTAGTTTATTCTGGAAATGACTAAAGATTTGTATATGGAGAGGAGGGTTTTCGGAGGTACATTATACTTTGTGTTTGATACATATTTAAGAATAGATAGGAATTTATGACATTTAACTTTAAGATTGGATATGTGGGATCGCCAAGTTAGCTTTTGATCGAACAGTAGTCCAAGGAAAGTAGCAGTAGGGTGGAAATGAAGTGAGGAATTTTCTAGATTGAGGCGGATGCTGGAAGAGTTTTGACGTCCCCTATAGAAATCAACACAGATAGACTTAGATGGAGAAAACACAAGACCATTATTGTTACACCAGGATTGTAGTTTTGAAATAGTTTTTTGTAGGATTTTTTGAGCCTTTGCTGGAAAACTGGAAGACAGGGAAATGTTTAAGTCGTCAAAGTAGAGCCGGGCGTTTAGAGGCGGAGCAATACAATCATTTATATCATTGATATAAAAAATAAACAAGGTTACATTAAGGGCAGATCCTTGTGGTAAGCCATTCTCAGTTTGAATGGTGCTCGATGTTGACGAACCAATCTTAACATGGAACGTTCTGTTTGTTAAAAAATTATTCAGATACTTGGCCATGTTTCCACTTATGCCAGCTGTTGTCAGCTTGGATAAGAGGCCGTATCGCCATACTCTGTCGAACGCCTTTTCTATATCGAAAAAGACGGAGTATACATGTTGGCGTCTGTGAAATGCTGTTAATATTTGCCTTTGTAGGCTCAGCAGATGATTAACTGTAGTACGCTTCTTACGCCCTCCGGCTTGTGACGAGAATAGGAGATTATTCTGTTCAAGGAAGAAAAGGAGACGCCGATTAACCATTTTTTCCAGCGTTTTTGTGAGGACTTTTATGAGGGATATAGGCCTGTAGTTTTGTGGAAAAAGAGGATCTTTATTTTGCTTCAGAATAGGAATAACAACTGCTAATTTCCATGGCTCAGGGATCGATCCGGAGAACCATATTTGGTTATAGATATGTAAGAGGAAGTTTTTCGCTGACGGAGGTAAGTGTTTTAACATATAAGGATGTATGGAATCGGGCCCAGGCGAGCTGTTTGCAGTATGGTACTGGAGTTGATAGTCTAGTTCAGAAATGGTGAAATGGCAATTGTAGGAAAGTGAGGAGTCAGAGATGATAGTTATTGGTTGTTGTTCCATGGAATATTTCTTTAAAGAGAAGGCAGACGAATATGACGATGAGGATGACTCCATTGCAAAATGATTCGCAAAAGCATTTGCAACTTTCAACGGGTCAGATAACATGGAACCATTCTGATTTATCGAAAAGGAAGGGGTCGCACGATTAATACCGTTCAGTGCCTTAATTTTGTGCCAAATATTGTGACTAGAAGTATTTATGAAGATTGAATGCATAAATTGCTGCCAAGATTCCTGTTTTTTGCGCCTAATGAGGCTCCTCGCAGCTGCACGGCGTTTTTTAAATTCGATCAAATCAGGATATAAGCCTGTTGATTTAAACTTCCTAAGGGCATGTTTACGTTAGCGTATGGCTGTTCCTATTTCGGGGCACCACCATGGGACCCGTCGGGATCTGTTTGTTGGGACAGACCTAGGAATGGATGCTAGAGCAGCATTCGTAATACCGTCGATAAAGGAGTTGATGTTCTCTGATAAAGATTCAGATGGCTCGCTGGGAACGTTTACTTTAACTGAAAACATATCCCAATCCGCCTTGTGGAATAGAAATTGAGGCTTAGGTGGGGTGGAGGGCGGGGGGGTTTGGTTAGGGAGGGCTTTGGACGGGAATATGAGTATAGGAAAATGGTCGCTAGAGCATAAGTCCTGTAGTACAAAAGTGCTCAGGTGAGGGAAGATGGAAGTGGAAACAAGTTGTAGGTCGATTGTTGAAAATGTATTATGGGACAGATTGAAATGGGTGTAACCTGGGGAGAGAAGCAGTATCAGATCGTTATCTAGGACCATTTTATTGATGACAGAGCCATGTCCGTTTTCCAGTGTTGCTCCCCACAAAGGTGAGTGGGCATTAAAATCACCGAGTAATATTAGTGGCGGGCTGACCTGTAATATTACTGACTGAAACATATCTGCAGTGATTATATAATTCGGAGGCACATAGCAGTTACATACAGTTATCGGGGTGGCAGATATCTGAGGAAGATGGACGACCACTGCAATCATTTGTAACGGGGTACTAAAATTCAACTGTGTTGCTGGGACAGAGGAGTGGACCATAATGGTAACCCCTCCGTTTGCTCTAAACCCTTGATCATTGCTGAAAGTGAAAAGGGAGTAGTTTTGTAGGGCTGGGTTATCTGTGGGCTTCAAATGAGTATCCTGTAGACATACCACAGCAGGAGAGTATGTATGTGTATGTATATATATTTATTTAAAGACGCTCGACTTCTAGGTCATTTGCGTCTACCGTACATTACAATTTATAGATAATAATTACAAATAATTCTGCCATATGTAAACTAAATCATATCTTCCGAAATAGGTTGACAGTTTTTAGGAATCTAAAAGTACTTTGGACTGCAGCTTCATCATTTCCAAGCGCCTCTTTGACAGTAATTCTTCTTGTACATGCGGATGAAAAAGCTTCCTCGCGCTCCTTTTGGAGTTTTGGACATACTGAGATGACATGTTCGATGGACAGACTTTGAGTGTTACAAAGTGCACATGATGGTGGAGGTTCATTTTGTAGCAAGGATCCGTGTGTTAGTTTTGTGTGGCCGATGCGGATTCTGCTTAACACAATCTCTTCTCGCCTGTTTTCCCGGTGTGATGTTTCCCAATGTTCCAGTTCAACTTTTATTTGCCGTAACTTGTTATTCAATTGCCTATCCCATATGTTTTGGACATTATCCTTGATTGCGACCGTTATCTGTTTTTTTGCCTTTAGTAAGTCTTTTTCATGTGTTGTTACGGACCGTATTGTATTATCCCAGGGCGGATTTATAGGTTCGGATGGAGTGGCAGTAAGTCGATTGATATGTAGGTAACTGAGGTAGTCAGTACACCTAACTCCGAACGGTTTGTTTCTGTCACGATAGATCTTAAGTAGATTCGGATGGAACATGATGTCACTAAAACACCGTCGAATGTTATTGGCACTGAAATATTATGTGAAAATCAGCGGCAATAGGAGCCATATAAATTACTACAGCAGGAGAGTGATTTGAAATAAGTAGCTTTAATTCAGCAAGTTGAGGGTAGAATCCTCGACAGTTCCACTGCAGGATAATGTTACGAACCATGACCACTATTAGCTTTCAAATATGTTTAGTCTGCTGTTTGATCTGAATCCGACTGTCTAGCAAGTTTGTTGATTAGCTTAGTGAAACGTGTTTTCATTGATCGGTTTTGAAATTATCTGAGAGCATGTGAATAAATCCATCTATGTCTTCAGTGAAGTTGGCTACTATACTCGCCGGGTCGTGTTGTCCTTGAATCGTTTCCATTAAGGCTACGAAGTCATTGAAAGACAATGGATAGTCTTTATTGTTGATGTTGCTTTCTGCCGGCTTTAGGAGTTCAACAGTAGGCAATTTTTGTTTTTTCAGTTTTGATGGTGGAGGTTTGAAATCTATGTTTGCTCCATTGTCTCTGGTTTCTACCGCATTTGGATGCTCTCTGTTTTCTGGTTCGTTTGTCTGCATTTGTAGAGGGAAAAGAATAGCTCTTGTGCTATTTGTAAAGTCGGTCTCCGTAGTCTTCTGAGAAGCATCAGGGGTTTGTGGGTGGGGTCGCTTAGTTGCTGCTGGGGTTTCCTCGGTGCTGACTGTTGTGTTATTTTCAAAGATAAAGGTTTGAGTGTTTTCCTCAGCGATGGCGGTTATGTTTTGCGGGGCTGGAGCGGCTTTAGTGTCTGTAGCGGGGGGAACACTATCTTCTACAGATGGGGCAATGGACGGCATGTTCTGCATACCCGTTTGGATAAATATTCGATGTTCACGTTCATTATGAACTATTATGAAAGAGTCTGGTAAGGGTGGGAGATTGGCGCTATCAACATACAGCTGCCTCCTCCAGCTGATTATATGGTCAAACTCTGGATCATTGGGTTTAACACGGAGCAGAGAAATTGCCGAGACTAATTTTAAATTTAATATTCCCTCAAGATAGGCTTTGACAACAGAGTTTGGGATGGTTGCAGATACGTTAGGTAATATAATTTTTTGAGTAGGTTTTTTTAACCTTTGACCGGTGATTGTATTATTATTTACTGTAATAACGGCTCCGTTATGAAAGAGGTTTTCTGTGATGTTTTTCGATTTAAAAAAAATGAGGACTCGATTGTTGCTAATTTTGGAGCCTGCAATTATGTTTTTTGGACCTCCTACTAGGTTTTTAAGGGCGTTAAAATAGTCTAAAGGATTCGCATTTTCGACGTATGGAAATAATACGCCTTGGTCTTCTGTAGGAAAATCGAAATCTGTTATAGGAGGGGTAGGTTTTCGAGATTTTAGTTTGTCGGAAAAAGAGATTGAGTTGGTCACGATGTTTGTGCTTGGGGATGTTTTATTTATTGCTGTTAAGTTTATTGTGGTAGCGGTTGGAGTGTGTGAAATAGGTGTATCGAGCTTGTTTTTTAAGTTTGCAGGCTTACTTGTTTCATTTGCCGTTAAATTTGTTTTTGGAAAGGCGGAAGAGTTTTGCGTGTTAGAAATATTTAGCGGAACGATCTTACTTGTGTTTGATGAAGAAGCCGCGTTTTTATTTTTCTTGTTATCAGACGCTGCAGGTGTAACTGTCCGGCCGGTTTGTATAAGAAGAGATGCTGCTGTTGTCGTTAATTGTTTCCGGGTTGGTGGGGGGGTCCGCTGCATACTGATAGCGATGCGCGGAATCCGATAACGGTAGAGGTAAATTAAAATCAATTAACAGATATACTAGATAAAACCGAAACGCACAAAAACGACCGATTGAATCGAACACATTTAACTAGTTAATTAATAATTCCGAACCTGACTTGACCGCCTGGTTATTTAGTTATAACTGTTAATTTTTCATGTTGTTGGGTCAAGGCCGCTGGCGCGCCCAGGGTAGGAAAAAAAAAAAAAAAAAAAAAAAAAACCTGACTACATATGAATATATAAAAATAAATTAAGAACGATTTAATTTTTTTTAAATATATCATGTTTTTAGGCTTTTAGTACATATGTGACGTCATTGTATTTCTACAATAAGAAAGGTTTACAGTATTTATTTACGGTAATTTCTTTGTCTAAACAGCTTACAAGTTTTCGGTGTTGTAATATCTCTTGTTTTCAATTTCAATTTATATTACACAAGTAACGCGTCTTACTAAGGTTTTTATAAAAAAAGAAAAAAAAAAATCTTTACACATTAGCCATGCGGGACACAGGTTATTGTAGCTAGAGGTACCTTCCCTAGTCAGTAGTCACTCGATCATCATGTTGTGCTAGTCCCACCGGCAGAGAAACGAATACAACAACCACGTGAGTTATGTACGTCCACGTCGTGCAGGGTGGTAATTTTCTAGTCGGCGGGCTTATCGTTGATCAGAAAGGCTAAATCATAACTCACAATCCATCACTGATAGGAAAACGGAGGAAGGTTCACTTGCCAAAGGTGTTCCTATTCATAAATACCGTTAAGATTTTTACTGCATAACAACTGCAAACCATCAGCAACTCGCTCGTGACAATGTGTCCCAGTCGGATTGACGAATATTAATTCAAGGCGAGTAGGCGAGAGTAATTGAAAAATCTAATTATAGTGATGATTTTGTAGATGATATCGAAGCGGGTGAAGTCATGCAATCAAAAATCTGAAATCAGAAAACGCTGTTGGGCCAAATATGATACATGGAGAATTACTCAAACTTATCCAAACAAATCATCCTGCATTAAGCTTTGTAGTCATATTTTTTAACGAAATTTAACTGAAAAGTAGTATGCCAAAGGATTGGATAAAATCCGTGTTTATTTCAATAATACGTAAAAAGAGTAATGCAACCGACTGTAAGGAGTACCGAACAATCAGCCTTACGTCGCATATTCTAAAAATATTCCTTAAGGTTATTCATTATCGAATTTATGCTAGGTGCGAGGAGAACTCAGGTGCAAACCGGTTTGGATTTAGAGGTGGCTGTGGTACACGTGAAGCAATTTTCTCGCTGAATATATTAGCCCGAAGATGTCGTGATGTCAACCATAAATTATATTGTTGCTTTATCGATTACCGAAAAGCGTTTGATTATGTCAATCATGGAAAGTTAATGTAGATCTCGGAAGGTAGTGGTCTTAATCACAAGATACGAAGAATAATTGGGACACTCTACGGGGGACAATCAGCAATTTTGCGGAGTGAGGGAGAAACTTCTAGAGAAATACCGGGTAAAAAAGGAGTACGCCAGGGGTGCATTTTGTCTCCATTGCTTTTCAATATATATATATATATATTCGAGTAGGATAAAAATGGGGGTTCTGGGCCAGTGGGTGAGGGGGATGAGGGGGAAGTGTGACGTCACACCCCAACTACCCCTATTCCAGCCCAAAGGTCACCCAACTACCCCTATTTCCAGGCAAAATTTAACCCAAATGCCTTTAAAATCAGTGAAAACTAACCCAACTACCCTGCAAATGCCAAAAGTCACCAAACTACCCCTATCCTAGCCCAAAGGCCACCCAACTACCCCCCAGTCCCACCCCCACTTTCAAAAACTACCCCTTCATTTAATTTCATCTAGACATCTTAAAACAACCAAACTACCCTCTTTTTAGTATTCCACCCCTATTTTCCACCCCCTCACCCTTAAAAACTACCCCTTGATCTATTTTAATCCAGAGCTCTAAAAGTAACCAAATTACCCTCTTCCCAGTACCCCATCCCTATTTTACACCCCCTCACCCTCAAAAAAACACTCCTTCATCTATTTTAATCCAGAGCCCTAAATTAACTCATCTACCTTTTCCAGGATAATCAAACCCACTGTTTTCAACCCCTCCTTGCCAAAACTACCATAATTCTCTTGGAACAGTTTAATATCTAATCCACCCCTCACCCTACAGTCTATCATTACCATTGTAACCCAACCCACACTATAACCCAACCACTACCCATCACCCCACAGTTCATCATTAATTATATAACACAACCCATACTATAACCTAACCACCACCAACCACCCTCACATACACACTAAGTACTATCCTCTACACCCCATAGCCTGCTCGACCATAGCATAAAATGTGATGAATATTAGTGTGATAGATAGTACCAATACATACACAGCATCACACATATACACTAAAATTAACTGCTACAGTCCATTTAATTATCCTTTCCATAGTGGCACATCTAACTCCCCAATGCATTTCTCCAGATTTTCCATTGATGCTTTTGTAGAATGTTTCAGTTTGATCGTGTCTAAAACATTGACCGGACGTCTGCCCAGCATGGTCGCATAGCTACCCTATATAGGAAGAATATCTTAGACGCCTTAGTAACCACCCCTTCTAAGCTGATTGGGGCAAGGCTCTTCTGCAACCATTTACTAATCACTACTTCATAGGTCATCACCTCAGCTTCAGTCGCTATTGCACTGACATGTAGTAAACGTTTTTCCTCATTTTTAACTAATTATGGTCAATTTACCACTATTTCTCACTGTTTTCTTACATTTCAGCATTTTTACACTATTTTTGGCAACATTTGCTATTTCTCACCATTTTCCTATGTTTTAGCGCTTTTCACACAACTATACTGATTTACATCCTTGATAACCTTCTCTAGGTTTCCTTTCAGCCCCTCCACCTCCACCAATCACATCTCCAGCTTAGAGAACACCACTGCTGTAGAATATTTTATGTATTCCACTACAGTCTGCAGTTGCCTATGGGCTGTATCGCCTGAGTCAGTCATATCTTTGAGTGCCTGATCTAGCGCATCAAACCCAGCTAGGTTTTATCTTTGGTCACCCAATGCTGGAGGATCCACTTGGCAGCTTCCACACGATAATCACACTGATGCTTGATAAGAGCATCCTGCAGAGCAATCACATCCAAGACATCAACTAGATGTCTGCCCAGCATGGTCACATAGCTACTATATGTAAGGAGAATATCTTTAAATGCCTTAGCAACCACCCATTTTAAGCTGGTACAGGCAAGGGCTCTGCATGGCCATTTTCCAATCACCACTTCATCATCCATTGCCTCAGCTTCAGTCACTACTGCACTGTCATATAGTAAACATTTTTTTTTCCCCAAAGTATTTGTAATTAATATTGAAGTCCAAGTCATATGATTGATAGTAATGATAGTAACAATGGTGGTGGTGATGGTGATGTTAATGACAGCAATGTTGACAATAATGCTAGTAATGATGATAACAATGCAGAAAATTATAATGAGGGTGATGGTAGTAATAACAATGCCAGTGATGCTAGTGCTGATGACAACAACATTGACAATGATAGCACTGCTGATGACAATAACACTGACAATGATGCTTATGATAATGACAATAACACTGACAATGATGCTTATGATAATGACAACACTAATGATGGTGATGATAATAGCAAGGCTAGTGGTGTGGGCTGTTAGAAGGTTATAGGAATGGTGGTGGTGTCTTTGACATCATGCATTATTGTATATAGTATCAATCAGCATCTTTGTGATAGTAGTGTATACAGCAGTGTGTATTAGTATATATGATGTCTTTGTGATGATGCTGGCAATGATGGTGATGATGGTGGTAGTAAAAATGCCAGTGATGCTTATGACAGTAACATTGACTATGATGATGGTGATGGCAGCAGTGTGCATTAGTGTATATAGTGTCTGTGTTATGGTTAGTAGTGATGGTATAAACAGTGGTATGTATTAGTGTATGTAGTGTCTTTGTGATAGTGTTGGTGCTGCTTGTGTCATCAGAGGGGGTGTAGGGGGTCGCTGGGGCACAGCAGGAATGTTAGGCGATAGTATACAGTTGGAATTTCCCAAATAACAAATTGCTTATGCTTTTTGTGTGCACCCACATCCTGCACAGATGGAAGCAATGTACATGTTGGTTTGCTAGCAATTGGTCACTAATTACTAGTCAATTTCTCATTATATCTCATAAGTTTCTTGTGTATTAGCACTTTTTACACTATTTTTCACCAATTTGTGCTGTTTCGCATCATTTCTTATGTTTGAACACTTCTTACACATTTTGTTTGATATATTCACCATTTTCTCATATTGTAACACCTTTTACAGGGCTTCCTCAATTTTTACCATCTTTCATCAATAATTCCATTAATTTGACCCTCCAAATCATCATTCTACCTTATAAGCTAATTTTTACTATACCTCTTGTGCTAATCCTTTAAGTTCCTCAATGTTATATATTTTTGCTATAGTATCCACACAAACATTTTTTTTTTTGTCTTATGTAATTGTATAAATCCAGTTAGGGCCTGCATTATTTCAAGTATATCTCCACTCTGAAATGTGTTGGCGCATCTTTTTGCGTTAAAGACAAATCCATAACATGTTTGTCTGCTATTAATTGCTGTATTGATGCTACATTTGATTGCCTAGTCAATGTAATACTTTCCTAACCAGTTCCTTCTGTTTATGCTTGTGTACACTTATGCATTACTATTGACCGTCTACCATTAAACTTTTCCAACCCCATACCAAATCTGCTGTTTTTTGCATCTGCATGCTTCAGGGATGTGCTCCGCTACATCTATAACCAATCTGTGCTAATATAACTTACTAATCTATGCTACACTGATTTTGGGTGTTTGTGTATGTGTATGTGTATGTGCTTTTGCATGTGCACATGTGCATGTGCCTGCACGTGAGTATGTGTATGTGTGTAACTATGTGTGGATGGGCATGCATGTGTTAATTACATTGTCGTCACCATCGTCGTTATCACAATTATTATAAAAATTGTAAAGTGTACTTGTCACTGCAATAATCAAAATTGACCTTGGTAAATCCCATCAGGCACACCACCACAGCTAAAATAGGCATTAGTGTTAGAGTTAACCTGAGATGTGAGCAGTAGATAAATAGTTGTGTCAGAAATGCCCACTAGATATACAGTTTTTCTTATTAAATTTTAAGAAAATGTATTTTTTTCTATAAGTTGGGAATAGTAGTCTTTTGAATAGTACACAAGACGTCCGAGTATTGGTTATAATGAAAAGTTCCAACAGCAGTAACCTTTTTGCAGATTTTTTTTTTTCTTCCAACTCTGCAAGAACCATTTGTAATTTAGCGTCTAACTCTTTATGGTATCAATCTTCTTCTGTGATAACCTTCTCTATTTTTACCTTTCAGACTCTAGACTTCTGCTAGGCACATCTCCAGCATAGTGATCACAGCGGCTGTAGTATGTTTCAGGGCGTCCATGGCAGTCTTCATGTGAATATGGGGTTTAATGGCTGAATCGGTCACATCTTTAAGCACCTGGTCATGTTTTCTTCCTTTACCATTTTCTTACACTTGAACACTATTACACCATTTTCCTCATTTTTAACTAATTATAGCCAATTTTCCGCTATTTCTCACCATCTCCTCACATTTTAGCACTTTTTATGATGTTTTCATCAATTTTTGCTATTTCTCGCCATTTTCCTATGTTTTAAGTGCTTTTCATAAAATTTTCCACATTTTTTCACCATTTGTGTTAGTTTCTCCTTCCAACTCTTTACTACGTCCATGTTCGTCCACAATAACCTTCTACAGGATTCCTTTCAGCCTCTCCACATCTACTAGCCTCATCTACAGCTTAGCAATCGTTGTGGCTGTAGAACACTTTAGGCCTTCTATGGCGGTCTCCAGTTGTCTATAGGGGTTTCCTTGTTGAATCGGGCATAGCTTTGAGCGCCAGGTCTAGCCCATAGAGCCAGGTTTTGTCTTCAGTCGCCCAACTGCTCGAGGTACCATTTGATATCGTCAGTGTAACTATCATGTTGCCATTTAGTAAGAGCGTTCTGAGGAAAGATCATATCTGAGACATTTACTAGACGTTTGCAGAAAGAACTTGATTTTATACATTATTATAATTGTGTGAGCGGTGCATGTGGTAAATTATGCGATAATTATAAGACATATTAAAATATTCAAAGTTATAAACATATACTGTATACCCTGAAGCAGAATAAAATAGTATTAAGCGGTAGTGACGATAAATTCACTTATGGAAATTGTACATATAATGAATTCTATGAAAAGTTCAATATTGTTTTAGCCGAACTAAGAGTGTGTATATTGGAGAAGAATAGGTATATTGCATGAGTGCGCGGAACTCTGTATTATTATATTAAGTGTGACATTAAGCATTATGTATTGTATTTTACTGTGTAATAAAATTCGCTATATCTGAGAATATGTAGGCTTAAAATAGTCTGCATAAACTTAGTTATGGTGTATTGAGATAGCGTCTATTCTAATTAAAATGTATTTGCAATTAGATTGGGAGATTTCCCTAAGAGGGGTCATTTTTCAATATATTTTGTTGTTTTCTACCTAAAATTGAAGCGATTTTAGCCTAAAATGGGGTATTTTGCACTATAATTGCTGTTTTGTGCCTAAAATGACTGTATTTTTGGGCGAGATGAAGTTTATCTCCTAAAATTTGATGTTTTTGTCTAAATGTAGTTATTTTAGTCCTAAATGGAATAATTTTCATGTAAAGAGGAGTGTGTAACCTGAGCTGTATACTTCTTGTTACAGCATTCTATTCATTGTGAAATTATGTTTGAACAGATTGGTGACTGGTTGTGGGAGGTTTATAGAACTTTCTGATGTATTGATTATAGTATAATGGTTGTTGTGTGTTAGTGAGAAGATGTATATTATAGAATTCCTAGGAGTGTGATTGCGTCTGTAGAACAATAAACTGGGATAAGCGATGAAGTGTACCCCATCAGAGGGGCGGGGTGAGTGATACTTGATAATTAACTTGGTCTTTGTGCACATTGCTGGGCGGTTATAATATGTCTGGTCAAAATGAGTTGTTGTATACCATTTTTGTTATTCATTAAACATACACACTGGAAGGTGTGATAGGCCCATCAACATCTAGATTCCTACAATCATCTCAATTTTATAATTGTAATCTGCACTAAACAAGTGTATATTACTATGACTGCATCAAGTCTGTTATGGCTGTTAATGTTAGGAGGGCAGATATTGCACCATGCATTAAAAGATTAATACAGGCATGTACATACCTCTGCAGGCTCACACAGCATCATAATTAACATTGTTACATCACATGTATACATATGTGTACTAAATAAAACATGCATAAGCATGTCATGGGCGTGCACATTACTATGTTGGAAGGTTTTGGCACTTCATTCACTGAAAATTTCATTAAGTCTTACATAATCAGATAGTAGACCCAGGATATGACAAAAGTACCCTCATAAAAGAGTATACATTGAGCGCATCCTTTGCAGCAATTAAACAGGCTGTATATTACTACATGTTAGTGGCCTAAACAGTTTTATTAGTCATCCACTATTTTAAATTAATTAGATCAATCTAAGCTCATTTCCAGAAATATTGTAAAGTGTATATGCCATTGTCATCATATCGTCATCGTCATCACCATTGTTGTAATTATTACAAACAGTGTAAAGCATCCTTCTGACGCACTACCATTCATACAACCATCTTTGATGAAGAAACTTTTACTGTTATCATCTCATGATGAGCGTATTATCACACATGGAAAATGAGCATTGACATGTTGAGAAATGTATTTTTTAGATCTTTTACACTATTTTCATCAAGGTTTGCTATTTCCCACCATTTTCTTATGTTTTTTAGCATTTTTCATGCAATTTTCCTTGTTTTTTCAACATTTTTGTCAGGTTTGCACTAATTCAGCTCTGTCAACCATTATTATAATTTAAAAGTGGCTCCTCTGTTTAATTGTTAGCACTTCTCTTGTATAGATCCTATGATTTCCTGGATGTTGTATATTTTTATTATAATATCCACATCAACGTTTTGTCTTGTTTAATGATGCAATATTAGTTTCCGTCTCTGTGTTAATCATAAATCTCATCGCTCTGGGGTCTAATGGTTCCTCTTTCCATTCACAGATGGAATCCATATACATGTTGGTTTGCTAGCAAGTTGCCACTAATTACAATCAATTTCCTGGTATTTCTTACCAGTTTCTTGTGTTTTAGTACTTTTTATGCTACTTTTTCACCAATTTGTGCTATTTCACATCTTTCTTATGTTTGAACACTTATTGTGCAGTTTTTCAGTAATTTTCACAATTCCTCAGTATTTTCTTATGCTGTAACACCTTATATACAGTCTTCACCAAATTTTACCATCATTCATCAATAATTTCACTAATTCGGTCCTCCAAACCATTGTTTTACCCTATAAGCGATTGTCTATTTAATTTTTTATGATTAAGAAAGAACATAATGTATATTATAGAATTTTCAGAAGTGTGATTGAGTCTGCAGAATAATAAACACGGGTAAGAGGTGGAGCATGCTCCATCAAGTGGGGTAAGTGATGCTTAGTAATTGACCTGGTTATTATGCACATTGCAAAGCAGTTATAATATGTTTGGCAAAAATTAGTCGTTGTATGTCATTCTTGTTATACATTAAACATTTACACTGAGGAAGATGATTAGCTTGTCAACATCTGGATCCCTGCAATTATTTTGATTGTATAATTGTAATCTGCACTGAGCAAGGGGAATTTCATAAAGACATATAATTAGATAGTAGACACTGCACATGACAAAAGCAGCTCATAAAAGAGTGTACAATGAACACATCCTTTGCAGCAATTCAACAAGTTGTATATTACTACATGTTAGTGACTTAATTAGTTTATCAATCATCCACAATGATTACTTGTATGCAAAGCAGCACAGTAGAAACATATAGGCTAAAACACAAATAAGCCTTGTGAGGGCTAGTACTATGCTTATTTTGGTGTCATATATGGGAATGCCTATGAGACCTATAAGCTAAGACAGATCTCCTCATATACACTGTCATCACAATTATCAACAACACAAATATATAGGCATACAAAGCAATTTGGCAGAGGTTAGCAAGACATATCAGCTTTGGTATATTAGAGGTATAATAAAGCACACCCTGATGTATACACACCCACACATATTTGTACACACACACACACACACACACACATTCATATGAATACATACACAAATACACATGCAAGCACACACATATCAAGTTTTCAGCATTGTCATTGTTGCTGTCTTTGTCATTATCATCAGTATCATCATCGTCATCATCAGTGGGTACAAAGTTCATAATGCAAAGTAATTTTAATTTTTTCAACAGTTTTACTCACAAATAAATTCATTTAAACAATTTTATTTTTAAAAAGTATTACCACTTGACCGACTTTAACTGAATCCCCAAAATGAAATAAACACCTTTTCCTATATTTTTTAACACTTTTCATACAATTTTTGACCATTGGGGTAATGATGGTGTCACCAATCTGTTCAAACATAATTTCACAATGAATAGAATGCTGTAACAAGAAGTATACAGCTCAGGTTACACACTCCTCTTTACATGAAAATTATTCCATTTAGGACTAAAATAACTACATTTAGACAAAAACATCAAATTTTAGGAGATAAACTTCATCTCGCCCAAAAATACAGTCATTTTAGGCACAAAACAGCAATTATAGTGCAAAATACCCCATTTTAGGCTAAAATCGCTTCAATTTTAGGTAGAAAACAACAAAATATATTGAAAAATGACCCCTCTTAGGGAAATCTCCCAATCTAATTGCAAATACATTTTAATTAGAATAGACGCTATCTCAATACACCATAACTAAGTTTATGCAGACTATTTTAAGCCTACATATTCTCAGATATAGCGAATTTTATTACACAGTAAAATACAATACATAATGCTTAATGTCACACTTAATATAATAATACAGAGTTCCGCGCACTCATGCAATATACCTATTCTTCTCCAATATACACACTCTTAGTTCGGCTAAAACAATATTGAACTTTTCATAGAATTCATTATATGTACAATTTCCATAAGTGAATTTATCGTCACTACCGCTTAATACTATTTTATTCTGCTTCAGGGTATACAGTATATGTTTATAACTTTGAATATTTTAATATGTCTTATAATTATCGCATAATTTACCACATGCACCGCTCACACAATTATAATAATGTATAAAATCAAGTTCTTTCTGCAAACGTCTAGTAAATGTCTCAGATATGATCTTTCCTCAGAACGCTCTTACTAAATGGCAACATGATAGTTACACTGACGATATCAAATGGTACCTCGAGCAGTTGGGCGACTGAAGACAAAACCTGGCTCTATGGGCTAGACCTGGCGCTCAAAGCTATGCCCGATTCAACAAGGAAACCCCTATAGACAACTGGAGACCGCCATAGAAGGCCTAAAGTGTTCTACAGACACAACGATTGCTAAGCTGTAGATGAGGCTAGTAGATGTGGAGAGGCTGAAAGGAATCCTGTAGAAGGTTATTGTGGACAAACATGGACGTAGTAAAGAGTTGGAAGGAGAAACTAACACAAATGGTGAAAAAATGTGGAAAATTTTATGAAAAGCACTTAAAACATAGGAAAATGGCGAGAAATAGCAAAAATTGATGAAAACATCATAAAAAGTGCTAAAATGTGAGGAGATGGTGAGAAATAGCGGAAAATTGGCTATAATTAGTTAAAAATGAGGAAAATGGTGTAATAGTGTTCAAGTGTAAGAAAATGGTAAAGGAAGAAAACATGACCAGGTGCTTAAAGATGTGACCGATTCAGCCATTAAACCCCATATTCACATGAAGACTGCCATGGACGCCCTGAAACATACTACAGCCGCTGTGATCACTATGCTGGAGATGTGCCTAGCAGAAGTCTAGAGTCTGAAAGGTAAAAATAGAGAAGGTTATCACAGAAGAAGATTGATACCATAAAGAGTTAGACGCTAAATTACAAATGGTTCTTGCAGAGTTGGAAGAAAAAAAAAAATCTGCAAAAAGGTTACTGCTGTTGGAACTTTTCATTATAACCAATACTCGGACGTCTTGTGTACTATTCAAAAGACTACTATTCCCAACTTATAGAAAAAAATACATTTTCTTAAAATTTAATAAGAAAAACTGTATATCTAGTGGGCATTTCTGACACAACTATTTATCTACTGCTCACATCCCAGGTTAACTCTAACACTAATGCCTATTTTAGCTGTGGTGGTGTGCCTGATGGGATTTACCAAGGTCAATTTTGATTATTGCAGTGACAAGTACACTTTACAATTTTTATAATAATTGTGATAACGACGATGGTGACGACAATGTAATTAACACATGCATGCCCATCCACACATAGTTACACACATACACATACTCACGTGCAGGCACATGCACATGTGCACATGCAAAAGCACATACACATACACATACACAAACACCCAAAATCAGTGTAGCATAGATTAGTAAGTTATATTAGCACAGATTGGTTATAGATGTAGCGGAGCACATCCCTGAAGCATGCAGATGCAAAAAACAGCAGATTTGGTATGGGGTTGGAAAAGTTTAATGGTAGACGGTCAATAGTAATGCATAAGTGTACACAAGCATAAACAGAAGGAACTGGTTAGGAAAGTATTACATTGACTAGGCAATCAAATGTAGCATCAATACAGCAATTAATAGCAGACAAACATGTTATGGATTTGTCTTTAACGCAAAAAGATGCGCCAACACATTTCAGAGTGGAGATATACTTGAAATAATGCAGGCCCTAACTGGATTTATACAATTACATAAGACAAAAAAAAAAATGTTTGTGTGGATACTATAGCAAAAATATATAACATTGAGGAACTTAAAGGATTAGCACAAGAGGTATAGTAAAAATTAGCTTATAAGGTAGAATGATGATTTGGAGGGTCAAATTAATGGAATTATTGATGAAAGATGGTAAAAATTGAGGAAGCCCTGTAAAAGGTGTTACAATATGAGAAAATGGTGAATATATCAAACAAAATGTGTAAGAAGTGTTCAAACATAAGAAATGATGCGAAACAGCACAAATTGGTGAAAAATAGTGTAAAAAGTGCTAATACACAAGAAACTTATGAGATATAATGAGAAATTGACTAGTAATTAGTGACCAATTGCTAGCAAACCAACATGTACATTGCTTCCATCTGTGCAGGATGTGGGTGCACACAAAAAGCATAAGCAATTTGTTATTTGGGAAATTCCAACTGTATACTATCGCCTAACATTCCTGCTGTGCCCCAGCGACCCCCTACACCCCCTCTGATGACACAAGCAGCACCAACACTATCACAAAGACACTACATACACTAATACATACCACTGTTTATACCATCACTACTAACCATAACACAGACACTATATACACTAATGCACACTGCTGCCATCACCATCATCATAGTCAATGTTACTGTCATAAGCATCACTGGCATTTTTACTACCACCATCATCACCATCATTGCCAGCATCATCACAAAGACATCATATATACTAATACACACTGCTGTATACACTACTATCACAAAGATGCTGATTGATACTATATACAATAATGCATGATGTCAAAGACACCACCACCATTCCTATAACCTTCTAACAGCCCACACCACTAGCCTTGCTATTATCATCACCATCATTAGTGTTGTCATTATCATAAGCATCATTGTCAGTGTTATTGTCATCAGCAGTGCTATCATTGTCAATGTTGTTGTCATCAGCACTAGCATCACTGGCATTGTTATTACTACCATCACCCTCATTATAATTTTCTGCATTGTTATCATCATTACTAGCATTATTGTCAACATTGCTGTCATTAACATCACCATCACCACCACCATTGTTACTATCATTACTATCAATCATATGACTTGGACTTCAATATTAATTACAAATACTTTGGGGAAAAAAAAATGTTTACTATATGACAGTGCAGTAGTGACTGAAGCTGAGGCAATGGATGATGAAGTGGTGATTGGAAAATGGCCATGCAGAGCCCTTGCCTGTACCAGCTTAAAATGGGTGGTTGCTAAGGCATTTAAAGATATTCTCCTTACATATAGTAGCTATGTGACCATGCTGGGCAGACATCTAGTTGATGTCTTGGATGTGATTGCTCTGCAGGATGCTCTTATCAAGCATCAGTGTGATTATCGTGTGGAAGCTGCCAAGTGGATCCTCCAGCATTGGGTGACCAAAGATAAAACCTAGCTGGGTTTGATGCGCTAGATCAGGCACTCAAAGATATGACTGACTCAGGCGATACAGCCCATAGGCAACTGCAGACTGTAGTGGAATACATAAAATATTCTACAGCAGTGGTGTTCTCTAAGCTGGAGATGTGATTGGTGGAGGTGGAGGGGCTGAAAGGAAACCTAGAGAAGGTTATCAAGGATGTAAATCAGTATAGTTGTGTGAAAAGCGCTAAAACATAGGAAAATGGTGAGAAATAGCAAATGTTGCCAAAAATAGTGTAAAAATGCTGAAATGTAAGAAAACAGTGAGAAATAGTGGTAAATTGACCATAATTAGTTAAAAATGAGGAAAAACGTTTACTACATGTCAGTGCAATAGCGACTGAAGCTGAGGTGATGACCTATGAAGTAGTGATTAGTAAATGGTTGCAGAAGAGCCTTGCCCCAATCAGCTTAGAAGGGGTGGTTACTAAGGCGTCTAAGATATTCTTCCTATATAGGGTAGCTATGCGACCATGCTGGGCAGACGTCCGGTCAATGTTTTAGACACGATCAAACTGAAACATTCTACAAAAGCATCAATGGAAAATCTGGAGAAATGCATTGGGGAGTTAGATGTGCCACTATGGAAAGGATAATTAAATGGACTGTAGCAGTTAATTTTAGTGTATATGTGTGATGCTGTGTATGTATTGGTACTATCTATCACACTAATATTCATCACATTTTATGCTATGGTCGAGCAGGCTATGGGGTGTAGAGGATAGTACTTAGTGTGTATGTGAGGGTGGTTGGTGGTGGTTAGGTTATAGTATGGGTTGTGTTATATAATTAATGATGAACTGTGGGGTGATGGGTAGTGGTTGGGTTATAGTGTGGGTTGGGTTACAATGGTAATGATAGACTGTAGGGTGAGGGGTGGATTAGATATTAAACTGTTCCAAGAGAATTATGGTAGTTTTGGCAAGGAGGGGTTGAAAACAGTGGGTTTGATTATCCTGGAAAAGGTAGATGAGTTAATTTAGGGCTCTGGATTAAAATAGATGAAGGAGTGTTTTTTTGAGGGTGAGGGGGTGTAAAATAGGGATGGGGTACTGGGAAGAGGGTAATTTGGTTACTTTTAGAGCTCTGGATTAAAATAGATCAAGGGGTAGTTTTTAAGGGTGAGGGGGTGGAAAATAGGGGTGGAATACTAAAAAGAGGGTAGTTTGGTTGTTTTAAGATGTCTAGATGAAATTAAATGAAGGGGTAGTTTTTGAAAGTGGGGGTGGGACTGGGGGGTAGTTGGGTGGCCTTTGGGCTAGGATAGGGGTAGTTTGGTGACTTTTGGCATTTGCAGGGTAGTTGGGTTAGTTTTCACTGATTTTAAAGGCATTTGGGTTAAATTTTGCCTGGAAATAGGGGTAGTTGGGTGACCTTTGGGCTGGAATAGGGGTAGTTGGGGTGTGACGTCACACTTCCCCCTCATCCCCCCACCCACTGGCCCAGAACCCCCATTTTTATCCTACTTATTCGGAAGCGATTTTCAAAGAAGCTCTCTTGGAACAAGACTGTATTAAAGTTGGAACAGAACGTGTCTCTAATATTCAATACGCAGATGATACTGTTTTGATCTCGGGTAACACAGAGAAACTTCAAAATATGATAGACCGAGTAGTAAGGGTTAGCAGTTCGTATGGTTCAGAAATAAATATAGACAAGACAAAATGGGTAGCTGTACATTGAAATTCCGATAAAAATACCCTCCTGTTAGTTAAAAGCCAGACTATTCAACGTGTTTCAAAAATGGAGTACCTTGGTACCCGGTTCCACGAAGAAACTGACCAGTCGACAGAAATACGTACAAAAATAGAGAGAGCAAGAAAGGTATTTCTGAATATGAAGAATCTAATGTTCAGGAAATATCTAAACCTCCAGTTACGTCTACGCCTGGTACAATGTTATGTCCGGTCAGTATTACCCTATGGCATGGAGAGTTGGACACTGACGCAAGCACTAGAAAAGAAAATAGCAGCCTTTGAAATGTACGTGTATCGCCGCATGCTTAAAATATCCTATCGAGATCGTATTACAAATGCGGAAGTACTAAACCGCATTTCAAAGGAGGCCGAGCTGCCGCGTACAATTCGGGAAAGGAAGCCCAAATACTTTGGATATGTGTACAGACAGCAAGAAAAGTACCATTTAATTCATACCGTACCAAATGGTGAAATTAAAAGTAAAGGAAAACTTGGCGGCAGAAGGAAAATGTCCTGGGCGGGTGATTTAAGAAAATTGTATGGATGCTCCAAAACGGAACTACAGCAGGTCGCAACATCAAAACCGATAACAGATCCAGATGATCGCCAAACTTCGAGTGGAAATGGCATAAAGAAGAATATGTATAATTAACCATTTTACAGATTCATAAATTGAAATTGAGAATAAGAGACATTACAACAACAAACAGAAACTTGTAACTAGTTTGAATAAAGAAATTAATGCGAATCAATGGTAAAAACCTTTCATATTGCAGAAATACAGTGGTGGTTAGCATTGGTTAGTTAATATTGGTTTACTTTGTTGAAAATATATGTCTGAAATATACGTTTATGTTATAATGCCTATCCTGTTCACGTAAAAAAAAATGTGTTAAAGTCAAAGAAAACTTCAGTCCCGACCGTCTGGTTATGTGAATAGGCGTCAGCAGTTGTTTTGGGGCTTTAGATATATCGAAACTCAGACTTTTTTTTTATTTAATCCCTTTCCTTTATCAGCGCACCTTTATCTTTCACATATGATACAAACTTTTGTTTTATTGCTCGTTTGCTGTATGCATTTTTTTGCACTTTCTTCATTACATACTAGATAATAAGATAACAGTTTGAATAAAATATAAATAAGAGCATTTAGGAAATCGATAACAATAGACTAGACCCCTAAATTGGCGACACATCAAACTATAGGAACTTGTACGCGAATATTTATTTAGTACGTTTAATAGAAAATATTTTGTCATAAAACGATGACGAAATCCTTGCAGGAGTTAAACGGCTACGCTCTCGTAAAACATTACGAAAATACAAATTTATCCCTTTGCAAAATATAAATCACACGCCAAAATCCTAATATGAGGACAGAAACAAAAAAAAGAAGAAATTAAAAATTATTCATCTCATTTACATCTTCACTATTTTAAATATTGCCGAAGAAAATTAAAATAATAACCGCAATATGTGCACCGAATCTTATCACTTAACTAAACATAATTATTTCAGACCCTTTTAGCTGAAATGGTGCAAGTAAAACTT
This sequence comes from Icerya purchasi, assembly GCA_039619475.1. Classification (NCBI taxonomy): domain Eukaryota; kingdom Metazoa; phylum Arthropoda; class Insecta; order Hemiptera; family Monophlebidae; genus Icerya; species Icerya purchasi. Next base: position 259,921,372 of record CM077116.1, on the reverse strand, counting down.
GAACATATGGACCGTTAACTGTGCACAGTACGCCACTTTGGCTAGATATCCATTACTTTATCGATCAATCATCCTATTTAAAATATCCCGTTTCCTCGCGGTCTTTCTAATTTCTTTTCTTACTCCATTTGGCAGCGGACAGCGATGGTTATAAAATCCTCTACACGCTGTCGACGAACTGGAATATATTTTTGTTCTTCAAACGTATAAAAGAAATTCCGTTCTTGAGTCGGACTTTGTTCATCGTTTGATATAGGCTAAAAAATCTCGATCATTTATAGACACGAACAAACTATATCCGCATTTCGCTCTTTTAAATCCCTTCTGAAATAATACGCTCTTTTTGAATTTAAATTTTCATAAAAAATTAAGAAAAGTTCTTCGCAAAAATAAAATTCACTGAATCAATATCGACATAGATACTGCATTAGATAATGAGTGCGCAACGTCAGATTATCCGGTGTCTACACCCTCTGAATTAATATACTTACTGTCAATTAGCTGTCTCGCACCTTTTTGCAAATTATTAAAGTCAGTACCAAAAACCTAGGTTTCCTGCAACCTACAATGAGAATCGGCTGTAACGACATCCATAAGTGCGAATTTTGCTGGATATGTTAATTCCTATCGGTTATAACGATGTTGATTACAATTTAAAGAATAATAGGTTATTACGACCAAAATTTTGGTGCGCAAATAAAAAATTTTCTGCTTATAACGAGGCGGCAGCACAAAATTTAACCTCAAAAGTTTTCTGCAGATTAATTTAACGAAAAAAAATCACATCCTTTAATGCTTTTTTTTTTATTTTATGAAAAAATTAGGTTTGTGCAAAATTTACAGAATAATCGAATTAGTGCCCGACCAAAACAACATTTTCAGCGAAACCGAAACTTTTTTGTTTTTTTTTTTATAATTACTTTAACTACGGTTTAAACTTTAAGGGTTTTCTTTTTTAAATAGAATTCAAATACGCTTATAATATTATAATAATTTTTTTAACAAAAAAATTAAAATTTACCCAATTAATAATCATAATTAAACAGTTTAATATTATAGCTCAAAAGCAACGGACATTTCTATTTATTGCTTCTGTGTTAATAAAAGCAGATCAGTTTTTACGTTCTGTTGAAAGGAATTTTTGAAATTTAAACGAATGGTAAAGTATTAAAGATATGTTATCTCTGCGACCGAAAAGTTTTCTTAGCCTTTACCACTTCCGAGTAACAACACGAGTTTCAAACTCCGACATGTGCCATGCTGAACGGATGAAAGTTCCGAAATCGTTATAGACGTAAGTCCCTAAAAAATTTTTAAAGCATTTCCATCTGTAGAAAATCAACTTGACTGCTCTTCCTTCCTCTCGTTTTCCCTTTTCCCTTGTTTCTTTTCCAGATTGTCCTCTTTACCCTAATGAGGCGGCGAATTGCGACGCCAATCACATTTTTTTTGAATGTCCATCTCTTTCTGTTGAACATATTCTTGTTTGCTGAAACTCAAGCTCACCGCTCCTTATTGTGCATCTTATATTCTGTCCTTCTCTTCACCATCCATTATCTCATCCGTTAGTTCCTTTATATTGTTCATATATGACCGAATCAAAATTTAACTGACGGCTCTTTTCTTTTTTGTTGTTTCTGGGTGTAGGTCCTTGGCTGACGTGCTCAAAGGGGGGATCAAAAAAAAAAAAAAAAAACTTGACTATAGGAAAAAAGCGTACCGGAAATATGGATCTCAAAAAAATCTAGGCGTCAGTCTTGATCGAACTTTCCTCGATCAATTCTGTCACGACTTCGTTGCAATAATCCTTTAACCATTTAACACCTCCTCATTGTCTGCCCGGAGTACAAAACGATATGCTGAACATTTTTTCTCTCTTCATCATTTGCCGCGGTTCTTCTCAGTGATGATGAAAGAATAATTTCTCGACTCCCCGAATTTCTCAAGCGCGACAGATCTCATAACTTTATTGTGTTAAACTTTTTACCGTGCTATTCGTTGTATCTTATCTTATCAGTCATTCGCTCGATTAAAAGTGTCAAGACTACTTATTTGTATAATCTAGCTGTATAGAATAGGTATCATTCCTGGTAATTGTTATATGCAATGCTAGTGTACCCCCCGCAAGACTTCACTTGTTATTGCGTTACAAATGCAGGGTCCCGTGTTTGTCTGCCACTGTGTACTGACTGGCGCGCATATGATGGTATGAATGTTTGCCATTGCCTTCTACGTGATTTCTGCCACCGCTCGAGATTAACTGGAGACTTCTGTAACGAAAGTTATAAGCGTTATAGCAACTAAGCTATCGCGAATGTATGTGACATGTGAAATATATGTATAAAAAAAAAAAAACTGATGCAGCGGTTTTCTATTTTCTTCTCAATTTTTCTTGTAGCTACTCCTATATGAAGAGAACAAACACTGTCGAGAAATCGCTCCACTGAAGACCGCCGCGTCCTGTGATTTGTTACTGGGAAGTAGGGGGAGACGTATTTATACAGACGGATTCGAACCACCAGAGATTGATAGATAGTCGAAGGAATTTAGAGTTTTGTAGATAATTCCCAACTTGTGCTTCTACTTTCTCGTTTGGAATTATTTCATATTCTACGATGTTTATAATTTAATATCATTCGCGAGTGCAGCTAAGCTTTTTTTTACTAATTTCCTTTGAAATAAGTTAATTCGAATAACATAATAAAAACTTGGTGTTAAAACAGCCTCTATCGATACAGGAGAGAAAACAAAAACAGTGTTGCGATCGTGTCTCATCGGGGATTTCCAAAAACAGTGTAACGAATTAATTCCAGTCCAAATATACAATAAAAGCTAAACAGGAACACTGGGCGTCAGTCTCTAGAGATAATTAACTCCGATTGATTTCTAGAAAATCCCCGACTTGATGAATTTCATCAGAATTGTTAAAATGTTTCTGAATAACTAATTAAATAGGATAATTAATGTGTGTATACATGTTCTGTCATTTTTTATAAGATATATATATATATACATAATATATAGTCAGAGGCCACGGGTTCGAGACTTGTCTCGTCCCGGATCCAAGTCGCTCCCAAGCTTACCCAGCATGAAATAATTTGGTAGCAGAGAAATCTCGGAAAATAAAGGCGGATCCCAAGTAGTGGGGATTAGATATAAATTACGGGAAAAAAAAGAGAAAATTTTACAGCAATGTTTTTTTAATTTTCATGGAAATAGACGCGCGCGCGCCTTGATTTTTCTCGCAAGCACGGCTTTTGGGTTTTTACGAGAAAATGCTTTTTTAAGTTTTTCCCGGACGAACTGGTTGTTTCTAGATTTCATTGAAAGACAAAGCAAATTGATATTTTTATTCATCGTCGAATAAAATAATTGCTCAAAGTAAGCACGTGTTTTGTTTTACATTTGTAAGGGAATATCGCTCATTTATTAAAAATAGCAATTTCCCCTATAACCGGATATTGTACTTTTCTAATTTCATACCGACCGTTCATTTTTATACCTACATTCAGTTTATCGGAAACATTGCATTTTGAACTGCAGCTGCGCGAATGAGCCGAGCGAAAACATGCCCGTTCGACTTTGATATTATTTTTCACGATGAAATATTTCATTGACTCGGAACAATGGAAAAGTGGAAATTAAATCGAGCAAAAGGGAACAGGGTCGCGCATTGCTGGCACATGGAAGATATCAGAAAAAGCGTGGCCAATTTCGAGAAATTTACGGCGCTCTCGGCATGTGGACCATATAAAACTATTATTTCGCTGAACGTGGAAAAATTGACAATAAACAAGATTCAGCAAGAATTAATAAATTACCTCTATAATCAAAAATTGTGCGCCTACTACAAAACCGTACGTGGAAATTTGTCCCATTTCGGAATGTTCATAATCTTCCGGCGTTATTATTCGCCCAGTGTACACCGTGCGTGTTTCTCTTTGAACTATCGTAATTCATGTCAGCTCCTAGTAACGTACGCTATAACTTAACATAAATGCGAGGAAAGAAGTCGGGATTACGGTACTTCCAGTTGTGTACGTTACAGCCATTAAAACTCAAAAAAGAAGCAATGCTCGTTGACAGAATGAAGTAAAAAAAAAAAAAAAAAAAAAGAAAGATTGAAAAGAACGATCGGTTTCTGGTTACAATCAATTTCTTGTGCTTTTGCAATATGCTTTAAATTAAAATCGAATTGCAATTCAATTGTCGCCTTCAAAATCTACCTCAACGAGCAGAAGTTTTAAGAAACCCAAGAGATTTTAATAAATTTTTCCCAAAATTTTTTTTTGAAATCTCAATTTTTATTCCCATCTCTGGTGCTACCTATTCGTCAGCTGTAAACACCGGGGAAAAAACAACAACAAAAAAAATAAACAAAAAAACTGTCGCCTTTTTTACCTAACACTGAAGCGGTTAGATGCGGCATCGAACAGTTGTCGGTTGAGAGGAGACACGTTCATATACCTTTCTCACATTTGTTAATTATAAACATTAGCCAACTACGGTAGTGTATAGTTAATTAGTTAATTGCGTTTCGTCCAGGTAGAACCGGGTTCGAATCCCACTGCCGCATATTGAAACTTCCAAAAATTTCCCTTCTATCGGTTTGCGGTTAATGTCGTATAAATTTTCTGAACAACATGCTAAGAAATAGATTTTTTTCTTTTTTTTTCGTAACTGAATGACGGTACAATTTTGCGAGTTTCAGGAAGTTTGCGCAAATCTTAAAAATTCCGATACCTGGTAAGATCTGTAACATCTTATCGTCGAATTTCCTTGTTGCCTTCTTTATCGAAGGTAATGGAAAAATTAATATTGAAAAGGTTACTACAGCCTTATATACAGTCAACTAATGTGTAATTCCGCAACATCAGTGAGGCCTTTTAAAACACCATTCTACAATTGATCAATTGCACATGGTGGTTATTGTAATTTTTTTTTTTTTTTTTTTTTTTTTTTCGTGAAAGCAACATCCTGTACCGTGTTTAACTGCTGTGGCTAAATTGAAAATAGTTCAGAGACAAAAACGTATGTACCGCGGCATTTCTCAACGTTCAACAAGCGTTCGATAAAGCTTGACACGATGGCTTTTTCTATACAGATTAAAATATTTGTTCTCGAGTAATCTTTATCTGTTGCTAAAATCGTACCTTGAAAATCGGCATTTCCAAGTGCGTTACGAACATACCTACTCATAAATGCATTTCCTGTTTTAGCAGGCGTTCCTTAGGGTTCTGTGTTGGGCCCCGCGGTTATACTTGTTATACACAGCAGATTTTCCTGCGACAGAGAATGTTCAGCTTGCGGACGACACGGCACTTCTTTCATCACATGAAGATCCGAAGACAGCTAGCAAAAATAATCTAAAAAAGGCTCTCTTACAAAGGCGGAAACATGGTTTGAAAAATGCGAGCTTGGTATAAACGAGAGTAAATTGGCGAATATCAGTAACCGAAAAGTTTAGGATCGATAATATAGATCTGCCTGTACGAATAACGGTCAGTTATGTAGGTTTGCACCTAGACACAGCCGATTAATGTGGAAACACCGTATACAGGTAAGAAATAAAGAGCTAGATATCCGGGTTAAACATATGTATTGGCTGATAGGGAGGAACAGTGTACTAACAACAGATAACAAACGTCCGATATATACGAGGATTTTAAAATCTATCTGGATGTATCGGGTTCAACTTTGGGGTTGCGCTAAATCGTCAAACATGAAAGTAATACAGACTGTCCAGAATAAGATCCTTCGGTTGATAACCAAGGCGCCCTGGTATGTAACTAATCTAACCTTACAACGAGATTTGCGTATAGATTATATGTGGCTAGTGTCATCAAAGTTCACGTTAAAAAGCATGCAGATCCATATCCACCCGAACAACTCTTGTTAGACATTACTAGATGTTATCGATGATGTAGGAAGACTGAAATGCCAGAAACCGCAGGACCTTGCTGAAGGTCGAGGTAATCGGGTAGGTACCGACGGTTACTCCTCCCTTAACATTTAATTCCGCTCAAACATATTACTAAATGTCCTTGATGGACAGCTTGTAATAGTACATTATATAAAAGTAAAAAAATAAAAAAAGTCCGCGGTATAAATTAAATTAATAATCAGAAATCGTATTAAAAATACAAATGTGATAATAGAGGTTGATAAAATAAGCTCGAATAACAAAAAATACTTAAATTTACACTGGTACACAACATATCGGTACAAATAGGCCTGCATTTTCTGTTTTAATGAAACTAGGATCACGGTTGAGCGGTTTTCTTTTGGTAGAAGGTTACCGGTAAAATGTACATTAAACAGTACTATCTATTGATCGAATTCAATTGATTCCCATTAGAGCGCTCGACGTTTTAAACCTTTAAAAAAAATGTCAGTTGCATTACCTTTTTTTGTTAATATTTTTTCTGCTTGTATTGCCTAAAAGTATTTATTTTTGTTATTTTTCATTCCGTCTTTTAATAATTTTATTGCTTATTTATTTTTACCCAGGTTCGATTTTATTCTTTCTATTTTGTTACGTTCGTTTTTGTTCCTTCATTTTGATGGTATCGTTTATAATATTCGATAATTATACGTTCGGCTGATGGGTTTATTTGTGATTGATTAACGACAGCTAATTTCGAAACGGCCGTTGTTCGTCAGTTTTCCGTTTTCGTTCGAGATTATAAATTGTAACTGGCGTGTATTATTCGGTTCCCTCTTTCGCTAATTTTTTCGTAGTATTCTTTCGGTTCTTTCCTCATCCTTATGCATTTTCTTTTTCGCGTATTCCGTTATTTCTATTTCTATCGTTTGTAGAAACGGTTCTATTAAGTATGCTTTCGTTTAAATAAAGTTGTTTCTATTAAGAATACTTTTAGCTTGGCTCTCCTGAATTTATTAGATTATTCCGCTAACAGTTTTCCTTTAACTGAAATTATGTTCTTTGTAAATGTCATTTAACTATGTAATTAAATTAACTCGAACAGCGATTTTGTCTTCTCCAAAAAATATTACGCCTCCTGGCGAACATTCTTTTTCCAGAATCGGCATTGAAAAGAAAAAGGATAATATTTACCAAAAAGTGGATGTTTTTTTCCTTTTTTTTTGTTTTTTTTTTTTTTGTTTTTTTTTTTTAATGAAAAAACGCTTTTTAATATTTCAACCAAACTGAAGATATGTTTGAAAAAAAGGGTATCTTTTAAATGCATTCAAAGTAACAGGGTCAGTCAAGCATGATGTTTAATGAGCTGAGAATTCTGTAATAATCGTAATTTACATTTATTCAAGACAAAGATATCGAATTTCAAATTTATATTATTGGATATATTTTTTACCCAGCATTACCGTAAATGTTTATATTTATAAGCATTGAAAAATTAATTTTTGTGTGCTCCTTTCAAAATCTGTTGAAACTTAGGAAGCTTCGTTAAGAATTTAAGGTTGTATGGTTTCACAACCTGCAAATGTGACCATTTTATAATAAAAATAATAATAATTATAATTCAATTTCAATTTGAGAATACATTTACAATTAACATACGATTATTATTATTATTATTATAAATACGATAACATATACGCACAATTACGCGAGTTGTGGGGATTATTATTATTCAATACCATCTTTAAAACAAATAAACACGTAAAAAAAAAACTAATAAACAATAAAAGAAATAACAAAAATAATGAGAGAAATGACAAAAATCAATAAATCAACGAAAAAAGGACGAAATGAAAAATATCTTCTGATTGGTTACTTACTTTTCTAAACAACTCATAGCACAGTACATACTTTTCGCAGACTTCGTAGATTTACCGTAATATAACGCAATCACGAATATACTCATAGATTTGCACACAAACGTTCACGGACTTACATAATAGTAATAATAATAGTAATGATAATAATAATAAAACGATATACTGCAATATGATAAGTTTTTTTAAAAACAAAGTTTTTTTTTTTTTTTTTTTTACCCTGGGCGCGCCAGCGGCCTTGACCCAACAACATGAAAAGTTAAGAGTTATAACTAAATAGCCAAGCGGTCAGAAATGGAAAAGATAAAGGACAGCAGCAATGGAATAACTGAAGGCAATGGCAAGGAAAGAATATAGGTATCGTTAAAGGGAGTAGGAAGACCCAAAACTAGAAGTTGGGCGTAAAGAAAGGAGCGTTCGTTAGAGAGTGTAGAACATTCGAATAGGATGTGATTTGAGTCACAAACACAGTTAAACATACATACTAAGAATTGTGATCAAATCCGAACCGTAGATAACAAAAGAAGCTTTAAAGAATACGTCATCAAATAAACTTGCTAAATATGAATGAAGAAGTTAATGGACCAAATAACGAATGTGTATTTGAATCAAACTCAACTTTATATTACGTTTGAAATACCGGAAAGGTTAAATTATTAAACACTGGTTACACATTAAATAAAAAAGAAAATGCAATTAAATAATTTTTTTTTTTTTTTTTTTGGAGGGGGGGTAAGGCATTTGACTCATTATTGGTACTGATCATCTTCATTAGTTTTTTATTACTAACAAAACCCTTAAATATAAGTCACATAAGTCTGTTTATCCTTCACACCGAAGTCGTTATTTTAAAAGAGAATTTCTTATGCAATGTTGCCGAACAGACTCGCGTTTTATTTACAACAGCGGAATATCATATCTGCTTGCGTTCGGTTACATATACTTTGCATTCGTGCTTGTCTTCTAGTGTTCATGTGGCCCTTTTATTTTTATTAGATATATTACACTTCGAACCATCGTCTTTCTAAGACTATACTCCATTAAAGGAAAAGAGAAAATATTTACAATAGTGTATGTGAGAAGTGTACATATATTTGTGACGATCTCATTTCGAATTACTCGAGCTTCAAGCTACTGTCTCGTTTTATATTTCGCTTCTACAAAAAAACAAAAATCAAAAAAACAAAACAAAAATCAAAACATAATAATTGACAAACTATGTTTTTGTTGATCCATGATTTATATTTCTGAACAAATATATAGGTGTATACACTGTCGAATCGTTAAGACAAAATTTTAGAAACAAAAAAATATCTCGCTGAAAACTTTGTATTGAGAGAAATTTTAACTTAAAAGGAGCAATTATGCAAAAAAAAGTAAAAATAAAAATATTTATTTTTAGTGTGTTTCGGTATAATTTACATTAGCTTTTTATGTAAAACAAAAAAATGGGCAGTTATAAGTTGAACACTATCAACTGTGGTAATTATCCTCATCATCATCATTGATTGGCTTCTGTACACATTACATTTCGCCGCTGAATTTTATATCATTACAATTATTGTAATTAAATTTGAAAGAATTTAAAGAAATGAAAAGAGAACAAAACGCTAAATAATTAAACATTCATCATCGTCATTCTTCGCTATCCACTTGGAACCTTTCCAGCTATTCTTTCCTGGGCAACAGTTTTAAACGGTTTATCATGTGTTTCATCTTGTTTCGCAAAAAGACCTTCTTTCCCTCCAATATCTTTGACAGAAAAATTTTGCCTTGAAGTCCAGTTCACCAAAGTACTTCCATTTAATGCGGTGTAAATGTCGATAACACCATATTTCGAATGCATTTATTTTATTCTGCATCGCTTTCGTCAATATATATATATATATATATATGTCTTTAATGAATAACGTACATATAGACCACACGTAGCATTGCGGTATTCTCAATCGGAGTTTCATGATTATTTTTTTGAAGTCTCTGCTCAAGGTTATTAAAGACGCCTCTGGCCATGCCTATCCACGATTTTATTTCTTCGTTATCATCTCTTACTACATACATCAGGCATGGCCAACATACGGCCCGCGTAATGAATTTATGTGGCCCGTGAACAACAATTTTTCAATATATTAGCAATTAACTTGTAGTAATTAATCGAATGACTTCTCGCTACTTCTATATTTTTTAAAGAAGACTTTGTTATAAAGAAACTTTTATACTCAACTGTACTCGATATGATCTGTTTGATGTTCAAGCGACATTGCCAGCAGGCGAGTTGACAGGAACGAGAGCGGTCTGTTTTATTTGCACGAAAATAAAGACCATTCGAATTCATTCGGCCCGAGGGCAAGTGCTGCACGCGCACAATTCAGTCCACAGATGTGAAATCCTACGCTCTTTTAGGCGGAGCTCTCTGTGCAACACCAAAAGTCAGGCAATTCATTATTTTTATGGTCAGCTGGGATTTAACGAATTAAATTTGTGAAAGGAAATAATTACTTTATTTGGGATATAACTGTCTCGAGCTCCGTCATTTAAATTTAATATTGTTTCAATGAGTTACGATACAATTTATGTGTTAACGGGGATGTGTGAAATTTTATTTTTGTTTTCGAAAACATTGTACGTTAAGAAACTTTTTCACTCCACCGATGACTTCGAAAAAGTGAAAAGTAGATTTAGAATAGCGTATATTTAATGAAGAATGGAGGTGAAAATATACAATGATAAGGCAGTTTGTCTTATTTGTAATTCGAGTATGGCAATTTTAAAAGAATATTATAATTTCAGAAGACATTTTGAAACGAAACATGCAAGTTACGCATAAAACTTAAACGAAGAAAGCTGAAAAGAACAAACCGCAGATCATCCGGTAATAAAAATGACTCGACAGCGGAATGTATTTTTAAAGCAAAATCTCGTTCAAGAATCTGTTACTGAAGCAAGTTTTCTCAAAAAAACTATTGCTCAATATGGAAAACCTTTTGCCCCGAGCAGAATTTGTAAAAAAGTGCACGTTGGATGTTTGCGACGTGATGTGTCCAGAAGTTGCAAATAAGTTTGAAAAAATATAAACTTGTCTCGGCAAACTATTGCTGGAAGAATAGAAGATTTAAATGCTAACATAAATATGTAATTATTAAATATAATTTAAAATTTGCCAATTTTTATGCAACAGCTCTGGGGACGAAAATTGCGGTGTGCTCAGTTGTTAATTTTTAGCTCAGACCGATCAGTGAAGATTTTCAAATTTTGGAAGAACTTTTATTAATTGTTCCGATGAAAGCACAACAGAGGGAGGAGATATTTTTCGAAAGATTGAAAAGTGTTTTTTGGAGTACAATGTTAAATTGGTGACTGTTACAACAAATAGACTAGCAAAAACATGATCGGAAAAAATATTGTGGGCTCATCGAACGCATTGAAGATAAACTTTCTGAAATCGATCCAAATCACAAAATTATACCCATGTACACTGCATTATTCATCAACACGCCCTGTGCAAAAATATTTTAAATATCGATCATGTTACAGATGTAGTTGTGAAATTAGTGAATTTCCTACGATCAAGAGGGTTAAATCGCAGGTAATTCATTGATCTCCTTGAAGAATTGAATATCAGTCACTTAGATGTACTATATCACAATAAAATCCGTCTGTTAAGTTTTTGGGAAAAGTTTTATGACGTGTGTGGGACCCCTTCAACAAAATCATTTTTAATGTTTAAAGAAAATGAAAATTTGCCTGAATTATTGGATCCAAATTGTATTTGTGATCTAGCATTTTCTTTGGATATTCTCGCACATTTGAACGAATTTAACACGTGCTTACAAGGAAAAAATGTATTTTGTTCATGATTTAATACAGAAATGAAAAGCTTTTAAAAAATGAAGCTTAGCCGTTTTTCTACAAATCCGGCTGAATGTAAATTTGATTATTTTCCAATGTTACAGACTGAATCTTTAAATATTTTAAGAGAAAAGGTCCACAAACTTTTAATAAAGATATCCTTCCATCGACGACAGATTACGAGCGGAGATTCGATTGCTTCAAAAACAAAAATTTATAAAATTTTATCTATTATGCGAAATCCATTTTCTGTACAAAGTGATGACGTTAAAATAAGATCCCTTCTATTGTCCTGTAAGTAAGAAATTTCACTTTAAATTTCGGTCGGATATGCACCCTTCCTCTTTTACCAATGATAGTTCCTTCTACCCTTCAATTCAGCCTAACCTTTCTACTAATTTTTGCTTCTCAGAATTCCCTTCCTTTCCAAGTTCTGTTATTGTCCCTATTATTCGCTTACGCTTCAATCACACTTTATTTTACCCTCTTCCCGTTCTCGTCACTCTTTGGTTTCCTCTCCTTATTTTTATCTGTATCCGAATGAGGAACTTATCTGTGATCCTAATCACATTTGGTTTTAATTGTTCTGCTCTTTCTGCGGAACGTTCTTCCCTTTATTTACTCCTTTTAAAGGCTTCCTGCTCCCTATTGTGCCTCCTATATCCAGTCCATTCCGTCTCAGTCTGTAATTCCTGCCATTTCCGATCGAATTAAGTTTTAATTAGTTAACTCTTCTTCCTATTGTTTCTGGGTGAGGTCCCTGGTTGACGAAGCCAAAAAAAAAAAAAAAAAACAAAAGAAAAACAATCAGAAATAATTAATTTACAATGTGATGAATTATTACGTGAGAAATAGCGAGAAGAGCAAGAAAATTTGTGTAATTTTTATAAGCAATTGAATAATGAAAAGAGTATGTATATTTTTAAAAAAACTTGTCAAGACGTACTTAGTAATCTTTAGCTTAACTGACATTTGTGAACAAACCTTTTCTTTAATGAAAGTAGGATATATATATATATATATATCCTAGTAATGAATTTAAATAAAAGTACAAAACTATCAACATTGAATGATTTACATATAATTTTGTGGCGTACTTGATCCGTGCATTCTCCACTTCTTCTTTGTTTGAGAGCAGTTCACCTTGTTCTTCTACTACCATTATTCCGTAACCGTTTTTTCTTTTTTGCTGTTTCATTAGCCCCTTTAATTTTTCGATGCATGTCTCGGAGCATGCCTTTATCCCACAGATACTCGGCTGCACTGCTTATTTATTTCTTTATTCAATTTTTGATACTCTTGACTGCTCCTATTCTTCACCTGTCTTCGTAAATTCACCGAGTTTACAATTTCATCTGTCATTCACATCTTTCTTTTCCCCTTGTTGGATTGTCACTTATTAGGACTTCGCTTGCTGTTTCAAAACAATAACAAATCTAAACCAAGTTTTCTCTGTTCCGTTACATTCTTTTCCGAAATTTCGGGTTTTCAGCGCCCTGAAAGACCCATTTTGAAGTTGGAAATTTGCACGTTTTAAACTGAAGCAATATCCGCGATTGAGTTCATTTATAAGCTAGTTCAAAATTTTTATAACTGTACTTATCGCGGTTTTCTAAAGATTTTGCCAGATCGGAAAACTGCAATACAGTGTTTCATTATTTCCATATAGCGAGTTATTCATCGATGTGTATCGTATGCTACGAGAAAACCCTATTTTTTTCCAAAGCCCCGAGGGCCTAAATATTGATTTCTACATTGGGAATAGTACGAATTGATGATCCGAAACTAGTCGGTGTTTCATAATTTTTAATTAAATAAATCCCTGTGTGGTGTTGTGTTTTGTGTTTTATTTGTTACTAAATTTGAAAAATTCATATGTTTCAAACCGGAAAAATGTCGGGGAATGCGTTTATTCATAACCTAGTCAGAAATTTTTATGTGTAATACTCGAGCTAAAAGGGGGAGGGCATGTTGCTTTTCACGATTTTCTAAATTTTACTCTAATTTTAAAAGTTTCGTTAAGAAAATGAAAGGGGTTTGCTTTCTTTTAAATGCCTATTGACATATTATTCGCCCTAAAAAAGAATCTTTCTCCGAAATGTAAGATTTTCGGCGCCTCCAATTCCAAATAGTTATAATACTAGCTGTATTTTTCAATAAAGCGTTCATTTATGTTTATGTTCGAGATATGTTTTGATTTCAATATACACATCTTTAGCCGGGATACAACTTGGAAGAGCTTATTTTTTTTCCCCCGTTTTAAATAACCTTTTAATTTGTAATTTTTTTATTATTTATGAAATAATTTTTTTGATTTTTGATACATACTTTGAATTTCATTTTTAATGTGTATTTGGTGGCTAGTTATAAATTTTTTGAAGGTGATTTTTGAGGTAATTTTAAATTCTATATTATATATTCTTGACGGTTTTTTGCAGTTTTCATCGTCCAGAATAATCGGATGTTTTAAGATTGTCTTAAAAAGAATCTTTATTGTGATTTATGTTCCAAATTTGAAGTTTTAAAATCAAACAGTTCTTAAATAATTGAATTTTGTTTTATATATATATATATATAGATATCCCGCTTCTGAATCATTTGATTGGGATTCCGTATATTACACGTGTGTGCGGACTCCTAAAAATTATTATTCTCGAACGATAATTTTAAAAAATATTTTTAAAATGTCATGAGATATTTTAGTTTTATATTTTCTATGTTATAGTATAACAATTTCTTTTTTAATTACGAAGAAAAATGTCTTTTTTAGCGCAATTAAAGTTACGTTTTTTAAAAAAAATATTGTTTTCAGTTTGGTTACAGTTTATTATTATTCGAAATCTTTTGTATCGTGTCTCACACTTAGAAAGTCGTAGACATCGACTATGATTGTGAAAGTGAATGTAACGAAAATTTGCTTTCAGGTGTGTCTTGCGGCAACTATTCAAGAATTAACGGTACGGATGATAATAGAGAGGTTGGTTCTTATCACACTTTGTTAGTAAAAATTATGACGTTATCAGGGCGCGAAGATTAAGGTGCGATATTTATTTGATTTTAAAAGTGTCTAAGAAAAGGAAAAAAGTACGCTCAAAGAATTTTCTAGCCACAAATATTCGAACGGAAAAAATTAATCATTTCCTAGTATCGGTTAATTAAGGACGAATCGATAATTTTGTAGCGCATAACGCAGTCAGTTTAGCAGCGTCAACTGTTATAGTCAGCGCTAAAATTAGAATAAGGCAAAATGGAAGAGGTATTTACGGTGCAGGACTGGGATTTCACGGTGAAGAAGAACATGGTATATCGGGATAACCGGTTTATTATAATAAAACACCCGAGACCAGTTGCAAAATATCATTTCGTCGTCAGTCCGACCATACCGAAGCAGCTAATTTTGAAGGATTTGAACCGGTCCCATCTGGAATTGGTCCACGATATGGCCTACCTGGCGCATCGCGAATTGAAAAATCTGGCTCCGAAAACGGTCAAGTTTAAAATCGGCTTTCCGGCCGGGTCGTCTCTGTATCGGCTACATCTGCACGCGATCAGTAGCGACCTGGAAGGTGCATTTATGAATAGTGCGGAAAACTGGAACGCCGTATCGACCGATTATTTCGTTCCGGCCGACAAAGTGATGGCCGACATACAAACCCGTGGTAGAGTGCTGCTTCCGGTGGACGGAGCCTTAACCGAAATGTTGCAGCAGAACATAAAGTGTAACGTCTGTTCGACGACGTTCGAGTATTTTGAAGACCTGCAAGAACACATGAAAACGCACAAAAGTCAACGCAAGGGTGGTCCGATTGAGCATCAGATCTAATGAAGTCGTTCGATCGTAAACCCCGGTGAGATTTCCCGAACGAACTGCTGCTACATGAGTCGATGACGGTGTGAAAAACGCGGAAAAATTCCATCCGAATTTTATCGATTCGGTGGAACGGCTTAGCGCGCCCTACCTATACGTGCGTGTGGCACTATACTGTGTAATTTTTTTGCAGCGAACGATTGAAAATTGAAGCGCTCAAAGAGGTATTATTACACAGTGTTGTGTTCAAAATTTTTTTAAATAAACCGATCTTATCTCTACCGACCCTGTTGCATAATCGTAATTTTCATTTGTGTAGATTTTGAATTTTACAGTTTATAAAATTCTCATCTTCTACGTTCTTTACGTCTGTTCCGGAATCGAAAAATCTCTCTGAGGATCAGATTCGAACAAATGCGTCGGAGATTCATCCGAAGAAAGCGCAAGTGTATACAGTGATAAAACAGAAATGGAATAGCTGATAATCGCATTTTACACATATTCTTTCATCTTTTGCTGATCAGTTGGAGTTTTTAATAATGGTGCGTGATCAGCAAAGATCCGCTTGCTTACGTTGAATTGTGTAGCAGTGATGTCTGCGCTACTAACAGAGCTATGCGCACTGGAAGAGCACACTTGCTGAAACCGGGTCAGCACTTCCGATCAGGGAATCCGCCTCTAATTCTACTAGCACACTTCACTTAATAACCTCGCGCTACAAATAACCATTCAATTTCTCGCAATATTCCCGAAGTGCAAAAGGTGTACTTCCTTCTCCGATAAATTAAAATTACCATCTGTTCGGTTACAAATTTTCAGTATCATATTGACGAACAAGGAATAATATTTTCCGTCCTGTCGCCGACCGAATTAACGAATTATTTGCTGGGAAGCAAAAGGTTCCGGAGGTGCACGGAACATCACTGGCACGTCGAAATTAACCCTGAACTGCATTATGGTATTTCTATCTTCAGAAAACGTAACCCCGAAAATTTTTCTGCTGACCGACTGCACCGTCAAGCTTAAAAATCCAGAGGTTAAGGCAATAAGGATTAAAAAGAAAAAAAAGAAAAAACTGTCATAGAAACTGCTACTTTCGAATGTGCATATTTAGCGAACAACCAGCAGCTAAAAATCGTTTCTGTTTGCTCCAAGTGAGTCTGGCCAATGAGAAGAATTCTCGTATGTCATCAATTAGAAACTGTACGTACGAAATTCCAAGTGTGCCGATCGACCGGAAAGTATTATTATTTCTTTCAAGGATCGAGAACATCCTATTTTTCTTCAGCTACTGAATCATGTTTGAGTGCAACTTGTAATTCATCTGGCATCGATCCTGCGCCAACTACATTCCATTACGATCTATTTCTAAAATTAACTTCCTGATCTTTTATGATCACGTCTACTATTCCCTTAGAAATAGTGACGTACATCGTGCATAGAAGACAAGGCGCAACGGCAATGCCGACTGAATTATAACTTTAATGGTTACAAACAAGCGACTGGTGCGGAATGTTATCGTAATCTACATAGAGCATCCAACTCTACCTGTTTCGAAGAGATTAAAAATCGATGGACCAGAGGGTCATTCATCTGCCAACGCTTAAAGAAACCCCGCGTGTTTCTGAAAATTCTCTAGCAGCGCAAGATACCGATGAATCCAAGATAAATTTAGATGATCTAACAGCTTATGCACCGGTGAAACCAGCCGGCAACATCCAATCAGTATTATCGCAACAGTGCTCTTACCGCTCAAGGAGCTTTTTGAACGAGTGTCTTTTCCACCTAACTTATGAGCGGTCTATATCCTTCATAGAAGCCGCACTAAATTCTAAGGTCCACAGCCGTCTTTCAACAAATTTGTCAAAAATCCTAACCTCCTAATTTCCATTATCAACTCCTGCAAATTATCCATTAAGGATCCTCAACTGCATTAGTCGATACTGTTAACAGCGTGACACGCGTGACTCGAAACCATAAGTTTTTCTCCTACTAAAAATCTTTAAATGCTCCTAAAGAAGTTCACTTCAAAAAAATGCGGACATTACAGAATCGTAAATGTAATATGTACTTAAGGTGTTCGTTCGGCCACCAAAATTACTTTTCCCGTTCCAATCTTAAGTCACCGTTGCGAAATGCATACACCTTTAAAATCGAACATCAGTGGTACCGGTGATGTTTTAGGGCAGATCATCGCAAAAGGAGAACTCCTCAGATCTCCATTAGACACACAATCCACGATAATCGATGGTACAGGATGTTCACCTTACATTATTCCAAGTTTCATAAGAAACCGTTAAACACATCTCGTCAGTCATTACACTCGCTCGAGAAAAGGTGTTTCGTTCTCGAACAAACCGATTTCGGTCACTGTTAAAAGTGCACAATGAATTCGCAATTTAAAACATAGCGGGATTTTTTCAAATGGTACATTTAAAAATGTACTGTAACATAATTTAAAAGAGAAAATTAAAATAAATTATTTTTACCGTGATTTGAAAATTGTGTATATGCATGCTACGTTCTTCGTAAACTGTGAGATCAAATTATGCGTGAAGATTCGAATACCATCGTTCCGGATATCGCTTATTGCGCTGTAATCTTTCTTTCAAAGTTCGTTTGTAGTGCATAATAGGGAAAGATTCTGCGTGAAAATAGTTACTAGCTACACAAGATTCACAGCGAATGGACATGAAATAGTATTGAAAATTGAAACGAAACGTCTTCGTACGAAAAATGAACTAGTTCATTCGGAAAACGTATCGTTACATTTAGTCTTGTTAGAACTGAAACTGTTTATATATATATATATTTTTTTTTTTTTTTTTTTTTTTATTATTATTACTTTAATAAGGAAATATAACAAACTAGAGTAGCCTGCGAATTAGCTTATGGCTACCAGTAGCGATTATTTGTATATATGTTTAATTTTAAATAATTCAGAAATGAATACAGGAAATTGTTCTAGTAGAATAATTTAATTTAGTTGAAGTGCACAGTCAATCATATACAATTGTCGCAGGTGGTTATACTTGCTACACGTGTATATTATATGCTGAACATTTTCTACTTTATTACTTTTACAATTACAACATTTACTGTCTGAAATAATATTTAATTTATTTAAAAAGTATCCAATGGAACCATGACCAGTGAGTATTTGAGTCATATAATAATTTACTGTAATGTTTTTATTTTTAAAGCGTTTTATTACGTTAGGACAGAACTTATTTATTAATTTACCATTTGATAGAGTAATCTTGTTTTAAATTCATTAAAAATTTGTAAATCAACTTGCTTGAGAAGTTCTTTACTTATAATACCGTTATTTTCTTTTTTAACATTAAAAATTAGAGATCTCTTTTTTATGTAAAGATCGATAGGTAAGACCAGTGCTATAGTCTGAATTGCAATATTTGAAGCAGCTATACATATATGAAGAAGTTAAATCAATTAGAAATTTCCGACAGTTGGAGTTTACGTTATGTATTTGTTGTTTAGTTAACCGGTTATAGTAGACACCAGCACAATATGAGTATAATGACTGCACTAAACCTTTATAGAGTATTATCTTACGATTTATAATTTAGTCCCCACAGCTTACCGCCAAGGGATTTAAAAATGTAATAATATTTATTAACCTTATTATTTATGTACTGTATATGCTTATTGTACTTTAATCTATCGTCTAAAATGAATCCTAAATATTTAATAGGGTCAGTAGAACTGAACGTATGATTATTAATTTTAATATTATTGTAACAAATTCGGTCAAGGTTTTTGTCTCGACCAGGTATCACCATGATTTGAGATTTGGTGATCTCGAATTTGAGATTTAAAGCATTTACTATTGTTTTAAGTTTACAAATAACTTCATTACAATTAGCAATGTGGGACGACAGAGTCGAGTTACTAGATAAATGTACGTTGTAGACTAAAAGTAAATCATCAGCATAGCTGTATAAACGTAGGCCTGCGTATATATTACTTAATTTAGAATGGATATTAGAATATAAAATATTCCACAAGACCGGTCCAAGAACTGAACCTTGTGGAACGTCAAAATTATTTTTAACATCAACAATGTCGTTTTGATAGGCCCACTTTACTCTCCTGTTAGTTAAATAATCGTATATTAGGGTTATTACGTTAAAACTAAAACCATTTACAATTAATCTATCAATTATCACTTGACGATCACAATTATTAAATGCTCCCTCTATATCAAATGAAATAATAATAGACGGATTATTCCGTTGTTTGTTTTGTAATAAATTATCAGTTACATCTGCAATAGCAAGTTCTGTAGAAAAGAATTTTCTAAAACCGTATTGGTATGCATTAAGCACGGATGTGCTGCTAATTTCATTGTTTAAAAATTTAAGAATAATTTTTTCATAAACTTTACTTAAGGAATTTAATAAGCATATTGGCCTATAACCATTTACTTTACTCACATCCCTGTTTGGTTTGTTTAACATAATTAAAGTAGCACATTTCTAAGCGGACGGAAACATATTAAATTGTAATAATTTATTGTAAAGTGTTAATGATAAATTTGGAAAGTAAAAAAATGTAATTTTAATAACCTTGTTAGTTATACCATCCGAGGACGGTGCTTTTCTATTAATAAGATTTTGTATAATTTGTTTTAGTTCAAAATATGTTACTTCAAACTGCTGTTGTTTATTTATATCTGTGATTTTATCTAATGAAATAGAACCAGTTTCTTTAAAATTAAAAAATGTATTCATTAGTAAACTCATTTTGTCTTTATTGCTAGTAATAGAGGAACAAGTGTCATTATTACCATTAATTTTTAAATCTGGAAATTTAAATGGTTCAGAATTCGTTAAAATTTTATAAGGTTTACCCCAGGCCCTGGACGAACTACAAAATGTTCTCCAGGCCTGTTGCTTGAAATATTTAATTTTGTTCCTATACAATTTTAAAGTTACTTTATATGTATATGAGTTTATTTATAAAATTTTTGTGTTTAATATTATTGAGCTTTCTGACAAGTAATTTAAAATATTCTAAATCTCTGTTCCACCAGGATTTGTTCGTCTTAGGCTTTTTAACCTTGGACTTATTTACGTTATTTGTTAAATTATCAGTAAATTGTTCAATAATATTATTTACTTGAAGTTCGGTACTTGCAAGTTTTAAGCTCGTTTCGATATTTAACATTAAGTCGGCATTAAGATTACTAATAAATATATCTGTATCCAAGGTAAGGATATTATCATTATTAATAATATTTGTATCAAAAATTTCAATACTGATATTTTTATGATCGCTTAAGTGAAAATCTTGAAGCATAACACTAGACAACTTATACTTAAAGTTAATGTTTACTAGAATATAATCTATCAAGCTTTGTCCATTGTGGTTTTGAAACGTATGTATATTATAATCATTTTTAATTGTTAAGTTCCCTGAGTACACAAAATTTTCAAATTGTGCATTTCTGGGCGTGTGTGGGAAGTTTTTGCTTTCCATAAATTTTAATCTTGAATTAAAATCTCCCAGTATTATTACGTTATATCTCCAGTTTTGTTTTATATGTTTAAGCAGTAGTGTAAATTGATAAATTAAGTCAGAATTAGGTGGAAAGTATATTCCAAAAATAACAATATCGTTTACGTTAACGTTAATAATGTAATCTGAAATTTTGGTACTACTAACGTTCTTAATATTACTACAGATAGCAACATACTTAGTATGCAATAAGAAGTTGTACTGTTTTTCATTACCATATAAATAAGGATCGCAAATGACACATAAGTAATTAGTGTTATGTCGATTATTTAAATTTAATACTGATTGCGCTTGCTTGCAGTGATTTACATTTTGCAAAGTTTAAATTGGTTATTAGCCATAATTTATATTATGTTTTACTTTATTTACGATTTTAATATACAATGGACAAGCATAAGAAAAAGTGTTGTGTGTAATATTGTTAATAATATTTTTCTTAACTTCTAGAGAAATGTTACCCTTTTCTTTCACATGCTGTAAACAGGCATGCGAAAAACAATTATTACATTTTGCTTTAAGTTGATTTTCATCCAGAGTATATTTGCTACGAGTTGAATCAGTTTTACATTCATTTTTCATATGGCCGAACCGGAAGCAATTAAAACATCGGATGATCGGAATATAATCATATACTTTGCATTTTGACCAGTTCACAACCATGTAACCAGCCTCTATTAATATATGGTAGGCATCAGGATCCAGGCGTACAGATGCACGTAGTTTACCATCATTAGTTTTCTTTAACGTAACAGTTTTTGGATTTTTACCCGTTTTGTTGTTAATCGCCATACTAATATCTAATTCTGTAGTTGAGGAGTGAACACTAACATCTACCGTGATCATTGGGTTCTTCCTTTTTTAATGCAGTTTTGGTTTTTATATTCGTTATGTTGTTTGAAACTTCTTGTTTTAAGGTTTCAAATTGGTTTACATCTTTAACACCAATTATAACTTTACGTTTATGTTGTTTTATAAATCCAACATCAACTCCGATTTTACTTGTGTTGATTTTGTTTAAATCATCGTTCCAATTCCTATCATCTGAATTACTTGTATCTTCGATGATTAAAGTTTCGTATTTATTTTTAGTTATTAAATTACTATTTGTAAGCAACTTAGTTTTTAATTTGGAAGAATACGATGGTTTTTTATCTGAAATAACCCCGGAAACTATATTTGTTATGTTCTTTTCCGTATTTTTCTTTAACTCATTGAAGTTACTATTTAATTTATTTACATGCGTCTTTAACAAGTCTAAAGTTGTTACCAGGTTTTTTTGAAAAATTCCTTCTTTTAGTTTCACTTTCATATTGTGCGATTCATTAAGCAGTTGCTTAATATCATCTATGTATTTAATACTAGTGTCAAAATAAGTATTTTCGACACTAGTCATATTCGCTACTAGAGATATGTATACATATACACGATGTATAAGTTAGATAAAAACAAAAGTAAACCGCTTCAATAGATTTAAATTATCAGACGAACTCACCAAGTTAAAATCCTTATCAGCTAAACTGAACGTGAATCAATTAAACCGCACATCACAAACATCGAATCATATATGGGGCAGATTAGTTTCTGTTTTAAATCCAACATATACACATGTATATTCTGTGTTCATCGCTCGTTCGTTAAAGTGTTTGTCTGTGAAACATACGGTATCGTGCTATGCTGTGGTTTCTCGGCGACGACCGTTTAGTATAAACATTTCTCGCAGCGGCGATTGCTTATTATAAACATTTATGTTCTCGCGGTTTTTAGAAAGGCCGAGTAATGTAACTGAGGCTAATCGGATTTTTCGTTGGGACTCTGTTCCGGTCGGTGAGGATATTTTCATTTTTTTTTTCTTCTTCATCTTCTTCTACTTTTTTTTTTTTTTTTTTTCTTCTCTTTACATCACCTTTCGAAAAACGATAAGGGGGTTATAGCGCATTGGTTTAACGGTGTTACCATATATTCAATAAGAATATATCGCACACAAAATATTTCCGCTCAAGAAAACTTATACGATGACGGGAAATAATAAAACAGTTTCATCATTAAAATTAAAACTTAATGACAAGCCGAAACGGCAAATCAGTGACAATGATATTAACACTGTTAATGGAAAAAAGGAAAACAAAAGGAAAAAAATAGAAACACGAGAAACTTCTACTCTGACACGGTACGAAGAATTAATTGCCAGCAAGGATAACCAAATAGCTCAACTGCAAAAGCAGGTAAATGAGCTTATCGAAAGGTTAAACTGCATTGATCAGTCACATTGTGTGGAATTGCAAACTCCGACACGTGACGGTACTCCCTCTAAATCAGTAGATATTTCAACTATGCCTGACATAACAAATGAGAATCAGCTGGTAAATAAATTTACTCCACTTCCGCCACCTGTATTTGTGAGTAACGTTAAAAACTTCAACTTACTTAAAAATAAAGTAATCACACAAACAAAAAAAGAACCTACCTTTAAGGGACTTCCTAGTGGAGATATTAAAATATCTGTCCGTGATAGTGACGATTACCGCTCGGTTACAGCCTTTTTAAAAGATCTGAATAGTAATTCAGCAAGTACGTCAAATGAGTTACTACGTGGAATTACATATCACACGTTTCAACCGAAATCTGAACGTCCTTTTGCGTTTGTGATCCGTGGATTACCGCCATCAATCGACCATGAGGACATAAAGAATGACTTAAGAAAAACTGGTCATGAAATTATTCGGATAAGCCCTATAGTGAAAGTATATAGGGATACAGAAGGAAGACGGCAAATCAAGAATTTTCCACTGTTCAAAATCGAAATCTCCCCAAAAGCGAACAATAAAAACGTATACGAAATAACTAATCTTGCACATTGTAAAGTCTCTATCGAACCCCCTCATAAAAACAATAAAATCAAACAGTGTCATCACTGTCAACGAATAGGGCATACCAAAAATTACTGCACTCATCCTCCTCGATGTGTAAAATGTGCCGGTAACCATCTCACCAAAGAGTGTAAGAAACTTAAAAAAGACCAACCAAAATGTGTCTTATGCGGTATGATAGGACATACAGCTAACTACGCTGGTTGCGAAGTCCATCAAAAGTCGAAAACGCAGTCCCAGCCTATAAAAAAAGTGGTAGATCGTGTTAGAGAGGAACGAATCAGACCCGCAGAAAAAGTGCAAGCAGGAAAAACATTTGCGCATGCAACCAAATTGAATTTAAAATCACAGGAACAAATACAAATTCCTCCACAACAAAAAGATCCAACCATTAACGACGTTATGGCTATACTTCACAGTATCCAAACTAGTATTAACCAGCTAAATATGCGTGTTACTCAATTAGAAACTAAACCATTGAGCCAACACACAAAAAGCCAAGGAAAAATAGTGAAATGACTGACTCCTCGTTTCGAATACTAACCTGGAATGCCAATGGCTTGAGTCAGAGAGCTCAAGAACTCGAGGCTTTTCTTAACACACATGTTGTTGACGTCGCATTAATCTCAGAAACACATTTTACAACAAAAAGTTTTATCAGAATTCACGGCTACACTACATACTGGACTAACCACCCAAGTGGCAGAGGACGAGGAGGAACAGCAGTGATAATTAAACAGAATATCAAACACTATTTACAGGAAGAAATACAATTGAATTTCCTACAAGCCACAGTAGTAGCAATAAACTATAATGGCGCAGACCTCAATCTAGCTGCAGCATACCGTCCGCCCAATAGTAATTTTGAAAAAAGTCAATTTATTGATATCTTCAATCAACTCGGTCCTCGTTTTATACTTGCAGGTGACTTTAATGTAAAACACACCATATGGGGGTCACGTTTGACGACACCAAAAAAAGGTGCTGAACTTCTCAACGCTATCAACATATGTTCGTGTAAGTTCTTTTCATCGCGGAAACCTACTTACTGGCCAACAGATTGCGCGAAGAATCCTGATCTCCTTGACTTTTTCATTACTAAAGGAATCGCTGCCAATTATGTGCAAGTAGAAGGAATTACGGACTTATCGTCAGATCATACTCCGGTACTTATGACACTAAGTTCTGTAGTGATTAAAAAAAGAATTCCGCAAAATCTCACCAATAAATATACTAATTGGAATCAATTTAGAGAAAGCCTTGACTCTTCAATTGAACTTAAAATCAGGCTTAAAATTATTAGTGATTTAGAACAGCAAGCCCAGCACTTTATCAACTTGTTGCGAAAAGCTGCTAGCCAGGCTACTCCAGCTCTTAAAGAAAACGTTCCAAATGAAGTACTGTATCCTATCGAAGTTAGGAAACTAATAAAAGAGAGAAGACGTGCACGGAAAATATGGCAACGCTCCCGTCATCCATCGGATAAAACAAAATTTAATCGAATTAGCAATAAAGTTAATAGGCTAATCAAGGATTTCAAACAGAAAAGCGTCACAAACTACTTAGAAAATTTAAGCCCTGCAGCGGACACAAATTATTCATTGTGGCGTGCAACGCGACGCTTCAAACGTCCACTACTTCATATTCCTCCTCTCAAGGATGAACAAGGGCAGTGGATTCGCGACGACAACAGTAAAGCTGAACTATTCGCTTCGCATTTAGCTTCAGTCTTTACAACACATAATATAAACTCCCAGATCGATACAACGAAAAATTACCAACCTTTCCAGCAAATAAAACCAGTAACTCCTCTTGAAGTTGCACAAGAGTTAGATAATAATATGAATCCCAAAAAGGCTCCTGGAATCGATGAAATTTCACCTGGAGCGCTTAGAGAATTACCACGTAAAGGAATTATCATGCTGACATATCTCTTTAATGCCTGTTTCAGAATGAGATACGTACCAAAATGTTTCAAAATCGCTCAAATCATCATGTTACCGAAACCTGGGAAACCAACAGAAGTAGTAACTTCGTATCGACCAATCTCTTTGTTACCTTCCATATCAAAATTATTTGAAAAACTACTCCTTAAGCGACTCAAGCCCTTATTAAAGATACCAGATCATCAGTTTGGCTTCCGCAATCAGCACTCTACGATTGACCAAGTGCATCGTATAACTAAGCTAATTGAAACAGCCTTTGAAGAAAAAAAATACTGTCCGGCGGTTTTTCTAGACATATCGCAAGCTTTTGATCGAGTCTGGCACGAAGGGCTGATCCATAAAATGAGCAACCTGCTATCGGAAAATATGTGCCAACTTCTTGAATCATATATCTCTGATAGATCCTTCAGAGTTTCTTATGAAGAAGCAAAGTCCAAATTTCATCCAATACAGGCTGGTGTTCCACAGGGTAGTGTCTTAGGACCTTCTCTGTATTTATTGTATACAGCTGACATTCCAACAACAGCCAAGACGACTACTGCTACCTTTGCAGATGACACAGCCATCTTGTCAGTTGGCAATTCCCCAGAATTGGCTACGACTAACTTGCAACATGCAGTAGAAAAAATTAGAAAATGGACATGTGATTGGAAGATCAAGATTAATCAAGAAAAATCAGTGCATGTTATGTTTACGCTTCGTAAATCTAAGACCTGTCCTATATATCTTGATCGTCTTCCTATTCCGAGATCGGACTCTGCTAAATACCTGGGTATGCATTTAGATTCCAGGCTGAATTGGAAGACGCATGTCAAAATGAAAAAGGAACAAACCATGCATAAATTAAGACAGATTTGTTGGCTGATTGGGCGTTATTCTAAACTCAATCTGTCTAATAAGCGTTTGATTTATTGTCAAATCATCAGACCGATATGGATGTATGGTATTCAACTCTGGGGCTGTGCAAAGACATCCAATCGGTTGATTATTCAGCGCGCTCAAAATAAGTGTCTCCGAAACATCACTGGAGCTTTTTGGTATCAACGAAACGAAGAAATACATTCCGATTTAAATATTCCATGGATCGATGAAGTCATACGTTATATTGCAGAAGCGCACGAATACCGACTTCACAGTCACCCAAATCTAGAGGCTTTAGAACTGCTACTTTCCGATGATGACTTAAGGCGCCTTAAGCGCACAAAGCCTTATGAACTAGTCACCTAATTTATTCTGTAATATATCCGTATGTATGTATTTTGTGGATATGGGCATATACTTGGTGTGCGTGCGTGTGAGTATTTATATGCGCGTATGATTATGTACATATATATCTGTATATTAGGAGTTATGTAATTGTACATAGTTTCTACTCTGCTCATGTTACAAATTAGTTAGATTAAGTTGTAACACTGTTTTAAAAGTAGTGCTAATTTATTTACTATAATAAGATTGTACTGAAATATACGTGTAAAAAAAAAAAAAAAAAAAAAAAATATATGTTGATATATATATATATTTGGTCATTTTTCCATGACGGATTTTGTGAAATTTTAAATATTTCGTAGTAGCGGCTAGCTCTAACATGTTCTTTCACCATAACCTTCAAAATAATATGAATCGATAATTTTAAAATCACCCACCTGGTACACCCTAGAGGAACGTGAAACAGTTTTCACGCACTTGCTACAGGTTGTTCGTGGAGCAGTATTGAATCATTCGTGTCGCCATTATCATAAAAATTCATTTCATCGTTCATAGAGAATTTCCTTACGATGTATGAAATTAAGAGTCCGAAATGTGGCTGCCTATGACGGTAATTTAATGACACACGAGTCAAGGAAATGAGCGCTGTTTCGATGAACCCTCGCAGTGGGTGGTCTTTCAGAATCGTTTACAACTAAACCAGAAAAGCGAATTCGTTTTCTCCCCTTAAAGAAACCGAGTCGCAATTCGGTATAGCGCGAAAATGCCTTTGCGTGTCGTAACTGATAATCTTTTCTAAAGAAAGCGAACTCGATACACGCAACACGATAATTTACACTACACCGCTCGAGAAATGTGGCTAAAAGACCAAGCCAGTTCAGTGGTGACAAGTCAAACCACGTTTAGTCGAATTAAATTATACAGTCCGTGTTTCTCACAGTTTAAAACAGGACTGGGTTAAGTGGTTTATGTTCAAAATTTAACCAACAATATAGTTAATTTTATAAATTTTCGGCAGTTTAAAATTTAGCATTGAATATTTTATAATTCTTCAGGGACTTATATTAGTGGTAAATAGGGAGAAAAAAGCTAAGCGGACCTTCTAAAATTCTGTCACCCTCGCGAAAGCCTGCTTGGCTAGAGCACCGCCTAGGTGGTTTGCGTTTGATTCCCTGTTGCAACCAGAAATTATTATTATAAATAATAACACTTAAAGGAATACGGAACACGCGTTAGGTCTATAGCTAATAACAGCATATCCTTATGCGCAGGTTGATATAGTACAACCAATCTGTCGACTGGAGTTCTCGTTTCCGCTGCTTATATATAAAGTGTCTTCTAGCTGGCAGCAGATACAAAATTCGTCTCCCAATCTGCCTGGCCAGCACTGGTGTTCCACCACGGAATGCCTACATGCAGCAGTTGATCGATACAGACATAACGTGATAACGCGGGTGAATTGGTTCAGTAATATCTATACTGGAATTCGACGTTTTTTAATTTTTAGATTGCAATAAAAAGTACCACTAAACAAAAATTACCCAAAATTCTTAATTTAGGCCCTATTAGTATAAAAATTGAAAATATTTAATGACGTCTTGAGTTTTTTGTTGCAGCGAGATAAAAAAACTGACAATCCGTACTTTTTCAAACAATGAACATGATTATTTTAAATTTTAGTCAACTTATCTTTTGTTTCAATTTTTTAAATAATTTCACGGCTTTCTGTATTAACCAATCGTTTGCTTTGCAGGTATGGTCCAAATTATTGACAGTTGACGTTTCGACGTCATCGAGACAGCTGCCGTCACGTAGTTGGTTAGGCAATGATGTTTCATTTGGGTATAACCGGGTTCGAATCCTGCTATCGCACATTGTAACTTCCTAGTTAATAATGCCCATAGTTGACATGAAAAAAAAAAAAAAAAAAAAAAATCATCATCACAGCAAAAATATAAACACAACTAAGGCTACATAGGTAAAACCCAAACTATATATAAATCGAAACACAATGGATCTTTATTACGTCTCGAAATATTAATTATATTCAATAATAATGATAATTACTTTGGACCGTTTTTCCATTATTTTTATAAAAGCTGTTCTTGAAGTTTATAATATAACCGTTCCGGCTTTTTGACAGTTACAGCACTGAAAATTCGGAAACGTGTTCACATAAAAACAGTAAAATGACAGTGTGACATTTCTTTTTGTATACTTGTCAGCTCCCTGTAGTGACTCTCGCATTTTTCAACATCTTTAAGTAATTCTTTCACGAACGAATCCTATAAAAAAAACAATAAATCATAAATTTCAGAAAAAACAAATAAACAAGTGAACAATTATTTTGACCTACTACATGGGAATAGCTGCTAAATCGACGTAAAAGTTTTAATTTTTCGTTTATGTATCAGAAAAAAGCAGCAACAAACAGGCATTTTTTTCGAGCTGTTTATCCTTTTACGAGCTTTCCAAAAAAAATGTTTGTGCACCATTTCCTTTTTTTTCTTTTTGGTGCACCAGCGGCTTTGACCCAACAACTAGTAAAGTTAAAATAAATCGTTAAATCGAGAGACGATTAGAGGTGGAGAATAGGAAAGATTGATGTACAGGGATTTCAGCTGGTGATGGGGAGGAAAGGATAAAGGAAGAATTATAAGAAGCAGGAAGATCCCCACTGCTAAGATTTTAGAGTACCGAACAGAACAATCGGAAGCAAGGGCGGAGCGTTAAAAAAAGATGTGGTCTGCAACACATGTTGGGGTAGATGTAAAACTCTGAAGGGGGCAATCAGGAGAGGAAGACAGGGAAAAACGAAAACGTGAATAGGGGAGAAGAGTGTGATTACACCGCAGTCTGATTAAAGAAATGATCAAAAAACGCTGATAGGAAATGGATTGAAACCACGGCTGGGAACAGGGAACTGACTGTATTTGAAGATAATGAGAGCCACGATTAGAAAATAAAGAAGGATAAATGTCGAACTACGGTCGGGAATAATTGACTGCGGTAAGGAGGAGGATGTCTGGGGCAGGAAAACTGCGGAGTAGGAGACCATCGCAGGCGGTCGAGCGAGCTAGAAAACCCGTTGTCTTGTGGTCCTCGATGCTAGAGTGACACCCGTAAAAGGTCTATAGTAATAGAGCGGGATGAGAGCAGATCGGCCATGAAAGAACGAATTGAGAGAATCATAGAATTAGAAGAATGAGAAGAAGAAGAAATAATACCTTTAGAATCAGAGACAATGAGGAATTTACTGAACTAACTTTAAAAAAGCATTTCAGACATTTCTTGCCGTACGCCAGTTTGATAGCCTGCACGATGAACATTTGTCCATATAGTAATGTGTATCCTAAACACTAGTTTTTTTTAAATTTTAGGCTCGTTTTTAATACGACTACAAACTGAAGAAAGGAAGAAGCAACCATAGGAACTATAGAAGATGCAGGGAGCGAAATAATGAAGTAACCGCCATTAAGAGAGAAAGGCTTAAGCGCTGAAGATAAAAGCACGAGCGCTCGGCAGAAAGAACGGCACATTCGAAAAAACTACGATTAGCGAATTCATTACAGAACAAAATCAGTAACAGCTTCAGCATATCTACATGTATATAATCAACTTACTTCTAAAGATCGCTACATATATAGGAATAAATAAAACAATAAAAATTGCTGAAACGCATAAAAGAAAAAATTTTTAAAAATTTACGGAATCGTGAAATTATAAAACAATTACGTACAATAACTTACGAAAATCGCTACATATAAAAATACCTGAAATAATAACAATTTCTGAAATGATTAAAAGATGAAAATAGTAACGGAATAATGAAATTTCAAATCAACCTACCTGTCTAATACCTCCATAAAGAAACCAGCAAATACTGTTTCAAAGTCCTAATAATAATATCCACTAAATTTGATCCAACCCTTACATGAAACGGTAAATAGATTTATTAAATGCCTACGACGCCGTTTATAATTTAACAAGTGATATCTAGTTTCGGGTAAAAGGGAATTGAAAATAGTAGCACTCGTGTACCTCACTTGTAATGTGGTATGATATTTATTCGAGGATCTTGTAATACCCTCTAATAGCGAAATATGAAATTTATCTTTATTATTAATTACAAAGTACAGCAAATTTGTCTTGTAGGGGGTTTCAAAATTCATGATTTCGTTTTCCCTTACACTGTTATCCTGAAACTTTATCTTTATAAGCAGTGAATTTTGCAGTATTTTTACAGGTCTAGTAAAATAACTGGCTGCCCCTCCCCAAGAATTTATGCCGTAAGAAAGAATAGGTTCGTATATAATGCAAGATATAATTGCCGCAAATGAGAAAGAGAAAAATACTATTGTAAGTAGTAAAACAAATAATTTAATTTTCTAAGTTTAGTAGCCAGATACTTATGATCAGTAAATAATCCTAAAGATTTTATGTCATGGGCTCTGAAAAACCATCTTATTCTCTGATAAGTGTAGAGAAAGATTATTACACTTTTCAAATTGTTGAAAACAATGTATTATGTATTTCGTCTTATTTACATTTAGCATTAATCTATTTTTATTTATCCAATCAGCAATTAAATGAACCCCACTTCGGGCTAATTTTATTAAAGTAGGCGGATACCGCGAGTTTACTAACAATACCGTATCATCTGCGTAAGTAATTAATTTCCCCTGTACATGCAAGTTGCAGAGGTCATTAATGTAATTTAGAAACAATATAGGACCCAAAATACTCTCTTGAGGAACACCAAAATGTTGAATAACTTCATTACTGAACATATTATTTATTTTTGTGACGTATCTCCTGTTGACCAAGTACGATTCCAGCCAATTGCACGTATCACCCCTAAATCCTGCAGCGTAAAACTTACGGTAATAAAATTTTATAGCGAATAGTGTCGAAGGTTTTTTTAATGTTGAGATATATTAGCAATAATCGACTTGCCCTCGTCCAAATTCTCAGTAATATAAGAAACATGGTTAAATAAAGCATCATCAGTACATCGATCAGCCAGAAACCCGGATTGGTTATCACTGAAAAAGTGCTTGCTATTTAAAAAACTTAACATTTTTGCTTATGAATAATAGCACGGGGAATAGCTAGGAATTTAGCAAAAAAAAAAAAAGAAAAAGAAAAGGGGAACAAAGGAAAGGTAATTTAACGGATTTAGAATGATCAGGAGAAGATTAATAATAATGGTAGCACTTATTTTTTCCGGACTCTTCGAAACATCGCCGCGAGAGTGAAAGGAGAAAACATTGATGGTAGAGTTAAATTATTCACCAATAACAATCCAGTCAGGAGATTTATAAGAAGACTGTAGGGAGACCAAGCCGGGACGTTGAAGGAAATTTGTATAATTGAAGATGAATTATGGAGAGACGGAATAAGGAAAAAAACTGATAAAGGCGAAAGGCTATACGAGCATGATTATGGATTTTTTGAGCACAGAATCGTCAGTTTTGAAGAAGAAAAATGCAAGAATGGATGAGAAGTTTGGAAGAGGAGAATGGAAAACGTTTAATTAACAGTTGCTTTATAAAATGTTGACTGAACTCGACCGCAGATTGCGAAGCTTCTGTCAATTGACAATTTTGATGATGTAAAAAAGTACAAACCGCGATAAATAATAATTGAGCAATACATATACCAATCACCGTAAACTGGAAAAATATCTTATTTATTCATATGTACGTTTAAACTGTTCAGATTATTACTGATTAGCTTGCAAAACAGCTTAAAAATTAATTACGCGCGCGAAAATTACGATTTTATGTTTCCTAGTTGAACTACCTATGTAATAACTGGAAGGCATACAGCTCGCTTCAGAGAAATTCGAATATTCTACTATTTTTGGTACGTGACTGTGAAGAAATCTTATATATCGATTATTTTTAGATCTTTATATCGAATCGTAGGTTTACGTAAAAGATAATTTGATGGTTATATTGAATAATTTTAAGAATAATTTATTCATTTAAACCAGTCTTTATTTAGAAATAAATTTTCTTATTTTCTTCTAATGTAACTGATTCTCGTTTTTTGTTGAAAAAACTGTTAATTTGTTTTTTTAAGTGGCTACAACGAAATCGTAAAAAACTACAGACATATATATATATATATATATATATATATATATATATATTATTACCAGCGAAGTGAAAAGTAAAAATTAAGGAAGTAAACTTTTCGTAATGTGCGAAGTGTCTGAAAGAGACCTGAAGAGAATATTGTGGGACAGTTGCTTTCTTCTTTCAGATGATTCGCCTTTACTTCACCCAGGTGACTACTCCTCTGGCATAACCAATATTCGATTTTAGGGATCAACGGTATACACCTCTGAGAACAGCGACTTCAGAACGAAATAAGTCTCGAACCCGTGACATTTTTCGTTCACTAGTCGAGCACCTAACTAATCCTTCGCATTACTATATATGCGTAATTATTGTTATAATTGTTATTTTTATTTTTCATGGAAACTTCTTTTTTTTTTCATTTTTTGTTCACCGTTTCTTAATACTTACTAATATGTTAAAAGGATTAGTACTTTTTTTGGTAAAAATAAAAAAATATTTAAATTCATTTGGCAAAACTTGTTTTTAACAGACTCCCTCATCCTCCTCCTCCTCCTAAAAAAATGGCTTCTCTTAAAAATCCGAGTCCAACTGAAATCCCGAATTTAACGTGATGTTTCCACTAAAATGATCGTGTATAATACGACTAAAAGGCGCTAGTTGAAAGAAAAAAAAAAAGTATCCTGGAAACAAAATAGGCGTGGCAACATTGTGTAGGGCTTAAATCGTTATAATTCGAAAAGAAATGTAGTCAACTTTATTTTCGTTACCTACCGACATACGCTGTAGGCGAGGTTAGTTCAGTCATTAATCAGCTGAACAGCGATTCGTTGCGACGATAAGCATCCTTTAAGTCGTTCATGTTGTAAACTCGTTGAACTGAATTCTACTTTTGTTCTCGAAAAAAAAAAAAAAAATTATTCCGAGCGTGTCGTTCTACAGTTTTCTGTTTGTCCTCGCACAGTGTGTATTAACTGGCATATATGTGCCGAAGTTGTCCCTTTACATATATCGCTCTAAACGTAATTTCTACAAAACTAACATCCTGTCGACGGCGAGTATGAATTATGTCAAAGTTTTCTGTGAGGAAATTACCGAAATTTGTTATTGAAAGAGAACTTGAAAACCCGACGTTTTTATTGAACTGTGTAATTCCGAAATGGAAACTTTCCAAACTTTATTTCATAGCGCAGGAATTTTTCAATCACTTCTCATTTCCTAAATGGATTGCAAAGTAAGAACTTCTGTTGCTTTTTTTACAGCGAGATTATTAACGTTTAAATAGTCGTCATTTTTTTTCCATTCAGTTCGCGTGCTCGGAACATACCTTAATTATTCCAGTTACTCCTTGAAATAAAATACCAAAACGGATTTTCTCTTTGCACGAAATTTCTAACAGTAGGAAAGCTGACTACGATTGCTTGTAATACTTATTAACAGCCGTTAGCCTGCCAGGTAAAAACTATCACCAAGCCGGAATTATATTGATAAGAAAAGTCCGCATAATGCCATTTTTTTTACCAGGTATTTGGCTCTTTGATATTTAGACGTCTTAAGAGTTGTTGCAAATTTTTCGAAACGCACTATTTTAATGGCGCATATAAAAATACCCTTGAAAGTTTTGTGCATACTTTAAGGGTTTTTACGTTTTATTAATAATTTCACGTAAACAAAACACACACATGTATGCACACACTGATCATCGACCTTCGGTATTTCAGTATGTGTGAAAAAAGGTCAGTCGCGATGATGGTAAAAGCAGTATAGTAAGACGAACGTTGTTCATCCCACTTCATAAGTTCCCGCAACTGCTACCACTAACACATACACGCACTGAAACGTTATTCTATTTTCACTGATAACATTCATTATCATCTGATCTCGGATATTAACTACAATTTTTACAATACAAAATAATCAGTTTCTGAGTTTATCCAGCACATCGCGGAATATTTTACAGTTGACAAAACCGCTTAGTTTTGATTATCCTATTCTGAAAAATTAAGATCCTGTGATAAAATTTTTAATGTCAAAAAAAACAATTCCTTTCGAGTTTATTACTGACGAGCAAAATATGTCTGTGCACTGCTCGGTATACCGTGAGAGGTTATTTAGTTAGCCCTAAAAAAGCAAATAGGAAAGCGAATTTGACCAGCTTGAAAATCAGCCATGACGGGTGATTAAGATATTTTTGAAATGTGTTCAAGTGACCAATTTACTTTTTGCCAAAAGCGGTTTAAACTAAGTTATCTAATTTAAATTGCTCCGTGGCAGAAAAGATGATTTTCCAGTACTAAATGTTCTGGAAACAGCTCTCAGTCTTCTTCGTCTTTTCTTAGTCTAAATACTAGTACAAATGATCAATAAACACGTCTCCTCTCTTTCCGTAAGTCCGATAATATTCTCTATATTCTCTCCCAGACACAAATACTGGGAGGAGTCATTAAATTTTACTGGATTCCAGGTCACTGCGGGCTGCTGCTTGGTGACCGAGTTGATTCAATTGCAAAAGAAGGTGTTAGATCAGGTATTAAGTTTAAATTCATCCTATCCTTCGATCTCCTAGACAAAGCTAAAAGAGATAAAGTCTTATTTGCAGTGAACAAGAGCCTGATAAATATTTTCATATGGTCCAACCATCTCTGCCGTCCACACCTTGGTTTTACCGTATTTGTGTCCCAGTTAGTTTGACCCGTAGGTTTGTGACCGTTGTGTGTAGGCTCCGCTCCGACCATTGCCGATTGGGTTTGAACTTTTCAAACACAGGGCACTGCATGGGTTGTCATATCTATTGTCGACAAAATTTTAGAGAAAACATTAACCACCTGTTATTTCATTGCGTCCAGTTTGACAACAAGAGACTTGTATTTTTTAAAGACCTAATGTCGTACGGTATTTATCCTCCATTGTGTATTTTTTATCTCCTTTGTTCTAAAGATTTTCTTTTTTCTTTTTAGGTTTATCGAAGGAAACAGGATTGTTATTTAATTTTTATGCTATTTAATTTTTTTTTTCTTTCATTATTTATTAGAGTTTATTTTTTTTTTTTACGTAAGGAGCTAGTTTTATTTTATTCTATTTTTTATCCATTTATTGGTTGTTATATAATTTTTTCAGGTTTTCATTATACGTTATTCGGGTGCTGTTGATTGTGGGGAATTATTGGCCAGATGGACGTTGTTATTTGGTCCGGGCCAAAAAAAAAAAAAAAAAAAAAAAAATCGGAGGTCGCAAGAATAAATGTACATTGCGTCATCAAAAGTTGATTTTATCGACGTACCAAAGATATCGGCACTTAATAACCAGTTTTTATTCGATAAAACCTTCGACCGTCTTTATCGTAAACACCTTATAAACAATTTACACAGAATAAAGGGGTAGCTGGCGGGATAATAAAATCCATCTAGAATTATTTAACAAACCCAACTATTTTTTTTTTTTTTTTTTTTTTTTTTTTAATTGGGCTCGTCAACCGAGGACCTTCACCCAGAAACAATTAAGGGAAAACGAAAGTTATACAGTGAGGCGATCAGCTATCGCTAATAAGAAGGAAACAATGGAGGGGATAATAAGTGTAGAAGGAAAAGACAGGATATAACGAGCACAAAAAGGAGCAGGAAGCCCCAGCCCAAGTAAGTGGGAATATAGAGCCGAGCGCTCCACCGAAAGAGCAGAGCACTCAAAGAACACGTGATCGGTGTCACAAACAACCGCATCGTTTGAATGGAGAGGACAACATGGGGAAGAGGTCAACGAGAGGCGAAAGCGTGAGGAAGGTAGCAAGGAATGGTTTAAGCGCAAACGCACAATGGAGACAACAACTGAGCGAGGAAGTGAAGGAAACAGAAGGAACCAAGGATTTGAAGGAAGATTAGGCTGAACTGACAGATAAAAGGAGCGACAATTAGAAAAGGAGGAAGGGTACATATTCGACCAAAATCTGAGATGGAAATGTTTACACAAAGGCAAGAGATTAGAGGATGGGATTTTTTTGAAGAAGAATGTAGAAGAAGAAGCAGCAACCCGAGCCAAAGAATCAGCCTTCTCATTACCTGAGATGCCAGAATGACCAGGAACCCACAGCAAGTCAACATGGATTCCATGGAGAGAAGAGAGAGTCCAAATGAGAGAACGTATGCGGATAAGGGTCAATATTGATTCACAATTCTCTGATATTATTAGCATCGAGAATAATAGCATATCCTGCGGCTACAAATTTAGCGTAACCTTGTTTATGATATACCAGGTGTGACAATTAAATAACCGGACTAGTCTTAAAAATCAGCTTTATTACTTACTTATTACAATCGGCTTTTAATTCCCTTCAACATACTCTCCTTCACTATCTATACACCGCTGCATACGAGTTTTCCACTGTTGAAAGCAGTGCTGCAGGTCATCAAGTGTCACCTTCTTCAGTAAGTCTGCCGTTTTTGCCTTCACTTCTTCAACAGACTAAAAATGTGTTCCCTTCAGTGCACTTTTCACTTTTGAGAACAGATAGAAGTCGCTTGGAGCGAAATCTGGTAAGTACAGTGGATGCTCGAGCACAGTAATGCTTTTTTGCGCCAAGAACTGTTTCACAGAGAGCGCATTTTCTTGGTGCAGAATCCACAAGTTGTTCTTCCACAGATCTGGTATTTTCTTCTTCACCCTTTCTCTAAGCTTTGTCAGAACCTCAATGTAATATTTCTGGTTTACCGTTTGACCCTGAGATACCCACTCAATCATGATGATACCTTTAATATCGAAAAAAACGATGAGCAAGACCTTCAGTTTCGACTTGCTCATTCGAGCTTTTTTAGCCCTTGGCGATGTGGCGGTCTTCCAATGCATGGATTGACGTTTTGTATCAGGGTTGTACTGAAAAATCCACGTTTTGTGATGACATTTTCAATTAGTTCGGGATTTTCTGTGAATTGTTCCATAATGTCAGAGCAACATTTGTTTTTCCTGTTCTCTTTTTGCTCGTGTGTGAGGTTTTTTGGAACCATTTTTGCACAAACTTTTGTCACATCTGCTATCATGTGTAGTTCTTGATGTCACAGGTCGACCAGAACATCCATCATCTTCAACAACTTCCCAACCGTCTAAAAATCATTTTTGCCATTCAAAAACTTGAGTGTGTGACATGAAATTATCTTCAAATACCTCCTTTAATAATTGAAAGCACGCACGAGAAATTTCAAATTAATGCGCTGCTCGATTTTTACGTTTTTATCATAATTGCGGCACTACAACGCGAGAACGTCTTACTCAAGCAAGAGTTAAATGCAAACTAATCTAGATAGAAAGACGAAATAACATGCTACGTGCACCAGAATCATCAAGGTCAACTACATTCCATTCTCGCTTTCCCGCGCCAAGCCTAACGGCTAAGACATTTGCAGTCCGGTTATTTAATTGTCACACCTCGTATATGTGTACATCAGTGATGTTTTGTTTTGTTTATTTTTTCTTTCTTTTATTTTTATGCTTATAAGAATGCAGAAGCAGAATCTGCAAAAGTAGCCTATAAATGGGGACTCTGGGACGTCTGCTAATCCGAACAGAAACGTCACCCCAATTCCTGCTCCGAAGCCCGAAATTAACCCAAGTTTCCCCAGACTCCCCTAATTTTCCCCCGAGTTTCCCCCAATTAACCTGGACAGTTCCACTAATCCAAATCTGAAAACAGTGTCCGAAGGTCGAAAACTAACCTAAGTTTTATTCGGGGTCCCAAAACTAACCGTAATTTCATGTTCAGACGCTGAAAGTTCACCAAGGTTTCCAGAAAATTCTCCAAATTTCCCCCCGTACGACTCCCGCCCATTTTTGATAATTCGAACCGCTTAAAAGTTAACCCCAGCATATTATTTAATGTCCGAAACTAACCCAAATCTCCGCTCACTCCTCCCGCACACTGCCTACCTCGATTTTTCAATATTCTGAGCCCAAGTATGGAAAATTCCAAAAATTTAACCTAAGTATGATATTTAAAGCTTGAAGTTAACCTAAAACTCCCGTTCGCACCCCACACACATATTTTGATCTCGCGCATATATTAACCTGCCGCAAAAGGGCACACCCCATCCGCTCGCATTACCACAATTTTTTTTTTAATATTTCAAATCATAAGTATAAGTAATATAAAATTAGCCTAAATATATATATATATATATCTTTTTCAAATTTTTTCATATTATATTTTTACAAGTATGTCTGCCCGTAGTCATAATGAGAAAGTGCTCCGCTCATATCCTTGCATGCATGTTGCCATGCCGATGTAATCGACCGTGCAACACTGGCATTGAGTACGCTTAAACAGGATCTCTTACCCTTCATATCTTTTGTAGAAACCAGTTCACATGTACACTCCTACACAAACACCCATAAACCAAAGAACACCTGCAAACTTCGTTCAGATATATCTGCAACTAACTTTCACCAAAGGAATACGGGTTTTCTGGTACAACCCACCCTCTTCTAAGGCATGCATCGAGCTCGAACGTCAAACGGATCTGATCAGTCGACGAGTATTAATTTTATGTTAAACGTGTGGATTTTGTCGAAGCTGTGTCCTTCACGCATTATTAAAAAATACGTAAGAATGTTAAAAACAATAATTTCCTATGTTTTTTCTCTTTTTCTTTCTTTCTTTATTTTCTGTCTTTTTTCTCGCATTTTTTTTTCTCTCTTTTTTTCTTTCTTTTTTTTAGTTAAAAGTTAAAAATATCGTTCTAACATGAGTAACAATACCGAATGGAATGAAATTAATGTCGCTGACTTTATTCAAAATTTTTTCGAAAAGAAAACTCGTCTTTTGTAATGGTGTCGCGCAGCTGTTAAACTACCTTGAGGGAAATATCAAAAATGTAATTATTCAAAAATTTTTTTTTTTTTTTATGAGGAGAAAGGCAATAAGGTCAATGTCACAGCAGCTAAAAGTTGAAAATAACTATGTAAAGAAGGAGAGAAACTGGATTTTAACGTATATGTGACGTTTGCCAAAAAAAGGGGAACTGTGCTGTGAAAATATAGATTTTGAGTTAAACACGAATTCTGATACTTGAAAGTGTCTGGAATACAGTATGTGTAGTTTTCTTCACAAAAGCTTATTTAATGTTTTAAAACGTACAAAATTGACTGAAAAAAATTTTCAAAAAATCGAAAATCTTTAAAAATTTTCAAAAAATCGTAAAACTATTTTTTCCTTGGTTGTCAGTTTTTTTTGGTTTTTTTTTAGTGTTCTGAATAACTTTTTGTTTACTTTGGGTATTTTTTGTGCATTAGTCTTTATTATTTTTCCAAGCTCCGGTTTTTTCCTCTTTTTTTGATCGTAGTTTCAGTTTTCTTCTTTCTCTCTCTCTCTTTTTTTTTTTTTTTTTTTTCAATAATAATTTCTTTGGGCGCGCGCCGTTGATGATGTAGGCATTGAACCATTTCTTCTCTTTCGTGTCAACTTCTCCTTGGCCCGTTCTTCTAGTTTTAATGTTAAATTTTTAGGACAACAAAAAGGAGAATTTTCTCCATGCAACAATTCGAAATTTTCCGATTCATTTATATCTTCGAACGACTTATCTAATTCTACAACACCGAAATTAAAGCTGTTCAAATTTGAGTCTGCAATACTGAAATTAGAGAGTTGTTTAAATCAACATCGTCTTCCGACTTGTTATGGTTTGTGCGAGTGTTTGTCGTTATAAATTTTCTTTTAACACTTCTGTTTCTTTGTTAAATTCATCAGTAGCACTCATTTTTATTTCAGTTCATTCGCAAAAATTTAAAAAAAAAAAAAGTAAAATTATTTCATTTAATTAACACCGGCGCATTCGAAAATTACAAAAATATTTCAGTAAAGAAATAAAATGGCGAAAACAATGATAAAAATGTATAACGTTGCCGCTGCAATAAATATTCGAATGGTTTCGAAATAAATCGAAACTAACGCGACACTATGCGCTAACCGAAAGTGCGGTAAACCATCAGCTGGTAAGCTTGGACGGACCTGAAGGAGGACTACCGTGCCTGTGAGCGGTATGGTAGGAAATTATGGAAGAATTACTCCGCGCAAACGTTAAACGCGTTTTTTTTTTTTTTAACTACTTTTCGCATCCCAGGTCCCTTTTCTCGGCTACTATCACATATATGTGTATAGGTAAAAATAGTGAAAATGAATTCGGCCCGGATGGAAACAATATCTAATGAACGAAGTAAAGGTGTGCAATAAGTATAATGAAAGATTTCGAAGAATAGAACCGAAAGCTCCTACGTACAGAAAGAAAAATTCAAAGAGAATATGATCAGTGTAACAAACGACGTCAAGACCAGAAGGATTAAAAACGCAAGAAGAAAAGAAGCGATGAAAAATCGAAAAAAAGACAATGGAATACAGCTACGATTAAAGTACGAGTAGAGATGAATTATAGAAGTAGTAACAGAGATCAGACGGAAATCGATTTGAATTACACTAACTAGAGAGAGAGAGAGAGTGAGAGAGATTGTCAATTGAAAAGTGAACAGAAAAGATGATGTAATTAGAAGGAGAGAATGGAAATCGGAAAGATGTAGCTTGTAAGAAAGGAATGTATTATCGTAGAAGAAACATGAAATGAAAAGAACGGTACGAAGTATCGTGTAAGATTTAGCCGTAAAAATTAATCAAAAGAAAGTCTAAAGCGTTTATAGTATGTAAAAGGAATATAAAAGCGACGGAATCTTTAGCATCCTCGTCGCTCTTGAAACGATTTTGGGAAAAGATATCGGACGAGGAAAATAGAAAGTTTAAAGTTTAGTTAGATTCACTTAATAGACGAAGGCAATTAGTAAATTCAGTGTATGTAAGTGGACTGAAAAGCCAAAACCAAAGTGGAAAAGTTTATTATACAAGAGGAGAATAGCGAACAATACGTCAAGAAACGCACGGGAAAGAAAAGAAATCTTTTCAGAAGAAAAACGTCACAATGGAAAGGTAGAAGGGAATTAATTTGGAGGAGGTGACGACATTTTATAAGGAGGAAACAACCGGCCAAAAAAATTTGCGCTTAAGGAATCGGCGTTAGATTCCGGACAGGATACAAAAGGAAAGTAAAAAAAATATAGTTTAAAGCCTTCGCGGTCTGGTGAAGAGTTCAAAAAGCGGCAAGAATTGCATATAGCACACAAGGGACTAAAGAAGAATTTTGGTGCCAAAAAATGAAAATTTCGAAAGAACAATTGTCTCAGTCGCGCACAAGGAGAAATTGAAGAAGAGCTTCGATTGCGAAGAATTGTATTTTTCGATTTCAATGTACGAAATACGCGAAATACGCGAAATACACGTATTTGCACAGGCACGGTTGGTCATTAAAAAGGAAATTAAGAGTCATTAAGTTGAAATTACACATTGAACGAATGCTTAGTAATAAGAGTTCATTAAGTAACTTTCTCAACGAATAACCGAGATTTTGTGAAAA
Organism: Icerya purchasi; assembly: GCA_039619475.1. Classification (NCBI taxonomy): domain Eukaryota; kingdom Metazoa; phylum Arthropoda; class Insecta; order Hemiptera; family Monophlebidae; genus Icerya; species Icerya purchasi. The sequence continues at coordinate 259,878,874 of CM077116.1, read as the reverse complement.
ATATAAAGTCGATTATTGTCGCAGGTTTCAAGTTCCCAGCACGTTTTCATATTTAAAGACAATCAGAAAGATAATAGGATTAAAATATTCAGAATGCAAAAAAAAAAAAAAAAAAAAAAAGTAGCTGTTAAAATATTAATAAAATGCTTTTTTACAAAAAATAAATACCGATACTTGAAGGTTTATTATACAAATTTAAAGATGCACTAAAAAGTAAAAAATAATTACTCCCGATAAGAAAATATATATATCAGAGTAATATAACACTTAAGTGGTGATATCGTAATTCTTATACAACATTAATACTTATTAGAGTTGGAATTAAATTCATGTTTTGACGTAAATCATAAATAAGGTTGCACTAAGGGCAGAGCCTTGTTGCGCACCATTCTGAGTTGTAATGGGTGCTGTTATTGATGAACCGATCTTAACCCGGATCGTTCGGTTGCTTAAAAAGCTGGTTATATATCTGCCCATTCGGCCACTTATTCCGGCCGTTTTGAGCTTTTGTAATAATCCATACCGCCACACACGATCGAACGCTTTTTCCAAATCGAAAAAGACCGCATACGTGTGCTGGTAGCGGTGGAAGCCTGTTAGTATTTGCCGTTGTAGGCTTATCAAGTGATCGTCTGTTGATCTCGCTCTTCGCCCTCCGGCTTGAATCGGGGAAAGGAAATTATTTTGTTCGAGGACATACAGGAGGCGCCTGTTTACCATCTTCTAGATTATTTTAGATAGGACACTTAGTATGACCATATCTGATTATAGATTTTTAGAAGAAACTCTTTAGCTTGTGGTGGTAGGTATTTAACAATGTATGGGTGGATGGAATCGGGGCCAGGTGCACTGTTGTGGGTATGGTATTTAATTTGGAAGTTTAACTCAGACATAGTAAAATTGGTATTATAAGCTTCTGAGGACTTTTGAGGCAAGATTGGGTCTTGTTGTTCACAAACGACTTTTTTCACAGTGAACTCGGGTGAGTAGGCAAGGGAAGAGAATTATTTTTGGTTATGTTGAGCGAAGGCATCCGCCACACCGCCTGGGTCAGATATGACCACGTTATTATGGATTAAGGTGATTGCAGTGTTTTCTCGTTTGAGGCTGTTCATTGACTTAATTTTAGTCCAAGTCGCTTGGTCGGATGTTGATTGCATGATGGATGAAACGAAAGAATTCCAGGATTCACGTTTCTTTGCCTTAATTATAAACCGTGCTTTGGCACGCAGCTTTTTAAACTTAATTAGATCACTGATTAACTTCGTTGCTTTGTATTTTCTTAGCGCTCGCTTGCGGTCTCGTATTGCTAAGGCGACTTCACTACACCACCCGGGAACACGACGATGACTTTACATAGGGGAAGATTTGGGAATCGTCGCATCAGCAGCAGTAAAAACTGCTTCCGGGAAAGATATTCTTTTCTACATACGTTCTTGGCTGGTGTGGGATGGAGACCATGCCATGGAATATTTCCCAGTTGGCTTTATGATACAAGAAGCGTGATGTAGTGGGTGTGGCAGTGTTTGGGACAAGATTCGTTTCGGTATTTATTAAGATAGGGAAGTGATCGCTAAAACAGAGATCAGGCAGTACACCAGCCTCTAGGTTCGGATGAAGCGTTATGGAGGAAAACGCTAGGTCAATGGTGAAGAAAACGTTATATGAGAAATTGAAATATTGGTGGGAACGGTTGTGGGATCAAACACAAATTATTATCTAGCAGTAGTTTGGAAATGGCTGCTCCATGTTTGTTTGTGTGTGATGATCCCCAGATTGGCGAGTGGGCATTGAAATCGCCCAATATTATCATCGGCTTAGGTAGTTGTGAAATGATGGATTCAAGTTCCTGGTGGCTACTCATACTGTTAAGGGGAATATAGCAGTTACATAGTGTCACTGGTGTATTTGACAGCAGGGGGACACGAATAGAGACTGCAACAACCCGAAGGAGAGAATTGAGACTGACAGGGTGCACAGGGATAGAGTTGTGGATGAGAGATAGTACGCCCCCCTTTTCTCTCAACCCTTGAGTATTATCACACCTAAACAATGAATAATTTTTTACCTTTGGTTGATCACTTGCTTTCATGTGTGTTTCCTGTAAGCATATGGCATAGGGGCATTGCCGAGAGATCAGCTGCATCAGTTCAGTCCGATTGTTGGTAAAGCCACGACAGTTCCATTGCATTATACACGAATTTGCAGCCATTTTGTTCATATTTATTTTATGACTTAGTATGGTTAATAATGGAGGGGAATAACATTAAATCTGCCTAATGCGAAGAAGAAAAATTAAAAATTAAAATTCGGATAAAAATTTCCTTATTAGTGGCGCAGTAATTTCTAGTTAATATTCTTGTCAACCGTTTCGAGTCGGTTTTTAAGATTAAATGGTTTCTGATCTTTCTATGCCGGCCGAAATATTTCTCAACCACTTTGTGTTTACAACAACGAACCTATCACCAGTTTTGGGCACAAAGTCTGCTGTCCTACAGACATATCAATCATCAGTCACACGATATACACAACATATACGTAAACGAATCCGGACAATGCGACAATGCACTGTGTACATATATTAGGAATCACGATAAAGAAGTCTATTGATTATCAAAGGGAAATGAGAAAGAAAAAGAAAAAAATGAAAAAGAGAACACAGAACTATGCGAAATATTGCTAAAGGAAACGAAAAAGACAAAATAAAAAATAGAAAAAAGTAACACGGAACATAACGACTAAATGAACCAACGGAATTTCATAATCTCTTCCTTTCCCACTAATTCCGAGACATATTTCTTTTCGATTCCTGGCCATGTCGGAATCGAGGGAAATGACTCAACTTCACTTGTTTCTTCTTACCCCCCCCCCCCCCCCTCTATCCTTTGCAAATGGCGATTTATTTCTGATAAAACTCCAATTCTATTCCCGTTATATTTCTGTTCGTCTTATTCAATTTTCCCCATTGATTTATAGCCACGAAAAACTTCCTTATTGCTCTTTCAGTTTTACCAGTTTCGCACATATTCAATGAAATGTCTTTTATTAATCGATCTGTTCTAAATCGGTCCCTCAACATGTCGCCAGAATTGAATTTTCCGATGCTTTAGGTTTTCTTTTTCCTGCACATACCGTTATCTATACAGACGGTTCGAAAAGTGGAGTTGGTTCTGCTTTTTTTGTTCTGCCTTAAACTGGTCTAAATCTTTTAAACTTCATTCCTTTTGCGATCAATTTTCTATGCGGAATCTATCGCTACTCTATGTGCTGTTCTCTTTATTTTCTCATTAATTAATTCTCCATAAAGTGCTCATAATCTCGAATTATAAAAGTTCTTTACCCGCTAGAGATCGATCTTTTGCGATTGCTGGTAATTTGGGCATTGAGGGCAATGGGATAGTGGATATTCATCAGCTCGTTCTTCCGTTTCCAGTGGCAGAATCCTAGGCACCTTTTCTACTAATAATATTGTTTTTCTTTCCTTAACTAACCGATGGCTCAACTCCTATTCTTCTTCATTTTCTAATCTTCCCTCTTTTTAACCCTCTATTCGGACATCTCTTCATCTTCCTCCATGGTTTTCTAGATATTTCCCTTCTCTTAAACTCTTCACAATATCGGCTCTTTGTCGTCTTCGCTCTAATCATAGTCTCCCTCCTGCATCATCTTCACAGTTTTCATTTAAACTCCGTTTTGTCTTTTTAATTTCCGCATACATTGCTTTGCGATTTTGATCATGTTTTATTTGATGTCCGGCCTTTCCGAATGGACAATCGTCCTTCTACTATTTTCTGTTAAAACTCGGTATTCCTACTCCCCTTATCGGTGCTTCTTACATTCTCTCATTTCCTTCTGCTATTCCTGCCCTCGAATTATTCCTATCCTCTATCTTTAAACGTTTAAAAATATGACGTTATTTTTTCCTTCATTCCATTTCTTGGGCTAATGTCCTCGTTGATAAACCCATAAAAAAAAAAAATGAGAAAATACTTCAATGGTTTCAAACACACCAGCTAAGCGTCACAGTAGGTTTCCAGCCATTGTGTGAAATTTAAAAAAAAAGAATTACCTAATATTTTCGCTTTAAGTAAAAAGTTTTTTTTTTTTTTTTTTGTTTGAGGTTATATGTAGCTCGAAAATTTCCAATATTTTCCGATACTTTCCAATGTTTTTCGGTATTTCCCAATGTTTTCCGATATTTTCTGATATTTTCAAATATTTTCAGATATTTTCTGACATTATTGTTGAATAATAAAACGCAGTATATAACCGCGAACAAAGCCGCTAATATAGGGCTGGCGAATAAGTAAAATAAAGTTTTCGGTGAAAAAAAAGTAACTAAACTCCGGCGATATCTGAAAAGTGTGGCCTAATCGACGTTTCAGCGGATGGAGCGGTTGATAATATTATGAATAATAAACAGTAATAAAAACTTTAATTCTTTTTCGTTTTTCCGACTTTACTAAAATAGTTTTTATCGGATAAAATTTAAATTTTTCGAATATTTTGGTGGTAATTTTCGCTGGATTCGCCTTTCGAAAGATATTATACGATTCTTTTCGTGTTCGCTTTTCTTCTTTCTCCCTGCCTTCCTGCAAGGAATTGACGCATTAAAATCTCTTGCATTGTGGTACGAATATTAATGATTCAAAGAGGGCGCATTTTTTCTTATAATGAGGTGAAACAATTTTTCCACTAAGAAAAATCCGCCGGGAAATTTGATACTTCGTATTGGGGAAAAGGCAACTATCGTCACGGGATTATTCGAACAAGATTTTCTTTCTTACGTAACACCTTGTTATTCTTCAGCAACTCATTTTTCATGTTGGTAGCTTCTCTTAGCTTCTGTTGCGTTCTTCCGGCTGCTCGTATGCTTTTCCTGGATTCTGGTTACTTTTCGCTTATTTCCTACCGAGTCCGGTTTCGGACAAGCTTATAATTCGTCTCTTTTTCTCCCGTTTATGAAAACAGATTCGCCGCTAGACTAGTTTTAGCGTGAATTATGATTATGCGGAAATAAAGGTAAGAAGTTTCAAAACCCGGTGCTATCTGACTCTTTTCGAGAAGTATGTGGCAACTTTTCCGTCTCTATCGAATCACTGGAGATTTTTGATTTATAATTCTAACGAGATAGCGCCGGTTTCGTTAACTTATATACGTAACCTATACATCACTTATTGCATCGGATTTATTTAAATGATTTTTTAATTACTGGAATATTTTTCCGGTAATGCAGCGAGTGTTTTGATTTCCCTCTAGTAGTACAAAATAACTTAAACTCGATTATTAGTACTTTATTTCTTTCTTCATCGTAACGTAATTTAGCCCCAGCTATACAATTCTAAAGCAGCTTAAATCTTACGGAACGACTAGAATTATTTATATCATCTATACAGGTTCATCGAGCCACTTGAATTTTAAATACACAAAAAAACATCGATTTACCTCTCATTAAAAATAATATCGGTATAAATGGTAGTTTTACATCGCAAAATAAGCTTTATTTTATTCGCGAAAACAGAGATTAGCGAATATGAGAACCAATCTATAATAATGCTCGCTAAATAATGATATATTAATTAGTATTAATTATAACGGCACTGCGTTCGAATATGCTAATAAACTTTCGTAATACACTTCGAAAGCGAACCATTATTGTAAGGAAATAAATTTACAATTTCGAATTTCAACGACGAGTTGCTTAATTTTGTAACCGCGCTGAAAGACCATTTTACGTCATGGGCGATTGTGATTGATGTAGTAAATATTGTAACTATTTAAACGTAAAAAATTAAATCTCCTTTGAAAATAAAATAGAGCAACTGAATTTGTATCGGTCGTTGAGGTTTTCAACCAATCCTAATCTTTTAAAGTTAGTAAACAACTCGGTCGGAATGCGAACGGAAAGAGAGAAAAAAAAGGAATACAAACGGAGAAAAAGCTCTGAAGGCATTTGCATTTTGAAAACTTTTGATCATGCAACAAGTTTAGTTCCGTGTATTTCAGTATTATCATTTGATACAGAATTTGCCTAGAAACGATTTTTCAAAGCGATTTTGTCGACGGGTGCCTGAAACGAAACGGTAATATGAAAGAAAAAAAAAGATGAACAATACGACTTAGACATATCGTATTTCAATATAGTTACACAAAAAGTGCAATAGTTTTTTTTTTTATTTCAAATTTGCTACACAATAGCGCATATTTAAATTTTTATTTCCAAAGGCAGTTTAATTTAGACCTATTTATTTCCTTTCTTTATTATGATTGACTGTATTTTTTTCTTTTTTTTTTTTATTATTTCATTTTGTAGTCCTTTACGAAATTCATCTGATCGAAAACTCGGTAAGTTGCGCTTTACATTATTTTACATATTCATATATTTAAATGTATTTAAATATTGTAGCGAAAATTCAAGCTCCGTTTTTAGTACCATTAAAAAAAAGTTACCTATAAAATACCAGAATAAAAAGATACACATATATATGTGACGAATCCAGAAAGCAATCGTAACACTGTACAAGTGGGGCTTCCGAGGTCATTTAATGTACTTCATAGAAAACTTCCTATCTGAACGCACCTTCCGAGTACGAATCGGCCGAGCTATATCCGCATTAAAACCTCTTCAAAACGGAGTTCCACAGGGTTCCGTGCTGAGCCCAACATTATTCATCATCGCAATAAATGACCTAACAGCATCCATTCCAACATCGATATCATCAACACTGTTCGCAGACGACTTCGCAATCTGTGTTGGTTGTAAAAATCTCCAATCCGGTATTCGAAGACTACAAAACGCAATAAATAAAGCATATGAGTGGACAACACGGAATGGCCTAGAATTTTCCGTATCAAAGACGAAATGCATTCACTTCTGCAAACTAAGAAGCTGCAGCAAAGCTCTAACCGTTACATTAAATAACATCCAAATCCCACAAACTCAAACCGTGAAATATCTTGGCTTAACATTCGATGACGCACTTTCTTGGAAACACCATATAAACGAATTAAAACAACAATGCTTGAAAAAATTAAATTTAATAAAAAAACTATCTCACAGCACTTTTGGAGCGGATAGAGCTACTCTACTAAAAATCTATCGAACAATGATACGTCCCTGCTTAGACTATGGTGCTCCAATCTATGGAACGGCGAAACCATCAATTCTGCGCACCTTGGATTCCATTCATCATTCGGCCATTCGATTGGCAATCGGAGCCTTCCACACCAGCCCAACGGTCAGCATTTTGGCTGAGGCTGGTGAATGGTCGCTAAAACTGCGGAGAGAATACTTAACAATAAAACTTGACACATATCTCAAAGGGAAAAAACATCCACTACAGTTACAAAAAGCAAATTCATCACGCTATCTTCGCCACTCCGCTGGATTATTTCAATCCCATGTCGCAAACATCATCCGCTCCTTGAACCTTAATCAATCGGAACAAATCGACCATCGCATAATATCGTCGATACCGCCAAACGTGTCAATAAACTTAAAAACGGACACATCATTAGCACTGCACATCAAAAATATGATGCTAAAACAAAACACCTACGATACACTAATGGCCTCACTTGACCCATACGAAAAATTCTACACCGATGCATCAAAAACAGCCGAAGGCGTCGGCTGTTCCGTAATACACCAAGACGTCACCGTAAGATATTCATTACCAATTGAATTTTCCGTACTATCAGCAGAACTAACAGCAATAAACTTGGCAACCAATTTGGCTATTAATTTAAACCTACCGAAAATAGTTATCTTTACTGACTCCCTTTGCGCCATTCAAAACATTAACCTTGATCACACAAAAGTTAACCACCCGATTGCCCAGGATATTCTTTTGTCAACTCACCGTCATATACAGGAAATCGTCGTATGCTGGATCCCAGCACATTCTAACATCAAGGAAAACGAAGAAGCAGACACTGCCGCGAAGGAAGCAGCGAGGATGTTCCCAGTACCAGCAATTCCGATTCCAATTCAAGACCAAATACGCAACATCAAAAGTGTATTCCACGATACGTGGGACTCAAACTGGAAGCGCATCTCTACCGTCAACAAACTCCGAAACATCAAATCAAACACATCTCCGTGGAAAACATGCATCCCATCCCGACGCGAGGAGGCGGTAATAACTCGGCTCAGAATCGGACACACTGCACTAACTCACGGTCACATATTGAAAAATGAACCCCAGCCCACATGTTACCACTGCGGACAAGAGCCTTTAACAATCGATCATATACTAACAACGTGCATTCCACTTCGAAAATATCATCCGGATCACAACATATCAATACGCACAGCACTCTCCGACAGCCCAGACGAACTTAAAAAGACCATACAATTTCTGAAAACAACAAACATATATCCATTAATTTAACAAAATAGCCCCGGTGCCTCTGACCCAAGTTGTAGTATATGGCACCTTAAAAAAAAAAAAAAAAAAAAAAAAAAAAAAAGAATCCAGATTTTTTCATAATACTTTTCTAAGATAGAAAAATGTTGAACAATCGCACGCGCTACTGCGCAAACAAAAACAAATTAAGAAGCCACTTTTTTTACAAGTTAAAAAAATTTAATTTATCTAAAAGGAAGTTGATATATAGATAAATTTAGATAAAGAAAATTAACAAATCGTTGTAAAGAATAAATTATTTTAATGTAAAATTTGATGAAAAAAAAAAAGTGCTTTTACTTTATCGTATCTGCAAATAATTTTAAATTGTTTTACGTAAAATTAAATTATACTAGGGGGTGAGAATAAAATAAGATGAGAAGAGGAATAGAAAAATTAAAAGTCCGCTGACTATCGAGGTAATTTTTTTATACATAGAGGACTGTGTAATACTCAAAGCCAGCTCTATATGCCATCTCATTAACATTTCGATATCTACTGATACGCTACATCACCTGATAAGATGGCTGTTAATAAAACTTTTACTAGTCAGAAATAGTGGCTCTTTATCGCCACCTGATGCGCTGTAACAGTGAAAGATCGAGACTGTATCTAAAAAATACGTATAACGCGCATGCAAATCGCTTGAAGTAGGCAAGTACCTAGTTAGTTAAACGTTCGGTATCTGATTTTTGCTATTTATCTCGTTGTTGTTGTGTCTGTAGGCTCCTGAATGCGCTGTTAGTGCTCGATAACGTCACTCGCAGCATCTAGCAGAGCAAACATGGAAGACAAGCAACTCATTCAACCACTATTCAATGTTGGCAATGCTGTTTTACACATTAAATATTTTTCTTTGTACGTTCAATCGGTCACCTTCCAGATTTCTACCGACAAGCTAAAAACTGTTTCTTTTGCGAAATCAATCTCAGCTGCTAGAGAAGTACTGGCAGATTTCTTTCTCTTTCAGTTTACCTTGGTCCTTCGCTGCGCATGACTAGAAGTACTGGAAGATTAGTCCCACTGATGTATAATATACACGTATAAATATAAACCGGTTTTAACTTGGGTTTTAACGTCACTAGTTACCGGCGACAAATCTAGGAACACGCGCGTTTCTTAAATGTGTTATTTTTATTTAAAACACGTTTAAGAAATCTGGAAAAGAAGTAGTGATTGTGTTTCTCCTACTGGTTCTTAGATCCTCAGAACAAAAGTAAGAAAAATGCCAATAGAAAATTATCCGAAAAACGGGGCGCCCTGCTTTTGAGAAACAAATGTTTCATTTCGAAATGACTAATGACTCTTATAAAAGACGGTAAGACATTCGATTTTACGAATAAGAGGTAAAACAACGCAGCTTAAAATAACTAACCACTAATTTTGATAAATGATTATTCAGCATATTAGAAAACCAAAAGGTTTTGACTATATCTTCGCGTAAACATAGTATTTTCACATATTGATCCACTTATCTCACTTAAAGCAATATAATTATCGTGGTGCCGTAAATAAGCGGAATTTTTAAGGATTCACCGCTCAAAACCTCATCCCTGCGTATTGAACGCGCTTTTTAGTTATCCCAATACAAAAGGTTAAGCGAGTTCTTATAGGCATTTACTTCACTGGCACTGTGCCTTAGAAAAGTATGAAAGATTGTACTCCTAAGAATAGGCTGCTGAGGTGACTCGAGAATTGGAATACCTTCCCGATTGTTAGGTACGGTTTCATGCACGGTTTGCCTAAAATAGGCCGTATCGCTTATTTCTTTAATGACGTATCCTTTACTGATAAAGATTTATGGGCAACCTTTTAGAATGTCGGAAGAGTGTTTTCTAATAATATTCATTTGCTGTTGTTTTTTGATTCGTTCCTTGCGACAGCGCGCTCCAACTTCGTTTTGTGAATTCGTTTGTAATTTGTTTACAAAAAGAAATTTACATCTTTTTAAAATCAGATTTCTAATATTTCCGTATGAAGACCTAGCTGAGGGCTTCGTTTTAAGTTCTCTACTGTTCATTCTCTTTTATTCAATTTTACGCACGATTTCAAAGTTAAAGTGCACAATGGGCAAGTTGTTGCTGCATTTGTAGTGGTTCACTGAAGAAATTTAAGCGACGGCCTGTGTCGTCTATTTTCGCTGCCGAACTGATAGCAAGAGATAAACTGTCACAGATTATACTCAACATACGTAATTCAGACTGAAAGAATTTATCATATACCGACAGTTTAAGCTCCTTATGACTTTGAATAATTATTCTCTTATTTCGGAAAGCAAACACAAATGTATTAACATTTTCAATAAACGTGTAGAAAGGTAAGTTTCTGTGCTGAGTACCTGGTCATCGTGATATTGGTACGAATGACACTGCGGATGCTGCGGTGAAGGGGGTGCTTTGGACGGTGTCAATAGCAGTGTAGAGAGATAATCAACTTTAAAAAGTAATCAGAACTAGGGCAAATATTACTGTATGGCGAAACTCGCTCATTGATGTTATTCTACTCCAGAATCTATCCTTTACCGAATCATCCGGAAAGATGCGGTTATTATTTGCCGGTTACGTATGGGTCATTCTCGAGTAAGTCTACATTTTTCAAGCCAAAGTTATGGAGTGCAATGCGATCGCTAAATATCTTAGAAGGCATTATAGCTGTTTAACTGCAATGTAAATATGAACACTACCGAAGTGTGTTATTGAATAATTAATGTCTCTTCTGGCACTATTCCATTATGCAATAATGGCATGTTTCTGTTACTTTGTTTAAATTCATTTTATTAAACTGTATAAATTATTCTTGTCTTCTAACAATCTACTATTCAAAGAGCTCTTGATGACAGATTCACGTTTCCGACTCTTGCCACTCGATTCTGTTTGAGCGCTTTATGTACCTTGGCCTGGCAGGGGGAAGGTAGATTTCTTTTCCTAGTGATTCTGTATAGGCATTCGAGCACTATTTTAAAATATTTGCGCCCATATTTATTTGACATATTTATTGTACTACAGTTCTGAATCGAATATTTCGTTTCCTTCCTTAGTTCGTATCATTCGCACATGAACTCGATAGTAGCCGAAATTCCCAGAAAAAATAAATAAAAAACTTCATTTATATTTAATTCAATCATATGATTCTAAAGTACATTATTCTGAATTATTTTTTTAATTTTTAAGACACTTTTTTTTTTTTTAAAGTTCTTTTAGCAAACCATGAAGTCGATACACTTTTATTTCGCAATTTTTGGTATACACTTTTTTGAACGACAACTCCAATATGTCCTGTTACTTCACTCTATACAGTTGGGTTTTGGCTTAAAAACATAACGTTCCAACATAATATTTTTTTAATTACCGCTGGGCGTGTTAATGACGTTGTGAGGGGTTTTAATTTCCTTCATTCGGATCTACGGTAGCATCGATAATATTTTAAGTTACACTCGCACTCATTGTCCCTTTAATTTTAAAATTTTGACCGTGCAATTTTAAAATTTTAGCGGTTTGCATTTTTCCTATATTTTAATGGCAAAAAATGAAAAGTCAGCTCTCTAGTTTGTAGATTTTTTTAAATTCCTTTGCTGATTTTAATTTGCCTACATTAAAACTTAAACTGAATCGCTGTTTCCGTGGTAAATAATACTGATGGTATTTTTAAATTTCCATGCTAAATAAAATTGATGATATTTTAAGTCAAATGCATTTGTTACATTAAACGTAATAAAAAGTATTTCCCTAAAGATTCCACTTTTTTTCAATTGCTCCTACCCATGCTCATCATTACGTCTATGGCGCCACTTCTGACTGATAGTATATATGCGTATGAACAAAGAGTCATTCAAATCGGTCTACACGATCAAAAGCTATATATCAATAAATATAAGAAACAATAAAAAAACACCTGTTGAATATCTACATAGCCGCATCACGCGTAAATAACGACCGAGTAGTTATTATCTTCCTTAATGTAAAACATGTTAAAGGCAAATTTGTTTGCATGTTACGGTCAAATTTTTGTACATATTATGGGCAAATTTTTTTCAAACGGTAGAGAACCAGAAACGCGAATAATCAGAGCCCACCGCTTAAACAGCCCAGCCAACAAACTCCGACTATCTAACTCTAGCATTCTGCATGAAGTAATCAACGCATGTTAACACCGGTATCCAGTCTGTGCGTCAATCGTTCGATGATGAATTCGGACATAAATTAGTGTATATTTTTAGTTTTGTTTGCTATTAGATAAATATACCGCGATTCCCATTAACGATGAAGAGGAATTAGCAGATGGATTGAGGTGAGTACTACTTCTTACATATCATTTTCAAAATTAATACTCCGTTATCTGCTCAAGTACATTTTCATGGTTTATTTTATAGATGCATGGAAAAGTGGGGATTCGGTCTTAGCAGAAATGAAGTATTAAATCTAGTTGCCGAATTTTGTGAAAGTACGCAATTTAAAAACTCCATTTGCAGATGGACTTCCAGGAGAAGACTGGTTCCTTGCTTTTAAACTCCGTCATAAGTTGTCTTTGAAAAAACCGCAGGCTGTGGAACACGTTCGATTTAAATCGCTCGATCCTTTCACTATATCCGATCACTTTACAATGGTAAAGAAGCTGTTAGAGAAAATGATTCGACTAAAAAACCGCACCTAATTTTTTAATCTAGACGAAACAAGTGTATGCAAGGACCCGTCAAAGACTAAAGTTTGCAGCAGTCGAGGTGAGCCTTGTACTCGAAGAATCAGTGGCAGTGGTAGAAAGAACCTCTACGTGCTTTTCTGTGTTAGTGCATTTGGTCGAAAACTCCCACCTCAAATTGTGTTTAAGGGAAGATCCGTATGGGACGCTTGGATACCTAAAGATGGTAATGCGGTGTTTCCAGACACTTCGTACGCCGCGACTTCGAATGGTCGGATGGAAAAACAGGTTTTCAAGAATTACTTTTTGAAAGTGTTTATTCTAAATATTCCTGAGGAACGACGATGAATTTTATCCTATGATCGGCACAGCTCTCACTTCGATGTTGATTTGATCACCACTGCCATCAAGGAAAAAATTGTCATCATCAAATGCCTCCACACTCGACCCATTTGTTACAGTTACTCGATTTATAGGTGTATTTTTACCGTTAAAAAATGCGTGGGATAAGCTGCTCGTCTGTTGGCAAAGAAAAAATATCGGCAAAGCGCTACCAAATGATAAATTTGTTAAGCTCATTTCACAAGTATGGAAAGAATTAGATCCAACGGTTGTACAACGAGGATTGCAAAAAGCAGACATCTTTCCTTACAGTAAATTGCAAGGGAAAAATTCGATCCAGATAGTTTAGAGCGCTTCGATGCATGGCTCAAAACATCTGCTCACGGAGCAGAGTCATTAACTGTTTCGCTAATTCCATCATCAACAGAGAACCAGCCTTAAATACTTTCGATTTCAGATTCGTTAAATTCTTCTGCAGAAGAACGCTCAAAAAGTTTTCAACAGTTCCTTCTGAACTGTTGCAAGCAATAGCGAATCGAAACTTTAACAGTTAGAAAACAACATGTCGCATCTACTGCAGAAGTTATCACCACAGAGGAGTTCCTGTCAAAACTTTCACAGCCTTCGAATTCAAATGGACAAACAGATAGAAGCTTTGTGAAAGTAAAGGTATCGAACGTCGCGAAAAAAAAGAACAGTTCAGCCTAAAAAAGTAAAAGTTCCAGTTAAAAAAAGGGAAGAAATGTACAGCCAGAAGAATCGTACGATCATCCTGAGTGTTAATTTTAGTAGTTATAAGTAATAAATATATGTTACTTGGACTCGACTTCTTTTTCAAGTTAGGTATCTATTTCATTTCTTACATATATAACTCTCCTGGATTTTAGTAAGAAACAGTTCTTTTTATTTTCGCTTCAGTTGTAAAATTATAAATATCTCACTATGTAATTATCACAGAATGTTGAAAACTGAATAAAAGTGATTATGAAAGGTTGAAGTGTATCCATACTTGCCCCAAAACATATCTCATGAGAACACAATGCATTTTGAGGGGGCTATTAAAATTTCCCCAAAAGTGGGGTAATTCCGAATTTTCGTTTTTGAAAATCTTTTTTAAAATTACCAGAGAATCAATTGTAAAGCAGAGTTCCCTCTTCAAACATCGCTATAGTATATCTCCAAAATATTATTGATCTGGTCACGTAAGCAAAAAATACAAAAATTTTGTATTTTAAATAATTATTTTTTTTTAAATCTCAAAGAAACATTAATTTTAACTCTATACGGGTAGATTAAGTTATTTAATTATTTGTAGAACTGAAATATTGATGATATTTTAAAAATAGTACGCAATCAGTATTTAAAATTTTGTGGAGGAGCGGAAATACTTAAAAAACAATAAGGAAAATGATGACTGCATCAAATTGCTAATTGATTTCTATGAATTACAATATCTGTCAATAATTAGCCGGGATAAAAAGCTTATGTGCACAAATTCTTTATAAATGAGACCGAATTGTGAAACTGAGGGAGTCATTGTTGAAACGAAATGTAGGTCACTGTATTGTCTTGCTGAGTTGCCGATGTGGACGTTTCGCTTTAGTTGTCTCTCAAAAGCGCCATTTCCAAAAATTAGCTTTGTCTATCAAAAGCGGGCCGCCACACAAAAACTATCGTACCTTAACTGAAACTAACTTAAGCCAAAATATGACTCAAATTCCAACGAATTCGTGAAACATTTCACGGATGAACCAGAAGCGCGATCAAATGCACAACAATGGCGGTTCGATTACTTTTATAACGGGCTGAGCGGTTTTTAAAAGCAGTTTTTGAGAAACGACGAACTTTAAAGTAACTAACAATATATCCGTTTTTTATAAGTTGGTCTGAATATATAAAAATTAGAAAACCGAGTTGAGACACAGCGGACTTTAAAGTCAGCATACCAACCCAGTTAACTCATACTCACCTCTGTTCCGGAAGGTCTGGAATAAAAGCAAAATACCAAAATGCCCGTAACAGCATCATTATTAGTTTACAGACTGTAGCCGATCTTCACCTCATATTACACAACCACAACTGGTAATAAAAATTGTATCACAGAATTCACGAATAAAAACGAAATTGAAAATCATCGACTTATCATTTCAGAATAAAGGACTGCAAAACACGCCAATTACAGTGAACGAATTTTAATAACGAAATTTCTGACTTTTTCCATACCACTCTTATTCAAGTGAATCTCTTAAATGTTTTCAACATCATATGGAAATGAGGAGGATATCCGGGTATATGAGGAGCTGCAATCGTTATATCGCTAAAACTGCAAAAGATCCATTACAGCTTGGAAAGTTTTCAACAGGTCTTTAACGTTCCACAATTGTTATTATTTTCGTCGGTCCCAGTTTTATTTATGCTGTTTTTTTATCTTTCCAATTTTCCGTTTCGTTACTGTACCCTTTTTTTTTCCTTTTTGACTCATTTTTAACATAAATTCAATGTATCAGTTAATTTTTATGTTTTTAAAATTAGGGCAACGGATTTGAACCCAGCCCTTTTTGATCGAAACACTACTGCTTAACCAACTGCGGCTTTACCGCCATTCATTTCTTGTATACATTTTTGCTCAAATCCGTCAGCTTTTCCCAACAGTTGTTCCTTTTATCTATCTATTCAACCTACTCTTCCTCCCTTTTCATGGATTCTTTTGTATCTCTTTTTTCGACGTTCTGATGTTGTTTTCGTTGTTCGTATGTGTTGTGACCATTCTCTGCTGCCCTTTCCTAAATTTCGCCTTTCGTTAATTTCCTCCCTATATTGTCTTCTCCATCCTGATGATGTAGTTATTTGCGACGCTGATCATGTGTTCTTCCAGTATCTCTTTCTGTGGAGCATTCTGCTTTGTATTCCTGCTTGTTGAGTCTTGGGCTTCCTACTCGTTATTGTGATTCTTATATCCTGTATTTTCCTTCCTCACCGGTTATTTCTGTTATTTTTTCCTTTTTATCAAAGATTTCTGATTGGATTAAAATATAACTGTCTTCTCTCATTTTTATTTATTTCTGGGTAAAGGTCTATGGTTTACGCGTCCAAAGGGGTGGAATAAAAAAAAAAAAAAAAAAAAAAAAATATATATATTTAACTGCTGTGCATTTTCGTTTTAAATACTTACGATTAAGTACGTACATAATGATTTTTTTCCGGAAAATTTACATGTTCACCTATGTAGGACAGCAGCTTAACTGTAACAAAACGGGTCGGTCCAATGTGTTTTGAATAAGTGGTTTCCACTATATACATATATCACGATATCACGATATGTCCATATCAACCTACTGCTGGATGCAGGCAATCCCTGGCGAGATAAGTTAGTCTAATCTCCCCTGTGGCAAATTGGGAGGTGCATTTTATACCTGCTGCCAGGTTTTCACGGTAATAGTTAATATGCGACGCTAATGAAGACGCTTAGTGTAGACACGCAAGACTACACTCGAAACTGATCGCAATCGCTTGCTATTACAATGCAATTCCGTGTGTGTCTGCCTACTATCCATCAACTAACACGCATATGGTGGTGTACGTGGTGGCTTGCCATTTTGCCTACCATATGATTCTATTAGCGGTTATTTAATTTTAATTTCTCGTAATAACTACCCGAGACCTTCGCAACTGAAGCCACGCACTCTAGCAACTAGGCCATCACAACGACTTATCAGACATTCATACATACATACATACATACATACATATATACATACATACATACATACATATATACATATATACATACATACATATATACATATATACATACATACATATATACATATATACATATATTAATTACAACGTGACTCTTAGGCCGGCTTCCATTAGAAAAAATGTCCAAATTTTATGTAACGAAAGTTAAATGTTAAATGAAAACGTCTTTCTTAATCATGCACCGATTAGATTTTGTAACAAAAAAAATGTATCATGCCGGTAAGAATGACGTTGTAAATTTCGATCACTTTTTGCAAGTATAGAAAAGAGAAACAGAAAATGTAAGCAAGAGGGGTCAAGGGGCAGAACTTCTTGTGAGGCCAAATGACCGAGTTATATTATATAAATGTTTGAAATGGTCTTGGTCTGTAAGAATCCAAAAATATTGTTTCATCGAACGTAGAAGAGATCGATAACCAGGCCATTGCAAGAATGGATTTATATTACATAGTTTATTTTTTTTAAATACCCCTGCGTTTATTAAAATATTTTCTGGATTATTAACAAAAATATTTTTCTCATTTTTTAATTTTCGGGCAGTTAATTTTTTATAAACTTCGTAGTCTTTTATAAATTTTCTGTATGTATGCAGTGATGATTAGTTATTAAACTTTCGTATTGCTATAGTGAATTTCTATATTAACTGCTACCACCATACAGCGCAGAAATATAATGATTTAAAGATAATGTAGGGGATTTGCCGGCTAGTTTTATTATTATCGCATTAATAATATAGTCTGGAAAATATCTGCGCAGCTTACTGCAGTTTATTGGCCGCCCTGATGAATTTCATTACACTAAATATTCCAAAGTGGGATATAAAATATATATATGTATAACAGTATTTATTCATTGAATATTAGTCGACGGATGGCGAAAATGGAAAAAAAAGAAAATGAAAATAATTTATGAGATATTTAATCTGAAAAAACATTATCATTACAAATTGTTGGCTTGGCGTAAAATAAAAATATTCTCAAACTTCTTCCCAGAAATAGTCAGCGCAACTTTGTCGAATGAAACACCGCTCGATCGATTAAATTATTTTCAAATAAATGAATAAATGCGTTACAGAAAATTAAGCGAATACTTTTGAAAAATATTCAAAACAATATATATATATATATATATATATATATATATATATATATATATGTATATATATATATATGCATTCTTGTCTTATTTATCGTTTACTACAAAACGTTAGATATCATTTAATGTGGAAGGCGGTAATCGTTTACTCTGCCTCCATTCACATCATTTCCAGTAATAAGTACCTGTGCGTTATACATGATTATAGGTTTCTAATAAAATTAGGATAATTGCAGCGGGCAATCTGGCGCTTTTCATATATAGTAGCCTACAATTCTGAATATGAAAATTGCCCGAATTGCGAAAGATCAAATATTCCTGATATGTATTTGAACCATTATTAACGATCGAAATTTAAATAACAGCGCATGCAAACCGTGTTTTCGTAATTTATTGTTTCCATTAATGGCGGGCGTTAAAACATTTTGAAATTTTGTTCCATACCACACGAAACCCAACGCTAGTTATCCGGTAAATAGTATAAGAAATGTCAAACATGGGGAAAAATTTCGATAATATAATGATGGCGAACGAAATTTCAGTATGTTATAAGGAAAAGGAAAAAACAAAAAAAAAGATACCGTGAAGGAAAAAGAATGGCAAAACATTAGTCGGACGAAGATGGATTAATAAAATGTACCAATTAAAAGAAATTGTTTCCATAACCTCCACATTTTCGTAAATTCTTTCCGTTTTTTTTTTTTTCGAAAATAAGCCGAACCTACAAATTTTTTAGTTTATAGCTGTAAATTCGTATAGGCGTGCAAAATGTTTGAAGTATTTCAGACTGTGTAAGCTAAATAGGCATAAGATGTCTTTTTTCGATGACTGAATATGTGTGCAAAGGATTTTATTTGGTAGCAATTTTGAATGGAGTGAGGTTTACCCTTCTCGGCGTTTATCACGCTTAAAATGAAACGAATCTTGTTTAGTTGCTAAACTGTATTCTCTGCTCGTCGGTTCCTTTATCGGTAAGTTTCACAGTGCGATCCTACAATTCTTTTATTTTCTTTTTGTTTTTAAGATCCTCCAAATCTATTATTAAATATTAAGGGTATATTCGAAATCTCTAAGACGTAAAATAGACGAAATAAACAGAAAACAGCTACAGATACAACTCACGGAATACAAATTTTCACATAAAATGAACGTTGGTTACGATAGAAAGTGTAAACATTTCGAAAAAAAACAAAAAAACAATACAACAAAGGACAATGTAATTATGAAATTTATTATAAATAATTTGAAATAAGTTCTAACGTCTCTATTTATCCTTTGATCTCTTTCGTTCTTTTTCATTTTCCACTGCCTCCTTTTTTACATATGAGTAATAATTATCTCACGTTGCTTTTTTAGTATAAAAAAGTTTTTATTGCTAAGTATGCCTTAAAAAATTTCGTAGCCATTTAGTTTAATTCATTTTTACATAAATAAAACGCGAAATATTAAACAAACACATTAATTATAATTAAACACCGATCAGTTTCGGATAACCCGATCTGAAATCATTGAATAATAATAAGTGTAAATGTAAATGTGTGTATTTTTTGTTTTTTTGGCCCCAACTCTCGCCCTTGGGCCTTCTGGCCAGGTTTAAAGATTTCCTTGTTCCTTCTTATTTTTCGGTATTGCGGTTTCTAAACACACATTTAACGCCTTACATTCTAAAACTACTGGCTCTAACGAATATAACGTGTAAAATTTGTTTAAAATTCCTTCTACCGATTCGTTTCTTTATTGTATCTGTCGCACTGCAACATCACATACTTCATCGACCCCTACAGTCCGTATTCAATTCAGTTATCGCTATTTACTATTCCGAACAAAAGTCATGCTTGCAACATTTAAAGAGTATCTCGGCTATTGTCGGGATTCCAGCTTTACATGACAACATGGGTAAATGAGCTAAAAAGAACTCGAAAAAAGTTGAACTATTCTCGAAGCACTTGTCAAATGTGTTTAACGGTCTCATGACATTCAGTCGAGTATATATCGATCTAAAAACTCCGATTTATTAAGCAAATCAAAAAATCCAGTTAATAGATGACATCGCTGCAATCGTACTTACGGAATTGACGCGTACAGCAGTGGTTCTTCTCATGTATTTGTTTAACGCACGTCTGCAGTTAGAATACATAAAACTGGCGCAAATTATATTAATAAAAAAAAAAACAACAGATAAACCAGATGATCAGGTAACATTCTACCGGTCGCTATTTCTTTACTTCTCCCCAGTCATTTCAAAACTATTAGAAAAGCTGCTATTAAAGCGGCTTCTCCTAGTCATCCATCACAATTTGACTCGCGTCAACATTATTCAACAATCGATCGAGTCTATCGAGCTGCATCGATTATTCAACAATTGTCGGAATCGAAACCGCGCAGTGTTCCTCGATGTTTCGCGAGCATTTGATAAAGTTTGACACGAGAGTCTTGTCTTTAAATTGAGTAACCTTCTAGCTGGCAACTTTTGCCGACAGATCGACACAGTTCTGATTGGCTCCTAGACAAGTCAAATCGTAAATTTTCATATACCGGCTGGGGTGTCGCAAGTTAATGTCATGGGGGACCTATCTTGCACCTATTTTACACGCTACTGATTTGATTATGTAACTATCATAGCCACTTTTGCAGATGAGACTGCAATTTTGTCTGTCAGTAATAATCAGCATACGTCCACAGAATAATTGCAAGCAGCAGTCAATCCTCTCTCTAGATGGAAAATTGAAAAATTAAGCTTAATCAAGCGAAATAAATTCACGTTAATTTTGCGTTGAGAGACCAGTCAATTATGGGCATAGAGTGCATTTGAGCAGTCTACCTACTCAGCAGACAGACTCTGCCAGATACCCCTTGAAATTCACCTAGATTCCAAAATGTCTCGTAAAATCCACGTGAAAATGAAAGCCAATCAAATCAAGCTGACGACAACACGGTAATTATATTGGTCGCTGGGAAGGAAAACTTCGCTGGATGTACTCTGTAAACTGTGTCCATATAAGCAGATCATCAAGTCAATGTGGATATATGGAATTGCCTTGTTGAGGGATATACAGCTAACTCTAAAAGAGGAATATTATACAACAACGCCAAAACGTCATTCTGCATACAGTTGTCGATGCTGATCGCGATACTCGCGAATTGATGATATACATCGTGATCGGCGTACGCTAGTGGTCAGTAACATTGTAAAACAACTTGCAAAAGCGCATCCTGAACGGCTAAATTCTATTCATCTATCGGATACTCGATGTAATAGTAGTCGGCTTAAACGGCGACACCCGACAGGCTTAGTATAGTTAGATTTATGCAGTTGAGTAATTATACTTGGATATGTAGCCACTGGGATTCATGTATATCTACGTAATATTATAATAAATCAATATTATAAATATCTCATCATACGAGATTCTTATTTAGCTTCAGTAGTGCTAAGATTGTGCAATAACAAAGAAAGAAAAAAAAAAGGAAAACTATTCCTGACCTTGTCAAATGTAGTGGCGTCCGATATATGTATGTACTTATATTTTACTACTATATTTTCCGGTTTATTCGCGATATATTACACAGAAATACATTTCTTTTTTTTTTTTTTTCTGTTTTCTTTTGACAATGTAATTTAATTTAGTTACCCGCGCATTTTTTTATACGTACAAATATGCTTTCAATGTTACTTTTTTTAGCACTGTATTTACAACTATTTAAAGTAAATAGTTTTTCCAGATTACGGGCTCCCGCAGGATTGAAAAAAGTACTTCAGCTATAGAAAACGTTTCATTATCGTGCATTGAAACCGGGGAAATCTGTTTTAAAAGGAATACAGCGAAAATAATGAAAAGAACATTGAAATTCTCGCGAAATTAGTCACGAATAATTTCATTTCCGTTAAAAATAAACACTCGCCTTTTTTTAATTTACAAAGAAATTACAAAAAGAAAAACGAAAAAACGAATGCGGTTCTTTTAAACTTTTTTGAACTATACCAATATTTTATTACCAACTACTAAAAAATCGATCTTATTTTTCATTGGGTTTTTCACGGTGATCTTTTTTGATTTTTCAAATTTCCAGAGGGGAGGGGGGCGTGCACCTGCCTCAAATTCCATCTGTGTATCCAATATTGTATATGTTTCCAGCGAGAGATTATTAATGTTACATTTATCCGTACTTGTTTTTTATGTTCTGTAATTATTTTCATTATCTTCGAATATTATTAATTGAGTGCTTGTTTTTTATTCGAGGCGCTCTGCAAATGTCGAAAAATTATTTATCGCCGTCATTATAAATTCATCCGAAATCGGTATTTTTAATTCAAATTTGGAGCGTTTAATACTTCGCGTTTTATTTATTTCGACGGTCCTAGTGTTTCAGTTCAGTTTGGGATATCAAATTATTCGTTTTTACTCGTACTTTTAATGTACGTTGATTAATAATAAACACACGGTTTTTAGGAAATATTTAATAAAAACTTTAAATAAATTATTTAAAATTTAATTAAAATATTTCCTAAAAACAATGTGTTTATTATTTATTAATCAACGTAAGTAAACAAACAACAAGGAAATGGATGGATTAAATATTATCACACTATTACAAAGTATTTTTTTTTTTTAATTTAAATAATTGCGCAACTTACAACGAAAAATAATATTTTCATTTGTACTATATGTTTTATTGTGCAGTATCGTGCGCAAGGCTGCACATTAACAAGAGAAATTATTCCGCCAAATTTGTACTCGTTACTTCTTGTATTTCTTTTGCTTACTTTTGTTCAATACACTGATAAAATATAAATATAAAATTAATATTCTTATCGGCTTAAATTTTAAGCCCATTTTCCGATGACAGACACTATAATTCTCCACTGTAAAGGCGAGGACACCTGTGAAACCGTTTCAACTCCGTATCGAAAATAATCAAACTAGCCCATTAAACTGCATACGTGAAATCGCTCGCATCATAGACTAGAAAATAAAATTCGACTAGTTGTTTATCGGGAAATTGTTTTTATAATTTACGTGCCAGTTTTCGTGTTTTGCGATTTTATTAAAGAGTACACAGTTGTCGCGAAGCTCTAAAGAAGACCCATCTCACTTTTCAGAAGTTTCGGCGCTCATCCGAACTTCCGTCCAGTCGTTCTATACGATAAAATCCTTTTCAGTTTTACACTCGGTAAAATCACTTGTAGACTTGAGAGTTAGGCGAGCAGAGTCCCCATTCATCCGTGAGACACATAAAAAAAAAAAAAAGAAAAATAAAGAAAGAAAGAAAAAATGAAAAAAAAGCATTTAACTAAAGGGGCAGTTATTTTAATTATGCATCGCGACTGCAGCAGAGAAAAAGAAGTTGGTTAATAATTAAGTGTCGCTTTTGGGGCAAAAAAAAAAAACCAAAAATGAAATTAGTCGCACTTAGACGTCAACGAAATAAAAATAAACGGAACGGAAATCGCTAATAACAACAGCGGGCAACGGGAGTGTAGAATGACTCAGAAGTGACCCAGTCGGTCCCCTGGCTTTGATCGATGGACGGGAACGAAGCAGCGGCGATATTCTATGGAGAAGAAAATATCGCGCGCCGCGGTACTAGCCGGCCCCAAAAGCAGCTATTGCAGGGGCCGAATGACGGACACATACTTCCGAAGTAACGTCTTTTTTGGGCTCGGGCCGCATTCGACGAACTCCATTACGGCCATTTTAAAACGCGACCGGTACTCTCCGTAAGTCACAGGTGGAATTGCGCGGTCGCGCTATTTTTTCACGATAAACACAGCTTGGTTCTCTATATCTTCACTTCTCGTTCCCGTTTAGACGAAACTAATGGAATAATAAAGTGTAGCGAGAAAGCTCGTCCATACTGATGCCTCTCTGGGCACGCTGAGTACCGGCCGTCGCCGCACCAACGCCGCAACCCTTGTGTCCGGGGGGTCGGCGGCGCTCGAGGTGGAAAAAGGAACAAGTTCTCGGCCCGCCGATGAAGGGGTGCGCGAGAGTTGCATTATTTCGTCTCGTTGGTGACTTGGACTGGGAAAGTTGCGAAAAACGCGGAGCCAGTGGAACGCGACCAGATCTCGTCGACAGACGACTCAGGTTCGGACCCGTAACGTGCGTCGACCAAACGTAGCGCGATGCGTTCGGTTAGCGAGCCGTTTGGCGCTCAAAATGAGAACCGATTTCCGGGAACTGGTTGTTCCTCGACGACGAGTCCGAAAGCGAATTCGATTCCGGCCGCAAATTTGTTTTCGATTCCTTGGACCGGGGCTGTTCGTAGCAATAGCAACAGCGAGCCGGTTTTTAACGATAATAACAATAAAACGAACAGCAACGCTAACAACATTAACAACAACCTCGGAGACGGCTATTCGACTAATTTGAAAAATTGGCTGCTTAAAGTGGTTCCGGAAGACCGAGAAAGCAAAGCGGGTCCTTCGAGTTCTGGCGCAAATTTCGGATACCGATTTCATTCGCAACGACCGTCCGCGACTTCGGCGAATCCGAACAGTGATGGAGTCGGCAATACGTTCGTTGGAGCCACCAGCGAAGGTTCGTACAACTCTTGTCATTCGGCACTTATAATTTTTTATTTTCGGCGCCAGCGGCAAAGGGGACATTAAAAGCACACCTGTCCCCCCCCCCCCTTATTGTGGCGAATGCACTATGAATATCCGAAAGATTTGTGACCCGGAAAGTTTTGCGCTAAAAAAATCGTGTATTGCCAGAGTGGGAATTTCAAGTTTGTTTAGTTGATGCGAGCGATGGTCATTTTTTACCTTATTATTTTTTTTTTTCTTAACCTTCATTGATTATAAGAAATGTAATAAAATTATCCGGCGTTATTTCGCATTTGCCTTCATTGTAGCAGATAACGTCCTTGTCGCTGCCGACAGCGGTTGGCTTCGATGACCTGTTTATCACACACCTGTTGGAATAACCTAATTAGGCGCAGTATCCTAGGACTACTAATCGAATTTCTCGGATTATTTCCGCATCAGTTTTATTTTCACTGCTTGAAATTCCGACGAGATTATTGTAGGAGCACACTCGAGTTTTAAATTTTCGTTGACTTCGGGAAGAAAAGTAAAGCTTTTTAATTCTTTGCGAATAACTCGGTAGGAGTTTGGGATAGCAATATGTGAAAACATTAAACAACTTTTATTGTTTACTATGCTCTAGATGGGGACCCTGTCAAGTACACCCAGATTTATATTTTAATGCATTTGCTTCGTATTCGTTTTTAATCGAATTCTTGTTTAATAATATTGCAACTGTTAATTACTGGCTCTCGCTATTTAAAAAAAAAAAAAAAAAACTTTATTTTAATTTACTACATATTTTTAATATAAAATTATTGTCTCACTGTTCTGTTAAGTCCCCCCTCCCCCACCGATTGGAACGATTACTTTTAACACCCTCTGCTATAGATAAACGCTATTCTTCTGACTTTACCGCGAGAAGACAAATCCCCAAGTGATAGTCTCCTAGAATTCTTATACAACAGTAGTCCGTTTTAACTGATTAGGTAATTTTTCAGTTTATGTTTTACGTAACGATATCGAATTGTTATCATTTGATTTCCATTACAACTCCCTCCGTTACATATAAACGTTACAATGTGTATGCTTTTTTTTTGAGTATTTGTTGTTTTTCTTTTTTGACCCGGTGTTCATCCGGTAGCTAGTTTAACCTTTCAACCTAAGATTATGATCGGTTATAGACTATATTTGTATTTATCTATATAATAATCTACTCAAATAAGAACATGGGCTCGAAATAATTTGACTTTTACCGATGGAGTTTTCTATTCCTTCGATATTTCTTTTTTTTTTGGAAATTAAATCTTTTAAAAAATAATCCGTATTAGAGAATGGTCAAACGGGACAGCGACCAATTTGGGGCGGAAAAAAAATTAATAACAAGGGCACGTGGTAAGAAAATTTTACTCTTTTGGATTTTTATATTTTCAACTACATATCTATTTTTTTTGTTTGTTTATTGATTTTTTTTGTAGAAGAAGGTTATCACTGTGCATTTCCCTTTTGAGATTTATAAAAAAGAAATGATAAAAAAAAAAAAAAAAAAAAAAAAAACTATTGATCGAAGCTTTATAGATATTTTAGCTGATAGCGCAACAGCCATTTAAAACCGCTATACATGTAATTAGGCACTCTCGTTTCAGTCGCCCATAATTATTGTTTCTGATATTTATCATACAGTAATTCTCTTCGCTCTTTCGCTCTTAACGTAACTCTGAATTTGATTGAATTTTGTAAAATCGTTTACTTCGTAAGCTAGCGTTATGCCGAGAATTTAGTATATCATTTCGTAATTGTTGAAGGAACTATATTTAGAATCTAAAAGTAACGTGTCGATGTGAGTTTTTTTTCTTTCAAAATTTGTCTTATGAACGCACGTGGTTTATGCAACTGCAGAGTTATGACAGCACTAGCTCAAATGTGAAAATGCCAATTTTGAAGAAACTGCGTTATAATTTCTCTATAAAAGCGGTCGAGAAGGATCTTTGAGGGGTAAAGGTTGAAATGACGACGATAGTTTTAGTTAACTGTACACTTTTTAAGACAAACGGAAATATCGGTCCTCGTATAATTTTTAAAAGTTGGCAAATAGTTTTGCAGGGATATTATATTAAGGAGTTCTCGAATGTCATATTTAAGAGGAGCGGGCTATTATAATTGCGTTAACATCCGGAAAGAGAGTAATTCTGAAGTTGTCTGCAGGAATACGATTACATACATGTATGCGTGGTATATCCTACAAGCGGCGAATTTACCGAAATGATTGCGTGCGAGACATACGTAGCGTTCACAGAACTACCTGTTTCAGAGGCTGTCCTTCCGCTAGCACGTCTCCCCTTTGTTCGATGAGAGTTCCTTCATCGGCCTCCTCATACATATCATTGAAGAAACTGTTAGCAGCTCGTTCGCTCTTCTGCATCGTCAATTCCTGTTAAATTCGCTTTTTGTCTAACGGTGAATGTGTAATGGGGCGCCTTTCTCAAGGAACGACAGCTTAATAGGGCAATTGTAATTTTCAGGCTCACGCGTCCTAACGACCACTCTACGACCCGTATAGATTAAATTAATCCGAAAACAAATACAGTGCAAATCGGTTATTACGACATTAAGACGGATAAATAATATTTAGTCGTTACAATTTTATAAAAACCGTTTTTTTTTGTTTTTTTTTTTTTTTTTTTGTTTTGCTGCAAACGCATTATTGAAATTTCACAACTACATTAAAAACATCCGAAATGAATAACACGGAAAGCTGTAAAGAATGTACTTCAAGGGGAAAAACAGAAAGTCGAAATACTTTAAAGGCATCAAAAGTATTTTGGTGTATTGAACACGCAAACGTAATTTGCAAAAACTGGAAACATACTTAAGTTTTTTTCCCCCGTCAATTACCCATTATTTATATAGTTTCCATTTTAGAAAAATTGTAATTTTGAAATAACAACAATTTTCACCGTAAAATATTTTCCGTTGATACATTTTTCTAACAGCGTTTCATTTTATTACAGAGATAATATTAAATGTTATACATAACTGAAATTTCTTCGAAATTTTTTGGATATCAAGTTTTTTCACTACACTAAGAGTTTAGAACGTAAATGATTAATTTACAATCCTATAAAACAATTTAAATACGACATTTTCGTATACACCTATTTTTGATTGCTCCACCTTTCTATCGCCCACAATTCATGAATAAATTCAAAAATTCAACGAAAAACCTAATATGAAATAAAAAATAACAGTGCAAATCGCTTAATACGAAATGGGGTTTCCAGAACTGAATCGTTCAATTCGTATACCGTATTTTATTCTGACGCTAAAAAAACGGGCGCGCAAAATCTGCTTCATCCAAAAATTTCGCGAGGGAGAAAAAAGCATCCCATATTTTTCATCAAATTTCTGACTTGAACGAGTGAATGAATAAAAAGAGGAGTATTAAATAAATTTATAGATAAACTAGTGAACCATACTTTAAGTTAAAAGATTAGGAAGAAAACCAACAAAAAAACCTACCTTCCGGACAAATAAAATAAAATAAAGAACGCCATATGACATGCGATGTATTAATATCCACATAAAGTACGTCACGTACTTGACTGTTAAAATCTCCTATGAACATAAAATAATCATTTGGATAATGTTTACGTTCCCTTATAGTTCAATGATAATTCAATAAGATATAGTCTAATATTACGCTCGCCTGATACTTTTTTTTTTTTTTTTTCCAGAAGATACGCCATTCATTTTTTTTACTATTTTCAATATTTCTGACGCTTTTTTAATAACGGAAACCAGTTGCTCCAAAGATGCTACCTTTTGAAAATTATTTGTTATTATTCATTCTATTTCGTTGTTTTTTATTATGTTACTAAATTGAATTATTTGCTTTTTTCTTGATATTTTTAATGGTGTTATTATTAATTTACACTTTAATAATCCGTGATCCGAATGGAATTCGAATTTTTCGGTATTACAATCTTTTATATCCTTCTTGTTGTTCTGTACCAGTACATAATCGACCTGGTTCTTTTTTTTTTTTTTATATAAAAATTTACAAATAAAAAATTTAGGGGCTATTACGGCACTTCGACTCACTAGAAATTACAGAAGGTGGTGCAGTCTGTTGGATGCTACAAAGTTCAGCACTGCCCGAACACAATCCGGGTGGTTTGAAAACAGAAGGTCAAGTGTAGTATAACTAGAAGCACGGGAAGTATGCTGGCACCATTTCAGCAGATGCTCTACGGTTGGCGAGCCCATGAACCTACAAAGACGACAGGTGGTCGGGGGGGGCTCCTTTTCTTAGTTTCTTGATTAGGCGCTAACCATGTTCATAATTTACCTTGCCGCTTTTTGAAAAATGTGTTTACAGGTCAGTGGAGAATAGAGGAAGCACGGGTAATGGGTAAATATATTTTTCCCCCTTTTTTTTTCCTTTTTTTTCTTTTAAAGATAAGTTGCGGGTCTCACGGGGCAAATATGCCCGTTATGCGAATGCCCAACACTCTTATCAACGTCTATTAAAATAGATATATAGTACAAAAATTAAAACTAACTTAACTTATTCCATAAATAACAATAATAATGAAACTAGCATTACATTAAAGTAATAGTATATATACGTAAGCCAATAAATAACATGCCGCGTAATATACACACCAATACATGCAGACAGCTTAATATTTAAAGTCGAAAGAAACATGATTGATTGATTGAATAAAGTTTATTTACTAAATTTACAAAACAAAGAAAATAACAGTACGTTTAAAAATTTTAAATTTTACGCGTATCGAGCAATTTACCCTCGCCAGCGTGCATCAAAAATACATTTATGCTAAAATTACAATATTAAAAAAAGAAAAACTTTACATTTGTTATAATATTAGGAAAAAAAAACCAACAAAAAACCTAGCTTCGGAAAAAATAAATAAAGTGTAAGTTGAAAAAAAAAAAAGTAGAAGTATGATGGTTATTGGAGTGTCATTGCGCGTGTGTGCTTCAACACCTTGTTTAACGCTTGCGGACGGATCGGTGCACTATAAGATTAAAATAGCATATGTTTAATGCGTTTGTGTTTGTACTTTTTATATTTTAGCTGCAAAGAGGTTCTCGTGTAGTCTCCTATTCTTTTAACAAACACGTGATCACTAGTAGAGCAATCATCAAAGAATTTCTTAGCTTGCGTACGGATTATGTTTACAATAAAGGGCAGTTTTAATACAGCGTGCATACTATTTATGTTAGTATACGCCGGAGCGCTTAGAATAATTCTGCAGCATTTATTTTGGAATCGCTGTACTTTTTGAAATGTAGATCTCGAGACATTATTGGCGAGCTGTAAAGGAGCACAGGCCTAATGATAGCTTTGCATAGAAGTAATTTATTTTCTGTTGTTAATTTGCATTTTTTGTTGAAGATGTGCCTCAACATAAAATTTCTTGCATGCGCTTTATTTATAGCGTGATCAACGTGTTTGTTGAAAGTTAGCCGCCGATCTAGGATGACCCCCAGATATTTAACTTCATTTTTAAAAGGGCAGACTTGATTTCCCAGGTTTAATTCCGGGGAAAAAACGGGCTTTCTTTTTGTAAATAGGATAGCCTGCGTTTTTGCATCATTCACTTTAACTTTCCACTTTGTAAGGTACTTTTTTATTTTTAAAAAACTTTCTGATAATCTACGTTTAATTGTGTCGACTCTAAAAGAAGCGCAGTAAATGGCTGTGTCATCAGCGAATAGCGCTAGCTCGGAGTGTTTAGGTTTAGGAAGATCATTTAAGAACAAAATAAATAGGAATGGACCAAGTATGCTTCCTCGCAGAACTCCCATCGTCGCTGTTTTTGGAGAAGATATAGCGTCGTTAATTTTTACTGAAAATTTCCTTTCTACCAGGTAATCATTTATAAGAGTAATGAGAAATTTAGGGAACTGATATTTAAGCAATTTGTATATTAATCCTTGATGCCAGACGGTATCAAAGACTTTTTCGATGTCAAGTAATAACAGTCCGGTATGTTTGTTTAGGTTAAAATTGTCAGTTACAAACTCGGTTAGCCTACTTAACTGCATCGTAGTCGACAAATTCCGCAGAAACCCGAATTGGTGGGGGGTGATGATTTTTTTTTCGTTACAATGATCTATCATCTTGGAAAGAATAAGTTTCTCCGCTATTTTACTTAAACAGTTTATTAACGAGATAGGTCTGTAGTTAATAGCCATTGCTTGATCCTTTCCTGATTTTGGTATAGGAATAATAATGGACTCTTTCCAACAGGTAGGAAAGTGTCCCGAAATGATACTAGAGTTTATTATAATAGTTAGATTGATCTTAGCTTTTTCGGGTAGATTCTTAATCATGGTAATGGAGATATTGTCTGGACCGGTGGAGTGTTTATTTTTTAATTTTTTTATGATTTTGTTAACTTCATTTGGTGAGAAGAGCTTAGGGTAGTTGGTAGTGACCGTTGGGGTGGCTAGGAACTTCTGTACAGTAGTATTTATTTTGTTTGTGTGCCATTTGGTGGAAGAGTTTTTGTTTTGATTTTGTATATCTAGAAATATATTTGAGAGTAACTCAGTTTTGCCTTTGTTTGTGTATTCGGTCTGATTAGCATGTGTTAAAGGTGGAATAGATGTGTCCGTGCTTTTTTTAAATATTTTTGCTATTTTCCAGATCGGCTGGTCTTTTGCATTTAGATTTATTAGTTTGTTATTCCATGTTGTGTTTCGGTATTCATTTAGTTTGTATTTAACTAGTTTAGCGAATAAGTTGTAAATGATGTGAGAGGAATGGTTACGAATCTTTTGGTGCTTTTTACTGACATAGTTTTTAATCTTAATAAGCTTCACTAGTTTTCTTTGTAAGTGCTCTTTACTTGACTTGATTTCGATTTTTGGAATATAAAGATTTGCTGCTTCTACTATTAGGTCTGACAGCCTGTGTGCCTGGTAGTCAAGTAGGCAACCAGCCTTTATTGGACTTCTCAAAATGTTTATATTATTTGTAATATAATTACGGTATTCCGTCCAGTTCGCACTTTTATAGTTAAAAATTGTACGGTTTTCTACGAGTCTGCAAGTAGCGTTTAATTTAAAATAAATTGGATTATGATTAGAGGCAAGGTTGGCTAAAGTTACTGGTTTGGTAATATTATGAACATTCCTACTTAAGATGAGATCGATAGTGCTCGGACGTAATTGAGGGTTAGTAGGGTAATGCGTGGGGAAATCAGGAGCGAGAATTTGAAAACCTACCCTTTCGGAAAGATAAACGAGTTTATTATCTGTTTTGTTATTGTAATAGCAGTTCCATATCTTACTTTTGGCGTTTAAGTCCCCAGCGAGGATCACTTTGTTATATGATTTAAATAATATGTCTATATCATAGTCAATATTCGTTTTGTTTGGAGGACAGTAAACAGAGAATAGCACCACTGAAGAATTTGCAAAATTTATTAAGATTCCAGTAGCTTCAATATTTTTTAGGGATACTGGGGTTGCGAAGGTAGAGTGGTTTATTGAGGAGCGGACCAAAATGGCCACTCCTCCACCTCTGCTGTTACGATCGCATCGGTACACTCTAAAACCAGGGCATTTTAGTGCATGGTTTGAATCAATTTTTGTCTCACTTAGACAAACTATATCGATAGACCTTTCATTTACCAGTTGCCCTAGTTCAAGTATTTTGTTCCTATTCGAGTTTGCATTCCAGGCAATTATTTTAATATTATCAGTACAATTACTCGTCAGCGAAATAGTCCATTAAGGTTTCAATAATTATTGATATTTTTGAGAACATGTCTCTAGCGTCTTTTAATTTAGTGCACATTTTCTTAATTACGTTTATGATTTTTGGTATATTTAGTTCTTTAAACGACTGAAATATATCTGATAAATTATTGTCCGTATTAGGTTCGTTACGTTGTGATGCTCGATTTGCAAGACTTTCTGCATACGTTAGATGTCTATTATTTTGATTTTTTATATTATTATAGTTTTTATTATCGCTCCGGAGAAAGTTTTTTCTATTTGACTCCGAATACTTAGATCTGAATGTTTTTGAATTTAGAAACTTTAAGTAGGTCGGACAATCTTTTGAATTAGCTAGGTGTTACCCGGAACAGTTTGCACACTTAATGTTGCTAGGATTTTGGCAAGTTTTTGTAAAATGTGCTTGACCACATTTCAAGCAATTTGGAGGTAGATAACAGTTTATGGAAAGATGTCCGAAAGCTTGGCATTTAAAACATTGAATTAGTTGGTTCTTTGATTTGTACTTTTTCCACGTTACAACGCAATAGCAGAGTTGTTTAATTTTTAGTATATTGCTAATATTTGTTGATTGTGGAAAAGTAACAAGATATAGCGGTAGGAAGACGTCGCTATTTTCTGAATCTTTTTTGTGAAATTGAGAAATTTCGTCGTAATTTGTTTCATTTTTTAAGGATTCTTTTATTTCATTTATGTCAATGTCAAGTGGCAAGCCTTTTAGCACCATTTTTATTTTTTTCATATTCTTAGGAGTATGCGTATAAAAAGGATAGTTTTCACTTTTTAGGAAGCTGAGGAGCTTGCTATAGTCTGTTTGATTTTCAGAATAGAAATGTGTATTGTTTCTATATAGTTTAACAGTAGGCGGAGTTCCAAGCAGATTTTTTAAGTAATTCATGGCTTGCATATGGTTGCTAATAATTCCTTTAACAATGATAGGAGGCATTTTATACTTGCCAGTATTTCTAGTATTTACGTTAGCACTGTATTTTGTTTGGCTTTCGTTAACCGAATTTATAATAACGTTATCGTTTACCTCGTCAATTAAATCATCGAGTTGTTGATACGAGTTTTTACAGACGACGGTAAATTCTTCTGCTTTTCGTTTCTTTGTTTTACTCTTTCCTTTTCGACGTTGCTGCTGTTCAAGTTTATCTGATTCGTTTTTGGCGGTTGCATTAGATGAATTATCACCAGTCAACGAAACATGATCTGTGAGAGCTTAAAATCCAAGAAGGACACGACAAAGTCAAAAACCAACAAACCGTAAACATAAAAGCACCTCTAAAGAGTAGCGAGATAAAGGACGTAATTTGATCTTCAGTCTTTGCACCATTCCTTCAACAACGGGAAAAGAGATAAAGAGGGTGGAATTTAATTTAGATTTTGTCAACAGCATAATTTTAAAATAATGAATTCATTTTTCAAAAAGCGGCAAGGTAAATCATGGACATGGTTAGCGCCTAATCAAGAAACTAAGAACCAGATCGGTTATATACTGGTATAGAACAATAAGAAGGATATAAAAGATTCTAATACCGAAAAATTCGAATTCCATTCAGACTACAGATTATTGCGGGTAAATTAAAAACAACAAAAATGAAAATATCGAGAAATAAGCAAATAATTCAACTTAGTAAAATAATAAAAAAACAACGAAATAGAATATAAAAAGATAATAACAAATAACATTCAAAAGGTAGCATCTTTGAAACAGTTGGTTTTCGTTATTAAAAAAGCGTCAGAAATATCGAAAAAGGTTGTCTAAAAATATTTAAAAAAAGTAATAGCATATCTTCTGAAATAAAAAAAAAAAAATGTATCAGGCAAAAGGAATTAATATTACATTTTATTGAATTATCATTAATACATCCGGGAAGAAGCCGGTGAACAACTAGTACATGTTTAATGCGTTTGTATTTGAATTTTTTGTATTTTAGTTGGAAAGAAATTCTCATGTAATTTCCAGTTTTATTGAATTTGATCACTTGACAGTCGCCGAAAGAATTTTTTGTCTTTACGATGTGTAAATTACACTTTCGATAAAGAAGAGTTTAATGCTGTATGCATATTATTTAAGTATACAACAGAGAGCGCTTGGAATAATTCTACAACATTTATTATTTCGGAATCGTTGAACTTTTTAAAAGGTAGATCTTGAGATAACCACACCTGAGAAGCATAAAGAAGGACATGTCGAATAATACTTCTGCATTAGGAGTTGCTTGCTGTTGTCAGTTTGCATTTTTTATTGAATCTTAGCATGAAATTGTTCGCGTGAGCTTTATTGATAATCAATGCGCTTATTAAAAGTTAATCGTCGGTCTAGTGCAACCTATAAATATTTAATTTCACTTTTGACGGAGCAGAATCGATTTTCCAGTTTTTATTCTGCGATGTACGTGTCAGACTTCTTTTACTGAAAAGGATAGCTCGCGTTTTAATATCGTTTTAGTTTTCTGTTTAACACAAGGTGCTTTTTTATTTTTACGAAGTTTACCTCTTAATCTACGTTTAATTGTATCCGAGTCCTGAAAGAAGTAAATAGCAGTGTCAGCTGCGAACAGTGCTAATTCGGCCTGTTGAAGTTTAGAGAAATCGTTTAAGTGTAAATAAGAAAGGGCCAGGTATACTTTCTTGGGGGGGGGGGGCTATTTCCAGTGAAGAGATAGTGTCGCTAATTTTTACCGAGAACCTCCTTCCTATCACAAATAATTATTCACGATGATGATAAGAAATTTTGAGAATTGATATTTAATTAATTTATAAATTAATTAAATGATGCCCCATGTACTATCGAAGGTTTTTTTTCAATATTAAGCAAAAGCAGTCCAGTGTGTTTGTTCAAAATTGTCTGTTACAAACTCGGTTGGCTTTAATTGTACAATGATAGACAATTTATACGTAAAAAACCGAGAACTGATGAGAAATAACAGATTTTTTCTCATTACAGTATTCTATCATTCTAGATAGAATCAATTTTTTCACGATTTTACTTAATCAGATAGATGTCTATTAATTAACAGCCATTTTTCCTTGCCCTATTTTGGTATAGGAATAGAGAGGTTCTTTCCAACATGCAGGAAAATGGCAAGAGAACCGATTATGATGGTTAGACTAATTTTTGCTTTACTAGGTCAATTTACGATCGCGGCAATGATGTTATCTGGGCCGGTAGAATATTTCTATTAAATTTTTTTAATAACTTTATTAACATCAGCCGACGAAAAATGTTTACGGTAATTCTGTCCGTATCTAGTAAAGAGGTCGAGAATTCCTGTACGATATTGTTAACGTGTGCTTTTTTGTGGAAGAGTTATTACTTTTTTGTATATCTAAGAACAGATTTGTTAGTAGCTCAGCTCTGCCTCTATTCATGTATTCCGCTTTTTTCGCGTGCATTAGCGGTAGAATAGCTGACTTATTTGTTTTAAAAAAATTTCATATGGATCGAACGGTGTTGGGATACTAATTTTAAGTAGTTTCCATGTTGTAGATGTTCGTATAGCCCGTTTTTAACCAGTTTAGCGAAGAGTTTAGAAGTAATAAGTGACACGATTGATAATGAAGTTTTTTTTATGCTTTTCCTAAAATAGTGTTTGATTTTGATAAGGATGACTTGTTTTTGGTAAGTATTCTTTATACGAATTTATTTTGAATCTAGGTATATAGAAATTCACAGCTTCTATTATAAACTCAATCGCGAGCATGATAGTCTAATAGAAAATCGGCCTTAATTGGACTTTTAAAGAGGTTTATGTTGTTTGCAGTATAGTTACGGTATTCCGCCCAGTTCGCATTTTTGTAATTATAAATTAATAGGCTTTCTAAAAGTCTGCATGTAGCTTTAACTTTAAAATAGATCGGGTTATAATTAGAAGTAAGATTGGAGAACCAACATTTCGGGTTATATTATTAAGAAAATTAGATCATGAGTACTTTGACGTAGTTGCGGTGGGTAATGTGTAAGGAAATCATGAAATCCGGTTTTTTCAGAAAGATGAGCTAGTTTCTTACGTATCTTTTTGCTGCAGTAATACAATGTGATCTTACAACGTTGGTAGTGAAACAATCGTAAATTGCGTCGTTTTTAGTTTTTTGTCAATGCAATAAAAATTACAGTAGCTAGTAATTAACATCGACACGTTTCTTTATTGATCGCTATGATTATTTTACGTCTATTTCTGTTTTCCAGTTAATTATATAACAATTTTTCACCTAAATGTTGAGCCACCGTGTCATTTTATTATTTTCATCCCATTAACCAATTTGTCATTATAACTGATTTGAAATGAATGTATATACATATATATATATATATACATATATATATATATATATATATATAATTCGGCCATTTTGGACTCGCAAGGGGCTGTGCCCCTTGACCCCTCTTGTTTTTATTTCTGTCCCTTTCGCTTCTATACTTTGTATAAAATGATTAAAATTTACACTGTAATTCTTACCGGCATCAACACAAAAAAAAAAACATAATCACAAAATCCTATCCTAACATTTAACTTTCATTATATAGAATTAAGACATTTTTTCGTTACATATTTCATTACATAAAATTGTGACATTTTTTAAATAACAATAACAAAAATCCTATAAAATATAACAAACGTTAAATAAAATTGGGACATTTTTTCTGATGGGGAGTAGCCTAAGAATTACGTTGTAATTAATACATATATATATATATATATATATATATATAGTTCTATGCAATTCTGCCGGTTCTAACTGAATTCGTCTTTGTAGCCGGTATGCCGCTAATCGATTTCCATATTGAACCATAAACAAATATATTTTCGAACTCAATCAATCCGAACTTTGAAAGAATTCGAACTCGGATTTTTGTTTAGCTTTTTATTTTTTGTGAAATAAAAATAGTTTGGGGGGAGGATTTCAGGGCGACTACTTTTGTAAACTATTTAAAATACGAGAAATTAGAACGTGAATAATAAATTATTTTTTATGTTTTACGTAATAAGCGCGGGAAAAAAATGCCGCGATAATTTTAAACAATTTAGAACTAGCAAAACTATACGTTTACGTGGCGGCTCCGTTAGTTTACTAACTTAATGATGTTCTAAATTATTTCAGCATCTGTTTATCGCACTTATTACGATAAATATAAATAATTTATTTATTAGTATAATATTTACGTTTCCACTTGTTGTGTTATTTAAAATGCTTTATAATAGTGATCTCCATAAATTACATAATTACGCGAACTGCTCAATTGAAAACTATTAAAATGATTCCTAAGTCGGTGAAAATATCGAGTTAGCACAATGAAGAATAACTTTACATAATTTAAATTAATTATAAATGAGGTTTTTCAATAGTCAACACCGCTTATAGAGTTTTCTTTTTATACAGTTGTTACGTTATAGTGAATTTCTCCAAGTTACGAATGTGAAAATATATAGTGAAATTGTTGATGCAATCGAATTAAGCGAACAAAAAAAAAAAAAAAAAAAAAAAAAAAGAACAATTTTTGATGTTCGTTAGGGAGAGCGCCCATCTAAGCGATACGATTCCGATACGACAGCGATTTTAAATCGTAAGCGATAGCAACACGATTCCGATACGACGTAACGCCCACTGAAGCAACGCGATTTATCCACTGGAGAAGCAACTTAATTTATGATGTGGTGTGATAGTGCAAAAAATGTCATATTTTTCTTCGTTTTCCTGTTCTTTTTTTAGTGAAGAAGCAATGTATCGTTAGTAAATCTTAACAATTTAAATCAAAAAAGAAAACAACGTTATTGAGTACATCCATTTTTTCAAAAGAGTAACAAAATAAAGGTTTTAATGTTTATAAAAAACTGAATATATACTCGGAAAAGTTCTAAAGTTTTTATGGAATGAATAAGGAAACGTTTAATTGGTTAGTAGAGAAAATTGGCCAAAAATTGTAAAAAAGAACACCCATTTTAGAACATTTATACACTGCAGAAACGTATTTTAATCACATTACGGGAAATACATTTGTTAATTATGTATATCTAAATGTTTAGAAACATTTTCTATACCATATACATATATATTGCTGTTAATTTATATTACATAACAAAATAAGAAAATGTAAATATTAATATTTATTTCATAAATATGAATTGTTTTTAAAAATATTCTGAAATAAATTTAAAACACCGATTTTAAATTGTTATTTTTGCCGATTACTCATATTACGCATAAAAATTCAGAATGTAAACAAACAATCGCTTGCTCAAGCAACTAAATATAAAACATGTAGCACTCGAGCGACGGCGATACGATAGTTGCTTATCGGTTGCTTGTCGCATCGCGTCAGTGGGCGCTAACTTATATAATAACGTGGGTTATATTCTGAACTACATTTAGTTGCTATCGTATCGGAATCGTATCGCTTCGGTGGGCGCTCTCCCTTACAGTTACATAAGTTTGCAAGCGGCTACCAAAAACAAACTTCTTTCGCTAGTTTTAATCGTATGTAGAACGTATTATGTTTTTTGACAGACGATATATGAAAACTATAAAATTTTGGAAAAAAGATAACCATGAATTGAATACAGTATATGTATATAAAGAACTCGAAAAATTGACGCGTTCAAAATGTGGACTTGGCAAAAAATGCTGAGAATCCCATGGACAGCGGAGCACACAAACAACTCCATTTTAGACCAATTAAACATAGAACAACGTCTTTCGGTTACTTGTCAAAAGAGAATTATGAAATACTATGGTCATATTATGAGAAGAGAAAAAGATAGTCTTGAAAAATATATTATAGTGGGTCCAATAGAAGGAGCAAGGCCTCGTGGAAGACCGCCTCGTGGAAGACCGCCTCGACGATGAATAGATACAGTAACACCACTAAGCGATCAAACGCAAACCATGGCAATGAGAAGTATCCAGAACAGAAGTCGCTGGAGACAACTAGTACTTGGTAGATTAAAATAGATGTAACAGATATTCTCGACTTTTCTTTCTCTACATTTAATCCTCACTTCTTTTACTCCTACGTTCGTACGTTTCTTTGGTTGATTATTTGCTTTCACTTTTTTTCCTCGTCGATATTTTTCTATAGCACTCCTTTTTCGGTCGCAGCTTATTTTCGTCTAGCTGCGTTTGCGACGCCAAATCACTTACTTCTTCGTTCATTTCTTTCCTGTCGAACTTATTTTGTCACTTCCCTCATTTTCTGTTTCAGCTGTCTTTATTCTTTTTATATTGTACATTAGAATCTAATCATTTTTTCCACACTATCTTCTTTCTTTTTTTGTTTTCTTCTGTTTTTACGTGGGTTCGTCGACGTAATATTAGCCCAAGAACTGGAAAAGGAAAAAAAATTGTAATTAGATTTTTATACGATATTAAAACGGTAACAGACAGGAAGGATTCCAAAATGAAGGAGAAGGAAAGGAGAAGACGAGGTTGTATTAGTAAAAGTAACGAGTAGAAAGAATAAAGTTCAGCAACGGTGGAAGAGCGTTCAAAAAAAAAAAAAAAAGAAAAAAAAAGATGATTAGCATCATATATAAAAAAAGAAGTAGAAAGGTGGTCAAGACAGAATGGGAAGGTGTAAGTGAGAAATAAAAGGATAAAGGAAGCATACTGTGCCCGAAGCGTAGGCGGCAGATTGCAGTGAGAGATGAACGTTGCAAAGGAGGAAAGTTGAGAAACCATGGATGAGGTAGAAGGTCTGAATAAATAGATACCAGGATTTAAGAGTGAAAAGAAGTAATGGTTACTGCATAATGTTGCAGAAAGAAATGTGAAGTTGTTGAGATTCAAAAACCCTAAGAAATCTACCGGTAGAGAATCTTTAGATCTGTTGAATAATTAAACTGTTTCAAGAAGAACAAAGATTAAAACTTTAAAATCAAGAGAAAAAAGAAAAAACTGAAAAAAAGGTCCGGAGTAGGAACGTCGGTGAATACTGACAAAAAAAACAAACTATTCCGTATTTTAAATTGTTCCGATGGAAGACGCTACACAATTTACAACGATAAACTCCGGCAGACTTTCAAAGACATTTTCAATATACTAATATGAAACATTCAATAATTTTGATCTATTTGCTACACTGTCGAACGAGATGATTGATAGTTGTCTATGTAACAGAGCACGTTTAGTTGTGTAAATTATGACTCAATAAATGATCCGAATAACACAAACTGAGATTCAAGAAATCGGCGCGAATTACGAATAGAAATTTAATTTTTTAAAAAATGAAGATGTAAAAAAACGAATATATTATCTTCAAATTCCTCGTTGGAGTTTTAATTTCACCTCGAATTTTTTACAACATTATATGTTCATTTTTATTTTTCATGCTTATATATAAATAAAGAACATAAATTGATTTCACGACATGAATAAACTTTTGTTTTCTTTTTTTTTTTTTTTTTTTTGAATAATTTGTCAATACTTATACGAAAACTCTGTGACACAAAAAGCAAGGTAACAAAAAAAAGAAAAGGGTATTTTAATAAGTTGCTTGCTGAACATTTTAACATTTTATTTTACCGCTTATTTTGCTAAACAAGTAAAAGCGGATGCCAAAAGGTGGTAAATAATGTTAGACCGT
Source organism: Icerya purchasi (assembly GCA_039619475.1). Lineage (NCBI taxonomy): Eukaryota > Metazoa > Arthropoda > Insecta > Hemiptera > Monophlebidae > Icerya > Icerya purchasi. Next base: position 259,837,740 of record CM077116.1, on the reverse strand, counting down.
TAAAACGGGAAAATTCAACTGGGCACAGGCACGATGCCAAGTAAAAATGAAAAAAAAAAACAAAAAACGAACGAACGTACAGAAACGGATGAAAACGAAAACTTATAAAACGAGCAAATAACAACAATGGAGCAGGGAGTAATAGAAATGCTCGGAAACAGACAAAAGATTAAAAGTGTCGATAAACGGCTTCTCGCAATTCAGATGTGTAATCTGCGCCACGCTGTTTTCAAGTGTTCCCCCTTCGAGTTTTCTTACGGCCGTATTTAGGGCCGTTTTCGAAGCTTCGGCCTCAATTTTCGCGATTAGTCAATATCTGCTTATTCAAGAGTAATGAAACACCGTCCACGAAGAAAATTCCCATTTTTTAACACAAAATCGCTTACAGTGCCGAGCTGTGAAAGCCAAATGGTGTTTAATACTAGACCGAACAAACAAATGAACAAAAAAAAGCCATTAAAAAATAGAGCACAAAATAAAAAAGAACCTTTAAATCTTACTCGCTGCAGCTTAACCGTTGGAATTCGTACATTTTTGATAATAAATTTTTGATATATCGGCCCGAAATCTCGCTAAAAGGAATTTCCTCGCTTCCACTAGAGTGAAAGCTATACAAAGGGATGAAATTAACTCCGACATCAAGTACTCGATGGCATTTTAATTCGCATTTGGAAAATATTTGTACTTAATCGAAGTCGATTGTTTTTTTGCTTATCTTCTCCAGTTGTGATAATAATATTCGCAGTTAGCCTACATTTTTGAAAACCAAAGGAAATAGGCCGGAGTTGACGGAAAAAATTAAAATATCACATCTTAATACGTACATAAACAGAGGAAAAACAGATAATGAGGGAAAAGCAATGTAGCGCAATAGTAAGGGATATGAGAAGGTCCAGACTTAAGAATTGTGAGTATAGAATGCTTCCGGGGGATGAAGGGAAAAAAGACAGTTATCATCTGTAGGTTGAAGAATGCGGTAGGGAGATGAACAATGGAGAATCGAAAAAGAGAAGAGAGCAGACGGTTGTGATTAAGACAAAAACATATTATAAGTATCGCGACTAAGGTAGTAGAAGAAAGACAGGAAGCTTCGTGCTTTTTTTTTTAATTTCACTATTTAAAATCGAAACTTCCGTTTATCTTATTGTATTCAATTCCCTCTTTCACTTACTCTATTGTGAGAACTTTTTTTTCCAAGCTTTTAAAGAAGAAAAGTTCACTTACTGAACTTTACTTGGGAAAGGTTATCAAAGGAAAAAACGTTTATCGACAAGTACATAGCTCCTATGACATCGACATATCAATTAGTAAAAATAAAATACGGAGGAAAATAAGAAGAGGTATTAAGAAAAATAAAAGAACAGACACAGAGAAGCGAAAGCGAAAAGCGAAAAGAGATAGCCAAGTCAGAAATAAGAAGGGGAAAAAAAATTGACGACAACAAGATGTATTGTTTTCGTATGATTAATATTATTATACCTAAATTACAAAGAAAAATTGGAACAGGCAAATGGATTTATTTCAATTTTCAGACTCACCTGTTGAATCGACAGTTTCTAAATTCTGAAATTGTGCAAAATGTTTTAGTGAAAATTGTATAACAAACTATTTTTATTTTGATTTGCCATCGACTTCTCAATCTTAAAAAAAATACTTCTTTAGATAACTCAGGAAAACAGAGATTGAAAAAAATACAAACATAGGAAAAGTATCTCATTGCGAAAAACAAAATATATCAGATGAAAACTGCGTAATAAAAAGTGATAATAAAAAAAGTATGCTAAATAATAAATCAACAAAGTAAAAATTAGAAAAAATGGAATGTAAAATTTTATCCAAATGGAAATCTTACATATTAAAGAAATGAAAGATGTGAAAAAAAAAGAATAAGAATTTTTCAAAACCAAACGTGTATTACAGATTACTTCGATATAGGTAATAACATTTTAGAAACTATACACTGTTTAAATGAAAATACTTAAGCTAGTATTTTACCGTCTAAAATAAAGAATACTGACAGTAAAAATATTGAAATAACTGATAAAAATAATATATGAAATTGTTTCCTTAAACGACTCCTAGAGGTAATGGCAAAAAATTCATCAAAAAATAAAAATTATTACAATGATTCCATAAACAAATTCGAGATATATCTTTTTCAAGCCGGCCTAGGAGTGTTACGTGAAACATTACATGCAAATTTAAAAAATATTTTGCCTTCTATTTCCAGTTTGAATAGATTTTCAAATAAAAATATTAATCACCGAAGGACTGATAAATTTTTTGGGACTAGTTGAATACTGTGTGAAGAAAAAAATATTCCTAAAGTGATTTGGATATCGAAAGATGGCACTCGTACAGTAGAAAAAATGAATTATGGTTACAAAATGAACAAACTAATGAATTTTGTTCTGCATTTAAAAAATGGTTTACCACAAATACTGTTACATCTGAAAAATACATTAAAAGATTTTTTAATAATAATACACCAAAATCAACAATTTGTATTACATTATAATAGCTAAGTTACCGATATTCTTCCTTTTTGTTTGTCTCTTTTCGGTACTAATGATAAATTTAACTCACAACTGATATTCTTTGTCGTTGGAAATATATGTTAAATGAAGCAAAAAATGATTTTCTTCTGATGAGGATCCAAGATTACTCAAATCCATGAACTACTTTTTAAAATTCGGATATGCTAAGTAACCTTTAATTAAGAAAATCATTTCATTACATTAAATTAATATATATATATATATATGTATATATATACTAAGGAAATTTCAAGAAGAAATTTCTGGCATGATTAGTATTTGTTGAAATATTTTAAAAGCACATATCATATCTTATTTATATTGATTAATTTAGTTATGTGGTAAGACTCGTGTCGGTACACATATTAATAATTATGTCATTAGTGTAATGTTATTATTTATGAAAATAAATCTTTCTTTCTTTCTTTCTTTCTGGTTGTACATACAATGACACATTTTTTACATCATATAAACATGACAAGATGCACTAAACAGAGGTGAAATATACATTAAATTATATACATGCAGAGGGGTAATAAAACAGCTAGTATATGATCTAATTTGAATCAGACCCACATCACAGATATTTGTAGAAATGTATTTACTAAAACGGACAAGAGAAACATGTTGTAATATGAATTTGTATGTTATTAGTACTGGTCAGGTATATAATAAAATAGAATATATCTTAAAGTATATATGAGCATGACTACATGCTGGTGTGAGTTAGCAAAAAATATTATGTTGGCTAGTCAACAATAAATGCATTGTTAAAACCATATGCAGACACGTGAACATAACAAATAATATAATAGTAGTTAGACAAAAAAAATAATGAAATTAGTTAGTTAAAAAGCCTATTGCTAATGTTTATTGCTGAGTGTTGATACTATTAACAGAATATGAGAGGCAGAAAAAAAAAAATAGGTGTAGTGAGGTTTGTTAATGGCGAGGTGTATGGTCATAGATTTTCTTACACTAAGTAAGCATATGTGGATTATTGAAGGATGAACTGTATATTAAACAGTTTAGATTTCATTGTTTTTCCAATCATAGTGTTCTGTAATTGAGATTATTGTAGCCCATAAATTTTAATAGACTAAGAGCTTAATTTATAAAAGTGAGTGGGAATAGAAAAACAAATAGCTTGAGCTGCACTCGTAAAATTATGAGTAATCAAATAATTTTGAAGAAAAAAACAATGGGAAAAATATGAATAATATCCTGTAGGATAGCAATCAGTCTGGCTATAAATATTAAACAAAAGGAAAGGGGAGTCTAAAAGATTCAGAAAAATTAATGTCTAGGAGAATATGAGGCTCCAATTCGACCAGAACTTCTCGAACTATCAGTAAGGATACAAAATTCAGCAGGTAATGCTGAAATTGGAAAACACTTAAGAGATTAAAACAGAGACGGGAACATATTTTTTATTATATCTGGAGATTTTGTGATTTTTCCAAATAAAAGGAACTATAATCAGATTTGTAGCGGTCAATTTTATATTAGAGAAAACATACGAATAAGAGTCATTTTTGCGAGAGAAAGGACTTTTAACAATTTTAGTCTTTTAAGGGCAGAGGAGGAATGGAAATTGATATGTTCAAAAAAGACAGCTGACTATTAATTAATACACTAAGATAGTAGTCTATATGGGACATAGGCATATCTTTTACTGATACATTAATTAAGGCAAGATTGTCGAAGAGAGAAAGCAAAAAAAAAATTTTCAAGGGAGATGGAAAAATGTAAAGAGGCGAGAAAATCTTCAACATTGCGACAGAAATAGTGTAGACATTTGAAAGTGTAAAACCAAGGTATAGTAGAAGCCTATTATGAAAATGTAAAAAAAGTTATTATATCCGGTTACATAAGAAAATTCAGTTTAGCCATTTATATTACATGAGATGTTGATAAATATACTAAAAAAGAAAAAGCTATGATAATATTTAGATGGTCGTTGGAAGTGGGTATTAAAAATGGGTAAAATGTATATATTAAAAAGTATCGCATTAAAACGGAACTTTCGGTAGAATTTTTAAAAGCCATACAAACTTCAACTTGTTTGCAAACATAATTTACAATGTGAAGAGATCTACTTGAGCATAGATTTGGCAACGGTTTGACCATAGGGTAGAAATGTTAACTGTAATTAACTGATCGAAAAGGACGAGAATAGAACCATAATCAAAATTTCCTTGTAATTGAGTTCTAAGAATCGATTTCTTTTGATATTTAAAAATTATTCTTCTATAGTGATGTATTGTGCACCCATTTGTTTCCAAGTTTCTGCATTCAGTCTTTCCTACATATTTTTCAGTTTCTCCCTTCCATCTAGTAAGAAACCTATGATATTCTTCTCTATCTATTGTTTTTTATATATGGTTATGACCTTATTTTAGGAACTAAATGATCTTTCCTGCGTAGCCAGACAACAAAAATATTGCAATATTAGGCATTAATTTATAATCTATTTTAAACAACAAAAATAATAATCTAAATAAAAAGGTTCCGTTTTAAAAGTTTTAAGCTGCTCTGACTTGGATGCGCAAGATGTAGTAAACATTTGAAAGCAACTAGAAACAGAAAATTGTGTAGAAAATACATAATGACGGGCATCTGTAGATTAAGCAGTAAATACATACGAGTTTCCAACTAGCAGCTGTTTTAAATCGTCAAACTGGAGGAATGCAGATAATTAATGTGAGAATCAATCGATTTCTACATTTTTGCCCTAGAAACGGATAATCTAGCGGTTCTCAAATTTAGTATTTCACGGTAAAAAGAATAGAGCATCCAATTTCCAGACAGACGAACGATAATATAGTGAAAAAAAGAAAGCCATATATCTTTATAGAAGAGCGATAAATTTTGAGTCAGCACTTCTTCTTAGAGTTGGTTTAGTAAATTTGGTCAGTCGCTTGTTCGAAATATGATTAATGTTAACAATTAGCGAAAAGGCTCGGTCTCCGAATCGAATAATTAATTTTTCCACCGCTCTGCTAAGTATCCGTTTGCCGCTATTATCTTAATCGGTAAATAAGCGTAGTTCGGAGCTACATTTGCATATCATTCATCATTCGTTTATTTTATTAATATTTATATTATCATCTGGACACAGTGCTGCTGCGATAAACTTCCTAATGCCGCGTCTCGCGTTAATATGCAAAAAATACACCACACGCCGTTTAGAAAATTAGTGAAAATAGGCGGGCAACAATGATGGCGCTGGTAAGTACTGTGGACCGGATGAAGATTACGAGGCGATCATTAAATGGCCGAGCAACTGGCATCCACGTTGACTGGTTCATTTGAATCGTTTATGCTAATTCTTCTACCTACAGTTCTAGTTACGTCTAGGTCTGTTTATTTAAACTTTATCCTGCTTTATTAATTACTTCTCACTTCATCCTTTATCAATTCTCACGGCATTATCATACTTTCTCTTTCGTCCGGTTTCGGTGTTTATTTTGCATTTTGCTTTCGTTTTTGTTTATTTCCTTTCCGGCTGTCTTCCGTTTAACTTGCGCTATAAATAATAGACCGTCCTATATCCTAATGTATTGATTTTTTAATCCGTAACTGTAGCTGTTAGCATTTTCGCTAAACATTTGTTAACACCGTAGTGCTGTGTACACATTAAAATGCCACGCTTCTCTTCTAACCATCACAATATTCAGACACTATACGATAGTTAACAATGGTCGATGCACGTTCACATTTCATTAAAAATCTTATCAGAGTACTAGAAAATCTAATACAGGCCAGCCAGTGCTTATGTTACGACAGAAAATTTTCATGTTGCTCGGTCTAGACTATTTAAAATAATTTCGATCATGATTTATGATGCTTTGTATCTGTTGCAGATGCTTACTTGGTAATATCAGTGAATTTTGATCACTTCAAGGCGGTCCAGTGCGTCTGACCATGTTTATTATTTGCATTTTTTACTATATACAAGGATATTAACGCCTCTATGAGTCCTGTACTTTTTTTTTTTTTTTTTTTTTTTTTTTTTTTTGAAGTAAAACTTCGTATCGCGCGGTAGGGAAAAATTTTGATACGGTACAAAACAATTTTTGTTACGCGTTAAACTTAAGGTAGGTATTTATTTGTGTGTATGTGTAACTATGTATAAGTGTCTGTCTGGGTCTAGTAGTATACCAAAATGAGTAAATGTATAGTTAAGTATTTATACTATGGGACTTTGTATAGTATATAGTTTATGAGCATTCTCACATATATATATATACATGTAATAAGTACATGTACACACCACTCTATAGAAAGATATTCACGATACGATACATTATACATTTAGTCTGTTAGTGAGTTTTTGAAGTGAAACTTTTTACGGCACGGTAGGGAAAAATTTTGGTTACGCGTTAAACGTAAGGTAGGTATGTAATAAGCGTAATAGACCAATGATAATGATCTTTTCTTATAAATGTATATAGATTTATTATTTATTGAAAATGAAAATTTTGTTTATAACCTTTTCCAGCCTAATAATTTTTTAAAGCACAGTTTAAAATAATAATGATAATAATAAATGTGTTACTTACATATAAAATTAATTTAAAATAAAACTTTATTTTAGAATTTAATACATATAATTCAAAGAACTTTCACTTCCTCCGCGTGTACACACTGTGTACACGCATCATGATTTTTTTTATGCATAAAATTATGATAACTCTTTTTGCGGTAAATCAGTATGATGGTATCATTATCGTTTACGATTTGTTTTTTCCCTGGCTGTCACTAAAAATATATCGCCGTTTTTTACTTTTTTCCATTTACTTTTTTCACGCTATTTATTATCATCATTCGCTTCTCACTTTTCCTCCTTTTTCCCTTTATCCTGCTACGCTGCTCCTTCTTAGCTGATATTTTAGTCATTTTACCATTTTCTCTGTGCCGCTTCAATCACATTCGGAATTTGTATGCGCTTTATTTTGTTTTCCTTAATTTCTTGATATTTTGAAAGTTTGTCTATTCCCTTAGATCCTTAATGAGTCATTCTTTGGATGGTTGGCGCTTAACAGTTTTTAAACTTGTAAAAACGGTATAAGTTGACATAAGGACTCTCTTAGCGATCAAATTTAAGAAATCCGCAAAAGAAAATCAAGTTTTACTATTAAAAATCTGATAATAGGCGATAAACAATAACCATTACACATTAAACTGATATCTTATATACACATTAAAAATTAATCAAAATAATTGCGAAAACATTTTTAGCATTGTGGATATTAGTGATGAGTAGATCAGCAAGGATACATATCTGCAGATCTATAGCCATCAGTGGAGTTGATGCTGTAATCCAACTACACTTTCAGACATATCTTTAAGTAGAGCAACGTCGTTCAACAAAACCAACGTTAAAGATTTTATTGGCAAACTGCAGAGGTTACTCCAAAAATATGAATTCACTGCTCCGCGTACGTACACTTTTTCGATATTTTTCTTTACCCATTTCTTTGACATCCCTCAATTTTTCTTTCAATTATCATTTTTATCGGTTCATATACTTTTGACCTCTAATTGAATGCCTGAAATAGTTGTACATCTGAGTCAAGAATCTCTCAAAACATTAGCCAATTCTAGTACTCTTTCGCTAGCTTTCGGATGAAATTTTCAGCGATCTTTTCTTTGCAACTACATCTCATGGGTTTCAGAACTTTTTAATGCCTCAGTCGTCAGTGTTGTTGTTTCCAGTCCGTATAAAAGGATACCATAGATATAGCATGCTGTGTCATTCTCTGCTACACTTTTATGTTTACAGAGAGGTTTGTAAGGAAATTTTTTTTATTTTTAACAAAGCAGTTTGGCGTATTCAATTTTTCTCTTAATCTTAATTTCAAGATTTACAGATTTGATAATGGAGCAGCCTAAATATTTGAATTCTCCCGTTCTCTCGACTTTTTGTCCGTTAATCTCTAGAGTGTTGCATCTTCTGTAGCATTCCTGCTGATAAACTAGTTTTCTTCACCTTTATACATAGTGAGCTCATGTGTTGGATCCTGCTTCATTTATTAAATCAACCAATCATTGTAAATCCTTCATTGAATCTGTGAAAAAACCTTACAATATTAAGGTATCTTCTATTGACTTCGACGCTTAATTTTACATCTTTTAGATATTTCGACGTCAAAATATGTTAAAAAGTAATAAAGATAAAATAAATTCTTATCGAACCCCACGTTGGATATCAATACTTTTTAACTGTTGTCCGTCAACTAATATTCTCATCTTCTGTCCTCAGTACAGATTTTCAATTATTCTACTGTTAAATTTGTTAATATTTTTCGCCTTGAGGATTTTAAGAAATTTTGTATGTTGCATTCTGTTAAAAGCCTTTTAATAATTGAGAATACAAGACTTGGCTGATCTCTACCTTTTTGCAGTAGTGCATTTACTGCCGTTAGGGCTTTCCGAGTTCTTCGCCCTGGTCTAAAATCTAACTAAAACTCGTTTTTAAGTCTTTTTCACATTTTCCGCTGATGCTTCTGTGGATAATACTAAAAAAAATTTTTAAAAAATTACTCATCATTATGCGGTACTTATAAAAGTTGAGTATAACCAATCGTCAGGTATACAACCAGTTTTATAGATTTCATTAAATACTTCGAAAAGATGACGCTCTCGCATTTTAATTACTTCACCTGATATGCCGTTAAGTCCAACGTTTCGCTGCTTTTATAGCATACAGTAGTTCTGCCATCAAAATAGGTGTAGTTTTTCATTCTTACGAGGTAAGACATGAATTTCGTTTCTTTGATCTCTATATAATTTGTCCACGTGATCTTTTCAGTATTTCTGTTTTTCATCTAGCGTCGATATTGTTATATTGCGTTCAATGAAAATATACCGATCAGACAAAATTCGATACAAATCGATATTAAAGTCAACTTTTGCCTGCTCTATAAACATACTGCAAAATTCATTAATTCACTCAAAAAAACATAAATTGTTTTTGACACATTTTCGTTGAACAATATATTAATATAATGTTCACCATGAATTAACAAAATAAACAGATGAAAAAGATGGGCAAAGTTGCATGGAATTCGATGAATTACTTTTAAACCGTAACTTCCCATTTTGTTCAAAATGGAAACAGCGCAGAAAAAAAAAACAATGATAGACCTTAAGTGGGGTGATATTATCGTAATTCTTATACAACATTCATACCTTAATTAGAGTCGGCACCAAATTAAAATTATGATATCCAGAAACGCGCAGTTTTTAATTATGATTTTAATACAAATTTCACGTCGACTACAAAAAGTTAATGTGGTATATGAATTACGACAACATCACATTATGACATTCTGGTATATACTTTTTATCGAATAATTATTTTTTAACTTTTCAGCGCATTTTTATTCAATTCTTATTTTACACTTTTTAGTGCCTTTTTATTAAACTTTTATAATAAATCTTGAAGTCGGTATATTTTTTTTAAATATTTTATTTTACAATTTTTAGCATTATAATTGAATTTTTTTTCTAGCTAAAAATCAACTTTTTTCTCACATCATTCTCCATATTTTATGCTTAAAAAAAGAAACAATTTCTTTATTTTAAGCTGCATTTCAACCATCATTTGGAAAATTGATAGTATTTCAAGTCAAACGCCTCTGTTGTACTAATAAGAAATTATCTAAAAGGACTCTACATTTTTTCATGCTTTTTGACGAATACGCAGTTGATGTCGCTACTCCGTTTCTCCATTACTCAGTCTCATCTTTGCCCGTTTGATCCGTCAAAAGCAAACTTCACTTGTGATGCAAATCACATTTTACTTGAATGTCCTTTTATTTCTTCAGAACGCGCAATACTGTATTCCGGTCTTTTGCATCTTGGCCTCTCTACGCCTTACAGCGCTCACAGCATCCTTTCTTTTCCTTCATCCTTGGTTATTCCTCTATTAGCTTCATTCATATGTTCTATTTCTATTATTTTTCCTATATAACCATTAGTGCTATCATACCTTTGGATTGCCTTAGCCAACATGCTCAAAAAAAAAAAAAAAAAAAAAAAAGATGTTCGCTGACTTTTATTAGTACTTACATGGTATCACCATTGAATGATATAAATTTTTTAATGGACAAAAAATCAGTAAAATCGGTTTATATTAAGTTACGCGCGAATAAACATAAAAAAAAACAAAAACAAAAACGTACCCGATGAACTTATAACCTCTTTCTTTTTGGGTTAGTGTCAAATCAGTTAGTTTAATTTCAGTATCTAGGATCTATTTTACACTGTATTCACTTGAAAAAAAAAAAAACATTTCTGCCGTATTACTATGTACAATTTTTTTTTTTTTACTAAAAGCAACTTCACTTGTGTTTTCTTATTTTATCATTATCTTATAAACATTTAACATTTATTGTTTGTGTGATTTATAATAATAATCACAAAGATTTTAACTTTGTAATAATTATCCGACGTAATATCAATGTTATTAATTCTCTTCGATTGCTGCCTTTTTTCTACATAAACACGACCACTTTGAAATTATATGTAATTATAATTTAGTTTCTTTTCTTTTTTGCACTGTAGAATAATTTTTCTTAATAGACAGTCACATTTTCGTTTATACAAATACCATCACTGACTAAATTCATCCATTACTTTTGTTTTCTGTTTCGTTTAAATATTTGAAATCTGGTTGTGGTTTATTTCAGTTTTCATTAAATAGTGCGTATGTTACTTGTAGGTATATTATTTACCGTTAATTCTACTCCGGTTGAGCGACAACAGTTATAACCAATTCTTTCGTGTATTTCACACCTTAGTACAATTGTTTGGGAAAATTTTAAGTTCTAAAACATTTCTGTAAGAGTTTCAGAATTTGTTTAAAAATCTGAGTCTATAAAAGCATCTGTTTAAAAAAAAAAAAATCAATTTTTGCAAAATTTTTGAATAATGGTCAAATTTAAAAAACACGCTTATTGTGCTCACTAAAGACTATACTTTGAACGTGAATCGTTTTTTTCCAAAAAGTATATGAGTAATTGAAAAAAACGTGATTTTTAAAGATTTTTTTGCAATAACCGCTTAATTTGTTAATTGACTGTCATCGGATTATTGCCAGTTTTTTCATTTTAAAAGGTTGTACCACTTTTGTAAAAAACTTTTTTTGTACAACGTCTATTCTTTTGTAACCGAAAAAACTATTTTTGGTCTACTTCAGCTTCCATTGCGAATAACCTTTCAAACAGTTGAAAAAAGTAGTTCATCATGTTCTCCAGAGGTTTCTATCACCGGATGGATATCCTTTTCACGTTAATACTCCTACGCGTCAAAATTGCTGGATAATTCATAAGGAATAGTTGCAATAGCTATTTTATTCTTTCTATTCTATTTTTTTTATTTTCTTTTGTTTTCGACGTGAAACGTCTTTAAAATCTTATTGAAATGTACGGGACCAGATGGTCAAAAAAGTGAACCGTAACGAAAAGGTCTATATCGGTCTTACCTTAATAATTACAAAACGATTAGTCTTAGAATCGTAAGTGCAGTGTCATTATTTAACTTACGTAGTCAGCTCCCTATTACGACCTTGAGTTTTCGTCACGGCCGGGCGAGTTGAGAAGGGGCACCGGGCAGATTGGCCAAACCGGCGCTCTCGTTCCTTTCTATTCAGTGTAGCTTACGACTCAGCAGACGTGATAGCGCAGCGATTCGCGCGTGTGTATATAGAGTTTATCTCTAGACCGATTGATTTAAGCAAAAATTATTCTTTTTTGGACAATATTTATAGGTAAAAATGAAAGTAAATCTATAAAAAAGTATTAAAATACAATATGTCGTCATCAGCCCGTGCCAGAGCCAGTCGAAAACATAAATCACGTCTATCATTGGTGAGAGGGGGCTAGGGCCACGCATGGATACCCCAATGTCTGACATCGAGCGAGCGGATGATTTCGGTAACATCGCAAAGTTTCCACGGCACGCTTAGTAAACGGCGCCGACTCTGTGAACACCTCTACCTCTTCTGTACCTGTACCAATGGACATAAAGCGAGTGAAGATACCATGTCTGAGACATATGCCTGGTGGACGTGAAAGTCGAAGATCATACGCTGTTTGTCCTCGGTGCATTATACATATATATATATATATATATATATATATAAAAATTACAATGTAATCCTTAGGCTACCCTCCATTCGAAAAAATGTCCCAATTTTATGTAACGTTTGTAGGATTTCTGTGATTATGTTACTATATTCGTATGGATAGATTTAGAATTATATTGTAAATTTTGATCATTTTATGCAAAGTATAGAAGAGAAAGAGATAGAAATGTAAGCAAGAGGGGTCAAGAGGCACAGCCTCTTGCGAGGCCAAAATGGCCGGGTTTATAACTTCTACTAACGGACACTTCTATATAACGGACACTTCTATATAACGGACACTTCTATATAACGGACATTTTCTAATAGCGGGCAATTTTAAAATCCCGACATTTTCCCATAAGATACAATATAAAAATATTTCCCAATAACCGACCTTCTCAATTACGGACGCGGACACTTTAATAAGTATGATTTTAGAAATTCGATTTCTGTTAAACGGACAAAGTTTGTCAAAAACAGTTCAATTAGTGCCCCAGATTATTGTTTAATAGACGAGCGATTGCATGTGGAAGATCCATGTACCGACATAAATGAATTAGCAACTGAATTCATGCAACAACAAAATCCATCCGATGCATGATGAAGTAGACTGTGATGACAACAATAATTTTTATGAGGGCGAAGAAGACACAACTACTGAAGATGACTGTGAAACTTTAAATAATGTTCACTCGTTAGTTATTATTGGAAAACTAAAAATCGTATTCCATTAATAAAGCTGATGCTGAAGGTTTAAAAATGACATCCTAACTGCAAGTGCATGTCGAATCGCGGATTTTACGAGTAAATGAAAGAAACTAAGTAGTAAAATTACCGATTTTTTGTCATATAGAAACTGAAATATGTTCGATACGTTAGGATATACAGTATGTGTTAAAAAAAAAATATTTTGAACATAAGTGATTCAAATTATAGGTTATCTTGCGTTCCTAAAAACAATAAGTAATTTATACTTTATTGCCTAACTTGTTCATCAACTAATGCTGGAATACAAACATAAGTAAGTACTGTAATAATACAGTACATACATACATATATTTTTATATTATACGATCATTTTTTTTTTTATATTTTAAACGCATATGTGTCTTAAGTTAATATGTACTGTATTTTTTTATATTACGTACTATCTTTTATATTCTTGTTAAACACGTTACAATACACAATAATGTAAATTTCAGTAAACTGTACATACATTATTATTTCCCGTTAGCGGACACTTCTTAATACCGGACAAATTTTTTGGTCCCGCGACTGTCTGTTATTCAGAAGTTTCACTATATATATATATATATATATATATATATACATCACAAAGCGTCGGTCGAAGATGTTAAGTTATGCCTTCTTCTGTCATATTCAGCGAACTTGACAAAATTATTACCGGGCTCTCAATCAGACTTGGGGAGACTCCAATCGTTCTATGAGGCGACTTCAGTAACGATCCACGGCATAACAACTATCTCGTTGACTTCATGAAGAATGAATTCGACCTCAACTACGTGCACACAACGCCGACAACACTGGGCAATATCGCAATAGATTGTAAGTTCAGAAGAAGTATTAATGTTGACATCATGTCCCATGTATCTTATTTCTCATATCACAGACGAATGTTAAACAAAATCGTTTAGAATATTAATCGAAATAAACATTATGGTATGTACCATTCGGTGTCTGTTTTGTATTAAAATTTTTGGGATGAAGTCGATCTTGTTTTTTTTTGTCACTTCAATTTTACACTAAAACTGACTCGCTGACATAGACGTTTCCCGTTAAACCAAGGCCGTGTGCCCCGACACAGCCTCACCCAATTTTTCTTTAACGTGGGGAATTAGGTTAATTTCAGTTCTTTCACTAAATATTTAAAGAAGAAACAAAAAATAAAACATCCTATACCTCGAGTAAACAGCGATAAAAAATATTTGATTGTTTTCACGGGAAAGGGAATTAGGCGCACTAATTAACACCAGTCACAAGCGCCAATAATCAATTTACCACTACATGAGCAATCTGCGTAGCTCCGGATTTACTTAAGCAATTGACAAGATGTTATTTAGCCTAACAGCAGTAACTGTACGCTGCGTTGACAACCAGTGCAAAGTAGTGCCAGTGTTGAGTGTCTATGCGTATAAATACTGGATCCATATGGTTGTCCAGCGGATACATATCCAGGATGCAGACTGGATTATATTTGGTAAAAGTAATGAATTAATCCATTAGCAGTTTGTTTATGTGTTTCACTTTTGTGTTCCAAGTATAATATTTTTCCTACTGGGAAAAATCATGAACAAATCTTTTGACGCCCGGATAGGGTGCAACACTAAATCAAAAAAGAACTTTGCTTTTACTATTATAAAGAAAAAATATTTTCTGAATTAAGTACGTGATGTACGCAATTTACAGAGGAGAGACTGTGAAAACAGAGGAATCGTTATTGAATTGCAAGTTAAACGAGCCACGTTCATAAATTCAAAAGATCCGGTACTTTCTCTGCTTAATAAGTGTACATTTAGGTTCCAGTAACAATATTTAGAATCAAATAATATCTTCCACTTTTCACAACATCTGAAATAATACTCGAGAATTAGGCGCCGTAAAATTCAGTTAAAAATTCGATTACTTTAGAGTAGGTTTAGTAGATAGCGCTCGTTTAAACTAAATTAAGCATTTTGATTCCCAACTGTTTGAGTAATTTAGCGTAATTTTTAGCAGGTCAATTTATGTATTGAACTATGTCAGTAGCATACAAATATGAATTCGTTATGAATTGTATATCCATATTTCATTCCAAGACCTTTACGATGTACAGACTCAGATTTTGCTGTTCTATATAGTGAAGAAAGACATTCGGTTAATGACGGCGTTTGTAACTCTTGACACAGTTCTTTTCTCGAAACGAATTTATATTCTTGAAACGCTCAAACTGAAGAGAGCGATGCATACGGAAGTATTCCGTTCTCGATAATTTCCAATAACCATCTGCTTAGGCGCAGGAACGATTAATATACTAAAACAACTTCAAAATACATGCATCGAATTCTGTTATTTTATAGAAATCGATAGGGCCAAACAAATCTACTACAGCGATTATTTTCGGCGTATTTTCGCTTACAGATATCCATTAGAATTGTGCGGATCACCGAAAAAAAAATTGAAACTATTCGTAGCGAACTTATCACGAGGAGTTCTATGTAATTCGTGCGGCATACGTTTCTATAAACAATTTTAAATTTTCTATGCAACAAAATAAACTGCAAACAAGATATATATATATAAAACGTGATAAGAAAGTCTGTTGCAAATTTAGTGTTGTCTGGTATCCCTATCCCCGTTGTCAATTCCATATGCTATCTTGGCCTTTTTCTAAATAGCCGCCTCACATTCCATGAGCACATTCATTTTCTCTATAAATCCTGTCTTAAAAGACTTAATCTCCTTAAATCTCTCTCTCTCCCCTCAGATGGGGAGGCGATCCGTTTATTCTTCTAATTCTTTTCAAAGCCATCATCCGGTCCAAGCTCGACTATTGTTCCTTTATCTACGGTAATTCCTCCAAGTCTCTCTTCTTTAAACTCGACGCGATCCAGAACTCGTGCTTCCGTTTGTACATTGGAGCCTTGAAATCCTCCCCCATTCCTGCAGTTCTATCAGAGTCGGTTACCCAACCACTGTTTATTCGCCGTTCTCAGCTTTGGTATCGCTTCTTAATTAAACGGCTACCCATCTCCTCGTCCAAACTTATTTCCTCCTATCTAAATATCAAAAATTGCTGGCGTTTTTCTCCTCATAAAATCCCAATCCTGTCGCTCATTGCTACCCGTCTTTCTAATTTTTCTCCTGTTGTCCTTTCCAACAACACTCTCCCGTACTTCTTTCATGACTTAAATAGCCTATGGCAGCCTATCAAATTTTCCTCTCTCCCACTTCGAGCCAATTACTCCTCTCACGGTGCAGTCAACAATGAATTTCTTCATTTCTTGAATTCCTCTTTTCCTGCTCATGTATTGATCTTTACTGACGGTTCCAAGAGCGAGGACAGCGTGGGTGGTGCGTTTACTGCTCCGTCGCTTCGACATTCTGAGCCCTTCCGGCTTCCTTCCTTCTGCTCTATTTTTTCTGCCGAGTCGATCGCCATCCTTCAGGCTATCTTTTATATTTCCTCTTTCAGCGATCTTTCCCAATTCCTCATTATTTCGGACTCTAAGGGCGTCCTTCAAGCCCTATCCTCTCTTCCTTCACATTCCTCTGATAATATTATTCTCTCAATTCGTTCTCTCCTTATAAAGCTGGGGCTTCCCACTCCTTACTGTGCGTCTTACATCTTGTCCCTTCCTTCCCAGTCTGTTGTTCATGTCCTTGGTTCCTTTATTTCAGCTGTCTCCAATCGAATTAGGTTCTAGTTAGTTGTTTCTTCCCATTGTGTCTGGGCAATGGTCCATAAAAAAGAAAAAAAAAAAAAATCGTTCTCTTACCTCCACTTTGCAGTCATCCCGTTCTATTCTTATTGATTTTTTATGGATCCCCAGTCATTCTGGAATTGATGGCAATAACGCAACCGATTCTTTGGCTCGTTCTGCTGGTAGCCTTGATTCATTCCTCAACCATTTCCCTTCTTCAGATATCCTTTCCTTATCCACCTCCGATCACGCCAGACTTTGGCGGGATATTTATCCCTCCCTATTTTCTAATCGTCATTCTCATTATCGTTTCATTCAGCCAATTCCTCGTTCCCTGTCTTGGTTCCATTCTATTCCTTTCAGTCATCGCTCTTCTATTGTCTCCCTAATTCGTCTCCGGATCAATCATTCTCTCCTCCCCTACTCTCGCTTTCGATTTGCTCTATCGCCTTCTCCTGATTGTTCTCTTCACGATTGTGATCCTCCTCTTACATGTGATGCTGATCACATTTTCTTTGAGTGTCCTGCTTTTCTTAATAATCGCTACCTTTTATACAGTCAGCTCCTGTCATTAGTCTCCCTACTCCCTATAACTCTTCCTTTATCTTCTCCTTTCCTTCATCTTCTGTGGTGTCCGTACTGCTGTCATTTGTTGCGTACATTTCGGACCACTTAGTTATTTAATTTCTTAGCTTAGTTTTCTTGTTGTTGGGTCAATGCCGCTGGCGCGCCCACAAAAAAAAAAAAACAAAAAAAAAAACAAAAAAAAAAAAAACGCTTTTTAACATTACTGTTAAGATTTCTATGTACTCCATCGATTAGTAGAGCAAACGAATATTTTGCTACTACTATTATAATATTGAGAAATAATAATTATCAGTTGTTGACGTTCTTAATTAGCCAAGGTATTAATGATAAAATAAACTTATAAATCACAATTATTCGATTCCTACGCCTATTTAGTAATAAACGACAATGAACTATTGCGGTTGCATTGGTTCGCTTCAAACAGTTGCCGCATCTCTTTGTGTTATAAAGCAGCATACATCGCAAACAATTTATTGTTCTTTGATCTAGGCGCCAGAGTGTTTTCGATGAATTCTTCAGCCGTCACTGAGCCGCTGTCAGGGCCGGATTAAGAAAAATAATACCCCGTGGCCAAATAGTTGCTGAAGGCGCCACATTTCTCCTCCAATAATTTAAGTACACATTTTTTATTTTATTTATTCGGTAAATTAATAAAATCGATCATTAATAATTAATTCTAAACGAGAGACACGGGTCGAGATTTTTTAATAGCGAAAGTTTCAATTAGATCATCAAAATTTAATTCACGAAGTATGTCGCACTCGGAACTCAACATCATCCCATGAAAATCAGAATGATATATCGTTTCACCATCTGAGCGCGCGTGCTTTTCATACCTGTAATTTTCAATCTTTGAGTGATTAACGGGTAGCCCCTTTTGATGACGGGCCCGGGGCCACTAGCCCCCTGCCCCCTTAAATCTGCTCCTAGCCGCTATTATTTAATTCTGCACTATATGCACACCATTAAACAGAGATATACGTGATATTTACTGTTCTACCTGTTATTTTTCAATGTATTCCGATATGAACAATCAGATCAAAAAGGTAGCGACACAACGTTTTTTTTTTTTTTTTTACGTTCCCGCAACTTGGTGTACTCCGCAGTACGTGTTCTGCGACGTACTTAACAGCCAAGTTCGCGTCTTAATAATTCTAAATTGGTAAACGTGCAGATCAGTCACTGGCAGTTTTCATTTTTAGTCGAAAGTTTTTTTTCGTTCATTTTTGCTTCATTTTTGTTCTTATTCATATGAACTAGCACAAATTATGAATAAGGGCAAAAATGAACAAACTAAAATCCAAAAATGAAACTGGCGGGAAAAAATAGTGAACCTTAAAAACAAACGAAAGTACTTCGGCGAAAAAAATGTATAACGTGCAAAGAGAAAATTTTTATGTAATAATGTTAAAATAACATAAGAATAATTAAGAAATGTAGTAATTTTAAGAAAACACCGCAATAAATAAATACAGTAAATTTACATTTATTAATAAAACGGATACATTTTTGTATTACTCGAATGTAATAACAGTTGCGCGACAGTAACCGATGGAGTGACCAGTAACTTTTTTTTTCCTTTATAATTGGACTAGCGGTTAGTGTAAATCGAAAAGGTTATACGGATATCCAGTTTAAATAATTGCGTAATTTTAAGTGAAATGAGAAAAAAAAAAAACAACAAAAAAAGCAAACGAAAAATTCAAACCTATTACACGTGATTTTTACTAAAAATAAAAAAAAAACAATAAAAATCAAATTTACAGTTTCTAAATCATAATTTCATACTTTTTAGTTAATTTCCAGTAAGATATAAAATAAATTTATCGCGATAGTTTTTCGTCAATCGCTACACATAGTAAAAATTTACCATTGATTTTTAAAATCGAAATTTTCAAATATACCGTACCGCAGAATAGTGTGAATATTTCAAAAAATTGCACGTTATTTTGTTTACTAAATTACTTAGAGTAAATTAGAAATATTTTAAAATTCGAAAATTACAAATTTTTAAAATTTCCACCAAGATATAAAATGAATTTATCGATAGTTCATCTCGGAATTAAACTAGCAATGAACTAAACAATGATAATATTGTACGTAGTGAACTGCAAAAGCCGATACGAAGAGCGTGATCCGAAACTTTATCAATAAATTATCGTAATTTTTTGTAACGCGTGAAAAAGTGAACTTCTTTTCGTTTTTATATGAACTGTTTTTGCAGCTATATCGCGCGTTAATCGGAAAAAAACAACATTATATCTCTCGCAGAGTATCAGAGCAGTTCGGTTAATAGCACAAAATCCGCCCAAAATCATCTACATCTCTGTCCATTGCTACGCACGAATTTCACGGTAAATTTAAACTACCAAAATTCATCGCCCACCACTCGAGACTGCGGTCGGCGCTATTTGACATTTGTTTCGTCGATTACTGTCGGAGATTTCATACAGCGTCTGCCCAAACTGCGCAGCCGTTCCGATTTCAATTCGTCACATTCTACTTGATTACTCAGGCATACTTTCACAGCGTCACAAAGCATACAAAAGCTTCTCCACCACATCTTTCCTAGAAGACTCAGACAACTCTGTTTCCGCCCTCTTCAAGTTTCTCCAAGATACCGACTTCTACAATCAAATTTAACCCCCTTTCTCACGTCGTGCTGCTAGTCTATGGTGCTGTAAGTACGTATGGAAAAAATACAGCGGTCATGGACACTTGTGTATCCCTGGTTCAAATCGAACACTTTGATGAACCTCACGGCACGTTTAAAATGGAAAAAAAAAAAAAAAAAAAAAGATCGTGTATATAATTTTCATCGAGATAAACGATAAAAACTTAGACGGCGCAGTGAATGGATAATAACTTGGCAACCGAAAGTCTATAATGGGGAACGGTTTCTTCCATTCGTAATCAAATTTGTTGTTCGTAGTTATTAAATTAATCGGAGGATTTCAATTAAAGTTACCGGTTTTTTACAGTAAAGGAATTCTTATCCGGTTTTTCAATCCTTTACACGCGATTATTATGAGTACTCAAACGGCGATTTTGATTCAGTCTCGACAGGACCCGGTTACCCCGATTATGTTAAGAAGCCGGTATTAAGTATATTTTTGGACTTTAAAAAAGTATACATTGGCTACCAGAAAAATACTGAGAGATCGGTTCGATGCAGTGAATAAAACTACTTATCAGTGTGCCGCTGCTGATGTAGGATTGTAAAGAAATCTATTAACAATCACTAGAGCTTTCATCGTACGACAGTTCCTAACTTCGCTTTAGACGCTTGAATAAAGATCTAACTGCTGAATTCTGTAGATTTCACTAAAAACTGTACGCTACAAAAGAATTAATCTCGAAATATGGCATCATTGCGCCGAATACTTATTAATGCATATGCTTTTTTCCCATTCTACCATTCTTATCTTTTCGTGCTCATCTCTCGTATAAACTTGCACACAGAGTTCACGATATCTTATACTTCAGTCTTTAGCCCCGTAATTATTGTTTCAGCACTGGAAACAGCCAATAATCACACGGTACTAGATCAAGTAGGATGTAGCATAACCGAAATGTTGAATTTCTTCAAAAATTCTTGAACGATTTTCGCTATTACCCGTTGTCTTGATGAAATGACCAGGTACTTTTTTGTTGTTTTTTTTTGTTGTAATCTGTTTGCTAATGTTCGGAGAAGATTATAACGATAATAGAGGGTGTTCACGATGGAACAAAATGTTGATAAATTATCGCGCGATAATCAAACACTTTTACAGAGGCCGTGGCTTGTCGAACCTTTTTAATTTTTGAAGAATCTCCGGTTTCCAGGATGCGCTTTTTAAACGGGTGATAATGAGGTCAAAACAGTGCACCCAATTTTCCTTAACAACGGTGATCATATTTTTCAGAAAATTTCGATTTTCCGCATCATTTTGAGCCATTCGTGTTGTGAGTTTGCACGTATCTTTCCGCTTGCTCTCGACTAAGGGAATACTGGATCCAAGTTCAACACGCGCAATATTCATTTGCAACTCGTTATTTAAAATTCGATGTCCGAAATTTTTGAAATATCAATGACCGCCGAAAGTTTTCCATGCGATAAAGGTCGATCTACACGAATGGCCACCGATAATATCGTGTTTACATTTTCCTCGGACGTCCCGTTGAAGAACTATGGATAAAAAGTGCAGTTGACTTATTAATGCTAGCGGAAAATTGTCGCTTGACCGAAACCTTCGATGTTGTAAACTTAACATCGTCTCAGTCTTCGTGGCAGATTTCTTTAGTCGCGCATGAAATCTGATCGCCTAACGTTTCTATGTTTTAATGCCCATTTTCGCGCGCGCACAAACACACATACAAAAAGAAAAAAAGCAAACAATAATTTAGAGTTATTCTGATAATCATATTCAAACTGATGTTGCAAAGTGATTAACCGATCGTGTTCGGCTTTGTTGATAACGGGACAGACTAGATGTGTAATCACATTGCCAATTGTTGGCTAGTACTTCCAAATGATTAAAATCTTCATCGGCGCTTCTACCTTTTGTTTAAACAGTTATAGCGAAGCTACAAATTGTCGCATCACGGTGAGTAATCGATATAGCTAATACATTTATTTTATAATGCTATATCATCGGCAGACTGAAAGTAATTTCGTTCACCGCTTCGGAGCAAACTCGTGTTATTTTTCGGGCAGCCTTCGTATAGACGCTTTCGGTAGAGCAGATGGAAGAAAGGGTACGTATTTCGAAATTAGTAATTGCTCCGCCACGTTGCGAAAATACGTCGATAATAAAGAATTTCTATAATCTACACGTTCAGATTAGTAGCAAAAGAGGATATATTGAAAGAGAGAGAGAGAGAGAGACATTAGTGAGTTCTCCAAACTGCGTAAAGCGAAAAACCAAAAGTAAAGGGGTGAATTTATTAAATTACACAAATGATCAAATAATATATTTAATAGTTTAGGCCTACGATGTTTATACCCTATGTAAATAGTTTAATATTCGCCTGAAATGATAGTACGTTTGTGTGCGTGCGCATTACACTGATTTAGGTGTAACTTTTAATGAGTAATCTTTAATTTAGGTTTAATGTTTCACGCATTCACTTAGGAATAGATCTGTGAGGGGCATATCAACTTTTAGCTTATTACTATTACGTGCAATGCCGACAAGAAATCGGACTGGAATATGTTGTAATGGTTGTGTAATTACTGATTTACACTTAGGTTAAAAATTACGATTAAACAATATAGACATAATACAGAGCCTATTTGCTTCTTGCGAGATTAATGTGCTGATCGAAAGTAAGTTTATTATCGAATGTTAGGTTTAGATACTTAAGACACGATTGGACCAGGGAATGCTGAATTCGAGGAAATTTCTAAATTCGTTGCTAGTAAATGAGAGCGTCTACTTGTAAACAAAAAATACTAGTTTTTTTTTTTTTTTTTTTTTTTTTTTTTTGGAATCAATATAGATATTTGCCATCTATTAAAACGTAATTAAGAGCATGTGTCGAAGCAACAAATAACTTTTAATTATTGTAGGAAATGCTTTCAAATTGCAGTAAAAAGCTAGATCGTCAGCATGTAAAGTAAAATCTCGCTTCGGAAAAACCACTACGAAACAGTGTAAAAAAGGAGGGCCTGACGACGCTACGATCGAAGGCAGTTTTTTTTTTTTTTTCCAAGTGCTTATAGTATAACGTATTCTTTTTGATGAGATGGTATGTAGTTTGATTAAGTAGGCGGGAAATTTGTAAATTATTGATTATAGTAAGTTCATCGTATCAAGTAGTGTCAAAAACCTTAGCCGCCGTCAAAAAGTACCGAACCAGTATGTTTATTACGAAGAGATTCAATTATTCCGACAGTTTACCGAGTAGCTACATGACCAGGCTGAAAACTAAATATCTGAGATAATATTATTTACGTCCGTGTGATATTTACTTAACTCTTTCAGCTGCTCAAATTACATAGACGATTAATGGATCTAATATTGGCGACATTGAAGTATCTTCGTCTAGTTTTAAACTGCTCTAGTTAACATCAAAGTGTCGGAAAAGAGGAGGCAATTTTTGGCGCATCGTTAATTATATTATTAATTTCAACTATGTTTTTACAATACTAAAGGGATACTATCACACTATCAGTGGAAACTTACCGGTATTAAGTATAAATATGTTTAGGAGTAGATAATTTAACTTGCGTTAGAGTATGGGCGTCGTACTTTAAAAAATTCGAAGCGGCGTATGTAATTCGTTGTACGGTGAAGGTCTTCGCACTGTATAACTCGATTCTTCGCTGCTTTTCATATTAGAAAGTTAAACTAGAATTAAGGCGTGTAGAAAATGCGCCGTACTGATTAATACGTTGTTTACAGACTTACTGAAGACTATTGTCTTTTGCATTAAGACTGGAAAGAAAATTTCCGTACTTACATTGAGTACTTGACGTACCGATTTAGACGTGAACTAATGAAAATACTTTTAATACGTTTAAAATTGAAAAGTGACCCATTTACAAAAGGAATTCTCCTGATACAATTTTCGGGTCTAGCAACTATTTAAGTCGTGTAATCTTTAAAAAGTGCGAGCGTAGAAGTAAGTTCAGAAAATGTAGTAGCATCATTAATTCACGCGATATTGGAAGAGTTTATATAGAATCATTAGACTCAATACTAGATGAAATGCTCTGTTTACAGAGTTGTAATCGAAGTAGGTTTAAAATGTAAGTAAAGTAAAGTAAGTCCCATGGATATCCTTGATAAGATATCGTGGATTGTGAAGTTAATCTTTTCATAATGGTACTTAAGGATCTAATGGATCTGATGAGAATACTGGAGTTTCTGCTGTAGATTATTCATTAATAACAAAACGAATCGGATTATGGTTCGAAGATGAAGAAGACGGAGGTGCAAAATTCTTCCCAATTACACCTAAAATAGTAGAGACCTTAATGGCACAGCGCGAACATGGAAAGTACATTCACTCGAGCAAAAATTTATTATCGACAAATTAAACAGCATTTTACTAGCTGCAAGTCGTTGCGATATCCTGGTTGTTAGGGCTTTTAGCTTCCGTTACGGAAGTCTTGAGTTCGATCTCGGGCGACGACAGAAATTATCACGATTAATCGTTAATAGAATCATATGGAAGGCAAATCATACCATATACGAGCTAGCTGATGTATATTAAGCAGACACAGATGCGATTGCATTTGTATCGCTAAAAATCAGTAACAATATCAGTTTCAAGGGTAGTCTTCTGTACTGGAGCACTGTATATAACGAAAGTTGTCATGGCACTAAATCCGTACAGCTAGAACGTAGATCCGCTCGGCACCGAGCACACGACATATATGTCACCAGCTCCAATTATTGATAAAGAAATTCCGATTTTTTTTCGTTTCACAGTCAAGAATATTCCTATTAAGAGTAAAATGGTTATTGTATTTTTTTGAATATATATGTAGATAACATTGTCAAAGAATTTATGCATTAACTTAGGCTGTACAGGGTGCGACATGGAAAATGAGTGTATTTTAAATCGATAATAATGTTGGAAGGGAGAGATTTCGTACGGTGGTAGTCTAGTCCGACAATTTTATGAGTGAGTGGAGTGTGAATCATGGCGCGTTCGCGGCCGGGTAATTTTCTAAGAGTCACGAGTTCTAGGTGACGCCCATCTGTGCGTTTCGTAAACGTCTCGCGATTGTGCCGTGTAATCTGAAAAAAAAGCTAAACTTTCGCAGGACCGGAAATGTGAGTGAAACGAAACATCCCGGGTCTTTGTTAATAGCCGAAATATGCGTCGCTAGAGTGAAGTGAATCCTCGAATAGTTCACGAACAACGTCTTCGTTCTCGCAAAAGGTAATCGTGTGGATGCGGGTGAGACTGACTTTGGTGTCGTCGATCCTTGCTTTTCTAAATAAACTACTAACGCGAAGCACTGCTGGCAGATGTTAACCGAATTCGAAGAAGAAAACGAAGTTGTCAGCCACCCGGTTTAACAAGGTAAAGCCCCTACACAGCGGCAGAAACGATCGAGTTCCGTGGAAACATTAATAACGTTTACTCAAAAGAAGCGGATCTTATTTGGCCACTGCGTTTTCTGAGTTTATCGTGTTGTGATCTTTTTTTTTTTCTACAGGGTTATCGAAGTGTGCGCCGACTGGAGACTTGTCCAGTCGACATTTCCAGTGGCGGTAATGATGAAGAAAATAACCACCGGGAGAGAAATGCCTAGGCAATAGAGGCGAACATTTAAACTTTTACCACGTAGTGTAATGGTAAAAAAGTGTTTACGTCCAATAAAAAAGTTTACGAAAATTTTCATTTTTCAGAATAGTAAAAAATTCTCTATCGCTATCGGTTCACGAATTACAGCGATCTGAAACGTGTTCGTTTTTTGTGTCGTATCCTATGTGTATCATTTCCGTATATGAGTATGCTGCTACGAGTATCGGTGATTCGAAATGCATACATTTTGAATGCTACCAATTATACATTTCAGTCGGAATGGGATGAGATTTAATTTGTCATCGCCACTACTCGTAGAAGAAATATTACTTCTATAGATACAAGAGAAGCCGGGAAATTTAATTTTTTAATGGCGTTATTCTGACAAGGCAGCAGTGAGTATTTTATCGATAATTAAAAAATTACAAAGCTCGTTGTAATACAAATTCCGGTATTTAGGTTAAACACATCGATTTTAATACCGGCAGCGAAAATAATCGATAACTGTTGCGATCGGTTTGTATCCGCATAGAAGTTTGAACTATTTCGGATGGATGTGGTATTTTTATCTTCATTTCTATTTTACCGTCTAAGTACGAATGAGCAGAAGAAATTTTTCATATAATCATTTATGAGCTCTTTTGACCGAATGCGAGGAGGGGTTTAGTGTTTTTTCAGTGTGGTCGAGTCATCCGGTACTTAAAGCGAAGAATATTTCGAATTGTTTACATTTTGTCGGTTGCTTGATTGCAAGCAAATAATATTTTTGTATACTACACAGACTGAAGTTCTTTTCAAATTTTTGCACATCTTACGAAGCATTGGGGCTACACACATATCATGGCGGAAGGTTATAATTACGACCGGAAAACTTTTAGCAACTGTAACTTTATATCAGGATGTTCGTACGGAAGTGTTTACGCTGGCGAACAACGCAATTAAATAAGATATTTGATTTTTTGTGGTATCCGCAACTTTTGGTATCAGGCGGAGGAGAAGAGGCATAGAAAATGCATAGAAAAATACAGAACAGGAAATTCGAACAGGACAATTATGATGAAGACGAAAAGGAAAAAATTGCATGGCTCCGAATAATTTCAGTGTCGAGCATGAAACAAGTAAGTTGCGACACATGAGCAAACTTTCTTCGGATCGATCGATGGATAAGTTATATTTAGTATATTACAAATAACGTGATAACGTGAGAGAAACTGGTTAAGTTCGTACGATTGCGGAGAAAATAAATTGGCGAGAACATGAGGAACTTTTTAACGGGGAAACGGAACACAAGTGAAGCAATTTTTTGAGATTGTTGAAAAAGATGCGATAGGAACTCAGAAGATCGGATATGCGAGAAAGGCGTTTAATTAAAAATATTTTCAAACGCGAAAGATATCGAATTACCCAAAGTTGGGTTAATATTTAGGCCTTTCGTACAAATTAGAAACGTTCAAAACAAGTCAAAATGTGTAATTATAAAAAGCGAGAGGAGAGCGGTGGCAGTGATAAAGGCACGTATTTGTCGACTACGATAATTAACAGGGCTCATTGTAAAAGGACAGAAAAATTTGCGGACATGTTTCACTTCATGCGGGATCCGTTCGTAAAGGGCAGCAGCGGTTCGCAACCGGTTCGTACTAAACCGATCTCTGCGATATTCGGACGAGCCGCTCTGCTAATATTGTTTTTGTTTATTATTTTTACCGTTACATGTACAATTTAAAAGTCTGCAAAGATATTGCCGCGTAGGCGATAGAAAGCGCGGGATGCGGTTAATAATAATACGGGTAGCACTGTAAAGGAGGCATTTCTCGCTGAAATCTCTTTATCCGAAAGACAGTAAAACAATAATAACTTTCCTTCGCTGAAATATATATTTACGTATCCGCGGCGCGGTACAGAATTGTCCGGAGAATTAGGAATAATCGGCAATAAAGTCACGTATGCAGAGAGAATGGCCGATTTAGTAGGTCAGCTCAGCTGCCGGCTTCAGTATAAACCGACGTCCTCTTATTCATGGTCGAACGTTGTTAGACCGAAAGAAATAAAAAAAGTCGCAAATTCGTTAAACTTTATTCAACTTGCTTCTTTCGTTCACCACAGTTCCAACGGGGAAATTTGCTCGAACAACTGTAACGGTTTCCGATAATAACTTGCAACGGTCAAGCTGCAGTCCCTGATTTATAGATATCCTACTTTTTTTTTTAGAAGGCGCACACTAATCAGTTCGTCGAACGCATTTGTCCTCAATATAGAGAATTACAGATTTCTCGCTACTTCGGCTTTTCTGTTCCTAATCTATTTTTCAAAAACTTCTCTCAACTTTACGTAATCGAAATCGAAATCGAAAAGAAACCGCTTACCTGAGCCTTGGCTAAATTGTAAAATGGTTCCAGAAAAACCGTTTAAAAAAATCGAGAAAAAAACCGTATCTAATTTTATTTTTGACTATTTTTTTTTTTATTTTCATCTTAAGCTTTATTTATGTAAGTAGAAACTTACAGGTTAGATGGAAAAGGGAAAGTCGTTCGGACACATTATATATGACAAAAAGTAAAATTTAACGCGATTGGTTTAACAGCAAAATAGAGACACAGCTAGTCAAGAAATAGAAATAGGAAGCGAAAATGCTTGTCGCAGAATGTGACGAAAATAGAATAACGCTGGCGGGTTACCTTTAGAGCGCGGAAGAATTTTTTAGTCGGTTGTCGTGTTGCTTTCTTCGAAGGCTGGTCACTGTTTAGCCGATTTTGACGGAGAAGTTCAGACTTAAAACTACGTTTATCAGTAATTTAGGTTAATCGCCGAAATGTAGTGACCAAGACGACATGTTTGACCGGAGAACATGGGTGACAAAGAGTACCTCTGGTGTCTTCGTAGGAAGATAATAGAACGCTATCGAAAGTGGGCGATTTCCTAGATAGAAAAGTTACAGAACACTTACCTGGTCGGGCAAGTCCTTCTGAAACAAGGTAGATGATGTTCAGCGAGGTAGGTTAGTTTTACAAAGAGTGGTCACGATCTGCGGGTCACTGATTTTTTGATGAAATTTTGCAGATCAATAAAAGACCATGAGTATATGAACTGTGTAAAATACTATTAGAATGCAGCTTTCTGATTTACGCGAGAAATTTAAATATTTAGCAGCCGCATTTAACGGATAATATACATATAGCCGTTTGGAAAAAAATATGCAAAAAATTCCAGATTATGTTTATATTTATTTTATGCAAATGTTTCCGAAGAATGATTATTCCAAAATGAAGTATATTAAACAAAAAAATTATTAAAAAGCGTATGCTGAATATTTTATACGAAATAAAGACATATCAAATTCATCAGAAAAAACAGTCACTGTCTTAACTACATATAACAAATGGTAACACCATGAACATAGCTGAAAATTATCATATAAATAAACACAAAATTAATACATTAAACGATCAAATACCCAATAATAATTATAAAACCTTAACAAATCTTTTAATATTTATATTTTATATTTATATTATTTAAATGTTTAATATAATCCTTAGATATTTATTGTAGTCTATGTTCAACTTATTCTAACAATTATGATATATCGACTTTAAATTGTTTATTTATATTATTTAAACCGTTTTATTTCCTATTTGACCTCAGTGAGATTTAGAATTTATTTCTGATCACACATAGTGAGTTGTGTTCTTAGCTAATGATGGGTTATACCCAAAAACGTTTCTAAGTAAGCCTTCATTTTATTCTTAAATTTGTTTGGTATAATTGTATTTGTTATAAATTACTATATTTTATAATTAACAAAGAGGATGTTTAAAGATTCTTTATTAATAAATATGTTTTATACGCAACGAATTCATTATATATATATATATATATATATATATATATATATATATATACATATATATATATATATATACACTATATATATATATGTATATATATTTATATATATACAGGGTGCGGCAGCATAACTTCCTTTTCTAAAACGCTCCACTTTTTTTCTACTAAATTTTTTAAAGAAATAATAATAGAAAATCGAAATAACATACTCTAGATCCCATTGGCTATGCTTTTCCCTTGCAGTTTTATTTCAATTTTCTGTTATTGTTTCTTTAAAAAATTTAGTAGAAAAAAAGTGGCGCGTTTTAAAAGAGGAGGTTATGCTGCCGCACCCTGTATATGTGTGAGCGTGTGAGTGCAGTGTAGTGGTATATACATGTATATGTATATAAATATATATAAAAAAATATGTATATAAACAAATATACTCGTCTACAGTTAAAATAAAAGTGGTAATGAATATTAATTATAATTAAAATTCTACAAACTTAATCTTTATTTACATAATTTTGGGTGATATAAATCATAAAAACAAATAAAACGGCAATTTCTGCGACTTTTACTATAGCATATAAATGTATTATTACCACAAGAGCAAAGTTCTTTTAATTTTTCCTTTAAAAAACAACCTTCATTTACGTTTGAAAATATATCACGTTTATCTGAAAGTTTAGAGGAAAACCATGCATAAAAACAGTCGTTAAATAATTTAATTGTTCTTATATTTACGTAGTTATGTATAAAGATTGGATTACTAAACAATTCGACAGAAATCAGACGATTAAAACGAACAAAGCCGACAGATTTATTATAAATGAACAATTATATTTAAAAAGTATTAAAATACAGGTAGCGGAAATCCTTGTCGCTGGATAAGGAGCTCCACAAATCATCCATACTATGTTATTAAAATTGCTAGATAGCCCAGAGCTAGTTGCAAAATTGCATTAAAAATAAAAAAAAAAAAAAAAAAATGTATAAAGAATTGAAAAAACCAGATAATAAAAATTGGTAATTTAAAATAGAAGATCAAAAATTTTACGTGACATGGGGGGATTCGAACTCGGACCTTACTTCCAAGTATGTACAAATAGACGATACTTTTACCGCTACACCACCAAAACAAGTTCGTTATAATTTGTGTTTTTATACTATATAAATATAATAAATAACGCGTTTAAATTTTTATTAAATTGAAAATTAATTTTTTTAAAAGCATTTTATCTTTTTTAACAATTTTTCTGTTTAATATACATCAATTTTGGAATAATCATTCTTCCGAACCGTTCACACAAGGTAAATAAACATTATCTAAAAATTTTTTGCATATTTTTGTCCAAACGGCTATATGTATATTATCCGTTAAATGCGGCTGCTAAAAATTTTAATTTCTCGCGTAAATCAAAAAGTTGCATTCTAATAGTATTTTACACAGTTTATATACTCATGGTCTTCTATCGATCTGCAAAATTTCATCAAAATCGGTGACCGGCAGATCGTGACCTCTCCTTGTCAGACAAATTACATTGAAAGAGATGAAGCTACTTTCTTTCGCAATTTAATTTTTTTTTATTATATGAACGCGGTTTTTTTCATCTTTCACTTTTAAGGCATTCCATATTTTTCCCTATTTCAAGTTAGTAATTTTGACTTTAAAATGACGTCAAGTGGGCTAAGTGTTGGAAATTTGTTAATGATATGATGGCTTTTCCCCTCAAATATCTATTTTGCATAAGATTATTGAATTACTTTAATTCAACACTTTTTTTTTTAAAGTCAAAAGTTATTCTCCGTTGCGGCAATCAGTAGCAGCTGAATGTAAATCTATAACAGTTCTAGTGCTGAATATCTTTTTCAGTACTAAACTTCTTTAACGATTCAAAAATAGTCTTCAAAATCACCGATTTCTATGCTAATGGACAATTCTCGCTACGCAACGCTAGCAGAACTTTTTAATAAGTGCTCTAAAGCGGTTTTCTATCTTTTTAACAATGCTCTGTTGTGCTTAGGTGAAAAGCTTAACAATCCCTTTAACAATCCCTTTAACAATCCCTTTAACAATCCATTAATAATTCCTTAACATTTCCTTAGCAATCCCCGATACCCTGGCCAGAGTATTTTGCTTAAATTTAGTTTAAAATGTAATTCTGCGTTTGAACAAAAAGTCTCCAGTAGACTACCTTTGAATTAATAAGCTAGAGATGCGTGCCCTTGCAGGGGTTCTTATCTGCATGGGTAATTTTCTCAGAGCATTTACAAGGATGTTTTCCTATCTTCTCGTTTTTTACGCTATTAATCGTTTCTCCAGTTTAGCGAAATAATTCTATAGCAGAAAGTTTCGATCTGACTCTTTCATCTGACAAATATATCTATTCGGTTTTTCACTTTTTCTTACTACTACTCTACTGCATCGTATTTAAAAGAAAAGCAGTCTCTGTCGTCTTCAGCTGGATAATATTTTTCGAAATTTTATTAATAGAATGCTACTTTGTTTATCTGATTGCGCGGAACAAAAATTTTTAAAATTAAAATTGAGAAAGTTTTGAATAGAGTGGTTCTTTTATAGGCCAAAATTTTACAAAACTGTCCACCGCACATCAGTGCTTTTTAAAGTGGCCGCTACTCAGAACTGGAGTGCCTAGCGTGCTACTTGCCAGCGTTATATTCGACTGAATTTGAAAACCGCAGTTCACCATCTCGTATTTCTTGTTAATCGATAATTTTTCTTTTTTTCTTTTTTTTTTTTTTTTCTTTTTTGCCATTATGCATTTGCATTCATTCGAAATTTTCTGTTTATCGAATTATTTTGGTCACATTTTTTTGTTTTTTTTGTCTATTTTGAATTTGAAGATTTTTCGACGGGTAATTTATTACGGACGCGTTCGCTGTTATTTATTTTCTAATTTTCAACGTATTATTTATCGATGTAAGAAATAAAAAAGCCCGCATCATTCGGTGAGAAAGAGTTTTGTTTTTCTGCGAGATATGAGCTCTTCGGCGAAATGCATCATGTTTTATTCAGAGGTTTTCGGTGGAGATAATAGAAAATTCTCTTTGAACACCATTACACCATTATTATTATTATTATGTATACTGGTTGTGTTTCTATTCAACACTTCCCCACTCTTCCTTCCATTTAGAACATGATAAAGCTGCTTCAAATTTCTATTTTACTTTTACATTTATTTTAATTTTTTGCAAGAATACATTATTATTAACACCCTTCTTACTATTTTTAAAAATTACCATAACAGTACTAATAATAACAGTAATAATAATAATAATAATAATAATAATAATAATAATAATTTGAAAAAGTTGTAACTGTAGTCATCGCAATCGCAGTTCGGAAACTAATTGCAAATAGAAAGTACATCTGCTAATTCAAATCGGAATTGAATAATAACACTGATCAGAGGCGGATTTAGCTTCCCGTGTAGGTAAGGAGTAACAGAGGCATTATCGGATTATTTGTAAGGAACTAAAAGAGTGACGTTAACTATTCCTTCTAGTAAAATGGTAGCTTGAAAGAATCGACAGTTAATCTCGGAGCTGTAGCGAGAATTCGTATATTTTAAATCTTCTTCTCCTTCGCCGTTGGAAGTTTTCCGTTGGTGCGGCGGGTCTGCCGTGCAAATTAACACCGTTTCCAGCTGTTTCACCGCTAGGCCTGAATCGATACCGGCTTCGTTGAAATCCGCATTGATTATTTTCGCCTTGGCCTTCCAACAGGTCTTTTGCCTGAAACTTGCAATGAATGCGCGACTGATGTGTATTTTAAATGTAAAACTGAAAAAGAATAAAAACGTCTAGAAATTTTGGATCCTAAATGAATACTAAAAGGAGGCAAGTATATATAAAAAGTTCGATGAGATTAGATTTTTAGGAAGGTACTACTCCACACTCCGCCACATACATCCGTTACTGATATTGATGGTACTAATATGAACTTAATAATCATAAAGATGATCAAATGAATAAGTTTTAAGCGAGACAAGTAAACGTATGGTAAATATTTATCATGCGGATTTTTGCGATTATATTATATTGCTCGGTAATATTTCAAAACAAATTATTTATGATTTATTGCTGCATTCTTTGAAATTTACATTTGCACACACACATGTTAAACAGTATAATTTACTGTGAAATAAATATATAATAAATGCTAAACTGCGAAATTAACTATAACTAACGGATCAAAATTCATATTCCACTTACATCTCCCAAAAAAGGTACATACGCCTTAGTTTATTACGAGTGTAACACTTAATCTTATAAATACCGGAATTATTATGTATGTCAGTTTAGTTTACTGTTTACATTGCAAGAATAACTTAATTTGTTTAAAGTATGCGAATAATATTTAAACTTAAATAAAAACACTTCGACTGTAATAGAGCAATGTAAAATTGCGCCTTAATAAGCAAATGTTTCCCTTAACTGTTTTCTAACTATTCTTTCAAAGGTGTAAAAAGTAAAAACAAAAAATCATTTCATCGTTTTCCCGCTTAATTTATTGGTGTCTTCTGTTACGCTTAGAAAGTTTAATCTCGTGTGGCCCGCCTGGTTTCATTTTTCCTTCGAATATATTTTATTACGTTCATGTTTTTCTATCTAGTTTCTGTTAAATTTACTCTTTCGATTTTGATGACGTTCAGAATCAATCTTTCTAGTAAATTCTGCGCGAGACCTAAAATTTACTTACGTGTTTCGAATTTAAATATGTTAATGCAGATAGAAAATTATTTATTGAAAATTAAACTTTTATCCCCGATAATTATTGAAAGAGCTTCTAAATAATATTCCTTTAAACGAATAATACTTATGTCAGGTCTTTGTAATTTTTTCATTAATTTCCATTTCCAATTTTTAAAAGGTGACTGACACGTTCTTCACCAGATCATTCATTCGCAGCTTCTTACTGATCTAAAGATTTTTTTAATTTCCATATCCTAGCTTCGCGAGCTTTATTATCTACCGTTCTGACAACATACTATTAGAAAGACGGGATTTAGAAGCACAACCATAGATAAAAGAACAGTAATCAAATTTGGAACGGATAATGGCCTTATATAGGGAGATCAGAATGTAAGGATCACCCATTTCGTTGAGGACATAGCTTTCAGCAGGTTTAGCTATTTAATAGCAGAAGCGTAAAGATAATCAATATGTTTAGAGAATGTCAGCCGACTATTGAGAAAGACTACTAGATAGCAGAACAGTTAACGGTGAGGAAGAGGGCATATGGCCCGATTAATAACAGATGGACTACCAGATCAACTAAATGGTACCGGACGAATAGAAGAGAAAGAGATCGGATACGTATAGGGTGGAAAGACGATATTAAGAAATTTGATAATACCTGGTGGGTCAGTGCATTAAATAGGGGCCATGGGAACATAAAAAAGAAGCCTGCATCTTGCAGTGAATTTACAACGACTAAAGAAAAGGAGAAGAAGTACAGGAGATGCATTGTTGAAAGATCTTTCGGAACTTGATTTTTTTTCCGACCGTTAAAGCTCTAAGATATGCCTTATTTTTTCCCCTAAGAATTTTGAAAATATTTTTGAGACAGATGTGCTCAGAGTGATAGAGCTGTAATTTGCTCACCTTTCTCAAAGAAAGTTATAATATATCAGAATATTTCCCATCTGTCGGGTTATTTTAAAATTTCGCCGAAAAGATTTGTTAAAAATCTTAGAGAACCTTTATTTTAATCATCTCCTTATGGGCCGAATTTTCGATGAATTAAAATTTTTTTTAATCATCATTTTTATTTACTCGTGTTTAAAATTGCGAAACGGTTTTGAGGGTTTCTCCACATTGTTCTCCAGTGCTAAAGTTTGGTCGCGTTGCGTTCAATTGTCTGTCGAACATTGAGATCGTTAAATTTATTCCCATTATTTGCTTTTATTTGTAGTTAGTTCTTTTATTTCTTTTTATTTCGTTTAAAAATATCGATTTCATTTTTCGTTATCTAATTTTTAAATTCTACCGCTGACTTCACTTAATTCTAGGCAAACCTCCCCCTAATACTCTTTGTTCCGCTACTAAAAACTTCACTAACCCCGTCGTCGCATAGGTTGAAATGACAAACGCAACGAATAAACCTGTTCGTAAATTATCTTCTCTGTCACCGTCCAATTTATCTACTTCGGAAAAATGTCTCTCGGCGGAAAATATTAATTTTCTATTTACTCTAACAACACCTATAAGTTTGAAGGACAAATTGTAGTTGTAGTCGATAATTTGGAAAATAAAACACGGCCCAACTTCATCCGATAACTTTAGCTAAAATGTTTTATAAAAAAAGTTAGCGATTTATTCACAATTACACTCGTTCTGAACATAACTTAATTAAGCGTAACTTCTCCGCTACTCTCGTAGTTAATTAGTTTCTGTTTTCTGATAATGTCAATAAAGAGCTTAATAATGTACAATCGTTTATTTAGCAAGCATTATTATTTCGTTTTAGCTTAGCTCGCGATACTTCAACTGATTTGTCTTGGAGGAACACTTTTCTTAAACTGCTTCTTCGAGGTGTCAATATCTCGAATAATCGTATTTCTAGAAATTATTTTACGTCGATTCCCGTTATCAAAATTAAATTTTTGACAGAAACTTTTCCGTTTTTTTGCCCATTTCTGCGATGCCTACAGTGCCATGAATTCGTTTTGTTCCGGTAGTCATTCTTCTTCTGCAACCACTATCACCCAACAAAACAACCCAGCTAGTTTTTATCGCGTTCATTGTGTGCGAAAAATAATTCTTTCTTTGTCCATTCCTGTCAGGTACTTAAGGAGCAAGTAGATATACCTATGAGTCTCGAAAAAAATATTTCATACCCCGAGGCCAACGATATCAGACACGGTGGAAGTTGTTTTCCTCGGCTTTCATCTTTGCTGACATTTCTAATCCGATCAATTTTCCACTTTATTACGGAATGCTTCTGATATCGTAAAAGAGAAATGGCAAAATTATTCCAGCAGTTCTTCCTTTTCGTATATTAGACTACCTTCTCAAAAACATCGTTCCTAACCGAAATTGCAAAACTGTTTTAACAAATGTTATTCCAATTTTGTTTGTGAATTTTTTTTCCTACGTTAGATTAGAATTTGTTATAATCAGTGCTTGTTTGGACTGTTTTCCTCTACCTATGTTATCATTTATTCAGTGAGCCCCGATGATAACTTCTTTAAATAAGTTAAAATCGATATTCTGATTAGCCATGTGTACATTCCATTTTTCGTAGAAAAAGTGTCAAAACGGTTCACATTTAATTCTTATCATTTTTTCAAACAGATTGGTTTAAGATACGTTCCTCGGAAAGTAGCAAACAAGGTAACATCAGGCTGTACTATTATTTTAAGGAATTGCGAGCAATCGATAAGTAATATGCCTAGTTTAGAACAGACAACCGTTTCGTGGCTTACGAATAAATAAAAAAATGTGAGGACAATGAAAGTCAGAAAGGCTAGAAAGAGAAATTCGGTGGTAACTAAAAGAAATTTAAAATATAAACAGAATTTATGAAATGCATAATAAAGAGAGTCGTACGCAAAGCTGGTGGACAATGATTCGCTTAAACGAATCGTGAAAAGGGTCAAAAAAAAACCATTAAACACCAATAAACATCGATCGCAACCCTCTTAGACCTATCGTTTGCGTGATAAACAGCACTAATTATTTCTTAGAATGGCTAAACAATTAAAACCCTTTGTAGACCGTGAACCGTTACAAATATAAAATTCTAAATATTTTATGGAAAATTTCAAAAAAAGAAAAAAAAGGAACTGAAACTAGATAAGATTGTGATTTCACAATCAATTTTGACCGTGCCTGTAGCTGCTTCTGTTAAATTTATTAAGAATAATGGTTTTCCTGTAGACTCAATTACCCTCATAAATTCAGTTGCAGATGTTCATATTTTTACGTTTGATTTTTTTAAACTTATTTACGGAAAAAATCAGTAATTTCGTTGTACGGAAATGGAAACTTAAATTTCCGTAATCCGCCAGGAAGGTTGAAACTGGTTGATATCAGTAGGTTTCGTTCGAAAATTAAGTTTACTATGGAACTGAAAGATGTCACGATGAAAAAGTGTGCTGCACCGGGGAATGTACCGAGCATGATGTGCATCGAAAAAAAAAAAAAAAACGCATACGGCAAGATACGTACATAGTAGTAATGCATCAAAATGATTAGAAGTGCTTAAAGCACTTACTGCAAGAGCCGTACGTTTAACCGAATCAACAAGTTTACCGGAAGTGAAAAACTGACTCCGTTTAATGACTAAGAATGAATACAGTATAGACAATAGGCCGAGTTCTATATTAAGTGGATTTTTAAAAACAAAAATAAAAACAGAAACCACCTTTTTTACTCGCACATAAAGGGTACGTCGGACAGAATAAGGAGAATTTTAAGAAAAAATAATATTAAACCCGTTTTTTTGTTTTTTTTGTTTTTGTTGTTTTTTTTTTTTTTTTTTTTTTTTTTTGGGGTGCGTGAAAATAAATTAAAGATACAATAACATCCAGCCAAGATGATTTACCGTGGGGACTCGCAATAGGCGTGTATCAGATTCCATACTGAAGCGGTAGTGATTATTTCAGATAAATTAGTAGAGCCATTAATGTAAGATTAAAAGAACACAATGCGGATTATTCGGGAACGGGGAAATCGTCATTGGCATGCGAAATTTAACGATACTAAGATTCTCGCAGGAATCGAACGGTACACGGATCGTTACAGAAGTTTTAGAAATCGAAAAACATCAAAATTTCAATGCAGAAGGTGGGGTTATAAATAGAGTCAAATTTTCAAAACGGTTAGCAGCTGAGAGAAGAAACCGCTGTGGGGATAAATGATGGACTTTCCCCGGTTTCGATATTGCTGTCTAATAGTAGCATAGGGTGGTCGGTTTCAATTGTTCCTCCACAGATCGTTAACATAACAATGCGATGAATAATGGAATGGAAAAAACAGTTCTAATATTAAATGCAGGTTATGGCAGGTCGGTTCACACCACTTAACCACAATGATAATATCGGCTATGGGGCATTTATACTTTTTTCTCCGTTAATACATACATATACGACATTTTTAGTCGGTTTTAAAGCATTACTTATACGGTTCTTTTGTTTAATTAGGGTTATCTCTCCAATAGTAAACCATCCGAAACGTTAGTGTGAAATATAGACATGTGGGGATATCGAAAACAGTTCCAGAAATTCTTTGTCCTTTTGGACTATGTATTTTAAGTCACACGAATTATACATTATTTAACATATCGAAAGTATTTAAATGCTACTCAACACAAACTTTATTAAGAATACCTTAATAGCTGGCCGAATTTTTAGCCAAAAATATATCATAGAGGTGGCTTCATTTTATTTCTTATGTACACCATTTATATTGTAAACTTGTTTGTATCGATGTAAATATGTCCGTAATAATCGTTTTAATTTTTAATAAGAGTTAAAATTTATAATGAATATCTGAAGAAAACAATTCTATTTAAAGGTTTTTTCATTTTCTTCCAGACTTCATTCGCTAATTTTCTCGGAGTGAGCGGGTTTATTTACCTTACGGAAAGGTAAACCTCAGTTACGGCCTCGAAAATAATTTGATATTTTTTTCCATAAATTATTTTTGCCAAAAGCGCCACGAATATAGAACGAAAATTCATTTTCAAAAGATTTACAAATGGAAAATTGAAAAGAAGGAACATTTTAATGCAATAAAAGAAGTAAAAGGAATTTCATATAAAGTTCTTTTACTAAAAAAAAAAAAATGTCAATCTTTGAACAGGGTAACTGCCTTCTTCTCCGCTTGAAAATTGTATATACAGAGATGTGATAGTGAACAAAAGTAAATTATTCCTTCAACTTACACGCGCGCTCACTTTGACTATGTAAATCTGTTTCGGTATAACGTAAAGTAAATTAATTTATAATTTAACTTCAGTCTGATTACATTTTGACTTCTTCTTTCCCGCTCGAATTAAACCATTAGGTTGTGATTTATTAGATTAAATTAAATCGTTTGCTAATTATCCGTTTTTTTCGAAAACAATAATTTCGAAATCACTATAAAAAAAATGTTAAAAACTTCCTAGTAAAAAATCTGAAAGCAAATTAAACTTTTACTGTTCATACATGTATGTATTTGAAAAAGTCAAAAATAAACTGTTCAGTTAACGGTTTATTTTTATAGTCTTATAATCACAGGGCTGGATCTCTAGATTTTCTTAACAACAGAGGACAGTGGCAAGGATAGGAATTAGTTTTTGAAATTTCCTTTGCTTATTTTCAATTCGAAGCACATTAATGCATGAACTACTTAATCGTTTGCTTTTCAATACTTCTTGTTCTTCTCTTAATGTCTTAAAATGAATGTATCAATAATATTCCATGTTACAAAAAAAAAAAAAACTTCACGAAATTTCGGAAGAGCATCTTTGACGTGCTTCTCATAGATCCATCCTTGGGAGGGGCTAAGAAAAAATTGCAATTTTGAAATATTGAACCCGCTGAAAAATTGTAAAAAAACATTAAACAGTAATGATGAGTAGGTCCGGAAGGATACGTATCCGCCAGTCCGTACTCTACAGTTTAGTTGATGATGTAACTCCGAATACACAGTTTCAGATATGTAAACCCCCGACCCGAAAAATATCAAATTGATGAATGTTATACAGACGTTCACGCGGTTTTGCTGTAGAAACTGAAAAATAGACACTGAACAGAGAAAAACGGGATAATGTTCGTTCTTTTTTGCATTTCATACGGGGAATGAATATCTGAGCAGAAATGTGCTAGATCAGCTAGAACAGTGAAAAATGATAATATAGGAATAATTAGAGAAAACGTTCCCTGTTTCTGTAGACACAACTTTTTCCATGATTACGCTTCTACATTAGATATTTTGCAATTTCCTTGTCACTCGACAACGTATGTGATCTAACTTGACACTGATAAATACTGCGTCGACAACCGGTGCAAACTGCATATTTCCAATTTTTAAATGTATAGTGTGTGCGTAAACACACAGGAACCGTATGTGTCCGATATAGATACGTATCCGGGATCTAGTTCTCGAAATTGCGATTCAGTTCCGGAAATGGTCCGTATCTGAAAAAATAGCGAATTTACTTCACGACACCTTGCTAAATGGAACTTACTTTACTTTACTACTATAAACCGGCTAAAAAGTACGCAGGAGGGAATTAAAAACAAAAGAAACGGTTCAAAATTAAAACTAAAACGAGTTTAATCTCCCACCCAAGGGTCTCGCCAGCCGATGAGCCGGAGGGGGGCAAGATGATAGGAAGAGAATATGAGTTATAGGAAAAATAAAATTTATAAGTTGTAAAGGCTTAATATTTTGTTAAACAAGAATAAAATCTTAATTAAAACATAAGTTTTCGAAATTGTCCATGATTACGCGTCTTTAAATACTCATCGATGACAGTTGATTAAAAAGTTTCAAGGCTCCAAGGGCGACAGCTGCCCCTCCCTGCCACCGCTAGCGACGCCCATGCTTCCACCAGTGAAGCTTTTTGGTCTCTCCCACTCTCTTTGAATTTTCTATGGCGTACCGTAAATAAAAATGTATCTTAAACACCTACGGATGAGGATTATTGGTATTAAAGGTTAAACATTTTAACTCGTGATAACGCACAGGTTTGTGTTACGCTGAAAATAAAGTGGTCATGTGTTTTTGCGTTTTCCCACAGCTGGGGAAATACGCAACTATTAACGATCGTTCGTTGATAGTGCGCTTATGAATTTCGTTCTTCTATTCGTTCTATTCACAGATATACCTTACATTTTTCACTCAAACACACTCTTATACACTTTTACAGCGGAAGTGGTTATACCGCTTGACGTTGTTATAATATTACGTATAATAATGGGGGCGACGACGCCGACGACGGCCGCCCCAATCCTATTGATTCCGGCGATATAATTAATAATAATAAAAAAGCAACATATAAACAATGCGATGGACGACGATAATATCGTATATGTACGCGGTTGGTGCAATAAGTTCCCGGACTACCGTTACAAAAAAAAGAAAATGAAGAGAGAGCAGATTGAAACGTATTGACTTTTCAATGTACAACCCATTATACACACCGCTTCGCACGTTTGTACAAGTTGTCAAACGCGCTATCGAAGTCTTCCGCTGGTATCACTTTCAAACGCTCGGTCACTGCACGTTGGACGTCCTCAATGCTGTCAAATCGAGTCCCTTTCATAGCAGTTTTCAGTTTAGAGAAGAGAAAATAGTCAGCCGGGATCAGACGAGTAAGGGAGATGAAGAAGCTCAGTGACCTGATGTTTCGCCAAAAATTGCTTCGCGGTGATCGATCGGTGCGATGGCGCATTATCATGAAGCAATGTCTACTGCTTCGACGCGTACAGCTCGAGCCTAACTCGTCGAATGCGTTTTAAAAGTCGATGGTACTCACGTTTAGTTCATTTGTAATGAACTGACACGTCGCTCGCCGATTTTCAGCAAGTACAGCTTGCACACGAGAACGAGCTCCGTCCACTTTTACATCGGCGATACCATCACTCAAAACACGTTGTGCGGCTTACACATTCATCTTTGTATGCTTTTTTCATCAACTCGTACGTTTCTGATGCACACAAAGAACAAAATTTAATCGTGGCTCTTTGTTCAATTATCGCAAACGTGACACAGTACACAAAGTTGTTCACTCATAATTAGCGACCTCCTGAGTAAACTAATGCAGGTAGCGACCTGAAACTTTTGTCGTCTCTTCTCACAAAATTGGAGTATAAGTACCGTGAATTTTGGATAGATCGCATAACTAGTACCGATTTTATAGTGGTAGTCCGGGAACTTTTTGTACCAACCGTGTATAATTGAAATAATTCAGAAAAAAACGTGATTAACGAGGAATTAAGTTCATTTCGAAATAATATTAAAATACTTGCAGATGCAATGAAGATTAATGTCAGACTTTATCAGTGATAACACCAAATCAAAAACAATACACGTAACAAAGATAACACAGTGAATAAACCAGAGCAACAAACTTATTTATACGAGGGTAGTAATGAATATCTCGAATATAAAAATATTTTCGAATATATGTATTAATAAATCGTTAAATATCAGTAGCCTAAAAATTTCAAACTTATTAAAAAATTTAAAACTGTTAAATATTTTAAAAGAAATCAATAAAATTGAATGAAATAAATTCCTAATAAAAACAATAGATATGACACCGGCGAACAATCTCGTCAAGAACAATAGGATTAAACAACACGGAGTAGATGCATATATTCCTCTATATTTGTTAGCGAGAGCACTAGTTATACGAAGTGTAAACGAAGATATATCTGAAACAGATGCAGTGGAAGGATTAGAATGCGGACCATTTACTGATAACTCGATTGTTTAAAAAAACAATAAATAACAGGAAATTAGAATTTAATCCGACAAAATCGGTACAATTATTATTTCTGGGACATAAAATTCTCACTCGCATACATATATCAATAA
This sequence comes from Icerya purchasi, assembly GCA_039619475.1. Lineage (NCBI taxonomy): Eukaryota > Metazoa > Arthropoda > Insecta > Hemiptera > Monophlebidae > Icerya > Icerya purchasi. The sequence continues at coordinate 259,794,427 of CM077116.1, read as the reverse complement.
AGTTCGATTTACCTGTGAAATTTATGTATACTCGGTTCGGTAACATTTTTCGTGTTTCAGGTATTTCCACAGTATGAAATATTGCAAAGCTAATAATAAATTATATGACAATTTGTTCATCAGTCGGACATATAAAAACAGAATGTAAAGAACAAGCATTTTGTATAAATTGTAAAGAGAATCATCAACCTACTTCTATCGCTTGTCTTGGAAGACAAAGGCAGCGTGACATAAAACATCTGATGGCTTATAGGAATATGCGTTATGCAGAAGCTGCTATGGAAATTCCATCAACTCACAAAGACATATTTTACCAACTCGGCTTAAATCATCTCCACAGCTTAACTCAAAAATAGGTTTAACATCCTACAGAATTACGAAGAATTCCCAGAAATTTCGAACGAAATTAAAACAACGCAGATTTACAATAATCCTTATACCATATTCACAGGAACAACTGAACAGTGCTAACACAATAAGTAAAAGAAATAAGAGAAGTCTTCATAGGTCACCAGGTAGTCCGATAACACGGAATAAAATAAAGAGGGAAAAAACTAATAAAATTTAGATATTAATCACGATCTCAATCAAGCTGAAAATATTATAGGAAATATACAACATACTCAGTATAGAAACGAAACAGTAAAATCTGTGGGATCTAACATGAACACTTGTACGACATTGCTAATATAGAAGGAAAAAGCTCAGAGGAATTCATAAATAGAAAGCGGCTTTACATAATAAATTCGAAACAATTGACTCATATAGCGCCTGCAGGTAGGCGAAATAATAATCTTGATTTAATGTTAGTTACGTCGAGTCTTGCTTATTCGATGGAACATGAGGTATTATCGGAATTAGTAAGAAGTGACCATTTCCCTATAATTTCTAAATTGAAATCGATTTATTTGCATAAAAACAGTTGCAATAGTCATAGGGACTGTCGGGTCTTAAATGTTCATAATATAAACTGAAACAAATGTGATTCCTTAATTTCTGATAAAATTAAAAATTTACAAATAGACGTTTTCTGCGCCACATCCCCAAAGGAACAACACAATTACTTCGATTCAAAGATAAAAAATGTACTGCAAGAATATGTTCTATTAATCAAAGCATAAATAAACAAGCCACAAGAAAATTTTGTCATCAAACGTGGTGGTTCGAAGAATGTAATCGGATAGAAGCATTAAGAAGGACTACCTTTCGTATATTTAATAAGGAATCTTCAATGCACAATAAGCCGAAACAAAAAAGGTAATAAAGAACATAAACAAGACCGAATGGCAAAAATACAGCAGCAGTATTGGGCCGAATCTAAACACAAAGGAAATGTGGCGTAGAATCAAATGGTTTAAAAACCCTAGGAGCGTTACTAAATATAATACAAATCCTGACACTGGATTAAAGAATTCATCGAACACTTTGAGGGGCCAACGGATGCTCTTGTTTCCACAATTAGCACTAACAATATTTATGACGAAAATATTTTAGACAACATCATAACTTTAGAAGAACTAAACAGCAGTCTCAATCGCAGTAAGAACACCAGTGTGGGAATGGATGTTACTCTTTACGGGGCGATAAAACATCTTCCACCGGAAAGTAAAAACTATTTCTTACAATTTTATAATTACTCATTAGAAAATGTATTCATTCCTAGTAAATAGAAAGAACATCTGGTATGTCCAATTCTTAAATCAGGTAAAGATCCTACTAATTTTCAGTCCTACGGGACCATTTCTTTATTATCGTGTGTCGGATATTTATCTGTCACCGCACAATACCGATGAAAACATTAACACCAATCGAATAACAATACAATTCAGTAAATAAATATTTTTTTTTTTTTTTTATATATTTATACACTATTACGAGCTGTCCATCAAGGACATTTAGTAATACGTGTGAATGAACTTAAACATGAAGGGAGGAGTACCCAATGGCACCTACCCGATTACCCCTACCTTAAACAAGGTCCTGCGGTTTCTGGCGTTTCAGTCTTCTTACATTATCAGTAACATCGAGTAATCCTCTAGCAAGAGTGTTCGGATGAGAATCGAGTCTGTCTGCGTGTCTTTTAGCATGGACTTTGATGACATCAGCCACATAATCTACACACAAATCTCGATGTAAGGTTAGATTAGTAACATACCAGGGTGCCTTGGTTAACAACCGAAGGATCTTATTCTGGGAAGTCTGTATTACCTTCAGGTTTGACGGTTTAGCGCAACCCCAAAGTTGAACCCCGTATGTCCAGATGGGTTTCAAAATAGTTGTGTATATTAGACGTTTGTTGTCCGTTGTCAGTACACTGTTTCTCCCTATCAGCCAGTACATTTTTTTAACCCGGATATCTAATTCTTTCTTTTTAACCTGTATATGGTGTTTCCATGTCAATCGGCTGTCTAAGTGCAAACCTAAATACCTGACCGTTGCTCGTACAGGAAGATCTATGTTATTGATCTTAACGGGTGGGACTTCAACTTTTCGGTTAGTAAAATGGATATTCACCGATTTGCTTTCGTTTATCCCGATTTTCCATTTTTTAAACCATGTTTCAGCCTTCGTAAGAGCATTTTGTAGATTGTTGCTAGCTTTCTTCGGATCTTCATGTGATGACAGTAGTGCCGTGTCGTCCGCAAATGTAGCCATCTGCACATTCTCTGTCGCAGGAAAATCTGTTGTGTATAACAAGTACAGCGTGGGGCCCAACACTGAACCCTGAGGAACGCCTGCTAAAACTGGATGTATTTCTGAGTAGGTATGTTCGTAACGTACTTGAAAATGACGATCTTCGAGGTATGATTTTAGCAACAGGTAAAGGTTACTCGGGAACAAACATTTTAATTTGTATAATAAACCATCGTGCCAGACTTTATCAAAAGCCTGTTGAACGTCGAGAAATACCGCAGTACATACTTTTTTAGTTTCTAAACTATTTTCAATTACACTAACCACCCTATGCAATTGATCAATCGTGGAATGATGCGTTAAAAAGCCAAACTGATGTTGCGGAATTACATCAGTTGACTGTATAATATAAGGCTGTAACCTTGTTAATATTAATTTTTCCATTACCTTCGATAAAACAGGCAACAAGGAAATATAAGACGTTACAGAGTAGGGATCTTTACCAGGTTTCGGAATCATTACGATTTGCGCAAACTTCCATTGTACCGGAAAATATTGTATGCGAAATACTGCGTTACATATAGAAGTGAGCAGTACTATAGCTTTCCGCGGAAGTTTATTTAATAGGTCAGCGCTTATGAAGTCGAAACCTGGGCTTTTCTTCTTTTTCAGCGTTTTAAGCAGACACCCAACCTCGTGAGGAGAGGCTGATTTTATTGCTAAAGATGGTCCACATGGACTGGTTATAAATTCATGTATTTCCCTGTCCGTGTTTGTCTGTATGTTTGGCTTAAACACGGTTGCTAAGTACTCGGCAAATAAATTTCGACTTCTGTTTATGATCTTTCGCCCATGACCCGTCACCATGTTTCATCGGAGGAACATGTTTATTCGGTTGCCTAATATTTTTGGTACACTTCCACAAGGAATAATCATCAATTGCTAAGGGTGATAGTTTAGTTAAATAATTATTGAGCGTTTTATTTTTGATTTCTTCCAAAAGTTTTTTTAATTCTTTTATTTTGTTATTAAACAACTTTTTATCCGAAGGGTTTCCCGATTGGAACCATCTTCTTCTAAGCTTTCTCTTTTCTAAGACAAGTTTCCGGACTGATATTGGATAATTTTTATTACTTTTTTTACATTTAAGAACAGGAGTGCTTAAGGTAGCTGCTATTTGTATTTCGTTTGTTAGGTACCGTACGGCATTCTCGACGTCAGTTGGGCTTTTTAAAGGAATTTTTAAGTTTAACTTTGTATCCAAATGATCTCTAAATGATTCCCAGTCTGTTTTGTGGTTATATAAATGTATTTGCTCCTCTCTGCATATAACCGAATCACCGAAAGTTAAAATAATAGAAGAGTGATCTGAAAAGAGATCGAAGGAAGAATTTATATTTGTATAATAACTAGCGGTTCCTTTTGTAATGAAGAAATCTAAAAGATCCGGTATCTTACGATTATCGGTTGGCCAATAAGTTGGTTCCCCTGTTGATATATAGTTGACATTGTGACTTTCAAGTGCTTGTTTGAACACACGTCCTCTTGTCGTAGTTATCCTGCATCCCCACGCTGTATGCTTAGCGTTCCAATCTGCTCCTGACACAAATCTGCTCCCTAAATTTTTTATATATTTACAGAATTCCATCAATGTTATTTTATGTCGTGGCGGACAATAAGCAGCTGATAATACAAGTTGGCCACCCATCGTCTGTATGCTAATGTTAGTTCCCTGCAGATACTCCTCCCTAAAATGATTTAGTTCGTGCTGTACAATGTTATTTTTTATTAATATTGCTGAACCGCCGTGAGATTTTCCTGAGGGGTGTGTGCAAGAATACGTGTTGTAATTATTTATTTTGAAACAGTCTTTATCAGTTAGGTGAGTTTCGGAAACTAAAATTACATCCACAGAATTGGAAGTTAAGAACAATTCAATTTCGGCTTTATGATTTTTTAAGCCATTCGCGTTCCATTGAGCTATCCTCAGGTAGGCGGGCATTATTTGGTTAATTTCTGAATTAACATGGTAAGCATGGATAGAACCATGCTGTTTTGCTCGGCTAATTGACGGAACATGGATTTAAATTCATTCAGGAATTCGAACAGGTTCACAAAAGGAATATTCTGTATATCATCCCTTAAATTATTTGGTGATTGGTCGTTAATGGGGATTTGACCGGAATTCCTTATATGAGTTGCATTTGCTGTTATATTGTCCGCTTGACTAGGAGTGTCAGACTTAGTAATTTGTGAATAAGTTACGGTTGGTCGTCGACAGTTTTGTTTAATAGGTTGATTTGCTGCAACCCCCGAATTCGTTTTATTTTGTACTAACTTTTGATAAATCTCACAACCTCTATAATTTGCGGGATGAGATCCGCCACACAGTCCGCATGTAGCCGGAAATTTCGGGTCTTTTTTACATTCGTAAGTCTTATGGCCATCTCCACATTTAACACAAACCGGCGTTCTTGTACAGTAAGCTTTGGTGTGTCCCCATTGCTGACAGTTCTGACATTGCGGGATTGATGCTTTCTTGTTGGGCGATTCTACTTTAATTATAGTATTGCACAATGATTTTAAATTATGTATTTCTCGGCAATTTGCTGTGGGCTCGAGATCCACGAAGAATAATGGCAGCGGTTTTTTTGTCTGATATTGTTTCACATTATGAACATTACGAACTTCAAAATCATGTGATTCTAATTCTTCTTTTATAACCAGCGGATCGATTGAAAAGTGTAAATGTCTGATCACCACCTTATAAGCTCTGTCCTGTTTCATTTGATAAGTGTGAAAAATAATATTTTCCTCCCTAAAAACCCGCGTTAGCTTACGGTATTGTTCCGGAGAAAGTACGCTTATTTTAACCACGCGATCTGTCAGTGCCTTCGCGTAGTAATCGGACTTGTTTATAACGAGCTCTATTCTCTCCTGCATTTTTCTGAAATTTTGCACTCCATGTACGAAAATGGGTGGTGGCTTGGGAATGGACGGTGTGGAATTATTCATTGAACTTTTTTCGGCTGAACCTACTTGACTTTCTTCATCAGAGTCATTTCCGTCGTTCGTTGAGAGGGCCTCAAATCGATTGCGAGTCATTTTAACGTGTTTCTTATTATTATTATCGTTGGCAATAGCAGATTGCCGCTTTTTTCCCTTTCTCACCTTAATTTGCTGCCAATCATTTTCCTGGCTGTTTTCATTCTCATGCATATCGACTTCTTCGCCACTACAACTCTGATTCGTTCGTTGCGCATTGTTTTGCGGTAAGGGAGGGAAGTGTTGATTATTGATGACATTTTGATTTTGTACGTAATTAATATTTGACTGTAAATATTCGAAATTTTCGGGAGTCGGCGCATAAACAAGTACGGGCTGCGCAGTGGAGATACCTGTTGATGAGCCTGCCACATTATATGTCGTCGTGAAAGACGGAGTAAACCGAGCCGGCTGTACGATTTCGCTAGAACAATTACGTAGCATATCGTCAGGTTGCGCTTGTGTACCGGTCAACTTATAGAGCGGTTCGTGTGTATAAGTTGCCGGTTGGATAACGGTTGATGTTGTTGCATGTTGACGCACGTTTTGCGTGTGTGTGTGTGTGTGTGTGTAAAGCGATTGCGTTGTGTGTAACAGTGTATCTGCTGTCGTCGCCATTACAGCGACGACAATACACGCGTGGTAGGTATGTGCTGGTGTGTGCTAATGTACGAGTTGTTCCGAGAAACGAAGAATATGTACGAAAATGAAAAGATTAAATGATAAATAATACAGAATAGATAAGAAAAATGGTTCAATCTCACCGATCTGAAGTGACGAAGTAACTGATAAATAGCGGTAATATATATTCGAATAATTTGGACGATAACGCGACTATTTTACTGAAACGATATATAAATTAAACGCAAGACACAACACGCGACAAACGAAACCATCGATATCAGTAAATAAATATGTGGCCGAACACGTTAAGCCGTTTTTACAATATATACATACATATATATATATATATATATATATATATATATATATATATATATACTCGTATATATGTAACTAATGATGGTAGTGATGAAAGTCATGGATCTTCAAAATTAATTCTCTCAGTCGACCCTTATAAATATTTTAGCAAAAAAGGTCAAGACACAAGAAACGGGTATACAACGTAGTCGTAGTATTAAATTATATTACATAATCGTTAGTATTTTACGTCAACACGTTACTTTTATGATAGTTATTATATTTTTTAAAAACATTTGGTAATTCAATAGTTACGTAATATTCAAAAAAATCGAATTCATTAAAATATTTCAGAAACTTAAACAACAGAAGAATTTTATTAAAGAATCCTGATAAGAAGTTTCAGGGATTGCTGTCGGAAATATTTTAATCTTAAATCTTCGCCAACTATTGCAGTTCGTTGAAGTGAGTTGTGCTTAGTCTTTTTTTGAATTATTACGTCAATTATACGAACGACAGAAAAGAAAACTGAACGGAAATGGAAGTATAGAGTTAATTCAAAAAGAGAGAAAGAACAAAAGATTAAAGCAAGTAGTAATATGCGAGAAGTCCTGAGCAACAGCTAATATATTATATATATATATATATATATATATATATATATATATATATATTATGTTATATGCTTTAAAAAACTGTAAATAAGAATTATATCATATAAAATGAAAAAGTAGTTCTTTTTTCCTTTCTGACTGCAGTCTGGCTATGATTACATTAACTGAATTATCAAAAAAATTCAAAACTAAGATAAAATAGAAATTGGAGAACTATTTTAAATTACATATTCGTCTGAATTAAAAAAGCATTTGTTAAGGTTATGCATCATAAGACGCTAGAAATATTAGGAAGTACATTAAAAGATGAAAGAGACTTGAGCTGTATCAGAAACTTACATATATTGCCATCAAAAAGCGCGGCTAGGAGGAGACGTACTGACTCAATGATGATGATGACGTACAAGGCTTCGACCACGGCGGTTGGGGGGTTAAACCACCCCATTAGAACTGAAATAGTTATTATAAATACACAAAAAAAAATAAAAAATATGCCCCATATTTTTATGTACTTTATTAATATTTTATGCAAAATTTTTTATTACGAATACAATCAATAACATACTTCATTTTTATTAATGTTCATACAGTAATTCATTTATGTAAATTATTAATGCATAAATCAAAATTATGGAAATTATTAATTGTATGAATATTAGTGAAAAATGTATTGTTATTTATAAAATAGGTAAATATGCAAAGAAAATTTTCAGCCCCTCCCCTTCCTTTTGAAAATTCTGGGCACCTAATGATATATGTTCGAATTGTTTAATACCGTAACTAACCAAAAATTAATCAACGCCCTTTAAATACCAACATAGTAATTATATTTGCCCCCACTAACAGTTATTTTTATGGTATGAAAAACGGTAATTGATGGGAAATCGAAAATGTGAACACATGAGAGCTGAACGAATGGAGCCAGCTCAGCTTGGTGACGAACTTGACGATGATAATTTCGTAGAAGAAAGTTAATCGCAATTATTCGGAATAAATGTCGTAGAAAATCACGAATTTAAACAAGTTTCATATGTTTTTCGAATGATGATCGGTATTTCTTAAGTATTCGCTTATACGATAAAATAAGGTTCTTTCTCTTGTTCTTCTATTGGAGCTTAGTGTCCGCACCAGCTTAATACGTGAACTGAATAGGGCATTCTTTGAATTTTCTTCCTCCTAAAATACTTTTATTCAGTATCACATACTGCGCTAAAATAACAGTGGACGACAACTTTAGGATGACAGAGTACCTCGTATAAAGGGAAGAAATGAACAAAAAATTATTTAACATAAAAAAAGGTAACAAAAAACGTAAAGTCTTCGTTTTATTAATTAATATTGATGCCATTTTCTAGATGAGATAAATATCCTTATTTCAACGTGCGGTGCAGTTGCGTCATGAAAACACCTCAGTGTGCTCCTACGAATTACCATGTTTCCATTTTAATCGGCGCTACGAAAGTCGATTATTTATGTCGTTTGCCTCTCCTAATTTTTACGCTTTCGCTGAGATGTCGATCTTACAGAATTTAATTCTTGCCGTGAACTTAATTACGACCGCTAAACGGAAGAGGTAAAAGCTTTACCAATAATCTTCCGTTATACCGAAAGATTACTCGGCCGGTGAAGGTTGTACTCCGCCCGGTGTCGTCTGGACAGGCATTACAATTCGGTCATTTTCTGTAGTTCTACCATTTGAAAGTAATCGTAGTATAAGAGTCCGATCCACATCGTGTCTAACCTTTAGACTCGCTGACGGTGTTTTCCATCACCACTGTCGAGAGTACACCTTTATGTACCTTGCTGCGACAAAATTAATCGCTTCTAACGCTAACACTTTAATTTCTTGCGATCCGTAATTTATGAGGTCCTATTCTTCATCCGTCAACTCCAGCGGGAATGTTAGTGATCCACATTGTTGAAACAACGGCTAACCGAAACAATTCAATTGACGAGCGACCAAACCGGTGCCGTAAGTCATCCATGAACCGATCCGCTTCCGGCAGTTCTACCGACTACGGTATGCCACACGATTATAGTTATCTGAGATATTCCATTCTTTCATGCAATTGAGAAATTCTGAACGCTTATTCATTCTGATAAGAATCTCTTCGCGTGCGATTTTTTTGTCCAATCCTATCGCAAAATATCAATCGCATCAGAACATTAGGAATTGCGACTAATTGTTGAAACAGAAAAGTACGTAATAAAAACTGTTTGCGAAGAAACAAGTGTGTGCACTCAAAAAAACCTTTCACTATATCACGGATTAAGTGAAAAGGTTCAAAATAAATCCAGCTCGTAGCAACACGAAAAATCGCTACGCAAAAACCTTGAATTAAAACTAACGACAAAAAATTGTAATGCGTTCCGACTAAATATCGAGCAGGTAGAGAAAAAGTATATTTTAAAAAAGGCAGTGGCGACGTAGAATTTAGCTGGCCAAATTTCCATCCGAAGAAATATCGAAAGTTGTCAATTCTTCGGAGAGGAAAAGGTGAAAAAATACCAGCGAAAAAGTCAGCGACTAATTTTTTACCGCGACGGTATAATAATTTTTAAAAAGTCTAGAAGCGTTTCTCTGTCTGATTTTAATTCACGCCGGTACCCTATTTCCGGTGGAACTTTTTATATTAAAATTTCGATAATTTCACTCTGGTTATGAAAATAACTAGAAACCGTAAGGTGCTCGCGCATAATTAAGCTGGAATTAATGTAAATAGTTAATTTGTAATCGCCACTCGGAAATGGCATAAACAAGTTCCTGCACTCGGCTATCGCGTGCACTCGCGAAGCTGATTAATTGAAAAACCAGAATTAAAGAGGTCACGGCGATTTTAGTAGCCCTTTGAAAAATTCATTGAACGGAAAAGCTTTCTAAATTTACTCGCAAGGTGCATATGTCGTCGAATGTTGAAATCTATATATATATATATATGAAAATGAAGCGAGCGTATGTTTGCCACTGCAAAACTCGAAAAATACGGAATGGATTGACTTGAAATTTTTACGTAACGTTGCATTTCTACGTAAGAGTGTTTTTATATACTTTTTATCCCCAAGTTTCCCCCGGGGAATGAAAAATACTGAACCTTTCAGAAAACCATTTAAGTGGCGCGATCTATGGCTTTCGGCATTATGAAGAGAAATTGTAGAAAAACGTATCGTGACTGACTGTATGTATGCGAGAGGATGTATAATCGGACAAGTGTGTATAAATACAAATACGCAGCGACAGTCTTCGATCAGGGATGAGATGAGTGAAAAAGAATGTACATGCATAGGGGAGAGAGAGGGTGCGCTGCAACAGGTTTGTTGCAAGAAAACGATTGTAACGAGCAAGCAAACGGGTTGATGATGATGCTAGAAAAAGAAAACCTGTTCTTTACGACATTTTTCGTAATTTCGAGGGGTAGAGTGCTGGGGAAGTTGAACCGCATGGCATTTGAACATTTGATCTGTGTACATTGTGTCTTTTTCCAAAGTGTCTGTGTCATTTTTTCAACAGTTTTCTTTTATCTAAGTGCTCATAGTAAAATAAATATGTAACATCAATATTAAATTAAATTAATAAAATATACCGTATTTTAAAAAGCAGGTTAATAAATTCGTATAGAAAAAATAAATCAAAATGTAACGGGGAGAAAAAAGTAATTGAAAAATATAAAAGAATAAAATTAAAATAAATAACCCTAATTCAAATTATCGGAGAATGTGTGAAGTGAAAGCGACATATAATCAAATCACTCCTCATCAGAAGTCATTGGAAGCATTAGACCATACATTGAAAGACTTGCGTAATAATCAGGTTCCGCACTGATGTTACTATCCGGTAACTTCGGGCAAACCATTCCAATGGTACTCCGCTCAACGCCGGCTGATGAATTGCATGCTCGCTTAAAATATTCAACTTTTTGGAACGCAGTAAAAAAAAAAAAAAAAAATCATTTAGCAACGAATATGAGAAAATTCGACATTAAAATGATCCAACAGTTGCCATATATTTGCAAGAGATAATTACTCGAATTCGATAACAGTATTATACCTACACAAATCCGGAAACGGGAAAAATCACCATTCCATCTAATTGTTGCAACATTGTAAATTAAAAAGATAAAATTAGTGGATAATCCAAAGCCTAGAAACAAATTATCAAAATCACACATAATTGAGTGGGAGCGCCATTCTAGCGGCTAAAAATGTTGACGTACACGAAATATAAACAATATGATTCTAAACCGAATCGCAGGCGAAACAGTGACATATAAATCTACTGACTCCGTGATGGACCAAAGTGAATTAGTGAATTTCCCAATGGAATTTCTTAATTCACTCGATAGTACTGGATTGCCGTCACAGATTCTGAATTTGAAATTTGGAGTGCCAATTATATTACTCCGAAACATCAGTCAGCCAAAGTTATGCAATGGTACACGAATACTAGTCAAAAAATTGATGAATAATCTAATTGAAGCAACAATTCTGATCGGACCTCATAAAGGTGAAGATGTACTACTTCCACGAATACCACTCATTCCGACAGACATGGCGTTCGAGTTCAAACGACTTAAATTTCCAATACGCCTTGCGTTCGCTATGACACTATTATTAAAGCGCAAGGACAATTTTTGCAAGTGTAAGGTTTGAATGTAGAAAAAGAATGCTTCTCTCATGGGCAATGTTGCATGCTACAGAATGGGTAAACCGTCTGATCTTTATATGTAGAAAACTCGCAAAAAAAAAAAAATGCAGTACATTCACTAGCTTTACAATAAAAAATGATTTTCAGTGAAAAACATTTTTCTTTCTTTCCTTTAATTCCCCACATTATAGCCATAGCAACAGAAAGTATGGTATTAAATTGACTGATGTGTTTTCTCAATGAATTTATATTTACTGGAATACTTTTATTTACTTCCCCAATAATTAATATCAAACCGAGCCACTGCGAAGCATAGCCGGGTTTAGCTGGTACGATATAATAACGCTAGACCGTGATAATAATCAAGAAAAATCTCTAAGAGAAGTGCTGCTGTAATAAGAAAAAAAAAAAAAAAACGGAAAAGAAACGCAAACTGGAGTGTTGAAATGTGAAATCGAAAACCTGTTTGGCCTTCACGGAAAAACCGTTGGCGAAGTAAAACAAGAAGACCTAAAACATCAAGAACAGTTTTTTTGACGGCTATTAACAAAGTGGAACAACTGAGTTTATCAAACTGGGACAGCTCAAAGAGAAGAAGAAAAGGTGGGATCAGTCTAGAGGTGCGCAAATCAACTCAGCTAGGTTTTCGGTACATACATGTGTCCTTTCCGACTATTGAGGATATACATATATCTGCTTCTTAACTTCAACTCCAACTCCGCCAGGGTTACATATCTCATATCTAGTGTATAATCACAATCTTTGCTGTGTATTCAACTCTAACTCCGCGGAGTACTCGGAACTAGGCATGAGTAACTCCGGACACAGTCGTATGAAATATATCCGCGGTCGGACATAGTCGAATGTATCTTCGGCGGCATGATTCAGTTGTATCTCAACTCCAAAAGACGTCACACAATGAACAAATGTTGTCATTCCGGACACAGTACATCTCCACTCCGAAAGGTGTCAGCTGGGCGCGCAACTGTCAAAATCTGCCTTATTACTGTTTCACAGAATTAGGTCATGTTTGTAGATTGCAGTATAGTAATCGATTTTCAAATCTGAATGAGTAATGTAATCCACAAATTTAAAATTCTAGGTGTTATTTAACGCGATGCGAACTAGCTATTTTATCAAAAAAAGGTGCTAGTAAATCGGAATTGCGCGAAAAAAATCCGCATCGTGTTCGAGGATGTTCTGTTGTCAGAATACTACGCGGAGTTGCAGTTGAATACACAGCGAAGAGTGCGATTATACCCTTAGGTATGAGATACATAACTCCGCCGGAATTGGAGTTGAGAAGCAAATATATGTATAACAACAGTCGGAGAAGGACACATATATGTATGTGCCCAAAACTACTTTAGCGGGGTTAATTTTTGCGCATCTCTACTCGGAACGCATAAAGCAGCAGAACATCCTTGAACACAGTGCGCATGCGCGCAGCTAACACTCTTAAGAGTTGAGATATGCTAAATCATTCCTCCCCAAAGATAAATCCCACTGTGTCCGGAATAACATTTGTTCGTTGTGGGATGTCTTTCGGAGTTAAGATTAAATCACATGGTCGGAGATATATCCGGCTATGTCCGAACGCGGATATATTTCCGAGGATACAACTATGTCCGCAATTAGTGATCACACAACTGATCGCAGAACTACTTAAAAATTTACACTGAAGAAAGTTAATATTGAAGCATTAAGTTGTTGATTGTGTGAAACTTGGAATTTTTTCGAAATCAAAGTAGTTGTGATATTGTTAATTGGTCAGAAAATAACGCGTCCGTCTTGCATTCTCTTTATTGAAATACGCCTGTCTTATGAAAATTATATATAATTGTTACATTTTCATTATTCTGTGTTAATATGATATTTCGACGACTTCCGAATCAGCCTAGCTTCTCATTATTTTTTTTTTTCAATTTCTTAATTATTAGATTACTATTATTTTATTTTATCTTACTTTATGTAGTTTTATCTTTATTCTATTTTATTTATTTTTGCTAATTATTGTTGTTATTTTTTTATTGTATATAATTTATTGTAATATAACGTATTTTTTCTTATCATGTTATTATTGAAGTTTACATACCAGCAATATGGATCGGGATATACATGTGTTAAATGTTAATTGCTATTTTATAATTAATTTAACAGTATTAGTTAAGAACGCAAAAACAATTAGTGTAAACATGGGCTATCAAATTTATATCAGAAACAGTATTAGTTGAAACCTTTGGTAGTTCTTATATACATATAGGTAGCCCATGTCCGTTTATTGTTATTTCCGCTATTTGTATAATAGACAAAAGTCTGGGAACACGAATATTATTTGTAAACATAGGATACAAAATGTATGCCACAGTGAGTTTTTCAATTATATGTAAAAGTATCTCGTGTATGTTTTGTGATATTTCCGCTACTCGCGCAATATAGGCTAACAGAACGTTAGATAAACCGTAATACGGGCTTCCTAAAATTTTCAACATCGAGTAAGAAAAGTTACCCATCTTCACTATTTAGGGAGTAGCAAAGAATTCCTCAACGGAGGTTATATGTCTCATTAAGAAATGTGACTGTTCATGTAAAGTGGAATAATTTTTCATGTTTTCATGTTTTTAATTCATTTAAACATTTCTGCTAATTTACAAGCATATAGGTGGATGAAGGATCATAAAATTTCCTAATCATAGTTTTGCTAGATTGAACCCCGTAATACATATAGATGTGTAATGAAATCTAAAACAAATCACAGACACATAATAAATCTAGCGGTATGAAGTAAGAATCCCGGGAGACTTATTTCCTATAGCTTTTGATGATTTAAATAAGTTTATATTTTATTCGTATAAATATATCGTGTACATCAAAGTTTCAACAGTAATTGTAATAGTAATTATAGCGTTATTGCTACTACTGTCTTAGAACAAGATCTGGTGGGAGAAATATTGAATCCGATAATAAACAATATATGTATTGTTTAAAACTGAAAATTTCGTGTTTTTAATTTCCCATTTACCGTGTACTATTTGTTTATTTATTTAGTTCTGAATATCAGTTCGCATGCTGAAGGCATTTGTCCAAGGGGAGTTGATAAATTATTGACATAGTTCCTTAAGAAGTGTTCGGTTTGAATGCGAATAGATCGCAATCTTTGAATCTCTACGATGTCGGAGCATCTACGATTTTTCCCTAATTTTGAAGGATCACTACCTTTCTCTGTATGCAAAAACTTCCGGCTACAAACAATTGGTTATTGATTGGATTATCTAATAATAGAGATATGTAAGGAAGACTGAATTAAAGAAGATAACGGCTTTACTTTTTAATTTCAGATCTTTATAAAACGAAAGTTTCCTAATTTCATTCGTATTGAAACTTCTCCTTTTCATCGACAAACAAATCATTATCGAATAATAATTTATTCATATAGAAAAAGGTAAGGTTGGCTGCGATCCATTAAGGTGAGCAATGAGCCTTGGTGGCCACCGATATCCATGTCCCGCAGAGAGTTTGCAGCTTTAATTAGACTCCGCATAGGGCACACAGCAATATCCCACAACTATTTTCTGGAAGGAACATCTCCTCCCTCTGTCTGTTTCATATGCAATTCCCCAATTTCACCAACCGCTGAACACGTTCTGGAACATTGCCTGCCTGCAGGCACCACCAACTTACCGACGGTTGCGTTGTCAAACGAACCAAAACAGGTCCAGGACATACTAAACCATATTAGAGCGGCTAACATATTAAAACACTTCTGATCCTGCACTGATCCATGTGCTGTAATAATCCCGGTAATTACACACAGCACATGGACCATACAAATTTAGAGGGGGAAAAAAAAAAAAAAAAAAAAGGTTCAAGAAAAAAAAAATAAGAAAAACGGAACACGAAATATTCCAGATTCAGAAAAAAGAAAAAAAGATAAACCCAGGTAAAACGAGAGAAGGAAAACTTCAAAGTTAGCCGATTTCCTGATAATGATCGTCACAATAATATGAAAGTAACGTGATAATATAGCTCCATCTTTGTCACATAGGAATTTACTTCCCGTACTGTGTAGGCGCGGTTTGTTGATAAAACCGACTGATTTCGTCACAGTTTTCAGGGTATTGAATTTTTATAAATTTTTCACGATATTTACGAGAGCTTTTATTTGTAATTAATTAAAGGAAAATCACCCAAACCCAAAATGAGTCTAATTAAAAATACTAATTCAAGGAAATGGTTCTACACCACTGAGTAAAGGGTGTCATTTTTTGTTTGGGATTAATCGTTATTATAGAAACCGGTTTTCTAGTCGGACATGACACGAACACTGCCATTTATCCGCATTACTCGCTTTCCCTTACTTACCCTAATACATATATATGATATATACATATATACACTTTGTTCATAATTTACACATCTTCTTAAAAATTCTACTAACGATTTATTCACTGTATATTTTTAAAGAAACAGACAGGCAGACAGGCACACATACACATTTAAGGGAAGTTGCGCATGCGCGTTTTAATATGTTTTTGTTTTTTTTTTTCTTTTTTGGGAGGTACGTCAGCTATAGACATTAACTCTCAGCGCAAGTGAAATTTTCCAAGTGTCGATGATGCGACAATAAGATTCGAACCCGGTCTCTCTTGCACGATATACTATTGCCTAACCAACTACGTCACAGTAGCTGGCTTAGCAGCGGTTTGCTACGACATAGTTAAAGTTTATATCCGAGCAAGAGACAACTTGAGGCAATGTCGCAACGAAAAAAGGATTTTTCGTTGCAACAGGTTGTCTAAACCTATCTAATTCGAATAGCGGCTATCGTTTGTGCAAGTTTTATCTGAAATCTCATGACGACGTGTTTCAAATACTTTGTCTGATAGCTGCGTGCGGTACTCGTACTGAAGTACATAGAACAATTCAGCTTTGCAACAGAATGTGCTTTCGACATTTTGTGACACACGTGCTTGGCGGCCTTAATGGTATTGCTGGTTGGTCAGTATTGTTGGATTACGCGTACGTTATAAATATTTCAACCAAAATCAAAGATTCCATTTTCTTACATGGTCGCTGTAAATTTTAGTTAATTTTTAATACGAATAAAGACTGCCACACAAAGTTACTAGATTGTACAGTATTCCAAAAGTAAGTTTACCGAGCAAAATATGTTTAGCAAGATATCAATAAAAAAATGAATTGGCAAAATGTTCATGCTCGTGTGATAATTTTCTTCGCTCGTTTAATTAAAGAATTTCGAATAGTTTAATAAAACTCTTCGGTTTAACAGAATTATGCCGAATATTTCTCGCATCTAAATTACGCGGATCCGAATGCTATTGGGAGCTGTATGCAATAATTAGTGGCCAGTGTATTATCGAGATATGGTTACGTTCGAATGGTGTCGGAGTATCTCATAATCTCTCACTGATAGGCTCGTCAGATAATGTTAAACATTTTGTATTCGAATGTCCTGCCTTCTCTGACTTTCGGAAATTGTACTCTTTGGACCAATTCAATACCTCGCTTAAACTTGATAAGAAAAATCATGCAGCCTTCCTTGAGTTCGCTATGCGTCATAAATTTTTATGAAATCAATCATAACTGTCAATACTCGCGAATTCAACCGTTATCCCAATGCAGTTCCGTTGTTTGAGCAGCATGGTTCTTTAGCTTAGCTGATTTAGCTTGTAAGGATCATTTGATTAAACATAGACTTAATCCTAAACTTACTTTAATTTAATTTTTTTTTTTTTTTTGGTGGGTTCGTCTATATTTGCCAAAGAACAAAGGAAAAAGGACGCGAGAGCAGATCTTTAATTATAACAACTCGTGTTGCTACTTAAATAATTATTACATAAAAATCTAAACATAAATAATGTAACGTAATTAGCGTTTATCTTAAGCTCCTTCTTGTTATTCCCACTTGTTACTTATCTGAAACTTATTGCTTGTTTTGTTTTTTTTTTCTTCTCTTTTTTGGAATGGTATCTTTTGTTTTTAATTATTTTTCTTGTTGGTCTAAATTTTTATTTCAGACTAATCCAAACACATCTCGGTGGGTAACGGAACTCACATCCTGTTTCCTACCAATAATCTAAGTTTACACCTGCTGCAGGCAACCACAAGACACACGAATATTTTTAATTTTATTTGTACGGTTTTCAGTTACACTGTACTTACTCACTCTCTATACCTTAAGCACACTAGTTCTTTTCACTCGTATGCGCACATCTCAATAAATATACTTGCTTCACCCGCTATATAGGGAATGGAGCCCATTTAAAAGAAGAAAAAAAAATCTACGTATATTGATGGGGTCCGCATTCGTGATTATTCTTTAAACTACAGAATATGTCAGCTAAGCTTTTTTCAACACAGACGTGGTTATTAACTTGCGTCGTGCAAATTGCGATTCTAGTTGGAGTGGTTTTTTTGTTATGCGTGACGAAAAATCGCACGAATGGACTTGCATGCTTCATTCGCTCGGCTTCGTTTATTTGGCGAAAATAAAAACAAAATGTCTCCCCACACTTGTATTTTATTCTATAATTTTCGGTTTTGTACACATTTCAGTTGTAGTGGACTTTTTTAATCAGCTGAAAATTATACAAGCAGAAAAAGCACCTGTTAAAAATTCAATGGTCATAAAAAATAAATCGAAGAGACGGGAGTGATGATTTTGTGAGCTGGAAAATAAAGAGTATGGAGAAAAGTAAAGACTATCGAGCATGCTAAAAATTGAATAAAATCGATAAATTATTTATTTCTGATAACGAAAAGTGGAAGATTTTCAGAGGTTTTTTTTTTTTTTTGTTTTGGTTTGCATTCCGTAACTGATGAAAAAGAAACGTCGTATTAATTTCAAGCCGGTAAGCGGTCGTAAAGTTTAGTTTAATAAATAAAAACCGATAAAAAACATCATAATTCGGTGCTTTTTTTCCCCCTCTGTTACTGTTCCCCTTCTTCGGATGATTCCAAGTACTCTGATCGCATCAGGTTGATACATTTACGATATCAGCTGACCGTTCGGCCATGTCTCGTGGTATATACCCTATCTGAAGAGCACGAGTACACATACAGTACGCGCATAGCCGTATTTATATTTACTTTGTTTTATTATTTTTCCCGGAATGGTTAATTTCAGTTGAACACCGGATTCGGAAAGGAAAATATTCTCGGGATAACTGCGAACTCGCTTCGACGGGAAAACAACGCCGCTATAAAGTGTAGATATTAAGTTTCGTCCAGATGGATGGGCAGGGTTAAGAATAATTTTCGATAAAATTTGCGCCCGACGAAGTAAAAAGTCGAACGACGAAATGCAATAAATCTAAAATTGCGCGCGTCATCTGCCGGTAACTTTAACGAGATTCGCAAAGTTTGAACATGACTGCTGCTAGCAGTCTGTAACGTGAACAGGAACGGCTGCCTGCAGCTTCATCGTGCGAACCAGTCTCGCAATTCACTTCATCCTTCAAGTGTCAAATATCATTTCGCCTCCTCCTTCACTAACACGCAGGCGGGGCTTTTCTTTCCCCAGCAGCAGCCGCGTTTTCCTCTCGTGTCATTATTCGTTCCGTTTTTTACATCTGCCTTATCGGTATATCTGCCAGTGTATCAGAATGTACCATTTTCATTTACTGTGGGTCTCCTTTTTTTTTTTCGACTTTTGTTACCATATATCGATCTGCCGTGGACAATGCTCGTTGGTGTCTAAAACGATATTATTCCTATATTTACCTTTCCTATCACGTCGAATCTCAATCAGCCACGAATCGAAGAAATGCGTGTTTTCCCAGCGCTATGTCACCGTTGGTTTCAAATTAACGCAGCCGCTTCGAATCTGTTTTCAAGTTTTACGAACCGCGAATGTATTAACTAGAAAAGAAGGTCAACGATGAAGTCACCAACAAATTCTTCGCTCGGTTTCGACTGTGTACTAAGACTTAAATCCCGAAGATCACCTTGGACATCAGACAAATTACTATTAGAAGAATTGAAAGATTTCAGTAAATGGAAAACGATATGAGAAAAGAACCTAGAATATACAAAAACTTCCCATTTAATAGTCGACCCAAGGAAAGAAGTTTGCATTTACCTAGAAAAGAGTGGAAGACTCTTAATAGAATTAGAACCGGACAGGAAAGATGCGGCTATTTAATGCAAAAATCGTTTATGATGACGGCAGCTGCATATCAGTGATTCCAAACAGACAATGCAACATATACTGGACGACTGTAATGAATTTGCACCCTCACATTTGATTTCAGAGGATATAAATGAACTAAAAGAGGGAGCCATAGAGCCTGGTTAATTGAAACTAGAATTATAATTAAGAATTACACGTATTATTATTTACCACATTTCTTATATAACTGACGATTATACGATAAGAAGAAGACTGTGTACTTTATATTTGCAATCGAATGATGGCGTTGCATGCCTGACAAATAATAGTCCATTTTGACATCCAGAGAACATTAAAGCTAAAAAATCTGTATTTCGACGAGTAATTAGTAAACGTGCATGGCGTCCTTCGTTACACTAGTAGTGTGCCATTTGGAAGAAGGTGTTTGGTGGACGCGTTTGTACGCTGTGACTGAAGATCACAACTAAAACCGGTTAAAAAGCCGATTTATTTTAACTGATTTGTGTACACGTAACCGGTAAACAATTTATTCGATGTGAAAATATGTATTTCTTTAAAAATCCGTTTCGCGCAATTAATTTTCGAGACGCGACAAGTTTGTCTCGACGCTAGGCCTCCCCTACTAACAATGATAAAAATTGTCCAATGTGCTTTCCTTAAAAAACATTCGAATAACAAAATCGACTGCGTTTTGATCGTAAAATTATAACGTGGTTACAACATTTTTGCATATATAGCAAGTGTAATTTACGTAATTGTGCCGATTTTACTTGAAGAAAGTTTCGGACAAACGACAAAAAAATTCCATAATTTTTTATTGCAAACCGACATACATACATATATGTACATATATAGTCGAAAATTCTAAAATCTAGTTCTATGTTCTTTTCTTTTTTTCTTTAGGTTCTCTGAGTTCATTTTGGTGTATTGCGTTACGTTTATGGTTGCTTATCGCGGGTTTTGCCCATACCGATGTGTTCGATCGTTGTCTATTTTTAATCTATTTTTTAACTCTTTGGTTCGCCAACAGGCCGTAAGTAAAAACAGCTTATCAACCAACACCCACCAAACCGTTTATTATGGATGATAAAGAGCAATTCCCACCGTTAACACCCAACAATTAAACCGCTTTAACCGCAAACAATGCAACACAGAATGAAAACCGAACACACTAACCATAATGCACCGAAAAACCGGATGTTCTACACGAACAAACTCAAAATCAGCAGTAAAAAACGGGAAATTGTTTTTCCATCGTATAAGGGGAAGTCCACATCGAACGATACGTTCGAGGAGTCGGTGAAAAAATTGGACTAAACGAAATCGCATACGCCTGAAAAATATCGAGAGTGCGAACCTGTTTAATCTTATCAGATGAAGACGCGCAGTGGACAAATCAACATCGACGGCAAAATCCAGAAAGCGCGCAAAATGATGCAAACATCCAAAAGATACCCCGATAGTTTCAATGAATGCTTAAGAAAAGCGCTCGACTTTTTAGATATCAGAACGACCACTCTAAATAGAAACTATCAGTGTGACGAAAAGTATAAAACTTCCGTCATCAAAAATATACATACATATGTATATTCGCGAAGACGTAAAGAAAATACTATCTTCTATCCAAATAAACATCGATGATAGACTACATCGCATATTTCTAACAGTGGATGAAATCACGTGCTTTATTTGCAAAAAAACAGTCCGCTTCTCTTCGAAGTGCCCAATTGTTTCGACAGACTCTGTTTTACAATCATCGAAACTCTAACCGATGAGGAACACACGTGTACGATGTAGATGACTTATCAGACGCCCCTAACAATGATGAGGAAACGGACAATCCAACGAAACCAATACTTTTCAAATAGCAGAAATACAAAGCAGAGATTTTTCAATCATCAAACGGCATCGTCAATCATCCACAGCGTCCTCCATTCACAGCTGAAATGATCGAAAACCAAAATCTCAACAATAAATGCACCAAAAGAGCAATTTCTTGCTCCTTAAGACAAGAAAAAATAAAAACCAATACCATTCATCAGAGTACAGTGAATAATACTGAAAACGTCTTTCAAGAAGGAAATGGCATCAACTGTGTAACCAAGTCGTCGATTTCCTTGAAACTACGCAAAAATTCGACAAGCTCTGCGGGGCAGCCAAAAAACTGAATCTCAGTATACCCGAACTCAACACAGTGATACGACTGATACATCTGTTAAGACAAATCCACCAAAATTCGTTTCACCAAAGTAATCAATGCCCCTTACGAGACGGTAACGAGGGCAATATCAGTTGCTTAGCAAACTCTGGGGTTAACCATTCTCCCAGACACAACTCCTCAAACTAATTTGATATCAAGATGATAAACATCCTTCATTCATATTCATTATGTCACAAAACACAAGCTTAAACTGGAACTGCAATGGAGGCTTTACGCTCATTACGAAGATTTCCAATTACTTCTTAACACCTATAACCTCAACTTAACTTATCTCTAAAAAATTGCAACATCTACCGGAAAGAAGTAGATGACCCAATGCGCTCACACCGATCCGTAAAACTAGTCATAAAAAATAAAACATTTCACACAGAAATCCACCTAAATAAATACACCTTTATAAGCAGTAGCTATTTCATGCAATTTCGGCTTCGGCCGAAAAATTTCCGTTTGCTGCCTATACTTATCTCCTAAACTGCTAGTGCCACAGCCCGAGATATAAGCAGTGGTCTTCACCATTCATTCTAGTGAGCGACCTCAATAGCCATAACTGCCCGTGTGGAGTGGCTCATATTACAAATAATAACGGCAAAATAATACAAGAGATTCTAGAATATAATGATCTTTCCATTTTCAACACTAACCAACACATACTCTCTTCAGTTATACTCACCACTCTTGGCCAGTTGTCTACCTTTTATTTTGTACAGCCAACCTTAATCACGTCGTTCGCAGATATCACCACTTTTCACATGTCAGAACTAATCAACCTAAACTTCGATACACACTTATCGGACGAACCAACTGAAAGGCGGATCCTCTCTTTCAACAGTTATGCAGATACTTGACCTAACGCAGGACATAAACACCGTGCTTTCTCCGTTCAGTGGCCACATATTAAACGGAGCATCTCAATCTATACCGAAGAGCAACATTTTCCGCAAAAAACAAGTTCTATGGTGGACAGAAGAATGCTGTTCGGCAATCCGAAATCGTAGAAAAGCTCTCAAAGCCCTGAAAAAATCTTTTCAACCTGCTTAATTGTCGTAAATTAGAGCCATTGATCAATTATCAAAAGAGCAAAAAACCCCCTCATAGGAAAAATATGTTTTTAATATTAATTTTACCGTCTGCAGCTCACAAATATCGTCAGCAATTCGTAGGCTAGAATTAAAAAAATCTTCCTCTTGCCCCTTAAGAAGTAAAAATTAAAACCGGTAAAATAAAATTGTTCGAATGCTTTCACGTTCGATTCTTCATCGCGATTATAACACACTTTTCTGGTCCAACGAAATTAATTTTTGTTTATTAAAAAGGAAAAACATTTTCTTTCTTTTATCGTTTTAGAAAAGTTTATATATATATATATATATATATATATATATTAACTGTCTTAAAAACAACACCGATCAAACGTCGCTGTTAGGCGTTACACCAGAATAAGAATTATAGCCGAAGGAAAACAAGAAAAAATAATTGTAACGAAGCGAATTGAAGTAAAAGTAGGGAAACAGCTAGAGTATTAACGGCTGGAAGACTTTTGAAATTTTCTATGGGACGATTCAACGCGAGCAATGAATATGAAACACTGAAAGGAATCCAGAGCTGCTATGGAACGCAATAAAAATTCCATCAAATAAGGAAATTAAATTTCTCCGAGAGCCCGATTAACTGAACCGTTGAACCATCGCCTCCAAAGACGTTGTTCAAGTGAACATAATTCAGAGACTACGCCAGTGTGTCCGGTGGCTACACGCACATATTGTCAAGCAATTAGTAATCACGAAGGATAATTAGTATACGATAGCTCAGCCATCTACAGTCTACAATTAAGGATTCTTCTCATTCTACACATTATTTTATTTCCAATTATTTCGGCAAACTTTTTACAGATATGCACGATTATTTTTCCACAGACACCTTTATGTGCGCTATAATGAAATTATATACAGGTTTATAATAGAGCACCTAGAATAAACGTGATATTTTTCGCTGTAAATCATTAGGCCCATGGACCTTTTCAGATAGCTTCTGAAACGGCTGCATCCGATAAACATGGAAATAAAATATTCCGTTGATACCGGCCACTTCTTCTTCATTCTAGCCTGGCCATTAAGAATGTACCAGTATGCGAGTAGGCCATTCTCTCCCGCTCCCTGTTTAGTTCTGTCACTGTTGCTTCTTTGATCACCTATTTCTGGATGGCAATCAGGGTGAAGGTCCAAGTGACCAATGACAGCTGGTTAACCATGTTGAATAGACCACCGCTGACCTTTCCTAAATTAGTACATCTAACTGACCCTTGTCACGTACAATGCTGCAGTTGGGGTAATGCACTACAAATAGACCAGCCGGTAATGTGTTTTGTAATCTTTATCGATCGTCACGAAAGGGTATACTTATTTCAAACATGCCTAAGAAGCCGAAGGGGAAGAGTCAAATAAATTTTTATCAATTCAGTTATTAATAATGTGAAAGAAGCAATAGCTGAAATGATCGACAGAAACCGGACAGATGGAATGTAGAAGTCGTAATAAGGAGTAGGAATTATATGTTTGAATAAATAACCTTTCAAGAAGTAGTAATTCAAAAATATACAGGATGGTGTATTTAAAATTAAAACAATGTGTTGGAAAAATAACTTGCTTTTTCCTAACAGCAGATGAATTCAAATAATAAATTCGCAAGTTTATTTTAGAACTGTTTGAAATAATTCGGGAAATGATCAATGTTTATTAACAATGCAGTTTCTAATTTCTATAAGAAAGTCATTTTTTTTTTTTTTATTTGAAACATAATTGCATTATACACTTCTTTAGCGATTGCAAACTTTTTATTTCCTGTGCTCGTTTTTAGTTTCGTTGTTTGTCTGAAATTCTACCATATTTGAAATCCAAACTAAGAAGACACTTCTTTCGGCAGTTTAAAATGGTTCAGTGAAATGTAACAAATGTTTTATTTCAAAAATATGCAAAAAAAGGGAAATAAGAAGAATAAGCAGATAGCATGTCATTCGAGTAGTCGCAGAATGTTAAAATTGCGGCTCTCAACATGAACACATTTACAATAACGCTACTATACACGCTTGTCACAGGCTCACTTTACGAGAACTCCGAATTAAATTACATTCGAAAACTTCGGGTTTTCTTCTATGTATTTTAGATAGATTGTAGAGGACTCACATCCATTAAGCCGTCATGTAATTTTTCTGTTCATTACTATAAAAGATGTTTTGTATACTGTATCGGTTTTCTATGCGCAGGAGATATTACTGCGTATTTTATTAATCTAAAGTATATATCAGGGGCGGATCCGGAAGGACATTTTTGGAGGGGAAATTATATAATTACGTAAAATCTTCTACGGCAGGTAGTAGATTTGAAAAATACCCCTTGTTTCATAAAGAAAATCAAATTATAGAAACTCATAAAAATGTTTTAAAAATATATAATTATTTCAATTTTTAATTTAACTTTTGTTTTACTTTTAGGGGTGAAAAATAAAACGAAATTATAAAATTCTAGCTAAAATGGTAGTTTAGAAATAGTAAGAAAGATAGTATTTTTATTAGACTTTATTCTTTTTTATTTTTGTTAGTAATCCGATCCAAATTCTCTTTATTCATGAGCAATTTTAAATATATATATTTTTCTTTGAATTCTATTTTTAATTAAATTGCAAAATAAAAATTAAAAATAAATAAAAAGGCAAAAGATCGACGACATTTAAAATAGAATAAAAAAGTAACATTAATAGTTTTACTAGAAAATAGTATTAAATATTAATTATTAAAATTCGTAGGTAAAATTCATAGAAATCTTTTATAGCATAAATTAATTTCTCTTTTATAACAAATTTTTTCATATAGACTTTAGTTCATTGGGGGGGATGTCCCCTATTTCCCCCTCCCGTGGATCCGCCCACTTTTTAATTTTCAATTTTGGTATCTAATCTCGGCCGCGATTTTCCCCCTCCTTCTACTGATTATCTGCTCATTTGCCGTGTATAACTGCCTGGGTCATTACGGCACGGCCAGCGAACGAATTGTATAGTACGTTTAAAAGGTTGTTGGTATTAAGGAAAGTTAGAACTGTCCGAACCTGTTCTGAGTGATTAGCTAAGGGAATGTGCAGAAGTCTTTAATTCTATTAAAACGATCGCACTGTTTTAGAATATGTTCAACAGAATGACTGCTGCATGGCGGAATGTGCAAGAAGCAGGAGGAAAGGCTCGCTGGAAGATATAATTATGCGATACGGCCGTTGTCCCAATCTCATTCGTGTGGTCTTCATGTGACGTTAAACAGAGCCTGAATATTAATGAATAAAGTTTAGTGTAGCGTTATTGCTTTCGGTAAATAAGCTTTCTAAATTGCCTGATGAGTTAAAATGGAAAGATCAACATTTGTCAAATCATTAAAGCAATGATAACTAGAATACAAATTTTCAGAGAAGGGATAAATTAAGAATTTTATCGTTAACGCGATAGCCTAGTTGCTAGAGCGCTTGACTTCCAATATGGCGGTCACGGGTTCGATCCCGAGCGACGACGAACTTATTACAAGAATTAAATTAAATAAAAATAAATAATCGCTAGTAATCATGTGGTGGCAATGGCAAAAACCACCACTTACAACATCATATGCGCGCTAGGTCAGTACACAGCAGACCAATACCGGACGGACTGCACTTGTAGCGCGATAAATGAAACGATTACTAATCAGTTCCGAATGTAGTCTTGCGTGTGTACACCTGCGTTGCATATAACAATTGCTTGGTATACAGCCTATATCGGTACAGCTAAAAATGTACGAATAGGTTGTTGCGCCAACGCGCTATGTAGCGTACGGCACCTTAAGAAGAAGAAGGTCGTTAAGTGGAAGAGTACAATATTGTACTTATCTGGTAGGTTGGACAAAATCACCGTTTAAAATATGCCAGTTGTTGTTGGCACTCTTCTGAAATTATACATGAAAATACCTTGGTTGATTGATCAAAGAATTAAATCGATTTCGAATCGTATTATAACCAATTCTCTCTCCGAGCAAGTTGTTTATTTTAGTTGTTTTTTTTTCTAAATTTATTTTTTTTCCCCTATTTATATCTAAATTAAAGACATATTTTCTACGACATAATTAAAATTTTCAGTACATTATTATTACGAATAGATGATGATCATTTTGTAATTTTAATCTATAAAAATACCGTCATCAGCGATTTAACATTTATAATTGTTAAAAGTCCTTTTTGAAATTGTAAAAGAACTAAGAGCCACTGGCGATTTAGATTTATTTATTTTTTGGCTTACTACTTATTGGCATGGTGACAACTTCAATTGACCTGCTTTTGTTATTATTATGCAATTGTTTAATTGGTACCGAGATATTCCGAAGTTATTTGGTTCAATTCATTTGTGAGCTTTTTACTGAGATGGCCATTATTCTGGTGCTAAAAATAATTCTACCTTCACTTTTCGGTCGTATATTTTAACACATACCGCCTTAACTAAAAGTAGTGGAAAAATTGCAAATGACACGCTAAAAGTAGACTAAATTAAGAAACATTGTGACTGTGATGGCGGCGAAAATAGCGTGTGCAGATTTCATGCAACCGACGTTAGCGAGAAATTACAAACAGGAGGCAAAAAGTCGAAAAAAACCCGAATCGGGTAGACTTATACGAAATTAATAACTGAATATAAATAATAACAACGGTAGCAGCGTAGGTTAGCAATGTATATTATTGCGTGTAAAAAAATACGTGTATAAACAAAGTCACCATGGCAATAATGTTGTGCTAATAACTCGCGTCACTCTGCATGAAACTCCAACTGATGCGAATTAATTAAAATTTCATTTCGACAACAACTGGATGAGCACTCTGCTGCACTTCATCCAATTCAGTTCGGTATTAGCTGTTTCAGTTCGCGCTTCTCCTCTCGAAGCAGCCTTCTTTTATCGGCAGACGTCTCCACGATGATGGCTTAAATTAAGAAAGATAATACTGAGATACATGAGTTAATCGCGATGACGTCTTACATCAAGAAAAGCACGTGCAGTGAAGTGTCGCTGTTTGCATTACACTTATTTAGGAAACTTATCAGATTATCCAATTAATTAACGCAAGAAAGAATAATTCAGACATTACTATCTGTAAACACAGCATGGTATACTGTATAAAGATAAAACTGCCACGTTTTTTTTATTTTTCTTGAAATACTTTTATTAGGCTTTAGTTATTTCTTAATTAATAAATATTCGTATATTGCCGCATTTACGTATATTGAATTGGCAAAACTTTGGAATTATCATCGGTGGTGAATACCTAAAAAATCACTCAAGATTTGCTGATGATACAATCCTGATAGCATAAAGTACAAAAGAATTACAAAGACAAACGGGAAAGTTAAATGAAATTGGCAAAATGGTAGACTTAAAAATTAACCCACAAATGAACTAAAATAATAATGTTGAATTTATACTCAAAAATGATACAGAGTTAGAAGATAAAAATCTTGAAATGGTTCAGGAATGTATATATAATATCTAGGCCAACAAATAAGCCTAACGGGGTCGTTAAGCCAAGAAATAAGTAGAAGAATCAGACTTGGATGAACAGCGCTTGAACGGAATTCAGTTATTTTTAAATCAAAAATACCATTGTATCTAAAGAAGAAAGCGTCCGATCAATGTACTCTTACAGTGATGATAAATGTCCGTGAAATATAAGTAATAACTAAGAACTTTCCAGTAGCCCAAAAGGTCAATGAAGGGATATATCGAATCAAATCAGATCAAATAATCTTTATAATTATTACACGTTTTGACTATAATCCGTAGCGTTGCATGAAATGTAGACATTTTAATTCAGAAATTACAAAAAAACGTTGAAATTATACAAAAAGAACAAAGTGAAACAAAATGAAATTAAATAGCCGCGCGGAAGGGAATATTAATATCGAAATTATATAAAAAATAACAAAGTGAAATTAAAGAACCGCGCGAAAGTAATATAAAATAACAAAATAAAAATTAAAATCGCTGTCATGTATATGCGAATAATATTTTTATTGCAGGTACGACGAAAATAATGTGCATGCGCACGAAAATAATCTTATTCATACGAAAAACCTTCAGACCGAGCTAATAATACAGATGTAAACACTCATAGAAATTGTAAGGGGAAAACATAAACAAAGAATTGTGAAATGAAAATAAAAAATTAAACATACTCTGTTATAATAAGAAAATAAATTTTCTATAAAATGGAACACAGCATCCTAAAGCACATTTCTCCACAATAATTATAATAATAATAATAATGTGGTCCTATTGCACTATTGAAAAATGAAACAAAACAATTTTTAAAAACTAATTCAAAATAAATAACAAGCTATGAAATTTCAAACTTACTCAAAAAAAAACAAATAAATAAAATAAAAAAAAAAAACTATTTATGGCGCCGTTTAAAATTTATTAATAGATATTTTGTTTTGGGAGGAAGGGTGTTGAACATCACCTGCATACCTTACTTGGATTCTGGTGTGGTATTTAAAGAACTTCGGAATATCAGCAAAGTATGTACCTGATATGATCTAATAGACCCCCCTTTACAGAAATTTTATGTAAGTACTTATTCTTATTTATGAAATTTAGTGAGTTTATTTTGTATAAGGTGTCTAATTTTTGGCCATTGTAATCCTATGCATTCTCTCCTCTAGGTTAAGTAATGCATTTTGCAGATTGCGAATGGATGTAATGTGATATTTGCCCCCCCCCCCAAATCATAAGAGAGAATCGGTTGGTATAGTGCGAAGTATAAACGACGTAAATGTTACGGAGAAAGTTGTAATTTTCTCAACTTATTTACCAGATATATTGGATATTTATTGTCAAGTTAACTTATGATCAAATTGTATTCCGAAATACTTAGTTCCATATACTCTCTCAATCTTGTCATTGTCGGATAAGTATAGATTTACATTGTTCAACATCCCTTCTGACTGGTTTTTTTTCCCATCACAACTGACCAGTTTTAGTGGTCATTTAGCGATTAATTTATTACGATAAAGAATGTTTTGTGGAGGGGTAGTACTCAGCAGCAGTAATCCCTCTGAACTTTATAATGGTTGGACAAGGCCTAGAGGCTTATTTCTCCACAGTCTACGTATTTCGCCGGAATTATCCAGCAAATTGTTAGCAAGTGGGTTCATATGGATGTTAAGTCGGGCAACATGTTTATTTGCTTGTTTTTTGATTTCATCTTCTACAGACATGACATTCAAGTCATTATGGAGGGTATAATTTGAGACGTACCAGGGGGCTGCAGTAATGGTTCTCAGTACCCTATTTTGATATCGTTGTATTTTCTGTAAGTTCGATGTTTTTGCGCAGCCCCACAGCTGTATACCGTACAGCCAGATCGGTTTTAGAGCTATTTTATATAATAGAGTTTTATTGTCTAACGATAAGCACGATCTCTTAGCTAACAGCCACGACATGGTTCTAGTTTTAAACTCCAAATGCTCCATTTTCTTTTGAATGTGAGTACCCCAGGTCAGCCGAGCGTCCAAGTGCATGCCTAAATATTTTACGTTATTGGCATGTGGTATTACGACGTTATTTATTTTGATTGGCAGGCGTTCAATTTTTCGATTTGTGAATGAAATATGCGTCGACTTACTTTCATTGACTACTATGCGCCATCGTTTTAGTCAAGTTTCCACAAGCCGAAGTAACTCTTACAGTTTTTTTGCGGCTGTGTTTTCACACTTATCAACGGCCAAGATGGCTGCGTCATCCGCGTACAAAGCTACTTCTGTATTATCCAGAATCGGGAAGTCGGTCGTGTAGATCAGGTACAATATTGGACCCAGAACGCTCCCCTGCGAAACCCCGGCCCTTACCGGAAAAATATCTGAGTATTCATCGGTTATTTTCACTTGAAAATATCTTTCTTGTATATATGATTTAAATAGTAGATAGAAGAAGTGAGGAAGCAGAAGTTTACTTTTATATAATAATCCTTGATGCCATACCCTATCGAAAGCCTGCTGGACATCCAGAAACGCGGCCGTACAAATATTTTTGTTTTCCAAGCTATTTTCAATAATCTTCGTTAGTCTGTGAACCTGTTCTATAGTGTTATGGTTCTTACGAAAACCAAATTGAAAATCGGGAATAATTGTATTGTTAGATAATATTGGAAACAACCGTTTTAAAATGAATTTTTCCAGTATCTTTGAGAGGACAGGAAGTAACGAGATGGGCCTGTATGATGAGACCACCTCAGACGGTTTGCCAGGCTTCGGTATAACAATTATCTGTAAGAAATTCCAAGCTAGTGGGAAATATTGATTGCGAAGAACAGCGTTATATATTTGTGTTATAAATACAATACTTTTACGCGGTAACTCATTTAAAAGCTTTGCTGTGATTAAGTCAAATCCGGGGCACTTTTTCCGTTTCATATTTTTGAAGAGTTGCTGTATCTCACTAGGGGCAACCGGTGTTATAGGTACTCATTTGCAGCGGTTTATCCAGGTATTCGAGGATATCTGTGGAGTCAGCAGCATGAGGATTTGGTGTAAATACATCGTAAAGATAATTGGCAAAAAGCGCCGCTTTATCGAAGTTAGTACGAGCCCAGCTACCGTCGGGTTTTTGTATTGGCGGAACACACACAGTTGGCCGTTGAAAACGTTTGGTCGCTTTCCACAGTGAGTAATCATCGTTTTTGGTCGGCGACAAACCCGACAAAAATGTTGCAAGCGTTTCGTGTTTATTTTCATGCAGTACTTTACGCAGCTGCTTGGTTTTTCTGTTTAGTTGCCTTTTAATAGCCGGATTTCTCGTCGTATTGCAGGTTTTTCGTAATTTCCTCTTTTCACGCACTAGTGTTAGTATATGTTTTGGGATATTCTTAGACGCCTTGGAAGGTTCTACAGTGGGAGTAGTTAGCCACGCAGCATTTTGTATGGTTTCTGTTAAGTTTTGAACTGCTTTATCAATATCGTAATTAGTTTTCAGAGGCATATTTAAACTAACGTTAGTCTCTAGATATTGATTGGTAACTGTATATCATATATTTCGTCTTATTAAAATACTAGCTTATTCTTGTTCATCCAGTTTACAATTGAATCAATTCGATCTTGTGATAATTTTTCTACAATAGTAGAATAACGGGAATTAATCATCAAAACTTATCATTTGCATAGGTTATTAGTTTACCATGTATCTTTAAATTGCATAGGTCATTAAAGTAAATTAAAAATAATAATGACCTTGAAATACTTCCTTGTGAAACTCTGAAGTGTTGTATACTTTCTTTGCCGAATATATTATTTATTTTTGTAACATATCTCAAGTATGATTTTAACCAATTATAAGTTATAAAGCCAGCAACATATAGTTTATGCAATACCACTCCATGATCAACAGTATCAAAAACTTTCTTAATGTCAAAATAAACAGCAGCAACTAATTTCCCTGCCTCCAGATTGTCGGAAATATAAGTTATATGATTAAAAAACTGATTGGCGCTGAAAAATTTGTCTTATCTAAAAAACTTAACACTTTATTTTTAAAACACTTCAAATATTTTACTGTTATTAATTACGAAAAAAAAACAAAAAAAAACGGAAAACTATAGAGTGGATTCGTGATGAAACAGGAGTGACAGATATAATAGAAAAAATTAATAAAATAAAATGGCAATGGGCTGACCATTCAGCGAGAAGAACATATATCAAAGATGAACAACGAGAATTTTACATTGGTATCCACGAGGAATAAAAAGACTGCTGAAACGATCGCATTTAAGGTGGGACTACAAATTCAGACGAAGACTGGAGGTTACCTGGACCAGGAAAAATAGTGAATCATAGTAAATGAACAACGGGTCGTCTAATCTGAAATTCAAGAAGAGGCAGTTCCACGAGAGATACTGGTTGAACACACACACACATATATATATAATTTTTTTGAACGTATTTGATAAGATTCAATTAATTTGGTATGACTAGGACTGATTATATTCTTGTTCGCGGGGTATTTTAATGGTTTCAAAAAAATCCTTATTAGTCGGAAGCAAGCATGAAAGAATTTTAATTATTAGGAGAGAAGAGAAATTCGAAAACCGAAAACGAAAACCAGATCACTATGATAGAGACTACAATGTATTTTATGTAACACATGGGCTGCGTAGTGAACCGTCACCACTAGCTTCACATTGACCGAAAATGGAACGCCACCGAGTGAATAAAGTACGAATTTTTCTTGATTTACACCGAACTAGAGAAACGAAATTGGCGATCAAAATCACATTTATCGCGACTATTGAAAAAAAATACGAAAACGTAGAAAAAAAAGATACGGCGATGCAAGCGAACAATTCGAAAAAACGGATGATACGGCAACTTCGTATATGGCTAGAAAGCTGTGCGAAGATTAAAAGCCATGCTCGGTTAACGCCTGAATAGGCAGCTGCCGTGGCGTAGTTGGTTAGGCAGTAGTGCTACGTTCTGATAACCCGCCACCATATATTGCAACTTCTAAAAATTTCACTTGTTTTGGGTTAATCCGACAAAAAATTCCTAAATAGGCATGCGCACACGCTGAGATCTATGCTCGCATCCGCACACACCGTATTAATCATTCAAGAGCTAACCGAGTTGGTGCTGCCGCATATTCTCACTAGGAACACAGAGATGTTGTAACGAAACTGAAATCAGCCTAGGCACAATTTCCCGGCTCGAAGCTGATCATCACCGCTCAATTAAATCAGTAAACATGAAAATATTGAAGGCGTATAAAAATGCATACAACAAGAATAAATTAACTACGTATACATATACTCAGGTAGCGCGGTAGCCTAGTGGTTAAGTTGCTTGGCTACTAAATCAGAGTGTCATAAGTTATCGAGACTTGTCTTGTTATGGATCCGAATCGCTTTACCCAGCCTGAAATAATTGGGTACCAGAGAAATCTGGGAAGGTAAAGCCGAATCTCATGAGAAAGGAACTGGTCCTAATATTCCCTTTAGTTCCATCAGGTTTAGTACCATTATGAAAAGCTTAACTTCACAATCCATGATACCCTATTAAGGGTATGGGACTTACTTTTATACATATACTTACATGCTCAATGGAGTACGCGGTGAATCAGCTTAGTATCATGATTCCGTTATGAAATAAACATTGAAGGTTGTCTGTTTCTTTTATTTTCTTTCATTCTTCTGTCAGTTTCATGATTACATGTTGGTATCAATAAGGCTGCTCGAATTCTTTAACATTTATACCATTCGAAATGTTTTTCCAATCGTGAGAATGCCTGTAATGTTTTTAACAAGTAACCAATTACTAATATTTAATATTTAATTTATTTAACAATAATATTAAAATTTGCGGCGGCTAAATTGTTTCGATTATGATTGGTCTGGTTTAATTCTTTGATCACCAATTTTTGAAATACTCCTTTTTATTGCTCTTTATTAAATAACCGCTAATAGAATCATATGGAAGGCAATGCGGCAAGCATGCATACCACCAAATACGCCTTACTTCATGTATAGCATAGGCAGACATGCACGGGACTGCATTTCTGAAGCGATAACAAGTGATTGCAAATCAGTTACCGGTATAGTTTTGCGCTTGCACTAGGCTTTGTACATTAACGATTACCATAAAAACCTAGCAGTAGGTATAGAATGCATCTTCCAATTTGCCTGGGCAGCACGGGAGATGAGGCCAACTTATCCCACTGAGGAGTTGCCTACATCCAGTCGTGGATCTAAATAGGCATATCGCGATCGTGTGAAGTGTACAAATGTTTCACTTTCGAATAGAGAAGTCCATAATTAGCAGATATTTTTTGGTCCTAATGCGGTTCTAATAATAAATCAAGTAAAATATCTAAAAGCACATTTAGATTGTTTCCAGAATTGGAAGCTTCTTGCACAAAAAAAAAAAAAGAAATAGAAAAGAGTCGAATCTTGATCTTCCTCCAATCACAACTGAATATGGAGCTAATGTGCAAAGACAACTAATGGGCACTGATCATTCAACGGTTTCAGAATCAAACACACATCGAATGATATGTCGGATGCCATGGTATGTTATCGAGGAATTGATCCGCAGCAACTTGAAACTTTCCGCATGGTTGACGAAGTTATTGAAAGAAAGTTTGTAAGTACATGACGCAATTTCCGGAGCTGGCGACTACTTTTTCAGATAAAGAGCAGCGAGACATTTAAAGACAATTCAACACTTAGTTTAACCAATATAGGGGAGAAATACATGTTATATTCTTCTCGTACATGTGAACATGTAAGAGACCAATGTGTTCCGAGGTATAAATCAACAACGAAGAAGCAAAACCGAAATTATTTACTGATTATTCTTCAGTTAACAGAGTACATTTATTCATTTTATTTCACACTTTGATCAAGTTAAAATTATAGTTAAATTTAGTTCTGTTTATACCGTTGATACTTGCTTTATGTATTGTTTACTATGTTTATAATGAACCGGAATTTCCAACTAGAACCGGGTCAAAATGAAAATAAAACAAAAAGAACGTTTAAAAAATGTTTACGGTTAAAAAAGAGAAATAACTGCACAGATTCTGAGTTTTCTTAATTAAGGTGGCATATGACTTTATTTGAGCTGGTTTATTTATACTCATAAAAAACTCCAGTGACGCCGCATATCGTCTATTACAACCGCACGCACCGTTGCCAGATCTAATCGGCGGCACAAAAGTTGCATCAATGAATGAGATGAAAAAGCGATAAATTAAACCGGTCTACGAAACTGCTACGTAATAGCTCTAGTATGTAGTATTGGTGACGATAACTTTTTAAATTCAGGTAAATGCGAGACAGATGAAAGAAAAAAGGGGGGGTTATATAGAAAAAAAGTTAAATTAACAGCTTAGACATGGTAGCGCTCTAGATATTGTATAATCTCGGTAGCAGTATCGAGAACCGGCGTCTTCAAATGTTGTTGTTAATTTCCAATGGTATTCCTTTTTTTGGGCAAAAATTATTCGCTTAAATTTCAGTAGAAATTCTGTCTTGAAATGTGGATAAAGTAGCTGTTCTTTCCGCACCTCGGGTTCGGGTTTCGCTTTTTTGCTTATAACTGTCGAATATTGAATACAATTTTCACCTCGGCACTGATTTGGAACACTGCATGTTCCGTCTTATTAAAATGCAGCTTACCAGCGTTCGGCCGTGACGGGTTTAAAACTTTTTGAAGAGTCTGTCTGATCGAGTTTACAGAAAGAACTCGGCGGCAGCGGTGGACAGAATTTCAAGACGAAAGAATATCTCTTCGCGTAATGTAATCTTGAAATGTAAAAGATGCACTATCCGTTCTTGCAAGCAGCAAGAATATTCGTGCGCCCTATTTTCTTCTCTTTCCTTCTATTTCGATGAAAGAGTTTGTTCCGATTTATATAAGATATCCGTAATTTTCCTTTACGGCCCTTACCATAAAAGAGAGAATTTTAAAATGGTATGCTACACTTTTAACTGCCCTACCATTTCAACTAGTCGTGCAGGCGGTGTATGCCTCGTACTATATCCACCATATTTATAAAGAACAGTTTACAGTTTACGTGAAAAATCATCGTTTTTAGAACGTACAAAATATTTCGCAATAAACCACATAAAAGCAATATTGTGAGCAATAAAGAAAAAACTATTCAATTTTTAGTAGTATTTGAAATATTCCAAGTAAGTTAAATTTTTGTTTTGTTTTAGTTTTAGTTTTTTTTGGGGGGAAAAAATGAATGATTTTGCAATTAAAAGTCTGGGATACTTTTTTTTCTCTAATCAAGATAATAACACTAGAAATTGCAGCCTCGAAGATGTCGTTGATATATACCGTTTGTATTTTTGGAAATGTATACTATTAAAATAGTGAAGCTGTTCAACGGAATCCGTAAAAGACAACCGTAATTTATCTTTTTTATTACTTACAGATTCCGATAACGACCTTTTTTAGGTGTTAATCGCGAGGTAACGATATCGGTGTGACACGCGAGTTTACTCTCTCGGTTAAATGATACATTTTTCACATTTGCCTGCAGATTACAGAATATGAGACGTTTAACAGAACACCGGCCAGAGACGACTTAAAAGACTGTAGCCACAACGGGCCATTCAACTTCCAATGCCAGAATTCGGGCGAATATACACAGGTTTTTGGTTGCGAGATTTGAGTGTTGAAGGTGTGTCCAGTTTGTCGACTGAAAACATTACTGACGGGTAAACAATATCTTGGATGGCAAAATATGAAAATATCGATAACGGTACAAAAAGAATATGAGTTTCAATTAAAACACCGTCTCAAAACGGAATACCTTCGCATATTCTACGCGACTCAAAACGCGAACTCTTACAAAGCGTAAGGAAAATTGAAGGTTATCTTCTCGCGTGTTGTAATATTTATTATTTACTTCAATCTGCGTATTACCGGTAACAATGACTCTGATCGATGGTGCATGTTCTCGAAATATCTGCTCTAAAAACCATGATATATCGCAGAACTGAGATCACTCTCTTTGGGTACATCTACCGGTATCTCATAAAATTTAGATTTCGTATCTTCATTTACAACACGAAACTTCTTACTTAAAAAGTATGACTGCAGCAGATAAATGTAATTAACTAGTAAGTAATTATAAGTTTTGGGCAACAGTCCTTCATGTCATACGTGGCCAAATGCGTAGACTACACATTACCGAACGATATTTTTTACCTACTAAAGCTTCGGTAATTGGCAGCCAAGCACGATGTGCCTGCTGTATGATGGAGTGTACATTTCGGAACCTAAATTGTTTATTTCGTATTGTAACAGAATAACTCAAGCTTCGTAAGAAATAATTTTCCAAATAATTCAGAAATTGAAGATAATACAGATATTGGTCTATAAGACGAAATTTCGTCTTATA
The DNA here is from genome assembly GCA_039619475.1 of Icerya purchasi. Classification (NCBI taxonomy): domain Eukaryota; kingdom Metazoa; phylum Arthropoda; class Insecta; order Hemiptera; family Monophlebidae; genus Icerya; species Icerya purchasi. Next base: position 259,756,246 of record CM077116.1, on the reverse strand, counting down.
GCTTACGGGGTTTTATCGATATAATAATTTCCGCGATTTTAAAATTAAATGGTACATGCCGAAAACGCGGGCATACATTAAACATATGTATTAGCAGAATTATACCTTTGAACAAGAGTTCGCCTAAAACTGCAGTTAAAATTCTATCAAAAACCTGGTTGATTTCTAAAGGTTGATTTTTGTGTCGAAACATAAATCTCGTAAGATGAAACCATTTTAAATTGTTGTTCAGATAATGATGTTATTCTCGATACGGAACTGGGCTAGCTTGTGAACGGCGTGAAAACGTTTGATAAATGTCTGACAAAGCATTCGGCTTTTTCCTCTTTTTTTCGCAGACCCAGTATCCTTCTTTAAGCGGTGGAATTCGTGCTATAGGTCTTGTGAGTCGACGTGCCATTTTTCGTAGACTATAATCTTTGTCAGTATCTGCACCCAGATTTTCCGGGTAATCAATCATCAATAGTCTTCTGTTTAATTTATTTGATAGTACAATTAACCTTAATGCGATTAAACACATTTTTGTTTTAGCTTTTCGTGTAGCCCGACCTTAATTGGCTGCCCTATCTCAGCTGACACGTGTTTTGAAATGTTCGATTTTTAAGCGTGCGAGTGACTAGCAGCAGATGCAACTACACGTGTATTGTTTTAATAAATTGGTCGTATTATATTTTTAGTTCATTGAGATTTCAATTTAACTTTAAGGACGATATCCAATTGTTACTAAAACAGTCCCAATCTGCTTTTTTCGTTCATTAACGTATTTTCTATTCTGATTCCGAAACACGGCACTGTTTAGTGTAAACGAAACAGGGATGTGATTTGAAGACAGGTTATTATGATTCTTTATTTTCATATACAGTCACGGATTCACATCACGGACTTAAATGGGCTACAGCCCACAGCGGAAAAATTCGAAAGGCGGCAAATTTGCATGAGATTGAAAAGTTTTTTCTTATGAAAAATACTTAAAATTTCCAAAATATTGTTACATATTATGGCGTTTTAGTCATATTAGGGTAGGAGAAGAATGTGATAAAACCATTTTTTAACTTGCATTAATGTACAGAAAAGTTAAAATGGGTTTGATTTAGGTAAAATTTCCAAATGATTATAATAGACAAATGACATGTAAGCAGGGGAATCTAGCCCAAAGTCCCCTACTTTTCATAAATCTCCCAAGTCCAAGTCGCATCCCAAACGCCTTCCCCACTTTCCTCCTATCCCTTCTCTGTATTCCCCTGCGCCATCAGCCGGATGGGCTCTGAATAGAGTTGGATCCTCTTCCTTCAACTCGTCTCCAGCTGAAAGTCATCTCCCTCTTGTTCAAAATAGTGCTCCTATCCACCACATCGATACCTCTTCTAATATTTGTAATTTATCCACTGCCATCATCCAACTCCTTTCATCTTTCAACATAGCCGCCTCCCCTTCATTCGGGGACAACCTTTCATCTTTCCTAGCCAATAATGTTCAGTTCAACTAACTTTTCTTCTATTCTCCTTTTTTTATATTTCTTACATCTTAGTCGTTCTTCCATCTCCTGCCACATCAGATCAATTGCAAAGTTGAAACCTACTTACATGAGAAATTCCACCACTAGGCTACGATACATTACTGCCGCAATAGGAAGCCTACAAACTTGAATTAAACCAAGTTCGTGCAGGCATTCCTCAGATTTAAAAATGATCCTTCCATCAAATCTTCTATACGCTACGTACACTGCAGGAAGTCTACAAACTTGCATAAAAACAAGTTCGTGCAGACATTCTTCAGAACTATCACTGATGCTTCCAACAGTAAAAAGTTATTTTCATAAGAGGCCATGTCATATTTTGAATAGGCCTCCCTTCTGCTCCTCTACTTTGGAAGTGAGCCTATGCGGCACTTCCTTTAAGGCATTTTACTCCCTCTTTGTATCCTACTTTACTGCTCTCGTCTTTCCTTTCCCTTTTGTCATTATCCTACTATGTCGCAGCTTCCGTCCTTAAACATTATACAATGGAATTGTCGTAGCCTACGAGCTAACAAACAAGCTTTAGAGGGTCTACTTGACCGCTATAACATTCATGTCGTTTTGCTGTCTGAAACGTGGCTAAAATCAACCTCCTCCATCCATTTCAGAGGTTTTTCCATAGTTCGAGCTGATCGTGTGGACGGGTATGGTGGAGCTGCCATCCTAATCAGGAGCGACTTATCATACCAATCGCACACTATCCCTTTCCTTCCACCTCCCTATCCTAACTCCCCCAATATGATCCATATTTCTCTTCTAAATCTGTCCCTAAAGCCTATCCATATCGCTTGTGTCTACAACCCCCCCACCTCTAGTCTCTTCAATATTCCGCTTTCCTCATTCCTTACAACCCTATCAGAACCATACGTCATTGGTGGAGATTGGAACGCTCATTCTCCCCTTTGGGGCTGCACTCGTTACAACTCCAACGGCTCTGTGCTGGAAGAAACCTCTTCCTCCTCAACGATCATTCTCCCACCTACTTTAAAAATGCTTTCTCCTCAAGTTCGGTGGACCTCTCCTTTACCTCTCCCGATATAGCTCCTAAATGCTCCTGGAGAACACTTGATGGCACTTTTGGTAGTGACCATGTTCCCATTCTCCTATCCATTAATGACGTCTCTCCTCCTACCCAATCCAAGCCTCTCCATTCCTCTCGATGGATTCTTTCCAAAACTGATTGGACCAAATTTCGTTCATTGATGGACGATTCTCTCCCTCATATCCTGGCGAATTCTGATCCTATAGCCCAATACAACTTGTTCACCCAATCCCTTCATTCGTCCCTTTCTTCATCCTCTCCGCTTGTTCCCAATAATCATCACCGAAAAGCGCCCTCTGCCTCCTCACTCTGGTGGAACGAAGAGTGTAAACAGGCTTTCAAACAAAGTACTGTTACATTCAAATCATTTCGTTCGCGGTCCTCAATGTCCAACTTTCTTGCTCACAAAGAAGCCAATGCGAGGGCTCGCTTTGTTCTTAAAGCGGCTAAGAGAAATTCTTGGAAACAATTTTGTTCCGCTTTTTCTGAAGACACGCCCTTTTCGCAGATTTGGAAGATGGCTAAGGCTTTTACTTCTCCCCTTTCCAAGCGCCCGGTACATCCCTCTCCCGCACTGCAACATCTCCTTTCCTTTCTAGATTCTATCGCGCCCGCTTACGCTCCTTCCCTTGAGGAAATCTCGCTTCCTGTTCTTACACCCAACTCAGAGTCTCACTTCTTATCTCTTCCTTTCCGTTATGATGAGATACTATCTATCTTTAATAAATCCTCCAACTCCTCACCAGGTTTAGATGATATATCGTTCCTTATACTTAAAAACCTCTCCACGCTTTCTTTGCATTTTCTTCTGAATATCTTCAACTCCTTCCTACTCTCCGGATCTACACCTAAATCCTGGAATGACTTTGTTATCATCCCTATACCTAAAAAAAATCAATCTATGTTCCGTCCTATTTCTTTAGCCTCCTGTCTTCGTAAACTGTTCGAAGGTATGGTGAACAATCGACTCGTCTGGTGGCTGGAACACAATGATCTAATTCCTTACAATATGTTTGGCTTTCGCCCGGGGTTGGGCCCGGTCGACTGCATCAGTCTTTTCCTATCAGACGTCTACAAAGCTTTCATAGAAAGAAAATTCACTGTTGCTACATTTGTTGACGTCTCCTCTGCGTTTGATAATGTCCACCTTCCTACTCTATGCGCCAAGCTTCTTGGGCTTAACGTTCCATCTAATTTCATCTTTCTGATCCTAAATTTGTTCCAAAATAGATCCCTCTTCCTCTCTACTCCCTCCCGTGTCATTTCCAGATGCATCCACTGGGGACTTCCTCAGGGATCATGTCTTAGCCCCACTCTTTTCAATATCTATCTCCTTAATATTGCTTCCCTCCCTACAATTTCCTCCTCTCTCCTTTTCGCAGACGATATCCTCATCTACTCCAGTTGTAATGATGTGGCCGCCGCCAACGAAGAGATCAATAACTCTTTATCTATCCTTAGTATCTCCCTCGCCTCAATTCACCTCTCTCTCTCTCCTTCTAAGTCCTCTTCTATGGTGTTCTCCCTCCGCCCCTACAATCAAGCTTTGGTAAATATTATTTCATCTAACATTCCGATTCCGCTCGTCAGCTCCTTCTGCTATCTTGGTGTTATTCTCAACAGCCGACTCACTTTCTATGAACACATCAACTATCTCTACAATTCTTCCCTCAAAAGACTCAATCTCCTGAAAGCCCTTTCGCCATCCAAATGGGGTGGTGACCCTTCCATTCTCCTAATCCTTTACAAGGCTATAATTCGTTCTAGAATCGATTACTGCTCCTTCATCTATGGAAACTCCTCTAAATCTCTCCTCACCAAACTGGACAAAGTTCAAAACTGCTGCCTTCGGTTGTGCATTGGAGCGCTAAAATCTTCTCCCATTCCTGCTATCCTCTCTGAATCTGCTATGCAACCACTGTTTATCCGCAGATCGCAGCTTGGTTATAATTTTCTAATTAAACGGCTTTCTGTGTCCTCATCTAATCTTATCTCTTCCTATCTTAGTATTAAAAACCAATGGCGATTTGCTCCTCACAAAATCCCAATCCTTTCTCTCGTAGCAGCTCGAGTCTCCAATTTTTCGCCTTATGTCTTTTCTTATTCCAAGCTTTCTTACTTTTCCCATGACTTTTCCAGCATTTGGCAGACTATTAATCTCTTCTCTCTCCCTCTCCAAACCAGCTCCACCGCACATTCTTCAATCCAAGCCGAATTCCTCCACATGCTGGACACATCTTTCCCTTCTCATCTAACATTCTTCACTGACGGTTCTAAAAACGAAAATGGGGTTGGCGGCGCGTTTACCTCCCTCTCACTTAATCACTCTGAGTCCTTCAAGCTCCCTTCCTTCTGTTCTATCTTCGCAGCGGAGTCTATCGCCATTTTACGCACAGTATCGTTCATTCCATCCATAAGAGAGATCAGTAAATGTCTGATTGTCTCCGATTCCAAAAGTGTTCTTCAAGCCATCTCTTCTCCTCCTTCTCATTCCTCCAATTCTATCATTCTTTTAATTCGTTTTCTTATATCCAATTTACTTTCATCCCGTTCCATTACTATTGACCTTTTGTGTGTTCCTAGTCACTCTGGCATCGAGGGCAACGAGTTAGCGGACTTTTTAGCCCGTTCGGCCGCCCGCGATGGTCCTTTATTCTGCAAAATTCCTACCTCGGACATCCTTCTTCTTTCCTCAGCTAATCATTCCCGACTATGGTCGGACATCTATCCTTCCCTATTTTCTAATCCCGCCTCTCATTATCTTCAAATTCAACCGTTTCCCTCTTCCCAGCCGTGGTTTCAATCCTATTCTTATCAACGCTCCGCGATCATTTCCTTAATCAGACTGCGTATTAATCACTCAATTCTACCCTCTTCACGTTTTCGTTTTTCCCTGTCCCCTTCTCCCGATTGTCCCCTTCATAATTACATCTCTCCTCTCATATGTGATGCAAACCACATCTTCTTTGAATGCCCTGCCCTTGATTCCGAGCGCTCTGTTTTGTACTCGAAAATCTTGGCACTGGGTCTTCCTGCTCCGTATAATTCTTCTTTTGTCCTTTCTTTTCCATCCCCAGATATAATCCCTGTACTCCAATCTTTCCTAAGCTCTATTTCTAATCGTCTTTTTATTTAACCCCTTCCTTAATTTCTATTGTTGTTGGGTCAATGCCGCTGGCGCGCCCAAAAAAAAAAAAAAAAAAAAAAAAAGAAGCAGGGGAATCGAGAAATGAATTTAAAATTAACGAAGTGTAAACCGGAACGTGCATTATTATTAGGCAAAATGGTTATATTAGCAGTTAAAGGAAATTCTCGAAGTGTGCACGAGACAATGGTTGGCATGATAAGAGGTCAAACCAGACTGGAAGAAAAACTGAAAAGTCACAAATGTAGTAGCGGTATCTCATTGATACGACAAAATTTAGAATATTTTTCGAAGAATTATTTATATTATTTCTTGCCGTACGAAACGATGAAAGGTGCTCAAAGCAGTGTTGCACTGGAGCACTGCGGGAAGCGTGCTGGGCCCATAACCTGTTGAAACTATTCTGAATACTGAATCTGATGAATAAACACGCTAACGGCGAAAATAATATATTAAGAATAAATGTACACTTTATTTAATTTTTGTGATCACTTAACAAACAAAAGTAAAAACCAACTCTAACAACACTTCAAAAAATACAATTACAATAACGTGATAACATGATGGGAAAAACACAAAGAAAGATTAGCGCTGAATAAAATTTTCTCAGCACGACGCTCCTTTCCTACAATGAAAAGAATTAAACACTTTTTTCAAATCAACAATGTCTCACCAAAAGAGTTAAATGATTTATCTGTTTTATTTATTGAAGAACAGTTAGTAAAGAATTTAAACTTTGATGATATAATAAATGAATTTGCATCTTTAAAATTGCCTCGTAAAAAATGTAAACTTTAATTGACACATGAAAGAATAATGTGTGTATTTATAATAAAATTTAGGTATGTTTTAAAAAATTGTGAAATTTTTTAATTGAAAACTTTTTTAACTTTTAATTGAAAATTAATTTTTAACTTTTATGTCATTTTTTACTTCAGTTCCTCGATTATAATTTTTATTACTTAATTTATAAATTATTCCAAAGGCGGCAGAAATTACTGAGCCCACAGCGGCATTTGGCTATAATCCGCCCCTGTCCATATATATATATATATTAGTTTGGTGCTATACTATGGATCAGGTGTGTAGTACTTTTTCGATTATTTAAGAACACTCAATGGTGTTAATAGCGTTAAGCAAACTTCTGCCGCGCGTTAGATCCTTGATCCTTTTGGGACGGTGTTTACAATCACCGCACATAACGAAGTTAGTAATCAGTTGCTAGATCGATTGTACAAAATCTGTAGTTGTAATCGTCTTACTTGTCGGAAAGCAAGTGGCGACTAGATTTAGTTCACAATAATTGCTAGTTAACGACAATTACGATTGTGACCTGTTGAATCAAGCAACTTTAAATTACGAATAATTTGTAGAACCGGAATTATTATTATTTTTAATTTTATTTATTGGAATGTCGGAGATGAACAAGCTGAGTTACTGATGAGGTTTACACCTTTCTTTTTTTTTTTATACATGACCGAGCGTGGGTAAAAAGAAAGATTAAATTTCTCATAGTATTAGTATTTTTAAGAATTCTGAAAACTCGTTTCTCCCACACTTCTTCTTTATATTGTTGTAAAGACTGTATTTGTGTTTATTATTAAAAACAAAGTTATCGCTGAGATTTAACGGACTATTAATTTTTTTTCAAGTGACCGTATAGGAAATCAAAAGCTTAATTTATAGTAAAAATTGTGAACTAAATAAATAAACAACCTAGCCCATGTTATTGGCAGTGGGGAGGTAAAAAAAGTGACTATAAATTACTTTTATGGAATAAACAAAAGAAGAAAAAAAAGAAAGAGTTTGTTTTATGCAGGATTAACAACAAAATATTACGAGAAATTTGAAAATCCACTTCCGCATAATATTTATTCGGTAACAGTATCGCGGTGGATTCGTATTGCTTTTGTTTTTTAAGAAATAAACGAATGAAGTCTATGAGAAAATTTTACAGTCATTCGTTCGAATAATAAAGTGTTAGATTATCCTGACGATAAAAGAACTCTGTAAAGTTCTCAATAAATGCTTTTTATTAGAATGATCATGATCTCCAAGCTATCTGGCCCGCTAATGCATTGACCCCTCCCGAACGCTAATTTCTATTATGAACCTGGTCACAAATATGTATGTATATACAAAACCTTTCCAAGAAACGAGACTTTCTACACAGAAAAAAAAAAAAAAATACACGCCGTATAAATGTATGCCGAAATTTTTAAAACGGTCTTTACCAGGGGCGGATCCAAAGAAACATTTTAGAAAAAGAAATTTCCTTAATTACGTAATATCTTATACGATTTGAGAACTAATATCTTGTTTCATAATAAAAATCGAATAGCGACCTCTTTAGAAATTTGAAAATGTTTTGTTTAATTTTTGTTTTATTTTCAGCGGTGAAAAATAAACCGAAACTACAAAATTGTAGCCAAAATGGTGGTTTAGAATTTGAATAGTAAATTACTACGAAGAGAATAGAACGATAGTATTTTTATTAGACTTTACTTCTTTTTTACTTTTGTTAGTAATCCGATACGAATTCTTCATAATCAAGTTGAAAAAATATATATACTGAATTATTTTCATTTACATGGCAAAATAAAAATTAAAAATAAATAAAATAGACAAAAAAACGATGACAGTTGCGTTTGAAACGGAATAAAAACGTAACAATAATAGTTTTACTAGAAAACAGTATTACATACGAATTATATAATTAAATCCATTGGTATAACATTTATACAAATCTTTTATAGTATAAATTAAGTTTTCCCTGTTGTAATAAATCTTTCCATCGAGGTTTTGGTTCTTTGGGGAGGGGGGGTATCCTCTATTTCTTTCCCTGTGGGGATAATTAATTCATTGTCGGTAATAACAACGCCAGCGAATAGTGCATTTCTATGCGACACCGGAAATATGACTAAAATCAGCAGGCCGAAGGTTTCCAGACTTTATATGCAGTTTCGGATAGATTTAACGAAAACTGACGTAACTTCAGATGCACGAAACCCCTTTGCCAAATATCACCCGGGGGCCTCCAGCGGTAAGGATAGTGTTTGCGACACGGCGACCAAACTTAATAGCGGGCGTGTATTCGGTTGGGCGAATAAAAAATTTAAAAATTTGCTTCTAGTTACGTAAAAAAGTTAGTTGTCGGTATAGCAGTCGAAGCGCATATCGAAAATACGTTAGAAAGTTGCCCGAATAACCGTTTTTGTTCGATTGCATCCATTTTTCAATATCTACAGGGGCCGGTAGTAATTGCCGGTGAACCATATTATAATGCAGAAACTTATAATTGGCAGCGATATTCCGATGAAAATTATTATTGCCGGAAGGGGTACTTTTAATTTCGTTTTCCCGCGCGGTTTGTTTTCTTTGTTATTATTTATTATTATTATTATTATTATTATTATTATTATTATTACTATTATCATTATTATTTTTGTTGCGCTGAAAAACTGCAAATACGAGATATTTAATTCAATCAGTTTTGATGGCGAACCGCTGAAAAGCGGGAGTGAAACTAAAACTAAGAATAATACTAAAAAAAAGAATCAAATAAAAAGAAGAAATTTTCGAAGCGAATTGCCAACGAGCGTTCCGAGCGGAGCGGTTAAGGGGGTAAGATTAATTTTTTAGCGGGGAGCAGAAGTTGATGGAAGGCAGCGACGGGCTAGAAAGCGGTAGGAAATGACGGCTAAACACAACAGGTAAGTAGCATTTCGTGTCTAGGGTAGATTTTTCTTCGTTGCGCCGACGCAGCCGAGGTTGAGTATTATTTCCGTCATCAAACGCGCCTCTCCTCTCTGAGTACTGGTGTGAGTTCGTGTTGCTTTCGCACGCGAAAGTTTGAACAGCAAGCAGTGAACTTTCATTTTATTATTGACGAGTTCTACGTTGAACTTTGCTGTATTCCCTGGCAACTTTTGTCAAATATTTTCAACAAGTTGATTAAGTAGGCGAACGTAGGCAACAATAATATGTCGCTCGCGGCGAATTCACAAATTACATGCACTGGAACGGAAGAAGCTGTAGCATGTTGCAACCGAGAAACGGTTTCTCGCGTAGATTTCAATTTTCAAAAAAAGACACTTTTTATGTATATCGTTTGCGCACTGATAATTTAACGTGCTGAATAAAATAAATACAACGAATATGTTATTACACAACTAAGATTTTCGATGATCACTTGAAACCGCGTTTTACTTATTTCCACTATGCTTGTCCATCATCGGAAATAGAAAATTCAATCTGCGTTCCATAGTCTTCTGGTTCGCTTCTTAAATTTTTTTCGTTAAGCGAATGTCAATGCTATTTAAAAAGTCACCCGAACGGTTGAGTATTATTTCCACGATGGACTCTGTAAACATTTTCGAAATGTCAGATTTTTATCGATAACTTTAATTATGCGATTCTGGTGATAATATATACATCTTATATGTTAGTATATTACTTTTTTTTTCTCGACACTTGTATGTAGTTGAAACCATTTTTATCCGTCACCGGAAAATGAATTTTCCTTCTTTTCCATTACAACATGTACTTATTACTAGGTCTCTTTTTTTTCTCTTCGTTTTTTTTGGGAACATCAGTCCAATTTTCCACTACCCACGGTTACTTAAACACCTACTTAAGCCACTGAACCTAAAAATTAGAAGAAAAAACATCCAAAAAAAAAACTCAGTTTAGGAAATCAAAGCTAAAAGCGAAAAATACTATAGTAAATATAAATGCGATATAGATATAAAATAAATAAATTTCCCTTATTAACAAACAAAAATAACTATAAATTAATTTACTTTAATAAATGAAATTGAATACTTCATATTTTAGAAATGTTTTCGGGCATAGTTGAAGGCAAGTAACAAATAAAAAAAAATTTATGCTGTTTTATGTTATTATATATCGGTACGGTTACCGATCGATAAGACTTCAGAGATTCCGCAGGAGGCACCTGTGATGAATTTGGGCCGGCCGACGGATTTAATTTTGTATCGTTTTAAGAAATGGCGGCTCAGAAAAAGGAACACGAACGACACAAAAATACTCGACTAATAGAAAAATAATATTAATTCCGATGTAACGGGCGCCAGTAACAACCCGATTCGGCGCCGCAGTTGGAATATTTGCTCCCGATAGAGTGTTAGGCTTTTGTAAAAAAAAAGGAAAAACCCCGAAACCGTTCCCGCGCATTGTTGGCCATTTTTGCTGGTGGAAAGCTTACTGCGGTCATAAAATAAAGGTTAAATTGGCCAGATCTATTTTATACAGCAAAATGCGTATATTTTAATTGCATATATTCGGCTAGAGATTAACTGAATAAGAAAATGAGAAAATGCAAAAATTCGTTACCAGCGGCTTTGAACAGCGCGACGTACGAAATTTATTGCGATAGACTAGATACAAACACAATACGCGATGTTGCGTAGACTAGACTAACAAACGGTAGCCGGACGATAATCGGCTACCGCATATCATTGCGAATTCAGCTAGACACAAACTATAAAATCTAAATCGACAAATTAATTATCGCATGAGGCTATCATCTGCCTATCAGCCGATCGAATGATCGTACACGTATTCGCTCGCTACAATCTTTATAACTGCGTCACGACTCCATTGCCGAACGGATGCTATTCCGTTGTAGCAGGGTACATGTACACAGCAAGATACTTGTACAGATTCCAACGCGACACGTGCCGAAATTCTGACAGAAAATCGGAATTTACTCTTTTAGCCGTGCAAGCGTCCTTCCGCTGACAACGAGCAAAACGATGATGCCGAGAAATCGAAAATTAATGATTTTAATCGGAGAATAATTTCTAGCTCGACATCATCGTATGTAATATAATTACATGGCTTATCTACAGTAGTCAGCTTAGATAGATGTGGTTGCTTCTAGGACAAGCCTAAATTTCTGTACAGTTAGATTAGCTATAACAATCGCCGCTTCGACATAACTCTCTGAATTCTATTTACCTTGGATCCATCAGTATACATCAATATAGAATCGAGGTGCAATGTTATGATATTATTAATAAAATGAGGCTTAATTTTATTGAGCGGTGTATTTTAAACTACTGAACATACTTTCATTTACATTCAGACCTATTAGGTTGCACACAAAGAGAGCTGGTGATAGAACTAAAAACTGATGATATATCTTCGTTCGTTCAGATAATAATGGTAGTTTTAAAAACTGCCAACTGTTATATATTCTCACAACTTTATCTACTGAGTGGTAATGTGAGCTATGATTACGGTATTTAAGAATAAATCTGTTGCTTCTAAAGAATAATGATGGCGAGTTAGTTTATCTCAAGCGGTAATCGGGGATCCGAAGAAGATCTAATAACCTCAGTATCTCAAGGCACCATTCTGTAATGAGTGCAATTTTTTAAGACTCATAATGCAGTAGAATCATAAAACACATAACCATAATAATTCATCATCGATCCAATTAATACCTCATACAATCGTTTTATTACTGCCGAATCAACTCCTTCGGACGTATTACATAATGCTTTGATAGGGTTCAGTAATTTATAATTTTGGCTTGAAGGTCTGCTATATGTTGTATGCAAGAGGGCTTATGGTCTACTATTAGAAATCGAAATAATATTTGTCATATAGATAAGTCCACACCTGTTTGTTAATATTTATAAAATAAAACAAATCCGTTATTAACAAACAAAATTTGTATTAAATAATTTAAACTTTAAAACAAATTAAAATAAATACCTAAATTTAAAGAAACGCATCAACTAACAATATAGAGTACACTCAGATAAAAAATTTTATACTTGGACATTATGAACGTGGCTGCCTTATCTAATGACTCTGTCGAAACAATGTTGTTCAATGACCCTGTCCAACTGCAACGAACACTGAAATTGATTGAAACAAACAAACTAGGCAAGTTCATATAAACCAGGTAGTATTTGTGCCGTGATAGCCTTGCAGCTACAGACGGTACGTGGACTGTAAGGAAACACCGTGAATATATTATGTAAACAGATGTAAATCTAATATATTGAATGACCAAATCAACCCTCTTCTTTTTAATATAAAATGAATGTTCCTTTAAAAATTTCTGAACTATTTCATATTTATTCGTCTATTGTTTTCCGGTGTATTTGAGATATCGTTTGTATTATTTTCTTAACGCGTCCGTTAAAATTCGTTATTTATCTTGTAAACAATCTAACGCTTTCAATATTTGAAACAAATTCCCGCCTATATTCTACGATATTACTTTATACCGTCTTCAATTAATTTGAGCCATGTATATATGTATATACTCTATTTTCGATATTGACTCGGTGTGTTTTTAAAATTTGTTCTCATCACACATTTCGTGTGGTTTTATGTGTATTATTAAGTTTTAACTGATTATCTGTACGCTCGATAAAAAGCTTCCATGTAGACTATATATCGTTTATACATTTAAATTTGCTTATTATATTTGTATTTTGTTCCACATTACGATATTTATATTTAACAAACGGTACGCTGAATGATTCTATATGTAACTTTACTTTTAAGATAAATTATTTATAAACTAAATCCGATAATCATATTGAAAGTCAAAAGTAAAAAGGCGTGTAAAATATCAAAAAATAAGTAGAATTTTTGAAAATAAAAACGTTTTCGTTTAATTTAATACAATGACGGCTATTAGTATTAAGTAAAATTTTTTAGGAATTTCAACAATTGTGTATCAGATTAAAAGACGAAATTATATAAATTGTAATTACATAGCAAAAAAAATTAAATCACTGCGCCGTAATCCATGTGCTTTTCTTATTTCTAAATGTGTAATTTTCAAAAGTATCGCTCGAAAAACGTCTTACGAAATTGTAAGATGTCGCGAAAACGTCTTAATTGTGTACGAAAAAAAAAAAAAAAAAAAAAAAACTTAATCTTCGCAGAAAAGAGGTGCGTACATGTGTCAGTAATGGACTCGGTGAAAATATACATTGAAACAAACACATCGGACGTTTATGAGCATTTACACGCAACAGTTAACCAGAGACACACGTCAAAATATCTTCTATAGTGGAACATGTAACGAATGAAGAACAATTTAATTGATGATACTAATACAAATGGGAAAATATTAAACAGTTGTAAGCTATTTAATTGCATAATTATCGCGCTATAAGAGCAAATTTTAAAACAGTTTAAATAATCACAAATTTACCTAATATTAAAAGAAATCCAGTTAACCAGTATATTAACCGGTAACGTTACTTATGTACAAAACGTTTATTTAAGTATTTTACACGACTTTGAATTAAAACTGTTACATTAATGTCGTTCTTTTTCTGTATCGATTTATGCCGTTGTCGATGCTATCAGTTGTTAGTTTTAAACGATTTACCGTAAAAGTACCATAACTGCGGGATTTTTGAAACGTTTTGAATTAAATAATTTGAAAATTAAAATTGAATATCATTCTGTTACATTATTTATTATTATATTACCATTCTCGTTGCTCATGTAAATGAAGCACATTAAACAAACTAAGCGAACAAAGTCAAAAAAATTAAACTTCATCTAGTAAATGAAATAAAGACAGAGATACCGAGAAACCAAAACTTCTCTATGATAATAACAAAAACAAATGAATAAATAAATAAAATGCTAAACAGGTATCTTGTTCCGTAGTTGGAGCGTAATGACCTGATTTCTAATGGCGCATTTCGTTTCCGTCACAGCTTCGGTTCTTGCCATTTTATTAAATTACTCTTTCCAAATAAATGTAAACTGTTTCATAAAGAAAAACATCGCATTCCTTCACTGATGCCACGTCCTCAATTTTATTCACCTTTTTTTGTTCCCTAGGACAGGATGTTCTCTATCGAAATCCCTCTTTGTGCTACACCCCATCCATTATTATTATTCTTTTCTGAAATAGAACAGTTCACTTCCCTCGACTCTTCGGGTTGTCCGTAAGATTTCTGTCTCGATTCTGCTCTCTTAAATATCCACATCCTTAACGTAACCGCTCTGCCCCCTTCGTTTCGAATTTTTTTTCCCGCTGATGAATTTCCCTGTATTCCAATGTATATGACATTTCAGAGTTAGTCTTAGCGACGTTTGATTTATTATTCACATATTGTAAATATTTTATTTGAAACTGACAAATTATATTTATTCCGACATTTATTTTGGCAGTTTTTGAATTCTAATTTTTATCAATTTTTATTAGGTTTTATTCTTCTTTATTTTGAATTTTATTCGTTGCCCTCGATAAAATACCTAGAGATTTAGCGAGCTATTTATTTATTTGTATTTGCACATTTGAATTTATAAAATCGTGAAATAATTTATTTATACTTTATCGGAAAAAAATTTTTTTTAAAAAAAATGTAGAAGAAAATTTTATTAATAATGGAGAGAGTAATTATATTTATCGCGTTTGATAAGAATCATGTACGAACGATTTTCTGAATGCGTATGGGCTTAGAATTATTGTTAATTTTACCGATGAACGATTTTAATTCTCTTTTTATTTTTTACTATCGACGATTTTTTGCCTTTCTTTCTGCGAATCTTTTAGTTAACTTACCACTACTTAAACTGGAAACAAAATGGATGATACGACCGAAAGTCAAAAGAAAGGTCAAGCATTTCCTGAAAGAAAATGTTCGCTGGATTACTGGGGAGGATTTCTAAACTTGTATTAAAACTGAGCAGCCATTGAAAAATAATAATAATAATAATAATAATAATAATAATAATAATAATAATAATAATAATAATAAAAGAGTACAATATTTGAATGCAGTAACTGGTTTTCTTTTTATCGTATCCGGTCGATTATGTAATTATTCGCTTTTTCGTCGATCTTCATTAGAATATCATCTTTTGTCGCAAGTTGTCATTTCAATAAATGCTTGTCGCATCTCCCACTACATTCATACGGAGCATTGTGCTATTCGAAAAATTTCAAGTTCAATCTTACTTCTGAACCGGTTCAGTGTCCGCGGAAATGTGTTTCCACGCAAGCTGTATTTAATTTCAAAAGAGAAGAAGAATTTCGATGCGAGACAATAAGAGGAGGAGCTAGAGAACTATTTTGATGTGAAAACTTAATTTGGAAAAAAAAAAGTTAATTTCTCATGAAACATTAAAATAGCAATTTTCGAATAAAAAAAACTAGCACCATTTACAGGTTCATCGCTGATGGAAATAGCGCATATCGTAATGTTACTTATAGGGCGTGTTTCGTTCGGGGAGTGAACATTTTCAAGTGTTACCATCACCTGTTGTAAAAGGCACTTAAAGTTTGTTTTAATTATCATATTAGTAATATTCTCTGAAAAAGGGGGGAAAAATACCGGAAATAAAGCTTTTGAGAAAATACAGAAATCACACCTGTATGAAAAAAGAGAACAAATAAAAGATTTAAACAGATATTAATACACACGGATGAAGCCACGGATAAAGCTAGCGGGTAGGTAAATGGAAATCCGTTTATAGGATAAATGAGAATGATATGATAAAAGTGGTAAATAAGAGGGATAGGAAAGAAATAATTACACAGTGATAAAGCTTTGAGATTTACAGAAATCGCATTCGATTGACAAGACTGGAAACCAGCGTATTTTTAATATTTCCTAAGCAATAATATTGAATTAAGTCGCTCGAGTTTATCCTCCTTCGTTTTGAAATTTCGAGTGTTCATGTTTTTCCCCTATACTCTAATGAAAATGTTTCGGCCAGTTTTTATCTGGCAGTATTAAGTAAATAAAGTGTATCTCTAAGCAGATCCCCCCCCCATTTTCCAATGTTTATTTGAATGAAAATTGAGTACAAAAATGTAATTTTTAAAAATGTTGAAAAAGCCGATCCTAAAAATAGTATGAAATCGTGCGTGTTTTTTAAAGTTAAGAATATTTGTTAAGAATTCTGTATAATAAATCTATGTTGCTCTAAGCTCATATGTATGTTTTCACGTGTTCCAAGAGACGCAAGTGACACTTAAATTTTATTTTGTAAACATCCAACGTCTTCAAGAATTAATAGTTTCAATATTAGGATAGATTCTGTGATTGACTATCGCGCAATCTCGGCTGATGATGAAGCTTCTATTATCCGTAAATAGTGACAGTAAATAATTAAGTAGTGCCCACTCTTTAAGCACGAAGAAGTTGCAAAGTGAAAAAAATAAAATCAACCTGACTACACTGTATTCTAGGCAAAAATTTGAAGGCAAGTGAGAAGATGTTTACAAAAAAATTAGGATAGTGAAATGACACAGAGTTGATAGCAGCTTTCTACGGGGTGGTTTTGGACTTTTAGTAGACTAGCAATTAAAGTGTGCCGTTAACTAAATAGGAAGTTTGCGAGATTTTACACAGAAGTTGTCTCGTAACCGTGTCGGAGTCACGGCGGAATATGCACCTAATAGTATCGGACATTGAATAATGATGGTAAAAGAAGTCATTTGGGCGACGGTGAAAATGTATCATCAAGGGCAACTGACATTCTCTTCGGATACTTTTTAGAGAGAGGAGATTCTTAAATTACAATATAAAAAGAACTTGACTCCGTAATATCTGTTTTACATCTTCCATCGAAAATGCATTCATCTGTGTTCTTTACTTACAATGGAGAGGTGAACAAAGGAAATAACGTTCATGTGAAAGAAAGTGGGTGATTAAATGCAAAGTGAAAAAATAATTTCGTGTTTTGTTTAATTTTTTGCAGTATTACTGGCTACGCTAGGAGAGCAGTGCGCTTCAACGTGGCGGTGGCTCAGATCATGGGCACTGCGGGCAGATACGGAAGAACATTATTCGAATCAGGCCGATGATGAAGACGGCATTCAACAGTCCGCCATCAGAATAAGCCATTCTTTGCCAGATCTCAATCACGATCCACAACAGCCGACTACGAATGCGGCGCCGGTCGAAACAAAAGAAGGAAAGAAGGTAACGAATTTAACCCTTAAACGTCCCATGTGCATTATAAGGAACATCAACTTTGAAGTCATTTTTAAATACTTCTGTGTTAAATTGGTACGAAAAAATTATAGTGATGTATAATACCGTATTTTGTTTTAAATATATCCAAATTTGGGGTTTCTGTGCGTTTTCAAAAGCTTCCTATATAATGATGAATACTTGACATTTTCATAAATTTCAGTTTACTAAAATGATAAAATTTCTCCATTGTAAAATATGACTTGAAAGAATGTTATTTCAGTAATTTTTTTTGTTAGTACACAAAATAAAGTGTAAAAATTCAAATGATGTTATTATTTAAAATAATAAGTATATTTTTTTCGCTGTGTAAGCATTTAAAAATCATGTTCCTTATAATGCACACCGGCCGTGATGTAGAAATTTGGTGTTAGTAAAGAATGTTCTCTGTAATGCACACCGGCCGTGATGTAGAAATTTGACATTAGTAAAGAATGTTCTCGTTAATGCACACCGGTCGTGATATGGAAACTTCGCTTTATTTAAAGGAAATATTGTACAGTTCAGATGTCAGCCATGGAATGAAGGAATCATCACTTTTTTCCTATGCGGTGGTGTTTGTAGTAAATATACGCGCATTTACAACTACAAAGAAATTTATTTTCCAAGCGTTTTTATTTATTTGCGTATAGGACTCATATGGAATTTTTTCATCTGGCACAGTACTAAATAATCGACTAAGAAATTGTAAATTAAAGGAAGATAAACAGTTAAAGAAATTAGGTCGCGGTAGTTTTGATTACAATACAGATAACGAGAAAAAAATGAATGTTATAATAAAATGGTATGATAACAGATGTGCATCTTTAGTTAGTTCGTATGTCGGTACAGAACCTCCTTTAGAAGAAGTAAAAAACTATAGTAAAGAAAACAGCACAAAAGTTTCAGTGCCGTGCCCGAAAATTGTAAACGATATATGAGTGGTGTGGATAAAGCCGATATGTTTGTCGCATTGTACAGAACTGCGATGAAATCTCATCGATGGTATTTATCATTATTTTCACACAAATGATATCGATATCTGTGTAAATAATGCTTGGTTATTATTATTATATAAGCGTGACTTTGAACATGAAAAAGTAAAAACATGTTTACCTCTGAAGGAATTTAGGTATACTATTGGCAATATTCTAAATATTAAGAATAAACTTAGAATTGGAAGGCCGTTAAATGTAGCCGAGCACTATTCCGCTACGAAAAAGAAGTGTCTGAAAAAGAACAAACAACCTCTTCCAGCAAGTGATTCAACCTTTGCGGACAACTTAGATCACATTTAGCCCATTTTCACAACTATCGGACGATGTAGATCATGTACAGAGAATAAAACCCCACAATACTGTGTTCAAAGTGTAACATAAGATTATGTATTTTAAAAAACTGTTTCTTTAAATATCACAAAGAAAAATAAATAACATATACAGATGCGCACACAATACAAATGCACTTAAATATTACATATACACAGCATAATTTCTTTTTTGTTCCGCACCTTTAAAAGGAAACGTAATAAATTTGTTATTCACTGAATTCTGTGAAATTATTTATTTTAGTGAGGTGTAATGTTGTGCAAAGTAATATATGCAATTGAAGCAGGTGAGAATAATCAATATTTCTGTTAATTTGTTGTGATTTACATTTTATTAGTGGTTTCATGTTTTTCTCAGTGCACATTATTATCTATCAGTACTTCTCTATGTAACACTCATAGCCAATTATTTTGGGGGTGAGGATCACTCAATTTTCCGCATGACCGAATGAAATATAAATAAATAAAAAAAGAAAATTATTCGTAGGCTAAAATAACCAATAGATACTTCCAATTTTGCCGAATTAACCGAATATTTTCTGATTTTGACGAATAATTCGCAATTTAAAATTATTAAGTGGTGTCACACCCCCATATCCACCCTCCCCATAGTTTTGTCCTTAATTATAATGCATATAGCTAAATGTTGGTTGTTTTCAGTAAAGCGCTCAGTGTGCATTATAATGCACATTTCTAAATGTTGGTGGTTTTCAGTAAAGCGCTCAGTGTGCACTATAAAGAACATTTCTAAACGTCAATGGTTTTCCTTAAAGCGCTCAGTGTGCATTATAAAGAACATGACGTAATTTAGTTTCTATGGGATCGCGGAACTGAAATATTAAGTTTTATTGTTAAATGTATCCCAAATAGCAAAATAAAAGTATACAAAATAATTTTCACTTTGATTTTTCTATGTGGAGGCATTTAAGGGCTGTGGTCGTAAAAGAAACTGACGGAACTCAGTCCGATGCCTATGCGATAATTTTTTTCTTACGTACAATAAGAGGAAATTGCCAGTGTACACATTTTTATTATCCCAGACGAAAAGCAAATAAAATTCGCTAAATACTTCTCGTTAGAAAACTATTCTGGCGCAGTATTAGGTAAATTAAGCAGTTTATGTGGAGCAGACCCCCTATGATTTGTTTCGGATTTTGCATGATTCCAAGAAATTCTCGTAACCACGAATACCTCTGTTACGTTTAGTTATTTTTCTCGGAACCATGATTTTTAAGCGTCGATTAATACGAACATATTTGATGTTCCAAATTTTTCAGACAAAAAAGTGTCTAAACTTTTTACTATCAAAAGACATTATGAAGAGCGCTTAGCAAAAAATTATATACCTTCTCTTACTCTTCTGGTACCATGTTGAATTTTTGTAAACAATGCGTGTCACGCCGTCAATATGAGTGATTTTATGGCGGTTTGACAAGAGTATTTTTATGGGAATTTCGTCACTTATTAATAAGTTTTATAAATTTGACCAGCTCAACTACTATATTGAATAAACCATTGCTCGGATTCAAACTTTTTAATCAGTTGTAACTTCTGTTTCATTTAAAAACATCGGAGTTCATCTTTCTTAATACCGGATGGCTGTCAAAATAATTAATGTACGCTTTATGATGTCATTCTTATTCAACGACAGCGATGTAGCTTTTGTTATAATGCCAGCGGTGGCGAAATGCGCATAGCCCTGCTAAAACTACCGTAGCAGCATACGCTGTCACACAGTTCGAGCAACAGAGTTATTTAGTAAGAAGAAGCAGACTCGGTTGGAAGTTTCGAAAGAACAAATAAATTTGTCGGAATTAAAAGTATTTCGATGCTGGCGAAGTTTTTATTTTTCTTTCTGGAAAGCAGCGTACGCGATTTTAATAAGTTAGCTGTTAGATGAAAGAGATAGAAACTGCGTTGAACGATAATTATTTGCGGCAATAATTCACATTTATTTAATAACTAATAATTATTTCGCACTTTTGTTACTGAACAGCAAAGTATCATTTTCAAACTATGCACAGGTATGGGGGATTCTTTGTAGTTCCGTAGAAGTTTAAGTAGATTAACCAATTACGATACAGAAGGTGTCTGGATTTACCGTGCAGACGTGCGAAGCATTTCTATTACTAGTACTTCGATGCTAAATTATCATTTCGCTTCGAACGAATTTTGTTTATTTAGTTTCTGATTTTATCGTTGTTAAATGTGCACAATAAAAAAGAGTCTACAGTAATTGTTTATCTGTTGAACTGTTTAAATCTTTTTAATTTTACTTTTTTTGCTCTACGTTAAATATTTGCTAATATAACACACACACACACACACACACATACTATGCATATATACATGTGTGTGCGTGTGTTCGTATATTAGGGGATTAGGCCTACTGGCAACTTTCTAATCCAAACCTTCGCATTATAATTACTTTAATTAGCGAATAATTGCAGCACCCACATTTTTTCAAATGAAAGATACAAATAAACTGATTAAAAGAGAAATATTTAAAATTTAACCCTCTTTTAAACGAAATATTAACCGTACTTATTTCTTTTCGGATCTATATTTCGATGCTAACTCTAACATTGATAATATTTCAAATTCTTAAGAATGAAACGAATAATACATTCTCGACCGTTACTGCCATCTCTTTCAAGTACTACTTTGATTGTGGGATGAAAAATACGTAGATCTGGACAATCGTAAACACGGAAGAAAAGGCGTTAAGATGAGATTTTTTAAAGATGACCTACTAATTCAGGAGAGAAGAAAGAATTATAATCAGGTATGTTAGTACACCATTGTGTACCTTTCCTGATTCCGTTTATGTTTTTTGAAGTAAATATCTACATTGACAGCTAACTTTTCTGCTTAAAAAGGGTCGTTAGTCAGTGTAATTATCATAATGAAAGACAAAAATGAATATATAAACATTATTGATATTGGGAACGGCTTAATTTTCAAATCGTTGATATTAGTGTATTTTTCAAAATTCAAAATACGTAATCTAGTATATCGATAAACATTGAACGTTGAACATTGGAAGACACAATTCGTAAACAGAATGCATCTATCATATTACTGAAGAAACGACAAAAAGAAAAAATCCACTAATCATGTTTTTATTTTTAATATAAACAAAATAAAAAAGAAAAAAGAGAGCCCTATCTGAATGATTAAGCGGGAGAAATATGATGAGATTTAACTATATAACCGTGTTAATATTTTCGGTAAAACCCACGTCAGACTTATTACGTGTTAACGTTTCGAACAGATGAGCACAGTTCATCTTTACAAGAAGGAGTGGATACGGCTTAAAGGGCGCTGTTCGAGTCAGAAATGATCAAATAATTGGCGGAAGATCGGCAGGAGAAGACATGTAAATGAGAAAAAGTGGGATAGTCATGAACTGGACTGTAAATATTGAGAAAAAGAAGGACGACAGTCGGAAAGATTCGTAAAAATGAATGCTCGAAATAATAAAAGATTCTCAACGGTTTCTGGTTTAGTTTTGGTAAATTTCAAGTTCGAACTCGCTTCGCCTTCGTAAAAAATTCCATTCGGAATCTAGTCATCCTTTTCTAATAATGATTCTTCTTACTATTTCTCCAACCTAATCCTTCTTCCTGGCCGTAGTTCTATGATTTTCCTTTGGTCCGTCGTTCTACTATCGTTTCTATTATTCGCTTGTATGAATACCATACTCTGCTACCTTCTCGCGTTCGGTTTGTCCTTACGTTTCCTCCTTGTTACTTTCTTCATCTGAACGATGACGTTTTCTGCCACTGTTAATGTCTTTTTTGACTGACCTTCTTTCTCAACGGAAGTTACGATTTTTTATTCTCAAACTGGGCATCCCAAGTAATATTGTGCTTCTTTCATCCTGTAATTGTCGTCTTTATCGATCATTTCCTCTCCTAGTTCATTTCGTCCATTTCCCGCCAAATTGCTGTTTGGGTGACGACTTCCACCACTTATTCTAGGCAAAGGTTTCCGGTTAATATCCAGAAGAAAAAAACAAAAAACAAAAATAGTCAAATAAGATTCATATGTTTATGTTACTAACGTCCAAAATACTTCAGTTAGAAAAAAAATACGACCGTTTAGTTACGGTAAAACGAGTTGTATGCCTTTTGCCAACTTCTTGTCCCGCAGATTGATAAACTTATTTTTCAGAATTCTAACTACTTAAATTTTAAAACTTTGAACTTTTCATATTTGTTTACATTCTAAAAAATCAACTTTTCAACGGCTACACGTTGTGGACGTTTCTCTCATTTTTAGTTCCTACAACATAATGCATTTCACGATGTCGAATATTTCGTATCATTCCTGTATCGTAATAACTAAAATACGTCGATTAAAAATAATATATAATGCTCTAGCTTCTGTTAGACTTGTTTACAATTTTTCGTCTTGCAGTTTGATATATTTGTTTTTCAATTTTGCGTCCAGAAATTTTTTAAAATTTTAGGGGGTTCGTTTTTTTTTTTTTTGTATTCTAGTGAGGAAAACGCGTTTAAAAAAATCAACACTCTAGTTACCTATAGAACCAAGGAGTTGAATTTATTACAATTTTTTAAATTTGCAGTTACATACATTTTTCGAAATTTAGGCCCTTGAATTTTAATGTTTTTACCGATTTCATAATTTTTTAATATTGTAGCGAGGAAAACTACGTCGACTAAAAATAAAACCTAGATCGCTCAGTTGCCCGTAATGGTCCTCTCCTCGACTATTTCCCTTCTTCCGACATTCTTTCCTTATTGCGCTTTAATCATTCCAGACTTTGGTTGGACATGTATCCATCTTTATTCTCAAATCGCTTTTCGCAGTACACATTCAACCGGTTTTCCCTGCCTTGGTTTCATTCTATTCCTTTCTGTCGCCGTTCCACTGTTGTATCCTTAATTAGACCATCAGTCATTCTCTACTCCCTTCTTCTCGCGTTCGTTTTTCTTTAGCTCTTTCTCCTTCCTGCTTTCTTCACGCTTCTGAGCCTCCTTTTATTTGCGACTCAAACCATATCCTTTTCGAATGTTCTGCACTCCTTAACGAACGCTCCCTTCTGTATAATTTTCGGCTCTGGGTCTTCCTACTCCCTTTAACGCTACCTATATCCTTTCCATCCCATTGCCTACAGTTGTTCCATTCCTGCTGTCCTATGTGAGTTCCATTTTTGACCGCCTAGCTATTTAGTTCTATCGATCGAATTATCATCGGTCAAGGCTGTAGACGCGGGAAAAAAATATATACATACTCGTTTATAGACTCTATCTTTTGGATATATCCCTCAGGCATCAAAATATTAATCTACATGTATAATTCCTATAGAAAGGTCGGTTTCATTTAATTGTGTCAGAATCTATCGGTCCTACTATTTTCGGAAATTTATGAAAGAATTTTGATAGTTAGCTAGTACAAGTTGTAACAGGCTCGAAATTATTAAAATCAGCGTTTCCTCGATTATTGGTAGTATTGGTAACGTTTACGTTTAAGTCTGTTTTTTAGTAATTTCTTGTAAAAAAATTTGAAATGATTTAATATTCTAAATTGTTTATTATTTGAAATCACTTTCAAAAACGGCGAAGTCAAAATTTTGAAGCAGTAGGTTTTCGTTCAGATCTTTATATTATTGAATTTTATATAAAAAATTTGGAATTATTTCATCTTTATATGGAAATATAATAAAAATTTGTGTTTTTTTGTTGTTTTTTTTCTATTAGCTGCATGTGCATTATGTTTGAGGATGTTGCCAAGCTTTGCAACTTGACGCTGGGGTTCTAGAAATTTTATTTTGTTAATATAACACAATTGTTACTTGTAGCGTGAGTTTGGAGACATGTTAATCAGTAATAGTTATGATCAGTTTTGTTTAATATTTCTATACATTCTAACAGTTTGAAGATGCAATTTAGCTCACTAGCATTACATGATAATGAGCGAAAAACAAACAAACAAAAAAATCAATTGTACACCCTCGTGAATCGTCAATAACCGCATGATTAGTGAATTCTAGCTCAACGATGGAAAACAATGATAATCCTTTTTTTTTCACGGTAATCAAAATGATTTTCAGAAGGGTTGAATTTTAGTTTGCGGTTGCGTAAAAAATTTTATAACACTTTTTGATAACATCACGGTGCAAAGACGTAACGTGACTTTCCCCGAGCGTCAAAATGATGCAGTCTCATTAATGTAATATTCGTACGTTTAATGAAGTTTTTACATTTAAAATTCATCGCGCAACACGACTAGTTTCAGATTTACAGTTTGTTTCAAATCGTTTTATAGTTTCCATTTTTCGTTTACAATAGGACTACCGTTTTCATTCCGCACTAATGCGGCGATGACTGATCAATTTTGTTATTTCAATATTATTCGGAAATAATTTTATAAGTTAAAAACAAATAAAAGGTGTAAGAGAAGAGAAAATAATGTGTTAATTTTCTACAATTTTGCAACCTCGAAGCAAATAAATGAATACGAGTACGAACATACAGGTTACAGGATATAATTAGAAAAACAAATCGTTGATAAGTTTAATTCAACGTCGTCCACATCCAATAGAACGATTTCATTTTACTCTAGCGCTCATTTTTGATACATTTGCATATTGAAGTTCGCTGAATTTATGTCGGCTCATGTCTTAAGTCTAAGTATTACTATCATTGTACATCGAACGTACAAAATATCAGTAGAAATGTGAACAGAAAGATGCGAGAAGTTAAATTGAATTATTACAAAAAGTATAAAAAAGTAGTAATAATAATAATTTCAAAACTGACACGTTGAACAACTACTTATTATTGGAAATACCAAAAGTTTTAATTGGAAGTATGCAGACTTCTTACAAGATGGTAACATCGAAATTAGGTAAAAAATGAAAAATAAAATACAAAACTGCCGTAAAAAATAAAAATTCGGAACAAGTTAAAATTGAAATAATATTTAAAAAAAAAAAAAAAACAAAAAAAACATCTAAACTTCAGCCAGACGATGACTAATATTTGTTATTAAAAATTGAAAGTTTTAAACAAAAATAGTGAAAATCAGTAGCTTAGAAAATATTTTACGATGCACGTAAAGTTTAACCCCACGCGAAAAGAGTGAGTTGCGACATACCTCGGATAAATTAAAACTTTGACAACTTTATATAAAATAAACTTGAAATACCATAAGCTTCAGACACTGATAAATTGCATAAGTGAGTGAGCAGACTTAGCGTTCAGTGCGCTCCACCTACTTCACCAGGCATAACAGGATTCCTTTCATTATTTTCTTCATATTTTTCGACAACAATCGGATCTCTTTATTTATCGTTATTTTATTTTACTATGCCAAATAAACAGGACGTCACCGAAATATTAATTTCGTTCTATCGGTAATTTCCATTTAATTTCTTCTTATATCATTTCGAAAGCAATAAAATCGTTTAGTTGGATTAGTTGCTTCTTCCTTTTTCATTACCGCCGTGAACTGGTCTTCCGTACTTTTAAATACTAATGGCAATATTTTTTTTTAATTTTTTTTTTTTAATTTTTATTAAATGGGTTCGGGTCAGGGCTGACCCAAAAACATAAGCTCAGATCACCTACTCAAATTCTGAGGTGATCGGAGATAGAGAATGTAAAGGAAAGTAGGAGGGGAATAACGGCTAGAGATGGGAAGGAAAGGATAAAGGAAGCATTGAAAGGGGTAGGAATATCCGACGCCAAGATTTCGGCGTATAGATGAAAGCGCTCGGGAAAAAGAGCAGGGCATTTAAAACGAGTATGGTTGGGGTCGCATATAAAGGGAGGATCAGTAGAGTGGAGAGGTCAAAAGGGAGAAGATGAAAGAGAAAAAGAAAAAAGAGAAGAGAGGAGGAGGAAATGACCAAGTCTTAGTCTGATTAAGGAAACAATAGCCGAGCGCCGAGAAAATCGAAGAAATTGGAACCAGGGCTGTGAATTGGGAATAGGCTTTAGGCGGAGGTAGAAGGAGAAACGATTAGCGAAAAAAGAAGGGTAGATGTTAATCCATAGTTTGGCATGGAGACTTGCGGAGAGGAAACGGATGTCTGAGGCAGGAAAATGAGGGAGGAGTGGACCATTGAGAGACGCCGAGCGAGCTAGGAATTCAGCTGCTTCGTTGCCCTCAATGCCAGCGTGGCCAGGAACCCATAAAAAGTCAATAAGGATAGAACGTGCTAAGCGCAAGTTGGAAAAAAAAGCACGAACTGAAAGAATAATATCATTAGACGAGTGGGAAGGAGGAGAAGAAATAGCTTGCAGCAACGATTTGGAATTAGTAATAATGAGAAATTTACGGATCCCTCTTGAAGAGGAAATAAAGGAGACAGCACGGAGAATGGAGATTGCTTCAGCAGAAAAAATGGAACAAAAGGAAGGAAGTTTGTACGATTCCGAGTGATTAAGCGAGGAGGCTGTAAAAGCACCGCCCACCCCGTTAACATTTTTGGAACCATCAGTGAAAATTTTTACATGACGGGGGAATGAAGAATTTAAGATGTGGACATATTCACTGACCACTGTACTCTGGGGAATGGGGTTAGCGCGAAGAGGAAGAGGGGAGAATGAGATAGGGAAACATATACTATTGAAATCAAAAGAGAAATAAGGAAGCTTATTGCGGAAAAAAACATAAGGAGAAAACTTAGAGACCAGAGCAGCTATGAGCGCAAGAACCGGAATTTTGTGAGGAACGAAGCGCCAGTGGTCATTGATATACAAATAGGAAGAAATAAGTTTAGATGAAGAGATCGGGAGGCGTTTAATCAGGAAACGGTAACCAAGTAAGGATCTGCGGATAAACAGGGCGGCAATATTTGGTGTTGGTCGTTAGGAAAGCATTTATTTCATTCGAAATCACAATGATACTTATAGAACGTACACGGATTTACGTAATTTACTATGCAAAACAAGTTGAAAGTAATCCTTTTTCGCTATTAAACGCTGCTTGACGTAGTGAACTATTTTGTAAACTATGTGTCTTAATAAAACAAACAATAATGAACACTTGCTTTTTTTTTTATTTATTTTTTATTTTTATAGTGGGCAAGCACAAACAGACAAGTTTCAACTAATTAAAATAATTAAAAGTTGATATGATCCATTGTGTATTTTAAAAATGTCTTGCCAATTTTAAATGCTTCTTAGTACGATATTATATTAAAAACATTTTGATTCGTATCCCTAATTCTTGAAATGTGTCACGGTGTTGTCATGTTATTAAATTCGATTCACTAAAGATAACAAAAAAAATACGTGCTTGTATTATAAAAGTTTTTGAGTGTGTCAAGTGGTAATCGAATATTTCGAAAATTGCCGGTACCTTAAAGTTTTAAATTGTGTCTTCCAACAAATTGTAAAATTCCTTCATCAGTGTACCGACAATATATGTATATATTATAAATCCGGAATGGGGACACCCCCTACAGCCTCAAATGATAATCTCCTTTTTTTTTTCGTCCCAGCTCTCGCTCTTTGGCCTGTACACCCAGATCCAAAGATTTATTTTGTTCCTTCTTATATTTCGACATTAGTAGGTTTTCAGATGTAACGCCTCACATTCTAAAGGCACGGGGGGGGGGCTCATTTACAATTTAGTATACGGATATAACCTGTAAAATTTGCTTAAAATTACTTTCACCGGTCTTTCTTTTTCCTGATTATATTTATCACACTGCCGCACACCAAATGTTCCATTGACCACTCCAATGATAGCCTTCTACAATCTTTATAGACGAGGCAGTTTAATCGGAGAGATTTTTTTATAATTTACAGTTTACGTATACATTTCTACAGTTACCGTTATTTAACTTCCGTTACATGTAATCAATACAATTACGTGATTTTTTATACTAGCCCCGGCATAAAAATTACATAGTCACTGTGCTACAATTTATTCTGAACATGCAAACCAACCGATGTATTAAGAAACAGACAATCGTCTGTTTTCAGTTTTCCACTAATCATGGTGGATAAATGTATTACTTTTTATTAATCCTTAAAGAATACAATGATTACTAAAATAAACCTGGTTGTCTTACTTTTAAAATTGCTCGTTTAATAGAATCCTCTCGAAGATAAGCAAAACCAATTGGTTTCTAGAACATAAAAATCTCTAATTCCTGAATTTCATCATAATCGTTTCAAGCATTTCTGAGGACCCAGTTACGTACATGTATATATGTTACCTGTTGAATAACGATGGTTTAGTTGCTAGAGCGCTTGGCAGAAGTCTTGAATTCGATCCCAGACGATGACAAAATATGCGCGTTAGTTCTCGAAGATAGGACCTCGCCTAATCTCACCTTCTAAACTATAGAATCCCCTAATTCGTGAATTTTTCATCAAAATCTTTAGAATCGTTTTCGACAAAAGCCATTTAAATAAGATATACACCCTGTCAAGAAAGTATCGGGAATTGTCAATTTAAATCTCCCGGGTAATAGCTAGGCAGATAATTTTTTTTTTCCAGGTTGGTACAACTGTTTTGTATTATGATGCCTATTTTTAGCGCGATCTGTCAACCAGTGTGTTTACAGCAGCTGTTAAAATCAGTCGACCTTGAAGTGTTTTGTCGAAGTTTTACAATGAGTGAAAATATTGAACAACGTACTTGTGTTAAATTCTGTGTTTCGAACGAAATTTCTTGTGCCGATACACTGAAAATGTTACAGAAAGCTTTTGGTGAATCTGCTTTATCAAAAACACGGGTTTACGAGTGGTATAGAGCGTTCAAGGATGGTCGGGAGACGGTCGAAGACATGCCTCGCTCTGGACGGCCTTCAACGAGTGTGACCGATGATAACGTCGATAAAATCAAGGAAATCGTTGCTGAAAATTGTCATGTGAGCTTGAGAGAGATGGCTCATGGATTGGGCATGTCACACGAGAGCGTACGTACGATTGTGCACGAAAAATTGGGTATGCAACGCGTTGCGGCTCGGCTTGTTCCGAAAGACCTGAATTTCTTTCAAAAAAAGTACCGAGAACAGGTAGCTGCAGACATGCTGGATCGAGCCAATTTGGATCCTACCTTCTTGGAAAAGATAATTACTGGTGACGAGACATGGGTGTACGAGTACGACACGCTTACGAACCAGCAATCGTCCGAATGGCGGCCAATTGGCGCGCCAAAGCCGAAAAAACCTCGCCAAAGCCGATCGAAAGTGAAGATCATGTTGATTGTTTTCTTCGATATTCGAGGCGTGGTACACTATGAATATGTGCCAGCCGGACAGACAGTCACCAAAGAGTTTTACTTAAGTGT
The DNA here is from genome assembly GCA_039619475.1 of Icerya purchasi. Lineage (NCBI taxonomy): Eukaryota > Metazoa > Arthropoda > Insecta > Hemiptera > Monophlebidae > Icerya > Icerya purchasi. Next base: position 259,725,961 of record CM077116.1, on the reverse strand, counting down.
TTTGAGACGTTTGAGAGAGGCTATCCGTCGTAAACGTAACGATTTGTGGGTCGACAATTCTTGGATTCTCCATCACGATAATGCGTCGTCTCACAAAGCCATAATTGTGAATGAGTTTTTGGCCAAACACTCGGTAAATATCATCGAACAACCGCCGTATTCACCAGATTTAGCACCCTGCGACTTCTTCCTATTCTCAAAACTCAAATTTCCGCTACGGGGAATGCGCTTCGAATCGATTGATGACATCAAGACGAATGCGACGCGAGAGCTAAAGGCCATCCCGGAAACCGCCTATCAGAAGTGCTTTGCCGAGTGGAAAAAGCGTTGGCATATGTGCATCGCTTCGAATGGATGTTATTTTGAAGGTGACAAAATAAATTTGGATGAAAATTAAAAATTGTTCGTTTTATTTAACAATTCCCGATACTTTCTTGACAGGGTGTATACACAATTATTGTTCGATTATAAGAAAGATATAAAACATTTTTTGAAACACGTTAAAGCTGGCTTATTTTAAATTCTGAGCGATATATATGAGATATCTATTTTTGTGATACAAATATATATTAATTACAACGTAATTCTTAGGCTACCCCCCCCCCCAATCGAAAAAATGTCCCAATTTTATGTAACGCTAAATGTCCCAATTTTATGTAACGCTAAATGTCCCAATTTTATGTAACGCTAAATGTCCCAAAAAAATGTCCCAGAAAAATTTCCCAAAAAAATGTCCCAATTTTATGTAACGTTTGTTATATTTTGTAGGATTTTTGTTATTGTTATTTAAAAAATGTCACAATTTTATGTAATGAAATATGTGACGAAAAATGTAACGAAAAAATGTCTCAATTTTATATAACGGAAGTTAAATGTTAGAATAGGATTTTTGTGGTTATGTTATTTTTTGTGTATGTTGATGCCAGTAAGAATTACGTTGTAAATTTTGATCATTTTATACAAAGTATAGAAGAGAAAGAGACAGAAATGAAAGCAAGAGAGGTCAAGGGGCACAGCCCCTTGCGAGGCCAAAATGGCCGAGTTATATATATATTCTGTTTTAATTCAGAATTATTGAAATTTCAACCATTTCCGTTTCGAAATTGGAAATTATAAAGTTCACTTCACAAAGGTGCAGTGTTTTGCAACGTAAAATGTATTGTATTAAAAAAAATTTTAATCTTTCGCCATTGATAATTTTCCCGAAAAGTATTTTTTCCACCCTCATTCAATTTTAAGGTAATAGAAATGACGTGTTAAACACTGCAAAAATTCCAGTCTGCCTAAAAGAAATTCAGAGGTTGTGTCTCTCAAACGCCAGTGAGCACTTCTCTTTTATAATGAATACCATTATGAAAGTGAAGAGCGTGTTTAAAAATTAGTACTTGGCATATGGTTGAGTTACGCATTAGTATAAAAGTGGCGGGAATCCGTGATTGCTACATAATGTACGTTCGTTGCGATTATGTTGAAGAAAATTTTAATGAAAAACACGTAAAAAATCAGCGAAATTGTAATGTTCAATATATCGCAGAAAGAAGAGTTGGAAAAGAAAATTTGAAAAGTGTGATACATATTTATGCTTAGAAGAATTTTTATGTTCGCGTAAAACTAAAAGTATTTTAACCGAAAACTATGTGAATATTAATTGCGTCTTTGCTATTTTTCTCATTGTCATTAATTCCAGTTCGATCTTTAATTTCGAACTTCGTTGAATATTTAAAAATATTGTACGATTAAATTATTATTTTACGAATCAATACTTACCGCTAAACCGTTTTTGTACTCATACATAAATGTTAAAACTGCGCCTCCTGTCAGGGACAGGATGTACAACAATCAAAGATGAATCTGTTATCATCGGCGGCTCGTCGAAATAGTAAGATGGAATAAATGCAGCACAGATAGGTTTAGACCAACTACTGCGATTATAAAATCTAACAAAGATAAGAATATTGCCAAAACAGCCAAACGTTATTAGCAATCAAAAATAAATTACCTTTTCCATTATTGAATTGAATTAAATTCAAAATAAGACATTAACACCCCGAAGAAAGGCCTAATCGAAAATATCGCTGAAAGGTGAAAATCCAATAGGAAAGAAAAATTTTACAAATTTTGCCCGCATTTAAAAAGAAACTTTGATTTTCTCCTTACGGGATTATTTCGTGATACTAAACCACAGTTCATCCGATTTTACTGCTGGTTCACGCATTTGTTAACATATAATTGTTATTTCATAAAACATCAACGCGGCTTCTTCTAAGAGTGGTACAATCATATTAAGGGACTAAACCTTCTGAATAACACAAATTCATCCTCCAATAGATTAACAGATTTAGGTCGATGCTTCCGTTACTAACGTGACGGTACGTTTGATTTTGTAACTAGTCTTGGATTTATCCTGGAAATTGATTCTTTTTGTTTTGATTTTACGCTCCAGTCTATCCAGATATTCTTTCAGAGCACTCAATTATCTCGTACTCGTGCGTAATGCGGGTTTATCATCGTATGTTCACGATTCCTTGAGCAGCGCGTGCATGAGAAACGAAATCGTATTAAAAATTATTAAAGAAAAAAGAATGATCCGCCGAACAATTGAAGATAGAAAAATTTAATATTTCGGACGCATTATCAGAGGAGAAAGATACGAGTTGATATTATGACTTCTTCTTCAAGAGAAAATTGAAGGAAGAAAAGGCTGGTCCTAGAAGACTCTCAAAGACGCAGAATATCCGAGAATGGACTGGAATAACTTCTATAGGTGAACTAATTCGTGCAGCTAAAAATCGGGACATTTTCATTTTGGCCATGTCATCGCTACACAATAATTAAACGAAGAAGAAGAAATCTATCAGACGCAGCCTTCACGTAGGTCGTCACCGATGATTTTTCTTATAACCGATAATAAACATGATCACGATCACAGAATCATTGCATATACTGAGTGTCCTAATATTTCGACAAGACTGAACTCGCACAGAATCAACCGTAAGCTTCCACATGTTTGCTATTTTAAATCTTTGCAAAGAGAGAAATGAAACACGACCATTACCTTCTCTGGAAATTAATTTGAGAACTTATTTACAGAAACAAAAATAAGAAACAGCTAGAAGTAAATGCGAATCAAGACACGGGACAATACCAAAATGGATATGTAGCAATATGGTTGTATAATTTTATTTAATGCCGATATCTATTTATTGTCCGCGCGGTCACGTTTCACTGTTTAAACATCTCGGTGCAGATTTTTAACACGACTCGAACGCCACCTCGTGTCGACTAATGCATATGCTGAACATACCGATGTTAAATTAAAATGTTTCGATTTTTTGTAAAATTTAATTTATCGTAACTTCTTCTTCTTCTTCTTCTTCTTCTTCTTCTTCTTCTTCTTCTTCTTCTTCTTCTGTTGGTACCCGAACGATGGTAAACTATGCCCGGCCAGGTTGAAATTAGAGGAGCTTCTGTCCTCGAAGGACGTTGGCAATCATCTGCTTGGCTTCTTGATCTTTCACTACGACTGTTCTGAATATTTCCACCGTATCTAATTTGAACCACTTCCTTAGGTTTTCCATTTACATTATTCTTGGTCGGCTATGTCTGCGACTACTTTCTATCTTGCTTTGTATCAACATTCGAAGCAGCTCACCCCATTATATGGCCCAAATATTCTAATTTCCTTATTTTAACTGAGTTGAAAATTTCAGTGTTCTTGTTTAAGCGTTTTAGTACTTCGGCATTCGTAACTTTACCCGTTCAAAGAATTTTTAACATTTTTCGATATGTTCACATTTCAAAAGCTTCCAATTTTTATACATAATGTCACTGGAACTGTCTAAGATAATGTTGAAAACATAACACCAAAGGAGGCGTATCCTAAATCCCGGTTCGTTAGTATCATATTCATGTTTTGAAAGTGTGTTCTCGTCTGTTCAATTCTGTCTCTTATCTCGGGAAATATTTCCCATCTGTCGTTTATATGACATCCCAAATACCTTATTGAGCTGGAACTTCTCGATCGTTACATTTCCGAGGCACAGTATACCATTTACCGTATTTGTTGCACTACCAATAGCCGTCCATTTTGTTTTAATCGTATTTTTACGTAAGCCCATTTTTTTACTATTTTCATTGAGCGCGGAATGTCAATAACCACAATTCCGTTAACGATTACATGCAAGTTTTTTCCGATAATGGACCCTTCAAAAATTTTTTCTGAATACATATTAAATAAAAGGCGAAAAGAACGCATCATTGCCGCACTCCTTTCATTATGGTAACTTCTTCCGATATTTGACCATCTATACGCATTGATGCACCCTGATTCCGATATAAGTTATAATTCTGATGTCTTGACCATCTAGTCCTATTTGCCGCGGTATCTCAATGAGCTTTTCGGCTCGTACTGCGTCGAAAGTCTTTTCGTAATCCACGAAACAAGCATATACATAGTGTCTTCCATAAGTTGTGGGACTACCTTTAAAGTCAACATTACTTACGCCATCGTCATGAAATTTCGGGAACTAGTTCACACAACCCTCTTCTCCCCCCAATTCAAGTTTCAGACCAATCCGAATATTTGTCGTAACGCAGCAACAGTTCCTGCAAGCGTTTCTTGGTAACGCGGTCACAATTTTAATATGGAAAAAAATTTCGAACAATATTTTGCTTCGTTTTAAGACGGTTAAAAATGCTACTGAAACATTCAAAATGTTATAAGTGGCTTGTTCGGAGTCCGTAATGTCTCGTACTAGCGCATGTACCGTTAGTATAACCGATTTTCGTGTCGGCTAGAGAGTCGATTGAAGACAAAGAGAAAAGGCCTTGCACAGCGAAAATAGATGAAAATATCGCTCCGGTCGCAGCTGTTTTCAAAGAACATCGAAGTAGTGCAGGCTGCAGGTTGGTAGAAGAGCGGTTTATTCCAAAAAGAAACATCGTTCAACGAATTATTAAGAATGTTTTTATTGCGCGACAACGCGCCGGCGCACACCGTCGCAATTAACACACAATTTTTGGCGAGAAGAATGGTTCCGGTGCTCAACCAGCCCCCGCACTCGACAGATCTGAGTCTTCCAGAGAATATTTTTTATTCCCCAAGTTGAAAATGGAGCTGAAAGGGGCACCATTTTGCTTCAATTGAAGAGATTCGAACGGCCCCTGGACAATTATGACCGCATGTACCAAGAGAGCTTGCACGAACTGTTATTGCGCTGCTAAAAATAATCCCATTCGAAGAGAAAAGAGGGTTGTACGAACTAGTTTCCAAAATTTCATCAAAATGGCGCAAGTAATATTGGTTTTAGAAAGGCACAGCAGTCCCACGACGTAGGACCCACTGTTTATGTCAGTTTGAACCTCACGACATCGTTGAATAAGTATCTGAACGCTAAACAGAGTTTCTCTAGTACCAAACCCGTTCTGAAAACCCAAACTATGTTTTTCCAATATTCTGTTCACTCTTACGGTATATTCTTCGATGTATGATTTTTTTAAATAATTTTAAAACCTTAGCTCATTAAACCCATGGTTCTAAATTCTGGACAATGTTTTGCATTATTTTTCTTCGGCAATGTGATAAATGTCGATTTCAACCAATCCTTGGATATCTCCCCATTGCGGTATACATACACCCTGTCAAGAAAGTATCGGGAATTGTTAAATAAAACGAACAATTTTTAATTTTCATCCAAATTTATTTTGACACCTTCAAAATAACATCCATTCGAAGCGATGCACATATGCCAACGCTTTTTCCACTCGGCAAAGCACTTCTGATAGGCGGTTTCCGGGATGGCCTTTAGCTCTCGCGTCGCATTCGTCTTGATGTCATCAATCGATTCGAAGCGCATTCCCCGTAGCGGAAATTTGAGTTTTGAGAATAGGAAGAAGTCGCAGGGTGCTAAATCTGGTGAATACGGCGGTTGTTCGATGATATTTACCGAGTGTTTGGCCAAAAACTCATTCACAATTATGGCTTTGTGAGACGGCGCATTATCGTGATGGAGAATCCAAGAATTGTCGACCCACAAATCGTTACGTTTACGACGGATAGCCTCTCTCAAACGTCTCAAAACACTTAAGTAAAACTCTTTGGTGACTGTCTGTCCGGCTGGCACATATTCATAGTGTACCACGCCTCGAATATCGAAGAAAACAATCAACATGATCTTCACTTTCGATCGGCTTTGGCGAGGTTTTTTCGGCTTTGGCGCGCCAATTGGCCGCCATTCGGACGATTGCTGGTTCGTAAGCGTGTCGTACTCGTACACCCATGTCTCGTCACCAGTAATTATCTTTTCCAAGAAGGTAGGATCCAAATTGGCTCGATCCAGCATGTCTGCAGCTACCTGTTCTCGGTACTTTTTTTGAAAGAAATTCAGGTCTTTCGGAACAAGCCGAGCCGCAACGCGTTGCATACCCAATTTTTCGTGCACAATCGTACGTACGCTCTCGTGTGACATGCCCAATCCATGAGCCATCTCTCTCAAGCTCACATGACAATTTTCAGCAACGATTTCCTTGATTTTATCGACGTTATCATCGGTCACACTCGTTGAAGGCCGTCCAGAGCGAGGCATGTCTTCGACCTTCTCCCGACCATCCTTGAACGCTCTGTACCACTCGTAAACCCGCGTTTTTGATAAAGCAGATTCACCAAAAGCCTTCTGTAACATTTTCAGTGTATCGGCACAAGAAATTTCGTTCGAAACACAGAATTTAACACAAGTACGTTGTTCAATATTTTCACTCATTGTAAAACTTCGACAAAACACTTCAAGGTCGACTGATTTTAACAGCTGCTGTAAACACACTGGTTGACAGATCGCGCTAAAAATAGGCATCATAATACAAAACAGTTGTACCAACCTGGAAAAAAAAAATTATCTGCCTAGCTATTACCCGGGAGATTTAAATTGACAATTCCCGATACTTTCTTGACAGGGTGTATACTACTAAACAAATCGACTTTTTTTAGAAGTTTTATTAATTCCATGTACACATTATCTGGACCTGGATATTTACCATTTTTGACCTTCTTGTGGCACATATAATACCTCTTCGCCTGTAATGTCTAGGCCATCTTTAACTGTAATGTTGGGAGGTTCATTTTCGTTAACAAAAAGGTTGTAAACATCGTTTCTAATCTTCAGTTTTCTCATCCGTGTTCGATGAAATGTACCCATTTTTGTTGATCATGTAGCTAATCTATCTTTGTTTATAAATTTCTGCAGTTTGTTTTATTCTCTTAAACATGTTAAAGTGATCGTTCTTTACATTTGGTTTTTCTATTTCTTTATATACATATACGTTAGAGAGTTTCATTTCTTTTGCTTCCTGTATCTTTCGTCTTATCCTTTTTTGCATTTCACTGCATCTTATCGGATCCTTATTTTTGACCAACCTTCTTTGATCCACTAACTGAAGGATTTCGTCAGTCATCCAAGCCTATTTACTTCTTTTACTATCGTTTATAAGATATTCCGGTATTACCGTTGTGAAAGGCTGTTTGATGGTTTTCCATGCTTCCCCGACATTCATTATGTCCATTCTTTTAATATCATTTAATCTTTCATTTATACGTGTTTTTATTTTGTGTTTTATTGTTTCCTGTTGCAATCTATCCACTGCTGTACGTCTAAAAGTTACATGTTTTTGAATTTTCTTTAATTTTACATTTAGTTTTACCAACAAAAGATTATGGTCGGAGTTAATGTGTTTACACTTTATATTATGTTACGGTATATCTTCTGTTCACCGTGAAATAATTAGTCTGCTTTTACAGACATTTTTGTCGTACGATGTCCGGGTGTACAGACGTCGTAGCGGTAATTTAAATAAAGTGTTCACGATTATAAAACATTCTTCTTGGCACCATTGCACTACGCGGTCTACGCGTTCATTACTCACACACCGAAACCGTGATCTCCAACTACATCAGCCGGTCTTTCCTTTTCTGCCTTGGCACTGAAATCCCCCATTAATATGTTAATATCGTTTGATTTGGTGAATGACAATGCTATTCTGATTTGGGAATAAAACTGTTCAATTTCAACTTCAGTTGCAGCGGTTGTTGTAACGTATACCTCTATAAGATTGATGAGAACAGGCTTGGTATCGAATTGTAGAAATATGACTCTATCCGGGACAGGTATACATTCATTAATGCATTTATTCATGTCTGAGTTAACTATGAAACCAAGTCCGTTATAATGATTCGGATCATCGTTTCCTGCGTAATATAAATGATAGTTATTGATACTACATTTGCCAGAATTAGGTCACCTTACCTCGCTAACGCCGAGACCGTGTATGTTTAACCGTTTCATCTCCTTAATGGCGCGTTATGTGATTTTACGAATTGGTATAAACTACCAACATTCCAGGTACCTATTTTTCTTACATTATTCTTCAGGGTTTTTAACGTGTTTTTCCTGAGAAATTGTTCTCGTGCTCATTTTCAGTCAAATCAGTGACTTTACAAGGAAAAATTCCAGGTTTTGTGGTACATATATTCCCACCTGCAGAGTTCTATACGGTCGGGTGCATGAGGGAACTCGAGTCAAACTGCATTGCTGCGGAAGACCGCCTGTTTCCTGATATACTTTTTTGAGCATATCCCACAGGTACAGCCATGTTTACAATTATCTTTACGTACCATATTAGCCCGGAATTTGTACGATGGTGGTTTTCCGTTGCCTTCCACGCCGGGTTTTCTGTTAGGGTTTATTCCCTTAACCGATATTACCCAGTTTTAAGGCGTCGAATAATCGCCTACTCGTTCTAGATTGATCTGCACCAATTCGACTGGGGCACCTTGTCACGAAAGAGTTTTTGCTGATAATCTACTGTTGTTAACGCAGTAAAAAGCTTGAACGGTATTTATTAGAGGAAACATCTTCGGCAAGTGAACCCGCCTTCGTTTTCCTATCAGCTCTGTGTTTTGTGAGTTCCGGTTTAGCTGTTCTAATCGACGCTAAGCCCGTTTAAATAGAAAATTACCACCCTGCACGACGTGGACGTACAGAACTCACGTGGCTGTTGTTTCGTTTCTCCGTCAGTGGTACTAACACCATATGACGGTTGAGTGACTATTTACTAGAGACGGTGGCTCTAGTTATAGCAACGTATGCCCCGCAGGGCTTATTGTAACTTCAAATGCAAAATCGCGAAGTACCAAACCGGTTATTATTGGCTTCTTTGGCGCAGTTTACAACCAATCACGCTGCAGAGGCAACCCTCTAGCATCTGATGCTTATACAACGTACAACCGGATTTTCATTTCTCGCGGCAGTCACGCGCAAAATTTTGCACGCATCATTCGCGTCGTACCGTTCGGCCGTTATTCGTCGCTCCAATTCCTGTTGGACAGCAATACCGCAAAACGACATCTTTTTTCAGACTTAACCGCTACCAAGGCGAGCCCAGCGTTCGTGATTACCAGCGCTCTTCACAGCACAGTCTGATCACTGCTTGGGCATAGTCACAATCGTTATGAATTGATATTTCTAATTAGTTGCGTTGCTTGGTCTCCAGTTCCTGTTGGATAGAACCGTCGTTGTTGCCGATTCGTCGTTCATTCCATTTCCGGTCGTCTTCACTGCAACACCAGTATCAGTTTGACCTCCGGTTCTTGTTGGGTAGCATCGTCATTGAGGCATATTGTTCAACTATTTAGTCAGCAGTTCCGGGGTCTCGGCTCTTCACATGCGACACAGTTTCGACTTGGTGTTTCTTTCAATTTTACATGTTACAAAGGTACTCTGATTGTACTGGTTACGATATATACTTCTTTCAAATTCTAATCTGTCAATTATTTAATGCGGTTCCTTTGCGCTCGTCAGGTTTCGTCACTGCTTTATTTTCCGCCAAGTTTTTCTTCTTATTTCGCAGTTTAATTTTCGTATTTCTTGATTTATTAAATCGTTTATTAGAAATAACCCTTTTCAGGGTTTTGTTGTCGTTTTTGTAAAAGTAAGTATCGCGCTACGTACTTCTAAGTGTTTCACTGGATAATATAACTTTTTGCTCCTCCAGATTTTTCATTATTGAAATTATCGTAAACATAAAGAATATTATCATTATTTTTATTATTATAGTAATGAACAACGGAATTATTCCAAATCAAAAACTTGATTCACAAAAACTGATAACCGTAAGGAAGACTAGAGAATGTATAATGAATTAAATTTGAAATATTTGAACATTGAAAATATGAAAGAAAAACACAATGCACAAAGTAATAATTTACTCTTTGTGTACAAAATTAATCGCTGTCTTCATTAGAACTTTGCACGTTAATTTATTTTTCGCAGCAGCTGTACCTTATTAGATACCGTGCTGTTTGCAAACGAAATTTTGGCAATTTATTATGGCACGGTGGCTTGCTATTTTTATGTTATCTGCATTCGTGACCAAGGTTGGCTCTTCGCCGTTGATCGAGTATTCCCTGTCTTCTAGAATTTTAGGTCGGTATCGTGAAAGGGATACGGATTCATCTTTAGAAAGAACATTGTTGCTACCTTTGTGTAAGATGCTCATTTAGTAAACTGAAGGCCAAATTACCTAAGAATGTTCGTCTTCTACGAATAACAAATGGCTTGTTTACATGAAGTATAATCCGGGAATTCATTCCTGCCGAATATAACATCTGAAAGGAAAACGACATTGGCCATCTGACAATTTTTCTTCGGTTCAGTACACTGAGCATATTAGATCGACTGTACCAATATCTTCTTTCATGCGGTTATAATCAATAATAACGAAAGTTTCTTTATATTTTTATATCAATGTCGCATCGGGCACGGTTGGAAGCACATTTATTTTTCTTCAACTCTACGAAAAGGGCGAACAGTCATCCTGAAATCTGAACAGAGAAGACCTTACAATCCTAGATTTTTTATCAATAAATTGAAGAGGTACTTATTTTTAGTTCTTTCTTGGCGTATCCGTTACAATAGCTCGTGTAATGATTATCCGTGGTCAGATTTCTTTTAGAATTTTCAGTTGAATCTATAAACCTTTTGATTACATCTGATGAGTTATTGAGGCGTTCATAGTTGTATTTATAAAATGCCTTGTTGTCCTACAAAGTATATATATATATATATATATATATATATATATATATATATATATAATCTTTAGACCATACTTTACAGGTCTATTGCTAATGTATTGGGTAAAGCCTCAACACCCTCGAAATGGATATAGCAGTTCCTCTATCGTTATCCAGAAAGTCTGTAATTCTTTTTGCAGTTACCTGGTACATTATCATATAAAATCTCTAATGGCTGAAAATTTATCTATTTTTACCCGATTTTTTTTTTTGTTATTCTATCACCAAATTTAATTAATCGTTAAAAAAATAAAAAGCATTTGTAGCTAAATACCGATCGTAATGCTATGATAACAACCCATCATTTTTCCACGTTTCTTTTATATTTTTTGGTTTATTTTTTATTTTATTTTTTTTTATAACTAATAAGTAAAGAGCATCTATTTTACTGCCATGATTTCAGCCCGTGTAGTATATTTACAATCTCGTTCCCAGCTGTACTCAACTGTCATTTTCTTATGTTCGATGAACTGGTTAGTATATTAAACTATGTCATCAATCATACCCGGTGTTATAAATGCGGAAAATATAGCTAGCTCGCCTAAAACGTTCTTGTCAATCTTTTCAGGTCTGGGAAAATTCGTATGTTTTTTTTTTTTTTTTTGTTTTACTTTATGAGGCAAGTTAAAGAAGTTGCTTATCTACCAAGTTTTAGTATCTTTATCAAAAAATAACGCGTGCATTCGCTTATACCTGGATCTACTTCACGTTCCATTCCTATTCAACATTAGCTATTGCCAGTACCTGTTGAATTCTTCTTCAGTATTCGCTTATCCTCTTCACAAGATTGCTCTAAAATAGTGTCACGATCTCTTTCACGAATAGATTTACTTTCTCCTTTACTTTCATCCAGAAAACCTATCAGCTCTGACTCATCGTTATTATAATCTTTTAAAAACTCAGCTATCTTATTTTATTGATATAATCTTACTGGAAAACATTCAACAAATGAAACTAAGTCGAATTATTATGGCTGATATAAAGTATACTAATAACGGAAAACAGATTACGTACATAATAGTTCAGTAAATAAAACAACTTTTACTTAATGATAAAATTTAATAAATAATGGTCGGTGGTCATACTTATTGTGTCATGACTGCTAAAGCGGAAATATTGTAATTTATGAAACAATTTTTTTATTATAGCAATGAATCAGGAGAGAATAAAATAAATTAATGGCTTTATAAATCTGTATGCCTATACATATATATAAAAATTAATGTTTGTTTGTCCCGTATGTATTCTTGTACCATTGAACGGATCGTACTAAAATTTTAAAGGTGCATTCGTGTTGTCCCAGCGAAGGTTTTAAGGTATGGCTGAGTTTTTACCCCCCCCCCCCCCGAAATATGAGATTTTAAGTGGATGAAGTGAGACCAGCGGTACAGAAATGCATACGGGACGAATGAAAAAGAATATTAATTTTTTTATAATTTTAAATAAAATGATTACCACGATAAAGATAATATAAAAACGTAAAAATTCAAATAAAATGATTACTATAGAAATAATAAACTCTAGATAACTATTAATTTCTGGCCTAAGTAAATACACCGCGTTCTGTTACTCCTTCTTTCACGTTACTGAAATCATCAAGCCTCCATGACATGATCTAAACATACAAGTCGCGCTCCTAGTCTAGCTGCTGTACCTAGCGCGGAGATTAAAAAATAATAGTAGTGTTTTCTACTAGTTTTTAAAGGGAAATAAAAAATCCTACAACAGAATTTTTTGATATTAGCTACCGGGAATGTTATACTCAAATTTGAAATCTTTACTCAACTACGGTATTTTTCTGTTGTCACAGTAAATTCATTTTAATAAAATTCTCGAGAATTAAAAAGATATATGAGTGAAGAAGATGTTATCTTAAATGTGTAATTATGAGAAATCACTATGTGAATAACGCAGTTCCGTCAAAATAACGGAAACTACTTGTTAGATCTAATGTGTTGGGTAATGCACTCGACATGTGATCCCAAAAAAAAAAAAAAAAAAAAAAAACTTGTTAGATCACGACAGACAGATCGTAGAAAATAATCTTCAGCTAAATTTGAAACGTGAAGATTATTTTTTGTTGGACAGTGATGAAGAAGAGAGAAAGAATATTTACATAAATAAAATTCCGGAAAACTTTTTTCTTTTTTACTAATTTCCAAGTACAGCTTTAAAAGAATATTAATACACGAGCGAAGCCATGGGCAACAGCTAATTAGATAATAAAAGTGAAAAATTAATCCGAAAAATTTGACTTATATTGTGAAGCGCGCACGGTATGGAATAGTGTATTTTGATGTTTATTCATTGAAAACACTGGCTCAACTTATAAGACTGAAAATAACGGGGGACAACTGTTTGACTTCGGTATTGATATTTTAAGGGAATAGAGTTTGCGAAAATATAGATCAGCTTTTATCGCGACGAAGAAAAATAAGTAAATTCGCGGTACTGTATGCCGCAGCGCGCTCGCTTCAACGTTAAATTGATTATTTGAAATACAAATGGTCTGATGAGCAAAATGGAGGAAGAGAAGTTACTAATAATTTTTATGAAATTAACCAGCGACCTTTTTCTGATTCCGATTGTGTAGAATTTGCGATTGAATGTTATAATTACGTTTTTTTCTTTACAAATTTATTTTGCAACCAGAATTAAATTTAATAAAAATTAAACTTATTGTGATTTTTCGACTAACAAGAAAATATATTTTCGTAGGTATTCCGACAGGTAACAATGCCATCTGTTCCAACAAGACACCAGACATTTCAGCGGCAACTTTCTCATCGACTTGATTTAGATGGCGTCGAATTTAAAATTTGCAAAATTAAACCGAGAAATCAGTACATCGGAGAAGTTAAAGTAAGTTGTTTATTCGTTAATTTTCTTATTTTAATAGTGAGGATAGGAGGAAATTAATTAATTGGGTTACTCTTCATTGGTCAATAACAAAGAGGTTCGTTCGTTTGTTTCGAGTATCAAACATCGTTATTCCTCTATATGTATATCTACGCTCGGACTCGATATCCATTTAGGTGCTTCACTTGAAACACAATATAAATCGTGATTTGGCACCTTTTCCGTCTTAGAATGGATTCTATAATCATATAAATGATCCACTGTTTGGATTTCTCCGCACTGGATCATTTTTCATTAATTCATTACGTATTTACGCCTCCTCTGTCTTGTGCGAATTATATTTTTGTTCTGCACCTTTACCGGTGTGGTAGACTCATGCCAAGAGATTCTTCCACGTTAAGATTGTCTACAAGGTCTGCATTCAATGGTTCGCATTTTTCTTACATCGGTGGAAAGATCACAATTTGTCAGGAACGAAATCGAATTTAATTTATTTAACGGAACTGTTGAAGTTGCTGAAAAGTTCAAGAAAGTCTTAAGACAATGAGTTTCCAAAATGTCTCCTACTCCGAGGCCAGAAACATTAGCGAGAGCTCGATAGTTTCTCCTGCTTTTACTTTTGCGGAAGTTTCAAACCTCGCTAATTTCCTAGCATTACCGAATTCTGCATCTACTACGAAAAAGAGACGTCAAAACTATTCTAGGAGGTCTTCTTCCTCTTATGTCAGGATTCCGTTTCGAAAACTCCGTTCTTCTTCGAAATCACACAATTCCCTCAATTCTTATTACTCCAAACTAACTCTAAACGCTGGCACTAAAGGATGCTGATCCGTCTATTAATTTTTACTATCATCTATTAAATTATTATTATTACGGAAAGTGTAATTCGGTCTATATAAGTGTAACAAAAAATATAATATTATAATTTCCGTTACAATGGGTCTCATATTTTTGATTATCTCTCATGAATTCTGTAATTAAGATTTTCATAATGTACTTAAGGGTCTTTTTTTGCGAATCTCAACATCATGAATTCTTGATTGAACTAAAAAATATCATAAGTGGACTAAAAGAAGATATGGCGTTGATTACAGGAGATATAAACATTAACTTACTTGACAAGGTAAAAAGTGTAAACTATTTAAATCTGTTAAGCACGACTGGATTTAAAAGCATGTTAAACCAACCAATTTTTCATCATTTACGAGAATCGTATTTTTCATGTTTAGATCATGTTTTTGTTCGAAGCATAGCAACTACAAATAAAGAGTTAGATGTAAATATAGAGGTTATTCCATGTAATTTTTCAGACCATTCGATTGTAATCACTAATTTGAAAGTTAAATTTAATTATAAAATAAGACGAAACGATTACTCGCATACTACTGACAAAGCGTTATTTAATCATAATTTAAAGATGTGCAATTTAAATGATACATACATACTACGTGACACATTGTCGTCTATTGATGATAAATTTAATTTTTTTATTTCAGCTATAAAAGATGTTTTAAACAGATCAAATGTTAAATGTAAAAATTGCAAACTCAAGAGAAAACGTTCTGAATGGGTCTCAAATGACGTAATTAGGCTTTCAATGGAAAAAAAATCTTTATATACATTAGTTAAAAAATCAGCCGATAATGCAGATCTAAATTATCGCTATAAATACATTTCTAGAGAGCTACAAAAACTAATACGTGTTACAAAAAAAGAATACTACTCGCAGAAGTTGCAAAATTGTGCCGATAATCCAAAAAAGTACTGGGCATTAGTTAAAAATGTAATTGGACGTAAAAACTCTGTTTTGAAGGAAATCAATGTAAATGATGAAACTTTATTGGTGTGTGAGAAAGAATATGAGATAGCCAATCATTTTAATAGTTACTTTGCAAATGCTGTTAAATCAATGAAAAAAAAAACATAAACTACAAACACACTCGATACTACTGTTTTTAACCAAAGTGTAAAATCTTTCGGATTCATTGATTTTACCGATGAGGATATAAAAACTGCCATTCTTGCCATCCCTAATAAAAATTCTTATAGCTCAGATGGAATATCTATTGTATTAATAAAAGAAAATATTGAACTATTTTTATAAAACCATTAACTCGTCTATTTAACGAATCCATTAAATCAGGTAAGTTCCCGGATATTTTAAAATTGGGCATTATTATACTAATTTATAAAAGTGGCACTACTTCTTCAAGTGTTTCAAATTATGGACCAATTTGTTTATTGCCTACTATATCTAAAATTTATGAGAAGTGTGTAAAAGTAAGAATTCGAAATTACCTAAAACAACTAAATTACTTCAGCGAAAGTCAATATGGTTTTTTACAAAACAAAGGAACAGACGATGCCTTATTTGACCATATTTCAGCTATTTCCGAAAATCTTGATGCAGGTCGTTCAATTGCCTCAATTTACCTTGATTTCTGTAAGGCGTTCGACGTTGCTGACCATAGAATACACTATTAAAAATATTATTCGCTTGTGGCTTTCGTGGGTTTATTTACAACTGGTTTCTATCGTACCTGACCAATAGGGAATTTGTTACGAAAATTAACAAGACCTATAGTGATAGTGTTACACAAGAGTACGGGTGTAGCGCAGGGAAGTATACTGGGTGGTCCCGTCTTATTCCTTATTTATATCAATGACTTATGTAACCTAGACGTATCCGGAAAAATGTTTACATATGCAGACGACACAGTTCTCATTGTAAGTTCGCGATATCCAAATATATTCTGCAGAAGTTAATACGAGCTGATGTAACGAGGATACGTGAATGGATGACAAAAAACCTTATCGGACTAAATGTGAACAAGACAAAATATTTAATATACAGCCATCTAGCCCAGAACAGATGGGATAATTTAAAAATACAATGGCGTGATAATATTCTTTTAGAGAGAGCGAATGAAGTTAAATATTTAGGCGTTTACTTAGACTGTAAACTATTTTGGGGGTCACACTTGCTCCATTTATCAGCTAAATTACGAAAACTAAACTATTTATTTTACTATTTAAGGCAATTTTTTAATCAGAATCAGTTAACGAACTTATATCTAGCATTATACCAGCCTATACTAGCGTACGGAATAATTTACTGGGGAAATGCGGCTACTTATTATCTCAAGCCGATTATGTATCTACAAAAATCATTATTTAAAAAATTACGGGCAGATAGACAAGGTAATGAAACTATAAAGTTGATGAGCGTTAAAAATTTGTATTACCTACAACTATTACTTATTATTATTATTATTATTATTAGCCTTAGTGATATAAGGTTACACAATATACATTGAAGTAAATAAACTATTGTATAATTTAATTTAGCCCTGAAAACGAGCAAAGGCCTCCCTCAACCGAGCCCACTCTAGTCTGTCATAAGCCACCTGATGGTATTGTTTGTGCTTTAACATTTTAGCGAAACTATCTTCCCGCCTGTTTTCCGGTCTTCCTCTTTTTCTCTTCGCGTATATTGTCCAATCTGTTATTTTTTTAGTCCATCTTGTGGAATCCATTCTTGCAATATGTCCTGCCCAGTCCCATATTTTCCTTCTTATTGCCCCCATGTGTGAAATTGTCTTTAACTTTTAATTTGTTTTGGATTTTTTTTTCGAGTTTATTTTGTCTCCTAATTTAACTCCAATCATAGATCTCTCCAATGCGTTTTGACATATCTCAATTTTATTCATGATACTATTTGTTATTGTCCATGTCTGACCTCCGTATGTTAAGGTAGGCAGGACGCACGCGTTTAGAATTTCCCTTTTTAGTTCATTTCTGTAAGGTCCCTTAAAAATATGTTCCAGCGACCAGTATTTTTTCCAAGTGAGTGCGATTCTACGCTCTACTTCTTTTTTTGTTTTATTTTTTAGAGATATTAGTTGTCCTAAATGAATTATACTCTCTGCCTTTTCGATTTCTGTGTTGTCTATTGTAATTCTTGTTTTATTTTCGTCTGTCGATAGTATTCTTGTCTTATCTAAATTTATAATTAAACCAGCCTTCTTTCCGGCCTTAATAAAAAATAAAGAAAAATTTGGCATAAAAGTTCGCCCAGGTATTGCCAGATCAGCTGTCAAAGAAAAAGCATACATACCTTTCGTTAATAAATACCATATACGAAAACAAGCGAAATATACGGGTGCTGTGCTATATAATTTGTTACCAGAAACATTAAAAGCAAATCTAATAAACTATAAATACAAACGAAAAATACTAATAAACTTTATTACAAGCGAAAATGCAGAAATGCTAAAAACCATCTAAAAATTTAAAAGTTAAAGTAAAATACGCACTACTCCCATTCACAATGAGACCATTAAACAATAGATGTACTTTAAACACAAAAAATATAAACAAAAAACTTCTAATTATAATCCGATTGCGTAAAAAGTAATAAAGCGGCGCTGAAGTATTTCTCAATTGTTAGTGTATCGTAAATTCCAAAACTTGTTAATTTGCACGAAGACTTAACACTTTCCAAGACTAAAATTATAAAAATTGCGGAATGAAAATGGTTAACACTGCATTGTTAAATTCTTTCGGATGTGACTAAATCTGGCGTGCAATAAGGTCACTTTAATTTCTAATAGTATTAATATTTCTCTTAAACAACTGCATTATATGATGGAACCGTTTCAGTATTATGATTTAATTAAGTATAATACCACAATGTAAATAAACATAACTTTTATTGCCTAAGTGTTACCAGTTAGTACAATATAAAGATATCTTACAAAATATTAATTTGTAAATTATTAACATTAATAATGTAAAAAACTACTCATTTATAATAAACGTTTAGTTTAAGTTAGAATACAAATTACTTTTAAAAATTAGTTCTGATTGCTCCTGTTGTCCTTGACGTCAAGTGTACTTACTCGGATACATTTATTTTGCTTTACTTCACTTTATTTCATATATCCATATTGATATTCTTATTTTTAGTGCTATTTTCTATAGGTTCTTATATTATTATTATTATTATTATAATTTATAGCATGATGTTATTCATAATTTATAATTTACTGTTGAAGTATATTAACAAAAGGGACTAAGGGAGAATAAATGATTAGTTTTATAATTAATTGATAAATTTCTCTGTGAACATGGGGCAATGTAGCTGTTTAACTTGTAATTTTGGAATATAACATTGCTTAAATCTGCTTTCCGCAACATTGCCTTATGTATATATCAAAATGTGCCTTATACAGTTAACAAAGAAATATTGTTGTGAAAACAGTTAACATTATTGGTTATTGCTCTTTGTAGCATTAAGGGGTGTTAGAAGTTCAAATACAATACAGTCCAATTAAACTTTACTTAACCTTATGAATATTACTTGTAAGATTCTGGGAGTGTGATTATGTGTGCAATGCTTTCTGTATGAGTGTTTGTGGAATGTATGCGTTTATTCGTGCAGTAGCAACTTTTGTATGCCTGAGTATGTGTAATTGTGGTATGCAAGTATGAATTACTCTAAAATATGCTAGTAACTATATTTATCGTAACTCATAATGTGATCTAGAAATAAGCTGTACATAATTTTAACACTACTGTATATATATATATATATATATATTAAACAAATAAATGTCGCTTTGTAAACAACAGCGAATAGGATTGATAAAAATGAAAATTATCAGTAACTAGAATGGCTTTTGTACTAGGTAAAAAGCAAATAATTAATAGTTAACACAATAAACAAAGTAAAATAATTATATAATAATAATCACCACTGCTCGCTCAACAATGCGCATTTGTGGTAACCATATTTTAGATACACAAATTTAAGAATGTACACAATTGAACAAATTGAATTGAATGTGAACCTGAAGAGAACATTAGGGGCTGATTTCTTTCTTGTAGGATTGACCTTTAATTTAACCAAAATTCGAACCTATGATATCTCTGGGGCAACCGAGCACCTGAATTACTAGGGTACTGCGCTACTTTACATTAATGCAAATTATATAATTATGCTCGTAACTTAGTACAGGGAGATCGTTTTAACGGATCATAGTGTTCAGTTGTGTCTATAGTGTTCAGTTAATAAAATTACGTCTGTAAACATCGTTGATAAAGTGATAAGAAAGCAATATCGGTTTTCTGATGTTCGTTTCGCACGTCTCGAAATTCTAGCCGGTCGAAAATTGTTAAGATAGTCGGTTCGCATCGCATCCGGTCTCGTATCGTATTCGCTACAACGGTTCTGCCGGTGCTGTGGACATTCCAAATCACATCTGTGTAGCTTCGCGGTAACGGAAGTGGCGTCTACGATAAATAATTGATGACGTTTCACAAAGTGGGTAATTATATACTATTTTGTGGCCGTTTGTATTTTCAGAGATAAATCCTGTTTTCAACAGCTTAACGGTGTGACCAGATATTCTACATGAATATATAGTACACCAAAAATATTTTAAATAGTGCACGATGGCCCTACGTGAGATCGTAGGGTCAAAGATACTGCCATTTCTGGTGGATCTAGGACCCAAATTAGGACAAGAAGGAACTCGTTATGGCAGTATTAAAGTGTCTATAACAAATTTAATATCTGAAATTAATGTAACTTTGGCGGATGATGTATCCTCATCCGCGCTTGATACAGGAATTCTAAAAGACATAGTTAATGAAGCGATACGACCTGTAATGGAAACTTTAGAAAAAGGTAGGACGAAAAAATATTCAGAGATAATATCGGATAGTAATAAAAACACTAGTAAATTACCTGCCTTTAAATCGAACTTAGACCAAGTTCTCAAAATTAAAGTAACTGGCGATAGTAATAAACTTGAAAAATTGAAAGAAATAATACCAGGAAAGAAATTATTTCAATCTTCAGCAGAGCTCGCTGAAACTATTTTGAAAAAATCTATAAAACCATCTGAACTTAAATTTTTACCAATGTTACACAGAACAAAAGATTCGTTAATAATTAAAACAAACTCATCGGACAAAGAAAAAATCATAAAATCGATGTGCAACATTGGTGAAAAAGGGACTTTTTCCATCACAGAAACAAAAAAAAGATCCCCATATATAAAAGTAATCAACTTACCTGCTTCTTTTCTTTTAATGAACAATGAAGAAATTAAAAAAGAATTATTACAATCAATCCAGCAGTACTGTGAACAAAAAAATTTAGTGGATGATTTAAAATTAGAAAACACGTATATTAGAATAAACCGAAAAGCTAAGAATGACAAAATATTCGTAGAAGCAGTTATACAAGTATCGCCTGGTTTATATAATAACTTAATTAATATCGGTTATATCCCTATTGAATGGAAAATCTGTCGTGTCTACAAACATATAGAAGTAACACAATGTTTTAACTGTGCTGGTTTCGGACACAAAGCAAAGAATTGTAAACTATCCAAAGAAAAAATAAATCTCATTAAAGAAACGATAAATAGAAATCGTTGTCCTAACTGCGAATACTCCAATACAACAAAAAACACAGAATTCGATGCAAATCACAAACATTATCAGCTATCAAAATGTCCAATAGCAAACAGAATCTTAAACTTTTTAGATTCAAACACTAACTATGAATGATGGCAGGTAGTACTCAATTAAGGAAAAAGTTTTGTAAAACTAAATTAACGGAATTAAACTGCTTAATGCTAAATGTAGGCAGAAGTAAATACCAACAGTCAGAAATTTTACAAAATATGAAATATGACATAATTATAATAACAGAACCAAATAATACAAACAATAAACTAACAGGTTATAATAACAGTTACGACAATTTCATACAAAAAAATGTGGCAACTGCAGTACGGAAGAATTATAAAGCAGAAACTATTAAAGAAACAGAAGATATCTTACTACTTAAAATAGAAGATTTTATTTTAATAGCATGTTACTTCTCACCAAATGAACCGATCGAAGATAAAATTGGAATATTACAAAACTATTTAAACTTAAATAATACAACAGAAAAGATTATACTGGCTGGCGATTTTAACGTAAGATCATCGTTATATGAACAGATAGATCATAAAAGTAATAAAAGAGTTAATATTTTCGAAGAATTTATAATAAGTAACAAATTAACTGTTAAAAATGACTACAATATTAAAACATTTCGCAATAAAAATGGGAGTAGTGTAATTGATCTAGTATTAAGCAATGAAAAAATCTGTGATCGAATTGGAAAAATTGAGATTAAAGGTGCGAATTGTCGTCATAATAAGGTTAAATTTAAAATCAAGAATAATTCAATGAAAGAAGATGAACAGCTAATCAAAACAATTGATTACAATAAATTTGAGGAACTTGTTACAAAAGAAAGTTTTAACGAACAAATTAACAAGATGGCTAAATCGACAGATGAACTGAATGAACAGGTGAACGAAATCATGAATAAAATCCGAAAGAATATTAGAAATAAAAGCGAAGTAGTGAAACTGATAAAAATATGGTGGAACACTACATTAGAACAATACAAAAAAAAAGTGAAACAACTGACCAAACTAAAGTACATATATAAAAACAAAAAGAAAAATAATGAACTAAATAAGACACTCACATTACTCAAAGAAACTACCGCAAGATATAGAAGAGAAATAGACAAAAGCAAATCAGAAGCGTGGAAACAACTAGTTGCCAACTCGTCGGTATGGAGCAAGCCGTATAAAATTGTCATGGAGAAACATAAAAAATTTAATTTTCCAACATTAATTAATAGTGCAGGGGAAATTATTACAAATGAAAAAGAAAAATATGAATTAATAAGTAATGCACTTTTTCCGAAAGTGGATGATGAACTCAGGACAAGTGATACAATATGTAATTATAAATTAAACAAAGTAGATGAATTAACCATTACGAAAATAATTAAAATGTGCAATAACAAAAAGGCCAATGGTACCGATCAAATTTCTAATAAAATGATAAAAATTTTAAACAAACATCATATCACATTAATACCTACTATAGTCAATTCGTATTTAAACATCTGTACTTTTCCGGAAATATGGAAGAGAGGGAAAATTATCCTGCTAAACAAACCAGATAAGGAACCCTCTTCACCAAAAGCTTACAGACCGATAACTTTACTCTCTAACATTGGAAAGATTTATGAAAAAATAAGAAAACATAAAATTGATGAGGTACTGAATAATAACTTAATACTGAATGGACAACAATATGGATATATAAGGAATAAATCAACGGAAAAAGCTATTTTGAAATGTCATGCATTTCATTAACAACTACAAAAGTTATTATAAATTAATATTACTAATAAGTTTTGATATCAGTGGTGCCTTTGATAATATAAAGTGGTCAAAAATTACGGAGTGTCTACAACTGAATAAATTTGATTCAAACCTAATTGAAATAATAAAAAGCTTTTTAAAAAATAGAGAAATTATTTTCCAGAATAAGGATAATGAAATAATTTATCGTAGGACACTCACTGCAGGTGTTCCACAAGGATCCATTCTGGCACCCACTCTTTTCAATATTGCAATGGCGAACATACATAACAACACTGGACATTACGATAATATAAATCTTATAAGTTATGCGGATGACATTTTATTGATTTCAGGAATAAATAATATAGAAGACATTCCTCAAATAAATCAGAAAATTAACAATATTAACAACGAACTCATTAATCTTGGGCTACATTTAAATCCGGAAAAAACTAACTCGATATTAATAACAAGAAAACATAAAAAACACGAAATTAAAAGTAAAATAGAAAAAGAATTAAAATTGAATAATAAGCCTCTTAAATTTAGCAAGGAAATGAAATATTTGGGTATATACATAGATGAAAATCTCAATTTCAGCAAACATGTTGGCTACATCATGGATAAAATTAAAAAATATTACACAAAACTAGTAGGTATATATAACAGAAGCTTTGGTTTAAAATTTGTGGATAGGAAAATTCTTTACTCAGCGCTGTTCAGATCTATAACGGAATATGGTTCCTTGATTTATTTTCCTAACATTTCGGTAAAAAACAAAAAAACAAAAAAAAAAAAAAAACTTAGTACAGGGAAGGTTATTATGAGCCGTAGGACATTATATTCTATGCAGCAGTACCAACGATGATAAGTTCTATATTGAGTTTTCAGGATTTCATAATGTACGGAAATCTAATAAAGTGGCTCAGAAACGGTAAAAGTACTACATAAAATTCACAGAAACGGCGTGACTTTTAAACTTAAAATGTGGCCATAAATCACAATTAAAATTCTCGTTAAGACAACTTATAACTTCAAGCCATACATTGAGCGCCAAAAAAAAAAAAAGCCGTCAAAAATATATCATACTACATGGAATAATTTAATATGACCTGAAAAATCATTTAAAATTCATTAATCGCCCGCCACGTAACTCATCAAAAGTTTTAAGTATATAACAAAAATCAAAAACTCTTTCATAAAATAAAACAATTACCGCTAGAAAATTATTTCAAGTCCCTCTTTGAGATAAAAAAAGTTAAATAACAACGGGAAATATATTGGGAGGGAAAATGGCGATTTCGAAATAACGAAACCGTATTTTGAAACTTTCGAACTTGGCAAAATTTTAAAAGAAATTAGTGTAAATTCACATTAAAAACAAACCTTTTTATTTTTTTTTGGTGGTTACTAACTGCTCCTTCTTTTCAGTCAGGATTTATTTTTAAAACACGGGTTAACAACAATAGTCATTATACTATATATATATATATACAAGTAAATATATGATTATTATTTTTTTTTTTATAAAATCAAAAATCAAAATAAAACGAAGCGTGAAGATTGAGTAATACAATACAAATAAGCTGTTCGCACCCATTGAGGTTAGAAGGCGAGCCCATGAATGCAAAGTAGATGTAACTGAGAAATGGAAAAAGGTTATTCCGTTGTTGTAAATAGTTCCGCTGGTGAAAAACAAATGAAAATGATTAATATTGACGATTATTTTCGGAAATTTTTTTTTCTTTTTCTTAATATGTAGTCAGCCGTACTTATAAGATGTTGACAAAAACTCATAGCTCTCCGCCATTTAAAACGTAACATAAACGAATTGAATTTGGTACACATTCGTTGTTGGACATTCCTTTTCTATTCGTATCTAGCCAGTTTATTTGGTAATATGTTCCTTTAAGGTTTCTTTTATTATCTACCGTTTTGGTCGTTTGCGGTTTAAATTTTGTTTTTAAAATTCATCGTAATACAATATTAGGTGTATGGGAGATTATTTTTATTATAAAAATAAAATATTTCGATGTGTAAGTTGTAAAACCAAGCTTTGATTCTTTAATAAAGCTTTCTAAGTTTTAAAAGATCTTGAAAAATGTACGCGTTTACCGAAATTATGGGTGAATAACATATACGGTATGTTCTTATCAGTCGTATCGCTCGATTTCGAGCGTCGAAACTACCTATTTGTTCAATCCAGCTGTACGGAATAGGCAGCGTTCATGGTAGTTGCTACATTCAACGCTAGTTGTGTTATAAAAACAAGAAATCGGATATCTTTGTTACGAATTTAGTACCATGTAAATGTAAATTATGGTTATCTTTAACATAATCCTCAACGCATGAAACATCATGCTTGACAGCCCTTATTTTCTGGTCTTAAGGGCAACTGGTAAGGTAACAAGGATGAAACACGCGGAGCAGTGAAATAAATAAACTATTTTATCAGTTTTTACTTTTACGATCTATGCAGAATCTATTCTGAAAAGAGGTACACATCTGCGATTCTTCAGACAGCTTGCTTTGTTCCATAGATTAGTTCAAGAGGATATTGCAGAAACTAAAAGAGCACGTAATTTTGGCGCTATCATCTAAAATGTAAATTTCTAGCCATTTCAATGGTAATTTTACTGGAGAGAACTAAATGTTAATTCTTTTTCTCTGACGGAATGTACGTGCATTAGTTTATGGTAGAGAATAACGAGATTTTGGCACGGTGGCTGTAAACTCGAACTGATTATCAAGACTTTTTCGGTAGCGAGTTACAACTTTGAAATTCATTCCGAGCGAAGAAAATAGAATGTGACGTTTAATTTTCCCGTTGGTCGTTCTAGAAAGTCGGTCGCTTTGTTCTCATTGTCAAGCACGGGTTCTGATCAAATTTAAGTTTTCATCTGCGCTGAATTGTAGTGTAAATGGTCTCTGACAGTTTCATTTTGAACTTTCGTTACGGTCTGCGCTCTGCCGGCCTGCAATAGAAAATTACGTTTACTGCGCGAGATATACATAAATAAACGCGCTACATGAACATTTCTAAAATGTAATAAAGACGCAATTTTTTAATTGCAATTAGCCGATTTACTTAGCGGTTAATTCATTGTAATAACATAATACTCGTATCTATGAAATAACCATTTGACAGATATTTAACTACAAACAATATACTAAAATCGATTAAATCAGAATATAAAAATTAATTCATTCATTTTTCGATGATATTACAATGTCGTCGTTACACTTGAAATACAGGTAGATGTGGCGAAATAAATAATTGCATTTATTATAAATGTTAAACTTTCGTCAGGTTCATCGATTTAACGGTGTTCATTTTTTTTTTTTCGGTGAACATCGGACATATTATTCCTTGTTATGACGTTTCGAACAGATAAGCATTTTTTTTTTTTTTTTTGGGCTTGGCCGACTAAGGGCAGCTACCCAGGACAATTGGACTAGATTAGAGATTAAATTTTAATCCGGTCAGAAATCGATGACAGAAAAGAGACAAGAATAGGAACCACATTGGATGAGGGGCAAAGCTAAGATATAGGAAGCACTATATGGTGTAGGATAATTCAGCTTTAATAATTAAACGTACAGGATATTACGTTCGGAGAAAAGACTGGAACATTCAAACAGCACGTGGTCAGGATTACAAACGAAGGAACAGTCGCCAGAGTGCAAAGGACAATAAGGGGATGGGAAAAGAGCAAAACGATGCCGAGAGGATGGGAGCAAAGTATAATTGAACCGCAGACGGCAAATGGCAATGATGAAAAAACGTTTAAGAGTAGGAAAATGATAGAACCAAGAACAAGAAGGAGGACTAGGCTGAATAAAAAGGTAAAATGAGTTAGGATTGGAAAAGGAGCAAGGATACACATCCGACCAACGTCATGCATTCGTTTGGAGAGGGGAAGTATGTTGTGAGCAGGAATCTTTTTAACAAAATGTGGAGAGTGTAACGCTAAGCGTGCTAAGGAGTCCACCACCTCGTTACCATCAATACCCGCATTACTTGGAATCCAAAGCAGGTCGATGGAAATGGAATGGGAAAGGGAAAGACTATAGATGAGAGAACGTGTACGGAAAACAATAAAATCGAGCGAAAATGAGGGAAAGGGAGATCGCTTGAAGAGCACTTTTGGAGTCCGAAATGATTAAGTATCTATCAGAGGAACGAGTTGAGGAAATAAATATAACGGGTTGAAGAATGGCATAAAGTTCCGCGGAGAAGATGGAGCAAAAAAGCGGCAGCCTGAAGGATTGAGCGGAATTACTAGCTGGGAAGAAAAAGGAAGCAGCTACTCCTCCTGAACTCTTGGAACCATCAGTAAATGTTAAGGAATGAAGAGGAAATGAGGAATTAATAAGAGAATTAAATTCTTGATTGGCAACTGCGGAGCCAGAAGTTTTAGATGATGAAGGGAGAGAAGAGAGTTTTGGAGTATGAAAAAACCCGAAGAAGTTAAAAATAAAATAAGGAAGTTTCCTATGGGAAATAGTATAAGAATTTGTCTAAACAATGAGAAACAAGGGTTAAGATAGGAGATTTATTAGGAGAGAGGCGCCATTTATGGAAGATAGAGAGATATAAGAGACGAATCTTAGAAAACGAGATGGAAAGTCTTTTTACAAGGGAACTGTATCCTAAATGTGATCGTCGGATGAACAACGGTTTTACATTCGATTCAGCAAGAAGAGCTGGAATAGGAGTGGAATTAAGCGCCCTTAAGCAAAAAACAGATAAGCATTGTGTCCATCTTAAGAATAACAAAAGAACAAAGGTTTTTTTTGCTCTTTTTTTGGCTCGGCAACAGATCATTTGCTCATTATCATCAACAATGGTTGACATGAAACGGTATTATATATATATATATATATATCAAAAAATTTTAATCGGGTAGTTGTTAAAATTTAAAATAGGGAATGAGAGGGTAAAACAGTGTCGACCAATCAGAAGCGAGCGCGTAGCTATCTGGTTAGAACTTTTTAACGTGCATATACCCACGGTTTCCTATCATCCTTCGTTTCATTGTTGTTCTGAAGATGGACAGTGTTTATCTGTTGGAAATGCTATAACATGAAATGTGTCTGACGTCGGTGTCTTTAAATTAACTATTTACCTGTGTTCTGTGCAGTTTATATGTTTTATTAAGTATACGAGCTGTTGTCCGTAGCTCCGTCAATATACAGACATATATACATGTATAACTCTATATCTGTTGAAATCTTTAACTAAAAACTAATAATTGTTTTTTTTTCGTCTATTTTATCTAGTTTATGTTTACTAAAATAAACATTTTATATTATTTACTTTTTTTTTGATCGAAGGAATTTTACTACTTCTTTTCCTTGCTTCAATGGAACAACACTCGGCTAAATTACACCCAAAAACGTATAAATCAGGTACCAAAACGGTCTCTAAAAATTAGACGCGAAAAACGATCTTATGTTACATATCTAATTGGAATTTTATGATTAAATTCTCAAAAAAGCTTCTACAATACACATTAACTTTGTGTGACATCATTAGTGCCGTCTGCGCTGTAATTTTCAGTTTTGTCCAATATGGAGTGCAACAAAATTTAGAGGATTTTAAAAGCAATTTGCACACTTTTAAACGGTCTTCACGCAGAATTTTACAAAATTTATTTGTTTCAAAGATATCAAGCTGATTAAACGTGATTCTTTGAAAATGGATTTTTTTAATCCTTATTATTTAAATACCTTAAAATTCGATTTTTTTCAAAAAGAAAAATCTAATGTTACATTTTCGGCGTATAATGTTCGTAAAAAAGTTTAATTAACTAGTGTAAAAGGTTTTAAGCTGTAACGTGACTTTTAGTTTTTTTGAAAAAGCGATCAACCGACTTGTACACTTTTTTCACCTCCAAAAAGTATGCATTGTTTAATGTATCATGCCGCGAGTACATAAGCTGTACGCGAATTTTCAGCTTCATACACTCATTTTATGCCACTGAAATATTCGTTAATTTTCTCTTCCGTATATTTATGCACGTAGATTAAATGGCGCTTACCGGAAAATGAATCATAATTGCGCGTTGTATGAATAAATAAAAGCCTTTAGACATTTTCTGTTCTCATAAATTGACATCGGACCGGGCAGTAAGCTTGTATTTTTAAATTGCTCATCTCCTCCACCACTCTGTTGATAGTGGGCTTCATAGACTTATCGGCCATCAAAGCAGTATTTGCTTTTGCCTATGAGACGTAGAGTAGCAGCCTTGACTCCCCGATTCCGGCAAGCAAGGTGACGGCACCTTCTTACGCGCCAACAATGGCCTCCAACAAAACTTTTTCTCGCCAGGAGGGTATATCGGTTCCACCGAACTATTCGCCCATTCCTATGCCAAGGCTGATGAAGAACGTTAATTTAATATATAAAAAAAATTTATTTCCGAGTTTCATTTTTATTCGTCTTGCGATTAAAAATCTGAAATAATTTCACTATTAAATTGTCAGAAACAATTACAAATTTTCCAGCCTTCAGAAGTTAATACGTGCTCGACCTTCTTCTGTCGCGTCCATTCTCTTACCGAAATATTCGTACTTCAAAACGCGACACAATCGTGAATCTGGACCGCTTTTGCTGTGGCAGGTTAATGCGTTGTCGTGTTTGCCATAAAATTACTTCTCGCTTAGCATATAATTCAATTAATTAGCCGATGCGGGTAAAAATTAATAATGCAAACTCACCTGTTTATACTCAAACAAACTTAGTAGCCGGACCGAACAAACGGAGCCAATCCAGTCTTTTCTTTTTACTTACTTGTACCACTGATCGATATGAAATTTTCTAAAATAACAGAGGAAGGCAGCGATTGAAAATGTAATTGTTTTTCTGTGTAAGGGCAGCATAATTATGCAACTTATTCGTTATCTATTAATTTATGTATTATCGTAAAAAATATTTCGTAGTACGTGAATATTGATTTGACGCTCCCACGAGTGGCTCCGTTAAAGAAACTTATTTATCTCAGTTCTTTGCCAGACCTCGTCCGACTCGATAATATTTATAATTTAGTATTTTCATTAACTTCAGTTAGAGGGGTTCTATTCTGCGTGCGAACAACGCAGTACACAAAAGATTAGCAGGTGAGAATGTTTGCGCGCACGTACACTCTCGTCTATCTTAGGAGAGTAAGACAAATCTAACAGCAGCTCGTATTTATCATGCCAAACAGTGTGAGCTACACTCGATGAAAAATCGGGAAACATTACTCTTGTTTGACTGCGCGGTCGCGTACAAACTATAAATCTGCAGCAATCCGAAATTAGGGGAACAATTTTTCCGTAAAGCTTTGAATGTCAGAGAATATTGTAAACTCACAGAAATAAATTTTCAAGCGTGAAAAATAATTAACCGGCGATACTCAGAAAGCAGAAGCAAATAATTCCGTTGGAAGACTAGGATGTATGTAAGTTTTTTTAGTACAATCACGAATATCACATACTTATGACAATTTTTTTCGTTCCTTTATCCATCGACAGATGATGGCATACTCCCATATCATCCGGTAGTTCCCACTGGATAAGGATGCAAGAAATTGAAAGCTATTTATTGATTCGAATGTGGCATTTTCAGCCGAATGATAGGTGGTTTTCTTTTCGTTTTCCACCGGATTTTTCAACAAGATTTACGACCCTGGTTAAAAACGCAGCAAGTCTTCATCGTAAGTTGTTTAAGTTTTGTGTGTAGGCAAGTTTTTGATGACCAGCCGCTTATTGGCTGGTAACGTTCTAGTGATACGTTGCTTTTAAAGCGTGCTATTTACGTGTATGTTAAAAAAGTGTCACTCTTGTTCGCCTCATCAGTATACTAAATATACTAAAAAAGTAGTTAGTGTAAAAGTTTCTGGGTGACAATGCCGCTAATGGAATCTGTGTCACACAGCAAGCGGGCTATCCAACATTCCAGTACGCGTTTTTAATACAGTTAAAATAATTTTGAAGTAAAACTTCTTATCGCGCGGTAGGGAAAAATTTTGATACGATACAAAAAAATTTTTGTTACGCGTTAAACGTAAGGTAGGTGTGTATTTATGTGAATGTGTAAGTATGTATAAGTGTCTGTCTGGGTCTAGTAGTATACCAAAATGAGTAAATGTATAGTTATTTATACTACGGGACTTCGTATAGTATATAGTTTATGAGCATTCTCATATATGTATATATATATTGAGACGGATTCGGCAGTTGTAGTGGTTTAATTACGCTTTATACGGTTTCTGATAATGCTGTCCGAGGTAGAAATTATTATTTCGATTTAATTCATTTTATATTTCGGGTTTTTCTCGGGCAGCAGAGATGACGGTGAATTGCGATCGGAGAAGATATTTCGACCGAGAAGCCTGGTTATTCCGGACGCAGCCATTCTGTCGGCTGTGTTGCGGCGGTGAACTGGTTGCGCGGGGAAATCGCGGTCGCGTTTACCGTCGAAACGTATAAGTACGGAGCGTGTAGCTACGAGAGTCGCGAGAGAATTGGTGAAATCCCGGAAAGACAGGGTAGCAGCCGATTTGAAATACATATTAATATAAGAACGTTCTAGAAAATCGGCGTGCGTGTTAATTGATAAGGTACGGGGTAATTTTCAGCGATCGACTATATCGTTTGGAATAGCCCACCGTGTACCGAAAAATCTTCGTTCGTGCTAGAAACGGTAAATCGATAATAAGTTTTAATTCAGTTGTTAACTAGATCAATTCAGTTGTACACGCGAGTCGGTTCACACGAGTCGGTAATGATTCGTCGTCGGTTTTTTTTAATCGTTGTCGGAAGAGCACGCCGTCACGTGTATCTTTTTAGCCCTAGTCATAATTAATGTCCGCTCCGTAATTTTGACAAGTATTTCGTTTTTCTTTGTAATTGTTATATTCAAAAAATTTGTTGCATTTGTGTTTTTTTTTTATATTCAAATACACGCGTTTCATGGAAATAGGTTTCGTTATTGGACACGTGGTTACCCCGTGATATCTCCACCGGGAGAGATACCGCCTTCGAACGGCGGATTTCGCGAGTCGGGTTTTTTTTTTTTTATACATTTTTTTATTAAAAGCCTAAAGCTCTGCCAGGCCGAGCTTCCGGTAATAGCAAGCCGGTATATTTTTGCTATTGGCGCCCACAAAGATAGTTTCGGACATATATTTTTTTATTTTTTTTTTTTTTTGTTGTTATTATCGATTCACATCAACTGGCGTCCGAAATTAGTGACTCCAATTTCAATTCATATCAATATATATATGTATACATGTAATAAGTACGTATACACAACACTCTATAGAAAGATATTCACGATACGATACAGTATACATTTAGTCTGTTAGTGAGTTTTTGAAGTGAAACTTTTTACGGCACGGTAGGAAAAAATTTTGGTTACGCGTTAAACGTAAGGTAGGTATGTAATAAGCGTAATAGACCAATGATAATGATCTCTTCTTATAAATGTATATAGATTTATTATTTATTGAAAATGAAAATTTTGTTTATAACCTTTTCCAGCCTAATAATTTTTTAAAGCACAGTTTAAAATAATAATGATAATAATAAACGTGTTACTTACATATGTAAAATTAATTTAAAATAAAACTTTATTATAGAATTTAATACATATAAGCCAAAGAAGTTTCACTTCCTCCGCGTGTACGCACACTGTTACACGCATCATGATTTTTTGTTCTTCAGACATCTACACCCCTCATAAAGTTTAATTAACTCGCAAGGTTTCAGATATTTTTCTTTCTTCCATTTTCTTAGAGTTCCCTTTGCCATAGTTTGTCTTTCTTCCGATCTTTACTTTTTTCATCATTTCCATATTTTCTCGCTGACCCGTACTTTTCACTAGTCTGACTACCGATTTTCCTTTTTCTGAAGAAACATCATGCTTTTTAACTTTTTGAGCTTGGTTTTGAAAGCCGGGAAGTGCAATTTAAAAATCGTTAACTGGAAAGATTTTACGTATTTCCATAATAACTCCATTATCAATATATTTTACTACGAGTGTTTTCAATTTTTTCAAACAACTATCTCCCCCGAAGGAAGAGAACTGAGAAATGTTCGAGTAGCAAAAAACGTGTGGAAAGTTCAACGCTCCGATATAAACTACAAATAGCGAAAAAATGTGTAAATGATGTATTCCTTTTATTTTTTTTAGAGCCGAAATTTAGGTCAGAAAAAAGTGTCTTGTTTCAACAGCGCCGTAAATTGAACGAATAGATAATGATGAGATATTCCAAGATTAGGGCCGTGTTCTGGGAATTGTTAAAGTTTCAACTTGTTGCAATGGAAACACAAACACACATCAATAATATATAAATATATATATATATATATATATATATATATATATATATATATATATATATATATGTGCGTGTGGGTTATGTATCTATATAGATAGTAAGAGACAGAAAGTAGAGAAAGAAGAGCATCCTGCATTCTTTCATTATCGTCTTTTTTTCTCGTAAAATGTTTCGTTGTTTAAACACAGTTAAATGTGTCAGTTGCGAAGGTGCCGATGGCTTTAAAAAAATTTAAAAAAAACGTTTTTATACATTCCATTACACTTCGCACACGTGCAATGTTAAAATCCGCGTCTGCTAAACAGATTTTGGGCATTTCGATGAGACAGGATCGATGATCATTACAATGCCACCAAGTGACACAAAAAGCCCCGCATCTAACTATTTAAAACAATTTAAAGTTATTTGCAAGTCTAAGTTAAAAATTTGAAGCAGTAGGTTTTTGGTTAGAATTTTTTGTTAGTGAATATTACGTAAAACAATTTAAAATTATCTGAAATTCTGAATTGTCCACAGAAAAATTGGTGCGACCGTGGCCCATCGTAAATGATCATAGCGCGTAAAACGCTGCATCATACATATTTCGATGTTAACTCGCCAAAGGGCGCAAAAGATAATATAACTCGAAAGGTCGTACACTAGCTTTTTAAAAATTACCTGAATAGATATAAATTATTTAATTATTTTTCTGTATGAAAAAACAAAAATGTTAACATATGTATACACGTATGATAATATTAGTTTTAATCGTTTCGAAAAATATTGTACACATTTTTTTAATTCATTACCTTGTGTTTCCCTAAAAGTACCGCGTATAAAAATGCCTTTAAGAACTATAAATGTTTTTTTCTTCCAATTTTAATTTCGTTACCAGTAAATCAAATACACTAACAGATAAAAAAAAGGCATAAATCAACTCGTCCCGCTGCTATTTAGTTATCATTGTGGGCGCTCAGACTACAAAAGTCGAAGTTGTAATTAATCACTGATGAATTTTCTACATACTCTGCAGTTAGTGTTTTCAACGGGCAATTCTCAATTTCATTTGAAACATTTCGTGATATCTAACTTCGCCAGGCAAAAGAAAAATCAACTCGATGCGCGAAAATAAACGAAATAATATCTGACGATATAGTATCAGAGAGGGATGGCGCACGGAGAAAGATTCCAAGTTTGCATAAAAAACGTTTTTATATGAAATGATTAAAAGTCTTGCAGATGCCCACATCTATTTTAAAAGAAGCAATCGTTAAAGTTAGTGTGATATAATTCTTCTCGTGAACACCTTTCATTAAATTTCCTTAACAGCCGCGCAACATTTCACGAGCACATTTCTTATTCTCTTTCAAAAATCTCAACTCGTTAAAAGTGACTCTCTCACGATAATTGAGAAAACGATCAAACTATTCCTATATCCTACCTCGACTATTGCCGTTTTATAGATGACAATTGAACCAGTTCATATTCAAATACACCTATGTTTCGGTAGTCTCAAGACTTTGATTTCTCGTATCTCCGCGGAATTCCTTCTCCTTTCCTTATTCGGCGATCTTGTTTAAGTTATCGCTTTTTCCCGCTATTTTTTATGTTACGTTCTTCACAAATAACAATTTTTCTCTGATAAAATCTAAATTTTATTTGTTACTTCTATTTCGTCGTAATCTTCATTCACGATGGTAAAAGCTCCTTAATTTTTCTTTTAGCTATTTTCTCTAATATATCTTGAATGTCGTTTCTCAAATCGGCCGCAATATTTTTACTGACGATTCTGCGGCGCCGAATAGAGTTAACTCAGTCGTCTTCTATACCTTCCCAAGTTATTCAAACTCCTTTAAATGTCTCTTCCGGTCGATGTTTTACGCTGTATCTTACGTACTGTTCTTTTTTAATTTTCTTCCCTCCGATTTTTTACAAACTTTTCATAATTTCAATTCTAAAGATGATTTTCTAGCTGTTTCATTTCCTTTTTATTTTTATTTTTTCACTCAATTGAAATCAATCTTTCTTCGCTATTGAAATGTCGAACAAGCTGAAAGAATAAGTTAAATCATTAACTCGCTTTTTCGCTGAACTATTTTCAACCATGGTTTGATTCCGGTTTTTCTCCATTCTTTAACCCATTTTATCTTATGCGGTTTTTAGATTTTTTCCTTGGGACCTTGGCTATTTGTCGCCGGCACTTAAGCTTCCTTTATGCATCACTATTTCCTTTGTATCTGTATGTCTATCTCACTATTTTCATTCCTTTTTCCACATTTTTTTTTCGACGATTACAATATTTTATTTTAATGCTCGAGACCAGTTTTACGGACTGATCTTGCTATTCGTTTCTTGTATAACTTGTTATTTCCACTGGTCTTCTGCTTTTGAATTATGTGTTTTCCTTTTGTTTTCATCTGTTAATGAATAAACCATTTCACTTACGGTTGTACTTAGATGCGCTGAATGTTCCGTAAAGCATTTTTGAGAGGTTACCTGATGAACAACGTTTCTGAAATGGTAATATTACAAAATTAAAAATCAGATCACTGCTCGCTCAAAACGTATCATTGGATTTACAAATGTTTCAACTGGAACTAACTCTGGTGATCGCTTTTAGTTGCAGCGAATTTCTAGAAAGAAACAAAACAAAATATATGTATTTTGCCTCAAAATATCTATGAGCGTAACTTGGATAATTTTTGGTTTAAGTAAGCATTTAAGAAATTTTATTCTTGATCATCAGTCAGAATGAGGTGAAAAAAAAAGTATGTTGAAAGAAGGTTTACACGTTCCTCTGTCAATAATACGATTCTGTTTATTAGTGATGAGTAGACTACTATAGTTTTAAATAAAGCGAAAGAATACCTTAAATCAGAGAAAAAAGACAATAAGGATTTGATTGAGAAAAGACGGAATGTGAAGAATTGCCAGGCACGATATCAATAAAATTAATCGAGAAATTCAAAAGAAAATTAGAGAAGCGAAATCGGATAAATTCAGGCAAAAATTTGAAGAGATAGAAAGTCTCCCAAAAAAAAAAAAAAAAACAACAAAAAAACACGATGTATGTACTTCATAAAAACGTTAAGGAGGCTGCTAGTCTATTTAGACGGATAAGGTTAGTCACATTACGAGACAATCTTGGTAGACCAATAGCAAACGAATATGATATTAGAACAGAATGGGAATCGTATATTTTGGTAACAGGTCTTCAATGATACGTGTGTATTAATCGAACCTCAATTGACGTTTCTAACTGCTTAGAAATCCTACCAAGTAAAATGAAATGTTTAAAGTCGGAAAATTCACACAAAGCTATATAGGCGCAGATGTTGAGTTATTACTAATGTTAGATGATAATGGTTCTCTAATCAAAATTCTTAATGAAACATATCAAAAAGGTTTTTTATCAAAAGATTGGTTAATAACACAATTCATAACGATACCGAAAACGTCAAATCCAAAATATTACTATGAATTCAGAATGATAAGCATTATGCGTCATCATCATCATCATTATCTCCTCAACCATTCGGCTGGTGGGCAACCTATTCGCACATTTTAACTGCACAGATATAGGTTGTGTGCTAGGCAATTATTATATGCAACACGAGTATGCACATGCAAGACTACATTCTGGAATTGATTATTAATATTAACCGCTGAGTGAAGCAACATGTCTTGTGTGCTGTTCAACATCTACGCAGAACAAATCTTCGAGAAAGCTCTGGAAGACAGCGCAATAGGTATCAAGATGGGTGGAAACTACATCAATAATATTCATTGTACGGACGACATAGTTCTAATAGCTGGTAGAGTACTAAGGAACGGAAATTGATCATAGAAGAAGCAGATGAGATTAGTCGAAAGTATGGAATATCATTAAACGCGAAGAAAACAAAGGTGATGGTCATTGGAAATAACACCAGCCCCAGAATACACATTAACGGGGAAAGACTGGAGAAAGTCGAATTGTTTAAATACATAGGTACGCGGCTGATCACTACAGGAGGATCTGAGGTGAAAATCAAAAGTCGGATTGAACAGATTCAAGAAGTGCATTCAACAAGATGAGGAAAACATTGACGATCTTAGTTTGAAATTAAAGGTTCGAATTCTGAAGTATTTTTACTATACGGCTGTGAGATGTGTGGACTTTGAAGAAAAACACCCTGAATCGATTACAAGCTTTCGAATTGTGGCGCGGTATCGAAGAATTTTGAGGGTACCTTAGACAGTTAAGAAGACCAACCGGGAGATACTCAGGGTTATGGAAAAATTTAATAAAAATTCGAAAATTGAAATATTTTGGACAGCTGATTCGTGGGACCAGATATACCTTGTTACAAACCATTTTTTGATGGGGAAAATTGAAAGTAAAAGAAGAATTGGACGGAGGAAACGTAGTACCTCTGGTTCGGTGATATCAAAACGTGGAGAGGATTAAATACAGAGTGGTCGGTACACTCCGCGTTCGACAAAGAGCTATACC
This sequence comes from Icerya purchasi, assembly GCA_039619475.1. Classification (NCBI taxonomy): domain Eukaryota; kingdom Metazoa; phylum Arthropoda; class Insecta; order Hemiptera; family Monophlebidae; genus Icerya; species Icerya purchasi. The sequence continues at coordinate 259,687,945 of CM077116.1, read as the reverse complement.
AGAATATCATCAAGACTTCGCTAGATGACCTTCCATAACCGAGATCGGTCGGGATAGCAAAAAGAAGAAGAAGGTTCGGAAGAATTTGTATCATCGGATCCCGTATCGAACAGATGAGTTGACGCGATGTAACTTCGACTACAATTCCGGATAGTGTGCTGCGTTAACAACCGGTGCAAACTAGTGCCAGGTTGATTGTCTTGTGCACGCAAATCTCCCAGATTCGTATGAGTCCGATAGATATGTATCTGGAATGTAGTTCCGGTGGTCTATGTATCAGAAAAAATAATGAACTTGCCCAATCACACTACAGCTTACAGACTTCTCTGTCGAGTATCTACACGTTACAGCTACTGTGAAGCTGTTGCAATACTCACGCATAAAATCGTAAACTAGTAATGGAGGAAACCGGTATGCAGAGCCGAGATAATGGGAAATTTTTGTACGAGGAGTACAACACGGCGGAATTTACAGACTTCGTTGCTAAATTATTATCAATATCAGAGGTAGCCCCCTCCAGGCAGAGGTTAAATCTGCCCGTTTAAATTTGATTTCATAAAAGCCATTCAAGCCTCAGATGATTATACTCATTTCGGTATTCAAGGTTTCTGCTCGCAGAATATGACCCGGCTTTTGTTTATAACTGGAAAACAAATTGCTCTCTAGCGTCGTCAACAAGGCGTCGTTGTGCAGAGCGAAAATGATGTTATTCCTTCCATCGTGAAGTTTCGTTAGAAGTTCCACATGTTTGCACGTGTACACGTGTCTAAAGTTGAACGCGTTGAATTTTTCATTTTACAAAAATGACGGAACGTGTCGCCAAAGCATTTTATTATAATCTTGGCCGTACGGTAATGAAAACAATTGCAATGATTAACAAACGAGAAAATAAAAGAGTAATTGAAACGATTTGAAAATGATTGGCAGCCAGTTGAACCTCATTCTCGATTACGTCAACAAGAACACCGGAAAATACTGTCCGAGTTCGAGCAACGATTGAAAAAAGAAGATCGTCGTTCAACCATCGGAGAGCTTGAAAATGACACAGGTTTTTGAGAGTACGATCATTTCTGAACTTTTAATCCGAGATTTAGGAATGAGCGGTGATGCTGCGAAATTCGTTCGACGACTACTCACACAAGAACAGAAAGACCTTGAAAAACGAAATTCCCTTTAAAAAATGGCAATAACCGGTGATGATGAATCTTGAGCAATATGATCCGGAAACAAAAAGTCAATCATCCACGTGAAAGCCTCCCAATTCCGCGATAATGAAAAACACGGGTGAAAATATGTTCCAAAAAATCAAACCGTCAATAAAGAATATTATTTTTCAGTTTTGAAATGGTTAACGCTATGAGAAGAAAACGACTGGAATTCTGGAAAAACGGCGATTATCATGACAACGACTCTCTCGTTGCGTTGTTCAACACTATTTGACTGTAAACGCGTCATCGTACAAGTTAGGCAGGCACAATACAATCCGGACATTGTACGACTACAGTGCTCTTCTCTTAGCTGAAATTCCGTTGAAAGGAAAAAAGATTCGATCACCTGGAGGGAATGAAACAAAATGCGACGATTAAACCGATGGCTATACCGAAAAAATTCGTTTCAGAGTGGATTTTTTTTCAAAAATTGGTGAAACATTTTTTAGACTCTTAAGACTTTTAATAGGTGGAAGACTTGGAATGGCGAACTGCCGACCCGAAAGCCCCCAATGAGTTCGAACTGCGAGTTATAAACAAAGGCACTTCCGAGGATCGCTCGTAGATGTATTCTATTTGCCGATTTTATCCTTTTTATTGGGAAGTTAGTACAAGAAAACAAAAAACGGACCCCATGTGTCGTCTCAAATTACCATAAAAGTATTGTCGTCGGACTCGAACTTTCTGTACACATTGACGGAGTGGTGTATAATTTTCACTTGAAAGATTTTGCGCATTTGACAGAACAGTAAGAAATTGGGGAGTGATTATGCGGAAGTCAAACGACGAATATTTAAAGAATAATTTTAAAAATAATCAGTTGGCTGGTCGACGGTGAAAGTTGTGACCGCTTTCGTAAAAATTATATTATTTAAACTTTACGCTTACAGCGACTTACATAATTTCGCTTTATTAGCTGTCCTTCCTTTATAATCTGCTGGATCTGCTTGTCCGGACAATTTTTCATGGATGCGTTAGGAGGTCTAATTTCCGGAGAATCGATTATACTCTTTCTTGTTAATTACAACGTTGTGCGAACAACACCAGAGACGGATTAATCACTCGTAGTGCTTCAAACTGCTACCCATGCGGCTCGCATAAGTTTCTGGCGTGTTGTAAGAACAGCGACAAAGGCAAACGTGTAATCTTAATTTAGCAACGCCGTAAAGGAAACATATCAGCTTAAACGTGTTTGCAGCGAATATTAATTTTGATTACGAAAAAGTGGCACGTTTTCTCGGACGAGCATGTTGCACGTTGTAAGATTCCAGATTCGGTAGCGACACTCTAGTATGAATTTACTTCTGCTTTCAATAGTTTTCGTAGGAGAATATGTTCCGTGCAAAGGTTTGTAGTTGTTGTAAGGGGAAAAAAAGGGGTGTTTCCGCTTTAATTTTTTTTTCAAAAAAAAAAAAAAAAAAAAGGAGAAAAACAACAGCCTTTAAGATTGTTTCGTTCGTGTACACTTTGCGTAAAGAAGTAAGTCGGATTCCTGTATATTATTTAAATGTTTTACGTTGCACATTGCACACACCTCGGATGCGTTAAATTTGGATCGCCTATTAATAGATTAAAAACGAAAGCATCAAATTAATGAATTCCAAAATTCGTCGAGACACATATCCGTGTAAAAATACATACTATATGACTAGTAAAATAATTTCCGTTATGCTCATAAACGCGTTCATACTAATAAACATCGTGGTAGTAGAAACTTTATCGCATCCTAACAGTACTAAAATTTAATTACATTCCGTAAGTAATTAATTTACCAGCATTATTTAGACTTGAGCAGTTATACGTTCGCATTTATAACTAACATAATTTGGCGGTGTTCCTTCAATGTTTTACTTGAATGACCATAACTCTAACCGAGCCTTGGACACGTTTTAATTAGTAGAAAGAAAAAAAAAGACAAGCGCATTGCTTTTAACAAAAAATTTGTTAACTGGTCGGTTAATTGGAAAGTTGTTTATTTCAAGCCGTAAGCGCAACTAGGCGTAAAAAATAATTATTTAACATTGATTTTCCGATTATTAAGATAAATATGAATTTATCTTCTGTTAGTCGCACTGCATATTGTTATTCTAATCATACGTGTTCTTCAAACCTTCTCCTTTCCTCCTTCGAATTCCTCTGACGGTCTCATTCTCTCTATTCGATCTCTCGTTTTCTCTTTGTTCTCGTTCCGTTCCATTCTCGTAGACTTTCGATGGGTTCCTAGTCATTCCAATATAGACGGCAATGTGACTCAGCTGACTCTTTAGCTCGCTTAGCCGCCCGCAATGGTCATTTCCTCGACTCTTTTCCTTCTTCAGACATTCTTTCCCTATCACACGCTCTAATCATTCCAGACTTTGGTTGGACATGTATCCATCTTTATTCTCAAATCGCTTTTCGCAGTACACATTCAACCGCCTTGGTTTCATTCTATTCCTGTCTGTCGTCGTTCCACTGTTGTATCCTTAATTAGACTATCAGTCATTCTCTACTCCCTTCTTCTCGCGTTCGTTTTTCTTTAGCTCTTTCTCCTTTCTGCTCTCTTCACGCTTCTGAGCCTCCTTTTATTTGTGACTCAAACCATATCCTTTTCGAATGTTCTGCACTCCTTAACGAACGCTCCCTTCTGTATAATTTTCGGCTCTGGGTCTTCCTACTCCCTTTAACGCTACCCCTATATCCTTTCCATCCCATTGCTTAGAGTTGTTCCATTCCGGCTGTCCTTTGTGAGGTTCATTTCTGACCGCCTGGCTATTTAGTTCTATCTATTGCATTATCATGTTGTTGGGTCAAGGCTGGTAACGCGCCCAGGGCAGAAAAAAAAAAAAACAAACCCGTATGATCAAAATAAAATCAAAAAAAGTTTTGCATTTTTTTAGTTATTTTGACCTTTTCAGTTCATGTGTAATACTTTTTATGGACCGATTTTAAACAATCCCACTCAAGCTACTAATAAATATAATCGTTGAAATTTCTAACAAAAAAATAACAATTTCGGAATAGTAAGCAGCATTAACTTATCGAATTATTCTATGAAGAAAATTTAAAGTACCTTTTTTTATTTTTCTTCGCACCTATGATAAATTATAAACGTTCGTAGTTATGCCGAATTTTAAAAATTAATTCTCTTAAAAATCGGTTTTAAAAAAAAAAAGAAAAAAAATGCTGACTTCAAAATTAACTTTAAAAATGTACTAGTAATACAATCGCGCTAAAAAGTAAAAAACAATTATTCGAAAAGAATATATTACAAAGCAAAATACACATCATCAGTAGTATCAGTCTATTGATTGGTTGATCGATAGAAGCAAATCGAATCCGCAATCTTTTCTTCCATTCCTCTTCCTTCTTCTGCTGAGTTTTTTTAAATTCTTGATAGTTCCTTGCTCCTATATCCTCAGTAACTTGTTCCGTGGCTTTTTCTTCTCGGTCTTCCTCTTGCGCGTTTACCTCCTAATTTTCCTTCCATTAATTCTATTAGTAACTCTTATGTCTTGGAACAAGATCGATCCATTTGTTTCTTCGTTCGGAGATAGTTTTAATGAAATGTCTTTTATCTTTAATCCGGTTATAAACTTCTTCGTTTCTAATCTTCTCCGTCCATTTTATTTTAAGCCTTCTTCTCCAACACCCGGTTTCAAAAGCCTCCAGCTTTGCAATGTCTGCCTTCCGTAATGTACAAGTTTCAACACCATGTACACAGATAAACTGACCACACACAAACGTTTTTACAAAATTTTTTGGTAAAGCTAAATCGAGTTTTTTTTTGTTTTTTTTTATGTTGGTAATTTTCTTTTCTCATTAAATTCTGTTTTTGCTTGTGCTATTCGACACCTACGTAAATCTCTCCGCTTGATCTATTATCTCGGAGTTTATGGTAATTCCCGTGTTAATTTTTGTTTTCTTTTTGTTAATCTTCGTGTTACAATTTTCATGAAGTTTTCCGTTATTATATTTAACATATGTTTTAATTCATTTTCATTTTCTGCTACTGCAGCAGTGTCACCAGCATATCTTATCATATTTATTTCACATCCATTGATCTTAATTTTTTTACAACCCATATTATATAATTCTCTAATAGAATGATAAATATATATATATAAATTAAACAGATAATAGGTTGCATCCTTGACGCACTCCTTTCCTTATTCTTGTTTCGGCTTGTATATTATTCGTATCAATAATTTCAGTTTGGTTTTTATATAAATTATAGATGACTCGTCTGTCTTTGCAATCGACTCCTATTTTCTTTAGCATATCAAAAACATTTTTTTTCCCAGTCTACTCTATCGAAGGCCTTTTCCTGGTCCAAGAATACAACGTACGTTGATTTATTTAGTTTCGTTCTTTTTTTAACTATCATCCTTAAGCATAAAATGGCTTCACTACATCCAATTTTTTTTTCCGAGTTGTGTTTCTTCTAGTTCTGATTCCATTTTATCTGATATTCTTCTACATATCATTCTGGTTAAGATTTTCGGTGCATGTGATAATAGACTCGGTATTTGACGTTCTTCGCAACAACCAGAAGCTCTATGTTTCTGATTAAACTTTTTTCGAAATCTTTTGGTAGTATAACTTTTTAGTAATATTCTTTTATTATAACGAATAATCTGTTACTGGCTTTTTTACCTAGTGTTTTTATTATATCTCCACTAATATTATCTATTCCTCCGGAGCTTTATTTGTTTTTAACTGCTATTTCCATATTTCATAATGCCTGGTCCCATATTGCCCTTTCTAACCAGATAATCTTCTTCCATAGTGCTTTTATCTAAATCCTCATCTTCATATTATAGTTCTTCTATATATTCCTTCCATCTTTTTGCTATTTCTTTAGCTTCGATTAATTTTTTTTCAGTCTTATCTCTTATTGTATTACATCGTTGAGATCCATTAGAAAAATGTTTCATTATTTCTCGGTAGGCTGTTGTAGTGTTTCCTCTGTTCATTTCATCATTTACATGTAAGCAGCGATCTTCAATCCACTTTCCGTTCGCTTTCCTCGCTTCTCTGTGCTAAACCATGTTTCGCAGTTTTTTATCATTTTCCATGCCTGTCTTTGATTTTCGAATTTTCATGTTTTCTCCTTTCCTCTATTAGTTCCATTATTTATTTGGTAATTTATTTCTTGCTGATTCGATTCTCTTTCTTTAGATTAATTTCTGTCACTTTAGTTATTACAGATTTCAGCTCTTCCCATTTTTTCATCAATGCTGTTCTGTTCCCTGTTATCGTTTTCATTATTACGAGATTATGATCGCTATTAATGTCTGCTACTGGTACTGTTTTGCATGGTTTTACGTGATTTCTAAATCATTCGTCGACTAGAATGTAGTCAATCTGAAATCTCTGTTTATCTCCTGAGGCCTTCAACGTATATATTCTTCTGCTATGTTGTTGAAATAACGTATCTGCAATTACTAGATTCTTTCCCCTACAGAATTCTATTAATCTATGTGTCCTTTCATCGTTAATTCAAAGGTCGTGCTGGCAACGTGGATCGCCAACGCCCGAGGAGATGGCGCGTGAATAAAAAGAAGATGTCCTTTCTTATTGTTTTTGCCTAAACCTTATTTGTCGTCGCGATAGCCTAGTTGTTAGAGCGCTTGACTTCCGTTACGGAGATCACGGGTTCGATCCCGGGCGACGACAGAACTTATTACAAGGAATTAAAATTAAAAATATTCGCTAATAATCACGTGGAAGGCAATGGCAAACCACTACGTACAACATCATATGCGCACTAGGTCAGTACACAGCAGAGACACACTTGTATATCGATAAATCAAACGATTACTAATCAGTTCCGAATGTAGTCTCTTGCGTGTGTGCACCTGCGTTGCATATAATAATTGCCCGGTACACAACCTATATCGGTACACCCGAAACAATGTACGAATAGGTTGCCCACCAACCGAAGGGTTGAGGAGATAATGATGATGATGAAACCGTATTTGCCAGTTATTTTTGAAATGAGAACTCCTTTAGGTGCGTTTAGCGATTTTCAGTAAGGGAAACAAATTATGGCTTCACGTCACGCTCGTCACACGTCACCGACATGCTATATAATGTTAACAGTATCGACTAGTGCGGGAAATAAAAAAACCGCTAATCTCTACCCCTCGATACCCCCACGACCGTGTAATCAGTAATAAACTACAAAAAGAGACATGGAAATTTAATTATATTAGGACTACTAATATGGGGAATAATAAAAGTTTATGATGGCAGTAAATATTATCGCGAATTTTATTTAATAATGAAATATTGCGAAAATTCTATAACTACTATATTACACTAATTCCATAAAATAATAAATACTGTATTGACATTGTCGTCTCTGTTTTTGTCGATATTGTTGTTTGTTAGTATTAAAGTGGTTGCTGCGTGGCAGTAAAAGTATTATTTTAATTGTACAGTTGTTTCCGAAAATTATTTATCATGAGTAATCACTGTGAAAGCTTTAAATTTTTATTATTTTAATTGTTTTAATATATTAACTTGGCAGTTTGATAGAAACCTACCGTTAATTAAACGTTTGAATGAAGCATTTAGCTTAACTATGTGTCCAATGATCGAAAACTTGGTACTACCAAAAATGTAAAACGACGATTGATGCGGTTTTTGCAAGATATTTACATACACTCGAATCAAACAGTTTCATTTCTTGCTTCAGCTACCATAATTGTATCTTTTTTAGAATATAATGGAAAGATTGAAAGTACAAATAATCGTAAGTATTGTTGAAACTAACAATGATGAAAAAAATGATGAAAATTAAGTTGATTCAAATTCATGTAAATATAAATACCATGTGTATAAATAAAATAAATTTATACGATAATTATTATTTTAATTAAGTTGTATTTATATTTTGTACCGGGGGCTTGCGCAACCCATCATGTTTTGACTAATGAACAAACCAGATAAAAATGTGTATAATTGTGGCTCGGAGTGAGATGCGAAAACCGGACACTAATGTTAATTATTTCAAGTTACAAATTACGAAATTTTAATTTTTGATACTACAGTTAATCTTGAAATTCAAAAAGAAACACTGTTATTTCATAGTTTTAAGTTTTCACTTCTGTCGGCAGTCCCCACGACTGCATCATTTTTTTTTTGTTCTTCTTCCTCTACGGCTATGCCCCCCCCCCCTTATCAGATTATCCTTAGCTGTCATCGTATTCAAAATTTCATTAAGTTGTTCATAGATATTTTCTATTATTTCATCTTCTTCCCCCGATGTTGGCATGTACATATATCTGGACACTTACTCGTATCAGTCATTTTTTTCTGTGTTCATTGTTGTTTGGAAGTGTATCAGTTAAACTAATATTCTCGTCAGTGGATATTATCGGCTGATCTCGGTCAGCTGATAGTACTATTCATCCGACTATGTCGGTATCGGGTAGGTCGTCGAATACAGCGGCGGGGACCGTTCCCAATTTCGATGATTTTCCGATTAATGAATTGCATGAGCAGTGCGATAGCAATGCGGCTGGTCCGTCAAACGGTAATAAATACGTCCCGCAGTTAAGCGAATACGAGGAAGATTCGGATTCAAGCTTTACTACAGTGCTAAAACGTAAATGTGCGACAAAGAAATCGAAACCTGATAAGAGCCAGGTAATATTTACATCTAATCGCTATAGTCCACTACAAGTAGATGAAGATGCGATAAAGCATGCGTTATTTAATAATACCGTTGTACCAGCTACGAAATATCCTCCGATAACTATTTTACACCCTGATAGTTCAATAAATCTCAAGCAATTAATTAGTAATTTAAAACCTCTTGTAAATTCGGAATTTAAAATAAAATATTATAATAATAAAACTTGAATTTACGTCTACACCAGTGCACATTACGATGCAGTAATTTCTACTCTTAAAATTAATAATATTCACTTTTATACACATCTGCCGAGAGAGCGTAAGCCCCTAAAACTTGTTTTGAAAGGACTTCCGACTACATTTACAATAGAAGATATCAAGGTTCAACTAGAATCATATTGCACGGTATTAAGTATCACGCAACTTACAAAAAAGCATGAGAAGACGAGTGAACGGATTCCGCTTCCTGTTTTCATCGCTACGTTCCCTCCTGGGACAAATAGTAAAGACATTTTTAATATTAAACATATAAACTATTGTTTAATTCGATGGGAAAAATACGTAAGAAAAAGTCCGGTAATTCAGTGCTATAAATGTCAACGTTTTGGACATGTGTCACTAAATTGCAACCTACCTGATAGGTGTGTTCGTTGTGCACACACCCATCCCCCTGGTGCTTGTATCAGCTCTAATTTAATCAAGTGTGCCAATTGCGATGGTCCTCATGCTGCAAATTCCAGCGAATGTGCATATTTTGTGCGTATCATTCGTGCCAGGGAGGAAAAGAGGCCGTCTCTTCGTCAAACTGGTTTACCTACAGCACAAGAATTAAAGACTTGCCCTTCCAATGCAGGCAAATTTCCACAAAGAACTTATGCGCAGGTGACTAGACATAATAGTCCAGAAAACTCTGAATCTGATCATTTTTCGTTTTTTTTTCCGTTATTAAATAAATTTAGAAATGTTAATGTAAATAAACTTTTTCGTGTAATTAAGCTCATATTAAATGAATTTAATGGCATGCATCAAAAGAGTATTTTTAGTGTAATCGGTAAGGTTACGGAAATTATAAGTAAGAATTCATTTTAATTGTGACTAATGATTGTCAATAATAACGGGATACGACTAGTTGCTTGGAATTGTAACTCAATCGCTAATAAGTATGAGGAATTGTATGAATTTATTTGCAATAACCAGATTCACATAACTGCCCTTTTCGAAACTAAATTGCACTCTTCATATAACCTTAAATTTCCTGGTTTCAAATTGTATAGAGAAGATGTTAATCGTAGAAGTGGTGGAGTAGCATTGATTATAAACAATACTATTAAACATGTCTTACTGCGTTTACCTCGTTTAATGCACGTACAATGCATTGCTGTTAAAATATATTCTGATTTTTTATGTCATGGTAATCAAAATTTAAACTCGTTTGTTGTTTGCGCCGTATATAAGCCACCTAGATTTACACAAAAATTTGCTGATGACATTAGATCACTTCTTAACTTACATCCAAAGGTTATTTTAGTTGGCGATTTAAATGCTAAAAGTAAAATATGGGGTTGCTTCAACAACAATTTAGCAGGTAATATTTTATTCAATATGTCCATTCGGGACAATTTTCAAATAATAGCTCCTCGAGAACCTACTTACTTTCCTTCTTCAAATCAGATGCGATGCAGTGTTTTAGATCTAATCGTAGCAAAAAATGTTAGTGCAAAACTCCCCGTTACGTTTGATCATCTTATCTCTGATCATAAACCAATTTTTACGATTATTAATAATGTAAAACCGCTCTTAAATAGTAAGTCGTATCTAGCCTTTAATAATGCGGATTGGGATAGTTTCAAAAAATATATCTCAGATAACATTTAAATCAACCAATTAAAGATAATTCTGATATTGATAGCAGGTTGAATTACTAAATTAATTACTGACAGTATTAATCTATTTATACCAAAAAAGACGTGTCAGATGTTCCCGCAAGTTTACGTTCCGAGTATTGTCCGTAATATAATTAAACTTAAAAACTATGTTCGGAGGATTTATACAAAATACCGATTTCACTCTAATATTGGTTATCTGAAACCTGTAATCAAATTCTTAACAAAAATAGTCAGATTTGTACTTAGAAAAACCAAAAATGATAAATTTCAAAAATTTCTGACGAATGTTAATACACAAGATAAAAGTTTATGGAAAGTATGTTCGCGGTATAGTAAGAGCTATGGGGTGATTTCACCGCTATTTGATTCTGATCTTAACACGTATGTTTATAAGGATCAAGCAAAAGCGGAGTTGTTAGCCGAGTATTACTCAAATATTCATAAAACGAGCACGCGTCTTGCGTCTACATATCCAAATAATTTAGTCACTAATACAGTAAAACGTTTACTAACTGGTTCTGATTTCAATAACATTACAGGTTCTCCTATTTTTCATTCTGAGTTTTGTCCTGCCTCACCTGCTGAAATATTTAGGTACCTGAAGAAATCTAAAGTAAAAAACTCTTGCGGTGATGATAATATCCCGGCAAAAATCTTAAATAAGATTCCTCGGAAGGGGGTACTAGAGTTAACGCACATAATTAATGCTACAATGTGGTTCGGCTATTTTCCAAATTTCTGGAACTTAGCCAAAATCATTGCGCTACCTAAACCAGGCAAAGACTCTTCCCAAGTGAATAATATACGACCCATTAGTTTACTTAGCAATTTAAGCAAAATAGCGGAAAAAGTTATGCTACACAGGCTTCGTAATTTCGCCGATAACAATAACATACTTCTAATAGAGCAATTTGGTTTATCAGGTTATTCTACTACGCATCAAGTTGCTAGGATTACTGATCATGTGACGCACAACTTTAATATAAACAAACGCACTGGATTAATTCTATTTGACATTGCAAAAGCATTCGATATGGCACGACGGGCTGATTTACAAAATGTTAAAATATAATTTCCCGAAATATCTAATCAAATTGATTGGAAGTTACTTACGGAATAGAACATTTTACGTTTCATTACAAGACGGTAAGTCAATGACCAAAACTGCCGTCGCAGTCAAGATAGTGTGCTGGGGCCTTTTCTCTTTTCAGTCTACTTGTCCGATCTGCCTAAGTTGCAACACACGAGTTTAGCTTTATATGCTGATGATACTACTATATTATATTGTAGCTCGTATAGAACGTCTACTATTTATAATCGTCTACAGCTGCATAGTTTTCGGGTTTTAAAATTTTTGGAAAAATGGAAAATTGAAATTAATCCAACTAAAACAGAAGCAATACTTTTTACTCGTAGATATCCCACCCCTCCAAGGCAATTGATTATTAATGGCACCAGGATTAAATGGGCTAATCATGTTCGATATCTTGGGGTAATTCTAGATAAAAGATTATCTTTTAAGGAACACTTAAAATACGCTGAAGCGAAAACAAATAGAACCATTGCAGCTTTGTACCCAATTATCAATCGGAGATCTTACTTAAACACCGCAAACAAGCTTATTATCTATAAAAGTATTATTAGATCAATATTGACTTATTCGGCTCCAGTTTGGTGCTCGATTTCAAACTCCGATTTTAATTAATTTAAATTACTACAAAATAGGCGTTGTCGGTGTATTTTAAACGTTCCCCGCTGGACTAAAATAGATAATATGCATAATTAGTTATAGTTGCCTTATGTAAAAGATTTTATAATTAATACAGCAAATAAATTTTTTCACGGCTGTTCCTACCATAGCAATATGCTTATCAGGAATATAGGCGATTATAATTCCGAGCAACTAACCCGGATGTACGTTTAATATAAGCATCGTCGGATTAAACACAATTTAGTTAGTTACTGATAGCTCTAGGCTGTTAAGTAATGTTTTCAATGGTAACAATTGATTGTGATTTTTGATTATTTTGGGTTTTTTGTTATACTTTTTTTGCCCTTTGTATTTTTTTGTATAGTGTTTATATTTTTGTTAACAATACGTAAATATTCTATTTTATCACTCTAATGTAATGCGGTTAAGTCTCTTTCGAGCTGGTACGCATTTTGTTTATAAATACTGTATTACTGTACTTAGCCAAATATACGTTCTGTTCTGTTCTGGACACTTACTATTAGCCTAGATTTTAATCATTGATAATCTTTCGCTATATTGACGTATTGCTTTAACTTTCCATCCCGTATTTCTATCTAGGCAATCCCTACTCCAGCTCTCTTGTTTTTATCTCCTGAGTGTAGAATATTTTGTAATTGTCGTTTCAGAAATTACAGTTTTGTTCAATTTTTATTTCACATATCGCAACAATATTTAGCTTTAATTTTTCCATTTCTATTTTTAAATTTTCCACTTCAACAATGCATCTCATTAATCTTACGTTCCATGTTCCAATTCCTATTTCCATTTCCGGCCGTGTTTTTCCCCCGCAGATTCTTAGCACTCCTTTCAGCAGCATTGGCGGGAGGTTTGCTGCCTGGCGGAGATTAGGGGCCACATGACTGTTTTTGCTTCCATTTTATTTCTCGGGATTGAACTGCGGTGGATTCCCCTTATTATCCGCATGACTTTCTGTCGGAATTTTCTCCCTTAGCCGAGTATGGACTCGGTTATAAGGCGCCGGATACCCGCCTACTTGCTCTAGATTGATATTTTTGTAAAATCCGGAAATTTTTTTTTTTTATTATTTCGTGGTACATTCACGGTGAAATAGCTTTTGCCTTCACACTTAGTTCTCCTCCGCAATTGCTTACGTTTATTTTTTTGATTAATTTCTTTTCCACTACTGAAATCTGCGATAGAAATACTTTATTTAGCGTATCGGGATAATAGGGTTTAAGGAGCTGTAATGGTAGAAGTGTTATTACCGTAGTTTCGAGTTTTATCGGCAATGTATGTTTAGAGAGAAATAAGTAGTCGATAAATGGGTGGGAATTTTGAACAATGCAAAAACTGGCTGAATAAGTGCCCTTGAAAATGAACAAGAATCACGTTATATCTACTATGAGTATATTGTAAATCAAGAATTTCACGAATTTCACGAATTTCACGAATTTCACGAATTTCACGAATTTCACAAAAGATCTTAAAAAGTAGAACAGTCTGGACCGAAAGGTTTCATTCGTACTGGTAGCTTGAAGCATCAGCTTTCTGTCGACAACTATAAAATTAACCCGTATACTTTCGACTACGTTTAAACATTTCGGGCAAATGTCGCCATTCTAATTGAACAAAAGTTACTACATCGCCTTTTTCCGTCTCTCGCAAAAGTTGCAATTCATCGACGCGCAAATTTTTTTTTTTTCTTTTGGAATTACATGCTATTTATTCGGTTGATCGTAAAATTTTCCAAACATTACCACGGAAATAAAAATGTTATTATTATACCAACTAGAAAACCGGTATACAGAGGACTGGGAATTAGGATAAAACTTGCTATATCCAATCTAGAAGGATGACACAATACGGAAAAAGTATTGATAAAATGAATGGAAAGTATACCGAAGGAAATTTAGGACGAAAAAAATTTGAAGATATGGAAAAACAAAATAAAAATTTGGTTGATAGCGTGGAGGTTAATAAAATTGATAACGGAAAGAGTTTTTGTTTCTTCGTTCTCCCCTTTTCTCTTCTGGCTTTGATCTTTTATATTTTCTTTAAAGGCTCGTCATGATACTCCCTAAACTGTTCCCCATAAAACACGCATTAATCAGAGAATTAAGCTGCTAATAAAAAGGTGGTTGTATTATTAGCCAGAACAAAATGTAGATAATATAATACGGTTCCCGTTTATGAGTTAACAGGTTTTAAAAATATTCTAATGGACATGTTTACTTAAGATGTGACAATTTACAAATAAACACTGTAATTATCTTAGGAATCCTTTTTTTTTTTTTTTTTTAAATCCATCTGCTAACCTCTTATCGACGTGTAAAATCCTTTATAACGGATCATGGTATCGGATATTTAGGCTCGCTCTCTTTTTAATAATTATACATTTCATCTGTCTGTTCAGCCTACTCTTGCTCCCTATTTATGGTTTCTTTTGCATTTCCGACGTTCTAATGTTGTTTGTGTTGTTCGTATGCGTTTTGGCCATTCTTTGTTGCTTTTCTCCAGATTTCGCTTTTCCCTAATATCTACTGCCCACGCTGTCCTCTATCTTGATGATGTAGTTATTTTCGACGCCGATCATGTGCTCTTCCAGTGTTCATCTCTTTCTGTGGAGCATCCTGCTTTGTATTCCTATTTGTTGAGGCTTGGGCTTTCTGCTCCTTATTGTGCTTCCTATCATATCCTGTCCTTTCCTTCCCGAATTAATTATTTCCGCTGTTTGTTCCTTTTTAGCAAAGATTTCTGATCGGATTAAAATATAACCGACTTCTTTCCTTACTATTTGTTTCTGGGTAAAGGTCCTTAGTTAACGAGCCCAAAAACGAAAAAAAAAAGGAATCCATAGTCGGGCTGTACTTTTAAAAAAAAAGTGAGGGTGAAAATACGATTTAAAAAGCGTCTGAGATGACAAATAACGCGTTCAGAGCCATATGTGCATAAGGTACGAAATCCGTGAACGGAATATCAAAAGATAGCGCGCCGCCATTTTGAGATGTAGAAGCATCAGTGAATAATAGATGGCAGGAATCTTCGTAGGCAGCGTACTGAGAAAATAAGTAACGACACAAAAGGACATCACCTATCTTAATAAGATAAAGACTGGGAAGATCTATTAATCGAATATTTGTACGGAAGAAGAAAGTTCAACGGAATAACTTTCATCCGTGCCGTTGGACTTTTAGTACATGTAAATCTTAATTTTACAACCCCCAATGTCCCGTCAAGGCTAAAAGACTTATTTTCTTTCAGTCTGTCAAATCAAAGTTGTTGATTAATGATATATTATAACGTTTCCATTAGTTCCGTTTGAAAAAGGAAATAAATAACAACGTTATCTCTCAAATAGCCGGATACAATTATACACCGGGGCATAAATACGCGATCGGTGTATATATTAATAGTGGAGAGATTTTAGCTTTCGCCATAAGAGTTCGGTTCGGCGCACTGGGAGGAGATCGCAAACAAAGCCGTATAGCTCCATTTTGCGGGTCAATTTATTCGTTGCAAATACTCATCGAGAGATACTTTTATAAAATCTAGAACAGTACTCTAATTTTAAGGTGTGTTATTATAACAGGAACATTAGACGAGGGTTCTCTCGCCAAACAATTGCGACTGGACATTATGAAATATTTAAATATTTGATTCTGGACAGATAGATGTGTATTGCGCGTGAATAATATACCAGATGAAGATCGAGAAAGGAGCATTTACTAATGCAAAAAGCGTATGTTATATGGTCCGATCTGGATTGATGCTGGATTACTATTATATGGTCAGCCTGCGAATGTTCGACCTTTAGTCAATTCTTTCAAAACAGTTTTTCGAAAAACTAAATGGTGCTGGTAATCGAATTTATGATATAGCATTTTGTTCCTGTGAAGCCTACAAATATAATTAGTCATAATTCATTGCTGAAATAAAATGGAGGTTGACAACGTTATCAAAAGCTCTCCTATTTCCCGTTTAACAGAATCTACAATTTATATCCGAAGCCTAAAATCGAAAATGCCATTAGTAGTAAAAACGTTTCGCTTCTCCGTAAATCGTACGTGTGTGTGTTCTTTGTCTTATAAATTTATTTATTACTTTTTTTACATTCGCACGATAACAGTACTGTAATCCCGGGAAATGTAAAAAAAAATAATTAAAAATCGTGAATTGTATTTGTAAATAATTAGAAATTAAGAAATGAAAGAAGTTAAGATAATAACAGCCGGAAATAAAGAGTATATGAGAGAATATAGGTGTCGTCATTATCATAGGTAGAAAGAAGCAAATTAGGCGCGTGTAGAAGTGAGGAACCAGTACTGCGAAGCAATTCGGAGGCATCCAAAGCTCCCGGCGTACTGAATTTATAGGATTAAGAAGATGAAATACGGAAACCCGAAAACGCGAAGCTAAAATAAATTAGAAGTAAATGTGAAACACTTATCGGGGAATAATTAAATGACGCGAGGATTACAATGTAATAAGAGCGAGTAAAGTCGATCGAACTGCAAGCAAAAAGAAACAAGACGATAGCAGGTGATACAATAAGTAATAAGTGACAAGAACAGCTTAAAACTGCTAAAAAACGAAAGTGCCAATACGGCCGGTGTCGAAATATCTTCCGAGATTCAATTGATAGGAAATCTCTATCTTTAATTAATCTGATGTCGGAGCAAGCCTGCAATTGAAGTGTATAAACCATCTCATCAACATTTCCTTGCAGCAACCATTTTGTTGTTGCATATTTGAATGCTCGGAACACTTGAAAATTCGCGAATTTTTGTGACGAGAATTTTGATTTTATAAATAGTTCGACGCGAAAAATTTACGCTTATTGTATTCCTACTAAAATGTTCTGCACGAAAAAATTTATATCATTATTATCTCTACTATTATTATTTATGGTTATTCCATTAAGGGGGGGATATTCGCGCATTATTAATATATTTTTTTTTTTTATTATCGTTATAAACTTTTGTCGTTTCTGTTATATTTGGCTTTGTCACCGTTCAATGTTTATTGTTGCAAGTGCAACGGGCGGACCAGAACAATTGCAACTACTCTCCGTACGGAGCATAGACGCTTAGTGTAGTGGGCAAACATGAGTAAAACAGGAGGTTCGTTCTTTCTCCGACGGTGGAACAAGCGCAGAACGAACGCCATTATATCAATACGAACCGAGATACAGAGATATTTGAACAAAGTATATTTACAATTTACCAACAGACGATTTATATTATTATTCGCTGTCTGATTCGTTGTCTTCAGGCTCCTTCTCAAACTATCGTTCTTCGCAATACACTTGCACATCTTTTCGGGACACTTTTCGAAAAAAGGGGCCAAAGTGCAGGTGTTTCACGACCGGAAAAGTTTTATGCCATCGCAATATTGTGACCTTGTTTAAACTTACCGTATGCAGCTGAGATATCTCGAACGGTGTCCACCGACGATAATTTCCTTCGAACACAATAACGAATTATGTTTGTTCGGTTTTGATTATCGATTGATAAGCGCGCGATTACGCTATAGTCTGATTGCAAATGTTAACTGCACTTTGTTCACACAGCTGTATCTCGGTTCGTATTACTATAATGGCGTTCGTTCTGCGCTTGTCTTGCTGTGTCGGAAACAGAATGAACTTCATCGTGTTTCACTCGTTTTTTGACCGCTATATAACGTCCATACTCCGTACGGAGAGTAGTTGCAGTGGTTTTGGACCACCTATTGTATATTGCACCATTTATCATCATATTATTTATATTTATTTCAACAAACTTTTTATCTTTTTTCTTGTTTGCACTAATGTCTTCCGTCCGTCAATTTTATTGTCAATACCTTATAACTTATCTCCCTATATTATGTCGATTTCCTTTTCTTTACAATTCGTCTAGAAGTCACAATAATGGTCTCGTTTTCCGAGAATCAGTTATTGGCCGCCCTCTAAACGGATAAAAGTTAGCTATAGCAATGATAATTTTTCCTAAAGCGCATGTTATTCCAACTTAAATATAATTCCACCAATAACCTCCCTCGGTATCATTTCGGATCATATAAGCGGCATTTCGTAATGCTGAATTCTGTTTATAACTTATTTCCCTGGCAGGCAGAGAAACAGAATGTGTAATGTTTTCTTTATCGTATTATTCTTTTTAGTACTAGTTATTTTTTTAGAGATCAATCGATTTTTATTGTAAAAATTAGTTTCTTAATTAGATATAATTATTAAGCTGACGTTTTTATTCGCACAGCTCACTTTTCTCTGCCATTTTGGCCTCGCAAGGGGCTACGCACCTTGACCCTTCTTGCTTTCATTTCTGTCTCTTTCTCTTCTTTACTTTGTATAAAATGATCGAAATTTACAACGTAATTCTTACTGGCATCAACACAGAAAAAATAACATAATCACAAAAATCCTATCTTAACATTTAACCTTCATTATATAAAACTAACACATTTTTTCGTTACATTTTTCATTACATATTTCGTTACATAAAATTGTGACATTTTTTAAATAACAATAACAAAAATCCTATAAAATATAACAAACGTTACATAAAATTGGGACATTTTTCGTTACATAAAATTGAGATATTTTTTGGGACATTTTTTCTAATGGGAGGTAACCTAAGAATTACGTTGTATTTATACGATGTATAGAAGAGAAAGAGATAGAAATGTAAGCAATAGGGATCAAGGGGCACAGCCTGTTGCCAGGCCAAAATGGCCGAGTCATATATACATACATATACACATATATATATATATATATATATATATATATTCCGATTTATATAACGGAACAGTTATATTAGTAGAAGTTGCGCGTGCAAAACGCATTGTGAACCGACAATCAAACGGCTAGGTGAAATTGGTCGACAAATTTTTTGTAATTCAAAATGAACATTGCAAACAGAATTACGAATCGTTCGGCGGCCATTGCTAGTCTATTCCTAAAATTTGTTGGTATACGGTTCAGTTTCTAAAGACCGGTACAAAAAAAAAAAAAAAAAAAAATGTGAAATTGCCCGACAAATTTGCGAAAATGGTCAATTTTTGAAAAATATTTATTTAAATGATATACATTAATTAGAAATCATTCATCGGGGTCATCGGTAGTCTACTTCTGAAATTTGGTAGTACACGGTTCAGGTTTTCGAGACCGGTAAAAAAAAAAAAATGTTAAGCCAACTGACGAAATCGCGAAAATCCCCTTGATACATTATTTTATCTGACTACGCGAAGTATTTAAATTTATTTTATAATTACAAATTCCATAAGTAGTGCTAATATTCACTTAATTGAAAATAAAAAATGCTGTTGAATAATTATTATTCGGAATAATTTTGCTTTCAGCGTGTAAAGGCCACTTTTTCAAAGCGGAGAAATTGTCTAGTTAAAAAAATTATTAATTCCGTACGGGGCCAGCTGTACAAAGTTACGGCCGTATTGTCAACTGAAATTGTTAAACTAACTCGTTTATAACTAAAAACACGAAAAGATAATCGGAAAAAGAAACAAATTTACGGAAGTGCCCCGCTTATTAGTTTCATTACTGCACCCGAACTATCAAAAACGACGTACATACATATGTACATATATGGAAAGAAGAAAAATGTTTCGACGGATAATTTTACATACGAAATAAGATAACACATCAGTAACAAGTATTAAATATACATAGATCGAAACCGACAAACGCGCTTTATATGCACTTTTTAGGGAAAACACATTTCTCATCGACAAAACACACATACAATGGCCTACATACATGCAACGTTTACAACTAGCTGTTGCAGACTGCCGACAGCTATGCCGTTTTTAAACAAAGGCCGATGCCATTCCTTAAAAAGAAATGGCTACTTTTTATATTATAGGCGCTAACGCATTAATAAAATGAAAATAATATAAATATTGCAAGTAGAACAAAATAATTATTATATACATATACATATGTATATGTATATAAACGAACTTTGATGAGCAACATGGGAGATAAAATATAACGATATTTACTTTTAATAATTTAATAAAAGGGTAAATAAAAAAGAGTATTTTAAGTAAACGAATGTAGACGACCGGGCAAAAGTGAAAAGCGGAAAGAGATACCCAAGAAGAGAGATCAGCGTGAAGTAAGAAGAAAAAAAAGAAATTGGGAAAGGAAATAAATTGACGACAACGGGACTGAATGTTATTTAATGTGACATAAAACATTTATTAATTAAAATTACGCACAAAATAGGTTTGTTTAATGATTATAAAATAGTAACTTTTAAATCTAAAAAAGAATTATATTATAGTAATTATTACTGCTCGGATTTGACAAAAAGAACAGCTTGCGGAGATGCTATTTGTATGACACAGTTTTGTAACGTTCCCATGAGACATTTTTCCAGCGATAATAAGACAATGATTTAAAGTAAGTATCCGATAATTCCAGTTAATCTAAAAGCGAATGAGCAATATAATATTCAATTATGTTATGGCAAACCAAATGAGCGGTTCAATAAAAATATTTAATAAAAGCGATACAGCGAGTTTAAACGTGAACAGAAATAAATAAAAAATATTAGACATGTTAGCGGAAATTTAAAAAAGATATAATATTGTCACTAAAAATAAAGAAAACGGATGATCACCTTAATATATATTCATTAAAAAATATTTTAAAATGCGTCGCGAAAAATAATAATAATAATAAAGAATTGCGAAGTATTGTGAAGATAAACAAACAATAAAAATAATATAAGAAAAATCGAATTTTTATTGAATTTAGTGTTAATGAGTAATGATGTTAGAAAAATAAAATGAATAGAGAAGGGAAAAATTCTAACGCCACGATGGAACAACACATAAAGAAGAAAGAATAAGTACACTAAGGCGTAAATAATATTTACCTGTAGCGAGCGTTTCCAAATTGCAACAGAAAATCATTCAACTTACCAGTTATTCTACCTCTTTTATAGATGTCACTGCGAATATCCGGTGCAATAAAAATTATTTGATTCGTTAACCAATTTTCTGCTCATAGTTTGATGATTTACAAACATAACTGGTATAGAACAGTGTATGAAGTAAAATGAAATGGGTTCGGTTTATCTTCAAATAGTACTTTCTTCCATAAAAATTAACTCCCTCCGCTTCTTGACTCGAATACTAACTCGTACGTGTACTCTGACTTTAGCGGAATTGCTAGCTACTCACTACTTCCAAATTCACTCCCGTAATTCAGTTGAGTTACCTAAACAAAAAAATTCCCAAGTTCACTCTACTCTTCGCATCTACCTCAAGTCATGTTCTGTACCGCATGAATTCAACGCTGTCACCCTAGCCGAGTTACATCGCATCCTTAAATCTCTTAGGCTAAAACAATCCACTGGTTACGACAATATCCCTAATGTAGCCTTAAAAAACCTCCCACGGCCAGTCCTAACTGAAAGAACTACTTTAATAAATGCTATGTTTAAATTTGGCTATTATCCGCAACATTGGAAATCTTCCAAAATCATCGCGCTTCCTAAGCCTGGGAAAGATTCTTCGCGCATTGATAACAACATTCGTCCTATCAGCCTTCTTAGCAATTTAAGCAAAGTGACAGAAAAAATTATATTAAAACGCCTCATGCTTCACTCTGATAGCTCAAATATCATTCCATCAGAGCAGTTCGGGTTCAAGCCTGAACATTCAACGGTACAGCAAATTGCTAGAATAATAAACACACAGGCATTATATTACTAGACGTGGCCAAAGCATTCGACACTACTTGGCATGATGGCATAATGTTTAAAATGATCAAGACCAATTTCCCGGCCTATCTTATTAAACTAGTTAAAAGCTATTTAAGCAACAGAACATTCGCTGTTCACATCTCTAATACCTGCTCGTCATTTAAAACATGCTTAGCTGGTGTCCCACAGGGCAGTGTGTTGGGGCCAATTTTATTTAACATATTCCTTTATGATTTCCCTGTATCGCCCCGCATTAACACGGCGCTCTTTGCCGATGATGTTGCGCTGTATTGCAGCTCATACAGACCGAATGCAATAGCCAACAAGCTCCAACATGAGGTTGACCGCGTCCTTCGCTTTTTTAAAAAATGGCGTATCTCTATTAATCCGGCAAAATCTGAGGCAATTATATTTTCTCGTAGGTACCCATTGACCCCTAAGAAACTGCATATACTAGGTACCGATATTCCTTGGTCCGATCAAGCTCGATACCTCGGCGTAATATTAGATAAAAGGTTAAACTTTAATAAACATCTCGATCGTGCAGTCGCCAAAACTAATCGCGCTATCTGCGCTATTTATCCAATGTTCCATCGCAGATCGTTTCTAAACATTCACAACAAATTAATTCTATATAAGGCACTTATTAGACCAATCTTAACCTACGCATCGCCTTTGTGGTCCTCAGTTTCTAACGCCCGCTTTAAACAATTACAGCTCATACAAAATAGATGTCTCAGGTGCGTACTAAACGCATCCCGCTATACCAGAATTCGAATGATGCATAATGTCCTCAAACTACCATATCTTCGTAATTATGTACTTTCTTCGGCATAAAAATTTTTTTTGAAAATTGTTCGACCCATAGTAATCCACTTATTAACCACATCGGCAAATTACGATTCCAGGCAACTTCAATTTATGTATTCAAAATATAAGCACAGGCGTCTAAAGCATAATTTTCTATAATCTTTTACCAGTATATATTATATCATTTCTTTATTTTTTCACTCACAGTCCTGTTCCTCACTTGTTGTATCTGAATCCTTTAAGCAGACTTTATTCCCAACTACTCATCATATCTGCGCGTAGGTTTTTTTTTTAATTTTTTCCTACAATGACACTATTGCTAAATTTTTAATTGTAATAACCTATAATCGTTTTTTTATATGTTGCATCGTGCGGTAAGACAATTCGTCGATACGCTAGTTCAACTTGTACTGCTAACGTTATGTTGTATCGTAATTTGTATAAATATATTCTTTCTTTTTTTCTTTCTTTCTTTCTTTCTTTCTTTCTTTCCATAAAAATTATCTAGAGCACCAGTTTAGGATGAAAGTAATTTTTCCGTAGTTATAATTGGTTTTAATTCATAAAATTGTTTTAAAATCTCTTATATGTTTTCAGATGGAACTGTTTACTAGGTACCACTGCCACTGCTTGTCAGATTTAATACAAATTGATGTATTTTATCGTTTAGATTTTCTATACATATTTTACGGAATGGGTCAGCTACTATCATCATCGCTAATACTCGAACGATAGAGTCAAAGCCACATGTGTAATAGACATAATAGATAAAAATTGTTTTTCCCTCAGCAATAATCGCTTTACATAAATTTCCGTTTTGAAGAAATATATACTGTGTCGTCGTTCTCCTGTTTTATTGAATTCGTCAGCAGATTCAATATTTAACTAAGGGCGGAAGAACTTTGAATTCGTGTTCGATATATTTTTTTCTTCTTTGGACACTTCCTTTTTTTCGGGGTATCGTTTCTCCATCATCACTTCTCGGGTTGTTTTCTCCAAATGTTTGTATCTTGACCATCCCATTATTTCTAATTAATTTATACCATTTAAATAAATACTCTTTAAAAATTAATAACCTTCGCAATTTCGTCAGCCAACTTTATATACGTATATATGTATATATATATTTATTTTTTTTTATTTTTTTTATCGGTCTCTAGAAGCTGAACCGTTTACTACCAAAATTTTGGGAACAGACTAACAATGAGACCACCTAATGATTTTTAATCATTTTGCAATGTTCATTTCGAATTACCGAAAGTTCGCACAACTCAGTTTTGCATCAGGGTTCTTCTGTGATATTTGAGTAATTTCAATCGCAACGGTTTCTAACGAAATGTCGTAACGTGCCTTTTGTTGTCTAAATGTGTCCGATTCGAATCACCTTTTATTAATTATCGTTCACGCATTCTAAAGTTCAGGTCACTTTTACTCGTATACGTTAAAAAATAGTCTGCACAGACACGCAATGAGTCATTTTCGAATGTTTTCCAATGTGCCACAAAATGTCTCCATGTCGTACTGTGCTTGAGACATTTTGTCTTATAAGCAACCGGTTTTTTTTATCTAATCACGCTCAGCGACGAAACGTCGGGGAAAACGCAGTTCCGAATTTTAATTCTTCATCGAACGTAACGGTCCCGATTAAACGCTAGTCTATAAACAATTCGAAAAACCGATAAAGCGACAACATATTCGACTATTATATATTTTTGTTTTCATGTAGTCTTCGGAATATTTCACATCTTTTCTAAAATCTCAAAAAAGAAACCAGTAATCGTAAAAATCTCAAAAAAACTACTTTGTTTTTCTTCAAAATGCTTACATTCTTGACATTTTCATCGGTTTTGAGTGGTTGACGGTAGTAGAAATCACATTCTTTTTATAGCACCATCTCCTTCAATATTTCCTTTACATACGAGTATTTTCGAACAAAGCTCATTAATATTCTTGCTTTTTCGTTTAATTACTTAAAATACGATGTGTCAATAATTCCATGTTAAAAAAAAGGTTAACAAAATCTGAATTTGGAGGGTGCACCTTCGATATTCCCTCCCTCCTGGGTGGTGTGTCACTAATTGAAGGACTAAATTAACGGGTCAATAACAGAATGAAACGATGTTTCTTCTATTTGCCCTTCGCTTTACGTTTTAGATATTTCTACCTGTTCGTTTTTGCCTTCGCTACTTCCTTTTCATCTTCTCTGATCACTTCTTTCAGTGCAAAACGTTTTTTTTTTTGCGTTTTTTTTTATTTTCAATTGCGATCTACAAAAACCAAAATGAAATTTTTTCGTTCTTGTTTGAAAATGTTGTCTTTAAGCAGCGTATTTCATTGTTCGAGTGCTTCATCTTATAAATATGTAATATACTTGCAGCCGTAGGTAAATGGAGAATTTTCAGATTTTTCTTTTTTCCTCTATTGTCAGCTAATGAACCTAGCGCAAGTGAAATTTTTAGGAAGTTTCAATGTGCGACAGCGGAATTCGAACTTGGTTCCACTCGAATGAAACTAACCAACTACACTACGATAGCTCAGATTGAAGTTTGTGAAACAATTTGTAACAAGATAACTTGTTTACAAAAAAAAAACTTATTTAGAGCCGGGAGAATAAGAGAAGGCAACCAACACACCTGAATTATCCATTTGTTTTGTTTATTGATGTAAGGCATTTTTGTTTATACAAAAATTCGAAATGACAAAAAAAAAAAAAACGGAACATGGTCGCGTTTTAAAAAATCGAAAAATGGAATATTTCCAAACTAGAATTTTTCGTGAAAATTGCTAATACGATTTACTAAAATTACAGAAAAAATCTTTCTCGGAATTTCAAAATTAACGGGAAGGAAATGGGTTTGACTTTTTTTCTTTTATAATTTGGAAAATCAATCTGTAGCTGTAGTACATAAGCTGACGTAATAGGTTTCGGCGAAATTTAATAAATTTTGACTTCAATTATTTTTATTATTTTCCAGTCAGTTTCTATACTATGTTTATTTTTTATAAGATGTTTAGCAAGTTTTTTTTTTCTTTTGCAAAATTCGAACATTAAAGAGTATTGAAAATTACTTAATACAAAAAAATACGGCGATCCCTTCGGATCAGTCTAAAATTTTGCAACTTAAAACTATGCTTAAAAAACCAAAAACTTTGAAACAATTCGACTCTATTTTTAAAGAAAAAGCTAAAAGACACGCTATAGTTGAAAATAACGTTGTTTCAAACTTAAAAAAATCTCTCGCGAACAAACTTCTAGATTGAACATGTCAAACAGCGGAGTTTTCTAAAGAAAACGAACTTTAAAAGGTTATAAAAGAACCCTGGACTAAACCATTTTCGAAAAGAAACGTATAAATAATGTTATATTTTTGGAACCGATAGAAATGTTTTATTAAAAACGTATGCCCTTACAAAAAACAAATTTCGCTACAAGAAACCGGTTTGAGAAAATTTAATAGCGGTTTTTTCAAAATTTAAATTTAAACTTATTTTATCTATTTGGTTTGCCGGGTAATTTTAAACATTAGTATTTTAAGGATAGTCGGATTTGCAGAGATTGAAAATTTACTTTCTACAACTGTTTTCACATGTGACAATGAAAAGTACCATTTGAAATGGGAAATTAAAATTTCGAAATTACTATGAATTAATTCTGAAAGAAAATAATGTTTCATTTTCGGTAGAATAAACGAATTTTAATTTTTATGGTAATTTAAATGAAAGTAGGCAAAATAAGAAAACTACTAAGAACCGAAGAATACAGATGAGGTCCTTGTATACAAAAATCGACTGTTTCGTATGTCTTGATGCTGGCGTAGGCTGTAGTTCGGCAAAATGACGTTTCCGGCGTGTAACTTTAAGTGCTGGATCGTCGAGCTTGCCTTTGGATCTCGGAACTATTAATCATCGGCTCTCCGAAAACTAACTCTGCCGAAGTTGCTGCTACATCGTCTTTCCATGCCGCTCGCATGCCCATAAGCACTGTTGCCAGACGCTCCACCCGATCTTCAGTTTCATGGTACATTATTACAGCTTTCATTTGTCTGTATATGTAATCGTTCTACGACACTATTTGCTTTCTCAGGTGTCTGGCTGTTGTATGTAGATGACGCGATCCGATAAGAATCGAATGTGCATGAAAACGTTTGCTTTCAAGGTGCAATATTAACACCATTATTATTCCCCTGATATACAATATTTGCTTTTGCTGATGATATTGCTGTGGTGATTGAAAATACTGGATATACGTGAAGTTGAGGAATTAATACAAAAAGACATAAATTCATTTGTAATCTGGGATATAGTTGAAGTGTTTCTATAAACTCTGATAAAATCAAATTGATGTACACAGGAACATCGAGCCATTACAAGACTTTTATCTCAAAAGTTGTTATCAAATGTCATAATTGCATATATACTAATAATGATAATTATTGCAGCACTAATTGTAAAATTATACAGAACGTATCTAAAATAAAATACTTAGGAATGACTATTGATAGCGCTGTAAGCTGAGAATATCACATATCAAAAAAATCAAACAATTAATCCTGGCAATTTATAGACTTAGGTCTTTGATGACTCCAAAAATTTTAAAACAATACTATAATGCGTTGATATCATCGAGGTTATCTTACACTATACTAATGGGGGTGGGGGATAAATCTGGACATGAAAAATTAAACGCCATTCATAAAAATCCATAAAAAAAAGAGAAAGGATCTAAATCAACGGAACCGTAATATAAATTGGTGGAAGAAAATGGATGAACTACCAGCTAAACTGAAGTTCTAACCTATTGTCCTTAAGTAAGAAATTTCACTTTAAATTTTGGTCGGATATGTACCCATCCTCTTTTACCAATGATAATTCCTTCTACCTCTCAATTCAACCTAGCCTTCCTACTAATGTTTGGTTTTCAAAATTCCCTTCTCTTCTACGTTCTGTTATTGTCCCTATTATTCGCCTACGCTTCAATCAAACTTTATTGCCCTCTTGCCGCTATAGTCTCTTTTTGGTTTCCTCTCCTTATTATCCTCTACATACTGATGAAGCATTTGCCTGTGATGCTAATCACATTTTCTTTGAGTGTTCTGCTCTTTCTGCGAAACGCTCTTCCCTTTATTTAATTTTCTTAAAGGTAAAAAACTTCTTGTTCCCTACTGCGCTTCCTATATCCTACCCTTTCCTTCTCGGTCTGTTGTTCCTGCCATTAGTTCCTTTATTTCTGCTATTTCCGATCGAATTAAGTTTTAATCAGTTTTCTTCCTGTTGTTTCTGGGTGAGGTCCCTGATTGACGAGCCCAAAAAAAATATACTAAACTGATATATTATCTATTTAAGTTATACGATTATAAGCTTCATCCTGCCGACTTTCAAACCCAAAAAATAGAGAAGATAACTTCTAAAATTTCATATGTAAAGCCTAAAGGTACACAGGAATCAAAGTATTCAGTACTGATTGACCCATTAGAAAAAATTCCGATTGAAATTATGAGCATAAAGAACAACAATAATTATTCGTTAGAAATTAAAAATTGGCTGCTATGTGTAACTTTAATGACTTCAACAGATAAATTTGACTATCACGAATTCATGATTAAGTGAACATAAGTAATTATATATATATTTTATATAACTTTTCTTTTTTTTTTTTTTGAAACTAGCAGTATAAGCGCCAATTTTCTTTTGTTGTTCTTTTAAAGGAAGATTTATTTTATAATTATATTTTGTATAAGAATTTTTAATTCAATTTATATTCATATCAGTTAATTGAATACGATTAAATATTGTAAGCTTTATTACTAGGGTTCGGATTTATATGCACTAAAGAATCTCGAAATATGCATTAAAAGTATGCATGAAAGGATATGTGTGTATTTGTATATATCTGATACATGGTTCACAGTTTCCCATCACAAAGTCGAAGATCAATTATATACTAGCGTGAAAAACAATATTAGTTTTCATTCGCCGACACTATTGTTTAACTTAGACAATTAACAATATGAATATAAAAATTCTAAAAGATCGAAAATTAAATACACTCTGTTCAAATTCATTTTATTTATAACGAAAACAAAAAGATTTATTTTTATTTGCAGTAAGGTATCCTGTCTTTAAAGAGATACAACAATGGTAGTCATACGGTTGACGAGGAGAAATGAGTTTTTGTTTTTTGTGATTTCATAAACACGTGGCAAGAAGATATCAACTACAGACTTGACAAAATATCACGTTGCTTTTTTTTATTAAAGTTAAAATTTACATGCATTTGCTCTAACCTTATCGTTTTAAATATCTAATTTTGGTATGTATGACCGTGTTTATGTGAACGTTTTCTTTACATGTAATTACGAAAAATAGGTAAAAATCCCCAAAACATGCAAAATATGCACGAAACGTCCAAAATATGTATTTATATGTACTAACTTCCGAAATATGTATTTGTATGCGCTATTAAATTAGTGTATTCAGAATCTACATCCCTTGAAACGCCTAGATACGAAATATCCAAGCGTTAGCTACAATAAAAAAAAAAAAAAATATGCATTATATGTAAAATCCGAACTGTATTTACTACAAATAAACGTCATAGCTGTGTTGACAACGTACAGACAAGCGGTCGTCTTATGGGTTCTCTGTATGTTATTTACAAAAAATGAAAAGAGAAAAAAAGATAGAATCACCGATCAGTAATAGGTTCTTCTGAACAAAATCCGTGTCAAATGTTTTTACTAACAATTTTCTTTTTTTATTTCCCATAGTAGTCTGCGGGTTACAATTTTTCCAATTTTTTTTTCATTTGATGAAACTATCGACTTGAACCAGCTGTGTGTGTTCTTGCTGTGGATTATTTAAATAGTATAGAAACGGATATTTGGTTTCTTTATTACTTACATCGTACTTGCGCAGTTCATTTCGGGCTTTTCGATTTTGAAAATGTTCTCGCTGAGCGTCAAGTGAGTGTAAAGTTATAACGACTTATTAAACGAATTATTTCGGTTTAGATTTAAAATCTTTTCGATTTGGACTTAATTAAATACTTGTATGTAGTGGTTATCAGTTATCGCGTTTCAATGCCAATAACTAGAAGTGCTTCTGACCAAATTAATAGTCACGATGCGTGCAAAAAATTACTAGTCATTAAAGATAAGGAAATTGAAAACCTTAACAAACGCATTAATGAGTTACAAGAACAAGTAACTGGTTTCGTAAACAACAGCAATCCTTCGTCAAAAATCGTAAATATTACAAACTCACCGAATTCACCTGTTACGAAAAAAGGGTATGCAGATGGTGGCTAAAGCCCCACATATACCGCCAATATTTATAAATAATATTACAAATGTTAATATTCTCATCAGTAAGCTTACTATTGATGCGAGTAATGATGTAAAACTTCAAAACCTATCTAATGGAAATGTTAAAGTTAGTTGCAAAGATCCGGACTCGTATAGAAGTACAATTGATATATTAACAAAGATAGTTAATAATACTGCAGATGAATTGCATGACTTAGAATTCCGTTCTTACCAAAATAGAGCTGCTAAACCTTAACGGGTAGTAATACGTGGTTTACATCACACAACTGCAATTAAGGACATTAAGGATGAGTTATCGAAAGCTGGGCATAGTGCTACGGACGTAGCCAATATTATTATAACAAAAAGCATACCCTCTATGCAAAATACATCTGATGCTGCATCGGTCAAACGTGAAACAAAAAAAATTCCTTTACTTCTGTTTTTTGTTAATTTAGAAACAAAGCAGAACAATAAAGATATATACAAAATAACTCAAATTCTTCACTGCAAGGTAACAGTTGAGGCTCCGCGTAAGAGAAATGTGATATTCCTCAATGTAGACGCTGCCAAGCCTTCGGACATACAGCCAAGTATTGCGCTAGACAGCCAAAGTGCGTAAAATGCAGCGGTAATCACCTTTCAGACCAGTGTACAAAGAAAAAGATGGATTCATGTAAATGTGCAAATTGCGGTGGTAACCATACGGCCAATTGGAAAGGGTGCCAAATATATAAATCGAAACTAGAGCTTGCTACTAAACCCAAGATCTCAACTGTACAGCGGTTGCAAAGCAAGGTTCTTGCTACCTCGGAATCACAATTCAACAGTCAACCACTTGATATTTCTAGAAATAATAAAAACAATAATTTGGCTCCCGCAAGACCACAGCCAGCTATGCAGGCAGATTCATCGCTCGTCGAAATTTCGAGTGTTTCCATTAATAATTCTAAACAGATTCCAAGTAATAGCAATCCCGAAAGGTGAAAGGAAGTTCAATGGAAACTAAAGAACCAACAGTAGCTGACATTTTGGAATTACTCCAACAACTGAACGCCAGAATATATAAGCTGGAAAGTAAACTAAATCAGCAGAAGCAACCTCAGTCCAAAAAAAAAATAAAACTTAATGACAGATGGAATTCGCAAAATAATCACTTGAAATGCTGATGGGTTGTCCAGACGAAAAAAACGAGCTAGAAATGTACCTAAATCATAAAAGTATTGATATTGCACTGATATCGGAATCCCATCTGAAGTATGGTGAAGTGCTGAAGTTTCGCAACTACACCTTATATCATACACCGCATCCTGACGGTGGTGGTTGGCGTGGTTCTGGCATAATTATTCGTAATAAAATATCAAGCACTTTCAGGGTGCTTCGATCCAACAGCACAATATGCAGGTCACTGTAGTAATTGTCTTCACTAACACCTGTGAAATTAATCTGGCCGCTGCTTACTATCCGCCCAGTAGACCTTAAGGTCACTATTACAGATTGTATTCAATTGTTCCAACATTTGGGTAATCGATTTGTTATGGGTGGCGATTTCAATGCAAAACACCGTGTATGGGGATCAAGAGAAGACCTTACACGTGGTAGAAGCTTACTGAACGCTATCAATACAATGGGATGTGCTTACATATCTGGAGGAAGTCCTACCCATTGGAATATTCCTGATCTTCTTGATTTTTATATATATATATAAAGGTATTCCAACTATATAAAAGTAAAGAATCATAACGATCTGTCTTCAGATCACATTCCAGTATCGTTTACATTAAATAGTACTGTGTGTTGCAACCAGAAAAAGAGTACGTTGGTAAATAAAATGACAAATTGGGATTGTTTTCGAAGCAACCTGGATAATATAATCGATCTTAAAGTTAGACTGAAAACCAGTACTGAATTAGAAGTGACATGTGATCAGTTTATAGAAGCAGTACGTGCAGCTGCATCTGCTGCTACTCCACCGCTTAAAAATTAAACATGTCAAAACATGCGTTACTCGGCGGAAATAAGACAGTTAATTAAGGACAGACGCGCTGCAAGGCGGGTATGGCATATTTCTCGTAATCCAAATGACAAAAGAATATTTAATCGCATTAGTAATACAATAAATCGTACTATTAAAGGAATCAAGCAGAGAGCTATAGAAAATTACCTGAATAATCTAGAGACAGATGCCGATAGAGATTATGCCTTATGGAAAGCGACCCATCGTCTTACGAGACCTATACAACGAATTCCTCCTTTAAATGATAAATAAGGAAATTAGCTTCGGAAGGAAGATGAAAAAGTTGAATATTTTGCCAAGCATTTATCCAACGTTTTCACGCCGCTTGCCAACCAATCTAACTTCGAACCAAGATTACTATCGCTTCCCGAAAAGCAAATCAAACTGTTCTCGCCCTATGAGATAGCGCTGTGTATTGACACAAAAATCAACCCTAAGAAATCAGCTGGGTTTGATAAGATTTCACCTGCAATGGTGCACGAACTTTCGCGCAAAGGTATTATATTGCTTACGTACCTGTTCAATGCGCGACTACGTCTTCGATATGTACCTCTTAGTTTCAAAACCGCCGAAAATATTATGCTAAGGAAAGTCAATAAACCCGAAGAGGAAGTATCTTCTTATAGGCCTATATCTATATTACCTTCTATCTCCAAATTGTTTGAAAAATTACTCCTAACAAGACTTCGGCCATTTACTGATGTTATAATACCAAACGAGCAATTTGGTTTCTAGAATGAATATTCAACTACTCAGCAGGTACATCGCGTTTGGCTCGCAATCAATAACACTTTAGAAGATAAAAAGTACTGCTCAGTAGCATTCTTGGACGTGGCCCAAGCATTCGATAGAATATGGCATAAGGAGTTGCTATCTAAACTAAGTAATTTTTTACCAAGTAATTAGATTTCCTTGTTGCAGTCGTTCCTATCCAACAGGAAGTTCCGTGTTGTAATTGATGATACTAAATCAAAATTTTATGAGATTCGAGCAGGAGTACCTCAAGGAAGTGTCCTCGGTCCTCTGCTGTACACCTACATTTTACAGCAGACATTTCGAGGACAAATAGCACAACCTTAGCTATGTTTACCGACGACACTGCGGTCCTTGCAGTAGGTAGCACTCAGAACGAAGCAAATGCTAAATTACAAAATGCGTTAGATTTAATCTCTCAGTGGACCTCAGAGTGGAGGATTAAATTGAACGAGGCAAAGTCAGTTCACGTGACCTTTGCTTTACGTCCATCAGAATTCGTTTGCGCGTTTATATAAATAATATCCAGGTACCAATAAATATCTTGGCATTCATTTGGACACTCGTCTCACTTGCCAGCCGCATATTAAGGCTAAAAAAGAACAAATAATGGCAAAGGTTAGGCAACATTATTGGTTATTGGGTCGGCATTCGAAGCTAAGCTTATATCATAAGTGCCTAATCTACAAAGTGATCATCAAGCCAATCTGGACATACGGCATTGAATTATGGGGATGTGCCAAAATGAGCAACCGCAATATCATACAGCGGGTTCAAAATAAAATTATACGGATGATAGCAAATGTTGCATGGTTTCAAAGGAATGCAGACTTGCACAGAGATTTAGATCTGAAGTGTGTGGATGAGGTCATTCCAGAAATCGTAAGTGCGTCCTATGAACGGCTTTGGGTTCATAGGAATCCACACTAATTCAACTGTTGCTGACGGAGGAATTCAAATGATGTAGGCTTAAACGCTGTAAACCTGTAAACCTCGTGTGAACTGTCCGCTGTATCCTTAAAAAGCTAGTCGCTGGGATAAGTTTTTATTTCTCGTTCCTTTCTCAGTTGTTATATTTATTACTTATTTAAGATTTATTATAAGATTGTAATAATTGCCCAAATAAAAAATTATTATTATTATTTTTTTTTTTTTTTGGGCATGCGGTTAAGGAAGCTTAATTAATCCAAAGGTATGACAGCATTAATGATTATGTAGGAAAAATATTAGAAATAGAGCATATGAATGAAGTTAATGAAGGAATAACCATGGGAATGTTCTGAAGAAATGAAAGGACATTCAAGCGAAACGTGTGATTCACATCACAAATGAAGTTTGCTTCCGGCCGATCAAACGGGCAAAGAGGAGACTAGGTAATGGAGAAACGGAAGAGCGAGGCAGGAAGCAAGCTGTGATTTAATCGGAGTCTAATTATAGATGAGATAGTTGACCGCCTCATGCTGGGAAATTCTGGAACCAAGGGGAAAATGGAGGAATGGGTTGTGTAGTCAAATAAAAGGAGCAGGGTTAGAAAATGAAGGATGGAGATCAAACCAACAGTCGCAGTGGGAACGAACAAAAAGAGAAAGAAGACTTAAATGATTAATAAAGTATCCTCCGAAGTAGCCGGAAGTGCTAACGAGTCAATTAACTCGTTTCCCGAACATTATGTATCGTTTTCAAAATACTTGTAAGACGATGGCGCGTCTTTGTTCATTGTCACGGCTGTTTTGCAACAACTGACCACAGTGAGCTGAAATGCGAACGATCAGTAGACAATTTATTTCCGGTAACTGGCAAAATTGTTAAAACTGCATGGTGCTGAGTCACGTTAAGAATAATATAGTTCACCGTTGTAAAAAAAAGTTACACTGACCGTTCGTGGATTTTTATTTCTAATAATTTTTTTATCTGGCTTATTTTACAGATGATTATAAAGCGTAATAATATTACTACGGCAACTTGTAGAGGGGCAAGTTTCAAAATTATGAATTGCAGATTGTGTGAAATCGTACTGCTCATACGTTAGGGTCACATTCTTTGAAATTCCATCAGAATGCGTTATTAAAACTGGTACAAAGGAAGCCCACATCGAGTCTTCCTAGTCGCGTTTGTTCGAATGTTTGCAGAATGCAAGTTACGCGGACGCAATATTGCGTATCTTTCTTGAGATAGCAAAGGTATCGGAAAAATTTCCGAAGCGAAGAAAGAAAGGAAAACTCAAGGCTTGTCGCCAACTTTTTCGACCGTTGAGGAGTGTTACAGAAATCCCTCGAGTGAAAGATTATCCTTAACGGAAGAGTGGTGCTAGTAGTTGACGGCTAAAATAGCATAGAAGAAGTACACGCTAAAAATTTTCGCCCTAAACGATTCAGTCGGACTTTTAACGAATTCGAAGCCTCGGCTGAATTTAACTTTCGATGCTTTCCGCGCCGGTCCCTCCGTATAAAATTAGTTAATAAAATTACTTTTGCACCGGTTGAAAAGCCCACCTTTGAACTGCTCTTGCGTAAAAAATTCCCGCATCTACGTCAAATGAGATTCGCACTTAAGACGAAAGAATTATTCCGCGTAAATCGCTTATAAATTCGTTTATAAATTCGCTTATGAATTCGCTTCAGCCTAGAAAGATCAGCGCGGCTATTTCGCTTCGCGATATACAATATTGTTACACACCTTTTCATATCGTAGGTGGTCGTTTGATAAATGCGACTGTCAGTTTCTGCTTATTCCATCAATTCTCGGCAAATACGCTTGTCTGATCGCTATAGCATCTTTTCGAACGGAACCGAAGTGGCGTTGTCGCTTGAAATTACGTATACCGTTCGACGAGAATAACATTTGAAAGGTTTCTTTCGAAACGATGTGCCATACAAATTTTACGAATCGACGACTTGCTTGTAAAACTTTCAAACATAAATTAATGCAAATCGAACGTTCCTCCAAAATTAGCATTTCCGTAATTTTAATGCGTAAAGAGTTTCTCCTATACTGCGTATTTTTATAAAAACTTTTATTTGTCCCGCTGTTTCATTCGGTTTTTACTAGTTTACAAACGCCTGCACAATTAAAACCCCACGTAAAAAACCGTTTTTTGAAGAGAAAAAAGAGGTTCCTTTAGAGTTTTGATTTCGGAAAATCAAATTATTGCGGTCATCTTTCGAAAGAGTGTTTGTTTTTTCATGATCGAAATATATTTACTGGATCATATGTTTTTACGAAAAAGAACTAATAGAGCTTCTAAATGAATCGGGTAATTCGACAGAATGCTACGTACGACTTTCTAAATCGCACCGAAAATTTACTAAAGACGTAGCTTCTGGATAATCTAGATAATTCCGTTGGAAATAAAGTTTCCAGCTGTGTGAAATGTACGTAGTTCACTTAATTAAATTTTGCAGACACTGTACTCTCCCGATAATCGCAAACATATCTATCCATTTGAATTTTTCCGTTTCATGAACGATAATAAAAAGAACGTCGACGTTCACATATAGGCGCTCGTTCCATTTTTGATATTTTGGCACGGTAAATGCGGCAGGTATTTTATCAAAGAATAAACTTAAGTTTGGAATAATGCCCACTGCCTTCGGTGTATCGACGTTACTATCTGCTCATTTATGAGGGCTATTGTAAGTTATCTCTAGCTCAATGTGTGTCCATCTCGAAGTTACCTAGAAAAAAAAAACTACCACTTTCAAATTGTTTTTTTCTCATTATTCCACCAAAATTTGAAGTCAAAAAACTAAGCGGGATGATTTTTTCCATGAACTGGAGCCTAACTTGTAATAACTTGTTATACATAAATAAAATTCGAGCACATCGTCACCATATCTCAGTTTTTTGTTCTTTCATGATGACTGTTTTATTCCCTCACGATTTATTTCTTTGATTACATTATTTTACCGGCAAGGAGATAATACAACAGTTAATTCTTCCTCTTCTTGTATGCCTTCTCAGCTTCCAATATTACCCTTCTGTCTGCAGTTGCTCATTCCAGACCACGGTTTAACTCCTACGTCTCCTCATTTTCCAATCCGAACTCCTTTTTTTTTTTTTTTCTATTTAACCTTCCCTTCCACGCTTCCCCTGGTTTATTAACTTTCCTTCTATGCGTCGTTCTAACCTCTCTGCGATTTGCCGCCTGCGTTGTGGGCATAGTTTGCTCCCTTCTCGCTGTTCCGTTATTCTCTCGTGCATTCTCCTTATTGTCCATTGCACCCTTCTAGCAATCAAAACTGAACAAGCTTCTTTTTATTCCTTCCTCTTACGAACCGGTATTCCCGCTCTATACTGTGCTTCATTCACTCTCTCTCTTCCCTTCCCTTCGGTTATTCTAGCTCTTCGTTCCTTTCTGTCGGCTATCTCTGATCGTGTAAGAATCTGAGTCTCTCTTACCTCTCTGTTCCATTGTTCTTGAGCTAATGTCCATGTTAACAAACCCATTAAAAAAAAAAAAAAACAACAAAAAAAAAGCAGTAATTCTCAATTTTGTTCGCATACACAACCGTGTTTACAGATGGTTCGAAAAGGCCGGCTGGTGATATGAGAAAAGAAGGAAAGGGAGCAGAAAGATTCGGGAAAAGTGGAATGAATAAGAAAAGAAAAATAGAAACGAATATGATTAATCTGACAGTTGCAATGAATTGCCCGATTCACGTCTTCAGAAAAAAAGTTATTTGTTTATCTTTTTTCTTTTTTTATACTTTTATAAGATTTGTGTTGGTTATGTAATTTTATAGCACATTTTATTATTGGTGTTCGGAATATTGTTGTGAATTATTAACTCAGTGAAATCATTTTTACCTTTCTATTTTCTACTTGAATCATGATCTTTCCTCTGTTCAATTGTTTCGCGTTAAAACCTAACAACAGTCTTCCGCTCAGACTTTGCGAAATTCTGCGTCATTTGAAATTCCTCATACGGAACTCAAATTATTTTGACAAAACAGTAATGCGCAGCTTGCTGTATTTTAATAGCGCTAATTCAGTGCGAGTTTGTACATTTTTAAACTGCGTTTCTTTTCTTAAATTTACAAACAGATTTTTTCGATTTTCAAGCTTACGGTTAAATTCATTTAATGACTTATTATGGTGTTCAATTTGCACTAATACCTTTTTAGAGCAGTTCTAAAGTAATAGTTGGAGTTGTATTTACCGAAAACGTTTATGAGAGTACCACAGACGCGCTGAGAAACTAATAAAGGAAGAGATCAGATGAAAAATTGTACGTACAAACGATTTGCGAAATAATCGAAATAAAAAAAAATGAAGATCGCGCGTGTTGAAAATGCAAGTGAATAAAACTGCTCGAGTACCGTTTTAAATATTCTCTTTTACATAAGACGACACTGGAAACGTTAGGCACAGAAGTAATATTCGTAAGTTAGGTTCTAGGATAACTAGCATTTTGTAGGAAGAACGATGAAAGCAATTTTACCCCGTTTATAATGAAAGTTTATCTCGAAATTTACAGCAATTGCGGGAGAATAATATAAATCGACGACACAGGTGTGTAAACATATTATTATGGGACCATGTAATTGGTAATATTTTACATCGAGTGATTGTTCACGTTCGGTTACGCGTTTAATTGTTCTCGATAATTTTTCTCTCTCGAATTGATTACGGTAGTTGATAGTTTCCTATTCGTTGTATTTGAGTCGTGTTACGGCAAAGTGGTCGGCTTGCTGATAAGCAAGCCGGTATTTCGTTATCTTTACCCTCGCAAGTAAACCACCGGAATGGTTTTACGATCGCCTATTATTCAACGCAAGTCTGTCAACAGCCGACAAGCTGATGATGCTGCTGCTTCTTTTGAAAATCATATTGATGATAACGACGACTCGATGCAAATCGGCGGTGAGTCCGTTCCTTTATCTCCGTTCGATTTTAATGGTGGTGATATTATAAATAATATTAACACTAACAATGCAAATAATAATGTAACTACGAACACAAATAACACTGCTAAAGAGCATAATATCAATTTCGCATGTGCTAATAAAGAAAATACACAAGTGACGGATAACACAAATTCAAAAACGAAAAAAAAGGTAACTCCAATCACAATTGTGCAGTCGGCAAATTCATGGCAAATTGTACCAACTCGAAAACGACAACGAGTATTAACTCCTGATAGTTCCCCTACTGTAGTAATGAAACCAAATAGATTCTCGCCTTTAATAAATCACCCGGATAGTGATACTCACACAAGTAATGTACAAAACAGAAACAGCAAAAATTTAGAATTGAAAATTTCAAAACCTCCCCCTATAATTCTATATGGTGTAGTTAATTATAAAGAAATGGAAGCATGTATCTCTTCAATTTTAAATAAAGACGATTTCGTTTGTCAGGCCCTAAACGACAAGAAAATAAAATTAAAAACTAACAATGCTGATAGCTATAGAAAAGTTATAAAACAGCTAAAAGAAAAAAATATAGTATATCATACATATCAACTCAAAGAGGAGCGAGCCTACCGCGTTGTAATTAAAAATATACATCATACAATGCCGGCAGAAGAAATAAAAGAAGATCTGAATGAAAAAGGATTCATAACGAGGAACGTTATAAATGTACGTAATCCAAGAACGAAACAGCCCCTACCCATGTTTTTTGTGGACCTCGAGCCTAATACAAATAACAAAGATATTTATAATATGCAATATCTCTTAAACATGAAGATTAAGGTGGAACCGCCATATAAGAATAAGGGAATAATACAATGCACCAGGTGCCAACTATTTGGCCACAGTAAGTCTTACTGCACACTACCATTCGCTTGTGTCAAATGCGGTGAACAGCACGACTCTAAAAATTGCAACAAATCGATACAAGAACATGCTAAATGCATACATTGCGAAGGGAATCACCCAGCAAATTATAAAGGTTGTACCATATATAAAAATTTAATCAATAAAAGGTATAAATCTCATAATACAGCACAGCGAGTAAACAAAAACGTACGAGAGTTCGTTCCAACTGAAGCAGATTTTCCTGCAACGCTTAATACTAAACCTCCTACACAAAATGATTTCACATGGGCTAGAAATACTATACTACACGATCGTAAGGACAAAAAAACTATATCTCAACCCACGTTGTATAACACAGATAACAACGCTTTAAATATAAACGACTTAAACTCCGGCATAGGATCCCAACTCAACGAATTTCTGGTAGAATTCAAAAATATTTTCAATCAACTTATTCAACAAAATAGTATGATACTGAACATGTTATCAACTTTAATTAACAACTTCTCGTCCAAATGAATAAATTACTTAGAATAGCTACTTGGAACATTAATGGTTTGGTGCAGTATCGCCATGAAGTTGAAGCGTTCCTAATAAGTAATAGCATTGATATTCTTTTAATATCTGAATCTCACTTTACTAATAAAAGTTATATTAAGATACCCCATTACACAGTCTACCACACTAACCATCCAGATGGCACAGCCCATGGAGGAACCGCAATTATTATAAGAACCG
Source organism: Icerya purchasi (assembly GCA_039619475.1). Taxonomy (NCBI): domain Eukaryota; kingdom Metazoa; phylum Arthropoda; class Insecta; order Hemiptera; family Monophlebidae; genus Icerya; species Icerya purchasi. The sequence continues at coordinate 259,647,403 of CM077116.1, read as the reverse complement.
CGATTAAGCATTCCGAAGTAAATGATTTTACAAGAGAATACCTGCAAGCAACTACCGTCATGATAGAGACCTCGTTTGGGCCACTTACAATATCATCAGCTTACTGTCCCCCCAAGCATAACATCAAGCAAGAGCACTATGAAGAATACTTCAAAAGTCTTGGAAACAAGTTTATCGTTGGTGGCGATTACAATGCTAAGCACATATCCTTTGGATCTCGCCTAACAACACCCAGAGGTAGGCAGTTATACGCATGTGTTCAAAAAAACAAATACCTGCACTTATCTGATGGTATACCATCATATTGGCCAACCGATGTAAACAAGCTACCGGACCTATTAGATTTTTTTATCATCAAAGGGGTCGACGTTGACCACACACTAGTAGAAACATCCATGGATGGTACGTCCGATCATTCCCCAAAAATCTTAAGCGTTAATAGTACAATAACACAAGTTCCCATGAGACCAAGCCTGACAAACAGACATACCAACTGGCATGTTTTTCAGCAGACGGTCGAAAGCAAAATAGATTTAACTATTCCATTAAAAACGGAAGAAAACGTCGAAATTGCTATTGAACATTTTATCAAATGTATTCACGAAGCGGCATATCAAGCTACCCCACAAAAAAAATTGTGTATGAAATCTACTAAACATCCTAAAGCACTAAAGGATATGATCGCGGAAAAAAGACGACTAAGGAGAATCTGGCACAGGGACAGAAACCCAATCAATAAAAATGCATTAAACAGAATAACGAAACAATTGAGGAAAGCGTTATCGGACAGGAAGAACGAAGTCTTTCAAGATTATATTACACACCTGACGCCCAATATTGATACCGATTACTCGCTATGGAAGGCCACCAAAAATCTAAAACGTCACCACACACCTCAACAACCACCCTTAAAAAATAAAAACCACGGATGGGCAAGAACCAACAAAGATAAAGCCAAAATATACGCTGAATACCTCTCTGAAGTTTTCCTTGACGACAACAGCATGATAACTCGCGATGATGACCACATATACAATTATCTACAAGCGCCATTCCAAATGTGTCCACCTATAAAACCGGTATCACCAATGGAAGTAAAATCTTACATACAAAAACATCTTCAACCAAAAAAATCCCCTGGATATGACCTAATAACTGCAAAAGAACTGAAAAACTTACCGAGAAAAGCGATAACATTATTAACATATATTTTCAATGCAATAATTCGTACCGGCTATTACCCCATTCAATGGAAATTCGCCTCCATAATAATGTTACAAAAACCAGGCAAACCGCAGGAAGAAGTATCATCATACAGACCTATCAGTCTCTTACCCATTACTTCTAAGCTATTTGAAAAACTTATCTTAAGAAGAATAAAGCCAATACTTGAAGAAAATAAGGTAATACCTGACTGGCAATTTGGGTTTAGAAAACAACATGGCACGACAGAACAAATTCATCGATTAGTTGAAGTTATCAACAGCAGTTTCGAACAAAAAAAATATTGCAATGCGCTATTCCTGGATATAGAAAAAGCGTTCGACAAAGTCTGGCATATAGGTCTACAATTTAAACTAAAGAAAAATCTACCACATCAATATTATACACTATTCAAATCTTACCTAACGGACAGATACTTTCAGGTGAATTTTAACGATGAGCACTCTGAAATATATAGTATACACTCCGGTGTGCCTCAGGGCAGTGTACTCGGTCCGGTACTATACCAGATTTACACTTCCGATTTCCCAGACAATGCTAACACTATAACTTCTATGTTCGCGGATGATACGGCGATATTATCAAGCCATCATGACCCTAATGTTGCTGTGGAGCATATTCAAACTCACATTACGCATATAGAGAATTGGTGTAAAGCATGGAAAATCAGAGTAAACGAATCTAAATCTACGCATGTCTTGTTTACGCTAAACAGAATTAAGGGAAATACACCAATCCGCTTTAACGACGAAATAATTCCTGAGTCCTGTTCCGTAAAATATTTAGGACTGCACCTGGATCAAAGGCTAACTTGGAAAAACCATATTTTAGCCAAAAGGAAACAACTTGAGCTCAAACTACGGAGTATGAACTGGCTAATGCATACAAATTCATTCTTATCAGTTAAAAACAAACTGTTAATATATAAAGTTATTTTGAAGCCTATATGGACATATGGAATAGAAATCTGGGGAACCGCCAGCAACTCCAGACTGAAAACTATCCAGCGTTTCCAGTCTAAGGTATTGCGCAACATCGTTGGAGCACCGTGGTATATCTGTAATACTGATTTACATAAGGATCTCCACATGCCTGATGTAAAAGAAACGGTCAGAACACACAGTGGTAGATATATGCAGCGACTCCAGAAACATGTCAATCGACTGGCTGCCAACCTCAAGCGAAATCCCACAGAATTCAAACGTTTAAAAAGATATGGTCAAATGGATCTACAACATCGTTATTAATTAATATATACAGAGAATGGCTGCTAATGGGCAGCATCTAATGATAATACCGTAAAACATTAGTGCTACTTATTGACCCGTTCAGGGACAGATTGTACGCAAAAATAAAAAAAAAAAAAAAAAAAAAAAAAAAAAAAAAAAAAATGTAATTGGTAAACAAATTAATTTTATTTAATAATTTGCATAGCGGGCAATGTTTGTTCTTTATCTTTTATGAATATGTATTATTTGTAAGATTATGTAAAGTAAGCCTTATTATTTATTTTCTCAAAAGATCTGTGTAGAATTAATGCGGGGTTTTAAAAAATTATTCGGTAAACGAGAGACCGTTTCGAATACTTTGTGTACTCGAGATGATGTAAATTTCAATATGCAAAGTCGCCGCAGGACAAAAAGAATCTATATTTAACATTAAAAAGTGTTAATGAGAGTATATTAGTGCCATTAGAAATTATTTGAAAGTGGGTGTATATGATACTTGCCGTAATTGTAGATTATTCGTTGCGGTGTAATGGGTAAGTGCTGTGGGTTTCAGACGATTTCGTAGTTTTCTGTTGTGGGAAGTTTTTCGAGACGATCGCTGGTACACTATTGGGCATTGACCGCTGTTTTGACTATTAGTCAGATCGAATTAAGTAATTTGCTCGAAGTCGTCTTTACATTGAACTGGTCAGCTTGACAGATTAAATGAATAATTCTTATTTTATAACCTCTTCATTCTTATTTCACAAATTGAGATTTTCGAAGTAAATTTCATTAAATGAGTAATAACGAAGAAAAACAATAGAACGAGCAGTTTCTCCGAAACAATTCAAAACAATTTTCGTAAGGCAAATTGCTGTTAAAATCTTCAACATATTTTTAAAGCGGCGTTCGATAAATTTTGAAAATCCAAAAGGAATCCTCACACGATGGCTTAAAGAAGCCGTATCTAAGTTTTATGTTTCGATTGACATTTTACATTTTAAGCAGTTTCCAAATTGTTTCCATAGAGAGAGAGAGAGAGTCGGGAAAAATAAGTTCAATGTAAAAAATGTATAATATCGTTTAACTTTATCGTTATCACATTATTGTCTTGTATTTAAAAGTATTTCACCTCGACGCAGTATTACATAGATATCTGAATGATATATTGTTAACGGAATTCACTTGAAGATGCTAATTTCCTTTAGATAAATAAATTGAAAAGTTGAAGACTCGCAGAAAAGATGATCACATAGAAAATATTTGAAGACTAGGAAGCATACACTTATTTTAATTGAATAAATTTGATAATAATGTAAACGTTCAACGATAATTATGCATTTTACTTAACTTGTTTACTGGATTATTTTTAAAAAACCTAGAGCTTAAAACTAAAATTTCGCTGCGAAATATGCAATGATAATAGAAGGCCGTAATTTGACATAGTTTAAACAACAATGGTATATTCGAAATACGTTTAAACTGAAAAATTCGGATTTTCCGATAACTATGCATAATTAACGAAGATTTAACTACTTGGTATATTTACTATAGAAAGAAATCTGACAAAAATGATTTAATGAGGTTTAATGTTTTAAAAATGATTAATCAATCACGTATAAGAAACAAATAAAGCATTCGCAAACGGTATTTGCTATAAAATAGATGGATTCGTATTTTTTTATTTTTATATTTTTCTCTTTCCGCATAGGCCTTTGTCTTCTTTTTTTCTTATTAATTTAATCATGTTATACAAGTTTCAATATCCGCCTATGTTCCAACATGGTGATTACACTGACATCGCAGATCAAAATATATCCGATCCTTCAACTCGTCGATTAAAAAGGCTGTGGCCGCGTGATATTTCGAATAATCTGTAAACTTGTTTAGATCTAAAGCAGCAAGAAGACTAGGGTCATTGGATTGACCAGTTGTATTAAATTATTTGCTTCATACTATTTTTCCTAGGTCACTTCTGCTGATTGTAATATTTGCAGTTTGTGGAAAGAAAGGAAAGAAGAAAAAAAAAGATATGGAAAAATATAGATTCAAATAATGAAAATGAACTTAAATTACTATAGTGGCAATTACAAGCTTATAATTGGCGGAAATATAACGTCTTTTTTTTTTTTTTTTCGGACTCGGCATCTAAGTCATGTGGCCACTTTCAACACAGATGAACTCAAAACTGAAACTAACCTTCTTATTTTAAACATATAAGATAAAAAACAAAATTAAGGATGTACATCAGTTGAGGAAAAAAATCATGTTTAATTCTAAACTACTACCATCTAAACCACAATGTTATAACCGACTATGAACCTGAATAAGAAGCCCATCAAAGCCTGGTCCCCACAACAAAGCAAATACTGAATATTACAAGAAGGAAAAAACCGACAAGGAAATTAAATCTCTAAAAAATATATCTCTGCGCCTATCAAATAATTTACAACAAAATAAAACAAATGTGATTGATGCATTCCGAGAAAATCTAATCCTGATCACTGCAAATCGGATTGAACGTTGACTTTGAAAATTTTCTGAAATTCGCATATGTTCCATACGAAGACGGCAGATCAGAGTAACAATTTTCTTAATGAGCCTCTCAGATCATAGGCTTGACGGGATAGATGGTGTTGCACTGTATGATAGTGTCTACTTAAATTTGAGTTATTCTTTATATTTATCAAATTTTGTCGATAGTTTCTTCTAGTTTTCCGAAACAAATCAGCAAAAAGAATGAAAGGATATGGAATGTCTCTGGAAGCAGCTTCCTCGGCTAACAGATTGGACACTATCATTTTCCTCTATTCCACAGTGACGCGGAATCCAACAGAATTTTAAATTCATTCCTTTATAAATTATCTTAAGACATTTATCTATTGTTTCATATACCAGTGGGTGTAATTTATAGCTAAGTGCATTGCATTATATCGCGGACAGTCAACTTAGGCTGCAAATTAAGTACCTTTTGTCCACATCAAGTGAGATTGTTAAAAACTTCAAGGTCTTATCTGTAGCCAATAGCTCGGTATATCTCAACAATATTAACCTCTTTACTGATTTAATATATCGCAAATGCAGACAAACCAAAGCAAAATTTAATGCTATTCAAACTGATAAGGCGTATAAATTGCTTATTATCTCTGATAAATGTAAATCTGATATTTTAATAATAGGCAAAGAGTTTGAATATCTCGAAAATTTCGAAAAATCGAAATTCCTGCAACCAAAAATAAAGTTTACAAGCGGAATAAAGCTGCGTCTAGAGCACACGAAATTGGTTTTAAATATTCCCATTTCTTTAGTCGGTTTGAATTTTTTTTAAATCTCTCTGCTTCCTGCTGTTACGCTACAGGGGAAACAAAGTGCGTGCGAGTAAATTGCCCCCTGAAATTGAATACATTCTCACTTTGATTATTTCCGATTTGCCTATTAGTGAATATGGTTTTCCTTTGCTTTTATTCTTTCTTGTTTTTGTTTTCGCAACGCCAGTTTCACTTATATATGCGATGTGTAATGGCAACGGTATGTCCAGTGCCAAAAAATTTAACGAATGCGAAACTTTTACAAAAAGGTGTATAGTGGAATGAGATTTTATCGTAATTATTTACGGTTAATAGGTTGCAAACGAACCAGCGCAATCATCAATAGATAGATTTCCTGAATCGAATTAGCTGTTACATTTATTTCTTTTATTAAAATGAGTTTCAGTTATAATTCTGATTAAAGTTTTGATGGTGGTTGAGTGCGCAGATTTATGCTTGTTATCTGTTATTTTACTCGGTACGAGTATTTTGGATGGTATAGAGAAAAGCGGCCGCTTTTCATTAATTTCGGCGTCTGCGATCGTTTATTTTTGAATGAATTACCGGACCATTTTTGTTCGATGACCGACTTTGCAGTCAACCCTCCCGGATTGCAGAAATGAATGAAAATGCATTTGGCCTTTTCGTAAAAGTAAGTTGAAATATTCAAAAAACGAATTTGAAAAATCGCCGAATTTTTCCAAATATACACAGTGCGTTGATAAATTGAATTTAAAATTTCGTTCAGGGAATTGTAATGCAGGAAAAATAAAAATAAGTACACGGCGCTATTTTTTAGATACCGACTGCTTCGAAGAGCGAACATTGAAAGTTTATAAACAATTCAGCTCTAAGACTCATTACAGGAGCATTTTACACCAGCCCAATTGCTAGCCTCCACGTAGAATCAAACATCTTTCCATTGCAACATAGAAGAATCTTCTCATCCCTGAAATAATATACGAAAATGACTTCAAATTTAGCCAATCCTACTTCCGAAAAAACTATTTCGCCAAACTTTATTCAATTATACGAGAAATACCCATAAACTCTGAAGCCATTGGGAATACGATGCCTAAATACTATTAAAAAGATTAACTTTGGCACACCAGACATCGTAAAGGACATAAGAGAACTACCACCATGGCGCACAACCTTTCAAGAAACCATAGCAGACTTAAACTGTCGCGAAAAAATGGACTCGTTCTTAACCAGACATATCAGAAAGGTCACTCGCCCAATTTGGCCGGAAGTGTGGAATCGAATCTCTCCAATCAAAAACAAACTACGCCGCATCAAAAACGAAATTGCCGACTAGAAAACCAACTATTGGCCAAAAAGACAAGACGAAACAGTTATTTCGAGACTAAGAATAGGGCACTGCTCATTTAGCGCCACAAGTGCATTCTCGACAAGGAGCCGGCGCCCATTTGTGAAGTCTGCGCAGAGACTTACTCGGTAGACCACCTTTTCACATGCAAAAAGTGGGAAACACAGCGAGCAGCCTGCGACATGGTAGGAACACCTATACCAGAACTCCTTTACAACGACAGATCAAATTATGAAAATGTACTAACACACCTAAAAAATGTAAATATGTATAATAGTATCTAGATAAGTTAACTGTTAAGATGTAATATATTCGTCCCAAATGGCTCCATTGTCGAGCGAAAATAAATAAATATATTTAAAAAAAACTAGAATACAAAATGATAAAAAGATTATTGCAACATAAAGAAATGAATACGTAAAAAAAATAAATTCGCTTATCTGTGGTACTGGTTCAAATAAGGTTACAAGTAAGTTTACGGAAAAATTACCGGCTTAGCTTTCTTGTTAGTTTTGTGAAAACAGAATGCAAATAAATACGAACACATATATATATATAACAGGCTGGATTTCGGAAAAAGTACCGTACGATAGACCACATCCAGACGTTAACTCTAGAGATACATAAATGTAAGGAATACAACTTGCCGTTATACCTAGGATTTGTCAACCTCAAAAAGGCATTCGATTCTATTTATATACGTTCAATTATGGAAGCTATAAAAGCTAGTGGTATAAAAAAGAGATATATTGATATACTGGTAAACATATACAACTCAGCAACAGGTAATGTACAACTACATAATGTAACACCCACATTTCCAATACTAAAAGGAGTTAGACAGGGAGATACAATCTCACCACGACTATTCACAACAGCATTGGAACATGCAATAAAATCACTGGATTTGAGTGAAAGACTAATAAATATAAATGGCAGATATTTACACCACCTCTGCTTTGCAGATGACATTGCGATCACAGCATAGACCAAGGATGATTTATTAACAAGGTCGGTTTACAAATAAATCGGAATAAATTCAAAATCAGATCAACGATCACATGCATAACGGAATACAAATACAAGCAGGAAACATAGGAGAAACAGGCCAGTTCACATATTTGGGTAAAGTTTTCACAACCGAAAAACAAGGGATAAAATTAGACCTCGAAAAGAAAATATCAAACGGTTGGATCGCATACCATAAAATAAAACACATACTCAAAATCAATTCATAAAATAAAACGAAAATATTTAACCAATGCGTGATTCTAGTGCTAACGTATGCTGCCGAAACCTGGCCCTTAACGAAGGAAGGTATAGAAAAATTAAGAAAAACTGAAAGACGGATGGAACGATCTTTACTTCGCATAAAGCTACGAGATAAGATTAAATCAGAATATATCCGAAATAAGACAAAATTTGAAGATGTCGGGACAAGAGTAGCCCTGAACAAATGGGCATGGGCTGATCATGTTGGTAGGCAAGTAGATGGAAGGTGGACAAAGGAACTGATCCAATGGAGACCGTATACGGGAAAACGCGCACAAGAAAGACCACTCAGAAGGTGGACGGATGATATTGTGGGCACAGCAGGGAAACAATGGCTTCGTGAAGCGCAAGATGGGTATCGATGGAGTAAATTAAGGGAGGCCTACATCGAATCAATAATGTAACGCAGGCAAAAGAAGAAGAAGAAGATATATATGAATACAAATTTGTATCTTAATGTAGAATAAAACTATTCATGAGGTTAGTACAAAATTAATGCCTCCGATAACGCGTAATTCCAGTTTTAATTGATGAAAATAAATGAAACCGGTTTTAAAATGCAAAAAAAAAAAAGAAAAATAGTATATTTAGCAAATTGTATTAGTTACTTTTCCACATGGAATCGCCGTTTACATCTGGATATTTTTGAATTCGTAAAATACATTTGTCGAAGGCGTCCGCGTAAAATTTGACAAATTGTTTTTATGTCAACTCCTTCGTCAAATTCGAACTGAACCGCTTTCGGGTCTTCTTTGATTTTGGGAAATTGGAAAAAATCGCAGGCATCGAGATCAGCGCTGCACGGAAAGAGCGGTAAGATGGACTGTAGCTTCAGCTGCTCGATTTTAGCAGTTGCTTGTCGACTGCAGTTTGACCACACATTATCGTGTTCCAAAAGAAACCATCGCTTATATTCATATCTGACACAAGAGATTTTTTTTTTTTTTTATGTTTGCTTAAGGGGTCTGGCAATATTTATGGGACTTCATCGTTGATCTCTTCGACGTGTATTGAGGCGCACATAACCCTACAAATCTTAAAAACCCGTCAACATGATTTTTCCGACAGATTTTGCTCAGCCAACATTCGGGTACCTATCTGGCGGATGCTTTTTTAAACTCGAGATTTTGAATAATGTCATGCACTGTCGATTACGAAATACTTAGCTGTGCAGTAACTTGTGCTGTTTAACCGGCTAGGGTTTTCACGGGTTCAACCCTTGCAATTTTGTCACCTTTGATAGTTACATCAGAAATTCGAAGTTCACCAGGTTCGATTGTCACTAATATTAACGATTTCGTGCTCAAATTGGAGAGTTAAGCGAGCATGAACCTCTTCCAGCGCGCACCGTTCATTTGTTAAAAATTTTATCAACTGACTGAACAAACTACCGTTCATTTCTGTATAGTACAATTAAACGCCAAATACGGTACCACATCCGGTAGCTCTCTATCACCAGTTCCGCTACAGTTCCGCAAATCGACAAACAATTGACAAAATCGGACAGCTAAAGCTTCAGTCTACCACTCTCCTCTCCGTAGAGACCCGATTTCGATGGCTACGATTTTTTGCTACTTCCCAAGATGAAAAAAGGACTTGAAAAAGATTCGGTTTGAGTTGGATGAAGGAGTTTACACAAGACTGGATCCGAAAACAACCATTCAAATTTCACGCGGACGACTTTGACAAATGAATTTGACGACGTCAAAAATATCTAGTTGTTAACGGTGACTATGTGAAAAAGCGACTACCATTGCAATTTGCTAAATTCCATTTTTTTCTACATTTTAAAACCGATTTTATTTATTCTGGTTAACTAGCGCAGGAATTATGCGATCGAAGTTACATTACTCCTGAATATTCGTAATTTTTCTTTTTTTTTTTAAAGTATTAAGAAAATTTTGAATTTCGATCGATTTTGAGATGAACACAGATTATTGCTTCTTTTTTCCCCCAATATCGAAATATAGTTATGACTGTTGTATGGAACTGTCCAATTTTGTTACACCGATATTATAATATTTAACTAAGCAAATTTATAGTTATTGCGATAAATTTAACTTTGCCTTAAGTGCAACCTATGTATAATAGAATTCTCTTGAAAAGCGTAAATTATTAAGTTTTATTCAAAAAAAAATTGGGCAAGTTTGTATTATCTTTATGCTGAAGTATTTCGCAGTTTGTCTTATAAGAGGATGCAGTTTTAACCAAGTATAATAAAACCATACACATATTCATACACACATACATACATATATATTAATATAGATATGCGCGTATACGTGCACATATACGTGCGCGGGTATATTGCAAAGTTTTTAATATTGTTGCGAATTTGCAACATCTGTTCATGAAAAAATACAGGCGACAGCAAGTAACAAAAACGGATGATAATTTTTTTCAATATTAATATACGCGTATATATATTCAGAATTTTAATACGTAAACAGAGCGCTGTGTAAAAATATCGATATTATTAGCTGCACAGCGGTGAACAAATAGCACATATTTTTGTTTACAATATTTTTAACAATGTATACAATACCTGTTTTTCATGTTTCCGGTTAGCTGCACTCGGCGAAACCACTGGCAGTTGGTCTGCTCAAAGGCTACATGTGAGTTTTCTTCTTTTACTGAGAGGTTTTCTTTTTACGGATTAAAGTTGAATAGGATTTTTTTTTTTTTATAATTCACCATCGCGTCGACGAGTTTTCGTGAAAAGCAATCGAATTCCGCGATTATAATTTTTTCTTTCTTTTTCATTTCAATATAAAATGTAAATAATGTACGAGGGTCGGCTGAGAAACGAAAAGAAATAGCTAGACGGGTAAAAAGTAAATTAAAGTACATTTCTTAAGCTTCAAAACCATTTATTTATTTTTCAACATAGTCACCTTATTAACGACTGACACATTTCTCCCAATGTGTAACAAGTTTTTTCGTTCCGTCACTGAAAAATTCTTCCGACTTTTCTCGAATCCAGGACTACTTGATAGCTGCTTTTACTACATCATTCAAAGTGTAATGATTACCCTTGAGGTGGTCACTCTTCACTAGAGGAAAAAGATAAAAATCGCAAAGCACAAGATCAGGGGAATAAAGAGGGTGTGGAATTGGTTCAAACTTCAGCTTTCTCATTGGCGCTGTTTGTTCTCGTCTTGTAACCGGCGTGCTGCTCATCGTGCACAGATTTTACGGTATCCCAATTGTTCAATAATGAAGCCGACACGTTCCCTGGATATTCCAAAACGATTTGCGATACGCTGTTGAGTGATTCGCTGGTCATTTTGAATCAAATCATCAACAAGTTTGCGATGCTGATCGTCTGTGACAATGATCGGACGTCAGCTGCGCGTTTCATCAACAATTATAGCTTTTCGGGGCTCGCAATCACGAAATTTTATTATCGATCGGTTGACAGTAGACCTAATCAACAGCATCGTCACCATAAACATCCTTTAAACGACGTTGAATTTCATCCATCTCGTTGACACAACACTAGAACACGTCCCGACATTTACGCTGCTCACAGAACACTGGATGAACATAAGGACTTCAAATTGCGCATGCGTGTAAAGAAGGAATAACACTTACGAATGCCACCAGGTGCGTTTTTGTAACTAACTTGGTTTGCGTTCTACAAGCATGTGTACATTACTTTTCAGCCGACCCACGTATATTCTCATGAGTTCATTTCTTAACCAATGTGTAGTTCTTTCTCGAGCCAGCGAGAAATACGTGTAATAATCAACCTTATAAAACCAGAATAAGGTTCCTTATCATCTTATTAAAGTAGAAATTCGCAGATTATCTCTACTTCTTCATTACCGTCGACGCGATTTCGAGTGACCAAGTACGCACTCGCACTTGGAACGCAACGATATTGAAGCATCCAAATCAGTGCGGAATAAAAACAGCTGCCACATTATTCGTAATTACCTTTTTTTTTTTTTTTGGCCTGAACAAATACAGTTTATTTGGCCGGCAAGCTACACTATGATTAGATATGAAAAATTAGTAGTAATAGAAAAATAAGGAACGGAAAGTAGGGAAAGGATATTCCATTCTAAAATTCGGCCGCAACTACAGAACAGTGCCCACAATACCAAATAAAATTAACAAAAAAAGAAAAAAAAACAGAATAAGAAGTTAAAATAGGTTATCATTCTGCAATATAGCTGCAACTGCAGAGCAGTGCCCACAATGTCTGATGAAACTTAACAAACAGAAATAAGTTTTTTTTTCTTTCCAGGAATAAAAAACAAAAAATTAAAAAAAAATCTTCATTTGTTTCCATGTAATTTTACAGATTTCTGTTTGGAAAAAAAGGAAAAACAAAAGGTAATAGCGATAATGGATTACAATAAAAATGCGTTAGGAGAAATTCATGCAGCAGTGCAATCGGCACTGAATAAGGAGTTGATCAGAAGACGTGAGCATACTAAAAGTTTTATGTAACGGTCGAGCCGAATATGACTGCTTGAAGCGAGGATTTTTATGTGATCGCGATTATCCGTCTCTTCATGCTTTTTCGCCCTAGCTTTCGCCTTAATTCTTTGCTCGAGTTTATAAACAGTTAGTACTTATATCCGTATTTTGTTGTCTTTGATGTTACAGTAAAATAATGCGCTTAAATCAGATTCAGGATTTGAAACCATCCGAATCACGGTCACTGGAAACCTACTTCATTCCCCAGAAATATCTTTTTCATATCCGCCATCTCCGTAATGCCCATACAGTCTACCGAACCTTCTATAATTTACGATATTGATTTTTTCCACTCTGAGCGTACTACCAATTCCGGCACTCCTGCTAATAACCTATTACCGTCTATCAATTCAGTTGCTCCTGTTTACGCGTTCCTAGTTTTGATATTCTGCTTCGTTCCTACAAAATTCTCCTCCGCACTTTCTAAATCCGGCGTTTTTAATATTAACGAATTAAAGTCTGTTCTTTCAAAATCGTCCAACCCCACTTCAGCTCTTGAAGGTGTATATACAGCATATCTTGTCCTTAAAAATATGCCTGAATAATTCATTAGTATTCTCTCTCACTTTTTCATATCTTGTTTTCCAGTGGCATTATTACTCCTCCTTCTTGCCGGAACTCTCTTATCATCTTTCCCATTCTTAAAAAAAAAAAAAAGAAGTTCTTCCTTTTTTCCCCCCCTGATATTATAACTACCGATGAAGAATTCGCCTCGTATTATCTTACATAATTCTCCATCCTCAATTCAACTTTCTATTTCTCTAAATATATAAATAAATGATTATCCATATGTTGCAGTTAAAAAACATTTTAGTCCATGAATAAGTCTGTCCGGTAGTAACTGCAACGTTTGGACAATCACTTATTTATCTATTTATTTATTTAGTTATTATTTAGAAGTTTACAGTAAAGAAAAATTTTTATAATTTCTATTTTTCCTTCGAAGTATTATTTTCTACTCTTTGTCCTTATGATCCCCTGTGTTGATTAATACACCTCTTCTCCGTTTACGAGCGTTCCTTTTATCTATCTGTTCAACTTAATCTTCCTTCTGTTTCCCGGTTCTTTGAGTTCCCTTTTCCTTGTTTTGTTATTATTTCAATTAAGTCATTCGCGTTTAAACCATTCTCTTTCGACTTTTTCTCGGTTCGCTTTTCCCGTATTTCCTCTCCAAATGGCCCCATCCGGCCAACTGGCCGAGTCGAAATTTAAATGACGGCTCTTTCCTTTTTTTCCGTTTCTAAATGTATTCCTAGCTGACGTACCCAAAAAAAAAAAAAAAGTACGTATATAAAAAAAGGAAAACAGCTATTTCAGTACTTAACTGTGATCGGTCCCCACACGCGGTTCATTTACATATTGTTTCTATTTACTTTTTTAGTTTACTTTTATCATCATTCTTTTTTTGTTTCTTTGTCACTTTATTTATCGATATGTACACTTTGTTTCCGTTTAATAACAAAACCCGTTCCTTTTTCTTTTTATTGTACCGTTACTTCCGTTTACATGCCATTTTTGACTACTATATAGCTATATAACGGCAAAAGAGGGAATTCGTAGTCCCCGCTCATATATACGCGGCAAAAGTTTGTTTGCTTCGGCAAAAGTTAAAATATTCGTCACAGGATTGTGGTTTGTTAGATAAAAGTTTTTGGAGCTTTCATTGTCATATAACACGCGCTACTCGGTTCTAAACCGAATGAGCAGCTGTTTAGCGGCACTAAGTCCCCTAACAGATGATAAAGGGACAGTGTGACCCGTTCGAAATCATCTGAGAACTCGAAATTCCCTGCATAAAGTTTCTTCTGGTGTGGTTGCCGAGGCTTAGAGACTTGATTTTTCTTAAGAAAATATAGATGGATCGATAACGACCATACGTGTACGCCCCGGGTATCACAGATTGCACCGTCGACCGGACGCTCTGCCCGTTCAACATAAATCGAATTCGAATTTGGAAGAAATACTTTATTTTCTCTCTCCTTATTTTTTTTTATTTTCGTAGATTTTATTAGTTTTTGCTGTGTACACTTTAACGTATTTTAAAATTTTGATTCGGTTATTACACCATTTTCACTTTGTCGTTCGTTAATTTAACACTCGTGACCGGTATAGATAAAATAGACCGTTTGTTTATTATTTATTCTCTTATTCTAACCACTAATAGATTTAGAAAGAAAGCTGCAGGTTAGATATTCCGTAAAAATATAAGAAACGATACCGGCATGTTCTTGGAAAGTCAAATAGCGATTAATCTGCGCAGATGGCATCTGACTCGGAAATCTTGATTTGTGCGTATTATAGTAAGAAATCGTAACAACCGTCTCTTAATGTGCAGGATGAAGGAACTATTTTTATCTCGTCTTGTACGATTATTCTTTTAACCGACGCCGCTTTAAAAGATAGAAGTTGTGTTGGCCTACAGCGAGTCTTTCTTAAAAAATAACCGAGCAAACTTTTATTATCATTCATTGCGACGACGCTTACTATTACCAACGTAATTTTTTTGCAACTGCTCATTTTTTCCCGGTATTTTTCTTGTTGTTGTTTTTTATTTTTTTGGTTTTGTTTTCTTTTTTTATTCTTTTAAAAAGTTCCGTCGAACGTATTAAGCAAATGTATATACTTTGTCTAAGAAATAAAGAAGAGAATCATTTTCAATATAGGCCCAACTGTCGGGAATTCTCTCCTTGACGTTGCGAAACCAAATGCGCGCCAGTTCTAACGAATCTACTCTATTTTTCCAGCAGTACAATAAATTATTGCGAAAATTATAAGTAACGTCGAAGTTCTATTTGACGTAATAAATTTCTAAATCCTACAAAATAATAGCCAAAGTGTAGATTTATTTGAAAGGCTTAGAAAGCGGTCTCGTTTTCGACAATTGAAGAATAAACTGGTAAATTATATTCATCACAAGAATTTATCACCGCCTCCTCGATGAATAAATTTTAAAGTGCGGCAGTAAATAGCGAAAAATAGACGAAAAATTTGCAATGAATTTTTTTTAATTCTGTGAAATTAAATCACATTTACTATTATTATTACTAATACAAGAACTGACCAGTTTCGCTGCATATCGCGAATAGCTGCGGCAAGAGTACAAATATTATAATCGAATTAAAAGAATAAAAATGAAATATACAACGAAATCTAAAATCTGGCGTATTTGTATATAAGTGAACAAAACAGGATTAAATAAAAATAAAACAAAACCTCCCACTGATATTGAATCAAAACAAGGTCAAATAAAAATAAAATCCAGCATCGATATATTCTCACTTATATACATATATACATTTGAAACAAGAAAATACGAGTATATACGTGAATTCCTTTGTTCACGCAGACTGACGTACAAGCCCGTATTGATTTTCGCACAAATACGCACATTCATCACTTTTTTTTTTTTTTTTTTATTATATATATATATATATATATATATAAAATAATAATAATATTATTTTATATGTTATCTTTTAGGCGCGCCAGCGGCTATGACCCAACAACTACAGAAATTATTATAGAAAGGGTTAAATAGAGAGACTATTAAAAATAGAGCTTAGGAAAGATTAAAGTGTAGGAATTATATCTCGAGATGGGAAGGAAAGGAAAAAGAAAGAACTATACGAAGCGAAAAGACCCAGTGCTAAAATTTTGGAGTACAAAACAGAGCGTTCAGAATCAAGGGCGGCGTATTCAGAGAAGATGTGGTTTGCATCACATACGGGAGTAGAGATAAAACTATGAAGGGGACAATCGGGAGAGGAGGAAAGGGAAATACGAAAAAACGTGAAGAGGGTAGAAGGGAGTGATTAAAACGCAGTTTGATTAGGAAACGATCACGGAGCGTTGATAAGAAGAGGATTGAAACCACCGCTGAGAACAGGGAACCGGCGGAATTTGGAAATAATGAGAGGCGGGATTAGAAAATAAAGAAGGGTAAATGTCTGGCTATAGTCGGGAATGATTGGCTGAGGACAGAAGAAGGATGTTCGAGGCAGGAAAATTTTTCAGAGTAAAGAACCATCGCGGGCGGCCGAACGGGCTAAAAAATCCGCTAACTCGTTGCCCTCGATGCCGGAATTACTAGGAACCCACAAAAAGTCAATAGAGCGGGATAAGGGTAGATTGGATATGATTGAGAGAATAACACAATTAGAGAAATGAGAAGGAGGAGAAGAAATAGCTTGAAGAATACTTTTGGAATCGGAGACAATGAGGCATTTACTGATCCCTCTTATGGATGGAATGAAGGAGATTGCGCGTAAAATGGAGATAGACTCCACTGGGAAGATAAAACAGAAGGAAGGGACGAATTCAGAGTGATGCAGTGAGAGGGAGGTAAACGCGCCGCCCACCCCATTCTCATTTTTAGTACCATCAGTAAAGAGTATTTAAATGAGAAGGAAAGGATGTGTCAAGCAAGTGGAGGAATTCGGTTTGGATCGGAGAATGTGCGATAGGGCTGGTCTGGAGAGGGGATTAATAGTCTATCAAACATCACCTCTCCCTCTTCTATATATATTTACCCAGCCAAAAGTAATTAGGTACCAGTGAAATCTGGGAGGGTAAAGTCGGTCCTGAAAAAAGAACTAACCAAGTTTTGGACTATTAATTGCAAACCCCCTAACTTTACAATCATCCTTATCAAGAATTTGGAATTTTATTTATTTATATATGTATATACATATATATATATATATATATATATAAATATATGTATTAATGACTATGGCATTCTTAGTCCGGCGTATACTACACTTTTTGTCGCGTGATTATTTTCCGTTATTTTTTTGTTACATGATTATGTCCCATAATTATGTCGTGTTAGTTTTTTGTTAACATTACTTTACATAAGATAACAAAGGTTGAATATTGTGTTGTACAATTGCTAAGATTTTTTTTCTTAAATAAAAGATCAAAATTTACAACGTAATTCTGTCAGTAAAAATTAAAATATAACAAAATTAGGACATTTTTTCGTTACATAAAATTGGGTCATTTTTTCTAATGGGGGTGGCTTAAGAATTACGTTATAATTAATATATATATAAAGTAAATCCCATAGATATCCTTGATAAGGTATCGTGGATTGTGAAGTTAAGATTCACAGTGCACTAAGCCCATCGGCACTGAAAGTAGGCGGGTCAGTTCCATTCTCTCGGCCGCCTTTACTTTCCAAAATTTCTCTGGTAGCTAGTTATTTTAAGCTGTGTAAACCTGGGAGCGATTCGGATCTGGAACGAGACAAGTCTCCAATCCGTGTTCAGTGATTTAGTAGTCAAGCACCTTAACCACTAGTCTACTACACTACCATATATATATATATATATATATATATATATGTATATATATATAGAAGAACATACATGTACCGACTATGAAAGTTTTATTACTAAATTTGAACCTACCCACGAATTAAAGTAAATTTTTTAAATGATAATCAACAGTTCCAAAACTATAAACAATTTGTTCTTGCTTGTAGTAGTCGAGTTTCTTCCTAGTTCATACTGCTCTCTATGACACCTGGACAACTTGAAATGTAGGTTGCTCGTTACATCTTCAACCAAATACCTAATAGGAATTTGTTAATTTGAAATGATCTTTGTTTCCTTTTTTTCTACCATTTTTAATAATTTTTATTTCTTCATTAATGACATAATTTCTTTTTTACTCGTAAATCTTGTTATTTGCTGTGCACTGAAATCAGCGAATAATCAGCACAATTAAAAGCGCGCTAATACTTGTCTTCAATCAATATGCGCGTTGTTGTTAAATATAAGTGATGATACTACAGAATACGGATATACGCTGAAGAAAGCTTATTAAAGATAAAATTATAAGTCAACAGTAGTCGATAAACGGCGCTGAACCTTTCGCAAACATTTTTAGATGATTTAAATTTCGTCGCAGAAAGAACGGTAATTAAAAAGAATAGACGTAAAACACTTTCTATAAAATAACATTTGATTAACCCTTTCTTCGAGCGTTTCAAACTCAACAGTACGAAGATATTGGCCGATAGGTTGTCTCGCATGTAAGTCCCTCCCCCTCCCAAAAAAGGGAAAAAAATAACGATAATTGCCACTTTTGATTTAATTCTGCATCTTCTCTTGTCGTCAACTGAAAATCCCGAAACGAAAATCAACTATTTGACAATTTCGGTGTAGTTAGAAGATGTCGTTTACATTCGCAAATAACCGGAAACAACGTTGAAAACGACATAAAATTATTACGGGGGATTAATTATTTCGGTGGCGAAACGAATGGTTCGGGTTTTCTTTTATCTTTGCAAACCGGCATAACGGGAATAGACCGAATCGCTTGAATAGATGTTTCAAGTTCACGCAGACAAGATCATAGTCGACTTCGTAGCAGAATGCGGCTATGGACCCTATACTAGAAGGCGCGAAGACTTAATTTGAGGATCGTCGAAAGCGACCATATATCAAAATTATCTCTTCGCGTAGCAGATGTGTTTAGCTGATCGGGCGAAACACATTTTCTCCTTCGAAACTAGTTCAAGTAGAAATAGGAAGAAAACTTTATACAATTCGAGATTCGTCATTTATTAATAAATCATTATTAGAAAAAGTCATCTGTGTTTTTATTTGTTATTAAAGTTTTCGTTTTAGCGCAAACACAGCGTGCCAATTTACATCCCATGGGGGAAGGGGATATTTTATTACAGAGCGCCGGATTGTGAGCGGACTATGCGCGGTTAATTGAAAAGAATGGCTCGGTTTCATTATTTCCAGAGATGATTGTAAAAGCAATTAACTTCTTTGAAAAAGAGAGAAAAAAGAAAAGCGAAATGAAACGATACGGAACGCAACGAAAGAACAAGGCTATAGCGGAGACGAAAGTTTTTCATGATGCGCGAATGTCGAGAAAGGCACAAAGTATAAACTTTTATCGTATTGGCCGTAATTGCGACAATAAGAAGGGAAATAAAGTTCAAGCTCTAACGCTTACACGGTACACGGTGTCCATATCGTAATATTTACCCAGTTGCTTTCCATCTTTCAGCGGATGAAATAATTATTTTGCTACAACACTATAAATTGACGTAGCCTACGTCTGTTCTCTGTCATGAAATTCGACAGCCACATTCCGCAGATTCTACCTTTTCCGCCCGTTGTTATTCTTATGCGTCATTCTATCCGTCAAAATCAAAATTGATTCGCTAACTTAGCGGTCAAGTAACATTCGAAATGTTCTCTACCTATCATCGAGCGAGAAACTTGTTATTCGGAAAAACTTTACGTTTCGATTTTTCCAAATTTGAATAATGTCTATGATAAAATATTTGTATTACCATTCTTATACGATATTTTTCCCCCCGTATGGGTGGTTAGACAAAATTTACGGCGTGTAACAGTAATTACTCCATCGCTAGAAAGTGGTACATATTTGATATAGAGTGCTTTAGAATAACTTTTTTGTATTTTTACGTAATTTCATAAAAAGTTTCTAATCCCTCATTTACTTTATGGGTTCTCATCGGCATGATTATAATTAATACGCACGAGTATTATTTATATAATTCGAGTGACGAAAGGGGTAAAAATGTTTTCAATAATTAGCGTAAAAACCCTAGGATAAACTAGAATAGTTTGACTGTCGATAAAAGTAAATCCCATACCCCTAGCCGGGCGTCAGGGATTTTTTAAGCTTTTCATAATGTACTAAGCCCAACGGCACTAATGAGAGTAGGAGGGTCAATATTCCTTTTCCGCGGCCGCCTTTACTTTTCTAAATTTCTTTGATACCCAATTTGCATTTCAGGCTGGCTAGTGAGCGATTCAAATCCGGATTGAGGCAAGTCTCGATAATAACCTATGACACCTCTGATTTGGTAGCCAAGCACCTTTACCACTAGGCTACCGCGCTACCGTCGACAGATATATTAAAATGACCCGAAGGCGTGTCTATTTTTCTATAAGCTGTGTTCTTTACTCACGATTTAGGCGTGAAAATTACTTTCGCTAACATAATAATTCGACCGCTGTTCACTCGGCGACAAAATCGGTTTGCTTTTGTGAAAAAGCGAATATTTCTCCATAAATTGTTTATTCCGACGCGAATAGAAGTAGCGCTTCGGGCAAAGCTGATTTTATTGCTTTTCTTCGATTGACTAAACGCGAACCGCCATTATAAGTCGTTTCATTAATTCATTATACTTGTCGAAAAAGTCGCGGCGAGCTTTACAGCAGAATTCGTTTAATCCGTTTTCTAATATGTTTTCTAGACTAATTAATTATAAAAAGGTTTTATACATATCGCTGCAATGTCAATAAACAAATAAAGCCGTATCAAAATACAACTTTACCTATTGATTAATAAATAAATTAATTAATTTATTAACTTATTTAATACTAAAATTACAAGCGAAATGAAACATTTCAAGTTTTCAGCTGCCGGTCAACCGTCTATAGTTTTTATAAGCGGATTCGTGAAAGTTTTTAAAAGTCCCGCCTTTAATTTAAAGCGTTTTTCACGATTACTGTAGCGCAACCTAAATGACACTTTTTTTTTTCTTTTTCTCATTCAAATTATAATTTTGGAAATGTTTGAACACGGGTGTTTATCATTAACTAAAAAATAGTCAATTATACAAAAACATCTAAAACCTAATAAATATCGTTTTTCAAAATTCGTATTGGGGTTTAAAAGAATAAACGTTACCTAAAAAATTCAGATAGTATAGTTCAATTATGTAACACTGTAACGTTAACCATCTGAAACAAATAGAAAAGAACGTGAAAAAAGTAAAAATCGAATGCTTATATTGAAAGTTTCCCCGTCTATTTCAAAAACACCGGGTAACTAGAAAATGGTCCTCTGTTTACGTGAAAAATGGTACGATTGTACGACCGGCGAAAAAATAAAATAAATAATATCATTAAGACGGTTACGTAAAAATTGAAAAAAAAAATTAGAGAACGAACAATTGCAATCAGTCTTACGCCGGAGTTTTAAAATCTTTCCGTTCAGTAGATGATCATGGATCCTAACTTATGGATCCCCCACTCATTCGAAAAAAAACAAAACAGAAAAGTTGTTTTAAAAATTGAGTGCGTCTAGGGTAACTGAAATTTTCGTTCGTTACATAATATCTACTTATGAAAAATCTTCTACTCTATAACTTATCTACAATTTAAGAACACGAATATATATAAGAGAAGGGGAAAAAAAAAGTAATATATAAACACTAACGACTACACTACCATGGGATAAGTTCCATTGTTGACGTGCTCAACAAAAAAAAAAAAAAAAAAAAAAAAAGACTACACTACCAATTGACGACACTGCAGTAAAACATTTTGTTTCTTTTTTTTATTGGTTTTGTCAACGAAAACATTAGCCCAAGAAATGGGAAGGAGGGGAAATAAATTTATGTTCTTATGCGTTTAAGGGGACAGCGGATAAAAATAATTCAAGAGCAGGAATAATAGAATTAAAATAAAATGAAAGAGTATAAGAAGCACCGATAAGGGGAGTAGGAATACCGAGTTTTAATAGAAAAGAGTTGAAGGACGATCGTAAAGGCCAGACATTCAAATAATACATGATATCAGGATTACAAAGAAAGTAATTATAGAAGGGAGATGAAAAGAACAAAATGGAGTAGAAGCATTTGAAAACGGTAAAAATGATGCGGGATGGAGACTGCGGTTAAAGCGAAGGCGACAAATGGCAGAGATTGTAGAGCGTTTGTACACGGTTCAATAGGCGACAAAAAAAAAGGTCCGCTGAATTACGTCGTCTTCAAAAAGCTATCATTTTCACACAATCCTTAATTCTCTGTGATTCGTATGATGACAAACAGCGAATACATCATTCCGCGTGAACCTTTTATCGCTAAATTTAACTAATCGTACCGACAGATATCGCCGAAATGATAAACGCAGTAACGCTATCCGGAAACTTAGCTGCAATATAAATCCGTCATTTTTATTTTTAAGTACAATATCGACGTATTTTGGAGAATACAATTTGAAAATTTGAAAATTAAAAAAGATAAACTCATTTAAATCGAACTTTTTCGTTCCGACGCGGTACTGATTTTTAATTGGGTAAGTTCATTTTTTTCCCCTTTGGAATGTGTTTCTTTTTCAGGTGCAGTTTTGTAGTGATAAAATTTTTAATAGTACTTTTTGCCTGTCCGCGGGCAATAGAATACTGTAGTGAAAGGTAATCGTTGAAAAAAAACTGTTCACGTAATATCACGTTCAGAATTTTAATATTCGGTGTTTGTCCATTTTATTTTAATTAACGTCGACGTCGAAGTAGCTCCCTTTATATTTGGTTGTACTTTGGCTACGAGAAAATTTTTTTCTTAAAATTAAATCGGGGATACTAGCTGGTTTCGATGTTAATATCAATATGGGAAACAAAACGCGAATTGTGGTAAATAAATCAACTATTATAAGATTTTTATTTTCTATTATTATTATTATTATTATTATTATTATTATTATTATTATTCAAAGCGCATACTTAAAAAAAAAATCACGTCTAGAGATGATTGAAAGAATTTTTTTTCTCAAAATATTCTTTTTTTTTTTATCTTTATATTAATTACAACTATAAACCATCAAGCAATTGTACTAGAATGCAAATTAACGCGCAAAGGGCCACCACTATCAGAGTTCTTCAGGAACATCTTTATTATTTTTTTGCCCATCTCGCACAATTAAAATGTGAATATTAACCTTTACTTGTGCCGATTTATAGCGTTCACACAGTGTTACCATTTTCAACTTTTGCGCGATATAATAAAACATCGAATCAACGTTGAAATTTAGAGAAAAAAAAAGGTAAATAAACTTTTATCGATAAAGTTTTTTTTATCGATAGACGTTTAAGCGACGATTTCATTTCTTTTTTTCGGATAGCGTTTCCACCGCGAAGAATATCCTCCAATTTTACCAGCAGTACGAAATAACGAATTAAACAAAAGAAAAAAAAGCCAGACATCTGGCTTTTCCGATGAATTGAACTGTTTTTTTATCGACTTTTCGCATTTTAAGCGTTAGAAAACAGTTTTACGATTGCGCGCTGCTTTCATCGTATCCGCATGTTATCGGCTACATGGAATTTATTTTATGAAAAGCCTACAGACCGATACAGGCAGTTTTTGTAAATAGCACATCTTAAGAACGCACATTCAATAGTAGTAGTTCACTCGACTGACCGTGCACACTGAAAGTTTCCTAAACACGTTTAACTTTTTCGTCCTACTTATTTAAAATAAAGCAAAAATAAATTATGCCGCGTTTTCATCTCAATTTTGGAGCGTCGTAGTCCAATTAAAAGATCCTGTATAAAATGATTATAGCCCTTTCCGACGTGAGCCTATTTTACCCGGACGGTGCCGGCTGCAGCAGAACCGGTTTACGGAGCTCGCAACGCGATTTATTTAATAAGAAAACGCCCCCCAAAGTTCACTCAGAATTGTAGTCGGTAAATTATGGGATCAACAGTGGAAGAAGTTAACCGAGTATCCCAGGAAACTGCCGGATAAAAGCTATCTCAGAAAACTCGACGAAACAATATTTCGGAAAAAGTGCAATTATATAAATTGAAAATTTCTTTAAAATCAAATATTTATCAAAGCTAAAATAATACAGTACTTATGAGTAATCGTTTTTTACCTCGCGCGGTCATTTTCTTTGAGACTTTTCCCTTATTATTGCAAAGAGTTAAAAATAAATAAATAAATAAAATAAAGTAAAGTAAGTCCCATATGTCCCTGATACATATAAGGTATTATGGATTGTGAAGTTCAGGTTTTGCTGGTCACCTTGATTCATTCCTCAACCATTTCCCTTCTTCAGATATCCTTTCCTTATCCACCTCCAATCTCGCCAGACTTTGGCAGGGTTATTTATCCCTCCGTATTTTCTAATCGCCATTCGCATTACCGTTTTATTCAGCCGAATCCTCGTTCCCTGTCTTGGTTCGATTCTATTCCTTTCGGTCGTCGCTCTTCTACTATTCTCCCTAATTCGTCTCCAAATCATTGTCTACTCCCCTCCTCTCGCTTTCCATTTTGCTCTGTCGCCTTCTCCTTATTGTTCTCTTCACGATTGTGATCCTCTTTGAATATATGTGATGCTGATCACATTTTCTTCGAGTGTCCTTCTCTTCGTAATGAACGCTCCCTCTTATACGGTCAGCTCTTGTAATTAGGTCTCCCTACTCCCCGTAACTCTTCCTTTCCTTCATCTTCTGTGGACTCTACACTGCTGTCCTTTGTTGCGTCCATTTGGACCGCTTAGCTATTTAGTTCCAATACCTCTGGCGCGTCCACGGAAAAAAAAAAAAAAAAAAAAAAAAGTTTCGCACCAAGCCCAACAGCATTAAAAAGAGAATAGATACCAGTTAATTTCCTAGCCCGCCTTTACTTTTCCCGGTTTCTCTGGTACAACCAATATTCAATTTCAGATTAGGTATATACCTGGGTGTGGATCTGGAACGGGACAGTTTCCGAAAACTCATGATACCTCCGTTGTGGTAGCCAAACAATGGGGTACTGGACCAGCCCGCGCTACCTGAAAATAATTCAAATCTAAGGAAAAAATGGTTAAAAATAAAAAGATAGAAATAACCGGTTTTTGAAATAGTAGTAAAAAAGTTCGATATTTTTGACAAGCGTTTATTTATCTATTTATTTTTCTGCGCAATTAACGTGTGCTTAAAGAACAACCGATGATATCAATTTTATTTTAGCGTTATTCGCTAGTTGCAGTTTGTTCTGAAAATCAATCGCCTTTCGGTGAAAACATTTCTGAGGGTTCCAGCATTTTCTTTTCGAACTAGTCGAGAAATCTTAAAACGGCAACCATATTAAAAGACCGGATAGTTCATTAATATTAACGGCTAACGGTGCTAATTGTGCGCGTCGATGCATATTAATTGTCAATCAAATTGCGGAACAAAATTAATCGGAAAGTAAAGTAATTAAACGGAAGAAGTATACACAAACAACAACAGTTAATAGAAGAGCTTTTCTGTGTCATTAGCAGCCGCTTGATAGGAAAAATCTTTTCAAAGTTCGCTCTACGTTTTGATCAGGAATTCCGCATAACTTCATTTCCTTTACACACCTTCCGTTTTTATAATAACGGATGATGGAATGATAATGATGGTGATGATGACGGTGAAAATGATGTTGAAGGACGACCATAATGTTACCATTAATCACCTGTTTCCTTCATTGTTTCCTGTTCCAGCTGAAACGCATAACCCTTTCTCGAAAGCAATTTGATCCCAGTTTTTATACCGGCTTTTTTTTCTCTTCTTTCTTTCTTTTTTTTTTTCTTTTTTTTTTTTTTCCTTTTTGAAAATGTCGAAAACGTTTAATTTTCCGATTAAACGCGATATTACGTATTTCAATAAGCTCGCAAACGGGAAATTGGTTTTATTGGATTATTTATTACGAGAAACACATCGAGCCGGCGGTGATTCAATCGTAGAATAAATCGATATAAATCATAACTAGGTGCCACTCTATTCGTATGTTTCACTAGTTTCTACCTGACCACTCGCTTTGATGAGAGTAAAGATACTGCGGTATCTCCGGCGTGGTTGGTGGAATTCACGGCTACATTAAAAAGTTATGAAAAATTTAAAAAAAAATACAAAAAACGTTTAAACTTAGATATCAACAAAGACAAAACACGAAGGAAAAAACAGGGATTATTCTGCAACACAACAAGATTCGACTAACAATTCTAGTAACTGGTATGCTCACTACAACCGCATTAATATTTTCGCTAAAATCCACATCAGACATATTCCACGTTATGACGTTTCGAACAGATAAAAACTGTATCCATTTTTGGAACAATAATGAAACGAACGATTAGGAAATGATATATACACACTTATATATGATATATATGTATATATATATATATATATATATATATATTATAGTCAGGTAGCTACGCATTGCTTCTGATTGGTTGACACTGTTTTATCCTCTCATTCGCCGTTTTAAATTTTAACCATCTTACTAACGGCCTTCTATTGCGGTTAGAATTTTCGTTTTTCAATTTCAATCGCGTTGATAGTGCCCGATAAATCCGCTTCCTTATTTTTCATTAAATAATAATAACACCCACTGTTTACAGGAAATTTATAACAATATATATATATATATATATATTCGATAAACGGTGTACGTTATTATAAAGGCGGTTAAAATTTAAACCGGTGAATGAGAGGATAATACAATGCCGACCGATCAGAATTTTTTTTATCGTACATATACACCGTTTCCTAGGCGTATTTTCACGTAACACGGTCAGCGAGTATTTATTATTTGAACAATTTCTATCGGTCATCGACCTCCCGGTCGGACTCTCCGATGATATGCGGTAATCGATAGTATCGTGACGACCAAAGAGTATGGACACTCGTATTAATCACACCGGATCACACACTGATTTTTAATACACCGTAACGATAAGGATAAGAGCTGTTTAATTGCTATAGCGGTATTGCGTATTTATGTGACTTACAAAATCTCCGTATCATCGGACTTATACTACAAACAACGAGAAGAAATTATTTTTTTTTTTGTCCGTAAGTCAGAACTATATGTAATCTACTGTTACTTCGTTGTGCAACGCAGGTTCTTTCCGGCACGCCGATTCCCCCAGCTCTATCAATAACTAAATCGGGAATAGGTAGATTCGGTCATGACGGGAAAGCTTTCTAGCCAACAGCGATTAATCCGAACAGTTTATAGTAATCTTTCATTCTTTTTCCGGTTTTTAAGATATTCGTGTGTTTTTTCTTCGTTCTTTGAAATTTTAATATAAAATTTTACATCAAAATCACGATTTTTTAGTAAACATCACGCCGCCATTATTACGATAACTATTTGTCGTTTCGAGCGCGTTTACACGATTCATTATCAGAAAATAAACTAAATATGTATCGTTTGGTTTCTGATGATGGAACGTGTAAACGCGTTCGAAACGTCAAACAGGTGTCGTAATGTTTGACGTGGTGCCTACCAGAAATTGTGATTTTTATGTCAGTGTGAACCACGAAAACCCTTTTTTGCGTATTGTTATTTTACAGTTTTTCGTCGCAGAAATTGTTAATTCTTTCTTTATCTTTTTTGCGATTTTCCGACTGTTTTCATTCTCATCCCGATGAAAGACAATTATTTTACGTGGCTTCTATATTGATCAAGTTTAAATTTAGCGAATGATAACGGTGAACGTGTAATCTTGGAACGCTGACCGTGATGGCTTCTTGCGAATTCCAAATGCTGCTAAAAATAAAAGTAAATAATTAAATAAAATTATTCGAAATATTTCACGATCCGTAGAAGTACGGCTGCCTGAAATGCATAGATCTGTAGCTCATTAACGCGTGTGTACGTAAAGATATTTATGGATTTTGTACTTTTCTGTATTTGCTTGAAATAATATAAATTAATCATATTACGAAAGCGCTATTGCCTATCGAGAAGAGTCCACTAATTTCTAAGATTTCATCGATAGAAAAAAAAAAAAAAAAAGAAATCGATATTTTCACTAATTTTAAAAATTATTCTCCTAATCGAACTGTGATACACTTTTCATCTTAAGAAGTCGAATATTAGATGAACCGTGAAAAAAGTATGCCGTCGAAATTCCCGTCTCTCCGGGGTAAAATTTCGAAAATCTGTTTTACGATGAAAATAATAAAGGAATAAATTCAAAATAACAAATTGATTTCCGGAGAAGTGCGCAAAAGCCGTGATTAAATAGGGCAAATGAAAAGCGTACACAAACAATAGGACCCACAAATCAGTTGCTATTACGGCTGTTCCAAGTCGTTAACTCGGACAATTCAGTTTAAGCCGAATTAGTCCGCTCAGGGGAACTGTTGGTCCTACCGCTAATTGCAGTTAGCCTTTTATAGCGACAAGGACCGATGTAGGGAATTACTCGATTATTTTATCATTCCGATATTATTGTGCGGTACAGGAAAACTACCGGGCACACGAATTATATAACGATCTTTTCGACTTTCCCGCGCTTCCACATGTATAGTCGTGACCTGGATCCGCGCTGTACAATTACGACTTCGTTAAAAAGTCGCCGATCTTGCGGCTAATTAGCGGACGTAGCACACAGCTGGAAAGGTAATACGAAAAAGGAAAATCTTCGAATTTCCTCTCTTAGGATATTTTCTTTCCATTTTAAAAGCAAGTGTAGTTTTCCTTCGCAACGTTATTTGCGTTATCTAAAATTCACCGCAACTCGTACGAGAATTAACAAGTACCGTCTATCCCCTATGCGATAAAGTTTTTCCAAGTAACATTTTTTATCAGAACAATCTCCGAAGTGTATATATCCAGCGAGCAATAATCGTCCAAGTTACGGTTCTAGTAAATTCTTCCCTCTGCCCAATTCAGCCACATACATAAAACGATTGTTCCAGGTAAAGCCGGTTCTCTGCGGTTGCTATTTTGAAATGTAGCTTCAAGTCGCTCTTATAAATGATACGGAATTAAACCATTTTAGTAATGTTTCCGTGCATTCGTTTAGTTGAGCATTACACACACACACACACACACACACAGGCATAAAACGGGTGTTTCTCATTCCAGCTGTCTCATCCAGCTGTCCTCGTAATCTGTTTATTAACCGCTAGACTATAATAAGCCGCAATTTTGCAGCTTCCGAAAATTAAAATACGGTTTGTAGTCGAAAATACACAATCTCTTATTCACTTACAAATTTTCCCCTTAACATATCGAGAAGTTCTCAGTTTTAATTAAATCCTGTGATGGCTTATCGAACGGAAAAGCATCGAAAATAAACGAACATTTTGTTCTTTAATTCGCTAGAAGAGACGTCTTCACTTTTTGCGTAGAGAAATGATCTGATCGGCTAAAACGTAAGCCAATCTCAGAAACAGCTTATGCGAAAAGTGAATGGAGATTATTCACCGAGCCAAAGCAAGTTTCCCTCTGGAGGCACCCTTTTATTTGCTGTAACAATTAACAATTCGACTGTTTGCACCATGACGACTTATCGAACGGAAAGATTTTAAAACTCTGAAATAAAACCAATTTTTATATTTGGCATTTTTTAAAATGATCGTTCTTTTTTTGTGATTTTTTCCTCAATTTTCATGTAACCGTTTATATTTCATCGAATTTGTTGTTATAAATGAGCTGTTTCTATAGTTCAGTTCGAACGATGCTGCGACAAATAGCGAAATTAATTATTAAGAACGGCAAATCGAAGTAACGGGAAGCGAGAATAGATGAAAGGAATTGAAAAGAACGGAATAAACGATATGTACTTGAAAATTGGGATTTAATCCTGCCTTCGCGAACCGAAAAATCAGAAATGTACTCTTTTGATTAACGCAATAACAATTAGAAACTATTAGCCGCCCGGAGAGAAAACGTAGCAACTTCAGCCAAGCAACTAAATCTCGACCTCACTTTTTCACGAACTTACTATTAAACAACGAGCGCAAAATGAACGAAATATTAAATAAAACGAGTGGAAATATAAACGAATATTAAATAAAACAGTAAAAATTGCACGCGATTAGAAATATAAACAAATGTCAAAATAACATTGTATGCATTCAATAGCATTTGCCCTATCTGCGTCAGACAACAGGCTTATTCTTTTTTTTTCCTGTTTTTTTTTTTTTTTTTTTTGTATCTCTCCTCCTTTCCTACTTTTTTTCCTTCACATTACATTACAAGGCATCTAAGACAGTTGCCTACATTTATGAACTTAGACACTGGCTAAACGGTTCAATCCGTGCCAATTAAATAGTTAAAAAAATAAATAAATAAATTATGAATTTTATATGTATTGTTTTCCTCTTCACCTGTCCATAACCCTTTGAATATTCCGTTTTTTTTGTTTTTTTTACCCCCCTTGGGTTTGCTACCAAAGATCATTAGCCCAGCAAAAAGGAATGGATGCATGGACTAGAACAGAAATTATATTTTTATTCTGTCGACAATGGAATCAAGGAACACCCCTAGGACAAGAACAACAGAGAGAATAGGTAGAGAAAACGCATAAGAAGCGTTGAAAGGAGCAAGAAGACCAAGCTTTAAAAGACTCACGCTCGCGAGATAAACCGGGGCACTCGAAGAGCACATGATTTGCATCACAAACATACTGGGAACCTTTAAGATCCAATAGATAATTAGGAGATGCAGCCAAAGAAAAGCGATTTAGTGAAGAAGGAAGGAGACTATGCGAGAAAATTTAGTAATTATGGACCGACGCAAACTGGGAAACCGTTGCTGAGATGATTAAAAATACCTCCGGGCACGGTTATTTTCACTTTGTCGCTCTTGTTCTCCGATATGCTCATGTCAAGATGCCACGAGACATCTTTGGACTGAGAAGCATCGGGATTACTTTCTACTACACAGTTTGTTGAGCTTATTAAGCAGTCGAAAGGTCTGTTGTCGTGCACCTCGCTCGACTTATAATTCGCAGACTTCAACGACGATATTTAATTTTAATGGGCATTAAACTGTCTTCTCCGTTGCCTTTTTTCTCTTTGCCCTATACTAAAACCTCCCATTGTGTCGGCAGCATATGTGTCAGCAAGCGGACGGTTTTTACTTTTCCATATTCTTGCCTTATTTTTATAGCGTTATATAGTGTTTTTCATTTTTCCTATCTTCATATCCTCTGTTTTAACTCGCTGGTCTTGTTCTACTTTCTTCCCATTTTTCATTTCTCTCTACTTGTTTTCCTTCTCCTCGCTCCTGCTAGTTCTTCCTACCTTACGATATTGCCGTTGTTGTATTCTATACTGTTTTTCCACAAAGGTCTATCTTTCTCTCCGTTTTCTTTCTCCTTTTCTACCTCTAGTATAAACTCTCCGTTGTTCTAACTCTTCCTAGCTTTAAACATGTTGGCCGTCTTCAAAATATTACAATGGAATTGTCGCAGCCTTAGAGCCAATTAAAATTTATTCTTCTTCTTCTTCTTCTTCTTCTTCGGGTGCCGTACGCTACATAACGCGTTGGCGATCATTATCCCATTTGTCCACGTAGTTCGCCGATTAGAGGGTCCATTGGATCTCCATGCCATCAATGTTGTTCTTACCTCTGAAACTTGGTTCCGTGCTAATACAAATCCAAAATTTAGAGGTTTCAACCTGGTGAGGTGCGATCGCGAGGATGGTTATGGTGGAACTGCTATTCTCATTAAGAACGATATCCCCTTTTTTCTCCCACAGTGTTTCTTCTAGCCTTTCCTCTATCACTAATCAGCCTAATATTATCCTTATTTCTGTTCCTGCTAATTTTAATCGCCCCCTAAACTTGATCTCCGTCTATGTACCTCCTGATTTTGATCTTAATCACTTTCCCCTCTCTTCTTTTTTTACTTATTTCCCACAACCTTTTATCATTGGCGGCGACCGGAACGCACGTTCCCTCTCACGGGGTTGCTCATCTTACAATTCCAATGGTGTAATTCTTGAAAATTGTATTATTTCCGATAACTTAGTTCTCCTTAATGACTTCTCGCCTACCTATATTAATAGTCCGTCTATCTTTAGCTCTCTTGATCTAATCTTTTCTTCCCCCAATGCTGGCCTCAACTATAACTGGAGGACTCTTGCGGGTACTTTTGGCAGTGATCATGTTCCAATTTTATTAACTACTCCTAATTTTCCATCTCCTACTTCTTACAGGCCTCTCTCTGTTTCCCCGATGGAATCTTTCTAAAATAAACTGGACTATTTTCAGTTCTATTGTTGATTCTTTGCTTCCTGATTATCATCCTTCCTCCGACCCCATATCATTCTACCATTCTTTTCTTCACTCTATCCTGTTCGCTCTTTCTTTGTCCTCTCCTTCTCATTCTTCCTTGCCCTCCAAGCGTGGTGCTGTGGCATCTTCACTTTGTTGGAATGCAGTGCAGCTTTTAGTCTCAGCCGAGCCTCGTTTAGAAACTTCCGCTCCATTTCTACTATCGAGAATTTTCTTGTGCATACTCGAGGTCGCCAAGAGATCTTCCTGGAAAAATTTTTGTTCTTCTTTTTCCAGAACAACTCCTCTCCACCATATTTGGAAATTGGCTAAAGCCTTCAAAATCCCATTCTCTGAACGCCATTCTAACCTCAACCTGTCCCCTGATGGGCTTTTATCCTTTGCGGAATCTATCGTCCCGATTTCGTCTCTAACTTTGACGAGCTTTATTATTTTCTTTCTACACAAAATTCTTTCCCTCACCTTCTTACATCCACTTTTATTATCAACGAATTAAGGTCTGTTCTTCTAAACTCTACTAGTCCTACGCCGGATCTAGACGGTATTCCATATATTGTCCTTAAAAATCTTCCTGAGCAGTCACTTGTGTTCCTCCTTGAACTCTTTAATAAGAAAAATTCCTCTTTACGCTCTATCTCATTGGCATCATGCTTTAGGAAACTTTTTGAAGGTATGCTGAACAAGCGTCTTATTTGGTGGCTGGAACATAATGATTTACTTCCTTATAATATGTTTGGTTTTCGGCCAGGCATTCTGCCGATTTTAGCTCTTTTGATTCCCATATTTATAAATCTTTCATTCACAAACAGTATACAGTTGATTCTTTTATTGATGTTTCTTCAGCTTTTGACAACGTTAATTTGCCAACCCTGAGAGATGCAATGGCAGCAATTAATCTCCCAGTCAAATTCATCTCCTTAACAATTAATCTCATGCTGAATCGCAATCTCCACTTTTCCTCTCCAGAGACTCTAGCTCCAACAAGTTTTTAACATTTACACTGTTGCTACGGCATCTCTTCCTTTAAACTCCCTTTCCTTATCCTTTGCCAATAATATTGTTCTTTTTTCCTCTTCTTGCGACATCGCAGCTGCCAACGAGACACTTAATTATTCTCTGGCTACGCTACAACATTCTCTGTCGTCTCTTCATCTTTCTATTTCTCCTTTCGAATCTTCTTGCATCCGTACAATACTGCTTCTGTCAACATTTCCCTGAATCGGATGTCACTTTCTCGCGTTAGTTGCCTCTGCTACCTTAAAGTTTACCTAAATAATCGACTAACCTTTTCCGAGCATACTAGTTATCTTTCCCGTTCTACCATTAAAAGACTGAATTTATTGAAATCCTTATCACCAACCAAATGGGTTGACGATCCTCTTGTACTCATTTCCTTGTATAAGTCCACATTATTCGCTCCAAGTTCGATTACTGTTCATTTATCTTCGGCTGTGCCTCCAAATCCGTTCTTTCCAAATTGGATAAAATACAGAATTCCTGTCTCCGTCTATGTCTCGGTGCTCTTAAATCTTCTCCTATTTTAGCAATGCTTACTGAAAATACATTTCCTCCTTCATTTCGAAGATCTTATTTTGGCTATCGTTTTCTTTCTTAACGTGTGAATTTCCTCTCAACTTATCCCTTCCTGCATTACCATTACCAGAAACTGTCGTTTTGTTCCTAATAAAATTCCCATCTTAGCCCTTATATCTCGCCGTCTTAGTTATTTTTCGTCCCATATAATTGCCAGTAATAATCTCCCTTACTTTTCCTTTAATTATTTTGATCTCACACATCCTCCCAAAGTATATTTTTTTTTCTAATTCGCCCAGGTTTATGCCTCAGACGATTATTAAACAGGAATTTCACAGCATTATCAGGTCTCTCTTTCCTTCTCATGTACTCACCTTCACTGAATGCTCTAGGAGGCCTAGTGGTGTCGGGGCTTCCTTTATTCTCCCCGATTTTAATTTTTCCGAAGAATCCTTTCATCTTCCGCCTTTCTGTTCTATTTTCACAAAGGAATTAATGACTATCCTACGTGCGATTATTTATATTTCCTCTAATCGTAACTTCTCCCATTATCTGATAATATCTGACTCCACGAGTTCCCTTCAGGCTATCAGTTTACACCTCTTCTCCCTCCCTCATTAGAATTCATCATTCTTCGTATACGATCTGTCATACACAATCTTTTCTTTCGTCACTCTATCCGCGTTGATCTGCTGTGGGTCCCTGGTTATAGAGGCATCGAGGGTCACCAAAATGGCGGATGCTTTGGCTCAGGCTGCTGCCCGCTCCCGCTTTTGCTTTAAAAAGATCCCTAGTACTAATCTATTGTCCTTAAGTAAGAAATTTCACTGCAAATTTTGGGCGGATATGTACCCTATTTCTTTTACCAATGATAGTTCCTTCTACCTCTCAATTCAACCTAACCTTCCTACTAATTCTTGGTTCTCAGATATCCATTCTTTTCCGCGTTCTGTTATTGTCTCTATTATTCGTTCACGCTTCAATCACACTCTATTTCCCGCTTCCCGTTATTGTCTCTCTTTGGTTTGCTCTACTTATTGTGTCCTCTAAATTCTAATGAAGCAGTTGTTTGTGATGCTAATCAAATTTTCTTTGAGTGTTCTTCCCTTTATTTACTCCTTTTAAAGTCAAGGGTTCCTGCTCCCGACTGTGCTTCCTATATTCTCTCCATTCCGTCCGAATCTGAACTTGGGTGATTAAATACAACTATAATTATAAAAAACAAACCGTTTATTAAAATAATAAAAAACCAGAGAGCGTATGGAAAAAACAGATTCATTATTATTTGAATGTCGACGTTATTGTAATTTTATTTTAATTATTCTAGCTTAGTATAATAAAAAGTTCTTACACTAGTCCATGAGAATTTTTTCACTCTTCACTACTAGATTCCTAGTGCATTCATCGAACTTTTCATTCGAACGTTTATTTTCTAATAAAATCGAGTTCCGAGGTAAGTAGGTTTGTCAATTTTTTCTCTTCTAATTATGCCGAAATTTGTGAAGGAGCCGTGCCAAATTAGAAACATTACCTAAATCGCAAATGAAACAATCCAGATGTAAAAGACACTCAGAAAATGTGTAGGCGGGCCTTGCAAAATAACATTTCAAACATACCGGTAATCTTTAGAAAGAGCTACGAATTAACCTAACCAAAATAAGCCACACTCTCGTAGTTGTAACCATAGTTTTCTGGCTCAATACAATCGAAGTGCATTTTTCTCTTGATGTATTGGTTGCGGCAACATAATTATTGATGAAAAGGAGCTGTAATAATAAAACAACGGCGCATAGCAAATATTGGCTGATAGTAATGCACGAATGTCGATTAAAAAAAAAAAAATAGCTGCAGCCATCGTGACCGCCGACAGAACTGAAAGCTTAAAACCATCAACTAACAGTGTTTCTTTTGGAATTTCTAGATTAACTGTAGTGTAAAAAATTAAAACTTCGTTATTAACATTAGTGTCCGGTTTTCGCATCTCACTCTGAGCCACAATTATACACATCTTTATCTGGTTTGTTCATTAGTCAAAACATGATGGGTTGCGCAAGCCCCCAGTACAAAATATAAATATTATATAACTTAATTAAAATAATAATTATCGTATAAATTTATTTTATTCATACACATGGTATTTATATTTACATAAATTTAAATCAACTTAATTTTCGTCATTTTACGATTATTTGTACTTTCAATCTTTCCATTATATTCTAAAAAAGATACAATTATGGTAGCTGAAGTAAGAAATGAAACTGTTTGATTCGAGTGTATGTAAATATTTTGCAAAAACCGCATCAATCGTCGTTTTACATTTTTGGTAGTAGCAGGTTTTCGATCATTGGACAAATATTAATTAACGGTAGGTTTCTATCATCTGCCAAGTTAATATATTAAAACAATTAAAATAATACTTTTACTGCCACGCAGCAACCACTTTAATACAAACAAACAACAATACCGACAAAAACAGAGACGACAGTGTCAACACAGTATTTATTATTTTATGGAATTAGTGTAATGTGGTGGTTATAGAATTTTCAAAATATTTCATTATTAAATAAAATCCGCGATAATATTTACTGCCATCATAAACTTTTATTATTCCCCATATTAGTAGTCCTAATATAATTAAATTTCCATGTCTCTTTTTGTAACTGATTACACGGTCGTGTGAGTAGCGAGGTGTAGAGATTAGCGGTTTTTTTATTTCCCGCACTAGTCGATATTGTTAATATTAGCATGTCGGTGACGAGCGTGACGAGCGTGACGAGTGTGACGAGTGTGACGAGTGTGACGAGTGTGACGTGAAACTATAATTTTTCCCCCAACTAAAAATCGCTAAATGCGCTTAAAGAAATTTTCGCTTTGAAAATGCCAATGTATTACAAGTATAACTGGTCTTTTCGTTTTATGTGACAATTATGTTACGAACGACAATATTACCAATGGAATCATCTCTTTCCTTTCCGGTTCCCTATTCCTGCTCCATTACCTTTCGATGATGGTAACGCTGACTTAGAATTTAGCTTCGAACGTAGAAATTAGTATACATTTATTCGGTCACAAGTTGATCGGTTAGTTTCAATATTAGAAAAAGGAAGTCTCCTTGATGTATGCAATTGTTGGTGAAGCTTTTAGTTAAAATTGCAATTTCTCCACTTGAAAACCGATAAAAATAACATACTTTTAGTTACATTTGAAAGAATTAAAAAAAAAAAAAAAAAAAGTACGTCTTTGATGAACGGACAAAACTTTAAGGTCAGATGTGCGAATTTTAGTCTAACCTCAGCCGATGCTGTGGAACTACGATAGTTGCGGGAAACATTGTCTGCATAACATGAGGAACATCTAAAGGATTCGAACATAACTGATGCTGGTGAAAATATTTTTTTTTTTTTTGTCGAAAAAAACTAAAGCAAATACGGACTTTCAGCATGTTCAAAAGTCCCTTTGCTCGAATGTCCTCGTCGCGTTGCGTAGCACTTGTGTACCGAAGGTTTTCGTAGACAATATTACACATTGTTCTCGCAGAAACACTAGACCTCTCACGGGGGAGGGGGAGGGGGGCCCTATAGATTTTAAAGGTTCTGGGTTAAAAATATTCTGAACTTGTTGAACGAATTGTAATGTTTTAATACTGTCCCTGAACGGGCTTTATACTTTTTGCGCTCCGCAACGCTTTCTACATCACCACCGGATGTTTCCAATTCTTGAAGAACTGTATATACAAAACTATATCGGGTGACCTTCAATTATTGAAAGATCTCAAGATCGCCGTATCGTATCGCGTGACGTTGATCTATAGTTCGAGCGCTAAACTGGAAAACCAATCTAGGGAATTGTCGCGCAACTGGTATAGTTTTTGAAATGTAATACCACCGTTTGCACAACACATTCTTCAACAGTGTATTTTGTTGTTTGATTAACTTGCCGACTAGGAAATGGTCCAGTTTTGCAGTCTACCATAGCCCGTTCGAAATCCGTTCAGGAATCGCTATTCTTTCCTACAAAGTTACATTCCCCGAGGTTGATCTGTACATCGACGAGAGCATCATCGTTCGATAAGGAATTACGTGTCGACTTCCGTTCATTGCTCCTTCCAGTAAGGTGCGTACTATGCAAGTTAGATGATTTGCGTGTAAACGATAACAGTGTGTCCTTCCATTTCCTGCATTAAATTTTTAATCCGAAAACAAACAAAAAGGCGTTTTACTACGTGTGAAATAGCATGCCGTCAAATACCTTACACAGCGCGCGTGTATACATATATGCGTATGTATGTATATAGATAGATGGATACACCATAATTCATGGTTTGAATGACGAAATTTATTAAAATATATACGAGAAATTTCGCACCTTAGTTCTAAAAGTGTTTGCAATTCATTTCATTCCGAATTCGAGCTTGGCCATAAATTAAAATGAATAACGATCGTAAAGCACGCGACAATTGCGTGGAACCGTTAGTGAAGCGCGCTTACGGCCGGAATTTTTCGGGTATTTGCACTCGAATGCAACGCAAGTGGTACAGAGTCGAAAAATTTCTTTTAAATTTTCATATCCGATTGAATTTTAAAATTTTTTATATTTTTAATGTTCATTTTCACATTTTCCGAAATAAAACTATACAGTGTTAGTTGGATTTTCTGAATGTACCATATAAGTTCAAAAAAAAATAGCATCAGATTATTTTTCTTTTCGTTAAAAGGTGCGAAAATGTAGCGCATTTTCGGTCAAAATTGAATGGAGAATTAAAAAAGTACTTTTTCGCAATTGCGTTTGATGTCCGTAGAATCGCATCCAATTGTAAAAAAGTCTTGCAGAGGGGGTAATTTAAACTTGCAAAAGGTTATCAGTGTTCTCTTTTTTTTTTTTTAGTTACGAGCAAAACTAACGTCAGCGAAAGGATTAGTAGCCCTTTCCGCGGCATTCGGGGTATAGTATTAAGACCGTTTGCGATATTTTCTAATTACGGAAGATAGAATTCAGCAATTACATTGCACACATGTAACATAATTTCGTAGAAATAATTTTAGAATAAAAAAAAAAAAACAAAACAATAAACCCCTTCTCACGAGACTCTTACAAATTTTATCTCTACACTTTATAATGTTGTATCCCGGTGATTTCACCAAATATATTTCTATTGTAGCGACTATTTATTCTATCTTAAAATTGATAATTTCGCCGCCGTCAATCAAGATTTTTATTATCTGCGCGCATAAATATATACCGAGAAAATACGCTGAATAAGATTTAAATTTTGTTTCGCTAATCGTAGAAAAAATTTACACAAACTGCACACTGTTAATTAGTCGATGTTTCTGAAAATTCCACAGCCAGAACTGTACTCAAAAGAACTGGTGCGACAATCTTCTACAGACAGCAGTGAAAACGAGAATATGCAATACTGCGGGAAGCTGCATTTCAGTTTACGCTACGACTTCGAGCTGGACGCGCTCATCATCAAAGTACGTAAGAATTTTACAGCTGACGCGATTTTCTCACTTCGATTGAAATTATTTTTAATTTGTCAGGAGAACAATTAGACACCGTGTTTAAAAAAATTCCTAATTATTATAAAGCTTGAAATTTAACATTAAAGGCTGAACGTTTCGGAAAGCTTACACTTACCATCCATCAGAAATAAACCGAACTAACAGAATGAAAAATACGAACTGAAAAAATTTACAAGAATAAAAATCACACGCTTAAAAATTCCCAAACAGGAACGGGCAAACGACAAACTAGAAGTACGAAAGGAACCGGTAATAAAGTAAAAAAAAAAAAAAAAAAAATTTGAAAAACGCGCGAAAACCCGGAATTAAAAAACGAAACTATCGAAGAAGGATCAAAAAAAAACTTTTTAAAAAAATTTTCGAAACTTGACGAAACGGGACAATTAAGCACCAAACGATAAATTCAAAAGAAAAAAACACCAATAAAACGGGCACAAGTCTAAATTAACTACGCGCATAATACGATTTGTTTTTTTTTTGGTTTTTTTTTTTTTTTACTCGTTTCTTTTGTACTTTTGGGGTTGTTGTTTATTCGTTCCTTTTGTACTTTTGGGGTTGTTGTTTATTCGTTCCTTTTGTACTTTGGGGTTGTTGTTTACTCGCTCCTATTTTGGAATTTTTAAGTGTGTTTTTTATTCCCATAAGGTTCACTGTTTAAGTTCGTATCTGTCGTTCAATTAGTTCAGTTTGCTTCGGATGATGGTAAATGTGAGCTCTCCGAAACGATAAGGTTTTATGTTTAATTTTTTAAACATGGTGTCTAAAATCGTTTTCCTAATTATACCACCGTATACGTTTTAAATGTTTAATTATTTTTAATTATGTTTACCAACGGAATCGTATATATCGCGCTAAAGAGTATATTGGCCGTATTTGCCTTCCGTTTGTTTTGTCCAACTGTGTTGCCCTCGATAAAGTACTCCAAATTTTAAGTTTATCTTTTAGCGGTTTAATCATCGTTCATAAAATTGTATCAATCAGCTGCTGTTCTATTAGGTCAATTAGTTTAAAATAATTATATCTGTTAATTACACATATTGTTTACGTTTATTGTACTACTAGTACAATAAGTAAAATTTAAATACACCGCTATAAGCAATTATTTATTTTTTTTATTAAACAGTACCCGGCTATTTAATAAAAAAATTAAATAATTGTTTATAACGGTGTATTTAAATTTTACTTACTGTACAGTTTAAAATAAAACTAACAATAATGATAACGTAGTAAATGCACCAGCTAAGTCGACACTTTTTTTTTCTTTCAAAACTGGTCACATTCTTCTTCTTCACGCGCCATCTCCGCCTCAGAGGTTGGCGATCCACGTTGCCAGCACGACCATTGAATCAACCGGGACCGGAACAACTCAACTGATGTGCAGCCAAGCCATCGGCGAAAATCTTTCATCCAGAAGTTCTGCCGGCGTCCATAAAGATCTTTTGCCCGCTATTTTTCCTTCTAGGATGACTCGCAGGATCTCAACGAACCTCTTTCTTTGAGATGCAGCTGTCATCCAGAGTAATGCCGAGGTATTTGATTGCCTTGACTTGCTCAATTTCTAGGCCGTTAACTTTCAGGGTGCATTCTATTAGTCTAGGAAAAAAAGAAAATTCTATTCAGTCTACTTTTAATAATTAACAGAAATCACACATTCGGATTATAATGAAGTAACCATTCAATCTGGAAATAAAAATACGAATATTCGAGAATTTACTGTTAACCGTACAACTTTGAAGGGAAAAAAAAAAAGAAAAAAAAAAGAAAACAGAGGGGCGGTGGAAATGTAGCGTAAATTCGGATACAAATGGAGACAGGAAGTGGTTACAAATGGCAGAACCATTGCGCAGATAACGAGCTCAGTATCAAAAAATTACAGCGGACATTTCTGAAGTAATTCAGCTGCTTTAGATTCGGCTTGATCGAGATATTTCACTCGCCGATCATCAGCGCCATATCCGACGTATTTGTTGCCATGTGAAGCAACTGACTTCAGGCGACCTGTCGATCTCTGTTTGACGGTTTCCCATGACAGTATATTATATAAAAAACGCTTATTTTTTAAGCCAACTTGAAATGTGAACGGTCTACAGTTTTTTTTCTTTTCGTTCTGGCATCGGTCTTTCAAACTTGAGTCTAAATACATAGCCAAATAAGTAAGCACGTACAAATCGCTAATTTGCTATTTTAGGATTTCGTGCGTCTTTTCTAATGAAGAATCCGTGCAGATTGATTTGGCTTCATTGAGTTCAATTTTTCGTCTCCGGTTGTCCGTGAAAAAAACTCTTTATTATAATATTTTTTCTGCGAGTTTTCTTTAGCATTCCAAACTACTGCAAGTATATATCAGCGAGAAATAGAGCTGATGTAGTGTTATTTGTCGACTGTGTAAAGAAAACACAAGATCGGAACAAGAATAATTTTTTAATTGCGATACAAAATATCGGTATCTTGGATACCATATTTCACAAAAATCATTTACATGAGACAGTATCATTCAGATACCGGTGTAGAGTTAAAAATATTTTTTTTTTTTTTTTAATAAATATGCTACACAACATTAACGGTATTTTCTCAGAAACACGAAATCACTAAAGTGAGCGGCAAGTCTCATATATAACTGGAGATTTTAGTGTAAATCGTATTAATTTCCAACTCAAGAATGTACCGGAGGCAGGCAGTTGAAAACAGCTTTATTCACGAAAATAAATGTGTCGCATCGAGCAGCCAATATACCGGCCTACTGATGCATCTAAAATAACCGATTTATTCGCAATTTTTAACCTTAAACAATACGTCCAGGAATTTTATTGACGTATACAGGTTGACAATTTTGTTTGACATTCAATAACGCGAAAATAATCTCTGCCGAAATTAACAGATATTAATCGCGCATGTTTCGCAATCGGAGTCAGACGTCCGTATAAATGCAAAAATACCCCTCGAAATTAAAAACGATAATTGCAATCGAAGACTTCATTTGGTTGTTAACCCAGCACAAGCGTCTTGAAAAGTAACGCTAAATAATGATTATTAAGTAATTGCAGCGCCTACCGTTCAGATGGAATTCGAAAAGATGCAGAAAAATGCGTAAGCAAAAGTACACAGATCGGTCCTTAATAAACGGACCGAAACGGGTGAAAGATTATCCGGAAGGATTCTTGTCATTCTCACTACCAATGAGTGTATTCACTAAAAAAGGCCTATCAGGGACAAAGTAGACGAAATTGATTAAATATTTTGCTTTCAAGCAGTTGTTCCTGAAATTGTAAGTAATTCAAGTTTTCTAACTCGCTTTTAGGTAGTGCAAAGAGCGGCTCTATTAATAAGAATTAAAAAGTTCATTGGAACTGTCCAGATTTGATTACTTTTCACCGGCCAACGATTGGGACAATTTACGTGTGAAACGCGTTCTATTTTCGTTCCTGGAAAATAGCTACTATTTCGATGACGCAATTAGAGGTACTGGTCGAAACAAAAACGCTATTCAAGTAATTTCACGGTAGTATGCGGCGAATTCTACCAGCATCACCTTCACTCTGACACGTCCTAATATATATATATATATATATATGTATATTGTCACGAACAAAGATG
Source organism: Icerya purchasi (assembly GCA_039619475.1). NCBI lineage: Eukaryota > Metazoa > Arthropoda > Insecta > Hemiptera > Monophlebidae > Icerya > Icerya purchasi. The sequence continues at coordinate 259,604,132 of CM077116.1, read as the reverse complement.
ATGTTAATATCGTTATAGATACACCGCTAACGTGAACCGTCGCCCCAACGCAATGAATTAAACGCTAAAACTGAAGAATTGTCTTTTACATAATTAATCCGAGTTACCTGTCGGCGAAGGACCGATTTCAGTATACGGATAGCTTTCAAGTCGTCCTAAGAAGAACAGTACAGCGAGATAACCTGTCGGCGAATAAAATCCTCCAGCACGCACAAATATGTTAGCCTCTGAAAACTCCTTTATTTACTTCAACAACCAGTGAATAGGGCATAATAGAATGCGTGTTGAAATACGTACCATTTAAGACTTGATAAACATTTAAACAAATTTTTCGAACAATCCAGGTTCGAATATCGAAAACTACACCAGCTAATGTACAGCCGAAATCATACTTACCGCAAACAAATTGAAAAGTTCTGCGTTGTGTAAGTTCCCCTGTTGACGTTCCCAAAAGAAAAAAAAAAAAAATTAACAAGTTTTCTGGATGGAAAAGAAAAAAAGGAAACAGAAAACAATTTTTAAAACAGATCACTAAAAAAAGTTGTTCGTGTTAAATAGGTTCTTTTTTTTAAGCTTGATTTAGCCGGGCAAGAACTGGCTAAAAAATTACACTGGATCGTTTAAAATAATTCGTTTTAGTCGGTTATTTTTTTAATCTTATCCGTTTTGGTAACAGATAGATGAGAGCCTCAAAAACTTTTCCCAGACACCTAACACCACTAGGATGCCGAAAGATGTCGCATGGTCGACGATTAAACGTCTCGTCCTAGAAATTGAAAGAAATTCTGCTACTACACTGATAGGCGGCGAAAAACACGCGCGCAAAACCGTAACGCCCTGTTTCGCGGTTTATTTATTAGATTAGGGACTGAGCCGATAAGCGAAATGGCCCATCATCGCCCCGAAATTATTATAATAACAGCCATCTCATTGTTGACAAAAACCGACTAAAACGATAATAATAATAAATTTTCATATTCACCCGGGCGCACCACACCGATGCCTTCACATATATAGCGAAAAGGCGCGGGAAAATGCTTATTCACGCATTATTATGGTAACGACGCGTGCATTAGGTAAAATATATACGTCACTTGCGGCGGAAACTGTGTTTTACCGTTGATGATAAAATGTTTCGAAACAGAGGCAAAGACAAAAAGGCACTGACTTAACCCCCCCCCCCCGTACCGTCTGATATTTTTATTATCTCGCTTATCGAAGCGACGTGTAACGAACGCGAGTCTGCCTATTGTCTAGGAAGAAATTTTCATCGTAACCGTGAACATGCAGTAGGAAATAAATGATTCCTTCCCTTCGAGTGTACGTTTTTACCGAGGAAATTATGCGACACTTCGCGATATCATACGGAAGATCAGAAATGACGAAATTAGCAAAAGAGGCGCACAGAGATGGTGTATACAATACAAACAAATTTACACTATGGAAGACTGATGGAATTGCAATGGCTGCTGAGAGATTGTTCACCGGTAAAATCGTAATGATTGAATGATGAAAATATCGCTGTATATTGATTTTTTGAGCGTTTCGTGATAATTACAGTAAGGGAGCAGACGCAATGTTGCACCCGATTGAGACACGAACGTAACGGTGTATATCATTATGTGACGTAAAACATTAACGTCAGCTAGCTACCATGGTGTTGGTTAGCGGGGGATCCTGCTTTAGAAGTCCTGAAAAAGCTCTATTTAAGGATTCCCTTTTTTGGAAGAGAAAAAAAACAACTTAGCCCAGCGAACTTTGTGCTATATTTTTTTACGTATATTGAAAGTGTGTAAATAATTTTTATTAAGTAGATACAATAAATAATAAACTGCAGAACAATAAGACTTTCCCTAGAACATCTTGCTACTATAGTTCGCAATTGGCGGGAAAGATGCCCAGTTCGTAATTCTTGTCGGAAACATAAAAACCAAATAAATTTCCAATTATCATGCTTTTTCGTTCGTGGTGAAGTAAAAACAAAAAAAGTAAAAATAATCTTGAGTAATTATGACATTTTCAAGCTTGAAAAGAAAAGCGTTTTTCAGCTAAAATCTCTAAAAATACACTTTTTTAAAAATTCTATTAAAAGATAATTTAATACTGAAGAGAATGAAAAATATTAGTTCAAGAGGTCGTTTAGTTTAAAATATAAATCTTCGTTTCTTATACTAATGATCGGCTAATCAGCCCTATTCTTGGTACCGATACGGCAGTCCTTCTACTTCCTCAAATAACTCTAATGCATTTGTTAGTCTACAAGCCGTACGATCCCCATTGGTGCTAAGTGACAGAAGCCTATTATCTCCTTTGATCCGTTGCGCATTAGCAAAAATATTTTGCATCGCTGGCCAATATTGCAGCAACTGCGTAGTATTCAACATCGTTGAATATCCTTCGTTGAACATGCCTGCAACCAAGCAGGCGGATACTTCGGCGACTTTTTGGCCGGGGTGTTTCGGATTGATGCGCCAGACTGGATTTTGAACGTGACCGCCTAAACATCTCGTTAAAAGGTCGTTCGGGCGAACGTGCTTCTCGATTTTTTCGTCAATCAATCGAGCAGCAGGGGATGCTCAAATAATCGTAGTTGACTGGTCTATTCAGCTTTGCGCCATTCACACCAACTATCGAACCGGTTGGAAAATTTTCGTGTTAAGAGCATTTGTGTCTGTGGAATGATATAGCGTTGCTATCACAGCTTTTTTCATTTATCGGTCAAAATCTATATGTATTTCTTCTAATTTCCAAACCACAATAAATTACTAACTTTTTTATGATACCTTCACTTACCGATATAGAAGGGTGGCGAGGGCGTCTGAGCCTGGCTGAACAGAAGCTCAAAGTAGAAACACGTGCACAGGTAATTGTTATAGCGGAATAGAAAGACACGGTCGGAAAGAGCGCCCGAGCCTAGCTGAATGTGCGTACACCTGCCCGACGCTCTTTTCCGTTCAGCTTTGTATCATCTCTAAAAGTACTTCGAATTGACATCTGTGACTTTGCGAATGTACATATATTTCTTGCATAGTTTATCTATCGACACTTAGGAAATAAAAAAAAAATCGAATTATTTGAATAAGTGGTGTTTCGTTCAGGTATCGCGTTATCGCACATTGACACTTCGACGAATTTGATTTCCGCTAGATTTCTATATAGTTGGCACGTTGAAAAAAAAACAAAAAAAACATCAGAGTCCTCGAAAAAGTTTTTTATTAAAAAGAACCCGAAATTTACATAAAAATGTGCCAAGGAGATAATTTCGTATGAGAATTCTGTTCACAATCGCGGTTTCTTTCAATTTCCAGCGCATTCTTCTCCTTTTCTTCTATTACAAACGCAGTTTTCCGTTTGAAACTTTTCCTTTATTTATCCTTGAACTGAATTTTACCTATCGAAAGAAAAAAAAAAAAAAATACACCCGCCAACTCATTTAAGTTTTCTTCTTCAGAGCTGTATAATGCTAATAAAACGCTGAATGGGACGTTATAATTAAATAAAGAACGCACTTTTACCTGGACCAAGCAGATAATCTTTTATAAGCGACGCTAATAAAATCAGTCAAAGGAAAATGTGGTGTCTAGGAAATGATAATTTCATCAAGATAGCGAATTAAGTCCTCGAGATGAGCATATCCTTATACTATGAAATATAAAATAAATTAAAACCGCGTCCTTTTTTCAGTTAATGTTATAATTCGTTTCTCGAACTTTTAACATTCATAATTCATAAATAACATTTCAACATGTACATATTTATATAATAATCTGACTATATTAAAAATTCGTTTAATTAAAATTCATGAAGCTATTCGAAAGTTTAATTTTAAATATATTATTATTTTATAAAAGTGCATATGTCTATCGATTCATTTAATAAAAATTTAGAAGTTAAAATTCATTATTTGCAAAATACGAGTACGTGTAAAATTGTATTTTGAAAATTTTAAGCCATATTCATGATGAAGTCAGTCGGACTAACACTTTTAAAATACGATTTTTTGCATATTTTTCGGAATAACAAATTTAATTGAACTTGTAAATTTTTAATCTAGCCCAATTGTTATGATTAAAGTTCATAAATGTTATATGTATGAATTACGAAAGTAAATATTTCGGGTTAGAAATTATTAAGTAACTGCAAAAGGGGGGAACAGCAGTTTTTAATTATTATTTATGTATGTATTATATCTTTTTGACATTATAGACGCGGATTACGTTGGAAAATTGTTGTTATAATTATATCCTTATTATTTTAATACATGCTCCTGCTACTCATCGCCGTTAATACATATATCCCCGTGCCTGTTACCTTATTGCGTCTAATGTTTTAAAATTATCGTTACTTTATCGTTTTGAAGCTCAAAATCCGGCAGGAAAAATGTAATTTGTATAAGCAAAAGACACCTGTACAAATTTAAACATCATTGAAATAATTACCTCGCCTAATACATATTAGGATCACTACAACCTCGTAAACGTAACATCATAAAAGTTTAAAGTGCATATCTGTTTATGTTCGTCATCAAATTGGCTATGACGCTTTTGTCTACTGCTGCTCTGAAGAATTTTGTAGTTGTCGTGGCAAACCATGTTCTTAGATTTTCGAGTCAGGATATTTTTCTTCGTCCCAGACCTCGTCTTCCCATTATCTTGCCTTGATGTATTCTTTGTAGTAGCTCATGTCTTTGTTCATTTCCCATTATATGGCCTAAATACTTAAATTTTCTGGATTTTACAGTGTTCAAGATCTTAAGTTTTTCGCTCATCTTCGATAATACTTATATGTAAGTGTAGAGATCAGGGGGGAATAAATAAAGATATTCATGTATCGGATTCTGGATATTTTGCTATGGTAATTTGCATCGAGAACCGAAAAAAAAACCGTGATGTTCTTATTTGGCCTAAAAAAACAAAAACAAAAATATATAATATTTTTGAATATATAACACAAAAGATGGGGAAGAATTACAGCAATATATGGATCAGATGAAAATGAAATAAGAATCAATTTTGAAATAACGTCGCTTATAACTAAAGATGTTGAAATCGATAAGACATGCGTATGATGAATTAGGAAAAGTTATCGACGAATTATCGGAGACAGTAGTGAACAAGATGAGCAGTAAATTAAACGTAACAACTATAACCGTGTCACACACCTATACAAAGAGGTGTCTATTTGCAGAAGTGCAGTTGCATATCCAAAAATGGAATATGGCGCGCGGACCATAGAATGTTGCTCGTATTTTTTTTTTTTTTTTTTTTTTTTTTAGGTACGCCAATGAAGAGCAACAGTTCAATCAACCGAGAAATCTAAAGAATAGATACATTAAAAAAAGCCGGTAAAAAAAAAAGGCGTAAAGGCAAAATTTTTAAATTAAGAAATGAAAAATTTAACGGCTAAATTGGCTGGCTGCAGCCGAAGAGATAAAAAAAATTCACCCCTACATGAAACCCAACAAGTGATATTAACCACAGCTTTCAAAAAAGACAGAAAATGTTTTTTTGTTTCCTTTGGACATGTAACATGAAATATTCACCTAGAATAATTATAGAGGGACGAGCCAGATATTGCGTAAATGAAACAACTAATAGAAGGAATAATGGACAAAAAAGGATACGCCAGGATGTAAGAAACAAGCGGTAGGGAAGACCAAGAACTAACATTTGAGCATAAAAAATAGATTGTTCCACTGCGAGCGAAGGACATTCAAAAAGAACGTGGTTAAAATCACAGAGAGCTTCGTTGATCGGATGAAGAAGACAACACGAAGAAGATGAAAATGAAGACGAGACGAAGGCAATGGAGATGATTGAAACGCAAACGAATAATCGAAACGATAAGAGAACGACGAGCCAAAGAAAAGTCACGGAACCACGGGCATGAAAGGCAAACTAGGTCGTACAGAGAAGTAGAAGGATTATGTGTATTGGAAGAGAATGGAACATGAAAGTCACTCTAAAATGATACTTTCTGCAAAGAGAAAGGAGATTAGACTTTGGAATCTTTAAAAAGTAAATGAGCCCGAAAGAGGGAAACTCGCGTCAGAGAATCCGTCATTTCATGGCCCACTATCACTACATGACGACAAAACCCATAACGAAACAATATTAATTGAGCACAGAAGGGAATGAGCGTCTATGTAAGAGAACGAATAGACGGCATAATAAAATCACATACGTGAGTAGGAAGAGGTGGCGAGATGGCTTGAAGGGCACTCTTAGAATTAAAAATTAACGAAGTAATCGGAAGAAAACCGATCGGATAAAATGTAAATAATAGTGAACGGTCGGCAGCCATGAGTTTTCGACCGTAGAAAATGTCAAGCCACCGACAACAGATCATCTAAATGAATAAACATCTCATTATCGCAAAAAGGACAAAAATTATTACCTTAATATTTCACGCGCGACGAAATTCCTCAAATATATAGAGTAATCAACAAACTGCAAGATCTGCATAAGTTATTCAAATTACCGATAGTCGAATTTAGAATGAACAGAGTTAGGCTACATCAAAACAAGTAGGTAATATACGCGGCGATATTCTAATAGCACAGTGTCCGTATAGTGCTACATATGTATAAAAAAAGGAAAAGTTAAAATAGAAGAAACATTTTAGTGTGTACCGGACATAGAATAAAAACTATCGTGACATAAAGTATTTAAACGAAGCTGGAATAAACATAAATTACCCGAAATGCGTAACGGAAATCCCCGTCAAATTTTGAATAATGTTCAGCCGGTACTTAGACGGAACCATATCGCCCATCCCACGTGGAAGTCGAGTCATCTGCTACACGTATATACTAAGTAAACGGGAGCAGAATCGTATACGTTACTATACGTTACACCATATCCTTGTAAAGGAAGCTGGGTTCTCGAAAGCTCAAAACAGAAAACTCATCATCAGGCGTACAGCAGAAAAGTTTCGGAAGTACAATAGACCGTTAGTATGTCATACATTGTAAACTGTTGCAAAGTATCCGATTGTGTCGTATGAGAAAAAAAACGGAGCTAAATGTTAAAGTAAATGCCCCGAAAGACATTTGCAATAAAAGCGTTAAATAATAGTAATAAAAACACAACAGATGGGAACGTAGAATCCGACGAGAATGTAAAATAAGTAAAAGAATATGTGAAAATCATGTATACTACGTTGTTATCCAATATGTACAACGAGTATGCGGTGGAAATAGCGTTATATCTGCAGTTGGTAGAAAAATGACAAATTTCGGATTCGACGATAATAATAAATCACCTGTACCTGGTAATACCGAAGATATGGAAAGTGTATTGGGAACGGCATATAATGTTGAAAGGGAAATAAAATAAGAGAATAATATCTTTCAGCAGAACCGCTACTGGATAGGCTTAAAATTAGATGAAGAAAAGAATTTAGCGAGGACAGTAATTCTTAAAGTGAATAAAATTTGGAAATGATTATGAAAAACGGAACTACTAAAAATAAAACCGGGGAAATCGGCTATATTCTCGGTGTTTGAGCCGTGGAAACCTGATCGGGAACGAAAGGAGATTCAAAATGTGGACCTCTATAGAGACGCACGATTCGTGCACTTTTAAGATCCTGATGTTTTAGTTGAAGAAGAGAAGATAAAGAAACTTATATACGTAAAATAGACTGGACGTAGAAATAGACGGAAGGCAGTTTAATGGATTCAGAGTAGTTTACAGGAGGACAAACTTGAACCAACCCCATCGGAACCTTTATATTGGCTGGAAAAAACGAAGTTAAGCTACTTAATGAATTTCGATTTACCAATATGTTGTGGAGATGGTTTCGATTGGATAGTTGTAAAAAAAACAATTAAACAGCTGGTAGAACGTAAAAAAGCTAAAGGAGAAGTGACGAATAAAAATGTATGGTGAAAATTAAAGCAGGTAACCAGAGATAAATGACGGTGTAGTAGTTTTATTGTTGAAAAATCGCCAATTAAGGTAGTAGAATAAGGAGGACAAGAGTGGACGCGCGGAAACAGGTAAATGTTTAATAAGCAAGCGGTAGCCTAGATCTTCGAATGAAAATAAATGAAATATCCCGCGTGTAGAGCAAGAACGGAACGGATAAACCGTGAGCATGATGCAATCTGCTGAATTAGTGTGGGAGAAGGAATGAATCGGGTTAGGCCTTTTGAAAAATCACAACTACAGATGACTAATGTGATTGTAGAATGTAAGACAACCATATAAAAAAAAAAAAAAAAAGAACACCGCGTAATGAAGGAAGGAAAAAAAGGGATCAAAAAAAAGTGAAGAGTAAAAATTACCGTAGGGGATTTAGCGGCGGAGATAAACAGGCGGATATTAAAGCGTTCTCCGATGATATTAAGTAGTTTTAAAGTTGAAAGTTGCCCCGAGATGCATTGAAACGAGAGAGGTAAATGCGGATAATGCCGCCGGCAAAAAAAAAGGAGGAAAATAATTTAGAAGCGACGAAGCAATTTCGACAAAACTGATGTTGAACAAAGTTGGGCTCACACAGAAATCCTGCAATAGTCCATAAATGATTTGATAATGATGTTGAGAGAGGAGAAACAAATGACAGTTCTAGTACGGAAAAGATTATTAACAAGAGACAAAAAGTGATCCAGGATAAGAAAACGTTATATCAAAAACAGTGGGGAATGGACATTATCGAAGGTTGCAAAGACGTAAACGAAGAGAGAACATTTTCGTTAACAAATGCCGTGTAAACTTCAATCAAAAATATCCAATACAATCGAGGAGATCGCGTCCAAAACCCGAGTATGCTCTATCAGGCAGCAGGATGTAGCGTTGTAGTCAGCGAACAATAGAAATAATGATAAAGGTATTACGGTGAAGGAGTACAACCAGAGCAAAGATGATAGACGAGTTTAAGGGAAACAGAAGAGAAAATCCAGAGAGGCTATTGAGAATTGTGACAGAAAATCCATTTTTTCCGGTAACTGAATTAAAAGAATTACGTAAAGATTTTTTCTTTGATGAGATGGAAAAAGAACTGCACGATTTAGTAAAATTATAAACGTAAAGCTAAGAAGTCATTAAAATAGATTATATAATTTGTAAAAAAAAGTGATTATTTAAAGTCCTTGGCCACGTTCTCCAAATATGGGAAAAGGGATTGAAGTATGAGAAAGCAAAAGCTTTTCCACGCATCTTTTTAAAATGTTTTTAAAACAAAATCTCTAACATTAACTCTTAAAAATATGCAGGAAAGTTGTTGGAAGTCAGATAGGAGGGAAATTATCTGAAGGTGGAATACAACCTTATGATCTCGACTTCAGCACAATGAGGAAAACGCTTTAACTTTTTACGAACTGAAAGACGATGGAAAAACAAGTTAAGAGGGGGTAAAAGCAATAAAATTAATAAAGAAATCAAGCTTGGAATAATAATTTAAGTCTGCAGAAACTGAACAAAATGGGGGAATAGATAAAAGAATGGAAATTGGGCTAAACAACTTTAGAAAGAACCCGATTTGGACTATAAAGAGGATTAAAGGGTAGAGGGAACTTCGATTAAAAAAGTAAAAGTGAGAAAATGATCGCTTCCGAAATTAACGTGCGAAATATACCATGAATGAACAACTGAGACCGAGATTTGGAGAAAAGTGAGAGAGGAATAATTGAGTAGCGAAATAGGTTATTCTGAAGCGTAAAGTTCTTTAAATTGTAAGCGTAGCGACGAAAAAAAGAAGAGAACGGGCGTTCCAATTGCCATCTACGATAAAAGGAGAACAAAAAAAGGAAGGTAATAAATGTTTGAAAAGGGAATAAATTACAAGATCTAGCAGAATATTGAATAACAGAAATGTGAATTACGTTGGGATAAGGAAGATAAAGCATCATGGGTTATAAATTGGACTTAACCAAAAAATAGTTGACCTACTATTGCCGTTATTACGTTCGAATGAAGGATGAACCGCGGAAATTGATGTCAAAATAAATTTTTAACTAGATTTCAAAAAGCCGAGCAATGTGCCGATCCAACAAGCGTTCTAAGCAATTTCTGTTAGCCCTCATGTTGTGGAAAATCCATTATAGAATATTATCGAGCGTAGTAGATTTTCAGACTGGAAAAACCTAGAACAACAGTTACTAAAAGGCTAAAAAAATGTGATGAAAGAAAAGGCCAAAGAAGGAAAGAAATTAAAAGAAGTGACACGAGAAACCTAAAAGATATCATCTTCATAGTCTAAATGATAAGATATATTAATGAACAAAAAGGTAAAATTAAAAGAAACTCTCTGAAGAGACGGGATATCAAAATTTCCCGATTAGATTGCACGGGGGTTGTTTGCGGTATACCATCAATCAACTTGATTAAAGACAGTAAGCAACATCAGCGAAATACTTTGAAGAAGACGGTACAGAAAGTGTGTTTTTTTTTGTTTTTTTTGGGCACGTCAACAGTGGAACTTACCCAACGCAAAGAATTGTACATTATATAAGGGGAAAAGATTAGAAATTGAGGAGATGAAGAAGGCTAAGAAAAGAAAACTAAATTGAGAGAGGGGAATGCAAGAATGGAGTGGACACTATAAGGAGTAGGAAGCCCAAGGCGCAGAAGACTAGAATACAGAGTAGAACGTTCGGAGGGAATGAAAGGGCATTCGAACAAAATGTGATTCGCATCACAGGTATAATTGAGCTCTGGAGGATCATAAGGACATAAAGGAGATTGAACAATAGAAAAACGGAAAAAGAAGCCGAAAGCAAACTATGATTGAACCGCAGGTGAACTATAGAGGAAATAATCGAACGGCTAAGGTAGGGGACAAGATTAAATGAAGAAAGAGAGAAAGGGAAGGGTTGAACAGAAAGGTAAAAAGATCGAGGATTGGTAAAGAATGAAGGATAGAATCCGGTCCAGAAATCGTGGTGGGAACGATAAGAAAGTCAGTAGAGAGTTTGAGCAGGAAATCTACTAATGAATAGACCATTGGTCGCCGCCGAACGTACCAACGAATCAACTAACTCGCTGCCAGGAATTCCGCAATGACCAGGAATCCATAGTAGATCAATTACAACAGAGCGGCATGCAAATAAATTAGAAATTATAAGAAGCGAATTTGGAGAATAATGGGATCAGTGACATGAGTAGGAAAAGGAGAGGAGATAGCCAATAAAACACTTTTCGAGTCCGAGGATAGGAGGAATCTAGAGAGGTTATTTGTCGAGGATATGATAAGGACTGCCTGCAGGATAGCCATGGATTCGGCAAGAAAAATAGAGGAAAAGGAGGGCAACCGAAAGGATTCGGAATAGGTAAGCGCGGGGATAATGAACGCTGCCCCAACGCAACATCAGACTTCGAACCATCCGTGTAGATAATTGTATGGGAAGGAAAGTATAAGGATAATACGTGATTGAATTCGTTTTGAACAGCAGGATGAGGAAGAGATTTAATGTCCGAGGGGAGAACAAATAACTTCGGAGAATGCTTGAATTCAAAGAAATTAAAAGTGAAGTAAGGTGGTTTGGCGAAAGGGAGGACAAAACGCAAGAAGAGCATAAGCCGAGAAGAGATCGAGGATAATATAGGAATTTTGCGAGGAGAGAAGCGCCAGTTATCGGAAATAAATTGATAGGACTTTAGAATTACTAATGGGAAGGCGTTTAATCAGAAATCTTTCACCTAATAAGAGTCTTCGAATGAAAAGAGGAAGGAATCCCGACTCTGCCAAAATGGCTGGAATTGGAGAGGAGTTAAGTACTCCGATACAGAGACGAAGACATGAGTTTTGGATGCGATCAAGTTTACGAAGAAATTGCTTGGGAGCACTAGCGTAGTCAAATTTGGAAAGGATTATCGCTCTATATAACATAAGTAAAATATAAGGATCACCGCCCTCGTTCACCGCAGGTATATTATCTGACGAGGAATAGATAAGAATATCATCAGCATAGAACAACGACGTGGAGGAAACTCGGAGGATAGCGAGACTGTGAAAATATATATTGAAAAGAGTAGGACTAAGATATGATCCCTGCGGGAGGCCTCGGTAGACCAACCTGGAATCATCAAAAAAGATAGAAGAAAGTTGAATTATCCTGTTACGGAAAAGATTAATAACAAGTGAGGTGAAGTGGAGAGGAATATTGATAGAGAGCATTTTGTTATATGCAAGGAAGGTAAATGGACATTATCAAAGGCAGAGGTGACATCAATGAACGCAGCATCGGTGAATTTTTTAAGGATAAGAGATTTATAAATGTCAGAAAGGAATAAAGATAGGCAGTCCATAGAGCCCAGGCCCGGACGGAAACCAAACATATTGTCCGGGAGTATATTATGATGATCTAGCCAGCAAACCAGACGTTTATTGATCATGTTTTCGAAAAGTTTCCTTAAGCAAGAAGCCAAGGATATTGGACGGAAGGAATTTGGCTTTTTCTTCAGAATCGGGATAACCATAAAGGAGTTCCAGCGAGGCGGAGGTGAGCCAGTATATAGGAAACGATTATAGATTTAACAGAAGAGTATTAAGTGCAGAGTTTGAAAGATTTCTAAGAGCAAGGTATGAAATTCGGTCTAATCCGGGGCTAGAGTTGGAGGAATTAGACAAAGAGGCACGGAGTTCACCGATGCTGAAGTCAGAAGAAAGAATATGTGCAGGAGCTGTAAGAACATATATGTAGGAGTAAGTGTTCCTTCGAGAGATGGAACATAAGCGGGAGCAATAGAATCAATGAAAGAAGTAAGTTTTTCGGAAGGAAGGTTATAATATGAAGGACGTTCAGAATGAGGAGCTTGAAAAGCTTTAGCCATTCTCCAAATTTGGGAGATAGAAGTGGATCTAGAAAATGAGGAGCAAAAGTTTTTCCATGAATTCTTTTTGACCTTTTTAAGGATAAGTCTGGCCTTGGCATTAGCCTTCTTATATGCTAAGAAGTTCTCAAAAGAGGAACACGCCCGAAAAAGCCTAAAACAGGAAGTACTGTCGCTAATGGCCTCCGAACAATCGTTGTTCCACCAAATCGAAGAAGCAAGAAAGTGTCGATTCTGTTTAGGGGGACGAACCGGTGCAGAAGAGGCGGTTAGCGCGGAGGAAATAGAGTCGTAGAAGGAATCGTAGCAATTTATCCCAGTCGACTTTGGATAGAGACCATTTAGGAGCATCGTGAGGTTTGATAGGATCTGGAGGAGGAGGAAGGAGATCGTTCAAGGAAAAAATAATAGGGACATGATCACTGCTAAAGGTACTGTTAAGGGTTTCCCAATAATAGTTGAGACCAAAGTTAGGGGAGGTCAAAGAGAGGTTAACCGAGCTGCGACTGTAAACACCTGTGTAGAGAGTAGGGGAATGATCGTTCAAAAGGACAAAGTTGTTATTGAGGATAAAATTCTCGAGGGTATGGCCGTTCCTATTATGACTCGCAGAGCCCCACAAGGAGGGGTGACCATTTCAGTCACCCCAAATGATGAAGAGAAGAGAATGAGGATTGGATAGTAACGTGAAAGGAAAATTATTAAGATCATAATGTGGAGGGATATATATATGGAAAAGATGTGAGTAGGTTAAGGGTGAACATTAAGAATAGAAATATGAATCAAGTTAGGTGATTGAGGATCAAGTGGAAAACAAGAGAATGATCATAAATATTGAAGAAAATATCTTTTATTATGAGTATGGCGGCACAAGAGAAGTAATATAAAAGGAAGTAATAGTTTAAGGGACTAGGTAATGAAAATGAAAATTCGTTTATGATGGTTATCAACCTTGAAGTACTGTCTTCAACAGTACTCAGCAATAGGTTCGGACAGATCCATGTATCCGTTAACATATCGGATGATGATTTTAATGGTCTCCGATTGTCATATGAAAAATGTAGAGGTAAATCTAATAAGTTGGTAATTTTAATTACCACCCAAAGATTCACTCCACAACGACCAATATGGACTGTAGGACAGACTAAATGGACCATAAAAGGAGAATGGTTAGCCAGAACCATCTCCAGGTTTATTCTAATGTGGAAATAAATGAATTTCAAACGAAAAGTTCCACAAATTCGAGCACATCGGCTGTGCCAGATGGATTTGAGCCATCCCACAGCAGCACACTCGCAATAATGAGGAGACAAAGCGACGTATAAAGGAAATACAGGAAAGAAGTTAGCTAAACTGTAAATTATCGGATAGTTAGGAGGAAAGCGAAGCGACAAAGTTAGAGGACGAAGCTACATTATGATGGGAAAGCAAATCCATAATTGCTGCTGATAGATTATTGATGGCAGGAAAAGTAGGAATAGTGGATGTAGTGTTGAAGTTGCCACCGGAAGAATTAGAAGCAGAAGGCTTTAGATTAGAGCAACCGGAGTTGTTGCTTTCAGTAATCGGATGGTTAAGAGCCCAGCCGTTGGAGGGGGTTAAAAGTTTACTGGAAGGAAGAGGGGGAAAGTGAGGAAGAGGTTTATATGAATGTTTAGTTTTGTTAGGCTTGTGAAAAGTAGTAGACTTAACAGGGGCATTTGAAATTAAAGAAGAAGTATTAGGAGAACCCGTAGTAGTAAAGGAGAAGGAATGGAAGCGCGGTTGGCGTATGAAAATGCCTGAGTAGAGTAGGAATTGTTTTTTATGGACGAGGCTTCGTGGAAAGAAATGTTCTCGTAAGATATGATTTTTTTGATATCCTTTTGTTTAGACAGGGCAACTGCGGTCATTGGAACAATGAGAACCTTTGCAGTTTCTACATGTAGGCGGATTTTGAAGATTATTGCATTCCGAGTAAGAATGCTTTAATGAACAGTGGGAACAAATAGAACTAGAACTACGACAGTGTCTCACAATGTGACCGAAAAAGAAACACTTATAACACTGAGTAGGAGGTTTGATACTAGGTGAGACGGGAAAACGAAGTTTGAAAATAGATAAAAATTCAGGAAGAATGGTGTTCGCGAACTTAAATTCCACGGCTCTTGTAGGAATTTTCTTATCTTCGGCAGTGCGAAGGATTCTTCTGATGGAGATTACAGGAATGCTGTATTCAAGACCCTCTCTAATATCATCCTCAGAAAAAGAAGGATGAAGGTTTGAAATATGCCCAATCTATACAATGAAGTAGAATGAATAAATGCTTTTAGATTATGTTTGAAGAAGAAGTTATGGTTTTGAAGGAAATGGTTAACAGTTGCAGAAGAAGAGAATGAGACGGAAATTCGATTTCTTCCGCGAGAAGAGATATTAATGAAGGACGAAGATATTTAATTTATAAGTCTAGCCAAAGCTAAGGGGTGGTAATTGCCAATATTATCATAGGGTAGGGTCCAGGATGATTGAGGGGATAGCATTCATCGGGACTTGGAGTATGGGTGACATTGCCACTGTTGCTGTTGTATTTATTATTACTATCATTTTTATTATTATTAGTATTACAGAAATTATTATCATTATCGTCATTACTATTATTGTCATTGTTACTATTATTATTATTATTAATAATATTACCTTGGTTACTGTTGTAGCTATTGCTACTAATAGTATTATCATTATCAGTATTAGTACTATTATTGTTCCTACTACTACTATTTTTGTTGTTATTATTATTATTATTATTATTATTATTAAGACATGAAGAGGGAAAAGGAAAGGGAAAAACAAAAAAAAAAAAAAAAAAAAAAAAAAGCTCACCAAATTTTAACTTATTTAATTTTCAACTTACTACTTCTGTAATAGTAAGTACAGTTTTTGTATATACGTATTTAATTAGAGTGCACATATGTATAAGAATGTCTAAATGTATAAATGCATCTGATTGTATGTTTCAGTGTGCATGTTACATATAATTGCAGTTTTTAATATTACTTTGTTTAAGAAACTTTTATTTTAGTTCAAAATTTTTTATTTTTACATATTTTGTTTAAAAAACTTTTATTTTGGTTCAAAAATTTTTTATTGTTTACATATTTTGTTTAAAAAACTTTCATTTTATTTTGTTTCAAAATTTTTTATTTTTTTGGTTGTTTACAATAGCCATCGCTCGCGCAAACTTGCGCATAGATGGATTATATATAATAATAATAATAATAAAAACTTGAATTGAATTGAATTGAATTATTATTATTATTATTATTATTACTATTATTGTTGTTGATGTTGTTATTTTTATTTCCATTACTATTATTATTGTTATTTTTCTTTTTAGTATTATTGTCGCTGGTATTATTCTTTTTAGTATTAATAATATTATGTGAATCTATATTGCAATTATCAATGGCTTTAACGCTGCTAGAATTTGGTAAACTAACCAGATTAGGAAGATCGGGCTGAGAGAGCCGCAGATCCTTACTAGGTAAAGCCGAGGACGGCGAGAGGGGGCCGGAAAGTTTGAGCTTAGCAGCAACGTCAACCTCCATTAGGTTGAGCGACATGGTTTTGCTAGCTTTAGCATCCTTGGCGGAGGCCGCCGGGCGGCCCCCACCGAACGAACTTATTTACCAGCACGAGGAGATGTGCAAAACGTGAACGATATAAAAATAAAAAGGAAATAAATAAATCGATGAAATATAAAATTAAAATCGAGCGAACGTAAAAATCGAAATCTAGCGTAAATGCACAAGCTGAAATAAATGATACGTCAGATTAGATAAATGAAATAAATATGCCGTAGTTAAATAAATTGAAACGATCTCACCGAGTAAGCTGATAAGAAATAACAGATAACAATCGGCGTTTCGAATTAACAATAACGCGGAGAGACAACCAACTTTAATTACTGCACGATCTGTAGTTGAAAGTAGAAATAAAGGACTGAATACTCCGCAAGAGCAGCTTTTATCGCTCAAAACAATAATTATGTCTAGATTCTAGTATATTATTAACCAACATAAGATAAACAACACTCCATAAAAATATTTAATAAAGAATCTTTTAACATCCTGTTTGCTAATTATAGAATATAGTAAGTTGATTGCTTATTTAGAAACCTTTTAACGGGTAGTATAACCCATCATCAGCTAAAAACACAACTGATCAGAAATATGCGATTTAGTCATCCCGCTCTGTTCTTATTAATTTTTTATAGATCCCCAGTCATTCCGGAATTGATGGCAATGACGCAGCTGATTCTTTAGCTTGTTCTGCTGGTCACCTTGATTCATTTCTCAACCATTTCCCTTCTTCAGATATCCTTTCCTTATCCACCTCCGATCACGCCAGACTTTGGCGGGATATTTATCCCTCCCTATTTTCTAATCGTCATTCTCATTATCGTTTCATTCAGCCGATTCCGCGTTTCCTGTCTTGATTCCATTCTATTCCTTTCGGTCGTCGCTCTTGTCTCCCTAATTTGTCTCCAAATCATTGTCTACTCCCCTCCTCTCGCTTTCGATTTGCTCTGTCGCCTTCTCCTCATTGTTCTCTTCACGATTGTGATCCTCTTTGAATATATGTGATGCTGATTACATTTTCTTCGAGTGTCCTTCTCTTCGTAATGAACGCTCCCTCTTATACGGTCAGCTCTTGTAATTAGGTCTCCCTACTCCCTGTAACTCTTCCTTTATCCTCTCCTTTCCTTCATCTTCTGTGGTGCCTGCACTGCTGTACTTTGTTGCGACCAATTCGGACTGCTTAGCTATTTAGTTCTTTAGCTTGGTTTTTCTTGTTGTTGGGTCAATGCCGCTAGCGCGCCCACGAAAGAAAAAAAAAAAATGTGATTTAGAATTTGTTTCTGATTATATATATTGAGTTTTGTTTTTAGATCATGATGCGTTGTACGCGAAAACGTTTCTAAATATGCGATCATTTTATTCTTAAATTTGTTTGTTAAATTTGTATTTGTTATAACTTACTTCTATAAGATATTTATGCAGGAACCGAAGAAACAAATATTGTCGTCTGTATTGTAGAAATGGTATAGAATGATTCGTTAACGAAAGAAAACAACCGGGAAAACGAATAAAATAAAAAACTTAGAACAGTAGGAATTATAAGCTATATCCAATATTATAAAACTTGAAATAATATAGATGAAACGTTATCTTACAAATATTTATTGAGTGTAGATAACAACGCAGAGATTTTTATGGCATTTGTTGAAAAAGGGAGGAACTATTTAAAATAACATCATTAGTGTACTCGATTCAACTTTGATGGTGTTAGAAGAAGATGGGCTACTAGAGTTTTAGGAATATGGTAGCCCTTAGTGTCGGTATTTTGAAGTTTAGATTGAAATAGTTAGAGTTGGGAGGATTTTGAATTTCTTAATTTAAGCAGTTTTTGACAGACGGAGTCCTGATGAAAGAGAAGACAAACTACTAGAACTGTTGGTCAGGCGGGAAAATTAATAGGACAAGAGTATCATATCTTCGGTGATACTTTTGGCCTCGGAAAAAGAAAAATTTTGAAGGCTCGTAATTTTGCGAATTTTCAATTTGATCTTTAAAAATTTGGCAAGAAAGATCTAGTGCCGAGTGGTACCCCGTAGTGTATGCAAATTGAGTTGCCGTTTTTTCGAAAATTGGGACATTCTGCAGAGAAGTATTTTTACTACGGAATGAAGCTTTAAAGTGGCCAAAAACGGAGACAATTGTAACGGAATTTCGCTACTCAACCTTAACGCGGTTAAAATCATAAATTAAATAAAATGATGAAAGAAGAAAGCTAATCAATTTAAAAGCGGAATGGTAACGTGAGAGAAATATCAGAGATATACCTGCAGTCGGCGAATATTAAAGATCGAAATTTCAGATGAGCTGTAACGATAAAAAATTCTTCAAGAGCGGAAATTTCGGCAGGAATATCACGGAGTATAACAAATAGGAATAGGAGAAATTAAGAATGAAGAACGGATATTGAGTTTTGTAAAAATTTATGAACGTTGTTGACGTAAAATTTAGTTCAATCAAGTTTGCAATTTTTTTTTCTGTAAATTTTCAAGCTGCAACACGACACGATTTGTCCAACATAGTTTTCGAACACAGCCGGTAGTATTCAATATAAGTTGTTAGAATTAGAAATATCATTTGCGTCCATCCACGCCGACCGGCTTATGAAAACTTTCTACCGAGATACCATGATTAATTATCTTTCGATGTTAGGAGGGGCCCGGAGAAGATGAATGTTAAAATTGTTTATTCGATTTATTAGAAGTTGTAATTTGTACGGCAAAAGTAGCAGAATGTGAAGGATTAGAAATAACACTGTTATTTACCGCATTACATGTATACATGAATTTAAGATCGTAAAAACACTTCATGTTATTTCCTGTAACAGTTAAATTTTATTCTTCGATTAAACGATGTAAACTTATTATCGATTTATATAAATCGTTACGTTCTGGTTTATATCTAATAAACTACTCGCCCGCGTTTTATGATATACGGCATCATATTTATTTATACCGTACGGTAAAATGTAAATGGCGGACAGAAAAAGCGCGTAAAAATTTACTTCTTCCGCCGAACAAATTCGTCATTAATTTAAAAATAGCCAAAAAGAACCTAAAACTATTTTACTGCATATACATATATAAATTGAACATTGTAACAGCATTTTGACTTATTTCCTTTTAAGGTTCATTCTGAAGCACTGTAAAAAGTACGTTTATTGCGAAATATTTATGAAAGTACTACACGTATTTCATTTTTATTCAATCCCTATCTCGTGTTCAGTTTTTGACGTATATATATATATATATATATAAAAATACGGTAATTAAATCGTCAACCGGCTTCTATTAAAAAGTCTGCGAGGACGCTGAGTTATTCGAAAAATCTATTTGCTAGCTGAAGAACTATACAAATAATTGCGGTTAAATGTTTTTGAAAACCGCGAATAGAATCTCCACGTTTAGGTTATTATATAGTGATCTAAAGGATTTATTCAGTGATCACAAAATGAAAAAAATTTAATTTAATGAAATCACTTACAATAATCCGAGTTTGCCTAAGGAAAAATAATCGAGTAAAAGAGAAATCTGGGTAATGAAGGCCGACAGAAAAGAACCAGCTTCTCTCTCTCTACCTTCAGTCTTGTGAACTTCAATTACATCATTTTTGATACCGCGCCAAGGATATTTTGGACGCCCAGGGTAGAAAAAAAAAAAAAAAAAAGGATATATATATGGGACTTATATTGGTTTGACATATTTCTATTATAATAAAAAGTAATCATTATCCAAAAAGACGTTACATCAATTTTCTACAAAGCGTTTACAAAGTTCAAATACTATACGTAAATTAGTTATACCGCATTAATTAATTTGCAACAAATACAAATTGTCGATAAATATTTTCGTTAAGTATGGGAAGAAATGAAAATGTTCACTTTCGACCGACCCTACTTTAACGAGTGAACTTTTACGGATATTTTTCTACATTCTATGAAATATATTACCTCAATGTAAATTTTTATCACGATGCTTGTACTTTTTCCTTTTTTTTTTTCTAATTTAAAAACCTTAATCAATAACTTAAATAATTTTAAGTAATTCGAGATTTTTAGCAGCTTTTAATCTAGGGTGTTTCTAGCGGTTCAAATACGTGGGAGCGAATAGAAAATTTAAAAAATTAACTTTAAAATAACTAAGTTGTAATTTCCGAAAATGGTTACGTTTTACAAACCCTGTGATATATGTATACAGCACGTAATCTGCGTGAACACAAACATCGTTCCCCTTATATATAAATGTATAGAAAATCAACACATCTGCTAAATTAAAATTAAAATTCTTAAACATTTAAGGAAAGAGGATAAAAATAATTCGAGGACAGATAAGTAGCACAAATAAGGATGTCAAGGTGTAATAAACAAAAAGACAAAAAGCACTTAAATAAAATATGACATCGGACATGACATCGGGGTCGTAAAGAAAGTAATATTAGGAGGAAATTGAAAAAAGGACAAAATGAAGAGTAGATGCAGATAAAAACGAACAAAATGATACAAAAAGAAAACTTTGATTAAAACGAAGGCACCGAAATTATGGAGAGTTTAAAAGAGGGCAGAGTTCTAGAAACCACGAGCGAGAAGGAAGAGATGGTTCGATAAAAAGGGAAAAGGAAGCCAAAATTAGAAAATAAAATAGACATAGTCTAGAATGATTTAAGGAAGAAGGAGCAATATTATGACTTAAAAATGTGTCTAAAAAAGAATGGACTAGAGAATCCACTACATCTGGTTACCATCAATGCCTAAATGAGAATCCACAAAAACAGTCGATCGAGTGAAGGAGGACAAGGTGACGGATAAGAACGTATGAGAAGTATTATATAATCGGTAGACGGAGAAGGAAGAGGAGCTGTGGATAGCCTGTAAAGCACTTTTAGAATCCAAGATGGTGTTCCGCTTTAGCGCAAACTAGTCGTGTGGAAATAAAAAAATTACAGCGCGGAAAATAGCAGTATAATAGAAAATTGAACAGAGGGAGGAAAGTTTTAAAAAAAATTCTTCAGAATCTAATTGAAAGCGGTGGCGAAAATTGAAAGAGTAATTAAAACGGGGCCATTCTTCTGCATGTATTCTAAAAGTGACATTGCAACTTGAAGTAGCGAGTAGTTTTAAAAAATTCACATAATTAATAATCATTTGGAGAAATTTCGATAAATGAAAAAGAGCGGCATTGAAGCCGGAAAAACGAAATTCACTAAAAATAGCGCGTACTCTTATTAATCTTTGTCCGGCACGGGAAAAAAGAGGACAACGAAAAATAGCGCCATATGTTAAACGTTCTCGCTGAGATCGAAATAGCCTCGGAAACGGTTCGAAGAAGTGAAGTTTAGTTTAAAAAACGAACCAACGAACGATGTCGCTGGAATAAAAATTCGCCGAGTAACGCGATATAACGTGGAACGGATTTTTTTTTTGGTGAGCCAATTTAAAAATTCACGTTGCCGCTGAAGTACCGGAAAGTCGTTGCTTTCTCAATTAAAGATTTAAATTTGCCGAAAAAAGAAAAGCATTAAAAAAAATAACAGAACCGAATTCCGCTTATCCGCCTACTTTGCTCTTTCATAAATATCGTCCGACTTCCTGCGCGGAGCCGAGTTACGTTTTTATTCCTTTTTTCACTATTTCGTTCCGGTTGTTTTTTCGAGGAGCTTCTGAAAAATTCAAAACCGGAGTAAAGATGAAAAATAATTAATGTGTATGTATGCACGCCGAAAAGGAAGAAAAAAAATTTAAAAACGTATAAAGTTGCAGCATTTATCGGTATTTCTTCTTTTAAGTATCGAGAGAAATACAGAAACGTTTGCCCCGAAAATTATTAACATGTATCAATTCCCTCGACTGGTGATGTTAAAAAATAAAAAAAAAAAAAAAAAACACCCGATTCAGCTTCGAACCATTACACGTACACACACGCTTTTTAATCCATGGCTGATGAAAATTTGGGACAAAAATTTTATCACTATCGGAAGTATTTGCTATTAAACGGTTCATTATGAAAGGACGCGTGAAACTTAAATTTGACAGAAATTAGAAAGAAAAAAAATGCACACGGCTATTATTTAAAAATTTCTTTTCGCCGCATTTAAATTTTATGTTGGGGCGCTTTTAAAACTTCAAGGAGTCTCATATAGAAAAATAATATCGGATATGTACACAATGGTAGAGTCGAGGATACCAAACCCGGAGAATAGTTTCAGATGAAAAAAGAGGTCGTGAAACAAGGAGATCCGTGTTATCAGCATTGCTATTCGTATGCGCGCTCGAGGAAGTTTTTAGAGAACTAACTTCGGAACACAAGGTTATTAAATGGAGAATTTTCGAATAACCTGCGTTTCGCAGACAATGTTGTACTTATAGTAAAAGACTTATTTGAATTAAAAAATACGATAACGGAACTCAACGAAGCTGGAAAGGAAGCGGGTTTACAAATGAAATCGAGGAAAACACTATAGATTAATATGAGAAGTGAAGAAAACTACGTAAAAAAAGTGTAACATTTTGTCCACAAAAACGGCTTATCTCAAACATACTTAGCCGGATATTCTCTAACAGTAGCTGCAGTACACACTTTGTGTTTACATTAAAGAATAGGTCATAACGAGAGTCGATACTGAACAACTTTTATAAAATTTTATATTTTTCAGCTAGACTAGGTCATTGTGCAAAATAACTATTTACAGTTTTTCCTGTACCCTCCATCTGGCCGGAACGGAACGCCAAACTTGCTGCTAATCCATCTTTCACCGAGGAGCTGTTGATCATTTCAGTTCGATTTTTACTGTACACACAAAATATTTTATGATTCGATCGGATTTAATCTTCAAAAGTACATTCCGTTTCGCTGTCCTCTTAAAAATTTCTCTTTAACACTACATTTCAAAATTGCCAGTGCCGGTTATGTTGATTATCAACACTTCCGCTTTATATACGAGTAATCAAAAAGACGACTACCGTTTGTACCGATTTTGTTTAATGCCAGTATTTTTTCATGTTTCGTTAGAACATTATGATTAGTTTTCTTTCTGTTTTCGAATCACTTTGATCGAATTCAATGAATCGTGTGACAAAAAAAAAAAAAAAAAAAAAAAAAAGAGCATTAAAAAATAAATTCATTAACAAACAGACAAGCAGGTATAAGGAAACACAGTTAAGTATGAAATTTCGAAGATGGTATAATAAAAGGTGTACAAATGAATGAAGAAAGAAACACGTTAGGAACTGGTTGTTGTATGAAATTATAGTTGATTCAATTTACATGAAAATCGAATATGAAATAAGTTAGAATAAATCGCAAGCGTGTTACTCTACACGATCAAGACTAAAAATATCGTCATTGAACCGGTTTCTTTTCTTTCTTTTCTTCTTTCTTTGATACCCAGCGTAGCGAGAGGTTATAAGTTTAACAAGTTCGCTGACGGGTTCCCGTATTCTTGGCCGCTAATAGCGTTTCCAGGCGCACGACGTGGACGTGATACGGGCAGCGCCCATTGAACCGGTAAATTAAATTAATGAATTCTTCAATATTGCATTTTAAAGAAACATTTTTGCAAACTGGAACCTGAAAATACTTTACAGTTTCCCGGCTCCTTTTTGAAGCACGTGTGCGATACTCTCTTCGGAATCTACAAAAAAAAATGCATTTTAACGTCTAAACAAATGTCAACTGTTTACACGCGTATTCTTAGTACGCGAAAATATACCGGAAAATGCTTTTATTGGCATACGGCTTTTTCTTTTTTTGCTTTTCTTCAAATGCGCCTGGTAAAACTTCCAATTAGACAAAGAAAACTTTTACGAATTTATTTAAAAAATTTTGATTTGGGAATAAATTCGCGACGGGCCAGAATAGATAATTCCTTCGCTTCTTAATAATAATTTCCGCGACGTTAATTAATTTGCTAATGAATAGCGAAAGTTAATAAGATACAAATTTGTAAAATGGTCCGCAGGTTTTGGAAGCTCGTGATTTGCCAGTTAAAGATGTGCTAGGAAGTAGCGATCCTTACGTGAAAATATTTCTATTGCCAGATCGAAAGAAAAAGTTCCAGACGAAGGTTCATCGGAAAAATCTGAACCCGGTTTTTAATGAAACTTTCATAGTGACGTAAGTGTGAACAATGTACTTGTTTTTCATTAATTATTCCGGCGCATTCAGTTTCCACGTAACGATCAAAGGCCGCTTCAATTATTCGGATATTCTAATTAAAAACTAATCGTACAGCACAGCTTTTGCAGCGTTGAATTTTCGCATCTCCTGAAAAATCTTTCTTACTGCTTTCCGATGCACGATGTACTGCAATATTAGTTAATTAGCAGCCACTGCGTTTCCTATCGATTTAGGTGTAGCGCGTGTAATATTAAAAACCTGATAAGCAACTTTAAATTTATTTTAAATGTCAGAAAAAACTCATTTTTAGCACATAATTTAATTGAGAATTAGCACCATGCTAGCGGTGTAGTTAACACGCGCGATTATATACCAGGCAGCATCAGTAGGTAAATTACACTCGCGCGTAGTTTCTACCTAAATTAACCGTTCGGCTTAAACAAAACTTGGTTTCATTCTCTATCCCCTCGTGAAAGAATGAAACCGGTATCACCTTGTTTTGGTTCGTTTACGGGGTGTCTGTTTGTAGTGGAGCGTCGTGTGAATTGGTCGTCCTACATTGAGAGGCGAATTGTAGTGCGGTTTTTTGGTGGCAAAAATCATAATCCCACTGAAATTCATCGGCAAATACGTGTAAAGTGTACGTTGATAAAGCAACTTCCAAACTCACATGGTGTCCAAATGGTGCTCTATGTTCGAGGAAGAACGAGATTATGTGGAAGCGGCCGTCGACTTCGCACACAGATTTGCACATACGTTAAGCGCGTCGAAACTCTCATTCTTTCGGATGATCGTCCATGTGTTCAAAGCCATGTTAGGAGAACGTTTCGCGAACGATGAAGAAGTGAAAAATTTCGTCACGAATTGGTTTAGCTAAAGTTAGGAACGGATGTTTTTTCCAAAAACGAGGCATCGCAAAAACTTAGTACCACGTTACGACAAGTGCTTGAATATTTTAGGTGAATACGTCGGAAAATAGAGAAAGGACTTTGTAGATTTCAAAAATATTAAATATATTTTGTACGATTGTTTATTTTTTGTTTGTTTTTTTTATTGCGAAGCGTAACTTACTTATTGATCATCCCTTGTACATATATATATATATATATATATATATATATATATATATATGTATATATTTTTTTATTTATTTATTGAACTTTGACTACGAACTTTAATTATTCTATAGTCCATAATAAACTTATTCAAACGAGAGTACACTTTCAGATCAACCGAGTAGAGAGAAATCTGAACGGAAGTCAATACCGGAAATCAGTAGTCTATTAATTAGGCCAGGCTGCTGCACCGCACGCTCTAAACAATTAAAAAAACAGGTGACTCGAATCCGTCTGCAACATATTTATAACGTTAAAACACCGAGGAGATTTTGACTTTGCCGACGTTACAGAAAAAATACGTTTTTTAATCAGGCATTTCGCTACCGACTCGAAAGTCTGACTTATTAAATCATTTTTTCCTTTCTTGTTTACACGGAGAGCGAGTGAAAAACAACGTTGTTTGTAAACTTGCTGAACTTCCTTCGCCGTAACAGTGTCTCCTATCTGTTTTAGTTCACTTTTCGGTCAACTCCGGTTGTATCGACTTGGAACTTTGTACGCTTACCGAAGTTTAGATGATAACGTAATTATTATCGCGGTTTAAATACCGAAGAGAAGTTTGATAAAGAATCATCTGGTCTATTTAAAAGATGGCGTTTAAATGAAATTCATTTAATTAAAGGAGACAAAAATGGCACGAATCAAAAGATGCCGATGTTCTTCATTGAACTATCAGTAACTAACGGAATATTGTGAAATCGATGCAGCATCGGAAAGCGAAAACTATTAAATTCGGCAATTTCCGACTGATTTTATTGTGGCGGTAAATGGCTAATTTTAAGTTCTAAAAACTATCATAGAGATTGAGAAATTACGAAATAAACGAATAAAACAATTTACGAAGAAAAAAACTTTTTATTATATTATTACACAATTGGTAAACGATTTTGATTAGTTTTACGTAAGACTAAAGGAATGCTCGGAATCTTTTTCGGCATAAATCCTTTTTGCGTGCCGAGACAAATTAATAACATCGAAGTTTATGACGATGTTTATTGATTAAAATCGTCCATCGATCCATGCGTGCAAAATCACCTTATAATAGTCATTATAGCTGTGAGCACTACCCGAGAAAGTCGCAATTTACCGTCAAAAATGGCTACTGTTTTTTTATTTATTGTGTTGAGTTTGTCATTCAGAGAAAACGGAGATGAAACTCTTCAGAGGAAATAGGAAAAAAGAGTCAAAAGAGATCAATATTAAATCCCGTACAACTTTCGAAGGGAAATAGACGTGAGGAGGAAATCGGAGAAAAGTTCTAAAGGAAAACTCTCGTGTCTTGCTAGCCGTTTTACCGGTTTACAATATAAAACTATCGCTTCTAGGATACGTAGATTTTATTTTAGATTCTGACTTTCGTCAGTTCAATGTGTTGAATTTGGTGCAGACTAGTACTGCCTTCATCGGAAAAAAATTTTAATCCTGCTTACCGTTTCTGATAATGTTCACGGTTCGGCTATTTCTTTAAAAATTTACAAATCCATTTACGTATATTATTACAAAATGCCCTTGCTTTTCTTTTTTCTTATTTTTTTTATCCTGTCATTTTACACCATCGGTAATTTTTTCATAAATAAAAATAATATATACAGTCGTTTTAGAATTTTCCGTTGAATTGTTTTACGTTCTTTTAATCTTTAAGCTGCTAGTTGTTGGTGATACAAATGTCTTTTTTATTCCCTTACCAATAAACAAAAAAAAAAAATCAGACTTAAATAGTTATAACTAAATAACTTTTGTAAACGGTAAACTGTTGAAGTGACAACCCGAGTAAAATTCTCAGCTTAAAGCTTATCCTTATAAAATCTATATCAATAATCTTACAACCAAAGCCGTTTCTTACGCTGCCACATCAGCATAAAAAATTCATGATATAGCTTTCGCTACGTTTAAACGTAAACGCGATATAAACTCGTCTTATTCGCTCAATAACAGAGGAGAAAGTAAGAATACTTCAGCGAAACACTTCTACACACAAGGCCGATTACAATAGACAAAAATTCGCTTGGCTACCAAATTCCCTGTTACGAAAATTATTACTTTTTCTCTTCGTTCTTTTCTTTCTTATTTTTATTTTTTTCCTTTGTATCTTGTATGTCTTCCTAACGCTACAAAGGAGTATATACGAAGATAAAAATAAATAAGAAAAAAAAAAGGGATGAAATGAAATTAGCCGTTTAAACGCACGTAGTATAAATATTGGAAAAATAACGAACGGTAAACGGTGGATTGAACAGGGTTTTAAATATTTTATCAATCTCAGAATGGAAGCTTTTACAAGAAGCCGGTCTCTTCAAAGCTCTTTCTTTACTAGTGCTAAAAATAGGCTTTCGAACTCCATCGCGAGTGCTTGCGCAGTTCTTATGCACAACGATTATCGCGCAGTGTGTGTATATATACGTACGCAATATTGATATAAAACGGATGATGATTTTACTGTATGCGATAACACAGCAAATAAACTTTCATTGCTATTCGATACAATTTAACGACAAATGGATAAGCACCGTAACATAGGGATAAAGGGGAACCAGAATTATATTAAATTTATATATATATATATATATATATATATATATATATATATATATATATGAGTATATGGATTTAATGCAGAAGTATTTCTATTATAGCTTTATATGAATATACATATATGGAAGTGTGCGTGTGTGTCTGTGCGTTATATTTTTGAGGTATGAAAGATATTACGTTTGCAACTGCGATGAATTTAAATTTTGTCAAGTTCTTCGACGAACAATAATGAAGCCATTTCCCGTTTCTTCAATTTCACAAATTCTAAAATAATATCGAGCAACTCGTGCATTCATTTGCATCTCATCAGTTCTTTGATGATTAAATCTGAATCTCCGCATAAAGCGCCCTTGTTCATATTTCGGAGCAATTTCATTTTTCCATAAAACGTCGACTTTAGAAAGCAGTTTGTAATTATTACTTTATGTTTACAAACTAACGGCAGCATATTGTCTTTCCAAATTTAGTAATCTGTTCAATTAACCAATCTCGTCGTACATTTTACTGTTTATTATCTTTTTCCTTTCGCTTGCGCGACAAAATAGAGCAAAGAACAATCGTGGTTTCTTCGTTCACGAATTTTCATGAATTTGAGAAATGGTGCTAGTTTCGACATTTGCAAAGTACAAAATTCGCAATACGCGCATATAGCTCGCTGGTTCATTAAAATCTGTGTATTGAAATTAAACGGTTTTCAGACACAAACGAAAATATCACGAATTAAAGCTTCAAAATTTATGTTCTGTTAATACTCCGAAATGGTATTTAACCGCTGTCTTTAAATTTTTTTTCCGTAACAGCCTTACAAAAAATAGTTGTCTTCAAAGAAACGGCGAATAATTGTTTAAATTTATTTTCACGTATGTTTTTAGATAAGTCGTTCAGAAAACTCGCTATGTAATTTTAAACGCTGATTTCGAGTCTCGGTTGCTTACATAATCTGTAGAGAAACAGACTAGACGGTCGCAAATTCAAAATAAAACGTATTCCTCGTTAACGTCCATTTACCGTATATTGTACTAAACAAAGAAAATTCAAAGAGAAAAAAAAGTGTTTACAAATTTAAATGAACAGAATATTTGGTTCTCTACTGCGTTAAGAAAAATTCGAATAGTGAACATTTTTCCTTACTACTTTTATAATACCGAAAAATAAGTATATAATTTATAACATTTAAATACTCGAAAAAGAAAAAAAAAAAATGATGATAAAGATACTTTAAAACAAAAAGCAATTCACCCGGTAGTTTTTCAGAACTTTTTCTCTGTCTTCAAATTCAGTCTTCAGTCAGACAATCGGTTCGTTGACATTAATTTCAAATATATTAAATATGCTGCTGTTTCGCGTGCAGCCAGCAACACTGTACTTTTGAAAATTTATGTTTTTCCCTAAATCATTAATGTGTTTAAGATCCGACCAGTATTTTTTGAGTTATCCTTAATAATGCGGGAAAAGTAAAGTTTTTTGAATGCTTTTCATTCATGATTAGTTTCATCGTCGGGTTAGATTTAGCTTCGTTTTTTTTTTTCTTAATATTTATTTTTTCACTCATGATTACTTGCCAAATTACCATGGAAATATAGAGCTTTTGATGTTTTTACCGTGGAAATGCAGTTCGAAAGTAAAGAAATCGATTTTTTTTTTATGTATAAAGTATGAAGAATAATGTGACAAAAAAATTGATGTTCAACAAGAAAAAAATTCAAGTACAACGCTAAAAATTGTAAAATAAAATGTTCTTTCACAAAAAATAAATACCGATACTTGAAGGTTTATTATAAAAATTTAAAAATGCACTAAACAGTAAAAAATAATTACTTCCCATTAATAAAAATACACATCAGGGTGATCTAGTCTAGAAATATGAAAAAATCGAAATTTATGATAGTTTAGACATTTAAGAATATGTGTCACTAAAAAGATTTTTCAAAATTAAAATTATTTACCGAGTTACAGCTATATTCGTGACGCGGCAACTAAATCGGCTCAGTCGGAGCGGATCAAACAATAGACACGGTAGACATTCTTCGACTGCCTCAGTATAAATCAAACTCTTTTATACATTAGATATATATTTAAAAATTGATTAACTGAAGGCCATTGTAACGTATTTTATTGAAATCTTTTCTTCTTTAGTGTACAGTTCAGGTTAATTTTGCTTCAATCTCCAAGCAACGCAAATATGGGTACTCTATGTACAGTCCAAAAATATAAAATTTCGAGCGAATATTTTATTTATTAAGTGTAAAATGGATAAAAAAAAGTAACAAAAGAAGTGCGGTGGTGCGTCCAGATAGATAAAAAAAAAGGAACATTTAGATTGTCAGGCGGGACGCAACTCGGATCGAACGCTTTGAAATTCGAGCTTCTGATGCTTCAAAGGAAGCCAGGATTGCTCGTCTAGTAGAAGAAGATCCATTGTGTGAAGTAGGAATCGCCGATTAAAAAAATGTAAGTATAACGTACCGTTCTATGAAATAGACTGCCTAAAACTTTACTTGAATCTTTCAAAACTTGAAAGGCGTTTTTCCTCGAAACTACTTTATTCAACGAGGTTGACATGATGTTCTAATAAACTGATTTACTTGAAATTGGGTGCAGATCTTCTTTATATGTATATCCCTCTATAATCCCTACCAGAATAAAGGCAAAATTTTGATTTTTCCTATTTTTAAAAAATTGAGAAAAATCCAAAAACAGATAAAAAATCGACTGTTTTTTTCAAACAGTCACCATTTTACGGCGAATTTTTTTTTTTTCTGAGCTATAACCACATCCTTACTAATTGAGAATCCTTTTTTTTTTTTTTCGTTTCAGATGACTAGAAGGGTTGGAATCGTGTCAACCAGGACACATCCTTTTTTTTTTACCCCTCCACTTCACTAGCCTGTAATTTTGTGAATTTTGAATTTTTTTTTTTGATAATTTTTTTGTGTATTCTTAAAACACGAATAAATAAATGGGGAAAAAAAATGGATAGTAAAAATATTTATCTTTTTTTTTCTATTGAGCTTGAAAAAACCTCCTGGTAATATCGTAATTCTTATACAACATTAATACTTATTAGAGTTGACATCAAATTCATATTAAAATAATAATTAAATAAAATGCTTTTTTACAAAAAATAAATACCGATAATTGAAGGTTTATTATAGAAATTTAAAAATGCACTACTAAAAAGTAAAAAATAATTACTCCCGATAAAAAATATATATATCAGAGTGATACACCCTTAAAGGTGATATCGTAATTCTTATACAACATTAATACTTTAATTAGAGTTGGCTTTATATTCACTATATCTGGGAACAATTTAATGAACATTTAATGCAGTTTTTAATTATTCTTTTAATATGAATTTGATGCCAACTCCAAAAAATTAATGTTGTATAAGAATTACGATATCACCACTTAAGTGTTATATCACTCTGATATATATATTTTCTTATCGGGAGTAATTATTTTTTACTTTTTAGTGCATTTTTAAATTTTTATAATAAACCTTCAAGTATCGGTATTTATTTTTTGTAAAAAAGCATTTTATTTTTTACTTTTTAGTGCATTTTTATTCAATTTAATTAAAACATTTATTTACACGATATAGAAGCATCAAAAGCTACATTTCCATGGTAATTTGGAAAATTTATAGTATTTTAAGTCAAAAATCTAATCCGACGGTGAAAACAATCATGAATGAAAAGCATCCAAAAAGCTTCAATCTCACGCATTATTAAGGATAACTCAAAAACTATCGGTCAGACCTTGATCAAATTTAAATGGGACCACATGACAAACACCACCTTTCAAATAAAAGAAGAATCATCAAAATCGGTTCATCTAGAAGAAAGTTCTGTGGTAACAAACATAAAAAAATAAAAAAAAAAAATAAAAAAAAAAAAAAATACAGTCGAATTGAATACTTCCTCCTTTTTTGAAGTCGGTTAATAAAAATGCGTTAAATGTTCATTAAATTGTTCCTAGATATAGTAACATGAATTTAATGCCAACTCCAAAAAGTTAATGCTATATAAGAATTACGATATCACCTTAAGTTATATCATCACTCTGATATATATTTTTTATCGGGAGTAATTATTTTTCACTTTTTAGTGCATTTTTAAATTTGTATAATAAACAGTGGCGGCTCGTTCATGTGTTCACATTCGCACGTGAACACCCTGGATTCAACTTCAAAAAAGTAGAATCCAATGTTTTTATTTATATTTATTATTTATATATCACTATTAGTAAAATTAATGTTAAAAATAAATTGATTTTACATTTTTAAAAAGTAATTAAGTTTTGTCCGGAATTCTTTTAGTGTGAAGGCTACTTGTAGCACGTGCGATCGAAAACCGTGTAAGTACAATGTAGTAGTATGTCAGAAAGATAAAAATGATGTTGTGTTAGTGCATGTGTTACATAGGCTTGATGGAGCACACTCGAATTGTGAACCAAACGATAGGCGTTGTTCTTGCAAGATTATATTTTGTAGGTGAGCAGTACTTTAATGAAGTGAATTTGATTATAAACAGAATTAATCGATAAATTTTCATAAAACGTTACATTTTTTTATTGCTTGTACCTATATTTGAATTTTGAGGGAAATGAAGTTTGATTGGAGTATATTTATATGTTTATTTTTACTTTTATTTTATAAGAAAAGTGTATTACTGCATCTATATTATATCGGTTGCGTTATTGCGTTGCATACATATACAAGTTAGTACAATATTGTACATTTAAAAACAGTTATGTGTTTAAAATTACTGTGGTTCTATTTGTCAACATTATAATTTCCAAATATTGAAATACAGTAAAAATTGGTTACAACGGCATACCAATTAGCATTTAGTTTTGAAAGATTTTGTGCAGATGAATTTAACAAAAACATCATCCTTAATCTTTTTCAATGAAGAAATGAAATTTATATAAACAGAACAGATATACCGTTACTTTTTGTTCTGTTTATTTTGTTATTATAAACATAACATTGATGAAAACCTGTGGTAAGATCATTGCAAAAAATATTAGAAAAAGATTACTATACTTATTTTGTTATAATAAAAAATCGAAAAATTACAAATTTCTTCAAAAGTAAGAAAATATCAAACCACTTCCGTTTTGGTACAGTTTCTTTCCTCTTACTCTTGCTTTATATTGATTTAAGCTTTTTTTATTTTCATACTTTTATGTACAAAAAAAAAAAAGTGTGTTCGTGTTTTTGACTAAGAAATATGTGCAGTTATAATTATAAATAAATGATTGCTTATTCAGCGTAATTTATGCCATAAAATATTTCGTGTCATTTTCGTAACGAAATGTTCGTTAGTAGTAAATTTTGAACATTAAAAAATTATAATGCTTTATTTGATATGGGATACAACGACCAGATTGAATTGAGCTTTTTGATGTTTTTATGACTAATTTCTACTGTATCTTATAATTTGTCATTTTATTATACTCTTTTTAGTGAGACATGCATTATGTAAAACTGATACTGTTCAAGATGTTGGCTGGATATTTTAGCATAAAAATTTAATTGTTTTTCTTTCTAAGCAAATTCAAAATAATTGTAATAATTGATAAATTAAAATAATGATAAAATATAAATATTACATAGACTTAAAGAACAATAACAACCAACATTTTGCAAAATTTTAACTTTTGTTTGTTTTTAATGGTCTTAAATAAAAATATATAACGAGTTTTCACAGTTCATATTATTAAAATTAAAATTAAAATATTTGGTAGAAACCACATCACTTTTAAAAATACTAATAACGTTTTGAATATGTATACACAGTCCATCATTGGGAACACAGTTTAGTTTTTAATGATGGACCGCATATATTCATTCGAATATTTTCAATAGTGACGTAGTTTTTACCTAAAATTGTAATTTTCTTAAGGATAAAAAGTGCTAATTATATTCTTACTGAGTTTTTCGACACTAAAACGAATTAAAACATTTTTATGTAGCACAATGTGTGAAGACAGGTTAAATGCTTTAGCTATGTTATCAATTGAAAAACAAATGTTCTACAATATTCCTAACTTTCATGAAACTGTTATAGATTTTTTTTCTTTAAAAATAGATAGAAGAATAGATTTAGTTTACAAGACTTTTAACTGAAAATTATTAATATGCGCACACACACAGAGACACATACATACATACATATATATATATGTATATAGTTTTTGATAAATTTTTTTCAATAAATATTTGTGTAATATTTAATACATTTAATTGTGAACCTCCACTTCTGTTACTCACGAGCCGCCACTGATAATAAACCTTGAAGTCGGTATTTATTTTTTGTATAAAAAACAATTTATTAATATAACT
Organism: Icerya purchasi; assembly: GCA_039619475.1. NCBI lineage: Eukaryota > Metazoa > Arthropoda > Insecta > Hemiptera > Monophlebidae > Icerya > Icerya purchasi. Next base: position 259,569,629 of record CM077116.1, on the reverse strand, counting down.
CTTACTCTTTTTTGCCGAATAAAATTTTTTTTTTCGATTCGAAATCCATGAAAAACACAACGAATGATTTTATCACGGAAAAAAGCCTTTTCGCTACGAATTTTTCTTATACCGATTATCAACAAATATTCTTCTCGTTCTAACGTGCCGTCAAATGTAGCTCTGAAAAATGTTTAAACTTTCGTACCTTATTATCTAACATTAATTCGCACGCTGCAGTAATTCTGTGATGTAAAATATGTCAACTCAAACAGGATTACATTCAAAAAAACTATCAATCTTTTAAGTATTCGAACAGTTGATCGCGTATAAATGGCGCGTACCGGGTCATCAGCGAGATAGACGTGGACGATGCAAACAAGTAGACGGAAGAAAAATTTGCGGATAAATAATGTTGATGTTAAAGCCTTCAAAAACGTATCAACATTATGAAAGCTGGATGTCAGAAGTAGAGACAAACGATGATTTTATGTCTCGAACTCTATAATCGCGTAAATAAAATCGAACATCTAGACAATAAACGATAACTGATGTCAGCCTCGAGATACAAAGTATAGAGAAAGCTGAGACATCACTCAGCTGAATGTAAAAAATTTCTTATACTGTTTCAAAAGTTAACTCCTCTCAGGATATTAAAACGGCATTTTAAGTTATTTGGAATAGAACATCTGACTAGAAGTGCTGAAATTTCGTGGATATCGTACAGTGTTAAGTATAATATATAGTATTTTCAACAAATAGAAGAAGGAAACTGGAAATTTTTAGCAACGGAAGATGACATATTTTGGCCGCGTAATGCGAAATGGGAGTTATAAATTACTACAAGTTACCGGACATAATGATGGGAAGCGACGTCCTGGGATATGCTGGCTTGGCAGTCTAAGAAAATAGATCGAAATGTAGATTGAACTTTTATATCTGCACGTAAAGTAAAAGGCGAACAGAATAAAGCGCATTAAAGAAGAAGATTCGATGGCGATTTCCTTAAGTTAAAGCGTGATATTTTAATTCACCTGCTTATTCGTTTGCCTGTTGCTCCATTGTTCAAATGCATTTACATCGCCCACATGCACTCCATTATATTCCTTCAGCAAATGTACAACAGATTCGTGCGTAGCCAGCGTACTGCAGTCGTCGCTTTCGCGTTCGTTTTGGAGGACAATTTTCCTTATCTGAAAATCGCTACCGAATTCCACAACTATCGTCTTGTAACTTTATGCTTTACGTTAATCCGATATTTTCTTTCTCTCTCTCTCTCTCTACCCAATACATATTCTGATTGACGGCTGACAACGGAACTACCAATTTAAACGAGGTAAATACGTATCGAAAACAGATAATAAAAATAAAGGCGGCTAAATTTAAAAATACTTCTAATTATCGCCGAAACAAAGGCTGACAGTCGTAGGTTTCGTCAAAACAAGTTGACCGCCACCAAAGAATTTCTACCCTATAAATCGGAAAAGAATATTACACGTGATCTTTGCCTCTGACGAACAAATAATAAGTGTAACGAGAAGATGGGGAGACAAAAAAACCGAAACGAAAAAAATGATGTTCACGTAAACCGAACGAATGGCGAACGAAGAACGAAATCGATCATATTTAACAATTGCTCAAGGAGTCGCTTCAGGTAATATCAGTAACGAAGTGTGTGTAACTTACTGAGAAACGAAATTCTCCAAAACAGGTGCTATTTAAACAATCCATGAAGAGACGAGTTTTATTCAAATATACACCGTTTACTTTTTGCAGCGTTCAGTAGACTGCGCACCGCCTTCTGCAACTTCTATTGAGTCTAGGCGCCGTAATAGGCCAGATAGTTACACACGGCGCCTAGATTTATATTTGTAAATAAAAATAAATAAATGAAAAAAAATATTCGCACACTTTTTAACAATATATAACTACGCAGACGTATTAAAAAAGTATATACGTGTATTTTTATTCGATTAACTTCATAAATGGGTATATTTCTTTTTTATTATTTAATGCAATTGTTATGAACATCTTCAAAAGATCTAAGTGTCTTTTTATGTATATATATATAGTTATTTTAATAAGAGCCTCGGAAATATATATTCAGCCCAAAGAAAAATCAGCTGAAAAAACAATTCAAACGTTCAGTTTCATATAAATACATCATCTGTTCCGTTTGGTTTTCGCGTTAATCCGATTGTTCGGTAAAATGTAATTGCGGAATAAAATTTTTAACAATGCTCCTTTGAAAAGATGCCTCACTGAAAGTTACCACAGTAAATGTATATTGTTTCCCGGGGGGGCTTTAAATGAAAATGATACCTTCTACTTACGTGTTTCATAGGACACATCGCTTGAGTTGTAAATGGAATTTCATTTTTTCTTTTGCAGCACGCGAGCCGTCCTTTTTCTTCGCCACTCTCGCAATGCTTAATTTAGCTCCTCTTTTAGCCCATTTAATTATTAAAATTTATTCAAAAATTAGTCGAGAAACAAGCTAATATACCAATTTAAAAAAAAAAAAAAATCTTATCAAAAATGTGCTTAATATCATTTTACGACAGAGAGAACGCGATATAAATTTTTTGAGATTTTCTGTCTCGTTCCAATTTTATAAAACCAAATTTTTTTTTTTTTTTTTGGGTGGGTGGGGGGGGGATAACAAAGATGCTATAGAAACAATATAGAGAGGGGAAAGAATCAACGGTTAAATTTCAGTCAGAGATAGATAATATAAAAGAACTAAGTGTAGAGAAATGACGGACAAAGAAAGGAATGACACAGGATATACGAATCACAGTAAGGAGCAAGGACATCAAGCGCCAAGAGTTGAGAGTAAAAAATAGATCACTCATTTATTAAAATTAAAGTATTTAAAAGTTTAAAAAATTTTTTAAAAGTTTTTATAAAATTTCAAGCAACGTTTAATAAACTATGATAGTTAAAATCGAATATAAATTAAAATTATTAAACGTTGCTTGAAATTTTATAAAAACTTTTAAAAAATCTTTTAAACTTTTAAATACTTTTCTTTTTAATTTTATTAGTCATTTTTTATAATTTAAATTTAACCGTGCAATAATCGACTTTTGTCATCGACTTTTAACCGTTATCTTTTTTTTATTGTTTATATATTGTCTTTATTAAATTTATATATTATAATAACTCCCGTGATCATGACGCGTTGTCTTCGAAACGCGTCGGGCTATTTGATAAAATAAATAATTGTTTTAAATTAATTACCGTACAATTCCTCTTTAGTGTGACAAATAAAAAAAAAAAAAAAAAATGTACGAAAGATTTTTATGCCATTTGACTTTAAGTTTTAAATTAAATTTCGATGCAAAAAAAAATAATAATAATAAAAGAAAAACACACATTGAAAATACTACTTCGAAAAAATCAGGATGCTAAGTTCGAAAATAATTCGAATTTCAGTGCACCGTGCTTCATCATGGCATACGAAAAACCGAGCGTAATCTAGATCTACCAGCGTGAAATTTGTTTTCCTTAACAATCGCTGATGTTACAGCCATAGCCCTCGCGTTCCATAGCATCATCTCACATGTAATTATATAATTTATGTAATTTATGTACAGCAGCTTGTGCAATGGCAACTTTTTTGTCAGGTCGTCAGTGTCGTCGTAGTCGATCTGACGAAAATGCCATCAGTGGACAACTTGTCGGTGTTTGGTATAATTACGGAAAACGGAGGGGTATCATTCGAAAATGATTCGCTGTGATGAATAATACCGGCGACAGGTATTCTCTCGTGACCAGAAGGAAGGATCGATTATTTTATTCCAATTAGTAGGAAGATTGATCGTGAAAGCTCCGCGGTTCGTAATAAATAGGTGTGTCAACGACGACAGAGGTAATCTCAGTCGGTGTTGGATTGCAGGCCGCCTCGAAAGGCACGACAAGATGTACCCAAAACTGACGTAGCATTGAACGAAATTGCATACCTAGGTTTATTGACGCGTTGTTGAATCGACCACATAATAAGCTTAGGAATACGTGTAACAAGTAGCTCCCGCTGGAAAACCAAAAATTTCAGTCTGTTCTTAATGCGGTATTTTCAATTCCGTGCGACTCCGCATCCGGCGATGCGAACTAAATCATTTAGCCGTACTTTACAGTAAGTCACGTTCTGAACAGACAGCAAGCGATCTTTTTGCTACTCCAGTAGACTTCGTCATATCCCCACGACTGTGTGTTGTTTTATTTTATTTTTCGAATAATGTCAAAAAAAAAATAGTAGTTTTTTTTTAAAGAAAAACTACCATTTCACGTATGCAGGAAGGACGTAGTCATTTTTTACGTTTTCACAGAAATAGATTAGCATGAATATGTAAATGGTTATGACGCGATATCGTTTGAAAAAAATTTCGGATTGGAATATCGCTGATGGGTAATATTTCAAAGACTTTGAGCACGATGATCTGTGAATCGGGAATGAATCAGTAAGGCTTAAAATGGACTGACGATAGATACATTATTTCCACTAATGAAACAGCGGACGACCAGCCGCTGCTAATGAACATAAACCAGCGTAAAAAAAAAAAAAGAAAAAAAAGAAATGTATCGTAAGAAAAGACCGGTGAACGCCGGGGCGCATCTCGTGCGTAAAATTTTTTTGACTTTACTTACCGGTCTAAAAATTAACGCCCGTAGTTAATTGGCTCCATCATTTCAAGAAGAAAGTGCTGCATTCTATAAGTCATACTCTAGAGAAGAACAGAAGAGAAACGACCGAGAGGGAGAAGGAGATTAGGATGGATTAACAACATCAAATATTGAACTGGAATCGGCAGTTTTGAAGAGTCAGTAAAAGCAGCAAAAAACAGAGAACTGGAAGTAGCCGAACACATCATTCAAGAAGAATTAGTTCATTTTGAAGAGAATTGATGAGAGAAATGATTGAATTTTGAACTAGAAAAAATGATTCTGAAACATTAAACATTTAATTTCAGCTATATGCTGCCGTTAATGAAATTGAACAATGAGTCTGCGAATTTTATTTCCGTTTTGACAGTGACTAAAGATTTTTTCGCGCACTACGAAAAAGAAGGTTGAATGAGAGTCATTAATGAGGCGTTGAACAGTTATCGATGAAAATATCGGAATAATGTAGAGCTCTGTGTGAAAACTACTTTTCTATTCGAATGGCTGTTGATGCAGGCAATCGATGTACATATATTCAGGTGTTTAACTGCTGGCAGAATTATTTATACTACCGACCATATCGATTTACTTTATTAGTTAAATTGACACGAGCAATAAAAGAGCTTTTAGATGTCATCATGTGCCTTTGTAGACCTAGCAGACGGAATCAACGATAGTTCTTTACATCCTTTTGCAGTGATGAAAGGAATCCGCTTCTTTTTTTTTGTTTTTAAAATAAGAAATAACTATTAAGCGGCTCTTCAATGTATTTCCGGTGATTTAAGTTCGGGAAGGAGGGAATTTCTTTTAGACTTTAAAGTAGGGATCACTGCAGGTGATTTTCAAGTTTTCAGTATCGACCTTCATAGCCGGAAGCGAAAAACACTTTACAATACACGAATATTTTTTGTCTAGACCGAGCGAACTATTTGATGTATGTTAATCAGGTTGAAAGTTTAACAGTAAAATTAGACTGATGTTCATAGATAGTATCCTTTTCATCCTTTTTTGGCGCGAAAACTAACTGAATAGTTCGCGGAGAAGTATTAATTTTCCCGGTAGCGATCAAACCTCGTCATCGATGTAACTTAAGGCTAGTGAAATTTTTCTATTAGAATCTGTATTTGAACCAGGTTCGATCTGAACGAAACGCAGTCAACTATTCAATTACGCCACGCTTAATGCTTGTTTTGTCTTATTTTCTTAGATTAGATTTTACTTAAAAGCATAAAGATAAAGCAAAGCAAAAATAAATACCGGCATTAAATAGATGAACACATTTGAGCCTATGTACAAACACACAAACACACTATATAGACGCGCATATAATATCGGCGGTCCGGTTTTGCGAGCCAAAGTCAATTTTTGATAGCCGACGAAAGTTTTGCGAGCCAACTAAAATGAAATATGTTCTCACATCGGTTGCAAGACGCGTTTTACCAACACAACGATCGACACTCCGTTCCGACGACTATTTTACAATTTGGTCTTATTTATAAAGAATAAATATGTATGTGTGTGCACATAAGCCTTTTGTATCAGCTCTTCCGTTACTGTTAATGTTTTGCAAGCAGCATTTCCGATGCAACAGATTTCAGGACATAAATTTACCCATAAATAAATACGCAAGAATATTTCCGTCTCTCCGCTTTTCTCAAAAATGATTTTAATTAACGTAGATCGTAAATTACAGCCTCAAATGTGTATCATATTTGAAATGTTTCAATATTTTTCACGATAAACGCGAAAATGTATGCGAGTCCTCTTTCAATAACATATAGCAGCTCATTTCATCTAGCAAAAAGACTACCGAGTTGCGATATTCATGAAAAAATATCTATTCCTTTCATGTTTTTATTTTTAATATATTATTATTAGCTTTATTAATTATTAGTCTTTTTTTATCGTTTGTAAAGAAACTTTAGTGTGATATTGCTTCTTATTACCGACACTTCATATAAACAAAGGTAATATGTCCGTTGGTTTTTTTTTAATTTGTTTATTTATTTATTTATTTATTTTATAACTCTATGCAGACTGATTTCAATGATTCTTCGTTTATGCAGAAGTGTATCACCGGTAAAAAAGTGATACCGACCTGAAAGTTTGTTGTAAAAGTTTTTTTTTTGTTTTTTTTTTTTTTTTATGGCCTGGCGACTAAGTACCTTAAAAAGTTAAAAAAGACAATTGCGCTAAAAGTAACAAAATAATTAGATAAGAGGTGTATTATATTTCAGAGTAATACACTTAACCTTACGATTATTCTTCAACAACATTAACTTTTCGGAACCGGCAACAAAACAAATTGGAGTAAAAATGAAAGTGAATGATTATACTATTATTATATGTATTCATTACTAAGTTTTTAATTATTGTTGCAATTTGAATTCGACGCCAACTGCAAAAAGTTAATGATAGGCGCTTAATTTTTTTTGCGCGTGCTTGTAATGGACATATTTGTAGCGCAGGCGGAACAAAATAATTAATAAAAAATACAACAAAAAATATTTCATTGGAGTAATACAAAAGTAAGCCCGAAAAAAGTTGTTTGTAACAAAAAGTTCAGCTGATCAGGAAATCGTGAAGGTGGCAGAAAAGGAACAGAAGGAATAATTAAAACGGGACTAAACAAAAAAAAAAGTGATATAATAGAAAAGAAATAATTAAAAAATGGAAATTAACAAAAAACCGAAACTAGTAATGAAACGAGCAAAATTAACTAATATACTACTTATAAAATATTGTAAATAAAATAAAGAAGACGAAATAAATGAAATGAATAACAAAAATTAAAAAAATATTTTGGTTGTCTCTACGTTTGTTTCCAAACTCGGAACAAAATTTGCTCGCGCGGTACATGCACCTTAACTGTTACGTTATTTGTACCATCACGATTTTTTTTTTATTTTACAATTACTATATACTAAATTTATATTCCCTCTACTGCTTAAAATAATATTTATTAAAGAAATAAATAAATAATATTTAAATCTATATTTAACTTATTTAATTAATCGAATGTAATAATACCAATAACATTAACAGCGTAAAAAATGCAAACAATTAAATGGAATAAATAGATCTCTTTATCTGGATATCGCGAAAGATTTTGTGGGTGAATTAAAAACAATTTTATATTTATTTGCGAAGCGATAGTAATTTTACTCCAAGTAGTCGGGTAAGTGAATATCGATGTGCGAAAGTATTATGTTTATATGTGGTATGCCGTTTGTTCGGGGTGAAATTCGAACTCCTTTCGATTTGCGCTGAATAATCCTAAAATTGCTCGCCGGCAGTTTCCTATTTCATCTACAATTCGCTATACCGCGGTAGGATGCGTTGTTGCTAGAGAAAAATTTACTTCTGGTTCGTAAAATCATGTTCGTCATTTAAAGTCATCAATCATGTCAAAATAAGGAATTTGGCTCGCAAAACCGGTGCGCCTATATAATATATTATGTAAATATAAAATTTAGCTGAGAAACAAATAATCTTTATGAATATCCGGTGAATTTTAATGAAATATTCACCGATTTAATAATTATCTCTTATAACAGGTTTTCTTAAAACTCGCTTAACATCTTAACTGAAATTGAATTGTTTAATTTAGTTTAAAAACTATTAATTTATCGTGCGCGCCTCTGTGTAAACAGAACAACGTATCTTGGAAATATTTTTAAAATATTTTAAACGTTTTTACAATTTTTATAAATAGTATAAATATACTTGTTGAACAATTTTTAGCAGCTAAACGGCTGCTGTCATGGGCGTCGCCAGCGGGGGCAGGGAGGGGAATCTGCCCCCCCCCTGGAGCCTTGAAACTTTTTAATCAACTGGCATTGATGAGTATTCATAGGCGCGTAAATATGGACAATTTGGAAAACTTATGTTTTAATTAAGATTTTATTCTTGTTTAATAAAATATTAAGCCTTTACAACTTATAAATTTTATTTTTCCTATAACTCATATATCTTTTTTCTATCATCTTGTCCCCCCTGGCGGCTGGCAACCCATCTTGCCCATCCCTGGCTCATCGGCTGGCGACGCCCTTGGCTGCTGTAACGTGATTGTAGTAGATTCTGTATTATTAGCTTGAGCCTTATTGTACGAGCGACATTTTTTGGTCTTATTATTGTACTATATTTTATTTATTAAGACCAGTTTAAAATATACCTTTTTGATCATTATCCAATTCGGAAAATCACTTTTTGCTTTTCATCTTGTAATTAGTTCTGAAGACAAATTCCGGTATTCGAATTCCTCTATTTCTCCTGAAGGAATTAAAATCTTCTTAAAATGGTTGATTTCGGAGGAAACGACTTCAGTTTACGATATCAATGATGTTCGAAATTACACTGTTAGTTGTTTGATGAAAACTTTTCTTTCGAAATAGCTTTTATACAAATTGCAAGTTACAAAGCCAGGAAGGCTAGATATAAAAATCAAGCTATACTTCGACATCTGCGCATTTTATGTCGCATCAACGACCAGAATTATATGAATTCGTGGTAATCAAATTTATACTAGTTTAAAAAATATTGCCGCAACATATATCGAGCGACTAGCTTTGTATACGCCTGGTGCTAACAGGATATAAACGGTAAAAAATGTTGCAAGATACTTGAGATCTATACAAAATGCTATCCAGTAATAGAAGAACGCGAGGAGTATATGTACCATTAAACAAATAAAGTCTCTTCACAGAAAAATGCAATGAATTTAAATGCCACCTGATCCGCACACTAGAAACATGTGCTCTTCGCCATTCCTCTGTGGCAAAAACTTCTAAACAAATTATCCGACGCCAACGGAATAATTTCACTATTTACGCTTTTGGGTTTACGGATGTAGCGACGTCATCTCATTTTTCAGTATTCGTTATGATCTGAAATCAGTAGAGAGGCATTTGCCGGCTTATTTATTTTTTACGTTAACTCACTCCAAATGCTATTTCATTTACAAATAATAGTTGACAGGATTTTCGGGTCCGCGCGAATTGGCCAGTATTCAAGGCTGACACAAGAGAAGTAGTTTTAACGGGGAATAAGCTGCTGAAAAACATCGTAAGAAGAAGATTATTCTCAATAAAATGCTTTTTTACAAAAAATAAATACCGATAATTGAAGGTTTATTATAGAAATTTAAAAATGCACTACTAAAAAGTAAAAAATAATTACTCCCGATAAAAAATATATATATCAGAGTGATACACCCTTAAAGGTGATATCGTAATTCTTATACAACATTAATACCTTAATTAGAGTTGGCTTTATATTCACTATATCTGGGAACAATTTAATGAACATTTAATGCAGTTTTTAATTATTCTTTTAATATGAATTTGATGCCAACTCTAATTAAGGTATTAATGTTGTATAAGAATTACGAGATATCACCTTAACTTACACCACTCTGATATATTTACTAATCGGGAGTAATTATTTTTTACTTTTTAGTGCATCTTTAAATTTTTATAATAAACCTTCAAGTATCGGTATTTATTTTTTTGTAAAAAAGCACTTTATTTCGTTACTTTCTAGTGCATTTTTATTCAGTTAAATTAAAACATTTTAATGAGAACAGATATTTACACGATATAGAAGCATCAAAAGCTATAGTTCCATGGTAATTTGGCAAATTTATAGTATTTTAAGTCAATAAATCTAACCCGACGATGAAAACAATCATGAATGAAAAACATCCAAAAAGCTTTCCCGCGTTATTAAGAATAACTCAAAAAGCTACCGATCAGATCTTGATCAAATTTAAATGAAACCACATGAGAAACACCACCTTTCAAATAAAAGAAGAATCATCAAAATCAGTTCATCTAGAAGAATGTTCTGAGGTGACACGCATAAAAAAAATAAAATAAAAAAAAATAAATAAATAAAAATACGGTCGAATCTCCTCTTTTTTTTGAAGTCGGTTAAAAATGGCGGAAAAAATCAACTATAGAATACGAGTGAAGTAGAAGGTAGATTAAAAATAGTTTCCATATCGTCCGCAGGTAACGTTTCCAATTAACGTAATATAACCCTTCTGATTTGAAGCAACTAATATGGCCAAAATGTGTTCTGAAATCTGCGATGGCACTTAATAGGGTATGTGATCGTTTTCGTTTTTTTTTGCAAATAGATTGCACAATATTACCGAGTGTTGGGTAGATGAAACCGATAATGTGGAAGAAGAAAAGTGGTTCTAGGTAAATAGGAAGAACAATTTCCATAAAACCGTACGATAATTATGCTTTTAGCAGCAGACTGAAAAATTGCCAGCGGATCTGAATAGCTTCAACGTACTTAAATTTCCTTGTACGAAACAATTGCGCTCTTAAAGGTAGATTTTATTTTATTTTACCAACCAGAGGAATTTCATGTTATTATTCAGCTGCTTAAATAAATTAAATAGCAAAAAAGAAAAAAAGCAAAAAAGAAAAAAAAGAGAAAAGCAAAAAAGAAAAAAAAGAAAAAAAGAAAAAAAGGACAGTTTCCTGCGAATATGTGCATGTTAACCCTTCGTCGTCACATTTACTAACGTGTTTAGGCGCGTGGTCTACATTCGTAGACCGAGATTTATTATTGTTTGAAATTAATAAAAAAAAAGAAATTCTTCAATAAAATCTGTTTCATTCCTTTCTTCTTTTAAGTATTTTAAGCAGTAATAATGGAATATTTAAGAAAATTTAATTACCTATCTAGCAGTCGTTGTTAGGAACAATGAAAATCTGTTCTTATTTTTTAATGATTGTTTAACATACAAAGGAAAAGCCAAAATAAAAGCAACAAAAGTAAACAAATATTAAATTTTCGAGTATTCAATTAATCTAGACAGATAATACTTACAAATATCATTTGTATTTAACAAAATAGGGCATTCTATTGCACAAGGTTTTGGAATTTCACTTATTTAAACACAATACACAGAGATACCATGTGTTCTTTACATGCCAACTGGTGGCATTTGCAGCAATCTTGCCTGGAAGATTTATTTAGACTTCTTGGGTATATACTAAAACATCCTACAGAATTTTCTCGCTTAGGTTTCTCCAAAGGCTGCTGAACTTTGGAATATCTAAGAGAATACTTGCACGTCTTCTAAGTTCCACAGGTAATTTTCTCTTACCGTGGATCTAAATTCTATTTGTGGTCGTATACAAAAGCTTCAATAAATTTTCGCCTTTTAGTTATTTTCTCAGAGTTATTTACCTCTTGTAAACACGAAATGCATTTATTGCAAAGATGTTCAATAAGTCGTAGAAAATTACCTGCAACATTATAGCTTTGGAACATTTGATCTCCTAAATCTACGCCTATTTTTGTTCTATTGTAGAAAGTTATCATTTCTGGTTTTGCCATTTCATTCGTTTCTGGATCAATAGCATCGTTGTGGTGCATGCCTGATGCAATTAATGCAGCTTTATTTTTTGTTGGCCAGTAAGACACCAGCAAAGTGCATTCGTGTTGAAATCCAAAAAGAGAACAGTTCTCTTTCCTTGTTTTCTTTCGTAAAAATTCAGAAGGTATCTCCCGCTTGTACTTTTTCAAGGTACCTCTACTAGTGTCACTTAAAAATTTAAAACTCTCATATGTCGAAAACTTAATTATGTCACATTACATGCCATAAAAAGCGAAGAAACAAAAATTCAATCCTAATCAAAAAACGTAACGTAATCAGGCGTGTGGTCTAGAAATGTAGACCGACCAAATTCTTACCGAAATAAACCCACCTACTCACCCGTTGAGAAACGAAACGATACTAGTTGCGTAAAACAATATATTTCGAACAGCTACTGCGAAGGCAGTGCGTGAGGGAGCCATCTATCAGAAATTATGTTAGTTAAAATATGCCTGGTCTACGATGGTGGACCACGCGCCTAACGAATGGTTAAGTAATTTATAGAAATTTTTCTTTGTTCTTTTTACATAGCAGTGCCAAATTCTAAAAATTCTTTCTTAATTTAAACCTTTTTTCCGACTATCAAGGTATAAGTACATAACTGGAACTGGAATTCAGAAGTATTTAAGTTAATTTTGCCATTAAGTGATCGGCGTTTTAACCTCTAGAAATAACTTTCGATGTTACTGTGTTACGTTAAAAAAAAAAAAGAGGGAAAAAACTGATATACCGTAACCACCATCTCTTCCAGTAAATGGTATAAAAATGCACATCTACAGCAAACAAAAAAGCAACTTCAAGATTGCCAATAAATTAATGCACGTAAACTGAAATAATACCGAAAGAAAAGATTAGGGTAAAAAACACACCAGAAAATATCAAAAAAAAAAATGTACACGTCGCATAGAATTATAAAAGAATCTGTAGAAATAGAAAATGAAAAAAAAAGAATAAACTATCGTAAATAGAGTGGTGAGAGTATTTCATTGGCGGGTTAACAACCTATAGAAGTTTATACAAATAAAAGAGAAAAAAAGGTGGCAAAAAATTCGTGAAATGTCAGTTTAGTCGAGGTGTCAAGTCAAGCTCATTGATCAAATTACTTCATAGCTTTTCACACTTAATATTTTTCACAGACTTAAAAAAGTTTTTGCAGAATGTCGAAAATACTGCCGGTAACTTTTATTTCTCCCTGGACGCAAGAAAGCGGCTTCATCTGAATATATAAAATTTAAAACAATATTTCACTTCGAAGAAAAACTTATACACATATTGGTACGAAATAATATTAGCATATTGAGCACCTCACACAAATTTACTACTATACGATGCTATAAATAATTGTCGAACCGAAAGTACAGTTTTTTAAGTTAAACAACATCGATGTAAAGTACATCACCTTTTTGAAAAATTCAACCTACTTCAACCTTGATTTCATTTTTAACTACTTCACAAAGCAATAATTAAGAAAAGAAAAATGAAAAAATAATTTATAATTATAGTTTACTTATACGTTCTGAATGGTAAATAAGATTTATTTACAAAGAAAAAGCATAAAAAAACATTTATATAAATATATATATTTATATAAAAAGGTGGAATTGTCAGCAATCTACAAATCCAAATAAACCATCACTGTTTTCGTTGTCTACCGTCAGTTACAGTAATAAATGTGTCTTATTAATTAAACAGATCAGACTAAAAGAATACGTGTATGTAAAACTATAAATATATATATATATTAGTTTAATATGTATTACAAACAAGATCGTAAAATAGTAACAGAACCTTTTTTTCCCTAATAAATGTTTAAGATACAGTTACAATTAGTTAATATATGGTATCAGAAAATATTCAATTTTTGTTCATCTTATTTGTTAATGTTCAATAAAAAATAAAAAACGAGTCTTATCTGACCAGGAGTTGTGGACCAATAGAACGATACTGATGAGTGGCGAAAGGTCACACCTTTGTCACTTTCCTAAAAGGATATTTTCTTAATTTCAGTGATTTCATTTCACTGAAATCATTTGTTTTTTCAATTATTTAAGATATGTAAAATAAAACAAGGGTACATCTATGCAACTGATCGTTCAGTTAGCTTGATACACTAAAAAATTGTTCATAATTTATCTTTCTGCTGTGGGTTTCTAGCCATTCAGATATCTCTGGCAATTAAGTGGCTAATTCTTTGACTCGAATTGTTACTTCTTCCCATTTCTTTTCTTAAGAGAAAACCCATCTATACCGGCGGCTAAAAGTTTCCCCTTGGAGCCCGAAAGTCTACTCCTATCGTAGCTTTGCACGCTGAATCTCCCATTCCTCCTCTTTTTTTCCGACGTTCCTACTTAGGTTATCGTTTCCTCATGAAACGGTTGCTGATTTTCTTGTACTTTCTTATTCCTTTTATTCCTTCATCTTACGTAACTGGCGTTTTTCCTGCTAGTAAAACTCCTATTCTATCTCTTATCGCAAGCCGTCTTGTTCAGTTTTCTGTGTATATCTACACTCACGATAAACTTCCATATTTCTCCTTCAATTTTTCCCCTTTTCTTCATCCAGAAACGCCAATCCTCCAAAATGGAAAGATAAGATCGGACGAGTTTAGAACTGATAGGAAGCGTTTTATAAAAAAGCGAAACTCAATAGAATAACTATAAACTTGCAGGTTAGGTACGCTAGACTTCGGGTATACTGCAGGAATTGGAGAAAATCTTAATGGCACCGAGACACAGGCGCGAAAACAAGATCCGTGAATTCACAGTCGATTTTGGAAGAACATACTTAGGAACATTTTCATAAACAAAGAAACTGTAGTCTAGTTTGGAACGAATAATTACTTTAAAAAGGAAAAGAAGAAAATTCAGGTTAAAACTGTATTTATGTTAAAACAGAGCTATTAATTCTCTTTAAGACAAGATGCAAATAAACAATGTGACCCAACGTCTGTTAAGGGTTGCACCAAAATTACAGAAAAAATTGACTAACAGGATCGATGATTCAAAGAGATATTGATTGTAGAAGGATATAAGAGGTATATAGAGAATGTACGCAGGTTTCGGTGGGGAGATATATATGTGTATGTTAGAAAAGGTTGGATTCTGAAAAGAACCTTGAAAGAAAACACAGATCTAGAGACAGAATGAAAATATTTCGGAAGAAAGATTTACTTTGAAAGAACCTGAAAATGAGTTGAATAGGGATTACAATTAACTTGATGTACGCTATAGGATTGTGCACACATCGCAAGGCATCGGAATTATTGGCGCAGCCTAATCAACCGGGTGACAGATCATGGTCACGATATCCCTACATGGGGTGAGACGATTCGATTCAAATTAACTTTAATAAGAATAATATCGAAACGAAAATGTTAGTAGAAATCGCGTAACGAAAAAGCTTTTGTTACTATGTCCATACTAAAAATTCGGCTGTCACTTGATTTTTTCTTTTTCGCCTTTAATACGTTAAAAAATAAATAAAATAAAATAAATAAATGAATGAGTAATAGCAAAAAAATATTTTATCTACGATTTGGGAAAATAAATATCTCGGAAAAATAAAATGAAATTCAGTAAGAAATGTGACAAGAGATGGGAAAAGACAGGATTAATGTTACAACGACAGGTAAAAGAGTGTCGCGAATAAAAAGTGTGTTGCATGATGCTAAAGTAAGAAACCACTTGGGGGAAGACATGAAAAGAACACGTTTTAAAAAACAATAGGCAAAAAGGAGTTCTCGTGCTTCATATTAACATCGTAATCACAATTTTTCGTAGACACCACGTCAACATTAACATGTACCTATTTAACGTTTCGAACGCGTTTACACGGTCCATCATCAGAAACTAAACTGAAATCTAACTCGCTCGCTTCATTAGCCGACTACGACTTTGTAGATTACCTGTGTTTTTCCTTTAAAAGGGCCGCTATCGTTATTTCCATCGTCAACCATCATACGCGCGTTATTCTCACCTACAAAATACAGGTATAGGTGACGATGGGTATATAATGATAGCGTCCCTTGAAAAATGTCAGTTTATTGTCTAATGATGGGCCATGTAAACGAGGTTCGAAAGGTTAATTACTTTTGTTAATGTTGACGTGGTGCCTAACAAGAATTGTGATTTTGATTTCAATATGTTTTAAAGTAAAGAAGATTTATTTAACTGTGAGTAGTGTATCTCTTCTTGAAATTACTTTTTTCTCTTATACTTATTGTTATTTTCGTTTGAATATTAGTCGTAACAATTCGGGGCAAAATCACAGTGATGGCCGAGTGACATTCAGATAATTTTCATTTGCGGGGGGAGGGAGAGGTTTAATTTCAATTGAAAAGTGACCTAATATCAAATTTGGTGACATGATGGATGAATCGGCTTCGGGCAGTAGCATGGCGACGACGTTGCTAGAGAGGCAGCAAAGAATTCGTTAGTTCAGGGCAGGTGCTGCTCTAACAGGTACAAAAACAAAAATAACTATCCAAACGAGAACGACGACGAAAATTACTTTTTAAGTCAACAAAAATGCATCGGAAAATAAAAACCGATTTCATAATTTGTCTTTTCGGTGAGATTTATTTCCTTCGAGCGCCATAAATCGAACCGAAAATCGGCTTCCCAGATAGACGAAAGTATCGCACGCTTTGCTCCTTTGAACTTTTTACACATTTATTGAGCAATAGTCGCTTTCCGCGGACACAATATTTACACCCTCTCCTTTAGTCGGTGAAACTGCGATTTTAGTAACATTTTTAATCACACCTAACCGCTAGACAACTTTGCAATAAACTAACAACGTGCGGCAAATGCCAGACCCGAAGTTAATCTCTTTTAGTTAATCTTATTAATCGGATTACGCATTATTTACGTTTTGAGTAGTCCAAATTTCCCAATGCTTCTTAAAATAATACGTATTTAATTTAATTATTAGCGACGCGTTTCGGGAAGTTTTAAAAATGCGTTGCGTTGGTGGTAATTTTAAATAAAATGTATACTATCTGTAAAAAGTGCTTCTGGTGCGAACGAAAAAAAAAAACTAACTACGAAAGAAACGAAAAAACAATAGTCACCCATTTATTTAGCTGAATCCGGTTTATCGGAATTTATGAACCAGAGAAAAATTTAGATTTTTCAAATGTACCGGTCGCGTTGGTCATTGTGAAAAGTGTTAAAAATTTTAGATATTATCCGGTGTTGCACGCTTTTAATCTGAACTTTTTTCATCAGTACCTCAAATTTTATTCGTAAATTTTAGTTCGCCCACTTGTAAATATCTCGCACTTCTTTTCAATGGCGAAATATTTATACTTTCATTAAAGCTATAGCGCTGCGCCAAACAGGAAACGAATCGCTCATAACAATAATAATCAAAAATGAAACTAAATCGGCAACCGAAAAATCTCAATTTTCAGTGTCGAAGGAAACCAAAGCATAATCGTTTAATTATTTCTACGGATTGTATATCAAGTTCGACTATCCGTTAAAATTATTTTTCATCGGGTAGTTTGCCAATAGTTGAACGATATTTCAAACATCGTTAACTCTTATACCATCGACTACTGCTCCTCAGTGTATATTCGTGCGTTTGTTTGAACTCACGCTAAATACCCGACAAAAAAAATTTTATGTTTACTAGTATCTGCCACTATTCTTGTAAATAGCGATACGAATTGCAAATTTATGTATAATTAAATATGTTTTTACAAATAACAAATGTTATAGTGTTGAATGTTTTTGTTTTTTTTTGCTCCGTCATTGCGAAAAAATTGTATCTCGATGTTTAACGTGTATTCACCTTTTTTCATTACTCATTCGGATTTAAATTCGTAGTATCATTAAGTAACACATTAATAAACAATTCTGAAAAACAGCGAGCATAGTAGCCACTAATCTTACGTCTTACAGACACGGGTTTTTGGAAATTCAGAATTCTTCAAAATTCTCCTGATTCGTTCTCTTGTCACTAGATTGTACAGCGCTCGTTCCGTGCAAATCAATTTCTTATGTACCCTCAGCCTTTTTGCCATTGAGGTTAATGAACTGGCTAGCTTATTAGCTCGATCTGCCGTTCACCGGTCTATTTCTATCCAAATTTTCTTCTTCCGATCTTAATGTTTGTCCCAGGAAGTGTCAACGTAGACGATGGCCCGATATTTTTTCCTTTTTATTCTCTAATCCTGAATCCTTTTATTTTAATATTCAAACTCAGTCTTCTTATCCTCGATACTACGACTTTCCTCATCTTTCGCGCTTTCTCATCTCCTCTATCTGCAGGCTTCGCCGTGATCATATTCGGCTTCCAGCATCCTCTTTTCGTTATTCTATGTCCTCTTCTCCTTTTTGTTCTTTCCATCCGGATGATTCTGATCTACTCTGTGATACAAATCATATCTTCTTCGAATGCGCGTGTCTATAAGAACGCTCTCACTTTTATAGATAACTCCTGAATCTTGGTTTGCCTACTGTATTCCGTTTATTCTTTCACTTTCAACCCCGACGATCATTCCTATTACATTTCTTCTAACCCTAGTAGTATTTAATTCTAATTCGTTTCTCTTCTCTCCCACTAATATAATCTAATGCTGGGTAATGCCCTCGGCTGGCAATCCCAAAAAAAAAAACCGAAAATCCTTAAGCTTTTAAATTGGATTTGAACAAACCAATAAATTTCAATGATAATTCGATTTCAACATTAAATAATGAAGTGGGCAATATACTTGTGTACACGTATATTTCTTTAATAATATTCTGTAATATTTCTAAATCAGTAACATATATACCCCCCCCCCCCCATTCCTGAAGGATATAGTTGAATACCGAACTTCCGCGATTATCACGTTGAACGATTTTTAGTCGTTTTTCAAGAAAGCACACGTGAACCCCTGCGGAGTATGATAATAATGGAGTTCTAAAAATTATGTTTCCCGTTTTAAGAACATTAAAAATAGCTTAATGCAAAACTTTCTTTTATATTACTTAAAACACTAACTCAGCGTTATAGCAAATGACCGCTTTTTTTTTTTTGTTTTTTTTTTTATTTCGGAACATAGAGGCTACAATTTTTTTAAGAGTATGGGCAGCGCGACATTAACGATTTATTTCTTTTTATTTCGCAAGAATTTACTTGACAGAAAGTGAACTTAACAACCTTAGAATATCAATGATTCCTGTCGTATCTCGTCGACTAATTACATTAATACATTATTGAATACGGGAAGCGCTACAGAAATCCTGTGCATAACTAAGTCAAATAGCCATAATTATTACGTTAAAAATTAACTAAGTCACGCCTTTTAAATCTAAATTAGATTTAACGTTGCTATAACGCTTCGTTCTGCAACAAGTTAATCATTAAAATTTAAAATCGAAACTTTTATACTTTCCGCGTGCCCGTCTTATAAACATTTATATGTGCTAAAAAAAATGTTCTAAAAAAGGTTAAAGATATAATATGAAAAGTTATCAGTAGCGAAACAATGAAAGAAAATTAATTAACCGATTAATATATAAAATAGGTAATTCATATTATCCAGCTATCCAAACAACTGCCAGCGTCAGTATGTATAGTAGATAATTTGTAGTTGCACCTTTATCTATATATCGCTCATTAAATACAATAACGTCATAACTCAAAAAATAGCGAATTTGAGTTATGTGTATAGTTGGAATGCATTTTATGAGTACAATTAGAGGTTAGTGGTTAGAACGCCATATTTGTAAATAAGAAACTCGACAAAATAAGTATTGCTTTTTGAACGGCTACACCGTTCAAATTATAGTAAATGGAAAGGTTAATTTGCGTTTCCTGCGAAATAGCGTTTTTTGAGTTATGACGTTATTGTATTTAGTGAGCGATATATAAAAGCGTAAATCTAGAAATATTTGAAAGGCCTAGCAATTATTAACATATTGTTGTGACTACTAGGTCTATGAAGCTGAAAATTGGCACTTAATATAGCGATATTATGTACTGACGCTATCTAAAAATGCATTCAAAAATTCAAAATTTTCAGGGCTGAAAAAGGGGCTAAAAGACAGAAAATCGTTTTTTAAAAAACTAATAATCACGCTAGAGCCGAAACCATTTACACCAGATAATTGAAATTTTACATGAACATTACTTATGTACTGAAGATGTCGAATAAGAACATCCGGATTTTAAAGGGTGGAAAGGGGTTGAAAGCTGTTTCCAAAAAAATACCCAAACTGTTATTTTTTTGGTGCAAATGGGTTTAATTGTAATTTCACATGAAGGCATGTGTGTATGGTGTACTAAAAGTGTGCAAAATTGTTTTCCTTCTGCAAAATTTTAAGGGAAAAGAATGGCAGAATCCCATTTTTAAGTAATCAAAAATCACGCTGCAATCTAAACGAATCGTGATTATCAATGTGAATACAGTGTGTATACTAATGATGTCAAGTAAGAACGCTTTTTTGAAAATTTGAACTTGAAGATGTGAAAAGGGATAAAAAACGATTTTCCAAAAAAAAATACGTAAACCGTTATATTTCCCGTAGAAACGAGTTTTCAAATGATAGTTTTGTCTTAATATTTTTCATACAGCATACTAAATGTGTACACGATTCGTTTTAAGTACCCTGAAGTTTAATTGTATCAATTTGGCATAAAATAATGATTACGTCTCAGCCGAAACCATTTGCATTGGTTATCAGAAAATCCATTTGAACACACCACATAACGAAAATATCAAATGAGAAAGATTTTTTGAAAAATTGAACTTTAAGTGGTGCAAAGCGGTTAAAAACTATTTTCAAAATATAACTAAAGTGTTATATCTTCGTAATAAATGGGTATTTACCATATTACAATGTTTACAAAGGTGTTGTTTCATTTTTTTTATATCTTCGGATTTTTAAGAGTAAAGAAGGGTTATATAATCTATTTTTAGAAAACTTAATATCACACAATATCCAGAAAGAAGTGTGCTTTACGTATTTAGCTTGGTTTCGAATTAAAGTGGCTTAGAAATTGGAATTTAATGAAAATTCAAATAGTCAATTATTAGGAGGAGACAGAAATATTTCTGTCGAACAGTTTTTATCGTATCTAAAAAGAGTAAGGGAACATACTTTTGTCATAGTGTTAAGTTGTATTATTATTATTTGCTTATTTCAAAAGGAGAAAATAGTGGTTTAATTTGATTCTTATGTTTTTTTTCTCTTGAGGGATTCAACATGTTCTCTTTATGATTTAGTTGTTTTTTTTTTTTTTGGGTTGTTTAGTGTTTAATAACAGCGTAAACAATATGGTGTTTATTCTGAACAGGGGGCAGCGTATATTGCTATGGAAAATTAAACTGTTTTTATTATACCAGTCAATTCTTTTCTGTATTGTCCGCGTTTGTTTCAAATTTGTTTCGATCTGTATATGCTCTTTTCGTATCGTTTACATCGAAATTATTTCGTTTTCGTAAGTTTTGTCCGTTATATGTGCTGTTTTTAATCGTTTTAAAAATGTCTGTGAATTGCCTGACCATGCAAAACCGCTAGATAAATTTTTTTAAATTAACTTTTTAACTTTCTTTTTACTATTTTTTATTTATTTCTGTCACTGCTGTCTCTGTAATTACTGGCAAAAAAAGGTTTTTTTTTTTTTCTGTTTTTGAATTATTCCACATGTATTATTTCAAGAGATTTATTTAAGATTTATGTTTATAATGTAAATGTACTAATTATCAAATTTATGTATTATGTTTTTATATGTTGTAAATGTTTATTCAATAAATGTTAGTCCTTTAATTTTCACTTTTTGCGTTCAAATTTAATTTTATATACATATTTATATATACTAAAACGATGGCTGTGTGTGCTGTTTAGTTAAGCAAAACTTTTTGTTAGATCACGACGAACCGGTTATAGAAAGATCGATAAGTTTCAGCTAAACATGAAACGTGAAGACTATTTTCTGTTGGACTGTGATAAACATGTTTCCGCCAAAAGATTGAGAAAGAATCTTTTTACATAAATACAATTCCAGATAAAACAAAATTTTTTTTTATGAATTTCCAAGTACAGATTTAAACGGGCATTAATACACGGGAGAAACCGTGGGACACAGCTAGTTCTTAATAGAAGCGAAATTGGCTTAAATGTGCTAAATTAATTCGGATGTTGGTAAAAAAATTTTCTATTCGGCAGACTGTGTAGAAATATTAATTTTACATCGCAGCATGATATTTGTTTCCTTTATACAAACTGTCGTATTAATTGTGAGATTTTCGATGTTTCCGATAACTCTGTTCGGCTTTAAAAAATTTTTAAATGTTGTGATCGGAGAAGATAAAAACTTTTTTTATGTTTGCGATTGTTACGACAGTATTTTCGTGTCCGAAAACAACGTAATCGTTTTTTAATGGTTCTCCCGTTTATGTTAGGAGCCCTTCAAACGGTTATTCACCTTTTCTAATCTGGTAGCCTCAACTCGGTCAACTTTAAATGGCACTTCAGGAAGTGATCATGTATCTATCGGTAATTTATTTTAACGTTTTTTTTTTTTTTTTGACTTTTTATAATCTTTACTCTTTTCCTCTAAGTATGTCTCTTCCACGAAGTGGATTTGGCCACCAGCTTTTTCAGTTTTATTTTCGATCTTCGTGCACTGTAATTTCTTGTAATCTGAACCCTTCTTTCTTCACGGTTTTCTCGCTGAATCCAATTTTTTCTGCCTTAATTCGTTTTTTTTTCCTTTTGTCTTCGGCGCATCCCTAGTTAAAGGTCTAAAATCTTTTCTTCATTAATAAGTAAAAGCGGTTCTCAATTTAGAGTCACTTTTTACTTTTACCCGTCCAAATTTTTCATTCGTAAGAATGGCTCCAAGCTTGTTCCTAAGATAGACGAAAAAACTCACAAAAAAGCTTCTGCTCCACGGTCTTTTGATCCTTATTTATCTCTCATGAAAACGGAGATGCCCAGCTATTAATTTTCCCTCTTGCTTGGCCCTCTTCCGATTTTAATATTTCCACTGACAAATTGATTTCACTTATCGCCTTTTTAGCTCCAGCTGTGTTCCGAATTTACAACAATCCTACCCTTTCTCGTTTTCTCTTAACGTTTTCATAACCATTTTTTACTTTTATCGAACCTCGTTAATCAGTTCTTCTAATATCTCTCCGGATATATTATAGGTCTCCTTCGCCATTCTTTAACATTTCGCTATTTTTTCTTTCAGATTCTTTTAAATATTTTCAATTCCTGTTTTCCCCCGGTTCCACCGTCTGAAAATTTTATTATTAATCCTACGTTTCCTCGTTTCGACTAGACTCTCTCACTGTATGTCTCAAAAGCTTTTCGAAAATCAACAAACATTGTTCAGCGGCTTATGAATGTGTTCCAATTTCATTCTGAACAAGTCGTCCGAACTCAGAGTACCTTAAAAATTTGTAATGGCCGCTTTCGTCGACTTATCTGCTACTTTTGATTTTATCTTCCCGCTGTTAATAGTCATGCTACCCTCTTCTTTAACCGTTCATGTTTTTACTTTTCTTATCGTTAATTCCTTCTAATTCGAAGCATTTGAATTATTACCTCTCCTTCCACTACGCCAGAAGGTTATAATCTTTCAAGGTTTACCTCTAGGCTCTCATCTTAGTTTCTACGTTCTTTAACCTTCACTTGATCCGCATTGCCCTTTTCCAAACAAGACAGATTCTCTTCTCTTTGCTGACGACATTTTCATTTACATTCCTTTCTAGCGCAATATTTCATTTTCTGTCCTTTAAAGCATTTTTAATTTCACTAGTCATCGCTCTCTCTCTTTTTAAATCCTCTTTTGTTGCCCTCTTCGTCCTGTTTTATCCCCTTTCCCCTCACTCTTTTCGCCATTCACGTGCTTTCATCTATAGCCATCCTTCGGTTCTGCTTTTATTCTCCCGTAATAAGCTTAACCGGTTAAAATTCAAGCTTTGTATAATTTCGAAGGTGATCTTTATATTTTAAAAAATTGTTATCCGTTCTATCCCCTCTCGATTGCTGTTATTTTATTTCGGTATAAACTGCTCCAGGTCCCTTTCTCGAAAACTAGACCGCGGTCGAAATACCTGCCTTCCCGTTTTTGAATGTTTAAAGAGAGTAATTTTTAAAACGAAAGCCCTGAATGTTATTAAAGAGGAGAGGATTTAACGACTGTTTACCTTAAAACGCCAGCGCGCGAATGGACGACGAAAGCCGTTTGTGCAAGATAAGTAGCTTAGGATAAAACTTCTTTATTAAAAAATTTCAACGAGATTAGTGACATTTTTGTAGAGGTCGATTTTGTACAATAGCGAGAAAACGAATACTTAGTGCGAGCTATCAGCGGACGTGGCACTATTTACGCTGAACTTTATGTGCACGTTTTCGCCCAATATATAATGAACGGTATACTTAGAAGTTACTATGAGGACGAAACTTTGTTCGGCTAGTATTACTAAACAAACACTAATAACGAGTTAAACGGATTATTTATTTATTTCTCGTTATTACCCGTTTCATTTTAATACTACTCGGTTGACGAAAAATTTTGTATTTAAATTCAGGCAGCGGTCAATCAAGAGGCAATGTGGCGAGGAGAAATTTTTAAATTAATTTTTTTAAAAAACCTAAGTAAGTGTAATGAATTTTATAATTAGAATGTAAATTATAAAATTCATTACACTTATTTAAGTTTTCGAAAAAAATTAATTCAAAAATTTTTCCTCGCTTTTATTGGCTCCTCTTTGATTGGTCGTTGTAAAGAAATTTTTCTCCCGACATAAAAGAATTTCAATTAAGTTCATAGCTTACGCGAACCAGTTTATTTTCTTATCGAGAATTGAACTAATTAGGAGGTGCAATGAGATTGTCTTCTCTCAAATAAATCGTAATGATTTTTTTCTAGCGCATAATGTAAGAATTTGTTTTACAGTTCAAAAAGTTAGCATACGTTATTTTACAGTAGACAAAGTTAGCATACGTTATTTTACAGTAGAAAAAGTTAGCATACGTTATTTTACAGTACAAAAAGTTAACATACGTTATTTTACAGTGCAAAAAGATCGCATCACCGAAACTCGGGAAAAACCGATTCCGGAAACGTTTCACTCGTAACAACTTTTGTTGCTTTTAACACGTTCTAAATCGAAAATACGACTTTTGATTAAAAACTACTTGGCTAACGAAGATATCGGACTGATGTAAACTGATTTTCTTTAGATCATTTTAACGTCCGAACGCCGTTAATTATTCATATCGTTAATAATATTGTTACTTGTTTTAGAATGTTTTCTTTTTTTTTTATGTTACTATTGTAATTACCACTAGACTAATATTCGAATGTAAGAGTGTTTCCAATTATTGTTGGCTGGGCTGGCATTCAGGAGAACGCGTTATATTTATGAACTTATTCTTATATAAATTCCTGGTCGATGTTACTTGCAACTTCCGTACTATTCGTGTAAAATGCCGCGTACAGTTTCGTTATATTTCATTAAACTGCGGAATTAGCGCCTTACTTCGATAATCTTTGGACGACAATGAAAAAAATAGAAAAATTCAAGTTTAATTGCCGAGCGCACTCTGCTTCCAGCAATGGTAAACAAGCGACTAGGAAATGCCATTGTTGACTCTTGAAACAGCGAAGGCGATTTTAATTAATAAAATCTTACGCTTATGAAAATGAGGAAAAAAATCTCCCGTACTAAATTTTCCTCTGTGCCCCTGCTTTCTTCTACATTGAAATATGTGCAATTTTTCAGAGCCAGTCTACATTTTAGAACGCATTTCGAACGACAAACTTTCAGATACACGCTGAAAAATAGAATATTACTTTGAAATAAAATCAACTGCCTCTGCAGAGTTTTGAATAACGATCCGCACCCTATGCTCACCGAATCGCTTTCCTCTATTGATGTTAACGTTTCTACGAAATTGAAGCCAGCGGCGAAACTCCCACTTGTGACAACTTAAGCCCGTAGCAAATTAACTTTACGAATCCGCAAAGTAAAAGTCCCATGGTATGTCAGAACAGCTAATCCGAGGTGTATGTAAAGCAAACAAGGCAGTATCACGGTATATACCACTACTGTGACGGAGGGAACTAAGAAAGGTGACTTAGTACGAAAGAAGACCAGCCAGTCTTCCGTAAAACAATTCTAAAACTTCAAAATTGGTCCAGAATTATAAATTTGTCAGCCCTCTCTATAACGAACTGTGTCGGTTTTAATACAAGTCGCTTGCCGCTCAGTTCCACGTACTTCAACAGCAGCTTGATTACAAACCAGCACTATAGGAGATATTCCTTTGACGAAAAGTTAATTAGAGGCGTTGATATAATATATATGTTTATTTCCTTAAGCATCTTCTCATCGTAGAATATTTTTCTGATCCTGTAACTATATATTAGTTCCGAATTGCTCGTATCAACACATCTATAAACAATCGATCCTTATCGGAATCAACAACGTAGCTACTACTTGTTTCTACTTGCTGCAAAAAGTATGTAGCATGCCATTCACCTTTAGCATTACGAACTGGACGCTTTTAAAACAACACCGTGTACTTATCCGTATCAATATGTTACCTCGCTAACGATCTTAATTACAATTTAAAGCAGTTTTTTGTTAGTTGACCGCTAAAGAACAACGCAATAATAATAATATACAAAGTTTTGTGGATAGTATAAAGGAAATAATAAAATTTAAAACAATACGTATCACTGTTATCGGCTGAAGTGCGCGATGATGGTTGACTCGGTATCAGTTCACCACGTTTCTGATTCTCGAGATGAATCTCAAATCACTCGACAAAGTAATTAATATAGCCTACTTATATATAATTTCGGTGAAATATAACGCTGAAATTAGCCATGCAGTATTAAGAAAAAGCAAACTGATGTCTCATTAATAAGAAAGAAATTTTTCGCAATAGCCAGATATTTTTTCATAAATACATAAACTGCATATGTTCCTAGATTGCAATAATGAATTTTTTATATTTAGCACATTAATTCTATATACATAAATAAATAAATGTTGTCAGAAATAACATATTATTACATTAACTCTGTATTGCTGTTATCAGTATAAAAAGCCCTTATCTTAAGTAAACTATCCATAATACTTCTTTACGTATCATACTTGGGGCGCACCGGACTTTTCCTTCGTTGGGCGTTTGTACTTTGGTAGGCCTTCCTCCTTTATCTATTATTCGCGATTATCTCACCTTTCGAGATTCTTTCCGTTATTCCTTACCACATCAATTTTCCACCAGTAACTCCCAAATCCTATTCCCATCTTTTCCTGGCGATCCATTGGTCGAGGCTTTAACCTTTCTTTCTAAGGTAGGCATAAATTGGAGCGACCATCATGTTAATCCGACCGCCATAGCGCCCTGGAATTATGTCTCAACATCTATAAACATATCCTTAGCAGATCCCTTAAGAACATCTAACCTTTCTATACCCGGGTCTCAAGTAGTATTAAATAAACTCGCCTCCTTTCCTAACTACATTCACATGTACACAGACGCAGCTAAAGCGAGTCCTACTAATTCTCCTTCACCAACTGCTTGCGCTTATGAAATGGGAGGTGTAATGTATACTGAACGCCTGAACGACTATTGCTCTACTTTAGAGGCAGAAATGTTTGGGATCCTTCTTTGTCTTGAGACATATTCTTCAAGTCCAGCGTCTCAAAATGCCCTTCTTATTACCGACTCATTTCAATCTATTAAAGCCATCCAGAGCCCAGACAGTTGCAACTCTCTAATAATTAAAATAAAAAACCTCCTATTCCAACTTTCACGATCTGAGGTATATGTCTTTTTAGTTTCCAGGGTTATCGCTTTAAGAGTGTACTATCTAAAATTTTCGTTCTTAAATATCAAAAATTTTCGAAACTTATATTTTTCCTGTATTCTGGAGACGTTAGTACGCAGGTAAAAAAGAAAATCAAAACTGTAACTCATATAGAATCGGCTGCGGAATTTTTTGAAAATTTTTTCTTAAATCTTGATTTTCACATTTTTCAAGAATTTAGGCCCTTTAATTTTGAGGTCTCATATTTTTCTTGTATTCTAGCGATTAAAATACATCATTTAAAAAAAAGAGGGACTCTCCAGCTACCACGGAAATTGCTGTGGACTTTTTTTTAATTTCCAGTCTTACCGCTTTAAGCGTGTATTTTCACAAATTTTGTTCCCTAAATATCAAAATTTTTCGAATTTTATTATTTTCCTGCATTCTAGAGACCTTTGTATGCAGGTTAAAAAGAAAAGCAATTGCGTAACTTATATAGAACCGGCTGAGGAATTTTTTAAACATTTTTTGCTTAAAACTTAATTTTCACGTTTTTCAAAATTTGGGCCCTTTAATTTTAAAATTTTGGGGATCTCGTATTTTTCTATGTTGAGTGATTGATCATCATCATCATCATGGTTGCGTCTCTTGAGACAAGAAATTGCATGCATTATTAAATTAATCTATCTTTGGCCCGAGTAATCGTCTCTCGTAGACTTTTACATGTTGAGTTTGCCGGAAGGTTCGTTGTCATTAATTCTAATCTCCTTCGTCCTTTTATTGGTTTTCCTTGTATCTTCCCTTGTACCGCCAGCATGAACAAGTCGTTTTCTCTAAATTTGTGAGCCAGATATTTCATTTTTCGATTTTTGATATCTTCGACTAGTTTCCGTTTTTCCTCTACTTTTGCTAACACTGCCGTATTTTTTATGTGTTCGGTCCATGATATTTTCAATAGCCTCCGATAGCACCACATCTCGAAAGCTGCTAATCTTTTTTCGTAGTCTGCATTCATGGTCCATGTTTCACAGGAATATTTTAGGACGGTCCGTACATAGCAGCGCATTATTCTTTTCCGAAGGCTTAAACTCATATTTCGATTTCCAAGCACTCTGCTGATGTTGTTAAATGCCTTCTTCGCCATACCGATTCTTGTTCTTATTTCTTTCTGGTCTCTTCAGAGTGACCCTTTAGATACTATGTAAATGCCTGTGGACTATTTATACCGTTTTAAGCATGTATTTTTCCAAATTTTGGTCCCTAAATATCAAAATTTTTTAAATTTCATATTTTCCTTGTATTCTTGAAACTGGTATGCACGTTAAAAAGAAAATCAAAACTGTAATTTCCATAGAACCAGCTGTGGAATTTTTTGAACATTTTTTTCTTAAAACTTGATTTTCATATATTTTTAAAATTTGGGCCCATTAATTTTTAAATTTTTGAGGTTTCGTATTTTTCCTATATTCTACCGGTTGAAATACATCATTTAATAAAAAAAAATTACCCTTCAGCTACCATCGAAAGAGCTGTGGACTTTTTCTTAGTTTCCGGTCTTTCCGCTTTAAGCGAGTATATTTTCAACTTTTGGTCGCTAAATATCAAAATTTTTAGAATTTTACATTTTTCCTGTATTTTGAAGACCTTAGTATGCAGGTTAAAATGAAAATCTTTATCGTAACTTATATAGATCTGGGTGAAGAATTTTTTTTAAATTTTTTCCTTGAAACTTGGTTTCCACATTTTTCAAAATTTGGGCCCTTTAATTTTAAAATTTTAGGAGTCTCGTATTTTTTCTATATTCCAGCGAGCGAAATACATTATTAAAAAAAAAAGAATGACCTTCCATCTACCATGGAAAGAGCTGTAGACTTTTTTTTAGTTTCCAGAGTTACCGCTTTAAGCGTGTATTTTCACAAATTTTAGTCTCTAATTATCAAAATTTTTCGAATTTTTTATTTTTCCTGTATTCTTGAGTCCTTAATGTGCAGATTAAAAAAGAAATTAATACAATAACTCATACAGAACCGGCTGCGGAATTTTTTTAAATTTTTTTTATTTTAAAACTTGATTTTAACATTTTTCAAAATTTGTGCCGTTTAATTTTAAAATTTTGAGGGGTTTTTAATTTTCTTACGATCTGACGAAGAAAATACGTCGATTGAAAAATAGATTAACTCTCTAGTTACTATAGGACGAACTGTACGATTTTTTTTCTTGCAGTTTTATATAAAAGAGTATTTGGACGGAACGTCTGAAGACGTTACATCAGCAGCGCGCTCTGTCGAGACTTGATTCTCGCGCGTGTAAAATTTCCTATATGCAATCGCGTTTTATTTATTTGCAAATTTCACACATCACTCAAAATAACTGACCCGCCAGTAACCACGAACAAGAAAAGAACCTAAATACTAACGTCCAGTTAATCTACAAGATTTACGCGGCTAATAATGAAGTAGTTAAATAAGTATCACTTTTAAAATATTTGGGAACCATAGTTGACGAAAGCTATAAACCAGAAAAATAAGTGCGCTCAAGAATTGAACAGGCAGGAGCAGCCTTCATAGCAATGACGAATTTCCTCACAACTACCGATTTGAGCCTCGATCTACGCCCCCGACTGATACAATGTTATGTTATATCTGTTCTCACGTATGGATGTGAGTCATGGACCCTCAGCAAAACATTAGCGACCCAATTGTATTCGTTTGAAATGTTCTTGTACGGGAGAATGCTAAGGATACCTTGGACGTAGGAAAAGTAACCAATGCGAAGGTCTTGCGCCTTACTGGCAGGAAAAGAAAGGTACTGCTGGTAACAATGAAGGAACGCAAGATCAGCTATCTAGGACATGCCATGAGAGACGGAAGATACCGATTACTGAAATTAGTTCTTGAGGGAAAAATTTAGGGAAAGCGGTCTCCAGGTAGGAGACGAAACTCATGGATGGGAAATCTACGTCGTTGGCTGCAACGTTCTTCTGAGGAGATTTTCAGGCCAGCGGTGTCCGAATCTTACATCATGTGAATCGCTGATCTCTATCCGAAGACGGCGTAAGAAGAAGAAGATAATATACCTGACACGTTGTGTCGGTATTACGAATAACCCTGCCAATCTGAGACACGTTGTAAATGAGAGAGTTCATGTTTCATTTCACTCTGTTATATTTTATGTGCTCTTCTCGTGTCAGAGATTTTGTTTACTGTTCTAAAATTCTTTATTTCATCAAATTTAAAACAAAACAAAAAACTATTAAATCCCGCAAAGACTGTCGGGTTAGATTATGCTTGTTAGGTCGCATGCGTCTGTTGTTGCACGAATATATTCTAAACACATAATTTCTCCTGTCAATTTTGCGATTTCCAGATTCACTCCTTTCTTGCTTGAGCACGAACCGTTGCGAATTGCACCGAACGAGTATGTAACTTATAACCTTCAGAGAGAAGTTTGTTGAATTCTTATGCCGCCTGCAGTCCAGTCTGTAACCCTTAAAGATACACAAACAACCGACGTGACATCGACAAGAAAATTTTACAAAAAAAGAAAATTCTATTAAAACGACGTAAGGGTAATAATAAAATTACAACCGTTAGTAACCGAATTTCAGGATTTTTTTATTAATATAAATTGACCGCATTTAGTTGAATATTGCAATCTTAAACTTTGTTAAAAACTGATTATATACATTCTACATATTATGTAAATTACAGGTAAAGATGCCAGGCAATGGAAACAGAAATATTCCGAACAGACGCTGATTTTTATGTGCAATTTTATTCGTTTTGTTGGTAATTTACGGAAGACTTGGCTGGTATCATAGAGAGTATCCACGTCTAAATTAGGTATAAAGTGTCCTGTACCCTTGATAAGGTATCATGGATTAGTTAAGGTTCACAATGTAGTAAGCCTAATGAGTCCAAAGACTGGGCCGATTCCTTTCCTCGGCCACCTTTACTTTCCCGGATTTCTCTGGCATAACTAACATTCAAGGTCAGATTAGGTACACAGATGGGAGCAACAGGATCCCGAACGAAATAAGCCTTCATAACTTACAACACTTCCTGTCTGGTAGCCGAGCACCTTAAGTACTAGGCTGCTTCACTACCTAAAGCAAAGTATAAAATAACGTAAACATGTCGGCTGATAAGAAATATATATATACATGTGTGTGTAATTTATACGATGTAATTTGTTGCAGTGTAAATTACGATGAACTAATGAAACGACATTTGCAGTTTTCCGTGTACGATTTCGATCGATTTTCTAGACATGACTTGATCGGTCAAGTAGTTCTGAAAAATTTATTCAGCGGAACTGATCTAACGCAAGAAATCGAATACACTATGAATATCATGTGTCCGCCAGAGGTAAGCGCATAGGTATCAAAAGCCGGTTAAAAAACATAAATTACATTATTCCCTCTTTACCAATTTTAACATACACGTACATACACACACCCACACAAATATGTGAATTTACTTATGCCGTCTCACATTCTTAATTAAAGGAATTTTTATTAATAGATTAATAATATTTTTAAATAACGCGTACGCGAATAGCTCGTATTGACTAAAGCCTTTTTACATTAACTTTTATCATCTCCGTTAATTACAATAATTTAAAAAATCTTGAAGGCGTAATTAATAAACAATTTCAACATCGCCTGTATAAAAAAATCAATTAATAAAGTGCACTTTCAGATAGGGGAAATCAAACAAGAAAAGGGGAGTAAAGTAAAAGTCACCCGGGGGTGAGTCCAAACATTTGTTTTCTTTTGTTTTTTAGTAGGCGGGGAATTTACGTCGTAAGGAAATCGGAGATTTTTTCAGACTTTTTTATTATTGCATGAAAAACAAATATCAAGTGACCGATTCTAGATAAAAAAACATCTATATGAAATTTATGTATACTAATTATTATTAACACTGTAAAACAGTTTGTCAGAGTTCCATAAACTTAAATGGACAGACACAGAACAGGCCTGTTATTTATATAAATTATTGGATTAAATTTCTCTAAGCCTCTTTGTATTCAAAGACTTCACCTTGGTGAAAGGTTCATGATTAGACGTCTGCAGATCTCTCCTTCCAAACTCATGAATTCTTATCAATATATCCGGGTCAACTGGCGTTTTTCTCCTCATAAGATTCCAATTCTTTTTCTCATCTCTTCTCGACTCGTTCCACTTTCTCACTTTGTCCTCTCCCAGAACAAATCTCCATACTTTACCTATAACTTCTCTGAACTGTCTCATCCTCCCAAGCTATTCTCTTTACCTTCTAACATTAAGTCTCTTCCTCGTCCTACTATTCACGAAGAATATAACCACACTCTTTCATCACTATTTCCTACTCACATCACGATTTTTACGGACGGCTCGAAATCTGCTTCGGGGGTCGGTGCCGCTTTTATTCTTCCTGCTCGCAACTATTCTGAGTCATTTAAACTTCCCTCCTTTTCTTCTGTCTTTCTAGCCAAATCTATGGTTATTTTATGCGCGGTCCTTTTTATATCTTCAACTTCCAATTTAGTGAATTTCCTTCTATGCTCCGACTCAAAGAGCGGTTTAGTAGCTATCGCGTCTCCTTTCCCTGAACCCTCATACTGTCCTATTATTCTTTATATTCGTTTCTTAATTTTCAATTTATTAGCTTCCCGTTCTATCCATATTTTGGATTCCTGGCCACTGTGGTATAGCTGGTAACGATCTTGCTGACTCATCAGCATGCTCGGTCGCAGTAAATGGTAGTTTCATAGGCAGATTTTCTTCCCAAAGTCTTTACTCTCTCTCTTATCGTTCTCACCGTGACTTTTGGACTGATCTCTATCCGTCCTTTTTCTCCAACCCTGATTCCTTTTACCTTGCCTTACAGCCTTCTCCATCCGTTTCTCCTTGGTTTAACAACTTTCCCAGTATCAGTCGTTCCGTCACTTCTTCCATAATTTACCTTTGTTTTAATCATAGTCAGCTCCCCGCTTCTCGTTTCCGCTTTGCTCTGGTTCAATCTCCTTTGTGTCCCTTTCATCCTCCTACCTTAAATGTCACGTGTGATGCAAACCACGTACTATTCGAATGTTCCTTCATTTCTACAGAACGCACCATATTTTATTCCAATTTGCTTAGCCTTGGCCTCCCTACTTCTTACAGTTTTTTTTTTTTTTTTTGTTTGGGCGCGCTAACGAAGAACTACCACCTAGAAGCATTATGGAAGGAGAAAAGCCAGTTAGAAATTCTATCAGAAATTGATAGTGCAAATACATCGAGAACTAGAATGATATGGAAGACGTAAGCAAAGATATGTATGAAGCTCAATATGAAGTGAGAAACCGGAGCGATAGCAAGTAGGAATACAAAATAGAGCGTTCAGTATATAAAGATGGGTACTGAAAAAATATATAATTAGAATCACAAAAGGCTTCATCCTTTGGATGAAAAAGGACAATTTAAAGAAAATGTTAAGCCTAGGCGAAAACGCAAGGAGATGATAGAATATGGTTGAAAGGCGAGCAAATAATAGAGGTGACATCAAAGCAACGGAACAACGGAAAGTTACAGAACGGGGGATAAAATGGATGACTAAGTTGAACGGACAGATAGAAGGAAAGAGTGCTGAAAAATGATGGAGCGTAGAAATCGGACCAAAGTATAGCATGTAATTTTTTACATGAAGGAGAGAGATTAGAAGCAGGAATTTTAGGAAAAAAGAGACGGGATGGTGCAGCAGAGTGAACTAAAAAATCCGCCATTTCATTACTCTCTATGATAGCTAGGTATCTAAAGAAAATCAATACGTATAGAATGAAGTAAGGAAAAACTATGGATAAGAGTAGGATGAAAAAGTCACAGGAGTGAGTGGGAAAGAAAGAACATTTTAGAGGGCGCTCATGGAATCAGAAGCAATCGGATAGTTGGAAAAGGAGTGATAGGAGGAGATGTAAATAATAGAGCGTAAGATAACCGTGACCCTTTAAACTATCGAAAAATTTGCGTTTTAGTTTTAATTGAGTAGCTGATGATGGGCTATAGAATGTTTCTAAAGTAAGTAATTTTAGTTAATTAAAGTAAACTGATTTTACTTGATTTTGCTTGTTGATAAGGCGAGTTCATTTATTTTATATTTATAAATTTTAACAGATTACAGATTTGTCTACATTTAAATCGCAAAAATGTTTCAAACATTAGTGGATTGTGTCGTGTAAATGGCAAAAAATTGTAAGCGACAAAAAGGAATGATTGTCGATAAGGCCCCTGCACTGAAGGAAATATATTTCAGGCAGTTCTACAAAACGAGCACTTTACCAAAAACGGGAGAGAAGCATAAGAACAAATTAGTCAGGAATTTACGGCGTGCCAGAAAGCATAAAATTTCACGCCAACGATAAGAAGCAGATTTATTTGGAAAAGAAAAATGAGGGCGATGGCGCCCGAAATTACAGCGGCCTATTTCCAAATTATAAAATGAAACTATTCAAAATGCTAAATAAATTTAAAAAAATGTAAACACTCAGAGGGCTGCAACCAATGTTCCTGCGGAATCCTCTCGATACCACCATCCGGATACCCGTTTTTCCTTCTCTCCACAGATTGTTCCTATTATTTGTTCCTTTCTCGTAACCACATTTGATATCGTATGAAAATATAATTGACTCCTTCCTATTATAATTGGTTCTGGGAAAAGGTCTCTCCGGTTAACGAGCCCAAAATGAAAAAAAAAAAAAACAACAAAAAAACACATTTTTCCTTTTTATTAAACCAGGTTTTAATATCACACTTTTTCGAAATGTTTTAAATTAACTTAAATCGGTACCATTCGGTAAGCCGCCAGTTGTCGGCTTACATTTCACGCGCGTATACGTCGTTTTCGGTTGTTAAAGATATGTTTTTTAGCGTAGTTTCCATAGCCTCTAAAATACCAAGCAATTCGTAGAGCAGTTAGTCGAATTATAGGATCGTCATATCGATCTGACTACCATTTACCAGTTTTCATTTTCACGATTTCTCTTCATTTATTCGTTTTTAGATAGGATTTTATTGTTTTTTTTTGTGTTTTTTTTTTGTTTTTTTTTTTTTTGGGCTTGGCCAACCGAGAGCAGCTAATCAAGATAACTGGACTATATTAGTGATTAAATTTTAATCCGGTCAGAGGTCGCTGAAAGAAAAGAGGAAAGAATAGGAACCACCCTTGAAAACGACAAAGTTAAGATATAGGAAGTATTATAGGGAGTAGGAAAATTCAGCTGTAATAGCTGAATGTACAGGATATTACGTTCATAGGAAAGATTGGAACATTCAAACAGCACGTGGTCAGGATCACAAATGAAAGTACAGTCGCTAAAGTGCAAAGGACAATAAGGGGTCGAGGAAAGAGCAAAACGATACCGTGAGGATGGGAGCAAAGTGTGATTGAACTGCAGACAACAGATAGCAATAATGAAAAAAAAACGTTTAAGGGTAAAAAAATAATAGAACCAAGAATAAAAAGGAGATACAGGCTGAATAGAAAAGTAAAATAAGTTAGGATTAGAAAAGGAGCGAGGATATACACATCCGACCAAAGTTTGACATGCATTCTTTTGGAGATTGGAAGTATGTTGTGTCCAGGAATCTTATTAACAAAATGTGGGGAGTGTAACGCTGAGCGCGCTAAGGAATCCACTGTTTCGTTACCATCAATATCCGCATGATTTGGAATTCAAAGATGGTCGATGGAAATGGAAGGGGAAAGAAAAAGTCTATAAATGAGAGAACGTATACGGAGAACAATAAAGTCAAGAGAATATGAGGGAAAGGGAGAGTATAGAGAACTTTTGAAGTCAGAAATGATTCAGAGTATCAAGTTGAGGAAATAAATATAATTACTCGAAGAATGGCATATAGTTCCGCGGAGAAAATGGAGCCAAAGGCCGGCAGCCTGAAGGATTAAACGGAATTACTGACTGGGGAGAAAAAGGAAGCAGCTACTCCCCCTGAACTCTTGGAACCATCAGGAAATATTAAGGAATGAAGAGGAAATGAGGAATTAATAGAAAATTAAATTCTCGATTGACAGCTGCGCAGCCAGGAGTTTTAGATGATTAAGGGAGAGAAAAGAGAGTTTTGGAGAGTGAAAAAACCCGAAGAAGTTAAACATAAAATAAGGAAATTTACTGTGGGAAATAGTACAGTAGGAGAATTTGTCTAAACGGTGAGAAAGAAGGGCTAAGATAAGAGATTTATTCGGAGAAAAACGCCATTTATGAAAGATAGAGAGGTATGAGAGATGGATCTTAGAAAACGAGATGGAATGTCTTTTTACAAGGAAACTATATCGCAAATGTGATCCACGAATGAACAACGGCTGAAAATTAGATTCAGCAAGAATAGATTGGAATAGTAGTGGAATTGAGCGCCCTAAAGGAAAAACGATAAACCAGATTTTGTGTTGGATCCAATTTGAAGAGGAGAGATTTGGAGGCATTGCCATATATGAAAGAACAGTAATCTATTTTAGATAATATGATTGATTTTTAAAGCAGGATTAAGATTTGAGGAGCTCTGCCCTATCTCATTTGTGAAAGGGCCTTGAACAGATTGAGTCGTTTCCGGCAAGACATATTAAGGAATTTAACGCGCTCAAAGAAGGACAAACTACTATTTAGAAACACTCCAAGATAACAGAAACAGTTGACTAGGGAAGTAGGAAGATTATTCAGAGAAACATTGACAGTGGCTAAATTGTAAGGTCGGAGAGAGAATACAATGCAAGAGGATTTGGAAGGAGAGAAAGAAAGATGAATAGAGGAAAAAGAAAGTTCCAAGTCGGTTAATGATCTATTAAGTTTCTCGTTGGCAGTTGTGATATCCATAGCTCAACAGTAAAGAAGAGTATTATCTGCGCAGAACTGGGAAGAGGAAGAAATAGAGAGAGAGGCAACATTAAGCATATAGACATTAAGCAGAGTCGGACTGAGACAAGGGCCCTGCGGAAAACCACGAAAAACTCTTCTTAAGGGAGAATCTATCGAAGAAGATAAACGGACAGACCGATTTAGCATGAGTTTAAGAACAAGACCAGCGAAGGTAGAAGGAATATATTAATGGATAACATTTTTTCTTTAAGGCAGAGAAGTTAAACATTATCGAAAGCAGCAGAGTTATCAATAAAAGCAGCTAAAGTGTATTTTTTGTTAATAAAGGATTTGTATATATCGGATACAAAAAGACTTATACAATAAGCTGGACCAAGGACTGGACGAAAACCAAATATGTTACTAGAAAGGATACTCTAGTTTTCTAACCACCAAATGAGACGTCTATTAAGAATATTTTTAAAGAGCTTTCTAAGGCAGAAGGCCAGGGAGATAGGCCGAAAGAGAGAGGAGTTATTTTTGGGAATAGGGATGACAATAAATGTGTTCCGAGAGGAGGGAGTACTGCATGTATCGACAAAGGAATTAAACAGCGAATTCGGGAACTGAAGAGCATTGTCAGAAAGATTTTGGAGAGCAAGGTAGGAAATTCCATTGATTCCAGGTGAGGATTCGGGCGACTTATGGTAAGGCAACTTGGAGCTCATTAATATGAATGGGAGAGGTAAGAAAATGAGGAGAGAGGATAGGAGTTGACGATAACATTATTTCCTGGAGGCTTGGAACATAATCGGGGGCAGTTGGGTCAATAAAGACAGAAAGGTTGTCATCAGAGCGGAAATAGTTAGAGGTATGACTGGCAGACGACGATTTGAAAGCCCTGGTAAGACCCCAAATCCGTGAGAGAGGGGTATTTCGTGTGAACAAAGAGCAGTACTTCCTTCATGACGTTCTCTTGGCCGCTTTTATTGAAGATCTATTTTTTACTTTAGCCCGTTTGTGTGCGGGAAAGTTCTCCAAAGTGGAATTTTCGGTTCTGAACGTCCGTGAACTAAAGTTATAAGCACATTTACAGTCATCGTTCCTACATAAATAGGAAGAGGATTTATGTTTGGCTTGAGAGATCATACGGGAATTGGGACACGAACAAGATAAAGCATTAGTATAGGACGAAAGAGTTGTATTGTCGCTGAGAATCATAGACATCTTTTATTCTCGAGACGTAGGAATCCACCACTGAGCTGAATTTGGCCCAGTCGGCCCGGGATAGATTCTTCTGAGAATTAAGAGCAGGACTGGGAACAGTAAAATAAGAGAAATCAGAAAGGGAAATAAGGATAGCGACGTGATCACTTCCAAAGGTACCATCCGAAGTTCTCCAGCTAAATTTCAAACTTATGGAAGAAGAACAGAAAGTAAGATCAAAAGAGCTAGTAATTGAAGCGTTTCTGAAAAAAGTAGACAAAGAGCCATTAAGTAAAACTAAGTTATTGTTAAGGAAAAAATCTTCTAGTATCACGCCATTTCAGTTGTAGTGTGAGCAGCCCCAGAGTGGCGAGCGACCGTTCAAATCACCTCCAACGATAAGAAGATGAGGAATTGAATTAAGGAAGAGTAAGAAAGAAGAGTTATGGGAGTTATAAGACGGAGGAATGTAGACAGATATTATGTGAAGAGGATCAGAAAACTTAAAAAGTATTGAGATATGAACTATGTTCAACGGATGGAGTGAAGAAGAGAGAGGAAGTTGAACTTTGTGTTCATTAAATTAAATGTATTTTTGAATAAGAATTACGGCGCCACCGTATCCATCATCCCGATCAGATCTGATCGCATAATAGTGTTTACAGGTGAAATGAGTATCCTGCTTAAGCCATGTTTCTGAAAGCAAGGCTATTATAATCTCATTTTGACTGAGCAAAGCCTCTAAGAACCCTCTATTTTCTCTAAGGCTTTGGCAATTCCACTGTACATTTGTAAGAGGAAGAATAATAGCAGATGAAGCTAAAGCTCAAATTGACTAAGGTCAACCAGCAATAGGTCAAATGCGGCAAAGAGCATACAAAGAAAGTATGAGAAGAAAAAATAAAGATATGCAATAGGTAAAGCCAAGTTACCGAGGAAGAGCGAAGTTTAATCCAATGAGCAGAAATAAAAGAGTTTAGATATAAAAAGGAGATTGATTTCAAACAGTCGACTCTCTTAAACTCTGAGTACTTATTTGTGAGGATTTGTCAAGAGAGTGTACTATGCGAAAGAAAAGAAAAAGAAACTTGGAGATACAACGGAAGAAAAAACGCTGATTTGTTTGATTCTCTACTAAAGAATATGAATGGATTAAGTGGAAAAGTGTATATGATAACTTTTGGAATTCTGGATTATTACGCAGTTGTGGAGAGATTTCTTGGAAGTTTAAAATGAAATTCATCCTGTCAAATGCCTCGGGAGCTAATACAGGTAAGGAAAGATTGAGATTAGCGGCACCTCGGAGTTTTTAGTAATGAGACGGGATTTTTTGAGAGAAGTATGGTTTGAAAAGAAAAGATCGTTAGGATAATTACGGTTATTAGAGGAGTGAGGAGGAAAGTGAGAATTTTTATTGTTTGTATGCCTTTAGTTTGGTTTTATAACTGAAAATACAGCAGCAGCTGCCGCGAAGATGTAAATTAAGCTGTAGGAAAAAATGTATCGCTGCCTATTGCATTCTTCCGGAGACATATTCATGCACACACATACATACGCGTACCGGCTGCAAAAAAATCATTTTCGTTCTTAACTTTATCGAGGAAAACCCGGAATATTTCCATTACCAACAGAGGAAAGATCGCGTGTACTGTTAAACGATGAAACAAGATTGATCGTGCAAATGTACGATGTGTCTCGATGAAACTCTATTGAACTTATGCCAGTGCATTCAAATGCATACTTTTTACCGAGAACATTTCAAAAGGAAAAATTGTTTTCTTTGTAGCGCAAAAAATACTTATTATGATTACTATTATTATGATTACTATTATTATTATTATTATTATTATTATTATTATTATTATTATTACTATTACTATTATTATTATTGGTACTTTAATGATGAAAAACGATTAATTAAGTCCACCATTTTTAACTAATAGCGTACGCTAGATATAATCATTCTTCCTTTGTCGACCGGCTTGACCGTTCGTTCCCCTCATGTTTACTTCGCAGTTTGCAACAGTACGGTCCACTTTAAAACTACTGACCTTTTCACCTTTTAATTTGGCCATTTCAAGTCACGAACTGTTTTTTTTCTTTCATCGCCTCGTTCCACTTTTAACGCTATTCTTTTTATTAAAGAAAAAAAAAGTAAAAATAAATAAATAAATAACCAGTCCGCACTCGGACGATAATAAATCATCAAACTATTATGCCTTTTTTTTCGTCCTTCATACGTAAATGGTTAGCAACATGCCAAGTTTTAAACCGAAACGCTTCAGTACGGAGTTAAATGTAATAAAATTAATTTCAAATTACTTTTTCCGTTAAATTTTTCTCGATATTCGCATTATTCTCGTAACTTCGATGAAATATTAAAAATAAACCGTCTTACTTAAAACTTTGTGTGACATATCGAGAGTCATAACGAGTGGTCATCGCAGTCTTCTTTACTTCTGCAATGTACGCTTAGCATTTCTTTTCTAATAATGAAGATGAATTATGTGTAAACCAGAAATCATTTGCGCTATTGTAACCTTCGCGTCCCGAGGTCGCAGGTTCGATCCCGGGCGACAACAGAACTTATTACAAAGAATTAAATTAAAAATACTCGCTAATGGCAATGGCTAGCACACATACCATCCATATGCTCGCTAGTTAATATACAGCAGATATACACGGGACTGCACTTGCAGCGCAATAACAAGTCACTACAATCAGTTCCGAATGTAGTCTTGCACGTGAACACTCGCGTTGCATATAACAATTGCCTAGTACACTACCTATACGAGTATGTCTGTACAGCTGAGATGTACGAATAGGTAATCGCCGACGCTCAGAAATTAAGTATGGCGCTACAAACAAAGAAGATATTATAACCTTAGTATGGAATATACGATGTTGATAAAAAAAAACGATATGCGCACAGACACACGCACACATATGCATTAATGGAAAATTTCGTTGGAAAAAAATTAATGCAGTTAAATTTGGAATATTTAAATACCTTTGCAAAATCGATGCCCAAGATTATCCGGTGATTATTTAATTTTTTATTTCATAATGCCGATAAGTGTTTGAAAAAATTAAATTACTTCAAACAAATGTTTGAACTTTTAATTCTGTCATCATCTATAAAAACAAAAATTGAGAAAATGGGTTTTTCAATCAGAAACCTTAATCGACTACAATTCATCATGGGCGTCGCCAATAGGGGCAAGGTGAGCAGCTGCCCCCTCCACTGGAGCCTTGAAACTTTTTAATCAACTGGCCATGATGAGTATTCATAGGCGCGTAATCATGGACTATTTGGAAGGCTTTTATAATTTTCATGTACGAAAACTATGTTTTCATTAAAATTTTATTCTTGTTTAATCTTTTTATCATCTCCCCCCCCCCCCGGCTCATCGGCTGGCGACGCCCTTTATATTCACATCAAATGTTAATAGTACAATTTCAGAATTTATTTGAAAACATACAGATTTCTGGCCACACAAGTATTTTACGTCAATCGCGGCTCTATTGTTTTATTTCTAAATTCCGTGGTTTAACGTATTTTTCTTTATTTTATTTCTTTATTTCCATCAACGAACGATCACTGACGCTTTACTGAATGTAGCCCGATTTTGAGTATAAGTTTATAGGATTAGTAATCAAACGGAAAATGACTAAAGAGCGCGTAAAGAAATTTTCCATTTTTCCAAACTTTTATTTAAGCAAAACGACAATATGCAATCAAATTTTTCAGCGCCAATTTATAACAGCATTGTGTTGTTGGCATATCAAATTTCACTTCATTTTTTTGCTATTTTAATGTGCGAAGAGCTATATTCTTAGGCTTGAAATACTTTGAGGAATTCAATTAAAAACCAAATTATTTTTCAATATAACGAACAAATAGAAAAAAAATCAACGATTATAATATCTCTGTTAAACAATAATATGTACTTTTATTTTAAGCTGTCTTATAAATAACGAGATTCATGTGTAATATTTTCAGACCATTTCTTTCCATAATGTGAGTTTATATCGTCATAATAAAGAAATCATTAGAT
This sequence comes from Icerya purchasi, assembly GCA_039619475.1. Lineage (NCBI taxonomy): Eukaryota > Metazoa > Arthropoda > Insecta > Hemiptera > Monophlebidae > Icerya > Icerya purchasi. The sequence continues at coordinate 259,526,723 of CM077116.1, read as the reverse complement.
TTCCAATTGATAGCGTTCAGTTGAAATCATTTCGTTCGATTACCAATGCTGCAAACTTATACTCAAAATCGGGCTACATTCGGTTAAGCATCCCTGACAGTTGCATATTTCCCCAGCTGTAAACGTTATCGACAACTATAAACTTAGCACAGAAACCAGGGGCGGATCCAGAAGGACATTGGAGCGGGAGGGATTATATAATTACGTAATATTTTATACGGTAGACAGTAAATTTGAGAAATACCTTGTTTCATAAAGAAAATCATATAGCAACCTCTAAAGAAATTTGAAAATGTTTTAAAAATACGTAATTATTACAATTTAATTTAAATTTAGTTTTATTTTTAGGTGAAAAATAAAACGAAATTATAAAATTGTAGCTAAAATGGTAGTATATAAATAGTGTATAATGTCTTTTGTCTATCTCCCTTATTTAACTTTTAATTTCGCCGATCTCTACTGTCCTCTAAATATATTTACTGTTCCTACGCTCTCTAAGTTTCTTCCGCAGGCCCCAATCAGACAAGAATTCCACAGTTTTATCAATTCTCGATTTCCTTCGCATGAAACCGAGTTTACAAATGGTTCGAAGAAGCCGGATGGTGTCGGTGCTTCTTTTATCCTCCCAGATTTTGGCTTTTCAAAATCTTTTCACCTACCTCCTTTCTGTTCTACATTCATAAACGTATTAATGACTATCCTACGTTCCATTATTTCCATTTCCTCCAATCACCTTTCCTCTAAATTCTTGATTATATCTGACTCCATGACTGCCCTTCAATTCATTCTCTCCTACCTGATCATTCCTGTTATTTTATCATACTCCGCATACGCTCACTTTCTTCCTTTAGTTCCATTCAAATTGATTTGCTGTAGGCATTTTCGGTAATGAAGCGGCGGATTTCTTGGCTCAGGTTGCTGCCTCTGCTCACTTCTTCTTTAAAAAAGTCTCATCGTCCAATCTCCTTCCGCTATGCAAAGGTTTTCATCTTAGGTTTTGGTCGGATATGTACGTTTCCTCCTTCTCTAACAATTGTTCTTTTTATTTGTCTGTTCAACCTAGTCTTCCTGCCAATCCATGGTTCTCTTTGTTTCCTTCACTTCGTCCTTCTGTTGTTGTCTCCGTCATTCGTCTGCACTCTTAAGCCATAAATTATCTTCCTCCCATTTTCGTTTTTCGTTGATTGCCTCTCCATATTGTTCTCTCCACTCAAACAAAGAGCATGTTTGCGATGCGGACCATGCATTCTTTGAATGTTCATCTCTTTCTGCTGAGTGCTCTGCTCTCTACTTCAGTTTGCTGAGACGTGGTCTTTCTACTCCATATTGCGCCTCTTATTAATCTTTTTTTTATATGTATGTACGTGGGTCCTACTGCCCTTGCATGAGAGAAGAATGAAAAATAGAAAGAAAAAGTCAAATTCGTTTTAGGACTGCGTACAATTTAGATTTTATAAGAGCACACAATACAAAGTACCTTCTTTCTCTAATATTTAATTCTCAGCTGATAAATCAAATAAGTCTTCTCCACAAAATACGAGCAATGTCTCCATTGAATAATTATCCACGTTTAAGGATGTGCGCAGGCCCGTGCCCAGCATTTTGGAACGGTGGGGGTTGGGGGGGGGGAGTTGAAAATTTTATTTGCATATTTATTTTATAAATGACAGTACATTTTTCACTAATATTCGTTCTATTAATAATATCCATCATTTTGATTTATATATTAATAATTCACATAAATGAATTACCCCGTATATGAACATTAATAAAAATTATATATGTTATTAATTATACTCGTAATAAAAAATTTTGCATAACATATTAATGAAGTATCTAAAAATATGGAGTATATTTTTTCTTTTTTATTTTAAAAGTAGATAAAAACATCCTAAAAAATCGTCAATATTTATTTTAAATTTTCTGATTTTTTTCAGATTTTTGTGTATTTATAATAACTATTTCAGTTCTCATGGGGGGTTAACCCCCCCTCGGCCGAGGGAACGGCCTTGGATGTGCGTGTTCGATAGATAAGATCTTTTCTTATTCTTTTCTAATTTTTACTGTTGGGTCGATATTGCACAGTCTGATGAAACAACAAGACTATTTATACTTATTGTGCAAAAACAAGCTTACTGAGCTGGTAGTTTCCGTTTCGTTTGAACTGCAGATATCTCGTCACCCCGAAATTAGATGAAAACATGATGAATCCAGTGCGGAATATGCTATTGATATAAACTTAAGAAAATCTTCATTTCGACTGATAATTATCACAGCATCCGCTTAAGTCGGAGTAAGTTTCAGATTTTTCCCAAGTACTGTGGTTGGATGAAACTGGGAAGAAAAAAAAAAATTAAACCAATACCTCGATATTCTTTGTACTGAAGAACATTGTGACAATTGGTCTTTCGGATGGTATGTAAAGTGCGACACTACGTACTTCACTTCATTGAACACCATCAAACTGTTGATTGAAAATGGAGCGAAACATTTAAATCGATCGCGCTAGAGTAAATCAGTTGTTCAGCTGAAGATTTTCGACAATAGTTATAGTTGAAAAAAAGTGTTCCGTGACGAAAAGTCCTCGAAAGAATTATTAGTATCGTCAGAAAGCAAAACTGTTCGATCAATCTTTTCAATGGAAGAATGATGTTGAACTGAAACAGAGCGCAACCAACACGCGTTTTATTGCTGAATTTTATATTCGTTATTTTTCCCGTCATAGGTTGTCCAGAAACACTTGGCTGGAAAAAGTCGTAAATAAAGACCGGTATCGATGTTTACAGGGACAATTTATCGAAATAACAATCACGCTCGTAATGATAACGAACGAAAGAAATTCGATTTCGTTTTTCGATCGATCAACTATGGCTCCATATCTAAACTAATTAAAAGGAATAGTCGCAAGTAAATTTGTCATAGCGCCATTTGCTAAAATGCACTCAATAATGCCGCAAGGCGATAGTGCAAAATACTTAGGAATATATGTATATTTTTTAGCTGAATCGTCGAGTTTCGAAGAAGCGTATGAAAAATCATAGCAACGGCTAAACATTACTATAATCGCTACTGGAGAGATGGTTACATTTGTCGAGGCTGTTTTTTTTTTTTAACGTGTATATAACTAGTGTGACGGTGGTAGTGTTTAAACCGGGTCTAATAAAAATTCTAAGACGATTGTCCATCACTACAGTGACGTCAGTAACGTTGAACAAAGCGGTCGTTAAAATTGTACTAGTTGTATGAACGACGAACAACGCAAAAGGTTACTGACAAGTTTAAACTAAACCGAAATCCTAACGTTTCAGGAATGTACATCGGAACACTCTACTTATTAACGGCCTGTACAGAAAAAAACAAAGCAATTGAATTCTCTTTTTCGATTATTAATGATACAAAAAATACATACAGTCGATACAAATCAGCACGTTTCTGCTTTCAAAATAAATTTCTCGGCCCGGTTGATTATATTAAATTATTTATGCAGCAAACACAGACATTAGTACAACGACTAGCATGAAGAAAATGTATATGTATCTCTATACATGCACTTTTGTTTCGAACAATTAAAATCATTTGATACGCTAAATGTATTTTTATTTTTTTTAATATATTAAAATATGTAATTATATTAAAATGTGGTGTAGTGTTTTTTTAAGAATTTTATTAAAGCTCCACAATTTTTCTTCTTCTCTGACGAAGCTGTGGCTTTATTCTCCGGATTGTAGTTCACGCACTGGGTCACAAAATTTTTGGATCTCGTCGAGAAATTATCTCAACTCGAAACAAAGATTATTTATATGATAAAAATAATTTCACATAGGACAATACTTACTACTATTTGTCTGAAAAATAAACTTGAAAATTTTAATTTTTTACACATACAATTTTTTTTGGTTACTTCAGTGCGACCTAGAACGTTGCGTGCAAGCAATTCACGAACCTCGCTGGTTTCATCAGTTTTTTAACTTTAAACCTTTCTGTAGTAAATATGATATACTTATTTTTTTATTCTATTTAAATGAGTCTTACCTATAACACCGGTTGCCCCTAGTGAGATACAGAAAACTCTTCAAAAATATGAAACGAAAAAAGAGCCCCGGTTTTAACTTAATCACAGCGAAACTTTTAAATGAGTTACCACGTAAAAGTGGTTGTATTTGTAACCCAAATATATAATTCCGTGCTTCCTAATCAATATTTTCCTCTGGCTTGAAAGTTTTCGCAGATAATTGTTATACCGAAACCTGGCAAACCGTCTGACGTGGTCTCATCATATACACCTATCATCTCGTTGCTTTCTGTCCTCTCAGAGATACTGGAAAAATTAATTTTAAAACGATCATTTCCAATATTATCTACCAATACAGTTATTCCCGATTTTCAATTTGGTCTTCGTTAGCACCGCAACACTATAGAACAGGTTCACAGACTAACGAAGATTATTGAAAATAGTTTGAAAAACAAGAATATTTGTACGGCCGCGTTTCTAGATGTCCAGCAGGCTTTCGATATGGCATCAAGGATTATTGTATAAAATTAAATTTCCGCTTCCTCGTTCCTTCGATCTACTATTTAAATCGTATATACAAGAAAAAGGTATTTTCGAATGAAAATAGTCGATGAATACTCAGATATTTTTCCGGTAAGGGCTGTGGTGCCGCAGGGGAGCGTTCTGGGTCCAATATTGTACTTAATCTACACGTCCGACTTCCCGATGCTAGATAATACAGAAGTAGCTTTGTACGCGTATGACGCAACCATCTTGGCCGTTGATAAGTGTGAAAACACAGCCACAGAAAAACTGCAGGAGTCACTTCGGCATGTGGAAACTTGACTAAAACGATGGTGCATAGCAGTCAATGAAAGTAAGTCGACGCATATTTTATTCACAAATCGAAAAATTGAACGCCTGCCAATCAAAATAAATAACATCGTAATACCGAACGGCAATAACGTAAAATATTTAGGTATGCACTTGGACGCTTGGCTGACCACCTGGCGGGGTACTCACATTCAGAAAAAAATCGAGCATTTGAGGATTAAAACTAGAACCATGTCGTCGCTGTTAGCTAAGATGACGCAAGCTTGTCGTTATAAAATACAACTCTGTTATACAAAATAGCACTAAAACCATCTGGCTGTATAGTATACAGCTGTGAGGCTGCGCAAAAACATCGAACTTACAAAAAGTACAGCGATATCAAAACAGGGTACTGTGAACCATTACTACACAACCTCCTGGTACGTCTCAAATTATACCTCCGATAATGACTTGAACGTCATGTTTGTGGAGGATGAAATCGAAAAAACAAGCAAATAAACATTTCGCCCGACTTAGCATTCATATGAATTCACTTGCTACCAATTTGCTGGACAACTCCGGTGAAATACGCAGACCGTGACGAAATAAGACTTCATTATAAAGTTCACAGGGAGTACTACAGAGTACTACCCCTCGGCAAAAAAAACATTCTTTATCACGTTAAATTAATCGCTAAATCACCACTAAAGTTGGTCAGTTGCGATGAAATAATAATAAAAATAAATAAAAAAAATATTACTACCGTTACTCGAAACCTGTATAGAACCTTTTTTTTTTTTTTTTAAATAGGATAAACAACATTTAGGAGAAATAATGCTATCTTTATGCTATCTACCGACTGCAGGAAGACTTACAGTTACCGTGGTGAAGGCTCGCCATCTCAAAGCAATGGACATCACCGGGTCGTCTGGTAAGTAAAGTATTTAATTAATAACGCAGAATATGTTTCCTATTATTTACGATGAACCAAATTATACTTAAAAAATCTTCCTACAACTAAGTTACCGATCGTAAATGATTAAATTGAACAAGTATGAGGTTTTTCGAACTATGAACTATTGAGACGATTTCGCGTCATTTTTAATCGACTTTTAACCATTACTCCGGTGTGTATGTGTAGTTTATCAAATGATATACAATTTAACGTGAGATTACAGACAATTTCCCATGTACGTAGCTCACATTATAAAACTACATCAGTAAATCTGGGTGAATACATTTGACTATTAATTTCAGATGAAAATGCAAGGTTCCCCCCTACGTTCCTTCTGCTCTAGCAATCCAGGAAACTATGTAGTGGAAGAATAAAGCAAAAAGTAAAAAATGTCTAAACGTTTGCTTAAAAATAGGGTAATATAAACAGAAAGATAACGCTTGGTGAAGAAAATAAACATAAAATGACGTCAGCGTAGCATTTTAAATGGATCGTGGGATATACAGAAATGGTCGACCATCCTGATATAAGGTAGTCTTGTCAATTTCTATCGTTTCTGTGTAAATTCTTTATGAAAATCTTAATAACCCAAAAACATAATTATATAATGATTCAAAATTACAAAATACAAAAATTCACAAATTAACCGACATGTTTCGTAGTAAAACTAATTCCATCGGAGTTTATTCCGAATATGTCGGTTAACTTGTAAATTTACGTATTTTATAATTGAATTATTATATATTCCCGTGTTTGTGTTATTAACATTTCTATTTACTAACGTTTAACCAATCGAAAGAAAAAAAATGAAAAATAAAGGGCAAATAACACGCACAGTCGGCAGCGGATTAGTATGTAAGAGGTAAAGAAAAACTGGAAATAGAAATATACCAGATACAAAAATATTGGCATAAATTGTAGAAAATATTATCGGATTATTCGGGATGATATATTTAACAGTGCGCATTCAAGTAAATTACGAAAACACTTGTAATAAAATTATGGCCAGATTGAAGACGAAGCAGCACACGCCAGCTGCACAAATATTAAAAGAACTGTATACAGTTAGATTAAATAGATGTGAATGTGAGAAACGGGAAAGACCTATTGAACTTTCGAAGGTTACATATTGAGAAATATGGAAAAATTAAACCAATAATCAATTCGCAATAATAAAGCGGCCGTGAAATTACATTGGTTCCCAATAATCAGCCGTATTAATGTGTAAAATTATTTCGGCCGAGAGAACCGGCGTTAATAGCTCAGACTGGAAATAAAAAAAAAAAAAAAAAAAAAAAAAAAAAAAAAAAAAGAAAAAATCATATCCGCGATTTCCTCACTGTATCGTAAGTTTTGATAACGTTTTCTAGAAGGTTTTAGTAAAGCAAGCAGTAGTGTCTTAGTAAACTATGTGCTACGTTAAAACGATTTATACGGATTTATTAAAGGCTACTGTAACCTGGTGGTTAAAATGCTTGGCTGCTAAATCAAAGGCGCCATAGGTTATCGAGACTTGTTTCGTTTCGGATCCAAGTCGCTCCCCGATTCACCCAGCCTGAAGAATAATTGGGTAGCAGAGAAATCAGTACATTGTGAACCTTAACTTCACGATCCACGAAAGTCAATTAAGAGTATGGGACTTACTTTACTTTTACTATCTACTTATTCCGAAAAAACGTTTTTAATTACAGCTAGCGTAGTAATTTGTGGCTATTAATTATTACTCTGTTTGGTAATTTACCAATAATAAATTACTATTTACACGAAACATATGAACAGCTAGGATACTTTTCAATTAGAGTGATTGTGCAACCTCACGGTGAATATTCCTAGTGCTTTAGATTTAACTTGCTTCAGGAAACGTATTAATTTTAAATTGTGACAAACCTACGGTCGAGTTATACTGAAACTTTTTTGGAACTTTTTTAGCAACTAATTATTCTCGGAAATTACAGTTTCCCCCAAAAATATGATCAGAAGACATTGACTTAAATCAAATTTCAACAAACTTTAACACTAGAAGAACGGGAACTTTTTACCACCTATAAGGACGGCATAAGTCAAAATTACTCATGTTCCATTTATGTTCAGTTACTGCTACAATTTAAATCAGAAATTATGAAATAACAGGAAAAAATCATTAATTGTTATTGAAATTGTACGTTTATTCATATAAATATTTATTAAGCTAATATTTATAAAAGATAAATATATATATATATATTAATTACAACGCAATTCTTAGCCTCCCCCCCCTTTAAAAAAATGTCTCAATTTTATGTAACGTTTGTTATATTTTAATTTTTACCGGCTTTATATATATATTAATTACTACATAATTCTTAGGCCATCCCCATTAGAATATATATATATATATATATATATATATATATGCATATATATTAATTACAACGTAATTTAGATTTTGTAACGAAAAATGTCCTAATTTTATGTAATGAAAGTTAAATGTTAGGATAGGATTTTTGTGATTACGTTATTATATTCATATGGAACAATTTAGAATTACGTTGTAAATTTTGATTATTTTATGCAAAGCGTAGAAGAGAAATGTACCATGTATCAAGAGAGGTCAGGGGTACGGCCCCTTGCGAGGCGAAAATGGCCGAGTTATATATATATTTATACACACACACACACACATATACATATATATATATATATATAAAACTCGCCCCTTCGGGCCTCGGAATGGGGCAAGCCCACTTCACCCTCAGGTCTAGTTCTTCTATAACTCTTATAGAAGAGTAAACTTTTTCATTGGCTACGCCGTTCGACAGAAAAAAATCTTTCAGTTACAATTTTCACTACCAGGCGGTGTAGGAGCGCTAATGTCGCATTAAAGTCTTATATATGGGACAAATTTTGTGACAGGACTTTTTTCCTGATGACCCCTGGCGTAAAAATGTGCTTTTTCTAGGAATATTTTCCGCAAGTACACTTTTTATAGATAGAACAAATATTCGATGACATATTTTTGCATTGTGCTGGGACTTGACAATGTTTCGTCTTTTTGTTTGATTTCCGACACACACATGCCTCTTTATTACTGTTTACCGTATAATCAGTAGTTATTTCTTCTATTAGTTGTTAAATTAAATTTCTTCTACTTATATTTATTTCAATTATTTCTATTTAGAGGACCCATGCATTTCTATATCACTTAAAATGTTATAAAAAAGCGTGCATCGGCTAACGACTTGTTCCGACCGGAACGGTATACTTATGTGTTTTTTTGTTTTTTTTTAAATTTTAATATAAGTTCGTGGGTCTCACTGGGCAAGAGCATTCTATATCTAGGATATTAACGCCAAATTTCGATTTATTATAAAACGTTACTGTTTCGGATTTTTCTTTTCACTGTCCTCAATGAACACGCTGTTGTGCATCATACCCAAAATTAATACGTTTCTATTTTTTTACACTGAGAATCAGTGAAGACAGGTACTTGTGTTCATTCGTCATTATCTTTGCCGAATACAATTGCCGTTTTTTATTTATTCTGCAAAATGAAGGTACATTCTTCCTATTCTTTCTAATAGTCCCACGAAATTTGTACGCTTCATCTTCAGTTTTTTTTGCTAAAGAAACTGAAGAAAAGAAATTATCGCACGTAACGTTAAGTAGTAACTTGTTGTAATAACGTTCCACAAGACGTAGAAGTGCACAAGGGCGTCGCCAGCTGATGGGCCGGGGGGAGGGGGGCAAGATGATAGAAAAAGTATATGAGTTATAGAAAAAATAAAATTTATAAGTTGTAAAGGCTTAATATTTTATTAAACAAGAACAAAATCTTAATTAAAACATAATTTTCGTGGGTTTCTGGCAAATTATTCATGATTACGCGCCTATGAATACACATTACGGCCAATGATTAAAAAGTTTCAAGGCTCCAGGGGGGCAGCTGCCCCCCCCCCCCTCGACCCCCGCTGGCGACGCCCATGGAAGTGCATGCTCTGATACCGACTGGCTTCTTATTGGTTTCCTTTCGTCTTTCCCAATATACGAGAAATCATTCAAACAATATTTACTTTTTGTATCTAGTAACATCGAATGCTTTATGGCGAATTTATCGATCAGGCTTATTTGCAATATATTGCAAAAATTTACATCTATACTTCGTAGATATAGCTGCGAATGAGCCAGTCATATCTTCATTCGAATGATAACATTTTTATGAGTTACCCATAAATCCGTATCTCAGATGCATGGATAAATTTGTTTTCAGGTATTTTTGTGCTCCTCTCTGACCGAATAATCAAACGGCATTACTTCATTATGTGCAATAATCGATCACGTGTCATAGACTGCTGAAAAATGTTTACGCCCCTCTTATTCGACCAGCAACTTTTTGGAGTGGCATATCACGAAGACCGAGAACACCCCTTGCGTACATTAGTGCAACAAAAAGCAAAATTTTATTTTTTACTTGTAATCCAATCCTTAGGTTTTCTGGCTGAGATTTTTTACACGTTACAACGATATTCGAAAATCCATTTGTTATTAGCAAATGAAATGAACTGAATGCAAAACCTTCGGGAATATTACGTAAAACATACAAGGGAGACACCCAGGAACATATTATACGTAGAACACCTACCTGGTACGTTCGATGGGTTTATAGAACTTTTCACTTATTTCCATCTTTCGCATATTCCTAAGTTTCTTGTTCGTTATCATCTTCATAAACAATACTTTCAGAAGCTAGTCAGATGTACTATTCACGATGTGGCGTAGCTCGCGATCATTTCCAAAATTGTTATCGCAAGATTTATTATTTAATTTAAGTCGTTAAGTTCAACTTTGAACACATATTTAAGTCAATTCGTTGAGAAAAAAAAAAAAGCAACCGTACTTTTTTCAAAGCGATTTTATATTCGTGTATTTATACGAGATAGCGTGAGTTTACTTAGAACATCATTTGTTGTTTTTCCCTTGTAGTCCCTCGATTAATCCCCAGGATAAACTGTTCGTTGTCCAGTCGTCGAAAACTTTCAACAATCCTTTAATAATTTTCCAAAAATATTTTTCATCTTCTTTCCGTAAAAAAATTAGTTCAAACTTATTTATTTCGACACTCCGTTTTGGAACGCTAAGAAAAACTACTGGTAAAATTTCATCGAAGGAAGAATATCGAATAGGCGTTTGTGTTTGGCTTTAATAGTTTTCGAAACTCTTTAATTACGACGTGTATTTTTAAATAAAAATATGCCAATGAATGTGATAATAATAATGAGAATATCATCGCGTAGGCTGGTTTAAAAAAAGAAAAAAAAAAAAAAAAAAAAAACAAAATTTGACAATGTCAAGCTCATAATAATAATGGCGCGTATTCCCACAGGAAATTCCGCAGTCGTATTTGCTTCATCGAAGACAAAAGCCGGTTTTTGCGCCTGCCTTTATTTTTCAAAATTAACAGCCGGGATATAGCGTGACAGTCACATTAAAAAACCGGCGAAAAACGCTTGTCAACAAAATGACCTACTTTTAAATCCACATCAGAGCACTTCTCCTTAACCCCTCTGCATAAACCTTACGATGTGAACGGAAACTACCGGAACATCGTGTGTATTGAATTCGTTTCCGCATTCGTAAAGTCCGATCTCGCCTTAGGCATTCGCGCCTAATACGCTCCGGTTAGCATCGGAGCGGGAACATAATTTGCTTTAGAAATCGCGCCTAACACTTTTGTAACAACCACGTTATTATTAAGAGATAATAATTAAGAAATGGACTATCCAGCTGTTTCCTGCATTTCCTGGAATTTATATAATCAACTAGCTCTAACCCACGGCTTCGCTCGTGTATTATATAATACCGATTTAAATCTGTACTTTGAAATTAATGCGAATTATTTTGTATTATTTGGAACTACTATATATTTATGTCAAGAGATTCTTTCATGTTTATCATGGTCCAACAAAAAATGGTCTTCACGTTTAGCCGAAGTTAATCGATTTTTCTATAATCTGTCTGTTGTGATCTATCGAAAAGTTTCGCTCAACTAAACAGTACACATAACCGTCATTTTGACGGGGCCGAGTTATTCACACGATAATTTCCCATAAGTACACACTGTAGCGAGACAGATACTCGCCACATGAGTTTTAAAAATTTTAATAATTTTTTTTATTATGAAAATAGAAATTTAATTATATATATATATATATATATATATATATATATATATATAAAATAATAATAATGATAATAATAAATAAAAAAATAATAATAATAATAATAAATAAAAAATAAATATATATATACATATATATAAATAATTAGTCTATGCCAATCACATGATCATCATTGTTTCCTTTGAGACAATGATGATCGAAAATGTGGTTGGAGAAATAGAAGTTAAGAGATTTTCGAAAAACGTTGAACGGAGAAGTTGTTAAAATATGAATTGTGCTAAATTTAATAATATTTTGGTTTTTATAGAAATTATGAAAATTATGTGTAATTAAAACTCATAATGTGTGGTTGGATGTACCGAGGATATTTCGAAGGGATTTAAAATTTAATTAATGGCGGGCAGGGTAAAACATAATATATTAATATGATGAAGTAATCATAAATATTATATAAAATAGAAAATACATTTTCATTAATTTTATTATATTTCTTTTATTTATTCATTTATGTTAGTTTAGTCATTGTTTTAATTAATCGTTTGGCAACGAATGTGTGCCGGATGTCAAATTATGTAATGTATAAGTGTTATATAAACTTAATTTGGTAGCAGAGCGTGATAATAAAAAAACATTAAAGCACATATATACATTACAACACATTCAAGAGAACACTTCTTCACTCGTATCTTTTAAACTTTTCCTTCTCAAGAATTTTATTAAAATTGATTTTTCTCGTTAGTCGGAAAATCCCAATAAATGTGCCAAGTTTAATTTTTATTAACTTTAATTCTGGTTGCAAAATCATTTTTAAAGAAAAAAACGTAATTATAACTTTCAATCGCAAATTCTACATAATCGGAATCGGAAAAAGGTCGCTGGTTAATTTTATAAAAATCATTAGTAACTTCTCTTCCTCCATTTTGCTCATCAGACCATTTGTATTTCAAATAATCAATTTAACTTTGGAGGCAGCACGATGCGGCATACAGTACCGCGAATTTACTTATTTTTCTTCATCGCGCTAAAAGCTGATTTATGTTTCCGTAAACTCTCACGTATTTTTTCCTTAAAATATCAATACCAAAATTAAACAGTTGTCCCCCGTTATTTTCAGTCTTATAAGTTGAGCCAGTGTTTTCAATGAATAAACATCAAAATACACTATTCCATACCGTGCGCGCTTCACAATATAAGTCAAATTTTTCGGATTAATTTTTCACTTTTATTATCTAATTAGTCGTTACCCACGGCTCCGTAATATCCCATTAAATTTGTAAATTAGTAAAAAAATTGTTTTTTTCTGAAATTTCATTTGTGTAAAGATTCTTTTCTCTTTTTTATCACTGTCCAACAAAAAATAATCTTCACGTTTCATATTTAGCTGAAGATTACTTTCTACAATCTATCTGTCGTCGTGATCTAACAAGTTTTTTTTTTTTTTTTTTTTTTTTGGGATCATTAGTCGTCGAGCGCATTACCCAACACATTAGATCTAATAGTCCAGGAGGCAGTGAATCTTTTCGGTACTAATTTTCGCAGTCAGCAAACATCGATAGAATTATTCAGTTAGTAATTCTAAGTAAAATTCATACATACATATCTATATATATCAATAGGGTCGGGGGATTTTCCGATGGGTTGAGACGGAAAATGCGTTAAAACATACAAATCCAGTGTACTTTTCTTTTCATTGATACAAATTATTGTAATAGTACTACGAGATATACTGAAGGTAAGTAAAACAAATAGCCTGTCTAATCGGTGAATATGGGTAATACGTCTGGCAGATGGAAAACTGAAAAAAAATTATCAGAAAGATTTCCCTTATTTTCGCAGTTCTGAAAATTTATCAGGTAATGGTCCATGTTATAATAACAATTTAAAATACAATCTGGCTAATGTGGAATATTCCGAAAGCCTTGCCAGACTCGTCTAATGCTCGACAGCGCTAAATTCAGCACCTTCGATATATGGGTGATTGGTGTCATATTTATTATGAGAGTATTAATCAAATACAAAAAAAGCAAATACACTTTATAGAGTACAAAATTATAATTGGACAGTATAATCTACCACATGACAAATTTCCAAACCCGGGAAAATAAGAGCGAAAATTTTCTATTTTTATAATTTTTAGAAGATACCGCCAGACTCGCTTGCCAATTTCGTAAATCAGCCAGACTAATTTTTAATTACAGTTTATGATAGTATCAATTTATACTTCAAATAAAAATCGATGAAATTTTTGAATCCGAAAATTTTCAGCCAGACGTACTTTCCTCCATTTAAGATCATAAATTTCATGTTCAACTTTAGTAAATGTAAAATATTTAGGACTGGGAAAATAAGTGAACTTGTTTTGTTTTTTTTTTATCTTTTGAACCCATCCGAAAATTTTAGCCAGACTCAAAAATTCTTGTTTTGTATCACTAATAAAACAAACTATTCATATACACTAACTGCAAAAATAAGTATGTACTAAAAAAATTTACTGCCTTCCGGACTATAACAAGTAGTTTCACTTAACTAGACAGCACACACAGCCGTCATTTTGACGAGGCTGCGTTATTCACATAATGACCTCCTATAATTACACATTTAAGAGAATATCTTCTTCATTCATCATACATATATCTTTTAAGCTTTTCCTTCTTGAAAATTTTGTTAAAATTAATTTAGAAAACTACAGTAACTGAATAAGGATTTCAAGTTTGAGTATAACATTCCCCCAGTAGCAAATATTAGAAAATTTTGTTGCAGGATTTTTTATTTCTCTGTAAAAACTAATAGAAAACACTATTGTTTTTTTTTGTTTTTTTTTTTTTTTTTTTTTTGATTCTTCGCAAAGAGTACACAGCAGCGAGGTTATGTTGCTTAGATCCTGTCGCGGAGGCTTAGTGATTTCGGTGACGTAAAAAATGAAGTAACGGAACGCGGTGTATTTACTTACGCCAGAAATTAATAAAATATTATCTAGAGTTTATTATTTAGCGCAGTAATTATTTTAAGTTTTTACGTTTAATTTATATATTTACCATGGTAATTATTTCGTTTAAATTTTTACACTTAATTTATACTTAGGATGGTAATCATTTTGATTAAAATTTTATAAAAGTTAATTTTTTTTTACTCGCCTGGTATAGATTTCGGTATCGCTGGCCGCATCATCGTAAACCTCGTATATCGCGAAAGAGAGAGAATTGAAAACTCAGCCATATCTTAAAACCTTCGTTTAGGCAACACGAATACACTTTGAAAATTTTAGCACGATCCGTTCAGCGATACAGGAATACATACGGGACAAACAAACACTCATTTTTATGTACATCTATACACGTACACAGATAGATGGATTGAACGCAAGCGGGAAATGTTTAAAAATCTATACTTCTGAGGGTAGCAAATTTAAACGAGTTCAATTTATTCGGCCGGAATTTTTTCCGGGGGCACGTTGGCGGTTTTGTTAAAAAAAAAAAAAATGAAAAATCTGCCGATATGCTCAGCATTGATTAGCAGCACAGGAGCGTAATTTTAAAAACAATCAACGGCGGTTTATTTCCTTTCACTTCGTATATGTAAATTTCCGATGGAAAATTTGAAATTTGAACAGCTTCACGCGAATCGATAGCGTCGTCTCGCCTAACTCAGCTTTATGGCGGATTTTCGTAGCGCGATTCGAAACGCTTGTGTAACGCTTAGCGAGAGCTTTGTTCTCAGAAGTCGCTCGGGCATTTTAAAATGCGTAAGAAAACATAAGCGTTCGATGGTTATCGGTTTTAACGGGAGCCCCGAAATGCCCGACTTCGAAGCGAATATTATACGCTACCGTCGCTGAGATAAGGATAAAACTTGTTATTCTAATCCGAGCGAACGCGGTTTACACCAGCACTGGTACACAGTAGACGCGTGCAAACACGTGTCCGGCAGATATGACTGTGGCGCGCGATATAAATATTATCGTAGGCCGTAAAAACAGTATGGATTATAAAAAGTTTCTTTTATGTGCCTAAATATTACACTTTTAATATAGCGACAGTAATCCTGGCGACCGAGCATTTAGCAGCCATTATTTCCTTTCGTTCTATCGTTCCAGTAGCGGGGCCAATGTCGTCAGAACTGGTTTTTTTTTTGCTTTTTTGCTTTTTTCGATTCAGTTTTCCCCGTTTTATAGTGTTCCCTACCACCGGCTTATTTATCCGCATATTTTACTCGCGTTAACTTTTGTAATTAAACGGAAAAGACTAATTAACCTATTAGAGAAACGTCGTTTTTCATTGCAAATTAAATTGCGAGTTTAAAAATTAATAATAGGCTATCGAACAAACAGAATTAAAGTGGTACTTACCAAAAGGGAATTATTAAAAAAGTTCTTTTAATAAGAATCAGAAATGTCGATAGCCTATTAAACCTTAAACATCGGTAAAGTGGACCTATAAGCTCCTTGGAGGAAAGTTTGGCTAGGAAACAAAAAAGGAAACAAACCGTCAGCTTTACCTCGGGACACAGGTACTTGCCCAGATTCTTGCGATATCCAATGAATCTCGAACCGATCTAAGTTTTACCTAATGGTTCGAACACCTCGAGAAATACTTCAATTAAAAAAGAAAAAAAATCTTATCATAGCTCATTTAATTAGGCTTAAAATGACTGTCCTTAATGTTGAATTCTTTTGGATCTCTAAACTTTTTGTAATTTTTCTTCTTCAATATGTGCCCCTCCCCCTTCTGTTCGCGTGTCAAACACGTTATTTCCCATGGAAAGTGTTCTAACTAAATGTTGTACTTTTTATCGAGCAAACGTAATACTTTTTTTACGCGTTCCGGTGTGAACGAATGAGTTTTTCTCGGAAATGGTACATATAGTTTTTATAAAAATACGTTTGGGGAACTTGCGTAAAATACGCGTCTACATATCGTGAAAATGCGCTGATTATTGCATTTTCAGCTACACGCTTCAAAAGGAAATTTTTACTTTTAGAGGGGGGGTGGAAGAAAAATGATTTTTACCAGTTATATTACCGATGCAGCCTCAATGAACAACTCTTTTTCTCTGAATTTAGAGCAAAAACTACATTCAGTTAAACGGCACAGTTAAAATAGAAGAAATATTCCTATTACCTTCGAAGAAGTCAATTTCGAACTACCGCTGAATAACTCTGTATGTTTTAATGTTCCCGGCTGAGATGGTTGATTAAGATAATAAAGCCTCTCACTAGCGGAACGGTATGATTGCAGGAGATTATCATCCGACGTAAGGTTTGTTCGATCCAACAGTTCACCGGAGGACCTGAACTTCTTTTTTCTTGAAATCATCGAAGACTTGACCGTAAATTTAACAACGTCTTTTCACACTTTGTGAATATTGACGGCGCGTTTTAAATTTTTACTAATATTACGGCTTCATCGTTTTCTTTTCAGTTATACCAAATTTCTTCCGAGAATTAATGTTGCTACTGCGGAATAGCTCGCTTTTTCTCCTTTATTTATCTTTTCTTTTTTTTTTTATCGTTTGTAATCGCAAACCCTCTTTTTATTTTTTATACAATGTGAAGAGATATATGGGTAAACTTATGATTCATTTATTTTCCCATGCTGTGATTATCGTCGTATTAGTGTAAGGTACATGAAATGTGTACATTACATAGGCCCAATCGAGAATAAAATAAAAAAAAAGGAACACACCCGGTACGAAAGAAGTTCCTTTCACCACTTCTTGGTAGATATACCAAGTTCAAAGTCATTCATAAAAAAATGACACAATATATAAATCCCGAATGCATTAAAGGCTTCTTTAATACATATGTTAATCTTCGTCTCCCCCTTATAATATTTCTTACATATTATCTTGTACCGATGCTATTGCAGTGGTTTTGTTCAAATTTATTATTAATAACGGCATTACTAAGGCCGATTTCAGAGTTCTAATGTAGCTAATAACTAACATCTTTGAAACTCTCGCTACTACCTTGCTAATTACTCGATTCTAAACCTATATCCTTAACCTATTTGCTATCCAGTCGAACACCAGTGCCTGTTGCACTTGGGATGTGATATAGTCAGTGTTAATTTTATGTTCTATTCTTCTTGGCACTCGTGGGCTATGTCATATCATTGGGGCCATATGTGTTCGAATTGCATTGTAAACGTTTAATTATCGGTGTTAATTCGACATCCTTCTTTTCAACATACGTGGGCTACGATACGTAATTGCGGCCATGTTTGCTCGAACTTCATTACTAACGATATTCTTTTCTCCTATTTCATGACGTTTTAGCATTCAATCTACCTATTTATTCTAGCTTATTTGTAGAAGTTGTTAGTTGCCAGATAAAAAAAAAAAAAAAAAGCAAAAACGACAAAAACAAAAAATAAGTTTAAATAAAATTTACACGTGTTTAGAATTGAAGTTATACACAACTGACCGCGCACAATGCTTGCTGCTCGAATCTCGATACTCGCTCGCACGCACACACACACGTATATAATAGAAAGAGACAGAGTTAACGAGAACGAGAGTGAATGTCAGCTGGAGGACGAGGTATAACGCTTCTTCGTGACCTGACGATTTCTGCCAGTTTACTCCTAACGCCAAGCTGTGTAGAAGAACTTCGTCCCAATGAAAACGAAAAAAAATAATAAAAAATAAATAATTAATTAAAAATTTTTAATAAAAGTCGAGCGTATTGAGTAATAGTGCATGAGTAAATGAGAACTGGTTGCTTGCCGATTGGAGGTTGTTGTATCCAGTCGATTTCGCCTTTTAGGGATGCTCAGCAAAAAAGTAACAGAACATCACATCAGCTGGGAAAGGAGACATACAAGGTGTGACAACTGTGTTCATAAAATTATTGTATAGTTCGACTTGTGGCAACACTGCGATGATGCTCGCGGTCTCGTTAGAAAGAGGAGACATTTCTAAGTCAGTATATCCAGTTTTCATAGCGGTAGCACGTATATCGCGAGTTCTGTGGTCGTTTAAACAAAGTAAGACTTTTACACATGTCGTGAAAATGTGCGATGTAAATGCTGAGCAACGTATCGTAATCAAATTCTTGGTCAAACGCGAAGTAAAACCGCCGTCGGAAATTCTCGTATAATAACAAGATGTGCTTTAAGGAAGACGCTATGAAACAACCGACTCTGTTTTTGATTAGGCTAAATGGTTTAAAGATGGCCGTGAATCAAGCGAGGACGATCCGCGCTGCGACGGTCCTTCTTGAACGTGTGCGCATGAACGTGCTCCAAGACCGTCGAGTGAGTTGTCGAATGGTAAAAGAGTTTTACACCAACTGCGAGACCATTCGGCAGATTTTAAATGACAATCTAGGGAAGCGCAAACTGTGCGTCAAGATGGTTCCAGAACTGCTCACAGGTGAGCAAAAAGAGCTCCAGAGATCCATCTGTCAGGACATGATTGATCGAATTGGCGCTGAAGGAAACTAGTGGATGTCGTCGGCGGACGAGACTTGAGTGTTCGAATATAACCCCGAGACCAAGAAACAGAGCATGCAGTGGGTGGAGAAGGGCGGGGAGCGCCTGAAAAAAGTTCGCATGTCTATATCAAAAGTCAAGTCTCTGCTGATCGATTTCTTCGACATCAACGGTGTTGTTCATCACGAATACGTTACCGCAGGCCACATATCAATGCAGCATTCTACATCGAAGTGTTGAAACGGTTACGAGCCCGTGTGTACCGCGCACGACCCGAATTGGTCGAAAAGGGTTGGGTGCTGCATCTTCCCTGAACTCAAAAGTTACTTGAAAGGAAACCGATACGACGGCATTACCGAAGTCCAAAGTGTCACGACGAGGGTTCTGATGGACCTATCTTCGGGGGGGGGGTTAGCGGGGTGCTTCAAAAATGGGTCGAACGTTTGCGGCGGTGCACTGACCTCGGAGGAGACTACTGTGAAGGTGTTTCGAGTAAGTTTCCCCCTCCCCTATTTTTGGGGCCCTTCGGGGAAAAATTCTACGAATAAAATTGTCGCACCTCGTAGCTCGAAAAAATGAATCCGAATTGAAAAAATCATCAAAGTAAAATGTGAAACAGTCTTCGTCTTGTCGCACAACAATATCGACTTTTTTCGGCAAAATAACCAATTTGTCTCGCAGCTGAAATAAATTCGATCCAACGAGGTATAATCGGATCGCCTGATGGCTGAAAGAATCGTCATCTAGAAAGGGGCGCTAAAAATCTGATCGCCTCCAAAACTCGGTTCTCTGATTAGTAACGTTTGTAAAATTCGTAAAATATTATAATTTCGATTACCGCCAATCTATGCCCCGTTCACCAAGAATCCCGGATCGAACCACCAGCGTACACATCCGGCTGCCGGTAAAGAACACCGACAACCATGCAACCGCAGCAGAGTTTTACACGTACCGATTTATATTATTTCGAATTAATTGTTCGTGCGCGTTTCCGTTTTCAAATAGTTTTTTAATTGCGTTTTTTAACGGTCTGCCGTTCGAGAAAGAAAGCTGTAGCGATTAATAAAATTATAAATTTTACAAAAAAATCATCTAATCTTTTTTAAATTCTTAATTAATTAATAATATACTAAAGTAAAGCAATCATTTAATCATTTCCAATCCAGGAGTGGGGGAGCTCGAAGTTTCCATCTCTGAAGAGGACTTCATAACACCTTTAGATATTTTTTCAATTAATTTTTTTTCTTATTTTCGGCTACAGACACTGGTTTAGTTGTCTATTAAAATTTAGACGAGTCTGCGTTGATTTTCAGTGATTGTTACGATCGGTTCTAGCACTTATCGCACTGATTTCGTTCGTTTCTTTTAAGTGTTCTCCTTTACGTACTTGAATTGTGATGGGTTTTCGTTAATTTCGTTGAATTTGGTAGAGGGGTGACCGTCGTCGGTCATTTATAAATCTGCTGCTGATTAGTTTTATCTTAATATGGTGTTTCGAACACGTTACAGTTGTCCAGTGAAATGTTTCCGATGTAGGAGGAGGCGGCCGCTGCCATATTCGCTGTTACAACGATGTCTGTGTTTCGGTGTTATAATCTCCTCTTTTAGAATTTCTCATATTAATTCAGTTTCATATCGAAATTCGTCAAAATCCCGCGCAATAGTAGCTATCGGCTAGCCACGCGCGATCATATTTCAGACTCTGAATGCCCCGAAATATTATTTCGCATATAATTCTTTCGATGTTATTATTATTCTTATTGTGCCCTCGGAGTGATTTCGAAATTGTATTTAATCTGCAGTTTAACGAAAGTTGGAAAAAAAATAAAAGAAAAACGTTTCATAAGACGTAAAACTGTTTCAAGCGAGGTTGCGTCGTGGCGTTAGCAAACTTTCTCGTTCGGTGATGCGCATTAAGCGAAACAACGGTTCAGCGTGAACATTTGTTAAATAGGCGAGCGAAAATAAATAAAAGTATTTTTTTCCAGAGCCGAAAATGAATATCCACAAGGAATATCGCTTTGAATTTCCCCGATAACAAAGAAAGGGGGTCAGTATTTTAACCCAGAGAAAATGTATAGCATTGGAAAGTCCTGCCCGAATGGGGACTATGCCTAATATGTTGTACGGTAGCTGGCTCTCGGTTGATGTCTCAAAGGCAAGCGAAAATGCGAAAAGTAGCTGTGTTAGATTGCAAAGTGACGAATCTGCCATTCGCATCATTACCGCCTGAAATCAGTTTTGCCATCGGATATTGTTTGCGTTCATTTCAATGTATTCCGTTCTTGTTTTGCCTTTTTCCTCAGGAAGCGTATTAGAAAGAACTAAATTCCGCGTCAGTTCCGCGTTGTGGCGTTTCGCTTGATTAGGATCCGGTTCGATTCCGATTTTTGACACATTGACACTTGCCAAAATTTCACTTGCGCTGGATCATAATTGACGCGCCCAAAAAATAATAAAAATGAACGGGGAAGTAAATGAACTTAGTTCAAAAAAGGGGCAAGAACGGTCCATCGAAGACCCTTAACATTTGCGAACTGAAAAAAAAGTGACCAAACATTCACGGCTCAAGCGTGAAATACGCGTACAGACTTAATTCAGTGAATTCTACATTGAAACTTAACATTTTTCGAATTACAGTGAAAAATTCCTAGTCTATCTTCGGTCGACATAATAATTAAACATATCTTAACTTTCGGAAAGGTAGCCCCGCAACAAAATCTGTTTGTTTCGCAAACAACAAATGTGATATAAATTTTTACGCGTACTTTCAGTTAATTGTTACAGTGTAAGTCATTTCATAGGCTGTTGCATTTTTTAAACCAATTTTAAGTTCTTTTAAGCTGATTAAGAGGAAGAAAAATCTTTTATTCACCTTATCGGTGTCACGTTACCCGTTCTTTTATCATACAAATTGGTATTTTATTCCGTCTTTACCGCTCTCGATTAATAATTCCTAACGCGGCATCAAAGTGCTGTTTCATTCAGTTAATTTACCTTTTCGTTTCAACATCTCAGCTCGGCCTTTTAGCGCGATTCGAGCGCCATCTCGCGTCGCCCGGATTCGCATGCCGACGAATTCATCGATTTCGATTATTTCAATTTCTGTAAACAAATAATTTTCAACTTCAATTGCAACGCGAATCATGAAAAATCAAACCGATTTCATACTGGTTGCTTTGACACAACCACAACCAATCAGGCTGCAGGGCAAACCGTTCATTCATATTTATACCTCTGTATTTTCACCCTTTTGAAACAGTCACGTTCTGAATTTTGCACGCATCATTCGCGTCTTCAGCGTGACAACACCAATAGTCAGCGATTATGCAGCTTTCGCGTTCCAGCAGAGTTCGGGTGCGGTTACTACTCCACCTGATCAACGCCGCAATACTACAGATTGACAGCTCTTTTGAGTAGAAATGGCAAATCAACTGCGCCAGAGGAGTTGGATATACATATATCCGCTTCTGAACTCCAACTCTGCTGGAGTTACGTATCTTATATCTAATATATAATCACATTCTTCGCTGCGTATTCAACTCCAACTCCGCGTAGTACTCGAAACAGCAACGAAACATCCTTAAATACGATGCGTATACGATGTAAATTAGCCCATCCGAAAAGTTTTTCTTTTGAAATTATATGCGCAACCGACGTTGGCGGAAACAAAGAGGGAACTGTATTTGTATAGTAAGAAAGACCGAGATAAAGAGGGTACGCTTGGACAGCTATCTGGGGGAATGTTTGCGTCGGAGTGTCTCAGTGTGTAGTACCAAGACAGCCGTAAGATCGAGTAGGATCGAGTACAGCCTATAGACCGTTTACTACAGTTTCATCGCCGCCGATACACTGGTGTTCTCGGACGCTTACTTCCGTTTATACGTGCACATATTTTTACATTAAATTACGTTTTACATTACGTTTCTTACGTATCGATGATGCTTCAAGTCGCGTCAACAACGTTCGCTGCTCAACGTAAATTTGTCTAGCACGTACAAGCCGACAGAGAACCTCACATGAACAATGAGCGGCTCTATCCCTTTTGTGGCAAGATTAATGCAGTATATTTCGTCAAATACCCCAAGTATGGTATAAAAGTGTGGTAGATATGCAACTCAGAGAATGTTTATCCCCGCTAGAAGGGATTATTCTTTATACGAGCAAGACAGGAAACGTTCGTGAGATAAATCAGGGCTAAACGGTTGTCAAGGAACTTGCTGTTTTATACAAAGGCTCTAGAAAAAATATCTCCGTGGACAATTTTTTCACGCCATTGCCACTAGCTAAACATCTGCTATCTTGGAATTTGACGATGACGGTTGGCACATTGAAGAAAAATAAGGCGTATTTTACGCTATCCGAAATAAGAGCTGAGTTTTGTGTGGGTCCATATGTGTCAAAAGAAATAAAAAAAATACAGCCATGATAATGCCATCCAGCATACGTACAGAGGCGGTATTGTCTGACCATGAGACAGCTAAGCGAAAAGTTCGCTACGCCATCAGTCGAGGATAGATCTCGAAACATGCGAGTTATGCGAAATTACTCGTCAAAGTCGGGGATAGAAGCTTTGACGCCTGGCTAGTTTCCGTCTGGACCTCACAGCCTGTGCAGGATCAAACGGATCCAGTGAAAAGTGAAAATAACCGGTTTTTTTCCATATTTTTGTTATAAGCGGCTATTAAACGATGCACGTAGAAAAACTCAAAAAAGCTGTGCTGTTTGCGAGAAGCGCGTATGTGACGAGCATGCGAGGTGACGACTCTCACAAACTTTCGCCTGATTATTTCTTACGTAATAATAATAATTTGTTGTTTATTTGAAATCCGTTATTTATTATTTTATCAATAAACGATTTTATTTCCTAATAAGTGTTTGATAATAAGGAAATTCGTTTAAAATACCGTATTTTTATATACCCGGGCCAGACGTGCTATTATAATAAAAGTTAAAATTTTTATTATTGAAAAAAACGAGAAAAAAGTAAAACTCTAATGGCATAAATCGATTGAAAAAAGGTTAAATCCCAACGATTTGAAAGGATTTTCAAAAATTTTGAGTGGAACATGAAAATTGTTTAAAAAATATCCGCCTGTGGGTACACAGAAAACGGTATACAAATATCAGCGATACGGCGACTAGATAATTATGCAGTGACGGTTTTCGATCGACTGGCCGGTCAACTAGCTAACCACGTAAACAATTATCAGTTAAAAAAAAAAAAGAGCAGCGATTGTACATCTCGAATGATATTTGAATAATGCCTTGCTAGCCGGCCAATTTATCTTTCGAATATCGCTTCAAAGAAGGAAGATGAGAAATAATCTGGGGTACTAGCGGTACAAAGTGTAATCTCGAATAAATCATTCCACTTTTTATTCCTGCTAAAATATGCGATTTGTCGCTGCCGTTTATTTCCTTCTGGTAACAAGCCTATTTATTATTTTGTGGCGTATAAAAATTTAACCATTTTGGCAGACATAAATCCGCCGAAAATAATTTCTCGTATTCACTCTATAGAGTTGATGAACGAATCGAAACGGTTTAATAGAGACGAGGAGACTCCTTGTTCGACTTGCTATCTATCTTGTAGCAACTACCGTTTCGTTTAAGAGATTCGAACGGCGCCGCAGAGATGGATAAGTTGCGAGAATTATTAAGAGATTCTATGGCGACAATAAATGCTGAAATGTCACACATCGCTGCTGTCGGTGTATACGATTTTATTCTAACCGTATTTACGATATAATTTCGTGTACATTCATTCTAGCGGAAAGCAGGATCTTTGTAATTTTCTTAAGAAAATAATAATTCATTACTGTTGTGAATAATTATGATTAACTTCCGACGTTATTTATTTAAATTTTTTGTTAACGCAAATTATTATTTTCAAATATTTTTTCCGTTGTGTCGTGTTGCGTGCACATAGTATGTATGTGAAAGCGTTTATGTACTTCCAGCAGCCATTGTATGATCGGGTGGCGCGCACGGGAGGTCGCAAAAATTCGACGGGCTGGTGACGTGTCTTAAAAATTTCAATGCAGTTCGCCGATTTCCAGACATATCATCCGCGGTGCTCTCTTTGATTTTCTATTCTGTTAAGAGGTAGTGTATAGGCGTTGTTATGCGGTTTTAATTTATATAATTTGTTACTCTCGTGATTTTAAAGAAACAAATGAAGCAACTAATATCTCTGTTTTGGCTTTACTTTATCGTTCTATAAATAAATTTCGTTTACACATATACGAATATGTATATCCGGGAGGGTCGAAAAAATTAGCCGTAACTTTAAAAAGAATAATGCGCCTTATACGATATTTTTTACATTCGTAAAAATAACAAATAAATTAAAACATTAATAATTACGAAGAGCAACCGAATCAAATTAGAGATATATTTGAAAAAGGCAAAATCAATCTGGATTCCGGATTTCACTTAAAAGTTTTGCTCGTTAGCCTTGAGAAGTTTTTCTTCTAACTTTATGTTTATTTTCAACATACGTACACGCTGTAGTCGAAAATAGTTTTTCATTCAAATAAGTTTTAACAGCTGTTCTCTATTCTGACCTACTAAGTCTTTGCGCTTCTTATAGTCTCTTCTTTTCCTTTCGGTTATTATTATTAGCTTCCTTCATTTTCATTATTAGAAACTTTTTTCTTTTGTAACTTCAGTGTCCTTTCTAATTCATCGCTTTTCGGTAAACGACTATGTCTGACATGCTCCTACCAAAAAAAAAAAAAAAAATAGTTTTAACGTGTGTCATTAGGATTTTTATTATTTTCTAAGAAATCGTCTTGAGCAGCTTTATCCTTCATTTCATGTGAACTATTTTTAGAAATATCTAATTAATTATTGTTCTTAAAGACTAGCGTGGCGTAAGTATCGGCAGGAATATTTAAACCGGCAGTCCTCATTTAATTCTCCGAAGTATTTATTGGATAAATCTGTCTCTTTGCAAAAACGAATCTTACTAAAAAATAAATCTGAAGAACTTTTTTTTAAATTGTATTCCCTGACAGAGACTTGAAGCCAGTTAAGCAACGTTAAGTTCTTTTTTAATATCATCTCAAGTTTTAAAAAACCATACCGTATAAACGTAACAATTAATTTTTCTATTTCATTTAAAAAGTTTTTTTTTTTTTTTTGATTTTGGTTTTTTTTTACCAATTAACAAAGAAAACATTCTTATCACGCCCGTAAGAAGCGTAGAGTAGTTTCACATTTTTGTTCACCTGAACCGAAATATTAGAAACAAGGTCAGTCAAGCATGAAGTTTCATGCGCTGAGGATTCCGTATGTAAGTTAACGTTGACTATGATTATGTAGTATGTAAGAAAATTTGTTTGAATAAACTTCCACTTTTATTTTATTATTTTAATTTAACATCTTAATAAATTTCAGAGATCTTTTCTAATAATAATTTAAAACAGTAAAGCGAAATACTAATTTGAATCGATTTGAAGTGTAATGTAATGGTTATGAATAACAAATATATATAAAAAAATATTTAATTAAATCTTTTTTTTTGTTTATTTAACTTTTATTTATTTTTTTAAATTATCGGTTTAGATTTAATAATACTAATATTAAGGTTTTATGATTTTTTTTAAATGTATAATTTTATTAATCCTTACTCCTATCTTTCTTGAATAGCCGACCGTGAAAGACACTTAATAAATATATAAACAAAAAAACACGCGAAAAAGATTAATTAGAAATAATATAAATGCTACGTATCACTCTGCTGCGGCTGCTAGAATGTTGGTGTTCCCTGCTGGCAGGTTGGTGTACGTTGGTGATTGCGTCCGGGATTCTCGGTAAACAGGAATTATAGTTTAAAAATAGCAAGAACAATTACAAAAATCACTGATTTCTTATTAGAGTTTAATTTAACTATTAACGAATTTAAACTTAAGTATATGCTTTGCAACAAACGTTTTGAAGTAAGAAAATTAAATTTATCTATGTATAATTTAAATATTCAACCAGTACAACAAATTAAATATTCAGGCGTCATCAATGATAGCAACCTAAAATTTTACAATCATTTTATATATACAAAAAATTAATTACACAAATTTTTATTAATTTTCAATGAACCATATATAATAACAACAATAAACAAAATTATAAAAAAGCAATTATTTTATACAAATTCATTATCTTATCTAATATTAAATATTGTGCCATAGTATATAGAGAAATGTTACAGTTTAAAAAGTTTATGAAGATGCTCCAAAGTTATTAGAGAATATTAAGAACGTGCAAAGCATATAAAACTATTAGTTTCATGTCAGCAATAATATTAGCCAGTATACAACCTTTTCTGTTATTGTATCATCACCTTTTATTTAAAAAAAAAAAAAAAAGGAACACAAGGCGATACAATGCGATATGACAAACAGCTTTCCAACTTAAAACGGGTTTTAGTCACTTTATTTCTTTACCCGATTTACCACATTAGATTAGCTTCTTCAATATTATGGAAGAAATAAAAATTTAGCCGACAATGTATGATATATTTTAAAATATATTTAAAAAAAAAATAAAAATAAAAAAAATAATTTAAAATCGTTAATTTTAAATGACAGCTATACGTAGAATAAAACGATACGTAAATATCAAGAATATTTTGGGATAACCTTGGCGAAATCAACTTTTTAACTACGCTTACCATCCTGTTTAGTTTCATTTGGAACATTTTTTTTTTTCCTTTATCATTTAGTATACGCTTCTTTTTATGATTAAATATTATAATGGCTCTTTCCAGAATTTCGAAAAAAAACGCACCTTTTTAACTTGCCAAAATCGAATTTTTCCATTGTCCGCTTGTTGTAAGTAAAAGGGTAACAGGAACGGGACCAGTTTTTATTTCGATATTTTTTTTAAGAAAAGAAATAACGCGTGCATATTTACTTTACTTCTTTTGTTTTATTTTTGATCCGGCTCTCATCCTTAATCAAAAAAAAAAAAGGATGATAAGTAATATCTCGGATACGTGTCCCCTATGGATGAAAAATTTAATAGAAGTTGAAGTGGTAAAATCGCCATGGAACATATCGTTTTTTGTTTTTTTTTTTTGGAATTGACTTCTTATAGTGCATTATAAAACAGTTTTAATATATTGGTGAAAAAATAATTATTCGAAAGCTGAGGTTATGTATTGCGACTAGAATATTTCATTACTTGTTTAATGTTTGCTTTTAAGAATTCCGTGAACGTAATTTGTCGTGTTTAACATTTGTATCTCTGTTGCTAATATTAAAATCTACACTTCCTATGTTTAATTCGGAGAATCCTTTTCTGTTAAAAGTGTTGGTAAGATTTCTCTTCGCAAAATATTAAGGAACTACTATAGCTGTACCACAGTCTTCAACAAATACGTACTCATGTAGATCGTCCGCAAAGATAATTAGAAAAATCTTAAAAATATTTCTGCGCGCACTGAAAGTGTAAAGAAATTGAATGTAAATATTAATTTAACACAAATATTACGAATTATTGAAGTGTCATCTCATTTTTCTCTATTTCGATCATTTATACTTCCGGGATATTTCCAGTTATATTTTGAAGACGCCAATCAGTCGTAAAAGGCTGTGTTACTGAATGCTAAAAGTAACTTGTAAAATTAATAGTGATTCTTCTCGCTCTTTTGCTTTATACGTAGCAGGTGTTTTGCACAATTTTCATTAAAATTTAAGATAATTCTACTTCTTATAATCCCGTATAGTAGTGTCGTTCTTTCTTTTTTTTTGGGGGGTGGAGGGGCGTCAGTGATTAGAAAGGCTAATTCGGTCAGAAACAGATAAAATGAAAGAACTAAGAAATGGAATAACGGAGAGGGAAGGAAGAGATAGAATGTAATAGACACACTGTAACGTTACTACGTTGATAAAAACATTGTTGCTCGGAAAGCGTATTTATGCCTCTCATTTAAAAAGCATTAGTTAATTATTCATTTAATTTACGTCAAACGAAGTTTTTCTTTGTCTTCTTCTTCCGCTGCTTTTAAAATTAATAGTGGCCAAATATCGTACTAGTGGGCTAATTAAAGTTGACAGTAATATTTTGGAAACAGTTCTTAAAAGTATCTTAAGTTAAAACAGGTTCATGTTTCATGCGTTAAGGATTCCGTATGTAAGTTAACAATAACCGTAATATTTATATTTGCATAATACTCTAAATTCAAAAAAAAAAAAAGTGAATTTTATTTTCCCATCGCAAAGAGAAAGAAGAACGATCGCCATCTCGAAAATTTCGTTAAGAAAATGAAATACGCTTTCGATCCCGACAGAGTGATCTCTCTATTGATATATCACATGACCGAAAAAAAATTTTTTTTTTCAAAAATTTCGAGCATTCTCTAAACTAGAAACATATACAAGAAAGTACATATTTTTAAGCTTCGCCAAGGAAGGGACATACGTCATCTTTCACGCTTTTTTGAACTTTCAAATGTTTCGTTAAGGCAATGACTTATGGGTTCAAACCCATCAAATAGCGATCTTTCCAGCAATATATCACATGCCCGGAAAAAAAAAAACTTTTTTCTTTCTGCGCACCGAACGCCAAATTTTAAAGTTGGAAACCTAGATGCTCCAAACCAGAGAAATATACATTGGATGTGCATATTTTCAACCTTATTTAAAATTTTTAGCTATAATACTCGCGTCATAAATAGAAGGCTACACATATCATTTCTCGCGCTTTTTTTAACTTTTAATAAACTTCTAAAGTCCCGTTAAGGAAATAAAATACGATTTCGTACCAGAAAAATAGCAATCATTCCAACAATATGTCACAAGCCCGAAAAAAAAATAGTTTTTTTTTTTTACATTTCGATCTTTCGACGCCCCGAGGGTCTAACTTTAAAGCTGGAAACCCGGATATTCCAAACTAGAGAAATATACATGGAGGCGCATATTTTTAACCGTGTTCAAAATTTTAAGCGATAATACTACGCGCGGCGCTAAGGGGACACGTCATTTTTCACGCTTTTTTGGACTTTTCGGCAACTTTGAAAGTTTTGTTAAGCAAATGAAATGCGGTTTCGTTTTCTACAATTAGCAAACTTTCCAACAGTACATGACATGCCGGGATAAACAAATACTTTTTTCTAAATTTTTGAGCTTTTGGCGCTCCAAGGGGCTGAATATAAAATTGTAAGCTTGGCTACAGTTTTCTTATGAAGCGGTCCTTTATGCGTATGTTTGAAATACGTTTCGATTTGTCCGACGCTTTACTCGGGCTAATACTGACGTGAACATTCTTTTTTTGTTATTTTTGGCCTAAAAGAGGGGCGGGGTAAATAATTTTTTTGCCGTAATTTTTTTTTTTTTTTTATGAAAGGACTCCTGCATCTTATTTTATGTTTTGAATATCACCTTTAAAGGTTTATCTGGTGATATGGTTCTTTAAGTGATATTTGAGGTAGTTCTAAATACCATATACCGAGTGAAACTAGAAAAAAAAATATTATACCCAAAAACATGATCGCAGTCATCTCTTTCAGCGGGAAATACACTCTGTTTATAATTTTACGTGGGATTAATGCTTTCCAGCCTGGTAAGATAATCTATGAATAGATAAAGTTCTAAATTGCAAAAAAAAACTAATTCGCTTAAAAAAAAGACACGTTTTAATTCAAAAATTATGAATTGCCTAACATTTTATTATCAAATCACTTTACAATTTCAGCGTCATTACCAAGTTTGTCTGCACGACGGTATTTTTAGAAAGTATTCTAAATATGTTAATTTTCATTCATATCACCTTTTAAGCGATTCGTTTCATTTTTCCTCAATGACGGAGATTTTTTCCGGCCAAGCAGGTTAGTTCGCCTAACGCAGAGCTCTACCTGCTATTTAGGATATTTTCTTTTTTTCTAGATACTGATTTCAATTTACGTTTTTGCCAGGTATAACTTGATAACACACTTTTCAGCTGGTTTGGAAATGCGGAATTCCTGGCGCGTAATAAGATGATTATTATAATTAGCTGTTTATGCTACATCTATATATACGCTCGAAATACAAGAGACCATTATAATATACATAAATCATCATCAATCATCAGCAAGGCCCTTTGCTCGGTTGTGTTGAATTCCTTTTTATCTGCCGCTTTTTAACTCACCATATGGTCTCTTTATGCACCACTCTGACCTGCTTCCTATATCATCTGTCATTCTTATTTCCATCGGCTTCTACATCTTCATGCTGCCTATTTCTTTCGGTAAAATCTTAATAGTACCTTTATTTCCATTCACATACGCATATAAAAAGGATAAAATAGACAAGAAAAGAAAAACTTAGTCGATGAAAAATCAAAATGAAGTGAAAATTTTAACGAAAACCACGTTGCACGGAAAAATTAATATTCCGATTACTTTCAAAGAGATAGTCGCTCTAATTTCAAACTTTACAAGGACTATTTTATTCTTGTCTCGGCTAATAAATAAAAGGGAAAAATTGAAAGTGTTATTTTTCCGGTTTTAATAAAGCCACAACTAGGTTACACCTCATCTACGATTAAATTTATTTTGATAACAGGTACTTCTTAAACGTAACTTTTTTTTTATTTATCTATATAAGAAATAGTCGCATAATAGAAGTCGAAACAAATCGTAACTACAAGTATTTATCATATTTTTCGTGATATTTAATTTTCATACGAATGCAAATGTAAGCATACAAAAAAAAAAAGAAGGGGGATGTAATTAATATAGTAATAAAGGAATTTTAATTACAGTAAGCAAAAACCAATTTAACCGAGAATTTAAGAGAAAATTTTAAGAAAATTTTAAGAAACATATAAAATATACGAATTATTTGTTTTCCACAAAATTATTCAAATAGGAGCTGTTAAATTATTTATGCCGGAAATTGATATAAAACAGATTCTCGAAGCTTATCATCAAAAAAGCCATTTTTCCTTTTTAAAAGGCTCCCGTTGCTGCTTATTTTCTTTTCTTCTTAATTCTCTAGAAATCGCCGCCTAGTATAAACTTTCGGTAAATATCATATACGAGAACTTTTTCGTTTTCAGATGCTGCAAAGTTAGCTGAATTATTGAATAAAAATAATTTCAAACCTGACCTTATTTTAATTCAAATTCTGCCTACGGGTGAAATTTAAAATTTTTAATTATATCTAAATATGTTAAATGTTCCGTAAAGTTTGTTCCATCGAAGTAACAATTACGCTCTTCGTTAAAGATAATGTTGCATTTCTTTGTTTTTTTTGTTTTATTTCTTCTGTCGAGAACATTTTGTGTTGTTGGTACGAGCAAGGATTTTTATCTTTTTGTCCGATTCTTCATATTTTTTTTTTATGTCAATCTTATTTTGATTCCATTATTTTTTGTTTTTTCGTTTATCCTGGTATTTCTGATCATACACTTAGAGACATGCAATCTAAATCACAGGATTATATGTAGTTCCCTTGCATAAGGTAGAGGGATACGTTGTCTCCTTATTGAGCTTAGATGTCGGCACTTTCAACTTTGCTTTTATGCCCTTGTCCAAATGCAACTAAAAGTGCTCAAATTGTTTACAAAATCCAACTTATTGTATCACATTGATATGAAATTTTTGCATAATAAATTTTCCATCAGACAACAGTAGAAAAATCAGTACAGGTGTGTGAATGTAATTTTGCTTGATAAAGAAGCAATAACAGGGTCACAGTTTTATAACAATACTGCAGAGGTAGAGTGAGAACACTATACGAGAGATACTCGGCTGTGTAGAATTTAAAAAAAAAAAAAAGCATAAGTGCAATGTAGCGTGCGCTGGTTGCCAGAGTAGAAAAATACTTGATTAGTTAAACGCTCGATCTAATTGGTTGTTTACACTGTTGTTGTGTATATGAGTATGTTTCCTAGTGCAGCTCTTAGTGACTCGCTAATGTTGGAAAAGTACTCACAGTCGTTGGGAAACACATCAGAAAAGCGAAAAAATCATCAAATTAAAATTCCACTACTTCAGGGCAACTAGCATCTTACATATTAAGCAGTTTTCTCTGCATGCCCAAATAGCGGCTTCTTAGATTTCTACTGGCAATCTAAAAATTGTCTTCTTCCTTTAGCCAGGTTAATCCGCACTGCCAGAGAATTTAAATTTG
Organism: Icerya purchasi; assembly: GCA_039619475.1. NCBI lineage: Eukaryota > Metazoa > Arthropoda > Insecta > Hemiptera > Monophlebidae > Icerya > Icerya purchasi. The sequence goes on along the minus strand of CM077116.1, from coordinate 259,493,256 downwards.
CTTTGGTACTATCGAATGGAAATGTTTTCTTTAATATAATAAACTATTAATAAAAAATTATTGTCGCATCATTTATCTAAATGTATTTTTTATTTTTTTTTTTTTGATTTCTTACGCCAAAGTTTATTTCAAATATCAGTTTAATTTTTTCTTTTAGTTTCATCTAATTACAAAACCGCATTCATTATAATGTAACGATGTAAAAATGGAATAAACACATTTCAAAACATATTCGTGTAAATTTATATCTCGAACTTACAGATGAATTAATGGATACATTCGCAAGTTCTGCAAATATTTAAAAATCAAAAAAACAACAATACAAAAGTTACAATTACGCATTACCCTATTCTTTAATTTTGAATATGTACTTTACGTAATATTTAAAATCCCGGGTGTAAATGTAAATAAATTATTTTCTCGCGAAAATTTAATTTTCCGTTTAGCGTTATAAATAAATTTAATTTTTGTTATTTGCTATCATAAATTCTAAATTTATAAGCTAGAAAGTTAACGACGAATCTGCACGACGCCTATGTATTCTTATTAAATTTTATTTTTTTCTGAACTTTTTCGAAAAGCGATTAACTTTCGGCAATACGATAATTTTAATAATATTTATGACTTATGAATTTTAAATTTGATTTCATTTATCATTAAAACGAACATCAGTCGTCTCCCCCTTAAAACTGCCAATTTCGTAGAATTTTTTCGACGATAAAACATCGACCAACTGATTCCTAAACCCTAAAAACCCTTAATTCATTAATTTCATCAAAATTGTTAGCGCCGTTTAACCCAATTACACATATATATATATGTATATTATATAGTAACTGATGGGTTTGCTCAGATTTATTGCGAACTTGCAGATCAGAGTATTCGTGAGTTTTATAAACATTTAAAACAGTAATAATGCAGTTAACGTATTTTTCAATTTTAATAACATATTTTATTTCTCGCTTAATATTTAAAATCACCGTGTAAAAATCGTTAATAAATTTATTTCATTGTGAATTTAAATTTTCCGTGTGACATTAAGCAAATTATTCTTTATTTACTTTTATTTAACCCCTTAAATGTAAGAGTTTAATCACTAGCTCGAACACCGTTTTTAGTAGAACAATCGATTATTTCTAGACTTTAAATATTCGTTTTTACGTTGATGTTTCATCACGCGGCAAAAGCAAATTCAAAATTCATAAGCAAGGCATACCATTACAATCATTTGCATAACTCCATAACGACATGCCACATATTCGAATTAATTGTGAAACTTCAAATAAATATATTTTGTCACGAAACAAAGATATTATGCCCCCCTATCAATTTTCAATTATTACGGAAAATAAATGTATTATTTTTTACCGTAGGAAATAGGCATGTCGCTTTCTAATAAACACCCTAAAAATACCGTGATCACTAAAACAAACATTTGCCCGTTTCGTATAACTTTCCCGTAGGTACGACTTTGAACAATCGATTTTTCTAGACCCTAAACACCGTTAATTCGTGAAATTCATCAAAATCGTTAAGCCGTTTTCCAGAACTCAAGTACACACACACACACACACATACACGTATGTATGTAAAATTTTTACATATATTATAAAATATATATATATTTTTTGTTTACGTTCACCATTTACAAAATTATACGTATAAAGGTATTTATTAAAATGTTATTCTAGTTTCTGCCTTAAAAATTAAATGTTTTTTTTTCGGGGGTTTCATTTTGTTCACCATTACAAATGAATTTTCAAATGATCCAACAGCTTTTTCAGGTTCGCTTATACACTTGCGAGAGGAACTAGTTCCATGTATAACATAAAAGTTTGCTTCGAATAGACCAACAGCAAACAGGATCGGATGTCACTTCTCCTAGTGAATAAGGGCGGAGGAAAAAACAGTGCAGCACGGAGAATGAATTAGGTTAAAAGTAGAAATACGCCGGCAGGACGAGCACATTTTCTGAATAGCCCGGTAGCCTAGGAAGGAGGAGGGGTAGGAGGTTGAGACAGGCTGAAATTCGTGTTAAACGAACCGAGAATCCAACAAACAACCGCCGTTGTTCAGCTATCCGTTACGCGTTTATGCTTATTTGCAAAAGCTCTTCCTGAACTGCGAAATATATAACAACAATAGCAGCCGACAATATCAGCTAAAATTTCATTCGGCAAGTACTTAATGCAAATTTCAGTCTACACGCGCAAATTTAATCAGTAGTCTGTGTGAAGTGAAAAAATTTCAGAAGGCCGGTCATGAACGCGATAAGAATTTTAGAAAAAAAGATCAATTCTTAACTGGTAATGAAAAAGTAGAAAAAAAAAAAGCAGTGCGTCGACTGCAAGTAGCATACCTTGAGCCATTTGCAATGTCTTTTCCTTGAAAACTGAGGGACATTCGAATGTGACTCAGCTGTAACTGTAAAATGTACGCAAACTACCACACACCATCTCTGTTTATCCTTTTCTAACTCGTTAAATTATGAAGAAAAATTACTAGACTGAAAATAAGAAAATAAATAAATGAACTAGATGATATCGTTCAATTTTCAAAATGTAATTGTTACTCAAACATGATGTCAGTTTTGTTTGATTCGCAATGGTATCAAAGCGTACTACTAATAACTTGTAACAAAATCGCATTTAGATAAATACTGAATAAAAAATAAATACAAAAAATCATAAAAAAGCAAAAGAAAATTAATAAAACATTTAGATTAAAAGTAATTCTAAGAAAAATTAATATGTAGCTAAATATATATCTTTATATATATATATATATATATATATATAATATTACATATATACATAACCCGATAATAATATCAATTCCTACTCAAAGCCAAGTATAAGTTCTTTGCACAGTCATTATCTATGCTTATACCACGACGTATATGACCGATGGGATAAACTGATGTAAAATTGTACAGGTGACAAATAAAAATACATTTCATCCTTTATTAGCGGCAAACAATTTTATTTTCCACGGTAGTTTAAAATCAGTTATTTTAGTCGAAGTTTCCTCCTTTTTGTTCCTGCTATCTTAAGCTCTGTTTTCCCAATTATCTATCTTCGGCCTTATCTAACCAATCTTTTAAGGTCGCTGTCAATTATTAAGGCGTATTCGTTTAATGCTGGAACCATCTATAAGTCATTGTTTTTGAAATTCAATCGTTCACATTTCGTGCACATTCCGGCCAACATCTGTTTTATTGATTGGCAGATTGCCTCGATCAAAATGTTTTCATTTGATATATGATCGCCATTCACCTTACCATTTTCCGTATGAACGCCTTTGTTATAAACATCAAGTTTCCTCATTATTCACTATCGGCTATATTTACATAAAAGCACCGGTTATTATTATTGCTTCGTCACGGCCATTTTGGTAGTATCAGTTGAAACATCTTTGTCATTAAATATACAGTTCAATAATTCACTACGAGCACAGGATTTACACTTTTACACCGAAATGATATTTTAGCCTCTGAACGTTGCCTTTTTATTTACTATACTAACCGAGTACTTGTTGCCACTGAACGCAGTTTAGTTCCATTTACCTGAATCGTAATATCATCATAAACTTGCGTAACTTCCATTATGTCGAAATTTGCACTAATGCTGAAATCCTTATATGTCATTTCTAAACATTTTACAGCTTTTTTTGAGTTTGTTTTATCGGTGACACTAAGCAATCACCTGCATACACTGTAGGCTAAAAAAAATTTCAGTTGCTTTAATTCGAATTTAATAATATAGTCCGGTATCAAAAAAGAATTTGAGTCGGTTTGCTTCATATACAGCTTGATTAAATATCTGATGTACCGTACTCGTGAAAAGTTTTCAAAAATGTAGCTGTTAACATGCAGTCCTGCAACGCCGCTTTACTATTGAGCTTATTTCGAATGAATACATTAATACATGGCAAAAACAGAAATATATGTAATAAATTCACGAAATGTAAGTCACGAAATTACTAAAATTTAAAAAACCAACATATTTTGCTGTTACCTACTCTATAACCCCGACATGAATAAAGCTAAAATTTATAACGGTATACCACAAATTATAAATATCGATATTTGACTTGATATATCGATGTATTAAAAAAAAGTTGATTCACCATTTAAATAGTGTATTATTGTTTAAGGCTAGATTATTATTAGTAAGTATTAAATTATTCTTAAATTAAATGTAGTTTAATAAATCCTTATCAGTTATATCTTTTGAAATATCCTCATCAGTATCAGTGTCAAAATTTAATTTGTGTTTATTTATAATTATACATTTGGAAACTAATAATTTTTGTATGCGCCCATGACTGATTCGGGCGATAGACTTATATTGTAGAATGTAAAGAACATTTCACGGTTTCTCCGATGTACATTTCGTTACGAATGTAGCCCCACATTTGGATTTATATATATCAAATTTATAACGCTCATTTATTGTGATTAATTTATTAATATTTATTAAATTATGATATGAATTATTTTGTATTGAGTGCGACGTTTTGCGAAAATCGGACTGGTAATACCGTGTGTTGCTCAATTATAGTGTAAGTAAATTTAACCTAAATTCTTTACTTTTATCGCAGTTATTTTGTTTATTCTTTTTAATTTTATTGTTACAGTTATTGCGTAAACTGCTTTAAGATTTGTATTGTAATTATTCTAGAATGTTATGTATTTCATACTACTGAATTCTGATTTTTTTATTTTTTTACGTAAATAATTGAATTATATAATAATCTGCTTTGAAACAATAATTCGTTATTTAAAATCAACATTTATAATTTATATATTATATTTTAAATTTTAACTTTATTCGTTCGCGATCATGGAGTTAGTTATTTTCCAAAATTTTAGTAATTTTGTGACTTACATTTCTCCAGTTTATTATATTTCTGCTTCTCCAGAGTGTTTATATATTCATTCGTAATTCACATAAAGGAAATGGATATTAGTGTTTACTTAAAAACCTATGTTTGCATTGATTAATCGAGTTGAAACAGTACAGCTGCTTTAGTTTATTCATTAAGCTGTTGTAATGTACGTACCATTTTTAACAGGCAACTCCTACCACCTTAAGATATATTCGTTATCCTTCCTTATTAACAAATTTTAAGTTTCTTACGTTCCGGCTACAGTCCTCGGTAATTATGTCTACCAGTGCAGAAAAAGTGTGAACCTTTCGTGTGAAATTTTTCAGCTCTGTGTAGGATAATTTTAATAAGCGTTTAAACACTTTCGTTTAAAAATTAGACGAAATATGGGAAAATCGTAAACAATTAAAAAATATCACGGGGCAAAGGATTTCGCAGAGTTCTCTTAGGTAGTCTAAAAATGTTCTTTTATCGAAGCTCATTGTGCGACTGATTTACATGATGAAAAAATTCGAACGCAGACATTTTTCGTGTAAAGATATGAAGCTCGTAAACCACTTGCATAAGGATAGTCCGAGCCCGAGGCAATTTTTTTTTTTGGGGGGGGGGGGGGGGGGATTAGTTAACCAACCGGTCAGAGATCGATGAAAGCAAAGAGACAAGAATAGGAACTACCTTTGAAGACGGCAAAGCTAAGATAAGAGGGAGCATTATATGGAGTAGGAAAATTCAGCTATAATAGCTAAACGTACAGGATATTACGTTCGGAGGACAGACTGGAACATTCAAACCAAACCAAACAACAGTCGCCAGAGTGCAAAGGACAATAAGGGGACGGCGAAAGAACAAAACGATACCGTGAGGATGGGAGCAAAGTATGATTTAACCACAGCAAATTATATCCCTTTGCTTTTCTTCAACGAACACTAAAAGTATATTATACTGTATTTATAATAAACAAGAATCGTTTTGACAAGAAAAAAAAGGGAGAAATAAATGAACAAAATTATCCATACGTTAGATAGAACAACTAAAAAATAATGAGAACTTGGTTCGGGAAAAAAAGGGCTAACAATAAAATATACAGCTATGAAATTATTTATGAAATCTAAGAAGAAAGCCAACAGTAAATTGAAAAAATGCTGGATTGTTTTTCTCTCAAAACGTGATTACATATTTCATTGAAATTGACCGGATTTCGCAAAAAATTTTCCTACTCAATTCAGTATATACAGAGGTGAGCAAAAGTCAGGGGTGCACTATTGAAAACTGCACGTGTGCGTTTGCACCCTGACTTTTGCTTCTGTATATATATGCAAAGAATATGAAGTGTCTTGATTGCTGTCTAAAAGGGTCTAGCCGGTTAAGGGGGCTAAAAGTGCCTTTGAACCAAACTTTATAAAAAAATTATATACATCTAGGGCATGAAAGAAGTCGTTGATGCTGAAAGTTTTAGGCCCCTAGTCTCACAGGGGGCTGCTGTAGTCACCATTTTGAGATTTTCGGTTTTTTTACGATATCTCAGCCATTTTTTGATCGATTTTAAATTATTCTCGTTGGAGGGTAAAGATAATGGAAAGTGTTCTATAACGGTGAATTTTTCCAGATTTTTAGACGCTAAATTAAAATTTTGAATAACGTAAAAAATTTTTAAAATATCATAAAAAATATTCCGAAAATTCGGTAAGGATGAAAAAAATATATAACCTGCATTTTAGTGTAAACTATCTACTGAAATTTTTTCAGATTTTTAAAAGTGATCGAAGAGGTTCAAAAATTAAATAAAATCATGCGGTTTTGGCTGAAAACCCTCTTGAAATTCAACTAATAACAACAATGAGTTTCCCAGTTTGCGTCGGTCCATAATTACTAAATTATCTCGCCTCCGTTTCTCGCATAGTCCCCTTCCTTCTTCACTAAATCGCTTCTCTTTGGCTGCTTCTCCTTTTTGTCCATTGGATCCTGAAGGTTCCCAGTATGTTTGCGATGCGAATCACGTGCTCTTCGAGCATGCTCCGGTTTATCTCGCGAGCGTGAGTTAATTTATTGTCATCTTTTAAAGCTTGGTCTTCCTGCTCCTTTCAACGCCTCTTATGTTCTTTCTCTACCTACTATCTCTGTTGTTCCTGTCCTAGGGGTGTTCCTTGATTCCATTGTCGACAGAATAAAAATATAATTTCTATTCTATTCCATGTATCTATTCCTTTTTGCTGGGCTAATGCTCTTTGCTAACAAACCCAAGGGAAAAAAAAAAAAAAAAAGGAATAGATGTATGTTACGTATTTGAAGATAAAAATTTTCCTGATTTTTTTTCAGATTTTTAGAACGGGTGGAACAAGTCAAAAATTACATAAAATCATACGTTTTTGGTTGAAAACCCTCTTGAAATTCAACTAACAACAACGAAATAGATATATGTTACGTATATTATAATAAAATGTTTTTCTAAATATTATTGGATTTTTAGAACAGATGAAACAAGTCTAAAAAAAAAAAATGAAAACATACATTTTTAGCTGAAAAACCTCTGAATTACCTAATAAAGATCAGGTTAACAGCAATATTAGCTGGTGGAGAGTAAAAAATGAAATGTCTCCAAGGATGTACTACTTTTATCACCGATTACTTGAATATAAGACCACAAGTAGATCAATTGCTACAATGACAAGGGTCAACGAGGAGTAATAGGGAGGTATATTTTATCCGACCGAGAGGCATAAATAGTAAGTTGATAATACTGATGAAATAGTTCTAATTAAGCTTCTAGAACGAATTCCAGAAGATATTATGCAAAAAGAAGTACGAACTTGGAAATTATTAATTAAGCAATGGTTGATTGATAACACTGAGTGACATTAGAGTAGATAAATTGGGAACTGGCTGTGGCGGAGAATCGACCATTCCAATATATTTGTTGAACTCGTGGTTATGAAATTGTATAATTATAAGTAGTTTTTCTTTGTTTTCATATATTTTAGTCTTGTTTTAATATTATTATTCTATTTTTAGTTTTTATAGTTTTCTCACTAATTGTAAGTACAAAAGTTAATAGTATAAGTAAAGAACTTTTGTTACACATTTTTCTTGAATAAACGATGATAAGCGTGTTGAGCACCCGCAGACGGGCAGTAAGTAGTATAAAAATGGGGGTTCTGGGCCAGTGGGTGAGGGGGGTGAGGGGGGAAGTGTGACGTCACACCCCAACTACCCCTATTCTGGTGCAAAGGTCACCCAACTACCCTTATTTTTAAGTAAAATTAACCCAACTACCTTTTAAAAATGCCAAAAAGTCACCCAACTACCCCTACCCCAGCCCAAAGGTCACCCAACTACCCCTATCTTTAAGCAGAATTTAACCCAAATACCTTTAAAAGCAGTGAAAACTAACCCAACTACCCCGCAAATGCCAACAAGCCACCCAGCTACCCCTATTCTAGCCCAAAGGTCACCCAACTACCCCCTATTCCCACCCCCACCCCCAAAAACTACCCCTTCATCTAATTTAATCTAGACCTCTTAAAACAACCAAACTACCCTCTTTTTAGTATTCCACCCCTATTTTCCACCCCCTCCCCCTTAAAAACTACCCCTTGATCTATTTTAATCCAGAGCTCTAAAAGTAACCAAATCACCCTCTTCCCAGTACCCCACCCCTAATTTACACCCCCTCACCCTCAAAAAACCACTCCTTCATCTATTTTAATCCAGAGCCCTAAATTAACTCATCTACCTTTTCCAGGATAATCAACCCCACTGTTTTCAACCCCTCCTTGTCAAAAATACCCATAATTCTCTTGGAACAGTTTAATATCTAATCCACCCCTCACCCTACAGTCTCTCATTACCATTGTAACCCAACCTATACTATAACCCAATCACTACCCATCACCCCACAGTTTATCATTGGTAATATAACACAACCAATACTATAACCTAACCACCACCAAACACCCCCACATACCCACTAAGCACTATCCTCTACACCCCATAGCCTGCTCAACCATAGCACAAAATGTGATGAATATTAGTGTGATAGATAGTACCAATACATACACAGCATCACACATATACACTAAAATTGACTGTTACAGGTCATTTAATTATCCTTTCCATAGTGGCATATCTAACTCCCCAATGCATTTCTCCAGATTTTCCATTGATGCTTTTATAGAACGTTTCAGTTTGATTGTGTCCAAAACATTGACCAGACGTCTGCCCAGCATGGTCACATAGCTACCCTATATAGGAAAAATATCTTAGGCACCTTAGTAACCACCTCTTTTAAGCTGGTCGGAGTAAGGCTCTTCTGCAACCATTTACTAATCACCACTTCATAGGCCATCACCTCAGTTTCAGTCGCTATTACACTGACATGTAGTAAACATTTTTCCTCATTTTTTAACTAATTATGGCCAATTTACCACTATTTCTCACCATTTTCTTACATTTTAGCATTTTTACACTGTTTTTGTCAACATTTGCTATTTCTCACTATTTTCCTATGTTTTTAGCACCTTTCACACAACTACACTAATCTACATCCTTAATGACCTTCTCTAGGTTTCCTTTCAGCCCCTCCACCTCCACCAATCACATCTCCAGCCTAGAGAATGCCACCGTTGTAGAAATGTTTTATGTATTCCACTACAGTCTCCAGTTGCCTATGGGCTGTATCGGCTGAGTCGGTCATACCTTTGAGTGCCTGATCTAGCGCATCAAACCCAGCTAGGTTTTATCTTTGGTCATCTAATGCTGGAGGATCCACTTGGCAGCTTCCACATGGTAATCGCGCAGACGCTTGAAAAGAGCATCCTGCAGAGCGATCACATCCAAGACATCAACCAGATGTCTGCCCAGCATGGTCACATAGCTACCCTATGCAGGGAGAATATCTTTAAATGCCTTGGCAACCACCCATTTTAAGCTGGTACAGGCAAGGGCTCCGCGCGACCATTTTCCAATCACCACTTCATCATCCACTACCTCAGCTTTAGTCACTACTGCATTGACATATAGTAAACATTTTTTTCCCCCAAAGTATTTGTAATTAATGTTGAAGTCCAAGTCATATGATTAGAAGGATGATAGTAATGATAGTAACAATGGTGGTGGTGATGGTGATGTTAATGACAGCAATGTTGACAATAATGCTAGTAATGATGATAACAATGCAGACAATTATAATGAAGGTGATTGTAGTAATAACAATGCCAGTGATGCTAGTGCTGATGACAACAACATTGACAATGATAGCACTGCTGATGACAGTAACACTGACAATGATGCTTATGATAATGACAACACTAATGATGGTGATGATAATAGCAAGGCTAGTGGTGTGGGCTGTTAGAAGGTTATAGGAATGGTGGTGGTGTCTTTGACATCATGCATTATTGTATATAGTATCAATCAGCATCTTTGTGATAGTGGTGTATACAGCAGTGTGTATTAGTGTATATGATGCCTTTGTGATGATGCTGGCAATGATGGTGATGATGGTGGTAGTAAAAATGCCAGTGATGCTTATGACAGTAACATTGACTATGATGATGGTGATGGCAGCAGTGTGCATTAGTGTATATAGTGTCTATGTTATGGTTAGTAGTGATGGTATAAACAGTGGTATGTATTAGTGTATATAGTGTCTTTGTGATAGTGTTGGTGCTGCTTGTGTCATCAGAGGGTGTAGGGGGGTCGCTGGGGCACAGCAGGAATGTTAGGCGATAGTATACAGTTGGAATTTCCCAAATAACAAATTGCTTATGCTTTTTGTGTGCACCCACATCCTGCACAGATGGAAGCAATGTACATGTTGGTTTGCTAGCAATTGGTCACTAATTACTAGTCAATTTCTCATTATATCTCATCAGTTTCTTGTGTATTAGCACTTTTTACACTATTTTTCACCAATTTGTGCTATTTCGCATCATTTCTTATGTTTGAACACTTCTTACACATTTTGTTTGATATATTCACCATTTTCTCATATTGTAACACCTTTTACAGGGCTCTCTCAATTTTTACCATCTTTCATCAATAATTCCATTAATTTGACTCTCCAAATCATCGTTCTACCTTATAAGCTAATTTTTACTATACCTCTTGTGCTAATCCTTTAAGTTCCTCAATGTTATATATTTTTGCTATAGTATCCACACAAACATTTTTTTTTTTGTCTTATGTAATTGTATAAATCCAGTTAGGGCCTGCATTATTTCAAGTATATCTCCACTCTGAAATGTGTTGGCGCATCTTTTTGTGTTAAAAACAAATCCATAACATGTTTGTCTGCTATTAATTGCTGTATTGATGCTACATTTGATTGCCTAGTCAATATAATACTTTCCTAACCAGTTCCTTCTGTTTATGCTTGTGTACACTTATGCATTACTATTGACCGTCTACCATTAAACTTTTCCAACCCCATACCAAATCTGCTATTTTTTGCATCTGCATGCTTCAGGGATGTGCTCCGCTATATCTATAACCAATCTGTGCTAATATAACTTACTAACCTATGCTACACTGATTTTGGGTGTTTGTGTATGTGTATGTGTATGTGCTTTTGCATGTGCACATGTGCATGTGCCTGCATGTGAGTATGTGTATGCATGTAACTATGTGTGAATGGGCATGCATGTGTTAATTACATTGTCGTCACCATCGTTGTTATCACAATTATTATAAAAATTGTAAAATGTACTTGTCAGTGCAATAATCAAAATTGACCTTGGTACATCCCATCAGGCACACCACCACAGCTAAAATATGCATTAGTGTTAGAGTTAACCTGGGATGTGAGCAGTAGATAAATAGTTGTGTCAGAAATGCCCACTAGATATACAGTTTTTCTTATTAAATTTTAAGAAAATGTATTTTTTTCTATAAGTTGGGAATAGTAGTCTTTTGAATAGTACACAAGACGTCCAAGTATTGGTTATAATGAAAAGTTCCAACAGCAGTAACCTTTTTTTTGCAGATTTTTTTTTTTCTTCCAACTCTGCAAGAACCATTTGTAATTTAGCGTCTAACTCTTTATGGTATCAATCTTCTTCTGTGATAACCTTTCAGACTCTAGACTTCTACTAGGCACATCTCCAGCATAGTGATCACAGCGGCTGTAGTATGTTTCAGGGCGTCCATGGCAGTCTTCATGTGAATATGGGGTTTATTGACTGAATCGGTCACATCTTTAAGCACCTGGTCTAGTGCATCAAGCCAGGCTTTGTCTTCAACCACCCGTTCCTCGAGGGCCTCCGTTTGATATCTTCAATATGGCTATTGCGATAATGTTTGGTATGAGCATCCTTTGGATCGATCACGTCCGAGACATTTACTAGACGCTTGCCCAGTACACTTATGTAGCTGGTCTGTATATTGATGTTATCTTTAAGCGTCTCCTTCACTGGTCCTTTTAAGCTAGCGAGAGCAAGGGACACCTGCATCTGCTTGCCAATCACCATATCGTCGTCCATTGCCTCAGCTTCAGTCACCGCTGCACCGACATGCAGTAAATGTTTTCTTCCTTTACCATTTTCTTACACTTAAACACTATTACACCATTTTCCTCATTTTTAACTAATTATAGCCAATTTTCCGCTATTTCTCACCCTCTCCTCACATTTTAGCACTTTTTATGATGTTTTCATCAATTTTTGCTATTTCTCGCCATTTTCCTATGTTTTAAGTGCTTTTCATAAAATTTTCCACATTTTTTCACCATTTGTGTTAGTTTTTCCTTCCAACTCTTTACTACGTCCATGTTCGTCCACAATAACCTTCTACAGGTTTCCTTTCAGCCTCTCCACATCTACTAGCCTCATCTACAGCTTAGCAATCGTTGCGGCTATAGAACACTTTAGGCCTTCTATGGCGGTCTCCAGTTGTCTATACGGGTTTCCTTGTTAAATGGGGCATAGCTTTGAGCGCCAGGTCTAGCCCATAGAGCCAGGTTTTGTCTTCAGTCGCCCAACTGCTCGAGGTACCATTTGATATTGTCAGTGTAACTATCATGTTGCCATTTAGTAAGAGCGTTCTGAGGAAAGATCATATCTGAGACATTTACTAGACGTTTGCAGAAAGAACTTGATTTTATACATTATTATAATTGTGTGAGCGGTGCATGTGGTAAATTATGCGATAATTATAAGACATATTAAAATATTCAAAGTTATAAACATATACTGTATACCCTGAAGCAGAATAAAATAGTATTAAGCGGTAGAGACGATAAATTCGCTTATGGAAATTGTACATATAATGAATTCTGTGAAAAGTTTAATATTGTTTTAGCCGAACTAAGAGTGTGTATATTGGAGAAGAATAGGTATATTGCATGAGTGCGCGGAACTGTGTATTATTATATTAAGTGTGACATTAAGCATTATGTATTGTATTTTACTGTGTAATAAAATTCGCTACATCTGAGAATATGTAGGCTTAAAATAGTTTGCATAAACTTAGTTATGGTGTATTGAGATAGCGTCATTTCTAATTAAAATGTATTTGCAGTTAGATTGGGAGATCATTTTTCAATATATTTTGGTGTTTTCTGCCTAAAATTGAAGCGATTTTAGCCTAAAATGGGGTATTTTGCACTATAATTGCTGTTTTGTGCCTAAAATGACTGTATTTTTGGGCGAGATGAAGTTTTTCTCCTAAAATTTGATGTTTTTGTCTAAATGTAGTTATTTTAGTCCTAAATGGAATAATTTTCATGTAAAGAGGAGTGCGTAACCTGAGCTGTATACTTCTTGTTACAGCATTCTATTCATTGTGGAATTATGTTTGAACAGATTGGTGACTGGTTGTGGGAGGTTTACAGAACTTTCTGATGTATTGATTATAGTATAATGGTTGTTGTGTGTTAGTGAGAAGATGTATATTATAGAATTCCTAGGAGTGTGATTGCGTCTGTAGAACAATAAACTGGGATAAGCGATGAAGTGTACCCCATCAGAGGGGCGGGGTGAGTGATACTTGATAATTAACTTGGTCTTTGTGCACATTGCTGGGTGGTTATAATATGCCTGGCCAAAATGAGTTGTTGTATACCATTCTTGTTATTCATTAAACATACACACTGAAAGGTGTGATAGGCCCATCAACATCTAGATTCCTACAATCATCTCAATTTTATAATTGTAATCTGCACTAAACAAGTGTATATTACTATGACTGCATCAAGTCTGTTATGGCTGTTAATGTTGGGAGGGCAGATATTGCACCATGCATTAAAAGATGAATACAGGCATGTACATACCTCTGCAGGCTCACACAGCATCATAATTAACATTGTTACATCACATGTATACATATGCGTACTATATAAAACATGCATAAACATGTCATGGGCGTGCACATTACTATGTTGGAAGGTTTTGGCACTTCATTAACTGAAAATTTCATTAAGTCTTACATAATCAGATAGTAGATATGACAAAAGTACCCTCATAAAAGAGTATACATTGAGCGCATTCTTTGCAGCAATTAAACAGGCTGTATATTACTACATGTTAGTGGCCTAAACAGTTTTATTAGTCATCCACTATTTTAAATTAATTAGATCAATCTAAGCTCATTTCCAGAAATATTGTAAAGTGTATATGCCATTGTCATCATATCGTCATCGGCATCACCATTGTTGTAACTATTACAAACAGTGTAAAGCGTCCTTCTGACGCACTACCATTCATACAACCATCTTTGATGAAGAAACTTTTACTGTTATCATCTCATGATGAGCGTATTATCACACATGGAAAATGAGCATTGACATGTTGAGAAATGTATTTTTTAGATCTTTTACACTATTTTCATCAAGGTTTGCTATTTCCCACCATTTTCTTATGTTTTTTAGCACTTTTCATGCAATTTTCCTTGTTTTTTCAACATTTTTGTCAGGTTTGCACTAATTCAGCTCTGTCAACCATTATTATAATTTAAAAGTGGCTCCTCTGTTTAATTGTTAGCACTTATCTTGTATAGATCCTATGATTTCCTGGATGTTGTATATTTTTATTATAATATCCACATCAACGTTTTGTCTTGTTTAATGATGCGATATTAGTTTCCGTCTCTGTGTTAATCATAAATCTCATCGCTCTGAGGTCTAATGGTTCCTCTTTCCATTCACAGATGGAATCCATATACATGTTGGTTTGCTAGCAAGTTGCCACTAATTACAATCAATTTCCTGGTATTTCTTACCAGTTTCTTGTGTTTTAGTACTTTTTATGCTACTTTTTCACCAATTTGTGCTATTTCACACCTTTCTTATGTTTGAACACCTATTGTGCAGTTTTTCAGTAATTTTCACAATTCCTCAGTATTTTCTTATGCTGTAACACCTTGTATACAGTCTTCACCAAATTTTACCATCATTCATCAATAATTTCACTAATTCGGTCCTCCAAACCATTGTTTTACCTTATAAGCGATTGTCTATTTAATTTTTTATGATTAAGAAAGAACATAATGTATATTATAGAATTTTCGGAAGTGTGATTGAGTCTGCAGAATAATAAACACGGGTAAGAGGTGGAGCATGCTCCATCAAGTGGGGTAAGTGATGCTTAGTAATTGACCTGGTTATTATGCACATTGCAAAGCAGTTATAATATGTTTGGCAAAAATTAGCCGTTGTATGTCATTCTTGTTATACATTAAACATTTACACTGAGGAAGATGATTAGCTTGTCAACATCTGGATCCCTGCAATTATTTTGATTGTATAATTGTAATCTGCACTGAGCAAGGGGAATTTCATAAAGACATATAATTAGATAGTAGACACAGCACATGACAAAAGCAGCTCATAAAAGAGTGTACAATGAACACATCCTTTGCAGCAATTCAACAAGTTGTATATTACTACATGTTAGTGACCTAATTAGTTTATCAATCATCCACAATGATTACTTGTATGCAAAGCAGCACAGTAGAAACATATAGGCTAAAACACAAATAAGCCTTGTGAGGGCTAGTACTATGCTTATTTTGGTGTCATATATGGGAATGCCTATGAGACCTATAAGCTAAGACAGATCTCCTCATATACACTATCATCACAATTATCAACAACACAAATATATAGGCATACAAAGCAATTTGGCAGAGGTTAGCATGACATATCAGCTTTGGTATATTAGTGGTGTAATAAAGCACACCCTGATGTATACACACCCACACATATGTGTACACACACACACACACACACACACACACACATTCATATGAATACATACACACATACACATGCAAGCACACACATATCAAGTTTTGAGCATTGTCATTGTTGCTGTCTTTGTCATTATCATCAGTATCATCATCGTCATCATCAGTGGGTACAAAGTTCATAATGCAAAGTAATTTTAATTTTTTCAACAGTTTTACTCACAAATAAATTCATTTAAACAATTTTATTTTTAAAAATTATTACCACTTGACCGACTTTACCTGAATCCCCGAAATGAAATAAACACCTTTTCCTATATTTTTTAACACTTTTCACACAATTTTTGACCATTGGAGTAATGATGGTAGTAACAATGCCAGTGATGCTAGTGCTGATAACAACATTGCCAATGAGATAATGATAGTAATGATGTTGATGCTGATTACAGAAATGTTGAGGATGATGCTAGTAATGATGATAACAATGTTGAAAATTATGATGAGGGTGATGATAGTAATAAAAACGCCAGTGATGCTGATGTTGATGACAATAGCACTGACAATGGTGGTAGTAAAAATGCTAGTAATGATGCCAACAATGCTGGCAATTAATACAAAGGTGATGTGGTAATGGTAATGATAAATGTTATAACCTAAATGGCTCTAAAAATAGCCAAAACCCACCCAACTACCCCTATTCCAAGGACAAATTTAACCCAAATACCTATAAAATCTTTCATTTTTAACCCAACTACCCCTAAAATTTGCCCTACAGCCACTACTTATGTAATGCACATTATTTTCCACCTCCAACCAAAAACTGTCCCTACATTTCTTTTAATTCAGATCTCTAAGGTTAACCCAACTACCCCTTTCAGGACAATCCACCACCTATTTCCCATCACTCCTAGCTGAAAACTTTCCCTATAGTCTATTATTAGTATTGTAACCCATCAAATACCTGCTACCCCCACATACTCACTAAGCACTATCCCCTACCCTCTTCAACCCACAGCTTGCCTGACAATACTATATAAGAGCAGATTTCAAAGCACAATCAATAACAGGATGTATGTGTGCAAGAAACTAAATCGGAAAGCATAAACACTTTGTTATTTGGTCAATTCCAACTGTATTCCATCACCTAACCTTCCTGCTGTGGCCCAGCAACCTTCTGCACCTCCTTATGTCAGCACCATCAACATCAACACTATCACAAAGACACTATATACACTAATATATACTGCTGTTTATACCATCACCACTAACCATAACACAGACACTAATACATGCTGCTGTCAGCATCAGCACCAACACAATCATAAAGACACCATATAAAAAAATACACCATGCTGTAATTACCATTACCACATCACCTTTGTATTAATTGCCAGCATTGTTGGCATCATTACTAGCATTTTTACTACCACCATTGTCAGTGCTATTGTCATCAACGTCAGCATCACTGGCGTTTTTATTACTATCATCACCCTCATCATAATTTTCAACATTGTTATCATCATTACTAGCATCATCCTCAACATTTCTGTAATCAGCATCAACATCATTACTATCATTATCTCATTGGCAATGTTGTTATCAGCACTAGCATCACTGGCATTGTTACTACCATCATTACTCCAATGGTCAAAAATTGTGTGAAAAGTGTTAAAAAATATAGGAAAAGGTGTTTATTTCATTTCGGGGATTCAGGTAAAGTCGGTCAAGTGGTAATAATTTTTAAAAATAAAATTGTTTAAATGAATTTATTTGTGAGTAAAACTGTTGAAAAAATTAAAATTACTTTGCATTATGAACTTTGTACCCACTGATGATGACGATGATGATACTGATGATAATGACAAAGACAGCAACAATGACAATGCTCAAAACTTGATATGTGTGTGCTTGCATGTGTATGTGTGTATGTATTCATATGAATGTGTGTGTGTGTGTGTGTGTGTGTGTGTGTACACATATGTGTGGGTGTGTATACATCAGGGTGTGCTTTATTACACCACTAATATACCAAAGCTGATATGTCATGCTAACCTCTGCCAAATTGCTTTGTATGCCTATATATTTGTGTTGTTGATAATTGTGATGATAGTGTATATGAGGAGATCTGTCTTAGCTTATAGGTCTCATAGGCATTCCCATATATGACACCAAAATAAGCATAGTACTAGCCCTCACAAGGCTTATTTGTGTTTTAGCCTATATGTTTCTACTGTGCTGCTTTGCATACAAGTAATCATTGTGGATGATTGATAAACTAATTAGGTCACTAACATGTAGTAATATACAACTTGTTGAATTGCTGCAAAGGATGTGTTCATTGTACACTCTTTTATGAGCTGCTTTTGTCATGTGCTGTGTCTACTATCTAATTATATGTCTTTATGAAATTCCCCTTGCTCAGTGCAGATTACAATTATACAATCAAAATAATTGCAGGGATCCAGATGTTGACAAGCTAATCATCTTCCTCAGTGTAAATGTTTAATGTATAACAAGAATGACATACAACGGCTAATTTTTGCCAAACATATTATAACTGCTTTGCAATGTGCATAATAACCAGGTCAATTACTAAGCATCACTTACCCCACTTGATGGAGCATGCTCCACCTCTTACCCGTGTTTATTATTCTGCAGACTCAATCACACTTCCGAAAATTCTATAATATACATTATGTTCTTTCTTAATCATAAAAAATTAAATAGACAATCGCTTATAAGGTAAAACAATGGTTTGGAGGACCGAATTAGTGAAATTATTGATGAATGATGGTAAAATTTGGTGAAGACTGTATACAAGGTGTTACAGCATAAGAAAATACTGAGGAATTGTGAAAATTACTGAAAAACTGCACAATAGGTGTTCAAACATAAGAAAGGTGTGAAATAGCACAAATTGGTGAAAAAGTAGCATAAAAAGTACTAAAACACAAGAAACTGGTAAGAAATACCAGGAAATTGATTGTAATTAGTGGCAACTTGCTAGCAAACCAACATGTATATGGATTCCATCTGTGAATGGAAAGAGGAACCATTAGACCTCAGAGCGATGAGATTTATGATTAACACAGAGACGGAAACTAATATCGCATCATTAAACAAGACAAAACGTTGATGTGGATATTATAATAAAAATATACAACATCCAGGAAATCATAGGATCTATACAAGATAAGTGCTAACAATTAAACAGAGGAGCCACTTTTAAATTATAATAATGGTTGACAGAGCTGAATTAGTGCAAACCTGACAAAAATGTTGAAAAAACAAGGAAAATTGCATGAAAAGTGCTAAAAAACATAAGAAAATGGTGGGAAATAGCAAACCTTGATGAAAATAGTGTAAAAGATCTAAAAAATACATTTCTCAACATGTCAATGCTCATTTTCCATGTGTGATAATACGCTCATCATGAGATGATAACAGTAAAAGTTTCTTCATCAAAGATGGTTGTATGAATGGTAGTGCGTCAGAAGGACGCTTTACACTGTTTGTAATAGTTACAACAATGGTGATGCCGATGACGATATGATGACAATGGCATATACACTTTACAATATTTCTGGAAATGAGCTTAGATTGATCTAATTAATTTAAAATAGTGGATGACTAATAAAACTGTTTAGGCCACTAACATGTAGTAATATACAGCCTGTTTAATTGCTGCAAAGAATGCGCTCAATGTATACTCTTTTATGAGGGTACTTTTGTCATATCCTGGGTCTACTATCTGATTATGTAAGACTTAATGAAATTTTCAGTGAATGAAGTGCCAAAACCTTCCAACATAGTAATGTGCACGCCCATGACATGCTTATGCATGTTTTATATAGTACGCATATGTATACATGTGATGTAACAATGTTAATTATGATGCTGTGTGAGCCTGCAGAGGTATGTACATGCCTGTATTCATCTTTTAATGCATGGTACAATATCTGCCCTCCCAACATTAACAGCCATAACAGACTTGATGCAGTCATAGTAATATACACTTGTTTAGTGCAGATTACAATTATAAAATTGAGATGATTGTAGGAATCTAGATGTTGATGGGCCTATCACACCTTTCAGTGTGTATGTTTAATGAATAACAAGAATGGTATACAACAACTCATTTTGGCCAGGCATATTATAACCACCCAGCAATGTGCACAAAGACCAAGTTAATTATCAAGTATCACTCACCCCGCCCCTCTGATGGGGTACACTTCATCGCTTATCCCAGTTTATTGTTCTACAGACGCAATCACACTCCTAGGAATTCTATAATATACATCTTCTCACTAACACACAACAACCATTATACTATAATCAATACATCAGAAAGTTCTGTAAACCTCCCACAACCAGTCACCAATCTGTTCAAACATAATTCCACAATGAATAGAATGCTGTAACAAGAAGTATACAGCTCAGGTTACGCACTCCTCTTTACATGAAAATTATTCCATTTAGGACTAAAATAACTACATTTAGACAAAAACATCAAATGGGCTAGACCTGGCGCTCAAAGCTATGCCCGATTTAACAAGGAAACCCGTATAGACAACTGGAGACCGCCATAGAAGGCCTAAAGTGTTCTACAGCCGCAACGATTGCTAAGCTGTAGATGAGGCTAGTAGATGTGGAGAGGCTGAAAGGAAACCTGTAGAAGGTTATTGTGGACGAACATAGACGTAGTAAAGAGTTGGAAGGAAAAACTAACACAAATGGTGAAAAAATGTGGAAAATTTTATGAAAAGCACTTAAAACATAGGAAAATGGCGAGAAATAGCAAAAATTGATGAAAACATCATAAAAAGTGCTAAAATGTGAGGAGAGGGTGAGAAATAGCGGAAAATTGGCTATAATTAGTTAAAAATGAGGAAAATGGTGTAATAGTGTTTAAGTGTAAGAAAATGGTAAAGGAAGAAAACATTTACTGCATGTCGGTGCAGCGGTGACTGAAGCTGAGGCAATGGACGACGATATGGTGATTGGCAAGCAGATGCAGGTGTCCCTTGCTCTCGCTAGCTTAAAAGGACCAGTGAAGGAGACGCTTAAAGATAACATCAATATACAGACCAGCTACATAAGTGTACTGGGCAAGCGTCTAGTAAATGTCTCGGACGTGATCGATCCAAAGGATGCTCATACCAAACATTATCGCAATAGCCATATTGAAGATATCAAACGGAGGCCCTCGAGGAACGGGTGGTTGAAGACAAAGCCTGGCTTGATGCACTAGACCAGGTGCTTAAAGATGTGACCGATTCAGTCAATAAACCCCATATTCACATGAAGACTGCCATGGACGCCCTGAAACATACTACAGCCGCTGTGATCACTATGCTGGAGATGTGCCTAGTAGAAGTCTAGAGTCTGAAAGGTTATCACAGAAGAAGATTGATACCATAAAGAGTTAGACGCTAAATTACAAATGGTTCTTGCAGAGTTGGAAGAAAAAAAAAAATCTGCAAAAAAAAGGTTACTGCTGTTGGAACTTTTCATTATAACCAATACTTGGACGTCTTGTGTACTATTCAAAAGACTACTATTCCCAACTTATAGAAAAAAATACATTTTCTTAAAATTTAATAAGAAAAACTGTATATCTAGTGGGCATTTCTGACACAACTATTTATCTACTGCTCACATCCCAGGTTAACTCTAACACTAATGCATATTTTAGCTGTGGTGGTGTGCCTGATGGGATGTACCAAGGTCAATTTTGATTATTGCACTGACAAGTACATTTTACAATTTTTATAATAATTGTGATAACAACGATGGTGACGACAATGTAATTAACACATGCATGCCCATTCACACATAGTTACATGCATACACATACTCACATGCAGGCACATGCACATGTGCACATGCAAAAGCACATACACATACACATACACAAACACCCAAAATCAGTGTAGCATAGGTTAGTAAGTTATATTAGCACAGATTGGTTATAGATATAGCGGAGCACATCCCTGAAGCATGCAGATGCAAAAAATAGCAGATTTGGTATGGGGTTGGAAAAGTTTAATGGTAGACGGTCAATAGTAATGCATAAGTGTACACAAGCATAAACAGAAGGAACTGGTTAGGAAAGTATTATATTGACTAGGCAATCAAATGTAGCATCAATACAGCAATTAATAGCAGACAAACATGTTATGGATTTGTTTTTAACACAAAAAGATGCGCCAACACATTTCAGAGTGGAGATATACTTGAAATAATGCAGGCCCTAACTGGATTTATACAATTACATAAGACAAAAAAAAAAATGTTTGTGTGGATACTATAGCAAAAATATATAACATTGAGGAACTTAAAGGATTAGCACAAGAGGTATAGTAAAAATTAGCTTATAAGGTAGAACGATGATTTGGAGAGTCAAATTAATGGAATTATTGATGAAAGATGGTAAAAATTGAGAGAGCCCTGTAAAAGGTGTTACAATATGAGAAAATGGTGAATATATCAAACAAAATGTGTAAGAAGTGTTCAAACATAAGAAATGATGCGAAATAGCACAAATTGGTGAAAAATAGTGTAAAAAGTGCTAATACACAAGAAACTGATGAGATATAATGAGAAATTGACTAGTAATTAGTGACCAATTGCTAGCAAACCAACATGTACATTGCTTCCATCTGTGCAGGATGTGGGTGCACACAAAAAGCATAAGCAATTTGTTATTTGGGAAATTCCAACTGTATACTATCGCCTAACATTCCTGCTGTGCCCCAGCGACCCCCCTACACCCTCTGATGACACAAGCAGCACCAACACTATCACAAAGACACTATATACACTAATACATACCACTGTTTATACCATCACTACTAACCATAACACAGACACTATATACACTAATGCACACTGCTGCCATCACCATCATCATAGTCAATGTTACTGTCATAAGCATCACTGGCATTTTTACTACCACCATCATCACCATCATTGCCAGCATCATCACAAAGGCATCATATACACTAATACACACTGCTGTATACACCACTATCACAAAGATGCTGATTGATACTATATACAATAATGCATGATGTCAAAGACACCACCACCATTCCTATAACCTTCTAACAGCCCACACCACTAGCCTTGCTATTATCATCACCATCATTAGTGTTGTCATTATCATAAGCATCATTGTCAGTGTTACTGTCATCAGCAGTGCTATCATTGTCAATGTTGTTGTCATCAGCACTAGCATCACTGGCATTGTTATTACTACAATCACCTTCATTATAATTGTCTGCATTGTTATCATCATTACTAGCATTATTGTCAACATTGCTGTCATTAACATCACCATCACCACCACCATTGTTACTATCATTACTATCATCCTTCTAATCATATGACTTGGACTTCAACATTAATTACAAATACTTTGGGGGAAAAAAATGTTTACTATATGTCAATGCAGTAGTGACTAAAGCTGAGGTAGTGGATGATGAAGTGGTGATTGGAAAATGGTCGCGCGGAGCCCTTGCCTGTACCAGCTTAAAATGGGTGGTTGCCAAGGCATTTAAAGATATTCTCCCTGCATAGGGTAGCTATGTGACCATGCTGGGCAGACATCTGGTTGATGTCTTGGATGTGATCGCTCTGCAGGATGCTCTTTTCAAGCGTCTGCGCGATTACCATGTGGAAGCTGCCAAGTGGATCCTCCAGCATTAGATGACCAAAGATAAAACCTAGCTGGGTTTGATGCGCTAGATCAGGCACTCAAAGGTATGACCGACTCAGCCGATACAGCCCATAGGCAACTGGAGACTGTAGTGGAATACATAAAACATTTCTACAACGGTGGCATTCTCTAGGCTGGAGATGTGATTGGTGGAGGTGGAGGGGCTGAAAGGAAACCTAGAGAAGGTCATTAAGGATGTAGATTAGTGTAGTTGTGTGAAAGGTGCTAAAAACATAGGAAAATAGTGAGAAATAGCAAATGTTGACAAAAACAGTGTAAAAATGCTAAAATGTAAGAAAATGGTGAGAAATAGTGGTAAATTGGCCATAATTAGTTAAAAAATGAGGAAAAATGTTTACTACATGTCAGTGTAATAGCGACTGAAACTGAGGTGATGGCCTATGAAGTGGTGATTAGTAAATGGTTGCAGAAGAGCCTTACTCCGACCAGCTTAAAAGAGGTGGTTACTAAGGTGCCTAAGATATTTTTCCTATATAGGGTAGCTATGTGACCATGCTGGGCAGACGTCTGGTCAATGTTTTGGACACAATCAAACTGAAACGTTCTATAAAAGCATCAATGGAAAATCTGGAGAAATGCATTGGGGAGTTAGATATGCCACTATGGAAAGGATAATTAAATGGCCTGTAACAGTCAATTTTAGTGTATATGTGTGATGCTGTGTATGTATTGGTACTATCTATCACACTAATATTCATCACATTTTGTGCTATGGTTGAGCAGGCTATGGGGTGTAGAGGATAGTGCTTAGTGGGTATGTGGGGGTGTTTGGTGGTGGTTAGGTTATAGTATTGGTTGTGTTATATTACCAATGATAAACTGTGGGGTGATGGGTAGTGATTGGGTTACAATGGTAATGAGAGACTGTAGGGTGAGGGGTGGATTAGATATTAAACTGTTCCAAGAGAATTATGGGTATTTTTGACAAGGAGGGGTTGAAAACAGTGGGGTTGATTATCCTGGAAAAGGTAGATGAGTTAATTTAGGGCTCTGGATTAAAATAGATGAAGGAGTGGTTTTTTGAGGGTGAGGGGGTGTAAATTAGGGGTGGGGTACTGGGAAGAGGGTGATTTGGTTACTTTTAGAGCTCTGGATTAAAATAGATCAAGGGGTAGTTTTTAAGGGGGAGGGGGTGGAAAATAGGGGTGGAATACTAAAAAGAGGGTAGTTTGGTTGTTTTAAGAGGTCTAGATTAAATTAGATGAAGGGGTAGTTTTTGGGGGTGGGGGTGGGAATAGGGGG
This sequence comes from Icerya purchasi, assembly GCA_039619475.1. NCBI lineage: Eukaryota > Metazoa > Arthropoda > Insecta > Hemiptera > Monophlebidae > Icerya > Icerya purchasi. The sequence continues at coordinate 259,468,208 of CM077116.1, read as the reverse complement.
TAGTTGGGTGACCTTTGGGCTAGAATAGGGGTAGCTGGGTGGCTTGTTGGCATTTGCGGGGTAGTTGGGTTAGTTTTCACTGCTTTTAAAGGTATTTGGGTTAAATTCTGCTTAAAGATAGGGGTAGTTGGGTGACCTTTGGGCTGGGGTAGGGGTAGTTGGGTGACTTTTTGGCATTTTTAAAAGGTAGTTGGGTTAATTTTACTTAAAAATAAGGGTAGTTGGGTGACCTTTGCACCAGAATAGGGGTAGTTGGGTGACCTTTGCACCAGAATAGGTGTAGTTGGGGTGTGACGTCACACTTCCCCCCTCACCCACTGGCTCAGAACCCCCATTTTTATACTACTGCAGTATGCCTTGCGGGACCCACAACTTATTTCTTAAATATAAAAAAAAAAAAAAAAAAAAAAAAAACGTCAACTAGAAGCAAACTATAATTTGTCATTGTGTGTTTCCTAATTTGCTATTAAGGGAATTTTAAATTCATGCAGAATCTGTCGATTTTTGTATTTCTTAAAAGCATTTTTATTTTTCAGTTATAATGCATTAATTTAAATATATATATATATATTTGTAATATTTAGAGCGAAGAAAAACCGTAAGTTTTTTCAACACTTTTTAAAAGTGAATAAAATGGAAAAAAAATCGGAAGCCATCGTTCAGTTATTTTTTAATGATTTGTAATAACTAAGCCAGCTCAGAGCTAGTCCTGTACAGTAAGAATCACAGCAGAAACTCTTGACGATTTTACACCTAAGATTTCAACGACAAAATTTAAAAATACGCAAAAAACTACATAGATACAAAAAAATACGTTGGCGCACGAAATAAAAAAGCATATTATTTCATGTGCGCGTACGCTAGGACTCATGCGGGGGTCTGTGGGGAGGCGACTTGAGCCCTGGCGCATGCACACATGAAATAATAATATGCTTTTTTAAAAATCTGAAAACATTCCAGTAGATAGTTTACACTACCGTACATGTTATATATTTTTTTCCGCGTTACAATACTTTTTATGATATTTTAAAAATTTTGAACGTTTCTAAAAATTTCAATTTAGCGTCTCAAAATCTGAACAAATTCACTGTTATAGAACTTTCCATTATCTTTAACCTACAACAAGAATTTCTAAAATCGATTGAAAAATAGCTGAGATATTGTAAAATAACCGAAAATCACAAAATGGTGACTACAGCAGCCCTTTGTGGGACTAGGGGTCTGAAACTTTCAGCATCAAAGACTTTTTTCATGCATTAGATGTATGTATTTTTTTTTATAAAATTTGATTTAAAGGCACTTTTAGCCCCCTTAACCGACTAGACCTTTTAAAAAACAATTTTACAATCGGGAGAAATGACGAATTTTCTTCACTCGAATTATCATTAATCATTTATCTGAGATATTTATAGATAAATGTCTTAGTATGAGATAGTTTAGAGTATTTTAAGCTGTAGCTTAAAAATTAACTTGAAATTAAAAAAAAAAAAAAAAAATTTATAACTTAGCGATAATTTTTAAATTAATAAAAATCTCGAACTTCAATTTCTTCTTTAATAAAAATATTTTTTTTTATTCTTAAAAGGTATAATTTTCACATTCAGCTGGTGAAATTTTTGCTTCCGTACCGACCAAAAGAAAGGAAGTTTGTTGCAAATTAAATCGGTTGTTATAGAGAACTCGACGAAAGAAAAGGCAAACTTTCTAATTCCAAATTCGTTTTTCCCGCCTTTTTTTTTCGTTTTAGGGAATTAAAAATTATAAACGAAATTTTATTTCAAATAGTTCTGTTCAGGAAGTACATACCCCCTTATACATACATACAGCAGAAACGCACGCGTGCACGCTAGTGTGTTCGAGCGTGTGTGTATATATGTATATCCAATCAAAATCGGTTAAGACAAAACTGTACGGACTGAAACTATTTTTCGTATTAAAAGAAATCGGGCGGTAAAATTTGAGTTTTATGAAAATTCGCATTATACGCAATTATGCGCGACTCTTTCATCATAAAACAAATAATCAAAAAAAAAACTGGACTATTTAATTGTATTATAATTGCTTACATAATTACCGGAAGTAATTTTCGGTTTTTTCAAAAAAGTTCAGCAGTAAATTTCTTTTTTGTATACTGTTCTGTACTTGTTTCCTACGACCTGTTTCAATTGGTGCAAATTATTTTTAAAAATTCCACAATTTGAATCGGCTTCAAAAATTCTCCATAAACGTCAGTTTATAAAGAAACAATTTTCGCGACGTTTGCAACTCTCACCCCCCTCCACACGCATATTAATTACAACGTAATTCTTAGGCTAAGGCTGCAAAACAAACTCCTAAGAATAATGGTAAACGCACCATGGTACATAACCATTGAAGCTCTACATAAGGACCTAAAAATAAATTACGTGAAGGACGAAATCGTACGAGCAGAAAAACAGTACGCTGCAAGACTGGGGTTATGGCAGCCGCATTGTTAAATAATTCTGCTGATACTCGCAGACTGAAGAGGACAATAGTGATGGACCTAATATAAACTGTATCTGGTATATATGTTAAGTGAGGCCCTGTCACTGGACAGGGCTCTTCAGCAAGCCATTTTTACTAAAATATTAAATTTACTAAATAGCCCATAGTGCTAGTTGTAAATTGGCAAAAAAAAAAAAAAAAAAAAATTCTTAGGCTACTCCCCATTAGAAAAAATGTCCCAAAATAATGTCCCAATTTTATGTAACGTTTGTTATATTATTTTATAGGATTTTTGTGATTATGTTATTATATTCATATGGACCAATTTAGAATTACGTTGTAAATTTTGATCATTTTATAAAAAGTATAGAAAAGAAAGAGGCAAAAATATAAGCAAGAGGGGTCAAGGGGCACAGCCCCTTATGAAGCCAACATGACCGAGTTTATATATATAAAAATCGCCTTTTGGGTCTCGGAATAGGGCAAGCCCCCTTCATCACCAGGCCTAGTTCTTCTATAATTCTTATAGAAGAGTAAACTTTTTCATTGGCTACGCCGTTCGACAGAAAAAAATCTTTCAGTTCCAATTTTCACCAACAGGGGATGTAGGAGCGCTAATATCGCATTAAATTCTTATATATGGGACAAATTTTGTAACAGGACACATTTCCTGATGACCCCTGGCGTAAAAATGGCATAGCCATTAATATATATATATATAAACTCGGCCATTTTGGCCTCGCAGGGGGCTGCGCCCCTTGACCCCTTTTGCTTTCATTTCTGTCTCTTTCTCTTCTATACTTTATATAAAATGATCAAAATTTACAACGTAATTCTTACTGGCATCAACACAAAAAAAAATAACATACTCACAAAAATCCTACCCTAACATTTAACTTACATTATATAAAATGAAGATATTTTTTCGTTACATTTTTCGTTACATAAAATTGTGACATTTTTTAAATAACAATAACAAAAATCCTACAAAATATAACAAACGTTACATAAAATTGGGACATTTTTTTTTAATGGGGGGTAGCCTAAGAATAACGTTGTAATTAATATATATATATATATATATATAGTCACCCTCTTGTTTGTTTGTTTCTTCTTTATCGTTTTTCATCACTGTTATCTATTTCTACATTTTCTTGTACAACTTCCTGCACGATTTTGTTGCCTATTCAAACAATAGCAGATACCGAAATACTTTCACCAACGAGTTCAGATGTTTAGGTATTCTTTTAATCAACAAAATTACCAGGTCATCAGTATTTCATGAGAAACGTAACTTTTTTTTATTCCGCGAAACATAACATTTTCCTATTAAGCGAACTTTGTTCGGCTTCATATTATCAAAACCGAATACCGCATAAATGTTATGATTTAATCCAGGTTGAATACGCATTTTGTATTAACCGATTTTTCTTATTAACCGTTTCTGTATTAATCGGTTTCAGAAAAGATTACTTATCTAAGACAGTGCAGAATAAAATAATTAAATGATAAATGATCATGTTCGAAAGAACGTTATTAATCATATTTTGCGTGCCGAATACCGTAATGACTCTATTCATCGTATTACAAAAAATAAAAAGGACAAATATAAAGTTAAAGTTTGCTGACTTTTCGGAATTAAACGGACAAACAGAAAAGTATTTATCTGGCACCATTATGAGTAAAAAAGAAAAATATAAATTAGGTATTAAAAATTGGCATGGTCAGTATCTTGTGGTGATGGATCAAACGTGGCTAGCGTATGAAATGGTATATGTTAGCTAGATTTATAAAAATCACGCCACTTGCGGTATTATGTTTTATGTACGGCTCGCTCTCTGGATTTAATTGGATTCCGTGCATTGTCTTTTACGACCGGAGTAGCTCATACATTCTGAGTGGTTCAAAGGATTTTCATGTTTTTTAAATCCTCACTAAACAATGGAAAATTATGAAAAAGTACTGAAAAACTAATTAGGTATTCTTTAATTTGATAATGATCCTGAAGAGGTAATTAAGGTCATTAAGGAACCCAAAAAAGGGCCGCTATCAACTTGAAGCAAAATCAGAAACGAGACTGTTGTTCTGCAAGCGGTTTTTGCTTTTCGCTTTCCTTTGTATTTAGTAGCGTAGAAAAGATTACAAATTTTGTGAAATATATAATAACAGTGAAAAATAAAGCTGGTACAGTAGAAAAAAGCACGCCTATAAAAACGTGGAAAACGAAAGATATTATAAAACTAATAAATAACGGAAATAAGCATTTTGGACAATCGAAAAATCTAGCTTCAATAATTAAAAGTATAGAGAATATAAAAAGATACGTACAAAGTCAATAGGATTATCAAAATAAATAAATATAAATACTCTAGGGCTATAATTAAAAGTACCATAGTACGATGACCTTAAGAAAATGTGGAGAAAAAATTAATGAAATAATAGTCACATATAAAAGAAGCTCCGTGCAACTATAAAAATGTACAATCATTAACAAATAACTTTATAAATTATTACAACGCACTATACTCAACAACCTTCACACATGTAGAAATGAATTATACGAAGACAATGCCGAGAACAGAGATCAACCAATCAAACTACTAACGATCAAATAATAAATATAACAGATAGGATAGACGTAAAAATAAGAGTAAAGGACATTTATGAAACGTGGAATAGTTCTATACATTACTGAAATAGACACTATTCAGGCGTTAACCACACTGTATAAATTTAAAAGTGTGAAATAAGACCGATATACAAAAAAAGGTAAATTTAAGGAACACCGTTCGTTAGACCTTACATTATATTCAGATCAACACTCCGCCAGTTCTATAGCGTTACGATTCGCGTCCGTTAAATTCGTTGCATTACACGGGAGACCGGCAAGCCTGCAATCCATTAAGTGCTTAATTGCCTTAAGTTCCGCGCATCCATATTCTGTTTTGTCCTTGCGCATCCGGTGCGTATTCTATTGAGCGCTCTCCATACGTTCTGGTCCATAATTAACAACAATAGTAAAAATAATGAAAAAACACAGCTAAACAATTACACGAATGTATTTCAGTAAACAAATTTATACCGAATTATCGTGATGAGTTTCAAAAAGATGAAAGTACCGTTATGCTATTGAGCGACTTCATTTATAGTAATTTATCTACACGAAAGCTTAGTTTTATTTATTGATTAAGCAAAAGAATTTGATTCAGTTAGAGACATCATGTCTAAATAAGGAAACTTAAAAATATAGAAGGATTGAAGAAAAACCTCTAAACTGGTTCCTAGACCACTCAAATAACAGAAGCGGTCTACTTGGAATTTAAAATACCTCTTCTTACCATGACATATGGGTACAATTCTGCCCCAATACTTTTTTAAACATATGTGTATATGTGGAGAAAAAGTGAGTCCCATACGCATGAAAGGTGTCAGCGGGGGTTGTGAAGCTCAAGTTAACAATGTAGTGAGCCCAAAGGCATTAATGACAGTAGGGGTCAGCTGATTTCTCTCGGCCGTCTTTACTTTCCTTCAAGCTGTAATGTGCAAAAATCAATAAAACATGACAAAATTTTTGTGTATGCAGATGACGTAATAAACAGAACCATTATAAAACGAATTATATGTATGGGCAACAAAAATGCCTAACAACTGTAATGAAAAAGAATATGGAAAATTTATACGCGGATAGAACCTTATTAAAAAAATATAATATTTTAAACCTAAAATTCTATCTCTACTAGAAGTAAATTTTCAGACTCCCCAGGGCAGAAGAGGAGACATGCATTTCAGACTCCATCAAGCGTGGATAGAGAGAACCGAGAAGAATTTTCAAAAATAAAAAAAAATCGTATTAGAACATGAGCAAGATCATATGATCATCTCCCCCGAATAAAGAAATTAAGCCTTTTGAAACATGACCAGTATAGACGGCTGATGTGGTTATCGAACGAAAAAAAAAAAAAAAAGCTATCAAGAAAGGCACCCAAATAATGAATGGAGGGAATAGAAGTAAGATGGATTGGGCCATTATATAACACGAGGTTAACTAAAAGAATGATCAAAAGCGTGCAGTGTTAGAACGAAGTAGAAGATTTGACAGAGGAGATAAAAAGACAGATATTGGGTAAAGCATTTTTTAATGACACTGGGGATTTAAGAGTTAACGCTCGAGATACAGCGATAAGAGGAATAAATGAGGATGTTGTCGGCAGAAAAGGGGAACAGAAATTTTAAGGGTAAGAAGCAGTTTTGATAAAGTAAATGTTGAACAAAGTTGGACTAAGACAGGAACCCTGCGGTAATCCACGAAAAATTAATCTAGGACTAGTATAAAGAGGAGAGAAAAGAATGACACAGTTCTGCACTAGAAAAGATTAAAGAAAAAAGGAAAACAACCGGAATGTTAAAAGAAAGCATAAATAATAGCGAGGGGAGCTAGATATTATGAAAAGCTGAAAGATTTCAAAAAAAAAAAAAAAAAGGATGCAATAAGAAATTTCCTGTCAAAATCCGACATCTAAATGTCTCCTAAAAATGTTCTAATTTAGTCGGGAGGGTCGCATCCAGGGAAGAAACCAAACTTATTATTAGGTAACAGGTTGATGTGTTCGTGCTGCTAAACAAGACATCTATTGATTAAACTTTCGAAAAGTTTCCTAGTTCTGGAATCTAAGTATTGTCTTAAGATTGAGATTATTCTATAATCGAGCGTGAGTGCTCTAATTTTATGGAATAAGACTGGCCACGAACAGTTATCAAAGGCGCCTTTAATATTCAACGTCAGCAAGCCGATCCCAGTCTTTTTACTTAACGCATACTCAATCTGCTTAGATAATTCGCCAAAAAGCGTTGCCGTGAAATGGGACTTAGTAAATCCAAATTGCCGATCATCGTGAGGTAAAACCGGCAGTATACGATTCAACAAAACATATTCAAACACCTCGGCTAAAGCGCTTAACAAGACAATCGGTCTATACTAGGATGGAAGACTAGCACTGCGTCCGGATTTTAGCACAAAAACTGTCCTTCCTGCTCGCCAGGCTTCTTGGAAGACTCCGAACCTCAATAAGCTCTGAAGTAAATTAGGATAGTGGAAATTCAAGATCTTCAAACATTTATTCGTCAGCTGGTCTAAGCCAGGAGCTTTATTTTTAGTCCGGCGAAGAACGTCCTTAATTTCCGCTTTGGAAATAAATAGTTCGCTGTTTAAAAAACTAAAGCCGCTAAGGTTAATTCTCTAAAATTCTTGCAACTTGTATGAGAAGGTTTCGTCCCAATTTGTGCTTGAGTTTACTTGATAAAAATGATCAAGAAGGGCCTTTATCTTTGAATCCTTATCGAAAATTTTTTGATTATTCTGGTCTAAAAAATATGGAGGAATCTGTAACCGACGTTTATTTTTGAAAATAGTCTTCTAAGGAAGGCCTTTCAAGTTTCAAATCGGAACAAAATTTTTTTAAATTTTCGGTTTTTAAAAATTGTTCGAACCAAATTCATAGCCAGGCGCGCAATGTGATCATTAGCTCCCCGCTTGTGTGAACGTTGAACCCGTTTGCGCAATTTCCTTAGAATTATTCGTAAAATCTCTAAATTATTAATATTGCACCACGAATTCCCATTTAATTGAACCGTTTCAATGTTGCTGCTAATAATATCACGAAGTGTGTTATTTAAATTTTCTAACATTATTTGCAGTTGGTGGAAATCATTAGCAGTCTTAAAATCGTAGTTTATGTTCTACAGCGATTTTATTAAATTTCTTATAATTTATAATGCGATGCGTTAAGCTATTAATAATATTCACTTTTATCGATAATTTAAACTGAATCGGACTGTGGTCTGAATAAATTGCTTTATTATCTACCTTCCAGTCACTGATTACGTTAGGTCGACCGTGGATAAAAAGTTAAGTCGATAACGCTGAAACCATTGGCGTTAGAAAAAGTAATTTCATCTCGTACATTGGCGACAAAAAGATTATTACTAAGAAAAAAATTATTCAAAAATGTTAGATCTCCTCACGTGAAAAGCCCGACGGTACCAGATCTCATTTCGGACATTAAAGTCACCGCATAAGATAATCGATTTCTTCTGGTGGAAAGTAATAAATTGCGATAACAAATCTAAGAAGTTAGTTAGATCTTGTGAAGGCGGAAAGTAACAGGAGATAATAAAAATTTCTTCCAATTGAACTGGCACGATATATTCGCAACCTTCGAAGAATTCTACCTCATTAAATGGAATTCTGAGTTAACTAAAATTGACACGAACTGCTTTGTAGTTTGAGTATAAACATTGCTAATATCAGGGATTACCTGTCGAATAAGAAGCGGTTCTAAGATACACACAATATCTTTATTATCCTTTAATAAATCAAACTGTAGCAAATTATTACCAGAACGTGAATGATGGAGGCTTGCTGAGAGGAAATCTAAATTATTATTCTCCGTAACAAGTGCTGTTATCTAAAATTGAATGAATTCTTTTCGCAGTTTCGCATTTGTAAAGCTGGTAATACTTATGATCCAGACTGAAGTTTGTTTTTCTTTCTACATTTGAAAAGTGACAATTTGGACAGTGTGTCCACAGATCAATAATTTCCTTAATTTTACCTCTTTCTTCATTATTCAGTTTGCAATGCCGAGCTCTATGCTCGAAGCCTCCACATGAATAACATTGGGTAATATAAATATGTTCGTAGACACGGCATAAGCGCCATTCTACAGGAACAAATCCATCCTTAAGTAGATAATTATATACAACCGGTGATACCTGAACAATCGCTTTCAAGAAAGTATTTTCTTTCCTTTGCTTCTGGATAATTTTGACGTAAGCGTTCCGATCGATTGTGAGATTTGCATACTGGCGAATCGAAGTAAGAATTTCGTTTTTGACTTGGTCGGAATCATAAGAACGAAAAGAAAAAGGTAACCCTGTAATTTTAATGTAAGACATTCTTTTTGCCGGTTCTGAAAAGTTAAATGTATCTTTGTCAGCAAAATTATTCAGGCGGTTTATAATTGTTTCCTTGTCTTCGTTACTAGGTTTTTATTATCAAACTATCCTTCTTACGTATGAAAATAGGCATGTCATTAAGATCCTTAGGCTTGATAGCTTATTTAATCACATTTTCTACTAGTTCAGAAGAGGTTTTACTACCCGGGGAGCGATATTATTAAGTTTATCTAATTTCTTAGAACCGATGACTCCAATAAAAATAAACAAGGGATAACAACACATCAGGAATTAACTAATCTATATAAGAAAAAAGCTGCAATTATTAAAATAAGACATAAAACGCCCAAGGATAAAATCGAATTAAATTTAATTTCCAAACTGATAAGGAACGAGATAAGAAAAAAGAACGAACTTAGGAAAAATGAAATAATAAAAGAAACATTAGAGGGAGGTAAAAATATCAAGAAACTGAACAAGCAACTAAGTGTAGGTACCCCGTGGAATTTATACTTCGTAAATTCTATAGGTCATAAAATATATGATAGAAAAGAGATAAATAAATTAATAACTAACTATTATAGGGAATTATATAAAGGCGAAAATAATTATGAGGACATAATGGTAAACTTCGAACCAGAACCTGAGTTCTTAGTTAACGAAATAAAAATAATAGTAGGAAAATTAAAGTCTAACAGAAGCCCAGGCAATGATGGTATAGTTAACGAACATATTAAAGCAGGAGGGGACTATCTAATTAAATTTCTTACAACACTATTCAACAGTATCTTAAGAACAAGTAATATACCCGAAGAATGGAGATATTCAGATATAATAATACTATTTAAGAAAGGCGATCGTCATAAAATCGAAAATTACCGCCCGATTACTTTAAGCTTAAGTATTTCGAAGTTGTTCTCAAAACTACTAAAAATAAGATTGAAACCTTTTTTAGAAGCCCAGCAACCAACGGAACAAGCCGGCTTCCGGAAGACATTTTCAACAACTGACCACCTTCATACAATAAACCAAATAATAGAAAAAAGTAATGAATACCAGATAAATTTATATTTAGCCTTAATTGATTACCAAAAAGCGTTCGACTCCTTAAAACATGAATATATACTTAAAGCAATGCACAAACAAGGGGTCCCAGGAAATTTCATTAGGTTAATTCAGGAAATGTACAAAGGACTCAAAACGCGAATAATAACGGACATTAAAGGGGAATACTTTTCGATTAATAAAGGGGTTAGGCAAGGAGACCCACTCTCTCCAATCTTATTTAATTGTACATTAGAAGAAGTTTTTAGAGAAATGAACTGGGAAAATAAGGGAATAAATATAAATGGTAAGAAATTATCAAATTTAAGATTTGCAGATGACATTGTTCTTCTTTCCTCTTACTTAGAAGAACTGAAGGAAATGCTATTGGAGCTAGACATGAAAGGATCAAAAGTCGGACTATCTATTAACACCCTAAAAACTAAAATATTAACTAAGACTACAACCCAGAGAGAGGAATACAGATAAATAATAATTTAATAGAAATAGTGAGCGAAGCGACATACTTAGGTCAACAATTATCATTTGAGAATAAAATGGAAAAAGAAATAAACACGAGAATTACTAAGACATGGAATAAGGTATTGGTCGCTAAAAAGAATATTCAAAGGACCTTTCAGTAATCATCATAAAAGTCAAATTTTTAACATGTGCATACTACCACCTGTTTTAACTTATGGATGCCAAACTTGGACATTGAACACAAAAATTATAAATAAACTAAGGGTAACGCAAAACACGCTAGAAAGATCAATGCTTAATATAAAAATAAGAGATCGAATAAGAATAAAAGAAATAAAACGGCCTTTAGGTAATAATATTAACGTGGTGAACTATGTTAAAAGGAGAAAATGGGAATGGACTGGCCATGTAATAAGATTAAGAGACGACCGTTGGACATATAAATCCATATAATTTTTTCTAGCGGAAGGTATTTTATAGATCAGATGTTGTAAAAGGTAAAAATATCTCAATTAACAGTAATTAATTAATTAATTAACAAAAAATGAAATTAAAAGAAAGTTATTTGTTCCCGAGATATGTTTTAGTTTCCGCGGCGGGGCGGGGCGGGGGGGTCATTCTCTAGGCCGCCATCAAACCGATTTTAAAAACCATTCAAATATTTAACACTTCTAAAATAACTTTAAATATATTATACATACGTATAAAATATATTTAGTTAAACTGATTTTCTGCAATAGTTTGTTTGAACGCATAATGAAAAACGTAAGATGAATATTAAAAAATTATACAGGTAGATGGAAAAAAATGAAGCAAACTGAATGTTTCTGCGAAAAATAAATTCGGCCATGGAATAGGAATTGATTGAAATAGCAGTAAATAGCGACAATAAAAAAGCACTGGTACGCGAACAGCGAAAATTAAGTTGCAGCTCAATTTCACTCAGCTGGGGATTTTATAGTTATTAAATAGCCCTCCCTCCAACTGTTCCTCTAGAGCCGTTTGAATAATATTCCAATGCGCAGTTTATTTATTGTCCTCGTTCTGTCTAATACGTCAAATTTTGAAATACGATTTCCCGGACTTTAAAGAAGGTGCTTTTTTTAAGAAGGCGAAAATAAAATAACTGAAAAAAAATATATCCGTTCAATGGACGAAAAATATTTTGTCAGTCCTTGTTAATGCTTTTATTTCTCAGGATAGCTGTGTAGATTAAGTGTCGAATGCCACAGTGTGTTTAAGAACAATTCCATTTTATCCGCTGAAGTCCTGAAATACACCACATTTGTCAACTATATTTCGTCATTACACATGGCCATAAATGAACGTAGTCATCAGCTTTACAGGTTCCGAGCTGTTTGCCTCTCTCCCTCCGAAAGTATAATCAGCAAGCAGCGAATGAGCTCGCTTTTCAAGAAATAGAAAATAGAAAAACTTTAGCGAAAACCGGTGAAAGCAAAGAGAAACAAGTTTAGTGCTTTCTATTAACTGACGATGTTATTATTTTTTTTTTTTTTAAATAAAAAATACTAATATTACTCGAGTCTACGTGTAAAGTAAATAAAAATAATCTTTATAGTGTATGCGTATTATGTTGTTCAACATTTAAAAAACTGGTATTTTCGCGAATTAAAAAATAAAAAAACGAAAAAAAAAACAAAAAAGAGCGGCAACCGAATTTAAGCATCACCTAAACGTTATAAATGAGCGTTTCCGTTTAGGAAGTCGTTAAAATTAAAATTTAACAAGCCGGTTTGGAAACCTCAGCGAATCCTACTAAAAATATAAACTTAAATTTCGCAAAGTAGAAAATCGAGAACAGTTGTTCATTGCATTTTTGAGGAACAATATCCGTTTTTTTGGGTTTTCTTTTTAATTCTGTTTTACCAGTCCAAACAATACAATCAACAGCAAAATATCACAGTCGCGCAACTTTGGATCAACTTTTTGTACTATTTCATGCACCTTCGTTAAATTAAAAATCGTGAAATTCTACCGTGGTCCAAGATTAATTAGGTTCTTTTCTTCTTCAGTTTCAGCATCAGCACACACTACGTCTAACAACTCTGTTAAAAACTTTACGGAACTGGTATATTTCTGCTTCCTGTCTATATTGATATGGTCCGACTTGTTTTTTGAGGTCCCAGCTTGCAGACGCCATTATTTGATAGATAAATGCAATCTTACGTAGTATTTTTTTTTTTTTTTATAACCCCCCTTTGAGCATGTCAACAAAGGATCTTCGCCCAGAAACGAAACGAGGGGGAGAAGGATCATTTAAATGCAGATTCGGTCAGCTATTGATAAGACAAAGGAACTGAGGATAGGAACAACCGAGATCGACAGAAACAATAAGATATATAGTGAGTTTGAGTGGCAGCAGATTGGAGTACAAAGAAGTGCGTTCGTTCACGAGGGATGGACATTCAAAGAGGATATGGTCAGGATCACAGACGGCTTCGTCGTCAGAGTGAAGAGGGCAATAAGGGGAAAGAGCGAGATGAAAACGAAAACGTGAGGAAGGAAGAAGAGTATGATTCAGACGTAAACGGATAATAGGGACAATAACGGAGCGGCGAAGCATTTTTATTCACATTCGTTTGCTGAAAGTAACTTTTTTTACCGGAATGTATTTTTTAAATAGCGAAACAAACAACAAATGTCAAATTAAAAGTATAACGTTTTCAAGCAAAGCCCATCTTCAGTTTGAGAAGAAGAACACAAACATCAAACCGAATATACGTCGCAAACGAAATTATATAAAAACGAACATAGAGCATTAAATACGTGTCACGATCTGGTAATATAAAAAAAATAATAATAATAATTAGAACTGATTGTAACGTATTTATAAAGAAAATGATAAGAAAAAAGCTTATATATTGGTAAGAAAAAGATGTTGAGGTAAAAACCAAATAATAAAAAATGCTATAAAAACATTAACAAAAACTGGCCGCAAAATAATTACAATAAAGATAAAGGTGGGAAATCCAAAAGAAAAATCATTCAGAAATATTAAATCTGAAAAATTTTTAATCGAAAAATTATGTATGAAAGAGTGCTTTTGTACATAATGACGAAGAATTTTTATACCCCCTCCCACCCCAATTCTCAATTATGTCAGCTGAACTATATGCCATTAAACAGGCACTTACCTATATAAATAACTCTTCTTTCATCAACACAATCATTCTTTCAGACTCTCTCTCAGCACTACTTTGCATAAAAAATTTTAATAAGAAAAAACAACATCCAATAGCTCAGGAAATATCCTATATACTTTCGTCCTCATTGAAAAATACAATTTTATGCTGGCTACCTTCACACAAGAACATTCCAGGCAATGAATCAGCCGATAAAACCGCAAAACTTGCATTGAACATAACTCCCATCCAAAATATTCCCATTCCACTTTCCGACCTTAAAACCTTCATCAAAACTAAAACCCAAATCACTTTTCAAAACTTTTGGAACCAAATTCCCTCCACCAATAAACTGAAAAACATCAAAAACGATATACTTCCAAGAAATTGCTTTGATATCTCTCGTCGAGAAGACGTCTTACTCACACGTATACGTACAGGTCACTCTCTTATCACTCATTCTTACCTACTCAATAAACAACCTCCCCCCATTTGCTTAATATGTAACACCCAAATTTCAATAATGCACCGACTTTTTCTATGTCATAAATATCAAAATGAAAGATCCCTATATCTAACTTCCAATAATCCAAAAGAAATTTTAACAGATGATCCCAATAAAATTCAAAATTTATTATCCTTTCTCTCTAAAACTGGTTTACGACCCCTTCTATAAAATTTAAGATTCCATCTCCCAATATAAAATCCCTTCTAAAAACAATCCTCCTGCACGACACGCCACTAGCCTTAGTAGCTGTACAAGGCGTTAAAAAAAAAAAAAAAAAAGAAAGTATTATTAAGATGTGAAGCAGATAAATTTAAATAGAAAATCGACTAGGATATTCTAAATAAAAAAAAAAAAAAGGTTTATTACTGGGTATTTGATGAAAAAACCACAAAACAAAAAATTGTATTAAAATTTCCTCATTAGAAATCTTAGAAAATGATGAAAATAGTCTAAACAACAAAAACAGTTATTATATCATTAGAGGCATCTTAAATTATATCATATTTTAATACTAAAAAGAGGATTATTATTGCGCCGTTGTGTTTGAGCATTTGATATTTCCTGTGTTTATTTATGTTTTTAGCAGCATCCATATAACTTATTAAAAGCATCACTATAGTCACTATGTTTTTCTAAAGGATTCGGTCTACGTTAAGAATGCTAATATAAAACTTCTAAAAACAAATACGTAACAAGTATCATATTTACCACAAAACCTTTTACCCATCTAGGCCATATATAGTGCTATATCCTGCGCACGAATTATTTCTGTTGCTTCAAGAAAAATAAATGTGCGTGCGTAAGGGTGTAAGTTCCCACAGAGAGCGGCGTGCATAATAACTTTTGCTGAGACTTGGTCTTCCTACTCCACATTGCGCCTCTTATGTCCTATCTTTTCTCTCTCCGCAGATTGTTCCTATTATTTGTTACTTTCTCCTGACAACATTTGATATCGTATGAAGATATAATTGCCTCCTTCCTATTCTAATTGTTTCTGGGTAAAGGTCCTCGGTTGACAGGAACAAAAAAAAATATAATAAATAAATAAATCTAAATTACACTTTGTAAATCATTAGAATATGTACGTATCACAATAAGAATAATGAATCTAGCCGGGTAGATCCTAAGCCAATTATTTAAAACCAAAAAAAAAAAAAAAAAAATTGCATTTTTTTGTAATACAAAATAACGAAATGCGCTCAGAGTACCAATATATTAGATCCGGGAATTTTCTTCATGTCCACGGCTTATTGTTTAAAGGATATTTTAAGGGAATTAAATATCTGCAGTCTTACCCCTAACGTCGAAATGCATTTCTAATCACAGATTCCTTGCAATCGATTAGGACACTCCAGACACCTAAAACCTCACACACATTATCTCGAAAAATAAAGCGCATCATTAACGTGCTTTTCTGGGCGCTGGCTCACAGGTAACATTCTTGTGGGTCCCGGGTCATACCGGTGTGCCGGGGAATGGGCGTGTGAACTTGGCTGCTAAGGCAGCAACATATAGTCCAATGCCCGAAGGTGCCCCTCTGCCTCAGCTGGGGCCACCCTTTTTTCAGCAACATAAGGCAGAGACATGGGAAATTATGTGGTCGGCTCACACATCATGGCTGCGATCCATTAAGGTGAGCACTGAGCCTTGGTGGCCATCGATATCCATGTCCCGCAGAGAGTTTGCAGCATTAACTAGACTCCGCATAGGGCACACAGCAATATCCCACAACTATTTGCTGGAAGGAACATCTCCTCCCTCTGCCTGTTCCATATGCAATTCCTCAATTTCACCAACCGCTGAACACGTTCTGGAACATTGCCTGCCTGCAAGAACCTCCAACTTACCGACGGTTGCGTTGTCAAACGAACCAAAACAGGTCCAGGATATGCTAAACCATATTAGAGCGGCTAACCTATTAAAACACTTCTGATCCATGTGCTGTAATAATCCCGGCAATTACACACAACACATGGACCATATAAATTTAGGGGAAAAAAAAAGAAAAAAAAAGGGAATTAAGTCGGTGTAAATGTATCTACAATATTCAGACTATTTGGTATACGTCTGGTAGTCGAGAGTGAAGTGTTGTAACTGGCTACATTTCTTAACACATTGTATTACGATTAAAGAAGAACTGAGAAAATAAGGAAATAGGAGTCGTAATCATCGGGGGTAGTATTTAGGACGACGTAAAATCTTATTATTAGAATAACGACTGAGGAGTGAATGCAGTGAAGTTTAATTTTTCAAAAGCAGCTTTATTTTTACTATAACAATTTCGCGACAAAGTCACCTGTAATAATTACACCGAATTTAACTAATTTTTCAATAAACGTAACAATTTTGTTTTCGGAGAGGAGCAAATAAATAGAGAAGATACGGAACGATGCGAAATTAATTCTGGATTAGCTGCGAGCGAGAGACAAAAGTGTAAAAAGTATTACAATTGTCTGAGAAAACAATTGACGGGTTAAAAACATCTGTCGATGAATGGAAATAATATATATATATATAAATATACATATATGTATATATGCATCGTTGAATCTCGTATGACTTTTAACTTTTTCTACATGAATGGAGGATGCGTAGTGGAAGCAGTTAAGCGCACTGCGGAGTTAATCTATAGTTTTTTTAATACAAGTTCATTAGCTGGAAGACGACAGTTTCAGGCTGTTTGAGAGAGGAAAATGAAATTTGAAACGCTGAAAGCGTAGATTTCACTTTACGGAGCTGAAAGTATTACGGACGAATGCCGATAATTCAGAGAGCGGACAAGAAAGCAACCGAATAATCGAGAGCCGCGGCTGTTGTGACAGTTTTACGCTGCGTGGAAATGAAAAATTTATATGTGGACGAGTCTTTGAAACTTCGAAAAACGCAATAAATAAGGCAGAACGATAACATTTTTAGAAATAAATATAATGAAATAAAAAGAAAAATAGCCGGCGAAGTCTCGATAAATATACTACATTGAAGGGTAGAGTACCAGACCCTACCGCCGTGGGAAAAGCCTCCCTGTTACCGAACTAACAATAAATTAAAGGACGCAAGTGCTGCTATTTCAATTAGAAGAAAGAGTATAAAAAGTAGTCGACGCCCCGTGTCACGGTATAAGTGTAAATAACTGGTAAGAAAGCAACCGGAAATTAAATTGAAAACTCTCACTGCTGGAATCAATTTCCGTATACGAACAACAACGAGACACAAACATTATGCAAGCCGAGAACACTGTTCATTTTCCGTTCATTTCGACAAGTGTCGAATGGGCTGCTGCACGCGTAATTATAATAAATTTTAACCGAATCGAATTCGATAACGAGTAAGTCAACTTTATCGATAGTAAACGCCGAAAATTAATTAGCCTAAAACCGACGAAAAATAACATGTTAAACCGGCGAATTTGGCTAAAGAATCGCATTTGAAAATAAAGAATTATTTCAACTAATGGAGCAGAAAATTGTGGAAAATTTGTAAATTTTACGCTAAAATTTACGAGAAAGTTTATACTACGTTTGGCCTTTAATAATTTAATAGGGACCTCGAAATTGAAATTTCAAAAGTTGAAATTCCCCCCGAATGATCATTGTAGGAAATTTCACAGTAGATAAGCGGCGGTTCTGCTCATAACCGAACAAGCGTGTACATATTTTAGTCTAATTGCTTTGTCGGGAACCTTAATCCGTGTGGTTTTTATATCACCACTCTCTCTCTCTCCCTACATATATATATATTAATTACAACGTAATTCTTAGGTTATCCCCCATTCGAAAAAATGTCCCAATTTTATGTAACGCTAAATGTCCCAAAAAAATGTCCCAATTTTATGTAACGTTTGTTATATTTTATAGGATTTTTGTTATTGTTATTTAAAAAATGTCTCAATTTTATGTAATGAAATATGTAACGAAAAATGTAACGAAGAAATGTCTTAATTTTATATAATGAAAGTTAAATGTTAGAATAGGGCTTTCGTGGTTATGTTATTTTCCTTTTTGTGTTGATGCCAGTAAGAATTACGTTGTAAATTTTGATCATTTTATACAAAGTATAGAAGAGAAAGAGACAGAAATGAAAGCAAGAGGGGTCGAGGGACACAGCCCCTTGCGAGGCCAAAATGATATATGTATATATATATATATTGGTACATACTGAATAATTTTTTGCTCAGACTTTCAAAATAAAATCTCTTGTCGTCCACCGGTGACGCGCACCGAAATTATCGTTTTATACAAAGAACGAAAAAGTTCATTAATAGCCTTGTATAACAGTAAACGTAATATCAAACATTACTGTGGTGAGAATCATTTAAATATCGTGAAGAATTCATTATGTAAAATTTGTATTTAAACCATCAGCGTGCCACCCATTTTGTTTACAGTCCGTTTTACTAGCTGTGATCAATCGCATATTCAGACAATTGTTGACATTACTGCATTATGAAACCAACTGCAATGATTGATCAGACGCACTGAACTGAACATATCTGTGTTACATAGCTTTGTAATTGCAGACGGTGCGCGGATTATATTAATATTTGAAGAAACAAAGGAGAATTATACGTTTGTTTTCTGAAAGAAAATAATTAAGAAAAACTTTATCGAATTATAAATCAAATTAAACTCACCTGAACCCCCCGGTGGTGTCATTGTTGCCCGGTATCTAATATCCGACGGTTTTTAAAAGCCTAATACCCCTTTGAAACAAAATACGCGCGTTATTTGCCGCTCACAGTAGCTGCAGTCGTTGACCTCTCTGAACGTATGAGC
The DNA here is from genome assembly GCA_039619475.1 of Icerya purchasi. NCBI lineage: Eukaryota > Metazoa > Arthropoda > Insecta > Hemiptera > Monophlebidae > Icerya > Icerya purchasi. Next base: position 259,448,838 of record CM077116.1, on the reverse strand, counting down.
TATTCTATTTAGTGTCACTGCGGCTACGGAGAAGTCTGCACGTCTGTGTAGAGCGCGCGGCTAAGTTATACCCGGCCACAATGGCCAAGTAACATTTATATATACAACGTGTTTATTGTTTTTTTTTTTATTGTTTATTGATGAATTGCATATCCTGTTTCACAGTTTTACGAAAGATGTCATACGAAAATGAACATAGTCGACTTCTAGCCTTGTTTGAACATGCTTGTGCCACAGTGAAAGTGAACAGTTCAGTTCAGACGACGAGTGAGGAAGAATATGGAGAACTTACTGAGAGGCTTATGTATTCACGAACAAGTTGGGGAAACTATAACCTACCCTCCGAATAAAAGTTGGAAAACATATACGAGATGTAAAGACTGTCCTCCTGCCAAAGACAAAAAACAAGTTCAGTCAAGCATGAGGTTTCATGCGCTGAGGATTCCGTATGAAAGTTAACAATAACTATAATTATTTAGTATGTAAGAAAATTTGTTTGAATAAATTTCTATTTTTATTTTACTATTTTAATTTAATATCTTAATAAATTTCAAAGATCTTTTCTAATAATAATTTAAAACAGTAAAGCAAAATACTAATTTGAATCGAAGACTTAGATTAATTTGAAGTGCAATGTAACGGTTATAAAGAAAAATTAATTAAATCCTTTTTTTATTTATTTTTTTAAATTATTGGTTTAGATTTAATAATACTAATATTAAGGTTTTATGATTTTTTTAAATGTGTAATTTTGTTAATTCCTACACCTATCTTTCTTGAATAGCCGACCGTCAAAGATATTTAATAAATATATAAACGAAAACACGCAAAAAATATTAATTAGAAATAATATTGATGCTACGTATCACTCTGCTGCGGCTGCTAGAATGTTGGTGTTCCCTGCTGGCAGGTTGGTGTACGTTAGTGATTGCATCCTGGATTCTCGGCGAATGGGAGGGAGAGACACGGTAATCGAAATTATAGTTTACGAATTTTGTAAATGTCACTAATTTGAAAACCGAATTTCGAGGCGATCTGATTTCTTTGTTATCAAACTTCTTTCGGTTGCAAGACGAACTGGTTACTTTACTAAAAAAGGTCGATATAGTTCCGCGATGTGACAAAGACTGTTGTTCTACTGAGATGATTTTTTAACAATTCGGTTTTTTCTTTCGACTCTTTCAATACGTTAGAACATTATTAAATATTTTTTTTTTATTTATTTACTAGCATAGTGCGTTAAATTGTTTAACAAATCGAAATACTATTCGCATCTGTTTTTCATCAAGCGGACGTACCGCTTAAACAATGATGCGGTGAGTCCGTTCCTTTCATTACAGTTCATAACAACACTAACACACCTCGTAATGAAAATAACCAAACCAAAACTTGCGATCCTGTTTCGTTTCTTATCCCTCGTACTAACACTACTAACGAAAATTATAACAATCCGAACCAAATTCTAAAAACCGCTGCAATCTCGTATTCCGATAAATCCAAAAGAAAAATAACACCGATTAACAAACCTGTTTATTTCGTGCATTCAAAAAACCCACTTAAAACAAAACCAACATTTAAAACTAAAAAACTATAAAGTTCTCGAATCAAATCCGGTGCTTGCTAGTTGTGCGCGTGGTGGAATAATATTATCCGTTCGTGCGGATATTAACTTTCAACAGATAATGTTACCATCCGACATTCAACCAGTAACAGTCGAAATTCGTAAGCCAGTTCCACGGGAGTCTCTAAACATAATTCCGAACCGTATTTAGAAACTTTTAAAGTTGCCAAAAACTTCAAACAGTTCCTCCCCTCTAGCGTCGCGAGTATTACAGCTAAAAATTTTGAACAGGGTTAAACATATGCGCTTCGACATATATTTCTCAAGTTTGGAACATCAAGGTTTGAAAGTTTCGTTAAGGAAATAACTTATGGTTTCGTTCTCGACAAATAACGATCTTTCCATCGATCATGACCGGAAAAAAAATATTATTTTTGAAACTTTCGAGCTTTCGGCGCTTAAGGTTCTGAATTTTAAGATGGAAACCTAGATGTTCCAAAGTAAATAAATAAACAGGGACGCACATTTTTTTAACCTTGTTCAAAATCTTGAACCAATACATAAATTACAAGCGGGGCTACACGTCATTTTTCAGAATTTTATGAACTTTTAGTAAATTTCAAACAGTTTTGTTAAGAAAACGAAATACGGGTCCGTTCCCAAAAAATAGCGCTCCTTCCAATAATAATACACTTGAAAAAAAATTTTTTTTTACAAAATTTCGAGCTTTCAGAGCCCCAAGTCACTAATTTTAAAATTGGAAACTTAGATGTTCCAAACCAGAGAAATATACATGGATGCCCATATTTACTACTTTCCTCGAAATTTTTAGCTATAATACTCGCGTCACAAATCAATTCTCTCGATTTTTTGAACTTTTCAGCAAACTTTGAAAGTTCAATTAAGAAAATGAAATACGGTTTCTTTCCCGACAGATAGCGATCCTTCAAACGGTATATAACATGCGTCAGAAAAATAAAAAATTTTCTTCAAAATTTCGAACTTTCGGCGCCTTAAGGGTCCAATTTTAAAACTGAAAATCCAAATGTTATAAACTCGAGAAATATAAGGGGATCAGCACGTTTTTAGCCGCGTTCAAAATTTTCAGCTGTAATATTCGTGGAGCTAGTGGAGAGACACATAATTTTTTTTTTTTTTTGAACTTTTCAGAACTTTGAAAATTTCTTTAAAAAAATGAAATACGGTTTCGTTCCCGACGAATAGCGATATTTCTAATGATATATCACAAGCCCGAGAAAAAAAATATTTTTTTCCAAAATCTCGAGCTTTCGGTGCCCCGAGGGTCCAATTTTAAAGCTGGAAACTCGGATGTTCCAAACTAGAGAAATATACGTGGAAGCGCATATTTTTAACCGTGTTCAAAATTTTTATCGGTAATATTCGCGGCGCTAGGGGGGGGACACGTCATTTTTCGCGCTTTTTTGAACTTTACGGCAACTTTGAAAGTTTCGTTAAGGAAATGAAATTCGGTTTCGTTCCCGACAAATAGCGATCTTTCCATCGATATATCGCATGCCTATAAAAAAAAATATTTTTTTACAAAATTTTGAGCTTTCGTCGCCCCGAGGGTCCAGTTTTAAAGTTGGAAATCCGGATGTTCCAAACTAGAGAAATATACGGGTATGTGCGTATTTTTAGCCCCATTCAAAATTTTCAACTACAATACTCGCGGCAAAAATGAAAACGGAGTTAAGATTTAGACGTGTTACACTGCGTTCTTTTATTATTCCTATCGTATAATAATTATTAGTTCGATTGTTTATCGTCGTTTTCTCGTTCGGCGCCGGGATCTCGCCGGGTAATGTTAAGTTCGAATGGTCCGGGTTTACCCGCCCAAGCGATAAACAACGAACGCTCAGATCCTTCGACCAGTACCACTAACACCAGTAACCAACTCTCATCGCTAAATGCCGGTAAGATCGATTCAATTATTACTACTAACATGCTTGTTCCGTCATTTAACAAAAATGATACTAACAATGACAACGTTATAACTCTACGCAATGTAGACAAGGCCAACAATACCTGGCAGTTAGTTAGACGAAAACGTCCTTCTCCTTCCTCGCCGCCGCATACATCGAGTGAATTTAAACGCTCAACGGCTCCGAAGCTAAAAACCAGAAATCGGTATCAACCGTTTATGTACTTAAACGATGACGACAACCACGAAAACACAGACGGAGATAATGAAACAGCAGATGCAAACGCGATGCCACTCGATAACCAGACATCGAACAACGCTGATGGTAACGATAAACAGAAACGAAACTCATCGCCACCGACTAACAAATTTACGACGCCTCCGCCGATTTTAGTAAAAGACGTTAAAAATTATACAGCATTCACCAAGTCTCTAATAAGTTTGACAAATGTCAAATTTACATTAAAATCAACAAACACCGGTATTACTATAAAACCAAGCTCGCCAGCTTGTTATCGCGCACTAACTAAAGCCCTCCAACAAAATCAATACAAATTTTATACTTTTCAACTATCAGAAGATAGAGCTTTTCGTGTCATTTTAAAAAATCTTCATCATACAACTAGTTGCGAAGAAATCACGCAAGCATTACAAAATCTAGGTTTCTCTGTTCGTTCTGTATCCAACATAATAAGCAGAAGAACAAAATCTCCGCTACCGATGTTCTTTGTAGATCTCAACAAATCTTCAAAAAATTCAGACATTTTTAAATTAAAACATTTATTACATACAGTCGTAATAATTGAAGAACCGCGGGTAACTAGGCAATTACTCCAGTGTATGCGTTGTCAAAATTTTGGACACACGAAAACTTATTGTAATCTTCCACCTCGATGTGTGAAATGCAGCGGTAAACACCTAACCGCTGACTGTCCTAAAACATCCGAAGAAAAACCGATATGTCTTTTCTGTCGTGGTGAACACCCTGCCAACTATAAAGGATGTGAATATTACCAACAAGAATATAGTAAAAAATTTAAACAGAGTGCAATAAGTAGAACTTTCGAAGCTTCATCATTTAATTTGGCGGACACCAGCACGTTTCCACCCATCCATAAGCAATTACCATCAACTTCGTACTCCAATGCTGCTAAAAAATATACCTCGTCTTTTCCTCCGACTGCATCATCAATAGTATACAATAACAATGCCCCACAACATACAACCGAACAAAAAGGAATTAACGAAACATTAACTTCCTTTCTTAACGAATTTCGAAATTTATTATCACCATTAATATCCATGTTAACCAAACTTATGGACAAATTATTATGAATTTGAACCCTATAAGTACAAATTCATTAACAGTAGTATTATGGAATGCTAACGGGATTCAACAGAAGAAACATGAACTACAGTACTTCTTACAGACCAAAAGAATCGATATTGCCCTACTAACGGAAACTCATGTCGTTCATCCAGCGAGCCTTGAGTTACTAAATTACAGGTGCTATCATGGAACACACCCTTCTGGTACAGCAATGGGAGGTGTTGCTGTACTCGTCAAAAAGAGCATTGACCATCATCTACACTTCGTTCGCCGAACAGAGGCCTACCAAGCTGTTGCAATTAAAATAAAAACGACTTTTAATGAAACAGTAACTGTCACATCGGTTTATTGCCACCCAAGGTATTACATACCGAATCAGGAACTCACGGAACTATTTCATCGCCAAGGCAGCAAATTCATTTGTGGAGGTGACTACAACGCAAAACATCCTCACTGGGGATCAAGAGTTCCAAATAAACGTGGAGCGCAACTCTTCCAGCTGAATAGAGGGCTACGCCTCGATGTTGTTTCACCATTTACACCTACCTACTGGCCAAAGCATACCAACCGACTACCAGATGTGCTAGACTTTTATTTCAATAAAGGATTAAATAATCTACACAACAACTACTGTACAATCGCAGACTTGTCATCTGATCACGTACCAGTCTTACAAGTCCTAGACACAATTCCGCTACATACAAAACTAGACAGTCGATTAACAAATAAATCTACTGATTGGAACAAATTTGAGAATATAATAGATAACCAAGTGAACTTAAATGTAAAACTAAAATCACAGCACGATATTGATACTGCCGTTAATTATCTAACCGATATAATACAGGATTGCGCTAGGCAATCAACACGACCTGCAAAGTCCAGTGCTAACACTAGCAGTATACTGCCCATTGAAATACGTGAGCTAATTGCCAAAAGAAGAAAAGCGCGCAAAAAATGGCAACATAATAGATACCCATCAAATTACCAAACATACCGGGAATTTTGCAGCCAACTAACGAAAACCATAGCACACTACAAAAATGAGCGTTATACTCATTACCTTTCCACCCTAACTAATGCCGATGGCTCAATCTGGAAAGCAGCGAAAGTACTAACAAAGAAATGTGTTCCATCTTATCATATTAAAAAAACAAATACAATGTGGGCCAGAACAGATGACGAAAAGGTTAATACTTTTGCCGACTATCTCGAAAATATATTTCAACCTCCTCCTATGGAAAATCCACAACACACGCAGGAAGTTATACAGTGTAACAATAACGTCATGCAGTATTGTCAAAATTACACATATATTACACCAAATCAGCTTCGTACGTGCATCAAAAGTTTGCGAAATAATAAAGCTCCGGGAGAAGATGGAATAACAAATGATATCTTGAAGCATCTACCAAAAAGAGGATCTTTACTACTTTTATATATATACAATTCTATGCTCCGGCTATCGTACTTTCCGACTAGATGGAAAAAATCGGTAACTATACTTATCCATAAACCTCGGAAGCCAGTTACAGATGTCTCATCCTATAGACCGATAAGCTTACTGGATACATTTGGAAAAGTGTTCGAAAAATTAATTCAACCACTTCTTTTTAATATGGCGAATACCTATCTTCCAAATCATCAGTTCGGGTTCAGACCAAAGCATTCAGCTATTCATCAATGTCATAGGCTCGTTGATGCAATTGAGTCAGTCTTACAGCGTGGAATGTATTGCTCGGCAGTGTTCCTTGATGTAGCCAAAGCATTTGATCGTGTTTGGCACGACGGTTTGCTATACAAAGCCCAGAAGATTTTCCCGATTGAAATATATCATCTGCTGAGGTCTTATTTAAACGGTAGATCATTTCAAATAAAAATAAATGGCGTCTTGTCCAGCGAGCGTCAGATATTAGCATCGGTACCTCAAGGGAGCGTTCTTGGCCCGCTTCTTTATAACATCTATACAGCTGACCTACCGACTACAATGTTTACATTACAAGCTTCATTTGCGGATGACATTGCTATACTAGCTGCGCACGAAGATCGTCATGAAGCTTCAAGGTACATTCAACATCATTTATCGTTACTACAAAATTGGGCTCTCAACTGGAGGATCGAAATTAATGAACAAAAATCTTCACATATCACGTTCACAAATAACCAAGAAACATGTCCTCCAGTTACTTATAACAGCTGTAAAATACCGCAGATACAATCAGTTAAATATTTGGGATTAACCTTCGACAAACGCTTAGTATGGAATCTGCATGTAATTAATACAAAGAAAAAATTGAAGTCGCTACTGAGACAATTATATCCACTAATAGGAAGAAAATCCAAACTCAGTCTAAACAATAAAATGTTATTGTATAACACCATCATAGCTCCTGTCTGGAAATACGGTTTAGAAATATATGGATCAGCCGCGAAAACGCATCTCAAAAAAATACAGTCGTTCCAGTCGAAGATACTGAGGATCATAACCAATGCGCCTTATTATGTTCGTAATACTATAATCGAGAATGATCTCAACGTTCCTTCAGTGTTGGCGATATACAAGCAGCAATATACCAAAATGCATGCGGCATTCAGCTATAATTTAAACCCATTAATATCGCGTATGAAAACTACCGGTCTTCCTGACAATCCCGTCAGACGACTAAAGAAAAAACAATGCAGAGATGCGCTTACCGCTCATTATTAATATTAAATATAATACCAAAACGCTCAAAAAAAAAAAAAAAAAAAAAAAATAAAAAAAAAAAATGGAAAACTAATCTATGACTAGCGGCTTCATCTATTGGGATGCGCCGTTATCTAGGACACTTAAAATAACTAATGATCACTTGCGTTGATGACCTACAAGTCGGTATGCAAAAAAAAAAAAAAAAAAAAAAAAAAAGGGTGGGGACACGTCATTTTTTGCTGTTTTTTGAACTTTTGGGCAACTTTACATAACTTTTGTAACGTAATTTTTTGATTTTATGAAAGTACTCCTGCATTGTAGTTTATATTTTGAATTTCAGCGTTATAAGTTTATCTAGTGACGAGTTATGATTTTTTAAGTGATTTTTGAGGTCGTTTTATGTACCATATTATATATTCTTGACGGTTTTTTGGGTTTTTTGCCGCCCAGGGTAATCGGTCATCTTCAAGTTATAGATCGTTTTAAAGATAATTTTAATTGTAATTTATGTTCCAAATTTGAAGTTTATAAGTCAAGCCGTTCGTGAATTATTGATTTTTATTTGATATTTTTGTCATTTGTGTACCATCTTATAAGGATTCCGTACATTATATGTATACGGAATCCTAACAAGGCATAATTGCAATAAATGTTACAAGCCTATTTGTATGGAACACAATGTATCGCAGTATGCCAAAGTTGCGTTGATCTCGATAGCGATTAACTTGGTATATAAGTTATAAATAAGCTTTAAATAATTCATAATTCCATGTTAACTTGTTAAAAACAACAATTATATGTTTTGTACTTAAATTGTTATTAGTTTTTGTTTTTGAATATATATTCTAAGTTATGTTCTGATCTCAGGAGAAAAATGTTTAGTTTTTTCAATTTTTGATAATTATATGCTCATTTTATAATAAATAAATGTTTAATTTTCATAATGTATATAACTACCTATTTCCCTCATATAGAAAACTAATATTGACATAAGATTGATTCAGTGTACAATAATGTGTAAAATATAGCCGGTCACAACGGCTGTGTTCTGTTTGGTCGCCATAATGACGCCGGGTTAAGAATAGATAAAAAAAAAAAAAAAGCTATAGATTAAGCGCATTTTTCTGCCATACTGAACTTTTTAATTTTTTCATAACGGCCTAGAAAAACAAAGCTACGAATAGATAAGCTGGCTACGCGTAATGTTTTTTAAATGGTCAAATACAATTTGGTAACTTTTTTTTCCAAGAAGAAATCGTAGTAATAGTGAACTGCTAAAGTTTCATCTCGGAACTGAACAAAAAACAGCTGTGATAAACGGAACCGACCGATTAAAGATTTGCTACCGTTTAGGCTTCGTTGTTCGTACGTGTACGCGCATGTTTATAAAATCAATTCTCTGTCTACACGCGAAAACGTAAACAAAAAGATAGCTGCTCTTTTACAAAACCGTGCTGCCAGACTTTTTAGCCATTAAATGATTTTATCGCAAAATTTATAATTCTATTCTCGTCGCTTTCATACGAAACCATTGTAAGTAAATGCAGGTGTTTTCTGAATTTTTTAATCTTAATGATCATAAGGACGACGATGATGGGAAAAAACCATGTTAGCCGTAAAATACGCGATTCTTGCCTTCAATTCTGTTTTGGTGTTCTTAAATCCTTTTCAATTTCAGCTTTCTTGCTGAATCGAATGATATGCCACCCCTCACCATTCTTAGAATTATCGTTTCCTTGTTAAACGTTTTTCGCTTACATATTCTACTCTTATCTATTCCTATCTTTCGATTTCTAACACCAGGAAAATCTCTATCATAAACTTTATTTCTCTTCGTCTTAGTTCATTTTGGCCTTATAATATAATCTCTTTTAATTAGCTCCCCCATTTTTCCTTCAACTTCGCCGATCTCTGTTATCCTCCTGAATTATTTGTACTATCCTCGTTTTTTTTAAAAAAAACCTTGCCCAAATCGTAATTGAACAGGTATTTTACGGTTCTATCAATTCTGTATTTCCTTCTCATATGACCATCATTTTAAGTTTTGGTTTGAGTGGTTTGATCGTGTCACAGGATATTTTTTTCTTCTAGATTTTAAATTATCGCAATCTTTTCGTCTTCTCTCTTTCTTTTCCATATTGCAGCCGAATTAACGAGGCTACCGTACAATCCATCGTTTTCATCGCCCAATTGACTTTTTTCAAGATATTTAATTATTTCTGACTTCCTAAACGCCCTTTAGACCGTCAGTTCGCCTCTTTCTAAACATTAAATACGAGTAATTTCGAGTAAATTCTAGCCGTAGATTCACAACGTGGAGTTAATTAAAGCTTCCGAAATCTGTAATATCCCCGATTGTGTCCGACTAACTTTTATATATTTAGTTTAAAGTTTCTAAAACTTTTTTAATGTTTTATCTAGCTTGCAAACTATCAATTAAAAAATAACAATTTATAACACTTTATATATATATATATATATATATATATATATATATGTATATATATATATATATGTATATATATATATATATGTATATATATATATGGGACTAATAACGAATTCTATAAATAATTTTCGATTAGACGTTATGTATACCGATTTTTATTCTTCTACACTTATTAACTTTTTATGAGTACTGCAGCGTGATAGAGATATGTAAAAATAAGTATTAAAATAACTTTACTGTAAACGAATTAGTTTATAATGTTATTTTTAATGGTCGTATAAGAACACTGTCAATCACTTACTTCCACACAGATATTAATATTAGTTAAGATTATCTTCTACAGTTAGCGTATGCGCATTCGCAGTATTACTTTTATTTTATTTTTATTTTTTTTAATTAAAAGAAAAAAAAAAAATGAAAATTGGGCTCGTCAATGAAGGAACTTTACACAGAAACAATTAGAAATGAAATAGGAAATTTATATAATAAGACGATCCATTAACAATTAATGGTAAGGTAGCAACGGGAGGGATAATAAATGTAGAAGGAAAAGATAGGATATAACGGGCACAAAAAGGAGCGGGAAATGTATTATATTTCTCTAATAATGAATCGAAGTGAACGGAATAATTGTCAGAACATTATATCGAGTACGCTGAATTTCAGCTGTTCAAAATTCTTGAAAAACCGGACCTTCAATAGTCTCACATTTATGATTCGCTATCATTATAATAAACCAATCCGCTAACGGTCGCCCTTAGCGCAAAAAAAAACGATATGCAGTTCTTATAAAGATTGTTTTATATAATTCGCAATGCCGGAATGTAACTCAATAACTTAATGTCATCAATGAAATCAATCGAATTTAGGAACCGAATGATTCGACGCAGTTTATGCGTTTTTTATTGTTTCTCACGTAGAAGAAGGGAAGGTTCCCCTCAAGATATTTGTGTCACAGTCGTTAGAACCTGTCGATTGATTACAGCCAAGATTTCGAACCGGCACAGTCCAAATCAAAGACTGGTCGATCGACATGCTTATAATCGAAAATTCTGCCGGCAGGTCTAACAGAGGTAGCGGAATTAGTGGAAACACGGAAAATTCCTCGGTGCATTTCGTTAACGTGCTCAGTCACGAGTAAAATGGAATTAAAATGTTAATAATTAATGCAGACTGTAGCAGCAGCAGCAGCGTTTCATAAATTCGCAACGTTAAAGCGGCTTTTCGGCTATTTCCTCGTCCGGCACTCGAATAATGTTCCACAACGGAATATAGTGCGCATCAGCGGTGTTTCTGGCCGCTGCCAAATTTATATCACATCTGTTGCCGTTTCGCCCCTAGTTGCAATGAAATATTTACTCGGTCATTATAGTGTCGTTGTCTTCTAATGATGTTAAATCCGAAATTTTTCAGTTTTGTTGCCGGTTAAAATCTTTCCACAGAAGCAGCGATGTACCGGGAAACCGGAGCAATGCAGAACAGCTCCGAGCATTTATAAGTCAGGCGAAAAATGCAGCCGAAAACGGATGTGCGCAAGTGGTAAATGATGCGCGGTATTCGCGGAAACCGCGATAGCGCATTAAATATTCAAAGGATAATGGCGAAGGAATAGGGCCGCGTATGGAAAAAATCACAGAGATGTTCCGACGAGGAGCTGTTCTTTTTATCGGGATTCTGAAAAAAGCTGCTGATTACAATTTTTCACGCTCTTTTTCGGAAACAACCAACTTAACACACTTAAACTTAACGTTTTATTATTTTCAGCACGACTCTACCCTAACCTAAACACATACCAACTTTTTTTTCTGCGCGCCAAGTCTTCTATCATCTTTGCCGTTTTACTTTTCACCGATCCGCTCTCGCTGCCATATCAGCCATTTCGAAAGTTTCTCTTCCTTTCTCCTTGCATTTAATACATATATATATATATATATATGTTATATAGGTATATTTTTTCAGCACGACATCAAACTCCTTAAAATTCTTCATATACATATACTAATAAAACAGGAATTCGTAAAATTAAAAACAAATATTCGTTATTTGATTTGTTTATATCTACAGACATCGAGCGTGCCCCAGACACGTGCCGTGGTAGGTAAAATAATTTATTCTATACAGTGTGTATTAACACGTATTTATATGTATTACCACGGCCGCGCAGACGCCGACAGACACGGGTCGTGCCCGGCCAGTAATTTCGGAAAGAATATTTTGTCTGCGCAGTTCATGTCTGTACGTGTCTGTGGCTACTTGCCGGGCAGTGTAAATAGAGTATCGGGACCTTGCAGAATTTTTTCTGTTTTCCTTTTGCCATGGATAACGAAAAGCTCATAGAAATTTACTCCACCACCGGATGACATTGAACAATTTATGGCTGGGATTACAACTTTTTCCGCCAAGAGACAGGAGGCTATTGCAAAAGCCAAGAAATTTTTGAAATAGTCTCTCATATGGAAATATATTTTTGGGGCAGGTCATCCACAAGTAATTCTACGGCATCCACGCCATCATCGTATAACACGAAGAAAATACTCCTATGCCAAATACAATGCAGAATTTCTGCCAAGGTTATTTTTCACCAGATACAGAGGAACTGTGACATATGAACACTTAAAATAATATTAATGAATGATTCCACTTTACTTACACAATATTATATGATGGAAAGAAATTCTGTAATAAATCTTACCGGAGACATACTGCTAGTTTTTTTTGTTTTTTTTTTCGGTGACAAGGCTTCCTTGAAAACTGTATTTGGTTTGGTTATCAGCGATTCTATTTTGTTTAGTAAAATGTCAAACTGGTACGGTACTCGTACGAAAATATCTGGAAAATTTTCCTTCATCGTCAATAAGTTCTTTAAACAGTGTCCAATATTCTCCTTCTAATTTACCTTTCTCGAGCATAGGATGTACGGCCATTCCGGTCTTCTTCTTCTTCTTCTAGTAACAATGCAATTATGGATAAATCTTCCACAGAGAAATGCCAAGAACACTTTCAACATAAATAGACGTGCTTTTCCTGCTGAAGCTATCCAGTAACTGCCAGTGAGAGCGGCCGCGTCCGACGCTGACGACGGTGTCTGTCGATGTCTGACATGGCACACTTCTGTCACGTTAGATGTAAATAAACGGTGTCTGGCACGTTACTTGTCTGAAACGCACACTGTGTCTGTAGATATAAACGGCGTGTGTTCGTATTAATATCGGATTTCTTTGAACTACTCTTTCAAACACATCCTTAATTTATACGAAATTATTAAATACGTTAATGACACAGGTAAAATTTAACTTAAATTTCTAATGGTAACATTTTTTCGTTAATAAGAACACACTCCAACATCATTCAGTTTAATAGTCGGTTACAAACATCGAAGACGATCTCTTTATATGTATTTATACAGTGGCGGATCCACGAGGGGGGGGGGGACATCCCCCCCCCCCCAAAGATCCAAAGCCACTATGAAAAAATTTGTTAGATTTGTATAAATGTTACCTATGGATTTAATTATAACTAATATTCAATACTGTTCTCTTCGATCTTTTGCCTTTCTTATTTATTTTTAATTTTTATTTTATAATGTAAATGAAAATAGATCAAAGATAAATATATATATTTTTTGTACTTGATCACAAAGAAAGAATTCACATCGGAATATTAACAAAAATAAAAAAGGAATAAAGTCTAGTAAAAATGCTATCTTTCTTACAATTCAAATTCTAAACTACCATTTTAGCTAGAATTTTATAATTTTTTTTTATTTTTTACCTAAAAATAAAATAAAATTTAAATTAAATTGTAATAATTACGTATTTTTAAAACATTTTTAAATTTCTAAAGAGGTCGTTATTTGATTTTCTTTATGAAACAACGTATTTCTCAAATCTACTGCCTACCACAGAAGATATTACGTAATTATATAACTCCCCCCCCCACACACACACAAATTTGCTCTGAAAATGTCAAACCATAGGGCTTAAGCTACAAATTAACCGTGTCTGAAATCAAACAAACCAAACAATATTCCACTTTTCACAAAAAATAATGGCGATAAAATCACCAATGTGACAGAGAATCTAAACTACTCCCTGTCCTTTCTTTTTCTGTTAGACAGTACTGACAAAGACAGCAACAAACAACAGACTCCTCTTGATACTTCCGCATGAAATAGCATTATAAAAAATTTAAAAAACAACGAAGCTGCTGGACCTGACAATATTACAAATAAGACACTAAAATTAATCCAAAAGGTCTATCCAAAACTCCTTCGACTCCTATACAAAAAAAATCTTTTCTTTAAACTATTTCCCTTAACTCTGGCGCGAAGCAAATGTAATCCTACTTCATAAATCAAACAAAGATGAAAATTTCATAAGCTCCTATTGCCCAATATGTCTTTTAAATACTGTAAGCAAAATTTACGAAAAGCTATTAAAAAAGTAGGATATCTTGTCATCTGAACTCAACAAAGTTTTTAGATAAAAGACAATTTGGATTCAGACAAGGTCTGTCCACAGAACATACTGTGAATTATGCAATCAGCAAGATAGCAGCAGTCTTAAGAAAAAATCGAGCGTTCTTGTCATAGGAATGGATATGAAAGGAGCCTTTGATAACTGCTGGCATCCTACTTTGTTTGACATTTTAAAATATATTCTGATCAAAGACATACCATTGGTAAGTACAATATACTGCTACCTTAAAAGCAGACGGGTAACTCTTCAAATAGATAATCATAGTGCAAACACTGAAATCAATAAAGGCTGCCCGCAGGGTAGCGTTTTAGGTCCACTTTTCTGGAATATATTATTCAACTAAGCTCTACCATACGACAAGAACATTGACCTATGCGCATATGTAGATAACTTACCATTCATAATAACGGACGATACAAAAATCAATCTCGAAAGAACAGCTAACAAAACGCTTGAGTTACTCGAAGCCCGTCTAAATGAAGTGAAGCTTAATCTTTCAGTTGAAAAACGCTTTGTGTCCCTTTTCACAAACTCCCTGGAACTAAAAAGGAAAAATATTAAAGTGCCTTACCGAGGGATCACTTTAAAAGTAGTCGAACAACATTTTAAATACCTAGGAGTTGTATTAGACAATAAACTCTTCTTTAAACAACACATAGACTCCACCACATCTAAGTTGGACGCTAAATAATATCAATTACTAAAACTGTGCTGAAATATGTACATGGGGCTTTGATTACAAATATAGACTTGTGTTTTTCCAACACCTAAAAAAGAAAACCCTAAAGCAAAAAATCTACTCTACACAACGTAAATACTTAATAAACACCTGCAGAGCTTATAGAACAATTTCGCATAGCACCCCCCTTGCTCTTACGGGAGTCTTTTCACTAGACCTAGAAATTAATTATAGATCAATCATTTTTACTATAAAAAACCATAAAAATTTTGAATACATTAACGATCATGTCTATCAAATAATGAATTTTTTGCTTCCAATAAATCCTCTTCAGAATAATTCCTACATGCTAATCCACTATACAAATGTCGCTAAAACAACTTAAAAGACTCATTAAAAATTATTCCATGTCCATATGGCAAAACTCTTGGGAAAGAGATACAGCAGGTCGATATACTCACAGGCTAATCCCACAGGCTTACATTTAACATCTGACTTTTACACTACCCAACTCCTCACTGACCACAGACACTTCGGAGCTTACTTAAAAAAATAATACAAAATTACTGAAGATAACAAATGTGTATGTGGGGAAATTGAAAACGCCAATCATGTAATCTTTCACTGCAATAAGTATGACGACATCAGACACTTCAATATAGGAAACCTCAATTTGAGCAATTTAACTTTGCCGGCTAAATTTCAAAAATTCGCTTTCTTAATTTTAAAACCAAAATTTACTGACAAAAATAACGTCCTACAGTGACTTGCATTACTCAATTGAATAAAAAACATTACACTTAAAATCTGCAGATTAACACATATATAATTTTCAATATTAATACCCGGACAAGACAATCTAGCCTAAATAGTAGATCAAACTGAAATCAGTCACACGCGTCTTTCAGAAAAAGAATAAATAAAATAAAAAAAAATAAAATATTATTGTCTTTTAAATAAGTACACCAGATCATGTAGCATTCAGTTTCTCAAGCCGGCTATTGTTTCCTTAATCAGACTAAGACTTGATCATTCTCTCCTTCCCTCTTCTCGTTTTTCCTTTTCTCTTGCACCCTCTCCCTTTTGTTCTCTCCACTCTACTGATCCTCCCTTTATATGCGACCCCAACCATATGCTTTTTGAATGTCCTGCTCTTTTTCCCGAGTGCTCTCATCTATACGCCCGAACTCTTGGCGTTGGATCTTCCTACCCCTTTCAATGCTTCCTTTATCTTTTCCTTCCCATCTCTAGCCGTTATTCCCCTCCTACTCTCCTTTATACTGTCTACCTCCGATCGCCTCAGAATCTGAGTTGGTGATCTAAGCTCATGTAGTTGAGTCAATGCTGGGGCACCGAATCCATTTAAAAAAACAAAAAAACAAAAAAAAAAACAACAAAAAACAAAAAAAAACAACAAAAAAACCCGATATAAAAAAAAAATTAAAGCTTATTACTTAAGTTTTATTTTAAAAAGGTTCTAGGTCAAGATTAAGCTTAACGGCGGTGCTTGGCTTGGCGCCTTTCTACGCAAATTCGTATTGTAAAAAAAAAAACGCTATTGAAATACAGTTCTTAATCAAAAAAAAAAAAAATCCCCCCCCCCCCAATGTCTCGCTGGATCCGCCCCTGATGTATATCTACTTGCGATAATTTGGAGCGTTGAAAGGAATAACGAAATGGCAGTCTATCGTCACGGGTATTAATGATAATAATAATAATCGTTCCGATAAAAACAACACTGATGCGTGAATAAATATAATTTTATCAACGATACGGTTTTCATTCCGCCTTCAATAATTCCACATCTTCCGAATGAAAGAAAATACTAAGGGTAAAAACCGCACCAAAAGCAAACGAAAGTCCGAGGGGAATTTAAAACTGTTTTTGCGAAATAATCATTTCAAGCCTCCGCAGATACAAGGAACAACGTAATTATAATTATAATAATGGCAGTAAGAATAATAGTAATTCTAACGGCAATACTAATAATATTAATAATCAAGTAAATATGGCAATAATAATGTTAAAAATAATAAATTGTTCCCAATTATAATAAGGAGAGGAAATCCGGAGACTTATATGCAATCTATAACGTACATAAATACATTAATTGTCGGCAATATCGAAACACAATACGGAAATGATGCTCGGTTGCTAATGTGATTAGCGGCTGTTTGTTCGCGTTGTTTCATCAGATAACAATCGTGCTCCGCTAACGTCATCTTCGATTTCTTCGGCATTGTTCGATATAGTCGTAGCTGATAAAACCGGTAAGATTGTTCCGCGTTATCGATTCTGCGTTCATTTTTCACCTTATCATTTTAACATTTTTTAGTTTGTCTTTCGTTACTTTAGACGATCGTAATTCTATCAGGAAATAATAATAGCAATTCACCTGGTTTTTTTTCTTCTTCTTCTTCTTTCGCTTTTTAAGTTAGTTGATTGACGAGCTTGTCTAGTGGGGGCCGCCGCCCGGCGGCCTCCTCTAAAGATTCAAAAGCCACTAAATTTAATATGTCGCTAAACCTAATCGAGGCTGGTGATGTCGGAATGCGCGAGCCTTCGGACCCCCTCTCGCCGTCCACGATTTTTCCAAGCAAGGATCTGCAACTTCCACAACCCGATTTGCTTAATCTCGTTAATTCAAGTATAACAACAGCGCCGTTAAAGCTATTAAAAATTTTAATATCGATAAAAGTAATAATAATAATAATAATAATAATAAGAAGAAGAAGAATGAAAATGATAACGGTAATAAGAATAATAATAACAGCAATAACAAATATAGTTTTTCTAACAAAGAGAGTTTAATTTTTCCCCCTGATCATCCGAGGCCTTTCACCGCCCACGTTGAAAGTTGCTCTACGTAAAGAAACCTAGGTCATCCACACCCCTTGGCCCTTGCCAAGCTAATCAGTTCCGTTCCTGGTCGTATTCATGCATTTGTATCGCAATCAAATTTCCCTCTGTTACTTCCGCTAACGCTTTTCTTGCTCATCTTAATAATATCAGAGAGCGTAATCCTCAATAGCGTCTTATTCAGAATGGACGTCATCTTTGGCGTGTATCCGTCCTTTTCCGAAAATGAAATCTCGGACGGAATCGAATCGCTAATCCCCACTACTTCTATCCGCCTTGTATATCGTTCTTCGGACGACGTTAACATCCCAACTCGTTGAGTCGAACTCAGATTTCATAGTACCACCCTCCCGGAATTCGTTTCAATTTTCATGATGCGATTTTCCGTTTCCTCTAGTGTCCGATCGCCTACCCAGTGTTCCAAATGTTTTCTTTTTGGATATATCGCGAAGCACTGTCGTAGTTCTTCTAACACCTGCGTTCACTGTACTTTTAAGCACCCGTCTGTCGTAATTGCAAAGGCACACCCTCTACTTTTGACTGATCTTGCCCTAAATAGATCAGACAGGGAGGCCGGGTGGTGTCGGTACCTCTTTTATCCTCCCAGATTTTGGTTTTCAGAATTTTTTCACCTGCCTCGTTTCTGTTTTACATTCAGAAACGTATTAATGATAGATTTTTGCGTAGGTTTCGTTTGTTAACGTGAAACTATTTTCTACGTATGCTATTATTTTGTTGTTCTTTTTGATGCTTCTTAATTTACGTTACAAATATGAAGTAAAACTCGAAACAAAGGCAAAACTATTTTCTGTCGGACCTGTTGCTTTAGAAATTACAAACAAAGCGAACCTATTCTCATAGGGAAGTCGTCAGGATGATATCTGAAAACGGCAGGCAGACTATCAGAGTCGGTTACATTTCGCGGATCGCTGATTAATTTGAAATTCAGCTGTGGAACTTTTTTTTCTCCAAATGTGCACAAAAACAGGCATACAGCAAGTGCGGTCGAAGGTAATGCAAACACAGTTCAATGGTAGAAAACACGTCGCTTACGCTTAAAAGTTCACCGCTTACCGACACTGATCGAATGTCACCGCAACAACAGGTAAAGGCGTGTTCACATTTCAAACTCACCTCAACAGCGTTACTCGTTCATAACTACGGGCCAAAGATAAAAAAAACTTCTATGTATCTTTCAAGTCTGCGAACCATTTGTGACTTATTCGAAATAATACCGTACGATGCTAATCGGTTTTTCTTCAATAAGCACTATTCCTAAAATACGTCTTTTCAAAGATATTCATTAAAGTCAACAGTGCTATTTCCCGAGGTCTCGTAGCCTTTTTTTTTTTTTTTTTTGTTATCCCCCCTTTGGGCACGTCAGCTAAGGACCTAAAAACAACAAGAAAGAAAAGAGCCGTCAGTTAAATTTTGATTCAGTCAGATATGGACAATATAAACTAATGGATGAAATAACGGATGGTGAGGGGAAGGACAAAATATACAATAAAGAGCAGCTTGAGTTTCACGGGGCAAGAATATAAAATAAAACGTTCGACAGAAAGGAATGAACATTCAAAAAAGGATACGTGATTGGCGTCGCAAACCATCACACTTCGTTGAGATGGAGAAGACAATTTGGAGAGGAAACAAGGGAATAGCGAAAACGAAAGGAAGGGAGAGCAGAATAGCCGAAGCCAGAAAAGCGAAAAAAAAAAGTGAATGATATGATTGAAAATGGTGAATAAGGAATAAAAAAACACACTATGAGTGAATGAAATGGCATAAAACGTGTACGGCCACCGATAGATGGAAGATAATTTATCGATCTTACGGTCAGGGAAATGTCAGTTGAAGTTGTGAAAATGCTGCTAGTCGCGAAGACGTTCATCGAACTGCAAGCTCACGTGCGAAAAGTAAATAAACAAGGATGCTTCAGCTGAAAGGAATGCTACAAGAGCAGCACGGGCTATTTACGCCTAGATGAGGTAAATATATCGTTGCTATCGGAGGGTAACAACTTGTCGAGTAGTAGAACGAGAGACGCGGAACTGAAGATCGGTGGCCGGTTTACCAATGTACCCTAGAGTGAAATTATTCCGCTCATCAATGTATCAATTTCTGGATTAAAATGTCACGCCATAGTTGATCCGAGATTACCTTGTAACCGATAATTTCGGTAAGTTGGACTTTAACGTAAGAAAGAGATAGGAGAGCGAGAATACGAAAACTACTAAAGTTGGAAGATTAAATGTGTACACGCGGTTTGAGCAGAAACGAAAACTCGCAACGTTTAATCAAAAAAGTAACGAATGTTCTGGCCATCCGCTTTCCCATCTGATAAAAGGCGCACACAAAGAAAACCCGCTTGGTCTCGCTGGAAATCTTGACGCTGTTAACCGGGCCGTACAGAAAAGTTTGCGAAAACATGTCAAAGTCGACCTCGGATTGCGTCAACTTGAACCTTATCAAATGCGAATTTTTTAATCGTTATTTTTAAACGAATTCTTTCCGAAGTTGTATAAGTTCAAAAGTTTTTTTATTTCTGCCTCGTTCATTTCGTCGGCGATATTCTGACAACTAACTTGTAACTTTGTGCAAAAAACTACGCTCGACATCTTGCTTTAAACGGAGCACATCTTTTCTCGCCATCAAAGTCGCACCGAAAAGTGATAATACGTATATGTCTGAATTTTGTGCAGACGGGCATTACCGCGAACTCACAAAGATCCCGCTTCGTCTGAAAACGTTCTCGTAATATTTTTACAAATCAGCTCTATTCATAAACTTGTATCAAATACGTTGTTGGTACTGCGGATCTATGAAATTTAACGAACACCATTTATACGATATTAAAACAAATTTAGTTTTGAATGATTTTCTTCGCGGTAGGCAAACGGCGATACGGCGATACGGATCTGTATCACACTTGTAAATCATTATTTTTTACTTTTTGGCGCTTTTCCATTAAATGTTTAAAGTGAAAACGGAATTTTGTCCTTTCGAAAAAAATATGATTTCACAGTTTCTCAATATAAGTATCTTTCAGCGATAATACAGATAGACCGAGTTTAAATGCTGCTTGCTTCTTGCCTGTATAAAGCCGGCTGCTATGAGCCTAGAAGTAATGTCCGAATGAGCTGTTGTAAATAAATTCGTTATCTCTATTCGAGTCTAAATTCGTATAAACTAACGTTGATAACCATTCAGGTCATTCGTGTTTGACGTCTCTTTTTTTTTTTTCTTCTTGTTTTGGTGTTCCCCTGAGCTTGTCAGCAACGGACGATTATCCATTTACACACGTGTAAATAGTAGCAATTAGGAGTCACAAGGAATAGAATCTGATTCTCTTTGATTTCAAGTTTTCCGGGGGTCTATATTTTCCCAATATTCTAATGGAATATTTTAACTCTTTGTCGGATTATATTAAGCAAAAAATATATATATCTATAAGGGGAAACTACCTTTTTTTCGATATTTATATTTTAAGAACTATTCAGTTGGTACTATACATCTAATCGCTTCATGATATAACTTACAAATCCCTACGTTTCATCATTCTCTTTCAGTTGGGTAAATGTCCCCTGTTTTGACGCGCCCAAGGAAACAAAAAAAAAAAGCGAAATATTCACCGATACCTATCAGTACTCATGTAGGGTCATCTCACTGATCGACAATCAGCAAAGGCAGAGTGAGTCCAGTCAAAAGTTATACGCAGTAGTAATAACAATCGGCAAAAAGGAGTTTTCGTAGTTCATATATGAACGTCAAAATCACAATTTTTGTTAGACACCACGTCAACATTAACAAAACCGTTTAAACGCATTTACACGGTCCATCATCAGAAACTAAATTAAAAACTTGCTCGCTTCAACCGACTACCGTTTCGTAGATTACCTGTGTTTTCCATCGTACGTGCGTCATTCGGTGAGATTGAAGTGGAAAACACGGCTATAAGTGACGGTGGAAATAATGACAATAATAAAGGTTAAAAGTATAATCTGTGAAGTCGTAGTCGGATTTTTAGTTTAGTTTTTGACGATGGATCGAGTAAACGTGTTCGAAACGTTAAACGGTTCTGCTAATGTTGACACGTGGCGCGTCTGCCAAAAATTGCGATTTTGGTATACGCAGTAGTGTTCAGACGTAATATTTCCGTCATTTCTTTATTCGAATTTACATTCGGGTGAGATTAGTATATTGCTATTTTTACCTTGCTGTATACAAAATTAGCTGTTTTTCTCCAATTTTGCGTTTCCACTGATAATGATTTAAGTGTGTCTCTTGTATCAATAAAAATTTCTCTAACAGTAGCTACGAAAATTTTTTTTGCGTTATTTGATGACTCTACTGTGTTTACCGATATTCGTCGGTACGGAACTGTCATTACCTGATGTACTTCCGAATAAACAAGGAATCATTCAAATCCGTCCATATGAGCAAAGTTATACTGTGAACAAAAATCAAAAATAAGTTAAATTTATATTAAAAATCAAAAAAAGCAAAAATATAAACTTTTTATTTTAAAGGCGATAGAAAGAAGGGCTATTGCAATCATTATTGAAACGTTGGAAAATATTAATCGGTAATACTAATGCTTTGCATTTACTTTTGTATACAGAGAAACGTGTTCGAATTTTGAGAACGCAAATTGCACAACTTTTTATTCATTACAAGAACGAAATAGCCGTGTAATGAGTGTTTCATACAAATTGTGAACCACAAGCGGAATATTTAATTCGTATATCCTCGCTAGTAGTGAAATAAAATCGATCTTTTTTTTACATGGCCCTGGTTTTCCAGTTCTAAATCTTTACTTATATTCTATTTACAATTTCCAATATAACATTCACACTTCTAATAATATATTCGTATATGTTTCTTCCCTTCGATCTTATTCGCTCAGGAATTGTTAGGAAGTATGACAATTTTGTTTTTACCGCCATTATTTGTCGAATGTTCTATGCTTTTGCGCATTCAAAATTTATTGTCCGTTGTTATTCTTGACTTTATTTCCGGTGTTCGTGCGATGTTCTATTGTCTGTTCATTTCTCCAGTTTTCACTTTACATAACGGTATCGTTTTCGTTCATAATGTTGCCGATTAGCAACTATCAAGAGGAAACGTGTATTTTTTGAATTGTTCTGGTTAAAAAACCGATAAAGTTCATTGGTTTATTTGCTACGTAAAACTAGCTCGTACCATATAGAAGGTGGTAGAACACATTGTTGAAACTTTTTCCATATCTCGGAAAAAGAACATTTTACAAACAAGAACGATACGCGCGTAATTGTACAGTATGTAATTAGATATAAACGATATATTATAACTTTTTAAAGTTCATCGCTGCCAATTATGTTTAGCTAACAAAAAACAAGGGAAAAAAAAATATTGTAGAAATATCTATAAGTGACTCTGTAATTAGTTTCTGTTGTATATTAATATTTTACGGATTTTTTGAATAATCTTCTCTCTTCTATGTATAAAATTATTCTTTACGTCTTTTGTAATTTGTTAATTTATTTATAATCTCATACTCTTTTTAAATGTATTTTGTTTTATTAATTTTCTGTAGAAGGAGTTTATTTTATAATCGCGTCATTACAAAATTACTGTATTCAGTTTTTCCCCAATTATTATTTCCCCTTAATAACGGAATTTTGCGTAATTAACGTTCGGTTTGAATTGTCCATCCTTTCAGCGGCAACGCTTCCGTAGACTGAAAACATTATCTATTATATATTTCAATAGATAAAGTTGCGAGTGAATAAAATTTTTATGAAAAATTTTACGCTCCTAGTAGTGTACATATATTTCGACATAATAAAAATTCGTAAATTAGAAAAATATTTTATTCCGCGTGTTTAACTATTTTCTCTGTATATTCTTCCGGCCATGATTAACTTTTTTATACGCTCCATTTGTGGATTATTCCGATGGAATTTTAAATCTTACATAGAGATCATCCAGGTTAATCCTGGATTTTTAAAGAAATCCAGCAACAGTAATTTCGCCTTTTATTTAACCCCGGGTATTCGTGTAAATCATATTTTCATTTTCTTTTTTTACCTTTTTTTACCTTTTTTTACCTTTTTTTTTACCTTTTTTTACCTTTTTTTACCTTTTTTTACCTTTTTTTACCTTTTTTTACTTTTTTTTTTTAAAATATATATTGGGTCATCGACTTTACCACGGGTGAAAGCTGCATAGGCAACTTTAAATAGAACACCTATTAGTCCGTCATCCTGAACGTATCTCTGCAGCTTGTAATATGATTTATTTTGTTAAACGTTTCAGCTAATGATCTGAAAATGGCTGAGCAAAACCGGGGACTAATAACATAGGTACAACATGTACCTTAATTCCGTACAGTATAGACACGGGCAAGTTGTTCTTTGTAGTATGAAGTCATGGCTTTTAGATATGTGCCTTTTTCTCAGCGATTAATAGTTCAGCGCGCAGCCTGTTAATTAACGGGCTACCGTAGTTCGGTCACATCGACACAATAATAACCTAGTAATCTCCATTGCATCGTTGCTCGGTCATTCGTGATTATTAAGCGTAATTGGATATCCGGCATCAGGGCTAAACAAAACCGGTTTCTAAATTCGCTCATTCATTTCCTCGAATCTCATTATGCGCTGGGACCTGCCAGTAAAGTTCATCTAGTCTAGCAACAGCAGTCTCTCGGATTTTTTACGTAATTGATTCTTTTATATTTTATCCTTTTGTAACATTTGAGTAGTGGTCGGAGAATGTGTAATAGTTGATGATTTTTTTTCATTGGCGCCCCGATTCATAGTATTCTTAGGGACACAACAGGATCGCAAACATTTCAGCACCTAGTGCTAAACATGCATATCGTTCAGTCGGATTTTCATTGATATACGTTATTAATTTCATAAACGCACGCTGTTCGATATAATTTACTTGGAGACAAGTTTTAGATCTGCCGCAGTGTATACACTTTAGTGAAATTTTGATGCTTTTTGATAATATCGGCAGCCCTCTATTTAAGCTTCCCTGGACACGTTTGGGTGTTGTTATAACTTAACGGGCATATATATATTTATATTTGAGCACAAATAGCCTATTAACTTCTGCAAAACACTGAAGAGGGACATTATTTACATAAAATACTAATTTTTGCGATACTGAGGCTACTATAAGAAGACTATTGGCGTCTCCCGCGGCTAGACACGTATTATTTAGCTTTAATAACTGCAGCTCAACGAATACCAACGCACTGTATTGCCTGGACTGATATTTTCCAGAGGTGTAGGTCTCCTAAGAAAACTTTCTCAGATGTCACTTCTATCCGGGTAGCCAATTGGCTCTGGCCATTCTCTCCCAATCGCATTCCTTCTCTAACGCATTAGCCCCGTCTCATCTTTACGATTTTATCAATTGTTTAATTGTTCTATGCAATGAATATATTTTTCGTAACGTATAACGGATCTTATATTTTTTTTGGTTATGTAAAACATTTTCACTTACTGAATAGACTGAATTTTTTTTTTTTGGGGAGGGGGGGGATTTACAACCTTTATGCGACTATCTCTGTATTCAGCGGGAGTTTTTCGTTCTTGTTTTTCCCCCGTTAATTCCAGATTCGTCGTTTATTTTCTTGTAAAAATAGGCAATAGTCGGTGACGGTCGAGTCGGATACTCACTAATTAGGAACTTCAGGAAAATAATACAAATCCGTGTAACTTTTAACGGTTGCCCCTTTCCTAATTTATATTGCACGCCCGACTCTGCTTACTAGCTAATAAAACGGTTTATCTATAAAACGTAATGATATTTCGTATTTTTAACAACCTTCGGTAATATTCGATCGAATTCGAATCCACCTTTTTCCGTATTGTTTTGCAATACAACACGGAATCGATTTCGGCTTTTCCAGGTTTTCGTATTTACGCCCTGATAAAAAAATGATTCGGAAATGATTAGAGTATAAAAAACAAAAACAATAAATTTAAACCTAAAATAGCGAATATAAATATAAATTTAAAAATGTTCTTTAAGGCAACTTCCGGACAAAATGGACGTCAATAATATGTAGTCTCGAATGTAAAACCTTCCGAGAAATCATCCTTCAAATGCTCATAATGACCCGTTTAATTTTAAAATACACAGCCAAAAACCGTTTTCACAAAATAAAAAGAAATTACCGATAAACAATTAATTACGGTGCACCGTTCACGTCATCAGACGCGTCAGGCAGATAAAATATACAGACCGTCTTTCTAATTTTATTGTTGCATTTTTATAATTTAATTCATAATTTCATTCGGGCGGATTTTTCACGGCGTTTGCAGCTGAAGTGTGCGTGCTTCGCAATTTCAGGACGATTCGCTGGAAAGAATGTTTTTCCTAAACTTTCCGCACAAAGCCGCCCCTCCTACAGGAACGTTTAATATTTTAGCGGGTGCGCTTGCGGCTGGGCATTAGCGCTGATACAGCCTTATTTCTCTCTCTCCCGTTCTCCCCAACTCTCTCCCTCTCTCTTCAATGAAAGCTGCGATTCGTTGAAATATAGTTCTCCTTGTATTTGCATAGTTTTTAATTTTCCAAAAATAACACCGGCCTAGAACACCGCCAACTGCTGCGCGGTAATGACGCACATATATTTTAATGTTCCGGCCAAGTAAAACAGACAAATGCAATTGGCGCCGTCAGTCTAATATAAAAATATACTTTTCTAAGAAGGCAGCGGCGAATCGGAGGTTTTCAAAATTACATCAAATAAACCGTGGGACAAATATTATCGGGCCGACGCTCTAACCGGCTGCTGCGGCAAATGCATTAGAATCGTACAAATACAGTTTTCTCTTAAAAATCCATTTTCGACCGAATATTTATAAATTTCCGTTCTCTTTAAACGAATTTAGGAAATGATAAATAAATAAGAAATAAAGAAATAAATAAAAATGAATAAATGAAAATCGATTCGTCGTCATGCGTGTATGAACACTTTTGTTAGCGCCGATTTCGGAAAATCGAAAAAAAAAAAAAAAAAAAATCCTTCTTCCCTCGAAGAGAGTTATTTTTCAGCCGGTCTCTAGTGGGAATTTTCGAAAATTGTTCGGCTACTTTTTCACTGCTGATTTTGAAAACGCTTCGCTAACACATATCAGTGACAAACGTTGACATGTAGGCGCTTTTCCGAACTGCCAAATGTATAAGCTGCATACAGTTGTCTTTTCGTATTTAATCGGATATTGTAATTATTTCGATGTTTGTCGTACGTTTTAATGCGGCGATCAAAGGAAAAAAGGTGCGAAGACCACCCTTTTTCAGATACGAAAGTTTTTCATTGACCAATCATCGGCAGAGTTGGATTTTTTTAGGCGTAACATTCGAATAACGATTTTTGTCTCGTGTTTTAATATATCTTCTACGGCGCTAACCTAATTTTTAAGAAGTCAATTACGTTATTAAAAGTGCACATGGTTTCCGTGTTAGCGGGACAATCTCATATAGAGTTGGTTGATTTTTTCTTTCGAAAATACAAAACTACCTCTACACTTCGGATGAAGTTGGAAGTTATATTCTGCTGTCACTTCGCCTTAACCGTACGAGGCCCATTTTTTTTCTTTCTTTTAACTCCTATATTTACCTTATACGGTTATACTGCGAAACCATCGGACCCCCCCCCCCTATAGCTATAACTAATTTGTGTTATTTTAAAACGGTGTTTTATCGATATAAAGATCCCCGCCGTTGAACTCACTAAAACTCCATTTTGTTCCATGCGAGTTTGCCATAGTATCGCGGTGCGCCTACCTTCTACCTTCCGCACGCACGGACTCTTCACTAGCATATGCGAAACTTGTACATGTTGCTTTTTGCGGGCGATCCGTTCGTCTCGAACTGGCATTATTTTGGTCTTCTTGAAGCATTTTCTCACCCAACGCTAGCCCTGCTATAACAGGTAACCGAAATCCCTCCTAGGTCGGCAGTATGGTTTCTTCAAACTCTGCTGAGAAAAAGGATTCATGGTATTTATGCGCACATCGAAAATGCAATATCCTCAACCTGCACTTACGACCTTTTCGTTCGATAAAAGTAAAATTCTCTAAGATCATTCTAGACGATAATCAGTTCAGGTAGGTTTCGATTAGAACACACCGGGCCTGAATGGGTTTAGTCTCATCACGGAAGAAGAAGACCAGCACATTCGTAGACGCGCGGATGAGTTTGAACAGAGATGCCTAATAATAGGTAAAACGTATTAATACGTTCACGGCCAGCATTGAGATACTCAAATACAAGCGCTCCCGGACGGCGAGAAAGTTTCATATAGCAAACAACGGACATTTTATAAAATTTGACGGACGTTTGCGAGGGAATTCTAGTTCATAATAAAGCGAGTCTAGCAGTGCGATATTCCACGAAAATGGTCTCTCCCTGGAGAGGAGAGTAGGAGACTTTTTGTCACTTTTAACTATTTGTCACGTCAGCCGCCGAACGAAAACTCCCTAATCATTTTACTGCATATTCGCAGCCTGAAATTTCGCCATCGTTTAATTTTATTTCGTTAACTCTCTGACGATTGTTTTACGTTGTATATTTCGCCGAATTTGATGTCTTAAATTTCTAAATAGACAAAATTACACCGACTAAAAAAAAAATAAATAAAACCCGTAACTATCATGAACACGGGCTGTAGAATATTTGCTTTTTTTTTTTATTTTTCTATAGGTTGATTTTCGCATTTTTTCAAAATTTGGGTCTTTTAATTTTATAATTTTTCGAGTTCCTCGGTTTTCTATAATCTGATAAAGAAAATACGTCGATTATAAAAAAAAAAAAGCAACAAAACATTAACTCTCACTGATACGATTTTTGAGCCTGCAGCTTTATAAAATAGGCATACACGCAGATGATGTGTGTTCCCTAAGCTTACGAATTAAAATAATCATCTATTTTCCCAGCACCGAAAGCACGAACTTCTGTAATAAAAAAAAAATTCTTTCACGTACTAAATTTTCTCTTAGCAAAAAAAAAAATCGTCAAACTGAATTTTGAGACAAGCGTTTGAAATGTTGTAATAACCGATTTTTTTTTTTTTTTTTTTTTTTTTCGGTTAGAAACCACAATTCGTTATAAACAACCGATTAAACAGCTTTCCCATTTTCGGCTCTGTGAATAGTTGTAAAGAAGCTAAATAATAGCGGAATTTCCGAAACGATTTCGGTGTATCCCGCGCCATTTGCTGTTTTCTGCATACATCTGACAGTAGGCGGTAGGCGACACCGATGATGTAGAGGCTCATTTCCAAATAGTAGCTGCGTACGTCGCGTCGGTCGAAAATGAAAAAAACAACTTTTTCGAAAAGTTCACTTACAAGCTAAAAATACGACTGCGAAGGAGTTGCGCGTCAAACGTTGAAAAAAGTAATTCAAGTGTCGGGTGAAATTGACGTTTTTCACTTCTAGACGCCGGCTGTGCTGGTTCACTTATCGTCGCTGTTTCCCGTACTTACAGAACAGTCTATGTTTGCCGACCTGTAAGCTTCCTTATAATATCTCGCAATTGCAAAACTTCATATTGAAGCACTTCGGAATTTTCGCAAATTGAAAATTACATTAGAACGTGCCGCCTTGTTGAACTCTTTAATTTGTTGCGTCGCCGACAGCCGTCTCCTGTTAAGCATCGTTGTTATTTTAGCCGGAAGCGCGACTGTTAGACGAAATTAATGGCGCCGTAATCTTTCGGAATCTTTTCAAATCCTGTCGAAATTCCGATACATCGAAAATCCACTATACTATACACGTTAATCATTGAAAGCCACCGGTACAAAATTTGCCGTGCATAAACCACGTTAAGCTTTTTTACAACTGATAAATTCATCGGAATTGTTGACGAAATCGGTAAAACTTGGATTAGTATTTGCCGGCAGGTAAAAGTTATTTTGAAATTAATTAGAAATATCGAACAACTTTTGGAAACTGTTTCGGCAGTTGGCGAATATTATACTGCAACACAGCCGGAAAATACTGACAATGACAAGGTTAGCTGTCTCATACGGTCGAGGAAAACGCGACAATATTTTAAATGACGGTGAAAGTACATATACACGTAGTAGCGAATGATTGAAAAAATAATTGATAAACAAGAGTTTTAAAAGAAGCATCCTTCATTAATATATTGTATATATATATATATATATATATATATATCGGGGTCGAATCTTGTAACTTTTCCACAAACTTCTCTGAGGGGCAGAAAAACTCCGAAATGGAATTAACTTAGCATGCATTCCTATAGAAACAA
Organism: Icerya purchasi; assembly: GCA_039619475.1. NCBI lineage: Eukaryota > Metazoa > Arthropoda > Insecta > Hemiptera > Monophlebidae > Icerya > Icerya purchasi. The sequence goes on along the minus strand of CM077116.1, from coordinate 259,418,569 downwards.
AAACAAATTAAAGACCTCACCTTTTCCTGAAAATTTCAGAAAGTAATAAATTCACATAGAAGAAAATAAGCCTACATGAGTAACAGAAAGGAATAATGCAAAATGAATTCAACAGATAAACAGATATATGAGTAAATAAAAAGAATTATCAAGTTACATCAATTTTATAACGACTTCTTCCTATAATAAAAAAAAAAAAAATTGAAATATATTATTTAGAAAAAAAATATTTTTTTTTTTTTTTTTTTTTTTTTTTTATATTTATACACTATTACGAGCTGTCCATCAAGGACATTTAGTAATACGTGTGAATGAACTTAAACATGAAGGGAGGAGTACCCAATGGTACCTACCCGATTACCCCTACCTTAAACAAGGTCCTGCGGTTTCTGGCGTTTCAGTCTTCTTACATTATCGGTAACATCGAGCAATTCTCTAGCAAGAGTGTTCGGATGAGAATCGAGTCTGTCTGCGTGTCTTTTAGCGTGAACTTTGATGACATCAGCCACATAATCTATACACAAATCTCGATGTAAGGTTAGATTAGTAACATACCAGGGTGCCTTGGTTATCAACCGAAGGATCTTATTCTGGGAAGTCTGTATTACCTTCAGGTTTGACGGAGAAAAAAAATATGACCACATTAAAAATCTATTTAAAAGAGACTGCTCGCATAAATAAACTTTCCTAAAGTAGCAATCTAATGTGACGGCCGGTTTGTTGTACTACCGCTTTTCGTCATAGTTGACAGATTCACATATTCGGCCAAAAAACGTATTTAAAAATTAGGTGTGCATGCGCCACTTTCCTATGTGGTAGCATAGTCAATAGTCACACTTTCACAACGGAAAATATGCAGTGACGCTGGTCGCTGTGTGAAAGCAGAGAAGTACTTGGTCGATTAAACTCTCAGTCTGGTTGGCTGTTTAGGCTGTTGTGGTTTGCGCGCCTATGCTTACCGGTGCGCTCCTAGTGACTCGCTAAAGTCACCGAAAAACTCACAGCACCGAGCCAACATGAAAGCGAACAAATAATCAAATCGGAATTCCAACTACTGCTTAACACGGGTGGACTGACTAGCGTATTTGCACATTAAGCGTTTTTCTTCGCATGTTGAAGTAGTGGTTTCTCAGCTTTCTGCTGACAAGCTAAGAATTGCCTCTTTAGTCAAATAAATCTCTGCTGCTAGAAAAATACTAACGGACTCTTTCTTTTTCAATTTGTGTTAGTCCTTTGCTGATAACTAGGAGTACTGATGGATTTGCCACTTACATGCAATACATGCGTTACTATTTGCAGTATAAAGTGACAGGTGGACGTGTAAAAATTGCGTTAGAAGTGGCAACCGGTATAAAGTGACGGTCAATATACGGCTGCCACTTTGCATTTTTCTTCCTACCATTCGACAGGTATGACCGTGTACTTGAAGAATCCGTGAAAATTAACTGGCCGCCCCACTTGCTGCTATAAATAATATACATCTTAGTTCGCATTCATACGCAGCGCTAGTATGAAATGTGTATATTGCTGCATTAGCAGTGCAAGTAGCAACGTCATTTGCGAATTCTTGCATATGCGTTTGGCGATTACTTGCAAGAACTGGTGTTATTAACCGTTGACGCACATGTCACGGTAAAATACACGGGCCACGCATCTGTCACCGGTTTTTATCTAACAACAGTACAACGACCTAACTCAATTTATTCGCTCTGTTAGACGGTGATTTCCTTTTTTTATTTTTTAAATTCTACAATTTTGGAAAATGGCACCTCGTAATTATAGAACATTGCAAATTTGTATTTATTATAATTGTTATTTCGTTGTTTTTTTTATTATTACTATTCTTACTTTTAATGTTGCAAAGTTTCAAAATTTTTCTACAAAATACTTGTAGATCTCTTTATTAGATTTATCTATTATTTCCATTGAGAAAGATTTATTACATGATCTAAAGAAAAATTTATCTTACGAATTCATTATTAATTTATTTAGTGGGAGCGGAATCAGTAGATAGAATTATATTATAAATAACCCGTAGTAATTTTCACTTAGAACTTAATAAATTTATTTTTTGCGAAACATGAGTATATTAATCAAATATACTAAGTTTTAACTATCGCTTTTTATCCAATTTTTAGTATTAGTTGAAATTTGTGATTCGCATTGATAACAAAACTTAAGCCTTGCTGAAATCTGCGGTTGTTAAATTTTTGTGTTTAATAGAGATACAATCGTTCCTTGTCTTTTTACATGTTTATAATCATTATCATGTTTTTTAAAGAAACCGCTGCTTGTTAAATTTCACCTTGCTTATAATATCAATCCATCAATCAAATTACCTAAAGTTCTTTAAGAGTGAAAGATGTAGGTAGTTAACTATTATGAACTTCTTACTCTGTTCAGTGAATATCCTGAAAAAATATTCTCACTACTGCACATATACTTGTACACAGACACACGCACTATTAATTTATGAATTATCCCTTTACATACAAGTAACGGTATTTTATTGAGCATACATCGCTGCTAATAATTACACGAAGTAATTAGAAAATATATTAACACTATTCATGTTTTATTTTAATTTTAGATTATAAACAATACACGCGTAATCCTTATAAGAACCTGAAATTTCACAAGTAATATACAAATGAATAGCATTTATTTATATACAGTGCGTAATATTTTTATATTCAATTTTTTGAAAAAAATTTGTGTGAGAATGTGATACAATTTCACTGTTTGAATTTAGCAACTCTCAAATTATTAAATTCGCACCAACATATATTTGAAGGAAGCGAAATAAAGATATTTACATACTATGAAGTTTGGCTCACTGACCATTTTGAGGCCTAACCTTTTGGCTTTTCAGTTATTTTACTCCGTGAATTTTTAATGTAAAAGAACATTTCATAGATCACTGAAGTGTCCGCATGGTACACATTTTTTAAAAAAAAAAATGAAATGGCACTTTAATATAACAAAAGAAAGGGAATATTTTGCTACGTTGCAGCTACATTTGAAGCATTTCTTTTGCTTATACTACTCTTCTACAACTTTTTCTTTTCCGGATATTTTAATATGTTTCAATGATAACTGATTTTGATAATAATTTGAGTCACTCACGTTCGTTATCTCTTTCATTTCAAAACTGAAGTTCCTAGATATTATAGAACGGGTTGCATACTTTTTTCCAATTTTTTGTCAGACAAGTTGATGTATATAATTTTTAAAATTTGGATATTTAAATTTAAAAATATTTGGTATTTCGTACATACGTTACGTCGATTAAAATAAGGACAACCCTTTAGCTAGCGTAGAACAAACTGTAATTTATTTTTCCAACTTCGTCCTTTCAGGTTAATAGAGGTATTTTTCAATATTCGGACCCTAATATTAATATTTTAGAAGATCGTAGTTCTTATACATTCTAATGTTAATATGACGATTAAAAAAGAAAAAGGCAATTTTTTAGCTACTATACAATACTGTAGACTTCTTTCTTTTTTTTTCTTACTTTTTTGGGGGGGGGGGCAGCTAAGGACCCACACCCAGAAACAAATCTGACGTGTGCATTTTTTTTAAATTTGGGCGCTTCAATTTTATAATTTCAATTTTCTTTTTTATGTTCCAAAAACAGAAATACGCCGATTTTAAAAACACAACTCTCTGGCATAGAATGCACTTCGGAATTTTTTCCAATTTTTTGTCCTATCGATTGCTATATACATATATATTTTCCAAAATTTTGGTTCTTAACGTTTAAAATCATTGATTCGATTTATAAATCGGAGCAGCTTCTTTTATCCTTCCGGATTTCAACTTATCTGAATCATTTCGTCTTTCTTATTCCTATTCTACCTTTATAAACGAATTAATGGTCATTCTACGCTCTATTATCTTCATTTTCTCCAGTCGTTTGCTTTCTAATTATTTGATCATTTCAGACTCCATGAGGATTCTTCAAGCGATCAGCTCCTCTTTTCCTGATCACTCTTTCGATTTCATCATTCTTCGCATACGCTGTCTTATCCAATTTTTTTCTTCTCGCTACTCCATCTGTATTCATTTGCTATAGGTTTCCAGCCACATGGGCATTAAAGGTAATGAGACGGCGGATTCCTTAGCTCGAGTTGCTGCTTCTTCTCGCTCCTTTTTTAAAAAAATTCCATTCTCTAACCTGAATTCCCCATGTACTAATCAAACTTTGGTCAGATATAAATTCCTCCTCCTTTCGTAACAATCAATCCTTTTATCTGTCTGTACAACTTAGTCTTCCTTCTAATCCCTGGTTCTTTAAGTTTCCTTCACTTCCCCGTTCTGCTGCCGTATCTATGTTCGCTTGCGTTTTGGCCATTTTGCTCTCCCTTCCTCCTTTTTTTCGCTATTCCCCTGTCTCCTCTGCAATTTGCCCCCCCCCCCCAATGAAGTGGTGGTTTTCGAGCCAATCACATCTTTTTTAAATGTCCATTCCTTTCTGTCGAACGTTTTATTTTATATTCTTGTCCTCTGAAACTCAAGCTGCTCTTTATTGTGCATCTTATATTTTATCCTTTCCCTCGACATCCATCATTTCATCCGTTAGTTCCTTTATATAGTCCATATCTGACCGAATCAAAATTTAACTGACAGATCTTTTTTTTCTTGTTGTTTCGGGGTGTAGGTCCTAGCTGGCGTAGCCAAAGGGGGGATGAAAAAAAACTCAATGTTCCGGTTAAATTATCCGTTGAATTTCGACATATCAATAAATTTTTAAGTGGGGGTTTATTATCTCTTAAATATTCATATACTCTCATACAATCTATTTCTTTTTAATCTTTATTTTATTACAATTTATCTTCCCTTTTGTTCTGATGGACGATTTAGATCGATCAGCTGACTTAGGATATGGTACACGTCGCGTTTTGTTCGATTTCATAAATTGGGTTCAAACGATAATTTTAATATCGATTCAGATAATGATGATTACTAAAATGTGGAAATGAAAAAAGATAATTCTATTTTTTATCCAACCTAATCTTCCTACCAGGTCTTGGTTTTACAGTTTTCCTTCGCGTCGCCGTCCCGTTGATTGTCTCAATCATACTCTTCCTCCTTCTTCACGTTTTCGCTTTCGTCTCGCACAATCCCCTAGTTACCCTCTTCATCCTGACGACGAAGCCGTCTACGATACTGACCATAACTTCTTTGAATGTCCATCCCTCGTGAACGAACGTACTTCTTTGTACTCTGATCTGTTGTCACTTAAGCTCCCTAATCCTTATTGCGTTTCGTATATCTTATCGTTTCCGTCAATCTTCGTTGTTCCGATCCTCAGTTCTTTTATTCTATCAATATCTGACCGAATCTACATCTGATTCTTTTCCCTCGTGTCGTTTCTAGGCGAAGATCCGTTGCTGGCATGCCTAAAGGGGGGGATTAAATAAAATAAATACATAGCACAAAAGCACAAGTCATGGCAAATATGTTTCGTAGTGTAGTGGTAAAAGTGATATCTCCTTATGCATAACTTTAAAAACTCCCCTGATGTCACGTAAAATTCTTGATCTTATATTTTTAATAATTCTTATCGTCTAATTATTTTAATTCTTTATACATAACTAATATAAATATAATAAGGCGAAAGCTAAGTCAATAAAATAAAAAAAGTATAAATACAACAAATATTTTCAACATTTTTTTATTATTTACATTTTAATATGAATTCGTTGCGTACAAAATATGTTTATCGTTTATAGAAATGTAAGTAATATAAAATTGAAAATATTTATTGTATTTGTATAATTTTTATTTTATTAAACTGGCTTTCACCTTATTATATTTATATAGTTATGTATAAAGAATTAAAATAAATAGGTGATTTATTAAAAATATAAGGTCAAAAATTTTACGTGACATTGGGGGGATTCGAACCCGCACCTTTTATTTAAGTTGTACAAACACATCTTTTTTTACCACGAAACAAGTTTGCCATGACTTGCATTTTTATACTGCACAAATGTAATAAATGGCCTGTTTAAATTTTTAATTAATTAAAAATTGATTTTTTTAAAATTATTTTGATATTTTTTAATCATGTTTTTGTTTAATACATTTTATTTTGAAATAATCATTCTTCCGAACCATTTGCACAAGGTAAATGTAAACGTAATCTGGAATTTATTGCGCACATTCTTGTCTAAATAGCTACATGTATATTATCCAGTAAATGCGGTTTCTAAAAATTTTAATTTCTCGTGTAAATCAAAAAGTTGCGTTCTAATATTTTACACAGTTCACATATTCATGGTATTCTATCGATCTGAAAAATTTTATCAAAATCGGTGACCCGCAAGTCCACGACCTATCCTTGTCAGTATTTTTTTTTCTTTATTTTGAGGGGGGCCGGGCGCTGGCGGCTTTGACCCAACAACTAGTAAAGTTAAAATAAGGGGTTAAATCGAGAAACGATTAGAGATAGAGAATAGGAAAGATTGAAATACAGAGATTATAGTTGGAGATGGGAAGGAAAGGATAAAGGAAGAATTGTAAGTAGCAGGAAGACCCAATGCTAAGATTTTGGAGTACAGAAGTCAGAGGCAAGGGCAGAACATCCATAGAAGATGTGGTTTGTATCACATATGGAAGTAGAAATAGAACAATATAGGGGTTATGGGGGGATGGGGCAGGGAAACCGAAAACGCGAAAAGGGGAGAAGAGAGTGATTAAACCGCAGTCTAATTAAAAAATCAATCGCGGGACGCTGATAAGAAGTGGATTCACACCACGTCTGAAGACAGCGAACCGTTGTATTTGAAAATAATGAGAGGCGTGATTATAAAATAAAGAAAGATAAATGTCCGGCCACAGTCCCGAATGATAGGCTGAGGAAAGATCTTAGTGATTGCACAACACAGCATTTAACATTTTTTGTCTTGTACAAAGTAACGGGATATAATCATAGGGCAAAAATGTAGTCTACCCCGGTCTAAGAATGACATAGTCATTAATATATATTTATTTGCAACTTTGAAACGCTACTTAGTATGTAAATTTTATTATGTAATTACTGATGATTAACGTTTCACGATGTCCATGCGATCATTTCAGGTGAGTGAGGGCTAAAATTTAAGAAATCAATCCAAAAACTATATTTATGCGAGTTATTTTAACAAGAGTATATAAATATGCGCGTAAACGTGCAATAGCTTGTATTTTGAACCATGGGCATATTATTGCTTGTATAACTATACTTTTCACAGTACATTAAAGAGAATATTAGTCCAGTTCTTATCTCGTGCGATTCGATTTTATTTTCCAGAATAACTCTTTCGGTATAACCAATATTGGACTTTAAATTAGCTATATATCGCTGGAACAGCGACTTGAGTTACGAGACAACTTTTAAAAATCAATGACCACCGGCTAGGTAGTTAAGCGTTTTAATATGCTAAGTACAAATTTAATTTAAGTAATTTCTAGGGTGCATAAAACGGTTTGGAATGATCCATCCTATTTTTATAATTTCCGAATTTTCATTTAACGAGAATAATTCTAGTCTACCGTTATATTCTAGAAAAAGTTTAAATAACACGTAGCAAAAATCCAATGTCCAGATGTGGTGCTATTCTTTATTCAATCTGTTATGGGCGCTCGTCAATGGAGAATTTTTAAAAATAACGAGTCACGAAAGGAAAAATGTTTACAATAATTACTCAAGAGACGTTTTCCCTTAATTGAACGAGAAAACGAATAGCAGTTTGTTCGACCGGCTGCAAATATTGAAAAATAAACAAACATTATTGAAAAATATCCTTTTTCAAAACACGAAACCCGTCAAATCTGTTTACGTTGTAAGCAAATTAGGGGGAAATTTACCAGCTAAACTGAAAAAAAGGTGTAAATTACCTTATCAGTAAACAATGTGCGATGCAACGTAAATCCTAAACGGCGTTCGGTGGTTTACTCGGGTAGGATACAATTTAGCGGGAAACAATAAATCACGCGCCGATTTTTTTTCTTCTTTTTAGCCCGTTCGGACTGAAATATTTAATTGGACACCCGTGTTCAGCTAATTATAAAATATACCTCTGCAACTGAATACTGATTTTTAGCAAAACATGTTCCGATAAACGATAGTCCTTTTATTAAAAATATCAGGATTTGCAATTAACTACAATTTGTGTATTCAAAATATGGACATAAGCGTAATAATCTTAATCATTTACTGATTTGTTCCGAATCTAATCACTTTATATTTAGTATTTTTCCTACAGGGCTCACAACGTACGTTAAGTAATAACTTGAAGCAATTAAAATTATTCGCTTTTTCTTTTCTTTCTAAATACAGAGTTCGCGCAACAAAGCGAGTTTATATTGCTACGTAACAGTTTAGGCAAATAAACTTTATTCTTTCTAATCATAAAGCATAATGGCTCGATAACGTGCCATCAAAACTATTTCAAAGATTAATAATAAAAAAAAAACAAACCGTCTTCTAACCAAAACGCAGTAATTAATAAATGCGGTAACTGTTTGTGCAGAATTTCTGTTACAAAATTTAACAACGAACTTCCACGGTGCAAAAATGTAACCGAATTTCTTTTTACCCCCAGCGTAAGAATAACAAAATCTTTTAATATATTATATTAGTATTATTGTTATTATCAGGCTAACTCAATTATCCGCATGGGACGCCGTTTGTAAGAAAGGCAGTGCATTTTGCAAGTGATACCCACAGTAGCTAGAAGATCTCCACGCCGCCTAGCCCAGTGACAATACTAGATGACTGATATAATAGTCGCTATCGAGAACGTTATTTATATTCAAATCTACAATCTTTACACAACTACTGCAATTCGCTGTTGGGGTAATAAATTAATTTTAATAAAATGCTCGAGACAGCGAGGTTAAAAGATATATAAATGAAGAAGATGTTCTTTTAAATGCGTAATTATAGGAGAGACCATATCAATGCTGATGAAAATTGGTGAATATAAACTGAGTATTTGTGAAAAAATGTTGCCTCTAGATAACTGGTTTTTTTTCTTTATATCTTTTATTATTAGTATGACAACGGCGATTGACTTAAAATACTATCAATTTGTCAAATTACCATGGAAATGTAGCCTTCGATGTTTTTACCGTGGAAATGTAGTTCAAAATAAATCAATTTTTTTTTTTTTTAAGCATAAAATATGGAGAATAATGTGTCAAAAAAGTTGACTTTTAGCAAGAATAAAATTCGAGTATAATGCTTAAAATTTTAAAATAAAATGCTTTTTTAAAAAAAATACCGATACTTGAAGATTTATTATAAAAATTTAATAAAAAGCACTAAAAAGTAAAAAATAATTAGTTCGTGCAGAATGCCGCGGTCTTGCGCCATAAACATCCTTCAATGGAATTGCCGCAGCTTACGAACTAATAAACTAAGTGTAGAATGTCTATTAGACTTCTATAATATCCATGTAGCGCTGTTATCTGAAACTTGGCTTAAATCCTCCTCGTCTCTTGATTTCAAAGGTTATTCTCTAGTTCGATCTGATCGTATGGATGGGTATGGTGGTGTTGCAATTTTAATTAGACACGATCTATCCTATCTCACCCACAATATCCCATTTCTTCCTCCGGCCCTTCCTAACCACCCTAACATGATTCATATTTCTCTTGAAAATCTTCTCCCGAATCCTATACATATTGCTTGCGCGTATATCCCCCCCAACTCCAGCCTCTCTAGTCTTCCTTTGCCCTCATTCCTTTCATCCCTATCGGATCCATTTATTATTGGTGGAAACTGGAATGCGCACTCCCCTATGTGGGGCTGCGCAGGGCGCAATACTAACGGTGTGACTCTGGAAAATCTCATTCTAAACCATAATCTTTTTCTCCACAACGATCGTTCTCCTACTTTCTTCAAACATCCATCTTCTTCTAGTGCAATCGACCTCTCGTTTTCATCTCCGAATCTTGGTCTTGTAAGCTCCTGGAGAACTCTCGACGGCACTTTTGGTAGTGATCATGTCCCCATTCTCCTAACTCTCAACAACGCTCTTCCTTCTAGACCTTTCAGGCCCTTGCACGCTCCTCACTGGCTTCTCTCCAAAACAGATTGGAATAAATTCCGATCTTTGGTGGATTCCTCACTCCCCCTTATTCTGGATTTTCCCGACCAGTCATCCCAATACAACTTCTTCATTCAATCTCTATATTCTGCTCTTTCCGCTTCCTCCCTTCCTTCTTCCTTTTCGCGCGGTCGTTCTTCCTCTTATGCCTCCTCTCTTTGGTGGAATGAAGAGTGTAAAGTTGCCTTCCAAAGAAGCACCGCTACCTTCAAAGCCTTTCGCTTTTGTTCCTCAATATCCAACTTTTTAGCTCACAAAGAAGCTAACGCAAAAGCTCGGTACATTTCAAAATCTGCCAAGAGGAACTCTTGGAAATCATTTTGTTCATCTTTCTCTAGAGATACGCCTCTCTCTAAGATATGGAAAATGGCCAAAGCGTTCAGATCTCCTCTTTCTGAGCGTCCCCACTTCTCCCATCCTTCTTTGCCTAAACTTCACTCTTTCTTGGACTCTATTGCTCCTCCGTATGTCCCCACTTTCGAGGAATCGTACATTCCTTCACTCCCAAATTCCTCAGAATCTCATTTCCTAACGTCTCCTTTCCGCTACGAGGAACTCTTGTCCGTCCTTAATAAAACCTCACCTTCTGCTCCTGGCCTGGACGGTCATTCTTTCCCTATTCTTAAAAAACTATCTTCTTCCTCGCTACTCTCCCTTCTGAATATCTTCAACTCTTTCTTACTCTCTGGTTTTACTCCTGAGTCTTGGAACGACTTCATCGTCATTCCAATTCCTAAAAAAAAAACAGTGTTCCTTCCGTCCTATCTCCCTAGCCTCATGTCTGGGCAAACTCTTTGAAGGTTTAATAAATAACCGTCTCGTTTGGTGGCTTGAGCATAATAATCTAATTCCTTCTAATATTTTCGGTTTTCGCCCCGGGCTTGGCCCGGTAGATTGCATCAGTACCTTCCTTGCAGATATCTATAAATCATTCCGATCAAAGAAATTTACTGTCGCTTCTTTTGTCGATGTCTACTCTGCATTCGATAATGTGCATATTAATTCTCTGGGCTCCAAACTCCTCTCTCTTAATCTTCCTCCGGTTCTTATCACTCTTATACTCAACCTCTTTCAACATAGAACTCTTTATCTATCTTCTCCTTCTCTTTCCACCTCCAGATGGGTCCATCGTGGGCTTCCCCAGGGATCCTGCCTTAGCCCCACTCTTTTTAATATTTACTCCTTCGATATTGCTTCGCTCTCTATTCCCTCTTTCTCTCTCCTTTTTGCTGATGACATTTTAGTTTATTCCACCTTAGATGATCTGACCTCCGCCACCAACGAGTTAAATCATTCATTGTCCCATCTTAGCAATGCTCTATCTACTCTCCACCTCTCTCTTTCCCCTTCCAAGTCTTCCTGTATAATTTTTGCTCTCCGCCCCTTTAATCGTGCTTTTATAAACATCAGCGTATCTGGCACACCTATTCCCACTGTTAATTCCATATGTTATCTAGGTCTTTTCTTAAATAGTCGCCTTACATTTCATGAACATATTAATTATATCTATAATTCCTCGATCAAAAGACTTAATCTCCTCAAATATTTATCTCCGCTCAGATGGGGCGGGGACCCGTGCATTCTATTAATTCTATATAAATCGATTATTCGGTGCAAACTCGACTATTGTTCCTTCATTTATGGCAATGCCTCCAAGTCTCTCCTTTTGAAACTTGACGCAATTCAGAATTCCTGCCTTCGCCTATGCATTGGCGCTTTAAGATCTTCTCCTATTCCTGCGATTCTATCCGAAACTTGCACTCAACCTCTTTCCACTCGTCGTTCACTCCGCGGTTATCGATTTTTAATAAAACGCCTCCCCATTTTGTCATCCAATATTATTCCTTCCTATCTTCATATCAAAAATCACTGGCGCTTGGCGCCTCATAGAATTCCGATTTTATCGCATATAGCTGCTCGTGTTTCCAATTTTTCTCCCTACGTTTCCTCTTATAACAGTCTTCCTTACTTTTCTCTCGATTTTAATAGCATATGGCACCCCATCAATTTCTCCTCTTCCTCTTACAATGTAGTCAACTTCGAATTCCTTCAGCTGCTGAACTATGCTTTTCCTTCCCATGCCTTAATTTTCTCGGATGGCTCCAAGAGTGATGGGGGCGTGGGTGGCGCGTATACGTCTTCTACGTTCCTGCACTCTGAGTCTTTCAGACTTCCTTCTTTCTGCTCTATCTTCTCAGCCGAGTCGATCTCAATTCTTCGTGCAATCCAATTCATATCCTCTATGAGTGGGGTTCACAAATTCCTGATTGTTTCTGATTCCAAAGGCGTTCTTCAAACCATCTCCTCTCCTCCTTCTCATACTTCTGACGGTATCATCCTCTCTATTCGATCTCTTGTCTCGTCTTTGTTCTCGTTCCGATCCATTCTCATAGACTTTCTATGGGTCCCTAGTCATTCCAATATTGAGTGCAATGACGCAGCTGACTCTTTAGCTCGCTCAGCCGCCCGCATTGGTCCTTTCCTCGACTCTTTCCCTTCCTCAGACATTCTTTCTCTGCCACGCTCTAATCATTCTAGACTTCGGTCTGGCATGTATCCATGTTTATTCTCTAATCATTATTCATACTACTATCTTATTCAACCGGTTCCTAGTTTCCTACCTTGGTTTCAATCTATTTCTACCTGTCGTCGTTCCACTGTTGTTTCCTTAATTAGGCTTAGAATCAATCATTCTCTACTCCCCTCTTCTCGCTTTCGTTTTTCTTTAGCTCTTTCTCCTTTCTGCTCTCTTCACGCTTCCGAGCCTTCTTGTGTTTGTGACACTCAAATCACATCCTATTCGAATGTTCTACACTCTCTAACGAACGCTCCTTTCTTTACGCCCAACTTCTAGTTTTGGGTCTTCCTACTCCCTTTAACGCTACCTATATTCTTTCCTTCCCATTGCCTTCAGTTATTCCATTGCTGCTGTCCTTTGTCTTTTCCATTTCTGACCGCTTGGCTATTTAGTTATAACTCTTAACTTTTCATGTTGTTGGGTCAAGGCCGCTGGCGCGCCCAGGGTAGGAAAAAAAAAAATTACTCCCGATAAGAAAATATATTTCAGGACGATAAAACTTACGGTGATACTATCGTAATTCTTATACAACATTACGCTTTTTAGGGTCGGCATCAAATTCATATTAAAATAATAATTAAACACTGCATTAAATATTCATTTAATTGTTCCTCGATATTGTAATATATGAAATTGACGCCGATTCTAATAAGTAAAAAAAAAAGTATTAATGTTGCATAAGAATTACGATAATATCACCTTAAGTTTTATCACTCTGAAATATATTTTTTATCGAATAATCATTTTTCACTCATTATTGCATTTTTATTAAATTATTATTTTATACTTTTTGTTATGAAATTATTATTTTTTACTTTTTAGTGAATTTTTATTAGAATTTTATAATAAGTCTTGAAATCGGTATTTTTTTTTTTTGAACGAAACATTTTTGTGTTACTGAAATCATCAAACCTCCATGACATGATTGCGCTCCTAGCTTAGCTGTCGTACTCATTGCCTGGAGTTAAAAAAAAAGGTAGTCTTCTATACTATTTTTTAAAGAGAATGCAACAGAACTGTTAATATCTGCTACCGGAAATGTTATTTATACTAATTTTATTAATAAATTCTAACGAACGCTCCTGTCTTTACGCCCAACTTTTAGTTTTGGGTCTTCCTACTCCCTTTAACGCTACCTATATCCTTTCCTTCCCATTGCCTTCAGTTATTCCGTTGCTACTGTCCTTTGTCTTTTCCATTTCTGACCGCCCGGCTATTTAGTTCTATCTCTTAATTTTTCATGTTGTTGGGTCAAGGTCGCTGGAGCCCCCAAGGTAGGAAAAAAAAAAGAAAAATAAAGCCGTGGGTTACAGGAAGCAAGAATGGAAACCGTTCAATTTTTATTAGATCACGACAGGCAAGTTACAGAAAAATTGATAATATTCAGCTAAACATGGAACGTAAAAAGCATTTTTTGTTAGACGATGATAAACATGTTTCCTAAAGAGAGAATAAGAATCTTTGCATAAATATAATTCGAAATAAAACAAACATTTTTTTAATAAATTTCCAAGTACAGATTTAAACGGGTATTAATTCACGGACGAAGCCGTGGGTAACAGCTAGTATTACATATAAATATGTTTACTTCACATATCAGATTGGATTGTTATATATATATATATATATGTGTGTGTGTATAAGTTGTACTGAAAATGGTAAAAGTAACTGATGTAGGGATAATGTTATTTAGGACAAGGGGAATAGTTTATAGTTATGTTTGCTCAAGTATCGCAAGTGGGACATAAAACAAAGCCCCCTTTGTGGCCCGTGTAACATGCTCTTTCTAACGTTTCCAGTTATGGCCCCAGAACAAAATGAAATAGTTCGAACTGAGAAAAAGAAACGCATACAACTAGCTCGCTTCTGTCGTTGAAATAGGATTAATTGAGTCCTTCACGAGCGCGTAACGGTTCGCAGCAATCTGGAACATCAATTCAACACCTGCACGCGTTTATATTTCAGCACACGTCTCGTACTTGCAGGCGTTAGTTATTCGCGCACGTTAAGCACCGAAGATAATAAACTTGCGAATATCTCGTTGATAGGATTCTCGGGCGATTTTTTCGAATAACAAAATACGGCAACATTTAATTTCTGCGAGATAATCGTTCGAACGTGGAGCTCATAAAAATTTTATTATTCGATATAAAAGTCGATTTCATAAAAGCCGATTTCATAAAAGCGACATTTCAGATTTATGTTGAATTAAATGGAGCATGGAGTTTTTGAATAGACAGTAGTTCGAAGCAGCAACTTTCGAAGAAACGTCGGTCTGGAATAGGCGAATTTCTGCTCACCACCCTCCGTCGTAATGGACTGATACCTCCGGATTGACAACTTTTGCCTTCGTTTAGCGTATTTCACGTCGATATTTCATAAGCGTTGTTTTTCGAATTTTTCGAAAATCGTTTATTTCTCGCGGTTCTTTGACATTCTCTGCGTGCAGCGTTACATCCAATCATCGGGCAAAATGACCTGCTGAATCAAATCCTTGCCCGGAAGATCTTTCGCAATATCATTGCACTGACGGCACGAAAGTACTTACGGTGCCCCGACGACCTCCTAATTCCATCGGTAAGACTTGCTAAGTGCCTAAGAAAAGAGACACAACAACTGAGCTTCCGTTTATTTCTTTTTTCTCGCTCTTCTGATATTCCGATATTCAATACTACTGTGGCGTTTCTGGAAATGTTCGAAATTCTCGCTAGGTTTAAGTCTTAAAACCGATAATGTTTTTGTGAAATTTCGAGAATGTATTCTTTTTCGGCGGCAGGTTCGGAATATAATTAATCGCTTTAGCCACCGTATTTAATACGCGAATAAATTTCTTATTGCCCTATAAAAGGGGGTTATTTCTTAATAGAGAGTAGTTTCGTAAGTGCAATTAAAAGTGATTTCGCTCGGCAGCTGATCCAGGCCATTCTATTCAAGCGGGCTTTCACCTTGTTAGACTGGAGAGTTAAAAGTTCCTTAAGATACGATTAAACCAAATGAATTCTTTGTATCTCTTAAGACTATTTAAGAATCCCGGTGAATATCACGAATGCCCGAACCTATTCGGTTTGATGAGTGTTTTCGCATTTTTGAAACTGCTAGAGCGAGGTCATTCGGTTCGTCCCTAAACAAACGCGCACCCTACCACATATGTACGTTGTGTGTGCGACCAGCGGGAATTGGAAAGACCGAAATCGCTATCGCACCTTATGTACCAGGCTAGAGAAAAAACTTTAAAGCAATAAATGTTTACGTTTAATTATGTTTTCTTTTCTTTTTTAATTGATAACTATTATTAATTATTATCAGATCTTGATAGGAGTTTAACGACCGCTCACGGCGACATCGTTTTAGATAATTTTTATTAGAATTTCCCTTATTTTCGATACGCGCTGGTCCGGTGAAAATTTAAAAGCCGCCGCTACGGCTGAAATGTTAAAACCAATAAATGAACGGAGAAAAAACAAACGCGCCTGTAAACAAAACTATGTCAACAGCGGCAGTTCTTTCAGTTGGTCGCGCATTCTATCCTTTGCGAATTTGTTGAAGGTATCAATTTACGGGGGAAATCTTAGATTCAAGGTCAAACGTTCCCTTCACAAACCTTCCCTCTTTCGTTTTTTTTCCCTTTTTTATCGTCTCCGCTAAACAAACAATTTAACTTTCCGATATTCTCGTATATACATATATATTCTTTCCATTCTGAGCAAAAGTAAAATTTACCGAAATTCATACTGGGCGGCCCGATTTGTTTTCCAACATTCACAAAAGAAAAACGAATTTCCACGCGACCTGCCTGTACACATTATTGAAAAGATTAAACGCGTTAGAAATCAAAATTAATCACCGATGGGAAATTCTGCTTTCGTTTTTTGTTCTTTCTTTTTTTCTTAGTTATTACGAACAAAAACGCACGGTGTTGCTAGGCAGATTAATTTATTAAAAAATTTTGAAAATTTTCGTGAAATTTGAAAAGCGGAAAAGTTGAACGATGAACGAATGTTATACAGAACAATGAAGAAAAATGCGAGCTACGGTAATGGGAAAACGCAAAATATGGCCCCATTAGTCAACAATATAATACAATGAGTACATCCTTCTGTGCGCTGGGAATATGCAAAGGCAGACGCACTAAGGGAAACCGGAAAATCAACGGTTGCTTGTTTCTTGAATTCGCGAAGATGGGAGCAGATATACAGGAGTCACGAATAGCATTCCTGGCAGTCCGGCTAACCTAACCCGTTCTCTTTATTCTGTTCGAAGTTGCCGTCACCACCGGAAATCTAACTGCAGCTTTTAGTCATATTCGATGAAATTCATTTCACCAATTAGTTCATATGTCCGAGACTTATTTTTGCAACTACGTTCGACTATGGCGAATAACGGGGGAGGGTAAAAATGACACAATTTTATTATCGTTTTCAGATGAAACGATCGAAATGGCCTACGGAATCTCAAAAAGTTCGCAAGACAATATTCTACAATATGACGGACAGTAGACCAAGCGCGTTCGTTAAATATAGTAGCATACAAAATAGTACATGATCCATTTGTGCACGAAATTGTTCACTATTATGTCTTTATCTTTTTTCACAGCATGTATTTGTAACGGGGTTTTTTCGACGCAGGTAACACGAAATGGATCGGTAGAAATTACTTTGGTTCAGGGTTAAAAATCACCGCTGCCTTTACTGATAAAATATATTATTAGCGTACGGTGGTAATTTGAAATCCGTTGTCGCGCGGGCAGGTAGCTTACGCGTAAAATTTTATAATATATTAGATCCTGCCTAGTGGTCAACCGTTTCATGGAAATATTTGATAAAATTGGTGAACCTCACGATGTGTGCGGAGTCGAACAAACTTATCAGCGAGAGTTTATGAATATAGGAACGAACGCGCCATATTTAAAACGAAAATACAGAGATTGTTCACAGTGAGACAACATTCCTTCGACCCGTTAGAATTTCTTTCATTTTACGGTTTCCTTCACGGTGCCATAGAATATCTTCGTTGTATTAGGCGCGCTTTATACAGCACTGCCATTTTTCATTCGCACCTTCCCCACCGGGGATTAACAATGAACTCGTAAACTCGTCCTTTTCGAGTATTCTTTGTCTTCCTTTACTTCCATTATCTCCTTAAATATAAATGCAATTTACGATTTTTCACTTATATCGCAAATTCTTTCACCGTCCTTTCATTACCTCCCCCCGCTATCGAAATTGAATTCAATAGCTAGGTCGATGCTCCCCGTTAGTAGGGAGCCAAATGGAAACGATCAAGAAACACAAAGAGCAACCGGTAGTAAGCGTAAAAGGTTGCTTATTTGTCATAGGGCGTACGACATTGTTTGACAGCACATCTTTTTCTTCAATGCAGGAAAAAGAAGTAAAAAAATCAATAAGAAAATCTGGCAATTGAGCTGATCGTGAAAAATTTCACGATTGCGAGCATGAAGCTTCAACCTGTCATATTGCTACCATTAGTTAGGAGCGCATTCTGGTCAACTACTGTACATTGAATATATCGCAATGTGACCTTAATTGATTCGGTGTAATTCTTTTTTTTTTCTATTTAATTTGCACGCATTGCGTATCATAAATAAAACATCAAATTACCTTCCTTTGTATTATTAGGAGCGAAATGTTATTTTTAACATACTTTTCAGGTTAGGGACGTCTGATACGTTATTTGACGACAGCGCTATACAGTATTGGAAGGAAAATTTAAAACTTAATTTTTCACTCGTTAGTCCGTTTCTTTTAAAAATGCGACAAAAGCGACCGGAAGCAATTTAAAAAATGTTTCCTGGTAACTCAGCGTGTTAAAAAATTTGTAATATCTTTTTTCGTTTATTTATTTTTCTATTATTTTATCGCTGATGAATCGGATAATATAATACTATGCAAAGTATGTAAAGTAAGTAAAGCAAGTCTCATACCCTTGATAAGGGGTATCATGGATTGTGAAGTTAAGCTTTCCATAGTGGAACTAAGCCTAATAGATCTATTGAGAATACTGGGGCCAATTCCTTTCTACTTGGGATCCGCCTTTACTTTCCCCCAGATCGATAACCTATTTAATTTAGCAGCCAAGCATCTTAACCACTAGACTACCACGCTGTTTAGAAGAATTTTCTAGAATGGCATATTCCGTTAGTTAATTTTAACCTGAGTCGATGATTTCAGATATCCCGGAAAAATGTTTGTCCAGTATAGATTTCAACTTTAATTCTCCAGCCGGTACTTTTACATAAACGAAATACCGAGTGTTTAGCGGTGACGCGGACTTTTTCAAATCCGTACACAGACACCTATTTACCATTCCTTCAGTCTGATAACATTAATTCCGCTTAACGAACGACTTGAATGCCGCTACAGAGAAATTGGAATTACACTATCCCTTCGTATTTAATAAATTTCCAATTTTCCGTCTTTCTTCAGACGTTTTAAAAATCAGCTTTGAAGCTTTTTCCAGTGAACTTTATATTTTAAAGACTAAACGTTATTTTGCGCTGCACATTCTCTACCGTGAGTTGTCCATCCCTCTGAACACTCGTTGTGAACGAACAGGCTGTAATCACTTAATAATTTCAAGTAGCGCGATAAAGCCGCCCCATAACTACATGACCCCTAAACGGGACGCAAATAAAGACTTTAAAAAGGGCAATCGAAATTTCCAACTTATCTCAGAATTGATAATAATCGTAGTAAGCCGGGCGCTTTTTTTTTTTTGATAATTATCATTTTTAATGCGTTTTTTGTTGTTTCAAGGTATTCATCTCGCAGTAACACAAAACCGCCATACTAAATGTGATCATAAATTAATACTAAATCGTTTCATATTGGGAGCCGCTTTTGCCCTACTCTGGATTCTGTATAGCTAGCACATCAGTACATCTAACTGTGTGGAAAAACAGATTCAACGAGAATCAGACAAGTTAATTCCGTCCCACGGTGAAGACTGAATTAGCTGTGAACCCTGTTTCAGCTTTTCCTTGTTTCCTCCACTTTTTCTCAAAAATCCTTTCTGTTCACTCGTAATTTCTCCACTATTATTCCTACAATTCTTTTTTTTTTATGTGTGTTTTTGTTTCTTCGCTAGCTACTTCCTCCGTTGCTTTCGCCACCTTATCCTTAACGCTCCTCTAACCAAATGTTGCTTGCGTGCACTCGATTTCACTGTTGAAGAGCTGACTTTTCTAAAATTTAAAAATTTTCTATTTTTGCCTATTTCCCCTTACGCTGTCATTGAATTTTATTTCCACAGCTGCTTCTCTCTTAATCGGTACATAAAACCTGTCATGCTAATCTATTAAAGAAGAAGAAAAAAAAAAAAAAAAAAAAAAAAAAAAAAAAGAATACAACAAAGCAATCTCATGCGGACAGTTTTTTTTTTTTTATCATAGCAAACATAAGTTTGTGCTACGCGCGTTTAAAAGTCAAAACAAGCTTGTTGCATGAGATTTGCGTCAAAAAAAAAAAAAAAAAAAAAAAAATGATATTTTTCAGTATCCCGAAAACCGAAAACTTCTTGAATAATTTTTCGGAGCGAAAGCAAAATAAACGCAGTAACAGTTTTATCATAGTTTTTCGCATCCCGAATTGTCTTGCATGGGTCTAAGGGCTGTTTTTCCCAGTTGTAGTATATTTAAAAGCACTATAGTTAATTCACCGACCGATTTGATTTCGTTACTCTATTCAAATAAGTCGTGTAAAACTAATAACTAACTGCGGTTGAAAATTTTCACCGGTTAAACTACAAATAATGCTAGCAAATATGAAACATCTGATAACGTTTAGCACAGTAGGAAACGCCCGATGCCGACACAAAGGACATCCGATGTGCAGGTAAGCTGAGATGCGGGTTAAAATTAAAGGTCTCGAAAGTTACTAATGAACTTAAATTACAGAAAAAGAGCAGACAGCCCGTAGTGAGCGAGGACGGATTAAGGTCACGGGAAAAAACATTGTTGTCGAGATAGAAGCAAAAGTGGCCGATACGGCGGTGCAGAATAAATAAATTTCGGATCAGCTGCAATTGAAAAAAATGAAAAAAAAAAGCTAAATAAAATGAGGGCTGCAAGAAAATGAAAGTGTCGCTGTGTGCAAAAGTAGAGACGCTACAACCTACACAGTAAAAGCTGACGAAAATGCAGTGGGTGATGTTGTCGACAGACAGAAAAAGTCGAAATTCCGCTATTAAACTAGGCAATAGGGAAGAAGAAAAAGAAGCAATTTTGTCTCCGTTCCGATGTTGTCTATCAGGAAATACCGGATAATCTTGTTCGCGTTTTCCGTCATCATTAACGCTAACGGAATACTATCGCTACTACCTGTCATGCCGGAGCACCGCTGGTCTGCATTTCAGTGATCTTGTTTCACTTTGAAGCTTCACGTACGTGGTCTTCCGACCCAAGCACGCGACACATCGTCTTTGTGTTTATGATTTTAAACGCAGCGTGATCATCCCTAAAAGCTGCCTGACTCTAGTTCGATTTTAGAGTTCAATTTGCAATCTCCCGATGATCGAGACATTAGTTCATAAACATGTTATCGGTTATTGATGACCCATACCGTTTCGTCTTTACCATGTGTTCTCTACAAAGTGGGGAACGAAGTATAATCTACCGAGGAGAGGCTTGTCATCGAAATGAACTACTTTTTTATTTGTCAAAAATTTTCTATTTTTACTTAAAGCTACTCGTCCACTTGTTTTTTTTTGCAAATCACCCTTGCCGTTAATTAGCCTGGTCACTAATCGTCATGATGTTGCCTACGAAACGGAGGTTATTTAATTGTTCTCCATTGACCGAGTTCTTTTTACCTAAATCCGATTGTTCTGAAACAATTCCTTCGAATCTACATTAAAAATATTTGGAAATAAGATATATCACTTTGTTTCTAAGTCATACCTATGCTACTGTTGTTTTGTAAAACTTGTTCCAGAAATATAAAATAAATAAATAACAATAATATTTATAAAAAAATAGCGGTATATACAGAACAAACGGTGCAGATTGTGAAAAATCGTATATATTAGTCCAGCAGGTGGAAAAATCAAATGTAGATACAAGGAAGGTACGTATAAAAAATCGCTCAATTATAATGAAATTGATAAATCTACATCTATTGAGCATCTAATTAAGCATAAACCTAATACGCACCAAAAAAAGACAGTAAAAATCTCGAGGCTTCCTATTACGATAAAGAAAACTTAATGAACATAGCTAAAATGTATCGTATATATAAATATAAACATGATCAAACACTGAATAATAATAATAATAATAATAATAATAATAATAATAATAATAATAATAATAATAATAATAATCCACTTTTTAATATAAAAATTTAACTCCTTTTCGATTTTCAATCTGTATATATTCTTAATTTTTGTTTTCATTATTTCGTCCGTTAAATTCCTTAATGTTGTAAACAAAATCCCGCCTTTTTGATTTTTCATGTATTTTACCGCCTATGATACATGTTTGTATATGATTTTCCGCCTCTGATTGTAGTTCTACCGTCATTCGACTATTATAATATTTACTTACACGTATACATACATATGAAGTTCGAATATTTACCTGCGCAGTGTTTTTTTAGATTTATTTCAATACATTCTGTATTGTTAGATGATAATATAGGTCAAAAACGTTTCCTTAAATTGAAGCATTTATTTTAATTCATTAGAATAATTTATTACTTATTTTTGTTTGTTATCGAGGTGTTTATTTTATGCTTACAAATATTAATAAACAGTTACGTATTTATCTACACTTAAATTGTTTAACCTTTTCACACATCACCATAGAGATCTCCAGAATCTCTAATGTTTCTCACATTTTATCCGGAAAAATCGATTTGCTATAATCGATAATTAGTTCAGGTTCAAGTTGTATTTCGTTAATTTTTCCACGATTTCATTTATAAAATCTGTGAGATCTGCTGTAGAATCTTTCTCTCCTAATAAACCCCACTAGGTTTCGTTCGATTAGTTGCAATCGAAAGTGGGAGAATTCTTATTCTTCATAATTTTAATAAAGTTAAGAAATATGATGATTATCCACATTTTTATTATCACCTTTTCATGAATTAGTGTATAATTGTCGTTTCAAAGTATCCCCTAAATATAATTACTTTAATCCTGTACTGAAGGGTTCGCACGTCTGCTTCAAAATTTCGTTTTCCAAATTATTCGGATCTGATGCTTTGTTTTTATTTGGGTTTCCAAAGGTATTTTCAGTTTATCTTTTCAAAACACTCGGTGCTTCATTATTTTCATATTGCCTGCTATCTATGTTCGGAATATTATTAACTTTATCTTCGTCGTTAGAATTCATTACAGAATCTAATTCTGTAGCTAACTTTATTCTTTCCTGTCAGTTTTATTATTATTATTATGCCTATGCGCACCAGTCATATAATTTCTACCTGTTGCGAAGCTGTTTGAGTCGTTTTAATCGACCAGTTCAATGATGTTTTCTATTGTTTCTCACTTTTATATTGTTTTTTACCATCCCTGTTATTACTTTACTCGATTCTTTTGGTTTTATATTGAATCTGTCTTTGACGTGTCCCTTTTGTTTAAAACGCAAAATAAAATAATGATACAATAAAATAAACGAAATTATATTAGGAGATTGGACCTGCTACTCGCTTCGCGGTCCTACTTTCATGTACTTTTAAAATAAATGCGATCCATACGTTGTTTGTTTTTTTTTAAAGAGGATATAGATACGCTGAATAAAAAAACTAAGTTTAAATTAAAATATCTGAAAAACTAAAAAGGTTAGATAAATGATGCTAGTGAGAAAAATATTACGAAATCTTAACCATACTACTTTTTTTTCGGGTGTACGTTTCAGTGATAACCAGCATTGATAATAATTTTTCACACACATTTCCCCTGGATTTGAAAATGTATGCCCTTAAATTTTAAAATTATGTAAGTTTCGTAGTTTACTTGCATTTTAACGAGGAAAATACATCGTTTAAAAAAAGTAATTAACTCTCTAGCTGCTACGAGTACAGAGCGCAAACAAACATTCGGCATTTTAATCATAAAATTCGGTTGAAAAAAAAATTCCATATATTGCACGCAAAATTTATTATAACACTAGAATATACACCATTTTCTTACAATTTTGTAACGTTCAAAATAAATAACATTCAATTAAAATGGTAAAATCCAAAAATGTAGACCAATACACCTCACGTAATAACAAAATAAACTGAACTGGTCATATCTGCTTGCTAGAAATTGTTCAACTTAAGCGATTGTAATATTTCACAAGAAAAACAAAAAACAATGTCTCTTATCTTATCGTACGTGTGAACGTACATAAGATGAGGATGTTTTCCAGCCTACAGATGACCTACAGACTTTTTTCAGAATTTTCGTCTCGTAATTTTATAATATACTATCTAAACTTGGCCACGCTTCGTTGTGACTCAGTTTAATATTATCGGGGAAGTAAATAAAAGTACTCTAGGAAATATCGATTCACTGAGAAAGCACATTATTCAATACTTAATACTATACTTTGTGCTGCTATGACTATGCTATGGAATGAAAGGAAAGAATGAAAAATGTTTTCACTGAAAATAGTTTTTTTATTGTAAAGCTAATGAATGTATCACACTTTTTGTCCGTTTTCTGCACAAACATGTAGATCAGATGGTTTACCTACTCTGGAACATGCGACATATAATTGTCCATGAGAGAATCATTCATTTTCTAAATTTGCACACTTGCAAAGATTATCCTTCCGCTTTATTAACAGTCGTAGCGAACGGAAGGCGTATTGGAAATTTAAGTCGTTTGAACCAAACGCCATATCTGTCGGAATAAGAGGTATTCGCGAAAGTAGCACGTCTTCACCCTTATGAGGTTCGATCAGAATTGTTGCTTCAGTTAGATTATTCATCAATTTTTTAACTACCAATCGTGTACAATTGCATAACTTTGGCTGACTGATGTTTCGGAGTAATATAATTGGCACTCCAATTTTCAAATTCAGAATGTGTCACGGTAATCCAGGAATATCGAGTGAATTAAGAAATTCATTGGAAAATTTGTTACTTCACTTTAGTCCATCACGGAGTCAATAAATTTGTATGCCACTGTTTCACCTGCGATTCTGTTTAGAATCATATTGTTTATACTTCGTGAACGTCGACATTTTTAACCGCTACAATGGCTCTTCCAGTCAACCATGTGTGATTTTGATAATTTGTTTCGATGCTTTGGATTGTCTACTAATTTTTCTTTTGAATTTACGATGTTGCAAAAATTAGATGGGAAGGTGATTTTTCCTGTTTCTGGATTTGTAGATACAGTACGTTCCCAGCTTCGAATAATTGTCTTGAAAATATGGCAGCTGTTGGATCGTTTTGAAGTTAAAATCTCATATTCGTTGTTGAATGAATTTTTCTCTACTGCGCTCCAAAAAGTTGAATATTTTAAACAAACATACAATTCATCAGTTAGTGTTGAGCTAGGTATCATTGGAAGCGTTTGACTGAAGTCACCGGATAGTAACACCAATGCTCCACCAAATGGAACCTGATTATTTTGCTAGTCTTTCAATGTATTAGACCTTTACATATATAATTTATGAAACTGAATTCTAAAATTAATTCTATTACTATCCCTTTTTGGATTTTTACTTATTTTAAAAACACTCAAGCAATCGCGTTGAAATTTAAAATAAAGTTACATGTTTATATTTTCGGCTATATATTATATTACTTTATCTAATGTGTATCCTTTCAGTTAATCACAATCTATAAGCAGAGTATTTAAATACAAGAAAACTGTTGAAAAAATGACGAACACTTTAGAAAAAGACAAAGTACACAGTGCAAATCACAATTTCAAATGCCACACAATTAAACTTTCTCCGAACAGTGTCGTAAATAACAGGTTTTTTTTTCTAGCATCATCATCAACCTGTTTGCTTGCTCGACGATGATGATCGTTTCCTTGCAACGAACCTGTTGCAGCGTACCCTCTCTCTTATTCTTCCCCACACATCTCATCCCTAATCGGAGACTGTCGCCGCGTATTTGTATTTATACACACTTCTGCAATTATACATCCTACCGCATATACAGTCACGATACGTTTTTCTACAATTCCTCTCTATAATGCCGAAAACAAATCATAGATCGCGCCACTTAAATTATTTTTCGAAACGCCTAGAACTTCCTGTCCCCGGAGGAACTTGGGGATAAAAAGTATATACAAAAACTTTTATATAGAAATGCAATGTTGCGTAAAAATTTCAGGTCAATCCATCCACTACTTTCCGAATTTTGCGGTCACAAACATATGATCGCTTCATTTATATATATATATATATATATTTATAACTCGGTCTTTTTGATCTTACAAGGAGCTGTGCTCCTCGAACCCACTTGCTTACATTTCTGTCTCTTTCTCTTCTATACTTTGTATAAAATGATCAAAATTTACAACGTAATTCTAAATCGGTCTATATGAATATAATAACATAATCACAAAAATCCTATAAAATATAACAAACGATACATAAAATTAGGACATTTTTATATACACACACACACACACACACACACATATATATATATATATATATATATATCATTCATTCATTATCTCCTCAACCATTCGGTTGGTGGGCAACCTATTCGTACATTTTTTGTTAGCTGTACCAATATAGGTTGTGTACCAGGCAATTATTATATGCAACGCAGGTGTACATACACGCAAGACTACATTCGGAATTGATAGTAGCCGCTTGCTATCGCGCTACAAGTGCAGTTCCGTGTACAAGTATGTCTGCTGTGTACTACCTAGCGCGGATTTACCACTGTCTTCCACGTGATTATTAGCAAATATTTTAATTTAATTCTTGTAATAAAGTTCTGTCGTCGCTCGGGATCGAACCCGTAACCTCCGTAACGGAAGTCAAGCGCTCTAGCAACTAGGCTATCGCGACGACATATATATATATATATATATATATAAGAATAAGAATAAGAATAAGAATAAGAATAAGATGAGATATGAGAAAATATTTAAAAACTATACACACTGATATTGATTAATTTTTAAAATGGATCCCAGAATTTTTGAGTAAATCTCGAAAGAACAAACTCCTCCTCTTTATACACATATAATGCGAAGCAAACAGAAAAAAAAAATTTATTTAACAGCAGAAGTTTTTGTCAAACCTTCTTATACTTTTTTGTGCAGAAATTAGACTGTGTCCAAGGATGATGACACGTAATCTCTATGACAAGAACTAAATATACGAATCGCACTCCTTGCCTAGTAGTCCGGGCAAAATAGCATTTGAATTTGGAAATTCTTATAACCGGCACTTCTTAAGCTTAAAACTTAGCTAAATATCAGTGGAATGCAACCCTAAATTTGTGGTTATGTGGGAGGTGCGGAACCATTGTTTATATTGAGTTAAAAAAAGTGTTTTTTTTTTTTAGTTTTTTTGAAATTATCTTGGTAAATAAGCCCCAAATCGACATGGGGTATACTTGTCGATTGTGTTCCTGAGTAAATTTTACATAAGGATAGACTACTGCGAAAATTCTAAAAAATTACTTAGCATAGCAAAATTAGCAATGGAAATAAAAACAGGAAAAAAAAGTTCAAATTGTTGCCATTCCGTGTCAATTTTCCTCAAAGCTCAATGAAACTTTCGGAAAATGTAGTTCTAGGAGTGCTACTCTGCATGTGGAATTTTTTTCGAGTCGATTCGGACAACGGGAGGCCGAATAAGCAATGTACAGAATCAGCGCGTGGTGAACAGCGGTCGCACGGCCTTGGCGGGGTCGTGAGAGGGAAGCGCTCTGACGTCACGCACGGCTCCGGAGCAGCATCGTCCAGATCCTCGAAATCCTTAGTTGCAAAATAGATTGTGTGGCTTAGAATGCACCTACGAAAACGATTTTTTTTTTCATTTTGCGTATTTTTTTCCGTTCTTTCTGGTGACGTGAACGAAAATTTCAATGGACTGAGTCAGTCTTTTTTTGGTACAAAGAAAACACAGTATGGTGACATCAGAAAGAACAGAATAAAAAAAGGCAAAATGAAAAAAAAAATCGTTTTCGTAGGTACATTTTAAGCCGCACAATCTATTTTGCAACAAAGGACTTCGAGGAGCCGGACGACGCTGATCCGGAGCCGTGCGTGACGTCAGAGCGCTTCTCTCTCTCGGCCTCGCCAAGGCCGTGCGGCTACTGTTCACGACGCGCTGATTCTGTACTTTGTTTATTCGGCCTCTCGTTGTCCGAATCGACTCGAAAAAAGTTCCACATGTATAGAAATGTTTGGAACAAAATAAAGATCGAGTTAAAAAGTTAATTTGAAGCCGAAATATAGCAAAAAAAGTAAAAATACGATATCTTAGCTTCTATTAGTCGGATTGGGATGATTTGTTTTTTTAAATTCATGTTTTTTTAATGTGAAAAAGAATGCGTTTTATTGTGAATCTCTAAGTTGCAAAATTAAAGAGAACAGCCCTTAATTACAGTTTTTTTTTGTTTTTTGTTAATAACAAAGGTAATTGTCAATTTAAAAATCTGAAATTTGGGGAGGACATAGATATTACAATTACCTTTCGATTACTTTTTATCTCATATCATTAGCTATCTCTGGGCCGAAGTTCTACACAATCGTGTTTTCAACTTTACAAATTTTACAATAGGTCGCCATATTGTTATTGAGAGTTCGGCTTAGGTACCTATTTTAAGCACCCCTAGAACTCCATTTTCCGAAAATTTCATTGAGTTTTGAGAAAAATTGACGGAATGGCAACAATTTGATTTTTTTTCCTGTTTTTATTTTCATCGCTAATTTTGCAATGTTAAATAATTTTTGCGAATTTTCGCAATAGTCTATCCTTGTGTAAAATTTATCAGGAACAAAATCGACAAATATACCTCATGTCGATTTGGGGCTTATTTACCAAGATAATTTCAAAAAAACTAAAAAAAAAAACACTTTTTTTAACTCAATATAAACAATGGTTCCGCACTTCCCACATTACCACAAATTTAGGGTTGCATTCCACTGATATTTAGCTAAATTTTAAGCTCAAGAAGTCCCGGTTATAAGAATTTCATCAAACGAGCATATTTTTTGTCTATTTTGCCCGGACTATAGCTGCTGTACACAACGTGAGATTAAAAAAAAAGGTAAAGCATTTTTTATTAGTTTTTACAGAGGAATAAAGAATCCTAACACAGAATTTTCAATAGCCGTTAATAGAAATTCCAACTATTGTGCGTTGCCGTTGGTAATAAATTAATTTTTATAAAATGCTTGATGAAAAGGTTTAAGGACGCAGAACAAAACGGATCTGCGGGTGGAGAACATGTTTTCTTAAATATGTAATTCTAGGAGATTAATATATGACCAAATCGCATTCAGGTTATAACAGAATATCCTATGTATGTATAGAGGAGAGAACTATGTGTCAGTTGTTGATTTTTTATAATTTTAAAATGATCGCTGTGTGTAATCATTAGTTGAGCGAAACTTTTTGCTAGATCGAAATAGAAATCGGTTATAGAAATACCAAGAATCTACAGCTGAAC
Organism: Icerya purchasi; assembly: GCA_039619475.1. Lineage (NCBI taxonomy): Eukaryota > Metazoa > Arthropoda > Insecta > Hemiptera > Monophlebidae > Icerya > Icerya purchasi. Next base: position 259,389,281 of record CM077116.1, on the reverse strand, counting down.
GTGTAGACCGTTTTTTTTTTGTTGAAGGATGATAAATGTATTTCGTAGGAAGAAAAAGAATCTACATAAGTATATTAACTAAAAGTTTACATTTAAAGCCTAAGAAAGCAATCGAGCAAATAGATGAATAGTCTATAGAATAAGTAATTGGCGTGAGAAAAATGGAATGCCTAAAGAGTAAAAAAATAAAGATAGCAGTGATGAAAGCAAGGTAATTTTCAGAAACAAAGCTCTGTTATTTGCAATGTGTATTTCAGCAAATAAGGTGTAGTAACCGGAAGCAGCTTTATAGTGTAGACACAGTAAATCACAAATATTAATTATGCAAAAACGTCATTGTATTATAATTAATTCCTTATATCTTTTATTTTTATTTTTTTTTAAATTAAGTGTATTGGTAATATTCTATAAGAAATGTTTTAAAAACTCGGCCCTTCGTGCCTCGCAAGCGGCCCTACCTCTTGACCCCGACTGGGGACACCCCCGGACCTCAGCTCTATCACCGCTGTACTTCTTATAGATCGAGAAAAATTGGCAACTTCATTCTTTTCGAATCCACGCCAAACAAAATAAATAAATCTTTATTTAATATCACAAGATAACATTCCAACTTTATGGAAAGAGACAATTGTTATTCTGATCTTAAAACAGAATAAGGATCCTTTACTACCCAATAGCTACCATCCTATCTCACTATTGAGTACATTATCCAAAATACTTGATAAAATGGTCAACAGACGTCTACTCTCCTTTTGTGAATCCAAGAAATCCTCTTCACAATACAAGCCGGAGGCCGAAAGGCTAAATCAAAATCGTGTCATCTGAGAGCCTACAAAGGCAGATCTTATCTGAGTTCAAAAGCCAACAGCACCTGATATCCATATTCTTCGATATTGAAAAAGCCTATGACCGCCAAACAAACTACGAAAATGGCAGGTGGCAGGCAGAATGATAAGATTCATTCAAAACTACTTATCAGACCGAACTATACGGGTCATAATCGATTCGCAAGTCTCTGATGCGGTAAGCATCGAAAATGGCATACCTCAATGCTCTGCGCTTAGCGTAACCTTGTTTATAATGTATATCAATGACATTGCTGATTGTGTTCAGCCACCAGTAACGGCCCGGCTCTTCATTGACGAACTTAGTATTTCCCTAGCGTCTCGTGATTCACAAATATCTCACTCAACCCTTCAGAAAACTATCTCCTAACTCCAAAAAATGGTCAGAAATCAATAGTCCAAACTTTTCCTCCGCAAAGACAGTGTGGGTCGATTTCAATAGGAGACGATCTGTGGCCAATAGAACTCCTTTCCAAATAAACAACGATATAATTCGCCAGGTTCCTAGGCCTGGAGTTCGATAGCAAATTAACTTGGCACCTACATACATACACATTGATAAACTAAAATCTGAATGTATAATGTCGATAATCCGATACCTCTCCAATCCTTAACTCAATATTCACCCCAAATTAATCTCCAATGTTAACAAATCCTTGATCCCAAGTAAAATAAATTATGGGTTCCAGGTGTACTCCTCAGCTTCTCTAAGTAACCTGAAAAAACTGGATGCCATCCACTGCTCTGCACTACGAATCATCTCAGGAGCCCATCATACAACACCGTGTAGGAATATCTGTGCACTAACGGGCACTCCTCCACTGAAATTCTGTCGCTCCCTGCATACTCTGCGGCTCAATATTACATTCCTAAAGCTGCCTTATAGCCATTCCGAAACCCCCTTACTTGCAGCGCTCACTAACGACCCGCTACCGGGTCTTACCAAGTTACTCCCGAATGTCAATATCAATGACTCCACAGAATGCAGGGCAGTAGCCGCCAGTTCATTACATTTGTGGAAACTCTAGCCCGTAGCAGTTAATCTATCGGTTCTGCAAAAATATAAGTCCAATGGCATGTCGCAGCAACTTGCCCAAGACGCGTGTGAAACAATAAGACAGTACGGCAATGCCATCCAATGTTATACAGATGGAGCAAAATCAGCACCCGTCAAAGGGATGTCACCAATCGCTTGCGCCTTCGAAATGAAGGCAGCAATAACAACCATTCGTCTAAGCGATTACTGTTCAATTAAAGATGTCGAATTATACGCAATACGCTTTTGTCTGGAAATGATCCTGGCGTCGACAGAACCAATCCGTGACATACTATTGATAACAGACTCATTAGAGGCGGCTAAGATAATAGGAGGAGGACCTCCCCCCCCGAAAAACAAGTCCTGACACTCATCATTAAGCTGCAGTCAAAGGGTTATGATTTAATCTCCCAGGAAATGAAAGGTCGGACACAGCAGCTCACTCAACCATTACAGCCCCAAGTCCACAAAACATCCTAAGGCCCCTTCAAATATCAGATTCAATACGCAGTCAAATAATGGAACAGTGGAACCGAAAACACATCTCCACCCCGCTCCACTTCCAGAGTACTAAGAAATCCGTAGAGCCATGGTGGCCCCCAGTGGACCTTACGAGTATATTACCGTGCGCTCAACCGCTTACGCCTCGGTCACACGCGACCATCCCACGACTATTGGTCTCCCTCCAACCACTTGTCCTTTCTGCCGCACACAAGAGCCACCAGCGGTTGATCATATTCTCATAAATTGCACTACATTCCAACCTTCCAGAACGAAACACGGATTTGATAATCTCGGCCATGTCCTCTCGAATTCAGAAGTGAACCAGAGCGCAATTTTTCAATTCGTCAGGAACAATGGATTAAGGCCAGTCCTGTAACCGGAGATTCTTGAACCGTAGTAGTCTAGATATTATAAGTGGTCCAGAGTATAAGCAAGGTTGAGGGATAGGGGAAAAAAAAAAATTAAAACTGACTTTTGTGACGAAAAAAAAAATTCGGGACAAATTTTCGTAACCGAAACATTGTCATTTCCTAGCAATCCACTTTGTCGATACTTCGTCTTCTTACATATACAATATATGTAACGTTTTAGGACAAAAAAAGTGATGGGGATCGGGCTAACAATGACGTCATTAATATAGAGAAATTAATAAAAAACCGTGCAACAGAAGTTTTAATAGTTGCTACCGGAAATATTATTTGAATCAAATCTTAAGGATCGCAGTCACGGAATGTACTTAACGTTTAATTATTAAATTTACATAATTGAGAATGAAAACAAAGAAGAAGAGAACATTTGAATTTCATACAACGGAGGTTGGACCTATTCATGTGGTATTTTCAAACTATTTGTATATTTTCAACGAGAAACGTTGAGGCAGGGTTCATTGATTGTGGTTTCGATTGTTCCATTTGACTTTTTTCTAAGAAAAATAGGGAAGGGTCAGCAGATCTATTCGTTCCTGTTTTTTTGGAACAGAGAGGGTGTTAGGCATCCGGTTTCAGAACGATTGAAAAGAGTCATCCACTATCGAACAAAATGAAACTCGGCCGAACATCGAAAATTATGAAAAAACTTAAAACTTGTGAACGATAAAGTAGTCTCGATATTGTACACTAGTTAACAAAAAAATACTTATGTGGATTATTCGTCAGTGAAACATTTGTATGAAACAAAATGACTTTCAACGTCGAGTTCGACGAAGAAAAATAAGAAACCATTAAAATCTGTCAACCAAGAAAACAACAAAGACCACACTGGAGTAATATTCCCCAAAACAAGGAAAATTGAATAGAAAAAATACATCCATACGGTAAATACCCATGTAGAACAAGAAAAAATGAAAGATTTAAGCTGGTATTAATGCGCGGGTGAGTAAATATGCCATTTATAAAATAAGTGAAAGATATAATGAAAATGCTGAATAAGGAATAAAAAAAACAGATGGCTAAATGTTAAAATTTATGATACTTCCTGAAATGTCGCTCAGTTGACTTTAATGAATACTTTGCAAAGGAGATACAAATTTGGTTTCCTCTCCTTATTGTCCTCTACATCCTAACGAACCAGTTTTTTGTGATGTTGATCACATTTTCTTTGAGTATTCTGCTCTTTCTGCGGAACGCTCTTCCCTTTATTTACTCCTCTTAAAGGCTTCCTGCTCCCTCCTGTGCTTCCTATACCCAGCCCATTCCGTCTTAGTCTGTTATTCCTGCCATTGAATCCTTTATTTCTGCCATTTCCGATCGAATCAAATTTTAATTAGTTAACTCTTCTTTCTATTGTTTCTGGGTGAGGTTCCTGGTTGACGAGCCCAAAAAAATAAAAAAAACAAATAAAAACACACAAATTGTAAAAACGGAGAATAAAAATAAAGATTTAAAAAAATATTTACTATAATATATATATACATATAAATTCTAGATAAAACCCAACTGTATTTAAGTGACCAAATCTTAAAAAAAAAGGACTCAATAAAAATCCTGGGCCTCGAGATCGACCGAAAGCTCTCGTGGAAAACTCACATCAAAGCGTTAAAGAAGAATTGCCTTGACCGATTGCGTATACTCAAAATTCTCGCCAACAAACAGTGGGGAAGCAGCACGAAAGCGCTATTAAAAGTCTACCGCAGTCTTATCCGATCCGTGCTCGATTACGGTGCCATTATATATGATGCAGCCAAGAAATCATTCTTGGACACTCTGCAACCGGTTGTCAATTCCGCATGCCGTATCTGCTTAGGAGCGTTCAAAACGAGTCCAGTCAACATTTTGCTCGCAGAAGCCAACGAACTGCCACTGGTTATCAGAAGAAAAGAGCTCTGCTTAAAATATGCGGTGACAATCTCCTCGACACCGGACAATCCAGCTTATGACAGTATCTTCAAGGTCCCTGTGCACAATATCGACCTTGACTATTCGGCAGCAGAACCACTCAGATCGCGGATAGCCAAATACACAGCAGAACTCGAAATAATACTACCAGCGGTTTATGAACGATCGCTAGGGTTCCTACCCCCGTGGTGCCAACCCAATATGACAATAAATATTGATCTAAGTGAGCACGAGAAACTAACCACAAGCTCAGAGACGTTTAGATTACTTTTCCTTGAAATACGCAAAAAATTTCAGTCATGCACGGAATATTATACAGACGGTTCAATTCTCAACGGCAAAACAGGTTACGCTATAGTCTCTGACTCTATCACGTTAGCAGCACAACGAACGCACGACAATAATTCAATCTTCACCTGTGAGGCCAAGGCGATTCTCCATACTCTAGAACTAATCCTACTGCGCCAAGACTTAACAAACTGTACCATATTTACTGACTCATTGTCCTGCTTAAGAGCCATCCAAAATCAGTTTACCGAAAACCCTATCATACAACGTATCCACCTAAAATTGGACCAGCTCCAATCACAGCATATACAGGTCAGCCTTGTGTGGACACCGGCGCATACAGGAATCCAAGGAAATGAATTGGCGGACCAAGCTGCAAGAACCGCGGCGACACAAGAATGCCCGCCTGAAGTACTTATGACACAAACGCCGAGCAAACTCCACGAGTTTAGAAAAGATACCTACGAAATCATGCCAACTCTCAATAGGCACGAGCAGTGTGTCCTAACTCGTATCCGCATTGGACACACAAACTTGACTCATTCGTTCCTCATATCTAAAAAACCGCCCAACCTGTGTCAACGTTACAACATGCCTACATCGGTGAGGCATCTTTTGATCGAGTGTAATCACTACCAGCAGGCCAGACAACAAGCGGGTATTACCAACGGCCTTCCAGAGATGTTTTCGGACGCCGAAAAGTGTAAAAAAATCGTAGCCTTTCTCAAAGACATCTCAGTATTCCAACTTATCTAACTTCCTCAGCCTTTAGCTGACTTTTTTGATTATTTTGTTGTTTCGCGCATTTTCCAATATTCAACATAAAATGTTATAATTCTCTATAAAACCGTAGTCGCTAATGACCTTGTAGTCCAAAAGCGACTTGTAAATACAATAAATAAATAATAAAACTTTTTTTATTAATTTCAAAATACAGATTTAAACAGGTAATATGGACGGAGCCGAGAGTAACAGCTAATACATCTAACATATATTGATCGCTCCTAGTAACGGTTCACTTTCAGATTTTAAATTGCAATAATCATTTCGAAAAATCGATAGGAATTTTCGAATGCCATGCTTGCGCGAGTAATCTTTAACTCAACTAAAATATAGAAAATAAATAAAAAATTTGAAGACAAATTTTCTAACGCAGAAACAGATAAATTATCTTATAACCTTATTCTTCGACCAGATAAAGAGGACTAAGAGAACTATGAGGAAAAGGAGAAGATTAAATACTTACGAAAGAAATACTCATTTTGTTTCTCATTCATATGTGTATATAAAATATTTCAGGAAATGTGAAAATTACGTCGGTTTAACCACTGATTTATTTACGACTGCAAAGTTCTAGGAAAATACCGCGCCATTTACATCTAATGCTAAACTAATTTAAAAACTCATTTCTGTTGCCTTTAGATTTACTCGCACAAGTACCTACAATAACTGGTGCGCATTTAAATTGTGTTACCACTACTAAGAAACGGTATAAATCTCAATTCCGACATCATAAATATTAATAACGTCCGGTAAATAATTTTTCTCTGTGTCTACAGTTCGAGAGTTTGTTCTCCATAAATGGTAAAGTTACAAAAAAAACACTTTAAAAGATTGAATACCGTAAATAAACGTAATCCATTTGATAGATAACAATATAACTTTGTTTTTAAATATGCAGTAAAAAGAAAAAAAGAATTTACCAACAAGTTAATAATATTTTTTAGCAAACATCGATAAGGAATGCATATTGACTAACAACTTTGTCTCTTTGTCCGCAGTGTTTTAGTACACAAAAAAAGTACAAAAAATCTTTAAGAGGCATAATGTAAAATACTTCAATGACCCGCAACTTATTTTAAAAACTAAAAAAAAAAAAAAGAAAAGACTCCAAAATGTACATTTTAAAATTAAAGTTTGATAATACGAGCCATATAATGAGTGGTTAAAATAGTAACTGAATAGGAACCACCTGCATATAAACTAAACGAAGGTTTTAACCAGATAGCAAAATGAAACAAGAAACGCGGGGGTGTATTGTGGATTACAGGAGCGCAAAATAGGGTGAATGGGGAAAACGTGGTGATGACTTACGCCCAACAATGGGTAGGATAAGGACGAATACATTCAGGTTTAAACTAATACTGTAATAATGATAATAATAATAATTTTCAAGGGATTTGTATTTTATTGGCAATTCCATTCAATAATTCTCTTCGACAGCGCACAATATTTTCAGACTTAAAAACTCATATCTACATATTAGTTATTTTATTGAAAAACTAACTGATAAAACTTTTCTGGTGTAATATATTAAATTATCGTTTTTCACTTTTAAACGTGTACAAATAATAAAAAACATTTTACATTTGCGGAATCATTTATATTTTTAATGTTCTCTAAAAATTATCAATGCTTGATAGCGTTCAAGAAGTTTCCATAATATTTATGAAAATAGCATGGTTTTTTTCGATACTGGCATTTTCGTAGTAACAAAATTTACCTAACTACACCATATTCAATCCTGGCGAAGAAAAAAATTGATAATACAAAAGTTAACTTAAAGTCTCTTTCAAGTAAAGCAAGTTCCATAATTGAAATTGACTCTAAAAAGGGATCACATAGGCAGAACAAAATTTTAAAAATAGTATATTATGCATTAGTACATTTAGGTATAGATACAAAAAAAATATTTTTTACCTATAAACTCAAAAATAACAAATAAAAGTGTATTGGTGTACTGATTTTCACCTGACTCACTTTATGCCAATGAGTTTTCTACCCCATAACTAATATATATATATATATATATATATAGAGAGAGAGAGAGAGAGAGAGAGAGAGATACATCATATGTTGTTCGATAGCTCGTACTCACAAAAATTCTAAGGTTTAAACTAAACAGGCCTATAATTAAGGTTTCAAGATTTTTATTATAGTGAATTATCGTATTAAGCTTCCAGTAGCCTAATGACGAAAAATTAATGAAGCAATAACAATTTAAATTGTTAAGAAACAATAAGATTTAAATTACGAAAACCTGTTGTATAATTTTAGTTTATTATATCAATTTAAAATTACCGCGGTCAGCTATTTTTCAGTAGCTTTGTTATTTGCGACGGTCGTCCTTAACCGTCTTTAATTTGATGGCTGCGTAATATTGTCTTCGTCTTGATTATATTAAATTAACTTTTCACTGACTTCCAAAAAGAAGGAGGTTATACGTTCTTTTCTTGTGTTTTTTCGCGCATAATTTATGTTCATATGGACCGATTTTACTGATTTTTTGTCCATTAGAAAGTATACTATTCAGCAATGGTACCCCATGTGAGTACTGATGAAAATCGGTGAACATAAACTGGGTATTCGCCAAAAAACGTAAAAAAATGTGGTGCCTTTGGATCATTTTTTTTTCTTATTATTTTTTATTGGAATAACAAAGACGATGACTTAAAATATTATCAATTTACCAAATTACCATGGAAATCTAGCTTTAAACAAGGAAGGCGATTATAGATTTTGATGTTTTACGGTGGCAATGCAGTTTAAAATAAAGAAATCGTTTGTTTTTTTTGTTTTTTTTTGTAATGGAGAATAATGTGACAAAAAAGTTGATTTTGAGCAAGAAACAAATTTGAAAAAAATCGTGAAATAAAATGTCTTTTTTAGAAAAAAAATACTGACTTCAAGATCCGCTATAAAAATTTAATAGAAATGCAATCTACGAATCGTACCGCTTCTAATAGGAACATCGTGACATAGAAACGCTGCCTTTATCGAATAGTTTACGCCATCTATCTGTACTAGATATTTTATGAACACTATCATTAAAATTCTTTGTTTAACTTCCGTCAATGAATCCGACCATCTTAAAGGGACGCGGACCCGTCCTCTTTTTCCATCTGGTTGCCTGCGATGAAGAGTGCTTCCAGTTCATTCACCCAAACCACATGCCCAAAAAACTACCTAATTCTAGAAAATATGTACTACTACTAATAGTCGTATAGGGTCACTAACTTCCTTGAATACTGCCTTGTTGGTCTTCTTGGTTGTCCACGGAACACGTAGCATTCGCCTCCAGTACTATGGTTCGAGAGATTAGATTCACTTGCTTTCAGTCTGGCGTGTTGTCCAGGTTTCAGCCCCATATAGGAATATTAAGAATACCATTGGCTTTACTATCTAATTTTAACTTCCTTATTCATCGCTTGATCGCCCCAAATTTTACTTTTAGTTATTTATATACGACATCTTAGTTCCATTCTGCACCCTCCATTATTCTCAACAATAGATCCTAGGTACGGGAAGTTACTGACCACTTTTTTTTTTATTTTGTTTTTTCTTCGGCTCGTCAACTAAGGACCTTTACTCAGAAACAAATAGCAAGGAAAGAAGTCGGTTATATTTTAATCCGATCAGAAATCTTTGCTAATAAGGAACAGGAATAATTAGTGTTGAAGGAAACTACAGGATATAGGAAGCACAATAAGGGGTAGGAAGCCCAAGCCCAACAAAAAGAAGTACAAAGCAGAACGCTCCACAGAAAGAGATAAACACCAGAAGAACACATGATCGGCGTCACAAATAACTGCATCATCAGGATGGAGAGGACAGACTAGAGTGGAAATCAGGGAAAAGCGAAATCTGGAGGAAGGCAGTAAAGAATGACCAAAACGCATACAAACAACGGAAACAAAATCAGAACGTCAAAGAAAGGGATTCAGAAGAAACCATGAATAGGGAGAAAGAATAGGCTGAACAGACAGATGAAATGAATAATTATCAGAAAAGGAGGAAGCGTAGGTGTCCGATCAATACCTGATATGAAAACTTTTACATATTGATAGGAGGTTAGCGGATAGAATTTAAAAAAAAAAAAAAGGCGAGAATAAGCAGCAGCCCAAGCCAAGGAATCAACCGTTTCATTACCAAATATGCCCGAGTGGCCAGATACCCACAGAAAATCAATATTAATTGAATGGGGAGAAGATAGATTATGAATGAATGAACGTATACGGAAGACAACAAAGTCACACGAATGATCAGGAAGGGGAGAAAATATGGCCTAAAGGGCACTCAAGGAGTCAGAGATGATTAAAAAATTGGAGGAAAGGTGATTCGAGGAAATGGAAATAATAGAACGTAGAATAGTTAATAATTCGTTTATGAATATGAAAAAAAAATAAGGAAGACGAAAATATTCTGATACACCCTGTCAAGAAAGTATCGGGAATTGTCAATTTAAATCTCCCGGGTAATAGCTAGGCAGATAATTTTTTTTTTCCAGGTTGGTACAACTGTTTTGTATTATGATGCCTATTTTTAGCGCGATCTGTCAACCAGTGTGTTTACAGCAGCTGTTAAAATCAGTCGACCTTGAAGGTTTTGTCGAAGTTTTACAATGAGTGAAAATATTGAACAACGTACTTGTGTTAAATTCTGTGTTTCGAACGAAATTTCTTGTGCCCATACACTGAAAATGTTACAGAAGGCTTTTGGTGAATCTGCTTTATCAAAAACGCGGGTTTACGAGTGGTACAGAGCGTTCAAGGATGGTCGGGAGACGGTCGAAGACATGCCTCGCTCTGGACGGCCTTCAACGAGTGTGACCGATGATAACGTCGATAAAATCAAGGAAATCGTTGCTGAAAATTGTCATGTGAGCTTGAGAGAGATGGCTCATGGATTGGGCATGTCACACGAGAGCGTACGTACGATTGTGCACGAAAAATTGGGTATGCAACGCGTTGCGGCTCGGCTTGTTCCGAAAGACCTGAATTTCTTTCAAAAAAAGTACCGAGAACAGGTAGCTGCAGACATGCTGGATCGAGCCAATTTGGATCCTACCTTCTTGGAAAAGATAATTACTGGTGACGAGACATGGGTGTACGAGTACGACACGCTTACGAACCAGCAATCGTCCGAATGGCGGCCAATTGGCGCGCCAAAGCCGAAAAAACCTCGCCAAAGCCGATCGAAAGTGAAGATCATGTTGATTGTTTTCTTCGATATTCGAGGCGTGGTACACTATGAATATGTGCCAGCCGGACAGACAGTCACCAAAGAGTTTTACTTAAGTGTTTTGAGACGTTTGAGAGAGGCAATCCGTCGTAAACGTAACGATTTGTGGGTCGACAATTCTTGGATTCTCTATCACGATAATGCGCCGTCTCACAAAGCCATAATTGTGAATGAGTTTTTGGCCAAACACTCGGTAAATATCATCGAACAACCGCCGTATTCACCAGATTTAGCACCCTGCGACTTCTTCCTATTCTCAAAACTCAAATTTCCGCTACGGGGAATGCGCTTCGAATCGATTGATGACATCAAGACGAATGCGACGCGAGAGCTAAAGGCCATCCCGGAAACCGCCTATCAGAAGTGCTTTGCCGAGTGGAAAAAGCGTTGGCATATGTGCATCGCTTCGAATGGATGTTATTTTGAAGGTGTCAAAATAAATTTGGATGAAAATTAAAAATTGTTCGTTTTATTTAACAATTCCCGATACTTTCTTGACAGGGTGTAGGTTAAAATCAGGAAGGATGAAGGAAGCACTAACACCACCAGACCCCCTTGAACCATCTATGTAAATGGTAACATGAGAAGGAAATAGAGAATTGATAGTGCTGTAGAATACCTGTTTAATTACACTTTGGGGGAGGTTTTTAGTAAATGAGTCAAGAATAAATACCTTAGGAGGATGATAAAGATCAGTAAAATTAAAGGAAAAAAAGGGGAGATTATTGAAGGAGGTAGTGTATGGCCAAAATGATCTAAAACGATGTGAAATAAATGCTAAAATAGGGGTTTTGCTAGGAGTAAAGCGACAGCTATTATAAATCGAAAAGAGTAGAGCCTAAATAGGATCTACAAATAGACAGGAGTGATTAGATTCAGCAAGAATAGCAGGGATTGGAGAGGATTCAAGTGCGCCAAGGCTAAGACGAAGGCAAAAATTTTGAATTACATCTAGTTTAGAGAGACGGATCTAGACGCACAACCATAAATAAAAGAACAATAATCAAATTTGGAACGAATAATAGATTTGTAAAGAGAAATAAGAATGTAGGGATCGCCCTTCATTTAGTTGGTGACAGAACTTTCCGCAACTTTAATCTTTTAATAGTAGAAGCAAAAATATACTCGTATCTGATATTTTCAGCTGTACCATCTATTTGTTTTATGTTAGAATGGTTATTTATTCTCTTGCTCTTTCTATTAATTGTCGAAGGTTAAGAATCTGCTGTCTTGTACCTCTGCCTTTTGTAAAACTGGCTTGTTCTTATGGAATTTGACTTTTTATTAATGCAAACAAGCGATTATAAACTATCTTGAGCATTACTTTGCTGGTATGCGATACCAATGATATTGTGCGATAGTTCTCACATTACGTAGCTGGTCCCTTCTTATAAATTGTTACATATGTCGATTGGCACCAATCTGTTGGCTACACCCTAGTTTGTCATATGGTATTACATAGCGTCTGCATGACTTGAATTGCTTCGACCACAGTCCCTTTTAATAATTCGGCCGATATGCCATCCGGCCTCAGGGCTTTATTATTCGTAAGCTGCTTCAATGCATTTTGCACTTCATCGAGTAAAATTTCTGGCTCCATTTATGGCAATTCTAATCGGCCATTCAACATTTCAGTCATTCGATTATCTGCGACATTTACTGCTGCACTATATAATTTTACACAGTATTTCCTCCACATTTCAGCTATTTCATCATTATTTGTTTTCTAAAGCCGTTATCATCTCTTTTTTTTTTTTTATTATTATTATTATTTTTTATACTAGGTGTTTTTAATTGCTATGATTATTACACCCAGTGTCAGGTAGGTATTTTAAATGCTAGTTGTTAAGTTTAGTTTTCTAATCAGGGTAAGAATTTTTTTAATTTCGTCTTGGTCGTCAGGGATGGTTGTATTATTTAAAGGGATTTTTAGTTCTAGACGCATTTGATTAATGTTAGGGCATTCGTAAAGAAGGTGTTTGACTGTGATGGGGGTGGAGTTGCAGAACTGACAAGGGGGTTTATCGACTTTTTGGAAGAGGTAATTATGGGTTAGTTTCGTATGTCCAATTCTAAGCCTGGTGATTATTAATTCTTCTTGACGATTTAGTTGGGAGAGGTTTTTCCAAGGTTGTACGGATTTTTTGTGTTGAAATAATTTGTTATGGGATTTTGTGTTCCATGATGTTTGCCAATTTGATATTTCGGTTTGATTTAGTAAATGTTTGATGTCCATGGCTGTGGTGGAGGTTACAGGAGAGGGTGTAGAGGCGGTTTTGGCCAGGTTATCTACTATTTCGTTTCCCTGGATTCCGATATGACTGGGTATATACATTAATTTGATATTAATATTTCGAGATTTTAGCTTGTTTAGTTGTTGGTGAATATCTTGGACAAATTTGTCTGTTGAAAAAATGTTCAGGATAGATGTTATTGAGCTTACTGAGGCGCTTAGTGAAAAATTGCTATTAATTGAGCTGTATAGTTGGAAGAGCATTTATGAAGTTTGAAGTTTTTAACCTCTCCATTGATAGAAAAAGCATATCCAGTATATTGATTTCCGATTTTTGACCCATCTGTAAAACATGGCACATAATTTGGAAAATTAGTAATTTTTTCGTGATAACGATTTTTAATTATACGAGTATAGTGTGGGACTTCGGATTTACTGTAGTTTATTAAAGAAAAATCTATGTCTGGGGTTTGTAATAACCAGAATGGAAATTTTGGATATTCTTGGTTCAGGTTTGAAAAATTGAGCTCATTATCTTTTAGAAAAGACAGAAAATCGGTGATTGGTTTTTCGGCCTGCCGCGAAGGGTTTTTATTGTACGAATTTATCAAGTTTTGTATTGGATTTGTTGGGTTAGTTATAGCAGATAGGAGGAACCTGTTTGTGATCAAATTTTTCCTAAATTGTGGGGGAAGTTCAGCTGCTTCGCAGAAAATACTATCTATTGGTGAGGATCGTAAAACTCCAATACACATTCGTATGGCTGCGTTTTGTATTGGTTTTATGATGGCCAAGGTTTTGTCGGATACGTTATTGAGAGCTGGATGTCCATATTCGATTTTACTCCGAATGAGAGATCTATATAATTGCATTAGTAATTTTCTGGATGGATCGTATTTGGGCTTATTAATAGTTTTAATTATATTGAGGGTTTTCATTAAGTCTTTTTTAAGTCCTAGATAGTGAAGAGTCCAAGATAATTTACTGTCAAAGGTTAGCCCAAGAAATTTAGTACATGGTTTGACTTCGAGAGTACGTCCATTGAATTTAAGAGTTGGTTTTTGGGATTTATACTTTCTAGTAAATAAAACACAGTGGGTTTTAGATTCTGAGAAGACTAATCCATTTATATCCGCCCATTTTTGGAGGAGATCTAAGGTGTCTTGTATAACTTTTTGAGCAATGTTTAAGTTATTTGTACATATTGAGATGTTTATGTCGTCGGCAAAAATTCTTAGTGACACTGGACGTGGGACAATTTCTTTTATGCTGTCTATAAGTAGTATGAATAAGATAGTTCTTAACACTGATCCTTGTGGAACACCGTTTTCAATAGTGTGTAAGTGGGAATATGTATTATTAACTCTTACTCTAAACGTTCGGTCAGTGAGAAAGTTTATAATGAAGAATCCGAGGTGTCCTCTTATTCCAATAAGATGAAGTTTTTGAATAATTTTGAAACGCCAAGCTTTGTCATAGGCTTTTTCGAGGTCGAAGAAGATAGACAGTACGCTTTGTTTGCTGTGGAATGCATTCAGGACTTCGTTTTGGAGGCTGAATAGATGATCTACGGTTGACCTTTTTTTCCTAAAACCACTTTGGCAGGTGCTTAACGCTTCATTTTTTTCGATGTACCAGATTAGACGTTTACTAACTATTTTTTCTAATATTTTGCACGGAACTGGTGTTAGGGATATTGGACGATAACTAGACGCAAGGGAGTTATTTTTTCTAGGTTTCAGGATCGGAATTATTGTAGCTGTTCTCCAAGAGGAAGGGAAGGAATCAGACGTCCAGATTTTATTGTAAAGATTTAAAAGGTTTATTTTCGATTGGTCTGACAGATGTTTTAGCATGAACGGGTGGATGTCGTCTGGCCCGGGAGAGGAGTTTTTGATGTTGTGATTTAATACCTGGTTAAGTTCTTCAATAGAAAAGGCAGCGTTGTATTCTTCTGAGTTATTTGACTGAAAATTTAATGGACTTGATTCTATGGACGATTTGAGATGTTGGAATGTGGGATGATATGAATTTGTCGCGGAAACTTTCGCGAAATTTTGTGCTAGGTGGTTTACAATGTCATTTGTACTAGTTAAAATATTGTTTTCCAGTTGGATATATGGGATATTTAAAAATGTGAAGGAACCACCTTTGAAAATACGTATTTTTTTCCACGTCAGATTAATTTTATTGTACAATTGACTTCATCAAATTTGTCCAGCTTTCTCTTTGTTTGAGTAAATTTATTTGGCGTGCACGGGCGCGTTTTATCTTAAAGTTTATTAAATTTTCTTATGAGGAATTTCTTTTAAACTTACGTAAAGCTTTTTTCCTGTCCTTAATTGCTATTTTTAGTTCATCGCACCACCATGGTACTGTTTTTTTTGGAGTTTTATTGGATGATTTTGGAATGCTATCTTGGGCTGTTTTTATAACGGAATCAGTAAACATTTTGACAATAGTTTCGATCTCGTTCACTTCAAAAAATTCAGGAGTTTCGTGATTGTTGAAATAGGTCTCTATAAAGGTTCCAATTTGCTTTGTTTATTTCCCATTTGGGTTGTTTACGTGGAGTTTGGTTTTGGGTTTGAAATGGCATGCGAATACTAATGGGAAAGTGATCACTAAAGTACAAATCATCTTGTACTGACCATTGTAGCAAATGTGCTATATTTATAGAAGAAAATGACCGATCGATTGCCGATGTATTGCCGTTTGATAAGTTGAAATGCGTGTGGGAGCCACTATTTAAAAGAAATGTATTATTTTTTGTTAAGAATTTATCGATAATATTTCCGCGATTATTTAAAGAGCTTGATCCCCATGTGTATGAGTGTGCGTTAAAGTCACCTAACACTATATATGGAGAAGGGAGTTGCTTAAATAGTCGCTCTAGCTCGTCGACAGTTATTTGTTGATGGGGAGGGATATAGATACTACAAATAGTGAGTTTCTTTGAAAAAAAGTAAGGTGTGTCAATAGAGATGGCTATTGCTTGAAAATTTCCTAATTGAAGATTTATCTGGGTAGATGTTGTAGTATTTTTTACCAACAGGGCGGTTCCACCGCAGGATATTTCTCCTCCTGGGTAATCAAAACGGTATATATTATAATTTTTGAGTTTAAATTTGTGATGCGGTCGTAGGCGAGTTTCTTGGATAGCAACTACTGTTGGGTTGTGTTTGACTAGTATCGTTATTAGTTCACCGAAATGCATTTTTACGCCACTTATATTCCATTGAATTAACTGCATGTTTTTTTGTTTTTTTTTTTTTTTTTACCTTTTTTTAAATGAAAAATTAAAATTTAGGGGTATTGTTAGAAGCGATGGGCATTTTTTTTTTTTTTTTTTAAACACGCGCGTATGACAATCTATCTACTTACAAACGTTATTTAGCATAAAAGTTACAGCTTATCTATAAAATATAACTATATGTACAATGGTGATAATTCGGTGATGTGATTTTCGGTTTCGCGTACTCTATTAACAATATGATCTACTGTAAATCGGAATAAAGCGGTACAATCGATGCGCTCTCTACTAATTGCGATAAGATTGTTTTTATTATGTTTGTGTGTCCGACTCGTATGTAGATCCGTATTCATCTGTTGTGTTATCAGACAATTCTTCTTTATTTGAATCGACGTGTTGGTTTATTAGTTTTTTCCTTAATTTAGTGAATCTGGTTTTCATTGTTCTAGTTTTTATGAGCGGGTAGTTTTGTTTCAAAATTTGAATTACTGCTTCAATATTCTCGGTGAACTGTAAAACCGTTTCGAGAGGGTTTCTTTGGCCTTTGACCATGTCCATCATTAGCCGGAAGTTTGCGAAAGAAATAGGATATTCATTCTCTTTCAATTTATAGTTTTCTTCGATGGGTTTGAGTAGTTCAGTTATCGAAGTGGGATCCTCTTCAATTTTCACTTTTTTGGTTTTTTTCTGTTTCTTCTGGGGCGACGTAATAGAAATTGGTAGATTCATTTCTGATTCGGAATGGTTTAATTTTACTAGTTTATTTTCAATACTCTCTGTGGGAGTCGGTTGTTGAGGGATAACCTTTACTTCATTATCGATATTACCTGAACTATTTAACGATGTGGTATCGGATGGAGGTGGTCTCTTTTTAGAGTGGTTTGTGGGTGTTATAATCTCTTTGGTTTCATCAACGATATCCATGCTTGTATTGTTTTCGGGTAGGGTTTGTGATTCGTCTTTTTCGTCTTGATTGTTGTAGGAGAATTCGCAGTTTTGAGAAGTATGCCCGAATTGATGGCACACGTAACATTTCGCTTGGGCATCATTGAAGAATACCCGGTAGTTTTCATCATCATATGTGATAATTTCCGAGAGAGGTAGTTTTTCGGACATTTCTAGCGGAATGTAGACGAATCGTTTCTCAGAGAGGAGGTTTGTTAGTCCTTCTTCTTGTGTTAGTCGGAGAAATTTCATTTGCGAAAGAGGAGCAACACCATGCGATTTCATCAGTTTTATTATCTCTTCGTGTGGTACGTGTGGAGGTACGTTGGTGATTATTATTTTTTTATCATTTCGTTCTTGGATGTACCATCTAGCTTTAATTTGTTTGTGTACTACTTCAATTTCGCCACCGTCGTTCATGAATTTTTCGGCAATTTCTCTGGTTTTGATGTACATTCTGATGCGGTCTTTTGAAATTTTCATGCAGTGAAGTATATTATACCTGCTCCACCGATTTTATCTCCTACTTTCCTTGCGTAGTATGTTGCCGGGACTCCGATGATGTAAGGAAAGATAATAGCTTGATGTTTAGAGGGAAAAGTATCAACTTTGCGAATAGCAGAGAAGGTTTTACGGTTTGATTCCGGTCTGTAGTCAGAACCGGATCCAGTTTGAGTTGTCATTGTCTATGGAACTCCGGCTCGGTCCAGCCAAGACCGGCGCGGAAGGGAAGATCGTAGTACTTACGGTAAAAATAACCGATTGTACCACTACAACGATAGAGAACGGTAAAGATTTTGTAATAAATATGGTACTTACGATTTGTTAATCGATTTATTCAGTTGCGACGTTAAAGATTTTAATTGTTTGTTTGTTTACTTTGAATTCACGGGCCAAGAAACGTACTTTCTCAAACAAGTTTTTCGTTTCGTTATTCTCAGCGTGCCTTTTTATTTCAGAACATATAGAAGATATGAAGTTATTCTTATCCTTTTTGCACAGCCTTTTTATTTTCTTATCCCAGAATTACCTTTCTTCAGAATAGTTTTTATTCCCTCATTTCAAGCACTTATGCCTCTTAATTACATCTTTTGTATCCTGCGAGAACCAGTATTTTAATGTCTTCTCCTAATATCCTTCATTGATTTTGTCGCTCCTGCCTACGTTCCTTCCTTTGACGAACTGTATTCCAACACCTCTCCGCAAATCTCGTCCCCTCCTTCTCACTTCCTCACTTCGGCTTTCAATCTTAATGAATTATTAGCTGTTTTATCTAAATCTTCCAGCCCTACTCCAGGCCTTGATGGTATACCTTATCTTGCTCTTAAAAATCTGTCTGAACTATCCCTTAACTTTCTTCTCAGTCTTTTCAATTCTTTCCTTTCCAGGGGTTCAATCCCCCCCTCTTGGAATTCTTTCATTATTGTCCCTATTCCTAAGAAAAGTTCTTCCTTACGCCCCATCTCCTTGGCATCCTGCATCAGAAAATTGTTTGAGGGTATGCTAAACAAGCGTCTTGTCTGGTGGTTGGAACACCATAATGTGCTTCCTAACAATATGTTCGGCTTTCGGCCTGGTATCGGCCCTCCTGATTGTATCAGTCTTTTTGTGTCTCATTTATATAAGTCCTTTATCCAAAAACATTATACTCTGGCTTCCTTCATAGATGTTTCATGTGCTTTCGACAATGTTCATCTCCCAACTTTAAGAGATAAAATGACAGCAATTAACATTCCAGTGAATTTCACTTCCCTTGTTATTAAGCTCATGTCCAATCGTTCTATCCACCTCTCTCCTCCATTATTTGACACTTCTAGAAAGGTTTTCTGCGGTCTTCCTCAAGGTTCCTCCCTCAGTCCTACTCTTTTTAACATTTATACTGCTAGTATCGCTTCCCTTCCTTTAAATTCCCACTCTTTATTCTTTGCCGATGATATTTTGCTTTTTTCCTCTTCCCACGATATTGACGCAGCTAATGATGCTCTCAAATCGTCCCTCAATTTCCTTGAAAGTGCTCTTGCCTCAATTAACCTTTCGATTTCTCCTTCTAAGTCCTCCTGCGTTGTATTTACCCTTCGCCCTTATAACCCTGCTTCTGTTAATTTATCCTTAAATAGCACAGCTATTGCTCGTGTTAATTGCTTTCGTTATCTCGGTATCTTTCTCGATAGTCGTTTGACTTTTTCCGAACATATTAAATATCTTTCCTCCTCCTCTACTAAACGGTTGAACCTGCTGAAGGCCCTGTCTCCGACTAAATGGGGTGGTGACCCTTTCATTCTTATTCTTCTATATAAATCCATCGTCCGCTCCAAGCTTGATTACTGTTCGTTCATTTATGCCTGCGCTTCCAAATCCCGTCTCTCTAAACTTGATGTGATCTAAAATTCTTGTCTTAGACTCTGTCTCGGTGCTCTTAAATCCTCTCCTATTCTAGCATTGCTTGCTGAATCGAATGTTCCTCCCCTGTCTATTCGCAGATCTTATTTGGGCTATCGCTTCCTTGCTAAACGTCTTTCTCTCTCATCTTCTTCTCTCATTTTTTCCTACCTTTCAATTTCTCGGAATTGGCGCTTTGTGCCTAGGAAAATTCCTATCCTGTCCCTTATTTCTCTCCGTCTTAGTTCATTTTGGCCGTATACAAT
Source organism: Icerya purchasi (assembly GCA_039619475.1). Taxonomy (NCBI): domain Eukaryota; kingdom Metazoa; phylum Arthropoda; class Insecta; order Hemiptera; family Monophlebidae; genus Icerya; species Icerya purchasi. The sequence goes on along the minus strand of CM077116.1, from coordinate 259,369,178 downwards.
TTCCTTTAATAGTCTGCCTTATTTTTCCTTTAACTTCAGCGATCTCTGCCATCCTCCCAGAGTATTTATTTCGCCTACACTTGCAAAATCTCTCCCTCCAGCTGTAATTAAACAGGAATTCCACAGTATTGTCAATTCTCTCTTCCCTTCTCATGTTACCATTTTCACTGATGGTTCTAAGGGGCCTGATGGGGTTGGTGCTTCTTTTATTCTTCCAGACTATAACTTCTCTGAATCCTTCTGTCTTCCTTCTTTCTGTTCCATATTTACAGCCGAGCTAATGGCTATTTTACGTTCCATTATTTTTATCTCCTCCAATCGTCTTTCTTCCCAGTTTCTGATCATATCCGACTCCATGAGTGCTCTTCAAGCCATCTCTTCTCCTCTTCCTAATCATTCCTGTGATTTTTCTATTCTCCGCATACGTTCTCTCATTTGGACTCTCTCTTCTCTCCATGGAATCCATGTTGACTTGCTGTGGGTTCCTGGTCATTCTGGTATCTCAGGTAATGAGAAGGCTGATTCTTTGGCTCGGGTTGCTGCTTCTTCTTCTACATTCTTCTTCAAAAAAATCTCATCCTCTAATCTCTTGCCTTTGTGTAAACATTTCCATCTCAGATTTTGGTCAAATATGTACCCTTCCTCCTTTTCTAATTGTCGCCCCTTTTATCTGTCAGTTCAGCCTAATCTTCCTTCAAATCCTTGGTTCCTTCTGTTTCCTTCACTTCCTCGCTCTGTTGTTGTCTCCATTGTGCGTTTGCGCTTAAACCATTCCTTGCTACCTTCCTCACGCTTTCGCCTCTCGTTGACCTCTTCCCCATGTTGTCCTCTCCATTCAAACGATGCGGTTGTTTGTGACACCGATCACGTGTTCTTTGAGTGCTCTGCTCTTTCGGTGGAGCGCTCGGCTCTATATTCCCACTTGCTTGGGCTGGGGCTTCCTGCTCCTTTTTGTGCTCGTTATATCCTGTCTTTTCCTTCTACACTTATTATCCCCTCCATTGTTTCCTTCTTATTAGCGATAGCTGATCGCCTCACTGTATAACTTTCGTTTTCCCTTAATTGTTTCTGGGTAAAGGTCCTCGGTTGACGAGCCCAATTAAAAAAAAAAAAAAAAAAAAAAAAAAAAAAAATCTTCTGCTTGTCTGGCTGCTGCGATGTTATATACGCTTCTTTTATGTGATCTTTAAGATTATTCCATAATAGTTCAGGTGAGATGAGTTCGGTTGCTTTTCTTATGCTATTCAATCTCTCTTCGATTGCGTTTTTAAATGCTTCGACTTGGTAATATCCATCTTTTTGATAGTATTAATTCTATTCAGAGTTGTTTCTCGCTTTTTAGGAATACGATAATTTTATTCTTTACTTTAGAGGTAACTATAATATAATCTGAACCTTCCACTAGAGATCTTTGATAGATCATAGGTAATCTTTTAGTTTATATTCTTTTAAACAGTTAAATACTGGACCCGGTTTTTCCTTAAAATAATTAAAAGATGTTAGCGGAAAGGTTTTTTTCGTATTAGTAGCGTAAGAGGGTTTATTCGATTTTTGAGAAACAGTAATTAGATGCGGAGGGTCAATTAATGACGCCATTTCATCAGGCAGATCGAATTTCTGATTAAATTGTAGTTACATGTGATGAAAAAATAAAAACTTACCGCGCTTCAGGTACATATGTAATCCGTAATGCGGTAAGAATATCCAATATAGAGTCGATAAACAATAAAATGACCGAGACCGATCGCGAACATAGAAATTTTCACAATACACGCAGAAATTTTTTGGCCTGAACAAATGCAGTCCATTTGGCCAGCAAACTACTCTATGATTAGATATGAAAAATTACTAGTGATAGAAAAATAAGAAATGGAAAGCAAGGAAAGGAAATTCCATTCTGCAATATGACCACAACTGCAGAATAGTGCGCACAATGCCCGATGAAACTCAACAAACGAAAATAACATTTTTTTTCCAGAAAAAAAAATAAAAATAAAAAAAGGACGTTAAATTTTAAAAAATAAATAAATAAAAAAAATAAAAAAAATCTCATCTCACAATATGACCTTAGTTGCACGGTAATGCTCACAATGCCTGAGAGGAAAAAAGGAAGTAGCCACACTAAACAAAGACTACAATGTAAGAAAAAAGAATGTAATAAATAAAGCGATAAAGAATAAAATGAAATAAAACTAACTTCATTAACAAAGTAATAAACTTTAATGAATGAAAGAAAATAAAAAAGAATAATTAAATAATAATCCTGTTTCCTTCAATAAACGTTTTTTTTTTTTTTTATTTTTTTTTTTTAATTAAACCAAAATGTTTTTATTAATTATAAAGCGAAACATAGGAAAAATTAAAATATGCCCAGAACAGAGTAAATAATGAACACTATATGGAGGGAACAATCCGCATGAAATTAATTCTTCATAAAACCTTTTCTTATTGTGCTCGTATTTGTCGCAGCTAAACATCAAGTGATTAATATCATTAAGAAAGTAGACGTAACGTGATCCTGTTGCACCCAGAGAAGTCTGCGAAATTTAATGCCACACGAGAATGCTCCATACGCAATCTACAAACTAGCGTGACATACTTACGAATAAGACGATCGGGAATAGACAGTGGAATATCAAAATACCAAGGAAGCGAAGGGATATCAGATTGAACCATATCATAATATCTACTAGCATCCTACCTATCTCTATAAGCTATCCAATCCTCCAAAGCAATGACTTGACTCCTGTAATGTAAGTCTGAGGGAGGAATGAAAGGAAATACAATTCCATTCAAGGCAGCGTATTTGGCCGCGGCATCAACGTCATCATTTAACCCAATCCCACGATGGCTGGGAATCCAACAAAAGTTTAAATAGCCATTGTTATTAAGAATTTAGAGGTATTTTTAGTCTTGATCTCGTGAATAAGCGGGTAACATTTATAATTAAAAGAACTATGATCTAGAGCAATCAAGGTACCCAGGCTATCGAAAAAAATTGTAAATTTATTATTCGGGTTAAGAACATTCAATATAAAATCAATAGCCTTATCGATAGCCAACAGTTCGGCGATATAAAAACAGGCGCATCAGGAGGAAGTTTGAATTGTAACGTTAGCTACGATGAAAGCGGAACCAGTGAGATTGTAGGGACCCATGAGATTATCACCACTTATAAATATTTTGATGCAATCCGGATACTTACATTGGTTTCTTTTAAACGTAACAACTTTAAGTATACAGAAATTTCGTTCTTTTTTTTTCCAAAAGAAAAATTTGAACATTCTAACTATTTTAATTTTTTTTTTTTAAAGAATTCACAAGATGTTTACAAGTTATTAGCAATTTCCTTAATAACCGCGAATATACATCAGCCCATCTCTTAGATTGATTGGCTTAATTTTAATTAAATTTTGCTAAAAAATATTTTCAGATCCATACATCAAAGTATACCTAATATGTGGTAACAAACGAATACGCAAGAAACGAACGACGGTAAAACGATCTACACTGAATCCAGTATATAATGAAGCGTTCACATTTGACGTACCGTTCACTAACATTGAGGAAGTTAGTTTAATTGTTAAAGTAATTGACTACGACAGGTAATTTTTATATTTTACTTGCCTGTTTTCTTTTCTAATTTTCTGGTCTATTCGCGATAATCATATGTAAAATTTATAATCGAAGAAAATTAAGTTGTCAAAGAATCCTTCCATTATAACTGAATTTTTACTAAATTTTCCGTCATGATTTTGCAAATGTCTTCGGTAAAAGGCAGATCAGGGTACATGAACAATTCGATGTGAAATCTTTGATTATGCAATTTAATATTAAAAATGAGACTAATTAGCTGAAATGTTGATTCCGAAAGCTTAATTAAGAGAATAGCGGTATTATAAATAAATCTTTAGCTCATAATAAATAATTTTCGGGAACAGCTGTGTTTTAAAAGAATTTTATTCGCTTAACGTTTCGACCAGCTTACACCGGCCATCATCAGAAGCCAACAGGGCTAGCCTGAATCGGCCATCCAACTATTTGAAAAATGAACCCACCGGTATTTTAACTCCTTTAACTTTTCCCGGTATATGGAGCGTTTAACAAAGAGTTTCCTGTTCAAATACAAAGCAAAATTTTTTACAAGATTAAATTACGTAAAACAACTTTTTGTTTTTGATATAGAGATAATTGATCAATGGTATTAATTTTCATAGGTTAATTAATTAAACAAGATTTTTAAAAATGTGAGATAAACAAAGTAAGCAATCAACTGAAATAGGCCAGTACAATATTCTCCTCCTATAAGAAAATCGGACGGAACCTGGGCCAAGGCTGATAATGAGAAAGCTGAAGTTTTTGCTAAATATTTTAGCGAAGTCTTTAAACCAAACCCTAAGGTTACAAACTCAGATGATATAACAGAGTTTCTGAGCTCCCCACTACAGCTTAGTGTCCCCATTACGCCGGCATCCCCAAAGGAAATACAGTATGTAATTCAAAAACTAATCGATAAAAAAAGCCCTGGGCACGATCTGATCACCAAAGAAGTGTTGCTAGAACTGCCACGCAAAGCTATTTTGTTTATTACTAATATATTTAATGCAATCTTCCGCTTGCAATACTTCCCGCTGTCTTGGAAACTGGCACAAATAGTGGTAATTCCTAAACCAGGAAAGTCTCCAGAGGATGTAACTTCCTACAGACCAATATCCTTACTACCTATCCTATCTAAAGTGCTGGAAAAATTAATCTTAAAAAGATTGCATCCTCTGATTATAAAGGAGAATATTATACCAGACCACCAATTTGGGTTTCGAGAAAAACACTCGACTATTGAACAGGTACACCGAATCCAACGTATTATCCAAGATAGCTTTGAAGCTAAGGAAATATGTGTAGGTGTATTCCTGGATATAAAACAGGCCTTTGATAAGGTTTGGCATCGTGGTCTGTTATATAAAATTAAGAAAAATCTTCCTCATCCTTTTTATCTTCTTCTAAAGTCTTTCCTTGATGATCGAACATATCAAATTAAATTCCAGAATGAACTATCAAACATCTATCCTATATCCGCTGGTGTGCCTCAAGGCAGTGTACTGGGTCCAGTGCTTTACCAAATGTACACTGCAGACTTTCCTGACAGCGAGGGCGTAGCTATTGCTACATTTGCAGACGATACTGCGCTTATAGCGGCAAACAAAGATGCTGGAACAGTAACAAATAAATTGCAGCTGGCGTTAGCAAAAACTGAAAGGTGGTTAGATCGATGGCGAATTAAAGTTAACGAGAAAAAGTGTACACAGGTTACATTCGCTCTATGAAAGGTAGTCTGCCCGCCAACCAAAATTAACGGCGAAACAATCCCAGTTAGGAATGAGGTGAAATACCTTGGGTTGCACTTGGATAGTAAATTAAGGTGGAATAAGCATGTCTCACAAAAAAGAAAGTGCTTGGATATAAAGCTAAGAAAACTCTACTGGCTTCTTGGTAAGCATTCCAGCTTGTCGATCGAAAACAAAGTATTAATATATAAAATAATATTGAAACCAGTATGGACATACGGTCTAACTTTATGGGGCTGTGCTAAAAATACACACATTAATAAAATACAACGTTTCCAAAATAAAGCTATTAGACTCATTGTGTCACCTCCTTGGTATGTCTCCACGGACACACTCCATAGGGACTTCAACATACCTTACGTAAAGGAAGAAATAAAACTTGCCGCACAGCGGTATACTAGTCGATTAGAAACACATCCCAACCCACTAGCTATCAACCTGCTTGACAATAGTCAAGAAATTCGACGGCTGAAGCGCTCTAGAGTCTTTGACTTTGTTTAGAACTTGAATAGATGTTCCTGGGGAACCCTGATAGTGGTGGCCCCTTACGCGTTAATTTGCATTCCAGTAAAATTGCTTGATGGTCTATGGAGACCAGTTGTAATTAATAAAAAAAAATAATATAAAAAAAAAAAAAAAAAAAAGCAATCAACTCTATACGGAGGAGAAAATTCACGCGAGATTAGTTTTTATAAAGTATTGTCCTATTATGTTCGAATCTGGCATAGCTTTGACCTAATGCGAGTACATTCATCCGTGAAATTTAATACCATCCCGATTGAATAATATCATATCAGTAAACTTTTTATCTCTATAAGCTATCCATTCCTTCAAGGCTTGGTATGAATTCTCTGATATAAATTTGCGGAAGGAATAAAAGGGAACAATATTCCATCCGAAGTAGTTCTTTCGGCAGTGGTATCAGTAGCATCGTTTATTCCAAACCTGCGTAGGAATTCAATAAAAGTTTAAACCGCCATTATTATCAAGAATTTAGAGACATTTAATCTTAGCGTCATAAACAAACAGGTGACATTTATAATTTAAAAAGCTATAGTAGTCCACACCTTATTAGAATTAATAACAAAATTAACTTCGCGTGTATGAAAACGTATATCGTCTACAACGTACAAAACAGAGTATCGATTCAAATAGGAATAACTGCGGTACATCTAGAAACACTTCCCTATGAAATAAAACCAAATTACATCGAAAGAAAAAGAATATACGTATTTCAAAATAATTTTTTTCATTTGCCGTTTGTAATTATGAAGAATATCACGTGGAATAGTTGATCATTTATATGTAAATAGAAGGGCTGCACATTCTAATAAATAACAATACTGCATACTCAGGGACAGAAAGGATATACAGGACGTCTTACATGATGACTTCTATTAGTCAGCATACTAACGGGAATGTGGAAAAACCAGAAACTAATAAAAAGCAGAAAAGGAATTAACAGAAACATAATTACGGAACATCGTTTTGCTCTAAGAAATCAACTTACGAAATGAAAGACCCGTGAAGGATTTTCTCTGAGGGGCGCCATGGCGCTGCAATGGGCTTACGTGCCTTAGAAAAGTGATGAAGGAATTTGACAAAATATATACAGAGAAAGGTCAACAAAGTTTGGTGTAGGAGAAAAGTTTGTTAAACGGGTGCCAATGTCAATTTCGAGACACTCCAGTGTTGGCGACGACCCACAAGAATAACATACGACACAGTTACTGCCAGAAAATTACAAAGTGAGAAACATTTTTATTGTTAATAGATGTACACTACCAAGGTTAGCTGTAAAATTCAAATAACTATTTGAGTTTGTTAGTGGATTGTCGGTTGAAAGTTTTGGTAGCAATATGAAATGGAATATAATACTGCATCTAAATTTGAATAGTTATTGCTTAGTGCGCGAATATGGGTATTATCATAAGTCTCAAAAACATGTCTGGTAAAAGAATAGCCAGAGGCCCCATCTGCCTTAGTACTGTTAGTATAAAGAATAATATAATTTTTCATCTTGTCTAGAAAACGATAAATCTTCGAAAGATCAAATAATGCCAGAGAAAATGTTGATGCTAGGTCTGGGAGAGCATAAATTCTATTCGTAGATAATGAAAAACAAATATTCTCTACAATGGAACATTCTTGAATTGAGATATTCTTTTACTTCTTAGTGTTTTCCTACTAGCGCAAGGTCTGATGTTTGTTGTGTTGAATACTTTCGAGTCTTGTGTATGTTGATGTATGTGCACTGTACATGTCATCACTGTAGAATTTAGTAGAAAGCAAAAGCAGCACATGAGTTCATGCTTGTAATGTACATGTGTACTGCAGAAAAAATTATCATGAATAGTCGTATTCACCTGTTACTGCGTTCTCTGTGTGAATGTCTAGTTTGCCACGAGAGAAATGCTACAAAAAATATTCACCTTCATCTTCAGTGTACAATTTCTAACCGAAAATATATAAATGTATTAGAGAAGTAGTGCCATTTGTATCACCAATACTACATTTTGAATTAAAACACTACATTATTAGGTCAAAAATATATATATAATTTTTGTTTACGTTACACGTGTCTGAGTATTTGTATATTTTAGTTTGATACATCATTATAAATACTTACAGGATCGGCTCAGACGAAGTAATGGGATATGTTGGCATTGGTACTAATTTTATAGGTCCCGGAAGAGATCACTGGTTAGATATGCTAGACAATCCTCGTAATCCAGTTGCTCAGTGGTATACTTTAATGGACTCCATACCCGGACCCACACCAACGTCACATTCAGCTCGTTTTAGTTGCCTTAATGGAAGGTAATGTTACATATAAAGAAATAAAACGTTGCCATTTTTACAATTAATAACTATTTATAATAGCTGTTTAGCACTGCACAACCCTGTGCATTGAATAGATAGTTTATTTAATATTTTCACTGGGATTACTCATTATTCAAAACATTAATAATGATATAATTAACTATTATATTCATACATACATATATACAGGGACGTGGCGTCAATGGCAGCGATGGAAGCGCCGCTTCCCCTAACAAATTGGTATGAAATCGTTTTTTAGTATTTGCGAAAAGAATACGAGCCTCAGAAAGAAAATGATGTAACTTGCTGAATTTAAGTGCCAAAATTAAAAATTACTAGAAAAAAGGAGCCCCAGATGAAAGAGCTTCTCCAAAAGCGAATGACAGAAATAATTCTACGTTTACTATTTCACGTTACTATTGTCTAGAATTGTCTCTGAACGACGATCTGCTGCGTACCGATGATGGAAAAATGTTGCGCACGCATATTCAATTTCGAAGCACCAGGCTGTGTCACTTCAAGATCACATCATTTGTGTAAATTTTGATCCGTGCGATTCCAGAGTAATGTGTACCGAGAGTGAAGAAAAAATGCGTGCGCATGTTCAGTCTGGAAGCGCTAAGTCAAATTGCTTTACAGTCATGTCCACTGATCAACAGCGCGATTTTTATGCATGTCAGTGTATGTGTGTGTGTACGACCATGGGTAGGGCGGTATTTGCAGTACATTTTCTTTGGATTGTTTTTTACATGCTGTCGTTTACTAACAGCGCAACTGGAAGCGATGATCGGTTGCGCTTTTCAGTCTGTAGTATAAGCTATGCTGGCTCGTTTATCTTATTTCCGCCACAAATACTAACTTTTCGGACTGTTAAAATGCAAACACTTTCGAAATTGGGACTACGTACAATTGTATTATTGAATAACTTTCACTGATTAGTTTTAGTTCATTCAGCTTTCAAGAAAAAATTAATATTATTCAAAATGATAAACCAACACCTAGTTTAGAAAATTCGATTACAAAATCAAAAGGTATGTAAAATATTCTCTTCTATAATTTATCAAACTTTTTTATGTATGTAATATATTTAACCGACATTTTCAAACAAATTTATACACAACAATGCCACGATTATGCGGTTGCGAGAAGGTAAAAAATTGTTCTATTGGGCTTGCCTTTTATTTAAGTAAGAAAAAATATGTTTTTTTGGAATGCAAATGGCTTCGACTTGAATCAGTTTTTGGGGAAGACAGAAACCTATTATGAAAAAGGATATTTTTAAAAATTATCGATGTTATACAAACAAATATGTCTAATAATAAGGGTTTAATGATGTAACAAAATTAAAATTTTTAAATCTCTTAAATACGAAAAATGTTTTAAATTCTCAATAAAATTTTCTGGAAGAAAACTTTTTAAATTTCGGAATTACGGAAACTTTTTCGATCTTGCAAATTTAAAAAGTGTACTTTAAATATTCTAACATATATAAAAACACACTGCCATGCATCTTATACTTGACCGCTTCAGATCTAATAGATGCTTTTCCAGAAGTGTATACAAGCTTTCTCATTTAATAACCAAAATTCTGGCGACCACATGGTCTGCATAAAGATCGTTCTCAGCAGTGAAACGAATAAAACGTATTTAAGAAATACACATGGTCGTGACTATGTTCATTAGCTTTTTTTAGTATTGAAAAAGAATTATTATCAAACACATTAGGGAAACGAGCATCTTTTCGTGATGATGTAATAGATACTTTCGTAAATAAGAACTGGAAAACTGAATTAATTTACAAAAAATTAGGCATTTTGTTCCTCTTAATTAATTTTCATTTCTGTTCTGATTTAACTGAATTTTACATATGTTTATTTTTATGTAAAGAAAATATTTGATTGTGGAACTTCCTCAGTTCTGAAATTCACGCTACGCCACTGCATATATATATAACTGTGACCCATTTTGAAATTTAAGGCTTTATGATCACGGAATATTACAAACTATATTATTTTAATAACTGTTAATTTCAGACATTTTAGTTTTTCATAAACGAATAATTAATAACGTAACAAATCTGCCGATTTATATTAGCTGGTTATATATTGTAAACAACTTAACGTATTTAAACATATAAATATTTGCATGTAAATATTTTGTTATGTTGCAGCAAATGAGGATGGCTTTCATGGTGCTGTTTCTGGAAAAAAGGAAGGGAATCCTAAAGCTCGTTGCAAAATTTTCTAGAATATAAATAACATCTCAGTCGAAAAAAAAAACAAGGAAAAAAATTATTTAAAAAAGCAAATAAAAGTTGCGTACTTAACTTTACCCGATGGTATGTATAGCAAAAAAGACTTTATATGTTTCTTTAATGTTTTGCTACATTTACTATTTAATATCAGTAAGTAATGAAAAAGTAAAATTCAAATCATTTTGTTGTTATAACGAGCGCAAAGTTTTATAAAATTTCTCTAAAACGAAAAGTAAAAAGAGATAAAAACCCGATTATCGGTTTCTTTTAAACGTAAATCTTTGAATAGATTTCCACTTGCATGGAACATAATTATTCAATTGTGTCAATTAAAAGGAAGGTACGCCAGAATCGGTTTCAGTAGCCTTAGATTATAGTCATATTGAATTTGTACTCTGACAAAGAACTGGTTGCACGAAGTTGTGTAATTTAACTCGTCAGAATAGTTATAGTCACTCTAGGTACGAGATAATGTTGCGTTTTCATCAAAGATAGGCAATTAACTAATTAAATATAAAGAATTCAATTGTTTATAATGTGAATAATTATTTGTAAACAATTCAGTTATTCGTAGAAAAGTATAAATATGTACAGTGGACGCCGGTTATTCTGATCACGTCGGGATTTCAGGTCTTAATCGAAATAAGCGGCGATCATATTATCCGAAAATTGCATAAAATGCATTTTTCGGAAACCATACTCCAAGCTCTCGCTATCATGTGCGAAACATCCAAAATTGTGATCCTTTTTTGCGATTTCAGTGCATGTTCCTTCATCATTATCGATCATATCAATAATTGTTCTTCTGAAATCAGATCGATAATAAGTTTTGAACGTTTTGATGATGCCTTGGTCGAGCGGTTGTACGATAGACGTAGTGTTCGGTAACAAGAACAATAGCTTAATATTTTCCAAAGACAAATCTGGGTGCACCGTGCAACTATCCAAAATTAAAGCAATGTTTTTCTTTTGTTTACAAAGCCGCGCATCTCATTCATGCAGATAACCTTCAAATATTGATAAAGTCATCCATGCATTCGAGTTGCTTGTGTAGTCAACAGGTAGATTTTTAACAGTTTTAAAACATCTAGGTTTTTCACTTTTGCCGATAACCAATGGTGTCAGTTTATCCGATCCAGTCGTGTTGCAAGTAAAGGCAGCTGTAATTCTGACTTTAATTTTTTTACCGGCAGGAGCTATAGAGTTTTTGTAAACCATGCACTGATCTGGTGTCGCTCTATAGTAAAGGCCAGTTTCGTCTATGTTGTAGATGTTACCTGGAGCGTATGTTTCCGGTATAGTTTTCCAGGTTGTTGCTGCTCAGTCCCTCGCCGAATTACAGTCAGAGTCCTGTTTTTCTCCGTGCAGTTTCTTATAGACTATGTCGTGCCGACCCTTCCATCTAGTTAACCACCCATCTGTTGCAGTAAACTCTTCACCCATTTTTTGTGCTAAATCATTAGCTTTTTGCAAGAGGATACTCCGATTAATAGGGACATTCATAGAGCTGGCCTGTTTAAACCAAATTAAAAGAGCTTCATCCACTGCTTGACTTTTCTTTCGCGCTTTCTTTTCCGGTCATTAACAATAGCATTTTCGTACTTACTGCGATATTTTGGTATCCCGCTCAATGTTGACTGCGGAATTTCTAATTTAACTGCTGCTTCTCTTTGGGTTGTCATTTTCAAATTGAGTTCGTCGAACTGCTTCAAAATTGTAACTTTATCTGCTAAACTTAAATCAGTTGGTTTCCGATTACTGACCATTTCAAACAACAAAAAACAATAAAACAAATAATAAACAAAACTATGGTATGCATGCAAAATTCCTACGTAAAAAAATAAACGTGTGATCACTGAACACAGAAACGCGTGAAACATGGAACTCTCTGTAGTCAACTACTGGTTTCAGTGAAATGTGAGTTGTGTGCATTACTGTTTAGTTTACTGCATGAAGAAAATATGGAGTGTGGAACAAGTGAGTGGGAGGAATGTTACGCATTCTCAACATTACGTCATTACGTCAACGCACTTGCAATAATTATTTTTGTGAATATGTGGCCAACCTTGATCGTAAGAAAAGGGCGAAATTAAATTACCCGTGATCATAAAAACCGACTAAAACGCGCATATATTTTCGTGATTGGAATTCGTTTCTCTTGATTTGATCATTAAACCAGCGAACGCAATAACCGGCCACTACTGTACTGTCAAAAGTCTTTAAAATTACGCAAAATCGTTAAATATGTGAATAAATCAAATTATCGAAAGTACGAGTAACTTTTATTTTAAAATAAAAATTAAGCGACTTAAGTAAAAAAAAGTGTTACAGTAAATAAATATGTTTTTCTTTTTTTTTATATGTTAAATTTAATTGATCGCGTGTGTGTGTATATCTATATTTTAAAATATAACTTTTTATCTATAAAATAAGTACATAGTCGCGAGTGTTTGGTCTTGTCTGGATGTATGCATGAGCGCCGGACTGCTAGAATGACGCGTGGTTTGTACGTTTTTTACTTTTATTTTTTTTGGCGCGTAAATTATGCATACTGTCGCAGTGCAAGGGGAAATGCCACAGTCCAACCAACTGCTTCATAGTAGCACAGAAATTTTGGCCAATCTGTTTTTCTTCTTTTTGTTTTTCGAAGATTGAGGATTTGCTTAATTTTCGTAAATTAACCACTATACGGACTCAATATAATATGATGGTTGTTCTGATTCTTTTTTTTTTTCGTTGTTTCGAAAGTTTTTGTCGCTGCCGTCCATTTTGAATTAACCCACATTTCTTGAGGATTGAAAATATCCGTTCGTTTTCATTCGGAGTGCGGAAGTAAATCGCGTAAAAGTATAATGTATGCCTGTAATTATTTCTTTTAGCAACCGCAAATGCAAACTTCGGCTGTGTTTTCGCTATTTTAATTTTAATTACCAGCAGCCAACTTCATTTCGGCGACTGTGTTATTTTGGCCCCATCGAGGCGTAGTGCTTTCGCATTGTTCGATAGGTTTATTTATTTCCGTCCGTCGCCAGCATATTCGGCATTTCCCGCTTTCGGTTATTTTGTTTCATGATATTCATAGTTCTATATGTCTACTTATCCACCCATAGATGTTATGGTACTTTCCACACTGCGGCTATTACCGTGCATATTAGGATATAAATCCGGTGGTTGTTCCTTCTTTTTTTTGTGTTTTCCTCGGTATAAAAGCATAAGTACGGAGTGGAGATACCACCGAAATTCAACACAATGATTTCAGTCATGTCTTAATTATACGATTACATATGTAGCGCTGCGCAATTACAATTCTGACAACGATTGTATATTCTTTTCCATTAACCGGTATAAGTTTTGTGTTTCGGATACCTAAGTATATAAAATTATGTGCACCATTTTAAACAATACACGCGTGATTTTATTTCGTATCTTCCGTCTACAGCAGTTACATAATTCAAGCTTCAATATATTTATATTTAAATGCAAATAATTTTACTTTTTGTTTATGATGAAATGCATTATTTGTCTACTTTCAGTTTCTCGCCCACATAATATAGTTTAAAAAATCTCCAAGACTTTTCAAACACCAGCCTGGACAGTGACTTACTACACTAAATTATTACAGAATTGTAAAAAAAATAATAAAAAGTACTAGGCAGTTATTAAAAAATCGATAGGCCATAAATTTAGTTCAATTCGAAACGTTACTATAAATGGAGTTAAAACTAATGTATTCGATAATGAAAAATTAATTGCTAACTACTTCAATAACTATTACGCAAGGGTTATTAAAAATATGATCACCAGTTCTCATAACACCAAACATGATGTTGGGAATATTTCAAAAAATAGCATAGATTCATATTTCATAACTTCTCAATTGAGCAGTTAAGAAAGGTGATCCTGTCCATGTCAAATAGTATTTCAATCTCTTTAATAAAATATAGTATTCGCTTCTTTACAAAACATCTTACTTTTCTGTCTAATAAGTCTATCAATTTCACTTTATTTCCTACTGTTAAAAATATCACATGATAACTCCTGTCCATAAAACTAGTGATACTGCGACGTATCCAGTTACCGTTCTATTTGTATTTTTTTAACACTATCGAAATAGTATGCTAAACTATTTGTTAACGATTAAATTATTTGCTCCTAATTAATTTGTACTACGCACAATGGATGATCCACATTAAATATAATGCTTCTAATTTAAAATTAGGCAGCTCAGTTTCTAGCTTCTAGCTAGACCTAAAAAAAAACGTTTAATGTTGTCAACCACGATATCTTAACAATCATTTATGGATGAATTTTTCAGCAATATTCTTACCTAGCTTAAAGCGTACTTGGAAAATAGACAATATTGCACCAAAATTAACCGCACTTTTAGTAATTATATAACCCAGAACTACAGCTTTTCTCAGGATAGCATGTTGTATCCTCTTTTATATATTACTTATATTAATGATGTGTGCATAACAAATGTTTTTAGTAAGATATTTTGTAATACAGATGATATTGTAATTACAAAATCTCATTACTATTAAACTCTAGAAAGCCTTATTCATTTAGATAAATTAAAAATTAAAAATTAGTTAAATACTAATCATCTAATTATTAATTTAACAAAACAAAATATATTATTTATAGTAACTTATTACAACACTGCTGAGATATTAAAATTTGATGCGGTATAGACACTCCATTGCATAGAGCATATGATATTAAATACTTTAGCGCGATAATGATCGTATTGAAATAAACAGAATGCTTTACTTGACTGCTAAACCAAGAAAATTAAATTTTTATTTTATTATCTAAGTGAAATACTCTGTAAACAACATAATTGTAATCTCTATTTTGCACTTTGCCAATCTATCTTATTGTACGGAATTATACATTGGGGTGAGACGGCGGCTTATCATATTGAACCAGTCGCTCTGCTACAAAAGAAAATTTTCAAATAATTTTATAAAAACATTTTCTAATTGAATTTTAATTATGTGCTTCACTTTGATAAACTACATGAGGTACATCTTACATTATATATTCTAAAAAATCATTCTAAATTCCAACTATTTTGGGTTTGACTAATCCAGAGAAGGAAGAACATTTACCCTTTTGTCAAGAAATATCATATCTGTGACCAAAAGCTTTTTATATGGGTCCGGTGTTATTCAACATATTACCACCATCTTCCATAAAAATTCTATTCGGGAATTATAAAAAGGAACACAGAAAATGTGTCTTACATCTTAAAAATAATTCTGTAAATATATACATAGATTAAACTTTAAATTTTATCTTAGTTTATATTAGATTGCCAACATTTCTTATTTTACTTTTTCTTTTTATATTCCATACTTGGTATCTAATCCTGAAATCTTAGTCTGTTAATTAAAATATTATATCATTTAGGTTTGGAATATATGCGGATATATGCCTGTCTGTACTGCCGTATCCCTTAGCGCAGTGGTCGGCAAACTTATTAGCCAAAGAGCCAAATATGAACATTACGATAATTTTTAAAAAAATTGGGAGCCAAATCTGCTTGTTTAGTAAACTTTTATTACACTAAATAAGTAGTACACTAAATAAAACTAAATTTCATACTTAATAAATATTTATTAATGCGAACAATGTGCTTGCATCTCCTTGGAAAGTTTAAGTAAGTCAGGTTTGTATGTTGTTGTTTTTAATTTTAGGCATGATTCCAACGTTCTCATTAATAAGACGACTTCTCAGTTTACTCTTGATAATGTTCATGCTTGAAAAAGATTGTTCGCATATATATATATATATATGTAGAACCGAAAAGGGAGAGAACAGCAAACACGAGCTTTTTCAGCTGATCGTAAGAGTCAGGAATACTATTCCAAGCGTTGAAAATGATCATGTCTTCCTTCTCCAGGTCATTCAAAGCAGACCACTTGTGTTGTGAACTAAGATCACATTTTTTCTTCTCCAATATTTCCAATTCAACACAAAGACGTTCGAATTAGCGCCATATCTCCTTGTTTTCTAAATCCAGCAATTGTATTTCAAAGCTACCAATGTCAATTTCAAAAGGAGAAAATTTCAACTCGGTTATCGTAGCATTAAGAGGATTTTTGACAAATGCTAAAGTTGCTCTGCTCTTTTTAAATTCCTGAAACCTGCTGAGAAATGCTTCTCTCATATTTAAAATTATTGTTTTAAAATGGTGTTCACCAATAGAGGAATTATTTTCTTGGCGATGCTTCAGCGGGCTCGGAAAGTGAAACAATGTTTCCCTTTCAAAACCACGAGCAAAAATGGATAATTTGTTTTCAAATGTTATTACTTCTTCTAACATCGAAAAAATTAAGTTTCCTTTCCCTTGTAGTTTACTATTAAGTTGATTTAGATGAGACGTAACGTCTACCATGAAATAAAAGTTTTGGATCCACTGATCGTCTGTTAGTTCTGGATAGTGAATGCCCTTCTCAAGGAGAAATGCTTTAATTTCCGGAAAAAGGGACGCGAAACGTTTTAAAACGTTCCCTCTTGATAACCAACGTATCTTGTTATGAAGCAGAAGATCAGCGTACTTACTCTCCATTTTAAATAAAAATTCTTTGAATTGGCGATGATTACGAGCTTTACTTAAAATCGAATTGATAATGGTAATCACTAATTCCATAATTTTACAAATTTCATCCGGAAATGTTTGCGCGCAAAACGCTTCTTGGTGAATGATACAATGGTAAACAAGTATCTCGTGATTAATTTTTTCTTTTAAAATAGCAACAAACCCTTTTCTTGCGCCGGTCATACTTTTGGCCCCATCTGTTGAAATCGACACAATTTTATTGAGGGGAATATGATGTTTATCCATACACTCAATTACAGCATTTGCGATATCTCCTCCACGCGTCTGACCTTTGAATGGCAATAATCCTAAAAGTTCTTCTTTAGGGCCTGAATGAGACATAAATCTTACAAAAAGTGAAACTTGCGCTGTATCATTTATGCCTTAAGACTCGTCAACTGCTATTGATAAAGCCGAAACCAATTTCAGATCTTCGATATGCTGGGTGGTTATATTCGAACACATTTTAATTGTTCTATCTTTAATGGTTTTGGCAGACAATGGTAACTCTTTAATTCTTTTCAGAATATCTGCTTTGTTCTTAAAATCCTGAAATAACTCTTCGGATGCATTTATAAAACGATTTTTTATGTATTCGCCGTACGTGTACGGTTTCCCTCTCTTAGCAATCTCTTGGCTAAAAACAAAACTTGCCATATTAATATTGCTAGAAGATTACATCCAGTTATTAAACACAGAAGTTGACGACTCTTGACTCTTTTGAAGTTCCTCAACTGCTTTCTTCCTTGCATCACCGGTAGGATATTTAGTGCAAAATGACGCGTGCTTTCTTGTAAAGTGTCTCTTTAAATTTGACTTCTTATTATGCGCGAATTTCTCACATTACAAATAAGACATGTCGGAAGTCCATTCAAGTTTTGAATAAACGCAAAATTCTCGGTCCACTCAACTTTAAATTCGCAGTTTTCATCTTCCGTTTTTCTTTGTTTTTTTTTAGTAGCCATGTTAATTGGGATGCCTATAAAAATATTCCAAATTTATTTTTTTCTAAAGCCACCAGTACAAAATTATTATCATTATTAAATTGATGAAAATAAAAATTTAAAAAAAATCTTTTAAAAAATACAATTTTATTAATATACATATGTAACTGCGCTAAAAAAAAAAAAAAATATTTTTTTCCATCATCAGAATAACAAAACTTTTAATATGACCAAAAATGGAAGAAAACTTCCAACATTTGGACAAATAGAAGTTATCGAAAAATCGATTGCAAATTTTGTACCGGAACCACAAACGTACATAGCAGGTGTAATAAAATCGTATAAAAATGCCTGTAAGATGTGGAGCTAGATTGAAAAATACAACAAATTTTTAGTAAGACAGGACAACGGCAGACATGGTAGATAAGACAAAACTGTTCACACTGCAACTGCTGGTCTGTGATGCCAATTTGTACCCCCACTACTTTAGAAAAATAATTTCAGCCGGTAGCTTGTACATGGTTTGTGTTTACGTTTACGGAAACTAATAAAATTAAACTCGATGTTCGTTACGTATTTTTACAACAATATAAAATTTTAATTACCTACCTATCTTTTAACTTAAACAAAAAATTATACATGTTCTCGATTTATAGAAGAATTTTAATTTATCAAAATGAGATGTAATTTTTTTCTTACCAAGTTTTTTTTTAATGAAAATATTATTGCGCCTCCCGTGGATATTTGTGCCAAAGCCGCACTTAAGGAGCCAAAGAGCCACATGCGGCTCTGGAGCCGCACTTTGCCGACCACTACCTTAGCGGTATGGCTGTCAACTGATCAATCACATATTTTAAACATAACTTAATTTTGGTAAACAACTGTTCTCTAAATTATCTTATTATAAAATGTTTGTCTGCTTTTGTTCTTTATTGTATTGTATTTAGTATGATTAATTTTTCTTTAATTGTTTACATTGGCCCGCCTTAATCTTTTATTATCCTATTCTGTTACTTATTTTATCCAGTCCTAAAAGTCACAGTCTTATATTTCCGTTTATCATAGCATTTAGAAATAATTGGTGATATACCTGCATGTGTATACACACCTATTTGTATCCTATAATTGTAATCAGAATAATTGTTTATAAACATTTACATAATGAATATCTATCTTAATCGAGATGCTTTATGTACATATCGATTCAATCTACCCTAATTTTCAATTCTCTTTCTACACGGCATGGTTTACCTTACTGTTAGTCTGATAAGATGGAAGATTTGTTCATTTTGTGCATATTTTATATTCTAATTTTGTTTCTTATGACTGTTTTCACTTCACACGCAATTATGCGCCTTTGTTTAGTTTGTTCATTGATACTTATGAAATAAAAAATTTCATTTGATCTGATAATTACCATGAAACTGGGTGAACAAAAGGATATGATGTAGTAATGGTATTTTCAGAATGTTTTAACCCTATAATTTTTGCACTAGAGAAAATGATAGATACCGATGAACTGCAAGTGTTAAAGCAACAAATCTTCACAAACGTTTATGCAATTTTAATTTATAATCATTCTAAATAACGAGAATACTGAATTTTAATTATACAAGTTCGAAATATTCATATTAAGAAATATTCAGTTAGCACAACAAATATTTGACAACTTAAGAAAAAAATCGCGGTTAAAAAATTTTCAAAATTAAATAAAAGGTCTCAGCTCTTCAGCTGGTGTTTTCTCACAAAAAACCTGCGAATAGGAAGTACACAAAAATTCTGATTTATTTTGGAATCAATACAGCTAGAGAATACTGTTTGAAAATAATATTCATACTGTTTCTTGATGAAATATTAATTTCACTGAAAGATACATTTTTAAGCACAAAATAGTTTTTTTAGATCTTGATGATGCATTATCAATAAATATAGTAAATAAATAATTCTCAAACATATTGCAAGTTATAGATTTTTATAAAAGTGACCTTTTAAATATAATTAAAGATATTTTAAAAACAAAATTGGATTAATGGATATTTTACTGAAGAAATGAATAGTAAAAGCATTGTTGCAACTCAAAAAGTTGTTAAAAAAGTCAAATTTCAAAATATGGAATTTTTTCATAATTTTGACAACAATAGTGGTCATAGAATCTATTTAAAAAGTGTTTTTCAGCCACAAATGTAAAAAGGGTCAATTTGTTGAAGGCTCCCTTCTTCAGTAATTGGGGTGGAACTCCTATATCCTTCTGATGCTATATAAGGCCACTATCCTTTCCGAATTCAATTATTGTTCATTCTTTTATGCTAGTGCTCCTAAATATCTTCTCAAACTTGATAAAATCCGCAACATGTGTTCTCGCCTTTTGCAGCCATTTTTGCAGAAACTGGTTCCTATCCTTTATTCATGCAAAGACTTTAGAGTTGGAGCGGCTTTTACTCTGCCGGACTGCGGCTATTCAGAGACTTTCAAACTTCCCTCCTTCTCGTCCATATTCCTAGCCGAATCTATCGCAATCCTACAAGCAATCCTTTTTATAGCTTCACTAGCAGTATGTCCAAGGTTCTCTTATCTTCTGAATCAAAAGGCGTTTTACAAGCCATTACTACTCCCTTTCCTAAACCATCCACTGATCCTATCGTGCTTCACATACGCTCCTCAATTTCGCATCTATTTCATTCCCACTCTGTCCGTATCGATCTATTGTGAATTCCTAGCCATTGTGGAATTTCGGGCAACAAGCTAATTGACTCGTTGACACGTTCAGCTACTTCAGACGGTCGCTTTATTAGTTATTTGCCAGTCAAATACAATTACTACATTTTACTTCATTACACAATAATTCTAAATGACATTATTATTTTCTCCAAGCTTCATTAATTTATTTTTTCAAAATTTTACTACATTTTGCTGGTTTTGAAGAAATTACCAAGCTCTGATATTGTAAAGCAATTACAGATGGACACAATTTTGGTGGCATCAGTTATACACAAATTTAAACAATGCCATTTGTAGTGAATGTAAATAGCTTTGGGAAATCTGCCATAGTCATATTATAAACTGAGATTAAGGAACTCTGCTCTACTAAATCCATAATATCCATATCAAAGTAATGAAATCGAAAAGAAATTTTTTCTATCTGGTTATTTCTGTTGTCGCATCTCCCAAATCTATAAAAAATTTATTTTTATTTATTTTTATATACAAAAAACACACTTGCATATATAGAGGGCGTGTCCAGAAAGTCATGATACATGTTTTTTTGTCGCGCCCCTCTTACCTGCAGCGCGCTCGAACCGGTTTGGTTACGTGGAGCTGACTCTCAGCTTCACAGCGCATTGCAGTTCAGTCTATTCCGAGCATTGGTAGTGTCAGAATTGGTGAATTAGTGCACCTCTGTTTGGAGACCTTATCACGACACATGATGTCTGATTCAATCGAACAACGTTAGGCGATCAAATTTTGCACAAAACTCGACAAAAAAGCTGCTGAAACTTACACAATGCTGAAATAAGCCTACGGGGAGTCTACTATGAGTTATGTGCAAGTTACGAGGTGGGTGAAAAAGTTTAAGGACGGACAGGAAGAGGTAAACGATAACCCTCGCTCTCGAAGACCAACAAAAAGCAGAAACGAAGAAAATGTGGACCGTGTTCGTGAGTTGTTGAATTCTAACCGCCGTTTGAGTGTTCGGTTGTTAGCTGACACCCTGAACATTCCAAAAAGTTTTATGTTGAGCATTTGGTATGCTAATATTATTTAATTTTTAATTAACGATATCTGATCGTCTCATTATATAACTTTCGTTTTCCTCTAATTTTTTCTGGGTGAAGGTCCTTGGTTGATGAGACCAATCTTATTCCCCCCTTTTTTTATTTAAAAAAAAAAAATAGTAACTTAAATAATAACGGAATCTTTTCATTTTCTTAGTATTTATTTTGTAATTGTCTGTTAGTAAGATGATGTCCCTGTAATTTGTATTTTAAATTATCTTTGAATTTTTCTGTAAAAAAAACAACTAACCAGAAGCTCTGCTCCTTCGACCCAGTTAACATAATTGTATGACAGTGGCATTGTAGTAATGGCCAGTTAAATACTTTATTCTATACCACTTCTATTGCTTTGAACTTTGTTTTAATCATTGTGAAGCATATAATCCAGAATATTCAATATACATTTTTATTAACAATCTATAGATCATGAGGTTATTTAATGAATGACTGCCCCATTCCATTAGTTTCGTTTAGTATATAAAGTCCTTTGTAATGTTTTTTTTATTATTTTAGATTTCTCATATATCCATGAATATTCCTAAATATTGGTAAAATTCTGTTATCTCCATTGTTTCAAAAATTACTTTTATAAATACTACTCCGTTTACTTCGTGACTGATAAAGTTAAATTTAAAGATTCATTATATTCATTACTTCATCTACTGTTCTTTGGCTTTGTATTATAGTCGTTCTCAATATAGCGACTGTAATATAATGAACTATATCGTCTGCAAATTGAAGAATTGTTATCTTCTGGAACTGAATGATTTCTTTTATTATTCTGCTTAATGTTTTTAAATCTACTTTATCATAAGCAGATCTTACATCTATAAAAACTACTATTGCACAATAATTTTTTGACGTACTTAGTAATTTGTAGATCTGTGCTAAATATGCTTAAGCTATCTCTTGCAAATAATTTTTTAAAACTTATTTTGAATTTTTTTAAATATATTTTAATTAAATAACTACTACTCCACTCGATTTTCAAATACATATGTATTCCTTAAGTTTCTTTACACATGATAAAAATGTTTTTGGCCAGTATTATGTATGTAAATTTTTGTCTTCATCCGGTTTTAAAATTCCAAGATACTGAAATGTAATTATATTTTCAGCATTGTGTTAGTTCAATTTCTAATTGATTTCGTATTGTTGCACATGGTATTTTATTCATTCCTAAATTATTATTTTTATTATAGTTGCTAGTTATTTTTGATTCTTCTAATGTAATGAAATATTAAAAAAAATTGTCATTTCCATAATTTTTTGGTTGTTTCTATTCAAAGTTCTATATTTTCTTCTGATTTATATTGATTAATGAAAAGGATAATCTAATTAAGATTTGTTCGTAATAAATGTTTAAAGCTTTGTTCAATTATTGCATATTCATTATTCAATGTTTTCGTGCTCTTAATTTTTTCCCAAGCGGATTTAATGCTTTGTTGTGGATTTATTTTGGAACAAAATTTGTACTTTCTTTTTTTTTTTCATTGTTTTATAAGTTTTTTACATTTCACTTCTTAGATATTCTTTGTTAGGATTTTATTAAATATGTATGTCTCCTTCTAGTTACCATTTGATTACACTCTTTATTAAACCAACTATTAAATGAGTTATATTGCTTACTTTTTTTTTCTCATATTTCCAGTAAATTCATAATTAATAATATTCTGTAAAATGTTGTACTGATTATCTATTGTTTCCTTGTAAAATTTTTGTTTATCTAAAGAGCTCAAATTTTTTGTGATTTTAATTTGATCTTTATTCCAATTTATTGTTTTATTATTTTCTTGATATGAGCTCCTTAGATTAATTCTGTTTTTGTGCAGGATTTTTTTTTTACCAATTTGGTTCATAATTGGATAGCGCCCACTTCCCATTGTATAATTTATTTTTTCTCATTTTGTTTTTTTACTGCATCCAGAGTGGATATTATATCAGTACTACTACTGTTCTGTCCAACAATCCTAAACAAATATGTTTGTGGGTGTTATAAATAAATAAATAAATATTTTCAATAAATTTGTTCAACTCGTGAACGGTCGCAAAGAAAAAATAACACGAGAGATCGCACACGGAGGATTTCTACGGGTCACTAAATTTTATATTTTAACATACGCTACTAACGTTTTAAATATTATGCGAATATGTGTACATTATTTAGTTATCTTTCTATATGAAAAACCAAAAATGTTACCATGTATGTGTATGATAATATTAGTTTTAAGCATTTAAAAAAATATTTTATAATTTTTAGTGCATCATCTTATGGTTTTCTAGAAGTGCCATGTAAAAACATAAAAATGTCTTTAACGATTACAAAAAAAAAATTAATTTTAATTTCTATACAAATAAATCAAAAGACACCGGTTAATAAGAAAACATATCCTTACTCGTCACTGCTATTATTTAGTTGCTGTAATTTTCCACGCAGTCTACACAAGTCGGAGCTGTATGTTGTTTACAGATGAATTTTCTGCATACTCTGCAGTTGGTTTTAGAAAGACGATTTTTTCTCTAATCGCATTTGAAACATCTACCGCTAATACCTGCAGTTGTTTCTAGCACTTTATCATGAATTCCAACAAATTCCTTAAATTCTGTCTTTGGTACACCCTTTGGTAAATTTGATGAATAAGACATGATTTCATATACTCATTACACTGCTTTTTTGATAACGTTTTTAAAAAATGTTTTCGTAGTACATCGAAGTTACTTGCGTTTAATTTAAAAAGTATATAACTGTTTATCCCTGCGATATTTAAAAGTGAAAAAAATATTGCCATTGGCCATGAATAGGCACTGATTTTTTCGTCAACAGTGTCCACTCCACTTTTAGTAACGTTATAAAATGAAATAATTTCGGGCTTATTCGGTTCTTTTCCATCAACTCATCGTATGAATGCATCGAAAACAGCACCAAAACGGTTTTGTTCTTCCTAGGAACGTAACTTACTAATGTTAAATCTGCTTTCTCGCGCCTAATTGTGCTATATGCATAGTAAATTGATAGGAAAAGTTATTTTAGCAAATGTTATAATGTCTGTTTAGTCTAAATTAAAAAATGAACTTAGTTTACAGTTTTATCTTTTTTTCCCATACACAACAAAATAAATTTATTTATATCATCATGAAATAAGAAGTGGCTAGTGAATTTTTTAATCAACAGACATTCCGCTCGTGCCATGATTGCTTTGTTTACAAATATTTTTCAAGCAGATAACATTATAAAGGTGCATTATCATAAAACAGTTAGAAAAACAACAAAATTCAGCTAAAATAACTGGAAAAAGTAATTAAAAAACAATTTCTCGTTTTGATATTAATTTAAATTTTAAAAATTGCCAAAAATAATGGGATATATTAAGATTTATTTCTCAGGTATGCTTTAAACTACATGCGTTACATTCCCAAATAGCACTCTTTGTAATCTTAAAGACGTCTTTTTCTGACCATCACACGCATTAAAGATGTTTCAGGATGGCGGAAAGATGTCTTTTGAACATCAAATATTACAAGTCAGTTACCATGTGATAGTATTTATGCATTGACTCAAAAGAATGCATATTAACTTTTTCTTTAAATACTTAAAATTAATTGGTAAATGTTATAGTTAAACATTGATTTTATTAATGCAATTATTTTTTAAGCAGGTATAATTAAATAATTTCTAAAAATAAAAATTTTATTTTTTTTTAAAATAGACTTTTATTTATGCACCAAAAAGTACAAAATAACTTTATTAGTGTGCGACTATCAGATACGCATCTTAACATTAAAATCTGAAACTACAAAATATTTTGAAAAATAAAAGCAGGGGCGCAGTTACAAAAATATTATTCGGGGGGTGTGGTATTGTAATGCACAAAAATGGAACAACATTAAATAGTGATTGTAGCTTTGGCGTAGGATGTATTATAATATTAATATTTTATTATTAATCTGCGGCCCCCGCCTTTATTTTTCAGAATATTTTGCAGTTTCAGATTTAATTATTAAGATGCGTATCTAATAATCGCACACTAATAAAGTTAATTTGTACTTTTCAGTGCATAAATAAAAGCCTACTTTTAAAATTTTTTTTATTTTTTTTATTTTTTAGTCTGGACTTTTACTATGCATTTCAATAAAAAACAATAAATTTAGAATTGTATTTTATTTTGCTTTATTTTATTCAATATCTTGATTATAGAACATTTACAGAAATTTGTGTTACATTTTATTAAATAGTCGATCGCACTCTTTCAATTATAATATCTTCTGTTTTTCATACTATTTCCATTGATGTATCACATGATCAAAAAAAAATATATTATTTTGAAACTTTTGAGCTTTCGGCGCCCCAACGGTCCAATTTTAAAGTTGGAAACTCAAATGTTCCAAAGCACAGAAATACACAAGGATGCGCAATTTTTTGACCTTGTTCAAAATTTTTAGCTATAAAGCTAAGCCACAAACGGGAGCTATACGCCGTTTTTTGTATTTTTTTAAACTTTTAGTAAACTTCAAATGTTTCGTTAAGAAAATGAAATTCAAGTTTGCTCCCGACAAATAGCGTTCTTTCCAACGATATACCATGTGCCCGGAAAAAAAAAATTTTTTTCCAAAAGTTTGAGCTTTTGAAGCCCCGAACATGGCCGTGTCCACGGGGTGGGTTTGGGGGGTTAACCCCCCCCCCCATGAGAACTGAAATAGTTTAGGTATTTCATTAATATTTTATGCAAAATTTTTTGTTACGAGTATAATCAATAACATTTAATTTTTATTAATGTTTATACAGTAATTCGTTTATTTAAATTATTAATATATAAATCAAGATGATGGAAATTATTAATAGCATGAATATTAGTGAAAAATTTATTTTTATTTATAAAATAAATATGCGAAGAAAATTTTCAACCCCCCCCCCCCTCCAAAATTCTGGGCACGGGCCTGGCCCCGAGGGTCTAATTTTAAACCTGGAAACCCAGATGTTGCATAATACTGTATTGTCATCTAAAACAAGCATTTCTGCAAAAGGAAACTTTTTTAATTCATCGGGAAGTAGGTGAAAAATCGGTCGCAAGATTCCCCCCAGACAGACAGAATGATAGACAACAAAATGACAATCCGATTTAAATAAAAGGCTATAATAAAAACGTAAATTTTTGAATAATTAATGGTATTTTATAAAGTTCATAAAATTAATTGTTATAGTTTTGCTTGAAAATTATATTTTTTGCAAATAAAAAATAACAGGAGTTCCAAAATGTTATAGAAATTTTAATTGATATACTTCTCTACTTATTTACAATTTATAATAGTTGGTTTTACAGAGGTTGTTGAATAATAGAGACGTTTTGTGCTATGCGGGCTCTGTTTTTCATAATCCTAATTTCTACAAAAAAGTTACTTTTTTTAATAAATTTTTAAATCTATTTAACATTTTTAATGTCAAAAATTTGTATAATTCATAATGTGTATAATGTATTTTTTTTTATATATATGTACAGAAAAATTTGTAATGAAACTTTTCACGATGAACAACCACAGCAGCACCATGAATATAACAGCAAGCAAAAGACAACATCCACTGTATTCTTGGAATCAGATTTATTTGTTGGATCAGATTCTGTAGTTCAAGCCTTGATTGTAATAGATTTGCGCACACTCATATAACAAGTGTATTTGTTCTAAATGTCTTTTTCTAAGCTTTGATACTAATAGGAATTATGTGTTTATTTATTAAAATGCTCATAAGATAATTTTATTTTATTAATATCAAAAATAAACTGATATTATTTTAAAATGTAATTTTTTGTATAAGTTTTACCAGTTTTATTGAATACATCTACAAAAAAAAAAAAAAAAAAAAAAAAAAAAAGAATATAAAGTAATACCATTGTAAATTACATATGTTAGAAGTTATTATTATTATTAAATTAAATTTTACGTGCCATGTGCAGCAACTATGGCTAGAGACACGGGAGGAGAAGGAGGTTTAGATCAGTGAGTAGAGTCCGGACTTATGAAGGAAAAGGATTAAACTGAATAATGAAGAGGAGTTGTCTTTAAGGATGAGGGGAAGAGAAGAAGGTAGGTTGAAAAATTTCTTTTCAAAGGAATATGAAGGGCATTCGTTGAGGATATGGTGAATGGTGAGGGAAACATTACGCATGGTACACAGAGGAGCCTCAGTTCCATTTAGTAAGTATTCGTGGGTGAGGCGTGTGTGACTCAATCGAAGTCTGGTGATGATTACGTAATCTCTTCGATTTGGAAGTGATATGTTCCACGGTGATATTGACGGCTTGATTACGCGAAGCTTATTCGTTTGTGATGATGTTTGCTGCTATTTCCTCTGCCATAGGGTTTTTAAGTTATGTTTTATATGAATTTTAAGATCGGTTGCTGGAACAGGAATGTTTGGCACCGGCAGAGTCAGCAGCCCCTTTGCAGTCGTGTCTGCCAATTCGTTCCCTTGAATACCAGCGTGGGCAGGAATCCATATGAACGTTACTGTCCGATCTAGTCTCGACGATATTAATTCGAGAATTTCTTTGGCTACTGGATGTTGATCGTGGCTGAACACGTTGGACAAGGCGTTGAGTGTTGAGAGAGAATCTGAACATACTACGGACGATTGATGTGAGTCAGATCTTATGAGGAAATCGACAGCAAGCCAGAGAGCATGTAATTCGGCGGATAGGATGGAAAACGGTTCCGGGAGTGAGTAACAGTATGTTAGAAGTAATTTGGACGTTTAAGTCAATATGCATAATGCCTAGGCAAAGTGTGCTTTACCTAAAATTTCAGGCGATGTGTCCATTTGACAAAATAACCACGCGTTTTATAAACTACCTGACTGTGAGCAGGTAGTTTGAAATTATCATTTTAAATTCAATTTTAAAAAATTAATCTATACATCAGAGCTAAATTAAAAACTGTAAAAAAAAGTAAGGTTATTTATAATTTGTAGATAAGTTGTAATCCTGTTAGGGATCAGCTGCAACTCTTATATGTAGACCAGAGTGTTCATACTCACAACTTCAACATAGTGTCATAGGTTAACAACGACATGACTGAATTGCTGAAAATCGATTTTTTATTATTTTAAATATGCTGTTGCAAACCTGTTCGTGTAAGCAATTATGAAGCTATAAGAGAGAAAATGTTTTTTTTTTTTAATTTCGTGTACAGAACAAATCATTGTGTTACTGTGTGGACAGATTATTTTGATTTTTTTGTTTTCATTAATATTTTAAGATTTTTTAATTTAATTTTAGTTTGTAAAGTATTAATAAACTACTTTTAATTTAAAATAAATAAAAGTAAAAATTATGACTGTTTTTTGTTTTTGCTTTCATTAATTTGATTTTGCTTACTTTTTTACGCCTATAGATTAAATTTCTGATTATTATCAACATTCAGTGTTTCATTAGCAGCCACATAATTTATAATGTCTTTTTCGCAGTAATGAAATGCATCCGTGTTATAAATAACAATAAAAAAAAGAGAGTGACAGAATCGACAAGTGTTTAAATAATAAAACAGAAAAATGTAATTTCATTGAACTGTACATGCTTGTTGTCTTTGAAACATAAAGTACGATCTATCGCGCGATATCCCATGTCTTTTTCCTCCCTATCCTAATCTTCCTAACATGGTTAACATTTCCCTTTTGAATCTTCCGAATCCATTACATATTGCTTGCGTTTATAACCCTCTTAACTCTAGCCTCTCTAATTTTCCTCTTATCTCATTTGTTTCATCTTTATCTGGTCCCTTCATCATTGGAGGCGACTGGAATGCTCACTCTCCTCTTTGGGGCTGCGCTGGGAATAATCCTAATGGTTCGATTCTTGAAAATCTCATTTTGGTTCATGATCTCTTTCTACTTAATGATCGATCCCCTACCCTCTTTAAGCAACCATCTACCTATAGTTCAGTTGATCTCTCCTTTTCCTCTCCCAATCTTGGTCTCTTATGCTCCTGGAGGACTCTCGACGGTATTTTTGGCCGCGATCATGTCCCCATTCTGCTCACTCTTAATGATGTGCTCTCTCCCAAGCTTTTTAAGCCCTTTCAATCTCCCCGTTGGCTCCCTTCTAAAACTGATTGGGCTAAATTTCGTTCCTTGATGGATTCCTCTCTCCTTTCTATTTCTGATGTTCCTAATCCCTTCTTCCGTTACGATTTTTTCACTCAAATGCTAAATTTTGCTCTTTCCACATCTTCGCCTCCTATTTCCAGCACATGCAGTCGCTCTTCTTTGTATGCCTCCTCACTCTAGTGGAACGAAGAGTGTAAAGCAGCGTTTCAAAAAAGTTCTGCTACCTTTAAAGCCTTCCGCTCTCACTCCTCTATGTCCAACTTTCTAGCCCACAAAGTAGCCAACGCAAAAGCTCGTTTCCTCCTTAAGTCCGCCAAAAATAATTCTTGGAAGTCTTTCTATTCCTCCTTCTCCAGAGATACGCCATTCTCCCAGATCTGGAAAATGGCTAAGGCATTTAGATCACCCTTTTCTGAGCGCCTCGCCACTCCCACACTTCTAAACCCCAGCTGGAGTCCTTCTTGGATTCTATTGTTCCCGCCTATGTCCCCTCTTTTGATTCTCTTTTCCGTTACGACGAGCTGGCATCCATTCTTAATAAATCCACCTTGTCTGCTCCTGGCCGGGACGGTTTCTCGTTCCTTATTCTTAAAAATCTTTCGCCTGTCGCGCTGCTTTTCCTTCTCCATATTTTTAATTCTTTTCTCCTTTCTGATTCCACTCATAAATCCTGAAAAAAAAATTTACCATTGCCTCTTTTGTGGACGTCTCTTTTGCCTTTGATAATGTGCATCTTCCCTCTCTGGGTTCCAAACTATTTTCTCTTCACCTCACTCCCGTCGTCGTCATTTTCATACTCAACCTCTTCCAGAACAGAACTCTCTTTATTTCTTCTCCCTCCTTTTCCTCCATCAGATGAGTTTATCGTGGGCTCCCACAGGGTTTCTGTCTGAGTCCTACACTTTGTAATATCTACTCTTTTGATATCGCTTCTCTTCCTATTCCTTCTTCCTCCCTCCTCTTCGCTGACGACATTTTGGTCTATTCCACCTCTGACAATCTGTCCGCCGCTATTGATTTTTTTTTTTATATATTAATAATAAAGGTACAATCTTAACCGTTAAATTAAATAAGTACCAATAATAATAAATGTTTAACAATTTAATCTTATTTGGAAGTCTAATGGATGTCTGCGTTTGAGACGTCTGGTGTCATAGCCGGTATCTAGCAGCTGTATTGCTTCCACATTTACGTGATTATGCAAACGCTTCTGGTGTATCTGAGCAAACTCCTTAATGACATCGTTGACGGTAGCCATTTGGAGATTCGTATGAATATCATCATTACGTGAATATCGATTTGCATCTACAATTGCACGTAAGATTATATTTTGACGCCGCTGGATCATTTCTCGATTGGAACGCGCAGTACAGCCCCATAAGGCAATTCCATACGTCCAAATCGGTTTAATGATTTGTTTGTACAATAATAGTTTGCAGGATGTATCCAGTACGGATTGTCTGCCGATTAACCAGTACAATTGTCGTACTTTGGTTTTAATTTGTTGCACTTTCATTTTGACATGAACTTTCCACGACATACGTTTATCCAGGTGCACACCTAGATACCTTGCAGAATCAGCTTGTGGAATCGCCTGATTACCAAGATATATGCGGTATTGATCACTAGCAGTACGTAGTGTAAAGAGAATGTGGATGGATTTCTGCTCATTCAGCATAATCTTCCACCTTCTAGTCCATTTATACACCGAATCAACCCTTTGCTGAAGCTTGTTTGTAACATCACCCTGATTCTGGTCGACAGCCATTAAAGCGGTATCAGCAGCAAATGTTGCAGTGGTGGTACTATCATCATTTACAGGCAAATCTTGTGTATACAGAAGGTACAAGAGAGGTCCAAGGACACTCCCTTGGGGAACTCCAGCCTGTATATTGTAAAATGTTGATTTAGCATCCTCATGACTAATTCTGAACTTCCGATCTGTTAGGTACGACCTAACCAGTCGACATAGGTTACCTGGCAGCAAATGACTCAACTTGAAGATTAGGCCTTCATACCACACCTTATCGAATGCTTGTGCAATGTCTAAGAAGGTGACAGAACAATACTTCTTTTCTTCCAGAGCCCTATTTATTATTGCTACAACCCGATGCACTTGGTCGATTGTTTAATGTTTTTTACCAAATCCAAACTGATGAAGTGGAAGGTGTTCCCCAACTAGTGGTAGTAAACGTTTCAGTAACAATTTCTCTAAGAGTTTAGCAACCGCTGGTAGTATTGATATTGGCCTATATTAGTTAACTACTTCTGCAGGCTTCTTTGGTGTTTTAAGCATGATGATCTGTGCGACCTTGAAAACATTAGGTACATGCTCAAGTCTTAAACATGAATTAAATAAATATGTTAAAAGAATAACACTTTTGAGTGATAATTCTTTAAGTACAGCCGGTGAAATCTCATCTATACCGGGAGCTTTCTTCGGGTTAATATTTTTATCAATTTCTGTTGCTACCTCTAGTGGACTGAAAGGTCTTATCATTTGATTATCTAGGTAGCTTGGTACCGGAATTATATCTGACTGAATATCATTTGGTGTGAACACGCGAGAAAGATGTCGTGCAAAAAGTTCCGCTTTTTCCTCATCAGATCGAGCCCAGTTATCAGTTTCATCTCTTAGCGGTGGAACTCTGGTTACTGGTCGCTTAATGCGACGAGTAGCCTTCCAAAGCGAATAGCTCTTATCAGCATAAGGACTGAGTTCCTCTAAGAAAGCTTTAAATGTCTGTATTCTAACCTTCTTAATAAGACACCGAAGTTGATTGTTAATATTATTAAATTTATTCTTATCATATGGTGATCGTGTGTTATGCCACTTTCTGCGGGCTTTCCGTCGCTCTGCTATCTTATTACGAATTTCAAGTGGATAGACAATTTCTTGATATTTGTCATTCTTTGGTTGTGGAGTAGCAACCTGAGCTGCCTCCTGGATAGCTTCTATGAAACTAGATGTTTGCACTTCTAATTCACAAGGGGTTTTAAGCCGTATGTTCAGCTCAATTCTTTGATCCAGTTCCTCACGAAATCGGCTCCAATCTGTAGCCTTGCTTGTTAGAGCCTTCCTTTTTTTTTGTATGACAGTTGTACTTGTTGTTAGTAATACTGGTGTATGATCTGATGATAGATCTATTAGGTTTTCAGCTAATACAAAACTAGTTGCAATTCCTTTTATAATAAAAAAGTCAATTAGGTTAGGTTTTTTCCTTCTATCTGTTGGCCAGTATGTTGGCTTTCTTGCAGATATAAAAGAACTGTGATTATTGCGCAATGCCTTCAATAACTCTTTTCATTTTCCATGAGCAGGACTGGGATTTCTGCTGTTGGCTGAGGAAGATCCCCATGCCTCATGCTTGGCATTGAAATCACCTCCAATAATAAATCGGTTTCCAAAATGTTGAAGAAACTGTTCATATTGTGGTTGTTTCAAGAGATGTTTAGGTGGAAAGTAAACGGATGCTACACTGAGAATTGTATTACTCTGTACAACAGCTATGCAAGTTGCTTGTACAAAAGTCTCACAATATTCCGATTGAATAAAATGCCGGATACATTGCTTAATAATTACAGCTGATCCGCCGTGTGCTCCACCATCAGGATGAGGAGTATGATATATTACATATCCCTGAAGTTTATAAGAATTTCTAATAGTCCAGTGTGTTTCAGATATCAAAGCTGTATCAATTCTATTGATATTTAGAAATACCTCCAGTTCACTTAATCTTTTAATATTAAGTCCATTCGCATTCCATGTTACGATACGGAGTGATGACTCAGCCATTTCTTTTATATTGTCGCCGTTGGCGTTGACTTTGATGAGACTGACCAGTTTTCTGATTATAATCTCCTTCTATTTTATTTAATCTAATGCCTATTTCTTTAACTTCTTTATTAAGACTTTCTAATGTTTTCTTAATGTTATCAAGTACATCTTTGGAAAGTTGTACTTCTGCTTGTTCGTTAATTTTGCTGCTTTCCGTTTGTTGTTGGTTAGGTTTGATTTGGTTACATTCGCATAAGTAGTACCACTATCAACTTGCTTTGTTTGTATCCTTGTATTCTGCAAGCGTTGCACTACTGTTTCTTTAGGTGCTTTAATCTTTTTTTCTATTTCACGATAAACTTCACAGCCTTTGTGTGGTCCTTTTTACAGTTAGTACATCTAAACTTTTTTGGGTTCTTTTCCTTGCATAATTTGGAATCATGCCCACCTGCACACTTAAAACACTTCACCGGTCTACCACAGTTTTTTTCCGTGTGATTCCACTGTTGACAGCGCTACACTGAGGAATCTCACTAGTTTTATGTGGCGGCTCTATTTTTACTTTACAATATGCAATTTTAGTTATATCATAAACTTCTTTATTATTATCCCTAGGTTTTAGATTTACGTAAAACAGCGGATAAGACTTCTTTTGTCTGTCAATTATTTTATTTTCATTGTCACGTACTTCAATAATTTTTGTGATGTTGACAATATCAAGCGGCTCACGACCTGCATGTACAAGATCTTCTTCTATTGTCTTTATATCCGTAGTAGGATGTAGACCCCTTATCACTACTCTGTACCATCTCTCCGATTTTAATTGATACGTATGATATGCTACATTATTTGTTCTTAAACTCTGAACTAAGGCACGAAAGGTATCTTCGTTTTTGGAGGAAACAATAATATCTCCACTATTTATTACCTTAAAGGCAACTGCCTCTCCAAATACGGAATTTATTTTTTTATAAAACGTATTAAAATCATTTATGCCACTTACTGTAATTTTTGGCGGCAACTTAATTTTTCCTGGATGTAATGTTATTTGATCTTTTAATTTTTGTTTTTGTTGAACTTGACTACATGCGTTGTGGTCAGTTATATTATCTACTTTTGGTTTTGTTGTTATTTTTATTTTTGATAGCTTAATTTTTTTATTTTGTGGAGATTGGCCAGTTTCCATTTGATTTTCGTCGTTATTTTCAGTGTATTGCTGCTACAATTTATTACCTAAATTTGTCTCATTCGGGACACTATTTGCTCGCGGACGAGTATCTTTAGTTTGCTTTTGATAATTTTGCAATTTAGCGGTCAACATTTTGACTTGCTGTTGCAATTGCTCAATCATAATAGCTTGTTTTTCTTCTCTAGTCTTAACCTCTTTCTGCCAAAGCTGGTATTGTTCCATAGTAATCCCATAGACGGGCCGCGGTGCACCTGACTGACTGCTCATTTTAAATTTCAGTATATGAAATAGAAGAACCTTTTATCGTAAATGAAACCGTTTAAGGCTACTACAATAAATTCAGAAACCATATATAGCTGCACTGATGAATAAAGAAAACGTCTGTTTCTTATCGTAACCAATTACATAAGATATTACACAGATTCTTCATAACACTTTAATAATTGTTTATCAATCAATATATATTTATCAATAGATAATAAAAGAATGGTCTCACCGGTCTGTCGATTACAATGCGCTGATAAGAAATACACGAACGCGAGTAAACAATAGATAGCACTTCCGATCGAATAATTCAACTGCCGCTATTGATGAGTTGAATTATTCGCTGTCTATTCTTATCTTCATCTCGCCCTTTCTCCTACCAAGTCGTCTTGTATAATTTTTTCTCTCCGCCCCTTTAACAGAGCTCTAACTCGCATCACTGTATCTGGTATTCCTATTTCCGTTGTCAATTCCATATGCTATCTTGGCTTTTTTTGAATAGCCGCCTCACATTCCATGAGCACATTAATTTTCTCTATAAATCCTGTCTTAAAAGACTTAATCTCCTTAAATATCTCTCCCCCTCAGATGGGGAGGCGATCCGTTTATTCTTCTAATTCCTTTCAAAGCCATCATCCGGTCCAAACTCGACTATTGTTCCTTTATCTACGGTAATTCCTCTAAGTCTCTCCCCTCTAAACTTGACGCGATCCAGAACTCTTGCCTCCGTTTGTGCATTGGAGCCTTAAAATCCCCCCTTCATTCCCGCAGTTCTATCAGAGTCGGTTACCCAACCACTGTTTATTCGCCGTTCTCAGCTTGGGTATCGCTTCTTAATTAAACGGTTTCCCATCTCCTCGTCCAAACTTATTTCCTCCTATTTATTTATCAAAAACCGCTGGCGTTATGCCAATCCTGTCGCTCATTGCTACCCGTCTTTCTAATCTTTCTTCTGTTATCCTTTCGTACAACACTCTCCCGTATTTCTTTCATGACTTCAATAGCCTATGGCAGCCTATCAAATTTTCCTCTCTCCCACTTCGAGCCAATTTCTCCTCCCACGGTGCAGTCAACAATGAATTTCTTCATTTATTGAATTCCTCTTTTCCTGCTTATGTATTGATCTTTATTGATGGTTCCAAGAGCGAGGACGGCGTGGGTGGTGCGTTTACTGCCCCGTCGCTTCGGCATTCTGAGTCCTTCCGACTTCCTTCCTTCTGCACTATTTTTTCTGCTGAGTCGATCGGCATCCTTCAGGGTATCTCTTTTATTTCCTCTTTAAGCGATCTTTCCCAATTCCTCATTATTTTGGGCTCTAAAGGCGTCCTTCAAGCCCTATCCTCTCTTCTTTCACATTCCTCTGATAGTATTATTCGTTCTCTTACCTCTACTCTGCAGTCATCCCGTTCTATTCTTATTGATTTTTTATGGGTCCCCAGTCATTCCGGAATTGATGGCACAGACGCAGCCGATTCTTTGGCTCGTTCTGCTGGTCGCCTTGATTCATTCCTCAACCATTTCCCTTCTTTAGATATCATTTCCTTATCCACCTTCAATCACGCCAAACTTTGGCGGGATATTTACCCCTCCCTATTTTCTAATCGTCATTCGCATTACCGTTTTATTCAAACGATTCCTTCCCTGTCTTGGTTCCATTCTATTCCTTTCGGTCGTCGATCTTCTATTGTCTCCCTAATTCGTCTCAGGATCAATCATTCTCTCCTCCCCTTCTCTCGCTTTCGATTTGCTCTGTCGTCTTCTCCTTATTGTTATCTTCACGATTGTGATCCTCCTCGTACATGTGATACTGATCACATTTTCTTCGAGTGTCCTGCTCTTCGTAACGAACGCTCCCTTTTATACAGTCAGCTCTTGTCATTAGGTCTCTCTACTCCCTATAACTCTTCCTTTATCCTCTTCTTTCCTTCATTTTCTGTGGTGTCCGCACTGCTGTCTTTTGTTGCGTCCATTTCGGACCGCCTGGCTATTTAGTTCTTTAGCTTAGTTTATCTGTTGTTGGGTCAATGCCGCTGTCGCGGCCACAAAAAGAAAAAGAAAAGAAACTCACATATTTGATAAAAAAAGTTTTATAAATGAAACACATACGCTTTCAAGATTTCCCTTATCATAACACGAAGTTGTGTGTTCTCATCTTTAATTCGCTGCTCATGTTGTGCATGTGTTAGTTTTTATTTTTATATTTTTTTATTTTTCATTTCTCTATCTTTTAATTTTAAGAAACTTCTGGCATCAATTTTGGTATTGCAACCTATTAAATTGTTTTGTTTCTATTTTTTTTTTGTGCGTGTTTGTATCAAAATGCCCCAACAGGAAAAAAGAAAAATCAATTCAGATCAGCCTTTTAATAGGGCCGGCATCCCAAAATAGATTTCTTCCGCTACAAGCAGAAATGGAAGAAGAAGAGAGTAATGAAATAATTGTGGGTTAAGAAGCCGAAATACAAATTGAAGGATTACTGATAGACAGGGCGGCTGTATTCAATTCAGCAAGCAGTCCTGGAATAAGAGAAGATTTATGAGCACCAAGACAGAGTCGAAGGAAAGAGTTTTGGATCACATCTAGTTTAGAAAGTCGGGACTTGGAGGCACAGGCATAAATTAACGAACACAGTAGTCAAACTTAGAACGGATGATGGATTTATACAGAAAAATAAGAATGTAAGGGTCGCCATCCAATTTAGTAGGAGACAGAACCTTCAGCAAGTTTCACCTTTTAGTAGAGACGGAGGAAAGATATTTGATATGTTCGGAGAAGATCAGACGACTATCGAGGAAGATACCAAGATAACTAAAAAAATTAACATGAGTCAGATCTGTACTGTTTAAGCATAAATTAACAGGAGCCAGGTTATAAGGTCGAAGATTAAATACAATGTAAGAAGACTTGGAAGGGAAATCAAAAGGTTAATTGAAGTAAGAACACTTTCTAGCAAATTGAGGGACGAATTAAGAGCCCCATTGGCTACAGCAATATCGTGGGAAGATGAAAAAATCAAAATGTCATCAGCAAAGAATAAAGAGTGGGAATTTAAAGAAGGGAAGCAATACTAGCAGTATAAATGTTAAAAAGAGCAGGACTGAGCTTCAGGAAAACCGCAGAAAGCCTTTCTTGTAGTGTCGAGTAACGGAGCAGAAAGTTGGATAGAATTATTCGACATGAGCTTAACAACAAAGGAATTGAAATTATCTGAAATGTTAATTGGCGTCATTTTATCTCTTAAAGTTAAAGGATGGACATTATCAAAAGCACAGGAGACATCAATGAAGGAAGCCAGAGTGTAATGTTTTCGGATAAAAGACTTATATAAATTGGAAACAAGTCAGGAGGGCCAATACCAGGCCGAAAGCCGAACATATTGTTAGGAAGCACATTATAATGTTCCAGCCACTAGAAAAGACGCTTGTTCAACATACCTTCAAACAATTTTCTGATGCAGGATGCCAAGGAAATAGGGCGTTAGAAAGAACTTTTTTTAGGAATGGAGACAATGATGAAAGAATTCCAAGAAAGGGGAATTATGTCCCTGGAAAGGAAAGAATTAAAAAAATTGAGAAGGAAGTTATGAGATAGTTCAGATGATTTTTAAGAACAAGATAAAATATGCCGTCAAGGCCCGGAGTGGGGTTGGAAGATTTGGATAGAACGGGCTTTAATTCATTAAAATTGAAAGCCGAAGTGAGGAAGTGGGAAGGAAAGAGAGAGAGTTCTGCGAAAATGTACTGGAGTATAATTCATCAAAGGAAAGAACGTAAGCAGGAACGAAAGAATCAATGATGGATATTAGGCTATCCTCAGATACATTAAAAGTGATTTACAGAAGATGAGAATTTAAAATTCCTAGCCAACCTCTATATATGTGAAAGAGGAATAGTTTTAAAGAAGGAAGAGCAAAATTTCTTCTAAGAGGTCTTTTTCATGGATTTAAGTATAAACCTAGCCCTAACGTTGGCTTGTTTATGAGCCAGAAAATTTTGAGTCGTAGGATTAGAGCAGTAGGTTCTGAAGGTGGAGCGAGAATAGTCAAATGCCCTCATTCCACCAAAGATATGAGGTCGGACTACGATAAGTGGATGCAAGAGGACGGTGAAGAGGAGAAGATAGGGAAAGAGCAAACCTGATAGAATGTGATAAGAAATTATAGAGATATGGAATCCCAATTAGGCTGAGAATCAAGGAATGACAAATCAAGCTAAGACACAACACTTTTCATATTCTTCAATGGAAGCATTACTGAGTAATTACAACATTTTAGATTAGTGCAGTGAACTTGATATCCTGGGTTGCCATAATTTTAAACATTTTAGTCGACTGCTGGGCACTATAAACTAAACTACAACTCTACTTCTCCGTTCACATATCCACTGAGCTTATATATTGTTGAGACTGTGCTGTTCATTTGTTTAGAGTACATTTAATACTCTTGTCTTTTCAAATTTTATAACTACTTTCCAGCTGAAGTTTTTGGGGAACCGGAATGCTAGTATGTGTACACATGGGTTTGAGTAGGTGTATATGACTGAGTTTGAATGTAGATACAATTGCAAGTTTTGAGGGGAAACATGTTTTAATCTGCCAGTGTGGATTCTCTGATATTAAAATTCATGCCTGACCGAAGTCACGTTTCAGAGATGAGAGCAACATTGATATTATGAAGTTCCAAAATTCAATGAATTTTTATTGGCTCTGAGAATATAACAGTTCCATTGTAGTAGATTAAACATAGTCGACATTATGGAGCTAAAGAAGTATTAGAAGCGAAAGGGGTAAGAAGAATGAAAAAAGAAACAACAGGAAGGCACAACAGAGGATACAAGTGAAAAGCATTTATAATAAAAAAAAAATTAAGATAAGTAGACAGAGCAGAAAAGAATAATAGACCGTAATGATAAGAATACAGAAGGAAGTAAGTCAGGGCAGCTAAATTATAGAAGAATATAGAGAGTAAAAGAAAGAGAGATGCTAGAATATATTTGTGTGTCGAGGTGAAGGAGATATTCAGAAATTTTTGGAAAACAGGAAAGAGATTTGAAAACATCCAAATAAATACAATAATGTTAGTTGAAGTTAAACCATTGCGCTTAAAGCTGAATCTGAGTGTTATATAGACATAGCTATACACGCCAACTAACCCCACAACTGTGTAAATATAACAGTGAATGTGAGAGAAAAAAATAGTCCAAATGGAACTCAGCTTACAGATTGAAAGTCATTTCAGCGCGAGCTCATTCGAGAAAGAAATGAATAGAATAAAAGTGCCAATGGTCAATAGTGACTATGACTACTACAGCAACGACACCTTTAATAATTAAAAGAAATGTGAAACAGGAGAAAGTAATGTTTAAAGTTGAATCATTGATTAACTGACTTGCATGTATCATACTGTATAAAGCCGAAGAGGGAGAATTTGGAAAAACCAAGAGGATTTGCGGGAGGACAACTTTTTGAAGTAAAGTTAGGCAGAGGAGAGACGGATTTGTTGAGAGGCAAACGATTAGAAAGAGATGGGATACGGTTAGATGGAAGAGGGAATTGGGGCGAAGAGTTAAAGACAGGTTAGGAGTACCGTTTTTGTGAA
This sequence comes from Icerya purchasi, assembly GCA_039619475.1. Classification (NCBI taxonomy): domain Eukaryota; kingdom Metazoa; phylum Arthropoda; class Insecta; order Hemiptera; family Monophlebidae; genus Icerya; species Icerya purchasi. Next base: position 259,328,510 of record CM077116.1, on the reverse strand, counting down.
ACGTAGGGATTTGGGACGAGAGGGAGAATTAGAAAGAAGAGAAAGGAGTGGTGATGGAGTCTTTGTAAGATTATTGTGGGAAGAGGTTGGCAAGGAGGCTCAGAAAAAAGGCATGATTGACTAAATTGTAATTTTAGATATGGAAAGCCTCTTGGAAAGAGATAACCACGAAAGTCATTATTTGTTGGATCTCTTTTTGCCTAATCCACTTAGGTCAAGATTGATCATAGGCACAGTGGAGGCCTTTGCAATTACAGCAGATGGGAGGTTTTTGCAGGCAACTACATTCTGAGGCTGGGTGCTGGGAAGTGCAGTGAGAACAGATATTTGAGGAACTACGGCAGTATTTTGTAGTGTGTCGAAAAATAAAACATCTTGAACACTACGTAGGTGAATGCAGGGGGAAGCAGAAAAACGTAATTTTTAAATTGAAACAAATTCTGGAAGGGTAGTATTACAGAATTTCAGCTTGGCAAAGCGGGTAAGAACTTTAGAACCTTCAGAAGAAAGGTAAATTCAGCGGGTTAAGGCAATAGGGATTGGTGACTCAATTCATTCAGCAATTTCATTACCAGTGAAAGACGTTTAGACGTCTGAAATAATGCCCATTCTAACAAGGAAAGTATATGAGTTGTCAGACGCCGATTTTAATGAAATTTTTATATGTTGTAGAGTAAAACAAAATATTCAACACGTGTTTTTTTTACCGGCCTATATTCCGTTTCAAGGGGTGGAAATCACCCTTAAAGTTCACACCCGAAAATTGTTTTTTCTAAATATCTCGTCTTTAACTCTATATTTTTTTATGAAACAAAATGAAAATTATGTCTCGTGTAAAGGACAAGTAACCCACAGTGATTTAAGCAGTGGAGTTATATTCCCTATTTTCTAGGGGGTGAAAACACCTTTTTTTGGCCATAATTATGGAATAAAAAATTATAAAATAACACAAAAAAAAAAGAAAAACATCAATTAAAAAATAAAGTTGACATGTTTCGGAATTTTCATGAATTTCACCCTTAAATGGGATAAAGTACCCCTTACAAGAAACATCAATAAATACATGTATCAAGTAATCCGATTTCGTAATAAATTTGTATGTAAGGGTTTATGAGGTCGCTGATTACGAATCCGTCATCAGATTTTATTAATTCAAAATGACGGATCCAATATACCGGAAAAAAAGTCAAAAAAGGTCTAATTTTAATGACAAATTGTATACAAGGATTTTTGAGGTCACTGATTACGAATCTGTTATCAATTTTTGAAAATTCAAATTATCCTATGTTTTATAACCATATAGCCCCAAACCCCTAAAACCCAGACAGGCATTCAGCCTGTGTTTCTTTAAACCAACAAACCCCAAAATCCTAAACCCCAGTCAGGCCGAAGGCCCGCGTTTTTAAACCGATGAACTCCAAACTCCCAAACCCCAGATAGACTGTTTTGACTAAAGTTATAACGAGCAAAGTGAATACCACCCTCCTAGACGAGCCAATATTAAAAGTTAAAGATGTTTATTTTTAAAAATGTTGATTATCATATTTCAGATTCTCGCAGATTTATCGAGCATAATAGCAGTACGAATTATATCTATAATAGTATTAATATACTGTTTACTGTTTATTGATTGTGAGAATTAGTAATAAATGTTTTTATTTACTCATTGAATGTAATTCTCCTAATGTATAAGGGTTCATTCTAAAAAAAATAAAATTATTATATTACTAATTAACTTTGGCCACTTATTAATTTTTGTTATTATTTTCGTAAGAAGAGAGTGATTCCCGTTAATAAATACATACATAAGTTGAAACGTACCGATAATTTTTTAAATAAGTAAATTATAAGAACAATTTTCCAGTATACCACAATGAATAGGCCTTTCGTCTGCCTACAGCTTAGGAGTTGTGCGGTTTTAGTCATAGGCAATTGGAAGCTGTATGGTTATAATGCACAAGTCTCTGGTCTGTCTGAGGTTTAGGAGTTTGGTTTGTAGGTTTAAAAAAACACAGGAGCTTCGTTTTTTTTTTTTAATATCTATTTTTTTTTAAGACATGACACGGCGTGCGTCGATCAAGATAAGATCGAGCCGCGATAAGCGACGTGCACTACCGCTGGCTTTGGTTTTATCTGCTAAGCGACGCACGGTTTTTAACGAAACAACAAAACGTTATAGATAAACGAATGATAAGAAATACAATAGTTGATAATAATTGAAAAATCTTACCATTACCGTTCTGCCGGCTGAATGCCTGTCTGGGTTTTAGGGGTTTGTGGCTGTATAGTTATAAAACACAGGATAATTTGAATTTTCAAAAATTGATAACAGATTCGTAATCAGCGACCTCAAAAATCCTTGTATACAATTTGTCATTAAAATTAGACCTTTTTTGACTTTTTTTCCGGTATATTGGATCCGTCATTTTGAATTAATAAAATCTGATGACGGATTCGTAATCAGCGACCTCATAAACCCTTACATACAAATTTATTACGAAATCGGATTACTTGATACATGTATTTATTGATGTTTCTTGTAAGGGGTACTTTATCCCATTTAAGGGTGAAATTCATGAAAATTCCGAAACATGTCAACTTTATTTTTTAATTGATGTTTTTCTTTTTTTTTTGTGTTATTTTATAATTTTTTATTCCATAATTATGGCCAAAAAAAGGTGTTTTCACCCCCTAGAAAATAGGGAATATAACTCCACTGCTTAAATCACTGTGGGTTACTTGTCCTTTACACGAGACATAATTTCCATTTTGTTTCATAAAAAAATATAGAGTTAAAGACGAGATATTTAGAAAAAACAATTTTCGGGTGTGAACTTTAAGGGTAATTTCCACCCCTTGAAACGGAATATAGGCCGGTAAAAAAAACACGTGTTGAATATTTTGTTTTACTCTACAACATATAAAAATTTCATTAAAATCGGCGTCTGACAACTCCTGTACTTCCCTTGTAAGCAGAACACTGTTGGGGATATAATTCTTAATATTACTCCTTAAAAGAGAAAGTTAACCTTTGCGAAATTATAATTACATATTTGTATACAAAATACTAAATAGTAAATATTTCAGCAAAGAGGGTAAGTAAAGTAATGTTTGAAAATATTATATGCTGTTATTTTTGCACAATAAATTGTAGTGATTGCTGGTTTTTTGTTTTTTATGCGTACAATATATAGGGTAAACCTACCACATTTCAAAAAATTATAGCACCTGTCGTATTAAAGATAGCGATATGATTTTTTTTTTATTGAAAAGAGGAAGAATGCCATTTTTTTTTTAATATAAAAATTTATTTTTACAGCTTCTTTGTTTTAAAAATAATGTCACTTAAATGACGACCTTGATTTTCGATACAATTACGCATATGTAAAACAAAATTATTGTAAACTTTTTTCAACATAGTCGTCGGAACAGCCGCAACATGACGTTGAATCTCTGCTTTCAACTCTTCCAGGTCTCGAGGTTTGCGTTCATAAACTTTTGACTTTAAATACCCCCACAAAAAAAAATCACAAACAGAAAGATCGGGTGAGCGCGCTGGCCTCACAAAACGCTTTTCTACTGGCCAAATCAGCGGCTAAAAGCTGTTGGCTATAGATTATCTTATAGGGATGGAAATTCAGATTTTCTTGAAGGATTCTTCTTACAGTTCGATCAGACATATTCAATTTTTTTGTGTGCACACGGGCGGAGCGACTTGGACTCGACTTAATGGCTTCACGAACACGTGCAATCATCGGCGAGGTTCTTACCATCTTAGGAACTCCAGGAGGTTTTTTTTTACGCACAGAGCCGGTCCTACGAAAGTTTTTAACCCACAAGTGTAAAGTTTTGTTAGAAAACCAGGTTTCTTCTCATCTAACCCGAAACGTTTTCGAAATTCACGAACTGTAGTAGTGTAAGAATCTTGATTGCGAAAAAACTGCTCTACGGCAAATGCACACTCAACCGCAGACCAGTCACCCATGGTGGTTCGTAATAGTACTGAAAAAATTCGGCACTCTTCCTCTTTCGAATGCGACTAGTTTTATTTCGCTACCTTGCCTACAGAGGGCGCTATAATGTTTTGAAATGTGGTAGGTTTCTCTGCGGCACCCTGTATTATCTTTTTTAGTAAAATTAAGGAGTAATATTATACACGATTTAAAGTTTTTTTAAAGACAACATTAAGACAGAAAATAAATAGGTTACTTTTTAAGATACAAACCACCAACTTAATAAATTACGATCTCAATATTAATATCTATACTAGAGGATAGTTTTCAGCATCCTCAGCTTACTTCCATTCTCTTATAGCAATTCTTTATAACACTAGCCATAGTGACACCAGTTTAACTGCTAACAAAGTTTCTTTCAATGGCTCTCTCTGCAACATTTTCAAAATTCCCCCATCTTTCATGTTAGTATCTGTTTTTATTGAATTTGACATTCTCAGTTTGGAAGAGGAGTGTTGCACTCTTAAGTATTAATGCAATATACATGCTTTTAGTCCAGAATACCATAGTTCAATGATTTTTATCCGTTTCAATAATAATTGTTTACTACAAGTTACAGAAATTTCCGTACCTATCCGCATTGGCAGCTGGAAGAAAACAATCAGATCTCTAAACAGTTATTAAGCAGCATAATTGGTATGTTGTTGAACAAGTGTAGTCTATGTCCAACAAGAGGTTTATTCTCGAGTTTCAGTGATACCCATAGTAGTATCTAGCAGTGAGGCGTGTATTAACCGCTCCGTACGTACTTCAATATTACCGATAAAGATAATTATGGCGACCCCTTTTTGCGTTACTCTTTCCTTTCTCAGAAGCAGTAATCGCGTTTTGGTTTTATTTTTTCAGGTATTCTGTTTTGTTACAGGGTCACCTGCCGTAACGCAGCGAGTGTTAATATGCGAAGGACTATTTTATTCAGTTTTAATATTATTTAGTGACCGTTATGCTTGAACATTATATAAATTTATTTTTCGAGCGAATGTTGTATTTATATGTTGAACATATATCACGTCTATGATGGCTACAAAAAGAAAAAAGGGCAAATTGTGTATAGTAACGGAAAAAATGTAGTTCGAAATATTACAAACGTTTGTGAGAACAGAAAAATAAATAAATAAATAAATAAAAAAATCGACTGTAACTTACAAAAATTCATGATGGCATTATGTGTGACAAAATGGCGGTAAGTTTGAGAATGTTTTACTTTAATTTATTATTTTGACCTAGTTTTTAAAATTATTATAACTTTTCCGCCGACTTAAAATAGCCATAAGGAAAAAGCCATACAATTTTCAAATATTTTGCAATATCTTTCTTGTAGTGTAGAATGATAAAAAAAAAATAAATAAATAAAAAAAAATTATTAATCTGTAAAAAGGCGGGCGCAATAATTACAGGTAACGACAGGAACAAAATTTCAATTTTCAAAATTAAATTTTTACTTTTTACTAACACAATAAAGAATTTGTCACCACGTTGATCACATGATTCATCATTCTGATTACTATTCTTTATTAACTATATAGCGTAAATGAATCATTTCTGATATTTTTCAAATTTTATATATCCACGTACATCATCATATGCGCACTAAGTCAGTACACAGCAGACACACACGGGACTGCATTTGTATATCGATAAATCAAACGATAACTATCAGTTCCGAATGTAGTCTTGCGATCCTGTTTCTGACACTGATGAAACGTGGATCGATGTAATAACCTAACTTTCAAAAAGCATGCTGGCAACCGGGATTTCTTGAAGAAGTAATTGAAGACAATTCGGCCAAAGATAACTTAATTTTGGTACATGCAGTATTTCAAAATGGGCTACCGAAGGTCGAGTACTATTCAAGGCTAATTCCAGCAAAGTTGAATAACGATCAATGCGAAAATTTAAATTGTACGAACTTATAGAGGGCAATTACAATGTTTAAAGAAGGAAGAACGAATGCGAATGGCGATGAACGAAGCGGCCGACCGAGTACCACATCAACGAGCGATATGATCCCACGTCTACGCTGACTTTTGCAAGAGAATAAGAGGTATATGCTCGATGATTTGTTCGAACCACACCTAATAAACAACTGCAGTCGCACAACTATCCACACAACACTAACCTAAGATATGAATCAGCGAAAACTCAGTGCACGATGAGTACCCCGACTTCTGACTCCTGACATGACGTCTGCGATCGAATTTCTGTTGCGTTATGAGCTGTACAGCGATGATTTTCTCGACCGTATTGTAATTGGCGACGAGAGTCGGGTACACGACTAAATCGCAAAGTTGAAAGAAGCGAGTAAAGTGTAGATAATGAGAGGTCAACCAAGTCCACCAAAAGCCAAAACTGAATGCTCTGTCGGAATTGCAACCGTCTTCTAGAACCAATACGGATTTCTACCGTTACAATTTCGTAAGCAGAACGATGCGGTACTACAGTACACTTATCATAACATTCTTGCGGCACTTCATCGAGCGATTAATCGCGAAAGACAGCGCCTGCAGTTTAGAGAAGTGATGCTTTTGCTCGATAATGCACGATTGCATACGTCAGTTCTGGTCCGCAAGTTAATTAAAAATCAGAATTGGAACGAATTTCCACATCCACCCTACTCACCTGATGTGACACCCTCGGGTTTTCACGTTTTTTCCCATTTAAAACGCAATCTGGGTGGGAACCGTTTCATAATAGACGAGGTCATAGAGGCAGTAACAACATTTTTTACTAAATGCACTGTCCAGGTTTACCATGACGATATCGATAAACTCGTGACCCGGTATGATAAATCCTAAATGTTTTCAGAAATTATGTCAAAAAATAAAGTATTTTTTCTAGTTTCTTCGGTATTTCTTTCATAATTTTTCGATGGCTGTAAGGTCATATCATGTTATTTATTGAACGCCTCTCGTGTGTATATATATATATACACATATGTATATATAGTATACGCACCTAAATGAAATTCTCGATTATATAACAAAATATCTGGTTTAAAGAAGAATTTTCAAATATATCAGTTAGTTTTTGCCGTATTTATTGTTGTTTTATCCAGTTTTAACTAAAACCCTCTGGTGTAATGAAAATAATCAAAGAAGCAAAAATTTTTATATTTATTATAAAAATCTCTCTTGCCAAGACAAAACATTTTATTATTCAACACGGATTTTCCAGCGTTAAATTTAAAATCTCATTAATTTTTTAATCATTTAAATTGTTGATGTCACTAACCACACACATTTTAAAATTGTAGTTCTTTAGCAGCATATTGTTGTAAATCTGTGCAAGAAACACACTACAGATTGTAATGTGACCATTACATGGCTCAATAAAATTAAAATAAATAAAAAAAAATAAAAATAAAATTTAAAAATAAATTAAATAATAATCGAAACCGTGGTGCGAGTGAGAATGTGAGTGTGATTGAAATCCTGTTTGTCGGTCAGGAAGATACACGATCATGCGATAGGTCTGGAGAAAGGCCCACCCCGATAAATGATGATGATTGGTCACGGGGAGAACAAGAGAAAGTAACGAAACGGCTAGGACATCGAAACCGAAAAAAGGAGAAGTCAGTCGCAAAAAAGATTGATCAGTAGTAATTGCTCCGTTAGCAAATCGTCTGTTTAAAAAAGTCGGAAACCGTTTCCTAGAGAAGAGAAATATAGTTTGTTTTTCGTGAACCTGTCACGCGAAAAGGTCATTAGTATTAAGACCATTTTCACAGTCGAAGTCGAAATCGAAGTAAAAAGTTTATTCGAGAATTCGGTTCTTTTTTGGGATTAAAGTAACAAATATTCGGTTGTCGTAACCCGTGACCAAGCGGATACCTGTAATTCACCGCCACATCCTGGATCATCACCGACAAATAGGATACGCACAATTTATATTATTATTAATTCCATTATTATTTGCGTCATTTTCGTGTCTATTATAATTGTGTCTTTTTAGCGGTCGGCCGTCAAAGAAATATCGGTGTAGGACATTGTTAATATATCTCCATTTATTATTTGGACAAATAATTTTAAATTTATAAAACAGAAAAAGGATAACAAGGAGAAAGAAAAATATAAATATAAAAATAAATTTTTTAATTCCGCGGTGGCATCCCTGGAATAATTTAAAATTTTTAACTAAACAACGGCAAGTACCGTTACAAGACTCAATAGAGTATTCACTGATTAACTAATTTCAAATAGTACAATAATTTCCAAATTATTAAATTTACTTCTTGCAAGAAACGGTACAGTGAATTACAGGATCAAATATTATGTATTCGATGGAATTTTAAAATTGAGAATATTTTCATTTATTGAATAAATTTTCAATTTTGTACTTTGCCACGATATCAAACTGCAGCGAACTGCCACAAAGTATTACTCTATTTTTCACTCCTCTTTTCTCGTTTTTTTCATCAATTTTCTAAATTTCTATTAAATACGCTCACTTATATCATAAAAAATTTCAGAACCTTTCTTCACCAGCGCCAGTTTAAAACATCGAACATTTCTATTATTCACTCGGCTGCTCTGAATACCAAAAAAGTATGTAAAATCACGGAATAAACGTTTTATGGAACTTTCCGAATTACACTGAAAACAACCGTCGTTTGAGAAATTTTATTTACCGCTTTTTTCGGATTCGCACAGTTCAAGCAAAATAAACGGAAAACTCACACGTATGGCAAATACAAAATGCGGTTATTTCCTGAAAATTTCCACTTTTAGAAACGGAAAAACCCATTCAAATTTTCAATACACAACTTATGGAGTAATATCTCCTTCAGAAGGGCAAAAAGTTAAAAATTGTATTATCAATAAATCTTAGTGTTTAATATAGATAAAATCGTTTATAGCAAATATATAAAAAGGCACACGCATCGACTAAAACACAATATTATTATGTACACAATGAACGTATTTAGTATAGTGTAAATTTCGATTGCAAATCATTAGAAAAATTGACTGTAATTCTGTGAATATTTAAAATTCAATTAACATTTTTCAACAGTAGTAAAAACTATATTCGTACCGAATAAACTAAAAGTATTTACGTAACGTAATATATATATATATATATATATATAAAAAAAAGAAATAAAAAAGAATGGGACCTCCAATAATTTGCATCTTTTTAAACTAAAAATAAGATAAACGCATATTTATAATATGTTAAAAATACACATTCCGTTTGAAACCATGATGATTCCTCAATAAATTCAACAACTCACCGCGTGAACACCGCTAGAGAAAAAGTAAAAATTATAAATACACTTCGTTCTTAGCACAAATATCGATGTCGAAAATGAAATTATATCAATAAGGACAGAACTGATTTAGCGCAGCCTTCAATTTTACTTCCTTCGCGGCTGCTTAGGTGACTCAGGTAAACCTTTGTATTATCGTCAATAAGGTTTTTCAGATCTGAGCATTGAACTATAATGGTTCCAAAACCAACCAGTAACCGAAATACTGATTCATCATCGGTGACTATTTGTAATATACTGATTATATTTATCAGCAGTACGGTTTGAGAATCATTATCATTTTTCTTCGTAAAACAAAGCGCCAAATTCATGATTGCTGTACAGACAGCTATCTAAAAAAAAACAGGAAAGAGAAAATTTCGCGCATTAAATTTATAAACCGTTTACATTTATTTGCAAACTTGAAGCAATGTCGAGTACAAAGTAAGGACAGCAAAACGGATAAATCTATGTATAAATAGGCAAAGACAAAACAGTTCAGTTTGTCTCCTCTGTTTATTAACCGATTTTCTTTTTCTTTTTTCTTTTCTTTTTTTTTTTTTTATAGTTCTTTATAAAAATAATAACCATCTGTACTTATTTTTAAGAACAAAAAATTCAGCGATACAAACGAAAATTACACTAATTTTTTCTATAAAATATCGTTTGATTTACAAGTGATGTTTTTATCGAACTTTTGTCTGGTAACTGCCATCATCACCCGTCGACAGATGGCGATTTTGTTCTGCGACGGGACATTCAACAAGATCGAGCCTGCAGCAGTCGCGGTCGTCGTCGCATACATCTCGGTCTAAAAATAGCTTCGCCTAACAAAAGAAATATATTTGGGGAATTTCAAATCCGGCGAAGCAGCTGAAAAAACGTAATCTTATAATTTCTGCTTGTTCCAATCCATTCCGACAGTCGGCGTGATCGGTATCAATGGAGCGTTTTCTCCAAGTGTCATTTCTTAATACTTCAAAATATTCAAAACCTCAGAATAATAATAACGCGCAATGCATCTGATAACGATTCGATATAATTGTTCTAAAAAAACATGTAAACGACTGAAAATTAAATAATAACGTTATTAAAATTATGGAACGAGTTTACTCGATTTGAAAGTGCAACATGCAAATCGTTGCGGCGACTTCACCGATAGCCCGCGTTCCCAAGATCATGTCGCGCCACCTAACGTGAGAAATGCGCGGAAAGTATGAATCTAATAACTAATTTTAAACTTTAAACAGCCCTCCTGAAAAATTTAATTTTCTACGCTTAGGTCCCTTTCTCCATGTACGGTCACATATGTGTCTTCTTCTATTCTCACTCGATCGTGAGTATGAGATTATCTTCTCATTCAGGTGGAAGAATTAGATAAATTAGCAGCGCAATTGAGGAGCATGCAAACCGGAGTGTAACCTGGCTTCCGCGCTGCGACAACGTAAGAAAGGGTATCGGCGGCGAGGCGAACCAAGACGACCGGCCTACCACGTTGATGCAATCACGCGCCGGCTGAATATTAACATCTACTATAACTGAATTCGTCGCACATTCGTTTTCTCATTTGTGAAAGTTTAATAATGTATAGATTTTCAATTAAAAATTGTAGAATGTAGACAAATTCATACCTGTTTGTTAACACGTATAAATATAAAATAAATGAAAACCTCAACAAAAAAACACAATTAAATATAAAATAAATACCTTAATTGAAGGAAACGTTTTCGAGCATAGCCCATCATCAGCTAACAATAGGCTATGCTCGAAAACATTTTCTTCAACTGAGGTATTTATTTTATATTTACATGTTATAAAATAGTACTAATTTTTTAATTTGTTTTCTTATTAGGATTTTATTTTTAAATTACACGACCATTGTTTAGGTATGATTACTTTTCCTCTTGTATTTTTTTATTAGAAGAGCAATGAGAAACTATTAACCGACGAGTATATATTCATTAATCTAAAAGACTTACGTTCGTTTTTCAACTTGATCGCAATAAACAACTGTTCACATCATACAAGCAGCATATATGCTATATTTTACGATGATGAAATCGTTTCCTTAACATGTCGTGTTTTTGCGTATTTTGTTTTATACTTTACATTTAATAAAAATATGTAACATATTAATCGCTTATTTATTAAAAAACCTTTCGAATTTACTAATAATTACATTATTCATTTCAGAGGGCAAACCTACTTGTACAATCCCAATTGTGAAAGCATACTGAACACAATTTTTTTTTTGATAAATTATTCAGCGGGAAAAGTATCTACCGTTCGCTTCTGGTATTTTATAAAACTTTTTAACTTATAAATGGTTATAGAAAATTTACGTTAGCACTGTTTTAAATATACCTCCCCCATTACAATCAGTAACAAAGCTACAGAAAATTCGTGATCATTTGCCCGCGTTCTTAATTTTTTTAAATTTTTCGACGAATATAATTTTCAAGATTCTTGTATCATTATGTAAATCTTAGAGGTGCACTCATCATAAGTCCCTGCAAATTTTCTTAGCCGGCATAATGCAAACGATGAGGCTAGATATCGAATTACTCGAGTCTCCTTCTTTTTCTAATAACTTATAAAAAAAACAAAAAACGAAAAATTCAGTACAGTTCGTTTTCCTTTCGGCTAAAGTGTACATTTTCATGACCGAAAATTAATGTAGCAATTTTGCTTAGGTCCCCTTTTGTAAATGATACAAAATAGTCCACGCGCAGAGAAACTTTACTAATTTTCTGTTATGCTAGTCTCAATTAATTAGAGCTTTTCAATAAGAAAGTAAAAAGAAATTCAACCTAAAAGTATACACCAGTAGCTTACCTGTAATAATTTATTATTTTCTAATGCTGAAGCTATTTCCGATATCGACTGTAATACCAGTTCTTTGTTATCGAAAACAAACTGTTCACCCGATTTGTAACAAAATAAGTTGCAGATCATCCGGTATGTGGTCACCTTGTTTGAAATCGGAACAGACGAAGTCAAATTTGTTTTAATCAAATCCGGTAGAAAATCACTTTTACAAATTTCAATATTGTATGACTGCTTACGAACCGCTAATCTCAAAATATCGATTACTGGAAATTGAACGTCTAAAATTTGAAGAAAAAAAACAATAATCATCTTTTAATTTATTGCATTCAAATTTTTTCTGTATATTTTTGGTCCTCAAAATTTCCCCGTGTCGAGATTAAAAGTAAATTACAACTTATAATTTTTTTAAATTTTTTTTTAATATTTTTAGAACTACTAGATAACAAGAGCTCTAAACGGTCTTAACGATTTTTTTATAATCAAAACAAGTATTTCAAAAATACATGTAAGCTATTTATTTCTTTTTAGTACTATAAACAATTTTCATAATTTTTATCAAGAAAGTAAAAGTTAAACAGCTATACTATTCATTCGTTTAAAAGCAATCACATATTTTAAATTAATGTTAATTTTACGATAATTTATTTTATTTTGAAAGTTAATTTTAATTATCAAATACGAAATTAAATTACGCTTAATTTTACCGGACTGATTTTTTATTTATCCGGCCTATATTTAAAGAAGAAAAAAAAAAAAGTTATGTAATATAATAATTTATTATCTGATACTTTATTTATATTAGTCGCACATACCTACTGGCCATTGACGAATTATCTCCGTTAACAATTCAAAGGGTTCTTGATGAAATTTGATTTCACTTATATCACCAAGTTTGGCCACACTGCTTAGCTGCTCATTGCTATATCTGTATTCCGGATTTACGACACTTTTGTTAAACGCTATTAATTTATCTGTTTAAAAATTGTACATTAATTATTAGAAAAAGTAATGGGAAAAACATCAAGTCCAGCTTGTAAAAACATTTGATTTTATGATCACATTGATGATTTAGTAAACATAAAACTAAACGATTTTGAAAAAAAAAAAAAAAAAATAGAAAGTAACTGAAACCCTTTTTAAAACAGCAATATTGTAATTCTAGCAGCAATGTTTTTTTTATATTTTTCATATTTTCCTATACAAAAAAGAAGCGGAGCAAATATATTTGTGTAATAAATTTTTATGATTTCAACAGAAATTAAACTGCGTAATTTATAATTTTACAGTATTTCATTATTAATATAACTTAGGTTATGTTATAAACAGTCACAAAAGCGTACTTACACTAGGGAACTTGGGCCTGCCGGCCTTGGATTTTTAACCGTTTTACTACTTTGTGAATTGTTAAAATAAAAAGACACCGTATTGCTCATATAAAGTTTATTTTTTTGGAAAAAGGGTATGCGAATACACGTTGATTAAAAAAATAAAGTTCGGAGTAAAACAAAAACTACACCCATTAGCAAGATAATGTATGTGAGAAATGTATTAAATTTAATACCCTTTAAAAGGAAACATCAACCATCTTTACTTTTTCAAATTTACGTTTCAGTTGTAATGATTACTGATAAAAAATTTCGAATTTGTTTTCATCTTTAAAATCTTATGATATTTTAAATCCCTCGCATTCTTTCATTTTAAAATATGGGTCTTTAAATTTTCAAATATAGAGAGTTTCGTATTTTTGCTATATTTTAATATGAAAATACAAGGATAAAAAGAACTCCAGCTGCTGCATGGAATTTTTTTTTATTTTATTTTTCAGCTTGATTAAAATATTTTTTTAAATTTGGGCCCTTAAATTTTAATATCATTTTGATATCTAGTTTTTTTTATATTCTGCAGATGTGAATACATCGATTAAAAAGTACATCAATTTTATAGCTCCTACAGGAAGGGCTGCAACATTTTTTTTCAAATTTGTCTTGCAACTTAATACATACTTTTTAAAATTTAGGCTCAAAAATTTTTAAATTTTTGGAGTTTCATATTTTTTTTGCAAAATTAACTCTCCATCTACTATAGAATGGACTGCAGACTCTAATATGTCTAATTTTTTATCTTGTAGCTTTATTATATATATATATATATATATATATATATATATATGTATGTACGTATGTATGTATGTATATATATATATGTATGTATGTATGTATGTATACATATATATATATATATATCGTCGCGTTTGGCTTATTAGCCAGAGCGCTTGACTTTCGATCCGGAATCTCGGGTTCGAAACCGAGCGACGACAAAATATGCAGCGCTAGTTTAGTATATAGCAGTTAAGACACATTTGGGCTGCATTTATAGCAAGATAGCAAGCGTCTATAATCAGTTCCAAATGTAGTCGTGTGTGTGCGCTAGCGTGTCGCATGAATACATATAGCCGGCGAACAATCGCATCACGATGAATAGGCCAGTCGTCTTGGTTTCGCCTCGCCATTGATAACTTGTCTCACGTTGGTCGGCAACACGGAAGCCAACGCTCCGGTTTTTGTGCTACTCAGAAAGCGCTGTTACATTATCATCACGGATAAAACTCATACTCGTAAACGAGGGAGAATAATAATAATAATAAATATATATGTATAAACATATACAGATCTTATTCAAAATGTAATGTATTAATGAGGAGTGTCATATGTAACTAAAGATATAATATTTTCAAGTAATAAATCGTTATGCCAAAATTACAAATCATTATTAATAATACAATCAAATTTTTAAAATAAAAACTCCAATATATATGTACTTATTTAGCTGTATTCGCGACTAATTTGGATTACTGAATCATTGATAAAATTGATTATTTGATAATTAGAGAAAAACATTAAGATCAGTATCGAATTTAGAAGGCTGCAGTTATTATATCGTAACAACGAATTCGAGTGCTTCGGTGCTAATTATTAATTCCACAAAAAAATCAGGTTTCACGTTAAATTTCTACTCTTTCCGAACCATTGGAATCAAAATATAAATAATATATCATCAAGTAATCACTTAAAAACTATGTTGAAAATAACTTTCTTCTTGGAACGACTGATTCAGTTGAAATTCGAAATCGTTTTATATAAAAGAAACGGATTTATTATTGATTAACTTCTTCTTTGGTCAAATCTAAACTGTGATCGTATGAACTATATTGCATGTCTGTTTTTAGCTACAATAAATATACGGTTAGAATTTGTTTCAGATTAATAGTGCAAGTTATAATCAGATAAAAATTATTTAATCGTCAATCCCACCTTTTGGAGCATGCATTCTTTCATACTCGCCTCACTGATAGATATATCAAGCTTCATTTTCAGATCTTTCTTATTAAATTACATCTTAATGTACTGGAAGAACGACAAGAAAAAAATCATCAAACGCGATGTTTTTTTCCTTTTCTTTTTCTTTCTTTGTAACTGTATTACAATATGTGTTAAAAGAAATATTGCAAATTCGGTTAATCGTGAGAAAATAATTGCAATACTAACAAAAAAAATCACCAATAAAGTAACACCGATGGTAAGATGTAATACTATTGAAAAGTCGAAGGTTCCAGTCATGCACCCAGTATTTACGAAATAACGTAAAATAAAAAGTAGAAAATGTCGACAGAAGTGAAGGTTCAGGACAGATTGAAAAAATACAATATTGTAAATAATTGAATGTAATAATAATGTCCTGTTAGAAAAAAAGATAAGTAAACCATTTACTCTATTTATGTTTATAAAATTAATCATACGTTATCGAAAAGAATTACCTAGAATACTTTTCAAATTGCCTACGTCGATAACTTTGTACATTTTTAGTGGAAAATCTTTCATATTTCTGTTGCCAGAATTACCTACAAATACACAAAAAATTAATATATCAAATAAATTTACCATTTACTTTGAAACACAACTTCAAATATAAAACGGTTTTTTTTAAGAACAAACGACGACTCCAGATTTACTTTAAAAATTTAATAAAAACGCATTAAAAAGCAAAAAATCATGTATTTTAGTGCAATACTGAACAACATTATCTTGTTAGAATTGGCGCGTGAAATTCAAATTGTTGCAATAATTAAAAATCATATTAAATATTCTTCATGTTTTTAGGACTTGAATTATAGAAACCATTGATTGTGTTGTTAAACTGTTTAAATCGTTTCTAAACATAGTTATAATTTGAATTTGGTACCAATTCTAATAAGTATTAATGTTGTTTAAGAATAATCATTATAACCCCCATAATGTATATATTTTACTTTAAAATACATTATCTTTTATCGGGTACTTTTTACTTTCTAGTGCATTTTTATCAGATTTTCAGAGCAAATCTTAAAGTCGGTATTTCTTCTTCTTTTTTTTTTTTTTTTTTTTAACTATTTTATTCGTATATTTTAATGTAAATATTCTTTAGCGATAATACGAATAGACCAACCTAAAATAATGCTACTTTTGGTACTGTACGAAGTTGGGTGCTGGATAAAAAATATAATGTTCAAATTTCGTCAGTGATGAATTTGTGTAAATTGTCATTATCTTTATTTAAATTTATATTTATACAAACAAACGTTGATAATTTTTTACTTTTAAAAATTTGGGTGTTCATATATTCCTTATATTCTATTTAAAATTTTCTGGCTAATTTTTATTTGGTTATATTAAGCAGGGAAAGTATATAGACTCTTTTTTTTTTTTAATGTTATTTGATTACTATTCAGTCAGTATTCATTGATACCTATACATATATGTGAGACCACCACTGACCGGTACAACTTCTAATTAACAGAAGAGATCAATCCAAAATTCTACGCAGCATAATGTTAAAATACGTAATGTTTCCGTTAATCATAAGCATTTTAATTTGAACTATGGCGGTTTCAAATTCGTTTTAATTATTCGAATCTACATTTCTGTGGTAATTAACGTTGGTAGTATTTTAATTTTTTGTCTTTGTTAGCGTTAAAAGAAATATGATTTCCTTTATTTAATTAATTCGCTTAAAACAATCATTAATTGGCGAAGCACGTTGGAAGTTGTTTACGCGATTTTAGTTTAATCAACGAGGCTTCCTCACAAATATGGTTATATTTTTTATAAAGGTTCAAAAATAGGTGAGCGATCGTTTGCGCTAATTTGTGCAATTTCAAAAGTTTAGTGTAAAACTGAAATTTGTTATCTTTTAAATAACGCGAATTCGGTAGTTTAGAGTTTATTAGAAATAGTGAAAATATTAATAATATAGTTTTTTAGTTTATCGTACTTAAGTGCTTCCACATCGACTGTAGCTACCGATAAGAGTAGTCTAACTACGCCTCTTCGCGTTGTTTTGTGTAATGTCTTCTCTAAAAAAAAAAAACTAAAAATAAACGATTGTTTAATGATTAGTCCAATAATCCAAACATATCTATTTGATCTAGTTACATCAATGAAAACATACTAATTTTATTTTTGCGTCGACATTGAAATTATGTATTGGATGATAATTTGGTAGCACGAAAATGACAAGGACAAGAAGAGAATATTTCGGAGAGAGAACTTAATCGGACCAATTCTAGAATATCGATTAAACACGGTAACTTACGGCACAACATCGAGCTGCGAATGTTTATCCATCACATCTACAGAATAAAGGCCAAAACATTCGAAAGCTGCTCATATCATTGCCGAAAATTATTATATGGATTACTCGTGACTGGGAGTAAATACGAAGAGGGAATAATAGAAAATTAAGGAATCATTTACAATAATTTACCAGAAAGAGGTTTCTCGTTTTGCAAATATTTTTCAAATTTTGAAAAATTTTAACAAAACATTTAATAACTCAGCATGTTAGCCAAATCTACGTCACAAAATTTTAACGGTTGAGTACCGTTCTCGGCATTAATTAAATTTTTGAAACCGGTAAATTTTGTATTCGATTAAATATATTGATTAGTTTACCTCTAACATCATTCTAACGAACCAATAATTCTGTCATATATCTCGAAAACATTTGATACTCTTGAATTCCTATCACCGATTATACTATTCTTAGTAAACTATTATTAAAATCGGTTTAGTGAGAAGGTCGATAATGAGATGAATCGGTCTCACCAGAGATTGAAAAGTCGTTTAGAATCGACGTGTTAAATTTATCTAAACTCCGCAATTTTGAAATTTCACGGTGTATTAGTAGTAATTCGTACACAGTCGTAAAACTATGGCATTCAGCGATGCAAGTGAAAAGGCCTACTTGCCGTGGTTTATTTGTTGAGCATGAATGGACTCAACATTAAAAAAGTGTAAATTAGCTTATTTAAAGACGCGGATATCTCCTATACGTGTTTTGACCATGCCTAAATTAGAATTTTTTTTTGCGTCATTTTTGAAGAAATCTTGTAAATCAAATAATCAAAATTTTGAAGATCGCCATAGAGGATGTCTTCGCTTTTTTCAACTCGATGGTAGTCCTTTGTTTTATTTAACGTAGCTATTCGCTTATTGAAAGACATTCATCGATAAATCATATTGCAAAACAAATTCGCATTATCCCGTACAGTTGTCGGAATTACATAAATATCAGAGATAATTCAGCTAGCCTAGCTACTCGGGATGTGAAACGACTGAATTCTTGAACAACTGTGATTTATGATAAATGGACCTCGTTTTTTGAAACATCCCAACCCATTTTAAGATTCCGAATATTAATTTACACAAAACACTTGAAAAACGAAAAGTAAAATTTTCTTTCTCATTCTCTTCATACAATTGTTTACTGAGAGCGTTGTTGTTTATACGATTATTGTTAAACATTAACTTTTCGTAGTTAGCACTAAAGAAGAAAAATTATCGTATACCATTATGTAAATTACTCTGAAATACATTATTTTGTAACAAATAGTTGTTTTACTTTTTAGAACATTTTTATTAAAAGTTTAGAATAAATGTTGAATTTGGTATTTTTTCTTAAAATTATTTGATCAAATGCGTAAAAATATGAAACGTACCGTTAACATTGCCAGAGGCGCTACCAGGAACATATCTTGAACTACCTAAAATGAACAAAACAACATTAAACGAATTAATCATCACACGTTAATTTTGTGTTTAGACGTATGAAAATCCAACTAATGCTGCTAAAATCATTCGAAAACAAAAGCACTGAAGAAAGTTTAAAACAACATAATAAGTTGGAAAAAAAATAACGATAAAAAATAAAATAAAAAACATTAAGATGATTGTTAAAACATTATTTTATTGACATATGTTTAATATATAAAGTACAGCAGAGAGTGCTGATTATCCAGATATATTTTTGAATACGATCTATTATTCACACTCAGCTTAGGAAGCATTAAAACAATACAGTATTTTTTTCGAATACTTCTTACTTAATATGTACAATCATATTTTGTAATAACGGTTATTCTGAAAGTAACATACGACTAAGTATTAAAAAATTTTAATCACGTTTAATTTCGGAAAAATGACTGTAAGATATTCTACACCGTTCATTGTATTTCGTTAAACGTAGTTGCTACAATATTAATTATGTTACAAACGTATTACAACAACAACATTATTTCAACGTGCTCCGACTGTTGCGAATAAAAACTATTATAAATGGTTTCGTAAAAAAAAAGTCGATGTTTTCGCATGTAGATTATTACGTAGCTTTTTGAATTTTCCGAAATATTCAATATTCGAAGGGAGAAAAAGTTTTGAATATTGCATGTTTTACATTAATATGTGTGTGTGTTTTTATCGAAATAAAACTTAATCAGTGTGCCCATCATTACAATAAAATATGCAAACAAGTTAACGTACAATTTTTTGTATAACGATGTTTTTTAGGCAATGCGCTAATTTAATTAGGTTACCCGCAGTATTAATTCGGATACGTAACTCTGGCTCATTTATTGTACTTTGTGTAAATACTTGAATTCTTGCCTAAAGTGTTCATGCCATAAATACCGTTAAGATATAACTGCATTTACATCTAGCAGACTGCCAACAGCTCACTCGTGACAATGTGCTCCAGTCAGATTGGTGAACACTAATCTAGAGTGAGTAGAAAAGTATCCGACACCTTCAAACCAGGTCCTAACGGCTAAGGGGGTAAACACTAACAGAAAATCCAGTGGAAGGCAACGGGAAACCACCACTGTTTCTTTTTCCTTAGTATTAACATGGTGCATGAAAGAAACTATTCAAATGCTGTATTCATGAGATATATTCGAGAGAATGTATCGGGCAATGGGGGTGGTCACTTGCAGAAGTGCAGAATGACTCAAGTTCCTTCGTACCCTCGCTGTCACGAAACTCTACAGGTGGGACGACACACGTATATTAGTTGATAATATAAATTTTAAGTCAGAATTACGACTTGCAACATGGAATTTGCAGAGCTTATATCAATCAGGTACAGTACACGTAATGCAATAAAAGAAATTAAATGATTAAAAATACCAATCTTGGGTGGAAACGAAACACATCAGCCCGAATCTGGAGAATGCAAAATTGAAGATCACATAGTTTAGAAATTAGTAAAAGTATTAACATGCTATGGCAAGTATCCGACAGAATAATACTCAAGTTACATGTGAAACTAAAAGATGTAAATTTTAAATAAATATATGCGCCCACAACAGAAGGAACAGAACAAGAATAATTTTTTACAAAAAATTAAGAGACATAATTAAACAATCGGGATCTAGAGACATAACTATAGTAGCTGGTGACTTCAATGCTAAAGTGGGTCGATGTAGAAAATATAGTGGGAGATTTCGGTCTCGGATAATGAAAGGAATAATGTAATAAAAAATCAAACTGACTATATCACAATTAACCACAGATAAAGAATTTCGTCAGAGGCCAAATGGCTTCTTGCCAGGCCAAAAAAAAAAAACAAAAAAAAAAACACATAAGAACGCAATAAAATCAGCTGTAACACTTTCGGGAGCGGATGATCCTTCGGATTACAATCTTTTATCGGGCACTTTAAAGGTAACATTAAAAACAATCAAACCAAGAAAAATGTCTCATAAACCTGATATGGGTTATCTCAAAACCAACCGGCAATCTGTAACCGAAATGCTGGAGAGGAAATTCGAAAAAACCATCAGTCAGATATTGCAGATCATTGGAATAGCAATACATGATACAATATCAAAAGGTACCGCAGGAACGCAATAAGAAAAAGCATTCGATGACTGAGGAAATACTAAATTTGATAAAAAGCTGACGAAAATTTAAAAATTAGGACATAATAAAATATAAAAACATCAACAGAAAAATACGAAGATGAATACAGACTACAAAAAATATATGTAACGAAGAGAAATGTAGCGAAATAAAAATATTGCAAAGCAAACATGACACCTATAATATGTGTAAAAATATAAAAGAAATAGCTAGATACAAGAAGGTCTAACAAAATAGCTAATAAAGATGATCATATAATAGTAAATAAACAAGAGAAATGCTTAAAAAAAATATGTACAAAATCTGTTTTACAATGTGAGGTTAGAAACTAGTAATTTGAAAGCTATGTTGGGACCTTCCATTATTATGGATGAAAGAAATAAATAAGGCAAATTAAAGGTATGAAAAAAAGGCAGGCGACAAGACCAAACGAAATACCAGTAAATATACTTGTTACTCGGAAGGAAAGGCAAATTATCCTTGTGCTAGCTATTTAATAAAATAAAACGTATGAAACAGAGAAAATACCGGGCAGATTGACTAAAATCAACCTTTGTATAATTCTAACTAAAAAAAAAAAAAAAGAATACCCGTAAATGCGAAGATTATAGGACCATCAGTTTAATGAGTCATGCTCGAAAAGTCTTTTTAAAAATAATATATGCAAAAATACACAAAAGAATTTGGGCACGAGAGATGCGCTATTTAGCACTCATAATTTAGTCCAAAAATGTAGGGATATTAACAAGAACAGTGTATATCAGCTTTATGGATTTCAAAAAAGCGTTCGACAAAGTAAAACACAATGAGATAATAACCTGATGTTTCAACGAATAGGTATAGTCATGCGGACTTTTACCAATCTATATACTGGTGTCAGAAAGAGTCCGTCAAAATGGGACAAAACGTGTTTGGAGAAATATTTATACAAAAAAGTGTACGACAATGATGCATTCTTTGCTCTTATTGTGTAACCTATATTCGGGAAACATATTTAAAGAAATATCGGCTAAATATAAAAAGGGTATTAAGGTGAATGGTCATATAATCAATAACATACGACACGCTGATGATACGGTTTTAATAGCTGATAATATTCAAGAATTACAGCAATTACTTAATATACTAGTTAGTACGTGTACCAAAAACAGTTTGAAATTGAATATTGCAAAAACAACAAAATATGTAATCGTGAATAAAAATTTATTGAAATCGACAAAATCTCTTACAGCCTATGGAAATAGAAAGAATTACAAATATGAAATACCTGGGTTGCAATTTAAATGAAAATTGGGATTAAATAAAAAGATGCGAGAAAAGCATTTTTTAAACGGAAACATAAATTTAAATCTAAAAATGAGAGTAGTTTGCTGTTATATTATTTCAATATTGTTATTATGCGGCGTTGAAAGCTGGACGATAATCAAAACAAAAGAACAAAAGTTGAATGCATTCGAGATGTGGTTATACCGCAGAATACTTCGCATCAGTTAGATGAAAAAATACGAAACATAGAAGTACTTGAGCGCGTGGGAAAAAATTTAGAAATTATTAAAAACTTGCAGGTTAAAATACTTTGTCCATTACGTCATCCAGGGCAATACAACTTTCCGATACTAATATTGCAAGGAAAAATAAACGGGAAAAGATCACGAGGAAGAAAAAGAAAATCATGGATATTTGACAGATTAGTTCAACATGCATTCCACTGATTTATATCAGAAGGCTGCTGATAGACGTTTTATTGGTCACATGTTAGCTAACGTTCGGTAGTGGACATAGCACTACGATGATGATTTAATAATACTGGTAAAAATTTTTATTTGAGAATCATACCAAAAGAACCAAAATTCATCAGTAAATTAAGAAATATACTGTCCCTGAAAGTGAATAAAAATACTTATAGGAGTAATTAATTAGATTATCTGTATTAACATATTTAAACGTTAAGAATTTTTATTAAAAATCAAACACATCTTCATTTAAAATAGATATTAGAAAACAAAAATTATCATTAACCACAATATGACAGAACAAATTTTACTGGCATACATTTACATAAAATATATATATTTTGTAATTTAATATTTCCAGATGTACACATATAATGGCATGCTTCAGAAACCGAAATTTCAGTTTAATATGACTATTAAAAGAAATATAGTGCATGCATTATCTTATTAAGTGTTATTCTAGAGTCACTTGTTTTTTTATTTTTTCTTCTAAACTTATTATATTTACAAATTATAAAAAAATCCTACTATTTAAAGTTTACACGCACCCATAACTCAGTAGTGAAGCCAAAAATTGCAGCAAATTATTTTCGGAAAAACAACTGAAAAATCAGATACATATTTGAAAAGTATATAACCAAATATTCACAAAAAAAAAAAAAAAAGCAATCTATGTAGAACAAACACCTTAAAAAATTAGATTAAAAATTAAATTTTATAAAATCAAAAAAAAAAAAAAGAACAATATTTAATTACCAGTAAATGGATCATAGTATGTAGACGTTGCTAAAGCATTTGGTTCACTTTTCGCCGTTTTAGTATTAGAAATGATAAAGTTCGCCACTTGTTCTAAATAATCTTGTGGCAAATTATTTTTATGAATAAATTCTTGAGCCGCCATCCATGGATCCTCGATTATGTTATAAGGTAATTTCAGTGGCGGCTTGCCATCTTCAACGTCAACACTAAATACGAAATCATATTCCTAAACATCGTGTAAAAAGATAATTGCACTGGAATTTAATTTTTATATTAAACAACCACTGCTATTTACTATAACAAACTATCATATTATATTCATAACTGTCGAACAAATAAATATATACAATTTAATGTAGATAAGCCCATAACCTGTTTGTTAAAATTTATAAATGTAAAATAAACAAAATCTTTAATACAATAACAAACGATAAATATATATAAATTAATTTATTACAATAAATTTAAATAAATAACTTATGTTAGAAACGTTTTCGAGCAAAGCCAATAATCCAAAAATACAACATAAAATCATACATTAGCCATGTAGATGAAACATTAATAATATTTGATGAAAATAATAATAATACTGAAAATAGACTTCTAAATGATTTCAATACAATAAACCATAGAAAAAGAAGGAAATAGTAAAATCAACTTTTTAGATATAACAATAGCAAAAACAAAAGATAAATTAACACACAATATATATATATATATATATATATATATACACACACACAAAACAAATAACAACCGATAGTGTAATTCCTAAAACATCAAATTATTCAAACCAATATATATATATATATATATATTTTTTTTTTTTTTAACTCTCCCTTTAGGCATGTCAACAAAGGACCTTCGTCCAGAAATGACATGAGGGAGAAGGATCAGTTAAATGTAGATTCGATGAGCTATTGATAAGACAAAAGAACTGAGGATAGGAACAGCGGAGATCGACGGAAACGATAAGATATACGAAGCATAATAAGGAGTAGGGAGTTCGAGTGATAGCAGATTGGAGAACAAAGAAGTGCGTTCGTTCACGAGGAATGAACATTTAAAGAAGATATGGCCAGGATCACAGACGGCTTCGTAGTCAGAATGAAGAGGGCAACTAGGGGATAGATCGAGATGAAAACGAAAACGTGAGGAAGGAAGAAGAATATGATTCAGACGTAAACGGATAATAGGGACAATAACAAAGCGGCGAAGCGAAGTAAAATTGTAAAACCAAGGCCACATGGGAAGATTAGGTTGGATAGAAAAATAAAAGGAAGGTTAATTAAAAAAAAGGAAGAAATGTAAAAATCTGACCAAAATCTAATATGAAACTTTTTACACAATGGAAGTAAATTAGAAACGAGAATTTTAGAGGAAAAAAAGCGGAAGGATACAGGAGCCAAGGAATCTGCCATTTCGTTACCCTCTATCGCCATATGATTGGGGACTCAGAGCATATCAATGCGGATAACATGAAGTGAGAAGAGAGTGTGAATGAGAGGGCGAATACGGAGGATAAAAAGGTCAGAGTAGTGAGAGGGGAAATGTAAGGAAATAGCTTTAAGAGCACACATGGAGTCGGAGATAATTAAATATTTAGAAGAAGAACGATGGGAGGAAATTGTAGTAACAATTGGACAGAGCAGGAAATGAGGGTCTCCTACTGCATAAAACGATAGAATGGCAAAAATGGAATACTCTAAATAGATTACGTACAAGATATGGACAAACAAAGAAAAACCAAAAAAAAAAAATAAAAAGAAAAAAATGGGGATTGGGCAAAAATCCCAAATGCGAATGTGGTGAACAGCAAGACCATGAACATCTTTTTAAATGATCCCTAATAGAGGTTGATATAAAAATTGACAGCTTGCAGGCTCCACAGGTAACTAACGAAGCAATCAAGATGTTCGATTTTTGGGAAGAGAAGATATAAAGCGTTCTGGATTCGATACGACCAGTTAAAGCCAAGCACAAAGAAATTGGTAATTACATCTTCGTAATGAGCTTCAGGCCCCGCTATTTTTTCGTTATGCATCATATTAAAGGTACTTTGTAAAGACGCAAAGTATTGGTTTATTTTTCGTTCTAGTTTTCGTCTTCGAAAGGATTAAAGATAAAAGTCACTCTTAATAGCTAGACTTGTAATAGCTCTTGAAAGATTGTCTTATTTAGTACTCCGAATTAAATTTTGAATTTTGTACAACGTATTTTATACGTTATAAAAATTTTTTGACTGATACCCACCCAAAAAATATGTTCCTGTCAAAAATACAACAAAAAAAAACTATTACTTTAAGATAAAATGCACTAATTTGTTATTATTGTACTCTACTTTACTTAATAATACGTATCTTATTTTCATTATTTTATTTTAAATTTTTGATATGCTAAAAATGCACACAAAAAAACTTTAACTGAGACAAAAAAATAAATGATATCGCGATATAAATATATCTATATTTAAAAAATACGCGTGCGTACCTTTCCGTTGTACAAAACTTTTCCAGATGTTGCGTTACTTCCACCACTGGCACCAGTTACATCACCCACTTTCTGCCACTTATTTTCGCTGGCAGACCAGGAGTAACATACTGCATTTCCATTCTCGTTAATTAGTTTTGTTTGACCATCACTTTTACCTGGTTCTAACAACGACTGTAACCCAGGCAAACTAAAACCAACATAATAAAAAGATAAAAACATAACAGTTAATTCGTTTATAAAAATAGTAATTTCAAAATATTATATTACTTATACATGAATAAAAATTGTTTATGTATATATATATATATATGTAAACTCCCATTTTGGCCTCGCAAGGGGCTGTGCCCCTTGACCCCTCTTGATTTCATTTCTGTTTTTCTCTTCTGTACTTTGTATAAAATGATCAAAATTTACAACGTAATTCTTACTGGCATCACCACACACAAAATCCTATTCTAACATTTAACTTCCGTTATATAAAATTAAGACATTTTTTCGTTACATTTATCGTTACATATTTCGTTACATAAAATTGTGACATTTTTTAAATAACAATTGTTACGATATTTTCGTTAATATTCCGGAGGACCAAATTATATTTTTCGAATGATTTTTTAAACCGGTCAATTTGTAATTGTATTTTAATTGAATACGATTGAACGAATAGAAGTCTTAAAAAAGACTGTTTCTAAAATAATTTCAAAAAGGGTAAAACGAAATAATTACAACGAAATAACGACATACGAAAAGACGACGAGACGCTAAAAGCGTATAACGAAGCGACATAATAAAGAACTAGACGAACGAAAGGCGACTAGCGAAGACGAACAACACGCCAACGAGCGCTGGCCAGTGGTTTATTTTATATTGTTTACATAACGAACATCTGGCTGCGTAAAATGAAAAATCTAACAAACGAATAATGACAAAATTAATAAATATATACTTAATATTTATTAACATACTCCCGCCCGATGAGCTTGGGCTCATCATTAAACAAACGAACTGATTTGCAGATGGATCTACGCTTGATTCCGGTTTGAGATTTCACATCCGCAACACGAACGTCACCATTTGGATCAGGGTAAGTCGTGACTACTACGCCCATGTTCCAGTCACCGGGACGTAATTGATCATCTTTAATTAATACTACATCTCCGACTTGTAGATTATTTTTCCGAGTAAACCAACTTGTAAGTCATTTAAATAATCCTTTCTCCAATTGTGCCAGAATGAGTTTAACACAGCCCTATGGGATTTCCATAATTCCATTAAATCTATTGATTCAGGTGGAACAATTGGATCAGAATCCATAGTTTCGGAAATTAAAGGTTTACCGATCAAAAAATGCGAAGGGGTTAAAATCGCTGGACCGTCATCCGTATGAACTTTGTATGAAATAGGGCGACTATTCAAAATCGATTCTATTGCGGCAAAGATCGTAGAATAATCTTCATAGGACATAGTTGAATTTTTAGTTGCTCGATTCAGATGATACTTTCCTATCCGGACAGCAGCTTCCCAAATGCCTCCATGATGTGGGCTACGAGGTGGTATAAATACCCATTCTATTCCACGGAAACTAGAAAAATTCAGCGAATCTCCAGTATTCAGATACAATTGATTTTTCGCGCCGACAAAATTTGTAGCGTTGTCAGAATGCACACGAGTAGGTGTGCCTCTTCGTGCAATAAAACGACTAAAACTATCGAGAAATTTTACACTCGATAAATCCGAAACGATTTCGACATGAACGGCTCGTGTTACTAAACAAATGAAAAAAGCGGCATAGCATTTTCCAAATTTATAAGAACGATGAGCGATACACTTGGTTGTGAACGGACCACAAAAATCGATGCCTACGAAATCGAACGGCCTCGAATACGAAATGCGCTCCTTTGGCAGCTGACCCATTACCTGCTCCATAGTGACTCCTTTAAAGCGGGTGCATATCACACACTGAAATAGGATTTTCTTTACAGTTTTGTTTAATCCATCAGTTACCCAGAAACGCGACTTTATGAAATTAACGACGAATGTACGAGTAGCATGAAAATAAGTTTCACGTATAAATCGAATGTATAATTTAAAAATGTGACTTTTTGACGAAAGGATAATCGGATGTTTTACGTTGACGGAAAAATCAGAACGCATTAACCGACCGCCTACACGTAGAATATTATTTTCGTCCAAAAAGGGACATAACCGTTTCAACGAGCTGTTTTTGACTAGATTGCCAAATACTTTTAATGAATGAATTTCCGTTGCGAAGGATATTAATTGAGAATTACGAACGAGCGAGACGAACGCCTGCTTTCTTTCAGCAACTGACAATATACTTGACTTAATTCGTTGGTCAGGCGCTACTTTACAATTCGAATAAAATCTTAATAAATAACCGATAACGTTCAAAACTTTCGAGTACGAAGAAAAATTTTCGAAACATAAAGTTAGCTTATTAACGTTAACTGTATTAGTGCACACTTGGTTAATTCGATATTCGGGCAATCGATAGACTTCTGTTTTAGCATTTAATTTAAGTGCATCAAAATCACTATGATTTTTAATAAAACTAGGTCCTTGTAGCCACAAGACGTTATTTAAAAATTTAGACGAAGAAATTCCTCTTGTACCTAAATCAGCAGGGTTTTCGCGTGTATTCACATAAAACCAACGGTCTACTGAAACTAATTTCGAAATGCTGGAAACACGATTTGCTACGAATTGGTTCCATCTTTCGAGCGGGTGGTTCAACCAGTTCAATACGACAGTAGAATCAGAGAATAAAAAAATATTACTCGAATTAATTTTTAAACTACGCGAAACTCGAACTATTAATTTTGATAATAATAATGCGCTTTGCAGTTCGAGACGAGGTATAGTTATTTGCTTAATCGGAGCAACACGAGTTTTAGCGCAAATTAGCCTGGAAGATGATTCGTGCGAATCGTCAAATCTAACGAGGAAAATTGCAGCACAGTATGCCTTTTCGCTGGCATCACAGAACCCAATTAAACGATCTTCACATTTACTAAGAGATGAAAAGGTGCGTGCAATTTTAAAATCTCTCAAATGAGCTAATTCATTATAATACGAACGAAACCTTTGACTAAACTGTTCTGGAATTGGTTCGTCCCAATTTAGTCCGAGTCTCCACAAATCTTGAAGGAAAATTTTCGAACTCACGGTAACTGGTGACGCTAAACCTAACGGATCAAAAATGCGACTTATTTCACTTAATGAAATTCTTTTGGTAATAACCTCAGGTAATGTGTTTAAGTTTATCCTTATCTGAAATACGTCATCCAGAGGGTTCCAAGTCAATCCTAAAACGTGTATGCTATTTTCAGAAAATTCGAAGTTCTGTGTGGTTTCAACGAGCGAAGGTTTCAACGAATTTAAAAATATTGCAGAATTGCTCATGTATTTACGAAGAAAAAAATGAGCACTCTCGAGAGTAGCATATATTGATTTTTGTAAATGCATTACCGAATCCAAATTATCTCCTCCCGTTAGAAGATCGTCCATATAAAAATCTTCTTTTAAGGCTCGTGAAGCTTCAGGATCTGATTCTCGAATATCCTCGCTTAATATGCTTAAACACTGTTGCGCTAAGAACGAGGCAGACGCGGTTCCGTATGTCACTGTAGTTAATCGAAACTCTTATATGGGCTCTTTAGTCGATTCCCGCCAAACGATTCTTTGCAAGTCGCGATCTTCTGGATGTATGAGAACCTAACGATACATTTTCTCTATATCGGCTACGAAGGCGAATTTATGAAAACGAAATTTAATAAGTAGATCGAATAAATCGGATTGAATTTTCGGACCTGTAGCAAGCAAGTCATTTAATGAAAGTCCTAAGTCTGATTTTCTGGACGCATTAAACACAACACGAAGTTTTGTGGTCGTACTGGATGGACGAAGAACCTCACGATGTGGAATATAATATGTCACTTTACAATCATCGAGTATAGGTTTAACAGGTTCCATATGACCTAATTCTAAGTATTCTCGCATAAATTTTATATACTCAATTTTAATTTCTGGTTTCAACGATTTTTCAATACGGATTAACGAACGAATAGCGTGATTACGAGAATTAGATAATTTTTTACGATCATTTTTTAAAGGTAACCGAACGATAAAACGACCATCGGTTGATCGCGAAAACGTTGTTTTAAAATGTTCTATACACATATCGTGCTCGGGGTTTATTTCCTTTTGTGGATTAACTTCTTCGATTTCCCAAAACTTAGTAATTTGTAAATCGATTAATTTTGTAGATATGTGACAAAATAACGGAAAGCTCGATTTAAATTTTTCACAACCGGAAATTATCCATCCAAAATGAGTATTGCGAATAAAAAGATCGTCGAATGATTTTCTCTCGTCGAGAATACATTTTTCGAAATATTCTGCTCCTATCAAGATGTCGATATTATTATGGCTGAGCGGTTCGTCCGCCATACGTAGGTCTTTAAATTTATTAGCCGTTTCACGAATAACGTTTGTGGGTGATTTATACGATATAAATGGAACGATATCTGGTTCTATGCGAATTTCAAATTTCGAAAATCGAGAGCGAATATTAAGGAAACTAGATTTGCTGCAATCGAGAATGTCTGAAGTTATACCCATTATAGACGTTTCACTCGAGTTGTGAAAACACGGTAAATTGTTTTTTCGAACGAAATTTTCGGTAACTAGCGTAACCTGCGAAGCAGAGTCAAGAATTGCTCTTGCTAATACGTAGCGATTATTTCGGACCTTAACTTTTAAAACTGCCGTTGGTAATATTACCAGATTATTTGTTGAAACTTGTTGGCAAGTTTTATTAGAGGAACTGACTAACTCAACTGATTTCTGTGAATTTGGATTACTCTCGACTGTTGACGGATTTTCGATTTTAAAACATTCCGCCGAATTGTTTTTGAGATGCGATTTAAAATTGTTGCGGTGTAACATTGTATTATGATTTTGATTACAATTTGTGCATTTTCGATTTCTCCACTCGGAAACGCGATGATCTTTCGCAAAACATAAAATGCATAGACGATTAGTTTTTACGATATCGTAACGTTCAATCGGAGTTCGTTTAATAAATTCTGGACATCTCCAAAGTGGATGTAAGTTTTTACAAATTACGCACGTGGCTGTGGAAGACGCTACGAACGTCGATTTATTTTTTGAATAACTACTAAACGACTGCGTTTTCTCGGTTTTTTTAGAGACATCATTGCAACGAAAGTGCTGACTTTCAATCGCTTGAACTCGAGTTTCAAGGAACTTTTTGATTTCCTCATACGTGGGATACTTAGTATTATCCGTTAAAGACTTTACCCAGTCGCGACG
This sequence comes from Icerya purchasi, assembly GCA_039619475.1. Classification (NCBI taxonomy): domain Eukaryota; kingdom Metazoa; phylum Arthropoda; class Insecta; order Hemiptera; family Monophlebidae; genus Icerya; species Icerya purchasi. Next base: position 259,296,853 of record CM077116.1, on the reverse strand, counting down.
TGTTTCGTCGTCCAATTTCATCGATATCAAAAACGAAATCCAAGATTGCCAATTGTCGCGACCTTCATTCGCGACTTTCAAGCCTCGAAGTGTTACATTTATACAGTCTAATAATTCCTAAATGTCAAAGTCGTTTTTGACGCGGCGCAAATGAAAAAGATCGAGAAAATGCGATTCGATTATCGCTCGTTTATTTTTGTAACGATTTAAAACGGTCGACCAAGCTTCGCCGAAAGAATGATCGTTAATTTTGAAATCTCGAACTATCGGAGCTGCTTTATCCTTTAGAGCTTGTTTTAAAAAATATAATTTTTTGACATTAGGTATGTCAGGATTATCAACGACAAGATTCGAAAATAAATTTTTCCAATTTAAAAAATCGCGAGGGTTGCCGTTAAATTCGGGTATATCAATTTTAGGAAGCCTCGGCTGAGCCGAAACATTACGATGAACAATCGATGTGGAATTTAATATCGAATCTCTATCGTTTTGCGTTGAGAACTTATCTTTAGAAACTGCGATCGCGGTTTTAATCAAATTCAGTGTAGATACTAATTCTTCACATTCTTTAAAAAGAGCGTTTTCAAGCTGTTCTTCATTTTCTGGATTTGATTCGACACCTAATTCGAGAATTTGTTCGGAAATCTCTTCAAATTGCGCATGATAAGTTTTAAAAGATTCGAATTCGTTCTCGGCTTTTATTACGACCGTGCTATTTGAAGTTTCTTTTAAGAAATCTAAAATACGAGCTCGAATTGATGCTAGTTGCTTTTTTATATAGCGACGTTTTCTTTCTAACTTATCCATTTCAATCGAACGATAATATGCGAAAAATCTTAATGACCGGAATGGACAACGAATACGAAACGACTTTAGTTTAAACAAATTTTTTAATCGTATATAAATTGGAACGGACTTACTTAATTTTACGATAAAAAGTCTTTGTTCAACGGTATCCGGCTCGGGAAGGACCAAAATGTTACGATATTTTCGTTAATATTCCGGAGGACCAAATTATATTTTTCGAATGATTTTTTAAACCGGTCAATTTGTAATTGTATTTTAATTGAATACGATTGAACGAATAGAAGTCTTAAAAAAGACTGTTTCTAAAATAATTTCAAAAAGGGTAAAACGAAATAATTACAACGAAATAACGACATACGAAAAGACGACGAGACGCTAAAAGCGTATAACGAAGCGACATAATAAAGAACTAGACGAACGAAAGGCGACTAGCGAAGACGAACAACACGCCAACGAGCGCTGGCCAGTGGTTTATTTTATATTGTTTACATAACGAACATCTGGCTGCGTAAAATGAAAAATCTAACGAACGAATAATGACAAAATTAATAAATATATACTTAATATTTATTAACAACAATAACAAAAATCCTACAAAATATAACAAACGTTACATAAAATTGGGACATTTTTTTGGGACATTTAGCGTTACATAAAATTGGGACATTTTTTTGGGACATTTTTTCGAATGGGGGGTAGCCTAAGAATTACGTTGTAATTAATATATATTATATCATTTAATTAGATTCATGAAAAAGTTTTAACTATATTGTTAAAATTCACGAATTAGGAGTTTTTACGGGTCAATTTGTCAAGGACTTATTTGTGAGAGAACTCTATTAAACAAACAATTTTAAAAGGGAGGCGAACAGTGTTCGTTTTAGTGATCTTATGAAATTTAAAGTTGGTTTTATTGTGCTTTACTGTAACATGAGAATATTTTAGCATAAAAAAAGTAATGTATTGTGTACAAAAACGTAGCTTAATATTATTGTTACATTTATTTATGAAACTCATTAATACATTTATTGATTTGCAACTTCAGAAAAGACTCGAGCAAAATTCGATCGTTGAATATATTACTAATGAGCAATTCTTGCATATTTATCACTCACTTACCCTTTGTCGTTTACTGTTATATCTTTTATTCACTGTAGACTCCAATTATAGTCTAGTGGCTATAACGCTAAAGTACTACTAAGTTATAGGGACGGCTTTAGATAATACGTAGTAGAAAAATAATTTTTTAGAAAATTAATTTACGAAATCCACTTTATTAAATTTGTTGTTATTTCTCCCATCCCTTGCCATTCAATTATTCTTAAAAAAAAAAAAAATAAAATAAAATAAATATTCTTTAGTTCTGAATTATTTTTTTGGGGGGCTCGCCTTTGGCTTTGACCCAACCATTTGAATATATTATACTAAGAAGTTGAAGGTGACAGGGGATGAAAAGAAAAGGATAAAGGAAGGACTATAAGGAGCTGGAAGACCAAGAGCTAAGATTTTCGAACACAAAAGCGTGTTCTGAAGTAGTATTGTTTAGTTAGTGAGATCTTACTGCCTTCATTAACTCTTTTCGTTTTTCTTTATATCTCCGCTACTCCCCCGTTTACACTTTTCAAACCGTTTTCTCTTTTTTTGCTTGGTTATTCTTTTCAAGTTGTCTCCTCCAATTTCATCAATTTGACTTTATTTAAGGTCATTTGCTTTCTCTTTTCTTTCCTTTCTCATTCTGGTAAGCCCAAATAACAAAGTAAAAAAATGATATATACATACTTATATGAGAGGGAACAGTAAAAGGGATTAATTGACCAAACATTAAATTTTATAAGAAAAGCGTTTAAAGTTAGAAGTACTTTTTTTTTTTTTTTCGATATTCTAGACCTAAAGGCGCATGCCATGATGGTACATTACGTTCACTTTAGTTACGTGACAGTCACCAGCAGTAATGTAGCGGTCTCTAGAGGTCATGTGACGGCCCCTAACGGTCACGTCACGCTTTGTAAAAGTGTATTATCATTTAGTTCTTATCAATATAATAATCAGTTTCATATAGTTTTTCAGTTCGTGTATTATTCAGTGCTTATCGATAGCTGCTGTACTGCAAATTTGTTTCTACCTTTCGTCGGTAATATAATATAATTATTGTCACATAATATTATGTAATAAATATTATAATATAAATATTATTTATAATTTTATTCGATAACTGACAAGTGAAATATGTATGGACTAAAAATTTCGTGTCGATTTTACACAGTTTTATTATGAACCAAGACGATGAGTTTCAAGTTGCCTAAAGGTGATATTTGGTATCCGACGAGCGCGAAGATTTGAATTCTGAAAGTGATAACTCAACTACGGACGACTTTAATAATACAGATGCGAATTTGGAGAAATCGCAATCTGATATAATCGAAAGTAATATTGTAAATGCTATGTACGGTGATAAGGGTGAACCTTGTTGTATGAAATAATGTAGTAAGTTGATTCCAAAAGCAGTAGCTGTTGACTACAGTATTGCTTTTATGAATTTAGAGAAAAAGGACCAAGAACTCGCAATAATGGGGCACCTGGGTGCTCATAAACAAGATACATCGGTGAAAAAAGTGTACGTAAATCAGTATAAATGAGCACTGTCTAAAGCTCGAGCAACGAAAAAAATAAAGAATAATTTCGCTACTGTGTTCTTTCGTGAAGCGATATTGTGCCAAAAATTGTACTTTTTTCTTTACAATCTCGGAATCAAACGTTATAAAAATATAACAGCTCATTTCAACGCTGTCGGCGGTATTGAAATACACGAACACAGCTTATGTAATCGAGTTAATGATCCTCAAGCTATGACTGCAAATGAAACAAAAGAAATTGTGTTATTTATTTGAAGGTATGCAAAGTCTGCAGCCATCACTTTGCCAGGACATTACTCACATCACTGGAAATACTATTGCACTTTAAAAATACTATCGAATAAAAATAAAGCCACGGTTTATCGGCGATACGTAGCGGAGTGTCCGCCCGGAACAAGAATCGTCATAAGGCGAGTTTTTCAAAAATTAAGGAAAACCTTTTGCCCCTACATCGTCACCATGAGGCCTGTTTACTATTTGCAATGTCGCGAACTAACAAATAAAACAAAAAATACCATTAACGTCAACGATGAAGAAAAACAATCCGTTTTGAACGAATATCGCAGTCACTTCGATTCGGCAGCCGCTCAACGTTCTTATTGTAATACCCCGAGAAGCGATGTAAAAAAAATAGACGAGTCGAAATGTTTAGTGATTTGAATGGAATTCGTTCGAAATGTCAACTTTCCTTCCGAACCTCAACAAATTGAGAGCGCCTATCTCGTGGATTCTAAAAAGTGCGAGAACATTGAACTAAACTTTTTACTCACTGACCATACCAAATTTTCACCGGACAACCTGTTTAGAGTATTAAAATCAAAATTCGCCAATACCAACACAGGCTGCTTTACCGATGTCGTCGAATGTGAAAGAGCGTCTTCTCACAAGGGGCATAAAATACTAGTTCCTATAAAAATACCGGATTCGAACGACCCTATTGCCCCTTGGAAAGATTTTTATTCGTCTTTTTCAACGAATACGCGACCTTCAAAGGAATTTCAAAATTTCATCACTTCGCGTTTATCTTTAATTCTGCCGTGAAATGTAAAGAACTCGTAGATAGCGAACCCGTATCCGCTTCCATACATGGTACAGAAACGATCGATTTCAGTGGTGAACCAACTCTTATTACCCCACCTGGGCTACCCCTAAAAAGGCAGTAGTACTTACTCAAGCAAATTTGAAGTCTGTACATCGACAAATCAAAGAAAGACAAGGTCGCACCACAGCCATCGATTCCGAAACAGTCAACGATCCTAGGGTACCTGCGGATACGGAAGCTGTGCAAAAGAAAAGAAAAAATTCGAAAAAAGTAGCCAGTTTGTATGATACGGAAAAAGATGAAGCGGGATACAGCCGTAAAAAAAAATAAATTAAAAAAAAATGTTAAAAGTTAAATTTTTATTTAACCCTGTGTTACAATTCATTTTAACAATGTCGTAATGGCCTGAAAGAATTTTGAATGAATTCAGCGGGTAATTTTACTGAAGAATATACCATTTTCCTTTTTTTTTTATTATTATTATGTTATAGCTTTTTGAAATTCTATAATTTGACATCCTTCACTTAAAAATTGAATATTTCGTTGATTTTAAAAATAAAGATCTGGGACCACTTCCATTCGATTTTTGAGGATTTTTTTCATAAATTTCGTCAAAAAAGTGAAAAACGAAATTTTGGTCAGTTGGTCCCTTTTACTGTTCGCCTTCACAGATGTTTCTTTGATATGGCTGTACCAATTTTGATGAAATTCTATAGAAATTAATCGGTCAAGATCTTACCTTCGAAAAAAATTCTAGAAAAAGAGAAACACTTAAAAAAAGACCGTTAGTGTTTGTTTTAGTAATTAGGTTTCATTAAGAAGTAAACAAAAGTAATTTCCTCGTTTGCCATGGTAAAAAATAAGTAAATCTAATACTCTTACTAATTATGGTAAATAGCAAATTGATATCTTCCTTCGGTAATGAAATACATTTAGTATTTACAATTTATACGGCGATTTTAAATATTATGCCAATTAAATAGACCTGCTGATCGTTGTTGAGTTATTTGGATTGCGACTTTAATAATATTTCTACCTTATAAATTTTAAATTCGGTTTTTTATCATGGCCATACAAATCCAGAACAATATATACCAATTTAGCTTTTATATTATGCCGCATATTCACGCGTAAAATACTGCGAACACACGAAACACAATACCCTTGGAAACGGAATGTATATTTTTGCACAGTTTCCATTTACCAGCAATGGATGGAAAGTATACACATGTTTGGAGCGTGGTGTTTATATGAATTTAGCAAGAACGTTTTGATTATTTCAGTGCGTTTGGAGCGTTCTTGCTACGTGCATGTTATAGATTTATTTTTAACTACTTGTAAAACTTATTACTACACTGAACAAATTTCGGTTACCAGGTGTCATAAAAAAAAGTATATATATATATATACATACATATTGCTGTCCAGATCGTTGTGAAACTCAGTATATCAAGCGGACCACCTGAGACCCGGGCTTATTTAAAGTGCTAGAATAACAAAATTATGTTTTTTGTGGCATAATTATTCGTGTGAATCATAGAAACCACAGAGGGGTAAGCTAAATTTTAAAATAAAATATACAACTTTTGTAGTTTTATAACGTATTATGCGAGACCCGGGAGGTAGACTATTACATGCGAGACCCCTTAAGATTTTATACAGACGCTGCGAAGCCCGACATTATTGAGGCAAATACTGCTCAGCATATGCTATCACTGCGGGTTTTCTGTCAAAAGCTACGAAACCTAAATCACTTTGGTTTTAGCATTTTTCAAAAGTTTTGTGTTCGCGATTTTTTGTATCCAAGATTTTTTGTTGTTGCTTACTACGAAATGTCGAGTAGATTTAATTTTAAGTTTAGTAAAAATTGAGAAGTTTATTATTCACGCATATTTACAAGTCCATATATGTTTTTATTAGTGGCGGATCTAAATATTTTGGTCTCATTTAACAAACACCACATACGATTTTTGAAAAAAAAAATGAACTTTAACGTAATATAATTTTACTTCTTTCTTTTTTTCAATGATGATTGTCAGCATAATTTTTCTAAACATTGTTTTTTTGTGCTTCATCCATTTAATCTATTTTAAATTTTTTTGTTTCATTGCCTCTGTAGCTGTATGGTTAAATCAAAGAAATTTGCTAAGACATTAGTAATGCATTGGTTAAAGAGTTTACTAGTCAGCAATAATAAATTGAATTTTTATATTAAAAAATGAAAAAAGTCCATAAAGTTCACTGATTTTAAAGATTTTGAAAACAAAATTATTTGTTTCGCATAAGGGGAAGAGTAACAGTATTTAGTTTACTATTTAAACCAATGAGTCTTTGATATTAAGCTTTATACCGATGAGTTTGCAAATTAACAATTCATTGAATAAATTTTAACCACATATTAATTACATAACTTCTAGATAGGTTTAATAATGGATTCTAATTAGTAGCATTTTTATAAAAATATATGAATGGTAAATATGACTTTATTCATAATTTTGTTTAGCTTAATTTTGTGTAAGGGGTTGAAACATTTATCAAAATATGCATGTATATTAAGTTGATTTTTCAAAATATTTTTGTATATGCATAAATTTTCAAATGTAATTAAAATTTTTAAAAGCCATAGGTGGATAAGAATGGTAAATCTGCCCTGCAGAGCTATCAGGTTGATATTTGGGTGGTAAGTGGGTACCACCAAAGAACATTCGTGACAAAAGTTTCAGACCCCTCACCCCTCTAGTTTTTGAGAAACGTACTTTTTTCTGAAATACAGTTAATTTTTTTTCTCAAGCGCAAGTTGACCGATTTTTAAAATTTTTCAATATGTTGTAGACACATGGAATGGGCATCTTAAAAAAAAATAAACAACCCTCTCCGATTATGTTTGACACTCTAAACAACACTTTCTAACATTGTTCGTGTTTTTTTACTAATGAAAATACATGGGCACAAAAATTAAACCAGCATTTTTCGATGTATTTTAGACCCCTAAATAACATATATTTTGGTCAAAAAATTGTTTTTGGTGAGCCATGGTCAAAATTAGTAAAAACGTAAGGCAAGTGATAATTTTATTGAAAATGAAGCTGTTTATGGTACAATATTCATATTTCACCTATATGCTGCTTATTTCAATACAAGACCATGGACAAGAAGCATCGACTCTCCTGAGCCCTCTTATGGACCCTTGTAGCACCCGAACCCACTAAAACTGAGTCAAAACGAGGAAATATAAATGTACATTATACTTAGGCAGACTCTTAAGTAAAAATGCGAGAAGACTAAATATATGGAAAGAAATTTATTTCAATACCCGTCGCTGTCTTCTTCGATCACTATCTCAGTCTCATCGGTGTTGAATAGCCGGTTAAGAATTCCAATTTTGGACCGGAAGCGGCAATATACTAAATAATAAATTATGGTTACTACGGGTCGCTACATCCTCATCCGACTAGATGAACTTGAAATTTTTTTTTATTTTTTATTTTTTTTTAATAATAATATTATTTTATATATTTCCTCTTAGGCGCGCCGGCGGCTTTAACTCAACAACCACAGAAATTACAGGAAGGGTTAAATAGAGAGACGATTAGAAATAGAACTTAGGAAAAATCGAGGTACGGGAATTATAACTGGAGATGGGAAGGAAAGGACAAAGGAAGAATTATAAGGAGCAGGAAGATCCAGTGTTAAGATTTTGGAGTACAAAGCAGAACGTTCAGAATCAAGGGCAAGGCATTCAAAGGAGATGTGGTTTGCATCACATATGGAAGTAGACATGGAACTATGAAGGGGGCGATCGGGAGAGGAAGACAGGGAAAAATAAAAATGTTAAAAGCGTAGAAAAGAGTGATTAAAACGCAGTCTGATTAAGAAAACGATCACGAAGCATTGATAAGAAGAGGATTGAAACCACGGCTAAGAACAGGGAACCGGCTGTATTTGAAGATAATGAGGGGCGAGATTAGAAAATAAAGAAGGATAAATGTCGGACCATAGTCGGGAATGATTGGCTGAGGAAAAAAAACTTGAAATTAACTTTTGTCTTTCTTAAAAATATATTACATATACAACACTTTACCTCATTTCGTCTACAACTCATGATTGAAAATAAAAATTAAACGGAGCAAGGAAAAAACCTGGAATCCCGGATTTTGGGATGACCAAACAAAAATTTTTTTTTTTTTTTCTCTCGGAGGCTTTATTATTTAATAAAAATTTACCCGGATGAGAAAAAAATAATAAAACAAATGTGATCAAATTTATTCGCACCTCAGAGGACCCAAGATTTTTCCTCGCTTCGTATAATTTTTATTTTCAATCATGAGTTATTCAAGTATACCGAATAGTATCAGATGCCAGTGTAACATGTTTAAATAATCACTCAGTGGGTCTCACAACATTCTTTAGTCATCTTTATAATGATATATTTTTGAAATGACGTAGAAATGTTGGCTGGGTCAGGCGTAAACGTTATAATAACTCCAGTCTGTTTATATACACAAATGCAATGTTGCCAAAATGATGGGCTTCGCAAGAACTGTATGATATCTTAAATTACAAATCATTTATACAATCTGTAAAGCACTCTCTGCTTAAAAGCTGCCAAACTAAATCTGTATATACATGGAAGTATATATATATTCATTGTGAGACCCACGCAAAAATTTGTCAAAAGGTCTCACGTTTGGTCGGGTCTCACAGCGTAAATTGGTTTTCTAAAAACGGGCCTGTCCATAGCCAAATATAAATATAAATATATACATACACTGTTTCTAAAAGTTAGCACGATTTTTATAAACATATGTAAAAATTAATATATTAAATTGGCATAAATCAGTTTATTATATACTACTCGGTCTTTTATTGGTAGCATACTAGAATGTTTAAAGCAGACAGTAATGCAATCACATTATTGCATGATTTCAAATAAAAAATATGAGTTTGAAACATTACTTACCGTATAAAAGTGTGAAAAAAAAGTACAAACATAAATTATAAAATAAACGAACATGTTTATCTAGTGTCAGGATGAGAATATTTGATCCGAAGTTATTAACTATTAGCGCCCAATGACTGCAAAAACATTACTCACATAGTCTAAAATTAAAGCCCAAATTTGTTTTATCGAGACAATCTGGGATGCTCTATACGCAGCACGCTGTTTTCGAGCAACATAATAGGAAGAAGTTCCTTTTTTAGACAATTTCCATTTTTTTCCTTCAAGATAATGGACGTTAACGTATGTGAAAAAGACACAGTTAATATAGTGAAATTCAAAACTTTATATGCAATTCAAATCTAGTAGGGATCTTAGTAATATTAAAACGGAGAAAACAACTCTACTTGTACAAGAGATCACTTTTTTTTTTTTTTTTGTAAATCTTTGGCTCGTCAACCAAGGGCCTTCACCCAGAAATAAAAAGTAAGGAAAGAAGTCGGTTATATTTTAATCCGATCAGAAATCTTTGCTAAAAAAGAACAAATAGAAGGAATAACTAGTGGGAAAGGAAAGGACAGGATATAGGAAGCACAATAAGGAGTAGGAAGTCCAAGCCTAAAAAAAAAAAGGAATACAAAGCAGAACGCTCCACAGAAAGAGATGAACACTGGAAGAACACATGATCGGCGTCGCAAATAACTGCATCATCAGGATGGAGAGGACAGAGTAGAGTGGAAATCAAGGAAAAGCGAAATCTGGAAAAAGGCAGCAAAGAATGATCAAAACGCATGTGAACAACGGAAACAAAATCAGAACGTCAAATAGGGAGGAAGAGTAAGCTGAACAGACAGATGAAATGAATAATTATCAGAAAAGGAGGAAGCGTAGGTGTCCGACCAATACCTGATATGAAAACTTTTACATATCGATAACAGATTAGCGGATGGAATTTTTTTTAAAAAAATGCGAGAAGAAGCAGCAGCCCGAGCCAAGGAATCAGACGCTTCATTACCAAATATGTCCGAGTGGCCAGGTACTCATAGCAAATCAATGTTAATGGAATGGAGAGAGGAAAGATTATGAATGAGTGAACGCATTCGGAAAATAACAAAGTCACATGAATGATCAGGAAAGGGAGAAGATATATCCTGAAGTGCGCTCAAAGAGTCAGAGATAATTAAAAAATTGGAGGAAAGGCGATCCGAGGAAATGGAAATAATAGAACGTAGGATAGTCAATAATTTGTTTATGAATATGGAAAAAAAAAATAAGGAAGACGAAAAGATTCTGATAGGTTAAAATCAGGAAGGATAAAGGAAGCACCAACACCACCAGGCCCCTCGAACCATCCGTGTAAATGGTAACATGGGAGGGAAATAGGGAATTAATAGTGCTGTAGAATACCTGTTTAATTACGGTTCGGGGAAGGTTTTTAGAAAATGAGGGAAGAGTAAATACCTTAGGAGGTTGACACGAGATTGATATGGTTGAAGGAAAAATAAGGGAAATTATTGAAGGAGATAGCGTAAGGCCAAAATGATCTAAAATGATGTGAAATAAATGCCAAAATAGGAGTTTTACTAAGAGTAAAGCAACAGCTATTATAAATGGAAAGGAAGGACTGAACAAGAGTACAGGACGCGAGTGGAAAACATTTAACAAGGAAATGATAGCCCAAATAGGATCTACAAATAGGCAGGGGTGACGAATTAGATTCAGCAAAAATAGCAGGGATTGGAGAGGATTTAAGGGCGCCAAGGCTAAGACGAAGGCAAAAGTTTTGAACTACATCTAGTTTAGAGAGACGGATCTTGGGCGCACAACCATAAATAAAAGAACAATAATCAAATTTTGAACGGATAATAGATTTGTAAAGAAAAATAAGAATGTAGGGATCGCTCTTCATTTAGTTGACGACAGAGCTTTCAGCAAGTTTAACCGTTTAATAGTAAAAGCAGAAAGATATCTAATATGTTCAGAGGAGAAGACAAATGACTATCAAGAAAGATATCAAGATAACAGAAGCAATTAACACGAGAGATATATTGTTTAAGGATAGATTAACCAAAGCAGGGTTATAGGATTGAAGGGTAAAAATAGTATAAGAAGACTTAGAGGGAGAAATCGAAAGATTAACTAAGGAAAAACAATGTTCCAGCACAATGAGCGACGAACTAAGTGCTTCATTTTCTACTATAATATCTTTAGACCAGGAAGAAAGAAGGATGTCATCCGCAAAGAATAAAAAAAAAAAAAGGAATTTAAACGAAGAGAAGCTATACTGATAGTATAGAGTTAAAAAGAGTAGGACTGAGAGAGGAACCTTGAGGAAGACCTCGGAAAACCTTTCTTGGAACGCGAGAGATGGAAAGATGAAATGAATTCGACGTGAAATTGATAATAAGGGAAGAGAATCTGATTGGGATGTTAATGGCCGTCATTTTATCTCTTAAAGTAGAAAGATGAACATTACCAAAAGCAGAGGAGATATCAATAAAAGAAGCTAAGGTGAAATGTTTTTGTTATATAAGTGAGAAACGAAAAGACTAACACAATCAGAAGGGTCAATACCAGGCCGAAAGCCGAACATATTGTTAGGAAATATATTATTATGCCCCAGCCTCGAAATAAGATGCTCGTTATGCATACCCTCAAATAGTTTTCTAACGCAGGATGTCAGGGAAATAGGACGTAGGGAAGAATTGTTTTTACGAATGGGAACGACAATAAAAGAATTCCAGGAGGAAGGATTTATACCCTTCGAAAGAAAGAAATTGAAAAAACCAAGAAGAAAACTAAGGGATTGTTCTGAAAGATTTTTAAAGGCGAGATAGGGTATATCATCAAGACCTGGAGTGGGGCTGGACGATTTGGAGAGAACAAACTCTAATTCATTAAAATTGGAAGCCGAAGATAGGAAATGGAGAGGGGAATTTTGTGGAAATGGAAAGTACAATTATTCATCGAAAGAAGAGACATAAGCTGGAGTGACAGAACCAACAAAAGGAAAAAGACTATCGTCGGGGATACTGAAGTTGGAAGGACGAGGAGAGGATGGGAATTTGAAGGCTCTGGCCATTTTCTAAATCTACGCAAGAGCGGTAGTTCTAGACAACCTAGTACAGAAATTTTTCCAAAAGTTCTTCTTTGTAGATTTTAGTATATAAACCTAGCTCTCGCGTTAGCCTGTTTGTAAGCTAGAAAATTTTCAGTCGTAGGAGTAGAACGGAAGGTTCTAAAGATGGCACGACTGTGATTAAAAGCGGCGTCACATTCCTCATTCCACGAAAGTGATGAGGCTTTATTACTGCGGTGAATAGATGATGACGGATAGCGGAAAGGAAAAGATAAAGAAAGAGCAGAAGTTAAGGAATGTAAAAGGGAATTGTAGAGAAGTATCGGATCATAGAACACGGCTGAATGAGAGAAAGAGACGAGTCGACTAGGGATCGGAATAGAGGCCAGCTAATTCTGGAAAGATTCCAACCAGGAGAATCAGTATGCTCGGAATCAGACGGAGGAGGAAAACTGATAGGAGTTATTAGGATATGAACATGGTCACTACCGTAAGAACCCATGAGGGTCTTGCAATTATTATTAAGACGAGCAGACCGGAGATCAGATCGAGGGAACTAGAAATAAAGGCGTTCCTAAAATATGTGGGGAAAAGATCGTTGAGAAGTATGTATTAGGTTATCGAAAGGATGGCATTGTCAAGGATGGAACCTTTGGGATTGTAGGATGCATAGCCCCATAAAGGAGAATGCGCATTCCAGTCACCACCGATGATAAAAGGACGCGGAATAGAAACGATGAAAATGGGAAGCGACGAAGGTCGAAACTAGATGGAAACAATGTTAATAGGACATGCAGAGGAAGACTGAATGGAGATATGAACAATGTTAGGTAGATTAGGACCAGGAGGAAGATTAAGGGAGACATCATAAGCATAGAACGGAATGCCATTTCTAACCAGGATTGCAGAACCACCATGACCGTCATCCCGATCACATCTAGTGCCCTGAAGCCTTTAACATTAAAATTTATGACCGACCGGAGTCACGTTTCGGAGAGAAGAACAACACTGACATTATGAAGATCCAATAACCTCTCTAATGAATTTTTATCGGCTCTTAGACTGCGGAAATTCCACTGTAAAATATTTAGCGTGGCCATCTTAATAAAACAGAAGAATAAGGAATGAATTGAGTGCGGAGAAGGAGGAAAAAAGACCATAAAAGGAGTCAACAGTTGGCACAAAATAGAAGACATTTGTATTGAGAGAACTAAGATGAATGGATAATGAAGAAAAGAAAAATAAACAGTAGCCAATTAAAAATCAGGAGAAAATAAGTCGCGGGGCTGCTAAGTCAAAAGGGAAAACAAAGAGCAAAGGAAGCTGGGGGACGTTAGGACACACTTGTGTATAATGCGGGAGGAGAATTAGAATAATTTTTTGATAAAGGGAAAAAGAGTAAGCAACATTCGAGCACAACCAACGGAGCCAGTTGAATTTAAGTTGTAATTCATATGTAAGCGTGATTCATAGCCAACGCGCTATACAACCCCGACAATTGCACCACTGTATAATTAAAACAGCCAAGTTAAGAACGAAAAGTAATAAGGATGTAACCCAATTCGCAGATTGAGTGAATCATCTCAACGTAAGCCCATTCGAGAAAAAAAAAAGAATTCAATAAATACACCAATGCCTATTATTAGAGCCACTTTAACATCAATATATTCAAAAATAAGAACGGAAAAGGTAAGATAGAAAGAAAAAATTACTAAAATAAAATCGTTGATCAACTGATTAATATGCTCCGCATTGAATAGGGAAAAGGGGATTAAATGAAAAGGAAGTAACGGAGGAGTAAAAGAAGAAAAATGAGACAAAAGGTAATATAATAAAGAAAATACAGCCCCGATGTTTCTCACTTTCTTTCTTTCTTTTTTTTTTCTTGTTTTTTTTTTTTGCGTACAGTTTAAGAAGGAGAAATCAATTAAAATGGATATTATTAGTCAGGAAACAAGAAAAGAAGTCAACAAAGGATGAAGAGGGAGCAATATTGTTTGAAGAAAGTAGCTCAATAGATCATTTATAATCGCTAATGTCTACGTAAAGAATATCTCCTTGAATACAGACTGCAGTTTTCGGATGTTAATGACAAAGTTTACTACTGGCTGTCGAAGTTCATTCTTTTCTTATTAAAATTTTTCACAAAATACACGCATAAAAAATTGAAAGAAAACAAAAACGAATAACAACTTCTATGCCTTAAAAATTGTTTATTTCTGCATTGTTTGTTAAAACTGAAAATAAAAACAATAAAAAAAAACAATTAAAAAAAAAACAAACAAATTATTTACTTTATTCATACACATTCAGAAACAAAAAATCTTGTAAAAAGCTTTTTACAAAAATATGCCATTCAAATTCTGCACTCATCTAGATTATTTACAAGTTAATTCTGATTTTCGTTGCTCCCCATCCATAAATACACACAATTACAGCAAGTGTTACGGAACTTCCGGAAAAGGCACGGGACCAGAATTAATGTTGTCTATTAATGTATTGCTCTGGATCCGTCGTGTCGCTAACAAATTTGGAAATGATTTGCTTGTTAATTTTTAAATTTTCGAATTGCATCAGTCTATCTGATTGGGGCCCATTCTCGAGTTTTTGTATCACTTAGTCCATCTTCCACAAAAACGGTTTCCTTGTTATCTGCTGAAAAATTGTAAAACTTTGATGATTTCTGGTTCATTTATTTCTTTCAGTACCGGGGAACATTACTGGCCAAAAGAAATGTAATAAACGTCTTTAACAGCTGTATGCCAAGGTGTCTATCCGCTCGCGCTCTATTTCGCGAATTGTCTAAGTTTCTACGTTATAAAAGAACACCGAGAATGCTAATTTTTCGACAAGATTAATTTAGGCAGTCTTGAGACCGCTTGCCTTTATACGTTTTAATCTTCCCACGGTATTTCTTACTAATTGTATACGTTTTACTCCTATTTCCGACCTTCCGTTATTTTTTAAAGTCCAATTATACAAAAAACACTTCCACATATTCCACATATACGTTGTTACGAATTTTTGGGCAATTTTCTCCTTGTCGGTTAATTATAATAATTTTGGTTTTCATTCTATCAATGTTTAAATCGAATTGCACGTTAATATTTTCTAAGCGGTTGGATGACATATCATCTATTATTCTGCATACGATTATATGGTGTCATATACGTATCGTAAATTGCAGATGCGAAATTCGCCGATTGACATTTTTCCACACTAGTCCTCACATTACATCTTCCCTCCACCCATATCTGGCATAATTGTAATACTAGATTAGAAGCGTTATGGAACCGCTCCATCACGTTTTATTTTGAAATTAAATTACCAACAGTTGAGGAACAGTTCTTCCTTTTAAAAATGTAATTGACGTTAAACTAATTATTAAAAATGTGTGAAAATTTAAGACAAAATCTTTAAGTATACGGAACTATTATTTCTAATGAAATTTACAATACTAAAATTTAATGAACAAATTAGAATATTTTCAACAAACTACTTACTCCGAAATCTTAATGCCACCCAACTCATTTTTTGAGCTTAACATTACGCTTTCAACATTGGCCTGATATCGTGTTAGTGTTTCGTTATCTGCAGTTTTTTTTGAATCCGTCGTGAAAACTCGTATTACACCGTCACTATTTCGTAAGAAAAATAATGAGTTGAAAAAATGGTGTAATTTAGAAATTTAACTAATTCAGTACATTTGTGATATTCAAAATAAAAAGGGTACTCAAATGTATAATACTGAATACATATGGTAATTACTTCCGGCCAACAAATAGGTCTAAATAATTATTAATAAATTTATTTTATTTTTCCCGTAATTGTAAAAGTTATAAATTCTTTTGAAATACAAGTTAATCGCAAATATGTAAGCAAATAAAACAAAAAAAAAAAAAAAACAATTACAAAATTTTCTTTTTTTCGATGTATTTTAGTGGAAAATTCTATTTCCAAATTTTCATTATTTTAAAATAAACAGATAAAATCGCATTTTTACTTTCCATTTTTGTTTGAATAAAAGATATTATCAGAATTAATAATTTTATATAATTCTGTTGCCTCAAACTAGAACAACGCACGGAATTTGATTGCCAATGAAATTATAATCAAATAAATTTGTTTTCATCCCTTTAAAAATTGCTTTGGCTATCCTTCGCCTGAACTATATATTAATGGGACTTGATAAAAGAAAAAAAAAAAAAAAGATATAAAAATAACTACTTATTTCAATGTTTCTCCTATTGTGTTTTAAACAATTTCTTTACAGTTTACAACATGGAATATAAAACTGTAGATAACACTCATCGAAATAAAAGTTTTAGACAAACTCGAAAAAGAAAATTAATAAATCTCAATAAAAGAAATTGACAACTAAAATATTCAAAAGCATTACATACTACACACCTAGATCCTGTTATTATATCTTTATTTGGCAGCACAAAAACCACCCATACACTTTGTGCTGGCAATGAGATCGTCTGCTGTTTATCATTGTGCCATATATTTAAAACAAAATCTTCTCCACAAGTAGCGATAACATCATTTGAATAACTTATACTAAAAAAAAATAAAATAAAATAACTATAAAAACATTTACCGGAAATCATAAAATCATTATGCTACAGTAATCTAATCACTGTACAAATTGGAAAAAAAAAAAGGAATTACAGATTCTAAAGTCGGTAAATTTATAAAATATTAAAATACGCTTGCCGAGTTATATGTTACCGTAAAAAATATATTCCGATAAACGAAATAATCACAGTCTAGCTTCGATTAAAGCCAAACGTGAACTATATACAAAATGATACAAATCATAACATACGTGGGGCGTTCAATAAGTAACCGGGGCTTATTTCATGCCCGCAGTTTGGTGAAACTGTTTGAAATTTATGTGGGAGGCAGAGGGGGGAAATACGAACAGAAGCCGTTTTCCCCCTTCTGATCTGATCAGTAGAACTTCCGTACGCACGTGTGAGACATGTCGGTGAACATTTCCAAGCCGGTGAGTTATGCGTGGTCACCAAATTTCTGACAGCTGAAGAAATTATAGGTGCAAAAATTGATCGCAGACTGTGCATAGTATACGATGCAAATAGCATTATGACGCGTAAATGTATCTCAGTGTCAAAGGAAGCGAGTAAAGTATGAATAATGAAAGGTCAACCAGGTCCGCCAAAAGCCAAAACTGAATGCTCTGCCGGAGGTTCCGACAAACATCTTCTGGAGCCGGCACGGACTCCTACTGTTGCAATTTCGTACATAGAAGGGTGCGATAACGGAGTACTCTTCCCGTGGCGCTCATGTGGTACTTCATCGAGCGATTAATCGGAAAAGACATGGCTGCAGTCTGGAGAGCAGTTCTTTTGCACAATAATGCGCGACCGCACACATCTGTTCTCGTTCGCACATGAAATAAAAATCAAAATTGGGACGAATTTTCACATCCACCGCGACTACTCGCCTGATATGGCATCTTTGGATTTTCACATTTTCCCCATTTGAAATGCGTGGGAAACGTTTCTTAACAGACGACGAAGTCACGGGGCCGCCGGTAACGAAATTTTTCGCTAAATGCACCACCCAGTTTTACCATTATCGATAAACTCGTGACCCGGTACGATAAATGCCCTAATGTTTTCGGAAATTATGTCAAAAAATTAAGTATTTATTCTAGTTTCTTTGGTATTTTTTTCGTCATTTTTAGATGCCGAGAAGGTTATTTTTGAAGACGCGTCACGTTATTTATTGAACGCCCCACGTACATAATACTTCGTCAGTGTTTGTTCAATAAGTTATTGTATTTTTTTTTATTTTTTCATCTTTTATTATTAGAATATTGCCCACCTTTGTGAAGTACGATCAGTTTCTCGATGAGTTTTACAGAAGTGGCAAAACAATTTTTTTCTTTTAGTGAAGAAAATATGGGAACGTTTTAAGTGAAGTATTCACTGCAAAAGAAAGAAACAATATGTATTAGCGCTGTTTGAATCGTTTTGATATTCTTTGAATATGCAAAATGAAAAGAAGTTAATGACGCTTCCGGCATCGCTAAACAAACATCTGTTATTATGTAACAAATGAACAGATATATTTGATACACTTTCAGAAAAATATATAAGAGTATGTTACGACAGAAGAATGTGAATGCCTAAAAGTCCGGAAAATAAATACTAAAATGTTATTTACGAAGTTGTAATGTTATTTTTTAATTTATCCAATGTCAAATGAAACAATGTGTGTCCCTAAAAATGATACAGTCACGAAACTAGTGATTAATTAGAAATTAAATTCAACATGTCAGATATATCTCTAATCGATTTGTAATCGAGTAAAGATAGCAGTTTTAAATTTTGTACTATTATTTATCTACATTTGTTTAATTAAGACCTTTAACATAACAAAATTAACCGAAAAATTAACTTATCGTTTATTACAAATAGCCTTGATCAGTGTTCGCTGCATTTATTCAGCTAATGAAAATTTAGTAACCAGATTGTATCTCCTATTTATAGCCAATTTATATCACATGGAAATGCACCAAAATCGTACAAGGGAAACAGCGGTGTAGAATCGGGACGTGAAAAATATGTTAACAGCTTTATGAATGATAAGCATACTAATAAATGGTAGGACGGCTTATTGTTTAATTCGTGAAATCCACAGTATATCATGCGATGATTTATCACAGTCCGTACAAAGCTCTGTTTGAAAAGTTAAATTAAAAAACAGAAACTCGTTTTTGTCTTCCCCTTATGAACCAATCAAGAAATTGATACCCAAGATTAACGAGAAAAAATCGTCGGCGTTACTTTTGAAATAAATCGTAACGACGTCGACGAAGATGAGTAGATGAAAAACAAACACAAAATAACATTTCCGACAATACCGATAACGACATTTAACATATACAGACCGGAAAAAATAATAATGGTAAGAATGAAAAATGAAGTAACGTTGCGCCGTTAAATGAACAATAAACCTGGAAGACGGGTTCCAGATCGCAGACCATCACCTGCATCATTATCAGAACTCCGGAGTGCTCTTACAGAAGAATGGGAAAGAATCTCACAGGCAGATATCCAAACCCTTATAGAGAGTATGCCCAGAAGCAGCAATGCAGTTATAAAAGCTCGCGGTGGTAACACTAAGTACTAATGTAAGTTTATTTTAAATTTTTAAACTTATTTTTCTTTATTTTAATTTCATTTGTATCCTTTAAAAAAGTAACCAAATTTGAATTGTTTTTCCTTTTTTCCCCTTTCTTCCTTGGATTATCAAAAACAAATATCTAAATATTCAGAATCGATTTTTTTATATTATACTATATAAAAGAATAATAAAATAACGTCTGGTTAAAATTTGAAAACAATCTAACCTATTGTTCAGTAGTTACAACAAAGAAATTTATGAAATGGAAGGTGGACAAAGACTTTTGTCCAGCAGTGTATATATATATATATATGAAATCGTGTATGTTAGAATTTTAATCACAGTTATTTAAATAATAAAATCATAATTTTTGTCGAGTGAATGCAATTTTAAAAACTATCTGTACAGACTGAGATTGGATAAATAAATGACATTCAAATGGGTAAAATAAATTATCATGTTGTGTTCCACTTTTCTGTTTTTTACTTTCGTTGTTTTCATTTCACCCAAGCGGCATGTACTCGATTCAATTCGCGTAAGATATTATTCGCTGACAGCGCGCAATAAACGCGGTGTTGCGAACCAAAATCCCGTTTTATGTCGCAACGTTAAACATAGCTGTTTAACGTTTCGCCTAACAGTGCATACGCGATTCGATAAGTTTTATTCGCTGCCGTCGTTAATTTTTTAAGCCGCTATTTCTTGTTCACGCTTTTGTTGCGAATGACGCAACTTTAATCAGGTCGTCGTTTAACCATTCTGATACATATACATGCCCGTTTTTCAATGTTTCGCTCAGATTTAGTTTAGTTCTGGTACTAGGCAAAACCTTTGCCGGAATTAAGTCTCCGCGATATCGGATTAACCGATAAAGGGTACAATTCAGTCGTGCCTTCTCAGGCTAGCGAAACTTTATCCGTTATTACAGTGAATTAATTGGATGGCCAGTTTCGTTTTTACGTGAAATAAACGCGAAATCAAATCAGAACGTTTTTTTGTTTATTCTCCGCGAAAAAGGGTTGATCGGTGTTCCCGATCATCCGGGAATACAACAATTATTATCATGAATAAAGTACGTGGTTTAGTGCAGTATTAAAAAGTAGCTTGTAAACATAAGTTGTCCCGTGCCATGGAAGAAAAATTGTTCTATATATCGAAGACCCACTACAAGTAATTAAAGATTTACTTTCTTTATTAATGTTTTTTTAACGAAAATTGGAATGTATAATAATTTACTTAAAATAATGTGTTTCGGTGAAAATTGTGAAAATTAAATACATGAAGGCAATTTCAAACCAACATTCAGAATCCATAATTAGCTATATCATGAAACTCAAACTTTACGTCTAGCTGAAGATCAGTAATCTCTCAGTTTTTAGAAATACATTTAGTTTATAGTGCTGAACAGTTATTCGCTCGCTGTATTATCGTATTAGATTTGGACATTGAATTGATAAAACAACTACAAAAGATTTTACACAAAAATAATGATAATTTTGAAGTTAACACTTACAAAGTACAGCACCAGCAAATCAACATAGAGTAGGTTAAAATGCTTTTTTCATCGGTAAAATTGTAGTTATTTTAGTTAATGAGAATAAAAAACCAAAAGATATAAATCAACATGATGGATATTAAAAATGGGTTATAGAACTTTATATGATATTATGATCCATTACAGTACTTGCCAATTATGATTTACTGCGATGAAATATATTATTAATATTTTTTTTTCCTTTTTAGTAAGAATTTTTAGTTTACACAAATGAAGCCAGTAATAACATATTAAATAATGTACAAACCAAAAATTAAAGCAGAATCTCAGAGCCTACACCGTTTTCCTCTCATTATTCTCATCATTTCAATTCCCTATTTACGATTGCCGAATTAAATTATCAGCTTAATATAATAATTCAAAGAATAATACACCAGGATCCGATTCAACTCATCCATTCATGATAAAACATTTACCTGCATTTGCTAAAACATTTCTTCTATTTATTTATAATCAGATATGGTCTTATGGTCTCATCCCTAATTGCTGGAAATCAGCCGTTTCAAAACTATCAACCGATTTCCTTAATCAGCTCAATTTCAAAATTACCGGAGAAAATGGTTGTTAGACAGCTTTACTTTTTCCTCAAATCAACCAGAATCACTTCGTCAATTCTGGCCGACGGCCGGAAATCAAAATCAGCAACCACTCATCTTCTGGGTTTACAAAGACAGGTTTTGGAAGCCCAAAGTATGACGCAAAATCTCTACTCAGTCTTCTTCGACATAGAGAAAGCGTTCGACCGCACGTGGAGATACGGAATGCTTTTAAATCTGAAGAACGACGGAATAAACGGAAACATGGGCAATTATATCATGAATTACTTAATGAACAGAACAATTAAGGTAAAAATTGACTCATCGATCTCCTCGGTGTTACCAATAGACAATGGTCACAAGGATCGCATTTGAGTGTAACGTTATTCATCCTTTACATGAATGGCATAGTGGACTGCATACGACCGTCTGCTTCAGCCCGTCTATTC
Source organism: Icerya purchasi (assembly GCA_039619475.1). Taxonomy (NCBI): domain Eukaryota; kingdom Metazoa; phylum Arthropoda; class Insecta; order Hemiptera; family Monophlebidae; genus Icerya; species Icerya purchasi. Next base: position 259,274,655 of record CM077116.1, on the reverse strand, counting down.
ATAGATGACCTAAACATATCCTAATTTCCCCTCCAATGCGCAATCCATCCTACAATCTATAATAAACAGATTATATACACGGGCGGATAACAAACAAAGTCTGTCTACGTTAAATTTCACAAAATCCATACAGACAATCCTAGAACTGATATTTCTCTTTTCCTCAATACATCTCCATTCCCTTTCTGTTCGTCCGTTAAATTCTCAGGTTTTATTTTTGATTCCAAATTGTCTTGGGCTCAACACATATCCAACCTCAAAATCAAATGCCTAAAATTCCTTTCTATATTAAAACGTATATCCAATCGAAAATACCAAATTCATCACAAATTATTATTAGTAATTTATAAGAGGTTAATTCTTAGTAAGTTAACATACGGACGTCAATCCTATTCTTCGGCCAGCAGAGTGCTTCTGAAATCCTTAGATCCTATCCGCCACTTAGATTAACGCATTGAGAGCTACCAGTTTCCTCAAAGAGAAATATCCAGAATAGAAAAATACAAAAATTTCATTTATCTGTACACAGACGGAACCAAAGGTGATCCTACAAGGCCGGTCCTCTCCTACTTCGTGCGCCTATGTAAGCAATGATGGAGTCCATGCTGTTCGTCTTCCCGATTTATGCTTGGTTTTGGAAGCTGGAATGTATGGCATTCTTTTAAGCCTCGGATCCTTAACACCTAGAGAAGCTCCACCTCAAAACGCTCTTGTGATTACGGACTAGTCAGTGGCAACCAAGTTCTCCCCATTTCTTCAAATAATTCTGTGTGCAAAGATAAATTACACAATAAGACAGTTCTCACAGCTAGGCTGCGAGGTGGTGTTCTTGTGGATCCCTACACATGCTGAGGTGCCGAGGAACAAGCTGGCAAATTTGGCTGATAGAGCAATGCTATCCACCTCCATTAACATAAATGCTGCTCCTTCGTGCTCTATATCCAAATTCCAGCATACATATTATTAAAATAAATGGGAGCAGCTTTGGCCGTCACAGACAGCGAAGCTTAAAGCGGTGAAACCAAACACAGAACCGCGGTGGCCCCTATTCGAAGTTACACACAGGAAATTTTTCATTCTCAGCAGGCTTAGAATCGGACATACTTTTGTGTCACACGATTGCCTCTTTGAACGCATCTCTCTTCCTGTAATGTGTGTCCTTTTTGCTTGCAGTCCGTTCCACCCAAAGTCAATCATATAGTTGGAAATTACTTACGCATATGTCTAACTACAACGAAATCTCAAATTCATTAAAGCAAACGTACTTGGCAAGTTCATATAAATCAGACCGTACATGTGTTGCGATAGCCTTATAGTTATAGACGGCATATGGACTGTAATATAATAATAAAAAAAAAAAATTTCGATTTTGAATTAAAAACTAATCTTTTTCTCCCGCGTTCCAATTTAAATGTGGCAACGTTTTTCTGCATCAGACATATTTATCTTAACGTTGCGGAACGTCAATTTGTTTTTAAGCTAGTAAATAAAATGAGCGTTTCTTACTGTTAATTGTTCTGATAATAGAAAGTGTGAGCACTTTGTACACCTTAAACAATAAATAAATATAGCTGACATAGTTACTTTCAAAAAATTTTTATTATCTACGATAAAAGTTTTGTAATGTAAGAAGATCTGTCCGTTAAAACGATGCCGAAGATAACAGGTAGATCTAGCTTTTAAAAATGGGAACCGTTGGTTTCGTCGTAGATGACCCGCCACAGGATGAACTCGCCAGCCGATCAAATAACCGTCCACCAAAAAAAAAAAAAAAAAAAAACATTTCGAAACCTTTTTAGACTAATCGATGTTTTTTTTACTTCCGCCGTATAAATGCGATTATTATACGTTAATAGGACACAGAATTATTGAATTTTATTTGAACTTCTGTATTCTCCGAATTGTTATATCAGCAAGTTATAAAAATGATAGCGAGGGAAATGCCAATTTATCTTCGAATTATGCATTCTTTCAAATGTCGGGAACTATTACATTTATTATAGATGTTTCGTTTTTTATTTATTTACTGCAAAATTACCGATATAAAAAGAAGTTTCAGAATCAGTGTGTCCTATTAACACATAAGAATCACATTTAAACGGCGGAAGTAGACCAAAACAGCGGATAGTCTGAAAAAGTTTTCTAAATGCTGTTTTTCGGCAGACAGTTATTCAATAGGCCAGCGAATTCACCCCTCGATGAGTCGACTATAGTTGCTCGGATGGCGAAACGGTAACTATCTCTTAAAAATATATGGCAACACTATATTTCAATTAAAATATTGCAAAAACTAAACTAATACCGATAAGATATTCCAAGGCAGTATAAAAGTACTTACTGTTAAAGTAACATACAGACCTATAAATAAAATTTGGATGACCGTATATAGTTCGAATGCACTGACCATTTTGAACATCCCAGTGTTTAATAGTAGCATCATTTGAACAAGACAAAATTTCATAATCGTTCTTATAAAGAGCTATATCTCTAACACAATCATTATGACCTGAATAAAAATTAAAATAGAACCGTTCATGATTATTATGCTGCGTGTATTTAAGAACTAGAAATCAATATTATATTCACCTATTCAAAAATATTACACAGTGATTACCGTATTTCAGTTCTGAACACCAGAATAAACGCATAAAAAAAAAAAAAAAAAGATCAGAAATTATTAAATTTTACAAATTACGAATAGAAAATTACCTTCCAATTTTCTAACGAATCCACCTTCGCTAATATAAACATTAATCGTTTTATCTGCAGAGCCTGTTACAACTAAGCCTGGTTTCAGCATGGCAACCGACCAAATGGCTCCCTGATGACCTCTAAATACCGTAGTACATGTTATACCTTCCCGTGTAGCTGTCCACACTTTTGCAGATTTGTCCCAAGAAGCACTTAAAAAGACATTTTCCGAATTTCCGCAAACTAATTTACACACTGCGGAATAATTTTAAAAAATTATCAACAAATTAATCACGAAAAAAAAAACACAAAAACAAATCTATCTTTGTGTTTGCTATTTTAATATTTTATTACTCGTAATAGGTTTTATGTCGTATAGAATAACATCGCCAACCACCGGTCCGCCTACGTGTCATTTTAAGGCCCCGAGGTTATCATGATTTCATTATTATTATTTTTTTAAATTTTAATTTGTAATCCGATACTATTTCCAGTTGTACTAAGTAAGAGCTTTTCGTAGAATGCATCGGTATTCCCCACTGATTCTTAATTTTACAGTGGCAAACCTGTAACTGATCATCTCTAAAACGAAATACTGCTCTGTATTTATGTTATTAACTGTATTGTTGCAGAAACAAGATTTGTGAAGATAACGTATGAGTCAAGATTTTTGATTTTTTAATTCCCTATGATTTTCAGTGAAATAAATTCCATCTTATAAAGTAAATCTTTTGTATTATAAGAATTGAAGTTAAAACTGCTAAACAATGGGAAACAAAGAAATATTCATTTTACGACAAGACTATTTTTTTTTTCCCGTAAATATTAAAACACATATTTGAAAAACTTACATTTAACTACAAAATTATTAACAGTTTTTTGTTAAATATACTTTTTCATTTGCACACTGTTTTAATTTTTCATAAGATTAAATAGTATAAATATTTTAAAATTTTCAGTATAAATGCAAAGAAAAAAAAAAAAAAACTTTCACACGAAAATCGGCAATACAATGAACATAGGGAAGAAAATTATTTCTTCAGCATGCAAAAATCGAAATTAGTGTTTAAGTTGTCGAAAGATTGTTATTATATTTAAAGAACACAATGTCAAAAGATAAACGTAACATAAAGAATTTTTAATAGAGAAGTAAAAAAGAGAAATGAAGTTAATTACAATTATATAACAATTGTCAAATACTGTAAATGCAAATTTCATTTTGTGCTTTTTCAGTTACAAAGGAACTGGAGCAATTTTCACGCGGTAAATTTGCCTTGCAATGTTTTTAGAAATGGTTGAAAAGAATGTTTTGTCCGATAGAAATAAATTATTTTCAAACATAAGCCTAACCTTAGCAAATCATACGCTGTATAATTAATGGCATTTCAGACGAAATAGTGATAAATATGTGCGTGATTGAATTAAAGATTTCAAATATTTTTATTCATTATTCGCTGAAAGGTTTAATTATCACAGATACAGATTGGCACTTGTATTATTTATTCAGGGGGAATAAATAAATCATTTCATGTTCTTAAGAAATGTTAAACGTTTTCACCTTAAGATCTACAAAAAGAAAAATCATTTACAAGGCTACTGACAAACGTTTATATGCAGAATATGTGCATTTAAAAACACTTTCTGGATTTGCAATAGACGGAGCAACAGCATTGATGGGTAAGAACAAATGAACAGTAAAATTATTCATAACTTAAAATGGAAAAACATAAGAACATTAATTTAATTATTACGCATTATTTGATACGTCGTCAAAATTTATGATTTATGACAAGCTTTATACCAGCGAACTGTTTTGCAAAGTAGTCGCAAAAACAAGTTTATTCGATCGCATGCACTTTCACAGGGCCAATTTAAATAATATCACTATGAATTAAACTCTGATTAAGAAGACATTCACTATTTAACCCAAGTCAAATGATTTGGAAAATGTTTGTGGAAAATGTTTGAATTATGCCGAGTAATAGATACGTTTATGAATAATGAAAATAGACCAGCTCCTGAATTAAGTAACGATGTATGATTTTTAGGTTTCTAAATGATTATTATAGCTAAACTAAACGTGTTAAATTTAGAATTTCGAAGGAAAGATAATTTAATAACTGATGTTTGTCACTTCATAAAAATATTTTGTAAAAAATTATTTTTATTCGAATGTTAACTTAAAAAAGATCTTTAAAAAACTTTAAAAATTCAGAACCGAAAAAAGATTTCTTACAGCATAAGAAAAATTAAAACAGCTCTTAAAGGGTAAAATGTTCGAAGTATTTACATCATCATTCGAAAATTGACGTAGAAATACTTACAGGAAATCTGCAAATGTAATTAATTAAAATGTAACGCAATAACGAATTAAAACACCTTTTTCGAACAAAATCGATTTTTTTCTTTTTATATCTATCTATTATTACAATCTAAAAATTTGACAAATTAAAAAACCTAGCAGAAAGCGTTACGAGTGCTTTTGGATCCCAATATGTTTGCAAAATCGTTGCTTCCAAAAAGAAAGTTTACCAAAACTAAATTACTCATTTCTTTCATACACGAACACATGAAAGATCAATTCCGATGAGCATAAACAAATATTAAGGTAGACTTTAAAAAAACCAAATGAACAGAACGAAAAATGAAATATCTTATACCGGTCAGTTATCACAATATTAATTTTGGTTATAATTTTTCGATAATTGTTATCTTGTTATTTTATGTATAATAATATGAAAAATAAATAACGCATCTGTTTCTCTAAAAAAAAAAAAAAAAAAATGTGTATACGCGACTTGTAGAATAATGATATATTTCCGAAGTTGCGTGCAAAATCATTTGGGTTGGCAGCGGAAAGCCGATTACCTTTACTAGTTGATAGCTAAAATCTAATTACAAACGAATTCGAATGAAGAAATAACAAATAAACCATTATTTTTTAAAAATTATTTGAAATATTAAAAATTAAAAACTGAACATATAGCAAAAGTGACGTTGCTAAATAAAGGAAAAAACCATTGTTAACTTTGGTATATCATTTAGAACTAATTGCTATAATATACAATTATTATTGTGCTTTTCCCATTCGTTGTTTGCTAACAATGTTCACGCGAATATTTCGTATATTTTGTATTTTAAAGTATAAAATTCAACTCCATGTAGCTGAAGATTTTCTCCAATTTCTTTTTATATGCAACTAAAATGTATTCTGTTTCCATGTTTTCAGTTCTTCCGAACCAACATTTTTTTAAAATTTCTCGTGTACGGGCAATTCGTTCTGCTTCTTCAACTGTTCATAACCGCACTTTTTATTAATCTTATCTCTCCACCCTCCTTTTTTTTTTTATTTCCGCTCCTTGATTTTTCTTCTGATCTTTTCTCTTCGATTTCCTATGTCTATAGTATGTGTTAACAATTATTTGTCCAGCTATTAGACCAATAACACTGTGATCGCGATAGCCTAGTTGCAATTCTCGGGTTCAATCATGGACGACGGTAGAAATTATTACGAAAATTAAATAAAATAATCGCTAATAATTACGTGAAAGGCATGGCTAACATGCGTATCATCACATGCGCGCTATTTAGTACACAGTAGAGATACACGGACTGCACTCGTATATCGATAAATCAAACATCTACAATATCAGTTCCGAATGTAGTCTTGCGCGTGTGTACTGTGTTGCGTACAACAATTGGCATGAGCACTAATCTGTACAGCTAGAATGTATAAATAGGTAGTCACGACGCTCGGAATCGAACAATGCGACTAGCGAAGAAGACCAATAATAGTAGCAAAGAACTGTACCCGCGCGAATGTTTCGCGCATCAAAAATATACAAATATCAGTTTTCGAATAGAAAATAGCATAACAACAATTAAGTATAATTTAATTCAAAGTGTATAACAGGTATTTTGTCATGGTATAGGCTACCTGTTTATCGCAGCATGTTGAACGTAATTTAAAGGGAAAAATTAAACTAAACCAATACCACGCCCACAGCCAATATGATACAGCTGTAACGGGCGCACTAAACACATATAAACATAAATTTTATTAATTTTGCTTGATTAATTTTTTTAATAAATACATTACGTTATTTAAAGATAATTAAATTTTCAACATTTCGTTCGCTTACACTTTAATGTTTACAGATTTTTAGATATTTCAATTGAAAACCTGAAATCAAAGTTTCAAAACTATCAATTAAAATATATATATGCCGTAAACTAAAAATGCTAAATTTATTCCAAATTTGACGCTCATGAAAAATAGACGTATTTATAGATTTTAGAAATATCTTAAAGAACTGAAAAAACGGTGAACAATAATCTGCATTTTCGAAGTTCTTATATCAACATTTCAAAGTTTTTATGATTTCCTCATGAAAAAAGAAGTCAATATATTGAAATGTTATTCATTACTTTAAGTCATCATGAGAGATGCCACCACGGCATTTAAAGCGCTCTGAATGTATAGTTTTATTCGAATATACATAATTTTTATTAAATAATAGTTATGATTATTAATTTTGTACAAACGGATAAACAAGTTTATTTTAGTTTTATATTGGCCTCTGAGCGTCGTCAACTACCTAATGACCGATGCAGATAACAAAAATTTTTCTTAATCGGACGACCGCTAAAAAAACAATTTTTGTAAAATAAGTACTAAACCTAATAGAATATAATTATAAACTGTATCATTGTCGTGGCCGAGTTATCCTAATGCCGCTTAGCTGAAGGGTGTTCCAAGTTCAGATTCTTTGGCAGCTGAAGCGGATTTTAAACTGAATTAATTTAAAAATATTTCCAACACAATATCGCTCATTAAATACAATAACGTCATAACTCAAAAAACGCTATTCCGCAGAAAACGCAAATTAACATTTACATTTACTGTGATTCGAACGGTGTACACTTTCCAAGAGCAACGCTTATTTTGTCAAGTTTCTTATTTACAAATATGGCGTTCTAGCCTCGAACTGTACTCATAAAATGCATTCCAACTATACCGATAACTCAAAATCGTTATTTTTTGAGCTATGACGTTATTGTATTTAATGAGCGATATGACATCGTGTACGATCACGATACTGTGTGCGAATTTTTACTAATTCTCCGCTACACGCAAACACAAGGTAGTCTCTTCTGACAGGCGGTTCGAATTATTCGCGCTGCAGATTCTGATTTCTAGTAATTGTATCTCATTAACCGTTACCCGTTTTCCAAACTCAGCGATTATTCTTGACCAAAGGTAAACTTTTAGCCGCTAGTTCTTCAGTCGTGTCTTTTTTCCATCCCCTACTACCAAAATCAACGCTAAGCGATAGAATCCAGTTCGCCAACATTTCGCTCATATGCAAGTTAAAGATTTAAACATATCCAACAGAACAGAGCAAAGTTATGTTCCAGAAAATTTATTTAAACGGAATTCCTTTACATGCAATCTTAGCAACGGACAAAGCTTATCTAAGCAGGGATGTAAACAAAGAAAACTTACGATACTGACAATAGGATAGTCTAAGGTTGGTTCATTAAAAAAAAAAAAAAAATAACTTCCATTTGCAGAAGGTTCCGGTATGAATGTGAGTAACTGCATGGAAAGTAGTCAGACCCTACTTATTCTACTGTACTGTCAATAGAGAACGATATCAGGATTTGTCAACTGACTATGTTACACATAAACCGAAAAGACTGAAGAAGTATGCAGGATGGAGTCATGTGCAATATTTATTGAGACAGATATTTAGTAACCGAATAATTTCAAACGGTGCAGAAATAACCTGACTGTCACAATCACTCGTTTGATCGTGATTTCTTGTTATACCGTTACTTAAAACCGAAAGTGTATGAAATTAAACCTCGGGACCTGGAAGAACTAACGACAGAGATTAGGAGGCAATCGCAGCTATTCCAGTCAGTATATTGGAAAAGGTATGCAAAAAATTTGTTGTGACGTGTCTTCATAATTGTATCGAAAATGGAGGTCATCCTTTCAATAATGTTATTTTTAAAACAAAAAAAAAAAAAAATTTAATGTTACCAAACGCACGGTATAAAAAAAATCTTTTTTCCTCTTTAGTTCGCAAAAGAAAAATGATTTTCTAGCACTTTCATTTTAAAATACGGTTGCCACACCAGTTAATTACGTAAAGAAAAACATGTTCAACTAATAAATTGTAATGATATAGACTTAGGATTATCGACAGGCATAATTACTCGCAGGAGGTATGTATCAAGAATTTATGAAGAAATGCAATAAACTGGAATCCGCATGGATGAATAATGCTTTTCTGAACAAAAATATTGTGTACGCAGAATTTAACCACAGACGTGAGTTTTTAGAAGCATTTGTGTAAAAACAAAACACTATTTTATGAAATCTATTTCTAACCAGTAAGCAAACTCTTACTTTACATATTACAATAACATATATTACCATAATTTCTGATTTATGGACATCTTACGATCGAATTATGAATTAGGTTCATTTTTGGGTAACTCACTGCTATTTACTGGCTTCTTGAACAAGTGTTCTTTAAGCCCTTAAAAATAAGAACATAATATTATTAAAAATCTCTGATTCTATTGCTTTTACGATCCTATAATTGACTATCAACTAAAAGAACGAGTTACCAACTAGTAAAAGAGATATACGGCTTTAATATAATTGCATGACGTGCAAGACCTTTTTTAATCATTACCTAAAACTATACTAAGCATAATTTATTAAATATATGCCACTGATGATTAAACATTAAGAAATATTATTCATACAATTTAAAGTAGGAATTAAAACTTACGTGACTTTTTAAATGTCGTTAATTTCGCGACCATTATTTTTACTAATTCTGTACACAAGAGATTTATTTTCTTATAAATTTCAGAAAAAAAGGTTAATATTTTATTCGACGAAGTTATCAAAATAAGTAATGTAAAGATGTAACTATTACTTTGATAATACACTAAAGGAAGCAAAACTAATTAATATTCATGAAAAATAAAGGAATTTTGAAAATATGAACAAAATTTCACTGCACATAAAATTAAAAAGATAGTATGATGAAGAATTGAAAATTATAGGAAATTTAAATAAAATGCTTTAATAATACATTTTAATAGCTAACTAGTACTTCAGAGATTACGTTCTCTACAGTTCAACAGTTTGATAAGTTACAGTCTATACACCGTACATTATATTAAAATTATTCTTAAACAATTACGTCTATTATTTACACATACTGAATATTAAATTAATTACATAACGTTTCCATATTCGAATACCGGCATTAATTTTTGTTTTATATAATAAAAAATTACATTTATAAACGTCACATAAATTATTTCAGTTGCTTCTTAAATTAACACCTACCGAAAATAAATTAATTGCAAAATTTATAGGTTAAATAGCCTTCAGATAAAATTATTCAAACTTTATTAAATAATTATAAAACCAGATCGTTAGAAGAGAAATAATATTGGTAGCAAAATATGTATAAAATCTGGTTAATTGTCAAAATGTCGCTTATAATGTCGGTACCATTTACGTGATTATAAATATTTCTTTGAATTTAATGTAAACATTATTTGGGTATCTAAGAATTTTTTTAAAAGAAATAAAGGTAGCAGTAAAGTTTGTTTCTTCTCCAAATACTGTTTTAAATTTGCTGGCGGTTTACGTGCATAATTCTGACAACTATTTTACGTTAAAAGTACATATATGAACGATTAAATTTACTCTTTTAGACTTTAAAAAAAATTTCTTTGCACGATTTATAACACAATTAAGATTGATTTTAATAATGTATACAATATTTTTACGTTAACTTTAGATAAACAGTAAGTTACGCAAATTTAGCGTCATCTAATAAATATTTAAACTGACTTCATAAGAAAGAGGAAAATGCATACCACAATCTTCGTGTGATTTATGTTCAAAAAGTGCATCTGGCGATTGAGGTTCAAATCCGATGATCATGTTATCAGTCCCACCAGTTAAAATCAATCCACCAGGAAAAGATGGTGTTGGTGGTAAAATACAAACTGAAGAAACATAACTTTTATGTCCTTTATACGTTTCCGCTTCTGTGTATCCAAAATTAATCCTTAACATAACACAACAATAGTATAATTATTTCTAATTCTATAATCTGTAAATAAATAAATTACACTAATGTAAACGTACGGAGCAAATTTAAAACGTTAATAATTTTATTTGAAGTACAGAAAAGATTTTTAATTATACACTTAAAACTGGTGTAAACTTAAACACATACGAATTATGTTTTAAGTGTATGAAATATACCAATCAATGAATTTTATGAAATTATTACTTGTTAGGAATCCATAGTTTAGCACTTTTGTCCCTTGAGCATGATATTATACAATTATTATGAGGAGAGTATGTCAATCCCCTAACATCACCGGTATGACCAATAATTTCTGTTGATAAAGTATACTCCATTTAAAATTCTAAAGATATGTTATCAATTTTTAAAAAGTAATACAAAATGAATATTTATAAATACAAAAATTCGAAAACAGCCCATAAAAAATTTTTTAAGCTTTCACAAGCACCTAATTTAAATTTTAGCCAGTTCCTATTATCCTAGATTATTTTATTTCACATAGTTTAATGAAAGCAATTAATTGCTTTTATTTATATAAACAGACACTTCTAACGCTTATTATAAATTCAAAATTTTTTAATTTATACTCGTTTTTTAAAATAATGAATAATTTATTATGAAAAGCGGAATTTTTATTATTAACATTATTAACAAAAAGTGTTTCTGCGTCATTTCGTAACTACATATATGCTGATAGCAGGGCTTGAAAGCCAGCCGAAAGCCAAAAGCTAAAAGCTGAAAGCCAATCATTTTTAGATGTCATAAGCTTAATCCAAAAGCCATATTTAAATTTCCATAAGCTAAAAGCCTAAAGCTTAAGCTATATTCAAAATTTAAACAGTCGAAAGCTGAAAGCTTAAGCTGTATTTCTAGAAAAGCTAAATTAAGCTTTATATTCGGCTTAAGCTTTTTTCTTTTTAATTTCTTGATTTTGTATTTTTGACATAATTATTCGTGTAAGAAATTGTTTTTAAAAACTTTTATTATTGTGCGTAAAGAAAAAAGTTGAAGTTTCAATAGTAATTCTAAATAGTTTGATGCATGGTAATTAGTGAATGATTTTAATTATCTTGTATTGAAATTCATTGCGTAAGCCGAAAGCTGAAAGCTAAAGCCGTATTTTAAATTTAAACAGCCAAAAGCCGAAAGCTTAAGCTGTATTTATCAAGGACATAAGCCGTATTAAGTTTAAGCCGTATTATTATTCAGCTTTCAAGCCCTGGCTGATAGTGATTAAACACCCCCTCCCCCCACCCACAAAAAAAAAGAAAAAGATTAAACTTCAGGTTTTTAATTTTAAAATTTATATTTCGGAAACCGTTCTGAACAGGAATTTAAATTTTGCAACACGTCACTTATATGAGCGGCTAAAGCATGAAAATTCAGGAGTGTCTACTATTCAGAAGATTCCCAGAGCACTTTTTGTATCCTTGACGTCACAAAATCATTATATCATTTTATTTTGACGATTTTTGTATTTTGCAAAAATAGTAAAAATGTAAAATAAACTAATTCAGTACACACTGTTGTTTATATAGTTAATAGATTTACGTTTAATTTTGTAACTAATAACGTATTGTTATTGCGCTGAATGTAAGTTTTGATTAAATTACAACTATATATTATAGTTTATATTTTTTTAATTAACTTTTTTTTTTTCTCTCACGTTATATATATGATGATAAATTATTGGTTTATTTCAATAGTAATTAATGAAATAGTAATATAATATTTAATTAAGAAGTAAATAATTATTTTATGTTGGTTATAAGAACAAAAGAAATAATTAATCTATTTGAAATCAGAATTATCTGATGAACTCAAATAATTTTAAACGCAAACTTCATAACATATATATTGCAATACATAGTGAGAGTTTTACTTAGAATATTTTTTTTAATGTGAATAAAAAATATTAAATTTCGGTAATGTGATGTAAAGAATATAATTTTATATAGAATTTCAATATTATAAAACAACCGAATTAAAAATATACATATTCGATGTTAGACGTTTACTTTTCAGAAGTATTTGCACGAATGAATTGTTTTGTTTATTATTTAAATCTACAATGTGAGAGGATACATTTGTGAAGATATTGATTGATTTACAAAGTTCAGAATAGATCTGAGTAAAGATCGGTCATCAGATATTATTAAAATTAAATTACAAAGTATAGACATTGAAGGCTAAAATGAATAAACATTAAAAGCGTCTGAGATGTGTTTGTCAAGATTTTTTCTATTACACGTGATTTTTTCATTTCATTTTCATTGTAAGAATGGCGCTTGTGTCTACATATTTTGTAAAATATGCAAGGTATGATGAACTACATTTATTTACCATTAAAACAAATCATTTATATTCAACACATCATTATCATTTTTACTGTTGTTAATTAAACAGTGAAACATTAAAATAACTATATTGTTCATTTACATATTTATTCTAATTTTGTTTTCCAGTGTTAAATTGTATTTTTCAATTTTTGAAAGATATTTGTTTAGTCATAACAAACTCAGAATTTCCGACCAGTTGCAATTTCTGTGAATTTATACTCTCCTTTTTATTATTTACTCGTATTTAATTTTCATTATTTCCTTTCTCTTAGAACAAATCGCTTGATTTTCCATTTAACAATCCTAGTTCTCTCTCTGATACAGTTTACATATATATTATATTAAATTTTAATAAAAATAAACCTAATTTTAATATAAAACTCCAGTGTAGATAGGTGTATAAATTAACAAGAAATATAACATTAAAAATTAAAATACTCACAATTTGTACTGAATAAGAAATAGGTTCACAATTTTAATTGTGAAAATAAACATTTTCTTTACCACTTATATTCACATGGTTTACATTATCTAAGCCTTGTTAACTCAGTTTTTCATGTGAATGTTCAATATTACCGTTCAATGTATCATTAAAATTATAAATTTATTTCATATTTTCTCAGCCATTGTTGTAAATAATAATCAAAGGAAAATAAAGAGAAAAATTTTTTTCATTATTGAATTATATAATGTTTTACACCAGTACAAAATGGAAAAAAATAGAACAATTAAAAATTAAATAAAACAAAAATCACAAAGTTAAACTAATACAAAAATGACATAATTTTGTGACGTCAAGGATCCAAAAAGTAGCCTGTGAGTTTTTGAACAGTAGACATTCCTGATAATTTCACTCTCAGAACGACGTCACTACAATGACACCTATGTGGATGACGCCACAGAACATATACATGAAAATTATAAAATTTTCAAAAAAAGTCACTAACTAAATATTCAGTTATTTTGAATGTAGCTATCCGATTTGACACATTGTTAGTGTTTTTTTATGTATGCTATTGTTTGAAGTGTTTGTTTCTTTAAAATTTTATTTGTAAAATAAATTTTTAATATGATATTTGTTTGAAAAAATATAAAACTCAATCGTCACTAAATAAACGTCATGAAATACATCATATTTATAAGCCTTGTGAAGTAACAAAATATGAATGTGATGGTTTTTGATTATTGCAATTTATATTTAGTGTCGACTGTAAAAAGTTAATGTTGATTAATTCTTGGTCCACAATTACCCCGCCATTTTGGTTTCTAATAGCAATTAGTTCAGTTTTTTTTTTTGTAGTTCCTGTTATCTGTTTAATTTTTTTATGTAAATTGAAGTTGTCATGTAACTTCAAATGCTCTTCAGCTTCTTTACACTGTTTGTTGACCCATTCAACCTTTACCCTCCTAACTCGCTTTCGGATTACTTTATGTATATTTAAGTAATTCCCAATATCCTCTTTTATTTTTATGGATCTTCTGTTTTCCATTAGTTCCAGTATCTCATCTGTCATCTGTGATTTTTCTTTTTGATGTTTACTTTTCCCTATAACTTCTTCAACAGTTCTATCTTCTATATTCTTCCAAACATTTTCAATCTCTATAACCACTGGTATTTTAGCTTCTAGTTCCCAAATTAATGTATTTTTTATATCAAACTTTTTAATCTTTTCCACATCTAACTACTGATTCTCATTTGTGTTCCCTTCTTCAGTGTATGGAATTTAAAATTATGGCATTTGCAACTACTGGATTATAATTGGAGTTAATATCTGCTCCAGGATATGTTTTAACTTGAGTTATATTATTTTGGAAACGCCTATTAATTAGAATATAATCAATTTGATTTTTGCAATATTATTCCTACTATCCCGTGATGATTTCCAAATATATAGGTGTCTTGGTGGTAGTTTGTAAGAAGTGTTCTTAATTGTAAAATTTTTTTTGTTAGCAGAATTTTATAAGTGAAGATCCTCGTTAATTTCTCTGTCCTAGGCTATATTTTTCGATTATACCCGTACCTCATCGCTTCCTACTTTACCATTGAACTGTACTATTATAATAATATTCAAGTTCTGTTTCTTCAGATTCTTAATATTTTTTTGTAACTTATCATAAAAATATGCTGTTCCTTCCTAAGATTTATAGCTGTTGGCGCGTAAACTTGGACAAAGTTAATATTTTTCATAGATCCTTCAGCATTAATCTACTAGTATCTCACATTGCTTTCACATTAGTTTCACATTTCTTATACTTTTCTAAAATTATAATTCCTACACCATTTCTCCTACTTTTTGCTGATTCAGAGTAAATAAAGCGTGCACCATCTTACTCGATAGTCCTGCTATCTGGCCATCTATGTTCACTTATCTAATTTTTGCATTTCTTTAATTACATTGTGTTCTAGCTTCTAATGGATTACGAACGTTCCACGTTCCCAACTTAAATTCCTTTCATTTCTTGCTATTGAGCGGGGGGATTCTTAGCATGCTTTGGTGGTTTAATATCTGCCCCAGACTGAGGACCATGACTTTCTAGTTTCTCGACATGATAAAGATAGCAACGAGTAGAGAAACACTTTGGGAGTGAAGGAAAATGTAGTACACCGTGGTTTTTCGTTGCCTTCGGTTCCCGCAGTGTACATGCCGGTTTCTATAGTTCCCATTGCTGCCACATAACCTTTAATCTGCGGTTGTTTCAGTCTACATGATTTTCACCTGCAGTTGATATTAAAACAGCTGCTGCCCTCTTTTAGGAGTTGCTATTTAGGAGTTGCTATTAAGGAGGTAAACCCGCTGAGAATGAGCCAGTCGTAGGATTTTGCAGACTTTTAATGGTCAGTACTTCAAGTTGACCATCTGCATTCTCTTGCCTAACTTCCCTGTCACTACTGGAATGGTCTAGTTGAGACTTTCCAGCAGTAGTCGCTCTTTTGTCTGCGACTGCTTATTTGACTAATGTCTTATACGCAGCTAAGCTACATATCGGTATGCCACTCCACTATTCACTCCACTCCGGTGAAGTATGAAGTACCCTCCGGACAGGGAATAGTATACTACATAATGTTATAAACAATAAACGTCTAGAAGAGAGCAGTTTAGTTCGATGCATGGCGTTGAATTATTTATAAGAAAAAATTCATATAAATTAAATTTAATATCGAAATTTATCGATTACGAATAACATTAACAATTACATTCACACATGCGAATAATGCTTTTCTGCACTGCGTCAATTAAAGACATATTTTTATTATATACTTCCTTAGACTGGAAAGGTTGAAAATCATTTAAGTGCACCACAAATTCATAAAGATGACAGCTTGGATCTGCAGCCACTTATGAATAACATTGAAAACTCAAACTTCACAGCAATTTTCGCAGTGAAGTTTAGCGTATCGTCGTTTGATGTACCATTTGACGCTTTTAAATTTAAATTTACATTTCAAAATTATCAACACGTTTTTAAAAAAGTTTTTGTTCATTGCTCGATATGTCTGCATGCTGTATTGTTGTTTACAGAGAGTCGAAACTACTTTTTTTTGAAATTAAACATTGCTTTTCTTTTGACTCGAGTTTTCAATTTTTATCAACTTAAGGGGGCACATGAGGGACTATAAGAATCCTTAATTTTTTTTAGTTGCACACCCCGGAGTAAATGGTCAAATACCGCCCCCCCCCCTGCATATTGCTGTATATGTATATTTATAAAAGAGTATAGGCGCCCGTACATCAATCTACATGTGTATATATATGGGTAAGTAAGTCTTCCCCACGTATACACAAGTAGAGTTTAGCTGCGCTATTATCTTTAAATGAAACTTTAGATACCCGTAAAGCTTTTATTTTAGTAAATAGCCATATTATGATAACAAAAAAACATTTACGAGCATTTTTATTGAAACTGAGTGCTTATGTTTTATATTACAGTTTCAGTTACAAATTAACAACAGTATAAGTCGCACAGTAACAAAACGTGAATTCTTCCAGAATTAAATTAATGTATTACTATTTTATTCTGATAATACAGAAAAGAAAATAAACAAAGTTTATTTAATATAAAAATTTGATGTTTCACGAAACAAAAACGGTTTACATTTTTCTCAAAACAGAACTGATACCTGGCAGTTTGGAAACTATAACGCCAAATTCAGATTAACAGGATCAGAGGTAGAGAGCTCAAAAAAGCAATTGGGTTGTAACCGATGTAATATAATAACAAACGGATCGCCTATATATTGATCTACAGGCAGAAGAAAAATTCTAAACTTGTTGGTTCTTTATAATCAAGGGATTAGCATCAAATTCCATTAAAATAAAATACGAGTCAAATCTCTCATCTGATTATTCCTTAAAAGTAACGCAATAATAAAGAAAGAAGTTAATCCAAGGTTACATAACAAAATGATGGAATGTATTTAAAGAAATATTTGATGTAAATATCGTTTTAAATGCAAGAATCCGCTAGAACCAGAACACCACAAAACCAAATGACTACAGTTATCTGCTATCCAGCATAGATCCTAAATTAGATTAAATATAAAAAGATACTAAGGAAAAAGTGACAAGCAAGCAGAAATTCGGAAGATAAAGTGAAATTAAATAAAGAAATTAATACGGTTCAACGGTTACTACTAAAATTAGAAAATGGTACGTTTAAGCAATACATATCCTGCAATCGACCAGAAAGGAAAAGTAAATTAATTTCGCACAAAAGCTGTTTCGTAAAAGTAGAACAAGAAAGAAATGAAACTACTGGAGAGCAATATTTTTTATCGAAGATATGAGAAATTTGGAAAAAATCAAAAAATGAGGTTCACTCGATCAGCAAAGTGTTGAAGAAAAAACAGAAGATTTTGTTAAATACCTTGATAATCGTTCCAAATCCCGGATATGAACCATTACCAATAAAACAGTGCACTTTAAACATTATCCTACTGTCTTGTCGAGAGAGATTAAAATTACTTTTAAAAACGTGAACTCTTGAATATGATCTGATAACAGCTAAAATCTAAAAATACGGGGAACCTTCAATAAGTAAACAGACAAATAGCTATAAAATTTTTAATTATTAATATACTTGAAATTTTTTTTTCACTTTTCGGCGTAATTCCTCCCTAAACGAATACACTTGTCCCAGCGGTCTACGAGGCTTCGTATTCCCTTGGAAAAAAATTCTTTAGGTTGAGTGCAGAACCACTTTAGGACATGCTCCTTGACATCTTCGTTGTTTTCGAAAACGTACCCACACAAAGAGTTCTTGAGCGACCCAAACAAATGGAAATATGACGGGGCTAAGTTAGGGTTATATGTAGGATGTGGGAGGACCTCCTACCCCATTTTCTCTA
Source organism: Icerya purchasi (assembly GCA_039619475.1). Lineage (NCBI taxonomy): Eukaryota > Metazoa > Arthropoda > Insecta > Hemiptera > Monophlebidae > Icerya > Icerya purchasi. Next base: position 259,256,143 of record CM077116.1, on the reverse strand, counting down.
ATATAGCTTGCGTTTACAGGGCGTTGTGGGGGGTGGCACTGTCCTACTGAAGAATGACCCTCTTCGTGATGCGTCCTGGCCGTTTCCGCTGTATCGCCGGTCGAAGTTGGGTTTTGAGCACTTCTGAATACGACTCTGCGTTGACAGTACCTCTATCTTCCAGATAATGACAAAGAACCGCGCCTTTCATATCCCAAAACACGGTCAAAAGCACTTTGTTTGCTGAGGGAAGCGACTTGAATTTTTCGGCTGCAGGCGACTCCGGATGCTTCCACATCAGGCTCGTAACGATGGACCCATGACTCATCACCGGGGACTATACGTTCTAAAAAGGCCTCACCTTCAATATCGAACCGATTTTTGAGCTCCTTGTAAATTCTTTGCCGATTTTATTTCTGCATCGCGGATAACATTTTGGGAACCCATCTCGCGTAAGTTTTTTAGAAATTGAGATGGTTGTGAATGATATTGTGGACGGTACCGGCACTCACACCGTACTGAAGTGATATTTCTTCGATTGTAACCCGCCTGTCGGCTAAAATCATCTCCTCAATGTTTTTTATGAGGATCGGCGATGTCACCTCAACTGGGCGTCCACTATGCGGTTCCGTCGCTGTACTTTTTCGGCCGTTTTTGAACTGATCCGCCCTCAAATAAAAGCTTGCGCAATTCATACGCAAACTACCATATTTTTCGGCCATTCTCCGATAAATTTCACTGGGTTTAAACCCTCCTGACATCAAAAAACGAATAACACCGCGCTGTTTGTAGTGTGTACTTTCTTGGAGTGATATCGGACCACTTTTGTAATCACTGCCGAACAACCGACAACGCAAAACGGTAACACAGCATTTGCAGTACGTAGCCAACACTCCAACCAACAAAACGAGCTATCGTGTAAGTCGCTACCACTTTTAGTTGTCGCTCCAGAGTGATTTTTTTATTTAATATTGAGGGATCCTCGTAGCTGTCGTGCAAAGTTCATGCTGACATTATATACATATATATATATATATATATATATATATATATATATATACATATATATATATATACATATATATATATATACATATATATGTATATGTGTAAACATTGTTTTTAAAGTTGGCTGAAAGTAAACTGTAGTTTATTTTCAAAGAAAAAGCGCAGCTATTGCTAAGTAACAGGTATGTGTCGCACGGAATGTAGTTCTTTTAATAGCATGGTAGCAACGAGGTCAGTGGGAATAGTTTTAAAGAACGAATTAGTATCCTCCGTATTCGCACTCTCATTCGCACTCTTTCCTCACTTCATGCTATCCACATTGATATGCTCTGGTCGCCATTCATATGGGGATAGAGGGTAACAAAATGGCAGAATCCTTCGCTCAGATTGCCGTATTCTCCCGCTTTTATTTCACTAAAATTCCCGCTTTTAATTTGCTCCCACTGTGCAAAAAGTTGCATGTTACATTTCGGTCAAATCTTTACGTTTCCACCTTTTTCAATCAATCTTCTGTTTTTCCATTCAACCTAATCGTCCTACCCGGCCTTGGTTTTACAATTTTCCTTTGCTTCGCCGCTCCGTTATTGTCTTTATTATCCATTTACCTCTCGATCATACTCTTCTTCCTTCCTTACGTTTTCATTTTCGTTTCGCACTGTCCTTTAATTATCCTCTTCATACTGACGACAAAGCCGTTTGTGATCCTGACCACATCTTCTTTCGAGCGTTCATTCCTCGTGAACAAACGTACCTCTTTGTACTCCAATTTGTTATCACTTAAACTCCCTAATCCTTATGGCGTTATCGTTTCCGTCGATCTCCGTTGTTCCGATCCTCAGTTCTTTTATTCTATCAATATTTGACACCGACTCTACATCTAACTGATTCTTTTCCCTCGTGTCATCTCTGGGTGAAGATCCGTTGCTGGCATGCCCAAACGGGGGGGGGGGGGGGAGGGGTTAAAAAAACGGATTAGTAAACATAATCAAGTGATTTTAATAGTTGGCATTAATAATTGATTTTAGAAAGGATACAAATTTATAATTTCCGTTGAATTTAGAATATATACATTGTTTTCAAAATTAGAATAGAATTTCAAAATGAAAATGAATTTGAGTCACGGAACGTTAAGGTCAACTATATGTTTTAGGGAAGTTTAAAATTTAGTAGCAAATTCATAAGACTTATTTATCCGGATAGTTAATGAGGAGTTATGCAGAAATAAAAGAATACTGAAAGTCCATGCGAAGTATAAGATGTCGTTTTGTTGACTGGGGAGAGCACTTTTTAAGTGTATAGGGAAAAGTTTCAGGATAATCTTATATTTAGAGAAATTTTTAATTCGGTTACGTCGTTAATGTAAAATGTGAACAAAGCTCTAAAATATAGTCTGATGGAACCTTATTTTCACTTTGAATGGGTTCGGAAAGTGATAATCTTTACATGGAACGTCTTGTTTTTGGTAAAGCGGTTTATATAATGGCTTGGATAAGAAATTATACGGCTAAATTCGTATAGGAAAGAAGTTTCAGTGCACATAAATTCGTATGGTAAATTAAATGAAACCGTAAAATATATAGAATATGCAATTTGGATTATTATTATATTAAATTTAAGTTCATAGAATTGAAAGACATGAAAGTTTTCATATTAAATAAATGATTTTAAGAACAGTGAAAAAAGCCTGCAACCGAATAATGTGATAAAAAATCTAGAACATTTTTAAAAATATTAACACATTCATATATTTAGTTGTTCGGAACGTTATTGTTAACATAAAGTGTAATTTATTTTACTTTACAACAAAATAAATTAATTGGCGCCCAAGTAGCTATTTCCAATTCATGTTCTACTGTCTGACTTTGCAGCAAAGCAACAATTCTACAAAACGGTCATAAATTTACCCCGTGGGGCGATTTTTTTAATATTCGTGAATGACGGACTGGATTTTAGTGGCATTGCAAGTTTGTTTTCTATCGAGAAATTTGAACGGATTGTTTTGTTGAAATAAACACCAACGTAAAAGAAGAGCTTTTTGACTCTTTCAAAACTTGACCAATTTTTTTAATCACATTACAAGTCTCTACCTTCAAGTTAACTAATTTCACAGCTAAAAAATTTATCAAAGATAGACACTACTTAGCGTACTATAATTACGATTTCTTAAAGCGCTTTGCGGTAAAAAAAAAAAAGGTTTAACAAAAAGAAAAAAATTATTTGTATTTTTTTTTTTAACACAGTCCGATTTAGTTTTATAAAACCTAAAAATGCACTCATATTTTATCTGTTTTTTCTCCGAGAAAATCAATTTTAAAATACATCTCTAAAAAGTTTCTACCAAAGTTTAAAAAAAGAAAAATCCGCCTATATTCTTCTTTTTTTTTTTTTTTTTTCTAGTTAGCGCCTAGCTTTTTACCTGGTGGGCCGATAGATTTTTGTTCATTTGGGTGTGGTGGTATCATATCGATGAATATTAGGTAAGTAGTCGAAAAGAAATCTCGTTAGAAAAATGCTTTTTTTTTATTTAATATAGCCGGATAAAACTTAACCGAAAGATTTTTAAAAGCTTCAAAATCCGTAACTAGAGAATTGATTTTTCTTTTTTAATCGAAAAATGCGAATTCCCAAAATCCTAAATTTAAAGCGGTGGTGGAAGTTTAAAGTATTATGAATGTTTGCTTTTATGGAAACGAGATTCGAAAGGAAAATAGAAAAACACCATTTACAAGTTCATCGTTAGCTAAAATATTATTTGTCAACACTTAAACCAATACCCAGCTTTAAAGAGTATAGGAGGCTGCAACGATTTTAATTTTCTTTATCTCGATAATTTCTCATACGAGTAACAGCTTTGGTTAGTCCATTCTTCTCAGCGCTTAAAAATATTCATACTAAAAATCATCAAACTCGCAAAAAAAAAACAACAAAAAAACACTAAAGTATTTGATAACGGATATTTTAGAGAAATTTAAGAACATCATGATCATTCTTAAACAGTGCTCACTTTTTGCAGTCGACATTGAATATTTAAATTACAATTAGATTTTTCTGATATTTTTACTTTGCTTACGAATGATACTGCAAAAAAGTTATTAAGAATAATCACATTACTCTGAAATATACATCTTTTATCGAATAATTATGTTCTATTCATTATCGCATTTTTTCATAATATTTAGTGCGAATTTTAAAATCGGTATACTTTCTTTTCGGAAAAAAAGTTAATTCTTTAAAATTTAACCTGGTTATTTTATCGTGAACAAAATAATTGAAGATGGCATAAATTACTTTTTATTTCACCTTTATGGAACAAAAAAATAGTTTACGTTCGAGTATATTTATTTAACGTAAAACTTTAATCAGTGCAAGATATAAAGAGAAAAGTACACAAATAGTAGGGTGAAAATTTTTTAAAAATATTTCGGCGCACATTTCGTCGATTAAAATTAAACTTCTAATACAACTGTAACCATCGATGATTACTTTACTTCATTCCTTTGTTCTCTCCATCTTATACCGTCTCAGAATCTAATTTCATAGCACAATACACTCAAGTGATTGGGTCAAAGCCAAGGGTGAGCCCAAAAAAGAAAAAAAAAAAATAGAACTATGACCGTTAGATATTTCCCGGAAGACTTGGTTCGAATGAAATCTGTTTTATATCGGGAATAAGTGCAATGTTTGAAACAGGTATAGATATAAATTGATTTCCGAATGTGAAGATTTTCTTAGAAAGTTGATTTTGATACTCTTCTAAAATTCAATACTCGGAAACAGTTCTACATTTAAGTCCGCTGAACACTGTGCGGGCGTTCCATTTAGCATATAATTTTATTAGGATTAGAAATTTTTTTCTTTTTTAACGTGTCTGCGTAGAGAATCCGAAGAGCAGTGGTGTATTATACTGTTTTATGCATAGGAAATTTTACGTTACCTTTTCCTATTAATATACCTGTTGAATAGTCTTTGGCAAATTTTATTCCCAAAAACATCTTTTTTGACTTTTGAAATCTTTTTTAATTTTGTCTTTTACGACTACCGTATATCCGAAATGATTTTTAACGCCTTAAATTGCAACATGCCTCGCGGGATAGGCTATTTGCATATGGATGAAAAATGTCTCTATCAATACCGTAAGCGGTATTATATATAATGCTGTAAAGTTTAAAAGAATGTTTTTAAAAACTGATCCTAAAAGTGGTAGAAAAATTTACTTTGATACTTGTTACGACAATCTGGATGATGGACTGAAAATAAGAAAACGAGAAATTTTGATATAAAAAGCGAACGCTTACAACTGGAAGTTAACAGAAACTGATCTAATGGAGTCAAAATTACGGCAGAATTAATTTACCGTATTGATTAATAGATGTCAGCACTATACACACAAACTGAAATATTACAATGTCTAATTGTGGCCCATATCTCAAGATTCGGTTAATTATTGATCTTCAGTAAAGCTATCATCTGAATAAGTGTCAGTCCGGTCAGTTATCAGTGAGCAATGAAATTAATACACTTGAGGGATATACACCTGATAATTGATCCGTGAATTAGGATGGTATTATTTATTAATCAAATTAGATTATTTTTAATTCTCCGATAGCTTATTTATTTTATTAAATAACTACCATTTGTTTATACAGTACTATCGAACAATTTTGTAGTGAAATTTCTTTAGGCGCGCCTTATACATACATATATAAATAAATATACGGGGAGTTAACACGAAAAACGAGCGAGCGTACGTTATGAATAATTAATAGTCCTTAATACATCCCAAAAATTCGTAATATACACGTAGCCAGTAATCTATTGAATTAAAATTTATGTTGCATGTTATTACATTTTATACCACTTTAGGATATACATATATTGTACGTATAAGAAAAAAAAGAAAATAAATTTATTAAAACTTAATATATCAAAAATTAATCAAACATAAAGAATGGATATAAATAAACGGAAAAAGAGAGGCACCGAGCATATAGACAGAGAGAGAGAGAATGTCAATGATCTCAAAGGAACTGTAACTGAAGCAAGCCGCATTATAATATTAACAGAAACGTGGATGAATAATGGCGATACATACCAAATTTCGATTACATAGTGAAATTTAAACGCCAGAACGTTCGAGCAGGAAACTGTATTCAATATAAGATGAAAGATGGAAAAGAAATAATTATTATCGCCATTTATGTATATTTCTCCATATCAAAGGGTCCATGATATAATTAAATTTATACATAGAAGATTACTTTCTTTCACTCCCGATGGTTCAAGGTTATTAAAAGAAAATTTACATAAAATTCCAATGATATTAGCTGGTGGAGACTTCAACGTCAATTTTGCATCAGATAATTCTTTGCCTTTAATAGAATTTCTTCAAACCGAACTTCAATTAAATGTTAATAATAATCCAAATGAATCAACGACAAAGTACGAAACTACCATTGATGCAGCATTTTATAGATACATTGATAAAATTACATCAAAAACTTATATTTCATATTTTAGTTACCATAAGCCTATCGTATTGTATCTTTTATAGAATCCAACAATCAATGACAATATTAATAAAACAAATGCATTCATTATTTGTTTTTGTTTTTCTTTAAGTGGAACTTTATAGGTACATATATGTTTATAAGAACCATAGGTCTCCTCATTTGGTTCTTACTCTTGGTAAATTTAGTACCAATACTATCAAATCGAAGTTTCGGAAAATGTTTTTGAAGTTTCACTTCTGCTCTGTGCCCCGAGGCACATTCAAATTTATTTATCTTTAAAAAGTTATGTGGCTTAATGCATAATTTTTGAAAACTTGTATGTGAAGTTTTTTGAATATTTTTGAATTGTCTATGTTAAAGGGAACAAACGTCAAGTATTATGTGTAATCAAATCATCTCAAAATTACATGCGAGACCTTTTACGACTGTAGCAATTTTTAGACAACGATAAAATCCATTAACACTGCAAAATGATTCTAAAGAATTTCTCCGAAAAGATATGTTACAAAGGAAATGGCAAAAATCAAGAATTAAAATACTCAAGTGGTATTATATATATATATATATATATTATACACGACATACGCACATACACCCCCCCCCCCCCCCCCCACACACACATATATATATGGTATGTGTAAAAAAAAACAAAACAAAGAAATTCAAATTAAAAAGCCAGATTTCCATAAGATCGAAAAGTAAATATTGTCTTTAATTTTGAAATTGGTTAAGTTTACTTATGAAATCGAAGATGCCTCACATTCTTTAAATACACGTACACTTTGATAAGTAGCTAAAAATTTTATAAATTTTCGATAAAGTATTTTTAATTTAAAATGGGATAACGGAAGATCGGAGGCGTGTTAGATTCTTTTTCAGTGTTGTAGATTTCAACTGTAAGTACGAAAAAATTCGTTCCTAAGGGTATTAAAAAGAGTTCAATGGCCGGGAAACGATAAAATTCTGTTTTTGAATATTCGCTGTTCTTGCGAAATACTCGATAATAGAATTACCGCAGACGTAAAGAAACTTCCAAAATAATCAATGTGATCGACGTAACAGGAAAAGACAACAGAAATAGCGGAATGCATAATAAAACGGCATGTCTGCATGCGGACTCCGGATGGCCAAAGTCAGTAACTGACAGGCTACAAAAACATGAAAACTGTATACGGCATTGTGTTGCGCTATCTTCCGTTTCCTATGGACGACAGTGTGGGGTAGTGGTGAGCGGTAATCTTGATGGTCAGGCATAGATACCGGCACAGGTTTGTGACATCACTGGAATGATCCGAAGTAGCGGTTAATAAATACATTCGCGATCAAAATATACCGTTCGAACAGGAACGATTTTTACTCGTGTCTGTGTTACTATAGTCGCAGTGTAGTGACCTAACAAGACCAAATATGCGCGCGCGCGCTTGCCGACTCTACTCTTCGAATCTTCTTTAACCTATCCGGCTAGGAGGATCGACGACGTTGACTTACCACTAGTACACGAACGTGCGGCCCATGTGAGTAATGCATGCCATGTACACACTAATTGAATGTTTAACGTGAAGCAGAAGTTCGCACAGTTTGTTTTCATTGCATACTTAAAATTATCTATCGATTAAAGTAGCTTTCCAAGTGCTGACAAAACTGCCAGGCTCATCGGCCTCCAGGTCATCACCAGAGTGCCATACCTCCTATGTTCGTATACGTTCCGTTATTCTCAGGTATACTACGCATATTTTATTATTCGAATTTTGCGTTTCGCCGTGTTCGGACCTCGACCGGGGAATTTATCGTAATTTATACCTAGCGCAAATGTCGTTGACTAGACGCACCCAGGCTACGGTCGCACCGTAACGCCTCTGTGCGTAATACGGTTTTAATTCGAAAATAAGACCTATCACTTCCGCGGTGCCAAATTTTACATTATTCCAAACTATTTTTACCGATTTTTTTTCGTCGATGCCGAGTTACCAAGAAGTGAATTTATCGCGTATAAATTTCTCTCGTCGTTCCGTTATCGCTTCTAAAAGTATAAGCCACAATTTCGTTGTCTTTCTCGCGCTAAATTCACCTAATTATTAATTAAATTAAGAGTGCCGGTGACAAATGTATAAATTTGGCGGTATCCTTTACAACATTTTTAAATAGGCTTTTTTAAATACAATTTATAGGACAGTTCTCTTTTTCAAACCGCTGTTGGGTATCGAAAATAATTACGGTATGTTTTTATTTAGAACCCGATACGGGTAGTCTCTGTAATTAAGCGAAACTATTTTTAATTTTTTAATTAAATCTCCTCCATCAGAAGGATACTTATGTATTTTATATTTAAGAGAAGAAAAGAAGACAAAAAACTATTTTTAAAAAAATTCGCGTTTGGAACGTTTAAACGATTAGTGTTTTTATCGTTTAAAAAATATTTTTCTTGTTTGCCGAATTTTTGTAAATATTATCGCGTACGTTAATAATCGTAACTGAAACATCAAAAAAAAAAAAATATATATATATCGGCCGCATCCACCGATAAGAGAATGACTAGCATCGTCCACTAAAGTATTAAATCTTTTTTCTGCATTTACAACAGGTTGCCCAAACAAGAACATTAGTTTAACGCACGGGAAGAGGGAGAGAAAATAAAGTTGTATTATTAAAGTTCTAAACGTTTAAGGATAGAGGATAAAAATAAGACGGAAATGAGCGAATATAAGAAGAACACCGATATGGATAAACAAGTTTTAATGAAGAAGTGGAAAGAGGACACGCCGATGGTTCAGCGAAAAAGTTACCGCTGACCACTCAATTGAAACGTGTTAAATAACTGACGCGAAAAGAAAGTGTGTGGTGAAGGGGTTGAAAAGGACAAAATGGAATAGATACAGATAAAAATCGAGAAATCGATGCAGAAATGATATTGCGATTGAAACGAAGGCGACAAGGAGCCGAGACTGCGGAGCGTTTAAGTCTAAGCAAGCGGGTTGAAGAATAGATCGATAAATACGGAAGAATGTGTCGTTTTAACTGATAGAACAGTTATGTGGAACTCAGACTCTCGATATTAGAGGATCTCGGTTGGCAACTGACCAGATTACATACCGGAATGGTCATTGAAACCACATCCTCGAAAACGGGTATCTACGGAAAATCTTTCTTTAGTACGTAATTAAGACATTTTAGAATTGGAAAAGAACTGAAAGATCATCATCGTAGGAAAATTATAAATTCTGTAACACATTCGGTGTATGGCAATAGCTAGTCCGAAAAAAAACGGAAAAGGAACGAAATCCACGAACAAAAGCGCCACAGATGCGGACGCAATGATGAATATTAATATTGTCGTAGGCGAAATCTTTTCAGGAAGTACTGAAAGAATCGACAATTTTACCAAGGATTAATCGAAATAATATTTGACACAACGCCGGGCGTTCGTCTGTTGAACTATTGATAATAGTTTTGTTTATTGATACTTTTTTTTTTATGTGATCGTGAAGTAAAATTTTAGAAATACTTGTTCAATTCCGCAACAACGGGAAAAAATAGAACTCGAAGAAAACAATATGAACAACTAATTTCTCGAGGAAAAGAGAGTTAATAAATCGCGTTTCGTATTGTTCGCCGTAGGGAGGTACCGGTAATTCTCACTTCTAGTATAAAAAAAAAAACAAAACGTTATTTCAAATAATCGAGACAACACATAAAGCTGCGCTAATACAATTGAAATAAACGTATTTACCTCCGCCGTTTTTAAATTACCCAAATTTGCAAGTTACTCATTGAAAGAAAATAATATTACCGTATGGGGGGGATCTTGGAGCATGTAATAAGCACGCAATTTGATTAAGAACAGGACCCCCATATCGATGCAGTAAGCTAGGCAACCAATACTAGAGAAATATTAAATTATTAAGTAGTCCTGAAAATGGTCTTTATTGTGTGATTTCCCGTTTTTAAAAACAAACAAACTTGTATAGCATGTATTTCGACTAGGTGCGATTGAAGACATCGTGAATTGAGATATAGCGGCATACGCTGATTCAGCGTGAAAAACAGTCGAGAGATCTATCAAGCAAAATCGAAGAATACTTAGCCTTATTTGTGAATTTTAAGATTGCGTTTTTAAATATATTAAGCGATTTTATTTTTCTGACGAATAAAATTACACAGAAATAATTTTGAAGTATGACTTAATGGTACTTGAAAGTTTCATTTTGCGAATTAGCCGTATTTGCAATCATTGATTTTTCCTATGTCGTTGCAGTTTTTTTTTTCATTGCTATTTTATTTTTATTTAAAGTTCGACTAACAATATCTTTCGTAAATTTACTGAGATCATATATATATATATTTAAATCATGTTACAGTTTTTGACCATTGAGGTAGAGAACAATTTATTCATAGATGAGAGATGATATCCTACCGTGTCCGGAACCGCTTCTACGAAAGTATCACCAAACGCCTATCAACCAATTCACTATTCCCACTTCATACAGGAAACATGATAACGCTTAAAATTACCTGTCGCACGGGGAACTAATGGGAAATGTCTCTCTCGAGGACTTTATCTCGAGAACGTTCAGGAATTCTTGATTAATAATTTATATAGATTTTATTTTAAATAGATTGAACTAAAAAAAAAAACAAAAAAACACGCTTCGATAACATGTTAAAAAGTTAGCGTACCATCACACTTGACAGACGATTAATCGACATCCGGAAAATCTGTTTAAACTCTGAGATCATCAGTGCTGTCTATAAAACACGTAGCGAGATTCAAAACAATCAAAAAGAATAACCGAGCAGGAGAAATTGAATTGGTCAATTTAAAAAAATTGAAACAGCCTGAGTTTTAAAAATACATTTGTCGAAACGCGCGACAGATGCAGGAATGTATTGAGAAACTTATATCGATAATGTTTTTTCCGTCGGGGGACGGTTTAAAATGTGAAATTTTAATTTCATCCGCGCTGTATTTACAGTTGGCTAGTTCAGCAAGGTTACACTCTACGAGTGCCCTTGCGTTTGTTTTTTCCGAAAAAAGTTTTTTTATCTACGATTAACTGGTGTTTTTTTTTTTTTACTTTTTAATGAAATTTGACGATGTGTTTTTCTTTTTGCAAAGCCACGAGAAAAAATTACCTTTACACCTAAATTGAAGTCGTTAAAAATTTTTGTCTTTCTCCGCGTTCTCGATAATAAACATCATCCGCGATATATCATTAATATTCATCCCTAGTTCATTTTTTGCTGTGTAGGTAAATTGTTCAAGTTATAATAATCAATATTATCAACCACTTCTGTTATATAACAAGCAGGTACAAATTAACATGATCAGAATTTCTAGTTACATTAATTTGTCTATGTATTTGTTATAATTTTATTAATTTCACCGCCATACTGTAATTGTAGTTATTTGACAATAACCTTTTTTGGCGCGTTCGTTCGCGATACAATGAACACTACCATTTAAACGGATAGCGGCCAGTAATATCCCACGACAGCGGTCTAAAGATATTTATCTCGAATAAATTCAGAAATAATCGCTTCATTAGGTAGGAAGAATATAGAGTGTAAAGAATATATTCTCGATTTTATGGTAAAATCGATTTGTTTTTTTCTGTTTTCCGATTTGGAAAAACACTAATTGTAACGATGAAAATCCAACATTACCAGTGGCCTAATTTATGTAGGGAGCCAAACCTCCTCGTTACGACACTTAAAAATGTTTATAACGTCGTTTTATAAAAACCGCCATATTATTTTCAATAGTATTATTATATTTTCCAATATATGTATAAAATTTGCATAATTATAGACATTGGCATTATTATTGTGTGTATGTTACGTACAGATACTACATAAGTAAGTGAACTACCTCCCAATGGTCAATCATCAGGGTGCGTTGCCATATTTCGGGGATTCGTTCGATTATCGCTCTATAAATGATATATATATATATATATATATATATATGTGTATATGTATGTAGAAGTTAATACGTAACTTTTTGAATGCCTATAGAATACAAATGTAGGAATAGAGTGACGATATATAGATTTTATAGCAAAGGGAACTGAGAAGAGTAAATATTTACAAATGTAAAATAAATAAAAATTCTCCTTTTTAACAAAAAAAAAAAAAATTATACTATTAATAAATTGAAATAAATAATTCAATTTAAAGAAAAACACATCATCAGCTAACAATATAGAGTACACTCCAGTAGTATACTAAAAATTGTAACGTTCCGTTTGATTAAATTCTCTTTTAATATTTTCTCCGTTCGTTCCTTTACGGAATTCCGGACGACTGTTAAAGAAAAAAAGTAGCGGAATTCGAAATGACAGAGAGTATTCTACAAACAGAAGTAAGTGAATTTTTGGAAATCCGTACCGAACTGATGCGCGAGCAGGTTCAACAACTCATTAAAGTTTGAAAAATTCGCAAAAATACGTACAATCGGTACAAAATGATGGGATAATTTTATATCGGGGGAACAGTTTTCGAAGTTTTTTTTGTTTTTTTTTTTTTTTTTTTGTTGACAACGTGTTTCATCGCAATATAAATATCAACACAAATAAGAAATTCTGCTAGGAGATTAGATTGGTTTTCCAGCTGGAATGGAAAAAATCCGAAATATTCTTATTTATCTGATGCAAATGAACGAGCTTTATTCGTTTGTTTTTCCTCCGTTTATTATGTATAAAGTTCGTTTATTATGTATAGAGTTCTTAAGAAATACTGCGCCGCCTGGTTCCCTAATTTCGATTTTGCTAAAGTTTCATTAATCGATCAACGCTATCGCCGCGATTTGTATCGGCCGCTTTTCAGAACAAGCTACACTGTTTAGTAATATTTTTAGAAATAAAAGCTTTCACAGAACATCATGATGAGCCAGCCGGCTATCGTAACGGACTTTTGTTAAACACAAAGTGTGGTATTTTGCCGCTCAGATAGAATCTAATTCCCGATTCTGTATAAAATTTACGGTTGATCAGCCTCTAAAAGTGAAGTAAATAAAGTATGTGTCCCATACTTTTGATAAGGTTTTATGGATTCTGAAATTAAACCTTTTATAATTTACCAAGTCCAACGGCATTAATGAGAGTAAGGGGAATTTCAAATTATGTATTAACTTGGGAACGACTTGGATCACGAGACATGCCTCGATAATCTATGATCACCCTGGTTTGGTGGCCAAGCACAGTAGTCCATGAAATTTAAGAGGGTTTCCGAATAAAACGTAAAGTAAAAATAAATTTATAAGTTTATCTCTTTCATTTCTGTATATTATTAACTAAGACGCGCAGAAATATGATACAATTATAAAATACGTAAATTCACAAATTAAAACCAACACGCATAAAAGGTTTGGGTTAATTTGTGAACTTTTTTTTTTTTCTTCTAATGAAATCGTTTATTTTTGATAAATATTATTATTATCTTAAATTTAGACCCGTCATTGTCGTTAGATTTCTTATTCTATATGCAATTTTATTATTTTCACATTATATGAGTGTTTGAAATTAAGCACATCACTCATTCATCCATATATTTCCCTCTGTTTTTTTCCCTAATTTTCTCCTATCTGCGACCACTTTTTTTTAAGTTCTTCTTTCAGTTTCCTTTCGGTTTTTTTCCTTATTTCTTCCGGCATTTTATTCAACATTTGCGTCAATACATATTTATCCGTTTGCTTTCCATAGTCGGAAGTTTATAGCTCTGTTTTTCACCCTTAAGAGTTTCGCTTTATTTCTGTTCTTTTTGCTGTCTTCGCATTTTTACATATTTTTAAGCGTTCCCAGATTTTTATACTTAAGTACAAACCTCTTCTTCTTCTTCACGCGCCATCTCCGCCTCGGAGGTTGGCGATCCACGATTCCAGCACGACCTTTGAATCAACAGATCGGAATAACTCAATTGATGTGCAGCCAAGCCAACGGCGAAAATCTTTCATCCAGAAGTTCTGCCGGCGTTCGATAGATCTCGTACTTAGAGCCTCTCATTACGTGACCCAGATACCGTAGCTTACGTTCTTTGATCGAGCTTAACAGCATGGGTTGTCTTCCAATGCGATCTAGTACTTCCCTGTTCGTGATTTTTTGAATCCATGATATCCGTAACATACGACGACAGGTGTACATTTCGAAAGCCTGTATGCGTTTTTCCAGTGTGGAATCTAACGTCCAGCTTTCGCAACCATACTGCAAGATCGAAAACACGTAGCAATTCAGGAGTCTCAGCCTTAGACCAATGTTCAATTCGCGTTTCGTGAAAAGATTTCTCATGGTAATAAACGCTGCTCGAGCTTTCTCGATTCAAGAACGAACTTCTTTTTTTGAAGCGTAGCTGTCATTGAGAGTGGTGCCGAGGTATTTGATTGACTTGACTTGCTCTATTTCTACGCCATTAACTTTCAGGGTGCATTTGGTTGGCTTCTTCGAAAAAACCATAACTTTTGTATTCGAGGTGTTCATCAGAAGTCCAAATGCTCTGCTATGCTCTCCAAGCTTGTCTATCATCTGCTGTAATTCTGCTTGGCTACCGGCTATTATGAGACTGTCGTCCGCATAACGTACATTATAGATTGTTATTTCATTTAACTTATTTCCCCCATCATTTACATCAAGTGCTTCTTCGAAAATTGCCTCCGTATATATATATATATATACATATATATATATTAAAAAGAAGGAGGGACAAAACGCTTCCTTGCCGAACGCCCTTCTTAATAACATCTCCGGATAAGGAGCCGCAGCGACTTTGAGGATGAAATGTAAAGTTTACTCTATGGCTTAAAAGTCAGTTAATTTAAATATTTAGGTTAGCTTCATATAAAATATCTCTACAGACGATGCCGTAATATTGATATTCGTGAAATCGAAATGCGAACTATTATCCGGATATTACCGGTGATGTGAGTCAAAAAATGCGGCCGCGTTTGATTGCCGAATATCAAACCTAGCTGAATCCCTAAACCGCGTGCAAAAATACGTTCGGGATAAATCGTTTAGCTCTAGTTATAAATTCCCGTTCGGGATTTACGTCGAGAATGAATCAAAAAGTTTACGGGCTTTCTTCAGACATTTTAATTACGATGATTATCGATCTTAACAATAAAGTACCATTTACGTCTTTAATACGTCGCCTCAAATCGCGGTCGTCCAAGTCCAAACCATTACCGGAGTCTATTCGTATCAAATTAACTTTCTCCTGCTAAGCCGCTAAAAACTAGCAAAATAACATACTCGCACCTTGTTTATTCATGCCGTCGCCGCGTTTTTAAATTCGCTTTAAACTTTGTTCGTGATTTTGTAAAATCGTCCAATGACTAAGGAGGGGTATGGGCGTAGACGGCGCCGTCTTGCGCTTCGTAACAGAGTGAAAAAATCCTCTAGGCGGACGATATCAAGGAAAACACAAGTTCCTGCTTAGACTCAAAAAGTAATTGTAATTTCTAAAACGTATCTTCGGTGGCCCAGCGAAACCAGCGCTGCTGCTCAAACACGATATTATGGGAAACTTCGCGTGCCGTTCAGCGTCACACGGAGAAAATAAAAATTTCGGCTTAATATTACCGAGAAATACTTACGAATGAAGATCGATATTTTTTTAATGTCACTCTGGATTAATATGATATTCTTGCTGTAAGCTACCGCAGGCCGGTAAGATATACATATATAGATTAAGTCAAATAGCGACGAAACTTTTTTGAAATGCACTACAAAAAGTGAAATGAAATTTATGTATATTTTGTAGAATTCACGTAGAAATATTACGAGAAATTCATTTCGCTGTTTATTATTTCACAAAAGATTAACGCGTGGTAATTTTGTAATTTAAAAATGTAACAAAAACAAAAATGACGGAAAAATTGCCTGATTTTTTCCTTTTAGCTCTATATTAGAATGAGTTTTTTATTGTTCAGTGGAAAAGCGACCGTGGCTTGTAAAATTACTGCAACGGCTATGCAATTATTTGTCGTCCGTACTATACCGCGCATGTGTAAAATGAAAAATGCCAACGAGAAAAAATGTATTCAATAAAAGAAACAGCAATATGCTTCAAATTTCGATGCACCTATCAAAGCTACTTTTGTAATACACCGTGATGAACTTGAGAAGTTTTCATTTTTATTGTTATTTTTACTTTTAGAAAATTTAAGTAAAACATTGTAGAAAATACATCTTCGAGAATCGCATTCACACGTGTCTAAACAGTATTGGTTTCTTTTTTTTCCCGAAATCTCGTAGTGGTAGTGATCGTTTTATAATGTAAACAATGAGGGAAAATGCGATATCGACTTGTTGTTCAAGGTGCCGGGGAGTTAGCCCGTAAACGTTATGATTCATTACTTTAAGATTTCAAAAAAGCAGAAAAATATTGACATCAAATTTTCGCCAATGATAACAAACCACTGGTGGATCGGTTTACAGTTCTAAATTGGAAACTATACCATTCTTGAATAAACCCGAAAATTTTATCATTAAAAATGACGAATCTGATGTATAAAAATTCCGGTTTCGATCGTTACCGCCTTACACGGAGACATGTTACGCGATATTACGAATAACGGTTTTCAAATTTGCTTCGTGACGTATTATTGTTGAGAAAATATTTGCTTACATTGAAGTACACCTGAATTTACCATGTTGGTTACACGCCATATTAATAGTTCCAGTATTAACAATGCGCTCTTCTACGCTGCACCTCGTAAACAGGTGAGATCCTCTTCGGAGGAGAAAAGTTAAATTATTATTTTTAAGTGCACTGTATACTAGTGTAAAACTGACATTTTGGATTTTCTTTTTTATATTTACGTGAAGAACTCACAATGGCAACGTTTGCAGTGGAGTTCGAGCATCATGAATTCGACGAATCATTTAGAACTTGTTAAATTTACATATTCACGCGTTAAAATCGTCGAAGTACACCCTTAATCATTATTTATGTTTGCCTGTTACATCTTAAATTATTCCAGGGAATTCCAAAACGATCACGGTTGCTGCGAGGTTTCGGAAAAGAATCTAATAGTATTTAAACAATGCGATTCTTGAAGATGTATTTACTGCAATGTTTCACTTAAATGTTCTACTCGATCAAAAATGAAATTGAAAACTTTTCAACTTTATCACGGTGTAACCTGCACAAAAATTGCTTTACCACCTAGCATGACTCTATTTTTCCGACTTAAAACAACCGGTTTCCTTTGACTCGAATTCTCATTGATCTCTGGTGAATTTTATTTGTGGATGAACACATGTATGCCTAATTTTCTTCTTCGGTTATGGAGTGGAAAATAGTGCCGACTTTGTTAAGATTTTTTTGTTGTCTTTTTTTTTATCTGTGGCAGAATTTTTATGCGACACAACTTTGCCTGTCTTCATAATTGTTGCTCCGTTTACTGTTATAGTAACCAAATTCAAAGTTTATTATTTTCATCATATTTTTGAAACCAGTTTGTAATTGTGCGCACGCCATAATTTCTATTAAATGAATTTTACAAACACCATTTATTCCTATTAATTGTGAGACATCTTGGAGCTTGCTTTAAACCGCAGTTTTGTAAAATTGTACGTTATTCGCGGACTGAGTTGTTTTGTGCGATGAATTTATTTCGACCGGGGGGTTAAACCATGCGTTCACGTGCGTTTTATAGTATTAATTTTTTTTTTCCTTCGCGCACTTAATTTCGCATGCATATATATATATATATATATATATGCCCTCCGTGCCTCGCAAGGGGCTGCGCCCCTTGACCCCGCCTGAAACATCCTCGGACCCCCAACTCGATTACTTCTGTACTTCGTATAGAACGAGAAAAATTGACAACATTATTTTTAGTTCGACCTCCACTACTTTTTCCATCGAAATTTTCTCTTCTTATATGTACATACAATATATGTAACGTTTTGGAACAGAAATATAATGGGGATTGAGCTAAGAATGACGTTGTCATTAATATATTAATTACAACGTAATTCTCAGGTTACCCCGCATTAGAAAAAATGTCCCAATTTTATGTAACGAAAAATTTCCTAATTTTATGTAACGTTTGTTATATTTTATAGGATTTTTGTTATTGTTATATTAAAAATGTTACAATTTTATGTAACAAAATATGTAACGAAAAATATAACGAAAAAATGTCTTCATTATATGTAATGAAAGTTAAATGTTAGGATAGGATATTTGTGATTGTGTTATTTCTTTTGTGTTGATGCCAGTAAGAATTACGTTGTAAATTTTGATCATTTTATACAAAGTATAGAAGAGAAAGAGACAGAAATGTAAGCAAGAGGGGTCAAGGGACATAGCCATTGCGAGGCCAAAATGGCCGAGTTTACATATACATATATATATACATATATACGAGGGTGGTTTGAAAAGTTCTGGGCCTTTCAATGAAAAATTTTTTTTTTTTTATGAAAACAGCCCTTTATTTCTCAACATACTCGTAGTTTCCATTTAGGCTCACACATTTGCTCCATTGCTCGGAAAGTTTATTAATACTGACCTTGTAGGTTTCTTCTGGAAGGTTTCGAAAATATTCATCAACACCGACGATCACTTCACTATCATTTGCAAATCTTTTTCCCCCGAGCCGTTTCTTCAAATTGGGGAATAGATGATAGTCGCACGGAGCTAAATCTGGCGAATAGGGCGGATGCGGAAGTAATTTGAACCTTAATTCGTTATTTTTGCCATCGCGACCACAGAGGTGTGAGCAGGGCGCATTGTCTTGATGGAAAAGGACTTCCTTCTTTGCCAAATGTGGACGTTTTTTTTTTTTTTAAATTTCTTCGCTTAAACGTTGAAGCAAAGATGCGTGATATGCTCCGTTTATTGTTTTACCTTTTTCAAGATCGTCGATAAAGATTATTCCGCGTGCATCGTACAAAACCGTCACCATGACTTTGTTGAAGGGCAAAATCACCAATATGCAATATGGAATATAAAACGACCTCAAAAATCACTTAAAAATTTATAACTCATCACCAGATAAACCTAAAAAAAAAAGTGAAATTCAAAACATTAAACAAAACGTAGAATCTCTTTCATAAAAGCAAAAAATTACTGTTAAAAATTTTTAAAGACCCTCCCTTTTGGGCCCAAAAACAGCGAGAAAATCATGTTCACGTAAACAATAGCTCCAGTAAAAAAGTAAAGAAAACCAAAAAGTATCACAAATGTATGCGTAAAGGACCGTTTTATGGGAAAAATATATCTGAGCTTACACCTTTATATTTAACCCTCGGGGCACCGAAAGCTCGTAAGTTTTAAAAAAATATTGTTTTCCAGGCATGTGATGTATCGTTGGAAAAATCGCTGTTTGTCAAGAACGAACCCATATTTCATTTCCTAAACGAAACTAGTTGGCGAAAAGTTCAAAAAATGATGTGTAGCCCCCCCCGCCCCGTGCAGCGTGAGTATTGCAGTTAACAATTTTCAACAAGGTTAAAAATATGCGCATCTCCATATATTTATCTAGCTTGGAACAACCGGCTTTCCAGCATTAAAATTAGACTCTCGGGGCGGCGAAAGCTCAACATTTTTTAAAAAAATATTTTTTTCCCAGGCATGTGATAAATTGTTGAAAAGATGGCTACTAGTCGAGAACGAAACCGTATTTCGTTTCCTTAACGAAACTTTCAAAATTGGTAACAAGTTCAAAAAAGCACAAAAAACAACGTCAGAACCTTGCAGCGCGAGTATTATAATTCAAAATTTTGAACAAGGTTAAAAATATGCGTATCACCGTATATCTCATTAGTTTTGAATATTCGGGTTTCCAATCTTAAAATTAGGTCTTCGGGCTATTGAAAGCTCGAAATTTTTAAAATGCTTTTTTTTCCCCCGGACATGTGATATATCGGTGGAAAAATCCCTGTTTGTCAGAAACTAAATCGATTTCATTTCTTTAACGAAACTTTTGAAACTACTGTAAAAGTTCAAAAAAGCGCAAAAAATAACGTGTGTCCAGTGCCGCCCTTTTTATAGTTAAAAATTTTAAACAAAGTTAAAAATATGCGTATCTCCAAATATTTATCTAGTTTGGATCAACCGGCTTTCCAGTCTTAAAATTAGACCCTCGGGGCGACAAAGCTCAAAATTTTTTACAAAATTATATATCTTTTTCGGGCATGTGATATGTTGGTGGAAAGATGGCTTTTTGTAGAGGACAATATTGAATTTCATTTCCGTAACGAAACTTTCAACGTTGACGAAAATTTAAAAAAAAGGATGAAAAATTATGTATCTCTCTCTATTTGCAGCGGGAAAAATCGGATTTCTTTGTTCCGAATTTAGAGCATTGTGTAAGTATAAGTTATAGTTATGTTTAACTTTTCAGCGCATGAAACACCACGCTTGACTGAACTTGTTTTAGTTTTTGACGATTCCGGTTACAGTGATCAAACCACTCTGTCACAAAGTGACCGTTATAAGTGGGGTGTGGGTGTGAGAGTGTGTGTATTTATGTATATATGTCGGAATGGTAGAGGGTCGCCGAAAAAGAGGGAGACCCCGAACAAGGTACATAGATGGAGTCAAAAAAATCGTTGGCGCCGCATCATTGCGTGAGATGATCCATACACGATGCTCGAAACGAGCAACCGACGATGATGATGCTGATGATATGTTTCGTATTTATTATAAATAAAATTCTCTACGTTTTTAAAGTGCTAGTAATATTTAGAATAAGTACAACGTTCGCCTAATTTCTATGAAATGCTAATTACTAACATCACACCCACGCTTGTTTTCCGGTTTAATTAATACGCGGAAAATCACCGAAATTATAATGAATTTCGGGATGTAGTCAAAATGTTACTAGTATGTTTTTAACAAAATGAATCACAAAAATCCGTACGTCGAAAGAAGCGAGTGATAATAATAATAATAAAACAAAAGTAGTACGACCAGCTCGAGATCACTTCGTAATAATGGTAAGATAAAAAGAAAAAATTAGGAAAGGAATTGTCCGCTTTAAAAGCACCGTTAATTATTTGTAGCGCGATACAATAGGAACGTTATGCAGTGAAAGTATGTCTCGAAAAGAGCATGTGGTTTGATCGGGAAACAATGGTTTTGCGGTTGATACGATGTAAATGCTAAATAGGAAATATCATTAAGTATATTACAGAGGAATTTGTAGAAGACGACGGAAAGAAAAAGTCGCAGGCTCATGCAAAGTTAGCGGTCAGTTGCGAATTCGATAATTAGGACAAGGGATCGCCGAAAGAAGGAGAATAACGCTAGAAGAAAGAAGTAACAAGAGTATAGGCCGTCTCACAGATGATTTCTCTTGAACTGCTACCCCGGTGATTTTCTTGTTTTTCCGATAAGTTAAGGTTTTCCAGACATTGCTCAATTCGTGGCATAGATTTCCTCGTAAAACGTAGGGGTATTAAAGGTAAAATCGAGCGCGCTAAATGGCAAATAAAAAAAGTCCTGATGCTCCAGAAAGAAATGAAAAGAGCCATCCTGCGGTAGTACATTTCTCCTGGTTTGACCAGTCGGCGGCGGCGGTTTCGGCACATCTAATAATCAAATTGACCTTTGTACAAGTACGCAACCTCAGCAGAAAAGGCCGGCTAACTAACGTGAGCATATTCCACTGATCGCACTGTAACCAATATTATTGAACGGAAACGCGATAAGAAGAGTATCAGCGGAGGCGATAGAAGAAAGTACCTCGAATATAACTCATAACTACGTTCGCGACATTCCAGCACCCGCAAAGACATGTTAAAGGAGTAATGCGTTCAAGGCAGCAAAGTCAATTCTGCACGAGACGAGACTTTATTCATTAACAAATTATAGAGATTATTCATTAATCTGAATTTTCAGCGGAATTTCGGTACGGAGCCAACCGACGTCAGCTAGATGTTACGACTAACTTCCTATGTTGCGTGAGTAATGTTACAATAACGATTCTAGCACGGGGTTCAGCCTTCTCTGCGGAACGCGCTTTAATAAATTTCACTAATTTCATAGCGTAAACACGTGAATTACGTAATTTTTTATTGTCTACGGCATACAGTTTTATTTTAAAGTTTACTTTCGGATCGTGATGACTTTAAATTTTTTAGTTCTCCTACTAAAAATGTAACTCCTCACGCCGGATTAGTTAATACGCGGGAGGAAAAAAGAGGTAATCAGCGGGATTTTAGCTTTGCTTTTCGATATTTCAGGACGACCTACATTCGTTCTTTTTATCGAAATAGCCGCTGATATTAGTAAAAAGGGGAAAAAAAAGAAAGCTAAAATGTGCCTCGGGGCATGGGCAGAAGTGTAACTTTGAAAGCATTTTCTCCCAATTTCGATTTAAAGTTATAAGTACCGAATTTACCAAAAGAATAAGAACTAAAAATGAGGAGATCTGTGATTCTTATAGACATATGTACGAAGTTTCCCAATGCATTTGTTTTATTAATGTTTTTCATTGATCTCTGTTATACAATAGACTTGTGGTAACTAAAATATGAAATATCAAGTTTTTCATATAATTTTATCGATACATGTCTAGAAAATACTGCATCGATGGTAGTTCCCCGTACTTGTCGTTGATTCGTTTGGATTATTATTAATAATTGAAGTTCGGTTTGAAGAAATTCTATTAAAGGCAAAGAATCGGCTGTTGCAAAATTGACGTTGAAGTCTCTAGCTAATGTGTAAATTTTCTTTTAATAACTTTGAACCATCGGAAGTGAAAGGGAGAGGAATCTTCTACGTATAAATTTAATTATATCTTTGATCTGGAGAAATTTAAATGGCGATAAAAAAAAATATATATATTATAATTTTTTTTTTTCCATCGAACAGTAAATACATATCCGTTAACATCTGTTTGACCAAAACACCTAATTACGTAACATTGCGTTGTCATTCGATATTAGTAGTAACAATATTTGATTTATCGTTTCTATTACGAGATAAACTGCAACCACACGGTCTGGCGTTTAAATTTGACGATGCAATCGAAGTTTGGTATGTGTCGATGTTATCGTGTCATTATTCATCCACGTTTCTGTTAAGATTAAAATGCGGCTTGCTTCAGTTACAGTTCCTTCGAGATATCACTGACATTCTCTCTATATGCTCGATGTCTTTCTTTTTCCGATTCTCTTTATATTCATTTTGAGAACCTTCATTTTCATGGTTTTTTCTCTTTTTCTATACGGTCGATGCTTTTCTTTTTTTCCGATTCTTTATATCCATTTTTTATGTTTGATTAATTTTTAGTATTTTAAGTTTTAATAAATTTATTTTCTTTTTTTCTTTATTTTTGCATATACATATATACATATATGCAATATGTTGTATAAAATGCAATAACACGCAACATAAATTTTATTTCAATACAGTGTACTGGCTACGTGCCTATTACGAATTTTTAGAAGATGTATAAATACTGTTTGCAAGAACTATCAGTTATTCATAACGTACGCTCGCCCGCTCTGTATGATAACTCCCCATATAAGGCGCGCCTAAAGAAGTTTCACTTCGAAAAGATCGAGCTCGTATAATTACTAAAACAAGCTGCGAAGTGACATTTAATGGTCGCTCATTTTTTTCTTATCATAAATCGCAGATTAATCAAATGCCGCTACTGTAAGAACTTTTCGCAAACTGACCGGGAGGAAACACAAAACGATCCGTGTTTACTGAGAATGCATCAAAACGGATATGTTGGCCTACCAATTAATTAATCGCAGATACATATATGTAGTTATTTGTCCTCCGCTGTTTCTGTTTCGGGTCCGCCTGTGTGCGACGACGATGATCGACGATAGAATTGCCACGATAAATAAAACGAAAATACACCGGCGTGGAGTGTACAAAATGCCGCCCTTGAATCCTGATCAAACGATCGGTAATATCGCGAGGGCGATTAGCGTAATGGGGGGAGGTGCCCCCCCCATCCACCCCGGGGGGGGACGAAATTAATGAATGGAGAGCGCAAAACATTGGCGGCGCGTAAAAATATTCGGCAAGACGGAAAAAATAAAATAATGACAGCAGTCGCACGTCGGCGAACGAAATGAAAAGCAACGTGACTATCGGCCGAGCCGGCGAACGGCGCGCACACGGCAGCGCGGCGCGCGCGCGCGCGTTCTCCGGCGCTTCGAGTAGTTGGCTGGCGCTGCGGCCACTGCGAGTCTGTTTTTAGTTCGGAATCGGCCGCGCGATCGCTGACGCTGTGCTTGTTGGCCGCTGACGAAAAAGCTCTTCTCGACGTCGCGCTCGTGCTCGCCTATTCCGCTTCGGAAACGCGCAAGCGATAAAAATCTCCGCTCGCGGCACACATGCTAGCAGCGATCGTCGCACGGCCGTAAGCGAAAGTGTGCGATTTTTTTCTCGCGCGACCCCAGTCAATATTCGCCGCTAAATATAAATCGAGTGCAGTGGTCGTTTTCCGAAAAGGATCGAGTTCGTTTTGTTTGGTGCTTTTTTTTCGTTCCTAAACATCACATCCGTCTGCCACCAGGCCAGTGTAAATAGCGTGAACAATAAAATAAGGCTGCAATTCGCCGATCATTCGGTGCCGCTTCTGCCGATCTCGATTAATTGCGACTGCACCGATCATCGTGTGCTAGTGAAAGGCCCGCGGCTGTCGTCGTTTAAAACCAGAGTGAGTATTAGCTTCTTTTAATCGAACTAGGCGACTAAATGTTCTACTGGCGGACGTGCAATTTCGATCGCGGCCGACCAGACATTCCAAATTGCTGCTAAAAAATGTTTCCTTCTGGAACGCCGCGCCTATAATCGAAAGAGCGTTAATTTTAGCTTTCGAGAAAAACGGCGATTCCCTATTTCTAGAACTATACTCTCTAGAGGCGAGAGAGGCTAAGGAGAAGCATCTAAAACCTATGTAGTTCAATACGGATTGTTTCGAAATATTCCCGAAATGTTCGGGCTTTATGATAATTATTCGTTTTTACGCGGCTTTTCGAATTTAAATTCACCCGAAAGAAATCGCGCTAGAAGCTAAAAATTAGTCATGTTTATTAAAATATTGTTTTTGGAAAAAAATAATTTTCTTAAAAATATTCGTCTTTAATTATACTCATATTGTAATTGTTTTTTTTATTGTTTTTTTTCCATATGTACATAACCGTGTACATTTATAAAAATATTATTTTTCGAATTTATAATATTGTTTTCTAACATTTTTACGAGCACATTGATTTATTTCACCATCTAAAAACCCCACACAAATTTCGGAAATATTTCGAAACGTTCCTCATCGGGAACATTTTAGATTGTTGTGAGACTCTAAGCTAACGGCTTTTAGGATTTAAATGCAGCTATTCTCCATAATAAGCTTCCGTCTCTAAGTGCGCATTAGCTGCGTGAAGAAAATTCCGCTTTTTTTTTATCCATCCGTGTATGTTTGCGTTTTATTTTCCCTGCAATCGGAGGCCTTAAATACTGCCTAAATAAAGCATCTGTAAATATAGGAAAAAAAGGGTGTTGCAGTAATCTCTGTATAATTTTACAATTTTGCTCGACCCTTCACGTGTTCGTATGTTAATGATTTTAATTATTTATATCGAAACGCTTCTGCTCGCAAATTTCGATGACATATTATCGTTGCTTAATTGTTGCCTTTTTTTCACCATTCCGCTAGTTTATTTCCGTAATTTCGTAGTCTTTTTTTCATCTTTTATTAATAGCTGCGGCGTCATTCCTAGCAAAATCCTGTTACGAAATCTGTTACGAAATCTGTTACGATTATTATTCCGTTTAACCTTTTTTACGTGTTTTTTTCCCCCCGTTATGTTTATAAGACATTTTTTTTCTTCTGTATTTTTTTTGTCACTCTTGAACGTGCTTTTGATTACTGTGACTAAAAAGATTGTCAGTTAAAACCGATAACAGTTCCATGGGCTATCTCCATAGCAAGGTTTGAAGGACTGAGATATATATATATATTTTTCTCTGTATCAGCGGCGGGCCAAAACTGCGCGAGTGACGCGTCGTCAGAAAAATAAGTTATTACGCCACTACGTATATCGACGATCGAAAGACAAACCGCTACGTAGATGCCTTGTGTAAATCATTCGCTCTCTTGTTTTGTGAAGCGTGTACGCTCGGAATAATCAGAAAATCTCTTGTTTTTCTATTGTCCTTTTTCATTCTGAGGGAAATAAATACGCTTCTCGTTTAACGTAAAGTTAACTACAATAACTTTTCCATAGTATCATAACAGGTGTCTAGACAGACCCAAAGGATAGAGTTATATATATATATATATATATATATATATATATTTATAAAACCAAGCACCCTCCATGGGAACATCTCCCACGCTAGCAAATGCCAATCTATAATTCTTGAGATGAATCAGTTTTAATTGACTAGATGAAATTTTATAAGAGTGATGCGAAGATTTCATTACAATATTATCACCAGTATACATATTCTTATTCCTTTAATGCATTTACATATATACGGATATACATTGGTGTAAATGGAATATGTTTTTTTTTTTTTTTTTTGAATTATTATGTAGGTCATATTTTACAGAAGTCATGATCATAATATTATGTGTTTTTAATGATTATTTTCAGATCAACAATCACCCGCATAACAAAAAAGCACGTTCATATGTTTATAAATATGTATATATATATATATATTAAATATATATAATTGTGTGTGTGTTTGTGTGAAATATAGAAAGAGGGCTTCGCCTGTCAGTTCAGCTTTAAATTTTCCGAACTACAAGTGGTTAGTTTTTAGGCCTGGCAAGTTTGTTCTCCATAACATATTCGGTTATTAGAACAGTTCGAAGAGATATTGGTCGCTCTTTTTAACATAGCATAAAGATTTATATGTTTAGTAAAAAACTTTTTTAGAAAATTCATCAACTTTTTCCGATAATTGCACTATTGTCCTTACAACGGTTTTTGAAATGTAAATGTCCTAATCTAAAAAATTTCAACCTCCTTTTAGTTCCTCGGGGGCAAAATTAAGAAAAAACCAAAAAGCCATATTCTTAGATGAGAATTACAATTCGCTAAAAACGTCTTTAACGGAAATTATGAAAGTTACGTGCAATATTCAAGTTACAATTAATATTCCTACAGTTCTTAAGCCGCATTTAAAGAATAAGAAATAAAATAAAACAAAAAAAAAAAAAACATAATAGACTTCGTTTATATTCTAGCTGAGCCAACATGTGTCGCGGATAGATTAGAAGAAAATTAAAGATGCGCCATACTTACCTCATTACGCAAGGGGGAGGGGGGAAGAGAATTTTTTTCAAGCTGGCGCCCATGTGCATACGTAGAATTTTAAGTATCATTGCACCAGATTGAGAAGAAATCTCGTACGAGTTATATATGTATGTATGTATGTACTGAATATTGGAAGCTATAAAGAAGCGTGTCGAGAGTCACATCGCAATTAAGGAGCCGTATGTTTATTTGCGGCGAAACACGAAAATGATTTTTCATCGGCTGCAGTTATGACAGAAAGAGTAGCGAACATTTTCAAAACAGAAATAAATTTGCGAAATAGCAGTGTACTTCCTAAACATTTTTCGGACTTCTTATTCGGGGTAAAATTACTTGGTGCCACATTTTTTTTTTTTTTCTGACGCTCTCCTTCGCACTGCAGACTATTTTGTACAGAGGCTGTTCTGTTTTTTTCCCAAATTCCCTATTGAGGATGTCGTAACTCTAGACGTTTTCTCCTTACTGACAATAATTTACTGGACAGAGATGTTTAGAAGTTATTTCACATTGCGGCGAATGTGTATACTGACGTATGGTTTAAAATTAGCTGATGAAATTTCCATACGACCAATGTGCTCGCACCGACAAATAATTTTTCACATCAAATCTTACTGCTATAATAAGTCTATCGCTGGCTACACGATTATCTCGCTATCGGAGAATCGAGTTATTCTAAATTAAATTTGCGCAGAATGGTCCTAATGGATTGGCAAGTGGGAATAAATTAACGTTTATCTCGATGAACTTGGTACTCGGCGAATAACGGGACAATAGAAACCGTTTCGATTCGTCGCTATATACTCTTTGCCTGTTTGAGGAAACCTCTAATGCTACTATCGTACCCCCGTCTAGTGCAGTAGTGTTCATCGAAAGAGATACTCGAAGTGAAGCTACTAATAAAATATCCGAATGTGTACGGTAAACTAGAAAATTAAATGAAAATTACTAGATGCGAATTTTACGTTTCGTAAAATCAACAATTCTCTGATACATCTAAATCAGCGGGTGATGTAATTATCTCTTTGCCCTGCATATTTTGAGATTTACTTGGACGAAAAGTTTTCGGAGACTCCATGGTAATATATAAAAAGCAAAGCAATGAACTGCTGAATGAATGGTATCTACCGCGCATTTCAAGGTAGAAAATCATGTATTTCAGTTTAATAAAATCAATTTGGGCGTTACAGCTCAGACTGGTTTTGACAAAGATGGTTTATCTATTTAGCAAGACAAAATTTATAGTAGTGAATAAGGGAAGAACTGATATAACCCATAAAGTGGGTCTTAGCAAAAATAGAAATATTATACATATTTAGGAAATCTCGGATCCTGCATAAACGAAATTCAGCAATTGCAACAAAGCGCTAACATCAAAAGATTTAAGAATTCTGAGATGTTACATTTGGTCAAGATGGCTCTCCAACTTTGAAACTTAAAAAAAGCGATGATAAATAAAATCGAAACGTTCGAAATGTGCTGTTGCCGACGTATGTTAAAAATTTGCTTGACTGAAAATGAACAGAACAGGGAAGTTGTGGAACACATTAGAAAGAAGTGTGCTCTTCTAAACGACATCGAGAAAAGGAATTCAGATCATCATCATCAATGAGTAGTCGTGAATCGCTCGTGGAGATATCGTGATTATGATCTGTACATCTGATGTATAAGATGTCGCCACTGATCTCTATTATGGGCCAGTCTCGAACACATTCTACGAAACTTTTTCCTACAGCTGTCCGGATCATGTCTGACCATCTGATTGGAACGCGGCGGCCACGTCTTCCTTTTCCTTCTACTTTTCTTTCCAGAATTCTCGTCTTCAATAATCCATTCGCTCCTATCACATGACTAAAGAGTATTTCACAGTATTCTTCTAATTACTTCTGACACGATAATCATCTCTTTTGGTTACGTCTATTTTTTTGTAACACCGAGTTGCTGTTTGTTCTTTTGTCCGACCATGTTATTCATAATATACATCTCTATCAGTACATTTCTAACGCATATATAACATATATGTATATATATATATATCTTTTGTTGATCGGATATACGTAGAGTCCATGTTTCTGCGCCGTAGAGAAATACTGAGAAAACCAGACTGTTCACTAGTTTTACTTTTTACTTTCAGATCGTATCTGGATGCAAATGATAACTTATGGCCGAGTGGAGGATGGATTAGGAAAAAAGCTTTGTCATGTTTTCGTAATATGAAAAAATGAACCGCTAAAATCTTGAGAAACTATTTTGCGTAGCAAAAGATCGAGAGAAATAGAGACGTGTTATCGAAATATACAATCGCCTAACATTCTCTGCGATATTACATTTGAAGAAGAAGATGAGTTCCATAGTTCTTGAAAAATAATATAACTCTCTTAGTGATCGTCGAGTTTTTTTTTGTTTTGTTTCGTTTTTTGTTTTTTTTTTAAGTAAAAATCGGTTTCAGTTACATCTAAACTCCGAGCTAGTACAGCAATTATGTCACACTGGAAGTCAATAAATTTAATTTTGCTAAGTAAACAAGTCGAGCATTAAATACAACTGGATAACAGGGCTTATATACACGCTTACCATGATCACTAAGAACATGTTTTGCTGAAGAAACGCATAACAAAAAAAAAAAAAAGTTACGATGCTGAAAAGTGATAGAAGATTAAGGAACGGCATTACAAACAAATACAATTACCGAATAACAATCAATCGGTTGTGTAAAGTATCTATGCACGACTTTTGTCTGTTTTCATGCACCACTTTGCAGGTAAAAAAAAAAAAAAAAAAAGACATCTTCGACTTTCTATTTAATTTGAAAAATCAACTTTTCAATTCTCTCCCTCCCCCCAAAAATAATAATAATTGGTACCGTCCCGTTTAATTTAAAATTGTAATGGGAGATAAAAAGTCGATTTTTCGAATTAAATAAACAATCAAAGATGTTTTTTTTTCTTTTTTCGTTCTCCTTTTTTAAATAATAATAAGAAGAGTCATCAGTTAAATTCTGATTCAGACATACGAAGGAAACAGTAGCGGCGAACAGGTAAATAAATGACGACAACTGAACAGGATGAACGGAAGTAAGGGGTAAAATTGGAGTTTTATCAGAGGTAAATCGCCATTTATGAAAGACAAAGGAGTAAGAAGAATAAATGAACAGGAACCCTTAATCAAAAAACGATAACAGGATGTGTATAAATGAAGAGGAGGGGAGTATAAGATTCGGCAAGAATAGCTGAAACTGGGGTAGATCCCATGGCACCGAGGCAAAGACGAAGACAAGTATTTTGAACGCGATCTAATTTCGAAATAAGAGAATTTCCATAAATAAAGCAACAATAATCTGGTATAGAGCTGATAAAAGATTTATAGAACATGATACACGGATTGCCCCGACAATATTAGTGCGAGAAAGAGCTTTTAACAGATTGAGCTTCTTGAGGGAGCAGATACAGATGATTAGTGTGATGGTGAAAGGAAAAACAACCGTCAAGAACGATTTCTAAATAACGAAAAGAGCTTACAAGGGAAATTAGACCGCCATTTAAGACTTATAGAAGGATCAAAAAGATGAAGAGTGCAGACAACAGACGAGGGTTCAGGGGGAGAAATAAAAAAAAGGGAACCTTAGAAAGGAGCATTTTCTACATTAGAGACTTTTAAAGGTGAAAGCTAGTTAGCGATATATTTCGGTTGGAGCAGTAGACGAGCACTTCGTTGGCAAAGAAAAGCAAAGTAGAATCAAGAGGAAAGCGGACGATTTTGATGAAGTAAATACGAGTATAAGAGAGTGTCGAACTAAGACAAGAAGCTAACCATATAGCAGCGTAGGAGAGAGAGGAAAGAATTAAGTTCTACATCGAAAAAGAGTATTAATAAACAAAGTAGACAGTGATGTTTAGCGAGAGCATAACGCCAAGAGGTTATCAAATGCAGCTGACGTGTCAACGAAAGCAGCATTTAAGAATTTTTTTATTGATAAATATGTCATTTAAACGTTCTATAGAAACGTATTGATACAGTCCCCGGTGGACTACGTTCAGGACGAAAGCCAAATAAATCGTTTTTGCTATTACCATCGACCAAGACGTTTGTTAATTAAACATTCGACAAACTAGACACGCAGAAAAAGAAATAACGAAACGAGGAAGAATACGGTTTTTCGGATAGGAACAATAATAAAAGTGTTTCAGGAAGGAGTACAATCGGAACTAAGAAATGAGTTGAAAATATTTAAAAGTATCCGGAGAGAAAAATCACAACGATTTTTAAGAACAGAAAAAGTAATCCCATTTAAACCCGGAGAAGAATTAGAAGAATTGATTAAAAATGAATGGAATTCTGATAAGGTAAAAGGATAGTCGAGAAAATGTGAAGAACTAACAGAAGACGAGAAAGGACAGGATTTCTGAAAGCTAGGGACTTATCTAGGAACTATAGAATCGATAAACGGGATTAGTTTTTCAGAAGATAAGTTATGATTGAAAGGATTTAGCCATTTTTTACACATTAGAGATAGGAGTAGATCGGAGAAAAGAAGATCACCGGGGGAGCTTTTTCGTGAGTTTTTATTTTCTGTTTTAAAATCAAATCTGGCTTTAAGATTGTCGCTCTTGTGAGCCAAAAAGTTAGGAAGGAAAGAAGAGGAGAGAAAAATTGTATAAATAGACCTACTTGAATTAAAGGCCGCCTCACAGAGTGCTCATTCCACCGCAGTGAAAAGGACGTTCTGGGTTTTTTACGGGGAGTTGCCGTACAGAAAAAAAAACGAATGATTTTAGCTAGAGGAGATTGCATCAACGTAGAAGACATATCGGGAAGATGGGTTTGAATTAGGAGGAATTGAAGAGAGCGAAAGATGGGCCAGTCCACTTCGAAGAGTATCCATTTGGAAGAGTAAAGAACTTCATAAGAAACAGAAGAAGGAAAACCATTAAAAGAAATGATAGTAGGAATGCGCGATCACTTCCGAAAGCGACGTTTAAAGTTAAACACTTCAGACCAAGATTAGGAGAAGTGAATGACAGGTCTATACGAAACTATTACTGTTATATCCGCTATAGCACAGAAGGTGATGAGTTAAGTGAGTATTTCAATTATCGCCTATAATAGAAGAGAAAGGGAGGAAATTAATAAAAGATAGAATGAGGACGTTACGTAAATCATAATTATACTTGGAATGTAAGCTGAAATGAGGTTAAATGGTTCTGAAGAACTGTCAAGTATTGCGATTTGGACGAAATTTGGATTAATCGAATTCGATGGAATAGGACAAATGTCATGAGTTAAAAAATGGATATCATTTCTCATTGAAATAGCTCGACCGCCACATCCGTCACTGCAATTGGAACTGATTAAAGAACAACTCGACCAATGCTAAAACTTTAGACGAATCATTTATCGAAAGTTTTTGGGAGTTGCGCAATTATTGCACTGATCCAACAAGCTCTAAAGAGAATTTTTATTACCTCTACTAAGGTTACCGTCATTTCATTGTAATATATCAAGTTTCGCAAGCTATAATGAAGAGAGAAACGGGAAATATAGAAAATAAGGAACAAATAAGGAATCCGAAAGACTGTGACGTAGCTGTCCGCGCAGTTCAACTTGAGTACAGACCGACTAGCAGAGAGCTTTTTTTTAATTCAAGTTCTCACCGTTGCGTATGGACCGTGGTCAACCAAACGAAGCAAAAAATCTAATAAAACAATGAATTGTAATCGAAAAAATGGTCGATTCTTGATGCACTAAACAGAACTTTTTTTCGGTCTTCAATTAGTTTGAAAACGTAAAAAATTTATCGGATATAAAAAATTTATCGGATATAAAAAATTTATCGGATATAAAAAATTACACTTCCATTAAATTAGAAGTCTCTATCGGGTTTCCTCATTCTGTAATTTATACGGCCTTTTTAACGCATACCCGCATACACATCCGTTGTATATTCATCATAAATAAAAAATATGCGTTTATACGTTCGCTAGCGGATCCCTTTTCAGAATAATATTCCGAAAGAAACAAATTCGGAGCTCATTTGCAAAGAAATATCGTAAAAATTTGTCGATTTTTTTTTTTTTTTTAAATTTGAATAGTGAAATTTATAGCTCAATGCCATAGCATTAGGGTTAGAGCACTTTTAAACGATTCGAGTAAACTTCTAGTTCTGATGAATTTTAGTAAACGGATCGCTTTATTTGGATCACTGCTGAGGGAGTCGAATTTAACCAGCGTGTTATAAAGTATAACTGCTACATAATGATTTGCAATTGTTGGGAAATTAATGAGGAAATGTTTTATTGTTGGGCAAGTATCGCAACGTCGGCATAAGGTAGTAGGATCCCTTAAGCGGGTAATAGGTGTAAGCTATAGTCGTTTTTCGTTTACGAGACAGATTTATCGATGCGAATCATTTTTTTAAACATAGAACCCCGTTAACTTAGGAATTTTCTCAGCGATAAAAATCCACGATACGTGTGTAATAAGGGCTGCTCCTTACCTTCCATTTCTTTGTATCTTTGAGTGGCTCGGAATCCCCTTGTAAGTATTATGATATATTGTGATTGTAAATCAATCGTATTATTTAACTTAGTGGGGATTTCGTGCGTGAAGGATTGATTTGTTATTACGTTAATGGCTGACGGTGAACCAGTAAAGGTCGTGATGTGTTGCACCCATGTCGATTGTTCTACACTTTAGAGATAATGCTATATCGTTTGCGAATAATGGAAATTTTACCGACATTTTCGTATTGTTTGATATACGCCATTCATGGTTGCGCTAAACAATTTTCTAAACTCCAGGGAGCAACTGTTAAATTTTAAAAATATTAATTAAACGGAAAACAACTTTTAAAAAGTCTATTAAAAACAACGAAATATATAGAAGTTATTCCAATAAGAATATATAACCGCTTTGATAATGGAAGTTGAAATATTTTTACTATAAAATAAACAAAAATAAACTTATACGCGTTGATCCTTGACAAAGCGTTAATGATTGTCAAGTTATGGTTCAAAATTAAATCTAGCAGCACCGATGAGCATAGAATTTTTTTTTTTTTTTTTTTTTTTTTCGGAAATTTTAAATCAGTTTTAAAGCATTTAGTTTGAACTAAATTTTGACGTGAGCATAATAAATTTGGTAACTGCATGTCTTACTCGGAAAGAACGTTTTACGAAAATGTCTTTTATTTTCAACCGAATTTACATATCATTCGAATGTATTCTGTTTTATTAGAGGTATTCTCCAGAATTCGATAATATTCCGGGAAAATACGTATTGTAAACGTAATTGTCCTCCG
This sequence comes from Icerya purchasi, assembly GCA_039619475.1. Classification (NCBI taxonomy): domain Eukaryota; kingdom Metazoa; phylum Arthropoda; class Insecta; order Hemiptera; family Monophlebidae; genus Icerya; species Icerya purchasi. The sequence continues at coordinate 259,221,113 of CM077116.1, read as the reverse complement.
AGCAAATTCATTTTAAAAATTTATTTTCCAACTCAGACTATAAATAAACATATCGTATACCGTAACAGAATTGGATTGCTCTGTAGCAGTCGTTTCCGCGACGTTCCAACAATTTATTCTTACCTATTCTTCTATTATCAAATTTTAGCAATTACCTGTTACTCGTTCTCTCGATGTTAAATTATAGAAATTGTATTATTCACGTATTTTTTTATGCGCACTTTTTTTACTTTATTTTCATCGTGCATGCTGGAACAAACTCCAGAAACAACGCATCAACAAGAAACATTAACTTAACCGAAGTAAGAAACTGGTTTTGGCCATTCTCGTGTTGTGCGTGATAAAAATGTCTGCCTCGTAATGGAATACTTTTTTACACCTCTCGAACGTGGGTCATACAACATATAAACGTAGACAAATAAAAGAAAAAAAGCAAATAACATCATGAACAGCTTCTTGTTACACGAAGAAAATCTCTAAATGAAAACTTGGCTACTCTCTTCATTACATATTCAAGTGCATTAAACTAATGAAGACACACACTTATCAATTAGCATACCCTAATATCGTTACAATATTATAATTCCCGAAATTTTGTCGGTTTTTTTCTTCTTTTTTTTTTAATCGGGCGCAGAAAGTGTGCCGAGTATTCATTACTGTAAATTAAAAACAGCTACGATATTTGATCTAGGTGTCTTCTATTAATGAATACGTTTTCCTTTTATTTTTCAGGCATTCTTCTTAAGTTTTTCCCCCTTAGATTTTAGGCATTTTTTTTTTTTTTTCTTTTTATATTATATATTTTAAAATTGTATATGTTTTTATTCTGTTTTTCTTGATATATTTATATTATTATTTCTTGTTACTTCGGTTGTTCTTAGACATTGGTAGGCATGCCCCATTATCTGCTTTTATTAAACGTTTGAATTCATCTCAGTTTGCATATTGGCTGCATATGAACGTCAGGTGTTCGACACAAGTTTCACACTAATTAGTATTTATTGTAGTAACTTTTGCGAAATAGCTAGGTGTTATTTGTTCTTAGTAGATTTTATATATTCCGCTGAAATATATTGGCTTTCATCAGAGCGTAATTTATAAGTTTCTTTGGACGTGCCGATAATATGCTCCTGTTCCTTTTGCACCGTTTTATTTCGAATTTAAGTATAACTCCTTTTTGTCTACAATCTCAGTCATTTTTTTTTTTTTTTTTTTTTTTTTATTATTGAATAGGGTACACCCACGGGTAGTGTTATTTTCGACGAGTTATTTCCTTATAGAAAATTTCTGTTTAGGCTATTGTTGTTTTTTTGGATTTTTTAACGAATTTTATTATTTCATCTGTTTTCCGTTCTTCTGATTTTTTTTTTTTTTTTTTTTTTCGTTCCCTATGATTTCTTATTACCCACTTCATCATTCCTTCGTTTCTCTGTTTTCCAATATCTTCTAACTGTAGATTTCTACAACTTGCTTTTGATTTTCACCTTCAATAATTCCGCGAGATCGACCAGTTTCATATTTAGTTTCTTGACTTGTTTAATCTTTATTCTGAAGGAATTTTGGGTGGAGGTGTTAATGTTTTTGTTCTCGCCAATGTAAGTTTTCACTGATTTTACTTGCAAATCATTATCTTTCCATACACGTGGGAGATCGCTGTTTTTATTTGTTTTATCATCGTATATCATTTTTTATTTTCTAGTTTCTAGGGATGTCGATTCAAAAAAAAATTTAAATGAATATAAAAGGTTGACTGTGAATGTGAAGTTTCTTTTATTTAGGTAATGAAAAAGATTGCACGACTATACATAACAACTAATTGTGACATAAAGTAGCTATTGAAAAAAGCTGTACAGTTGGGTCGTATAATATCGTAACACACACCTGTGAAAATGCTATGAGTTTATAGACAATAACAAACTGCGTAATCGCAAAATAATTAAGAATCTCAGATTTCATTGAAGTGAACCGAATTCGGAAATGACTTAGTATACAAGTGTTAAACTTCTTTTTTAGACATTACTGAAATAATTCTAAAGCGCACACGAAAATTCTTTTGCAGAACTTTCACACCCGTTTTCTCCTAAGATGGTCACATGGACCTAAAACATCAGGTTACGAAGAAACGAGTGTTTATAGAAAAACCCTTGTTTCCTACTATCTCAACATTAAAACTGTTAAAAATCAAATGTCATAGTGGAATTCCTTCTTTGCCGCTTACGATTAACGAAACGAAAGTTAGCCATCAATATAGGGATTTATTTTAAAATGTATGCTAAACATTTAGATTTGGAAATTTTTCACAGAATCTTTGCGATGCTTCTGCAGAATCCTGGGGTTTCTTTGAATATAGCTTGAGAAGTGGCGACTAAAATGATGTCTAAATGTAATAAATCTAAAGATAAACAACTTCAGTTTTTTCTTTTCATAATGGTGATACAAATGAATTAATTTCTTATAATTAATTAATGACAGTTCAAAGAAACGTGCCGCTTACGTATTCCTTTAACTATGATTATAAAGTATGGAGTATATATAATACGGAATAAGATAGCATCCTTCAATAAGAAGTTATTGGCAATACAAGACTGAATGTAGTCTATAAGACGCCACATTTCCGTTTGCGTTTAAATTTAATTTCGAATATCGCGACGTCTGCGTCACATTAGTTGCGTACCCCGACCAGTAACTGTTTGCATCAAATCGTATGATTTAATTGGTCGGACTAGTCACATCAGATCAGAGTTAATGTTGCGTTTTTATCGAAGATAAGCAAGTAAAAGTTAAAATGTAAAAAACTCAATCGTTTATAGCGTAAACAATTCAACTGTTCGCAGCAAATTATAAATAAATACCTACTTGTAAAGATCTGTAAAACCGTGTAAAACTGTTAAATATGTAAATAAACAGAATTATCAAAAAATACTTTTATTCTCGAACAAAAACCAAATGATATGCGTTAAAAGATTACAAACTGATTAAAATAACGACACTACATTCTTTTAACTGATTCTAAACTTTAAAACATTGATGAAATCAAATGTAAAACCTTTAAAAACAAGTGGACTAAATTTCTTGCTTTTTGGTCATCCAGCACTAAATATTCTTAAAAAGTTTTTAGTTTACCAAACCAAACAATATAAAATACAGTATAAAACTGACTGAATGTATACCAGAAATTAAAACACAAGACACTAAGTGAACAATACTTCAAAAAGACTCGAATATGTACTTACTAAAATATGAATAGAGTACAAAAGTAAACTTCATTTTTAGACTAGCAATTTAAATTGAAGTTTCTTTTAAGCCATAAAAAATTTGTATAATCCGGTTTATATAATTCTTTGCAATTGTTTATGTACCGTTTTACGATTGTTTACAATAAATTTGTAAAAAATAATTCTTTAAATAAAAACACTCATCTTAGTTATATATATATATATATATATATATATATATACAGGGCCGTATCTGAGGGGGGTTTTCCGCGTTCAACCCCCTCCCCCCCAGAAATGTCTGCAAAATAATAACTGCTTAAATGAAATGCACCGAAATTCAGAATAAATTTATTTCTTTTCAATTTTTGACAAAAGAAAAGAAAATTAAAATGTTTATGAATTCTATGGAAACGACTATTTTTTTTTTGTTTTTATCGTAAACCTGTTATTATTTCGTAGACATGGGGGGGGGGGGGGGGGCTAAACCATGACCTTCCCCGCAGATACGGTCCTATATGTATATACATGTGTGTGTGTGTGCATGGTCGTCGCCAGCGGGTGGCAGGGGCAACTGCCCCCCCTGAAAGCTTAAAACTTTTTAATCAACTAACCATGATGAGTATTCATAGGCGCGTAATCATGGACAATTTGGAAAACTTTTATAATAAAGTAGTAGAACAATTTACCAGAAACCCACAAAAATTACGTTTTAATTAAGATTTTATTCTTGTTTAATAAAGTATTAAGCCTTTACAACTTATAAATTTTATCTTTCCTATAACTCATATTCTCTTTCTATCATCTTGCTCCCCCCTCTGGTGGCTGGCAACTCATCCCCCCCCCCAACTGGCTCATCGACTGGCGACGCCTTTGTAAAACAGATAGTTATTTAGTTTTAAACGTTTCATTATAATTAAATTATTATTATTAGAAAATGCAAAGGAATATTAAGTGAATAAAATTCATTCAAGAAGGAGTCAGAATAAAAATTCAGTGAACGTTTCATTAACTTATACAATAACCCAACAAAATGTTATGAATACTTCCGTATGACGCCTGAAATATTTAATTACATTTCGGTTCGAATTAAGTCCAAAATTGAAAAACAAAATCATTTTCATTGAATGAAACCTGCAGAAAAGTTAACCAATTACTTCAAATATTACGTTATTTTATTTCGATATTTTATGGAATAATACGATAAAACCGCTCTATCACAAAAATTCTGTGAGATAGAAAATTTTCAAAGTCCCGACCTAATACTTCTACAAAAGCTCTCTGCAGGATGGAAAAGCAACTGAAAAATAAATCAAACTGTTCATTTTCCTAATAGAATACATTTTCTCTCAATTGCCATATTCTTTTATTGGTTGATCGCGAAATAATTTTCTAATAAACTTTTCTGTATTCGTTTAAAAATTACTCGTTTGCAAAAGATGGGTAAACGTGATCAACTCCAGTCAACTGTAACAGAAATAACTTGTTTTATGACGTTTGTTTTTTTTTCCAGCTACGTACAGACGACTATTTATTCGTCAGTTCACAGCCTTTTACGAATTCGACATTGTTATCACCAGGGGCGCAATAACCTAACATTGTGAGCGAGTGTCCAAAGTATATGCCTATCGATGACATAAAAAAAAATGAATAACAATTTTTCCAAAATTACAGATGTAACGTAAGTTTATGTGTGTATTTATTTTTCATCAATTTACATAACTGTCCAATTTTCATTAGATTTTGCGCTAAACTATCCAAAAATATCATCTTACGATAATTTGGTTGCGTAGAGTTAATAGGTGTTAAATTAAAACGTTCGCCGTCACTGAGGGGTGCCCTTCACAATTAAGCGGATGCCATGGCACCCTTGGACCTCCCGCTGTGGCACCCCTGGTTACCACGTTGCAACTTGTATTATTTAGTTTTAGGTTTTATTTTAATTCATATGCTGGGACATTTTTTGCTATTGAATTTCGCATAAAAACTACGGCCAATTCTTTAAACGTAGTGTTTTAAGCACTCTAATTTAAATCCATTAAAATGTTAAACGAAGAAGATATATCATTTTAGAAAAACGTAAAGAGTACTCTATTTTTGATCTAGAAAAAAAGACCGGATGAGAGAAAATTAGAAACTAATTTATTTATGGTGCTAAAAACAACAGTGTAGTGTCTTGAAAAATAGTAAAATTCGAGTTTTCTGAAGTATTACCTAATCATTATTTTTCTACATTTTCACATTTCTGATAATTCTCGTGTGATAGATTTAAAAAAATTAATGATATACATGTACGTGTACATATATATTTTTACTACTTTATTTTCAGGTAAAGAAATGAACTTTTTTTTTTTTTTTGGATCAATTAAGTAATTTAAACATTTATTTTTCCAGGTTAATGAATATATACACATAATTTCTTTATAAAAATTTAATGAAATTTTTACACCATTTGTATTAGTACTGTACTCGTAATTATTTGAAATAAATAGTTTGTTAGACGCCATGTTTCCATTAGTATCTTAAATATTGTTTGTTTTCGGCTAAAATTTAAAAACACAGGTTTTAACTTACGTAACAAAAAATGGTAAAACAAATTTATCAAACTCCTAATAAATTTCTTTTAAACAGGAAAGAGACAGGTACGATAAATATATTTTTTAAATTCAATATTTCTCAGCTCCGATTTTATATTTTCATGAACATTAAAGTACTTTTTTCTCCTCCATTGGAAGTACAGTCGACTACTCACGATTATCCGGATTAATTAGGCGGCCCGCCGGTTCGGATAGCAAAAAATCCGGATACACCGGAGTTCAAGGTTAAATACTGCAAATTAAATGAAAAAATTAAAATTAACTTACCCTATAATAAAAAAATAAACATGAAAATTAACTTACTGTGGTGTACATTAACTAGTTTTTAAAGAAGTCCGTGATTAAGGTCTGTGTGTCTGTCGTTGCATTCTCTTCCTTGTCGATATACCACTTGCGTAAACAAATGATATCAGCCGGTAGATGCTTCTTCCTGTTGAATAATGTATTCCAGCGCTACTTCGATCGCCTTCAATCCTTTATCGTGTGGTATAACACACTTTGAAGGGGCTCGTTATCCATATTTTATTTAACGGTATTCTCGTTGAGTACCATGGCCACAATATCCTCATCTGCCGTTTCGTCGATCTCGTCGCTGTCCATTCATTCTGTAACGTAATCCGTATTATTACCCGCTTCACATCCTGGAATATTTTTTATTAGAGAATCAAGCTCCTCGTTGTCTTTTGAACTGTCTAAATCACATTGTTTGCCAATTTCATCCCATTTATCACTGACTTTATGATCTAATAATATTTTCCACGACCGCACTATTCCTATAGAACTAATCTCTTCCCATCCCTCAGATAACCCCAAATGAAGCATATCAACTGATTTTAAAGCAACCTGACACAGTCCTCATCATTTTCAACGCTTCATATTAGTCTGGTGAGAAGGCGACGTCGTTATTTTTTTAAGGCCTTTAGGATTCTTTGATCCATAGGTTGAAAAACCGATGTAACGTTTGCTGGAAGAAACATTGCCGTTATTTCACCATCTTGTAATACCTCAGTTGCCGGATTTGGAAGGTGTATATTATGGAGAATATGGATTGTTTTTCTCGGTAACTGTTTGTCGGACAAATGTTTCACAACTGCGGGCACAAACTCTTTGTGAAACTAAGTTTTAAAAATTTCACAGCATCTTCATTTTCAGCGAATGTAAACAAATATTCAGATACGTACTGCATATAGCTGTGGATTTTATAAAAGCGTTTTGGCTTTTTCTTCTTTTTTTATTTGTTTATTTATTTTTTTTGAAAAATCAGTCCGGATAATACGAAGTATAAACGCGATCCGGATAATCGCGAGTCGACTGCATTTAATTTCTTTTCCTCATACAAGATTCACAAAATGGTCAACAATAATTTCTTAAAAAGTGTTCTACAGTACAATACGGTAATGTAATACCGCAGAACACACCATCGCACGTAACCATGGAACAGTATTAATTTTTGTTAAATGTCTGAATAAAAAATTAATTTTTTCTCTTGGGTTTTTTTTTTTTTTTTTTTAAATTTTATTTTCTGTATAATCAATCTTACCTTAGAACAAAATATTTTTACAAAATCAAAAATATTCATTTTAAAAATGTAAAATAAAACAAGAGTATTATTTTAATCAGAAAGATTAAAAACGATTTTTTAATGTAGAATTATAATAGTTAAAAATGATACGTGTTGAATAAATGTATTTCGGCAAAACTCCTTTTAAAGGAATTGCCGGAGAAGGTAGAAATGAAATAATATCGTCAAATGGTAGTCTTCTCATCAGCCAATATTAGTTTTAATTGATTTGTCCAGAACGCTAACCAACTTTTGTGGCGTCACTTTTGAACCTAAAGACGTTTCATAACAGCAGTTTCACACATTCAAATAAATGTTCAACGTGCGTTCGTTTTAAATTATTTCTATCACACTTTTTGCATCGGTGAATTCATTTAAGGAATTTAAAATATATTCGTTGATCCTCGTGTAATATTTCAGAGAGGAATTCATTATGTAACTTAATATAATTTCCTTCCTACTATTTAATGGGAACAGAGGTGTTAATAATACAAATATTCTCAGACATTTCTAAATCAGAAACAATCTTATATTCTGCATCGATATTATTTTTAAACAACTTCTCTTTGAACTAGCAAAATAAGATACATTCTTCATTAAAACAATACAATTTATTAGTTTTTTTTTGAAATGAGTAAGTATCCCAAATGATATCTGATATGCCTTTTCGAGGGTTTCAAAATGTCTTAACATATCCATAAACGGATGGATGTTGTTGATTACTATCATCCCAAAGGTGTTGAAATCCTCAAGCAGTAGTTTTTTTAGTTTTTGTCGCCTCAGCATTTTGAATTATTTTGATGTTTTATTTAGTGCTTCTGCATGCATGATAAGTTTTTCTAAATGGTTTTAAGCAGTCTTATTAACTGTTTTGCGAATCAGACTTTGAAATAAAATAAAAAACGATAAAAAGAAATATTTTCCGCAATTTTTTGCACTTCTTTAAATCGGAGAGCAGATCTTTGATAAAAACCAGCGATGATAGCCTTTACATTAATTTTCCAGATTTTTACCTCTGTCCTAAATAATTTTAAACCAGTTACTACTAAATCTGTTTAGTTAGCGCCACACTTCAAAAACAAACAATATTGTTTTGAAGATATTCTTTCGTGATGGTCCACATTTTTTCCCCGCATGAGTATTTTCACCATCAGCGATTGACCGGTTAATTTTCTTTTGTCAGATTTTCAATGCTTAAATTTTTTTTAAATTTAACTTGACCTAAAAGTCCTTCTATATTGCAGATATACGTTCTCCTAGGAACATTATTGTTAATTCTTAATCTTCACTATGAGCCTAGCAGTGATAAATTGATCAACTCCAAATCTTTTTTGCAAAACAATATAAATTAAATGAATTACTTACCATCGTAATTGTTAAATTCTTCTTGTACGCTCGTAGTTTATTTTCCGTTTTTATTTTTTATATTATTTTTATGGTGTGAACCATTACATGTAATTCATGATGTTTCCTTTACACAATGTCAAGCCAAGAATCAACCAATGGAGCGAGAGGGACTTGATCACAATAATAAAATATGAAGAATTTTTAAATGACGCCACAAACATGTTTTAAGAAGCATAATGAGCAGGGCCCATCAGCTTTAAACCAGGGTATGCCGCTGCCTTTATGATTTTTATCAATTTTTCTGATATGGTGTGTTATCCAAAGCTATCAACATTACAAAATTAAAAGTAGCTAGCCTATTTAGTGGAATTCATAAATACGCTTGAGCAAGCACCACTAGCGAAAATCAGTCGATGAAATAAATGCAAGCATATAAACGGATTTACAACGATCCATCAACAGTAGAACGTCAGTGTTAACGGAATTCGCTTATCTAGCACTTTGTGCGATAATTCTATCTGATAGCCACGTTTCGGTTCGCCCGTTACTGACACTTCAGAGTGACTGTTGTGCAGTAGTTACATGTTGACAGGGTACAGTAAAACAGTATTACATTTACTCAAAACAATCTAGCAAAATACTTGAATCATACAGTTCCTGTTCATGTTACACATTACCCCCTTGGTACACTTGAACGCCACAATAGAAAAATCGGTTATAAATATGATATAATAGTACTAATGCATAGATATGAACAATAAACGTAGAATAATTAATTTATTCGACCGAGCTCCTTTTTTTGGTTTCGAATGAAAATAGCTCGATATTTGATTTGACGTGCGATAGAAACTAAAAACCAAAAAATTGCACTCACGTACACATGACAAGCTGAACAAAAGGATTGAACAGTTGCAAACTGTGAAAAAAGACACATGAAATAATAATGTTAACTGTTATTGTATTTTTGGTATTGGTCTATTTCATACCTTATTTTTTATGCTTTGCCGTATCATTTTGACCTTTGTCTGCACATAACAATTTTTTGTTTTTTAGTTTTCGAAAGATGCGTTGAATGTTTTTAAGTTACGGTAATAAGTAATCGATCCGTTGCATTACAGAACTTTTTTTTCCTGCTAAACGACACTGGTTACAGAAGACTTAAAACACGTTTCACGGTACATTGTATGGTACACACGTCTCTCCCCTACGCTATTTTTATTTGTTGTAACTAAATGTGAATTTTTATAAGACGTAGTTCTTCCATAATAATAAGATGATCCTTTTATAGCCAAAAGATAAAAGTACATGATTAGCAGGGGCGAATCCAGAGAGACATTTTGGGGAGGGAAATTACGTAATTACGTAAAACGATATGCGGTAAATTTGAGAAATACCTTGTTGTTCCATAAAGAAAATCAAATAGCTACTTGGGCCCCCTCAAATATCAAAAGCAGTAAAAAGACAAATAATGGAACAGTGGAAATAAGAACACATCTCCACCCCGTCCCAACACCAGAGTATAAAGAAATCCGTAGAGCCATTAGAGTAAACGAAAGTAAATGTACACAAGTAGACTTCACGTTGCGAAATTTTACGTATCAGCCGTTAAAAATAAATGGGGTGGTTATCAACCAGGATAAAGATGTAAAATACTTAGGCATTCATTTGGATCACAAATTAACATGGCAAAAGCATATTATACAAAAAAGAAAACATCTAGATATAAGTTTGCAAGAATTAAATTGGCTTCTTGGCAGGTACTACTCTAGTTTATCATTGGAAAATAAACTCTTAGTGTATAAAATAATTATAAAGCCCGTTTGGGCATACGGTTTAATGTTGTGGGGTTGTGCAAAAGATACACACATAACAAGATACAACGGTTCCAGAACAAGGCTATAAGGCTGATAGTCTCACCACCCTGGTACGTATCTAACCATACTCTACATCAAGACTTAAATATCCCATATGTGAAAGACGAGATCAATCGAGCTGCTAAGCGATACATAGGCCGCTTGGAGTCTCACACAAACATTTTGGCGATCAATCTTCTTGATAATAGTCTTGATGTTCGAAGGTTAAAACGTAGTCGACCGTTTGATCTGTCCTAGTTTTATGTTACTAGAATTTCAGTGGGGTCCATCGCTAGATGCTAACCCCTAACAAGTTATTTTCGCGTTACAGTCCAATTGCTGGATAGCCTTCTGGCCAGTTGTAATTTGTATTTAAAAAAAAAAAAAAGAAAAAAAAAAGAGCCATGGTGGCCCCCCCAGGGGACCTTACGAGTTTATTATCGCGCGCTCAACCGTTTACGCCTGGGCCACACGCGACTATCCCACGACTATCTGTTAGAAGGCGCTCACCCTCCAACCACGTGTCCTTTCTGTCGCGCACAAGAGCCACCGGCGGTTGAGCACATTCTCATAAATTGCCCTACATTCCAAAATCCTCCAGAACGAGACACGAATTTGATAACTTCAGCCATGTTCTCTCAAACTCAGAAGCGAACCAAAGGGCAATCTTCCAGTTCGTCAGGGACAGTGAATTAGGGGCATTCCTGTAACCGGAGACTCTCGGGCCGTAATAGTCTAGATATTATACACGGCCCAGGGTCTAACCACGGTTTGAGAAAATAAAAAAAAAAAAAAAATAGCGACCTCTAAAAATGTTTAAATGGTTTAAAAATTCATAATAATTACAGTTTAATTTAAATTTAAAATAAAAAAATTATAAAATCGTAGCTAAAATGGTTGTTTTCAAAAAGAATAGAACGATAGTATTTTTATTAGACTTTACTTCTTTTCTATTTTTATTAGTAACTCGATCCGAATTCTGGGCCGTGAGCTAGTAAAAAAAATATATATTTCTCATTGAACTATTTTTAATTAAAATTGCAAAATAAAAATTAAAAATAAATAAAAACGACAAAAGATCGACGACGAAATTTTCGTTTAAAACAGAATAAAAACGTAACATTAATAGTTTTACTAGAAAACAGTATTTAATATTAGTTATCAGGGCCACATCTGAGGGGGGTTTTCCAGGTTTACCCCCCCCAGCTTCCAAATGTCCATGAAATAATAACTGCTCGAATTAAATAGATCAAAATTCAGAATTAATTTATTTCTTTTTAATTTTTGAGAAAAGAAAAGAAAATTAAAATTTTTATGAATTCTGTGGAAACGGCTATTTTTAATTTGTTTTTATTGTAGTGTTCAAATATTGCATATACAATAATTGACTACAAGGCTTTAGTGTACCATTTATAAATAAATATATTTCATGATAACACACACACACACACACACACACACACCGATATATGTATATATATACATAATTATAAATGTTAGTTATAATTAAATTCATAGGTAACATTTGTACAAAACTTTTATAGTATAAATTAAGTTTCCCTGTTGTAACGCAAATTTTTTCATCGCGGTTTTGGTTCTTTTGCGGAGATGCACCCTATCCCCCGCTCATGGATCCGCCACTGTGATTAGAATGATAGGATAACAAAGAATGTGTTGGTAATGTCAACCGGTAGCCAGTCTTTTTCAACTCTGATAAGTAATTTACAAAACGTTACAATATTTCATTTGATTACATTTTTTTTTGTTATTTCTTCAATTAAAGAATATTGTATCTAATTGACTCGAGTGTTCCGAAAGATTCAAAAATCGCACTAAACTGTGATTTCCGGTGGATATACTCTGATTAATGTTTCCTGAAAAGTTACTTAATAAATTCATTACAGATTTACCTTTTTAAAGTCCATCTTGCTTTTTATATATTATTTTATACTTCATATTTCTATATCATTTTTAAATTATTCCAACTGTTTTGTTTTTTTTTAATAGGTTTGTAAAATATGTAACATTTTTTTTTTTCAAATAGACTTTATTTAAAATATTTTAAATCCAGAAAATATATGACTGTATATTTATAATGTTAGCGATATAGCTATATTTTCTGCCGATGTTATTTTGCTTATTTAATATACTTATTGCTATTTATATTATTGGTCAGATTACTTTTATAAATAGGTGAATTCTCAATAACTAAATCTCAAAAATATAAGTGCATATTTACGTGTTTTTTTTTCAGGCAGCAATTCTCAACATGCTAGAATCTTTAAAGTGTTTATATATCATCGACCGCGTTATTTTATTTGTAATTTTCCAAATTATTTTTAGCTTTTACTGTTGTTTTTTTTTTTTTTCAATTTATATTCTACCCTATCCTTCATATAATTTTAATTTTAGTTACTTTAATAACGGTATTAGTATTAAAACAAGTAAGAGATTTGCTGGATAACCGATAATAAAAATAGAATGAACATTTTACTAAAACAATTGGCTGCATTTAAACATAAGTGCAAAAAAAAAAAGGAATCTAGGAGTAGATAAGATGATCGAGAAACACTTTTCGAAGGGGCAAGAAGGAATTGAAATTGCGAACAGGTTCAGCAGAGAATTCAAAAATGGTATAAAAAAACTAGAACACAAATGTAACAAAGTATTATTAGGGGAAAGAAAAGAGAATGAACCGAAAGTAAATATGTACATACCTAAAGGAAACATAGAGCAAGTGGGGAAAATTATTGAGGTATTGAAAGAAACAAAGGCTACAGGACTAGGTGGGGTAAGAATAAAAGATATAAAGACAATAAAAACATATGTAGTAAAAAAAATTACGAAAATGATAAATATGACTCTAAGTGAAGGAAAAATTCCAAATGGATTAAAGATATCAAAAACGAGGCCAATATATAAAAAAGGCAAACACAGTGAATATGAAAATTATAGACCAATTGCAGTAAGTAATGTAATTGCAACAATCTTAGAAAAGTATGTAGCTAATAGTTTAACGAAATATTTACAGGAAAATCAGATAATTGATAGAATACAATTCGGATTTCAAAAAGGAAAATCAACATCGAAAACGCTCGGTGAGTTTACAGAAAAAATTAGGGTAAATTTTGAACAAGGGAAGAAAGTACTGATAACATTCATAGATTTAACTAGAGCATTCGAGACGATTGACCATAAAATACTTATAAATAAATTAGAGGAGATAGGAATAACGCACAGTGTTAAAAAATGGTTCGAAAACTACCTAAACCAAAGGAAAACATGTGTAAATGTATTAAATGCACGAAGTGAAAAAGAGGAGTTGATGTGGGAGTTCCGCAAGGTAGTAACTTAGCGCCAATACTGTTTATTATATATACAAACGGTTTATACAAGGAATTAAAATACAGCGATATATACTCGTTCGCGGATGATATAGCAATAGTTACAGCACATAAAGATATCAAGGAGGCAGAAATGAAAATGTAAAAAGATCTAATCACAATAAGCAGATGGGCACATGATAAAAATCTAAGAATTAATGTATCAAAAACTAAAGCAATGGTACTCTACGTATGAAAAGGGATAGGCATGATGAATACTGTCCAAATTTAATAATGCACTCTAACGAATGTGTACAAGTACATGAGTGGGAAGAAAGAAATGAATGTGAGAAGATAAATTGCCGGAAGATAGAAGTGGTGACTCAATATAAATATTTGGGGGTGATGGTGGACCAACACTTAAGGTGGGACGGAGATACGGAATACATTGCAAAGAAAATTAGGGCAACATTACCAGCATTATACACTTTAAAGAAATATGCAACAAATAAAACGTTAAAAATGGTGTATCATGCACTAGTGGAATCGAGAATCAGATATGGAATTCAAGCCTGGGAAATGGCTAGGAAAACATGCGTGGGGAAAATAAGTAAACTGCAAATAAAATGCTTGAAATTGATATCGGATCACAAATACGAGACTGAAAGTGAAATAATACAAAAAGAAGACGTACTGAGCGTTACGGGAATGTATTTATTCATAAAGATATGGGAATACATAATGACAGAGAAGGAAATAGAATTGGAAGAAAGAATAAAAATAGAATACGGGCTGAGGGAAAACTATTTGTACAAACTGCCGTTAGCTAAAACAAAGATGGGGGAGCAAATAGACAAATACATTATAACGCAGTTGTTAAATAAAATACCTAAAGAAATAATAGAGGAGGAAAAAATTGGGGTGAAAAAAAGAAAGTAAAAGAATCGCTACAGAAAGAGGGAAATATAGGAACAATAATAAGCATTAAATAAGAGAAGAGGGTACGGAAATAGTAATAAACAAAAGTGAAAAAAGAGAAAGAGAAAGAGACAGAACAAAATAAATAAATAAAATAATAAAAAATAAAAATAAAATAAATAATAGATTAGTTATAGCTAAGTTAGAAATAAGTAAAAATAGGAAGGGATATTTAGATGTAAGAAAACTCGTCAACATAGCTTGACAAGGAAATGTGTAAATATTAATAAGCATATATTTTTTCAAAAAAAAAAATTAAAATATAATCTCGGAGGAAAAAATTGTCTTTTCTTATCTGCCTATAATTAAACATACTGCGGAAGTAAATATTGAAAAAATAATCATAAACCGATGGAATAAGGACGATAAGCATTACCGGATTACGTTAGTGTTTAATGAATTCTGTAATTGATAAATTGATCAGTTCAGTGATTAAAAATAATGTAGGAGCTCGGTGACCAAAAAACGTGAATTATCAAATCTATTCTGTAAAGAAGTTTTAAAATTACAATAATGTTTCAGTTGCAGAAGAAAAAAATGCATAAAAATTAGTTTGGATTTAAAGAAGGTAAATCTGTTGTCTTTTAAAAACCTTTCAAGTATTTTAGATAAATGTTTAATGGAAGAGGGTAAACAACTTTCGGTAGCATTTTTAGATCTAACCAAGGCTCTTAATAATGTTAAATACAATATTCACAAAATCTGAATAACATAAAAACGAAATATTTTCATCAACATGTGTAGGAAACGAGTTCTTCGGAACGTATGGATGCGACTGTTTTTAAGTTTATATTTAAATATTTATATTATAAACTCTTCGTAAGTTCAGTTATTTTTATTTGAAAAATAATCAAACGGTTATTTAACAAAATTAAGATCAAACGTAAACCATGTAACCATTAACCAGTATTAACTGATGAATACAGAACAAAGCCCACCATTTGAAACTATCCTGTTTTTAATGCGCGATCTGTATATTCAGACAATATTGCAGTTGTGATAGAACATAAAAACATACGAATTTCCGAGAAGTGTTTGCAGGGGACGCTGATTAAAATCGTAATGTTAACTCACGACAAAATTTAAATTCACCGCGCGTCGCAAAAGTTATTGTTTAAAATCGTTATTCACAGTGTCAAACGTATTCACAACATCATTTTACATCCTATAGAACTGCGAAAGTCTAGGTCTGACGATTATCACTCAGTAATTTTAAATATTTGTTTTGATCATTGCCGAAACTTTTACAGAAATATCATAATATTACTGTAGAAAATAAGACAAATGATTGCATAGCTATACAAACTAAAAAGCTATATTAAGCAGTATCATTTCAATCGTATTATAAAACAATAACGATACCTATTAAGAATTACGTTGCGTAAACATAAAGAGAAACGGAAAGAAATGAAATGAAAAAAATAACGTAGTTAAAAAAAAAAAGTATGTTTAAAAATTATTTTCTTGCTATAAAACTTCGTTGGCCAAGCTCTAATAATTTTATTGCACGCTATGAAGGCAAAGAAATTCCTGCTAAAAAATGAAGCTTATCTTTATTCAATATTAGCATCTTTCAATTCATTGAATTTGTTCTGATTCTTTATTTTACGGTCAAGAAACCATGATAAGTTGTTTATTTATCTCCTTTATGTTATTATTCGTACGTCACATTACACTAACTTCTTTGCTTCATTTATTTCATATCTACACAGCAGTTCCCGCTATTTATTTTTCAGTCTTGCGTGCTTATTAAAGGGATACGTTTCCTCTACTTCATTTGGCAGTGGCGTTAAAAAAGTAAAACCTAATTCTGACAAAAATAAATCAATCTTTACTGACCAGCAGATCTGTAAATGCTCTAGCATCATCTCAAAAAAGTTATTTTTATTAATAACAGCTTTATTTTTAATTTTACTTAATTGTTTTTATTCACAGTTTAAATTAAAAATTTAGACAAAAATATTTTAGGTTTTTAAATTAGTAATTTTAATAATAGCTGTATGTACAGATACATGAAGCTATGTATACTTTCAACTGCACTGCAAAGTGCAAGTATAAGCGCAATAGTTACTATTTTACCATAAGTTAAATCGAAAAATAAGACATATTACCAGTGTCAATAATAGTCACCAATTGACTGGTCTGGTCAGAAGAAAAAAAAGCTCTCACCTACTAGCTCTTGTTACGCTAATCGCTTTTACAGCGTTAAAAAACTGCAGCTGATTAATATCGGTTTTGTCTCGAATTTTCTTCCTTTTTAACTAGCAACTATTTTTTGTTTTTATCACTCTTGAAAGATAAAAATGTAAAAGTTTTCATACCAAATAATGTAAATGCCGAATTGAAAGATGTTTGCAGTGCTGATACGGGCAGTGATATTTCAGAGGTTCTAAAGTCTCTTTACAAAGTTAATTATAGAATTGATAAAGCACTGTTATCATTTATTGGAATTAAGTTTTAGGAATTATTTCTATTGAAATTAATTATATTTATAAAATTAAACTTTTATTTGAAATTTATGTAAGGAAACTCCAACAAAGCTTTAATTATTTAAATGCAGATATACCAAAAACGTATGCAAATAAAAAACTAGGTATACTAAACATTCAGAGCATATGAGACCAATATATATCCAACTGTTACCGGCACTTCAATCTTCGCCGTATCTACAGGAAATAATTTGTAAATGTTAAAATTACTTTCGTCTATAAATTATAATATCTGCTTGCTGATCACATCAGGAGTGAAATAACATACTTTGAATAAAAGTTCTGTAGTGTAATCTAAATTAATCATGATTATTTAACAAAATAAAAAACTAATAAAACCGGAAAACCAACTCTAACAAAAGAAGAATGATAAGAACATACTAATAATAAGAATAAATAAAGAAATTGGTGTGCACAGTCTTGTCAAATAATCGATCATTTAATTCACTTTTAATCTTAACAATAATTAATACAAAAAAGACTTCTAAAGAATCTTCACCTCATACTACTCTAATTCTTTAGCTATTTATGAAAAATCTGCACAATATGATCCCTGGCAACATGTTTGGTTTTCGTCTAAAGGTTGATCCTTCCAATTGTATAAGCCTTTTTATCTGCAGTATAGATGTACATAAATCTTTCATTCACAAAAATATACCCGCTTTAATATCTTTCAATCAGGAGTGGATTAAGGATGTAGTAGGCCCCCTTTGAAGAAAAAATAAGAAAAAACTTAGTATTATATACGTACAAATAAACAAGCAAAAAAAAAAAACTGCTGTGTACGAATGAATGACTAATAAAATTAAAATTATGCTCTTTTTACAAAAAAAACTTTCTTAGTCTAACAAACTGAATACTACATAAATTAAACGTCAAATAAGGAATTTTATATATATATATATATATATATATATATGTATGTTAATATTTGTAATTTTTTATTAACAACATTATGTTTCTGGTTTTCTACAAAACCTATTTACACTATGTTCTTTTCTTTATATAAATTAAACACGCATGTTTAAAATTCCTTAATTGTTTATGTGATCCGAAAAAAATGAATGAAACTCCGTATGATTTATTAAATTTTTCGAAGTACAAATAAATTTATAAAATTAGCAATCATTTAGAACTCGCTTTCATTTTAAATCATTTTTATACAGTTTTTAACCGACTTCAAAAAAGGAGGAGGTATTCAATTCGACTGTATTTTTTTTTTTTTTTTTTTTTTTTTTTTTATGTGTTACCACAGAACTTTCTTCTAGATGAACCGATTTTGATGATTCTTCTTTTATTTGAAAGGTGGCGTTTGTCATGTGGTCCCATTTAAATTTGATCAAGGTCCGACCGATAGTTTTTGAGTTATCCTTAATAATGCGGGAGATTGAAGCTTTTTGGATGCTTTTCATTCATGATTGTTTTCACCGTCGGATTAGATTTTTGACTTAAAATACTATAAATTTGCCAAATTACCATGGAAATGTAGCTTTTGGTGTTTTTACCGTGGAAATAAATGTTTTAATTTAATTGAATAAAAATGCACTAAAAAGTAAAAAATAAAATGCTTTTTTACAAAAAATAAATACCGACTTCAAGGTTTATTATAAAAATTTAAAAATGCACTAAAAAGTAAAAAATAATTACTCCCGATAAAATATATATATCAGAGTGATATAACTTAAGGTGATATCGTAATTCTTATACAACATTAATTTTTTGGAGTTGGCATCAAATTCATATTAAAAGAATAATTAAAAACTGCATTAAATGTTGATTAAATTGTTCCTAACATGAATTTAATTCCAACTCCAAAAAATTAATGTTGTATAAGAATTACGATATCACCTTAAGTTATATCACTCTGATATATATATTTTATCGGGAGTAATTATTTTTTACTTTTTAGTGCATTTTTAAATTTTTATAATAAACCTTGAAGTCGGTATTTATTTTTTGTAAAAAAGCATTTTTAAATAAAACATATTAACTTTCAGTAAAAATAAAAAATAAAATATTGTTAAAATTAAGAATATTTCAGATCGTAAAACCTTTCCATAGCATAAAAAAATTTGCAACGATTGTATAGATATCAATATTTGAATAGAGAATATTAATCGATTTGTCGAATGTTTGTTTATTATTCAATACGTACACTAAAGGACTCATTCATTTTTCTTAACACAATAAATAGGATTTATCGTAGAATATTTCTATAAATATTAAAATTTTATATAGCATTTATAGTTCATTGGGAGCAGGGATGAATTCAGGAATTTGTTTCTGGAGAGGCAATTTATGTTCTTGAGGGGCCAGAGATTTTTTTTATATTTTTACTGAGAAAATATTTTTGCCTGAATAAAACCAAATATGTTAAAAATGATTTATTATGTAATTTAAAATAATGTCAGAGCAAGTGGGAACGCTAAATTTCAAGTAAAATAGCCGATTATAAACAACAATGTTTTCTCAATTGGTATTAAAATGATTAATTCTAATTGCAGCATTAAAGAACATATTATAAAAACATTCTAATGGGTTCATTATCTTTTTATAATAATTGAATACGCCGTGGTGTTTCAGCTGTTTTAAATGGACTTTTTTTGGAAAAGAAAAACAGGAAAAACGCCACAGGGACACCGAAATGAAGTTGGTCTATAGATCGCGTCGCTTTAAGAAAAAAAGAACAAATGAAAACCGAAAAGAGAAACCTTTTAATACAATTTATTGATATTAATGACAAATGGATCATCGACGTGAACCGTCATAGTTCCCGTTGACAAGAACTGTAGCTAGTACTTTTTTTCAGCTCGTCAGTACTTTACATCTTTCGCACATTTGCAATAAAAGCGTATCAGTTTTTTCATAGAATAACAAGAGCAAACGTCAAAGTCAAATTTTAAAAGATCATTTTTTTTTTTTATTGTTATTTTATGAAGTTTCATTTTTTCGTCAAAAATAAATCTCGTAATTTTGAAATTTAAAAATATGCCACTGATTGAATCATTTCAAAATGTTTTGGCGGCAACTTTTGACATACAAGTGTAAACAAAGCGAATAAAAATAACTTCTATTTCCTATTAAATTGCTGCATTCTTAAACAGCTTGTATTAAGTTCCAGGGGGGGGGGGGCAAATTCCCCCCAAACCTCCACTGGATTCATCCCTGAAAAAGTTTTGTAGAGAAAAAGAATATAATTTTATCATATATATATATATATATATATTTTTTTTATAAAAATGAACTGAATTCTTTTTAAGACAATAAAAAACGCAAATTTAAAATCATGCATTTTTATAGTATTGAGTATTTTTGGAAAATAAGCTTAAATTTTGCACGAGGAAAATTCAATTTTTTCCTGTTCAAGAGCCTGGGGGCCCCCATGGAAGCTGTAGCCCGGGGCTTCAATTTTTTTAGCACTGTTCGTCTGATGTTTTCCGTCAAATCATCATACACAATAAATGACTAAAATGAGTCTGATTGTTGTCTGGCTAGTTGACGAACTTTGTCATATTCATAGATGCCTATGTCAGGCAGGATCCAGATGAATAACGCCTTAACGTTTTTTATATCTAACTCGATTAGTAGCTTGATTACAATAAGCGGAGAGAAGGAGCCTAACTTAAAAAGCTAGAGTGACTCCTGGGAAGCTGTTAAAACCAGGACATTTCTTGAAAAGTTACTTTCATGAATATACAGCAAATAGGAAAGGTCAGCGATTAATTTTACGGACAATGAAGAGAATCCTGAGAAATAAAAATATTTTAGATGGTTATTAATGGAAAAGACATCTCCTACTCTATCACCGGATGCAATTCTACGTGTATAGCATATATCGTGATGATAGAATCGAGCCAAAATATTTTTAAGGTGTTTGTTGATTGTTTTCCGACATAGATTTTCTTTACAGATTCCTTTTAATTTCCTAGATTATGTGTAATTTATGCATCCAGAAGTCATATATTGGAGTACTTCTGCGGATGATGTTTTTACGGATAATGCCGATGTTGTACGACTGGAGGACATTAAAGAATCTAGATTCTATGTTGTTGTGTAGTATGTATCGTGCATTGAATTCAACGTTAGGGTGTATCAGATTTATTAACATTAATGCACTGTAACTCAATATTGAAAGTTTTTGGCAGCCATAAAATGGTGGTTCTCCATTAATGCTGTGTAGCTTCAAGCATGGACTCGTAAGAAATGCTTCCAGTGCAATTCCCGATGCTGAATGCTATATTGAATTTATCATCCATAGTCGGTTTGATGACGTTGAGGGATACACAATACTAACATAATCGATCTTAGATCTAATAAGTTAGTGGTATAGTTTGATCAGAGTGCTGCTACGAGGTCTAAAAATTTTATTGTTTATCATCTTCAGCGCATTTAGTGACGACGCACATCTAGTTTCAATGTCTTTTAGGTGATGGATGCAGGTAAGTTTTTGTAAAATCTGACGCCTAAAAATGTTACCTTTTGTACGCGAACTTAAGTCTGACTTTGTCCAAATACAAATAAGGTTTGTCACCTGTTTTCTTTTTTTCCAATTAAAGTCGATGCATATTTTTCTGTTGAAAATTTAAATTCCGTCGTTTTACGCCGATTGAGTAAGCCGTGTCTATACCTGATTGCAACATATCGCTCATTAAATACAATAACGTCGTAACTCAAAAAAGTGGCGAATTTGAGTTATGTGTATGATTGGAATGCATTTTATGATTACAGTTATAGAACGCCCCATACTAGGTAAATAAGAAACTCGACAAAATGTGAGCACTGCTTTTGGAATACCGTTCAAATTATAGTAAATGTAAATGTTAATTTGCGCTTTCTGCGTTTTTTGAGTTATGACGTTGTTGTATTTAATGAGCGCGATATGTCGAGCATACAACGGGTTTTGTTCGAAAATATATTCAAACCGTCATCGAATAACCTATAGGTAATGGTTTTAGGTATATATTTAGTGATCGCACTGGTTGCAAGCAGAAAGCATAGAGAATTTGACACGCTTTCTTAAGGTACGTCATTTTCTATGGTCTATTCTTCAGATAATTTATTTCAAACTCTCACTTAAATAGTGCGGTAGTATAAGAAGTTCTTGATAAAATAAGTCTTGTATTCCAATTGTAGATAGCTTCTTTATTATGTAGTATCGCCATGTTGTGTCATATTCTTTTTTACGATCAAATGATATGGAATACAGGTGGTTACGTTTTGAAAAGGCTGCATGTATTTGGCTTTCCAAATTCACCAGTTGATCATGTGTTGATTGGAACTGTCGAAATCTGCTTTGAAAAGGCGAAATTATTTTATAATGGTCTAAATATCATCTCAAGCAGCGAGAGATTATTTTTTCAAAGAGTTTACAAGTTACACAATTTAGATTAATAGCTTATAGGATTAAACTTATCTTTACGACCTTTTAAGATAGAAATAACAGCTTAAAACCAAATTTTTGGAAACGATCTTTCTTCCCAAGCTCTATTATAGATATTAAATAATAAAGCTTGCGTTATTTTTATCTGGACTTGGTGTTAATCCATCTTTATAATTCTTAAGGCAGTACTAAAAATTCGTTTACAGAAAATGTTCGATTAAACTGTTCTTTATTGTTGCTATCTATATATCTATCGGCTGAGTTTTTTCTATTATCTTAAATTTGACAAAATCGTTCGAGTAGTGGCGGTTTAATGCAGTCCACGCGTATAGCTCAGCCAATGTGTCAGCTATAATTTTCGGATTTAAAATGCCCGATCATTTATGTTAAACTTAATGATGGATTTCGCATTATTTAATTTACGAATTTCCCTCCATATTTCTTTGTCCGTTGTTTTTGCATCAATTTCTGCTATAAATCTGGCCCAACTAGCTCTTTTGCTTTGCCTAACTAATTGTTTCGCGATCGCTTCACAGCCGCACCGAATTTTTTTAATTTTTTTTTTGCCTCGCAGTTGTGTAATGCATTTTTTCAATTTTAAAATTGCGGCGGTTTCATAGTTTTCTTATATTCTAGCAAAGAAAATATGTCGATTAAAAAAATAACTCTTTATTTACTATGAAACGAACTATGAAATGATTTCAAGTTTTTCATCTTACAAGTTAGTCGGTGCTTATAGTTTTCGAACTTTATAGGGCATTAAGTTCTAAAATCTCGGCAGTTCGGTATTTTTCCTACTTTCTGACAAGGAAAATACACGGATTAATAAAAACCGTAAATTTCTCAGCCACTATGGAAGAACTGGCTCTGTACTTTTTACTTAATTTTATTTTTGACTTGCAACTTCGTATGCTACAAACAGAGATTACGAAAAATTTGAAAAAAAAAAACGCAATATAAAATCTGAAGGCAAATAAAATTTGGAAGAAATATTTCCTCGGTTAACACGGTGTGAAGTAACGTTGAATAGCTTTAACAGAGCGTAAGTTTTGTCGGAAGATGAATGTTTTTTATTTAAACTGAAATGCAAAAAAAAGTCGAAAACTACCAGTCAAAATTTCTTTTGAAGATCATTTGTTTATTCGACATATACGAAATTCGTGGATAATTTATTTTCATCTTTTACTCATGGCGCTACATAAAAATTCCGAGACATTTTTATTTTACACCTTTTACTTTTGCCCGTTAACCTAGTACCGCTACATACGTACGGGGAAGGATGGAAGGGGTTAAATGTTTTTTGTAGTGATTATAACTATTAAGAAATAGGAATAGAAGTCTCAATAGCTTGAAGAAGATCAAAAAGAGTAACGGATATGAAACTAATTAATATGGACAAGAGCACTTCAGAAGGATGAACGTAAAAATTGGAACGGGGCGTATATCGGAGATAGGATGAAAAGTTTTATTCGGAGTGTGGGGTTTTAAAGTACACTAATATTTCATCGGATGATATACAGCTTATACTTTTTTATTCGGCCAGCATATAAATGATAAAAAAAAAGGTGACACATACGATGTTGTCGATAGTTCTGTGATTGGGCCGCCGGGGAAAAAATAGAGCAAACGATTAAAATTTAAAAAAATACCCAGTGAAATATTTAATGTAAAGATAAATTTGTTGATAAGCTGCTAAAAGAAAACGATCGAATATCTCCGATTTTACAATTTTTACAAATGAAATTTATTCGAAATATATTAAAAAGTTTTGAAAATTTTTAAAAGGGTTTAGAATCGTTATTTTTACTCGTTTTTTATACTTGGCCGACTGCGACTAAAGTAAAACTATCTGTATATTACTTTCGAACAAGAATATTTTGTTCAAATACGGGTTCGGTTTCGTTCATTTTATCGGATTTTTCTCTCGATTGAACGCTTGAAGGTAACTCGTAGAGTTTGGCCTAGTCTGCTGAAATAAAATTACCACCATTTGTTTTTTTTTCCGAATAGGGCATCTATTTTGCATTCTTTGAATGTTCTAGGTGATGGTAAAGATTGGAGACCAATTTTTCGAACAACTTGTCGCATTTTCTCGACGCGCCGACAAACTTGTTAAAAATATACGACGCGATAACCGTTGCAAAGTTAAGAAGCCAAAGCGTGAATAACCTGAAATGATAACATTCGCCTGTATGCGAAATTCCGCGACGCACTTCGAAATTGGCACAAATCGTCGAGATCTATAAACAACAACTTGCTTGACGAATAATTTCCGCCGAGCAACCGTTTAAATGCGATTCTTCCGACTGCATAATGCGCTGAAAACAGAACTCGCCCTACTTTAGCGCCCTAGTCCAACACAGTCTTCTTTACGCGCTCCAATGCTGTACAGATATAAAACGTACAATCGCTTTTTTTTTTTTTTTTTTTTTTTACGCCATGTACAGCTACTAAGGCTAGTGGCGTACAATCGCTTTTTTTTACGAAGCATTTCTGATTTCGTCCGTAATTTGCTTTTGCGCGTAATTTCGTCATTAATGTAGCCGAATTTCCTTGCCAACAGAACTGTCTAATCCACAAACTGACGGCTTCCTCCTCTTTCTTTACAAAATCGTTTATTCCACAAACGTAATATTAAAAAGTATAATTTTTTTCTCATTACTGATGAACAATGTACACGTAGGCAAAATTGTTCTCGGAATTTTTCGCGCTCAATCCTATTTGCTTCTCTTATTTATTTCTTTCATCTTTTTCACTTCGAATTCTGCGATCTATGGAAAACTTGCAAAATAGTAGCGTTATTAAAAAAAGGTATTTTAATTTACTTCTAAATAAAAAAACAACTAGCGGAAATTTTCTGCTACTAAGTTTGCTTGAAATTAATAGCAAATCCTTAAAGAGAGAAAATGAAAATTAAATAATTAAAAAAGAAGACGTAATGAGCATAAGAGGAATTTACTTATTACTGAAAATATGGGAGTACATATCAGCAGAAAAGAAAATTGAATTGGTGGAAAGAATAAAGAATACGAGTTGAGGGAAAAAATTTCGTACCAACTGCCGTTGAACAAAGATGGGGAAGCAAACGGATAAATATAACTCAGATGTTGAATAAAATACCCAAAGAAATAATAGAGAAGGAAAAATAGGGGGAAAAAAAAATAAAGGATTAGCTTCAGGAAGAAGAAAATATAAAATAAATAATAAACAGAAAATAAAATGACAAAGCGGAACAAAAAAACTAGAAAAAAAAAAAACAAAAAACTTTGAATATAGAAAATAGAAATAGATTATTAATTATTGATAAGTAAAATAGATGGATTAAGACTAGTAAATATTACACGACTATGTATATTTATAAGTTAATTTAAGATGGTAAAGTGTTCAATAGGATAATTCGTCGACAAGCATTTTAGCTTGACGAAAGTTTTGTATGTAAAAAATAATAAATACATATTTTTCAAAAAAAAAAAAAATTAATAAAAAAAAAGCAGTATAAAATTCTGTTAGTATTTTTCTTTCTGTACATTAATATAAAAAGGATACTATTGTAAATAAAAAAAATATAAATACATATACGTAGCTAAAGTTAACTTCGAATTAAAGAACCGAAATAATTACGCTAGAGTAGTTATCACGCAATGTATTAGAAAATAATTAGCCCGAAAATAATTAGCTCTCGTATGAACCTTCGATGCGCGCCGAGAAAGAAGAAGAAAGAGAGAAAGAAGAAAGATTTATTTGCATTAATAATAACGTTACACTCATGAAATAATTACTAATATGTGTACCGACACGAGTCTTATCACATAACTAAATTAATGAATACGAGTACGATATGCGACGTTTAATTCGTAGTAGGAAAAACAGAACAAAAATCTACAGCTGAAGGGAAGAACTCAGTGGCTAATGCTACATTACGTAGATGTTAGTACAGTGATTATCAAGTAAAGTTAAAAATAAAACTAGTGTACTACTAACGTCATGCAGAATAGTACATTATGCTTAGGTCTTCGATGTTTATACTGCACATAGTCTGTAGCTGCCTGGAATCATCAATACAGCTGATTAATACATTCTCGTGCGCTACACATTTAGCGCACAACTTGGTTGTTGCATTTAAAACGCATAATCTCTCATTTGCGGTAACTCTAAAGTGTCATGCATAGATGAGATACTTTTGTGTTATATTTGCCCCAAGAATACATCTTAAGCATTTGGAATAGCTATAGTTTATCATGATGCATCCTACTAACAGAAGACCACACTGGACAAGAGTATGTGATAAAATAGGTGTTATAAGTAATTTGTAGATGGCGAGTTTATTATTTGCGCTTAAATAGGATTTGCGATTGAGTAAAGGATATACTAGTGAGATAGATCTGTTTGTTTTAACTAAGATGTGTCCGATATGTTTGCTGAAAGTAAATTCAACGTTTTATTAAGCCAAGATATTTCGTATGACTATTTTTTTTTTTTAATTTCGTTTATTATAAAATACAATTTTACAATAGCAGTAATATGGCCTGAGGATCACTTCTATTGTAAAATTGTATTTTATAATAAATGAAATTAAAAAAATAAATAAATAAATAAAAAAGTCACATGAAATATCTTGGCTTAATAGAGTAGCCAATATGTCAATTCGAGAAATGATTAGTTTCCTTGACAATCGCCTGCTGGTGAAGAATATAGCTTAGGTCTTTGATGGATTAATATTAATCTTCCAACTGGTAAAGTACTTTAAAACGCTTGTCGAGGTTCCCTGAAGCCTGTTACTTATGGTAATAGATCTATAGGAAAACGAACGCCAAATAAAAGGGGAAAAAAAAGAAAACAAAAATACGTTGTCCCTTGTTCAACTAATATCACACGAAACAACAAATTTGAGCGAATCCTCGATTAGCTGTAATAACGACGGATCATTAAAGCGTATTTTTTTCTTTTTTTTCCCGCACCGACCAAACCTGGCCATAATTGGAATTTCTTAATAATGGCCTAAAAAAAGAAAAACAATTAAAAGTTTTGAAAGCGATATTGCTTCCTCTCCCAGTAGGTATGAGGCAGCTGATAATTATATACGCTATATTAAATTACACATGTATGTGCTCTTAAGAAATAATATCGGTCCACTGACGCGTGATATCCTCTTTTCTTTCTTGTTCTGCGTTGAATTTTGTTGGGGCCACTTTCCCTACTCCCTATAACTCTTCCTTTATCCTCTCCTTTCCTTTATCTTCTGTGGTATCCGCACTGCTGTCCTTTGTTGCGTCCATTTCGGACCGCCTAGTTATTTAATTTCTTAGCTTAGTTTTCTTGTTGTTGGGTCAATACCGCTAGCGCGCCCACAAAAAAAAAAAAAAAAAAAAAAAAAAAAAACTTTATACGATAGTCTCAAAACTAAAATGTGGACGTTTAGGTTTTTAGGCTTTTAAGCTTCTAGGCGTAACCAAATCGTGAAATCTTTTATAAAATATTGTTTCATCAAAATGATTCAAATTTTTTTTTTTTTTTTTTTTTTTGTTTGTTTTTTGGGCGCGCCAGCGGCATTGACCCAACAACAACAGAAATTAAGGAAGGGGTTAAATAAAGAGACGATTAGAAATAGAACTTAGGAAAGATTGGAGTACAGGGATTATATCTGGAGATGGAAAGGAAAGGACAAAGGAAGAATTACACGGAGCAGGAAGACCCAGTGCCAAGATTTTCGAGTACAAAACAAAGCGCTCGGAATCAAGGGCAGGGCATTTTAAATGTTACGTTCAATAACACACAATGGTAAGGCGTTAGCGTCACTAGTCGTTGTTATTTGAAAAAGCATCGGTAGTGGGGAGAGAATAGAGAAAATAGAGAAAATAAAAAGATCTCAAAATCCCGCCAACTTTTTAGACGTGGAATTACTTTACAGAACTGTAATGGTTAAGGTGCTTGGCTACTAAATCAAAGTACACGGGTTCGAGACTTGTCTGGTTTCGGATCCAAGTCGTTCTCAGGTTTATACCTAATCTGAAATTGAATTGGGTACCAGAGAGATCTGGGAAAGTAAAGGCGGATCCCAAGTAAAAAGGAACTGGCCCCAATGTTCCCCTTAGATCCATTAGATCCTTAAGTACATTATGAAAATCTTAATTACACAATCCCTGATACCTTATCAAGGATATATGGGACTTAAGTGAGCAGATATTTAAAAAAATGAAATTAACGAAAAATAGATCTAAAATTTTAGCTAGGACTGATTTATTTCAGATATTTCACGAAGAAATATTTTAATTTCAAAATTTCTTTCATTTCTTTTTTGGTGTTTCATAGCTCTCATACTCGCTCGCATTGAATTTTTAGTCTCACTCGTTTTGTTTTAATGTGAAATTTTCTCTGACAAGTCTTTTTCTCCAATTCCAAGATTATTTATCGACATCTGGAATTATTTTTTAATTTCTCGATTTAGTATTAATTGTCTCTTATTCTAGGTCCAACTGTTACTCTGCAAGCTCTTTACAACACTAAAACTGATGTTCCACCTCAATACGTTTTCATACTATACTACCTTGAAGTTCTAGACAAATTTTTAAGACTACCATACACACATACGTCTACATCTGTGCTACAACGTTATGAGCCAATTCTGCCCAACAAACCTGTACAAACATGATCTATCTATCGTATGCCATGCCAACCACTGTTCACACATTATTAATTTTGTAGATATTCGCGATTCAAATCTGAAGAGATACCTTGTCACTCAAGAAATTTAACTGGTGATCACAAGCAAATAGGCTTTTACACACACACACACACATAAAATAAAAATAAAAACACTTTGGGGAACGTGAGTTTTGAATTTAATAAATAAAGGAAGATACCTACATAAAAGACAACAATTACACAACAAGAAAATAAGTTTTCTTGATATGAGCAGAATTGGGTAAAAAACTTTAAATATACGCCCATTCGAAATTTTGACAACAAATGCTGCTGATTTTTTCGTGAGAAAATAAACAAAAAAAAGGGATTATGCGAGCAAAGTGCACAGTTTGCTTGCGTGAAAAAGAAAAAAAAATCAAGCAGAATCAGAGAAATTACAATTCTATTGTTTGGCTAAGAGAAAATTGTTGCAAAATGTAATTATGTAATTTTTTTTAAAAATCTGCAGAAAAAATCGTAAATTACATTGGTTTAACATCTTTTTAATTCCACTTTCAATGATGCAGAATTAATTTGTTAAATGAAAATTCCCAGCTTTCTACTGTTTTGTCACTAGGAGAAATGCATCTATAACTGATTTTGATAGTTCAGATCTACTTTGTTGTCAACGTCGCTGCACAATATTATTTATTTTTTAAATTTTTCATATAACACACATTTTCAGACAGAATTATAGTTGGAAATTCTTAAGCGGGATATTTCTTATTCACAAAATTTTTAGTTATTGAAAAACTATGTAATAGATTATATATACCCCCGGTCGAAGAATGAACATCAACCTTGTTTCTTTGTGTCGGTACTCACAGCTTGGAAGAAAGAATTCCTTGTAATAGATGACAATACAATATTATGCAACATCTGGGTTTCCAGCTTTAAAATTAGACCCTTGGGGCGTCAAAAGTTCGAAAGTTTCAAAAAAATATTTTTTTTCCGGTCATGTGATATATCAGTGGAAAGATTACTATTAATCAAACATTGTGTTTGATGTGCTGAGGATTCCGTATGTATTGTATGGAAAATAAAAGACAATATAATTGAAAGAATGCGATTCACTATTTAATAATAAAATGTAACACAAATTTCTGTAAATGTCCTATAATCAATATCTATATAATAAAGCGCCAAGGAAATAAATAGACGAAAAATCGGAAAAAAGTCCTGAGACCATTCTATGCCACTTAAAAAGATATTTTTTTTTAATCGACAGTTCCAGGTCAGCGGCTTTTAGGAAAATTATAAAATGTCCATAATTTTCATACCTTGGGGCTCAAAACAAAAAGTGAATAGATCAACGCTAATTTAATAAAATCATTACCAATCACATGAAAACGCGGCACCGCTGTATCTACCTATGGAATACCGCGCTTCCACCCACGAATAATACGGTACTGGCTTTTCGTTCATCATATATTACTCATAGTGGACGATGACGAAACATCTTTTGTTAACGATCCTTCTTTTGTTTTCTCTATTATTGTGTATTTTCGGTGTATTTTCGGTGTATTTCGACGATTTTATATCAGGACAAGGTGCATCTACCAATCCTTTTTAAATAAAATTTCTGACCGGATCAAAATATAATCGACTTCTTTCCTTACCTTTTGTTTCTGGGTAAAGGTCCTTGGTTGAGGAGACCAAAAAAAAAAACAAGTTCTGTGGCAATAAATTTACAAAAATTATTAAACAATTTAGTACTGTTGCATGATTAAAACAATAAGGTAAATTCGAGAGTAGAGTACAAATTTAGAAAAAAAAAAAATCATTGTTTTAAAAGCGAACTTGGTCACGACGAAACTCCCACAAAACGAGGTTTTAGGGGCGGAGCTGCGGAGGGTTGGGTCGCGAAGCGGCCAGGGGTGCGTCCCCTAGTATTGAATAAAATAAAGCAAAATAAAATACAATTCTAAATTTATTGGTTTTTATTGAAATACATAGAAAAAGTCCAGACTAAAAAATAAAAAAAAATTGTCTTTTATTTATGCACTAAAAAGTACAAAATAACTTGATTAGTGTGCGACTACTAGATACACATCTTAACATTAAAATCTGAAACTTCAAAATATTCTGAAAAATAAAAGCGGGGGTCGTAGATTAATAATTGAATATTAATATTATAATACATCCTAAGTCAAAACTACAATCACCATTATGTTGTTTCATTGTTGTGCATCATAATACCACATACACCGAATATTTTTGTACATGCGGCCCCCGCTTTTATTTTTCAGAATATTTTGAAGTTTCAGATTTTTATGTTAAGATGCATATCTGGTAGTCGCACACTAATCAAGTTATTTTGTACTTTTTAGTGCATAAATAAAAGACTATTTAAAAAAAAAAAATTTAATTATTTTAATTAAAATTATGCACTATGTGTTTCAGTTCAATTTTATTGCAATGAAACTTTTTAGATGTCAGTAAATAATTTTATTTAAGTCAGGTTGGTGTTTACATTTATATTTCAGGTATGTACGGGAATATTGATGTTATTTTTATAGTTGATCAGGTCGTTTATTAAAGAAGGTTTTCTAATTTTCGGAAGGATGATATTAGCAAAAACAATGATTTTAGTAAAAAAGCGTGAGAAAGAGAGAAGGAAATTTCTCATGATTTGCCTGGGAAATTTTATCGGGTATGTTTTATATATATTTAATCTTTGACTCCGTGTTTTTTTTTTTAAATACAACTAAACCTAACTAGATAAAAGGACCGCATAGTGTCTTTGTTGCAGGGGAGGGGTTTAAACCCCCAAATCCCCCCCTCGGTACGCCCATGCGACGGGTCCCCATCGGATCATGCAACAACGCTACGCTAGTAAGTTCATATGATTTTACAAACTCCCAATGTGCCTTGTGGCTGATTCTGCAATAACCTCCCTTATATAAGGAGTGTTTTAATCTCGGTAAAGAGTTCTATTATTTACGTACCAAGGAGCATCAAGCATTGTTCTCAAAGTCTCGCTTTGATATCGTTGTATTATATTTATATTTGAATCTGCGCTGCAGCCCCAGAGTTCATAGCCGTACCTCCATATTAGCAAGAATCTGCCTGTAGAGTAATATTTTATTATCTACAGAGAGCTGTATTGCTCCGCAGCCTTTTTTTGGATTACGTTAATTCTGCACGAGTAACAATAAACGGAACTTATCATCCGCATGCAATGTTAATTTCACTTCTCTAAGTTTAGGAAAATTAATTTATACAGTGTGAAAATAATTACAGTAGTCCCAACTTTCTTGAGGTGCATCAATAGTAGTTGCAGTAGGTGTTGATATAGTTTAACACTGTTAGAGAATTTCCTACCTTCTAAGTAATTATTATTAAGGTCAAACTTATATTGAATAAACTTGTAGATTCGTTCACTGTGTCACTGTAGTCAAAGCGAAACTAGTGTAAATCATAGTATCGTATTACCCTTTCAGGTATTCAATATTCCCTTCATATTATGTTGACCATCTTTCGTTGTGGTTTTATTCGTGTTTTCCGGGATGTCAATTTTTTTTTTTTCAGGCCGGCTTCAACACAGAATCAATTAAGCCACTCGCTAATATTAGTACGTCCATTTCTAAATAGGGTAAAACTGACAATAAATCAAAAATTCCATAATTAACTAACTACCGAGAAAGAAAAAGACAATTATAAACATAAACTACAACCGAAATAGCAATAAAATAAAAGCGAAAAATAAAAAAAACTTCTTTGTATAAATTAAAAAATTATATTATTGTTTAAGATCTAACAATTACTCGTGCGGTGTTCTCATCACAAGAAAGTAAATAATAAAGAGAATATGGTAAAAAAAAAATTATATTTAATTATTTATTGTAAAACACTATCCTGCGATTTACATATTTACTACAGCTAAATAATAAATGATTAGCATCCTCAACCAAATTAATGGAGACATGATTATCGCAAGGTCTCTCTGTATATCCCTGCCCGTAGAATTACGAGCCATTTGTGCGCTACTCATGCATAACCTACATGGTGTAGCAAATGAATTGATGTACCAGTTTGGCAGGCATTGACAGCCCATGGTACTACAGAACCAGAGGGAGTCCACGTTAAACTATTTTCTAGTACTTACTTCTATCATTGATTTTCCCACGTTCATTCCAGATATCATCAAAAGGAATATTATCTAACACGGCCTTCCTAGCCGCGCAATCGGCTGCGTTATTTAGACTACACCAAGCGCGACCGGGTACCCGGCAAGACTGCATTACTCCTTTGCAATCAACGATTTTAATACATTTATCTCTAATCTCCCATAGGTGACATTTACGCTTAAATGAACGATTTTGAAGAGCTCTGATAATGATCTGAGGCTATCATTACACAAACCACGTATTGACTCGAACCATTAAGAACGTTGATAATATACTCGCAAGCCTTATCTATAGTAAGAAGTTCTGCAAAAAAAATGGAAGCCTCCGATGAAAGTTTAAAACGCTGAGTAGTTATTTCATCTATGAAAAAAAGCCGCGCTTACAAGACTGTTATTTAATTCCGACTTAAAACCATCTGTAAAAATTTTGATAAAATTTGAAAATGTTTCATTAATTAAATTATCGAAATAATCGTTTAGCATGCTTGTTTCCAGAGAATATTATACTGTACGTATGTTTAACTGCAGGAAATTTATTTTACAAGGACAGGAAAACATTGTAGAAGGATGTACTGGTATTCATGTTGGGCTATACTTATAGTACAGTATAATCCTTGCTGCTAACAATGATAATTTAGACCATATAAATCTCCAATTCATATTGATATTTTAAATACCGTTGCTTAAGTTCGGATAATTATAATTACAATAATTTAATAAAAAACAGTCAGCTGGCAAGTTTAGGAGGAATATTAGTTTTGATTTAAAGGCAAGGAATGGCAATAGATCCAACATTCCCAGTTATGAGCCTTAGACTTCCTAATATTGGTCTTTGAGGCCGAACCATAAAACAGAGAACCGTAATCAAATCTAGATCTTCTTCTTCTTCTTCTTCATTTACGTGCCATGAACTGCAACAAAGGCCAGAGGCACGGAAAGTTAGGATTCTATAGTTTTGATAGGAGGTTAGTGGAGTTGAGATAAGCGAATAATTTTTTTATATTTACTTCATTGTTACTTAGGAGTTCTTTCAAGGTAGGCGGAAGGAAAAACGTGGTGCGAGTGTGATTATATTTGTTGCAGTCTAATAGAATGTGTTGGACGGAGAGAACTGAGGAACAGGTTTCACATAGAGGTGGTAAGGATTTGTTCAAGAGGAATTGGTGAGTAATCCGTGTATGGCCAATGCGCAGTCGACACAGTGCTACTTCCTCCTTTCTGCTTGGCCGGAACGACGATTGCCACAAGTTAGTGTCCTCTTTGATGGAACGAAGCTTATTCGACGTTGGGGTGTTGAGCCACGAGTCGAGCCGTTCCTTTGATAGGCTACTGGTTATTTCTTGAACAGCGTCGATGGCAGGTATTCGGTTGTTTGCTACAGGAAAGCATGACGCTGCTTCTTTCGCGGCGCGGTCTGCTGATTCGTTCTGTGGAATACCTCTGTGTCCTGGTATCCAAGCAAATATGATCTTGATGTCCACATTAGCTATCGTAGATAGTATTTCTTTAGCTATCGAGTGCTGCGACTTATCGTGAGACTTTAGCAGACATGTTAAAGAATTTAAAGAGTCAGTGCAGATGAGGCAGTTTTGTTTGGACTGTACGCAAATTTCAACTGCCAGTTTAATTGCGAATAATTCGGTAGAAAGCACGGAGTAAAGATGTGGAAGGACTTAACGGATAGTACCTATCTGTTCAGAGATTACGGCACATCCTAAGAGAGAGTTTGATTTGGCACCGTCAGTAAACATAATTAACGGGGACGGGTATTTCAGGAGAAGTCCAAGGAAAGCGCTCATAATAGTATTAGTAGGGGAATGTTTGTTCAGCTCTAAGAGTAAGAGGTCTATATTCAAAGCTGTAGTTTTCCATGGGGGGAGTATGGTGTGGGATAACTCATAGATTTTTGGTAAATTCATGATATCTGATATTAGTGATTTCGTCGCATAGGATAGGAAGTGATATGTTTTGGGATTTTTATTGGAAAGCAACAGAAAAGCTGGAGTATTTGGAGAGGATAAAATACGTATTAATAGTCTTGCGCTAAGGTATCGTCTTCTGACATCTAGGGGCCATTCTGGACATTCGTATAATATGCTAATTATTGGAGAAGTTCTGAAAGCTCCTAGCGCCAATCTTATTGCGGTGTGATGTATGACGTTCAGTTTGCTCAGGATGGCGGGCTTCGCTGATGCGTAAATTGCTGCGCCGTAATCACACATTGTTCGGATTAAACTTCTGTAGATGTGTACTAAGGATCTACGGTCTGCTCCATATGAAGTGTGCGACAGTTTTCGCAGAACATTTAATTTGTTTAGGCATGACCTTTTGAGCCGGTTTATGTGAGATTTCCATGTAAGATTTTGGTCATATGTAAGGCCCAAGTATTTTACCTCTTCGCTTGATTGAATCGGAATGTTGTTTAAATGGAGTTGAACATTGTGATTACAGTTTCTAATTCTACAAAAGTGAACAGCGGTGGTTTTGCTGGTAGAGAACGAGACTCCATTTGAAACGGACCATCTGTATAATGCGTTGATAGTTTTTTGTAAGATTTGTTGGCCCGTAATGATATCTGAACAGGACATGAAGATCGTTAAATCGTCCGCGTATAAGGAGCATTTCACTGGAAGTTTTATTTGGTCAATGACGTCATTAATGGCTAAGTTAAATAATGTTGGACTCAGTACGGAGCCTTGAGGTAAGCCATTAACTTGTTCTCGCAGATCTGAAAAATCCTGGCCAATGCGCACGGTAAAAAAACGGTTAGCTAGGAAGTTCTGTATGAATACAGGCATTCTTCCACGAAAACCAAGTTTATGTAAGGTTATTAGAACCTTGTAGCGCCATATGACATCGAATGCTTTAGAGCAGTCAAAAAAAACTGCTAACATATGGTGTTTAGTGGCAAAACAATCGTGGATGGAGTTTTGTAGGAATAGCAGTTGATCTGTCGTAGATCGGCCTGGACGGAAACCACATTGCTGGTCCGACAAAAGTTTTTTGTTTTCAATTTCCCATGTTAATCGCGTGGAAATTATTCTTTCTAAGATTTTACACAGAACGGATGTTAGCGAGATCGGACGGTAGCTATCAAAGAGAATTGGGTTTTTGTTTGGCTTAAGGACAGGGGCGATTGTTGCAATTCTCCATGATGAAGGAAATTGTCCAGACATCCATATTTGATTGTAGATATCAAGTAACCTCTTCTTGATTACATCTGGCGCATTTTGGAGTAAAGAGCCATGGAAATTGTCTGGACCCACCGCGGCTGGTTTTGTGACTCTTATCGCAGTTTCTATTTCGTGAAGGGTGATTTGTGAGTTGTACGGTTCTCGGTTGTCGCTGGAATAATCCGGGTGATTAATCTCGTTGGATATCTTTATTTTACGGAATTCTGATGTGTAATTTTTATCACTCGAGAATTCGGCATAGTGCGCAGCGAAAGCACTTGCTATTAACCTTTCTTCTGCGATCAGCTTAGTACTTATGCGAATGCTAGTGGGTACATGAAAAGTCGGATTATTCTTGATTTTCCGCCAAACGAGCTTTATCGGAGTTGATGAGTTTATTGTTGAAATAAAGTTCAGCCAAGAATTACGTTTGGCTTGCTTTAGAGTCCATCTAGTTCTTGCTCGCTGTCTCCTGAATTCGATGTGATTTTTTTCATCGGGAGTCATTTTTAGTTTTTTCAATGCTGCTCGGCGGTTTCTAACGGCTTCTGAACATTTTTTTGTCCACTAGGGTAGAAACTTTAGTTGTGATTTCATAGACATTGAGTTTCCATTAGGATTTGGGCTGCATGATTTTGCTAGCGAAACTAGTTGATTGGTAAATGAGTTGACTGCCGAATTAACATCAGTTTCTTGGATTTGTTGATAATCACATATGCAGGAGCGCTGATACTTGTTCCAATCAATTTTTTGGTAGTTAATTTTGTTATTTAGAACTATTGGTTTTTGATTATAGTTGTCTTTATGAATAATCACCGGGCTGTGGTCGCTTCCCGCTAAATCGGTATGAGTGTAGACTAGTGACGAGTTAAGTAGCTGGGGAGAGCATACTACTAAATCCAAGTTGGACCATGTGCGGTAAGAGAAACTGTAATGGGTTTGTGTGTTTGTGTTTAGTAGCGGCAAATCTAGTAAAGTTAGTATTTTTTCTAGGATTTTACCGTTTCTATTGTACCGTGAACTATTCCAGAAAGGACTGTGAGCATTAAAGTCGCCCATTAAAATAAACGGTGACGGTACATTTTTTATGATGGTGACAAGATGATCTTCGGTTATGTCCTCATTAGGCGTGAAATAGGCTGTGCAGATAGTTAATGGATATTTTAAAAAAATAGTTACTGCCAGTACTTGTAAATTTGTCGGAAGGTTTACTTTTTCGAAATGAATGTCTGATCGCACAGCGAGAAGGACTCCTCCATAAGCTGTATTACCGGTCGCGCTAGTAGTCTGAATTGTGTTGTAGTTGGATAGATTGCAGATCTGGTTGTTTTTGAGATGGGTTTCTTGAAGACCGATGATTATTGGATTGTATTGGTGGATAAGGATTTTAAGATCCTCCAAATGGCTGTAGTAGCCATTGCAGTTCCATGATAAAAATACGTTATAGTTCATTATCATGTTTATTTGCAGAATTAAATAAATTAAGATGCGAGTTCTTTTTCCAGTATGCAAATGATTTTTGTGAATTTAATTTTTGTTTTTCGATGCTTTATAAGTTTATGGTTTTCTTTTAGTGCTGTAAGGAGTCCTTCCAAGTTGGGTGTAAAATCTTTTGCTACTTCGACGGCATACTTGTTTTCTTTACACATGTCTATGTAACATTTTAGGTTTTCGAAGGATATGGCGTATTTATCCTTATGTTTTTCCATGTTTTCTTGAAGTGGTGCAAATATTTCTTTAAGCGATGGGTTCTCCGTATCTGAAGGAATTTCGGTTGATGATATGTCCGCATCTGAGTCATTTGGGGAATGGACATTCCTTTCGGTCTCTACTTCCATTTCTTCGTTATCTGCTTTGTTTTTCTTCTTCGGTGGTTTCCCGAATTTATTTTTGCCGGGCTGTTCGGTACATGTATCGGATGGTTGTGTAGAAAATGAGTTTTCGGAAAGTGCTCGTTTTTGTGAATCAATATTTAACTGCTGAAAATTTGAATTATAGTTTAGTTCGGTTTGCTGCTTAGTTATAACGTCATTTTTTGGGGATTGGAATGTCGGTTCAGCATTTAAAGTTTCAATAGCTTGATTTGAGATATATTCTTGGTCGTTTTCAGTATGTGTAGGACAATCTTCCATTCGATGACCTTTTCCTTGACACTTGAAACACGTATACCCATCGTAGTTAATGAATATCCGATGTTGCTGATCATTGAAATCTATTAAGAAGGATCCCGGTAAATCTTGTTTTATTTCACTATTAGTATAAAATTGTCGCCTCCAACTTATTATATGGCCAAATAATTGATCATGGGGGTTTAGTCTTAGGAATGAAATGTCGGAAGTAATTTTTAGTTTTAAAAAGTTCGTAATGTGTTGTACTAAAACTAAGTTTGGTATACAGGGATTAACGTGCGAAAGAACAATCTTTTTGGTAGAAAGTGCTAGTCTTCTACACTCGACATAGTGCGACTCAACTTTAAAGCCAGTATGATTTTGAAAAAAATCGTCTACGAGTTCTTTGGGTTTGAGGTGTATGATTATTCTGTTCCGGCTGACTTTTGATGCGGCGATTATATTTCCTGGACCGTTTACGAGGTTCATGATTGCATAGAGGTAATCCCTGATTTTGTAGTCATGGACGCAATTAAATACTATTCCTTGCTCGTTTTCGGGATGTGTAATTTTTGTTAGCGGTACGATTTTCGATTTTGTTTTATCGGCGTATGATGGTGCATGTTGATATGTTTTCTGTGCGGTGTGATCTGATGATAGGTTTTGCAAGGACATTGTATCAACGAGCTAAGAGCTCGTTGATTTTAAAGAAGCGACGACAATAAATAAGCAGATAAAACTTACCACACTACCGTAGATTGTTCAAAAGATAACAGCGACGCAATAAGTTGAGGTTATAACTTACTGATTACACCAGACAATAGAAACGCGGAAACAAATGTGTGCACAGAACACTATAGTAACACGAATTATAACCTTGTACAATAATTCCAGTCAAAGAAATATGTTTATAATTTGACCACTTAATATTTGTAAATAAACCTTCTAAGTAAGTAGACGGCGGTCCACAAATATCTCATTTTCAATAACACAGGAATGACTATATTGTTTACTTTAATTTCCTGCTGGGTAAAAATAACAGATCTAGACTTGCTGAACGAGATATCCAGCCCGATGTTATCAAAACTTTTTTCGCTTAGATTAATTGCATACCGATTTTCTCGTTTTACATTCAAAAACTTACTGTTTTTTAACTGTACAGTAAAAAAATCATTTGTGTAGGATAGCGTGCGCGACTTAATTGAGATAATTTAATACTAAATAAAATCGTTCATATAGATGTTAAATAAAATTTTACTTAGGATCGATGCTTGAGTCTTAAAAGCAGTCACAGTTACTAATTCTCTGGTAACCGGATTTTTAACATATAAAATTAATCTACCAAATTATTTGCCGGCGGAATAGGAATTTCAGTGATAACCAAACTGTTGAAATATAGCATCGATTACTACGTTATCGAAGACCCCTTTATTAGGCTTAAAACCAAATATGAATTTTGAAGAAATATGGAGACAAGTCTATTTCTAATCACCATTTTAAACGCTTTCCTAAGACACGGGAACAGCGAAATATGTAAGGTTCTGCACTTCACAGTGGCTTAACACAGGTTCTAACACCCGTAAAAGCATGAATTAAAACCAGTAAAATGATATAACAGTTTTCACCAACATCTCAAAATGTTAACTAGAGTTTCCTTCTTTTTTTTTTTTCTTTATATATAATGGGTTCGTCAATAAAGACATTGGCCCAAAAAGAGGGAAAACGATGAGAGGTAGAATCAGATATTTACACGATCAAATATAGAGGATAAAAAAGACTCAAGTGCCCCGGAATAATCAAAGGTGATCGCAAAGAGAGAATAAAAGATTCACAGTAAGGAGGTGAAATTAATAGAAGTGAAGAGTAGAAAAAAGAACGTTTGGAAGCTAGAGTTTCTTTTGCAATATCATCTAAATTATTTAAAACCTCGTATGTAATACCACCCAAACCTGGGGAAGAATACTTTTTCTCGTTTTTTTTTGTTTTTTTTTTAATATAAAGAACAATTCATCTGCCGATATAGGAATAGCTAAAAAATGAGTTTGTTGATTATTAATCCGGTAAATATTGCCTCTGTTTCAGTCAAAGAAGGCGCATAAGGAGAAGAGACTGAATTTGTAAATTCATCGAACTAATTGTTATCGTTATTGTTTTTATTTTTAAAACGCCTAAATATTTTTAAAAGATGTATTAGAATTGAATCGTAGTCAAAAATCTTCCAAAAAGTCCTTTTCCTTTGGCGCATTTTTTTTTTACAGCTTACGATTCGATAGTACTGCTCAATTTTGCTTTTATACATTTCAGAACATGTAAATCATTGAATTTATAACCTACTATTAGAAGACTTAGAAAAACAAAAAATTATAATTTCAATTTCCATTGATACTAGTCGATCTCATAAATCTTATATACGGATATCTACACGCTAAAAAAAAAAATTCCTCTGTTGCGTTGAAATTTATGAAACACGCGGCTTATAAGGCTTCATCCGAAAGACTGTGAATAACGAGACAACATCCAATATTATTCCTTCCTATCTACATATCAAAAATTACTGGCGCTTGGCGCCTCATAGAATTCCGATTTTATCGCATATAGCTGCTCGTGTTTCCAATTTTTCTCCCTACGTTTCCTCTTATAACAGTCTTCCTTACTTTTCTCTCGATTTTAATAGCCTATGGCACCCCATCAATTTCTCCTCTCTTCCAGTCCGAGCTAATTCTTCCTCTCACAATGTAGTCAACTTCGAATTCCTTCAGCTGCTGAACTCTGCTTTTCCTTCCCATGCCTTAATTTTCTCAGATGGCTCCAAGAGTGATGGGGGCGTGGGTGGAGCGTATACGTCTCCTACGTTCCTGCACTCTGAGTCTTTCAGACTTCCTTCTTTCTGCTCTATCTTCTCAGCCGAATCGATCTCAATTCTTCGTGCAATCCAATTCATATCCTCTATGAGTGTGGTTCACAAATTCCTGATTGTTTCTGATTCCAAAGGCGTTCTTCAAACCATCTCCTCTCTTCCTTCTCATACTTCTGACGGTATCATCCTCTCTATTCGATCTCTTGTCCCGTCTTTGTTCTCGTTCCGATCCATTCTCATAGATTTTCTATGGGTCCCTAGTCATTGCAATATTGAGGGCAATGACGCAGCTGACTCTTTAGCTCGCTCAGCCGCCCGCATTGGTCCTTTCCTCGACTCTTTCCCTTCCTCAGACATTCTTTCTCCTTCACGCTCTAATCATTCTAGACTTTGGACTGACATGTATCCATCTTTATTTTCTAATCATTATTCATATTACTGTCTTATTCAACCGGTTCCTAGTTTCCTGCCTTGGTTTCAATCTATTTCTACCTGTCGTCGTTCCACTGTTGTTTCCTTAATTAGGCTTAGAATCAATCATTCTCTACTCCCCTCTTCTCGCTTTCGTTTTTCTTTAGCTCTTTCTCCTTTCTGCTCTCTTCACGCTTCTGAGCCTTCTTGTATTTGTGACACTCAAATCACATCCTATTCGAATGTTCTACACTCTCTAACGAACGCTCCTTTCTTTACGCCCAACTTCTAGTTTTGGGTCTTCCTACTCCCTTTAACGCTACCTATATTC
Source organism: Icerya purchasi (assembly GCA_039619475.1). Lineage (NCBI taxonomy): Eukaryota > Metazoa > Arthropoda > Insecta > Hemiptera > Monophlebidae > Icerya > Icerya purchasi. The sequence goes on along the minus strand of CM077116.1, from coordinate 259,178,683 downwards.
TTTCCTTCCCATTGCCTTCAGTTATTCCATTGCTGCTGTCCTTTGTCTTTTCCATTTCTGACTGCTTAGCTATTTAGTTATAACTCATAATTTTTCATGTTGTTGGGTCAAGGCCGCTGGCGCGCCCAGGGTAGGGGGAAAAAAAAAAAAAAACGAGACAAAGAATTCTTTTAAACAGATAAAGAGACCTTTTTCAATATATTTCTTGTTAATTTTTTTGTACTCTATTATTAGGTATTTAATTATGTATCCAGCAGATTGTTTCATTCAATTATCTTCATTCCATTTCAGTTCCATTAGTTTTAAATATTTTCTTCGTGGACAATTAAATTTGTTTAATTTATGATCTTTTCAGTTTCCTCCTAAATTCAGATATTCCGTACGGATTTTCAGAGTTCGAATATATCATTTTTTTTACCGTCGTATTCATCGTAATTTACATAAATAGCTATTGTGATTTATCTAATATTTTTATTCACCTCATCCATAATAAACGCCCCGCAATTATTAAAAATTAACGCAATAAACGTAAACACAATGAAAAGAGACAAAACGAGAAATAAGTCAAAGAAGACCGCTTTATCTGATTAAAAGAATTCTTTGTCTCGTTTTTCTCAATCTTTCACATAAACAATACAAAATTATATTAAGCGGAGGATTTTTTGCCGTGTAAATATTACCACTACGCTAATCAAAATTTTTAATGTAGTACATTACTTAACACTGAAAGTTTTACTTTTACCTTTGGTTTTTATTTTGGTTCTAATACGGGCTGTGACTATGAGGGCTGTCAAACACATAAGTGACTCCCATGATACACCCGAAGAAATAAGATTAAATGCTATAGACGGTCCTAATGGTATAAAATTCATTACTTTATTTTTCTCCTTATTTTAATAATTTTATTCTTTTATATAGTATCATCCTCAATATCGGAAACCCATAATAATCCACTGAGGTTTCTAATTTAATTACACTCTTTTTTGTAATTTATTTTATTGTAGGATATATTTTTTTTTTTTTTTTTGTATGACAGATAATTGCATTTATGAAATTTTATGTTAACGTGAATTAGTTCCGGAAATTCAAACTTTTTCGGATCAGATCCCGATTTCTACATTATCTAAATGATAATTATTACATACCTTCGACTAACCTATGTAGTTATATCATTATAATACTCGGGGTTATCATTTTGTCTCCGCATCCTTCATTTCTCGGTACTTTTTAATTATTCATATTAAAGTTAGTAACAAAATCATAAAATCAGAAGTTATGACGCTTTTCATCATCAACGGTCATATTAAAAGGCTATCATAATAATAATAATAATACTTCTCTTATCTAACTGAATAAATGTAGATTAGAAATTGCTTCTTCTATGTATAATTAAAATATACATTTATATATATATATATATATATATATATATATGTATATATAATATACATGTGTGTGTGTGTGTTATATTATACTTATCAATTTATTACGTTTCGTTACAAGTTATAATTATTTCACATTTTTAAGATTAGTTTTTGTTGTTGTTATATGCACTTTGCAAATTTAAATACTCACACTGTAGATGAGTAGGTAATAAATGAGAAATCATAAATAAATTTGTGATTTGTGCTAGATAATGCATTACTGGATAATATTCATACGACTGTGATTTATTTAGAATTCCCTTTTCAACGATTTAACTTCAAGAGGAAAAGAAATATATAATCATCAGTTAACATTATGAACCGATTTTTTTTAATGTAATCATTAGAATGTTGCTAGCAGAAAAAACAAGTTCAAGGCAAAATTTAAAAATAATTAGTGTAGGAGGAGGAAATATGTAAAAATACGACGCAAGCCGTAACGTACAATTAAATAATGGTAACGTCAAACGAACGGGCAAGTCTTCACTGTTGTTTTATTCGGACGAAAAGATATATTTCCCCGCGAAAAGAAATTAAAAAGAAGACTAAAATCATGCAAATAATCATCAGTGCACCGATAAGGGACATGATGTTTCTCTTTTGTTGTTTCCTTCTTTGTATCACTCTCTTTCCGCCAACGACACGGTAAGGAATACAATGCAGCTATCGTTACACCAAAGCAATGTAGCGGCCAACAGTAAAATGCCTCTCGCTATTTCCAAAAGAATTTCATTGAATTTTCTCCCGGTCGAATGATAATTAATCAGATGGCAATATCTTAATCAATAAGTGGTTTTAGTACGCTCAACGTTAGATTTGCAGCGACTGGTAAATGAAAAAACCTGCTAGGGAAGGTTATTTTTTTTCAAGATTAAAATATAATACCATTTTTTTTTTCCATTTCACGATAACGATTCTTCGTCCAATACACACGGATGTTTTTTGTATCGTAGATTACACTTATATATTCCGCTGATTCGCCAAAATCCAACGAATTCTTAATAACAGTTAGGGATTTATGAAATGAATGATAAATCTCATTTTACGATTCATCTTAAAGCGAAAATAACCGTTCAATTAACTTTTACATTCCACACGAATTCTGCCACTAGGGCGCGGTGAAAATGAAAGAAACCAACATAAGTTAGAGTCACCGGTACATCTTTACCTGGCAAGTATCAAATGGTTTGCCAAAGATCAGTCGTCAGTTAAAGAGGAAGCTGTCAGTTTTGATACATCGGCAGATTAAAACTTTCAGTGTTTGCGAGTGCTTTATTCATTTACCGTTGCTCGTCGCTAGCTGAAAATCTGATGACGTTGGCTACGTGTAGCATCGTTGGATTACTAGAGACAAGCATATTGATAAATGAATAAAAAACATCGCAAAAGGCAGATAATTTCTGTTAAATATGTTTCCCTTATCTTTTCCAGTTTTATTCTTGATAGGTGAACGCAACTGTCAACTACACTGAACTTTTATTAAATTTGTCAACTAGTATTATAACTTGTAATTACGTAAATTTTTTTGTTTCGGTCAAAATTATAATTGAAATTTTATATTTTTAATTTTACGACCGGTAAAATTTCGTCGAAAGTTAAAATAAGCAGAAATAAAATAGAAAGAACAAGCGCAATTAAGTTATCTCCTTAGTTTTCAAATGTATCAGAAGAAAATTCTAATCAATTTTTAAACACGAATATTTATGCGTCGCCAATAATCTTACTAGCGTGCATATTTAATGCAATGCTGCGATTAACATATTTTCCAATACAACTAAAATTGTCGGAAATTGTCGCAGTTCAAAAACCTCCAACGGGGAACCATCATCGTATTGACACTAATTTAAATTTTGCCGCGGTACTTTCTAAATTATACGAAAAATTACTGTTAAAAAGAACAATGTCAATAATTGAATGCAAAGAGATAATACCTGAACACCAGTTTCGCTTCCGAGCAAAGTACGATAGAACAAGTGCATATCGGATTGTTGATTAAATTGAAAAATCCCTGAATGGAAAAATGGTTTGCGATACCGTATTTTTAGATGTAAGCCAAGCATTCGATCGAGTTTGGCACGATGGTCTATTGCAACAACTTCGACGTCATTATCAGCTAACTGAATTATTCCGGTCGTATTTAAACGAAAGATATTTCTACATTAAATATGGTGATGACGAATCAAGTATATATCCGGTTCGAGCAGGAGTTCCTCAGCGGAGTGTACTTGGACCGCTTCTCTACCTTATCTACACTGCGGATATTCCTACTACATCGCACGTTGATATAGAAACTTTCGCTGATGACGCAGCGATCTTGTGTTCAAATAAATGTCCAAAAGTTGCGCGTAAGAACCTGCAGACAGCAGTCAATAAAGTAACATCTTGGTGCAAATTATGGAAAATAAAGATTAATGAAGGTAAATCATCTCGAGTAGTTTTCACTAACCGAAGAAGAATCGATTCATCCGACGGGAATATAATGATGAATGGTGTGGAGATCCCTCAGAGAAAGAAGATGTAAAGTATCTTGGTATTCACCTCGACAAACGCTTGACTTGGAGGGGAAGCACATTATAGCGAAATGAGTTGAACATCAAGCTGCGGCAACTGTACTGGCTGTTGTTGGGTAAGAGACCAATAGAGTATCTCTTGAAAACAAGTTGCTTCTTTATAAGCAAATTCTTAAACCAGAGTCAGGCAATACGGCTATCTATTACGGGGCTGTGCCAAAAGTAGCAACAGTTTCTCAATTATGCAAAGAGTGCAGAATAAGATACTACGCACGATCCTCTCTGCTCCATGGTACATAACCAACATCACGATCCATGAAGATCTTGGAGTTCAATTTGTAAAGAATGTGAAATAGAAACTGCTGCCCGACGATATGCTGCCAGATTGAAAGAACATCCTAATAGTACAGTAAAAGAACTGCTGAGCAACCCAAGCGAGGGACGTAAGCTGAATAGGAAACGACCTCAAGATCTCTTATAAATTAAAAATGTATAAATAATATGTGTGTGTGCTGATGTGTGCGGGTGTATGTGCGTGTGCGTGTGTGATGGTATGTATGTGTCCGTGAGAATGCAAAAATATGTGTGTATGCATTTTGTATACACATATATATAAGTTAATTTTAGCACCCTTCACTGGTTGGGTTGCTTATTCATGTCATTTTAACTTATTCCATAGATTACCAAATAGTTGATAAGACTAGGTGTAAAATAGCAAGATATATATGAAAAAAAAAATAATGTCTCATTGCTACTTGAAATTTTTCGACGAAAATTGCTGAGGAGCACGCAAACACTTTATTTTCATCACATTTCACACAAAGGCATTTCTTTCTGAATTGAAATTTTTAAAATTCTTCTGTTCAGTCAGTCTACATAATCGAAATTTATGAAAAAAACACGCACACTCGCGCTCGCACGCACACCATACATACGTATATATATATATATATATATGTATATATATACATGTACTGTTTAACTGCGTAAAAAAAACGTAAACATGTCATAGAATCTGTAGATATCTTGTTGCAATGAAATAGACTAACGCATACGTTGGTAATTAGTGTGAGATTGAACACCATATTTTTTCAACCAATCACATCTAAAGAGAGTATTATGATTAGTAATTTCACTTTAATCTCGCTAAATTCTATTTGTTTGTGCATTTTTTTCAGGAAAGTCCTGTAATAAATGAATACAAAATAGAAAGCGGGTAAGAATATAATGATCAAAATCGATGAAAATGATCCAGTGGGAGGTAAGTAACACGCGGTTTTATCAACTTAATAATCTATTATTATGGGAAATTTATTCTAAAATAGATTAGTTTTATTTATTCTCATTTAAATGTATTCTTATTCATTTGTGTGCAGAAAAGCAAAAAAAAAATACACATATTAGGATCATGCGAATCAAGCACGGATCTAGGGGTTGAGATTGTGCATGACCTTCCAAAACTGAGTGTAACTTTTTATTTAAATTATAATTTTACTTCTTACTCAAATCTTGAACCGAGATGAAAAAATGGTGTGAATGAAGACGAGAGAGTTTTATGTAATTTGTTACTTCTCAAAAAACGTTATTGTTTAATTAATCTTTATCAATTAATAAGCAACGCATACATATTCCTCCATTGGTTATTATTGATAATCATGGTTTATTTAATGTGTAAGTTCAATCAATTATTCAACATAATTTTGAATGATGTTATTTTTTGATTAAGAATAAACGAAAATATTTGAAAAAACATTAATTCAATTATCCAATTGAATAAAATCATAATCAGGCCCGGATTAAGTGTATGATAGGCCCGGGGCTCCGGAAATATTAGGAGATTCGGAAGTGACAAAATTATTAGTTTTATAGAATAATTAAATTTTCTTTAATTTAATTTAATTATATTATTTTTAATTCACGAATTAACATATAATTATTAATATAAACCAAACTAAACATCGTATAGACAATAGGTAGAATTTTCGATGCCAAAAAAAATTATATACATATAATTTTAAACAATCAATGTTTCAGCAAAATTTTAATCAAAGATTTTCATAAAAGGATAGTGTGTGTGCGTGTATTGCGCGTGTACACATGCACACACGTTCATACAAAAATTTCCTAAAAACGTAGATTCCGACTTGCTATATCTTAAAACAAATTTCTAGTACGTTTTTATGAAACTCGAAATTTTACTACTACAAAGTTTCCTCCTGTAGGAGGAAATAAAAATGGATACAAAATTATTAACAAATAAATATATTAAAAAATGCACTTGCTCCTGTAAAGTTAATTCTATTTATTTAAAAAAGAAGTTGATGTATATGACAAATGATAGATTAATTTTTTATTACATGTCGGAAGTGAGTGTCTCTTGGGGGCCCCTTTATAAGGCGGGGCTTAGGGCCGCAGCCCCCTAGACCCACCTAAATCCAGGCCTGCAAATAATAAACAAAATTGATTTCTTAAAGTTCTTTATTAACTTTTGTTTTCGTTACATTTATTTATTTTTTAAGCGCGAATAATATTTTATTTCCAGTTGTAAAAATTGATCATTCTAATATATAATTAATCATAAAATCTGGTTTTCTTCATTCAAATTCTTAATTTGAAAGTTTTTCAAGAATGGTTATAAATTTTTTTTCAAGATTAATATACTTTTTTATAATTACGTAATTGAAATAATCCGAATTTCAGAACCAGAAATATTTTTCATCTATAATTTATTAGGAAAATTTTAAGAAAATAAAATTTTTTACTAATTCAGGAAAGTTAAAAAATTTTTGTCATTTGTAAAAACAAAGAATAGAATATTAGAATTTATCATTTAATGTTATAAAGTTTTTAATGTTGGTACATATATTTTTTTATTTCTAAACTATATAATTGTCTTTCAATTTATTCTTATCACTACTTTTCAATTATCGTAAGAAAATATATTTCTCTTTTTATTATTTATAATATGTTCAAAAGACTTTGAGAAACTTCAGTCTCTGATACGTGCCCGAAAACTTTAACTCTAGATCCGCGTCTGAACTGTAAATGCGATAGTATCATGGATTTTGAGTTCCCAAAGCACGTTGGATAACAAAAAATTACCTAAAACATTGTGCATGTGTAGTCACCGTGTAAAATCGTAAATTTTTCGACGTAACGCAAAGGTGCAATATTAAAATTCGCGCTTAAATGTTGTTCCGAAAGAAAACTTCAACTTTAATTGCAAAACCCAAACAATAGCCATATGCTTATTTATTTCCTCCATTTTAAAAAGAGAAATGAAGCTCGCCAACAAAAAACTTAACCCCATATATCAGTGAAATAATATTGTAATTAAAACGCCTTCTAAATTAAAATAGAAAACGTATTTTAAGTAAAAATAAAGAAATTGATAATAGAAAAAAAACACTACAGTTTTTTGCGATTACCAAAACGTGGAACTTTTTCACCGGTAAAATTAAATTAATCGTAAAGTCGGAAGTTACGATCAGTGTAACCTAACCCCACATTTTGTTGTCAATTTATTCGCTACTCATTTTTTTAAAAAAAAGTGGTTGAATTTTTTTTAGGATTGAATTTATCAGGTTTTTTAAAAATTTAAACAAATCTATATCAAAATTCCATCTGCAATTTCCTGGTAACGGTTAAAGTCCGCTGCCGCTGTAGCGCTCGATAAGAGCAAAAATTTTCTTCAATGGTTTTCACACATATGCGTACTCTCTATACAAGCACAGATCTGTACAAAACGTATACGACTCTGCTCGGAAAAAATTATTCTCTGTCGGTCCATGTCTGTCTAGTATGAATAAATCAACGACTCGACATAGCAATCGCGACGGCTATAATTCAGTTTGACGTCAGTTTTTGTACACTGTATCGTAGTTGATGAGGATTACTGTAAATTCGTATATCATTAATAGGTGCGACAATTGTATTCGAAGAATTTTGCCCTGGAGGGCCTAAAAATAGGGGAAAGGGGAAACTTACTCTAAACACCTTCACAATAGTCTCCTCTGTCGACCCATTTTTGAAAGCACCCCGCAAACCGCCCCAATGATAGGTTCATCAGGACCCTCGTCGTGACACTTTGGACTTCGGTAATGGGAACAAATGAAAGTCGCACGGAGGCAGGTCCGGGCTGGGGGGAGTGTGGGGATGCTGTGGAGCGTCAAAAACTGGCGTACTACGAAGCACGAGTATGCTGGAGCGTTGTCGTGATGCAGCACGCAACCCTTCTCGGCCAATTCGGGTCGTGCGCGGTACACGCGGGCTCGTAACCGTTTCAAAACTTCGATGTAGAATGGTGCATTGACTGTCTGGCCTGCGGGAACGTATTCGTGATGAACAACGTCGTTGATGTCGAAAAAAGCGATCAGTAGAGACTTGACTCATGATTTGGACCTGCGAACTTTTTTCGGGCGCTCCCCGCCCTTCTCCATCCACTGCATGCTCTATCTCTTGATCTCAGAGTCATATTCGAACACCCAAGACTTGTCTCTCGTGATAATGGATGACATTCACTGGTTTTCTTTAACGTTAATTCGATCAATCATGTCCTGACAGATGGATCTCCGGAGCTCCTTTTTGCTTTACTGTGAGCAGTTTTGAAACCATCTTGATGCATAGTTTGCGCATCCATAGATTGTAATTTAAAATCTGCCAAATGGTCTCGCGGTTGATGTTTAACTCTTCTAACATTCGACAACTCACTCGACGGTCTTGGAGCGCACGTGCACACGTTCAACATTTGCCGCTGTTTTTACGGTAGAAGGACCGCCGCAGCGCGGATCGTCCTCAACTGATTCACTGCCGTCTTTAAACCGCTTAGCCCGCTTGAAAACAGTCGTTTGTTTCATAGCGTCTTCCTTAAACACGTCTTGTAATTGTACGAGGATTTCCGACGGCGATTTTACTCCGCATCTGACCAAAAATTTGATCATTCCAACGGGACCGCGAGCACCATCGCAATGTTGCCACAAGCCACGCTATGAAACAATTTTACGAATACACAATTGTCACACCTCGTAATTCGAAAAAATTAATGAAATACGAATTTTCAGTATGTTTTTCATATTTGTATATTCTTTTATTTTAAAGTTATATCGAATAGCAATTGATAGAATACGTTCGCGAACATGACGAGAACTTCATGATTTATCAAATTCTAAGTATCGCGAATTCTCGATGCGCAATATTTTGCAAAGTTTGCCGGAATTTTTTGTCTTTCCGCAGTATTTGCATATATAGAAATACAGTTTTTTTTCTTCTTTTTCGTCCAATAAAACTGTTATTGGCGAATCGTTTAAAATTACTCTCGCAACATTTCATTCGACCACTTGATGTGAAATATTTAACTTAAACGTTAGCAAAAAGCACTTGCAATCATAATGATAGTGGTGTCGTATTTATAGTTATAAATGCACATTAGTTTTCTGCCATGCCGTGCTGTTTGGATGCACCCTTTAATCGGAATTCATTTTATCGAAAGTTTAGAACTTTACAGTGCTTACTATCTCAGCATTCATTTGCGCGGGGAGAAGTGAAACTTTTTAAATGTTTCTTTCTTACGAAAAGCTCTAGTATTAAAAAGAAGCACCGAGTGAAACGAACGAAATATCAGAATTAAAAGTATGACGACAACATCAACCGGTGAAATAATGTAAACGCTAAAACGTGTGAAGTCAAATTTTCTTCCGGTAGTGTACACCACCTCCGGCGCGCAAGAACCGAACTAGCTGCTCCTGCGCAACCGCCATTAACGTCGATGACGTAAAAAATCTTACACTGATCTTACAAAACTTAAAGACCGAAAATGATAAGTTTTTGGACTGTACTATTTTTTTCGGTATCGTCACCAATTTTATGAAACGCTGCAACTACCCTCTTTCTTCCTTTGTCCGAGAAACCGCGTAGAAATAAAGCGAAATTGTGCCTGGTCGTACTTGGAATTTGATGACACGCACTTACTTACGTAGTAACCGTTTAATCATTAATAAACGGGAGCTGAAATCTGAAAATAAAGTTTGGAATTGTTCAAATAATAATTCACTACTAGTCCCGGTAACATTTCAAACGATACACACATAATAGTCTACAAACTAACCGATTCAGCGAAGACTTATTATTTTAGATTTTACAATAGTTAAAAATCCAGTCATCATTTTAATCTTCCGATCAGAAACTTATAGTGACAGAATTATTAAAGCAATATGCGAATTCTACGCTGATTTCGTTAATGAGGAATTTTTTGGAATTTTTCCAAGAAAAAAAATTATAAATAAATTATAGATAAAAATTATCCCTTAAATAAACATTTCTCACTTTTTTCACAGATATGAATTAAAAATGTTACATTCAATTATTAAAACTTCATAATGCCTTTCGTTTTGCATCTCTATCTGTAATAATTCAATCAGCTTATCGAAAATTCGATCGGAACGATGCATTCACGAAAAATCGCTTAACTAATATCGCATTCCAAATTTGACCACTAAAGGCATATTCGATTCATAAACCGGTAAAAAGTCTCACAAAAATGAATACTGTAATCGATTTTTCTCGCATTTGACAGTATAACAACTTCAGGGAGAAAGTCTATAAATGCCAAACAGCGTTCTTGCGCCGATTTTTTCATTATATAATAATTAATTAATAATAATCGTGTTAAAACTCTGACCAAGATAAATCGAAGTTGTTTGTTTCTCATTATTTGTAGGTGCCCATTGATAAAATTTAAGCACGGCTTTCAATTGCTGTGAAAAAATAGAATTAAAAACATTCAATAATTCATTAGCGTACTTGATATTGTTATATAGAATGTGCTGGTAATTTTTACCCACACACATCTCTCTGAAAGGAGATAACGTCGTATATCGAAACGGCTTTAACTCGAGTAAATTCACGGTACATGATATTCCAGTGACATTAAAGTTGTCGTTGAACATTAAGTGACATAATAATAGCTCCAAGTTCACGGAAAAGAGTTTCCATCCTTAAAATTGGTGTAAAGATTTGGCGTTGCTAATTAATAATATCTTAAGCCTTTTATTTTAGGTAATTATCACCAGGGATGAATCTAGTAGGGATTTGGAGGGGGGGCAGTGCCCCTCCAAAACTCTAAAAATCCCCCCCCCCAGAACTTAATACAAGCTGTTTAAGAATGCAGCAATTTAATAGGAAATAGAAATTATTTTTATTCGCTTTGTTTACACTTATGTCAAAAGTTGCCGCCAAAACATTTTGAAATGGTTCAATTAGTGGCGTATTTTTAAATTTCAAAATTACGAGATTTATTTTTGACGGAAAAATGAAACTTCATAAAATAACAATAAAAAAAAGTGATTTTTTAAAATTTGACTTTGACGTTTGCTTGTTATTCTATGAAAAAACTGATATGCTTTTATTGCAAATATGCGAAAGATGTAAAATACTCCCGAGCTGAAAAAAAGTACTAGCTACAGTTCTTGTCAACGGGAACTATGACGGTTCACGTCGATCCATTTATCATTAATATCAATAAATTGTATTAAAAGGTTTCTCTTTTCGGTTTTCATTTATTCTTTTTTCTTAAAGCAACATGATCTATAGACCAACTTCATTTTGGTGTCCCTGTGGCTTTTTTCCTGTTTTTTATTTCCAAGAAAAGTCCATTTAAAACAGCTGAAACACCACGGCGTATTCGATTATTATAAAAAGATAATGAACCCATTAGAATGTTTTTACAATATGATCTTCAATAATTAATCATTTTAAAACTAATTGGGAAAACATTGTTGTTTATAATCGGCTATTTTACTTGAAATTTAGCGTTCCCACTTGCTCTGACATTATTTTAAATTACATAATAAATCATTTTTAACATATTTGGTTTTATTCTGTCAAAAAAATTTTCTCAGTAAAAATATAGAACAATTCTCTGTCCCCCCAAGAACATAAATTGCCTCTCCAGAAACAGATTTCTGAATTCATACTTGATTATCACGCTTTTAAAAATAACAGTATTATTCCTAACGAATAAGTCCGCGTCTCAGTTGTTCTCGGCACAGTTCAACGAAGAATATGTTCGTAATAACTTTAATCGAGTACAATATAAGTATTTAAATACTGCATAACGTGGCTTTTTTTTTTTTTTAAGGTGGCTAGACCGCTTTAATCGAAATGGCTGCGGTAGAACTTTATACGTTACATTTGCACTGCTTGCACTGAAAAGCTACTACGACGATTTTACTGGCGCGACCAGCTCGCAAGGCGTGCTCTTGACCGTTCCTTTTTCACTTCATGACTTCCTAAGGTTCGGAAATGTTGACGGCGCACTTTACACCACAGACCCATTGCCTTATTCTGTAACTCCTACACACGTTCCTGACGTAATTTTTAACTAACATCGATCGAGTATTAATTCTCTTTTTAATTAGTTATTAAACGGGCAGAAAACTCTTTTCGCATAGATCTCCCGCACACTTAATGTTCATATCGGTTATAACAAGTTTTTGTATTTAGATCTTGTCCGTCGATAAACGTGTGTATATATCGATTACGTATCGGTCACAGAGCACAATGTCTATTTCATCAATTTATCCCGTATTGCGAGTCTTCAGTACCCATAATAAACTCTTTGATTATAAGATCAGCATCATTATCATCATCATCATGGCACCATGCCTATTCGTCAGCTAACGTGTCGGCAATTGTTATCCGTCTATCTAAAACCTACCCAGTGTAAATTTCGTAAGAATATTCAATGCATTAAAACGTTGTAATGCATCTAAAATATGTCAGTTTGCGATAATCCCTTTAACGCATTTGCTTATGCTGCTTCTCGGAATAGTTGCATAATTCGTCTGGCCACTTTGTGCAAAGTATTATTCGCTAACATCTGAAAGGAATTTTTATTCATTCGCTTTTTTTCGTGTAACACTCGCCTAACGGACAAAAATTATTCAGTCAAATCCATCCGTAATTATGATTACACGCATCTCTCATTTATTTACACACACACACAGATGTATATACATATATATATATATATATATATATATATACTAAATATAAACACAGAAGACGCCAAAACGTAACAATATAGGAGAAATCAGATACGAGTGGAAAAAAGAACGGAATGGCGGTGTAATCGCAAGGGAAGAGACAAAGGATACTCGCCGGGAATATGGTTGTTGAGGACGAACTGATAAGTAGGATTGAAATGGTTAATTGTTCAGTTGTCTATATATGGTGTCTAGTAATACGACCAGAAGTTCGATTCATAATGAATTCACAGTGGGGCGGCATTTTCCCTCGCTCTAGCTGGGTGCGTCGCTGTTATTGAACGTTGTAAGTAAAATGAAGGCGCCTAAAAGAATGTTATGAAAAGCGCAGCTCTAGATTATTTCAGTTTAATCGAGATTTAAATTTCTCCGGATATACATGTGTAAAGCGGTTGAGCCGAATCTCAGCTGATCCGGACGCAGAGGAGTACGTCTGCGTCTTCAATGATTCGTCGTAACAGATTCCGAAAAGAAACGAAGTGCTCTGGAAGGCGATTAACGTTCGAGAAACGAGCCGCTGCCGAAGGTTACTTGCCTAGCCGGATAACAAGGTAAAAATAATCGTCGGCGATCCACGTTTGAATTAAGAGATTTCCAACGAGCGTACGTCAGCTGCGAAAAGTATTAATAATAAACTTAACCGCGAATAGCGAACTTATGACTAACGAAATCATACACACAATTATCGATTTGGAATATTTCCAGCCTTTTTGTGAGCACCTGCGCGCATTCCTTCCGAAATACCGAACGAGCGGCAGTGCTTACGAGTATATTATCAGTTTTTGCATTTTTACGCGTTGGCCTAGCACAATCAGAGGTGCAGAGGCACGCGCGCGCACACTCAACGTGGAAGCACGCGCCCGTGCGTTACACTTGTCGGATAATGAAATCGACGGACACAGACGGACGATGAACGTTAATCTGTGAATTATTCTAAAAATAAGTTATCAGTGACAGGAAATTCCCCGGCACTGTGCGCCATCAGCTATATTTGCCAAGAAGCAGCTGCACTCATCACCCGCTTAGTGCTGAACGAAATCCGCATCGTTTTCGTAAAAATTCACTATTCTTTTCGGCCTCTCAATCGTTGCCCCGGTGCGAAGTTGTGCTCCTCAGTGCGTTACACAGTCTATCTCGAATTTTTCACCTTTGAAAATCCCATTACATCTATGTATATTTATAATTCCTTTTTTTTGTTCCATTTTCTGTTGTCATAGTTCAGCACATACACGCTAACGCGGAAAGAGCTACCGAGCGACCTATTTCCCCGAAAGGCCGGATAAAAATTATAAACGATTTAACGAGAACCAATGAGTACATTGTCGCTTTATCCAATTATCATATACTTCGGTTTTTCCAAGTCTGTTTTTAATCATCGGAGCGCACCCACACTTAATACTCTACATCACACTCTGAAAATCTATCCTTTCCATAGTTGTTGGAACTTGCTACGAGACTTTGTATCCCAATACATTTCAACATTCTTCTCTATCGTTTGGAAATACTGCGACTTTTAAGTAAATTCCGATTTTAAATCTTCTAATTTTCGCCCGATCAGTTTAGTTAAAGAGAATATGAAGAGGTATATCTAAAGCAAACGAATATGCTGAACGTCAGAAGAAAAAAAAGGATGAACCTGTATTCTATTTCGGTGACATCGAGTTTCGGAAAACGTGTTTATTTTTCATGGCCCGCTGTAAATTTTACAACTCCTCTTTCAGAGCCTTTGAGCAACGATTTGAACCGGTGATCTGTCCGAAGTAATTGACAATTTCAGCAATAACATTCTCCTCGAAACGGCTCCCATATTTAGAACAAAAAGCTCCTCCAATGTATGACGCTACAAATTAAATAAACGTATATAGTCGATATGTGAGAAACATTTTCTCGTAAGGGTTAATTTTCACCGCTTACTTTGAACAGTGGTGACGAGGTTTCAGATTGTGCTTTTTGTAAACGAGAAGACATTTTTTCTCCAAATTAAATACTGGCGTCTTTTCGTTAGCGCACCAAAAAAATTTAGTCGTCCATTCTTAATATAACTTTCGATACCTTTTTAATTTTGAAACGCCGCTGTTACAAAATTCTATTTAAAAATGTAAAAAAATTCAAATGAACGGAAAAAATACGCAATTAAAAAACGCAAATACAAAATACGCCGCGATCAGTTCGCGAAACAGATTTGTTGGCAAACTGTAAAATAAATAGCTGTAAAATAAATAGCCATCTCCTCGCATTAATAACAGTGACGTGTCGAAAGTAGACAATTAAAAAAGAAAAAATTCGTCGCCTTTTTTTTCTTTTCTTTAAATAAAATTAATCTAGTTATTTTTTTAGTTGCTTGATAAATATAGAAATATTTGCCACTACTACTGAGTCGCCGATCTTTAAAATTCGCTCTTTCTACTACGGGTTCCTTTTTTTCAACATGCCAGGACTAAATTTTTTTTTTGCCTTAGGAAATCTGACTTTCAAATTGGGAAAATCTAAGGAGTACTTCTAATTAAAGTGGAGCAGTGATGGGCAAAAAATTTATTTGTCAACATTACGATAGCCTTAGCATTGCTTAGCGAGCTTTGAATTTCACAGAAACCTACAAAAATCGTGGCCCTCACCGTGTCATGTCGGTTTTTTTTTTAACCTTAAAATTAAAAACCCTCCCTGCTTTAAACACGTTCGAAGTGCCAGTTCTATATCTCTTAAATTACAATCCTGATAACTATCAGGTTTTTCATAATTAAGAATTATAAACTTTGCTTTATAGTGGTGGAGAAAGCTGTTGAACTTGAACTTTCGGATCACTCTTTACAGCAAGCTAAGCGCTGTGTTCTATATATATAGCTTTGGCACTTGATGGCTCTAACTGCTTTTCAAACATCCCGTGTTTCTTCTTCTAGCTTAATTGTAGGTTGATTCCTTTCTCTATCGGTACTGTGGGCTCTGTAATTGCGGGTGTGGCCGTGGTATGGGACAGCTAAATCCTTCTTACCTTCGGCAAGTTCATTCCTTCTCTTTTTAGGGTTTTGCATTTATCAACGTTGATTGTCATTGTTTCTTCATCCTCGGTATAGAGCGTTCTTTGTCAGATTCCATTCATTGTGACTCCCAATTGCTACTGTTTACACGTGTTGATGGACAATCGTCTATTATTGACAAGCCCAGGAGAAAACCAAAACAGGAAAAAAAACAAAAAACGACCAGGTTCGACCAGCAAGCTCCGGACAGAATTATAAATGCCACTTAAAGTTCGAATGAAACTTCGCTAAATTTTTCTCCTTCCGATAGCTGCTTTGGATCAAATGTGTTGTTACTTTTTCAACAAACAATACGCAGCTGCCAGTTAACGTGGGCTGTTTAATTTCGGGGATATTTCAGCGTTACTTAACTAATTAAATTTTCGGAAAATGTATCTCCGAGGCTTCGGCTAAATGTGAAATATGAAGACCATTTTTTATTGGACGGTGATAAGCATCTTTCCCAAAGAGAGAAAGAATCTTTTCATAAATACAGT
This sequence comes from Icerya purchasi, assembly GCA_039619475.1. Classification (NCBI taxonomy): domain Eukaryota; kingdom Metazoa; phylum Arthropoda; class Insecta; order Hemiptera; family Monophlebidae; genus Icerya; species Icerya purchasi. The sequence goes on along the minus strand of CM077116.1, from coordinate 259,162,197 downwards.
TCCAGATAAAACAAAAAATTTTTTATGAATTTCCAAGTACACATTTAAACGAGCATTAATCCACGGGCGAAGTCGCGGGGAACAGCTAGACCACGCTTTTGTCGTTGGATACCGCTTTCGGCGCTATTGACCGAACGACAGCATTAAAACTTTCATTCACATTTTGTGTGAATCCTCCAAGATAATTGGAGAGAAGATCTTTTCTCGTAGGATTTTCATAAACCTTTTGAACAGTGTCAAATACTATCATTGGCATAGTTCGTTTTTGTGAGTGTCAGGGCCGTATCTAAACCAAAATTCCGGGGGGGGGAGGAACTTCCAGGTTTGGCCTAAAAATGAAATGACACAGTAAAAAAAAATAGGAAAAAATTGATACTTTTATGGGCACATTTTATAAGGAATAAAAAAAAAAAGAAAAAAGATATAAAGTCGGTTAGGGAAATAAAAGTGACTGATGAATAGCGCGCAATATGCGACTTTTGAAAAATTGCCATTGCTTGGTAGCGTAGAAAAAAAAAATAGTGCAGACGGATCACTTCTCGAAAACGATATAACTGTGATAGAAAATCTGATCTTCTTCAACACGCGGACTAATACCTGTGCATTAACTGGTTTATATTAGTATGAAGCCGCAAGTATGGCTTCGGGCCAGTTTTAAGTACATCATCGTACTCTAAAGGAAACTATTCTTCAATCGCGAACGTTCTTGTAAATTTTCACTCGCGTACGAAACAAAAATTCTCAATCGCTTTAGTACGATAATAGAGATGTATCATTTGTAAAACGAAATAGAGACAGCTATCGATAAATTTTCAATTTAATATTAATTTCGAAATGGATTCACCCAGAAGACCGTTACCGGACACGGGAGGTCAAATCTGAACCATAACATTCTAAATATAAACAATAAATTCAAGTCAAAATGTAATTTAAACGAGCTATTTCATTCTGCATTCATTTGGAATAAGTATTTCTGTTGTTATTGCTATATACTTTAATTTGTAACTAAAAGAAACTTTATTCGTAATTAAATATTTAAAACTTCTACGATAGATGATGGAAAACGATTATAGACGCCATGCTTAAAAAATTAATCTTAAAACTTAACCATTATCCTCCTGACGGTAGATTTCATTATCGTCCTAATAATTGTCCGATATAATAATATCATTGTTATTAATTCTATTCAATTACTATCTGGTCTTAAATGTCCGATTCCGACAATAATTGATCTTGGTTTATTTTCATTTTCTGCTAAACAGTCCATGCGCGCTGTACCATCTAAATTATATTCGAGTTCTATTACTGTTAAAGAACTAATTCTTAAACATTTTCGCTTTTTTCTTTCTTCGTTCCATCATGAACACCTAGTATATTGCTCCAAATCATTTGATTGCCGAGTTGCTTACTTTTCGATAAACTTTTGATGATTTACTTCTAATCCCGTTTTTGAACTTTAAAGTTAACTCGTTTTATCTTTAGTTCTTTATTTTTCATTACCATTAAACGTGACTGATTTTTCTATATCTCTTCCATTTTGTATTTATTTTGAATTTTGATTCACTGTTTTTAATGCGATGCTAATTTTCCTTTTATATGCCACTCAAATCTTTGCGTGTTTTTTTTTTTAACTAAACGTTCAACTTTTCAGTATAATCATATAAAAATTTAAATTTACATTATCATCAGTTTCTTTTACATCGACGAATACAGTAATTGCTATTAATCATGCGGTAGGTATACTTATTTTTAAATTACAGAAAGTAAGTATTCTCTATAATAACAAACGAAGTGATGTTTTCAATTTCTCTTCTAAAAATTTTGTTATAACTTAAAAGAACAGTTTTTCTAATTTTAATCGAACAAAAATTAGAAATAAAAAATAAGTTTATTTGCTTATAAAAAGTTTTAAATCTAAAATTAATACTTAATAAATCCGTATTAACTTTAATTTTCGTTTATTAATTTTTTAAATACACTTTTTACTTCTTAAGATTCAAAAAGGGAATATTAAAGGTAAATATTTCGAAGCCCGAACAAAAAATTATTCTTTATTTGTTTTTTAATAAGGAATTTAGATAACGCTACGTTCCTCCCATTGTTTTCAATTTGTAATAAACGTATTTGTTCGTTTAAAAATTGCTCTTAAAGTATTTTTATCATTTTTTGGGGGTTTTTTTCTGCAATTCCATATTTTGATGTACGTATCATGCTAAATAACAATAAGGCTTCTACACCCTGTCTGACAAGATTTGAAGAACACATCGAATGAAATAACTCTTGCAATCAATTGTTATTGGAATGGTCGTTTCGTATGTTTACATTATATGTTTTTAACGGTGTTTTTTCACTTCTATATATAGCTATTAAACGCTTTTGTTATTTTCCCGAAAAAAAATACTATAATAGCCGAATTAAACATCTCAAAGAAATGCTCGGTTTAGTATTTCATACTTCCCTAAATTCAGGAATTATCTTCTTCGAGTTCAATTTGAATTCTGTTTTTTTTTCGTTTTATCCTCCGAATAAACGAAATTTTAAATTTAAGCGAAATGGGAATTAGGCTAAATGGAACTAAACCTAATCGCAAAGTTTCCTTACAGAATTTCAGCAAACCCTATTTCACAGAGATTCACTTTAAAGTCAGCATTAGATATTAATTTTGTGCTGAAGAATGATTAACTATTTTTGCTTTTGTAGAATAATCCTAAAATTCAGTTTTATTTGGCAGTCCCGCCGAAAATTAAAAAAAAAAAAAAAAAATCAATTGTCAGTTTTTATATTAATACAGCCTTCACACTTGTTTTAACATCTACGAAAACGAGATATCAAATTTCAAAAAATAATTTTAGACCGCTAGATAGTAATTTCTGTTTTTTTTTTTTGTTTTTTGTCGTTCTTATAGAGCGCAGACAAGCCATTATAAAATTTTTGTTGCTTCACGCTTTTATCTAATTATTACTTATATAGTGTATGAAATAAAATCTTTTTTACCGTGGTGCAACTTTTATTTTTATTTCCGCGTATAGAATTGCGTTCGCAGCATCAATATCAGTAACGGATGCTTTTTATTTATTGTGATAAAATATGAAGCTTATGCGGTCTATTTACACAACGCGTATGTGGAATTACAAGCAATTTCTACTAATACACAAATGATTATTAATATTTGTAAAATTATATTTAATATTTTACACTGGAATTTTATTCGAAAACTATCAAAAACGTTATTATCGCCGTTTTAAATGACGTTACAAACATTTCGAAGAATCGTAACAGGAGGAACGTTCTAATGGCACCTAATCTCTCCTTAAAAACACGTTTTAAATTCATAAGAATGACTGTATTTATTATTTAAACTCATTGTTAAATATATTTATTTTTGTCATAAGAATGATCTGATATAATAATGTCAAACAAAGGGGCTCTGTACGCGAAGAGAATTTTTTTTCTTCCTTCAGGGTAATTTTTGTAATTAAATATCTGAAAATTCGGTATTTACAAGAATATTCGATTCATGATGTTCGGCAACTGTTTAATTCGCAGCGGCAATTCGGCACATTTTGAAGAAAAGACATATCCTACGATAATTGTGAATAAAAAATTGAAATAATTTAAAGAAAGCATTACTTATATAACCCCGTTCATTATATACATATATATATATATATATATATATATATAAACTTTTAAATGAAATATTAATAACAATAACTACAAAAACACTGAAAATTCAAATGTTTTGTGATGAATTACGTTATTATATTACGCAACAGACAATTTCAGTAAAATCTGAAATACGGAGAACGCAATTTATTAGGCAATATCTTTCTTTTTTAACATAAAAAAATGGTAAAAACGCTAAATTTTCCTATGTTACTTAAATGCAGCTCTTTTCTTTGAAAATTTTCTTCCGCTAATATTTCATTTGTTTTCATCTAGCGAATATAGTTAAATTTAAAGCCCGAACAGAGGAAAATTGGTTTTTAATCACTGTGATTTTAGCCTGACTTTTCATCATTTTTTTTTTTTTTTGTTTTTTTTTCCAGCTTGGGAAGCTCCTTTACAGAGTTTCAACGAGTAACTTGCGTTGTCTGCCACTTTTTAAAAACAAGCTGCTCTTATGCAACAAAAATTACTTAAGTTTTTTCACCTACCGCTATAATACGAACGATAAGAATGTGCTTTTTAAGTTTAGCTTAAGCTGTTCTAGTATAGCTTTCATCTTTACCCGGTTTACCAGCTCGGACATTATGAATGTTTGCAACATTACCAGAATTTATACCTTTTAGCCCTAAAGATCGGAAATATACGATAAGTAGATTTTGTCGGTATTTTCTGCACGGCAAAATTATACATCATTAGAGCCGTACAGTTCTTTTCTGGCTGAATGTGATAAAAACAAATTTCCTCTCGTTAACTTATAAAACGTCAGGGACAGAATTACTCGTTAACGAATTTTAATTTTTAATTGAACGGGTATTTTTGCTTATAAACGAACCATCGTTATCCGTTTGCGTTTATTTTTTTTTTTTTAAACGAGTTATTCGGCACACCTTTATCGTAAAATCAAAAACAATACTGTCTCATTGACATCTGTTCAGCAAGTTCTCTTTATTGTTTTTGTGTAAAGTTGCGCTGCGTATCAAAGTAGCATGCAAAAAAAACGAAGGTCGTGTCAAAAAAGAAAAACGAAAAACAATTTTCACCTGTCAAAGTCGTAAACTACAACACCTGTACGCGAGGTCTTTAGAATCTTACACTTCCGAAATCTCCAAATTTCGATAGCACTCGTTGCTTTTTATTAATGGGAGAAGAAAAATCTTTGGGCACAGGTGCGAACTTCCTACTTTGTTGATTGCCTTTTTTTTGCTTCCAGCGTTCCTTTTGGACTTATTATTCCGTTAGTCCTCGATACCCAGATGTAATTCGTTTTAAATTTAATCTCTCAACGTGTCAAGAAGTCTTTCATAAAGACAACGAAAACCTCATATTTGAGCAATTTTCTCTCGTTGAATTCACCAGCGCCCTACTTTCCCAAATTCGCACCGTTAATCTCTATTTATTTCCGCACTATACGCAACGCGCATTAGCGAGGAGAACGCAGAAATAATACAAAAATATAATTGAAGACAAAAAAAATTAAAAAGTTTTTCTATAAAGTTAGGAAAAACTGAAAAATTCGGCATTTATAGCGAGCGTACAAAATTCGTAATTTTTAATTAGATTGTTAAATGCATTTTATTATAACTTATCATTATTTTTTACTAGACTTTGAAAATATGTTTTCTAATTATTTTTCAATCGTTAGAATACCTCTTGATTTTTTCCTTTAGGACGGCTTTAAACGATATACATACTTGAAAATACATCTTATATACATATATATACATATATACCGTCCCGGAGTTTATAGTCAGTATTTACAATTATGTATGGTGTTAAAGAAATCATAAAGACACGGCGGTATAAGATGCAGTTAACAGACGAGGTCATGAACACGTTTATTTATAAACAAAAATTCCATTTGTTCGAGTTGTTTATACTTAAAAAGTGAACAATGATAAATAAAAGTAGTTCGCGCGTTAGAACCTATCTTAGTTCAGTTTTCGATAAAACAGTTAGCTAGCTACCATAACGTAGTTGCATAGACAATGGTATTACCCGGCTGCCGTAAAATTACTTCTAAAAATTTCACTTGTACCAGATTAATGTCCATATAAACGATCCCAAAAAGGACAAAAAAAAATAATAATTTGTTCTAATCAATTATCGCCTCAATCCAACTGAGCGTAGAAAGTTGTTAATCAGTTCAGTGTATGTAAATTCTGCCGATCTCAAATGAAACGGACTTGGTACAATGGCCCCCCGCTGACAGCCACTCTTTAGAATTTCAACAGAGTTAGAATTATGTTCAAAATTAAAAAGTTCTCTATTACGTTTACCGTAGCAATAAGAATTATTTTAAGATGATAGTTTTATCCAGATTATTATTGTTTATTATTTTTGTCGCTTATGACGAATATATTATTGATTCAATTTCAACGATCAGTGCGGTACATTTTCGAATAAATTATAGCAAACGACTTATATTTAAAATAGAACTGGGGTAAATATATATATATATATATATATATATATATATATATTATAGAAAAAGGGTGGAGGGTAGAATTTAAAGAACGGATTTTTAAATGAAGATGAAAAAATAATTTGAACCGTAATTTTTTTAACTGAAAAATATTAACAACGGAGAGAATACATTCAGTTCCGAACACATTTGAAATGGAGCTCCTTCATTAAATTACAATTAACCCGAAAAATCAAATATGAAATGAAAAAAAAAATTTTCAGATCCTCCAGCAACAAGTGCGAAGAATATTTTTTCACGCATCGGATGTTAATTTCCAAATAAGGCTGCATGTACCAAAGACGGTCACAGTATAAAAACGATCCAAACAAAGGTAAAAGTAGTGAAAATATAGAAACGAGAGGCTCTCTAAAAGCAACCACGACATCTACTATAGAAGTGGTATGTATACGCAGATATTGCACTTATATACTAAAGGGGTTGAGAAGCATGGAAATATAACGGAATAAAATGAAATGAACCCTCATATTTCGAATATATTTAGGAATGCTCCAAACGCAGACCATCTTATTATATTTGGGCTATGAAGTTGTGAAGAAGGAATTTTTCAAAAACTACGGAAATTAAATAATGTTAGTGTCAGATGTAGTTTACAATTCTGAACAGCTTCAAAATTAGGAAGTATCGGGCCTCCTCTGTACGCACTTGACATTTTCGAACACTTATTACAGGGAAAGTTTGAATAATTTTACTCGGATAAACTTTTTGCAACTAATTATTCCATCGGTTTTTATGACTAAGAATTTAATTTTCCGTAATCATTCTTGTAACTTTCTTACTCTTCGTACACGATCACTCGCATTGATTTTTTATCGGTTCCTGATCATTCCGGCATCTTTGGTAATGAAGTGGCTGATTCTTTGGCTCGAAGTCCCGCATTTTTTCTTAAGAAAAAGCCCATGCCCTAACTTACCACCGCATTATTTTAGATTTTGGTCAAACATTTATGTTTTCGCTTTTTTCTAACAATCACTCTTTCTATTTAAATCCCTTCTAATCTACGACACTTCTCTTGTTTTCTTCAGTTCGTTATTTTTTTGTCGTTTTCTTCATTATTGCTGCGTTTTTGTTATTTTCTACTGACTTCCTCCTCTTATTGTGTCCTCTCCATTTAAATGATGCAGTTAAGTGTTCATCTCTTTCTACCGAGTACTTTTGCACTCCAGTTTGTTGAGACCTAGACTTCCTCTTTCTTTATAGCACGTATTACATTCTGCCCCTTTCTTCCCCTCTTATCATTTCTGCTGTTTATTCCTTCCTATTAACGATACCTAATCGGAATTAATTAAAATATACCCTGACTGTTTCTTTTCTAAACTGTTAGGAGGTAAACTAGCGCGAGAGAAAAAATGAATATTTTGGAAAGACGTGTTATGTTAAGATATTTGCACCCACAATAAGACACTACACGCTTACGCATCCATTTGTATATAAACGATATTCATTTAATCTGAATTATGCTGAAGAGAATTTAACTTAGAACCTTGTACGGGACTTGAAATTTTTCTAATATTAATAATATTGTTTTAATACATATTTATTGGAGCCGTTTCTGTTCTGACGACAGCATTTTTTCCGAACAATTCATCAAAACTTACAATTTTCAATTTGAAATATGCGATTTTTAATATATTTGATAAATACTTTTCCTATATGAATTAAGTTTCATGATACTTTTAAATCGCATGCGTATAGAGTAATAAACTAAACAGGAAAAAAAAAGAAGATTATCGATACAATTTAAAATTTTAGTTGATTTACAACGTGAGTATTGAATTATAAAGATATATACGAACGAAGCGTATTTTACATTAAAATGTGATGAAAAATTTTAAAAATAATATAATAAAAAAATTTTACATAAATTTATTTTATAATTTAAAACGTGGCTTTCGAGGTTTATTGAAAATACATCTACTACACCTGTCGGTTTTACATTAAAAAGAGCTCATCCATCTAATCTAGTTTGATCAATAGTATCTCTAAAGCCAGTTTTTAATCGTCTTAAAGTTGTAAATGATTTTTTTCTTTATTGACTGCATTCGTAACGGAGCGGAAATGCTTTCGACAAATAATGAATTGTAAGAAGTTTATCATTTCTGAAGCGCTTCTCTAAAGCACTTTTAGGTTTATCCTCTAATGGAAGTAATTTATAATAAACAAGGGGATTTTCTCTTATTGCACCGCATTTAAGGTCACCAGAATATTTTTACCGTGTTAATGCAAGATGATAAAAAGATATATTAAATATGGAACTTGCTCCAATAAACAGCCCTGCGAGGCACCAGCTAAAGGTATCGGACGTATGAACTGCAAATGTTCTGTTGCTTAAGTAGCTTGTTAACTAGTCAGATAGTCCGGAAATTTGGTCTTACATCATTTTGAAAATTATTCCATCATGCCACAAGTAATATCAAATGCTTTGGCTACACATCAGATAACATCGTGCCCGTATGTTTATTAAAATTAAGGTTTAAAAATGTGTCTAAAATTTGCCCCCGGGAAACGGTAGAACGGACTAAGGAATATCCACTAATCTATTACGTTCAACGTCCAAACGACCGGGAATACACAAAAGATCCGACTTGATCGAGTAGAGGAGGAAAAAATCATGGATGAGGGGACGTATGAGAAATATTACATAATTGGAAGAGGTAGAAAGAAAGTTAGATGTGATAGCCTGTAAAGCACTTTTAGAATCCGAAATGATGAGCACTTTATGGAAAACCAATGATAAGGAAACAAAAAGGACACAGCACGTAGAATAGCAATAGATTCCGCATAGGAAATTAAGCAAAAGGAGGGAAGTTCAAAAGACGCAGAATCTAATTGAAGGCAGAGCCAACTCCGTTTGGCCCTTTGGAACCGTCAGTACAGATAGTGCTGTGTATAGGAAAGAGAACCTAACGCAGCGGGAAATTCAATTTTGACGACAAGTTGAGGGACAGATTTAGAACGGATCGGTAAAGAAAAACATGTAATAGGATGAAGGAAATGGAAAAACTGAAAGAAAAATAGGTGAATTTATTATGAGTATGTATAAATAAATGATGAAAATTAAAGAAGATGAACAGAAAAAAGGGATAAAATAGGAGTTTTATCAGAGTTAAATCGCAATCTAGAGAAGAAAGAAGAAATAAGTGAAGAGGAATAACTTAATCAAAAAGCGATGTATGAATGAAGAGAGGAGTATAGGATTTGGCAAGGATAGTCGAAATTGGGGTTAATCTGAGGGCACCAAGGCAAAGACGAAAACAGGTATTTTGAATGAGATCTAATTTTAAAAGAAGGAACCTGGAGGAATTGCCATAAATAAAGCAACAATAATCTAGTGTAGAGCGAATAAAATATTTACAAAACATGAGTAGGACACAGGGATCGCCTCCCCAATTTGCATAAGAAAGAGCTGTTAACAAATTGAGCTTTTTGAGAAAGGATAAATACAGATGATTAATGTGATTGTAAAAGAAGAAACGGCCGTCAAGATTCCTAAATAACGAAAGGAGTTAACAAAGGGAATTAGACCGTCATTTAAGACTAATCAAAGAAGGATCAAAAGAACGAAGAGTAAAGACAACAGACGAGGATTTAAGAGGAAAAATAACAAGATAAATATTAACATCAAAGAACTTTGAAGACAGGAGTTAACTAACGAGATATTTCGATCGGAGGAGTAGACGAGCACATCGTCAGCAAAAAAAAAAGCACAGTCAGAAGGCATAGAAGCGATTTTGACAAAGTAAATATTAAAGAGCATACTATGGCAGAAATTTTAAGGTAACCTTTGAAAGGCTAACCTTGTTGTAGAGTAGAAATGAGAGGGAAAACAATTACAGTTCTGCATTGAAAGAGAGTAATAATAAGAGAAGCAAAGCAGACAGGAACGTTGATGGAGTATATTATGCCAAAAAGCGTGAGAAGGTGAACGTTAGCAATAGCAATTAATATGTCAGCGAAAGCGTTAATCAAGAATTTTTTATTAATAAACGACATACAAACGTCCGTGGACCATGTCCAGGATGAAAACCGAACATATTGTTAAATTACAGCTTGCTGTGCTTGAGCCACCAAATGAAACGTCTGATAATATGCATGTAGTATTAGAACAAATCTCAGTTTAACAAAGAAGAAAAATCGTTTAAACGAAGAGGAGGGTTGTATACGGTGAATGAACTTGAAAAAAACTTATTCTGAAAAAAAAAAAAAATAGAAAAAAATGTACCAAATTTCCTGAAAATCCTGTAATATTGTAAGTTCCATTTTTTGCTTCTCATTATTATGAGCTTAAAAATAAATGACTTGAATTGTAATTCTTTAAAAAACGTTTATTTTCTTTATATTGCTACCCTTTATAAAACCCCTTTCGTATATCTCGAACGGTTTAATTCACTCCTTCTGTTAGAAATAATTTGTTAAAATAGCAAAAGGGAAGACGATAGAAATCCAACATTCATTAAAATTTAACAATGGATTTATTTTCATAAATACTGGCAATTGTAACGCGAAACATGCTATACTTACAGTAGCAATGCTAGGTTCGGTCCTAATACGGATATTGTTACTTAGTATTCTTAGGACGAAATATACCAAGAATCTGCATAGGAGAAATGGCGTTAGTGATTGTTGACAAATCAATGCACTAACTGGAACATAAAAGATTGAATATTTTTAATAATTCCACTTAGAATACGTAAATGTTATAAAAGCCTATTACTTTAACCATCCGTTCGATTTCATTTGAAACTATGCGACACAATCATTAATTGCTAACATTTCGAATAGCAATACTTTTTCTATTATCAAAAAATGATGCAGTACTATTGTTCAAATTTTTAATGAATAATAATTGTGACAATGGTTGCAAAGTGGACGAATTGTTATAAAAGGTCAGTACCTTACTCGATGTTTAAGACGAATTGCATATTATCTACTTAATAATAAATTTAAAAACCTTTGCATTTATCGTGTGGTTTACGCTATAAACTGGATAGAAAAAATTTAAATATATAGCGATTTGAAATTTTACGATTTCAATCATTTCAAAAATGAAATATCAAAATTCGTAACTGTGCTCAATAAATAGTAAACCAGTAAAATACATTATAAAAACATTCAACGCTTTATAAATGTATGATTTTTTTTATATAGTTAGTACTATTCAGCTGAAGGTAAAAATATTTTAAAAAACGTGACAAATAGTTACCAATGAATTGATAGTAGTGGTAGAAATATCTTACCATTTTACATGTACAAACCTATAAACGTATACTTAAAATGATAGCGATACTCATGATTTCAATACCGTTCAGTACATAGAACCATTGTTATATCCTCATAGATCTGTGAATTTAAGAAAACCACTTTACCTAAATGTTATATTGCCGAGTTCCAAAAAATATCCGTTAAATTATATAAAAGCATTGCTTTTTATTTTTAAACAATGGATGATGTTTCTGTACATTAAATTATTTTATAATGTCTACTTCGTGCGTAACCATTATTGGTTTAAAATTATTTTTTGAAAAATTTTAAATTTCAGAATCCAAAATGTATGTAACGTATAACAGTTTTATATTCTCATATAACTAGCCGTGTTCTCTGCATAGACTCAATACAAACTAATTTTCGCGATGTACTTAATAAAGACACCGTTTTATAAATTCAACAAATTTTTTGCCATTTTTGTAAAATATATAGTACCGTCAAAACAATATACTGTATATATTTTTTTATATTAAGTGTAATAAGAAAGGAAAAAGTATAATAACCTGTCACAAACTTTCTCCTTTTTGTGGCCGCGGGTTGTTGTTTGTACGCGACATGGTGACTTCGTGATATTTAAGGAACGTTATATACACTCAAGAAATATAACATAATAACCGATAAAATAATGAAATCCAGGAGAAGCCCTTCAGATAACCGATCGGGAGCATCAAAGAGATAGTTTTGGAACTCAAAAATGAATAATCTTAGAAAGATAAATTAATGAAAAAAATAAAAAATAAAATAGATGCACACTGAAAGGAGTGTTGGTATAGTTTTTTTTTTTTGCTTTTTTTTTAAACAGTTTTAATGATAAATAACTGAAGGATAAAATGATAGATGGAAAAATAGAATAATTTAACACGTAGAAGGAAATTAATCGGAAAGACATGCAGAAAACGAGTTTAGCGAGAAGTATTCTAGTGCCAAAAATCTGTCACATAGCAGAAAACCTGACGATAACAATGATGAAATTATGAACTGCCCATGCGAAGATCTCCGTCAAATTAAAAAGAATTGGACATCCGAGAATATTAATTAGATAAAGTTGTGAAAATATTTTGCGCATTAAATGAATAATTAAAATTAGCAATATTTAACTATCTGTAATTGGATGTCTTTTGCCTCCATCACTACCCTCGTGTCTTTTATTATTCGCAATTATTCATGTCAATGTTACGATTTTGGCAGAATTCATTCTTCGAAATTTATTCAAATTTCTGATTTACAATAACACCGTCAAAAAAATAGATACACATTAAAGAGTATGTCGAACCGAGATCTCGTAAATACGTATCATCACGTCTCCCCGAAGTATTTTGTTTTATGGAGTAGACCACCATTTTTTGCTTTTTGCAATGTAGGTTCATCGTGTTAGCTATAAGTTACACCAATTCTGCGAAATTAATGTACCTCTATCATCATGTGAAATAACAATATATATCTTATTCATTTCACAGATATGTAAAAAAAAAGGCGTATTATCACTTTATGCATTTAAATACAACTTAGTTCTACAAAAAAGAATGCATTATCATCTTTTTATGATGCGACGAGTTAAGTAATAAATAAAATTACACGCATTGATATGCTTAAATGTTATCCCCCCTCCGCCACAAAAAAAAAAAAAACAAAAAAAAACAGTACTTTAATTACGAATCAAAAATTAGCAGGACACATCATATTGGGATTAATATCATGATTCTTCTTTTTAAACTTTTAATGTACTACTATTATTTTGAAGATAAAGTTTTTTTTTTTTGTACACATATAAATTCATTCTTATCAGTATTACTAATTAGAAATAATATGTCGGACGATCTGGAAATAAAGGTACACGGAAATTTATGAAAAATTATATATATTAGAAGATAAATACAATATTTATAAAATTAAACCAAAAACATTATTTTATATATCATTACACTAACAGACTTTAGACGGCGAACGTTAACAACTGTAGAACCAAACGATAAAAAATCACACTAAATTTGAAGAATATTAGCGCAGTGAAAACGACACGTTGTTAATGGTAGGAAAAATATAAGAAGGCGGAAAAGTGATGGAGAAATGTTTTTTTTCTCACTACAATAGATAAAATATGGAAACTTCAGCCGTATGAAAGAGAGGCGCGAAAATATTTTACAAGAATTCACTAGCTTTCAACTCGATATCGCTTTGCGTATCACATACATTTTTCAGCCAAGTGTCTAAATTATTTACCATCGTATTAATCTGAGCTTTATCTATAACGCGCGGCTGTACCCAGTGCAGATGAACCTCTTGTGCCACTTGATCGATGCTACCTTTCACCAGGCCGAGAGATAAAGCTTTCATTACTAACAATTCCACTTCATCCAAAGGCAGTTCAGTTTCCCGAGCTATTTCATCGAACATTAGACGCCGTTCTTTGGACTGCCTCCGGAACGTCATCTCCATCAGACATAGAAGCGAGATTTTTCTACGTAGATTACCTTTTTGTATGGCAATATCAACAATCGAAGACCATTTGGGAGTCATTTCTTTAAATTTCGAAATATTCCCGGAATTAAAAGCGTACAACAGATCGATCAGCCAACTTTTGGATGTATGTTTTAAGCTATTTAGAACCGGATGTTGCAACAGTTCGCCTATATTGTAAATATCCTCGCTAAGCAAGGCAGATAATGCCAACAGGAACGCGTACTTGGTTTGTTCGCGACTAGGCAACGTCTCCAATTCCAACGATCCCAAGTACTTCAAACAAGTCCGATAAAATTCCGTATGCTTTCCCTGCACCCGGTATAACTGGCTAGCTAATAAATAGTATCGATTGTGAACTAGACTTATTTCATCGATATCGATCAACAGCTGTTCTACTTCGTTGATAATTTTCGATGTCTCTTCCTCATTTTTTAGTTTAGATAATTGCACTTCACCCTGCAATATTTTGCAATAAATAACCGCTTCCTTATCTGCTTTCACTTTCGGCTCGGTGGTTTTTAGGAACTGAATAATTTCTTCCGGATCCGTGAATTGACTTATGATGTGCGAAATGATTTTTATATAGGTAAATGGATTCATTTTATTCTCGATCGGTTGAATGACCTCCGTATATAACTTGCGGAGGTCTTCTTTCTCTAACACTTCCGGATCTTGAACATACTGAATTAACTTTTGCGTCAACTGATGCCATAACTTTTTACTTTGCAACTGTTCGAATTCCAGCATTAAGTCCGATTTTGACGTCATCTCTGCAAAAACATAAAAGACTATTTATTTTTTAAATCTTTTACCGATTACACCGTGTAATTATTCTCTAATCTGTAGCATTTAGCACAACTATTAATTACACGTTTTTGCTCTCGTCGCGTGTATTCAATTGCCCGAAAAAGTGCAATACAAAATACCGTATGAAATTTTTAAAAGATCCCACACAAAATTCAAAAAAAAAGAGATCAACAGTAGGACAATATTTTTTTATCATTTATTTCATCAAATATCCATTACATTAGCGGCACACGTTATTTACCTTAAATATAAAGAATTATTATATTTAAACTGTTTTCGTTTTCTTTCCATTAATTATTTAATTAAGGCAGGAATTTCGCTTTGTTATTATTTTTCGTTATAAACTGTATTTCCATTATCATACTTCTTTACATTTTTACACGGTACAATAACAAGAATACGATACTCGAACCACTTTGTCACCAGAGTTACCCTTTTTTTTGTTATTAAATTAATTAAAAATCCAACATCGCCATATATCGCTTACAAATAGATTTCTCGTTCATTTATTCTACTATTAAAAAACTACATTACAATTATACAGACACGTTTTTATTTAATTCATTTTCGTTACAGAATCAAAGTTAACACTGCTCGATCGTGAAATTTATGAAGTTCAAATTTCTTTAATAATAGAAGTAAATTTTTCGAATCCTATCAAGATTTTCTTATTTAAATTCTTCTAAAATCATTTTAAAAAAGGAACAATTTTCCTGTACATTCAAAAATGAGTCATACATTCCAATTTCAATCACCGTGTATGTACAAAATGAAGATTTTTAACGTTTTCTAATGTAAAATGATTACAGAAATTGAACCAAGTTTTCCGTACCGAGACGTAATAATCAAACGTGATACAAATGTGAAACAATTTTACGATCTACAAGATGAAATTGGAAGGTAAGCATAATTTCCGTTTTTTAAATATTCCATCCGTGACAATTAAACATTATATGATGAATTAATAAAGGAGTTAGAAGCCTTTTAAAAAAAAATTGCAAATATTTAAATTAAGTACCAAAAGATTATGGGATATGTTTATTTAATTAACGTATGTTCGAAATAAATATTTCTATATTATTTAGCTTGTAATGCAAATGAGAAATTTTATATATATTATATACATGTATACAAATCTAAATTCTATTAATTCACAAACCGTAGTTGAAACATTCAGAATATTTTTAATAACGTAAATTTAAGTTTTCCCGTTGAATTAAAACTATATCATATAAAAATGTAAGTAAAACTGGAACACTTTAATGTTTTTTACGTTTACTTAATTAGAATAATTAGGCTTAACAAAATTATAAGTATATTTCTTATATCATAATTATTTAAAAACAATAAACTCGAATCACGTAAATTAATTAAGTACTTTTTTACATTACCAATGACATCGAAGGAAATTTAATCTATACTAATATTACGGCGGTAATGTAATTTACAGATATATGCTACCGTGAAACAGTATGTTACAAATATACATTTTTATAAAACGTTAAAAACGCTTAACAACTGCAAATAACTTTTCGTATGCGTATTTTAATAATTAAAATATAGACATTAAGATTATTAAGTCACTGAAAACAAAAAAAAGTTAATTTATACATTTATAACTTTTATTTAATATAGGATATTTACTAATTTGATAAATACGTAAGATCGAAAACTAAATGAAGATTTAGAATATAAGCAATCAAAAATATCTTACAGAACTGGCATAATATGATATGTTCACTTACCTTAATGTATTACGAGAAATATAATTTGAAATTAAAACGGAACTACTAACAATCTACTAAACCGTGTAAACAGAAGCTAAAATGACTGAATAAAATTTATTAAACTTTGTTGGCATTCTACATTGCGAGATTTACTATTCACCATTACCGAGCGGAATAATCGGGCAGTTCTAGTGAGCAAATAAAAATGACATTAATTTTTTATTATCGCGTTTATAAATAATTAAATAAAAACATAATTTTAACTATTATTAAAATTTCTATTTTAAAATATTACTAATAAATTTTCTATTTTTTAAATTTGCATTTGCTATTACGAAATAATGTTAATTTCGCAAATTCTTAATTATGTAAAATCGATTAATCGTACTAAAGAGATTTTTTTTTTGTTTTGTTACATGATTTTTACAAAGTGAAAGTAAATTTTTATTAACAATTGTACTTCGTAAGTTTTGCTGCAAGTGTTACATAACTTTTTTTTTATTATATAAAAATATACGCACACGAGTTATGTTGTGCCTTCTATTACAAATGGAACTAAATGTTATTTTTTATTAAGGCGGTTTTACATCGGGCGAGCGAGCAAGAACAAAAATATGACCTCGAAAATTTATGCTCGCTAATGTTCTCTTTTGTTCGCGAGTATATGATCGCCCTCGGAGCGATCATTATAGAGACCGCGAGCAAATGCTCACTTTTGCTCTCTAAAATACGTTCACACTGTGCGATCATTTTAGAGTAAACGTCAAGTTTAGGTTTTTGTTCGCTCGCCCGGTATAAACCCGTCTTTACATTGAAAAATGCATATCAATAAATATAATAGAATTCTGCATATATTTGAATTCTATTGTAATTTTTAGTGTATGCTTAAATTTAAAATAGTTATTATCCTTCCTCTACCACACAAAAAAATAACATTATAAATTGAAAATGTATTAAAATAATTATAATTTAAAAAAAAAACATGTAATTTTAAGAATTTTCTTTAAAATTTATACATTGATTAGAATGTTTTCCTTATTTACATTTATATATTAAAGCAAAAATATAAATATTGATCCTATAATTTTATATTTTTCAAAATTTTCTAAAATTTGCCTGCATTTGAATATATAATTTTGTTTGAATTTTGACGCTATTAATATAAATTTCAATATTTTTATTTTAAATTGTATGCTAAAAGTTCGTTAAAAAAGAATCTCAAATTTATTAAAAGTCTAATTTCCCATATTTAATGTAGTAGTGAAATGTTTTCTATAAGAAAAATAATTTTTTCAATTTTACTTCCCTTGTGAATAATGGTATAACTCGGTTTAGTTTATTATTAGCTATAAAATTTATAGATTATATGAAGATATAAAATATTTACAAAAAATTTAATATAATTAAAATTCCTTTTTTTCAATAATTACATTCAGCATTTTTAATAAATACTTCTAATCTCCCATTTAGTTTATTCCTTTTTGTTAACTTTAATTTTTTTTTCATTATTAAATTATACAAGATTGAATTTAAAGGGGCAAATTTTTGATGCTGATTGAAGTAAAATTTTATTATTGTATATTATATTATACATGAAAAATTTTTTAGTTCATATTAAAAAGCGATGTGACTTTTTTAAGCAATTTTTATAAGAATGCAGATTTTTATTACAACTTAATGTAATTTTCATTTTTTGGGTAATTTTTTTTAGGGGGAGAGAGTTGTCAGCTTTAATTAATTAGAGACAATAACAGATATAAATAACATACTACTCTAATAGCAGTCTTCATCTTGAATTCTGGAAGACAGTCATTAGCTGAAAAAAAACAAATCAATATAATTACAAATTTAAATTTTTAACTTATTAAAAGCAAAAATAAAATGAACTATAAAGGAAAATGTGCAGTATTTTAAAAATAAAATACATATTGAAATTATAAAACAATGAACCATTTCTTAATTTAACATTGCGTTTTTTTTTCTTGAATCAATTTCTCTCTACAATTTGTTTTTTTTTTAATATAAATATTATAAACTGATACCTAAAACTCATTTTAGTTTATAGCCTACTTCTTATAAAATCTGAACCATAAATAAAAACAATATATTTTTTTTTCCAATTTCATGCAAAAGTTTTCATTAGTTCTATTACTTTTTCATTTTTTATCTTCTTTGTCCATGGTATTTTCCACACTCTTCAATAATACCACATTTCAAACGATGAGAGATACACTTCTTCATATTTTCCTATGGTGCCCACATTTCGCATCCACATAGAAGCACTTGCAATACCTTCTTCTTGATTTCCAGGCTTAACTTTCGATCATAAAAGATGTTTTTAAATTCCATAATCATATCCCTAGCTATCCTAATACAAATTTGTATTTTCATATCAGTTCTTTTGTTATCTAGCTGACTAAATATTTATATTTTTCTACCCTTTCGATTTATCTATCAGATTATCTCGAGGCTATAATGGATTTTGTTGTTTTTTTTTTTTTTTTTTTGGTATTTATGCTAATTCCCTTTTTTCCACTTTCGAAGGCAACTATATCTAATAGTTTCTGAAGGTCTGCTACATTTTGCGCTAGCAATACGATGTCGTCGGCAAAGCGGATCGCTGAATTCATTCGCCCGCTATTTTTATTCGTTCATCACATCCTTCTAGAGATTGGGCAAAAATTGCTTCTGAATATAAATTAAGCAGCAGTGGTGACAGTACACATCCTTATCTGATCCTTCGTTGTATTATTATTTGCGCAGTTAGTTGCTCATCTATCAGTATCTTTTTATGTTTGTTTTCATAAAGAGTTTGCATAATTTTAATATCAGTCTGGTTGATACCTACACTTGTTAATGTTTTCATTAATTCCATATGTCGTACTTTGTCAAATACTTTGTTGTAGTCTATAAAACAAATATAAACTAATTTTTGAAACTCTAATTGTTTCTGGATTAATGTTTTCATGTAAAATAATGCCTCTCTTGTACCCGTTCCGTTATGTAAACCAAACTGATTTCACTTTATGTTTTGTTCACATATCTCAATTCGATGAATTATTGGTAAAAATACTTTTGGAACGTGACTCATAAAGCTTATTAATCTAGCTGTGTGCATTTGTTGTTTTTCGTAAGACAATGGACCTTAACTCTAGCCAGCCTTCCGGCAGTTTCCCATTTCTATAGATTACAAAAAACGATTAATTTTTCTGATCTCCATAGGACCTAACATATTTAGTAACTCCACCGGTACTTCATCTGGGCCTACCGCTTTCCGTACTTTAGTTTACTTGATTTCCTCTTTTACTTCTGATTCCAATATCGGTAATATATCTATTTCTTCTTGCGGTACCACCTCTTCTTGATGATTAAACAGAGTTGTTACATATTGTTCCCATACTTTTACCCTTGCAAACTGTATCCATTATGATCTCTTATTCAGTACTACCCTACCACTGTAATACGAATATCATCTCTCGTAGGATATGTATTTGTGATAAGCTTCTTTAGCTCTGTTAGACGTAGAAAATCATACCATTGTGTACTAGAAGTGCTGATGAAGTCACACAATAATATAGAGAGGCAAAGTTGTTAAATTTCTTTATCCTTCTCGGAATAGCTGAATTATTTAACTTGAGATAATGTATTGTGAAAATATTGCATTATAACAATTATTTCTTCCAGTGGAGACGATATAGAGGCGATATAGAAGTGAAAAAGAAAAATATACGCAAAAAATTAATAAAAGAAATTGTTCTATTCAATATTTTTATTTTTTTTTTTTATTTTTGAAAACGTAAGAACATGTTTAAAAATTACGTTTATTTAAAATTTTTGATTTCTTCTAGATTTTTATGTATTTATAATTTCAGATTTAAGCAGGGAGGACTCTCTCGCCAGGGGCACGACTTGTCTAATGCAGTAAAAAGAAAAATTCTTAATTTCATGTCTTAGCATAATAATCTGGTCAATTTGTCGAAGTAGAGAATTGTTCACATATTTTTGGGAATACATGAATCATATTAAAATTTACAATCCAATTCAAAACTTGTGAAGTGCACATTCCTTTGTTCGATTTGAAAAAAAATCTTTCGGTTGCATTTTTAAAAGGGGTACATACATTGTTTTAATTCTAATAAAAGATTGTCTTGTAATTCGTTTGAGTATATTTTTACAAGATTTTTAGTTTTTGATTCTAAATCATCGATTTCTATAAATAATAACTGGCTGAGGAAACCAAATAATTCAATTATATGATCGTATGCGTTACTCTGTTTTTGAAACTCAGCAAACAAGTTTATTTATAATAACGTTAAATTCATTCATATGAAAATTATCGCGGTTGCACTAAAACTACTAACTAGTATACTTTTGTCTGCAAGCTTTTTATACTCTCTTTCCTGAATCTGAATAAAACCGCTCAATGCCTTAGTTTGATTTTCGAGATCGAAAAATTTATCTCATAAATTTTTGTAACAAAATCCACTAATGATAGTAGCATGTTATTAGAGGAAGCTAAATTGATATTAATAATTTTATTAATGAACTCATATAATCTTTTTTTAAATATAAAAACTGAATTTTTTTAAAGATAAAAACGGAAATTTAAATCTTCCATTTTTACATTATTAAATATTTTGAGAAAGGGAACTTAAATTTTTTACGTGGGAAATATTAAATTTTTGTTTGTTCGAGAGACCCCTCTGGAGGCTGAGGCCTGGGTCTATAGCCCTCTCCTTTATATTTCGCTCTGAATGCAATGATTCTACATTCTGCGTGACGCATAGAGTAAGTACGCGTGAGAGTTATTCGCCTTTTCAGTGTTTTTCGAATCGAACGAAAAATAAAATCGATTTTTAAATACCTTATTTTTTTTTTTTGAAAACGAACCAAACGGGTTATAATAATTGCGAATAGATTCTTAAGATATGAAAGCTTAATGAAAAACAACACTTAAAGATAAACAGTCTATATATTAATTAATATGTGATGAAAAAACTTTGTACACTTTTTTAAACACATTACGTGTACGGAGGAGTGCGATATTTGGCGTGGTTAAAGTTCACATGGAAAAGGAATGCAGAAAGATAAAATTAATGTATAATACATGTTACAAATACATAAAATAAAATAAAATAAAATAAAATATTCGTTGTACACGTTTGTACACTATAAAAAATTAGCGAAGCAAATGCGAAGTGGATAATTTATAATTTATTTAATCCTCTCGCAGTGAAATCCACTCCATGAGGGAGTTTATTTAGAAATACGCTAAGCACTTTAGTTACATACCTACACCATCTGTTCTGATATATTTATCTACTTTTTTTTTTTTCTATTCTTTTCCTAAATAAAAGAGGAAGGGGTGAATCTATGTTTAAAACTCATAAGTACACGGCTTCATTCACACGTGATTTACGTGTAGTATTATAACAACAAACAAAAAAATCAAACAACTTACAACAAAAAAATCCAATAACAGCTACTGTATTTCGTGTGACAATGTACGCTATTGGTTGTTCTGTACTGAGTGACGTGTCCAATATATAGGCATGTTTTTTTTAGTTGTGTATGTATTCAGTTAAACAAGTGGTGTTTTTGGAAATTGTTGGATTAATTTTTTTGCCAAGTTACAGTGAAATTTAATTGAATTCTTTCACCTTCCGAATATATTCTAAGCGAATTATTGTTTGTGTGAATGAGTTCAAAGTGACTTATTTCCAATTTTATTTCGTGTAAATTTTAATATTGCGAAATGTGAATGAATATTCTGGAATATGTGATTGAGTATTACATAAATCTGATTTAATCGATTTAATGGGATTTTTAGTTTTTTGTTTTCTTTAGATCGATGTAAGTAAAAATCGATTAACGTGTGTTTAATGCACATTTATTTATTTGGATGTAAATTATTTTGTTTTTACTAAGTTTTATTCGTTATATTCGCTATTTTAAATCATAATTTTGCTATAAATTATCTGGCCATGTAAAATGTTGTACTTTAATTTCCAAATTTATTAAGAAAAACATTTTTTTACATTTCTTTTTTCGGTACTTAAAACTGAAGCTGTATGTCACTATTCAATGTGAGTGTTTTTGTGTCTTAAATGATTTTGTATGTGAATAGGGTACTACTTTTTTTTTTGTTCCTTTTTCTACACACCAATTCTTTTTTCGTTTAATATATGATCGGGGATAGTACTTATTAATTTAATTAAAATTGAATCATCTGTGTTATTAATTCGTAGATTTATCGCTCGAGGATAAATATAATATAATATGTAAATTACGGTCGAATTTTGATCACTGGGCGACCACAAGTATTCGCACAATTTACAAGTTATAAACGTATATTTCCGTCGTATCTTTCATAAATTCGGTTTCATTACTGAAAACGGTAAAACACAATATTTAGTATAAAAATTAAGGGTTTAAGAGCACTGTCGTTTCAAAAAGAAACATAAAAATTACACTTCGAATTTTAATCGAAAGAGCCGAGGTTTCCGGAATTAGCTGTAAATATAAATTTTATATTCGCTGGAAAAATATACTGTAAAAACAACGGAATGAAAACGGATTTATCTAAAATCAGAATGAAATACATCTGAAAAAACCCTTTAGTCATCTATGTACGCGTGTACGGTCTGTGTGTTTACAGAGTAAACTACGAATGTGAATGGATATAATGATTATTTAAGAATAGTTCTCGTTCAATTCGATAATAAACAAACGGTACACATTAACACGCACTTATTTATGATAAACTTGAACCGTTAGTTTTGGCTCGAAGCTGTTTTTTTACTCTTTAATTTGGCATGAATCCTAAAGAAAAATATTTTGTAATGGTAGATTAAATATTTTCTCTTTTGCTATTCGTATAAGCAAATACATTCATTGCCAGTGGTTTAAATTTTAATCTAATTGCTTAAGAATGCAACCCAATTAATAAAACAATGGTAAAAAATTGTTTAGAAACCAAAAAGTAAAAGATATTTCTTGGTAATTTATCAAAATGTCAACGCGGTATTTTCATTGCGCTATATAGTAGCCATTTTTTAAAAAAGTATTTTAAAATTTTTTCAGTCCAAATTAAAGATTTAAAAAAAAAAGGAAGAACCATTTAAAGTATACTTATTCATCAAAGATGCTTTATAAAGTTTCTATAGTATTATTTTTTTTCGGAATTTCGGTGTTTATGTTAGTTCATTATATTAGAGAAAGTGGCGGAGGATGGAAAAATTAAGAGCGAACAAATAAGGGAGTGTTTAAGAATTTCTATCCCATCAGATTCTGTGCATCTAAATCCGGTAGAAATACATCACAGTGTTGCTAGAATAAATGTTCGAACACTTATTGGATTTTATGCAAAAAAGTATTTAATTAGTTTTTCGTAATGGTCTGCAGGGATTTATTCTTGTTAATCAATGACTGTAGGAATTGATTGTTTTGTTTCGTATGCATTAATTTTTTATTTAAGCTCGATCTGTAATTCGGCATACAAGTTCTTTAATGATGTATAGCAATTATGTCGCCATTTTTCTTGTTTTTATTATTCATCTTTTAATTTCGAATAAAAAGATTTCATGTTATTTTGACGTTTGTCTGTTCATAAGTAATCCGAGCTTTTACACGCACTTTGTACAAGTTCAAAGAAGTTTTTAACTGCTAATTTAATATCATCTGCCGTTTTTCGTTTTATTTTTAAATCTTTATTGTTCTTAATTATTTCACAAAAAATATTCCAGTTTGTAATTTCATTAACGAGCCCCTGTTGTTTAAGTGTAGTTTTTTAATTTACATCTATAGCGGAAATCGTTAAAATGTGATTAGAAGAAAGGTCAGTAATAGTTTTGCATTCTTCACGAAAAATTTGTAGCCTACAAATTATAAAAATCCCGTTTGTAAGTCTTTTTGCTTTTTTTTGTGTATGTTTTTTTTTTTTTTTTTCTGGCCTGGCTATAAGCATTTGGCGACTATCAAGTCGATGTAGGAATGATGCCAACTAAGGAAAGATGCGTAATATTCAAATTTAAACAATAAATGTTTCAAACAAACGTGACTGTAAATATTTAACATAGCCCGCGAATGTCTGTGTAGAATTCTTCGAAGAAAAAAAAAACTGTCCAGACCGAGCCCAAGATGAATTGAACATTCGTACTCGACTGAGCAGCAAACATTTAGCGAATCGCACACCGTCCGAACAACATGACCATAAATGTTTCAACATAACTCACGAACGCCTGTACAGAATCATTAGGCAAAGAAAACCGCCCAAACCGAGTCCAAGATATATTGGGCTCCCGAACACGACTGAGCAGCGAAAATTAAGGTAGTAAATTACATATCACCGAGAGTTGTTCGGGATAGTTAATTATTAATAGCAAATTAATTTACACAGTTAAACTTGGATGCTGTTTAATAAAATGAATTTAAACAAAATAACGAGAACCTGGTCGTTATGACACAAAGGCTACAAATAACGTAAGGAGGAAAAATAATGACATTAACTGTTCATAAAATGAACTTCGCTGGTAATCATATTTATTACAGTTAAACAGCAAATGATCAATGCCTTCCACTCCAGGTCGTGATGGTATTCCCTTCTTTGCCCTAAAAAAGTTATCCGATCTTGCTCTCCGAACACTTCTTTGTATATTCAACTCCTTTTTGTCCAGAGGAATCACACCTCCTGCCTCGAACACCTTCATTATCATTCCTATCCCTAAGAATAACTTCTCTCTTCGTCCGATCTCCCTAGCATCGTGTCTCAGAAAACTGTTTGAGAGCATGCTTAACAAGCGCCTGGTCTGGTGGCTCGAACACAATAACGTTTTTCCTTCTAATATGTTTGGTTGCCGTCCAGGTTTAGGTCCTGCTGACTGCGTCAGTCTTTTTGTTTCCTATATCTATAAATCTTTCATCGATAAACAGTACACTTTAGCTACTTTTATCGATGTTTCCAGTGCTTTTGATAATGTCCATCTCCCTACTCTTCGAGATAGAATGATAGCAATTAACATCTCGACGCATTTCTGTTCCCTCATTGTTAACTTGATGTTAAATCGTACTATTCTCCTGTCTTCTTCTTCGTTCGAGGTTACAAGAGTTGTTTCACGTGGTCTTCCACAAGGATCCTGCTTTAGTCCTACTCTTTTTAATATTTATACTATTTCTGTTGCTTCTCTTTCTATGAACTCCTCTTCCTTATTTTTTGCCGATGACATTCTCTTTTCCTCATCCCGCGATATTGTAGATGCTAACGAAAGTATCAATTCGTCTCTAGCTACTTTGGAACAATCTCTTTCCTCTTTGAACCTTTCTATTTCCCCTTTAAAATCCTCTTGTATTGTCTTTTCTCTTCGTCCTTTTAATCCCGCTTTAGTCTCTGTATCCTTAAACTCCAATCTTATCCCTCGTAGGGAATGCTTCTGCTATCTCGGTGTATTCCTCAATAGTCGTCTGTCCTTTTATGAACATATTAATTTCCTTTCCTCTTCTGCCCTTAAAATATTAAACCTACTGAAAGCTCTTTTTCCAACAAAATGGGGAGGCGATCCTTTTCTCCCTATTTCCTTGTACAATTCGATTATCCGTTCCAAATTCGACTAATGTTCCTTTATCTATGGCTCTGCCTCAAAATCACTTCTTTCCAAGCTGGATATAATTCAAAATTCTTGTATTCGTCTTTGCCTTGGTGTTCTTAGATCTTCTCGAGTACCAGCAGTTCTCGCTGAGTCTAACTCGCCTCCCCTTTTCATTCGCAAATCCTATTTACGTTATCGTTTCTTGTGTAAACGCTTACCGTTATCATCCTCCAAACTTATTCCTTCATATCTTTCTATTCTGTAAAACTGGCGTTTTACTCCCAAGAAAATTCCTATTCTAGCCCACATTGCTTTGCGGCTGAATTCCTTTTTATCCTGCAAAATTTCTTATAAAAATCTCCCTTACTTTTCTTTCAATTTTGCAGATCTCTCCAATCCTCCCAATGTATTCTACTTTCATTTTTCCTCCAAATCCCTTTCCTATCCAACAGTTATACAGGAATTCCATTGTTACATCGAATCCCGTTTTCCTTCCCATATTGCTATTTTTACGGATGGTTCGAAGGGGCCTAATGGAGTTGGAGCTTCTTTCATCATTCCGAGCATTAATTTCTCTGAATCTTTTCGTCTCCCTTCCTTTTGTACTATTTTTACGGCCGAGTTAACGGCCATTTTACGTGCCATAATCCATATTTCCTCACATCGTTCTTCTTCTAAATTTTTAATTATCTCCGACTCCATGTGTGCTCTTAAAGCTATTTCCTCTCATTTCCCCTCTCACTCCTCTGACCTTTTCATCCTCCGTATTCACTCTCTTATTCACACTCTCTTCTCACTTCACGCTATCCGTATTGAAATGCTCTGGGTCCCCAGTCATATGGGGATAGAGGGTAACGAAATGGCCGATTCCTTGGCTCAGATTGCTGTATCCTCCCGCTTTTTTTTCTCTAAAATTCCCGTTTCTAATTTACTCCCATTGTGCAAAAAGTTTCACGTTAGATTTTGGTCAGATTTTTACGTTTCTTCCTTTTCTAATCATCCTTCCTTTTATTTTTCCATCCAACCTAATCTTCCCACGCGGCCTCGCCGCTCCGTTATTGTCCCTATTATCCGTTTACGTCTGAATCATACTCTTCTTCCTTCCTCACGTTTTCGTTTTCATCTCGCTCTTTCCCCTTATTGCCCTCTTCACCCTGACGACGAAGCCGTCTGTGATCCTGACCATATTCTCTTTGAATGTCCATCCCTCGTGAACGAACGCACTTCTTTGTACTCCAATCTGCTGTCACTCAAACTCCCTACTCCTTATTGTGCCTCGTATATATCTTATCGTTTCCGTCGATCTCAGTTGTTCCTATCCTCAGTTCCTTTATCTTATCAATAGCTGACCGAATCTAGAATTACTGATCCTTCTCCTTCGTTTCGTTTCTGGGCGAAGATCCTTTGTTGACATGCCCAAAGGGGGGTTAAAAAAAAAAAGCCTTCCAGGAAGTTTAATGTGTAATGATCGTTGTATTGTTTAATTCCGGTTTAAAAAATTCGGACCTGTCCGCTAGTAACCCATATGCAACTGACAAATAGTAACTACATATATATGAATGAGCTGCTGGTCAGGGATAGATTTTGAAATGGAATAATACCAAAGTACAGAGCGAAGCTCTGACTGCACTGTGTGGTTTGTTTATTCTGATGGGAGAATCGCCATTTTACACATGTTAGTCTCAAGAATCATTTTTATAGCACGGAATCTCTTTTATCATCATTTCTATTGTATACCTATAGACGATTAAGTGCACTGAAATTGCCGCCAAAGATTACTAGAAAATTTTGATCTTGTAGCGCATCAGTTATTCTCCTCTGTGGATAGCATCGTTTTTTTCTTACGTTCCATTTATCGCAGAATTTCATCAACCTCTCAATTCTTTAAATTCTACTAAATATTCGCTAATTTTGTTGCTTTCCTTTCCAAAAATTCAAATTTACCTTCTGGTTCAGATAGAATTCCTTATCTCGTTCTCCCGAATCTTTTCAATTCTTTTAATAAAAAATTTTCTAAATATTTTTAACTATATTCTTCTTTCGAATCTTTTCCCGTTTTATGGATTGCTTCATCATCGCATCTGTTCCTAAGAAAAAGAATTCCTCAAAATTTTGTTGCATAGCTCCCGTTAATTGCTTTAGAAAATTATTTGAATTGGACGAACTCTTATTTGATGGTTTGAAGATAATAGCAAGGATGTTACATCTCCAAAATTCTTAAATTTATTAAATGGCATCTATAACGGTATCTTTGACATCCGCTTGATTTGTCACATCGTGAAATATCACGATTTGCTTAAATTGGCTAAATTATTTACGTTATGTAATCCGGAGAATTACCGTTATGCGAAGGTACAGTTCTTGTCTCCGATTCAACTAATTTAAGCTTTTAATTGTATGTGTTGCTCTCTTTTTTCGTATAAATTGTTTTCATCATTGAAAACTGTAAATTATAAACGAACAGTTAATTCATAGCACATTAGCATAATAATCGGGCTTGGATTTGATGTGTATGGTTGTAGTGCACTCGAGCCAGTACGTCTGATGATTATAAAAGTCAACACCGGTAGATGATTGTATCGTCAGTTTCTAAAATAATAATAATTTAATCACAATAGTAAACTACATGTATTATTACTTGCGAGAATTCTCAAACTGCAGATGTTACTTCTACCTTCTTCGTTTGTTCTTCTCGTCCTGTTAATTATGATGACTTTTCTTGCAGTCTTTCCTTTAACTCAGCATAATCGTTAATATTGTTATGTTACTTTGTATTGCTGATATTTGTTTCTTTGGGTCTTCCTAAACGCTTTTTACCCGGTAAATTTTTCCTTCCATTATTGTATTTATAAAAAATCATTGTGTCTCAGTACATGGCTGATCATTCCTATTTACCTTTTGCATATATTTTGTGCCGGTGTTCATTTTCCTTTTATTTTATGTGATACTTCTTCATTACTTCTGTGCCCGCGGTATTCTTTCCATCTTTCTCCGCTACCACATTTCCATACCTTTCAGCTTTTGCTTATCCTGTTCGTGTAGCATGCACCTTTCACATCCATATAGCAATATAATTTACCTTCTTGTTTAAGTAACAGAAAAAAATGTTCTCTCCCTATTCTAATGATTTTAATTAAAAAGCAGTTCTTTAGTAATGAATTAAATTAAATGCTACCTAACATTTGAAGTAAGAAGAATATATCTATTTTCTTGCTGTATTTTACTTAAACATATAAACGACTTAAAATTTTCATGGCTTCTTAAATTCATTATATAATTAGTTTCAATAAAAACCACGTCACACGTACTATCTGATAATATCACTTAAACATAGTTCTAACGTGCACATGTGTTACGTCGATTTTTTGGCGCAAGATGGAATAAATTTAATAGAGAACTGCATAATTAAAAACAGATTAATGCTAAATTTATCCAAAACCAAATATGTCGTATATAGCATACGCTTTCATCCATTTTTGAATAATTTTAAACTTTACTTAGCCAAAAATAATGAAATAGAAAATGTTCCAGAAATTAAGTATCATGATATTATGTTTGATTATAGATTACACTCGTCATTACGTACTGTTTATTTTTCTTAAAAATTGAGGAAGCTAAATTATTTGTTTTATTATATATCGCAACATTTTCCATCAACATATTTAGTTCGGATTTATTTAGCGCTTTATCAGCAAATATTAACTTATGGTACAGTTTTTTAATGTGGAGATATTAAAACGAATTAGGAAGAGAGATAAGTATTAAAAAAAGTTGAAGAATCAAAAATCTAATACTAAATATAGAACTAGATATGTTAAATTCAGGAATTATGTTAAAAAAGAAATTAGAAAGGTGAAAGGTAAGTATTATAAGTCACTTATTTTACATGATTCTATGAATACCAAGAAAACATGGAATGTAATAAATTCTATTATTAAAGGTTTTAATAATAATTCAATCGACAACATGATTAATAAACATTTTGGTAAATCGCAAGACATTCCCGATAAATTCCTAATCCAGTATATATCGAATCCTGTTAAATGCTGCCATAGATGTAATTTAATAACAAATGAGATACCAGCTGATTATTTAAATAAGGAGACATTTTTTATTCCGAAAATTAGTGATAATAAGATTAGTGAAATAGTAAAGAAAATAAAAGACAATAAAGCACCGGGATACAATGGGATTGGAATTTTGGATGTTAAACAACATATTGGATTGATAGGATCTTTATTAGTTAATTTAATAAATCAATCAGTAAAAGGAAGAAAAGTGCCGCACTTGCTCAAAGTAGACTTAGTGCGGCCAATATACAAGAAAGGGAACCATATTGATTGTTCAAATTATAGGCCAATTACTATCACTTCGGTAATTGCAAAAATAGTAATATTATACCCTATTGCAATTTGGCTTCAGGAAAACGAAATCAACAGCAGATTTGCTAAAAATTTTGGTTAACAATATATACGAAGGTCTAGAGCCAATCAATTTCTAGTTATTTTTATCAATCTAAATAAAGCTTTTGATACGGCGAGCCATGATAAATTAATAAGGGAACTGTGGAACATCGGTATTACTAACAATCAAAACAAGTGGTTTGTGGACTACTTAAAAAATCAGAAGTTAAAGGTAAAAATGAATGATAGTCTCAGTACTGAGGAAGATTTAATCGCGGGTGTAAGGCAAGGTACAATACTAACATTTTTATTATTTCTGATATATACAAATACATTCTATAGATATATCAAATATGCGCAAGTATTTGTTTTTGCTGATGATATTGCGTTGGTGATTGAAAATTCCTATATACATAAAGCGGAGGAATTAGTTCAAAAAGATTTAAACTCTTTTGTAATTTCGGCGCATAGTCAAGGCTTTTCCATTAATGCTGATAAATCTAAAGTGATGTACATAAGAACACCGAGCCGTTACAGGACTTTTATCCCAAAAGTTCTAATCAAATGTCATAATTCTATTTACGCGAATAACTCTAATTATTGCAGTGATGATTGTATGATGATACAAAATATGCAGAAAATTAAATACTTAGGGGTAATGATTGATAGTACTGTAAACTGGAAATATCATATTTTGGAACTAATAAAAAAGATCAGGCAATCTTTACCGGTGATTTATAGACTTAGGCCATTGTTACCTTCTAAAATTTTAAAACAATACTATAATGCTCTAATATCATCGAGGTTATCTTACGCTATACAAGCATGGGAGGAGGTAATAAATCGGAACATCAAAAAATAAATGCTATTCATAAAAAAAGTTTAAAACTCATAGAAAAAAAGGATTTAAGTCAAAGGAGGATTAATCTCAATTGGTGGAAGGAAATGGAAGAATTACCGGCTAAACTAAGGTATTATCTATTTATTTTATACGATTATAAGCTGCATCCTCCCGACCTTAAGATTAGGAATATAGTGAAGATAACTAGAGTTTCGTCCGAAGTTGCATATATTAAGCCTAAGGGTATAAATAATTTCATTAATAAAACAAAGGACTCCGTAATGATTGATTTTTGAGGAAAAATTCCGATGGATATCATGAACATTAAAAATAAAAAAAATTGCTTGTTAAAAATTAAAAATTGACTGCTGAGCAACTGCAATGACTGCAATTGGAAAGAAAAACGGAAGGATGACGTGAATAAGTATTTTTTTTGTGGTTTTCTATATAAATTAATTTGTTTTTTTTTTGTTTATTTTTTGATTATGCTTTCTTCGGTTATTTTTTAGCGGAGAGTTATATTACATTCTTTGTTGTGTTAAGAATTGTGACATATTTGTTATTTATAGCGGTTAATTGTATACGATCGATATTGTGAACTTTATTACAAATAAACGTTATAGCTGTATTAAGAACTTAGAGACGGGCGGTTTCTTTGTGGATACTCCATATGTTATTTAATAAAAAACGAAAAAAAAAAAAAAGTAATAAAGTGATTTGATTTGATTTGGTTCGATTATTAGCCGCAAACAAAAATATAAATGTATATTACAATATGAAAACATTTTTAAATTTAGTATTTAGCCCTGATAACAGGCAAAGGTCTCCCTGAACCGAACCAACTTCAATCGGATTAAACAAAACTAAATAGTTTTTTAAACGGTAACTTACACAGGCGGGTATAATTATCCAGGTAATAGCAGCTTTTATTATATTGTAATTCTCAATAGTTTTTTAATTAACGGTTTCTTTTAAGTTCGTTATTTTATTTTTGCGGTGTATTTAGTAGCTTTTGGTGCATTTGTTTTTTCTGCACTATTTTTTTCTCGAAGTTGAAAAAATAATTTTAATTTATAACAATGAATTCGCAAGGTGACAAATAATTCGAGCCTTACTGGAAGAAGACACCAGCGACATGTCAGGTGTAGTTAAATAAATGATATTTTTGAAGTGATTACGAATAAATAAGCGAAATAATGATGGTAAAGAGGATGAATTAAAAGATAATTCCTTGTTTTATTATCGTAAAGGAAACTTTTTAACCTTCTTTTTTTAATTTTATATTTGTTTCGTAAATTTACGCTCGTGCTTAGGGAGCGGTTAACACATCTTAAAAATACGATTAAGAATGCACCTGAGGTTCGAGACTAAAACAGTGCAATTTCTTGTGATAAATAAGAATTCCTTTTACGTACTAATCATTATTTTGAAAATTATTTCTCTGTAAGGGTTAATCGGAAATTCGTCTTTTTTCAACTACTGCATGTGAGGATGTTTATGTGTGACTTGTATAATTATTTATGAATTTTTTAAGAAATATTTTTAATACAAGAATCCTTGTGTGTTATTAAAAATGAAAAAATCAAAAAAAGGATTTCATTACATTCGACATAGTTCAATATAATTAAAATTCGCGTTGCCCGCTGTTCAAAGAACTAGATTCACAGTTTTGCTTTTGAGTACTATTTTTTGAAGCAAAGGTAGCCCCTTCCGTATATGTGAGATACATTTCGTCAATCGAATACGAGAAATCAATTAAATTGTTAATTAATAATGTAATAATACATGCGCATTAAGAACACGATTATAGTTTAATATTCTTGTTGCTGAATAATGTCTTTAAATAGTGTCCGAATTTCATCCAAAAACATGTTTAGTGTTTGTTTAATATCCCAGTCATTTTGGGAGAACGTTGCAGTGTCAGATAAGTTCCCTCTGGCAGCCTGAGCATACGATTTAGGCTTTAGAACCTGAGCTTGTTCTCGTTGTCGAGATCTATCTCTTGTTGCGGGATATTTTAATTCGTTTGGTGAACGTTGTTCTGTGGATCGCTGAATTGTCACGCCCAGTTGAGAATCTGAAGACGGCATATTTATTGCCAGAGTTTGAAGCTGGACATTACCTTTCTTAACCGAACTTTTTTCACCGTATCTATGCGTTTGGATTTTTTTATAAATTTCACATCCCCTATAATTTGCAGGATGGTTACCTTGACAGTTAGCGCACTTCGCTGCCTGGTTAGGTGGTTTGTTGCAATCTTGTGAAATATGGCTTTCGCCACATTTAACACAGGCAAAAGCTCTATTGCAGTAACTTTTGGTATGGCCAAATCTTTGGCATCTAAAGCACTGTGGTATAATGTTTTTTTTGTGTGGAGTTTCTATTTTTACTTTCATGTTAAGCAACGACTGAATCTTGTAGATATCAATGTTGGTTTTGTCGGGCTCTAAGTCCACAAAGAACAGTGGCAAGGGCTGCTTGCTTACCCTATGCTTAACTCACATTTCTCACTTGGTGTCCATATTCAACTAGAGCAGCGGCAATATCCTTAGTATCGACAGAATGGTGGAGGTGTCTAATCACTGCTCGGAAACTTCTATCTGTTTTGATCTGATAGGTGTGGTGTTCGATCTCTTCGTCCTTGAAATATTTTATTAGACGTCGGTAATGTTCGACTTTGTTTGTTTTGATTTTCACCCTTTTATCAGTTAGAGCTCTGCAGGATATATCGGTAGCTGGGATAACATGGATAATGTCTGCCAGCATTTTTGTGTAATCAACAACTTCATAAACTATTATTGGGGGCGGTCTCGGTTCTTTAGTGTTGTTATTACTATCTTCCCTAACTTCTTTGTCATCGTTTTTGTCATCTTCCACTGATAGAATAGCGAATCTGTTACTGCTACGTTTTACTTTTGTTTCTACTGTATCGGAAGAAACACTTCTTGCAAACTGTCTTTGTCTTTTCCTCCTAGTGACTTCTTGCCAGCCATGATCAGGAAGAATATTTGGCTGGAGATCATTTTCTTCCACCCGATTTGAGGAATATGGACTTAGTGGAAGAGGAGCATACACGTGAGTAGACGGGATCTCCTCTTCCGACATCGGGGCTGATTTATCAGAATTTATATAAAATTGATCATTATACTCTATATTTGATTCATAATTGTTACTGCCATTATCGTTAGTATTGTTAGTAGCGACTGGAGGCATGTAAACGTCATTAGTTGTGTTAGTAGAAATTGGAATAAAATCACCTGAATTCGATGTATATGGTGTTGGATCTTTAGATGAAATACTGTTATCAGTAGTTTTGAAGGTCAGAGATTTGCGGCTAAGTTTCGGCGAGCGAAGAACCGACATTTTAATAAGCTTGATGGATACGTAAGAAAACCGGCTTTAACCGCTAAAGATTTATTACGATAAGCACGTACGTGAACACAAACTATATTTGTTTATCGACGTAATAAAAATGTTTGCGACAATAGAACGCGAAACACACAACCAGACGTAAAAATCGTTAACTCAAAATTTGTTACGTATTTTAATGTAGAAGCAAAATACATATCTATTTAAAATGTATTCCCTGGTATAAATATTATTTAGAGCTTCAATTCTCTTTAGCCCCTGACTAGTTCGATCGCTGATACTTGTCACATATCAAATGTGTTTCCCGCTGTAAAATGCGCTAGATTTTTATTTTGTTAATTTTTCATGGCAATTGCATAAAAGTACGGATCGCAAAATTTCTCAGAACAATACGTAAATATACTGGTTATATTTCGACACGGGAGGCAGGTATGTTTTTGCGAGTTAATTTAATGTTTATAAAATGCCCATTTTCTAAATATATGCGTGTGTCAATTCTTAAATTTTCATTTGAAGGCGGTCGTGTAGCAATTGGCAGTAGGAATTAGTGAATCAGTAAATGTGGCAGCTATTGTAAGACTTAAATAGTGATAAAATGTGTTTTACAGCCAACGAAATATTCTCAAGTGGCTCGCTAGTTGCGCTTTTATTGTTATCGTGACAGGCAAATTAATGTCTACTTAGTGAGATTTTAATTTTTTTGCCTCTACGCAAGAAAATGCACTTTTCAACTTGGATACTTTCCATCATTTTTTAATAATTATTTTATTTGTCCACCTCGCTAACGTACATATAAATCTTTTTTTTTCACGAAAAACGGAAAATGTCCTTTCGTCGGTCTTCAGTTTAAAATTGGAACGTGCCAACACAGTACACTTGAATATATTTCGATTTGAAGAAAAGAATTTCGATGCAGTTTCCTTCTTAATTATTAACAGAGAAATCTCACCTTTAACTGGAAAGTAGTTTTGCTCGTCAAATCTTAAAACGCGGGTAAATCCGTTTTTTGCGCGTTCATAACTTTTCCGTAATTTTTTTAATAAAAAAATATTTTACCCAATACCAGTTACTGCTATCTGCTGATTCGAAGTAATTGTAGAGAGCGTTTCTAATTTTTCATTATTACATAATAATTCGTCTCTTTTCTCCTTTAGCAATGTCAGTTAACTAGCCCGCATCTTTGACTGTCTTTCATTAACATATAAAATATACACGCATGATACAGCGAAATTTTCATGTAGACGATTTTCGCAATTTTTAATTACCTGTTTCATTATCTCGTTGAGGCTAGCGGTTAGCTTACTTTCTCTTAATGTCTTCTATTTGTCACAATTTTTTTCTGACATTTGCTTCTGATGAAGGACACATCTACTCGGTCTGTGTTATCCTGTTATTATAACCTTTTATTTTTAGAAAGACGTAATGATCGACGCGATATCGGTGATCATTTCTGTGAAGTCTTTTCTGATTTATTTTTTTTAGTAATTTTTTATTCATTGTTAAATGAATACATCTCAAGAAGTTGACCGATTCTATGTAAAACACGCGCTATTTCTAATGGTTAACAAATAAAATTTACACAAGAAACACTTGATTTAATTATTACACGCGCCAACGCGTTTCGAAGCTGATGGCTCCCACGGTCGTGGAATGTTTATTCTCATAAATTATGGTTAAAACAGATATCTTTATATTCGTTGATGTAATATTTTTCGGCAAAATTTAACACATTTTGTAATTATTGATGTATTTTAAAGGAAATAATTTTTTTTATATTTTTATATGTGATTGCTTAATATATATGTATATATATACAGTGACGGACCCGCGGGGGCGGTAGGGGACATTTCCCCTCCCCTCAAAGAACCAAAACCTCGATGAAATAATTTGTTACACAGAGAAACGTAATTTATATTATAAAAGATTTATATAAATTTTACCTATGGATTTAATAATAATTAATATTTAATACTGTTTTCTAGTAAAACTATTAATGTTACGTTTTTATTCTGTGTTGTCATCGATCTTTTGATCTTTCTTATTTATTTTTAATTTTTATTTTGTAATATAAATAAAAATAGTTCAGTGAGAAATATATATATTTAAACTTGCTCACGAACAAAGAATTCAGATAGGATTACTAACAAAAATAAAAAAGAAGTAAAGTCTGATAAAAATACTATCGTTCTATTCTTTTAGTAATTTACTATTCAAATTCTAACGTACAATTTTAGTTACAATTTTATAATTTCGTCGTATTTTTCACCTAAAAATAAAACAAAATTTAAATTAAATTATAATAATTATGTATTTTTGAAACACTTTTAAATTTCCAAAGAGGTCGCTATTTGATTTTCTTTACGAAACAAGGTATTTCTTAAATCTACCGTCTACCGTATAAGATATCACGTAATTATATAATTTTCCTCCCCAAAATGTCTCACTGGTTACGCCTCTGATATATACATCTTATGGCATGTATTACATATTATTTTATAAATACCTGAGCGATTATATTTATTAGTAATATTATTATTATTATTATTAAGTATTATAATTATTTTTATTGTATTTAATTTATTAACTCTTTATGATTTAATGAAGTATCATGTAATCTAAATAAATGTGCAAGAAAAGGTAAATATTTATGTTTGCCGGACTGGTTAAAAATGTAACCGATAGGCTGCGCCAGTTGTATATTTCTTTTTTTTTTATAAATATTATACGTTGAAATATTATATTCTAATGTTAATATTAAGGGGGGGGGGTAGAGTTTTTAAACTTTTTTTTTTGCATTTTTTTTTTTTATTTGCTTATATGGATGTACAACATTTCAAGATTATTTTGTCAAAATTTGAAATCGATCGCAACAAAACTAACGGACCTATAGGGTTTTGAGTGAGCGGTGCTCCGCTCCGGTTTTGAACACCTACTGGGCAGCTACGTAGCGCGGCTACCTGAAAGTTGTTTCGTGCTCTTTTAAACTTCGTATTTTTTAGTTTCGCTGTGATTGTGTATTTATTATTAGTAAAATGCCGAAGAAAATTAGCAGAGAAGATCGCAAGAGAAACTGTTCCAGATTAAATCAATCAAAAAAAGTAATACCTCCACAGAAACGCAAGACAGACGATGTCGAAGCAAAAGGTACATCGTCCAAAAAAAAAAAAAAAACTGAATACTTTTGTGCCATTTGGGCTACTTACTACCATTACTGTTTGCTGGACGAGAAACCGCAGCACGACAAATGCCCGAGCGGCCAAGTCCCGTGGTGTGAATGGCAGAAAGCTGCAGCTGCAAATGCCCTGAAATAATTCAAACACAGTTACACTGCACTTGCAAGTGACGTTTCTGAAGGAATTAAACCGATATATGAAGACTTGAGTAAGGGGGCACTTCTGCAGCGATATCTTGGAGGATTCACTCAAAACAACAGTGAGAGTTTGAATCAACCCATTTGGAAAATTACCTCAAAATCACTGAATGGTACCTCAACTGTTGTTGAAATCACAGCTCATGTTGCTTCATGTATGTTGAATGAGGGCTGTTTTGCTTTGCTCTCATTTATGAAAGAGATAAACATCAGTACAGGGTCAAGTACTCATGAATGGACGCGCGCAGTAGATTGAACGAGCATAAACAGAGTGGAGCAACAAGCTGCACTTGAAAGTAAAGAAGGCAGAATTCTACGTTGACAAGCGCAATAAGCTGCCTTAGATTTGACAGCTGAAAGCTGTGAGCTTTATGGGCTTAGCATCGATGACTCTGAATGAGTATATTAGAAGAAACACTCGCGTACCGATGTTTAAGTCAAATTTGTTTGTACACAAAACGTTAAAGCCTTTTTCTCGCACTTGACATTTTTAAAGTCCGTGGACACTGTAACTCGAAAACTAATGCACCGATTCTTTTGAAATTTTGTACAGTGTTTTTGCACATCAATTACGAGGTAACGCTGGGAGGTTTTTTTTTTTTTTAATTATTACTTATTTTACAATAAAAAATTTGTCGATTTTGATGGCAAAAATCGCGTTTTTGACTTCCAAGTGTTAACAAAAATTAAAAAATCAAAAAAACAAAAAATCCTCCCAGCGTTACCTCAAGAAAATGATTAACTATCAGTAGCATTTTGATTTTTTTGATTTCAGATAACCAGTGGTGAGATATAGTGTCCACCGCAAAACAACTTTTTTTTGAGGCTTCTTTGAAGATTTGCTGCTAACGGCTTATTTTTTAATATTTCTTATTTAAAATTTCAGAAAATATTGTTCAAATGTTACTTTATTGTATTACACTTAATAAAATATATTTGCATTCACTGGAGCATGAAGAAAAATTATTGAAAATGAGCCTTTTTTTACCGAAATTAACTTTACCCCCCCCCCCCCCCCCCAGCCTTCGCTGTTAAATATCCCTGCTATTCTTAAGAGTGCTGCTTGTATTCTTTCATTTCCTTCTGTTCTGGTTATTTCTGCCTTTGAAGTATTTTTATCCTCCGTCTTTAAACGCATAAGAATATAAATTGTATTTCTCATCCTTCCAAATTCTTGGGCTAATGTCCTTGCTGACAAACCCGGTTGAAATAAAATAAAAAATAAATAAAAAATAAATAAAAAATAAAAAATTCTATCATGACTGGTTTTAATGGTATACTGTGGTTATTTTTTAACTGAATTTAGGCAGCTTTTTGATTTATATTTGTAAATTTATTATTAAAAAAAAAAAAGAATCTCCATAGTAAATTGAATTATTATCTCATCGAAACATGCACAGAATGTATCATGAACATATCTAGTACGAAAAAATGAAATGTATTTTTTTAAGTTTTTAGATGTTATTTCGTTCTTATAATATTGGTGTCGAATCTCAGTACCGACAGAAGAAATAAGTAATCTCACGGATAATCCTGTTTTTTGAATGTAATAGTTATTATTAAACGATCCGTGCAGCTATCAACTTCGAAATGCGTCGGAGCATGTAATAATTAAGTATTATTTTATAAAAAGTGTTTTGAATTTTATTTGTCGATCGTATATTTTTATTTCACGCAAATTATTATCTGTCTTCATTAGACGTCATCTCCTTGGACGATGTATTGCAAAATATGCTTCTTGTTGCCTTCTAGATTCTACTATCTCTTATTTCAATTCTTGTAATTTTATCTTCTGAAGTAATTCGGTTATTTTACTATTTTCCGCCAATATGCGGTTTCCGATTACGTTTCTTCCGTTTCCTTCAGGTTTCAGTTCAATGGATTACTTAGCCTAAGTAGTCAAGTCGCTCGCTTCACGGATTTGAGACTTCGTTCCGGACTCGGTCGATTCCAGATTTACTCAGCCTGAAATTATTGAATAGTTAAGAAATCTGCATAAAGGCAGTCAGGAGGTTGTGCTCTCGGACTCTGTTAGGCTTAGATGCAGCTTTACAAATTTTTCTACATTTTAAGTCTTCCAATATTGTACCCACAATATTTAACCCGTTCCTCAGAATTTCAGCGAACATATTATGTATGCATTCAATGAGAAACTTATAGAGAGTACTTAGATGAAATCTTCGCACTCCTTACTGCGCTTCTTACATTTGTTTCGTTCTTCATTCTTTTTTCCGTTCTTCGTATTTTAGCCGTGTTCACTCGTTTCAAAGCTTAATCTTTTTTCCTCACTTTCTTCGTTATAATGTTTATTCATCGAGCGATTACTTCTTATTGTTATTAAAATCGAAAAATTAAATCCTTTAAGTGACCTTAATAAGGAATTTTCAGAAGCATAAAAGCGGAAGTGCTTCATTTTATGAAATATTCCTCAAACAATCGTAAAGTACAAATCAGGTTTAATAAGGGCAAATTTAAAATGGAAAATGAAATGCCTCGACGTAAAATATCCTGAGCATCTCTTGCTTCCGGTCAGTAATTAAAACACTACATCTCTCCCGTCAATTATTTTTGGATGATCTGTGAACGATATAGTTTTAAATTTACTGTCGTAACAGTTTAGTGTGAAAAAACAGGCTAATGGTAAGCGGGACTGAAATTTTCATTTGAAAGAGAACTGTTAACGTCAGTTGGAAACGGAACTTAGTATAGCTAGATTGTATGGTTAGAATTCCTTAAAAATAAAAAGATATTTCCAGAAATTATATAATATATGAATAGCAAAAACCTAACGCATTGAACGATATCTTTCAGCTTTTTCTTCTTACTGACGTCGTCTCCGACTGAAGTTTGGTGATCAGTAAATCTTCACTTTATCAATGACAGCGCTCAATATTTTGGTTGGTTTCCGATTGAGAATATCACTAAGTCTTCTGTGAAAGTTCGAGCTGTTTATTTACAATCGAAATTAAGTGTGAAATCTAGAGTGAAATTATCATCTATGGAATTAGTAAGCAATAAAAAAAACAAAAAAACAAATCAAAAGCAAAACAGAAACAACGTAAAATACACTTACAGCCAGAATTAGAATCGGGTAGAATGACTCACGAACATCTACTGAAAGGAAATCTGCTCAGTACAACTCGATTTTGATATCCAGAGGCGTCGGTAGCATGCCACACTATACAGAAATACATATTTTGAAATCACTGATTTATCTAGATTACTTTAATTTTAATTAAAATTTACGCCATTGAATCTAATTAATAGATTTTCAATGTTCATATTTAAGTTGTAATAATTTTATTAACTGATCAGTGTCATAAAATACAAGTATAATTTGACTAGTTTTTTTTTTTCTTTTTTTCTTGTTTGGGTTTTTCCCTGGGCTTGTCAGCAACGGACGATTACCCATCAACATGTGTACATAGCAGCAATTAGGAGTAACAAGACTAGTTCAACAGCATATAAATAGTTATCGGCGCAGTAATGGTAGTAGGATTATAATAATTTTATAGTAGAAAAAGAAATTATGTGGTCCGCGCAGTTTTTATCGGAAAAAAAAAAGAAAAAGTAAATAACATGGTTTAAAAATGGACAGAAAATGACGCAGTTCTCCGTTTACGGTGGGAATTGTGTTGAAAAAATTTGATTACTACATACATTCGCGAGAGAATAAATAGTAATATCGATAAAATAATTGACGCACATTTTTTAATTTTAGGGGTAAGTTCGGTACCGTTTACAGATGTCAGGAAAAAAGTACCGGGCTCAAATTAGCCGCGAAATTTGTAAACATTACCAAACGACAAGACAGAAGAAATGCTGAACGCGAAGTTGAAATTATGAAAGAACTCCAACATCCGAGATTAATTCAAATTTACGATGCCTACGAAGCAAATAACGTGATGTGCGTTATTCTAGAACTGTGAGTATACTGCATGATTTTAGTAATTATCTGCATCACACTTAAAAGAGGTAATGCGCAAACGTAGCAAATGAAATAACCAGTAAAATGAAACGAAAACTCGCAATACGATGTAAGAAAAAAAATTGTTAGTCCGCGATTGTAGTAAAGATTATTAAAATTATCAGCTACAATTCCGGGAAATTGTGACACTGTCTGTGAAAAGTTGATTTTACTACTCATTTTTTTCCTCCGACAGGTACATTGTTGCAACTATCAAAAACTCCAAGTGTGGCCTTGTAAGTTCTGGAGTTAAAAGTAAATGTTCTCTCGGAGATACCGTTTCAACTGTGAAGGGAACATTTGATAAAATTTTTCATAATGGTTTTGCTTGGATGTAATTTTTTTCTATTATAGTCAAGTAAAGTTAGTCGATGGTAAAGCGTGTGGTTATGTTACAATAAAAACATGGATCCGATTTTTGTAGGGCTTACATGTCAAACTAGTGTGTTCGATATTGTATATCACAATTTTTTTAGTGATTATAATCCAGCGGCTATCAAAGTATCTTCTGATTTTTAATTCACGATATGTTATTGCGTATGGTACTGAAAAACTGGATGCTGCTTCTTTAGCCACCTTTTCCACGAATTTATTCAAAGAAAATACAGTATGTATTGGAATCCAGAGCAACTTAATCTGAAGCAGATGAGTCTGGAACAAAATATTTCAAAAAGGAATGAGTAGTATGGGTTTATTACTGAAGGATTTGATTGAGCTAAGGGAGTAAGGGTGTATTGGGAATCTTTTATGACTTTCAGTTGTAAAAATTCCTTAAAATTTCAATGTATATTTAATTGCATATTTATCTGTAATAAGGATATGTCTTTTTCTTTCTTTGCAAACTTACTGCCACGTTAATCACTTAAATTCTGGATGTCTTATCGCGGGGGTGGAGGGAGGGAGTAAGAAGACTTTCCTAGAAGATATTCCTTTATTTTTCTTTTTCTTTCCCCTATTTTTTCCTACTCTATTATTTCTTTAGATATTTTATTTAACATCTGAGTTATAACATATTTGTCTGCTTCCTCCCACGTCTTTGTTCTTGCTAACGGCAGTTGGTATGCCAATTTTTTCCTTAGCTCGTATTCTGATTTTATTTTTTCCTCCGATTTAATTTTTTTTTCTGTTGTTATGTATTGTCATATCTTCACAAAGAAGTACATTTCTCTTATACTTATTACGTCTCCTTTTTAATTATTTTACTTTCAGATTCTCTCTTTAAGGATTTGCTATTAATTTCAAGCATTCAATTTGCAGTTTATTTATTTGCCCCAAGTATACTTTCTCCACCATTCTCCATGCGTGAATTCCATATCAGATCCTCGAATCTACTAGCGCATTATAAATTATTTTTGATGTTTTGTGTGTTACATATTTCTTTAATGTATATAAATTTTGTTGCAACATGTTCCATATGAACGTCCTATCTTAAATATTGCTCCATCATTATTTCTAAATATTTATACTGCTTTTTTTTAAATTTTTTGTGCTCGTCAACTGAGGATCTTTACCTAGAAACAATTAGAAAAGGAAGAAGTCAATTATATCTTGATACGGTCAGATATTGTTAGGAGAAAGGAACAAATAATAGGAACAATGTTTAGAGAGGAAAAAGATAGGATATAAGAGGCGTAATCCGGAGATCTTAT
The DNA here is from genome assembly GCA_039619475.1 of Icerya purchasi. NCBI lineage: Eukaryota > Metazoa > Arthropoda > Insecta > Hemiptera > Monophlebidae > Icerya > Icerya purchasi. The sequence continues at coordinate 259,118,604 of CM077116.1, read as the reverse complement.
TTAGATTATCGCTTTTTCATCAAACGTTTTTCCACTTCCTTTTCAAATAGCAGTGCTTCTTATTCTTTTATGCTTCATCAGTGTCGTTTTTCCCCCAATAAAATTCGTATTCTAACTCATGTTCGCTTTTCCAAATTTTCCAAATTTACATTCTTTTTTTACGTCTATTCTAAATGGTTAAAGTCACCAAATATCAACTTTAAGTCATGCTTCCTTAAATCCTCTCCCTTTCATATCATCAGTGTGGGATTTAATAATACACACTTCCTATTTCGCGACCATTCTTTAATCTTTATTGACGGATCGAAAAGGACGTGCGGAGTTGGCATCTCATTCTCGCACCTTCAGTTTAGCCATTCTCAGTCCTTTAAGCTTCTTTCCTTTTGTTCTATTTTACTGCTGAATCGATTGCTATGTTACAAGCCATTATTTATATTTCCTCTTCTGCAGGTTCCTTCAAATTCCTTATTTTTCTTGATTCTTTAAGTGTTCTTCTAGCGTTACCTCTACCTTCCCTTTCTCTTTCTACTGATTTTATCATTCTTTCTATTCGTTTACTTTTCCATAATCTATCCTCTTCAACCTCTACTCAGATTGATTTTCTTTGAGTTCCTCTATATTCAGGCATTGATGGAAACATAACCGTCAACCTCCTTGCCAAATCTGCAGCTTACAATGACAGTTTTATTAGCAAAATTCCCAGCATAATTAAATCCTGTCATCTTAAGCTTTGGCACTCTATTTATGTTTCGCTTTCCGCTAATCCTAATTCTTTTATCTGTTGCTTACTCCTGTTTGTCATTCTCGTCCTTGGTTCTTTCACTTCCCTTTTTCCTTAGCGATATCTCCGTTTTGTCCATTGCATCCCGAAGGTTTCTGTTATGTTTGCGATGCAGATCACATGTTTTTCAAGTGTTCTGGTTATTCCTAACTTTTAAAGCTCCATCTTCCTGCTCCGTTCGATGCCTCCTGTGTTCTTTCTCTGCCTAGTCTCTCGCTTGCTCCTGTTCTGGAAGTGTTCCTTGATTCTATTGCCAATAAAATAAAAATATAGTTTCTACTTTGTTTCATCCTTGTCTTCCATTTTGCTGGAACAACGTTTACTATATATTAACAAACGAAAAACTAAGAAAAAAAAAGTTATATATCGTATATATTTATTTATTCATTTATTCGTATTTATTGATTTTGTTAGAATTGAAGGTGGTGAATTATTTGAAAGGGTTATTGACGACGATTTCATTTTAACTGAAAAATCGGTAGCCGTATTTATGCGTCAAATTTGCGAAGGAATAGAATTTATTCATTCAAAAAATGTAATTCATTTGGACATGAAGGTAATTTTTAATAAATAATTTTTTATCGAATTATGAAAAAGAATAAAAAAAGCAACTCAGTTATCCTAAGAATGCATTTATTTTCGAACAAAAACAGCTTACGCTGTGTTGAAAACGACTGCCTCTGTTAACGTTAGTGATGCGTGATATAGTAGTTAGTGCGACAGTCTAGTAGTTAAGGTGCTTCGCTACCAAACCAAGAGTGTCATGGGTTATCGGGACTTGTCTCGCCCCGGATTCAAGCTGCTTCCAAGTTTATCCAGCCTAAAATAATTGGCACCATAGAAATCATCTGGGAAAGTAAAGGCGCGTGTGAGAAAGAAACTGACTTTAGTATTTTTAGGCTTAGTACATTGCGAATCTTAACTTCACAATTCCCTACATCTTGTCAAGAGTATGGGACTTGCTTTACTTTAATATTTACAGCAAAAATATGCGTATATTATTCATTGTTGTGGTCGTACTATAATGAAAATTAAATATAAATAAAACCATCGAATGTAGTCGAGACGATTTATCTCCTAGTTTCAATCTTTGAAGCCAGGCCTGGATTTAAGGAGGGTCTAGGGGGGGGGCTGTAGCTCCGGGCCTCGTCTTATTAAGGAGCCCCCAAGAAACTCTCACCCCCGACATGGATGGTTAAACGTGCAATAATAGACGTTTTCCAAACATTTATATTGCATATAGAATATATCGATTACAAATTGTGAGGCAAAAAGATCTTTTTCGATATTAAAAAGAATGCCAAACACAGATCAACCATGCTAGATGATGGATTATCGGCATTAACTAGATTAACGATCGAAACCGATTTTTTCCGTTCAGTAGATTTTAACGATATTATACAGGAATTTGCAGAAAAAAAAACAAGAAAAAATTTCATTGTTTAAAATTATATTTTTTGGCATTGAAAATTCTATCCATTGTCTATATGATATTTATTTTTGTTTACATTAATAATTATATGTTAATTCGTGAATTTAAAATAATATAATTAAATTAAAGAAAATTTAATTATTCTATAAAATTGATAATTTTGTCACTCCCAAAAAAGGCCCCTAATATTTCCGTAGCCCCGGGCCTATCATACACTTAATCCGGGCCTGTTTGTAGCATTAGTGATTCAAATTACAGATCAAAATTTTTATCAAGAAATAAATAAACAGAAGATTGTACAATGTTAAATTTTCTATAGTAGAATGGATGAAAAAAAACTAGCAAGAGTCTAGGACCGAACAAGTTAAAGTGGAAGCCAAAGAAAAACAAAATCACTTCATACATGAATAGAAACCAAGAGTTCAGATATAACGCAACTACGAAAGTAAAAAGAGGATGACAAATGTAGTTTGGCATATGTGACTGTACATACTTCGTTACTTCACTAGCTAATTCAGTGATGAAGAGCTCCGATGAAACATACAATTATTTTCCCTTTAGGTCTTAAAAGCAATTAATTACTTTAAATGAATTCAACAATAGTTAGAAGGTCTTCTTGTCATTTTGGTAATCTAAATTCGGACAAAAGCAAAACACTCACGAAAGAAGACGTCATAAGCAAGTAATTTCATGTATATTAATTGAGATTTTCTAACGATTTTTCAAACTGCCCGGTAAATGAATTATCCGACTATTATCATAAAGAAGATAGAAAACAGTTATACTGTACAGGTACCCTTGAAGGGCTACAGATATCCAAACGAAACGAAATTAAAAACGATGAATAAAAAACGGAGCAAGTTCCACATTAGAGTATTAAGGAAAATACGTTCATCGTACGATTGCACTTACTAGAACTTTTAGCGGCAGCTTTAAAAAGGAAATTTCAAATTAATTTCTATTTTTTTTTTTATTACTGGCTTTTTCCGCAGATTTGTTTCTAACATCTAACATTACGGTAATTGTAACACTGAGATTTATGCAGTGAAAAATATTTTGTACTAACTAGAAAAACTGCACGGTGGGACACTGCGGTATAACTTAGGCTTAAAATTAATCGACATAATGTGTACGGTTCTCTACAAAATATTGCTTATTACAAAACACAAGTCGCGTGAATTAGAAAATACTCGTAATTTTTGAAAAATAATATACTCTAAATTATAAATATCTTTTATAATAATTTTTGTGACCAAAATTAATTTTCATTTTTTTAACTATAGCCGGAAAATATTTTGTGCCTTACGAGAACTGGTAACAGGATTAAAATCATCGATTTCGGTCTTGCTCGTAAATACGACCCCGAAAAGAAGCTGCAAGTTCTTTTCGGAACGCCAGAGTTCGTCGCGCCGGAAGTGGTAAATTTTGATTCCATCGGATTTGGAACGGACATGTGGTCTGTCGGCGTAATATGTTACGTGCTGTAAGTTGATCTTTAGTAAAAATAGAATTTAAACGATATATATATTTATATATATATATATATATATATCACACATAATAGCTATCCAATCAAACCAGTTTTGGTTGAATTTGCCACACTATAGTAAACGTTTGATTCCCCTAAAACGAATGAAAATTGATATTATGTCGGGCGAAAAATGTTCGTGATTCATTAATACAACCCTATTAATATTTTCGGTAAAACCTACGTCAGACATATTCCGTGTTAACATTTCGAACAGATAATCACGGTCTATCTTCAGAACAACTAAGAAACGAAGAATAGTTGGAAACGGTATATATGTAAAAAAATTATTATCAGGTAGCTACGTGTTCGTTTCCGATTGGTCGATACTGTAGTGCTTGTCTGTTTAAAATATTAACAAGTAACATGTCTGACGTGGGTTTTATCGAAACTATTAATACGGTTGTCAGGGGATCTCCGTTGTTAATATTAGCTCTTAGCCACATTTCAGATATTCGAAAAATTCGCTCTACTGTACGTAAGCACATGTGGCAAAAAAGGGGGGCATTGTTCTTTCCAAACTAAAATAAAATGTAAAAGTTTGACCAAATAAATAAATTAGTCGTTTCAAATAAACCTAGGTAAAATCATTGTGTATAATTGTCAGGAACTGGTAATTTCATAGATTTGATTCATTTCAAAGTTGAATATATTATTAAGCGATAATTGAAACAATTTTACGCAGAAAAATAAATACCTGACATTAAAAACTTAAAATATTTTAATAAATATTTATAAAAATGCTTCATGAAAAAAAAAATTATTTCCAAAAGCAAAAAATTAGTTTATTGATTAATCTCAGCTAATATGTCTTGCAGCAAATCGCAGACATTAAAAGAAGGATTTTTAGATTTTTTTCATCTAGATTCGACGGTAATGAACTGTAAATAATTCGATGTTTAATATGAATTCACTTATTGGGCGGGGCTGAGATGGATATTCTGTTACGGCCGGTAAAAAAAAAAAAAAAGGAGTTCAAAAGATTATTAGCAATATATATATATATATATATATATATATATATATATATATATATATATATGTATATATATACATTCAAAAGATACATAGTACACTGTGTTTCCTTAAAATAAATTTTGTTGTCAATGACTTAAATAAATGAAGTTCAAAATTCAGTAGGAATTAATTATATATATTAGCTATTAAATTCTTTAGAGAAACCGATATGAAGTAGTTCGGTAATAAATATTCTCCCACCCATGAAATAAGTTGCACTGAAAAGTAAAAATACACTTTTTTATTTATAGAAATTTGAATATATATTGATCAATGGTAGTAATTTCAAAGTAGTTGTTATTGGTAAATTTCATATAATATCAAGTAGTATAGAAATGGGAATTCTGGGATAGGAGCTAATGTCTATTCACCTGGCCATGCTCCTTTCCAACTAGCCAATCAGAATCTGGTATTTAGTCACCTGAGCACACCTCTTTTTACCCAACTAATCAAGAACTAATATTTAGTCAAATGACCAAAACTTTTTAAAAGCAAACTCCGGTACTACACTGCCGCGTTCTACACCAACTAAAATCCCTTGCTTGGTGTATACATACGTCCTCAGAGGATTATGAAATGTCACGACTCAGCCACTCTTAGGTCTCCGTATAACTCCAAATACTGTCTTTACAGACATTACTATAATGAAGCCTCAGAATAAGCAAGAGACATAACCCTACATCAGTGCCACAGCAGTTCAATGAACTACCCTATATTTACACTAAAACTCTTAGCCTACTGTTTTGATGTAGAGGAACACACGTCTCACACCAGTTTTACATAAGCACAAAAAATTACCAAACCCTCACAATAAAGTCTCTAGAGTATACTACTAATTTGGATAGGAGACAGCGTCATACTAATATAAGAAATTACCCTACCATTAAAATCGAGGCCTGGTGTATTACATAGAATGCTATTACGATCATGTACGAAGAACTATCTGACTAAAATGAGTTTTTTAGACCACTGAAGTGTACAAGCAGTAATTTTAATTGTACAACACTATAAAATTATATAAGCAAGTGTTAGGGCTGAGGATTTTCTTCTGCTGTGACTATTGAGACATTATGTCTCTTGCTGAAGTAGTTTACGTTTTCCAGTTTGTAGTGAGTAAAAGGAACCGTTTTTTTCAATTCATTTCTTCTTCGGTGTATTTTTGTCTAATTGCGCTTAGGGAGATCCTAGCGGATTTTTTTATCAGATTTTAGTTCAGCTTTCCGGTATCGAGTTTAATCTCCATATTTGATTATACGCGTTTCGAATGATAGATTTAATCGGGAGTAGATGATATTTGAACATATGAGGGTATTCTATGTCCGGACTGGGTGGAGTATTGAATGTATGGAGATTAAGTTCAAAATTTACTCCGAGGCTGAAAAGTCAGAATATAAAACAACGCATCTTGCGGTGTAAGAATATTGTTTACTACTGGTGCATAAATTATTTTAGCACGAAAAGTAGTTGAATATTAGAGGAAAAGGACTAACTTGCAGAACACTGTGCGAACGAGCTAACGGAATGTTATGTTATTAATGCGATTTTGAAGAAACCTTTTATTGTCTATTGCGCATAATGGCCGAAAGTTGTCCGAGATATCAAGCAAAACAAGCAAATGCAGGACTCACGAATAAAATGACGTCCATTAATAGCGCACCACACTTTCAAATTATTCAGATCCGCATTTTCTCAGCGAATCTACCGTTGAATTGCCATTGAGATTGTTTTTTGGGAAGCAGTGATAGAAACGGACTTCGGTAGTTCACAGTAGTGAAAATGTTACTTAGGAGAGCAGTTAAATTTTCAATTACACGTATCTGCCTGATTTTCAGTCTATCAGGCGGAACATAAAATATGGATTTTGCCGGTGCGGATATTCGCCATGTTGGGAACTCTATAAAAATGGATAACTGCGATCAACAAAAATTGCATCATCTAAAACGGAATTTTAATGTTAACTCATTATTTTCCAGCTTTTGGCCACCGTCAGATTTCGATGCAAACCGAACGACACACACGGTATTTTGCAGTTTTTGTTATAAATATAATTTCGGATAGGCGGTTTAGATTTAATTTAAAGAAATATTATGCTTTCAGTTTATCCGGTTTATCACCTTTCATGGGAGAAACTGATGTACAGACAATGGCAAATGTTACCCTAGCGCAATATGATTTCGATGACGAAGCGTTTAATGACATCTCAGAAGACGCGAAAGATTTCATTAGAAAGCTATTGCTTAAACGTCGACAGTAAGATTTTCAATGTACATCCGTATATATATATATATATATATATATATATATATATATATATATATATATCGTGTTTATCGTTGTTCTGTTTTAAACAATGTTTTGTCAACATGTACATGTACGCCACCTTTCCCGCGTTAGTTAGTAGCTGAATATGTTGAATTTTTATTTTATTACAAGCTAACTAGAGCGCAAACAACCGTTAAAATACTTTAAACCTTCTTTGCCATAATTGTCACGTAGTAAATTATGATAAACAGCTGCTTGGCGCATAAAATGTTTAATGAAATTTTTACAACTAATTCTCTACTAGTATGCAATCATTTTAGTTAGAAAAAGAACTGCAGAAGAGGGTAACTAATATTATATGTAGTTGAAATTCAATAAACGTCTATGTTCTCGTGTTTGTGCATAATTTTTATTTATATCGTTCCGAATAGCGTAGCATCGAAAGACTATTTTATAGATGAGTTGTTGAAGCAGAAGCTTTTAGCGGTTTTACGTTACACTTTAATTTATTGTGTACGATAAAATTAAGCGCATATTATTTTAATTTTAATGAGTCGTAAATGCCAATGAAATATATGTTATATCTAAATTTTAATAATCGCTTATAATTTACACAGTAAAATAGTAAGCAATTTTATGTTATTAAGTAGAGAAATATGTGATATTGTAATCCATACTATTGTGTTGCAGTTGATCGAAGTAAATAAAAGAGAACAAACACTAACAAGACAATGATGTAATTTTTAAAAAAATACAAAAATATAAAAACATCGACTAGTTTCGGATGGTGTTTTTATATTTTTTAAATTATATTTCATAAACTATATCACTGTGTTGTTAGTGTTTGTTCTATTTCATTTACTTCAAGTAGAGAAATTGAAATAAGGTACCTTTTATGTGCACGTGTCGCGCTTAATGCCTCGATTGCGAACAGAAACACGCTACATTACAAAATATGTGCGACATTTAAAACTGAAGTAATACTACACGAATATAAAAAAAAGATGGATCAAACAAATATGTATATGTGTGCACAACATATGCATACGCTAAATGGCGGAAACATGTCACGATAAAACGTATCGTTTGCGTGTTTCATAACGTAACTAATATTTTCTACCATGCGGCGTTTTGTAATTTATGTATTTTTCAAAAGACGCGCTATGAATATTTGTCAACATATTTTGGAGCAGCGTTTTCATGTTTTTGGGCAGCGCAAACGACGCACATAAAAGGGACCTGCGATTGTAATCAATAACGCTTCCATGTAACAGATTTTAGATTTAGAGCTGGTTTTCATTTGTAGTGTTCGCAAAAATGCTGAATTAGTGTTTATGTATAATAATTAGAGCTGTATTGTTACTATTCGCTATATTAAGAATACTAGAGCCGCTTCGGTGAAGTCTGTAGCGCCTTTATCAGTGTGCTCCTGCACACGTCTCAACCGTATAGATTAAACAACGAATGTTTTCTAAAATGATATTGCGAGAATACTGCATGAAGTTTAGCAGTTTTGAATTCGTCTGTGTAGAACTACTTGTACTTTAATCATTCCATAATCGTTTCCGCAAAATTTGCTGATCTAATTTTCCTTAAATCTGGTATACCGTTATAGGAAGGTGTAATAAAAAATCTACAAGTAGAAATCAGTTGCTGCGAAGGAAAAACTTGCTTTGTCTTGGATAAAAGAAAGAGCTTTTGGTATCTTAATTTTGACACTTTCATACTTTCATGAAATCGTTTGAACGAAAAAAGCAAAAAAAAAACTAAAACTTCCGCGCAGAACGGTTGTGGTCATCGTATTAGTAATCAATTCGGTCGGCGTTTCGGTTACAATTCCAGACACATCAAGTTAATCGCACGTAGTTTTGTTCCGAACTGTCCTAAACAAAGCCCATGAATATTATATTCCTAAAAACAAAATTACCTGGCAATTTGACCAATAAATTTTCTAGCTCCCATTCGCACGCGTTTGCCAGTAATCGTTTTCTATTCTAAATCTTTATACGAGCTAATATCTTGAATAAGCTATTTTCACGAATTTCATTAACATCGCGCGTTTCTTTATGGAAAAAGCGAACACCTTCAATCTATAGCACTCTACTAGGGTTTTTACTAGATAAATCTGCGTAACTGTATTTTTGGAATTTACAACGCAAGTTCTCATCGTAAAAAGTAATGTCTCTGATGTCCCCGCTCTATTCAGGCTATTAATTTATTATTCAATCTAATCGCTCGGACGATAGAATTTATTTCGCTCTCTCTCTCGAGAAATTCTAGATCAGTGTGGAGACTTACGGAGTCGACTTTCGCGTCTTTGCTAGACATTAACAGTTACGGGCAAAGTCGTACCGATGATTTGGCAGACAAATTTTTCCCTCCAACTCCTCACTCCCTCTGTAATTCTTATGCTTCTCTCCTCTCCTATTTTTTCTGATTTTTCCTTTACGTGTACTACGCGTCCAGTTGCACAGCTCCCTGAAAAGTTTTTTTTTTTTTTTTCTTGCATCTGATAACTACTTTATTACCAGCTTTGAAGAATTATTTTTATCAATTAAGTTTTGTCAATAAACATAAACACTGCCATGATCATAATCTTACTATGATTGTTACCCACCATCTACCAATGTGTAATATATGTACACAACTTTTTTTTTGTAATTTTACCGTTTTTTTCTAGTTGCCCACGTGTAATTCCTTTATTATCATTTGCAGTTTATCACAGTTGACCTTTTTCTCTTACGAATTTAAGTAACGAGGCTTCCAAACTCTCTGCAGTCTTGCCCATATCACGCGCTACAGACTTTATAAATGCGAGCTACGTGAGTCTCTGATACGCGTTAATTTTACTGTTACGAAAAAACTGTGCATAGTGATTAGTTTTTCTAAAAGTGTCGTTCGATTACGGCTGAGGGTTAAATATAAGTGTACTTGTCGTTCTGGATGAATAATATTCGAACGCCGTTTGCGCCGAAAGAACTTAGAAGAGCGTTCGCAGAATATTTCCCCTGGAATAATTGAAAATCTGTGCCGGACATGTCGCGAAGAAGCACAACTACACGGGCTGCACCAATATCATGAATTCGGGACAACTCAATCGCGTGACTTAAAATCGCACCGAGGCCACCAAGACCGTACTACTAATCGGAATTGGCAAAACGTGTAATTCTCGCTTATTTACGTAACATCGTTTTCTTACCGAAGACTTTTGGCTGGATGTTAAAAATTCTATGCACAGTTATACTTCAACGCATTTTATAAACACGAGTGCTGTAACGAAACTTATGTGCACCGCTTTCTCTTAATTACCGATCGGACTGAAGTAACTACTAATCGGTAACAATCGAAAATGAATAATTATTATAATTATTACAATTAAGAAGCTTTACTAACAGGGCGATCGCTTAAAATGTAGCCAGACCGTTAACAACGGGAAGCAGCTCGCTTTTCTATTTATACATTAACCGAATTTCGATTTGCTTTGATAGTTACACGGTGATGGTGTGAATATGTAATCGGTCGCGGTTTTTAGTATAAGTTTCATCGCTTAAACACATTCTCAGCCTACTGCTATTTTGAAAACGTTTCATTTGCATCTCCTCTCGGTAAATTTTCATCTATTTGAAAGTCGTTTTCGACTATCGTTACTATTTCAAAAGTTTTTTTGTTTTTTTTTTGTTTTTTTTTTCCGGTACCTAATTTACTTAAAAATAAATAAAACACCATGGTCAATTACGCATTTCATTCGTTTCATTCTTGCACATGCAGCAAAAGTTTTTTTTTTTTTTTTTTTTGCGGCTCGTCAACCAAGGACCTTACCCAGAAACGATAGGAAGAAGAGTTAACTAATTAAAAACTAATTCGATCGGAAATAGCTGAAATAAAAGAACCAATGGCGTGGAAAACAGACACTGAGAGAGAAAGGATAGGATATAGCACAGTAGGGAGCAGGAAGCCTTAACTTTAGCAGGAGTAGATAAAGAGAACAACATTCCGCAGAAAGAGTACGACACTCAAAGAAAAAGTGATTAGCATCACAGATACTGATGCAGCAAAAGTTACAGCGCAGCGATAATGGAAGATTCAAAACTGAACGAAAAAATAAGGAATAAATTAGATTTACGAGTAGACAAAATAGCGGTAGGTGATCAGAAAACGGGAAAATTTCTAGACACGAAAGAGGAACTTGATACCGGATTGGAAAATATTAACAAAAGAATGAAGAAATTAACATTGTGTACGGAATGACTGAAGATTGTGCAGGTAGCGGGATACGCTTTCGAAAAAACGTGCGTTATAGGAGAATGTAAGAAATAATTCACGTTTTTTATAACTTTCATGAAAATCTATAAAGGGCTTTTTAAAAGACGCGTGGAATGTATAAGTATTTTGCTAATGATGTGATCTGCAGACAGTGAAGAAAATTAGTAAGAACCGCGGTGTTGAGGCTGTAAAAAAGGTATAATACAGAAAGGACAGAGCTAAAGGAAAGGCGCCGATTAATGTAGGCTTGTATGCGGGGGGTAGAAATGGAGCACTGCTTACGAGTGTAAACAGAGAGGGCTTAGAAAGAAGAGCGATTTATTAAATATGAAGCTGAGAAAACAAATCTTGAAATTATAAAGGGTTTAGCTTACCGTAAACTGCTTGATTTATATTAAATAAACACATAAACAATAATCCATGTGACGCAGTTACTTAATGTTATATTTTTCGTTATACAAACTAAATTTCACGATATACATATAAACTCGGCCACTTTGGCTTCGCAAGGGGCTCTGACCCTTGACCTCTCTTGCTTCCATTTCTGTCTCTTTCTCTTCTATACTTTGTATAACATTATCAAAATTTACATCATTTTTACCGGCATCGGCACAAAAACAAATGAAGTAATCATAAAAATCCTATTCGTATTTCCTTTAAATCAAATACATAAAGTTTGGACACTTTTTTGGACATTTCTTCGTTACATAAAATTGTGACATTTTTTTGGTTACAAAATCTAATGCGGCCGGCCTAGAATTATATTGTGAGTAATATATATATATATCTAAGCAATAGCGAACAATTTGCCACATTGATACGTGTACACGACTTTTGGTTTGAAAATGACAGATGTCGAAAAGTTTGAAGCGTTAAAATATAACAAACGTTACATAAAATTCCTAGAGAAAGGAACTAGCCCCCTATTCTCATTAGTGCCGTTGGGCTTAGTACATTGTGAACCTTAACTTCACAATCTCGACACCCTATTAGGTATGGGACTTACTTTACTTTACTTTACATAAAATTGGGACATTTTTAGGAATATTTTTTTGTTACATAAAATTGGGACATTTTTTCTAATGGGGGCCGGCCGAAGAATTACGCTGTAATTAATGTATATATATATATATTAATTACAACGTAATTATTAGGTTACTCCCATTAGAAAAAATGTTCCAATTTTATGTAACGTTTGTTATATTTTATACGATTTTTATGATGTATGTTATTATATTCATATGGACCGATTTAGAATTACGTTGTAAATTTTGATAAAAGTATAAAAGAGAAAGAGACAGAAATGTAAGCAAGAGGGGTCAAGGGGCACAGCCCCTTATGAGGCCAAAATGACCGAATTTTTATATATATATATATAAACATTTTTATTAACTTATAAATTAAAAAAATTATACCTTGAAATTTCTATAAATGATTAAAAAATGATAAAACATTAAATATTTAAAACACTGACCGAGACCGGTTTCGTCTCATTATTTAGACATTAACAGTTTCGCTATAATCAAAAGAAAATATTTAATTAAAATAACATTATACTTTATCGATAGCAACAATGTAGCTCATAACAACACGGATCCGACAAACAAATTTCAAAAAGAAATAAAATAATTAATAAAAAACAATCCAATAACTTTTAATGAAAATTCAAACTGGAAATTAGTAATAAATAACCCATTACCGCCAATTTTAAATCTTTTAATAAAATTACATAAACTAAAAAAACCAATTAGACCATTAACCAATTTCACTACAGCACCACCGTACATTGTAGCCAAATGCATTAATAAAAATTTCACCGATGGCAATTGAATATAATACATTCGCTATTAATAATAGAAATATACTTATTAGCAAATTAAGAACTGTTCACTATAACAATTTATTAATTTCACATGATATAATAAATTATTTATCCTTTTTGAATGTCCTGCTCTTTTTCCCAAGTGCTCTCATCTATACGCCGAACTCTTGGCGTTGGATCTTCCTACCTCTTTCAATGCTTCCTTTATCCTTTCCTTCCCATCTATAGCCGTTATTCCCCTCTTACTTTCCTTTATACTCTCTATCTCCAGTCGCCTCAAAATCTGAGTAGGTGATCTAAGCTCATGTAATTCGGTCAGTGCTGGCACCGAACCCACTTAAAAAAAAAAAAAAAAAAAATTATTATTATTATGAACATCCTAATAGACGCAACGATTTCAATAGTAGAAAAAAAACATTAAAGAAAAAGGATATTAACCCCGATGTGGAAATAACTAAAAAAAAATTTAAATACACATAATATAATTTTCTATTTAAGATAATCGATGACGTTTTCTGTATATACAAAAATAATACGAATTATCACACCAAATTTTTAACCCTCCTTAATTCAGTAAACTCTAATTTACACACGTACAATGAAAATAGGAACAGATACAACGAAATTAACTACCTAGACCAGAGCCGGATCTAAGGAGGGGCCGGGCCCTTATCCCCGGGCTGACGCCTTCTAGAGACCCCGCACTATTGAACCGAAAAAAATTGAATTTTTCACGTGCAAAATTTAAGTTCTCTTCCCCCCCCCTCCCCCAATAATCGATATTGCAAAAGTGCAAGATTTCAAATTTGCGTTTTTTATCTTAAAAAGAATTCAGTATATTTTTGTATATAAAAAAAGAATATCATACATTCATTAATAAAATTGTATACTTTTTCTCTATAAAACTTTTTCTTTTTTCCCCAATAAACTAAATGCTACATAAAATGAATATTTATAGAAATTTTCTGCGATAAATCTAATTTATTGTATCAAAAGAAATGGATGAGTCCTTTAAGGTGCGTAATGAATAATAAATAAACATTAAATAAACATTCGACAAATCGATTAATAACAATTCTCTCCATTCAAATATTGGTACCCATACAATCGTTGTAAATTTTTTATATAAAAACGTTTTACAATCTGAAATATTCTTACTTTTAACAATACTTTACTTTTTATTTTTATCGAAAGTTTAATACGGTTTATTTTGTATAAAAATTATATAAAGTAAAAGCGAGTTTTAATCGATTGCTGATTTTCTAAATACATATATATTTCGAAAAATTTAATAAATCATACAATGTTTTATTACGCATGTCTAATTTATATACAGAAAAGAACTTGATCAAAAACATCGCACGAGTGTATCGAAATTAGCTTGAAAACCGTTGTACCGACCAGGAGCGGATCTAGAGAGACATTTTGGGGAGGGAAATTATATAATTACGTGATATCTTATATGGTAGACGGTAGATTTAAGAAATACCTTGTTTCGTATAGAAAATCAAATAGCGACCTCTTTGGAAATTTAAAAGTGTTTTAAAAATACATAATTATTATAATTTAATTTAAATTTTGTTTTACTTTTGGGGGAAAAATAAAAAAAATTATAAAATTGTAGGTAAAATGGTAGTTTAGAATTTGAATAGTAAAAAAAAAATTACTAGAAATAACAGAAAGATAGTATTTTTATTAGACTCTACTTCTTTTTATTTTTGTTAGTAATCCGAATTCTTTGTTCGTGAGCAAGTAAAATAAAAAATATATATATTTCTCATTGAACTATTTTCATTTACATTACAAAATAAAAATTAAAAATGAATAAGAAAATCAAAAGATCAATGACAATTGTGTTTAAAATAGAATAAAAACGTAACATTAATAGTTTTACTGAAAAACAGTATTAAATATTAATTATAATTAAATCCATTATAGTCTGTTGTAACAAATTTTTTCATCGTGGTTTTGGTTCTTTTTTTGGGGGGGGGGGGGGGATGCATGTCCCCCGTAGATCCGCCACTGGTAGTGAAAATACTGGCGCCGCCGCCGTAGATAATGCATTTTAAATAGTTCTTATTTTTATTAAAAAAACGATTATTTTTTTGCTACCCATAATATTTAATTTTTATATTTAAATATTTTTTTTTAGAAAAAGAAAATATAATGTTATTAATAACAAATTACAAATATCAACATAAATATGTATGTATATAAAACATTTCTTGTATAACGTTTCATTTAAGTAGTATTCAGTTTGTTAGGGTAAGAAAGTTGATTTTTTAAAGAGTGCATAATTTTAATTTTATTAGTTATTCATGTGTATGCAGTAGGCTTTTTTTTTGTTTTTGCTCGTTTGTTCACAAATATATAATATACTGAGTTTTTCATAATTTTTTCTTCGCAGGGGGTCCCGTAAATCCTTAATCCGCCCCTGACCTAAACATAAACATATAGATAACTAATAATAAAATAAATTATAAAATATATACCATAAAGGAACACAATCAGATACAATAATCGAAAACACATCCAACCACCAGAGCACACACAAAAATATAACCTTTAAAACATACTTTTTTTTTCTGTATAATACACAACACACCAATGAGTAACAAAAACAAAAATGATGTCATAAACTTAGTAAAAAAATTAACAATAAATAATGACAATCTAAATATTTTAGACAAATTAAATCATCAAATAATAAAAAACATAAAATATAAGTATAAAGAAAATAAAAATGAATAAACAAAAATGGATGAGCTTCACACATATTAATCCACACATACATACTTTAACTAATATTTTTAAAAATAATAAAATTGCTTATAAAACAAATAAACTATTTAACAATATTTAACAAATTATTAACACTTGTAACCAAGAAAATTATAAAAATACTCGTATAAATGACAAAAAAAAACGGGATATATTTATTAAAATGTAACAATAAGTGCAATAAAATATGTACAGGTCAAACATAAAGAAATTTTAAAACGAAATATAAAGAACACATATACTACGCAATTAAATGTAAATATTTAAAAAAAAAAACAACTTGTTCCGATTACATAAAAGAAAATCATAATGTAACATACAATATACAAACTGATATGTCTGTTTTAAAAATAATAAATAATAACAAACTATTAAAAATTGCGAAGGAATATTATACAAAAAAATTCAAAAACATAACTTTAAACAAAGAAATAAAAATCCATTATTCAACATAATAATAAATTAAACGCAATTGAAATATTTTCAGTTTCGTTTAATAATAAATTCATACAATTTTGTAAATTTAATGACAACACATCAACAACAAATCCAACAAATTTTATTTTAGTCGATGAGTATATGTTTAAATAATTGAGACGAAATTGTCTTCAGACAGTGTTTTAAATATTTAATTTTTTATCATTGTTTAATCATTTTAGAAATTTCAATGTGTAATTTTTTAAATTTATAATTTAATAAAAACATTATATACATGAATTTCAATTTAGCGAAAAATGTAACATTAAGTAACTTCATCACACGGATTATTGTTTGGTTGTTTATTCAGTATTAATTTTAAAATGTTTCGTTGTCTGTAGTGTTCTTTTCCAGACATTTTATAGACACATAAGTACTGAACAGCCAAGAACCAAAAGTCGGAAATTGAAGGTCCTGTAAATGCTGCGAATCGACAGAAACGGTAAAAAATCGAGAAAAATGGAATATGTTTTTCAGATAATTCATGAAGGTGCTCATTTGTGTGAGCGTAGAAGGTAAAAAAAGGTTAGATGACTTGAAGGGACATGGCGGTATAGCTGAAGGTTATCGTTTAAAAGAACAGAGAGGTGAACATAGATGAGAAGGTATAAGATTGGTTTGCTACACTAGAAGGCTAATAATAATCGGAACGACGATTGCTGCTACCCGTAAAACGTAAGTAAAAGGCGAATGAAGAGAAGCAAGAGCTCCGTGTATTTCGAATAAGAAAGACTGTTTTACATACTTTAAAAAGCTGCATTCGTACGAAATATTTATAATCTTTGGTTTTTTATATTTATAATCTTTGGTTTTTTACAATTATCTTTTTAATTTTTACGTACTCCGTTTTCTTAATACAGCGTAACTGTATAATTATCGAAAGAGAACTGGTTGCTTTGAAATGAAACTCCCGCTTGTAATTTGACCTTTGTAAACTAGCGACGGAAAAATTAAATCGGTAAAAGTACTTGCAGCCTCTTGAACAATTAACTGTCGTATAAATTTTATGATTTTCTTAAGTGGTCGTAGTTTTATAGCGTCTTTGTTATAAAATTTTTATCGAGCGCATGTTCGATTTATAAAAATTCATTTATGAAAATTTATTATTTACTCTTTTACCGGATCGAAATTTTCCAACTTTAAAAGTATTCCTCCGAAAGGTCTGCACTATTTCTAAGCAGTAACGGATCTGCTAATTTAAAACACGGTGTACGGTAAAATGGAAGTTTTCTAATATCAAGCGTATTTCAAGTAGTCGATTACGATTTTTGATTACGAACTTTTTGATTTACACTATCCAGCGAGGCTGCTTTTGTCGAATGTATTCTGCTGCAGCCTATTCTATGCATTCATGGCTCATTCACTGGGGGATTTACTGACCTTGCCGCTGTGGATGAAAGAGAAATATAAAAATGCATCACCGGACGACACGTTTGTAATGTACTTGGTCTTGATAATGTATACTCCTTCTTGGCCTCAACAATGTGACTACTTCCTCAAAATACAGTTTATTAATTTTAACGCTTTTTTAAAATAATTTTTCTTTCCTTTCATGCAATAGAAAACGTTCAAACGCAATTCTATGTAACATGTTTAGCCTCATTATGTTGGCCTTTTTGTCAATACGATATATATATATATATATATATATATATGTATTAAACTGAATGAAAGTATTTACTTATTTATTTTTGACAGTGTTTTAAAGTCTTTTTCAGATGACATGTCATCTGAAATTCTTAGCTTGTATATTATCTCGAGACTTGTAAATCTCCTTTTTTAGAGTTCCTTGTAATTTTAGTACGCCTCTCTCTTTTGCAATCCAAAAAAAAAATCCTAGATTTCTTAGATTACAGTAATCTAGATTTTTTTCGTTTTAATTTCTCCGATGTAGCCAAGTTCTTCCGTTGTCCCTCGTCTCCGACAATCTCTGAATCTCTCGCAAATTTTTTTCATTGTGAGCTCTTTATTTTATATTCCATCCGGTTACTTTTATCACGGTCCAAAAGAGTCCGACTGAGCTGCAACATTTTTTACTTCTCCTATACGTTATTTCCTCTTCTTTCTACTCCATCGCAACCGAACTGCTGATAATGCTTCGCGCTCCTATATTTCCGTTCCGATAATTATCTTCCAATTGTCTTTCACGTTTTACCTTCATTATGAATACACGGTTTTTGTTTGTAATTTTTTCTCATCTCATTCCTATGTACGCGTTGATCTTCTATCAGATTACGGAGGATAACGAGGAAGCATATTAATCGTTTTTCCAGGACTCTCTCTTATCTGTCCGTTCAGCCTAGTCTCTTCCATCTTATTTCTGGTTCTATAACTATCCGTTATTCGCTCGCCTTTTGACCATATTCTATTATCTTCTTCTTCTTGTCGTCTCGGATTAATTCAAATTGTCCTCTTCATCCAAGTGATGAAGCCTAGCGTAATTGCAATCGTGTATTTTTTGAGTTATAGTATACCGAACGCTCTATCCTGTATTTTTTCTTGCTCTCATTTTCCCGTTCCATATTATCGTTATATACATATCTCATCTTTGCCTATTGCCTATATCGTTCCAGGTCTCAGCGTATTTATGCTATCGATATCTGACGGGATGTCTAGCTGGTACTTTCCATTTCATATTGCTTCTGGGTATTGGTCCTTCACCGATGTGCTACCTACCAAAAAAAAAAAAAAAAAGTATATATTATATATATATATATAAATATTACTATATTTCTTTTTAACAGCGACTACATCAGGCAAGAGAATCCGTTTCCTAATATGTTAGCATTTTCCGTGCCTGACCAGATTCCGTCCAGCTATTTTTATAACCGTTCTTATCTGCTTTCCTTCACTTCCTTTTAATTTTCCGTTTCGCTGTTTCACTAGTTTTCGATTACGATATTCACTTCTTGTAGTCCGGCTTCGGTTTCTTTCACATTTTAATGATTCATTATCGCGTTTACGTTAAATATTCTCTTCCTTAAATTTGGTATTGTGATTTTTTAAAGGACTTCTTCAGAACACTCTACTTTTCCCTTTCCGTGTCTACTCTTGTCGTTCGCTTTCATATGGCTAGTATTTGATGTCGTATTTACGATCAGCTTTCCGACTGTGCTGCTTGCACGGAGGCCGCCCTTTCCTGACAGTCGTTAAAAAAGAAATAGGTAATCGAATAATATTTAATTTTCTCGCGTTTTACCATTTCATTGATAGAACCGTGCAAAAATACGTCGTCAACAATGTGTTTTTTGAAACAATTCTTTCGGCATAAATCGATACGATGAATTACAGTAATTAATAGTATCGATTAGAGAACTGATTATCGATAGCGAAACGGTGTGTTTTTTTAAATAAAGAAGACGCTAAAATACTCGTCTAATGTTTCTGCGTTGACTTCGTATATTATGAACCTTAATTTCACACGATCCCCGACGCCCTGTTAAGGGTACAGCATTTACTTTAACTTAATATGCCATATTAGAGGTAGCAGAATAGTTTGAAAATGTAGAAACTGTCCGACGATATCTCGTTTTTGGTATCCCCATAATTATGTGAACTCGGACTTTTATTATTAATTCCGTTTTTATTAAATAAAAATAATAATTTAATTACACGTTATATTTAAATTTTTATTAATTCGCGGGTTGTAAAATTTCTAACGCGCTTTTTCCTCACTGGTTAATGTTGCTAATGGGTACATATTAGATACTGGCGCACCGGTGCACGATTATAATTTTCCTAATCACGCGTACAGATGCGCCAACTGACAACATTGACTACAAACGATAGCTAACGCATGCTTTTCCGCGAATGTAACATCTATTCGATTTTGCCGGTTGACATATATATATATATATAGAGAGAGGGCGAAGAAGGAAGATCGGGAAAAGTCGGATCTCTTATAAAGCTGGGAGGGGAAGGTCGATGTTGTTCAGAAGCGCGCTGTAACGCGAATGTGTATAAAAAAAGATGATATATTTATAATCTGGTACACGTAACAAAAACGAAACGTGCATGATATGTGTTTTTTTCTTTTTCATATAATATACATATAATATGGTAATGCTTTTGGGTCTTTGTGCTTCTTAGGGATCGCATGTCGGCTAGTGAATGTTTAGCACACCGTTGGCTACTTCGCAAGAGCACTAAACCAACGACAACAAACGTAACTTCCACTTCTTCTACTTCGGTAGACGGCAATTTCGTTACCAATAATCTCGTTTTATCGAACGAACTGGACTATTCGAAAAACGATCTTAGAAACTTAGTGAACAGATGGAACGACGATGTTCCAACGATACCCTGTCTCGCGAACGGGGACGACAAACATGACGAAATCGACAGCGTTAGCGCAGGTAAGTCATGTAAAGCGGACGAAAAACGGCCAACGTCGTCGAATGCATGCATGGAAATTAATCAGAACGTTGCCGCTACGTCTTCCGGTAAAAATACCATTCAACAACCGACCGTCATTACTAGCACCGCCACTAATAATAACGGAGCGGTGGAAAAACATCCAAACGCGCATTCTGTTATCCCCGTTATGACCGAACGAGACCGAGAACGAGGAATTATTGAACTAACTGATAATAATAATAGTGATCGTAATTTGCATGCGAGTGTTGCTAATTCCGATACGGCGCTAATAAATAATATCGATTGCAATAACAATAACAAGGAACGCGTTGAAATCTATCCGTCGATCGACAAAGTTACCGAAAGCGACAGTATCGCGACAAGTTGTTCGAACGCGGCTGTAAAACAGACTGCGATTGAGCGAAGAATTACGGAAAACAGTAACGACATCGCGGACGGCGAAAGTAACATCTTCTCAGGAAGTGCTGATAAATTCGAAATAGAAACATCGAAACCGTCCGATGGTAATGTAGCGGATATTCGAACCGCCGGTACGACGAACGTTTCCGATGAATTAGACCGAAATGCGCCGAACGTTATTCGAAAGGAAATAAAGTCGGACCGGAAACTAGAGGAAAGCGTGCTAGCGTTCGTTAGTGACCAGGGAGAAACGAAGTCGGAACGAAAACCGGTTAAAAAAGTAACCGTAACATCGGAACCAGCCGAAGAAGTAAATGTCGTCAAAAATGAAATCAAGTCGAAATTAACGAGTAACGACATGAATGACGAGAACGCATTAACGCCGGAACTGGCAAATGATGGAATGCGGACGATTGTCGAGAATGAAACGGAATCGAAAAAAGAACTTACGGTTAAAAACGAATCGAAAGAAGAACTTACGGTTAAAAACGAATCGAAAGAAGAACTTACGGTTAAAAACGAATCGAAACCGGAACGAATAGGATTAACTGAAAATGAAGCGAAACCGAAAGGAATGCACGAAGTAAATGTCACGAAAAACGGCACGAGATCAGAACGAAAATTATCGAATAACGAAACGAACACCGGTAAGAACGAAGTGTCATCCCGGCGGAAACTAGTGAATAAAGTTATCGAAAACGACACGGAGCCGGAACAACGGTGCGGCAATAGTATCGGAGATGAACTGAAATCGGAACGAATAAATGAACAAAACATTGAAACGCGGTCTGAACGGAAATCACCGGATAACGCAATAGATACGGTTAAGAATGAGAAAGCTGGTTTAGAGATGAAGTCAAGTAGCGTTAAAAACGTGGTCGCCGGTCGAGAAGAATATCGGAAAGTCGCGCCATCGAATAGAACAACAGAGCAAACGGAGAGACGTTCGAAAACGCACAGTGTCGTTACGAAGAGATCTAAACTGTTCGATAAAATTGACATGTTCGAGCAGTCTGGCAGACGAAATTTGAACGATTTCGACCGATACAGACCGAAAGCGCCGTCAAATCGAGATCGGACGACCGCGAAGAATGTCGAATTGTCGCGCAAAAATGAATCGGAGCCGGCCGTCGTAAACACTACTGCCGCTAGACGCTCTGACAACGACAACGTCGAGTTAGGAAAAACATTGCCGAGCGCCGGAAACGACGTAACCGCTAGGACAAGCGTCGACGACGATCATAATGGCGATGTTGTAAATTTATCGAATAAACGATCGACCGAGTCGTCGATAGTAACGAAAGGGAACGCGGACAATGATAAAGCGCACACGGAGGACGAAAAACCGAACGAACTGAGGAAATCGACCGGAAGAGTGGTGAAAACGTCATCGAGAAATATCGAAAGAGAAAACAACGATGTTGTTACGACGATCGGAAGAAGTCGTTGGTCAAATTCGGAACATCGAGTAGCGGTAGCGGTGGAAGAAAATCGGGTACCGATTAACGGAGAGCTTCGAATAGAGAACGAAAACGATACAGTAGCCGCTGCCGGCAGGGCTGAACTCGATAAAGTCACGAAAAACGGAGCGAACGTGAACAATGGTTCGGATGACGCGAGCCGAGCGAAAGCAAAGTGCGGCCTGGTCACCGTGATCGATGACCGGTACGAGGTTAAACGGAAGAAAAGCCTGATCATAAAGAACATCTCGGAAGTAACGGCCGAGGCTCCTAAACTGGTCATCACCCACGAGATAAAAGTCGAAAAGGAGCAGGAGGACGACGATCGTGCGAGGAAATCGGAAAAGTCGTGCGAGCAGCGCGTCGACAACGCCGCCGATCATAAGAGAAAGATCGAGATGCGCAAAGTGCGTAGCATAGACGAAGCGCTGATCGAACTGACTAAAGCCGCCCTAGAATTCCGGAACAGTTTCGAAAACGATTTTCCGCCGATGCTGGCCGACAGACGAGTATCGGACGTCAGCGCTCACATATTTACGAACGGCCTGGCCGCTTCGGACGCGACGGTCGACGGTCCGCCGCGAACCGCTGACTGGTTCACGAGAGAGATCAAGAAATTCTCGGAAAAAGTTAAAGACTCGTCGTCGTCATCATCGTCGCCGCTGTCGTCGTCCGATCGTAAGCAGCACGAGCTGGCCGCGAGCGGCAGCCCGTGGAGCGGAACGCGACGTCCCAAGTTCAAATTGACCTGCTTAAATCGAGACGTACCGTTCGGCGGACCGAATTTGAACTACTACAAAAATCTGTTCTCTCACCTGCCGAATCTCGACCGTTCCATGTGCAACATGTCGACGTCGTCGCGGAATACGACGGCGCCGCCGTTCCACTCGGAGCCCGGATCGCCTCGCCTGTCGTCGGAGAAGAATAATTCTTTGACCAGAGAAATCCTGTCCAGACTATTCGACGACTGGCCGACCGCAGCCGAGAATAGGACGAGATTCGTGTTTTCGCCATCGGCCGCTTACCGAACCGAGCAAGATGGCTGACGATTCGTCGCAGCCTTCGTCTATCTATTTTAGCGACGCGACTTTGTACATATCGGGCATTTTTTTCCGTTCTTTAAATATATTATTTTGTACGCACCCTCAAGTAAAATTGTGTACGCCTGTCGATTGTATTTTTATTGAATTTTTTCTTTTTTAATTTAATCTCTGTACGTGTCGGTACGCCGTGCGATATATTCATATATTTCTCATTAAAACTTCTACCGATTACACATGTACGTGTGCAGTGTAAATTTCGTAAATTTCATAAATTCCGTAAATTTCGTTTCGTGCACATAACTTTATTTTTCGATATCGCACAAGTCCGCCCTTCCCTTTCGTCCTTCCGTCCAGCCCGCTGCGGACTCGTTTCAGTCATGTACTTTTTCTGAGATTCCTAGTGGTCATATCCGGCTAGGATATTCACGAATTTCCGAATATAAACTGACTTGAAACGATTGTTATTATGCAATGCGTAAGAAGTTTCAAACGGAGGAAATTCGGCCTTGTTCAATTTTAGCCGGTTGCCATATTTCTGAAATATTAATAAAAGTGTCTCTACAACTTCGACATTTGCAAACGCATCGAGGCAGAAAATAGATAATTAATGCGCGTCAAAAAGGTGTTACATATTTCATTGCTTATTCGTATTTCAGGCGAGAAATTTATAAAATATAATTAGTCGTAATGATAAAAAATTTTGAACCGGATTTTCAAAAAATGTTGTGATTTGTCCTAAATTTTATTAAATAAATACAACAATCCGCTTATATACAAATCGAGTGAGAATGAGAACAAAGCTCTCTTTGAAAGACATTGCAACATTGCACTTCTCTTTCTGCATGACTTTTATGGTAAGCCGGGGAACAAAAAAAAACAACAAATATTTATTTCCATAAAAGTGTAGAAGCATCTAAAATGTGGTTCCAATGAGGATCGTTTCGAAATATTCCCGAAATATATGCGGTTTATGATAATACGATCAGGCAACATCGTATATTATTCATTTTTACGCGGCTTTTTAATTTAAATTCACCCGAAAAAATTACCTTCATTCATGTTTATTAATATATCGCTTTTGGGGGGGAAAAATTAGTTTTTTAAAAAAAATATTTCTCTTTAATTATAGTGGTTGCTATACACATATTATAATTATATTTAAGTTATAAATGTTTATGTAGATTTTCGGCGTTATCACTTTATTAAAAATGTATAAAAACATGTATTACAGAAAATTATACTTTAAAAATATTAAAAAGAGCCGACATGTCGACTCTTTTTAATATTTTTAAAGTATAATTTTCTGTAATACATGTTTTTATACATTTTTAAAAAAGACGTATTATAATTGTTTTTTTCACATATAGGTAACCATACATTTATAAAAATATTATTTTTAACATTTTTACAAGCACACTGATCCAAAAAGCCCACAAATTTCCGAATATTTCGAAACGAAACGGCTCCCGTCGACCGGAAACATTTTGGGCTATTGTATAAAAGTGCGGCACGTCCGATCTTTCAGTGGGCGTGTATTTATAGCATAAACGAAACTACACCTACGTGTACATCATGTAGAATAGTGTAATATTCTAATAAATAATATTGCCCCCATTAAAAAAAGAAACAAAAAAAAAAAAAACGTGTAGATGTCAAACCCTATCTTTGAACGTAGTTAATGGTGGCAAAAATGGATTTTCTTTTGACCGACTCGAAAAAGTATGGATAATTCAATTTGAAATTCTGCTTATTAAATGGTATGAAAATGCTAAACACAATGAACTAATCACCGGCAAAGCTGTTTCGATACAAAAAAAAAAAAAAAAACGACGATAATTTAATTGCTGCTTGTCATAACGAAATCGAAAAAAAAATTAATTAATCAGCGTATTGCGTAATGAGGCGCTGGCGGCAACTACGAACTTTCTCTACTCTTCATTTTTGTATGCGCAGAAATATTTGGTATAAATCGTTTTTTCCCTCTTAATTAAAATAATTGGTTTGGCGATTTAGCGGTCTTTCCACGGCAAGTCCATCGAAGTATTTACAGTGATTTATATTTTAAGTCGAATTTATTATTCGAATATTTCTAAGAATCAAAAAATTGGCTTACGAATAATATGTTCTTCCGATTACGTATTTCCATTTTTCTCGTCGTAAATCTCAAAATGCCGAAACAGTTTTCGTACCTTTCGTTTAACAGTGCCGGAAAGTTAACGTGCGCTGGTCTTTCGACTACTATTTCCGAGTTTAGGTCGAACACGCACCGTTTATAACAGAAGTTATCACAGAAGCAACCGAAAGGCGTCAAATATATATTCTGATTATTCTACTGCGGACAAATCGACGGAGGCTGTTAACTAACAAGATGCCGTTAGTTAAGTATTAGAAGTTTAAGTGTCAAATTGTACAGGCGATTAGGTTTTATCATATACACCGCCGGAAAGTAAAATTCCCATAGCAGTCGTTTGTTATACAATGACGGTAGACGAGGTTTCGCTTTGCAGCTGCTAGTTTTATCTTTAGAGACTCATTCGTTTAATATAGCGTTACTAGTTGGTTCGCAATACGTGTTTAAAATGAGTACGTCACAAAAGATTCGTCCGATGTTGTAGGCGATCGTGTTTTGGGACAACGAACGAATCATTTAAAGTGAAATTTATCGATCGTGAGCAGAGACCATTAACAATGCGGCGAGAGCTATCGGCGAACACTCATTTAAGGAAAGCGATAAAAACTTTGAACGCAACCGTTACATGACAACACACGGCGACGCACAGCAAAGGCTCCCCAACAACTACTTTTTATCGCCAAGTTTGGATGATCGTACACCACTCACCCTAAGGTACCTTGCTTCCAGTGACTGTGCTTTATTTGCTCAATTAAAAAAAAAAAAAAACAAAACAAAACAAAAGAAAGAAAAATACGGGCACAAAGAATCGCTTAAAAATTGAATTATCGAAATGTTCAAAAAACTGGACGGAAAATTTCATCGGCGTTGGAAAGTTAACTACAAGAAATGTTTAAATGTACAAAAGATTTTCTTATATCGAAAAAAGGTACAATGTTCGAGGAATAGAATTTAAGTTTCCTCATTGTTGTTCATTTAAAGCGAGGAACCTGGGCAAGCTTCGTATTTCGACTAGGCGTAGATTGGCAGAAAAATGAATAACTAAATAAGGTCAACACACTATCGATTCTCAACATAATTGAAACGCCCGCTGTTTTAATAGCACGTCGTTAAATATTAATATTCTTAATAACTTTTATTTTCCTTTAATTTTACAAGGTTATTTAAAATATCTTTTTTAGGAATTTGAAAGAAAACCGAAAGTGCCGCAATTTAAAATTTCCTTTAATTCGCTTATCTGTTTCAAACAAACTGTAGAGCACTTGAAAACGTGAATTCTAAAAAAAAAAAAAAACCTTAAAATTTATCAGAAAAATGTATTACAATTACATATAAATAATTTTAATATATAGTTTCCTGATAAAGTTTAAAGTTTTTTTCTAATCATCAGAAAATGTCATATAGATGATCAATTATTTAGTTGCGCATGTATGATTTTCATTCGTAAAATATTTACCGACTGATTTCGGCTAATTTTAATATCAATAAATAATAAATAGAAATAAATTTTCTTTAAATTATCCGTTACCGTTCACGTTGGCTTCGTGAAAAAGAAAAAAAAGTGACATTTCTAATTTTACCGGTGATTCGGGGTTTTAGCCCCTCTGGCTGAAAAGAATTCGGAATACTCAGTTGTAGATTGTCAGATCTAAAGCAGGTTCAAGAAGAGTATTTTATATGTTTCACCTGCTCCGGGATATCCAATGGGTTGCAAAGCGTCAATTTGTATTTTTTTATTACTTAATCTATAAACGGCAAGTAACGTAATAAAATTTGTCAACGATTTGCCAAGAAACAGACAATTATGAAGTCTGTACTAAGCTTAGAAAAGCTGCGGTTACCAAACAGCAATACTACTGTCATTTATTATTAAAATTATCTTTTCCATAGGCATTTAATTCACCTAACATGACACCGTTTCTCATGGTATGTAATGTTTACTATCTTTAATGCATGTATAGCGTACTAAAAATATATATGTACATATATATATATATATAAAATTCGGCCATTTTGGAGGGGCTCTGCCCCTTGACCCCTTTGGCTAATTCTCTTTCTCTTATATATTTTGTGTAAAATTATCAAAATTTACGTCATTCTACCGGCATGATACATTTTTTTGCTACAAAATCGAATGGGTGCATGATTAAGAATGACGTTTTCATTTAACATTTAATATTCGTTACATAAAATTGAGACATTTTTTGAGAAATTTTTTGGGACATTTTTTCGTTACACAAAATTGGGACACTTTTTCTAATGAGGACCGGCCTAAGAATTACGTTGTAATTATTGTATATATATATATATATATATATATATATATATATATATATATGTAAACTCGGCCGTTTTGGCCACACAAGGTGCTGTGCCCCTTGCCGCTCTTGCTTACATTTCCGCCTCTTTCTCTTCTATACTTTGTATAAAATGATCAAAATTTACAATGTAATTCTTAGGTCGGCCCCCATTACATTTTATAGCGAAAAAATGTCCCTATTTTATATAATAAAAAAAAAAAAAATTTATTTAACTACTGAAACAACATAATACAACACTTATAAATGATACTTTTTTTTTTGTTTCCATGGTATCATTAAATTAGCAACAGAGTCTGTACATGTTTCTCCCTATAGTGGGACTTCTTATTCATCGACTTGCCCCCAGTAATAAGAAGTATATTCATTATGTTTCCAAAAACGAAAACCACACCGAACGCAGACGTGAATTGCGGATAAAGAATCAGTAAAATCAGTCTATATAAACACGAGTTACGCGTGAACAAACATAAAAAAAAAACATACGCGACGAAATTATAATCTCCGTTTTTTTTATAAGTCGGTAAAAATTAAAATATAACAAACGTTACATAAAATTGGGACATTTTTTTTAATGGGGGTCGGCCTAAGAATTACGTTGTAATTAATGTATATATATATATGTATGTATGAATGTATGTGTGTATATGCATATATAGTGTACAGAATTTTTATTAAATAAAAAAGTAAAAACATTTTAGAGGCACACCTTGACAATATTTTTTTCGGACACATTAGCGCGTAATATGTGTGAAAAAATTGTTATCCATTTTTCCTCCTGCTCGTTCAAGTTTTTATTTTGACTAATAAAATACGAAACTTTTCTTGTCTATATTCGAATTTGGTTTAAAACATACCCGGTTACTGTTGCTCGTTCAGTACGTCAAATTTAAAGATAAATCTTGATTCTCAGAAAAAAATAAATAAAAATAATCGTTAAAATTCTGTGGAGAAACTTACGTATATTAAGTCTATGGAGTCATCATTAAAAACTTGTCACGTATGCAGAATTAATAATACACCATTATCAGAGAGCTGTGTATTTGTAAGCATTCTGTGACCGTGTTACCTTAAAATATTAGAGTTTTTCAGAAGGAATAACAGAAATGCTATTTTGTTCGAGTCCGTGTACGAAATTATTTCTATGACATTCGATCTGAAATTCATATGCTAGAAATATATGCTTTCGAATATTAAGGCTTAACTTGGACAAGCGTAGAGAGCCGAAACCTAATAAAATTGGATTTTTTCAAAAGTATTATGGCAGGCATTTTGTGTCCAGCCCCGACTTTTAAAGTCACGTAATTTCTTAAAAGATTTGTCGCAAAAGAACTGACTACACCATCATCTAAAACATTTGTAAAAATACACTCTGTGAATGAGGTAGAGTGGATATTTTCGAAAGGCTTATAATTATGATTTACTTCATGTTTTCTAAGTGAGACAGATCTTTTACACAACCGGTGTGAAATATTTGTAAATGAAATGTTAGCTCTCTTCCTCGTAGGTCTGAACCTTTCTGTGCCACACTTAGGTTACGTGCTGCTGCCCTTTCGATTTTTAATATTTTTAACGAGCAGTAAGTCTACGGTAAAGGGCTGGATCCACGGTGGGGAGGCTATAGCCTCGGGTCTCAGCCTGCAGGGGTCTCACGCAATTGAACAGAAAAAAATTAAATTTTCCACGCGCAAAATTTAAGTTTATTTTCCCAAAATAGTCAATACTGTAAAAATGTAAGATTTTAAATTTCCTTTTTTTTTTTTTGTCTTAAAAAGAATTCAGTTAATTTTTATATATAAAAAAAAATATATATGAGTTCATTTTCTCCTAATGAACTATAAATGCTACACATAAAATGAATAGGTACTTGTAGAAATTGTTTAAAAAAATGAATGAGTTCTTTAGCGTTCGTATTGAAGAATAAACAAACATTCGACAAATCGTTTAATAGCAATTCTCTATTCAAATAATGATACCTATACAATAATATTTTTACGGTACAAAAAGGTTTTGCGATCCGAAATATTCTTAATTTTAACAATATTTTATTTTTTACTTCTATTGAAAGTTAATACGTTTTATTTAGAACTGTATAAAAATGATTTAAAAGAAGTGTTAATCGATTGCTGATTTTATAAATATACATCTGCATTTCGAAAAATTTAATAATTCATAATCTATTTCATTCACTATTTTCTAATTACTTAAACAATTACGGAATTTTAAACGCGCGTGTTTAATTTATATAAAGAAAATAACATGATCGAAAATAACGCATAGATGTATTTAAATTAGCTCGAAAACCGCTGTAGCAACGATAACACCACCGCCGTTGGATAATGCATTATGAATAAAGTTTTTATTTCTATTACAAAAAAACGATCATTTTTTTTGCTATCCACAATATTTAATTTATATAAGTATATAAATAATTTTTTTTTTTGGAGAAAAAGAAGACATAATGCTGTTAGTGAAAAATTACAAATATTAACATATAAATATGTATATTTAAAATTCCTTATTTGATGTTCAGTTCACGTAGTGTTTAGTAGGGTAAGAAAGTTGATTTTTTAAAGAGAGCATAATTTGTACGCAGTAGGGTTTTTTTTTTTTGCTCGTTTGTTTGCAAATATATAATATTGAATTTTTTCACCATTTTTTCTTGTCCTCTCATTCTTGATTAGTCCCAGGGCTGTAAATCGTTAATCCGCCTCTGTCTACTACAGTGTGTACCATGGTTGTACACAACAAGTTTGTTTTGATTTAAATATGGCTTCAAATTTTGATTTTTAATGTCTTTAATGTCTTAAACTTAGGAGATACCAGAAAAGTAAATAATTTCGTGAGAAAACGTTTTTATGTATACATTTTTTCGTTCGTTTTAAAATTATATCATTCGAAATTGTAATTAAAATTGTATTACATTTATTCAATTAATAGCTAACTCGAATTCGATTTAACCATTTCAGTCTTGACTTTTGATTATTGTAATAATAATTTTTTTACCGTATTATTTACTTATTATAGGTCAAAAATAGTACTTTGATCAGTCATGATTTTTTGTTATGGTAAAAAAAAAAAATGTTTACTATATTATTTTCTCATTATAGGTAAAAATATAGTACTTTGAAGTGGTGTAACTTTTATAAATATGAACGTAAGTTGATGATGCCAATTGGCATCAAACAGTGACCGAAAGGGTTAAATAGGATCCGTCTTCATTTAGAAGGTTCTGCACTCGTTTTAGATGAGAATTACTTATCTCATATTTAAATTTAATACCGCGGCTAATTTTTCGTCATCTGGCATGAAAAAAAAAAAAAAAAAAAACTATTCTCCAGAACGATCAGATTTCTTAATTAGACGGGAAACTTAAGTACATAAGAATTATGTTTGTACAAATGTTCCGAAAATTTTACCGTAAATTGAATAGTTTAAGTATAACATTTTTTTTTAAGTCCGCTTTTAACTGTTTCGTTATACTTTTTTTTTTTTTGTTTTTCTTAGATACACACACAACATTACGGTCGTGTCCAGAATTATAAAGGAGGCGAACAATTTTCCCTGTTTGTTTATTTTATAAATAATAATCATTTTTTTTCCTATAACGTTTATACTATAGAAATTTTTACCAGTTTAATTTATGCAATAATAATTGATATATATATATATGGATAATACTTAAAATATACCACTATGAAGTGGTTGAAAAGAACTTAAAAAAATGTCAAATATTTAAAAAAGAAAAATGTACTTAGAAATATACAAGTTAGATTTTAAAGAGCTAAAAATTCAACGTCCATAATACAAAAAATTATCGTTTTAAAGAATATACAAAAAAAAGTACGTAGTTCTTTGGAGAATAAAAGTGTTTTCTACACAGAATTATACGAAAAATTAAAACATACAAAACAGATTTGTGACTGAAAAAACTCACCGTCTATTCAAGTCGCAAGATAAATCAGTCTACAATTGCGCGGTCAAAACTTATTCGTTTTCATCACCACAAAAACTGTACTTTCGATAACATTGTGAAAAATTAACTTAGCGGTATTTTCGTTTTAAATTGGCCAATTCATTTGCCATTTCTTCAATATCACCGTTTTTATGAATATGTAACGAAAAGCTTGCCAAACGTTGCGTTTTTTAGATTATGCCAGCGCCAGTAATGAAAAAAAAAACCTTATAAAATTGAAGCCGTTATCGTGCCTAAAATTTTCAACAATATATTTTTGCACTAATGATGAGTAGGTCCGGAAGGATGTGCATTCTGCCGATTCGCATCTCACAGCGGAGTTGATGATGTGTAACTGCGACTACACTTCCAAACACGTAAACTCCGACCCAGCAAATACTAAATCGATGAATGCTATACAAGTTCACACGCTAAACTTCAGACCTTGAACAGAGAAGAATAGATGCTGTCTGTACTTTTTTTTTTTTTTCATGCGGGGAATGACTATCTGAGTAGAGATGTGTCAGATCAGCTAGAAAAGTGCAAAATGATAACATTAGGATAATTAGAAAAGAAACCTTATCATCGTTTTACCTCTGTAGTCAGACAACTCTCTGCGTGACCATACTCCTACATTAGCTATTTCGTAATTTCCTTCTCTCTTTCTAGCACACATAATCTAAAACCCCTAACATAATACGCTGCGTCGGCGGCCAGGGAAAGTTGGTGCTGGTGTCGTACTGTCTACGTAAACACCAAATGATCCGTATGAGTCCGAGATATGGATACGTATCTGGGATTCCGTTCTCGAACCTACGGTTCAGTTCCAGATCCGTTTCCGAAGAAATAACGAACTTACCCGTCACTAATTTACACTAGAAAATGCTTCGCTGCTACTACCGACATCTCAAGTGTAGCAGATTTACTTTCAACAATTTCTCCTGTTCTCCTTCACCGTATCTTTACTAAGCGATCGTCTCAATCACTGATTCGTACGTTATCATCGCGGTAACCGTTTTTGTTAAAAAAATATAACGATTTTAACAAACAATCCTTATATAAGTTTTATGTTGGCTAAATTTAACTTCAATACGTGAGTAATCAGTCCATTTGAGGCATGATATAAAAAAAAAAAAATAGTACATAATTCCGTAATAGCTTCCCGGTGAATTCGCTCGAATATTATTTTTTTTCTAATTGGAATGTGGCGCCATCTGTGTCTTTAGCCTTCGACTGTGATCTGGATTTTTCGTGTTTATTTTTATGAATTCGTTGCCTTCGGAATTTCTCGTAACTTTTAGTTTCAATACGGCATTATCGGCATGATGCGCAATTTCACTTTAGAGTTCTTTTTCGTGGTGTAATGCGGCATTCAGAGCTATTGTTACATGCGCGTGGCAAATTAATCGGATGCGGGGACTGAATTGAAATGTACGATTTCTAAATGTGCGTGTTAGCCCGAAAAGCGTCTGTCGCTCTCATTGAATGTCGAATCTGATAAGTTCAATTTATTACTTCTAACAGACCGCCTGGCAGTTCACAATTTTGCTTCGATGATAATCTACCCAACTAGTTGAACAGTGTTTTTTGAGCTTTGAGTGCTTGATTTTGAGCAAAATTTCAGATAAAGTTTCACTTAAAATTTCTTGTACCGACTTCCGGTGGAGCCTATTAAAAATATTGTAAATTGTTTCAAATGTTTCTAAACAATTTCTAATACTAAAAACTAGAGGGTATCAGAAGCTTACAAGGGGGAATCGCTAGCCGATGATCCAAGGGGGGGGGGGGGGCAAGATAATAGAAAGAGGATACGAGTTATAGAAAAAAGTAAAATTTATAATTTGTAAAGGCTTAAAATTTTATTAAACAAGAATAAAATCTTAATTAAAACATAATTTTCGTGTGTTTCTGGCAGACTGTTCTACTACTTTTTTATAAAAGTCAAATTGTCCATGATTACGCGCCTATGAATACTCATCATGGCCAGTTGATTAAAAAATTCCGAAGCTCCAGGGGGCAGCCATCCCCTACCCTCTTTTGGCGACGCCCATGTGGAAGCTTATAAGCTCGAGAGTTCCATAGAATATTTAGCTTACTGCATCTGTCTCATCATATCTCTAGCATGCAAGTGTGCTATTGCCACTTTCTCGGAGACATTCTTTAACAACGAAACCCGATAATTTACCGGTATAATTACTTTACAAAGTTCTCTTTAACGACACGTTTTTTTCTTTTTTTTTTTTTCTATTTGTTCTCCGTGCCGTCATCGGCAAAAAAAAGCTCCAGCTTTACTAACTTTTTATATGAAACTTTTTCAAAATTTTCTTAAAATTTTGATAATGCAGCCCCTGCCCACCACATTGCAGACAATGTACGAAAGAAGCAGTTTATTATATTTTGACTTTATTTTCATTTGACGTAGAGAGCTAGTAATTTCTTTTGTGTAAACTGGCGTTTTATTTTTCTCGTCTTTTTAATACAACGGTTACTCTACTTATATAATGTTCTCCAACCCGGATTCTTTTTTCTTGTCTATTCAGCCTTCCCTTCCTCGTTTCCCCTGGCTTCTTGACTTTCCTTTCATGCGTCGCTCCAACATCTCTGCGATTTGTCGTCTGCGCTTTGGTCACAGTTTGCTTCCTTCCTCGCTTTTCCGTTACTCTCTTGTGTCGTCTCCTTTTTGTCCATTACAACCCTCCAATATCCAATTTGTGTGTGATCCCGATCACATAATGTTCGGGTGTTCATCTCTTGTAACCGATCAAGCTGCTTTCTACTCTTCCCTTTTACAAATTGGTATTCCCACTCCATACAGTGCTTCGTTCATTCTCTGCCTTCCTTCTCCTTCTGTTGCCCAGGCTCTTGATTCCTTTTCTCAGCTATCTCTAATCGTTGTAAGATCTGAGTCTCTTGCGTCCTTTTTCCTTTGTTCTTGGGCCAATGTCCTTGTAGACGAACCCACAAAAAAAAAAAATAATGTTATTATCAAAAATTAGTTATTGAGATTTATAATTTAACGCGGTCTACAAATATATATACGTACACAACAAAGCAAAATTAAATAAAATCAATTTGACGTACAAAAAAGTAATAAAAAAAAAACTTACTGTTAACTTCGGAGACTTCCCAATAACTAAATAAATAAATAAGAGAAAAAATAAAAATCAGTTAAGATAAGAATGTTAGACGATCTTCTATTTTAAATATGTATGTGGTAACGCAATGTTAGTAATTTACACTTCGTCATTTTTACATTGCGGTAAAAAGGCGCGAAAGTGCAACATTCATTGCATTCAAGGCGGATAAGCAAGAAACAAAAGGTTGCACTTTTTAAAACATGCTTGTAGTTGATCGGAAACTAAACGTTGAGGTAAATAAAAGTATATCTCTTAAAAGTTAGCTTCTGAATATATTTAGGTATCGAAATGTATTTACATCGTCGGTAATTAATATTTTCCAGACAATACACTCAACGCCCTATAGCTAATAACATTTCTGAATCTTTCCAAATAGAATTCCGGTCAAGGTTTCATGGACCGTACTTAATTATATCTGTTGCCATGATGGCCTTGCTGCCCTATATAACATCGTCCCTCACTGGAGGAGTGGGTTAGTCCCTAGCTAATTATAATATATTCCCAGGTCAGTAATATGTAACGCAACTATTTATGGTTTTACCGGTATAGCAAAAAAGAAATAAACAAAAAAATACACTCAACAAAATTTCGCTTTCAAGTCGGTTCTAGTCATGCCGAACTGGAGCAAAAGAAAAACATTCTACTCAGAGAATAATAGTACAAAGTCAAAAAGGGCAGACTGCTAATAGAACGAATTGTCAAAATACCGTCTGCACAAACATATGTGAACAAACCTTTTTGTTTAATGTCTTAAACTCCTCCTCATCTTCTTCTTCTTTAGTCGTCTTCGCCACGGAAGGTTGGCGTGCACATTTTTCACTACTCTACTCATCACAAATTATGCAAAATAGCGTGGTTTGCTGTTTACAAAGCGTGAAAATATCGTGCTATTTTTGGTTTGGTACGGTGCAATTATAAAACAAAACTTTTTCACATCGGCTGCACGTGTTTCTTAGGCAAACCATAAAATACGTCAAAATATTACTGAGGTATATTTGAAGTGCGATATATGATATCGAAAAGAATCGAGAGACATAAGACTCCCGCCATTAGCGAGACTGAATGACAAATTTTCCTTTTAAATTCAAATTCTTCGTACTAAATGAATGAAAATATGCAGATGTGTCGGAGCCGGAACAGGAAAATAAAAAAGCAAATAAAGTATTCTTTAAAATTGTTCCTCAAATTAAGAAAGCGCAAACGACAAGCCTTCGGAATACGCATTGAACGCTTTTTGCAGTTTACAGGTAACCGCTTTTTTTCGTTGTTAGTTATTCCTTCCGTTTTTTCTCTCCAAAATCAACTCCATTTATAAATCATTATCGATTCCATTTCGGTTATTAGACAGTACTACGTCGCTCTAGAAGATGTTATTGCCATTGTTCCAAATGCGTTTCCTTTCTTCGTTGCGAACCGAATTGTCAGATGTTCTGCGAAAACACAAGCAATATCACCGAAATCATTCGCAATATTATAAAATATCAGATGCTGTAGCATGTTCGCCATCGCAAACTGTACTTCAGACAGTTTCTTTAACATATTTCAGAGAATATTCTTAGTGATGCTATAGAAAGTACGAGTATGTCCCATCGATCGTCGACAGGCCGTTGAGCATTGTGAACTTAA
The DNA here is from genome assembly GCA_039619475.1 of Icerya purchasi. Classification (NCBI taxonomy): domain Eukaryota; kingdom Metazoa; phylum Arthropoda; class Insecta; order Hemiptera; family Monophlebidae; genus Icerya; species Icerya purchasi. The sequence goes on along the minus strand of CM077116.1, from coordinate 259,081,795 downwards.
GCTTTTCGTAATTTATTAAGCTTAATATGGATCTGAAGTGGTTAATTTTCTTACTAACGGCAAGGCGGATGTTATTAACGATGCCGATGGAAATCCACATGTCGAGTTCAATTAGCTCCACATTACTTTTCCGTTTTGTAACACCGTCCATTGTTACTGATAAAACTTATTACAAATCTTTCCCAATGTATACCATCGTTTCCCACACGTACACGTTATTGTTATTATTCCTGCGACAGTGTAATATTATGTAGGTAATTTATAACTTAATATCAATGCAGTTTGTCTCTCGAAAATACTAAAAATAGCAGTAAACAAAAAAAAAAAGTGGAAATATATTAAAAATAAAAATGAATAATTTCAGAGACCGAATGAGGGCTATAGATGCTGTTAACCATAAGTGGATAAGCAGAGCTGGCGAGGCGACGTTGAACAAAACCAAACTGAAACATTACGTCATAAAAAAACGTTGGATCAGAGCCGTGAACACGATTATCGCATTGCAACGTATGGGAGCTAACTTGGAAGAAAACCGGACCTCCAAAATATCTTAACTACATCGAAGGAAGCTTAAATTCGCGATGACAATAATTTATTTATCGCTACATTTATTTTATAAGTTATATTCAGCACATATTAATGAGATGTAATTATAATTAAGTTATTCTACACGAAATAAATTCTTACTGCCGTCTAAAACGGCCATTCAAAAAGATCGTTAATTTATTTTCCTGCACGCAGAGCTCTGTAGCCATTAGGTGATATTTCACTAAAGAACGCAGTCTATATAGGTCAAGAGGAAACTGTTAGCAATAGCCCGGGTGTGATTTTTCCTGACCAATTACGACTACCGTTGTCAAGATATTTTACTGTCGAGAACAATCCAGTGTCTCACGAAATTCGGTTGTTTCTTTTTGAAAAACAGTCTCTTAAAAGAGTTCAAACTTTGTAAAATTTATTTTACATCCGTTATTTCTTAAAAAATTGATAGAATTTGCATCGCTAGATTACGAAGAAAGAAAAAACCTTCAGAAATATTTTAGAAATCATTAGAAAATTGAGAATTATAGCCGAAAGTTCGCTTAGACGACTTATATTAATCGATTAAAATGTATTACTCAACTAATTGATTTTTTCATTGTCTATGATACGTTAATAAACAAGCTGTTTGCTTCAATAATATACGTCGATATTTTATTTTATTCGTCGCACTATGGCCACTTAATGTAGGATAATTTTTAAAAATTATTTTAAGAAAAATTTTACACGATAGATATTACAAGAATAAACAGAGTATTATAAAAAATACTTTATAGGTATTTTCTTTATTTTCTTTATTTTTCTTTTTCAGTACCACCTAACAATAAAAAAACGCGTCGATTTTTTTTTTTTTTTAGGTATTGATAATTCTAGTTTTCGATTCTCACTATTCCGTGTTTTATGAAGTTGAGATTGGAAATGTTTCTGCAAGTTTTCTTCCAGCAGCTCTTCCGTATCTCTATTAAATGTTCCAAATCTAAATAAACTGAAACGACTCTTTAATATAACGGCTATGGAATAAAAAGAATAAAAAAGAAATAAAAAACTAGACGTATATTTAAAAAAAGAAAAACAGTTATTTATGTTTAAAAAATCGTACAATAACAATAATAGTAATAAATATACTTATGAAAAATTAGCCTTATTTGAAATCATTATCAGTTTTGTAAGTGAAATAGTTTTTAAATGGACTATACGGAGTTGATACTTTATAAACGGCTTGAACATCGGCACGCAATATGACTACACCTGCAAGCAAATGCAAAACCGAAAAAGATTTTTAAACGCGTTGCGGTAATAAATAAAACTAAAAAAAAAAAAGATAAAATAAAAGGTAAATAATAATAAAACTTACCTGATGGATTTACTTTCACTTTTATCTTTGTCTGCGGACTCAAAATTCCATAATCCACATCTTCGTATAAGTCCTGTCAGAAAAATGCGACAAAATTTTAAAATACCGACTTTTGATTTTTTTTTCTTAAATTTTAAATCGGAATTGGATCAAATATAATAATTTCTATGTTTATGATTTATCGCAGAAAATACTTATTAAACTCGAATAATAAGCGCAAGATTTTACCTTAGGCATTTTTCAAATTCAATTAATGTTTACGGCCCTGAATTTTTACTTAGTTGGCTGTATACGCTTACGAGTCTACATTAAATACATATTTTACTTTTTTTCAATATTTATTTTTAATTTTTATTTCAAAACATATTGAATAATAAAAAATATACTTATTTTTTCATTACAATGAATTAATTAAATAAATTATAACTAATTAATTGTTTGCTCAAATGATTTTTTCCTCAGGACTTTTTTGTTCATTTAGACGAACTTTATAGCGTAAAATAAATTTCTCGAATTAGTTTCAGAACACCCTGTATATTTATGTATATATGACGAAACAGCATAAAATGGAAAAAAAAGAATGAATAATTCAACACGGACGACGAGAAGCGAATTGGAGGCGATAACGCAACAAACAAAAAAATAATTATTGGAAATTTGGTTATTGAAAGAAAAAATATTTTTTTTTTCATATATCGCCGGTTCTCTAATTGTTTTGCTAGAATTTTCTGTTCCGGATTATTCTGCCCGAATTAATATAAATAAAGGTTGGATAATCTCTTAACTTAGTTCAGTCTTAGATACGCGGTCGAGCGACATCAAATTAACCAAAACGCGAAAACGCTGAGTCATCGGTAAATCTTTACTTTGTACGCGTCTGCAACTACAAAAGTTTTTTTTTTTATGTTTTTAATTTGTGTTTTTGTTGTTTTTTTTTAATAAATTTATTCCGGTGTATTATTATTATTATTATTATTATTATTATTATTATTATTATTATTATTATTATTATTATTATTATTGTTATTATTAAGGAAGTGAAATTGAGTGTATTTTGATTGAAATGGTTAATTTTATATGTATGTATAGAAAACATTACATCGTGAGTCGTGTTTAGCTCAGCGCCCTCTAACGAATATTTATGTTTTATATGGTAGTTTCACGTTACTCCTAAAGATTGCAGCACGATTGTATACATTACGTTCGAAATGTTTGACGATGTTACGTTTATTCACGTTACTTTTCAATGTTTTTCGTAACATTTGTTTGACTCCGTTGAAATAGTGACTTTTATAAGTACAAAATTTATTGGCGATTGTTCTTTTTTCAAACGGAATCTATTATAAAGGATAAATGATTAGTTTTTTTTCCTGAAAAATCCCTCTTTTAGAATATCTCTCTAAATGCCCCCCCATATGGGGGAAAAATATTACCGTTAAAAAATGATTTATTTTTTGAAGCGGTCTACAGGAAAAAACACAAAAATAAAATATGCAAAACCACTGATCGACAAATAACAAGTGATCAGTGTAGATTAATTCATAATACGCTTTTTTCTTTATTTTTCTTTATTTTTCTTTATTTTTTTTATTGCCTTTACACGTTTCTATTTCTTATTGACGACAGTTTATTTACGCATTTAATACGGCGATACTGTAATATTTAATTCACGTGCACGTTGTAATTAGTCAATTATACGCAGATAAAATAAAATATAAAAAAAGAGGTTCAACGGGAAGAGGTCGATTTTTTTTTTTCGTGACCTGTCACCTGATTAGTGATTACAGGATCTCGTGCGAGCAATTATTCTCGTTATCAAATAGACGTTACAAGTTGTAGAGTAGCCTATCTATATAATAATTTTATAAAATAAACAAAAATACTTCCTTTACAGAAGCACTGTAAGAAGCTTAAATTGTACAAAGGAAATAACCTTCCAGCAATCAATTTCGCTCGGCTTGCATCATAGTGAGGAAAATAGCGGACGGTTAATATTCTCCAAATATCCCGATTACGCATGTTGATTGCAAGATGCCTCTGAAGAACCGCGTCCAAAAAACTTCATCATTACTCGAATATGTTCCATACGTCGTCTACATACCGTGGCACAAGTTATCTCGGTTTATATATGTGTTAATTCTGGTTGAATTTATGAAATTTCCCCGGTTTCTGACTGTTTTTAAAATCTAGCCAGCCCGTCGGATTATTTAAATTTCGGATCGCAAATCTGTCGCACGTGTAGAAGGAAACTAAACGTCACTTAACCTCGCCTTCTTGACAGCCGCGTCAGCGTCGTCATTCCCACTGGTTCTACAGTGACCGGGAACCCCGAAAAACAGAACTTTGCTAGTTGTTTTCTGTTCGTTATACGTAGAAATGTTTCTTTAATTTCGTACATTAATGGGTAACACCGGGAATCAAAACGAATTATGATGCAATGCAGACAAAGCGCTTAAACCGTCGCTACGTATTAAGAATCGCTCGTTTTTTCATAAAACGTCCATTATAATAATATATTCACATACATTTTCTATAGTCGAAATGAATTATCGTTACATTTTGATTTTGTTAATTTTAACAGAAATAATTATATAGGTCGCGTTTGAAAGTTCTTCTTATGGAGAAGAAAAAAAAATTAAAGATTCAATTACCTCAATTCTGTATCCGCCAGGACACAAAAGCCCCATTTCGGCCAAAGTAACGGCCACATCTGACGGAGTACCATCCGTTCTTCTATTTAGAAATGCGATAGCGTAGGAAAAATAATTCTGAAATATCGGTGTTATCGGTCGCGCCCATATCTCGATTCCTTTGTGCTACCCTCCAGTTAGAGTAAAAAATCACATTATAACTAACTTATCAAAGTCGCGCAAATAATTCCGAACATACGTTGCCAAACGTTATATATAGCGATGAAAAAAACCGAAGTAGAAACACAATCAGAAAACGTTTTTTTCAGAATTTTATCGGGTTAATGTGAAGGAACAAAAACACAAACACATTATTTATTGCTTACATTTATTGCATGCCTTTTTGCTTATTGCGTGTTAAAATTTTCAATTAAATTTGCTCTACGAGAGACGCTTCTGAATTTTAAAACAATACTTTTTCACTTAAATCAGAAGCTATCAATAATCCGAATTCATTTATAAAAATTATTTAAAAAAAAAGAAAAAAAGAGCAAAAAGCATTTCGTAAAAGTTTCAGTTTGTAAAAGCGTAAGCAGCTATGAAAACAGAAGAAAAAAAGAAGTGTGCAATATACAGGATGACGGAAGCGGAAATGTGTACGGATTAGTTTGTGGCGGATTCTTCGAGCGTCACTAATAGTCCTTTAAAATTGACAAACAAAATGAGTAAACTTCACCAAGGCGTTTTTAATGCCCTATAAAGATATAATTTGGTCAAAGTTAAAAGAACATGACAACAGAGCGATAATCTTAAGCAAGGAAAACACTGATTACAAGATAGTTACACTTTTTTTACAATTCAAGTGATTTGTCGAGTGTCTATTACCTATATGGTATGGAGTATTATAAAATTGCCTTTATAAAAGGGAGTAATACTGACTTTAAAGTTGGCTTTCAAATTCAAATTCAAAAAAAAAAAAAAAAAAAAAAAAGCAGTGTACTAAAAAGTAATTTGACAGAAGATAATTCAGAGTAATGTATTCAAAAGTAAATGTTATGATTACTCGTAAACAACATTAGTACTATCGGTACATCAAATTCAAATTGCAACAATAATTAGAAACCACATTAAATATTTCCGATATTTTCAATACTTGGCTTACAAAAAGCAACTAGTAGTGTTGTGAACTCACGAGGATTTTTACAATTTGAATTTCGTATAAACAAGTACTAATGTTGTTTAAGAGTAATTATAACATTTCCTTAAAGTTTTGATTACCCTGAATTATCTTTTATCAAGTGACTTTTACTTTCTAATAGATTTTTTTGAAAAGACCTTTAGAGCAAACTTTAAAGTCGGATTTGTTAAAAAGAAATTTTACAGTTAAATATTTTTATGTAATAATACAAACAGACTAACCGAAAATACTGCTTAATCTATACTCTACAAAGTTTTTAGTTCTTTAACGGTGATATTTCTGATAGTGATGAGCTTGTTAATTGCACTATGGGATTTCAAATTCTCCATTCCAATCTACATTTGCATAAATTAACACCGATAATTCTTTAAGTCGATTCGATCGCCCTCTTAAATTTTAAAATTTAGGCAATGGTTCACATATTCAGATGAAAATGTTTTAGTTCATTTCTGTCTGGCTACATACTCGCTTTTCAATTCTGATTTTAATAACTACTTGGTAAAGAATCGCCGACACTCACCGGTACTTATATCGGACTTCCACTGACCGATACACATTCGATAGAGTACCACAGAATCGGTCAAGAGATACATGTAATAGTTTTAAGAGACGGCTAATATTTCCCTTAGTCGCTGTCGGCGTTTCAATTATCTTTATTCGAATCTACATTTCCATGGTGGTGTTAACACTGACAATATTTTAAGCGCTCCTTTAATTTCATAAATATTGTGTTCGTATTTTTTCTATATTCTAATGAAGATGTAAATTAGAAATAAAGAAATCAACTTTCTAGTTGCTGTGGATTTTTTTTTTTTTTTTTTAAATTCTGAGCTCGTTTTTGCGCTTGGATTTATTAGAAATTGCTTTCAAGATAAATAGCGTCGATAATAATTTGTTATATTAATAATAAAAATTTCTTTAAAGAGAACTCTTTTTGTTTTTTTTTTTATATTTATTTTAACGACCAATCTCTGTGTTTATCGATGTATCCATCGGTATTGATGTGAGACCTCCGTCGACTGGGGACACTCGTGAATAAACAAAAGTATTCATTAAAATCGATTTAAACGGTCGAAAGTTGTGTGGAACAAGCGTAAGAATAGCGAAAAAACGTACGCAACAAATAACTCGAATGCCATATGATGTCATATATTTATTCTCCTATATGACTTGCACACTATAGTCGTTTTGTAATTTGAAATGGACCGAAATTATAGATTAAAACAGAGATTTGTTTCTAATCCATGCACCTACAACTGAATAAAGCGAATTTGGAAATAAATCATTCTTATAAAATGATGTAATCGAAAAACAAAATGCGGTTCGTTTAAACATTCTAAAGTTGTAGGCGGAAAATAATTGATCTCTACAATTTTGGTCTACTGGCGGTAATGAAATAAACGTAATTTACCGGAAATATAATAAAACTAACTGCAACGTCATGGGACCGAAGAGTGCGGTTCGACGAAACCTTTCGAATAACAGGCACTCTTCATTTAGGCCCTTTTTTGTGCAGTTGGGAAATACAATATATATTTTATCATAATCGCCAAAATTTAATTTTAAATTAGCATTTTTTTTCTTTTTTCTTACAATTTCTATGCACAAACTCAAAATTATAATCGCCGAAATTAATAATTTCGGCGATTATAATTTAAGAATCGCCTAACGCGTAACATGTAAAAACAGTTGTTGCACTTCAAAAAAATTAATGCCCACGCTTAGACGATCCCACCGCTTACGGAGGAAGTACTGCGCGGGCAGAATTCATGACAACAGATTTAATTAAAATTTAAAAAATTCTTACATTCCGCGACGAAAATCTGAATATTTGGTAAATGTTAATCTTCTGTTATTCGTCGAGGAATGTGTAAAGGAAGTTATTTTATTCTTAACTGTGCACGACAGTTCTTCTAGCTACTCAATTACTGTAAAACATAAATTAATAAATAAACATACACGATAGACTGCGAGTGGAAAGAGTAATAACAGGTAAAACTACCGGTATAAACAAAAATGACATTGATAAAGTGAACTCATAAAAAAACGACAGCGTGATTTTGTAAATAATTTTTTGACCAAGACCTATCAACATTGTTAGCTAAATGTCGGAATAAATAAATTTCCGTAACAGTCATTTCCTCTTCCGTTCGATTCAATGAAATCCAAACGGGAACTAATTAATTGTAATGATTACTGATTCCGAAAAATAAAAAATTTACCGCACGTTCATTTCTTTCTTTTTTTTTTTTTTTTTTTTTTTTCGCGTTTCAGTATGTATAGTAAGTGTAAGCTAACGCGACAAACTGAATGCGGCATATTACTAACATAATAATTCAGATTAGTTGGTCGTTCCACTCCTTATTCTTACAAAATGACTACAATTAAAACGATTACTTAACGATTTCACAGTAATTCATTAATAAACCAAAAAAAAAAACAAATAATTAAACGTATTTCTTTTTTGTATGAAACGTTTAAGTTCTGTTCCCTACGAACATATTTGTTGATAAAACAATTACTATTATTATTATTATTATTATTACTATTATTATTGCGTGCCTGAGTGTTTTATATTATAGGGGTTATGTATAGGAATAGGGGTGTATATGTATGTATTGTTCTTGAAATGTATATATTCAAGCATTACAAAAAAAATTGTATAATGTAAAGAAATAACAGCTTCTAATTATTACACTTATCCAAGATTTTAAATTGCTTCATTGATTTTTTAATTATAAATAAGTTTAACACTTGCGTTATTGTAATTCATAGCTTGGTTATCTAAGTGAGTGCATGTGAGTGAGTCTGCCTATGCATTAATGTGGATGCGTATACATTTATATATTTATAATAAACGTTTAAGCTATACATTGTTCAACATTTTAATAGCTTATTACATTTACACGGATGTGCGTGTATTTTCACTCTAATAAATAAATATAAAATCATAATAACAACCTTATTATTATTAATAATTTTATCATAAATCATAAACAAGATATGAATCACTATCATTTCTTTTCTTTTTAACCGTATATAACAACATAATTAGCTTTACTATTGAATGAAAAATAATAAATACTTTATGGATATTTCTGGTAATTTTTATTGTTTTTTTTTTTTAAGTCGATGTAATTTTATATTTTTCACTTTTAATTATAATTAACCTTTGTGAAAAAATTCAGCTATAATAAGTCTTGGTTTATTTATCATGTTTTACAAATAAAATCTTTTTATTTCATTCAATTTTATAAACTTATTTTCAGCTGGTTCCATTATTCTTAAACAATCCATTGCTCGCATTTTATGCGCATAAATGGAGTTTTGTGTAATAATAATAATAATAATAATAATAATAATAATAATAAAGATTCATTTGATTTGATTATTGTTGCTGTTTTTTAACTTAATTTTTTACTACTGATTAACTTGCTTAATTTTATCGTGTTACAGTGTGTATTTAATAAATTTAGCGGATTCGGGTTTAAAGTTTGTTTTTATAGCACTTTTTAATAAAATTTAAGAATTCTTGGTTTCATTCTTCTTTGCACTTTGTTAAGCATATTTTCATCATATTTTTAATTTTAATAGCAAAAGGCAGTATTGGAAATATTTGATTTTCGGAATATTTCAGGAGCTAAAAGCCTCAACTAAATGGAAAAAACTTTACGTATGTTTTGAAATCACCTTTGTTATCTTTACCAACATTGTAAAAAAAAAAAAAAAAAAAAAGAAATATTTCAGTGGATTTAGTAAGATGAGTTTTAAGTTAATTGTAAATTTTCACGTTAAACAAAATCTAAATCAGGAATAGAGAAATAAATAGGTAATTATGCAGGAAAGTAGGTTTCCAAAAACAAAAAAAACAAATTAATAAATTGTATCAGTCCGAAAATTATTAGAAATTGATGAAATGAAAGAAGCTAAGGTGGAAACGAAGAAAATAAGATATAACTTATGTACGCAATTTAAGAAGACACAAATGTAGAAAAGAGAGTGATCAGACTGGAGACATTTTAAAAAGAGGTAGTTTTAGCGTTGTGTAAATGCCAATTAAAGTAGTTGTATTTCAGAATTAAATGTAGAAAGAAAAAAAAAAAAAACGGAGAAAAAATCGAAACAAAAACAGCTTAATTACAAAGAAAAAAAGATAAAAGTAAAAAAAATTACCTTATATATCCTTCTTCCTTGTATTCCTAAAGGATCTTGGTCAATAGCAATTATTTTACGATTTTGCAGGATGGCTTTGTATTCGGGTCTTATGGTTCGTAAATCAACCGACATCAGTAAAGGAGCGGCCAGAATCGCCCAGATTGCCATCTGCGTTTTAGACTGTTCGTAGCTTAGACCGAAATTGCCGACAATTAACTAAAAAACCATATCGAGTGTGATCAGTACGCGAATAATATTACGGAAACATTAGGGCTCGTCTATACAGTCGGAGATTAGCGTTCAATACTTCAACAATGAAGTAGTTTAAATCGGTGTCTCGTTAACGGTATTTAAAAAGCTAGACACTTTCTCGAGGATATTATAACGATTTTTTCGAGACAATCAGTAGTAGTTCGGAGAAAACAGCGATTCTTCAGATAGGGTTCAAAATGGTTTTTTTCAACGTAAGTAACAATTTTTACTGCAAAAACAAAAATTTACCGAAAACAGTCATCCTTTTTTTAGAATTTTTTTAAAATTCTCCATAGAGGCGAGCGAAATGTCGTATCGAAGCAATTTTGGAAAAATATGCGCAGTTCGGGAAAGTATTGCATCATTTCGATCGAAAAAGAAATAATAATTACGCGGAGGAAATTTAAAATATTCTCCTCATCGAAATATTTACCGTTTTTCGTTAAAAATTCTGTTACCATTGGCACCTCGTTCGTATATACTTCAATACAGAGTGTCTTGAACGGGCAAAAGTTGACTTTGAACATTTGAAACTAATTCACACTAAAACGATGCTGCATAATAATTTTAAAGAATTGCTGTTCGGCTGTGAACTGCAGATTGTTTATCCAGCAGTTCATTTTCCCAAATTATTTTACCGATACATTTTTAAACATCAATATCGGATTGCAAGGGGGAAAATAACTTTTTACGGTGCAAAATTAATAACGAATTATCGTGAAAAAAGAAAGAATTTAAGTTTATTTCGAGGTTTATTTTTAAAATTAATGAATTCCATTTTCGGATTTTGAAATCTGAAATTTTTCTCCGAATAGGCGGAAGCAGGTTACCTACCATATCCGGATCATTCCAATGTCCAGGTCCGGCATTGGGTACAATTGTATCCTGATTATTGCCGTAATAATCTATAATGCTTTCCAGACTAGCCCACGAATCTTGAATATCGTCAAAGTTACGCCATAAATTGCAATTTTCGATTATCAGTGAATAATTAGGCTGAAAATTGAAGATTAATAAAATTTTAACTTTTCAACAGTTCGCCATCGTGCGTGTTCCTTCGATATTTACATACATATATTTAAAGTAATTGCCGCGCATTTTAGGAAAAATACATTGAAATATGTAGCAATGTGATTTTTTCGGTAAATTTGCCGTATTTTATTGCACAGTCAAAATAAAATTTAACCGTTGAATATTAAAAATTTTTGTAAAATGTATAACGCGGAAAAGAGCCCCTGTTACATTTCTACTTTTTAATCTAACGACGGCAATGTCCAACGTGGTTACGGATAGCATTTAGATTAGCAATACAATTACCGAATTTTGTAGGTGAGAAATAATTGATCTACCGATCGTTTTATTTTAATCGCTTCCAAAGTAAAAATCTGCTGATTGTTGTCGGCTAGCGATGGATAAGTTCGCTATTCTCTTCAGATACACGGATCTCTGTAACTGAATGGCAGGTTGGAGAAGTGCATTGCGTATCCACGTTGGACTCATATGGATCATGTGGTATTTACGTACATAGTTCACTCAACACTTGCACTAGTGTCTGTGTACTGGTTGTTGACGCGGTGTGTATTACCAATGTTAGCTTTTGGATCACATGTGTTAGAAAGAGACAAGGAAATTGCCAAATAGCTAATGTACATAGAAGTATAATCATAAAAAAATTTCTGTCTACAAGAATAATAGAGAACGTTTCTAATTATCCTATATCATTTTTCATGATCTGGCACACATTTCTGCTCAGATATTGAAATACGGAAAAACGATAGACGGTCTATTCTTCGCTGCTGTTCAAGGTCTATAGACTTTAGCTTCTATCGCAGAATGAACCTGTATAACATTCATCGAATTACTGGGTCGGAGTTGTAAATACGTATTCAACTGTAGTCCGAGTTACATCATCAATTCTACTGTTGTGGGGTACGGATCCGCGGATACACATCCGTCCAGACCTACTCATCGCCACTGTACACCGTAAAGTTACTCGTGCTTGACAGTTGAATGTGAAAGAGAATAATTGATGTATATATTTCTGAAATTGGAATTGTGAAAATTTTAATTTGTAACTTTTGAAACGATTAAAATTTTTGATAGGAAACGTGAATTACATTAAGAGCAAATACGTGAATGATATTTGTGAAGCCAACAAAACTGCAGCAGTAAAATTACAGAACAGCGTAGAACTTTAAATTTTATTATACTGTAAAAAACGAATGAAATAAAAAAAAAAAAAAAAAATCATATTGCGCTTTTTTCGTTATTACAAGAATATATAGGTTTTCACCCGGTTTTCAAGTCAAGCATGTGACCGATTCAAAAGACAGTCGAACAATTTATAAATCGTGTTAAAACTATACATTAAAATGACGAGCATATAAAAAGTAGGAATGTGTAATGCGAATAATCTAAAAGTTAGCTTATAAGGTAAAAACTCCCTATTCCGCAATAAACGCTAGTAAGGACATCATTTAGATATCATTTAGATAGCACTAAAGGCGGCAATTCACTGGTTTCAAGCGTACTATAAAAATAATTAAACGTTTTAAAAGTATCTTGGGCATTCATTTAGTAGGACAAGGATATGTCGTGTTATCGTCTAAATTGGTGAAAGTCGAAAGCGATTCGGATTATTCTATAAGCTATAGAATATTCGATAATATCATTAAAGTTCTAATATGCGATAATAGTTTAACAAAGGTAATTTTCGCAGTCGACAAGTATAGAAAGCGACTAAAACGGGAGTCTAAGATCTCATGAAAAATAGTCGTCGGACCGTATCTTATATATAAAAATGCGATAATAAGGAGAGATCTTCGGGTTCCTTAATATCGAGCTGGTCAAGTCTTGATTAAAGCGTTTTTCTATAAGCTAGAATTAACGTAAATACGCTTATTATCGCTAATCGCATCAATCGAAATATAACTGATATCTTTTAAATGGTCGCTTAAAATGATCATGGCTACGTTATAGTCTGATTTTCAAATTTAACATAAAAAAATAAATTTTGGCCATTATTTTTATTTCTATTTATTATTAACATCAAGTCTAGCAAAATTCATATTAATTAAATAATCGGCGAACCAACTTTAAGTAGCTATGGAATTATACGGATTTTTAAAAAACGATCGTGTTGTGATGAATAAATTTAAGTTTGAGATATGAGACATAAACATATACTATGTTTCGGTTGAGAAAATTGGCTAAATATGGGGGCAAAAAAAAAAAAAAAGGAAAAAAAAAAGGATAAAAAAAGGAAAAAAGTTTACCGATTGAGTATATATGAAGATTGAGGAGGGGCATGTGAAGGGAAAAATGCGTTGCAGATAACATCAAGTGCAGTTAAATAAATTGTTTTTTTTTTTTGGTTTTTTTTTGGTTTTTTTTTTTCTGTTTTTTTTTTTGGGCTTGTCAACCGGGGACCTTTACCCAGAAACAATTAAAATAGGAAGGAATCACTTATATCTTGATACGATATCAAATGTTGTTAGGAGAAAGGAACAAATAATAGGAACAATCTGTGGAGAGGGAAGAAATAAAACATAAGAGGCGCAATATGCAGTAGGAAGACCAAGTCTCAATAAAATGGAATAGAAAGCCGAGTACTCAGCAGAAAGAGATGAACACTGAAGGAGAAAAAGTTCTTTAAAATAAGAAAAGTATCGAAAAGTGTTAAAAAATATGTATTTGAATTTGACAAAACCGCTGATTACTTTTAGTAATGAAGTACTACAATTTGTATGCGACCAACGTGTAAACTTTTACACGTGATTCCTGATGAAGAAACGGCAGCGGTGAATTTCAATATGTGTATACGGAGAAAATGTGGCCAGTTAAAAGTGAAAATAAAGCTATTCTTATATCTTTGATAGGGTATCGAAGTTTGTTTCACTATCTAACGATACCGATAATATGAATATCATTGAGTTAAAAATGTTCCTTTACGAACTTTTTGTCATTTATATTGCTTCGGTAGTTTATTATTTAGAAAACTAGGTATTTCAGCAAATGTTTTTTTCTTCTGATTTCACTTTTTTTCGAATTTGGTTTGATACCAAAGGAACAACCTACCGCCGTCGCAAGACTAAAAAAACTCCACCGCTTCAAACGGAAACTAAAATGATATCGTTTCATTCTGAAATTCGTAGCGAACCAGCATTGAAACGGACGCGTAATATTGAGAAGTGTAAAAAGGAAATTTATAACAATGAAAATGCCGTATATGAAAACTTCTCAACGGTGTCGGCATTAGAGAAAAACAAGGCAAAAAATATGTCAAGGTGATTAATAATGTTTCGATGTGGAATAAAAAATAGGTGATCGTATTATTTTTCTTTCGAATATAAACGACGCATTCGTATGCCGCTGAGTGACTATTAAGAGACAGGGGTCGGTCATTGCTAATTACAACCATAACGGCGATGGAATTACCTATTATTTGTTAGTGTTTAATTAAAATTAAACAGCAATTATTTTCAGTGCCGTGATCAGCGGAAGGTCATTTTATCGATCACTATAATTCAATTATCGTTACCTGCATTCCGGCATAAATCTGGTAGACCGGCCAACTGCACGAATAAATTACCGGCTTGCCTGTTCTGTTTAAGTGAAATCCGAACTCGGGATAACCTAAAATGGAGAGAAAAATTACGGTCGATTAAAATTCATCGGTTATCAGTAGGCGTTCTCAAACGAATTCAATTTAGCGCAAAACTAACTTTGTACTTAACCATCGGAAATGATATTTTGCCGTGAAATTTTTAAACGTCTAAACGTAATTTTAAAAAGTCAACTTCGGCCAACTATTTTAAATTCGGTACGAACGAAAAATTCGCAATGATGATCGGATACAGTAGCTTAGATTTAAATGCATTCCCGTTAATAATTACACAACGGATGGCAGTATTCAGAATAAAGCATGAACTACACACAAGGAATACGACAAAATCGAATAATAAATTATATGCTACGAAATTCGTAAAAATACTTTCGGATAATACGTCATTTTTTGATACCGTTGTCAGTGCAAACATATTTACTAAAGTGTGGTTAACGCAAATTATCGTTTTCTAATCGACAATCCGTTCAAGTTACAATACTATAACGTAATTTCGACTCTACTAATTTTTCCGATTAGTACACGAAAGATAAAAAAAAAATAGGAGAAAGTTCTCTCTCTTTTTAATCAATGAAGTTAATTTCGTGGCCTTATTTATACGATTGGCGGCTTGTTCATAAACCTGATTATGTCATTTTATACATAAGTTAATTTTACATTCTCCTTTCTACTCCCAGTTTTTTATTTATACATACATACATACATATATACATATATCTATCTATATATATATCTATCTATATATATATATATATATAGATAGATATATATATATATATATATATATATATATATATATATGTATGTTTTTTATGCGAATATCGTCGATATAGTCTGATTATTTATTATTTAGTAGTGATGCTTATAATGAAATTCGAAGAAATCATAAAAGGCAGCTTAATAAAGACATTTCCTACAGATGTGCCAATCTTAGGTAATACCATTAGTTCGTGTAATTTGCGATGATGTTTGGTGAATTTATGCAACTCTTTTTTTATTATTTTTTTTTTATTTTTTTTTTATTTCTTTATTTATTTCTTTATTTATTAACCGACTTCAAAAAAGGAGGAGGTATTCAATTCGACTGTATTTTTTTTTAATTTTTTTATGTGTCTTACCGCAGAACTTTCTTCTAGGTGAACCGATTTTAATGATTCTTCTTTTATTTGAAAGGTAGTGTTTCTCAAGTGGTCCCGTTTAAATTTGATCAAGATCTGACCGATAGTTTTTGAGTTATCCTTAATAATGCGGGAAATTGAAGCTTTTCGGATGCTTTTCATTCATGATTATTTTCACTACTGTCGGGTTAGATTTATTGACTTAAAATACTATAAATGTGCCAAATTACCATGGAAATGTAGCTTTTGATGTTTTCACACCGTGGAAATATCTGTTCTTATTAAAATGTTTTAATTTAATTGAATAAAAATGCACTAAAAAGTAAAAAATAAAATGCTTTTTTACAAAAAATAAATACCGCTACTTGAAGGTTTATTATATAAATTTAAAGATGCACTAAAAAGTAAAAAATAATTACTCCCGATAAGAAAATATCTATTTCAGAGTGATATACCCTTAAAGGTGATATCGTAATTCTTCTACAACATTAAAACCTTAACTAGAGTTGGAATTAAATTCATGTTAGGAACAATTTAATCAACATTTAATGCAGTTTTTAATTATTCTTTTAATATGAATTTGATGCCAACTCCAAAAAATTAATGTTGTATAAGAATTACGAGATAGTATAAAAAATAAATGCTAAAATAACAAACTAATACGTAAGTAACAAAATTAATATAAGAATATCAAACTTGTTATCTTAGGAACGTTTTCGGGCATAACCCATCTTCAGCTAAAATATAATCGAACTATTATATTTTAGCTGAAGATGGGTTATGCCCGAAAACGTTCCTAAGATAACAAGTTTGATATTCTTATATTAATTTTGTTACTTACGTATTAGTTTGTTATTTTAGCATTTATTTTTTATACTATAGTTACTAACAAACAGGATGATAAAATATTCTTTAATGAATTACGAGATATCACCACTTAAGTGTTATATCACTCTGATATAGATATTTTCTTATCGGGAGTAATTATTTTTTAATTGTATAATAAACCGTCAAGTATCGGTATTTATTTTTTGTAAAAAAGCGTTTTTTCTTTATTTATTTCTTTATTTATTTTTTTATTTCCTATTATTTTTTTATTAAGTTCTTATTATTATTTTTTTTTTTTATATTTTGTGTTTCCTAGCTGCGGACATTTACCTAGCGCAAGTGTAATTTACCTATATTCTTCATTTAACAAATCGGAATTTAACCCAGGTCCTACCTGAATGAAACACACACTACCTAAGCAAGTAGGCATGGTAGCTGGCTATTCGTTCACCTTAAAGAGACCAAAGCGACTATTTTGCCTGGAGTTGCGAATATTTAAACGGAAAGGATACTACTACCGCTACTATTTTAGTTGCACATTTTGTAAACTGCTCGCATGAGACGCACGCTCACCGTCAGTTCTATTGAAAATTATATTTTTGTGAAAAAAGCAATTTATTTCGTTTTATTTCATAATTTTTTTCGACTAGTATCGTAAAATCGTATAATTCGTTCGTAAAAAGGTACAAAAATATAGAATTGCTTAATTTGAATTATTTCGGGGCAACCCTTGAGTCTGAAAATCAAAACGTAAATTGAAATTCGTGTCAAAATGGTACAGTTCTTAGAGAAGCTCCTGATAATTCGCAATTGAAATTCGTAACAATACGGAATAACAGTTAACGCTTTCTTGTTACTTTTAATCACGACGATTAGGGGAATTGCTACGGAAATCGTAAATAATTATTGCCCTTTTTAAGAATGACGTAGTCAATTAAAATCTACTTTTCCATAAATATTATGGAATAACTACTGTTTGGGGTCTAGATCAAGTTTTTTACCCAGACATGTACATGTGTATGTTGGATGACACGATCTTTAGGATTTGGCGTCAAGGATACACGCTCTAGTTCCTCAGATGATGGTCTTTTATGGTTCTTATAGAATCGTAGGCTTTCATTGACAGCGGCATTTTCGAATTTACGATTCCCGCAGCTATTTTTCTCATCTGTTAACGATGTTTCATGTCGTAATGATTTTCAGACCAGATCATAATTAAGAAAAAAATAAAATAAACAAAGATTTTAACGAAAGCAAAGGTTTTCTACACACCATGATAGTACACAAAGAGCATATTTTAAACGAGAAACATGGTGTTCTACCAGTTTTTTACATTATTCGCTGTAGCACTGGTGAATTAATAACAATAATAATGATAATTATTATCATTATTATTATTATTATTATTATTATTATTATTATTATTATTAGTACGAGGGGAAATTTTTTCGACGTTTTTAAAAGTATAAACTTTGCCCGATCGGGGTTATTGCTTTATTTACCCTGCAATAGGTTTGTCTGCAACCGTTGCGACAAGTGTTGCGCTGTTAATTTAGCGGAGTTTGGCAAAATAATTAAAACAGTAATTGCCTATTACGTAGTTGACATAGAAAAGGACTCTAGTCGACGGCGAATTGCGCAGAGACACGATGCCCCTACATAAATCTAACATAAAAGAGACATCGGTCTCTAACCTTTTTTAACATAATTCACCGATATCTGAAATTCGAAATTGTAAACAATTTCGAATTTCAGATAAATTTTAAATCACTGTAAAATTCAACATTTAAAAAATAAGCCTGATCAAAACGGTATTGCCTCGAAGTTTTAACTTGATCGTACTTTGCAGGTAAGTTTAAATTGTTTTACACTTAGAATTGTACGGTATTACAAAGAAGTCGTACAAGCTTGGTCACGTCACAATTTATTACCACACATCACACATTCTTAAAAAACTACTAATGATGCAAGTTTGAAAAAAATCTAGAAAATAACAGATCGAAAAAGAACAAGGCGATTTCTTTATTTCCGAACTGACAAAAAGGCGGCTATATTTTCCCATAATAAATGTAATAAATCATTTTGCTTAACGTACTGAAACATGATCTACTACCACTTTTGTGAACTTCGTCTAATATTTAATTCGACGTACTTTGCGGATTACTGATTTGCTTTTTTACCGGTTCCAGGAATTGTCCTTTGAAAGAGAATATACTGTGCCTTTTAATGTACACACTGCATGCAGCACCAAATAATCTTTTCGCGCGGCAACGAGTAGAAGAAAGAAAGAAAGAAAAATATCGGAAGAAAAGAGTGGCGGCGAATGGCAATCGAAATAATCAATAATATTAAACGGAAAACGTTTGACTATTTTCTTATACATTTATTATACTAATTATAGGTAGGTACCTTGATGAAACTTAGTTTAAGTTGTATTTAATGGAATAGATAAATTCGGAACATTTTTAAATTTATGATTGATGCGCGAAGTCGCTTAGCTTTGGAATAAAACGCGTGAAAATCTACGGTCGAAAAATATACACAAAGTTTAATAAGTATCTGTCGCTGACTTTCATTTTTGCGAGAAAATTATCCTAATTCGATTTTGTTTCTATCGCAACGGTAAATTTTCACAAAAACGGAAGGATATGTAGAATTAGATAATAGATAGCGGCCACATACAATTGCATTCATATTTGTTTTTTTATTTTTGCCTTAATTCGCCAAAAAACTAAAATCTACCATTTTAAATAAAACTATTTTTTTAAACATGTTTTTTTTTTCCCTTTTCTACCAACAAAAAAAACCGAATGAAGTTCTTGAAAGCTCCGGTTACAAAACTCAATCTCAGTAACGGTTTTTCCATAGGTTTCCTTTTTTTTTCGGTCATCGCGGGTAAAAATATTTACCCGTATTTTAAATTAAAGAATTTAATCTTCATTATTCGTAAATGTAAAAGTAGCGGGATATTTTAAAAGTAGAACTCCGAATATTACATGCCCAGTCAATATTTCCGTCGAAACGAATGTTTGTGTTGTCATCAAGTAGCAACTGCCCTTTAGGCGAAACACAGCGCATGCGAGATAGTCTCGGGGATTGAATAATACTTCTCATAAACTCGTTCGCGATGAATGTCCAATCGTGCTTTGACAACAAGACCAATTGTGCCGATTTAAGTAATACAGATTTTATTCATCTGCGAAATTTGCTGCTTTTGATTGTTAGATCGTTTATTACCTTTTTTATTTTCATTTAATATTTTCATTTAATAAATGAAATATCCAAGTGTGTCTTTTTAGATTCGTTTAATAATCGAACGCAGTACGAAAGATTTTACAAGGAAAATAGAATTGATCGAGAAGTGTTTTAATTTTTTTTAAATACTGATCGTTCGATGCCTAATGCGATTATACGAAAACTTTAATGAATAAGAAAAAAAAAAAAAAAAAATGTTAGAAGGTGCTATTTTCGAAATTGTACCTGCATGATTTAGCAGAATAAAAATTCTGCAAAAGTGAATGATAGTTATCGGCTGGAATTAAGATTTTTTAACGAAATTCTGCGAGATAACATTGCGGTTATTCGCTTGAAAAATCCTTCGTAAGAAATATATGTTACTTTAAAGGTGATTTAACCATTTCGAAATTACAGAGAAGGATAGAATGGAATGTACAGATTACTTTAAAATAAGGTTTGCTTATTTCCTATTAAGATGTTTAAAGAAATAAAAAATAACCTTCTTTTAAGGTGCCACCAACCCAGGCGCTACTTGTTGAGAACACGGGCCACATTGATTCGTTCCAATCATTTACTCCGAATTTCGCTAAGTTCGACTTATCAGTAGTTTATTCAATATGAAATTAATAACAGGCAAAAGACAGTATTATTGCCGCAAACAGGAATATATTTTTTTGCCATTCTTTTTTAATAGAGATGCGCCGAAATTTTCTTCTATTATTTACCTTTGTCCATTTCTCTCGGATGCGAATAACAGCCGTCCAACTTGACATAATCCACGTCCCAAGAAGAAAATGTAAATGCGTCTGCTTCTAAACTTCCTAGCGAGCCTGGGTAGCCGGCGCACGTATAATTGCCGTAATCTTCGTAGATGCCGAATTTTAATCCTTTCGAATGAACCTAATTTTTCCGAAAAGTAAAAATTTGCCAGAAATAAATGCGATGGTCGTTTTATTAACTTTTATACAATTTCTGTAATATCGCTTAATAGAATTTAAATCGGTACAAACTGAAAAAAATTACAAATATATGTATCACAATATCACATTGTACGATATAATTATAACGTTACATAAGATATATATATATAACTGTTAATATATATATATATATATATATATATATATATATATAAGTATGTATATACATATGGATATAATATATGTAAGTTAAGAACACACATTACATAAATAAATAATCACCCTATTAAATTCTTTAGATTATATTATCAATATATATATATATACATATTTGGTTAAATATAAGTGTAGTAATGTATGTGTTTGTAAAATATGTAAGTTTAAGAGTGTATTAGTTTTTTTTCTTTTGATTTCAATAGTACATGTCTCCTCATCTCATTCTTCTCTCTTTCTCTTCGTGCTAACTCCACTCCCCAGAGTACAGTGGTCAGTGAATATGTCCACATCTTAAATTATTCATTTCCCCATCATGTAAAAATGTTCACTGATGGTTCCAAAAATGATAGCGAAGTGAGCAGTGCTTTTACGGCTCCCTCGCTTAATCACTCGGAATCCTTCAAACTTCCTTCTTTTTGTTCCATCTTTTCTGCTGAAGCAGTCTCCATTTTCCGCGCTGCCTCCTTTATTTCCTCTTCAAGAGGGATCTGTAAATTTCTCATTATTACTGATTCCAAATCTGTGCTGCAAGCTATCTCTTCTCCTCCTTCCCATTCGACTAACGATATCATTCTTTCTGTTCGTGCCTCTATCTTCAACTTGCGCTGAGCACGTTCTATTCTTATTGACTTTCTATGGGCTCCTGGTCACTCTGGCATTGAGGGCAACGAAGCAGCTGACTTCCTAGCTCGCTCAGGGTCTCTCAATGGTTCATTCCTCCCGCATTTTCCTGCCTCAGACATCCTTTTCCTCTCCGCAAGTCTCCATACCAGACTATGGGTTGACATCTACCCCTCCTTCTACCTCCTCCTACAGCCTGCTCCCAATTCACAGCCTTGGTACCAATTTCTTTCCTTTTCTCGGCGCTCGGCTATTGTTTCCTTAATCAGACTGAGACCTGGTCATTCCCTTCTTCCCTTTTCTCGTTTTTCTTTTCCTCTTTCACATTCTCCCTTTTGCCCTCTCCACTCGACTGATCCACCCTTTATATGCGACCCCAACCACATCCTTTTTGAATGCCCTGCTCTTTTTCTTGAGTGCTCTCATCTATACGACGAACTCTTGGCGTTGGCTCTTCCTACCCCTTTCAATGTTTCCTTTATCCTTTCCTTCCCATCTCTAGCCGTTATTCCCCTCCTTCTTTCCTTTATACTCTCTATGTCCGATCGCCTCAGAATCTGAGTAGGTGATCTAAGTCCATGTAGTTGGATCGGTGTTGACACCGAGCTCATTAAAAAAAAAAAAAATTTAGACAAATAATCACAATATTAACACATAACAAACGAGCAAATTGTAAACATGGACCAGGTGGAAATGGCAGTTTTTGTCATTCCAGAATTGTGTCTTGTAAATAAATATTTTAACCTGCGGCTCACGCGAATTAGCGTATATGTAGGTAACAACTATGCAGTTTTTATGTTATGTTAGATTCATATACACACATATACCGCCCCCCCCCCAAAAAAAAACAACATATAATTTAAAAAAACGTTCAACTTGTTCCGTTATACTAGTCGAAATTTAATAGATAAAATTAAAAAGCAGAGCTTTAAAATAATTCTAAATGCATCATACGGAGCAGACGGTAACACTGGGAAACATCGTATCGAACCAATCGACAAGAAGAAATCGTTCTAGCACGTTTCCGAATTGGTCATTGTTCGATAACGCATAAATACATTTTGGAAAAAACACAAACTCCTCAATGCCATACTTGCAACGAAATCATTACCATACAACATCTACTGTGCGAATGTAAAAAGTACGTAGAACATAGAAAAAACTGCAACCTCGAGGGGAAATCGCTCTGCGACATTTTGAGCGACGATGAATTGGTTTGTAAAAATCTCATAAAATATTTAAAGTCAACCTCTTTGTACTCTATAATATAAAATATAAATTAACTTAAATTTAAATTTGTTGTAAAATCGTATGAAATATTTAAAATCAACCGCTTTGTACTCTATTTATAAGATGTAAACTTTATGTATTCGTCGCAAATAGCCAAAGTTGCTGAGCGACAATAAATAAACGTATTAAAAAAAAAAAGAGCAGACTGTGCTCAGCGAAAAAAATCAAATATATGCATTTACAAAGCGATTCAAAATAATAATAAAAAAAAAAAAAAAAAAATCGTTTTAATCTTTTCAGTAATCGTATTGATCTGATTTTTTGGAATTAAATCAATCTACAAAGTCTCGCATGCAGCAACAGAATATGAACTACGTTTGGCCCGCTAACACGTACGTATAATTCGATACTTTGAATATTTCAAAAAAATAAAAATTTTTCTGGAACACAAAATTAAATAGTCGCAGTGTGTAATTGCAATGTTCTTAAAGAGTTGTTTCGTGTAAAGTATAGAGAACAATGCTGGTTAATTCACGTTTAAATAATCGTTGTCTGCGTTATCAGTTATCAAACACGGCCTACACACACAGAGCGAACGGTCGCCGAGATTAATAATTAATTTCGTGTTTGTCACAAATACTTTTTTTTTTTTTAATAGAGGTAATGTTAAAGTAAAAGTAAACTAAAGCAATTCTTATCGGGCGTCAGAGTAATAAATAAATCCGGTATGTCTGTCAGTGAGGATAATTTTACCGCTAGCCCTCTAGACTGAAAGGCGGACGAAGAGAAAATTTCGAAATCATTTCGAAATGTCAATGTTCGGCGAAGAATACTTAAAATTCGGCCGAACCGAAAATTAGCCCATTTGTGCGTTGTACCAGTAGTGAGAAATGGTTCTCATTAAATTAATACGTTATTTTTCAATCAAATATAAAAGTCTTTCATCGGAAGAATACTGTACTTTGGGTTTACTAAAGGAAATGTAAAGAATATGCTAATGGACAATAAAAATGTAAGTGATAAAGTTGAATGTGCGTCGTATAAAATAACCGAATTGCCATTGAAATAAAAGCTGTACAAAAAAAGAAAAAAACGAACCTCTTATTTTACATTATTTCTGTGAAATAGCGACAATTATGTTATGCTTTTTTTCTTTTTTTTAACAAAAAGAATGAAATTTTGAAGATTGCCCGATGATGAAACCGATTCGTGAAATAGCGTGGCATGTCCTGTACCGTTGAAAGAATAATCACCGGTGAACCTGTTAACACGCTTTTTGCATTACAAGTAGACGAATTAAATTGTAAAAGCGTAAACTATCAGACTTCATGCGATTTATTTATGAACGAAAGATGATAAATTAATTTCTAACTTGCGAAGAATTCTCATTGAGAGCACTACTAGCCAGAACGCTCATTTGTCGCAATAACAATCCAGCTGAATATTATAAATTTATTATTTGTACTTACGGAGCATAATATTTCACCGCTACTGTTCGCATCAAGAAGTACATAAAGGCCTTAGAATAACTTTGACGGTTAATTACATTTAAATGGAACCGATGAAAAGCCGAACTTTAGAATGTTTACCACGTACATAACTGACGCGGTGGCAACTGTTACGTGGAATGTTTTTAAATCGGTGCATTGCAAAATTAATCAGTTCTCAAGTCTTTTTTCTTTTTACGAAATAAAATGATACAAATTTTTCGTGGAATACCTCAAAAATGATAATTTCGCCTTCGGTGTGCCTATTGAATATTTTTATTATATAGGTCAATAGCGATAATCCGAGGAGAAAAAAGAAAATATTTTTACATCGACTGACGAGGAGTTATGCGCGATGTAAATAAAACTTTCACTACGGACAAAAGACAGAAAACAAAAAAAACACAAAAACCTAGAAATGAGTGGAAATTTTATTTCTTCAATAATCCGAAAACAATAAAGGAAAATTTTGAAAAATATTTTCCACTGTTGAATACACAAGTAATCCGTTGATTTCTTCTTCAGTTTTACTCTGAGTGAATTTCATATCGTGCCTTTTAATTAGAATTGTTGTTAAATCCTGAAGAAATCCCGGTCTGCCTTAACGATGAGTAGGTGTCTATCCGGAAGGTTCGCACTATTATCATTTTTCACGTCATACATCTCAACGGCGGTTAATATACAAACAAAGAAAGGGCTTAGGGAATTTAGATGGGAGCGGCTTTATCATTCATCAGTCTCGATATCGTTGAAATCTGTGAATGTTTGCTTAATGATATCGGTAATTCGTAATAAAAATTAACATTTATTAATAGGAACATATTTATCAAAAAGATTTCGTTTTAAAAAGTTCGAATAAAATTACTTTAGACGATTGATTATTCTGATGTTAGTTTTCCGCCGAAACAAAAAAAAAAAAAAAATGTAAATGTCCAATGTTGAACGATTTCGAAAGATTCGGGAAGCACGGTCATGGAATGAGAAAAGTAAAGAACTGCTTCTTATAAAATTAGAAAAAAGCCACGAACCGGAAAATGTTCACTAACTAGTGATATTCGAATTTCTCTAGTTTGAGTGTAGCTTAAATTTCGTAAAAAAACAAACAGTTGAAGGGACATGAAAATCACGGAACATCGCCAAAATTACGACTAGAAAAGTACTTAATGGAATAAAGCGCGCATAGCGTGGAAGTTTGAATAATTCTTCTCTATCGATATCGGATTTTACACGTTGCAGGACAAACGACTGGAGTGCTGAAAATTAAAAATTTAAAACAGTTTACTACTAGGTGATGTATAATTAAGAAACAATTAAGTAAACTAGAGTAAAGTAAAGTAAGCCGCATACTCTTAATAGGGTCTCATGGATTGTGGAATTAAGCTTTTTATAATGTACTGAGCCTAGTGGATCTGATGACAATACACTGAGGGCAGTTTCTTTCTTTCATTATAAAAATAACGAGCGATATTCTTACGCATTTGAAAGATTAAACAGTCGTAATTTTATTTCCGATTTAGTAAATTGCAGAAGTTTACAGAATAATCAACTATTCACCTCTAGAGGGCCGCTCCTTTTGATAAAAAAACTTCATACACGTATTTATTAAAAAACCCAGCCAAACTCTGTTCTGCCCCCCCCCCCCTCTTTTTAGGAGCGTTAACTATTGCGACATTTTAACCCAGCACGTAAGTGAAACTTTTGGAAGTGTCAATATGTCTGGCAGCGAGTTTTGAAGCAGGTGCTACACAGGAACGGAATAGCACTACCAACTTTACCTACTATGCTGTGACAGGCAAACGATCGCTAAAAGTACTTATTCGAAGAAAATCTCTCGTCAACAGCTGTTATTTGACTTTTTAGATCATATACCGAACCTGCGATTACTGTCGTTGAGAGAAATAAGTTTTTTCGGGAGGCCATTTTTTTGTTCGAAGATTAATTTTTGTCGCGATTTGAAAATCGAAGCAGAAAATATATTTGGCGGAATAAGCGTTAAGGCGCAGTTTCCGGACCTACAGAGTGACGTAAAAGGGCTAAGAACAACAAAGGAAACTCCGGCATAGAACCGTTTCTTTTGCTCTTCATTGAGGATTAGCGAATGATTTCCGCTATCATCTGGAGCAGACGATTCCGATAACCGGTTTAATTGATCAGTCACACTGTGTTAAAAAAATTGTCAGACAACCCAGTTTCAAAATTGCTGAAAAAAAATTTATCACTAGGGAGGACTGCACCATTTTTTACGCTATGCACACCGCTGCTGAATCCTATTTTCTTTTCGTCAAATCATTTTGAAAACTATTTCAACGCGATATTATTAATTAATTAATAATACCTGAATCGCCGATTAGCAAAATTGAACATCGAAAGCTTTAAAATGAATCCAGGCAATGGCTACGAATTCAGCAGTATTCAAAATAAAGTTACTCGATACGCTGGGGGGAAATTCGTTATCTCCTGTTTTAGTGCCCGACTTTGCTAAGTAGTGTCGTCCTGGGTACAGCGGAAAAGGAGGAAATTTTTTCCGAAGAAAGCCAGTTAGCGCTGAATGAAATGCAATAGCGCACTATGGGAGTAACAAAAATCAAGCGTCTGTCAAATTTTTTGCCAGGAAATATAATAACGACGGAAACGAATTTAATAATTAGACATAGGCGGGAACAACAAGTGTAAAAGCAATAAATGACGACGACGAAATACTATTATCGACTGCGCGTCTAGGAAGCGCGTCATCTGCGTTGGTACGAGGAGAAATAGGAGACGCGCGGGAAGAGGAATTGAGAAAAATCGAAAAGTGTGTGAAAAATCAGAAAAAACTACCGGGACGGAAAATAAACAATAACGCAACGATAACCTGCGCCGAATTATATGGCAAATGATAATACGAATTTGAAAACAGAAGATGACTTTCTATAAACGGAAGTATGTAAAGGTTGAGTGATTTGTTCGAGATTAATAAAATCAGCGCGAGCGGGATAGGTTAAATCGGCTGGTTGCTGGCGGAAATCAAGTCGGCTAATATCGGTAACTATGCCAAATTAGGTAAGATGAAGAAGAATAGAATCAGTAACGGTTGACGGTGCTTTTAGGATGATAAAAGCCACAATGACCAAGCACAAATCGTTTCAAAACGCCTCGTCGAAGCCGTTGGACACGCACGAACGATTGATTTTCCGTCATCATCGTAATCCGAAGCCACGACGCTGCCTTGTTTTCCGCGCCGACCGATATCCTATAAAAGAAATCGAGTCTCACGCTAACGTAAAAGGATTTTCCACGATGACCGAACTGCATTCGAAATAGAGACAATATCGTTTTATGCGATGAAGAATATTTTTCTTCGGCACGCAGTACTGGCGAATCAAGAAGCCACCTGTGTGCTTCTTAAAATTTTGCAGTTTTTTACTTTTTGTTTTTGATAAGTCGACTTATTGTCATCTGCTAATTACGAAAGGAATAAGGAAGCAATGTACCTTACCTCGCGCGAATTGGCCGTAAAAAACTAATTTTTGCTTCCTTCTTCAGTTTTTTTTTCCTTCTATTTCTTGTGCACTTCACCGAAGTAAGTAGGAAGAAATTAGAAATTAAGGAAACATAGTTGGCGAACAAAGGAACTAGAGGGGATAGCAAGGATGACGTGGGTATTGTAAGGAGTAGGAAGGCGGACGAGGCTCAGCAGATTGTAATAAAGAGTCGCAAGTTCAGAGAAAGTAAAGAGACACTTGAATAAGGGCGTGACTAGCATTGCAAGACTAAAGGCGACTGAAGGGGAAAGAAACAGAGAAAAGAAGTTGAAAGTAATCGAAGACGAATTATGAAGGAAACAGTAGAACGGTCAATGATAAGCAAAAGATTAAACCGAGGAAAGAGAGAGGAGATGGTTGTATAGAAGATAAGAAGAATGACGATTAAACGGAAGGATAGAAATCGGTCCAAAAATCATAAAGGGAGCCATAAGGGAACCAGCAAAGACTTTGAGCGGGAAATCCATCCGAACCGACAATTGGCTGCAGCTGAACGCGCTAACGGGTCGTTAACTCGTTGCCAGTCAACCAATCCGTTGCCTTCTTTAGTATGCTGAAGTATTTCCGGCAAATCCGCATTTTTACGTATAATACTAATTTACAACTGTTACATTCGGAAATATTCGGTGCACAGACTCTTCGAAATTAACAGGGTTTCCCAGTTAAATTCTCTATTCTGACTGAAACATATCTGGTCTGTTAAATGTATCGTTCACGTACTTTGTAGTGTTCTTTAGTGATAATAATTATCAATTTTCAAAACTATCTAACACCTTGTCAGTTTTTATGAACAAACGCATACACATACACCTTTAACATACCTCCAATACCGTGAGTTTTAACTTTCTTTTTTTTTTTTTAAAATATATATATATATATATATATATGGCAATAGTCAACAAGGACAACTGCCCAGACAGAAGCCGTAGGTTAGTTGGAGGAATTAGAATTTAATTGGATCGGATATGGATTTAATAAAGGAAGAAAGGACAGGGATAACTTGTGCAGAAGGATAGGTCAACACATAGGAAGAGCAATAGGGAGTAGGAAGCCCTAGTCCCAACAGGTGTACATACAAAGTATTTCGTTCTTTAAGTGGAGAAAAGAACTTAAACAAAATATGGTTGGGGTCACCTATGAAAGAAAAATCAAGAGGATGCAACAAGCAATGCGGACTTTGAGCAAAAGAAAAACGATACCAGGAAGATGGAAGCAGAGTGTGGCCGAAGCGCAGACGACATGTCGCCGAAATTGAGGAAAAACTGAGAAGAGGAAAGTTGTTTATTCTTTTCTACTCAGTTGTTCTTACAGATAACTGCTTATTCTACTAATTTTGATAAACTGTGTCACAGATGAAACTGCATTGGGGAATTCTCAAGTATGCTAGTAACTTTTTTGTGATTTATAAAAGGTGGCCAATGGAGTAAGAGTGCTGGACAGTTACACAGTATCTGGGTAGTTGAGGGAGCATGGAAACAGAAAGGACAATTCATAGGAGGTGGGGTTCTTTGCAAAATAAAGTTATGCGCTTTATTGAACTTAATTAACAATAATCTTATAATTAATAATAACCCGCTATATAAAATTAAATATTCATGACATATCGATATATTACATTAGATTATACGAAGACAAATACGTCATCGTTTCAATTTTTAACTTTAATTATTAACGCCATGAATATGGAGCAAGTGACTCCGAAACATGTCGGCACGTTTTAATTATTAATTTAAAAATAATTTTCTGTTTAATAAAGATTTTATATTGTTCAATAAAGTGTTAATACAGAAATGGAAGAAAATAATTTTAACCTAAATATTATAAAGTTATGCGATAAAACTGTATGGTCTGTACGTAAGCGGCTAAGGACACAGAAATTTTTACGGGATATGTTTTTTTCTGGCCACCATGGTTCGATTGAGGATTTGATTAGCCGTAAGAAAGTCTAACATGAGTGGGCTTTCCACGAGGATATGATGTTATTAAAAATTATGTTTGCCAGACAGGGTGGGGAAGAGTTGTTATTAGGCAAAGGACAGTGTAATTCTGCTCGGGCGGACGTATACGCGTTCATTTCCAGGAATCCCAGCATGGCTAGGCGTAAACAAAAAGGAAATGGAGCACTCTCTCTTCTGAATAAGTTCATATAATACCTACTGGGATCGAATTGCTAAAGGATGTTTGGTGAGAGGATTAGAGATTGTCAATAGCGCCGCGGATGAATCAAATACCAACAGGGCTTTCAGTGATGTAGGCTCTGCAAAAAGAAACTATTCCAAACAGAAAAATATTCCATATATTTCAGCATCCAGTACTGAACTATTGTCATTCAGCCGAATGCTTTGGATCACGTCGCAGGCTTCAAAAGAGCAGTAGCCTCTGGGGTGCCCTTTGCCAGCATTCGTGAAGAAAAAGAGGTGGTCGGGGTATTTTTGAATTGTCGCTGCTGTAAACTGTACAATATTCGGATGCAGGGGTTTATTATACTTCATCAGGGAAAAATCGACATCAATATTCAAAGCGACCCACGGCGGGATTACGAAAACCGCGCATCTCTGTAATTGCCATAGCAGTTAAACGCGGTACAGGGTGTTGCGTCTACAAAGAAAAAACACAAAAAAAAACAAAAAATTGAAAAGTTCTTTTTCCAAATTTGAGTTTTAACTCCTAATTATTCTTGCTTTCTTGCGACATTTGCATGTTGCAGAGAAGACTCTCAGCGATCTTGATAGGTTGAACACAAAGATCGTTCACAGATTCAAAATTTGAATAAGATTCCGTGCATAATTGACGAAATGTATTCGTGCATTAATACATCGCGCCATCTATGCCGAATTTTTTCCATTATTGCACTATCTTGAACAATTGTGACGATTTTCAAAATAAAGCGTTCGCAGTGGATTGCAGAATCTGTCAAACATCGATAAAGATACTCGTACGGAAGAAGAAAATATCGAAAATGAAAACAGACATATGATAAGTGATATATAACTTCACCGAAACGGTGCCAAATTTTTAAAGAATCTATTGAAAATGACACAAAAACCGAAAAAGTTTGTTTTAATAGCAGTAAAACTTCCCTAGCAATTACATAAATTTTACTTTGTTTTTTTTTTTTTTTTTTACCGACTTCCAAAAAGAAGGAGGTTATAATTCGTTGCGTATGTTTTTTCTGTTTTTTTTCATATTTGTTCGCGTATAACCTATATTCATGCGGACTGATTTTACTGATTCCTCGTCGATTAGAATGTGTACACTATTCAGCGGTGATGTCATGTGAGTACTGATGAAAATCGGTGAATGTAACTTGAGTATTCGTCAAAAAAAGTGAAAAGACGCGATCCCTTTAAATAATTTATTATTATTTCTTATTGAGGTATAATAGGAAGCGATTGACTTAAAATATCATTAATTTGCCAAATTACCATGGGGAAATGTGGCTTTGAATAAAAAGAAAACGATTTCTTTACCGACTTTCAAAAATAAGGATGTTATACGTAATGTACGAGTCAAGTGTTACGGAACAAATCGTGAAGTACACGTAGGGCATTTCAAAAGTATTGCACAGGACGTTCTTACGCAGTCTGTATGCATCTAGGAGCGCGAAAAACAATTATGTATACTATGAAGTTTTGTCAATACGGCAGTGTGCACTGTAATTGGTTTTGAGTAAGTTGTGCGTGCGTACAAACGTGTTTTTGTAATGATGGAAGAACGCTCGAGTCACGTTACAAATCTGGAACAGCGATCGTGTGTGAAAATCGAAACTATTCGTGGTCGTAGACCTACAGAAATTCATTCTGCATTTGAAGAAGTATGTGACAGTGACACCATGAACCGTATCAATATTTTTCGCCCGGGGCAAAAAAATTTAAAGAAGACTATTTGTCGGTTGAGGATGCGCCATGTACTGGTCGTCCAAGAACTTCACGTGACTACGCGAACATCGCTATAGTGGCAACACTGATCAATGAAGATCGTCGTATGATGAGCGAAGAGATATACAGCTGGTATCGAAAACTTGTCGGCCACCAGCATCAAAAATCAGAAAATTGCTTCCATCACTTCTTGATCGCGGCGTTCTCATTTTGCATGATAATCTATGCCCTCGTGACAATAATGAAATTGGAGCAATTTTTGCAAAATATGGCTGGGAATTTTTACCACGTCCACCCTGTTTGCCGGATATGGCTCCTCGTGATTGTAACTTGTTCTGCAAACTCAAGAGCCGATGCGGGGAATCTGTTTTCCGGATTTAGGGGCCTTAATAGTGCTGTGACCCGACGGATTCGTGAACTAAACTTCAAAGGGCTTCCTGGACGGCATCCAGAACCTCCCCCGACACTGGAAACGTATCATTGAGGAGGAGGGTGGTTATATTTAACGATTATAATATTTATATATGACTTTGTCAAATAAACTTTTTTTTGTATGGACTCGTGTGCATTACTTTTGAAATGCCCTACATACATTCGTCGCGTATGTTTTTTGTTTTTTTTTTACTTTTTATATTTGTTCGCGCATAAGTTATATTCATGTAGACTGATTTAGCGCTGATACTATGTGCGTGTACTGATGAAAATCGGTGAATATAAGCATTCGTCAAAAAAAGGGGAAAAAATTTGGTCTCTTTAGATAACTTCTTATTAGCATAACAGAGGCGACTGACTTCAAATACTATCTATTTGCCAAATAACCATGGAAATGTAGTTTTAAATAAAGAAAGCGAGTATATATTTCGAGGTGGTCTGCGATCTTATACATTCAATCCAATAATTGTGACTATTATATTGCATATGGACTTACTGCTTTTTTAAATACGTCCTTAAACAGACGTCGGTTATTAGACTGGACCATGAAATTTCGAATGTACTAAAATCGTGTACAATCATCCGAAATTTTTGCGTAAAGAATATATAATGAGACAATAAATTTGTTTTCCGGGAAAAAATTTTAATATTGCCATCTTTCTGTAATTCTTACAATTCTTATTTCATGATACGCTTTCATTTTTTACGAATTGTTCTACAAGTTGAACTTTATTCGTCACAGAATCGATTCCGATTTCAATGAAGTAACCTGCAGAAGTAACATCATGAAAATACCAAAAAGATGCTCTAGGTAGAAGGAGTTCGTTTAGCGAAAATAATGAATAAACTGCGACGATATCTTTCATTTTGCATAAATATTAGGTTGAAAAAGCGCGCGCACGAATTTTATATTATCTAATGCGTCGCCGGTAAATGTTTCTGGATCGTTTGTTGAGAAAATATTGTTGTAACAACAAAAAAAAAAGACATGTAGCTGTTTGCGAACAGAGTCGCCTGTCAAATTTGCAGATGTTAACAGCTGCCGAAAATCACAGAATCGGATGTTATAATTTAGTCACAGCCGCTGAAAGATTCTGCAGAGCTGATTATACAAAAGATCCATAACTGTGCAACGATGTTGGATACGCGGGATCGGTATAGATTAGCCGAACGTTCAACAGGTATTCGAAGGTGGCATCGGGCAGTTATAGTGTAAGCGTTTTCCAGTAAATGAAATTAATGAAACTGTTTACGCGGTACTTACGTAGTTGGATAAATCACGCATGCCGTATGGAAAACGTCTGAGATCAGGTTGAAGTTGGCCGTTGTAGGAACGTTGTTTTTCCAGCCAACAATCGTCTACATTCACATATTCGTATCCGACCGCGGCATATCCCTCCGATATTAACAGGTCCGTCATCGTTCGGAACAGGCGATCGCTTAAAAAGAAAGTAAAAGTCGCTCATTTTATTTTTAAAAATCTTCTTTTTTTAAACTAACTTAAAGTTTCAATACTCTAGAGAATTCAAATATATACGACGCCTACAGTTTTCGAAAATTACGAAATCGTGTAATTTAGAGGTTTATGGAGACTTGTCTCGTTCTCGATCCAAGCCGCTAATCTGAAACAGTGACTATTGGTTATGTCAGAGATTTATCTGGGGGAAAGGCGGATCCGATGAGAAAGAAACTGGCCCTCCAATATGCTCTTTAGATCCATCTTAGTACATTATGAAAAGCTTAATTGTCACACAATCCGTGATACGTTATCAAAAATACATAAGATTTATTTTACTTTTAATGGCGTATTGCACAATAATGTAGTTTGCGTGTGGCGTAGTTTGTAAGAATTAAGTTGCATGCAGATTCTTATTAATGCCAGCATCGGTGGTCCCCCATCGTAGAAACTCTATCGTAACATGTTGTGTCCCAGCATTAATGATTTCGTAATGAAAACTGATATTTTTCCATATAGAAATTTGTCGAATATCCGAGCAATAAATAACAGCTCAATTTGTTTAGCATCTTTACACCAGAAATTAATTAAACTGCCCGTCTACTGTGAGGGGCGATATGTAAAATTTTATTAAATCGATACGGCTTTTTGAAAAATCGACCAGTTTTTGATTTTTCTTTTATCTCAGTCGATTGTTTTTTATTCTTTTAGATATGAGTTTTCCAATTTTGCTGGGTTTTTTTCTTTTTTCTTTTTTTTTGGAGGGGGTGGGGGTTTAATGGCTAATTGAAATTTTTCTAAATATATATTTAATGACTGCTCGAACGAAACACTACCGCATAAACTATAGGCTACCCCAGATGATGGGTGAGCCTGTTTAATCTATTTCGAATTGTCGTAAATTAGTATCGTTTTGTCAAACTGACTGTGATTTGTTAAAAATTAATTTTTTCATCGCTCGGTTTTTAGGAAATAACAAAAACATTACGCAATTTCGAAAATTCAAATTTATACCTATAACGAAAGTGGTGCCACACTGTGTGAATTAAAAGTCGCGCTTGCAAGAAACGTTTCATACGTAAAATGTACAAATGTGACGAAAATTACAAATTTCTTCAGTTTAATGAGGATTTCGGAAATTAATAATAGAATAAAATCTGGTTAGTTTCGATTATGCGCTTTATTAATTAATCATGGGAAACTGTTAGAATTACGTAAGTGTTGAAATTTTATAATCGAATTTAAAAAAAAAAAAAAACAATTCGGCGGACATCGAGCAAAGGTCCCAAAATCGATTTTCCAGATTCTATAGCAAGCGTAAGATTGGGGAAACTGAAATTTTACGAGGCAAATACCACTGCTGAACGCGATTCTTTTTTTGTTTTTATTTTAAACGCCAGTAGATGATCGTTTCAGGGTTGATTTACGGAGGTACAGACGACCAGAGCTCTCCATGTTTTGGAAAAACCGAGAACGTTCAGAGACGATTTTAAGAAAAAAATCACCTGTTTGTTCGAATCATGTTACATGTCGCATTTTTCCTTATCATTCCGATGAAATTTACGCTTTCTATGAGAAAAAGCACGTACCGCCGGTGGATATCGGTATTATGGTAAGAGGTGCGTGGGTTTCTTCACTAAACACCGTGAAGCATGTCTA
Organism: Icerya purchasi; assembly: GCA_039619475.1. Lineage (NCBI taxonomy): Eukaryota > Metazoa > Arthropoda > Insecta > Hemiptera > Monophlebidae > Icerya > Icerya purchasi. The sequence goes on along the minus strand of CM077116.1, from coordinate 259,046,436 downwards.
ACGTGCGATGTAACAGTTTGGACTGAAACTTTTGCGATGAAGTGCTTCCAACAGTCACCGGTCGAAATAATTTGGTAAACTGCGAAAGAAGAAATTTCTCAACATCTTCCCTAACGTAATGAAATCGCCGTATAAGATGGTGTTCGAAAACTATCACGAAAGTTGGTGCTTTTTATTTTTTTTTTTTTAGGCTAAAAAATAGAAATTTTCAAAATATACAAAAACATCTAAAAAAAAATAATGATAAAATCGAAATTGGCAAAGTTTGTAAAAAATTTTAAAAATTCGAAAATGGTTATTGCATGTTTTAGAAAAATGTTTCGGTAGGAATTTTTCGAGAAAGATACAACCGATTAGCGCTACAATAAATTATCGTGTCTGCGGAAAAGGAGTATAAAAAGTTTTTATGCAAATTAACGAAAAGGGGAAAAAAAATAAAATCCTTAAAAAAATATTTTTTAAACAAATTTTTCCGCTAAATAATACGCAAAGTGAGATATATTCTTCAGTTATTCTACAGGGGAAACCCGGAAAGGGCTTCTAAAATTGGACGCTAGAATTGATATTCTTTCTTACGTCGTAACTACCATTATTTTTGTGCAAACATAGGTATAGTGTTCACGGCAATTGCTCTAGTGTAGACGCAAAACTCTGCCCTCGGAACTGATTGTAAACATCTGATTTTTATTGATGCAGTACAAGTGCAGTTCCGAAAGTGTGTCTGCCTTATACTAACTGGCACGCATATGTCACGTATGGTACGATTCTATTAGCGGTTATTTTAACTTTTTGTAACAATTTGTATCGTCGCCTGGGATCGAACTCTAGACTTAAACGCTCCAGCAATTAGGCATGAGTGTAACTCCGGACACAATTGCATCCTCGAAAATATACCCGCATTCGGACACGGTCGCATATATCTCTAACGATACGTGATTTAGTATATTTCAACGCCGAAAGCGTTAAGGACGTTGCGTTTGGAGTGCTACGCGGAAATGGAGTTGAATATGTGGATTATACACCAGGTATGAAATGTAACTCTGGCGGAGTTAAAGTTGAGAAAGGGATGATGTATCCGCAGTCGGAAAGGACACATTTACGTGTTCTAGAGGAGTTGTTTTCGCATCGCTACTAACAACTGCTACGCTGTTGTGATGACAGACTAATTGGCTTAAAATGTACCATTAAGAGGAAGAAAACATGTTTCAATTTGCTAGGAATGATTACAGATCTGCACAATAATTTCAGTCGGTAATGTGGTTGAAATGTCTCAGTCAGAAGTCAAAATACTAGCAACAGCAGATGTTGCAAGGAAAAACAGATTAACTAAATCTGTTGAATGCGGAACAATGAAATAACATGTGTTCGGTGTATTAAATAATTTAACAATTAACTATTTATTTTCGCGGCTTAATTTGGATTTTACGCGTTCATTAAGAAATATTAAATAATACTTAAATAGAGCGGTTAAAAATTAATCGAGGATTTTCGAAAAATTTTTGACCCAGAAATTCGAAAAAAAGTTTAAAAATCATGAAGCGTTTTTGTTTGTTTTTTGTTTTTTTTTTCCCCTTAGGAATTTCTATTAGCACTTTTTATTTATTCTAGAGTTCTTGACCCGTTCTTGACAGTTGCGTTAGCGCGGTTTTATTCGCATTATTTTAGAAGGTGTCGTGTTCAGAGCGTCCGTATTCAGAGCGACCATCGGATCTTTATTATTATTATTATTATTATTATTATTATATTCGACTTGGACGACCGTGTTCAAAACGGCCCGCAGACATTGTTATTACTATTATTACATGTATGCGAACTAGAGCGGCCAAGTTATTTTGTTAAAACTGCTAGAAATTATAATACACGATTAGAAGCGTATACTTTTATAGTCAGTTTAAGCATTAATATTTCATTTTTAACTAAAACTATATCGAGCATTTACACAACAGTGCGTTTTGTTAGAAAAATTAAACTGGATGTGAGTACGTTTCCATTCTCATCTATTATAATTTTACATTAACAAAAATTATATACATTTTGCATTATTAAATTACGTTTTTATAATAATATTGTATATCGTTACATGTTAATGTGTTAATATAGAAATATCTAAAGTAAATAATAACGAATAGTAGAAATTACATAACTTATAAGAGAACCGTAACAGAATATGATCGTAGTTCATTGTAATAGTATGATATATCAGAGATTTCCAGGAAATTACCTTTCCTGTGTACCTTTTAGGACATGTCGGCTTCAAAACATGGTCGCTCTGAACACGTAACCATTTTAGAATACCTTTATTGAAAGTTTTCAAATGATTAAAAAGTGTCGTTGCCGGTCAAGACAGGCTGTAAAAATAAGTTCAAAAGCGAAATATTAAATCGATCAACAGACACATATGCGTTCATTTTGCGCTAGGTCGACAAAAAAGGAACTCGGATTCCGCTGACGGTTTCGGCAGCGTCCTACACAGTCGGTTGCGTAATAGCGAATTTATCGAGAAAAATATAACCGATATAATTTGAATATATTACGCGTGCTCCTTTTTTATCGATACCGAAAAAAAAAAGCGAATTCATGTTAGATGGGCGTGGAACCCTAATAAAGACCGTCGACGTGGTAGAGCTGACGAAAGAACTAGGCGTTTACCCTGAAACTATAACATAAGTATGGTTGACAGAATTGCAAAACAATAAAAATAGGTAGGAAATGTACAAGCGACGAATTCGCTCACCTTATACAATTTTCGGGGTCATTTTTGCAATCGGTATTGCATCGGAATCTTTCCCAGGCTAGCCAACCCATCGGAGGAGTACGAGCCAAGCCATTTTCCAGTGCTCGACAACAATGCACCGCCGCCGCTAGCAACGCTACTCTTATCATCCAACGTGTCGTCCATTTTGATGAATTATTATGACGCATTTCTTAACGCTGAAAACTGAAAACAAATTAAACGGAATCGTTACATCAAATTAATATTACCGGTAGCAAGAACGAATGTCGCAAACGTTAAAATCATCGGTGAACGATTATCGGTTACTTTTGAACAATACGTTAATCGCGACTAATTACGGTCTTGTGCGCGAATGAGGTGTACCATTATATATTAATGACGGTGTCATTTTTACGTCGACAGTGTATTGTTTACATCGATTATATGTAACGTTCGAAAATGATGATAAGCTTAAAATCTGCCTCTTCCGCAGTAAGTATGCTAGACTACGATCTAGAGCGCTGAACATTCAGGAGTTGCCTTCGGGGATAATCGATTTATATGTAACCCGTATTTTTTTCCCCCTTTTCCCGAAACTTCGGGTAGGGTACATTTATTTACTATAAAAATATTGATTTATTATAATAACGGTATTGATATAACCCATTCAATTAAGTATTTGGTATTATATTAATTATAACCCGTATTAAACAAATTACACTTGCAAACGTATATACATACATACCTTGCAAGTGTAATTTCTTTATCATTTCAGTTCTCTGACGAATTCAATTTATAAAATGTTTTCTTTTTGCTTTTAAACCCGAGACAACTCTATTCGATATCATATGAATCAAGTTTTGCTGGATCTTCGTTTTAGCTGGTAATATTGATAAAAATATTTCAGACAGTTTCATCTAAAAATACATATTTTACGATACACCGTAGATAAGGCTGTATTCTTTGAACTTATTGGTCCCATTTATCTTTGTTGATTAATTTTCTTTTTCTGTTTTTTAGTACTTAAGACGGGATAACCAATAGACCGGTATATTATTGTAGCGTTTATTATTTTATTATTTTATTGACACTGTTATAACAAACAGAGTGTGTGAGAATGTAAACAACTGACATGTAGTTAAATACTACTATCCGTATTGAAGTTACCATGGAGAAACTGCACGAAGCGTCAACGTCGTAGCAAATTTTTCTGAAATACCAAGCATAAAGTGTGGTGTATTTGTTTTCAAAAATATAATGACACTCGGAAAACGTAAAGAAGAAAGCAAGAATAAAAAGAATTGGAGAAATATGGGCTGCCTCTAGAATTTTTAAAATCTTCAGATTTGTCAGATTTCAGAACTTACAGAATTATTGCGAGCGCGATTTTTACGCGCCTGAAAGAAATTAATAAGGGGAAAAAAATAACACACATTTATGAAAGGAAAAGTTACATTACCAACTGGAAAATTTTGAGGATAATATTAGTTATGGTCAAAGGCACGAAAATTCCTGAAATTGTTATTCGTTTAATGCATAAATTTTTAAAGAAATCGAAAAAAAATTGTTGATGGCGGGTAATCATCAGGGATCGTATATATTTCATTTATTGATGCGCAATAATCAATAAAAAAGCTGAATTTTTAATGAAAAATACACTACTAAAAAAATAAATTCCCTTATAGAAAACTCACTGCGCTCGTTTAACATACTTGTGACAATTTCAGGTTTCGACGATTAGAGTTTAATACGACTTTACACTATATGTTTTCAAGATTTTTGTCTACTGTAAGTTTAGGTTTATACCGAATACTCGTTAAAATCACGCTGGTATTGTTTTCAGAAGTCTGTTTAGGACTAATTTTCGTAATAGAAATTCAGGATTTCATCGGAGAGGCTAAAATGAAGATGTTTGAACTTGCTGTAGGTTATCCGATGGAATGCTATCCTCAAAACAATTCCGCGTGATAACCCCGGTATGCTTTCTCTATGTTGTTCGCTTTTTCATTAAATGATTTAAGTATTAGGTTTCCTACGAATACTTTCTACAGTTTTCATAAGTTCGTGAAAGTTCCTCCGGTATTAACAAAAGTGGGGCTGTTGTCATTCGTTAAACGGAATTAGTAAATAAATTTTCATTCATTCAACCGGAGTCGAATAGACACTGTCACAACTGTTTCGAACGCTGTTCCTTCTTCATTTGAAAGACGGTTCAGAACGAATGCAGCCCGCTCCCACGAGTAATCCAGTAGACTAGGACAAAAATGATTCAGTCATTGACCGATTCGGAGAAATGGCAATACGCGCGCAGGCCGGCAGTAGCCTACTTTCGCGTTTCGTCTGAAAATTTAAAATCCATTCGACCGGTGTGCTGTGTGGCGATTTTAATTAGAACGAATAATCAGTCACCGGGAAAGCGGATAGCGGGCTCGATGGAACGCCGTCCTAATTTCTCATATTGCAATAATAATTATTATCGTTATTCTGCGAGATTCGCATTGTCGATTCGAATTCATTCGGCTCATGCAAACCGGTGATAGCAGCAAATGCGAACTATCCGCGTACCTGCGGTGAGACAGTCAGTAGGGTCGATGAGTTTTTTTCAATCGATTGTTTTAATAATAATCAGGCTACTGCGCTGGAAGTGCAATTCCAGACCGAACTGGAGAAAGTTAAACACGCGGAATCGGTTAAAATAGGAAGAACGGAATGCGATATTGCGAATGCGCGAAACGGTGTATACTCCGTTGTTATCATTCGGCAGCCGAAAGAAAGGAAAAATATACTCCGTCTTCTCGACATCTATAAAGAGTGCCGATGGACGTGAAGTGCACTTGATCGCGGCATGACGTGTACAATATAAAAAAGGAAAGGAAAAAAATAAAAGTCCCGATAGTATTATACAAAGCAGCGAGTCATTGAGCACAAGCCGGTAACAACGAACTAAATAAGAGTGATTTCGCAGAAATCTAGTTCCAAAAACTTCGCGCATCACACCTTATATCATCTCGGTTTCTCACGATGACTGCTTGAACTTTGTATAGGAGAAAGGTTAAGAGATGATATTTGCTTCTTCGTCGGAGAAGATTCGAAGAAAATGTTTTTGTGAGAAGATCCCACGATCCTCTGGTAGCGGGCTGCTAATAAATTGCACGTGGCCTAAGAACATTAAGGGATAATTAATAGTAGACGGAACAAACGAAAAGTACAACCGCTTGAAAATCCAGGGGTTCAACCAACCACCGTACGCCAAGAAATTTATTAGCGCATAAATGATTTCCTTTTTTCCAAATTTTGTTAAGCTTGTCTACTACGGACAGTAACGTAAAAGTTGAAACACGAAAAATTACTTTTTTCTTTTTGTTGCATTGTTGCGCTCCGTGCGCAGCAACAAAGGCCGGATGCAGTGAAACAATAGAAAAAAACAACAAAACAAGCTAAAATTAAAGAGCCGGAAAAAAGGAAGTAACCGAATTTTTACTGTTACGAAAGTGTAACGATTGAATTTTCGGAAATTCAAAGCACTTCGGGACAGTGTGGCGACTGACAATAGGAAATTTGTTTTGGAAAGAAGGTGAAATTCCTGCATAGTCTTCTATGAAACGGCTTGGAGAAATAAGGCTCTTCGTACGAGTAGCGATTTCGCAAGAGAAAAGTAAGGAATCAGTTGTCAGTCATGGGAATTCGTAAGAGATCGATTTCGACAGAATGAACGTAAATCCAGGTGTAAAGAGGAAAAGGTCAAAATACGGAAAAGAAAACTCCCCGCACGCTTAGAGAAAGAAATTAAACGGAACTTGTCGCTTTGAGGTTCAGATTTAATTTTGTGGAGAAGGCGGATTCGTATGGTGATTACATTTTGAGTTACTTAAGCTTCAGACCGCCGTATTATTCTTCACGTGAGAAATTATGAATTGAAATTTCAAATAAGTCTCGAGTGAATTAGACATGCACGTACACATCGTGAAAATGCGCTGGAAAAAGATTGCTTAATTTTGTTAAGAGGCGGTTTTCGTTCAGATAGATATTGCGCAGGTGCTGGTCGAAATAGGCAAAATATATTTCTTATAATATTTTTTTTACAATATTTTCCAATGAAGTATTAATGACAAGGGATGGGGGGGGGGGTAAAAAAAAAACGCAATTAACAGATCAACATTTGGAATCATGTTTGAGAATTGCCTTAAGTTCATATGAGCCAAATTTTGAGAAACTTGCTGCACTTATGCAAGGTCACATTTTTATTCATTTGCTTATTTACGATGTATTTTTTCTAAGTTAAGAAGTATTTAATAACGAAAAAAATAAAAAAAGGTATAATTTTTTTTTTTCCTTTATTTACTAACATTTTTTTGTGTACCTATTTCTTTACATTGTAATTTTTTTTTAAATTTCATAAATATTATTGTGCTTCGTAAAATAAAAAAATATAATCATTTGTTTGCTTTATTTGCCATAATATATTTTTAAACTGAAATTCTTGTTAGTTATTTATTAAAATATCAATGAAAAATTTGAAAAATCCTGAAATTGTTTGCCCATATTCACAGTCGCCCGCAGATTACATTTTACAGAATAAGTCGCCTGTAAGGGATAAAAGTTTGGCCACACCTGTTGTATAGTATATAGGTAGTGTAGTGTAGAAATATTTAGATGTAAAATAACTCGTCGACAGGCGTCAACGGCAAATTTATCAACATAAATTTACTGCTAACAATATATCCTTCTGCCATCTAAGCAAGCATACCTCAAAGCATGGTCGGATAATTACCTCCTTTTCTAATCCTCATTCTTTTTACAAACTAGTACTGCCTCTTCCTTCATTACGGCCTTGGTTTTCCGATTTTCCTGGTCTCAGTCGCTTCATCATTTCCTCCATAACGCGTCTTCGTTTCAACCATAATTGTCTTCCTTCGTCTCTTTTTCGTTATTCTATTGTTCCGTTTTTCTATTCTTTCTTCTCCACTTTGTGTTTTTCATCCATTGGATCAGGACTGCGTTTGTGATGCGGATCATATTCTTTTTGAATGTTCTCTTCCGGTGCAGGAGCGCTACACCCTTCTGTAAAGCTCTTACATCTTGAACTGCCAACTCCTTTTTGTGCTTCCTACATACTTTTCTTTCCTTCACCAGATGTTGTTTGAGCTTTAGCGGAGTTTATTTCTTCTATTTCTCTATATATTAAAGTTTAATCCTTTTATTCGTAATTCCTGGATGATGGGTCACAGTGCCCTTGGTTGGCGTTCCCCAAGAAAAAAAAAAGAAAAAGAAGCAGCGCCTAGCTTGACGAGAAAATGTGTAAATATTAATAAACATATATTTCCGAAATGGAAAAAAAAGATATTTTTAAGTTTGACGATTACAAAATTTTACTGACGGAAGAGATCTTTTTAGATCCTAAAATATACTAAACATAAAATGAACACGGAAGTTCCATGCCTAATCAAAGATTAAACAACTTAACACTAACATATATATATAATATATATAGAGTCCGGTATTTTTGGAGAAATTAATTTTGAAAATGTAATATCAAAAAATGTAAAAAAAAAGTTTTGTAGCTTGTTTTTGTTTTTTTCAGTAAAAATTCTTATTCAAATTAAAATATTGGCGTTTATTTCAAAAATTATATCGCGACACTATTAAATAACAGAAAATAATTACGACAAAAATAAATTTAACAATGTGTCTGAATAATAAATACGGTAACAGAATATAAAATCATTTTTTGTTCAAAAATATATTTTTTTTAAATATAAAAAAAAACAAAAAAACAGACACTTCACAAACCGGGGGGAGGGGCGACTTTGTCGGCTTATTGAGGCGGCATTGCTTAGCTGACGACCATTCCGACCCGAAATAGAGATATGTTTATTGTTACACACATTTTCTAGTTGTTTATTCGTATAATAATTTAGCATAAAAAACGAATATGATAGATTTTTCGCTATGATTAAATAAACCGGTTTAGCCGAAAAATAAAAAAAAAATCATTAGCGGACAACTACCTCTGGTCGACCGAACAATAATACTGAAAATGGAATAGAATTCGCTAAAAAAAAGGTATACCGAAACACACGTTGGAGGTAGTTTATTAATGAGCTAATATGTCGTGGGAGCGCAGCAGCGAATCCTAATCGGTCACGTGGCGAATTAAGCGAGATGGCAGGTAAAGAGAAATTTATAATCTGACTATACAAACGATGTCTGGAATTAATTTTTAATTTCCACCTACTGCGGGAACCGGTACGATTAGGAAGATCTTCGAGGAAGAATTCAACGTGCAAATATAAAATCTGTTTTTCCCGAAAAAACACGAACTCCGCTGCAGGGCAACGCGCATCGTGACAATCGTCGTATATATTTTTGTTGCATTCGAACACTGGCCAACTATTTACCAAGTCCAAAACGACATAATGAGGGCGCATTCGGCTAGAAAAAAAAACCCGATGAAATCCAGAAGACACACTCGGCGGTACCTTACGGTCGGCGAATAATCGTTCACCTTGATCACGTGCTGCGTTTCCTGCAGACATTTACACTTTCTCTTTCTAAACTGGTAGATGGCGCTGGAAACGCCGGTCGTTGTAGTCTTTCCATTTCCGCATAAGGCGTTACTGCGGTAGCGATTCCAGCGCTAATCTAGATCGTGTTCGCGTACGTGCAACGGTACATTTAATGGTAGCGCGCAAACGAGAGTCGCGTGCGTAATAACGGATCGCAGTGCTGGACAGTTGTCAAACAATGTATCTCTCCGGACGGTTAATTTAAAAATCCGATTATAAATAATTACATCAGCGACCTTTCATCGCACGGCAGACTGCTCTCTCCGATTAATATCGATATGTTCGCAAATGCGAACAATATCGCGTCTCTCTCTCTCTCTCTCTCTCTCTCTCGGATGAGACAGTTTTAACAGCAGGCGAAAAGACGAAAAATAAACAAACGTATGCGAAATATTAAAACGTGTGTACGTTAATTATAATTGAAACTGACCGCCAGTTTCAGAATCACAGCGATGAATAGTATGCGTCGCCGATATCTCAGCATCTAGGCACACGAAACTGGTTGGCAATTTAGTTATGACTCGATAATTTCCCGGTGCTTTGTTTTTATTCTGCATCAACGCTATTCGTGCCGACTTACTCGAACTCTCACCAGCTCGATTTAAAGTCATAAAAAATACGGATAATTCTCCTGTCTAATGAAACATCTGTTTACCGATATTGTTTCATACTGAAATAACGCAATCAGCGTATTAACGTGAAACAAAGCAGACACGCATCAATTATATGTTTAGGCATTACGCGAAGTGAAAAATACGACTAATGCGGGTGCTTTAAAATGTTAGTGTATATGTTTGTAACGAAGTATCGAATTAAATAGAAGACGGTGTTTCATTAGAGTGATCATTTCGTTTGCGCCCGGGATCAAGCCAGTATTTCGAATCACACTGTACCGAAAGGTTCTACGCATATTTAGCAATACCGTAAGTTCGTGCTACAGAACAAGTTAAATAATGCAGAAAAAAAGTAAATAAAAACAGGAAATAGCAAAAAATTAAGTTCCGTGCATGTTCTTTTTTTTTTTTTTTCTTTTTTTGTTTGATGGGAATTTGCCGGCAAAGATTATTAAGTGTCGTATAATTTATTCGAATACCGACACGATTGGCATATTTAAGAGCCGCTGTTGGAAATTAGAAATAATGAAAACGGCATCGCAATAAGTAAGAACAACATGAAGGGCTGGTAAGGTAAAAGAAAACGGAACACTTTTAAAATAGAAGATACAGTTGGAAATAATGATGTGTCACTTATTGAATGATTGCAAAAATATAGTCGACGCGTAAGGTAACCTGTAGAGAGAATGAAACAGACTAAATCGGAGCCGATGCATAAAGCAGACATCAGAATTAAAAGAAAACCAGGTTATGGGCAAAGACACCATTGTGCAGCTTAAATATTATTTTTCACGAAATACTTTCAGACAACACTAGAATCTGAAAAGAACATTCACGCTGCCGGATATAAAAAAGTCCGAGTTCTTTACGACGCGTCGTAAACGTTTTATAGCGAGTTACTAACCGACGTTAGAGCACTGCGACGAACTAATCGTGTCATTCACACGCATCGAATGACATTATCGACAAAGCGGCAATTTTACAAGTTACTATAATTCTCAGCGGCAAGTTTTTGTTTGTGTAAAAATTCGTATTCCGACAATCAGGGAGCGATTCCGCTAATATGGAGAGATCCAACTAATGTGGAGCGATTCCGCTAATATGGAGGGATCCAACTAATATGGAGCGATTCCGCTAATGTGGAGGGATCCAACTAATGTGGATGGATTCCGCCATCGAATGAGCCGCGTAAAAAGATTGTGGACGGATTAGCGACAAATAATGATGAGAATTTTTCTCGCATCGTTGTGTTTCATAAATAAAATGAATCTCATCTTTGTATTCTAGAAAACTTATAGATGTCGGTAAAAAAAGGGGGGGATAATAAAACAAAAACCAATTCCGACAAAATTCAAAAGTTTCCCAAAAAAAAAAAAAAAAAAAAACATTTCTAGCACATACACTATTAGTAGACGTTATTTTCCAGCCGAAATTACGCTCTGTAAATTTTCAATTTTGTGTGATGGAATTTAATTCCTCGCCCGAGAGTAAGTACGTGTTATTACGTTTCTTGTAGGATTTAATCGAAAAACGAATTATTTCATGGAGCGGCGTCGTTGTTGTTCGGTAATAAGTACTTCCGAACGCATATCTAAACCGAGTGCAAACTACACTAAAATATGACGTAGCCACGAACTGATGAGCGAACTTTCATCAACTTTTCTGGAAAATCTCGGCTAATCATTGCGATGTTTGTGTTCGCAACCGAAAGAACAAATATTAGAACTGTAAAAAAATAAAAGAAGGCGACGATAACTATCGGCGGAAGTTAGTTGCGGAAATTTGTATACATCGTGTCAGCGACGGAGAATGTGCATTATCCCGTCGAGCGTTCGTCTGACGACGATACTTCCCGGTACCGCGGCAGTTAAAGGAAGAAAGTTCACCTTGATCGTAATCCGGCGAAATTTCTGTATTCATCGTTTATCAATACGAATAGCTGCGCATCACTTGATAACACGGGATGCGTGTATTCGAGGTCGTGCGAATTCATGAGCGCTAGTGTGCTTACAAACCTGCAAACCTACTATTTTCTCTCTGTCCCGATTTCATCGGTGTTTGATCTGCGTGGGCTACGACATCAGCTCATTGCGCTTACGTCCATCAAGTCCAACTTATATTAAATAATCAACAAGTTAATCTTAATTTAAATAATAAATAGATGTACGAGTTTAAATGTTCTAAATTGTTAATTTCGCTGCGTGAAAATATGCAAAAACTCGTTTACAGTTTCAACTAAAATTGTAATTCACATACCAGCGGACTCATTGCTAACGGTGAAAAATTCGAATGTCATTTGTGAAGAGCTAGTGGTTGTTAGTGCTGGCAAATATTTAGTTTTCGCTGTTGTTTTTTTAGTTTTTTTTTTTCTTCTTCTTTTTTTGCAGGGTAAAACTTAAGAACATTAAACCCACTAACCTGTCTGATGTAATCTGTAAACAGTATTGTAGCGCAATAATACCATTTAGCGAATATTATGTAGTGGGCGATTGAAACTCGTGAAAGGAATTAAGATGAGCTCGAAATAAAACACGTCTCTTTATTGTCGTCAAATGGGGAAGTGAGAGCTGACTGTAAACTACGATGTAACTCTTCTCGCTTTTCTATATAAAAGCAGAACAAAAAAAACAACTTTTTGTCGAATTGAAAATTTGCGAAGGTATAATAGAGATAAATTTATAGAAATTCAGATTAATTCCAGCCAAATTCAAAAAGATATTTATAAAAAATACGAGACAGCGCAACGAAAAATAAAAAATTAGCACTACTCGATAGAGATATAAGTTAAAGAGGTAACCCCATACCTGAAATAAGTAATTACTATTGCTGTTATTATTATTATTATTATTATTATTATTATTATTATTATTTTTATCGTCATCATCGTCGTTAAATAAAAATATGTCTAATAATATTCGAATCAAATTAAACAACCGTGTGTGTGTGTGTGTGTGTTGATTGTCATATTTCTGGTTAATTTAATTAATTTAAAGGCAAAATGAAACAATTAACATATACGTATAAATGAGTAATCATACCGAGAATAAAACGATAATTCAAAATAAATGGTGAAATATTACGGGTTAAATTATAAATAAAGAGAATTTCATAAACGACAGATATATTATATTTAAATTTATTAATGAATTGTCAGTTTTTATATGATTTAAATTTTAATTATTAACCTATTTTAAAAAATGTCCAAATTTTCATTGAAGTCGTTTATTGGACTGTTAATTTCTAATGCTATGTTCAGCTAAAGATGACTAAGATTCATCTATATGACCCCAGACCTAATGACGTACAATTGCTCATTATAACGTATATACGTTCTCCACATTAGGTAAGAGCACATAATACACACATATTATGTGTATGTATTATGCATGTAAATCGAATTTAATGTATAATTATTGATAAATTAAATATTAGATAAATATTACCTAAAATTTATATTCATCCCTTTTCCTAAACTATCTGTATCGATTTCTTTATTGGGCTTCTAAAACAACCGCTGTTATCCTTTAACGTTCTACAAGTCAATTATTCTTTTTAGCAAAATTTCAAATATAACCTCATTCGACTATAAAGCACTTGGCTAACTTCGGGTTTTTCTGCACGGCTACATAAATCCAACATACTACATCCATTTTAAATGCTAACCCGAATAAGTCACACCTGTGCTTCTTCGCCACTGTAGTAAAACTGGGCGTGGATGCAAGTAATGCGTTAGTGTGCTTTTTAAATTTCTAACTCGGTCGATTGCTTTCAATTAAATTATTTATGCCGGCTGTTCCGAGTGTAAAATCATACACGTTATTCTGAATGGCGCCTTCTCAATGAAAGTCCGGTCCTACGTTAGTATTTGTTGCACTTCTGTTGGCCAATTTGGAGCATTCGATTGAAAGCCAACATAAACAAACCTTATTGAAATTTGTTCAAAGTAAGACTGCAAAATTGTGTTTCTAAGTTCCCAGCAGCACTGAACGCTGCGCGCTAACAACAACGTATTGTTTAAAATCTGTCAATCTACCACCATCACCGCAAAAAGCTGAAGTGGAAGTCGCACTGAACTTTTCGGCTAGTCTTCTAATTACAATTAAAGATGGACAGTGCAAGTTCTCGCTAAGATTTCGCAGTCACCAATCAGTCTTAGTTCTGTGATTATACAATCTTTCTCCGCCTGTACTTTTTTCTATTTCCATTCGCCTTCAGCTCGTCCTATAGATTATTTTAAATTTCCGCTAATTAAATTGTTCTTCATTTTAAACATTATGTAATAATCGAGCAAAACCCCGGACCATATTAAAGAACAATGTGTGTATATTTTTGAAAAATCATCATGAAATTTGTAATATTTTCAATTGTTACGCGAAAATCGCTATTATATTTTCAAGAATGACGTAGTTAATTAAAATTTACTCTTCTATAAATATTATAGAAAATTTATCGTCTAGATATATATATATATATATAAAAACTTGGCTATATTGGCCTCGCGAAGGGCTGTGCCTCTTGATCCCTTTTGCTTATATTTCTGTCTCTGCCTCTTCTATACTTTGTATAAAATGATCATACAACGTAATTCTAAATCGGTCCATATGAATATAATAATATAATCACAAAAATCCTATCCTAATATTCTTTGTAACTGATATATATTACATCGGTAAAAATTAAAACATAACAAAATTTTTGGGACATATATTTGGGAAATCTTTTGGGACATATTTTTGCGAAATCTTTTTGAGACATTTTTTCTAATAGAGGGTAACCTAAGAATTACGTTATAATTAATATATATAAAGTCGGTAAAAATTAAAATATTACAAACGTTACATAAAATTGGATCCTTTTTTGGAACATTTTTCGTTACATAAAATTGGGACATTTTTTCTAATGGGGGCCAACCTAATAATTACGTTGTAATTAATATATATATATATATATATATATATATATATATATATATGTGTGTGTGTGTGTGTGTGTGTGTGTGTGTGTGTGTGTGTGTGTGTGTGTGTGTAATAAAAAGCAATAAACTAATGAAAACATTATAGGCTGAGCAAATAAAATTAAATGAGACGCCATTAGGTGTTAATTAGTGGCATTCGTTAAGCAAGTGCGTTTGTTGTTATAGTTGCAGATTTTCCAACAAATTAGAAATTACTTTCAACGGAGCACGACTTTATCGTCGTGTACGTCAATTTTAATCGTTATTTCATTAAAATTCCATCCGAACTGCACGCAGCAGATTTCAGTAACACGTAATGGAAAGTGTCGCTCGTTCGCAATCGTTGAAAAAGCTGTCTGCATTAAAGTCGCACTTGTTCAAGGTGCAATTTTTACTGAAATAGTGAAATCTTCATTGACAGTGAACTGAACAAATTAAGTAATACATTATCGATCGCAAAACGAGAGATGTTCAAACCACTTTCGAATATTTGTAACGGCATGATAAAGTAAAAGAAAAAAGTAGACGTCATTTCAACCGTATTTATTATTAAATAATAACAACCGTACCGAATGAGTCTGTATGTGAGTGTTGGTGTTTATGAATGTAACCAACCACTGCTGCGAATAAAAATGGCCCGTCGAAATCGAGATTTTCAGAGGCACTGCGGCCCGTTATTAAAATACTGGTTCTACTGCAGTGGCGCAATTATTAGATTATGAACTCACCGCTGCTGTTGCTGCTCTTGTCACAAATCAACACACTTCTATAAGAATTCGTTGGAACACATTTTCTCTTTATAAAAACCTGTAGCAAAATTATAGGCTAGATTTTTGAAAGAAATTGAAAAGAAAAATTCAGAAAAAACTAAAGTATGGCACACGTTCAATTCAAATATACGTTGTTCTTGAACATTCACGAACAGAATTTCGTTCTGTATAACAAGTGTAGGCAGATATGTAGGCACAGCACTTTTTAAATCAGGCGTCCCTCACTGATATATCAGTCATGTATTAATAGTAATAATAATAACAGTAATAACAATCATAACAATAATAATAATCAAATAAATATTTATTATTATTATTATTATTATTATTATTATTATTATTATTATGATTATTATTTACAGGCAAAACCACATATGCGCAATATTGCGCGAGCTGTGGTCTGAAAGAAATTTAAACCTTAAAAAGTGACAAAACTGAAAGTTATGAGTACTTATAACTATAATATAAACAAGAATTCTGAAGTAAATATTAAAAATCTACAGTTAATATTGGTAGCAAAATAAAAAGGAAAACGGAATGAAAAAACAAAAACAATACCTTAGAAAATAAAGGGGAAGAAAAGAGTTTATCGCTTCTTAATTTAAAATATGATTATAATAAAATATGATAAACTAATACTAAAATTTTATAAGATGCAATAAATATATATTTATACTAAGTTTAGCCATCATAACTAAATAAATAAAAATAATCATGCACTAAAACCCATATTCTTACATACACACAGTTGTTCACAATTAGCCATGTTCAAGGATTTCTATGTATACTTAACGAAAAACAAACAATCATATAAACATCAAATCAAATTAAAACCAACTCCAATCGAATCATCACTTATGTGTTCAATCTTAAACACCTAGATAATAATACTACCAGCCATGCACAAACTAGTATGTTCCAACAATTACACACTTATGATGGAACACACAAACCGAGAAACACATCGATAATAATAATAATAATAATTATTATTATTATATTGTTTTATACTACAAATACGCAACATTGCGCGAGCTGTGCCCGGCAATAATGAAGTTTTAAAAATTTTACTAATATTGCAGTTATCAAAATTATCAATATTCATCTAAAACCAATCCAGGTTGTATGTATGCATTAAAGTGTGTAATAATTATTACACTTAAAAATAGTAAATGTTTTTTTGAGAAGATAAATTCAATTTACAGAGGCAAATATAAATGAAAAATCAGAAAAATTTACCTTTTACTATTTATGGAGAAACAAATAGCAATAATAATAATAAAAATAATAAATTCAAAAATTATGACAAACATTTGTAGTTTGACTGCTAAAACAAACATAGCAATAAAAATACTTATTCAAAAGCTCTTTCGGAGCATAGTAAAGGAAGCATATATGTGCCATATATACCTCTATATACATATAGAGGTGGATGGGCGTTTTTAAATTAAACGGGATTTTTAGGAACCCACGGTGCCAACTCTCAATACATTTTTTGAGAGTAACTTGTTTTTTTTTCCCCCAATAAAATACACTTTTTAATTTTGATTTAGTAGCCAAGCATCTTAACCACTAGGCTACCACGCTACCAAAAGTAGGAATAGTCCTAAAAAAAACGCCGTGATCTAATTCGGAATTAACTAGAAGATAAGCAACTTCGTTCCGATGACCACCGCGGTAACTCAATTCACATTTGCACCGATACATTTAACGACATTAGTAACTCGTAAAAGTACGTCTCGCTTAAATTATACTTGCTGTTTGCGTAAAGTTAAACGTGCCATTTTGGAGTAAATTTTTCACATTTGCACTATTCCGATCCAAATGAAATGCATCCACATTAGTTGCATGTTCTTTACCATATTCATGTTCCTCAATTCGATCATAATGGTGTTTTAGTTAGTCCTCGTCTAAACATGCTTAATTGGAAAATTTACTTTCACGGTCACTAAATGCCAAGCATATAAAATAATATAAGATGTTATTTCTCGGTTTACGATTTTTATTATTTTTATTCAAAAATGTGCGTTTTTAGTAATGAAATCCGCGCCTGTTGGAGCTTGCTGTGGATGAAATTTTAAAAATTTTGAACGACTCTCAACATCCGGAATTTCGAAATAGTCAAAATCACCCCATTAGACATCGTTTGTCGGTTCATACATTTCAATATCCGGCTGATCGATAAAAGAATTCATAGCAGTTGACGTAAATTCGGTCACGATGGACACATAATGTAATCTGATTACCCTGTCGGTCTAATATATATATATTCAAAGACTGCATTCGGGAATATTTTATTGCGCTGCTCGGGAATCTCAGCGTAGGATGATTCCGATTCTTGAGTGTCATCGAGGAGTAATAAATCTGACTCCGTTGTGTTTTTTTACAAAAAAATCGAGCGTTTTACATTTTTTTGCGCATTCTTAATGAGCCAAATTTTCTTTCAACTAGACTCTTTCAGCGTCGCCAATTTTTTTCTTTTTATCGAATTCTTTAATTTTACAAAATCAACCAACTTATTCGGAATAAACGATGAGCGTAATGAGATTTTTTTTTTTTTTTGGGGGAACGTTGAGAAAGCAAAAAGCCAGAAACTAAGCATGCTTAAAATAAAAATCTCAGCCCCATGGAATCTTACTTATCACTGATTGCCTACATTCCAGCCGTGTCTTGCAAAATGATTACTTCCGAAACTTTAATGGCAGCGGAAAATATTTTCCACATCCAAGAAAAATGATGCCAATTAGCGTTCCTTCGTAAGACGTACTGGGATGAGGAAATCAGTTGTTTTTTACAGATGTCAATTTCAACCTTTCCACTTTGCTATCTCGAACCATTAAGATATTTTCCACGCTTCTTCGTCAAAATTATCTGATGCATTATAGCATTTTATGACGTGCTCGACTGATTTTAAAAAAAATTTTAGTCTTGTTTTTGATTTTCAGAGTTGCCGCGCCGAAACTGAGCCACGCATCAGAAACCAGCCCTGTTGACCATCCGCCCCTGCCTACATACATGCTGTGCGTTAATTTAGAAAATCGTACGAAAGAACATTAAAAATAATAAAAACTACGATGCGTACATGTAAAACGGGTTTAATAAAAAAAAAAAAACTTTATAAAATGGAGAAACGGAACGAATTAAAATAACTAATTGGGCTCTGTTCCACTCCTTAGTTGATTCTATGCTTCCTAAACTTCTAGATGGCTCTGATCCTGTACTCCATTACCATCTATTCCTAAATTCGATTACAAATGCTCTATCGCTGTCTTCTCCTTCCCGTAAACCGTCATCATCAGGCCATCGTGGATCAGCATCGTCCCTCTGGTGGAACGAAGAATGCAATGCCGCTTTCGATCATAGTCGCGCTACATTTAGAATTTTCCGATCAAATCCTACACGCGAAAACTTTCTTGCCCACAAAAGGGCCAATGCAAGGGCTAGGTTTATTCTAAAATCGTCTAAGAAATCCTCTTGGAAAAATTTCTGTTCATCTTTTTCGAGAACTACTCCTCTCAATCATATCTGGAAAATGGCCAGAGCTTTCAAATTCCCTTCTTCTGAACGTCCTTCTATCCATACTATTTCCTCCGACAGTTTGTCTTCTTTTCTTGATGCTGTTGCTCCTGCTTATGTTCCTAACGTTGATGAATCCTGCCCGTTTCCTGTTATGGAAAACCCTAATTCTCATTCTCTTTCCTCTGCGTTTAATATTAATGAATTAAAATCCATTCTCAAAAAATCTTCCAGCCCCACTCCAGGTCGTGATGGTATTCCCTTCTTTGTCCTAAAAAAGTTATCCGATCTTGCTCTCCGAACCCTTCTTTGTATATTCAACTCCTTTTTGTCCAGAGGAGTCACACCTCCTAACTGGAACACCTTTATTATCATTCCTATCCCTAAGAATAACTTCTCTCTTCGTCCGATCTCCCTAGCATCGTGTCTCAGAAAACTGTTTGAGGGCATGCTTAACAAGCGCCTGGTCTGGTGGCTCGAACACAATAATGTTTTTCCTTCTAATATGTTTGGTTTCCGTCCAGGCTTAGGTCCTGCTGACTGCGTCAGTCTGTTTGTTTCCTATATCTATAAATCTTTCATCGATAAACAGTACACTCTAGCTACTTTTATCGATGTTTCCAGTGCTTTTGATAATGTCCATCTCCCTACTCTTCGAGATAGAATGATAGCAATTAACATCCCGACGCATTTTTGTTCCCTCATTGTTAACTTGATGTTAAATCGTACTATTCTCCTGTCTTCTTCTTCGTTCGAGGTTACAAGAGTTGTTTCACGTGGTCTTCCACAAGGATCCTGCCTTAGTCCTACTCTTTTTAATATTTATACTATTTCTGTTGCTTCTCTTTCTATGAACTCCTCTTCCTTATTTTTTGCCGATGACATTCTTCTCTTTTCCTCATCCCGTGATATCGTAGAAGTTAACGAAAGTGTTAATTCGTCTCTAGCTACTTTGGAACAATCTCTTTCCTCTTTGAACCTTTCTATTTCCCCTTTAAAATCCTCTTGTATTGTCTTTTCTCTTCGTCCTTTTAATCCCGCTTTAGTCTCTGTATCCTTAAACTCCAATCTTATCCCTCGTAGGGAATGCTTCTGCTATCTCGGTGTATTTCTCAATAGTCGTCTCTCCTTTTATGAACATATTAATTTCCTTTCCTCTTCTGCCCTTAAAAGACTAAACTTACTGAAAGCTCTTTCTCCGACATAATGGGGAGGCGATCCCTTTCTCCTTATTTCCTTGTACAATTCGATTATCCGTTCCAAATTCGACTACTGTTCCTTTATCTATGGCTCTGCCTCAAAATCACTTCTTTCCAAGCTGGATATAATTCAGAATTCTTGTATTCGTCTTTGCCTTGGTGTTCTTAGATCTTCTCGAGTACCAGCAGTTCTCGCTGAGTCTAACTCGCCTCCCCTTTTCATTCGCAGATCCTATTTAGGTTATCGTTTCTTGTGTAAACGCCTACCGTTATCATCCTCCAAACTTATTCCTTCATATCTTTCTATTCTGCAAAACTGGCGTTTTACTCCCAAGAAAATTCCTATTCTAGCCCACATTGCTTTGCGGCTAAATTCCTTTTTATCCTGCGCAATTTCTTATAACAATCTCCCTTACTTTTCTTTCAATTTTTCAGGTCTCTCCAATCCTCCCAATGTATTCTACTTTCCTTTTTCCTCCAAATCCCTTTCCTATCCAACAGTTATACAGGAATTCCATAGTTATATCGAATCCCGTTTTCCTTCCCATATTGCTATTTTTACGGATGGTTCGAAGGGGCCTAATGGAGTTGGAGCTTCTTTCATAATTCCGAGCATTAATTTCTCTGAATCTTTTCGTCTCCCTTCCTTTTGTACTATCTTTACGGCCGAGTTAACGGCCATTTTACGTGCCATAATCCATATTTCCTCACATCGTTCTTCTTCTAAATTTTTAATTATCTCCGACTCCATGTGTGCTCTTAAAGCTATTTCCTCTCATTTCCCCTCTCACTCCTCTGACCTTTTCATCCTCCGTATTCGCTCTCTCATTCACACTCTCTTCTCACTTCACGCTATCCGCATTGAAATGCTCTGGGTCCCCAGTCATATGGGGATAGAGGGTAACGAAATGGCTGATTCTTTGGCTCAGATTGCTGTATCCTCCCGCTTTTTTTTCTCTAAAATTCCCGTTTCGAATTTACTCCCATTGTGCAAAAAGTTTCATGTTAGATTTTGGTCAGATTTTTACGTTTCCTCCTTTTCTAATCATTCTTCCTTTTATTTTTCTATCCAACCTAATCTTCCCACGCGGCCTTGGTTTTACGATTTTCCTTCGCTTCACCGCTCCGTTATTGTTCCTATTATCCGTTTACGTCTGAATCATACTCTTCTTCCTTCCTCACGCTTTCGTTTTCATCTCGCTCTTTCCCCTTATTGCCCTCTTCATCCTGACGACGTAGCCGTCTGTGATCCTGACCATATCCTCTTTGAATGTCCATCCCTCGTGAACGAACGTACCTCTTTGTATTCCAATCTGCTGTCACTCAAACTCCCTACTCCTTATTGTGCCTCGTATATCTTATCGTTTCCGTCGATCTCAGTTGTTCCTATCCTCAGTTCCTTTATCTTATCAATAGCTGACCGAATCTACATTTAACTGATCCTTCTCCTTCCTTTCGTTTATGGGCGAAGATCCTTTGTTGATATGCCCAAAGGGGGGTTAAAAAAAAAAAAAAAAAAAAACTCTGTACACTCATTAAAAATGTTTGTAATTTTTATAACTTAAATTGCTGTCGGTTGTATTATTTATATTGTAAGATTGTAATTAAATGATAATTAAATTCTGAATAAATTTTTGTCGATACAAGAATATAATTTCGTTATCTAATTTATCGCTGGATTCTATGGTTCATCGTTTTCTGCTAGATGAAAAAATTCGATCATCATTTGGTTTCGATGTCGTCCAAATTATTGATGAAGGTACACGCACACACCTAATCACTGACAACCGTAGCGAGAGCTCAAATTCTTCAACTTGTTCTGTACAATTCAAGTTGTGTTGTTGTAAAAGTAATTCTTTTCCGTTTATCGCATGAATTTGATCGAATCGGCCATTGCAAAAAATCTACATTCATCAATCAGCAGGTCCGGATTTTCTTCACTAGCTTAAAATTTCATCACAAAAATAACAAAATACCTTCTTAAGGAACCGATCGTATTTCATCGCCATTTTCGCTCTCAGTTTAATGGTTGATTTTGTTTATTTGCAATCAAGGGCGTCGTCAGCCGCAATCCCGCGCGGGGGAGGGGGATAGAAAGAGGATATGAGTTATAGATAAAATGTATAATTTGTAAAGGCTTAATATATTATTAAACAAGAATAAAATCTTAATTAAACCATAATTTTCGTTGGTTTCTGGCAAACTGTTCTACTATATACTTCATTATAAAAGTCTTCCAAATTGTCTATGATTACGCGCCTATGAATAACTAAAGTTTCGAGGCTTCAGGGAAGACAACGGCCCTACCATGTCCCTCCGTGGCGACGCCCATGTTTGCACTTTGCTTCGAATCAAATGCAACAATTTGGTGAATGCAACGGTAGTCAGTCAGATTTCGAAAAGACATCGAAGCATACTAAGATCAGCTAAGATTTACGTTAATTCATTGGAGAGGTTAAGGAAAATTTTTACCGGAAACAGAAATTTATTAAATTACCTAAATCGGTAGCATGTAAAATAGTAAATCCACCTTTGCCAGTCGACTAATCTCCGGCGTGCATTTAATTTTGTTCCAGTCAAAAACTACGATTACCTCTTTTCACTGTCAGTCTGCTATCCTCGTAATTTTAATTATGTTAAAGACTTTTTAGAACGGGAATTTTATTTAATTTTTTTTTTTCATTAAATTTTCTATATTTACAAAAAGGAGAAAAACATACAAATGTACTTATCAACAATTAATGCGGGAGATATATACAAAAAAAGAAAATCAAAATGGTGAACAACATCAATGTACTGAATGAATTTCAGTTACTTGCGAGAAAAAAAACGATAAAGAATGGGAAAAAAAAACTACTCTAATTCGGAGAAATTTCACAGCCTCGCGATTAAAACATTTCGAAATGCGGCGCACCACGCTTTATTATATACTGTTTTGATTATATGTCAAAATAAAATGATGAAAAATGAAAATAAGTACGATTTTTAATTTTTCTAGACTAGCCCCCTATTAGTATATTTTTTTAATAGTATAACAATTAACGTCGGTATAGGTAAGTTTTTTTTGCATTTTTATTTCAGTTTATACGGTATTCTTATTCCTTGTACAAGTAGTTCTTTTAAATAAACGACTTTTCCCTCCGTTTTCACGTTTACTGTCTCTTTGGATTACGCAACAAATAAAACTAGGTTTAACTACATATATTTGTTCCAATAAAGCTACGTTATGATCTGCGAGTTGGGTTGAAATTTCTTAAAAAGAAGTAGTCCTTTTTGAATATATTTTGCCATAATTTCATCAAAACCGATTGTCGAAGAGTATTCGATGACGTATGTAGTAGTTTGTTATTTCTTCGGATATGGATCCGAAAGAATTGTATCCCGGATACGTACGGTCATCGGACTTGGATGGTTCCGGCGTGTTTACGTACACAGTACATCCAAAAATTGGAAATAGTCTTGCGCCAGTTGTGGGGTCGCAGTGTCGCTATTACTAATGTTAGATTAAGTTATGGTTAGATAGAGAGAAGGAAAATTGCTAATACTCGTAATCATACGGAGCGCTGTGTCTACAGGAAAAAATAAAAGGATAGAGAACGTTTCTTTCGAATTTTAACGTTATCATTTTTCACTTTTCTAGCTAATCTGGAACATTTTTGTTCAGATATTTATTCAAAATGAAACGCAGAAAAGGACAGACGGAGGGTCTGTTCGTCTCGGTTCGAGGTCTACATATTATAGTTTATTTCATGGAATCACGTGAACCGGTATATCTGTCATTGGTTTAGTATTAGCCGGGTCGGAGTTTATGTTTCCGGAATCGTTGTCGGAGTTGCATCATCAACCCCGCTGTGGGATATGTGTATCCTTCCGGACCTACTCATCACTAGTACGTAGTCAAGTCCAATTGGCAAACAGGTAGGTACACCGCGCCACTATAGAAATATGAAGACAGCAATTTTCAATCGCTGCAATATTTAACAGAAAATCGAGATTCGCTAATAATTTACCTTTAGGGGAGTGGGGTGGGGTGAGATGGGGTGGGGTGGGGTGGGGTGGGGTGGGGTGGGGTGGGGGGCAGATTAACTCTTGTAATAAGTTTCAGTTTCGAGAATTATAGTTTTTAACGCTGGGAAAAGGAGTTGACATTAAATGTAAAAAGAAAACCAGATTCGGAATGGGAAAGGTATCTGTAATGATTTTGTACTACTTAATGCGGTCGTATGCTTATTTATTGTTTGCAACCTACGAGCTTGGTAAAATTTACGAAGTAAAATCTGGTCTTTAGAGAAACTGCTGCTGCTGGATCCTGCATCGTCTTGTTATTATTATTATTAAATCAGGTTGCATTCGGAGAACAACACAAATTAGCGGTTTTTATTGTGCAACTATTTACTTGTAGTTAAGAAATTGGAACTGCTTATTTTTACCTGTCTCAAAAGTGGTTAGCATTTCCTTGCGCAACGCTTTCCTTATAAAAACTTGAGAAAGTCTACATTTACTCTCATCGCGAAAATGATTAGAATTTCACTTGCAAGAATTTGCTACATAAAAATAAAATTCAGCATAGCTAACGCGTATTTGCAACGGACATTTTTTTTTGGAAATGTATGCTTGGAGAAGTTTCTATCTTATAAATATTGCAATGTTAGGAAAAAGAAAAAATTTCAAGCATTTCGTCTCAGTGATTTTCGTTCAACTTTAGGCGTCGTAATGGAGTAAAGTTCGGCTTAGACCATTTACTGACTTTATCTCAGGCGCCTTAAAAAGTAGTAGTGTCAGTCGCGCATTTATTCACATCTGTGCCCTAGAACCGTCGGAGTACTAATCCGATAGTAAAGGAAAGATACAGAGTTAACTAGTGCAACTGACAAGAATGAATTTCCAAGTGACAGTTGTGTGTGCGGTTAAACCAGTGTTGATGACGAGTGAACATAGCAGGTAACAGCAGATGCTGTATCGCAATTATCGGTAAGTCACCTTTTCTTTTTTTTCTTCTTTCGAACTATCACACTACGAAATAATAGCTGTTATATAAGATCCACCTTCTCGCAGAAAAATCAAATTCTCCACTAAACCTCTTGGTGGCCATCAAAAAGATCTTAGCGGAAATAATTCTGAAAATTTGGAACGGTTGCGAGCGGAATTCTTCGTCCTTTAGCACCATCGTCTGCTGCTAAACGCCGCTCTTAAACTGCCCGTTTTGTTTAAAACCTACCAAACCATCGCTATACATCATGTATTGTATGTCATCGATTCACCGTGTCCAGAGGCAAACTTGACCCAACGAAAGAGCTGCAAAAATTCTGACCAAACGAATTACGTTTTTTATGGTAAATATTTCAAAAAAATAGACACAGTAATTTTTTTCTCTTTCTCCTATCTGTATATATATATATATATATATACACGTTGTATACATTAAATGTAGTTGAATACATGCCTGTTTGTTATAAACTGTATAATAAAAACCAACTTTAATAACAAACAAATATAATAAGGGGGTAAAAATAATTTATAACAATAAATTAAATAAACACCTTATTTAGGAACGTTTTCGGGCTGTTCTGTGTTTTGATTAAGTTAGTTTTAGCTGATGATGGGTTATACCCGAAAACGTTACTAAATAAAGGGTATTTATTTAATTTATTGTTATAAATTATTTTTACCCCCTTATTATATTTGTTTGTTATTAAAGTTGGTTTTTATTTTTGTGAAATCTTTTAATTTTAACCCCGTCACAATATATACAGTGCCAGCATATAAAATGTTAGGTACACTATTAATAATTTATACTGATTACCTTCTTATACAGATTTATTAACACCTAGTGGTAATAATAGCAAATTAAAATTCTGTAATCATTTTAATTATGTTAAAAGTAAATAGACGAAATGTTGTATGTATTTTCAATAGACTTTACAACAATTATCGATTAGCATCCTCTGTTTGGCATTGAGTTTGGTAAAAGCGTAGATTTAAATTCGAAAACTATCAGCGTTACGTTACTATACTTTGAAAATAAATATGCCTTTTTAACTTGCCGTCAAGTTTTTCAAAATAATATCGACGTGCAATAACGGAACAGTAAATTGTAAAATTGACCAATGAAAAGAAAGGAAAAAAACGTAACGAGGACAGTAAATGGAAAAAACGGTTTATTAAGAAAGGTAACTCTATCGGTGATTGAAGTACGAGACGTGGCTACTACCAGCATTTTCACTAATCTGTACACATAACTTGAAGAGATACATTAGAATCTAAAACTTTATAATAATTAGAACCCGAATATGTATATAGTCTGGTAAGACTACAGTATTTTTAATTTCGGTATGATTATAATAATAACGTATAAATATTATTTATTAATACTGTACGCAATTAATTTATTTTACGAATAAACTTCTAACCTAAAATTTGATTTTTTCTTTTTTCGTATAAATGTTGTAAATTTTTTTTTTCTCTATTTTTTTAATGATCTTTCGGCTGGCAGCTGTCTCTTGTTTGGCTTTATATGAAAATTACTTTCTCCGAGAAATATGCAATTCCGGCATATTGTAAAAATTAATTATTTCCAAATTATTTTATCGGCGATAGTTTTATTTGCATAATTTTTACCCGACGCTTCGAGATATATGACGATATTAATCGCTGGAAATGAAAATGCGATATTTTAAAGTCGTCGGCTACGTTATATTTTATATCGAAATTTTCCTACTAACTCTACCGGTTAAAATTTATCGAATAAAAAATAGAGATCGGACTGCGGATGTAAAAGCGATAATCCGTTTGTTTCATCGCGGAGTAACGCATAAAACGCGAAGTAAAGCCATTACTGAGATAACTCTCTTGTTCTCGAATAAAAATACCTTCGTCGATACTGGAATGTATCAATACGAACACGTTTGACGAGTACCGCGATACATATTTACGAACGGAAATTGGTACAGTTTTTATACGCTGACGCGTGTAAACTTCAACAGCGATATTTTTTACGATTGTTTACAAATATATTCGACTACGGAAAGATGAAGTGATTTTTAACGGTATTTTATATTCGGATTGAATGCGATAAATCAAAACAAACCTATATGTACATATTCGTTACGGCGTTGCAGCAAATGCGATTCAGAGTAGGAAAATTTTGTGAAATGCAGAACTGTTTAAATTTAAAATTTTCACATTGTGTAGACACAATTGCATGAGTGAAATTAATAGCGTTTAACCGGACTACAATATGACTGTTATCGAATATTAATAATTGTGTATACTACCGGTGTTGTAGAAGGAAATTATCGACGTTTCATTGTAGCCTGCATGTAGGAGAATAACGTGTTAAGGACACGTAACACGAGAGAAGACAGAAAATAATATGACCAGCTAGCAGAGGCAGATAAATGTCGAATAGACGATGTGGTCGACTTTGTCAACAGTTTTAATAATGGAAAAAAATTAAAACTAAGTAATCGAACTCTTCGTAAATTATCACAGTAAAACTTTATCGAATACGTGTAAAAACTCTTGAGTAAGTTCAGTGATTAACAGATCTATTAGAATCACTGATTCTACTGATTCGGTACAATTGAAAGGCTCGAATTTCCGAATTAGAATGCGCCGGTCTATTTCTTCGAGTGTAATTTAAAACATTTTTCATAATAAATGCTAAATGTTTAACTTTTATTATTATGTATGTTGAAAAATAATATTGTTCTCATTAATAAAATGCGAGTTCCAATAGACATACGTAGGGCATTTTAAAAGTAGTGCACACGTGTCCATACAAAAAAAAAAAAAATTGTGTATTCGACAAAGTCATATAAATATTATAATCGTTAAATATAACTACCCGCCTCCTCGATGATACGTTCCCAGCGTCGGGGGAGGTTCTGGATGTCGTCCAGGAGGCCCCTTGAAATTTAGTTCACGAATCCGTCGGGTCATAGCACTATTAAGACTTCTAAATCCGGGAAAACTTCCTCGCATCGGCTATTGAGTTTGCATAACAGGTCACAATCACAAGGAGACATATTCGACGCACAGGGTGGACGCGGTAACAATTCTCAATCGTATTCCGCAAAAATTGCTCGAATTTCATCATTATCACGAGGACGTGCATTATCATACGAGATGATCAAGTAGTGCTAGACAGCATTTTTGGTGTTGGTGGCCGACAGGTTTTCGATACCAGCTGTATATCTCTTCGCTCATCATACGACGATCTTCATTGATCAGTGTTGCCACTATAGCGATGTTCGCGTAGTCACGTGAAGTTCTTGGACGACCAGTACATGGCGCATCCTCAACCGACAAATAGTCTTCTTTAAATTTTTTTGCCCCGGGCGAAAAATGTTGATACGGTTCATGGTGTCACTGTCACATACTTCTTCAAATGCAGAATGAATTTCTGTAGGTCTACGACCACGAATAGTTTCGATTTTCACACACGATCGCTGTTCCAGATTTGTAACGTGACTCGAGCGTTCTTCCATCATTACAAAAACACGTTTGTACGCACGCACAACTTATTCAAAACCAATTACAGTGCACACTGCCGTATTGACAAAACTTCATAGTATACATAATTGTTTTTCGCGCTCCTAGATGCATACAGACTGCGTAAGAACGTCCTGTGCAATACTTTTGAAATGCTCTACGTGTAATTCTCGATTTACTAAAAAAGCTCTGAGTTCCGTAACAAGATTCGTACATTAAAGCCTAGAATAACTGTATCTATTTCAAAAATTCGTATCGATATTTTGCGAGGTTAAGTTTTCGATATTTTTCAACGTTACCTGCAAAGGTACTTTTTTTCGAAATCGTTCGATAGAAATTCGGAAAAATCACATAATTAAAATCTTTAAATGTGTATTTCGTTTCAATTAGTGCGAATATCGTTTTGTGTTTGCTAAATTCGCCGGTATGTCGACATTTCAATAACTCTCTACTAGGATAAGTCTAACGAAAGAACACGATATTTTAGCCTTAACCAATGTAGTATACGGCCACTGAAATAATGCAATAACGGAACTGTAATATATTGCAATGAAGTAAAATATCGAAAATAAATACTCGTAAAATATAGTTTGCCAAGAGGAGGGAAATTACAATTTCCTAGAATTTCATAACGTGAGTGGTGATTACGTCACACTAAACAAATGAGTAACCCGCTTATCAGGTAGAGTTCTTACCGAAGAAAGTCAGTGTTGACCTAACCTAGTTCGGATAATTGGGTAGGAGTATTTTTTTTTTGTGGGCGCGTCAACTATGGACGTTACCCTAGCGCGCAAATGAAATTCCGGAAGTGTCAGTGTGCGACAGCGGAATACCCGAGCGAAAAGCCTCTAAATCTACACCATGGTAGCTGGCTGGGGTGAAAGTATTTCCAGGGATTCGTTCTTGTTTTTCATAAACTGGCTACAGAGTACTTAATAATGCGTTCTAAAATCCACTGCTGAACTATGAAATGAGCACGCACAGGGACTCCTTCAAAGATACGTGTCTCAAACGCAATCTATTTAGGATAGAGATAATTCGTTTCCTGTCAAGGTCAGACGATGGTATCTTAGCAAGGCTTTCTGCTGCAGCCGAAAAGAAATTCATCCTTTATGGCCGTGCATATGAAAAGAGACAATGTCTGGCGGCGGGGTATCTCCTACGAATAGGGAAAGGTAATGCTGCCCTGACTGCCAATTCTTTTTCATGCATGATACCTGTTGTTTTTCTTTTCTATACAAAGTGCCTGTTACGGCGGACCACTATCCGTAATAATTACGTATTGTCTATTGATGGGTTCATAGTACAACAATCGCATTTCCAAACCAAAACTAAATAGGCACATGCTGTTGGCGGTGAGATCGTATTTAGTTCCATCCGTGTACACCTTTTTACGATGTGTATACGTTTATAGTATTTTTCTCATTGCCCTCTGAAGGAAAATTACTTTCGGATTTGATAAATTTGCAAATGTATAATTTTAGCTGTTTAGAGATTAGTCTTAAAAGCCCGAAGAAAGAGCTATATAATGATGTCAATGATACACACGCTCTATTGGAAAAAGTCTGTTAAATTTAACGTTAAAAGAAAAAAAACCCTGAACTATCACAAAACTGAAACTGAATAAATTGCCTTTTTGATGAAATTACGCTGCTACGAGGGTAATTTACTTAAAAATTAAGCGAATAAATAAAATATCGAATAATATTAAATGGTATTCGAAGATTAAGCATTTTAACATTCGCGCGATATATTTATTAAATTAATTACAAAGACGTGAATATACGTTAAGGTTAAATTGAAAATATAAGAACAACACTGGCTAGTTTTGGACTGTTTCGTTCATGATCACAGTATGTCAACATGTCGTGATGATCGTGAACGAAAAAGTTCGAAATTAGTCAGTGTTTTTTCTTACATTTTCAATTTAATCGTAATATGTACATCGCGAGTGCTTATATTTTTGTAATTAATCTAGACGAAGATTCTCACTTTTAAGTGGAAACTCGATTTCCTAGAATACGTTATTTCTTTTGAAGGTAAGAAGAAGGTCGATAATTAAAAGTAATTTTTTGTAAAATTTTTAGGCGTTTTGAAATAGGCTCGTACAAACTTTACATGAAATCAAATCGAAGAGTGTTTCTTTTCATATAACTTAGCGGGAACGATGGAATAATAAAGCTGAGTTTCAGAGATGTTCTTTATGGTCGAGAAAAACTGATTTTTCGCAACTAATTAGCGAAAAGGTGAAAAATTTTTAAAACGCTGGCATTTCTAATAAATTAATTTTTCAGAACTAATCTTAATAATCGGTCGATGTCGTGCATTTCGGAGATAAAAATTTATTTGTAAGCTACAAATGCTTTAAATGGTAATTTGTAAATTTTTTAAAAAATATTACTTTCTATTCGTATTAAAGCAGTAATATCTTGCAGTTGCTGCAGAATTGATATTTATTATTACAGAGTTGATATTTCTTGTTACGGAGTTTATTTTCTTATCGGCGGTTCAAAAACTAAAACCAACCATCAGTAGTGTCACTTCTAGCGTAAGAAAAGGGAAGGAAGGAGGAAACCGTAAATGAACCAGTTCCACGACGGTCTAATTAACTTCAAAGTTATTAGCACAAATAAGTCGACAAAAAATTTTAATCAATTAATGTTTTAGTATTGCGGGGAACCAATAATGCAGCGATTGTGTATCATAGGCACGCTGCAACATGGATCAAACGTCAACCTAGCGCATCTCGTACGAAGCTCGTATCAGTGACCTGTATCACGTGTTGTTCCCCATTCTCGATGAATGATTCAGCAACTATTTCTTACAATAAACTTCAAAATCGTAAATCTCTTATCTGACGATCGGTAATTTACATCCGCGGGTCGCTCGCCGAGTAAACACGGTCGATCTTCTTCCCTTTTTTTTCGACGGCGATGTGTTCGGATATCGTCGAATTAAATAATGAAGTATAATAGAAGCGCTAACCTTCGTACTCTCTGAGATCTTGAACTCTCTCGAAGAGTACAATGCGTAATGCACACGCACGGCGCCGGAATGAAAAGTACACACATACACACATATATACAATTTAGACAAACGAAAGTCATAAGAATAAATGACCGAGTTCGTCAATTCTGATTTAACGCTACGGGGGAATTTAAACGATCTGCTTATCTTCAGTACTTTCAAATCAGTTTTTTTTTTTATAAATTGCTCTGCACCTGTTATAAGTGACGATGAGCGTTGTTATTTGAATAAATTTTGTTAGGAGCTAAATGATTTTTAAATACTCTTTCCGGCAGCTTTATGGCGATGTACATTCCGAATCTTTCTTCCTTATCGCCAACGAAGGTATAGGTCAAGGTTATTAAGTTTAAAAATCGTAGAAAAAGGATTAAGAGAAATTGTTTGCCTCTTTAGTCCTAAAATCAGGTTTACGATTTAAAAAAAAAAAAGCATTAAACTTCATGCTTCACCAACGGCGAGGGGAATTATACGCATACATCAAGTAGTAATGCTAAGGCATCTTCACTTTCAATGGTTTTCCGCCAAGCACCTATTCCAATACATTCTTTCATTCTTCACTAATCCGTTATCGTTCATTATTCCCTTTCTTCAATGTCGCTTCTGCATACCATAATGCACGTCTTATCCTCGATTTTTGACTCTCGGTATTTATTAAACAGCGGTAACTTTTTCTACCATCTTATAATTCTCGATGTTACGCATAACCTCGAATGAGTGAAAGAAACTTTGAATTTCAAGAATCGATACTAAAAGTTTCGAAAATATAAAGAAAAAAAAAATTGATTACCGTAATAATATTGTTCGCAATCTTCAGCGTTAGAAACTTAACGAAATCGCAGAATTTTTATAGATTTTTATCGAAAAAATTAACGTCCGCGGTAACAAGTCGAAACAACAACGCAGAGATCTTATATCTGCGTAGCACTGGTAAAATTTTGCGATGTGCTATTAAATGTGACGGAGGGAGCGGAAACAAAAGTTATCAAAAGCAAAACAGCGAAGTGGTCAGAGCTCCATCGTAAAATGGTTGCACTATAGCGCCGCGCCGAATGGTTAACAACGTGTTTATAATAAACTATTGGAATTAGAGTGACGCCTAATTAGAAATTATTAAATTATGAGGACAGATTTGGAGTCTCCGGTGCAGTTCTCAAGTTTCAGAAAATATCTGCGCATATTTTTTTAAAGTATTTTACACATATGTATTTTAAAAAAGGACTAATTTCATTTAAAAAAAAAAAGAAGAAAAAAATTAACCGAATATAAACATAATTTTTTAAACAATTTATTTTTATGAAGTGCATCACATTATGGCCTATATTCTCCTTCTTTCGCTCAATTTATTTTCGAAGTAAATTCCGAGTTCGCTTCTTAAGTACTGTTCAATTCATTTCAATTCCTCCATTTTACTGACGAATGAAAAGCTTCTTCAGCGACTCTGCTTTAAACTTCCTTACCGAAGAAACAAAACCTCGATCTTAACTGCCTTTATAATCTCTATCCCGTCACATAATTATCCTTACCTGCGCGCTAATACAATATGGCATGAAAAATAAAAAAACAAATAAAAACGATGAAAAGTTATATATCAGCGAAAGTAAAATATTTGGTCCAGGGAGAAAGAAAAATTTTCTCAATTTGCATTTGTGAAAATAATAAATTCCTAGTCTTCTACCCTTGCATCGCTACTTTTCTACTGATTATCGATCATACGTATATAATTAAAACTGACGTGCGTCGAGTGTACTAATAAGATATGTATCCTGTTTATAATGTAAATTAAGTATTAAGAAGTATTATAAATTTATTTATGTATAAACGAAGATAAATAGTAAATTTATTACAACTGTCAAAATATGACAAACAGATTTAAGAATAAAATAAAGGCTTACTTAGAAACACGTTTTCGGGTATAACCCATCTCATCAGCTAAGAACACAATATATGTGTGATCAAAAACAAAATTCTAAATCACACTCAATTTAGAATTTGTTTCTGATCACACATATATTATGTTCTTAGCTGATGAGATGGGTTATACCCGAAAACGTGTTTCTAAGTAAGCCTTTATTTTATTCTTAAATCTGTTTGTCATATTTTGATAGTTGTAATAAATTTACTACATTTTATATCAACAAACAGGATGTTGAAAGATTCTTTATGAAGATAAGAGTGTTGGGCACCCGCAGACCTTGTGGAACCCGTAACTTATTTAAAAAAAAAAAAAAAAAAAGAATTATCATTTCGGCTATTTGCAACTTTCCCTAAACCTCATCATTGAACGATACGCAAAATTATTGTCAATGTTCCGCTTTATCTTTCGAATGTTTTTTTCTACTTCTACATACGTTAACATTTTTACTTCTTGGCGCTTTTACCCTTTCATTTTCAACATACTTTCGTAAATTAATCAACGAATCAAACAGAAAAACAAAATACAAAAACTTTAATTCGAAAATGTAAAGACCGAATGAAAAAAATGAACAAATATTGCCGACTGTTTTTTTCAATAGGTTTTTCACCCGGAGTTTATTTTTATTTACTTTTTTTTTGTCTATGTTTATGATTATTAATTACTTTGTCGCTTTTGCTATTATGTTCAAAGTCGGAATTTTACTGGTAACAAAGAAAAGTTACTTTCCCGGTTGAT
Source organism: Icerya purchasi (assembly GCA_039619475.1). NCBI lineage: Eukaryota > Metazoa > Arthropoda > Insecta > Hemiptera > Monophlebidae > Icerya > Icerya purchasi. The sequence continues at coordinate 259,011,934 of CM077116.1, read as the reverse complement.
ATTTTTCTGTATTTCCAAATTAAAGCGAAGCTATTCAAAACTTCACCGATACACAGTTTGAACGTAAACTTCGAACCAACATAATATTAAAAACAAGTACTGCGAAAAAAAAGCAAAAGAAACAAAAAAAAACATTCAAAGTAATTTTGTTTTAAAAGTTGAAAAATTAATTAATTGTTTCCAGAAGAACTACTAACTGTAAGTAATAAAATTTTAAGTCTTCCGGTAGTTTTCGTAAATTTTTACCGCACTTGGGAAGTCGGGCAACTTGTTAATCGGATGGAATTTTTAAAATCTTTCTTTCTACGAATAGTATTAATTTTGATAATCTCTATCGCGCTTACCTTCTCCATACAAGAATTATCGAACCGAAATTCAAGACAAAGCCGAAAGATTTCGGTTCGCCGACCAGAAGACACGTTCAATCACGAACTAAAATACGATAATGTTGCCGATAAATCGAAAAACTGAAAAGCCGAATAGCGAATTTGCGATAAATGCGACAAAGCACGAACCCGAACACGCGGACCAACCTGAACAACTATATAGTAGCAAGACTCGCGCAGTAAAGTTCGATCTTATCAAAGCAAAAACCTGGGCGACATCGCACAAAACGGCAGCCGCATATAGAACCAGTTTGATAAAAGTTAAACAACCAAGTGTCGATACAGATATATAGAAAACCGCACACGATCTTCGAGTCGTAACGCAACGCACAACCAGCGGAAACGTGGATTACGCGGCGGACAACAGTACCACGCTTCGGACGGAAAACGACAACGAAACAGCTGGAATATCAAGGCTATTATTATATAGGCGAGATTGCAGACATTAACCGTATCCCAGACACACAAGTGCTTCGTCTTGAACGCGACACCTTGTTTACATGCAACCCTATACCGGACCAATCTTTCTCGAATTAATAATTCGCGTCCGGATTTCAAAGGTTTCTCGACCATTGTAAAAAATAAGTTGATGAGGTCTGATCGAGCGTTTAGCCAACGAAAAGTCTTCACCGACTCCATGATGAAGGTTTCTACATTTGATGTGGTGCCGAAAGATAAATAGGATTTTCTACTTCGGGGAGTGCGGCTGCAAAATTCGCCGCCCAGATGTTCCTTGGTGCAGAGGTTTTTTGTTATTTGTTTATTTTATTATTATTATAATTTTTTTTGGGGGGGGGGGGCTTGAGAAAACCTGTTGCAGCGGAGAAAATCCGACTTTCCCCGATGGCTAATTGTTCATTTATTAGAAAAAAATCGATCGCATTGTTTACAAAATAACGAGGCGGAAGAAAAAGTCTATCGATTAAATTTATGCGTATTATAGCGGATTTTTATGCTTTTTATTTAAATCTTTACGTGCACACCGGCGGACATTTTGTGAAAATTTTGTAGCCCTCAATATTTTTCAAAATTCTCCCGCGCGATTTTGACCCTTTTTCTATCGAATGGTGATGGAAAAAAATTTTGTTTCAATTTTTAATAATGAAAATTTTAATTTTGAAAAAAAATACCACGCTGGATACACTTGGGTACCCCCGTATAAAAACACACGATTTTAGTGGAATTTCATCATTATTACATAGATATCATGCTTTTTAATTATTCCACTATACAAATAATAAATATAAATAATTATTAAATTAATAATAGCTAATTAATATGCTGTAAAATTTATTTATTTATACGTATATATATATATATTGAAAAAAATAGATCACTTATTCCACTCACTCTTTATATTTTGTTACTGTTTTCGCATATGTTCATCGCATACTGCCTTTTTACGATTAGCACAATTTTTTCTAGTTGCTCTGCGTTTTATTATTGTTTGTTTATAACACAGATGACGCGATCCAGTGACACTTTTATCCGGCTTGTTGGGTCTCGCGCAGGTTAAGGCCCCGCCGGAAACTCAGTCGGAAGTAAAACTTGCTTGCTCTCTACGCCCAACTTCGACGAATGATTCTGCAGAACTTGATCTATCTTCAACTGAAGGGGTAGCGAGCTCTTCACTCAGCTGTCTTATAAACAGCCTCCTTTCGTGAGTTTTTTTTTTGTACCATTTTATTATTCTCGTAATAAATTACGTACGAAGATAGAGAAGCTATATCGACAATATTGAAAAAAAAGCCAGTATTAGTGCGTCGGTGACAGTACCGACCAACTGATCAATATCGACCTCAGCTTTATACTTGTTATAAAATAAAATCCTACCTGTTCTTTTTTTTAGCGTCGTTGGCCATTATAACACAATCTCCAAAAACAGCTTAAAGTGGCCGTCAGGAAATTAGTCTAATATCCTATACGTTCAGCTATTAAAGCTGAATTTGCTACTCCATATAATGCTTCCTATATCTTAGCTTTACCGTCTTCAAAGTTGGTTCCTATTCTTGCTTCTTTTCTTCCATCGATCTCTGACCAGATTAAAATTTAATCTCTAATATAGTCTAATTGTCCTGGGTAGCTGCCCTTGTTTGGCCAAACCTCCCCAAAAAGAAAAAATAGAAAAAATTAGCGCGCCAACAGTAAGAACAAATTCCAAAAGGAAACTACGTTAGTGGCAAACTGACAGCCTCATCTCATTCACTGACAAACAGCTTTTTGCAATGGCTTACCGGAGAGATAATGAGAAGACTTCTCGACCGAGTAAAGTTCCATTAGGCGGATCGAATCTTTTTCGACGATTCAGCTATTTAAAATGTCCGCTCTAGTTTCGAATATATTTGAGCTATCGCCGGAGGAGTTCTGTAGGAACTATTCATTAATGACTTTAATACATACGGTTGAATTTTTTTTTATAATTTTAGCACGATTGAATAAAATTTTCGCTTTAACTACAAATGACTGCCGAGGCGTGAAAATACAGTCCGCGGCGCACATTCAAAAAACATATCGGGAGGCTTCAGACTGATGATGATACGGGAAACTACATATGATAAGCTCAAGCCGTTTCCCCCGCCACTTCGAAAGCTCGAAATGAATGATTTTTTAAACATTTCTTTGGAAGAAAATAATACATGTTATACGTACTTCTAAGTTTACTTAACGATAACTTCATTTTCATTCAACCAAAAACGGTAGTGCTGCGAGCATGATTGTAGGGGCGTAATTTTTTGAGGAAGATTATGTGCAGAAATTTATCACATAGTTTTGCGTCCAAACAGAAGAGCGTATTTATTTTCTCCCTAATTTATTAGTTAATCTGAAGAAACGTGTAGAACGGAAAGTTCAATGAAACGGATCATTTTTGACCTTAATTAATGCGTACAAAAAATAGCATAACTAAAGAGCAATTTTTTTTTTTATTTTTCTCTTCTAAAACCGGTACGTATATTTTTCTTTACGTATTAGACGGAAACTTTCCGGAAGGTTCGAGTCTGTTCATTAAAAATTATTTCGCTATATACCAGTTTGAAAAAAATCGATTTTGAAAAAAAACGCCCTTGAAATTTATTCTACTTATAAAATGCATACCATGATCTTTTAATTTCGTCGCTGATGCTGTGACGCCTGCGCAAGCAGTCTGCATGATATGATCGTTTTCCGTTTGTGGCTTCGATGAACTTACTCAGCAGTCGTGTGATGCGCTTGCTATACTAGCTTTTTTTCAAGATAGATACTGTATTATATAATTTAATTATTTCTTATAATTTCAAATTTGTACAATTATTTGAAAAAAACAAGCAAAATATTAACAATACGTCGGGTCTTCAAATCGTTATATATATTTGCAGTACAAAAAAAGATGCCATCAAAATTGTTGCTAGGCTGAAAGATTCTTCGAGAATACTTGTGCGAATCTGCGAATTTTCATAAACTGATAAAATTAATATCTGGACGCTGATAAGTATAGAAGTTAACCTAATATTTAATTAAGTAATAATTTCATATATTTTATTTTTTCAATGAATCCTCACTGGAACAAAAAATTAAAAATTTTTTTCAATTTTCATTATTACAACAAAGAAAGAAAAACGCGTTGGTGTTTCATTTTAGTATTTTCATATTACTCTGAAACAAATTTTTTTTTTCATTTTTTCGTTTTTTCTACTTGATTTCGTATTTATTCGATATATCGCCGCAATAATTTCGAAAAATTGAATTAACCTTCATGCTTTTTAAATTTTTAATTACTATCATTGTTAGTTACGAAATAGTTAATGAAATTACGAAATATAATTTGTGATTTTTAAATTCCGTGTTATTTTAAATATATAATATATAGTGTATTTCTTTAAGTCAGAATTTCTCGACGGAATTCACTGGCGAAACCCTTATTTTTTTTGTATTAATTCATGTAGGAGCGCGCCTCTTAGGGTTATACCCTGTAAAGATAGGATATGGATTGTAAACGAAGATTGCGTTCGCCAAATTAAATTCGGAAACTTTGAAATTTCATTTTTTTATTAATATATTTTATCTGGAATTTATTTAAGTTTTTTTTTTTTTTTTTTTTTTTTTTGTATATTAACGTAACGGTATAATACCTACAAGTCTAAATAATAATATCTGAGACGATGATAACGTAGTCAAAAAAGAATTAACTGTCGACAAATGAAAATGCTGACGCGTTAAAAGAGTAAGCGCACGTTTTGCTCATGATTTAAGTGTATATAATCATCGAATAAGAATTCTACCAAATGCAGCAATCCGAAATCGTTACTTAAAAATAGTCGTTATTGGATTTTTTGACGAGAAAATAATAAAAAATTATTTCCGTTTCGATATTTCATACAAAATTAGCTAAATGAATTCTTTGAGGATCGCACGTCTTATTTAGGTGTTATTTTTTAGTTAGGTTGTAGCTAAAGTTAAATCGTAGAATGTAGCCCAACTAATTTCAGTTTCGAGAAAGCTGTAATGTTTCTTTTTCCGTTTATAGACCAGTTTTTGGGAAAACAAATTTCTGCCGGAAAAAACCTGGCGATCATTCGGTTCAGTGATCTGTGTCAATCGATCACGATGTAGATTCTCTAAATTTCTATTTAGTCACCTCTGGCACACGCCCGTAAATTTCGATATTTCTTTCTGAACTTAGAAGCGGTATTACCTTTCCCCTTGTTATCTTCCTATTTATAAACCTGTCGGAAATTTCCCACTAACCAGTACTCTGCGGTTTTTCTAGAATCGTGAAAATTACCATTTGTCATCGATGTTTCTCGTATAAACACACACACACACACATATACACATGTATATGCATAAATGTTGCCTTTCGAGCATCCGGAGCAGATTTAATGGTCAATCTCCGCTATTAATATTTAAGCGGAATCCCGATGTAGCTGAAGGACCGTTTCAGGGCTGAATCACTAAAAATAGGTTTTTTTTCCCCGCGCAATACGGCCACTAAAATTTGTTATGCCAAATTTAAAAACGAATTTCACGACCGAAATGAACAGCTTTGTTAAGCAAAAAGAAATGCAACCGCATTCTACTTTGACTGCACTTTCCAACTCTTTCAGAGTTATTCGGAAAATCATCGAGGTTTTCCTAGAATTTGTTTTGTCTAGTTTCGGTTAGCAGAATCTTTTATCAAATTTAATAAAAAGTTACGAAAGAAAAAGGTCAATTCAGGATTAGAAATTTTTAACTTACTAGTTTAAATAAATAAATATAGTATAGGCGGGATAAAAACTTGAACATATTACTAACCAAGCTCGCAAATGCGTAAAGAAAAAAAGAAGAAAAGTAGAACAAATAAATTATTCATGTCCAAATGAGCTTACACTGCGGTGATTTGGACGAGGCATTTCGGACCAGGGGACACGGTTTAGTAATTCGCAACGATCTCACCGCATTGAATAACGTGTTCTCGTTCGACCGCCGAGGTTAAGCAACATCGAACGGGCTAATAATTGAATAAGCGACCTTCGAAAAAATTTGAATTAATCCTCAATTACGTAATTAATTATTAATTTAAAGAAGTAAATAAAAATCAGTTTTTCAAATTAATGTTTATCACATTTTACGTTAAAAAGCACGGGATTTTGTTTTCGTTCACAACAGAAGAGCACGTATATAAATATTGAAATTTATTGAAATCTGACGAATTTAATCGCAACTTCAAGAGAAACTTAAGTCGGTTTTTTCCAAAAATTACAAGAAAATTTATAAAAATCTATTCTAAATTAACCGACCGACCTGTGGTAAAGTTAGCGGATGTTAATTTATTTTCAATAATCGAATTATTATTTATTAAATTGTGCAAACTTGCGTTTCTCAAATGAAGTTTATACACATACCTAGATATCCATTTTACAATCGGTTTAATTGAAATTTACGTATAAAATTATTATTAATGATGATAAAAGTAGCGGGGCAAGGGGACTGATGCAAATATGCAAATATACATATAAAACAGACAAATGGTCCTGCAAGCTTCCAAGTCCTAACAGCGGTGACTCCTGTTGACCTTTCTCTTGAGCAAACAATTGGCTGTTCAACCCTAAGATAACTAAATCGGCAACGATGATGGGAGCAAAGATTCATTTAGCTATAAAAGAAAAATGAGAAATTTTATATTTCATATTTTAAAAAAGAATGGTTTTTACACGAAGATAGGGGAATAATTTTCTTCTTCTTCTTCTTCTTCTTCGTATAATCGTCGAACATAGAGAGTCAGATAAAATTAAAATTAACATTAAAATAAAAATAATATACGTCCATTATAAGTTAATTTGTAATCGTTCAACCAATCTAAGGCGTCGTTTTTTACGTCATGTATATCTTTTAAACACAACTGACCCGAAGAAAAGACTGGACACATTTTTCGACAATGTGCTGCATTGTTTGACGAGAGTTTCCGCAATAGCAGCTAGACGATTCCCTAAAGCCCCACTTGTACATCATATAGCCGCATCTGCCATGTCCTGTCCTTTTATCCTATTTAGCATCTTCCACTCCCTTCTTGGTAAGGCAAGATGTAGACCTCCACGAAGCACGCTACAACAGTATTAAAGAATCAAAATCAAACACTAATTACATAAGCGCAGGTGCCCCTGGAAACGTAGATTGAATTTATGTCAATCTACGGCTAACTACACCACCAAAATCGTCAAACCCAAACTTACACTCAAAAGGGAATAATAATAATCATGCAGAAAACGCACCAAATAGAAACGGGGGACACTGGAAAAATATTCGACTTCGAGAGGGGAAAAATTTAACAGAAAATTAGACCTGATTCAAAGTAAAACTACATTATTCTGAGTAAAATAACAGTTCGACGTCGAAAAGGAATTCAAGCAAATAATTGAACAAAGAAATAACTTGTATTCTTCCGACGATATACATTATTTTCCATCGAAAAGATTAACCAATGTTTACGAAAAGAACCGCTCACGTACACCAAAACATAATTTAAATTTTATGAGGAGAAAATGCTTTTATACTTGTTAAATGGCGTAATTTACACGATACCAAAATGCGAGAAACGAAAAGAACTAAGAGATTTTCACCCACTAACATACTTTTCAATTCAGTAAGTGCTAGGCATTTGTCGGAGCAGCACCGCTAGGAGCGGTTCTTTGAAATATGCAGTGATTTTTTGACGTAAAGTTATTATCTTCGTCTTGATAACTGATAATGTGGAACATATAATTAATAGTCTTCGTTACATAATTGAAAAGCAGATTTTTTGCAAACGATGTTTGCTTTTTTTTTATTTTTCGGGCTCTGCCAACCAAGGGCAGCTACCCAGGACAATTAGGCTATATTAGAGATTAAATTTTAATCCGGTCAAAGATCGATGCAAGAAAAAAGACAAAAATAAGAATCACCTTTGAAGACGGTAAAGTTAAGATATAGGAACCGTTATAGGGAGCAGGAAAATTCAGCTTTATAAACTGAGCGTACAGTTTGCTTGAAGTGAACGAATTTTAAGAATTGTAGGAGGAAGAATGAAATAAGTTCTTTTAATAAAATGTTTTTTCACAAAAAAGGATTAATGTAGTATAAGAATTGTCGTAATATAACCTTAAGTTATATAACTCTGATATATATTTTCTAATCGGGAATAATTATCTTTTACTTTCTAGTGCATCTTTATTAAATTTTTATAATAAACCTTGTAGTCGGTATTTATTTTTTTCTAAAAAAAACATTTTATTTTGCAATTTTTAGCGTTATAATTGAATTTTTTTTTCTTGTTAAAAATCAATTACGACGACAGATCGTTGACCGAAATAACGAGGCTACGAAATCTGTCTTCCGACAATGAAGGCTACACATAATACACCTCAAGTAACGGGTGATTTTTTAAGAGTTAAGTTTTTCAGCTTGACAGCAAGCACTGGTTGGTATTGGCGTCCAAACGTCATCTGTCAAAGTGAAAAGTTTTCAGTATACTCTGCCATTTCATCATGGAAAGACTTACAAACGAGCAACGATTGTGATATGGTTGAAATTTATTATCAAAAACCAGTGCTCTGTGAAAAATGTGCATCGTTTGTCATATTATGGTCGTCATAATCGACACCTGGTGAATCAACAATTCGTGCTGTTATCACCAAATTTCGCACCAAATTTGGCGATAACAGCACGAATTGTTGATTCACTAGGTCGATACAAACGATGCACATTTTTCACAGAGCACTGGTTTTTGATAATAAATTTCAACCATATCACAATCGTTGATCGTTTGTGTAAGTCTTTCCATGATGATGAAATGGCAGAGTATACTGAAAACTTTTCACTTTGACAGATGATACCAACCAGTGCTTGCTGTCAACCTGAAAAACTTAACTCTTAAAAAATCACCCTATATTATTAAGAATAACTCAAAAACTACTGGTCAGATCTTGATCAAATTTAAATGGGACCATATGAGAAGCACCAACTTTCAAATAAAAGAAGAATCATCAAAATCGGTTTAACTAGAAAAAAGTTCTAAGCTAACACACATAAAAAATAAATAAAATAAAAAAAAAATAAACAAAAAAATACAGTCGAATTGAGAATCTCCTCCTTTTTTTGAAGTCGGTTGAAAATAGGACAAATCAGGTATCAACTTTTTACTACTTTTTTTTTTTTTACCAAAATAATGCATTTACAAAATTAAACAGAAAACATAAACAATACTCAATATATAAGAATATCAAAAAATATTTTACGCGATATGCTTGAAGTAGTTTATAATTTGCATTTCTTTCATTGTTTTAATCTGTCGATTTTACAAACGTAGTACAGAGGTAAAAAATGTTTACCACATCAAAAAAAAAAAAAAAGAGAAACATCGATTTCTTTAATATGCGTTAGTCCAGCGGTTTCCAAAGTAAATCTCAGAGTTGTCTTTCAATTGGAAAAACCGGGAAACCGAGAATAAGACAGAAATTTTTCGTAAAACGGGAAAGAAATAGAAATAGCCAAAAGATATTTTCGATAAGAGAAAAACATTTAAATTAAAAAATAAAACCGTCGTTTTAATATATTTCGCTCAATAATTAATTACGAAAAATACACTGCCTTAAGCCTTATTATTAATTGTTACAAAAAAACTGTGTTGCTTTTATTTTTTCGTCTGAAGTAATTATTTTTTGTAACAGGGCCTATTTTTATGGTGAGTAATAAATATTTGTATTTATGGTCAGTAATAAAAAAGAAAAAAAAAAGAAAAAACACGATAAAAAATGTCAAATTTAGCTACACGTTTCACGTATTTTCTGCACAAATTTTGTATAGCATTAACAGGACCGTAGGCGCAGCACAAAATGTTTAACCCTCCGTTAGGCGCGTGGACTACCATCGTAGACCAGGTACATTTTAAGTAACATAATTTCTAATAGATGATACCCACACGCGCTGCCTTCTCGGTAGCTGTTCGAAACATATTGTTTTACGCAACTAGTATCGTTTCGTTTCTCAACAGGTGAGTAGGTGGGTTTATTTCGGTAAGAATTTAGTCGGTCCACATTTCTAGACCACACGCCTGATTACGTTACGCTTTTTTGATCAAGATTGAAATTTTATTTCTTCGCTTTTTATAGTATGTAATGTGAGATAACTGAAGTTTTTGGCATTCGTTACATTTTTTTTCTGATTTCAAAAGAAGGCATGTCACAGTCAAAAAGACACCGTATTGAAGAGTGGAGAGATTCGAAAGATTGGATGAGAAGGCTTTTCAAGAATTGTACTCTAAAGATGACATTGAAGAAGGTGGGGACGAATTAGAAGAGGATCCGGTGGAAATTGAAGAAGATGTAGTAAATAAAAGTGGCCACAATTCAGACACAGAAAAAGAAACATCGAAGACGAGAAATATTAGAACCAGAAGTAAATGATATGCATTTTGAGAACATACGTAGTAAATACTACATTGGAAGGGATACAGTGACAAAGTGGAGCAAAATTAAGCCAAATGTGCTAGTTCTCGCAAGAAGCAGTAATATTATTATTACACATTTACCTGGATCTAAAGGAAATACCCGTCAAACAAAATCAGAAATCGAATGTATTCGGTTATTCATAAGAGATCTTATTATAAGAATGATAACAGAATCAACTAAGATATACATATATATATATATATATATATATATATACAAGGAAGTATTCAGCACCTATTTGATAGAATTACAGATGCTAGATTTACAGATGAAAGAGAAATAAGTGCTTTAATTTGGAATATTGTTTTTGATAGAAACTCTACGAAGCTCAAGATAAAATGCTGCTCAACTTCGAGATAACTCAAATAGCAGCGGTATTGAGACTTGTTACCTTTCAATGAATGAAAAGAGGTTTCGCTTTTTACTAAGATGTTTAAGATAAGATGATTTAGAAATTGATTAATTGGCAGCAATAAGGGAAATTTTGGAGGTATTTCTGACAAATTTTCAAAACGACTTTATTGCGAGCGAATTGACTGTTAAAGAAATAAAGAAGAGATAAATTAAAAGAAAAAAAACAAAATGAAATATTATAAAAAGGTTATGAAAATTGTTTGTTCATTGAAATGCGTCAGCGTTTCAACTCTATCTGTGCCAGAAATTTATTTGTTATTTTATTTTTAATGCAGAATTTATGTTCGTCGTAGTAAAAATATACACATACATTTTTTAAATTTAAAAAAAAACAACTTTTTTTTTTAACTCTACCGGCAAATATTTAATTGTTTTTTTTTTTTTTTTTTTTATAAATGAATGTGACGAAATAATAATAATATTCGTCATTCGGTATCTGACGATCAGACTTGGGAAATCTGACGATCAGACTTGGGAAATCTGACGATCAGACTTGGGAAATCTGACGGTCCGAAAAATCAACAAACAAAAAGTATAAAGTTAGCGGGCGTTAAAGATTATTTTACTTTGTTACGTTACGTGTTTTTGTATTGTTTTTGTAAAATACGTAACTGTAAAAAATATAAATACGCAGATGCCACGATAACCTCATTAAATAGCTGCTAGGTCATACATTTTTTGCTTGAGCGCTACATCAGTCGATACAAATTATTAAGGTGAATCACTTGTTTGAACGAGTTTCGATGCTGATAACTAAATCTTAAGAAGTCATCTTCTTATTAAAGAAGCCTTTCGATGATATCCTCTATTCGGACGACTATGCCGATGAGTGCGAATCTCCTTAATTATACGCGTACGTGCGTTAACGCACATTAAACTTCACGCGGGGAAATATGTTTGAACTGATAAAACGCACGATGCGTCTTATTACTGTTGGGAAATTAATAAAACCAATCCAGAAGCACTCCAGCATTAATTAAAATAACGGAAAATGATTAATCGAAACAATAAATTTTCCTATTTTTAAAATTCGTTCTCTTTTGGCGGGAGGGAGAGAGGGAAAAAAACGAGTTATCTGGATTGTTGCCGATGAAATACAGTCACAGTGCGACAAAAATAAGACGAAGTTTTGTACTTAACGTAGGTGAATTATTCCGATTTTGCCTGCATTTCAGAAGCATCCCTTTATTTATTTTATGATAAACGTTTCTGAACTTTAATCGCGCTCACGGCTCGCTAAAATTCATTTAATACACTTTCATTCTATTCATTCATTACAAAGATAAAATCTAAGGTTTCCCGTGAAATTTTAATAATTATTAAATAAAGAAGAAATAAAATCATTTTTTTAAAAATACCACTCGAAAAATTTGTACCCGATAGTGTTTCGATCTTTTCTATCGTTCGCATTGAACAAACGAAAATAAAATAGTGCAAACTGCCCGATGTTTTTGAAGATGCCTCGTACAAAAACCATCAATGGAATTCATTAGCGGCAAAATGAAAACGATACAACCGCCTAACAACTTTTACGATTCATATTTGATGGCCGAATGAAAATTGAGTAACACTCACAATGCACAAAAATAGATATAGTTATTAAATTTAAAGGAGTAGTGCATTTATTAGATAAAAACTGTTCAGCGCTCTATTCAAAACGGTCCTTTGTAACTGAAAATGAATGAACTAAGCAAAACCGAATTCATAAATTTATTTACCCATAATTTGAAATCCACTACCTCAATTTTTCAGTGTTATCACTAAGAAAAAAATAAAGGTATTTCAACGGCCGATTCATAAGTAGCAATGTAACAAACAACAGAAGTACCATTAATAAAATCTGCTGAATTTGAAAATAACATATCTCCTACCGTTAATAATACCAAAGGTTAAGAATTTGAGATTAGTTTCGTTCCAGATCTAGGCCGTACTCAGGTATATACATGATCAGAAATCGAATTACCGGAGAAAAGCTGAAAATAGAGGATTTTTTTTTTCTTGCTCTCTGCAATGGGCTTGTGAACATGGACATCGGCCTAAAAACTGTGAAAGGGAGAAGAAATCGAATCAGATTTTTATGCGATGTGAAATATCTAACAAGAATGTATCAAACGCTTGTGGATGGCAGAAGGAGAAGGAAGAGAAAAAATAAACGAAGCATTATAAGGAGTGGGAACACTGCTTGACAAGAGAGAAAGGAGTACAAAGAAGATCGTCCCAATGGCATTCGAACATTATGTGATCAGGATTACGTGTAAAGTGACCGTGGGAGGAATATAGAGGACAATATAGAAATAGCGCGAGAGAGAATCAGAAAAGCGACGAAGAGAGCAAACTCAAAGCACAGGCAGTATATAGCAGAGATACTAGAGTGACGTATAGAAGGAAAGACAAGAAGTCAGGAATAGAGAGGAAAGGAAGGTTGAATTGACAAGTAAAAATAATCCGGGTTAGAGAATGAGAAGGAGTAGGAGTTGAACCACAATATATGTAATGCGCCGTATTAGGCAAAAAAATAATATTGATGGATGGAAATGTAGTAAGAAGCCCCCCTGGAAGAAAAGGATAACCGAGCTAATGAGTCAACTAACTCATTTTCTTCTATTCTAGAGTGACCAGGAATCTATAAGGAATTAATCTGGATTAAACAAAAAATGAAGAGGTCTCAAATCAAGGAACGTATAAAAAGAATTACGTAATCGGTATAGTGGGAAGGCAAAGGAGATGCAATAGCCTACAGCACGCTCTGAGAATCTGATAGAATAAGGGTATTACGAGAGACGCTTGAAGATCTAATGAAGAGAATGACACGTACGATAGCATTGGACATACACAGAATATTGAACAGAAGGAGGGAAGTTTAAAAGACTCAGAATGATTTAAAGAAGGACGAACAAAGGCTGTACCAACTTCACTTGGACCATTGGAATCGTCTGTGCATATTGTAACGTGGTTAGAAAAACGAGAGTTTAGCGTTTGTAAAAATTTCGATCTAACGACATGGTTTAGGAACAAGGAAATAAGAACACTTACTTGGATGCAGGAAGGAAGAAAAATTGAAGGAAAAATATGGGAGCTTATCGTAAGTGTAGATATATGGTGACAATTTTAGGAGCCGAGTAAAAATAAAAGACAGAGTTGGTGTTTTATTGACGCTAAATGGCTAATCACGTAGTACGAGGGAATAAGAAGGAATAAGTGAGGAAGAGGAGATAGACAGACGTTTAATGAGAAAGCGGTAACCCAAATCGGAAAACTTGAATAAAAAAATGGAGGAATCGGGATTTCAGCTTGAATAGCGGGACTAGGACATTTCCGAGCTCCAAGACAAAGACGGTGACAAGCATCTTGAAAAGCAAAGATCTGGAAGAGTTACCGTAAAGGTGACAGCAATAATCTAGAATGGAACGGATGCAAGATTTATAGAACATAAGCAACATGCACGGATCATTTCCCCAATTCGTATGTAGAACAGGCTTAATAAAGTTGAGTCTTGTAAGTGATGACACACATATATACATATATATATATATAGTTAATGTGCTTGTGGAACGAATGATGACTATCCAAAAATACTCCAAGTAACGAAAGGAGTTAGCAAGTGGGATTGGATCACTATTTAAGGGGAGACTAACTAAGGAAAAGTCAAAAGGACGAAAAGTAAAGACAACAGTAGAGAATTTGTTTGGGGAGATAGAAAGATGAATATTGGATAAAGCGCTTTCCGAAATTGTTAAGGAGTGTTGAAGCTGGGAATTAGCGGCAGAGATATTGCGATGGATGGAGTAAATGAGGATGTTGTCGGCGTAAAATTGGGAAGAAGAGTTTATTGACGGAGAAGCAGTTTTAATAAGATAAATGTTGCAAAAAGTTAGACTAAGGTAAGAGTCCTGCGGCAATCCACGAAAGACCAGTCTAGAAGCAGATCAGAGTAGAAAAGAGAGAATGATGGTCCTAGATTGGAAGAGGCTGATGACAAGAGAAGAAAAGAAGGATGGAATATTCAAAGGGAGCATAAAATCAAATAGGGTGGGAAGGTGGACATTATCAAAGGGAGCAATAACGTCGACGAAGGAAGCGATAAGGAATTTTTTATTGATAAATGAAAAATACACATCTGACAAAAATGTACTTATACAATCGGGAGTGCCGCGTACATGGCGGAACCCAAAACATATTATTGGGTAACAAATTATTGTACTCAAGAAACCAGTCGTTTATTGATTATATTTTCAAAAAGATTTTTGACACAGGAAACAAGACAGATTGGACGAAGAGAGGAAGAGTTAGGCTTTGGGATCGGGACAACAATGAAAGTATTCCGAGCAGGTGGAGTAGAACCAGACAAGAGAAATGAATTGAATAAATTTAAGAGGAACCGGAGAGCGGAATCAGAAGAATTGCGTAAGGGTTCTTCTAGTTTAGTATAAGTAAAGTCAGTGAGTAGACATAAAAGGCGAATATTTTAATATAGGAAAAGGGGTAAAACAGGGAGACCCATTATCTCCTTTATTATTTAACACTGCTTTAGAGGAAGTTTTTCGAGAGTTGGACTGGGAGGAGAAAGGTATAAGCATAAATGGGATAAAGTTAAATAATCTTAGATTCGCAGACGACGTAGTGATTATGTCCGACGATATAAATGAACTATAGAACATGCTAAATGATTTAAACAAGGCGGGAAAGAAGGCTGGCTTAATTATAAATTTAGATAAAACAAAAATACTATCTAGAGACGAAAATAAAACAAGAATTACAATAGACAACACAGAAATCGAAAAGACAGAGAGTATAATTTATTTAGGACAACTAATATCTCTAAAAAATAAAACAAAAAAAGAAGTAGAGCGTAGAATCGCACTCACTTGGAAAAAATACTGGTCGCTGAAAGATATTTTTAAGGGACCTTACAGAAATGAACTAAAAAAGGAAATTCTAGACGCGTGCGTCCTGCCTACCTTAACATATAGAGGACAGACATGGACAATAACAAATAATATCATGAATAAAATTGAAATATGTCAAAACGCATTGGAGAGATCTATGATTGGAGTTAAATTAAGAGACAAAATAAACTCAAAAAAAATCAAAAACAAATTAAAAGTTAAAGACAATTTTACATGGGCAATAAGAAGGAAAATATGGGACTGGGCAGGACATATTGCAAGAATAGATTCCACAAGATGGACTAAAAAAATAACAGATTGAACAATATACGCAAAGAGAAAAAGAGGAAGACCGGAAAACAGGTGGGAAGATAGTTTCGCTAAAATGTTAAAACACAAACAATACCATCAGGTGGCTTATGACAGACTAGAGTGGGCTCGGTTGAGGGAGGCCTTTGCTCGTTTTCAGGGCTAAATTAAATTATACAATAGTTTATTTACTTTAATGTATATTGTGTAACGTTACATCACTAAGGCTAATAAATAAATAAATAAATAAAAATCAGTGAGTAGGAAATGCGAGGAGGTGAAGGAAGCCGGGATATGGATTCTTGGAAGCTGGGAACGTAGCTAAGAGCTAATGAATTAACAAATAGAATTAATTTGGCAGGGTATAGAACATGATTGAGAGGATGTTACGCTGAGGAGTATTGGGAAGTCCTCGTAATTTTCCAAACATGGGTAAGGGGAGGGGAACGGGAGAAAGATGAACAGAGCTCTGGCATTGCCACTTCTATGAGAGAGAAAATTAGAGAAGGTAGGGCATGAACGGAACGTTCTATAGGTGGATAAATCTCGATCAAAAGCAGCTTTGCTCTCTTGGTTCCACCACACGGAGGAAGTAAATTTAGACCTTTTATGAGTTGAAAGTCGGGCAGAAGCAGAAGAACAGGTTAAGGCGTTGAAAATAAATTCTATAAGAGGTCGTATTGGGAAAACGAATTTAAGTGTGAGAGAATTAGGGAAAGTGAAGAGTCAACGTAGGTGCGAAAGCTGGGCCAATCTATCTTTAAAAAAAACCATCTATTAGATTGTGTAGGATTGTTCGCTGTAGAATATGGAATCTGATTTAAGGAAATGATGACAGGATCATGGTTGCTTCCAAAGGTGCCATCCAGAGTGCTCCATAAGCAACTGAAACCAAGATTAGGAAACGTAAGAGGTAGTTCAATGGAACTAGGAACTAGAGGGTTGCTAACACAAGTAAGTAAACCGTCACTAAGGAGAAATAAGTCGTTTTGAAGAATGAAATTTTCTTGAATTGAACCATTATTATTATACTTTGTGCATCCCCAGAAAGGTGAGTGGGCATTCCAGTCTCCGCCTATAATAAAATAAATCGCACAGATCGAAATTAGGAATGGTGTAGGTGGAGATGAGATTAAGTGGGTTTGCAAGGAGGAAGGAACTAACTCCCAGTAATCTCTTCGGATACGTTAAGGAAAAACTTAATTTCGCAATTCATGATACTTAACGAAGGTATTCGCTTTAATTGCTTCTTTACAAGATAATACAATATACATTTCAATGGATAAACCTAGTTAGAGCATATATATATATATACGATCTACATGTATTTCTTATCGAATTTAGAAAATCCAATAATGCGTGTTTTTTTTTTTGTTTTTTTTTACCCTGTACCGGTATGCATTCATACCACAAACAGCGGTGTTTGTAACATATTATGGAAAACCATTTCAGACAACCGGAGTACAGTCCAATCTATCCACTGAAAGACTTGGACATGTAATGATTAATTTCTCTCTTACTTATTATGTTTAATGAAAACGAAAGTTAGGTAATTGGAATCGCATCTCGGCACCTTTTTTTTTTTTACCTTCCTGGCTGGATTTCCCCGTAGAGTGCTTCTATACATTTTTTTGATGTTAGATTACAGTGATATGATAACTTGTTGAAGAATTTTTCATACTGCTCTTTATGAGTTTCTTCAACGAATGGCATCTTTAGATTATTGTGCGGGTCTCGTTAGATACATACTTTAGAGCTGCTGTCAACGTTCGCAAAATCTTAGACTGTTTCGTTGCATGTTTGATTTGCTAGCACTACCGTACAGCTCAATTCCGTATTTCCATATCGGTGCGATGTAGGTTAAGTATATTTGCCTGTTTAACTTAAGACTTAGTGGTGAGTTACGACTTAGTAGCGGATATAACGTCCTGGCACGAACCATCATCTTTGTTCGCACATGTGCTATATGGTATCGCCATGTAAGCCGCCTATCCAACATGATTCCTAAGTACTTCACCAGTTCCGATTGTTATATTTACATATTGTTAATTTTTACGCTGGGACACAGTACCCGTTTGGTTGTAAACATAACCTGTTTGCATTTCTGCTCGTTAAATTGGACACGCTAATTTCTGGCCCATTCCTGAATCCTGTTTACTTGTTGCTGTACCGCCATAGTCGCGAACGTTGGATTGACATCAGAAGATAAGATGACCACATCATCAGCGAACGTAGCTAATATTATTTGGTTTGATGTAGGCATATCAGCTGTGTAAATAGTACACAGCATAGGACCAAGTAGGCTACCCTGCGGAACGGATGCACGAATTTTCTTTTCTTCGGAGTTTGAGTCGTTGACTTTAACTATAAATGTTCGGTTATTCAGATATGAGACAAAGAATAGGTATAAATACGGCGGAAGAATTCTTTTTAGTTTGAAAAGAAGTTCAGGGTGCCGGACACGATCGAATGCCTGAGTCACATCCAGGAACAACGCTGAGCAAACTTCTTTTCTTTCCAACACCGCTGATATTGTATCTACGATCCTATGGCATTGATGCACTGTTGAGTGGAAATCCAAATTGGTGAGATGGGATTATGTTGTTTTTTTCTAGAATTGGAAACATTCTATCCATGACGAGTTTTTCCATGACCTTTGACAATGTACTAAGTAAATTGATGGGCCTATAGGATGATAAATTTGACTCAGGTTTGTTAGGTTTATGTATCGGTAATAATGTCCAATTACTACTAACAATAACAACATAAACGCTCCGCAAACCAAATGCTCGCCCGCTAATATCGTAAATAAAGATAATACATCCGCCTCTGTAACACACATGAACACGGTAATACAATAAATGACGTAAGTGTCTCTTTACCCCCGTTACAAATATCCCTGTCAAGAAATGATAACCAATGGAAAATAGTGCCAAATAAAAGAAGAAGGCCGCATTATTCACCTACCACCTCATCAGATGATGCACCGCGTCAGCGTAGACGCAATATTTACCAATTTTTAAGCGTCGAAAGTACCGAAGAAGAGGAAACAGAAGAATTAATGCAATTAGATAATAATCCTACTCATACTAAGGACAATGATAAGTCCTCTATAAATTTAAATAAAAATACTCGTAAATTTAATCGCGATTTTCTAGAAATCGGAAATTCTAAACCTCCACCAATAATGGTTAAAAAGCATTTCAAACTTCAATATTTTCAGAACCTTTTTTTTAAATATACCCGATGCCAGTTTTTCCTTGAAATCTACGTTGACAGGAATCACTGTTAACCCGGAAAATCCAACTAGCTTTAGAAATATCATAAAAGCACTAAAACATAACGGATACTTCTATTACACATATTCCCTATCGGAAGATAAACTATTTAGAGTTGTTTTAAGAAACATCTACTGGTCAACCGACATAACAGATATAAAAAATGCGATACAGGAAAACGGGTTTGAAGTTGTACGAATAGTAAACATATTAAAACATAAGACAAGATTACCCCTTCCAATGTTTTTTGTGGACATTAAATCATCCGCAAAAAACGAAGACATATTCAAAATAACAAATTTACTGAATAATACAGCAGTAGTCTTTGAAGATCCTAGGAAGAATTTAGGTGTTATGCAATGCAAGCGTTGCCAACTTTTTGGACACACAGCTAATTACTGTAACTTACCCTCCCGCTGTGTGAAGTGCGCTGGGAGACACGAGACTAATAAATGTGGAAAAAATCCGGAAGAACCACCCAAATGTGCCTTGTGCGAGGGCGATCATCCCGCTAGTTACAGAAGATGCCCTATATATAAGGATCAGGTACATTATCAAAATAAAGCAACAGCGCGATACAGATCCGACTAAAGCAAATCGCTCCACGCGCTTATTCTGCAGAAGAATTCCCTCCTCTAAAGGGAACCAGTCGCAACTCGTATGCAAGAAGAGTAAAACTCCAAGATATCAATCAAGGCTAACACAAATTTCGTAGACGAATCTGCCAGTAATCCACATAATAACATCTGAGATATACTTACATCCTTCCTATCAGAATTCAAATTAATGATAAATGCCTTAATATCCCTATTAACCAAAGTTATAAATCACATAATACCATAAATGCAGTCAAATAGAAGCATTGTCACACAGCACTTCCTAGTAATGTTAACGCGGAATGCAAATGATATTGCACAAAGAAAAAACGAATTAGCAATCTTCCTAAATCAGAATTCCATTGATGTTGCATTGATCATAGAGACTCACTTATGTTATGGAAAAAGCTTTAGGATGGCCGGCTCTACGGCTCACAACATCCGGATGGAACGTCCCACGATGATTGTATGGTATTGGTCAAAAATTCTCTTACGCACCACCTTCATTTGTCTTATTTTACATATGCATACCAACTAGTTGCAGTAAAAATCAAAATACGCAAAAAATATCTGACCACAGCTGCAGTATATTGTCATCCTGGGTATTATATACCAGAGAACGAATATACCCTGATGTTTAAAAACCTAGGTAACATGTTTATCTGTGGTGGCGACTAGAACTCCAAACATCACACTTGGGGTTCGCAGAGAACTAATAAACAAGGCCAGATATTATATAAAGCAATACAATTAAATTCTTTATTCATCCTATTACGAATGACTCCCACTTACTGGCCGCAACATTACAATAGAATACCGGAAATACTAGATTTTTACATTTGCAAAGGTCTACAAGGATATTATAAGTTGTGCACAACTAGCATCGATCTGTCGTCGGATCATGTACCGGTCATTGCAAATATTGATATACAACCTATAAATAAACTGAAGAGCTATCATTTGACCAAAAAAACCACCAACTGGAATAAATTCGCTATGCTTATTGAGGACAACATTGATCTAAAAATAAGGCTTAAAGATGGAAATGATATCCAGAAAGCTGTTAATAACCTTACTGCCACCATTCAAACTGCATGTTACAGCTGTACCAAATATGGCGAAGATAGATATAGTAACAAACCTATACCAGCGGCAATTCGCAATTTTATTAAAGATATACGATCAGCAAGAAAAAAGTGGTAGCAGTATCGGTATCCTTCATATAAAACCAGGTACAATCAACTTCACAATAAAAGTGCGTTTAAACATGTAAATGTTTTTTAGAAAATTTACCGATTTGTTAGTTGAAAAAGTCAAATAGCGTCGTTGGAAGATCACAGAATGAAAATTTACAGATAAGATATCTCGAAATATAGCAGTAAAGAGAAATTTTAGAATTGAACTCTATGCTAGTCAAATTGAAACCAATACAGCGCTGCCAATAGCTGAACATCTGCGTTAATAGTGGCTCCAAAGTTTATATAACGATCTAAAAATTCCATTTATTGAAGAAGCCCATAAAGGTTCTGATAGGAGGCTAAAAGTGAGTGCGAAGTGCTGTCTCAATTTTTTGTCAAAAGTAATATGTCATTATATTATTTTGTTAAATGTAGGAAAAAAATCGTTACCCCAGCACACCAAAGTTTTTCAATATTTGGATTATATTCTACTTAAACCCTTTACTGAGTACATTAAGACTTAAGTGTGGCATGCTCGTGTTCCCGCTCATTCGATTTTCTCTAGCATAGTGTTTACCCTAAAAGCCTCAAAACCGATTATTGTAAACCTTCGAAATAGTAACTTGTTTCGTGTAAGTTAATAACGTGATCGTATGGTATTGTCTTCAAACGATATATTACACGTCTATTCAACAGGCGGAAATAAGCCATCTGCACAATGTCAACTCGAACTAATAACGGTGAGTCCGTTCCTTTTACTTCTAATAACATCACTAACACAAACCGCTATAATAACCATCTAAACTCAACTCACTCCGATAACCGCGATCTAACGCCGCACGCTTCCTTAACAATTAACATCGCAAACACTGATTGCAATACGGTTAACCACGATATAACTTCCGCCGTTACATCATATTCTGATAAAGCAAAGAAGAAAATAACACCAATTCTAGACTTTAAACATCCAACCGAAGAACAGGACATAATACTTAACTATATGCCGGAATTAAAAATAATATACTATTTACAAGCAATCAAACTGATCGTCAAAAATACAAAAAACATTATTGCAGCCTCACGCGTCAGAAATAATAAACTTATAATTTTTCTGGCAAACAAAGACATCGTTAACGATATAGTCCACTGCCACGAAGGAATCAGAATTGGACAACACTTCATAAAGGTTCGCGAACTAAATTAATCTTCAAGGAAAATAATTCTCTCGAATGTAAGTTCAATCATCCCAAATACAGTAATAGAGCAATACCTAAAAACAATTTCCAGCTTCAGTTAACCGTCTATACTTCATTACTACGTACACAAGATGACGAATTTGGCCACATTGTAAGCTGGCGACGACAAGTCTACGTTAGCTTTTCAAATAAAGTTAATCTTCCAAACTCTTTCATATTAAGCTACAACGAAAGAAGCTATGGAATATTTGTAACACTGGACGAGCTTATATGCTTCAAATGCCATGGAACCGGCCACAAGGGAGATGACTGCTTTTTAAATACTGAAGAAGAACAAGACAATTATCCTGGAAGTAACGCTTATTAATTAGATCAAGCCATTCCTATTCCAGCCGACATTAATATGTCGCAATCTGCTGAAACTGTTACAAAAGGCGAGTATAAACATTTAGATACAATAACTGATCAAAATTTTCCAGCACTTTCGGCCATCTCCACCTAATCAAATAATTAAAATCGCTCAGTACCGACTCCTCAGCTAACTCCAGCACAAATACCGCACCTAAAATCTCCAAAACCGAAAAACCCAGGAAAAAAAAGAAAATGCAAATGATTTGGAGGACAGCGTGGAAGAAACAACGGCAGAAGAGGCAACCGAAATATCACTAAATGATATCTTCAAGGGCTACGTAGAAAAAGTAACAACGAATAACCTACAAAATACATTGACGCTAACAATCTTAATATGACTATGTAGATATGTGCAAAAAGTCGCAAAACGCATACTTATAGAAACCGAATTCACTAACGATACTACCGGCGTAACTCAGCTACTAAAGTTCTGTCACGCCTACGTAACCTACCGACAAGCAAAAATCAGGTCTACGGATACTAATCAACAGGTACAATCCTCTCGTTTTATGCATTTAAGAGATACATCTAACCCCAAATAAACCTTTGGTAATAAAAAATTTTGATGTATTTCGATCAAAACCGGTCCCACGAGGATGCGTTCATGGGGGAGTACTGCTGGTGGTCCAAAAAAATATTAAGCACAAGCACAATTATCTTCCATCAGTCTTACAGGCCGTTGCAGTCACTATCTTCGCTCCAAGTTCTCTCTCAATTTGCACTGTCTACATTCCCCCTGATCAAAAAATACAAACCGACGAGCTGATTAACACTCTTCAATGCATTCCCCCACCGTTAATACTTACAGGCAATTTCAATGCACATTCACCAAGCTAGGGCGAAGAAAAATTCAACACAAAAGGTCGGATTGTACAAGAGGTAATTGAAAACGCTAACTTAGCACAACTGCTCACCGGAGAACCTACATGTTTCAATTTTTCGCAATGAAAATGGTCGATAATAGATTTAACGTTCACCTCACCGCAACTGACCAGTCGCCTGCATATCTTCCATCGTACTGACGTAACGGGAAGTGATCATGTCCCAACCATAATATACGGACGAACTCCAGATCCAACGTACATTAAAAATATAATTCCCTTCACATGGAACCCGTCGAAAACAAACTGGTCGAAATTCAGAGGAAAACTAAACAGTTTAATAGGAAAAAAAATAGTACCTACGAGTAACATCTTCCTTGATGTACAAAATGTAACCCAGGCAATAGTCACAACAGCTTACTCGTGCTCCTCATCACGTCTTTCAGCTGTTCGAAAAATCTGGTTTCACAAAAACTGTTAGAAACAGAAGAAGAGCACTATGCATCATCAAAAGAACTCATTCACGAGAGGACTTACTTAATTATATACGATTACGAGCCAAAGCGAGGTAGACATTAAAACATGCGAAAAAAAAATCCCGGTCAACTTACGTCTCCGCAATATCACAGTCTACACCATCAAAACAAATCTGGAAGAAAGTAAAAGCAATAGAAGGATCGTCAACTTTCTCAACACCGTCGACGTCTTTGATAAAAAATTCCCTAATAACCTACCTGACCACTATTCTGGCAGAATTCGCCAAATACTCCGCATTCGTCTCCCGCGGCGAAAATCTGCATCCTCAGTTCACAAAATATAACCAAGTAGACCTAATTCATCCGAAGGACTTTTCCTCAAACAATCAAGAACTATATAACGCGGCACTCTCTATGGCAGAACTAAAAAGAGCTATAAAACAAACAAAACCGCCATCACCAGGACACGAATACCCATGCTGCAGAATCTGCCGGAAGGGTTTCAGCACCTAATGCTCGAAATGCTAAACAAACTGTGGACATCGTCGCATCTCCCTACAAACTGGAAGATAGCAGAAATAATTCCAATCAGTAAACCTAACAACAATCCATATTAAGTAGAGAGCTACTGACCGATCTCACTAAAATCAGTGCTCGGAAAAAAATTGGAGAGAATAGTGAACAGCAGACTAACGTGAGAACTGGAATCAAAAGACCGGCTATCCAGATACCAGCGTGGCTTCCGCAAAAGCCGAACAACAATAGACCATCCCCTCTATCTACAAGAATCAATACTACAAGCGTTTACTAACCAAAATCATCTGTTGGCGGTCTTTTTTGATTTATCTAAGGCTTTCGATACTACATTGAAACAAAAAATTACGGTTGGGGCTTTCGGAGTCAACTATCCCTTTTTATAGCAAACTTCTTGTCGGATAGTTTTTTTTAAGGTCAAAGTGGAAGGCAGATTATCAGAAGCAAATCACCCGCAAAATGGAGTTCCGAAAGACTCGGTCCTCAGTCCGACTCTTTTCAATATAGCTATTGATGACATTATCGAAGACGTTCAATCTCCGGTAAAAGCCGGTTTTTTCGCAGATGACTTGTTAGTGTTTCTTGCATGTTCCGACGTAGAACAAGGAGAACACATCATGCAAGGGGCGATCAACAAAATCACAACAAGAGCTCAAAACAGCGGTTGGAAGTTTTTTTCGGAAAAAACAAAAGTAGTGCATTTCTGCCAAACAAGATCCTGCAACAATAACATATGTCTCTTACTAAACCATCCATTAAACCCTCATCTTGTGTTCATTATTTGGGACTTCGACAATAAATTAACTCGGGGAAAGCATATAACTCAACTAACTAAATCGTGTACAACAAAACTAAATTTGCTAAAAAAATTATTGCACACATCGTACGGAGCCCACCGTTCTTCATTAAAGACTCTTAAGATCTCGAGTAAAAAGAATCTACGCATCAGAATCTCTTCCCACCGAATTATCAAAATTCAAGACTTCCTCAACGTAGACAATAAACTTGAAAAAATCTTCCTACCTTAGGCAGCTCGCCTCTACTGCTAAACAAGCACTCTCATTTCTTCATTGTCCATAACCTATTTTCTCAGCAAAGAAATAGATTATATTAATCAGACGGCACAAGGGCAGCAGAATTTGCTGGCTACGCAGTCGCAGTTGATCAAGACGTTATACTCAGATTTTCGCTTCCGCCGCTATGCTCTGCTCTGTCCGCAGAATTGTTTGGCATTCTGTCAGTTTTGAAACACGCGGCAAAATCAAACCAGCATACAATAACAATAGCCACGGACTAGAAAATACAACAAAAATCAAACCATCCGATAGCTGATTCCATAAATATAATCCTTCATAATTCACCACTGAGAGTAACCTTCCTGTGAGTTCCTGCACACGCAAAGAAACCAGGAAGACTCGTGGCCGATCATGCCGCTAAAGAGGCATCAAAAATGCTTCTGGTTCCAAGAATTCAGATTCCATCCGGTGATATTAAGAAAGCAAGTAAAAACCTTTTTTTTTAAATTATGGCAGAAAAAATGGGTGGAGCAACAAAATCCATCACACCTACATGCAGCCAAACCAACAGTTTGGCGATTGGATATTTCAGCCAGAAGATCGAAAGGATCAAGTGGTGCTGTGCCGCCTATGTATCGGCCATTCCATCCTCACACATGCATATATATTTAAGAAGCTTACTCCACCAATTTAATTATTAATCTGGAGCCCCCGCTTTTATTTTTCAGAATATTTTGTAGTTGCAGATTTTAATGTTAAGATGCGTATCTGGTAGTCGCACACTAATAAAGTTACTTTGTACTTTTTAGTGCATAAATAAAAGGCTATTTTTAAAAGTTTTTTTTTTTATTTCTTTTATTTTGTATTTTTTAGTCTGGACTTTTTACTATGTATTTTAATAAAAAACAATAAATTTAAAATTGTATTTTATTTTGCTTTATTTTATTCAATATCTTGATTATAGGACATTTACAGAAATTTTTATTAAATAATGGATCGCATTCTTTCAATTACATTGTCTTTTATTTTTCATACAATACATACGGAATCCTCAGCACATGAAACACAGCGTTTGATCCATTGATATATCACATGACCGAAAAAAAAAATATTTTTTTGAAACTTTCGAGCTTTCGGCGCCCTATGGGTCCGGTTTTAAAGTTTAAAACCCAAATGCTCCAAAGTAAAGATATACACAAGGATGCGCATTTTTTTAACCTTGTTCAAAATTTTTTGGCTACGAAGCTGAGCCACAAACGGACGCGTCCTTTTTGGGCTTTTTTAAACTTTTAGTAATAGCGCTCTTCCCAACAGTATATCATACGCCCGGGAAAATTTTTTTCCCCCAAAAGTTCGAGCTTTCGAAGCAACAAGAGAGTAATTTTAAAGTTGGAAACCTAGATGTCCCAAACCAAAGAAATACACGTGCATGTGCATATTTTCAACCCTGTTTAAAATTTTTAGCTAAAAGACTCGCTCCGCATAGAGGGAGCTACACATATTAGATTTTGTGCTTTTTTGAATTTTTCGTAAACTTCGTAAGTTTCATTAAAGAAATAAAATATGGTTTTATTCTCAACAAATAGCGATCTTTTCGACGATATATCACATGCTCGAAAAAAGAAATATTTTTTTCCAAAATTTCGAGCTTTCGGCGCCCCAAGGGTCTAATTTTAAAGCTGGAAACCCGGGTGTTGCATAATATTGTATTGTCGTCTATAACAAGCATTTCTGCAAAAGGACACTTTTTAAATTCATTTCGCAAGGTTCCCCCCAGACAGACGGACAAACGATCAGACAGACATCCTGACAAAGCGAGTGTCACGTTTGGTAGGCAGAAAAAAAGTTAAAAAAAAACGGTTAAAAAAACGAAAGAGATTGACTAGTAGCATAGTTGAAAGGTGCACACGTGCGATTTTGCGACGCGCGGTATTGAATTGCCATTGCTTGATGGTAGCATTGGTAAAAATGCGTACGGACAAATTAGTATACGGTAAATTTCCGGTTATTTTTTTATTTCTCCGGTAAATAATTTGATATCTATTTCGAACTTCATCGTAGATAAATATACCTGCACACATTTCTTAGTGTTATTTCGTGCCGATCAGCCTGCCTTTTTGCCTTTTCGGGTTTTTTATCAAAAAAACTTCTTCCAGCTCAACGTAGCTCGGTATGCATTTCAAACGTCCATACCGCCAGTAAATGCTTATCACCGCTTCTCGGCCACACACAACAACCCTGATTTTTTAACGGAGAAAGCGTTTTGACAAACAATGCCGCGTTTGGCCGCTGCCGGGACCGCCCGAGAAATTGAATGATTGTTACCCGAATTTTATTATTTTGCTAGCTCGGACAGCGTCATTAAAGGTCGTAGGATATGCCGAATCCGTCTCGATATACGGAAAATCACCGCATACTGACTGCTTTACGCTATGAAATCGTAATTTGTTCTGGCTTGAATCTTATTCTGAAGGAAACTATTCTTCTATCTTGAATAATATAAGTTGTCGCTTGTGAATAAAACAAAAATTTTGAGTCAGTCTAATATAATAATGAATGTATCATTTATAAAAATAAATCGAGCAGGTAAATAATACATATATCTAATATTTGTATATTGAAATATTTATTGCAAATTACGTTTTAAATGAAATGGTATTCAATTAGATTTTGGCAACAGAGGGTAAAAAAAAAAAGTCATCCACTAAAAAGTTATTTTCTCTTAATTGCTATAAATTTTTGTTTTGTACGTCAAAAGTATAATATTATAAAATATTTGGTTAATTGAATAGCGTCTTTTTATATTCTCTTTCTTTTTCCTTTTTGTAATGTTAAATTGTAATCTTTTGGCAACTTATTGAATGAAAACATTTTAAATGGTAAAATAGAAGGTTTTTTTCTTTATCTTTTTTTGGAATTGCCGAAAAATGGCGTCTATCCGGCAGACTTAACAGATTATAAAAGAAAGAAGAAAAATATTATAATCTAATTCGATTGGACACTGAGGAAATAGAAGAAGCAACAGTTATAATTTGGAATAAGTATTTCTGTTCTATTACTATGTACGTTTCTTTTTTTTTTACTAAATGGAGCTTTATTTGTGTTTACCTAATTTGAACATATTATACTCTTTGTATGTACTCATTATTGTAAATTTAATAATCAATAATAAAATTACCGCTGTAATAATTATCCGATGTCATATCATTATTGTTAATTCTATTCGTTTTCTATTCTTTTTTTCTTACATAAACGTGACCATTTCGAAACGACACCTAATTATAATTTAGTTTTTTTCTTTTTTTTCTTTCTAGAACTCCGAGCTT
The DNA here is from genome assembly GCA_039619475.1 of Icerya purchasi. Taxonomy (NCBI): domain Eukaryota; kingdom Metazoa; phylum Arthropoda; class Insecta; order Hemiptera; family Monophlebidae; genus Icerya; species Icerya purchasi. The sequence continues at coordinate 258,983,166 of CM077116.1, read as the reverse complement.
TAATGTTCATGTTACACCAAATATCAATAAGGCTTTTACATATACTGACACTGATAAGGCGAGTGGGGTTTCTGCAGCACTGGGGACTTGGAATGGAATAACTCGCAAGCATTCATCGGAGTCGTCGTTTCGTGTATATTTACATTAAACATTTTTAGCTGTATTTTTTCACTTCTGATTTTCATATAAATGTTTTTGTTGTTTTTCGAAAAGAAAAGATTAACAGCGGAATCAAATAGCAAAAAATAAGTGCTGCATTTAATCTGTTTAAAATTCGACAATGATGACGCGCTGTTGCCAACACGAAATCATTCGTACATTTGTCTAATTTTTTTTTTTTTATTACCTGAGTAACCGAAAGCTTAAATTTAGGCGAAATGGGAATAGGGCGAATTGGGAATTAGGCGAAATGGGAATAGAGCGAATTGGGAATTAGGCGAAATGGGAGGTCACCATTTTCAAAGCTTCTTTTAGGTGATAATTTTAATTTGTTCGAGTGCAGAATTTTTATTTACCCCAGTTCTCAACAAAAAACAATCGTTGACTTACCCTTTTCCATATAAATCCTGCATCTCAATATCAGTCTTTCATGCATTTGACTTCATCTATCCCTGTCTTCTCTTCCACATTATCGTTTACTGAAAAATAAATATCTTTCTGCTTCGCCATTATGCTGGAACAACGATAGTAAGTCTGCTTTACTTAAATTCCTTGCGCATAAAATAGCTAATGTTAGATAAATTCTTAATGTTAATAAAAACCAAAAAAAAAAACGTGTTTCTAGAAAAATTTACTATAAGTTTGTTTTTTTTTAGAGTGAACTTGTCCCGTCGGTACGTTAAAAAACGCAAGCATTAGAGCAGTAGTAGGATGGGGAAACATAAGAAAAAGAATAGACGGAGTCGAAATGTTCGGTTTGAGGCATTGAAAAGAAAAAAGTAAATAAAGAAGGAGAATTAATAAATTAGTAAAGTTAACACAGCCCGAGTATGTGTTCGCATTAGAACTCGTAAAATAGATTAGTGAGGCGTGAAGCGATTGATCGGTAAAATTATGCAACGTTTGTCGCGTTGTGTTGGACATTGAAAGTAATAGCATAATGAGTGTAGCCGTGAGCAAAGAAAAGGGAAAAACCACGCGGAAGTTTAAATCCGAATATTATTTCTTAGAAAGAAACTTAAAAACAAAAACTCTGACTTAACTTCTGCAAAAGATTAAGTGATGAATATAGTAGGAAGTGACTTGAGCGCATCGGATTATTGATAAACCCCCACTGTGCAGCTTAAATCCTGCACAATTATACGGCCATGATTGATATCAATATCATTTACACTGTGAGTCGATGAGCACGGTGGAAATTAGTTGTATCGTACAAAAAGCGAAATTTAAGGACAGTCTGGAAACTCGAAGAAACGGAAAAACATGAATAACCAAAAAAAGCAGGTGAAAGGCAAAATTAAACAAGAAGAAAATGTTAACCATCATTAGGACGTGTTTTTATAAAATAGTTCTAATCGGCCTTATTTAATATCCTTTGGATTTACCAAGAAGACGAGCCGGTTGCGAGAAGGCGTTATTTGTAATTTTTATACGGAAGTGTTGAAAAGCTATCTCTTTAAATCTGAACCGTTAACAGTTGCGAATTTTCATTTCGTAAAAATGTGAACTATCTGCCGTGAACAATAAAGTAACCGCGATGATAATAGCGAGAATGCTTCATGTACAGTCTGCGGAGTATTCTAGTACCACTATTACCTGTCGGATTTCAGTTTACAGAGTTTCATTTTGATGCTATCGAAATAATTTCACTTTTCCGTCCTGACATCATTCCTCATTAACCGTCTAAACAACCATCATTATTTTTACTGTATAATTAGTCCATCGATCAGAAATTTGTTACGGACGCTGAGGTATATGTAGTGACAACGAAAATCGACTAAACACTTCGCATAAAACCTACGTGCAGTGCATCTATGCTCCGTTATGTTTATGTTCACCATTCTGCACATATGAACAAGATTTCACTATAGTTATTTTGATCGTGTTGTAAACTAGTAAACAGATTATATCGTGCGAACAGAAGCGGATGTACGGCAGACGATAGAGAAAAAGCGCGAGTTAATTAGTAAATGAGCGGTTTACATTAAGAATGACAGGTTTTAACGTTACCTTTTTTATTTAATTTGACAAAAAAAATCTCTTTTCAAAAATAATTAATTTCGCATTATTAAAAATTTAATTAGTTTAAAGATAACATAAAACTATTGTTACGTTAAAAAAAAACAACAACATAATATATTTAAAGCGTTGCTAAATGAAATTTTCAAGGAGGATGTAAAAGACAAGCAACTAGTAGATTCACGATGGTAGAATGCAAATAATTCACAGAAATTACGAGCTAGAATTAAAAGAAAAGTGAAGTAACCCGGTTGCTTTTGATTTTCTTAAAGAACAATCAAAATGGGCTCGATTTAATGTAGAGATAAGCATTTTTCCATGGAAAAAAAGTTAATTATTCATTAGCACGGTAAATTGTCGGCTATATTTAATTTCTCCAGTAAATAATTCGAAATCTACTTCGTATTTCATCGTAAATAAACAGACCTGTACACAGGCTTAAATTACACGCATCATCGCTTGATGGGACGCGAATGAAAAAAAGTTAATGCAAATGCTGCATTTCTCGCAGAAATAACTCCATCCCTGCTTTGTAATTTCATTATTCCTTTTTCAACGTGCAGCAAATCACCGCTAACTGATTGATTTAACCCATGAAGCTGCAATTTGTTCTGATTTGGCTCTTGTGCATATAATACACTGAAAGAAACTGTTCTTCTATCTTGAATATTATAAGTTGTCACCTGCGTACAGGACAAAAATTTCAAGTCAGTCTAGTATAATAAAACATGTGTACCATTTATAAAAACAAATCGAGCGGGTAAAAAAAGGGATATCTGATATTTGCAAACTAAAATATTTATTGCAAATTATGTTTTAAATTAAATGATTTTTTTTTTTTTTTTTTTTAAACTAAAGGTGTGTATGAGGGTTTCCATATACCCGGTGTTTGACTACTGGGCCTTTTACAGCACATGGAGCCTACGTAAAGGGGATTAAACGCGATAGTACAGACCGCTGCTCCGCATGAAAGCTAATACAGCTGCGACCGCGGACGGAGCATTTGATAGTATCTTAGAACTGGAGAAGGTGGTAAAGTGAATGGATCGTGGTACTGCAATGGAGGGACATTCGAGAAGTAAGTGAGAGGTGAATGAGGCGCTCGATTGACCACAAAAGGGGCAGATATTTGGAGGTAGCTGGCTCGTGAATTTGTAGCTGTGCGAGAGGGTTGTATGTCCTATTTGGAGACGATTCAGGACAGAAAAATCTCTACGGGAAACTCCGTCTGTGGGCCACCAGGGTTCCGTGGTTGCTTTTATTCTTCGGAGAAACGTACATGAAGATCTTTGTTTCTGTTGCCATTCTTCTCCAGTTTACTGCATAAAAAAATGAGCCAATGTAGAAGAGGGGGGTTGCGTGGCATTGGAGAGAACAATGTTCGTTGAGCTGCTCGATTGACACGCTCATTGCCTGGAATCCCAACATGAGCCGGCACCCATAGGAAACACATTTCAGAGTTTAGATGTGAATAACCTGTATAATAGGTAATGGATTTTCCTTATCAAAAGGTTCTTGGATTTAATCTCTGAGATGAGTTGAATTTAGAGAGTCCGTTATGAGTAGGGCCTTTTGAGACTGGGGGTTGCTATCGGTGTAGTGTTGGATGAAAAAAACCATCGCGTGTATTTCGACGTCCAATGCTGTACAGCAATCTGCATAGTCTGACTGACTCTGCTGCCCCGGGAACTTCGAAGGAGCATGCCGCCGGTGACAGATAACTTATTGCCTTCGCTCCATCTGTGTGGAGGCATGCATGGTCTGTGTAGTAGCTCGCTATGATATTTATTGCTATTTATAGATTGAAGAGATTTGGAAGCGACACATAACCGAAAAAAGTTCAGGCATATGCTTGAAAAATTATTCAATAATTATGCTTTGCCCCCAAATGAACTATTGAAGGAAATAGAAATATTTCAAAAACGAACTATTTTTTGAAAAAAACTCGTTTCAATCGGTTTTATTAAGAATATTCGCAAAAATAAATGCTTGTTGGTAGTGTAATTTTTAATACTACCGTTCCGTTTTTATTATGATCGCTGTCCGCTTTCTAACTGTCATTAGTTCGTTTATTTTCACTCTGTTTTGTTTCTATTCACTATTACTTTCTATTTAAATGAAACGTAAAACAGCTTAATCGGCTTTAAACAGAGTTATAGTTTGATAATTTTCGTATTTGTAACGGTCATTATTAATCGCTATAGCGCATTATTTAATATACGGTTGTCATTTCGTAGTTCGTTTAGGAATTCTCTTTTTTGTGTTGTATTTCACCGTTAAGTCTTATTTATATGTAATATTTTTTCCAGGCATTTTCTCCGGATTCGTTTTCTCTTTTTTTGGTTTTCCTATTAACTTATATTTCAATTCATTGCAGAAATTTTCGAGGCTGCTTTTTGTTACTCTTTTAGGTTTTATAACAAATAATTACATATTAAATAGATTTTTGGTACTTCGGATTTTTATCATTTTGACACCGGATTTCCCTATTTAATTTTCGATTGTTTGGAAACAACAGAGTATTTCGTTAATTTCTATTCAGCAATTTCCAAATGTAATTTGTAATCACACGAATCGTATTCATAATATTCGTTTTAAACTGTAATTGTACGCAGTCTGCATTAGTGTGTTAATCCGACACAGAATATATTAATAAATAACGTTTAATTACTTGTAAGAAACTCGTACAATATAAAAAGGAAACAAAGTTACAACGAGCAAATCCGCCCTTTGATTGATATTATACGGACACTTCAACAGCACACGAAAAAGACTTATTAAATGCGAAAAAACAGTTAATGATCGCAATCAAGGACGCCGCTCAAAACACATATATGGTAGAAACCACTCGAATAACAAGTTACGGCAAATTAAACTAGAACATTGGGAAACATCACATCGTGCAAACAGGCGAGAAGAAATTCTATTAAGCAGAATTCGCATCGGCCACACAAAACTAACACACGGACTTTTACTACAAAGTGAATCTCCATTATTATCATGTGTGTTTTGTGGTACTCAGAGTCTGTCCATTGACCATGTCATCTCCGTATGTCAAAAACTCAACAAGGAGCGTTTGGAAGCTTTCTCATCCGCACACACGAGAAGAATTACTATGGAAGAGTCGCTTGGTAATGATGAAGCTGCAGTCCAAAATACTTTTAAACTCTTAAAAGCTATAAACCTATTCCAGAAGATATGATTTTTAGTTTACGTATTGAAGAATTATTTGTAATTATTGTTTTTTGACTTCTTAAATATGTGTAAATTTGTAAAAGATACATAATTTTCCGTTTAAATACTATAAATATATCTGTGTAAATATCTGAATTTTAATGTATAGTAGACGCAAATGATCTAGAAGTCGAGTATCTTTAAATAAATATGTAATTTGAATTTGAGATGTATACATATCGGAGGGAACATTAAAATCTGGTATTTCTCAGACGAAGTAATCAACGTATTATAAAGGATAATTGTAATATTACGAACACAAATAGATGAATTTAGCTGTAAATTTCTAAAAACTTTTTTCTGAAAAAGTGATTCATTCACCTTCTGAAAATTTAACTCGGCAAAATAGCACCAGCGTGAGATACTAATAAGTAAAAAGTGTCTAGGCACCCTGCACAATGGAACACCCGCCTGAACTGGAAAGTTTAACATTTTCGACAAACTGACCGAAAATTCCACATTATTTATCACGTGGAATACCTATACATATTTCACATATGTCAACAGGTTGTGCATAACTCACGCATCATCGTGACATCATTAGCCGAGCAAATGTGTACATGTTCAAAAGCTACAGCTTCAGAATAGGAGGTGAAGCTGTTCTAGTCATACGGACACAAGTTTTAATTTAGCTCGCTCATTCGCCGATATAATTGTAAACTTTTTATATTCTTCGTCTGTATTATTCGCTTGCTTTACACTTTCGTTGACTTATTTACATTTTTATACATTAACACAATTATCTTCGTTAGACATAATACTTTTTATGCCGGATTTCATTCCGCACCAGTTAGAGCTATAGAGATGTTCGCCCGTTCTTGCGTTTCTTATCCAACTTTTTTTTTTTTTTTATTTATTTCTATTTATTTAACGACGCGCGATAGCTGGATAATTTTCGTCATGGCTGTAATCTATAGGTTGTTATAAATATTACACATTTTTAGGAAGTTAGTAAGATGTTAATATTATTCGCATTATCGGCTACCATTACTCGCGCTTTATAGCGCATCTGTGGAAATTGTATATCAATAGTGATAATAATAATAAACATTGAAACTTTGACTGACTGATATAATTAATGCTTAAGTTCATTGGCACATCCAAGGGGGATGCTGCGGAGCTGCAGCTCGGACAATAAACGGACACTGTTAATAATGGCAAAATTTTTGAAAGTAAAATTTAATATTTGATAAAAATATAAAGTGTTTTTAAATAATACCTTTTACATAAAAATAAATATATAAATGGGAGAAGAGAAAGATATATAAATATACCAAACATGTTCGACCTTCACCTTTACATTTTTCTACATGCTACACTCTTTTAGCCCTCCTCAGGGACAAATCCTGGGGCGCCAATGCTTAAGTTAATGACATCGTAATAGGTCCGTCTGTCTTTTTCACATTTCTGACAATCGATCAATATGTGGTACACCGACAGTTGACACTGACATTCTGAGCAGAGAAACGGTTCGGTGTTTTCGAAAATGCGTCAATTTGGTATGTCCAATTCATAGGCGGGCTATCATGACCTTCTCTGAACGGTTTTGTCGGAACAGTGTTCACCAGTTCGATACCGTTTAATAGCATAGAGTTTACTTCTACAAAAACGTTCATTCCACTCTGCTTGCCAGCGGTCCTTTATTTTTCTGTATCAGTTGGCGCTGATGTATTCTAAAGAAATTATGCAAAGTTAATTGTTGGCGTATTTCCTTGCGTTACTTCGTGTAGCGTGATATTTAATTCGGCGCATAGGATTCGAAGCTAACCACCGCCGTATATATTGCTTGTTTATAAAACCGTCGCATATATATTGTTTCAGTTTTACCGGGGAGTCTATCGCACTTCTACTTTTTTCTGACTCCAAACTGCATCTAGCTTATCAATTCGCAGTCTTCCAGGATACGAATCAATCCGCTATTTACTGTTTTTTCCATTAATTTGCTCGTAGGACTAGTTAATGAGATAGGACGGCAACTATTTACATCAAAGCGGCCTTTCCCAGGTTTAAGCAATGGAATGATGTGTGCAATTTTTCAGCTTTCTGGTATCTTGTCGTTTTCCAGATTATACTGTATAACTGTAATAGCTCTTGTAAAGAGGTCGTATTCTTATGTTTAATTAGTTCAATGTGAACACTATGTCTAGACCAGCTGAAGAGCTTTTTATGGATTGTAAAGCAGATTTTAGTTCCTTGTGGGTGATCGGGAGATTGTAATCTATTTTCGAATTGTTCTATATTTAAAGCGTAGTATTTTCCGTTAACCATTTTACATCTGCGTTTGTAAATGGCCCACTTTTTTTTTTTTTTTTTTTTTTTTTTTGGCTAGAGAACACTATCCCAACTTGCCGCCAGCTACCTTATACCTTAAACATCTAGTTTAAAAAGTAATATTTGAGAGCAGAAACGAATGAACCTATTGTGTACTCTCAACTTAAAGTGGGTAAGGCTGGCGAACCGGAACACTGTGTAAGTTTAAGGTTTATACGTAACCTTTTGGCTGTTAGCAGATTATAATCTCTATCGATGTCTGCTCTCTAAACGCGTTTCTTTATCTTTATAAAGATATAATCGATATAATTTCATGTTAATTCGTCTAACGATTTACACGTACACAGCCTACTTTTCGACCGCTGGTATACCAGGGCTATTTATAGCAAAGTATTTTTCGTAGCAATCGATCTTAATTATAATTGTGAGAACCAAAGGCAAACTGTGACATTACGCTCAAGTGTTTATTTTAGCGTTAAAATCACTGCTTATCATTTTAATAAAAGGATTCAATTTTTTTTTCCACTATAAACTTTTTGTAAGGCTATAAATTTGAACCACATATTAATGTTAAGTGGAAAAGGATGAAATTTCGCGATTAAAATTAATTTATTTATCGGCATGTCCGATACCGTTTCTGTACAGGGTATCTCTATAGCATTTGTATTTAAATGTTCAATGCGTTTCGCAAATGTCTAAAAAAAATTTATAACGTTTTTTCATCTTGTTAACGGTGCCATCTGGGCTTTTTTTACGTTTCAACATTTAGAATTTTCATCAGAGGTAGTAGCGTACCGGGAGCCATTAAAAAGGGTACTCGGAACTGCGGTCGGTAGCTATACTTTTGCACTCTCGTGTATGTAACAAGGAATGAGATTAATAACGGTGGTTTCCTGTTGCGTTTCGTTATGATTTTTTATCTCTGAGGTTTTCCCCGTTGCCAAAATGTCTAGTTGTAAGAAGCATTGAAAACCTACTCTTTCAAGGTGATTCTGCCGAATACAACTCTTATTCAACTATCCCCTATGCGCGTTATAAGTAAGCTGTTAACTACTTTGCTGTATTTATTAAGATGCCGAGCTATGTTGTAATGTTGTACATATTTATCCTTTTAAATATTTCTACGGAAAAATTCTTTTGAAGGACATATATCAGATAGTCGTTTGAATGGAGTCAAAATTGACGGTCAAATTATTGACGTTATAGTAGTGTTGCATTACCGGAAAATGTAACGGTTCGCTGGCAAAGTTACTTAAGGTAATATAATTGTAATGTATCGAATTTAACATTTCAGCAAATATCGGGAAAACGAAAATGACTATAATATTAATTAAATAAAAATGTTAGTCATCCGACGCTGACATTGCGAAACGAAACGCATTAAAAATGGTGAAACAGTATAGAATTACATTTTAGTACCTGGATAAAAGAACGGCTAGATCATCGGGCTTTGAGAACTAAATGTCAAATTAAACGGACAAGAAAATACGTTGTTAATCCCTAACAGAATTCCTTAATCCACATTATTTAACAGTGATCGTAAGGGTGCCGAAATGTCATGTTTGCTTCGTCTTGTTTTACAAATATGAGATTGCGAACGCTAAAAGCATCGATTGGAAGCGTCGTGGTTGGTCGATTTAAAAAAATCGCGGACAGCAAAGAAAACAGGCATTCTCGACAAGCATGGAGTTGAAAGCCAATTAATAATTAAGTGGCAGTTGTGATTTTCGTAAACAGTCGTTATTTGTTACATAATATAAACGGACTTTTGTTTACTCGGTATAATCGGTAAAAATCCATTAATAATCCGGGAGTGTTAACCTTGTTTGGAGTTTAAGAAATCCTTTCAAAGAGACTGTGTTCTTCATTTAAATGTTTAAAAACGTGAACAAATCAACGTTCTATATATACTCGGACTTGAGTGGCCGAGAAATACGAGAAATCGATAAAACGTTATATCTATAACGTTTATTTGCTCTTTCTACTGGCAGGAATTATTCCTTTTTTTTTTTTTTTTAAATGAACTTCTTGCTTGTATAGATTTCGGTCTCGGTTAAGAAAATTTTGGATACTCGCGAAATTAAATCGAAAGTTTTATTTGTTTGGCTAAAACTAAAAATGAATTGTAGCACATTTAACGAAACGGATGAACCGAAGTTATACACAGCGGTTTCCAACTTTTTCGACTTATGTACCACTTGGAACATAATTTTCATGAACTGCGTGTACCTCTTCATTTATTCTTTTTCAGATTTTAATGTTATTAATTACGTTCTATTCCTCTAACCCGAAATTAAAAAGTAGGAAGAAAAAAAAAGTCTATTTAAAAATTACATGTTACACAAATATAAAAACAAAAAAGGTTAATAATAATAATGAGAGAAAATGTTTAAATGTAGCCGTCCAGTTCGTTTTACATCACACACATCGAAAGATGTAATCTTAAATTTAAATGAACATTCGGTTTATTGTTATACTTATTTTTGATAAATATATAAGAGGAAAAAACAATTTCTACAAGTTTTATACCGCTAAACGGTTTGTAGAAATTCAATAGCTTTATTTGAAAACTCTCGTACTGTCCTAAACATTAATTACGCATTTCTCATCGACGTTTAAAATCTTCGATTAATGATATTTATATTTGCCATCCGAAAGAATTAAAAATCCAATAATTTTTCACATTAGTTTTTGAAAAATGCTTTTTAAATTCCGATCTTCTAATTGTAAATTGTTCCGCCGGTTATTTGCCGGAAGCCGCATAAAGTTTATTTTTTGCTAAAAAATCATGTAAAAAGTTTCAAATTGATATTGAATTGACCTTTTTTTTTCAGTCTGTTATTTCGAAAAATTTAATTTTATCTAAAAAACATTAAATACTGTTAATCATTTTGGAAAGACAAATTTAATTTGTTAAAAGGTACTTGACAAATATGAAAGCGATTGAAGTTTCGTTACACTGTACAAGTTAAAAGCCAAAACGCAAGACTGTTGTTTAAAAAATATTCGAACTTTCTTTCCAAGTTCAAATAACCGGCTAAGAATTTTGCACACCTGAAAAAAGTCATCCGACTTCAATAGGCAAAAAAATAATGTGAACGGATACTGCTGCAGTTTCGTACAAAGCTTTTAAAAATTTTGAATGTATGAAGCGAAAACAATTTATAATTTATGAAGGTGTCTCTCTCGATGTAAAATCAGTAAGTCAAACTCAAAGCAGGAACAATTTTCATAATAATACTTGGTGAACTATGGAAAAGAACAAACAGAAATTTTACACACCTTCAGCGTGTACAACAATTAAACCAACAAATCATGGGCGTCGCCAGTAATGGGCAGCGGAAAGCAAGTGCTCCCCCTGGAACCTTGAAACTTTTTAATCAACTGGCCATGATGAGTATTCATAGGCGCGTAATCATGGACAATTTGGAAGACTTTTATAATAAAGTAGTAGAACAATTTGCCAAAAACCTACGAAAATTATGTTTTAATTCAGATTTTATTCTTGTTTAATGAAACATTAAGCCTTTACAGCTTATAAATTTTATTTTTCCTATAACTCATATCCTTTTTCTATCATCTTGTCTCCCCTGCCCCGGCTAACCGGCTGGCGACACCCTTGCAACAAATTTTAATTATTTTTTTTCCCTTTAAGATTCATATCAGTTCCATTAAATATATCTTCTCACTTTTCGTACGTCCTGAGAAAAGATATTATGCAAATATTTTGCAATAATAGGTGAAACGGAAAAATTAGCGTAAAGTTTGTGTTTTTATCGAATTGTACAGCATAGTTTTTACTGGTTTTAGTTCTTTCTACCGCTATCATTTCAACATTATCAAACAAATTGTGAATTCTTCGTGATTTTGTATATTCTTCACTAAGCGCAACAGGAGCCATGCAGTTTTTTGTCAGTGTACGATTTTTACCTTTCTTCGTAATATTTGATAACTAATCGCATAAGTTGAATTTCCACTAGCCGCTATAAAATGGCAAGACAATTTGATCTGATTTTGTGCTAAACCCTGGGAAAAGAAATTGTTATTTTTATTTTCATAGTTGACGTGTGTTCGTTTATAAATCTCAAGTAAGCAAAAATTGTTTTAGGCTACTATTTAAGGACACTTATCCGCATACGGTATTTAAGGTTTTGGATAAACCTTATCTGACATTACCGGTGCCTTGTATGCTGATAATCTTGTACTGCAATTCGCATCAGCCGGATGTCGTGTGGCCATAAATCGTCTACGCTCAAGTATTTCAATAAGCGGCAGATCTTAATAAACACCAATAGAACAGAAACAATATTACTTTCCCACGAACACGACTCATATCACGTTTAATGGTTCATCAATAGGTTGAATATTATAAGTTTTCCATAACAAAATAATCAATGCAAAATATTTAACTTTATATTTACAAAAAACATCGATCATATTCCAACTGAAGGAAATCGTACGTTTTATATACCATATTATATCCTTTTTTTCGTCTTCTTTAATACATATATAGTATACATTTATACGTCTATTGAATTATTCTTATACAAGATATGTGGCTGATTTAACTTAAGGCGTGACACGTTTAGTTGTAAATTATAATTAATATCGAAAACAAACGCCTCAGATGTCTGTTAAATGCGTTCCGTTACAGGAAAACTACTTATACGCATAACTTAATTTTTACATATTTCCGAGAATTATATTTTGGAGTCCGCTGATCATTTTTGTCATAAATATACTACACACCATCAACAGTCTTATCAGAGGTATTGATAATTACGGTTACTGTAAACAGTTAATGCATCCTAGATATAGGCACCGATGATTAAAATATAACCGTGTCTGGTTTAGCTATGCTTTTACATTACGATTAGTTGCAATTATAATTATCCGACTGCGAACAGTACCCCTGGTTTTTCCTAAATATATCTAAACGTTTCGGAATATTCTCACACTCTTTTCTTTGCATCATAATGCCAATAATATTACATACGGCGAGTAATTTTACGTTCTTTGATAATTAAAGAATAAGTTAACGCAGAGTTATGTCTACGTTTATTTCAAGAAATACATATGTGTGTAACAATAATTTGTTAATTGCAAATAATACATTAAAAATCGCCATGAATTCGGTTACATCGTATTAGTAGTACGTAGTAAAATAAGTTCCATGCCTTTGACGGGGCGTTGGGGATTGTGCAATTAAGCTTTTTATAATGCCTAATGGAACTAAAGAGAATAAAAAAAAAAAAAAAGGAATATTAGGGCCAGTTTATTTCTCTTGGTCGCCTTTACTATCACGGATTTCTCTGGTACCCAATTCAATTTGAGGCTGGGTAAGCCTGGGAGCGACTTAGATCCAGAACGAGACAAGTTTCGATAACCTATGACACCTCTGGTTTGGTAGCCAAGCACCTCAAAGTCACTAGTAAATTATAAATTTAAATTGAATAATAATAATTTAAAAAGTAATTTTAACGTCGATCAGTTTCAAAACATTTCGAAACTTACGCGGAAGTGGCAAAAGAAAAATTGCAGTATGTGTGCCTAAAATACTTTATCGACTTTTGGTATGAATGTACACATATGGGTGGCTGAATGTATATATGAAATGTAAAATGTGAGGATTCAATGAATGGATGGTATATGTGGCTGTGCATACTTATTTACAGTTATTTTTAAAGTTATTTTCATTTGTTTATATGCAATTTGTTTTTTTTTTTTATTTGATAGGTTACTTGATGTAAATATACCTGAGAATATTATAATTTTAAGTTTAAAAGTTTATATAAAATCTTCTTTTTATTAATTTTTATAAAATTTTCTTCTCGTGCGCATCTATTGTACTCCATACTGCCCGCGCTTTTCTTCGCACGTGTGGAATTTTATAATAAAAATATTTGATACTTGATTTTGAAAAAGAAAGCATTTTCCGCCGGTAATAAAAAGTTAGGATAACGACTATTTTATAGGAATTTTTTTCTTTTTAAATGTTCAATACATATATATTAATGCGTACTAATGATCATTTTTACCCTGCGAGCAATATAAAATATCGCACTTTTGTGTCGGTAACCTTTTTCGTTTCGATTACTTGTGCAGCGTTTACAAATACCAGCGGTTCCTCTACAAGAATTGCCAAAAATCATCAATTCAAAAGATGTGTCCCCAGGTCAGGTCGGAAAAATCAAATTTATATATCCGTAAAAATATACAACAATTTTGATTAGTTCTAGGTTGATACTTTTTGCTTCTTCTTCTCTTCTTTTTTCACAGTGGTATGCATGGTAGAATAGTAGGGGTATTTTAGAGGAATAAATTTAACACCGTCAAAATGGGGAAAAAAAAAGATGAATTTTATTTTCCTGTACCTATTTGAGCATTAACCAAATTTGGGGTCCGTTTTGAACAATAAACCGGTTTTTAATTTTACCGACTTACTTCTTCCTCCTAATTTATTTTCGATGTTTTCTCAGTCTGAAACTCTTCCACAGAGTGTTTCATTAATTAGGAATTTCGTAATATTTTTAATTCTGTATTTTATTTTCATTCTTTCCTTTTCACTGACGGATTCATCTCATGGTGTTGGAGCATCTTTCCCATATCCCGCTCAAAGCTGCTCTAAAAGTTTTACACTTCTTCCAGCTTTGCTTTATTTATTTATTTTTTTTTTAAATAAATCTTGTGCGACAGTTATCCTTTCATATTTTCAGACAACAATAAATTTCTACTAATTTTTGATGCTAAAAGTGTTTCGCAAACAATTTCGTCTTTATTTCCTTCGTATTTGTTCAGTCATCTATTTCCAAACTCACCACACATTTGATCTGATTTCCTTTGGTTCTTCCGATGCCATGTTAGTGTAGAAGGAAATGAACTGGTTTGATCTCTTGTCCCGCGATGCAGCTGTTAATGAAAACTCTCCCTCGACAAATACACCGCTAATAACTTCCAATGCCTACCGTTTTAAGTTTCGGTCGTAATCATGTTCCTTCTTTTCTAATAAACTTCCCTTTTTGCATTTCCGCATAAACATTTTCTTCCACCTTGTTCTCTTGGTTTCATAACTTTCCTTCCTTGCGGCGCTGTATTATTTCTTCCTTATGTTGGTTTTTTAATCATTCTTGCTGTCGTTTCTCAAAGACTCTTCTCTTATTGTCCTTTACATTCTTCCAGTGATAATCAGCAATGTATAATTCTGATCACATCCTTTTCGAATGTTCCGCTCCGTCGTCTGAGCGTAATTTCTTGAACTTAATCTTTATAGTGGATCTTTCATTTCCATCCGTTTCCGTTGTTTCTCCTCTCGGTTCTTTCATTATCTCCATCGTTTATTGTATGCGAATTTAAATATATAAACAATTGTTATATTTCGTCGAACATGATCAATGTCTTTTTATAGCCCCCACCACGCGAAAATAAAAATAAAAAAAATTTACACTTCCCGGTTTATTGACTAAAAGTTTACCGTTTCGAGTTTCTCCCTGACTGTCATTGCTATTCGGTATTATTCGATTTAAGACGACCTATCAGCGCGTTGGGAAATAATCTAGCAGCTAAATCGATAGTACATCTTGGCTGGGTAAAACGGAAACACTTGACAGCAGCGATAATTATTAATCCGTTATCAGAAACATAATCGCGAGACTTCAACAAACTCACGACGCTTTTTTTGACTGGAATTGCTTACGCATCGCGATACGAACGGAAATAGGCGTTGTCCCGGAGTAATTAGTCAAATTTCATAATTATGTAATTATCCGAATTCATCATCGGCCAGGACAGAAATAAATCGTAGTCGGCATAATGGGCGGTGATTAGTTCTCGTTAAGCTGTTCGCGATGAAAGTATTGCAGCGGGATAACAATATTATTACAACTAATCAGAACTGTATCGCACGCTACGACAACAGGTAATGGTCCATTACCGATTACCGGTATTCATCACGCAGGTGCGTTTACCTACACGATTTCCGATATGACTTTTTTATCGTTGGCCACTATTGTCGGAACAGCTGCTATTCACCGCAATTACCTGCAAAACTCGCTTTCTCTACGCTCCGTTCCATGTTCCGCGTTTTTCTGCAAAATAATACTCCGATTTTATTTATTATTTACTTTGCGCGCGTATTTTATTGGCCGCACTAGAACACCGACGAAACGATGAAATGTTCCCTATTAAATTCGGACGACGTCGCGTGCCACATTTCTGTTGCCAGTCGCTCTTCCATTAACAATAATGCTGCCGAAGCAACGCCAATCGAAATAATGACTAGCTCTCGAGTGAGTTCGGCGTTGGAGGCTCGATCTGATCTACATCACCACCGTCTAAAGTGTCAAAATAAAATAGAAAGTACGTTCAGGATCAGGTAAAAATCTCGTTTCCGAATTACCAGTTGGAAGGGAAATTTGAATAGAATAAACGAAGATCGTCGAACCGCTGCTATTCCGAAGGAGTTTACCGCAAATGACGCGATTTATCGACAATACGATATTATGAAACACATCGTTTCGGAGTGTACTGTGTACATCGACCAACGCAGCCAGGTGATGCGGAATATCAAATCGAAAAGAATTCACCGGAACTGTACTACCGTGTTCGGCCTACCTGGAGGAAAAGCAAAAAAAAAAAAAAAAGAAAGAAAAGCCGTTTCAAAGTCACAAATTTATCTTGTGATGAACAATTTTATAATGGAAATATTCAATTTCTATAAGACGATATCATGTCGCATTTGCCGAGTGGAAAGAAAGTCATTGTTTTAAAAATAGCTTTATAAATAAACATGTCTTTCGGACCTCGACCACCTTGCCACGGAGATACCTCCTCTAAGATCGTGACTGATAGTTGCTCGATAATACAGAAGGATAAATTTTAATCGATTACGTCATGATTGCAAAATAAAAATTAATTTACGGTTTGCGTAAGAATTTCTATTACAATTTTTGCGACAGAAAAATATTTTCACAGCGTTATTTTTTTTTGTTTTTTTTGTTTTTTTTTCATATTCCTCCAGCGTAAGATTGTCATTATGCATTACCAAAACCATTCGTCGTTTGTGTAGAAAGTAAACCGAATAGAAGGATATGAGGCAATGAAGATATCTAAATTTTTATTAATGTTAGTTTCCTCGAACACTACCACATAATAATTAAAAAACGATCAAACTAGATTTTACTCCGATACGACCCCGGCAGTATTGTGAAAGCTAGATTAAAAAAAAAAAAGAAATAATTAGTTAAAATATGGCTTTAAAACGCCTCTTATAATTATTGTATAATTTATATATAAATGGAAACCTCGATCGAATGAATTCTATTTAAAACGCATACATATGTATAAACTCGGTGTGTGCGTTTTTTTAGTCTACTAAATGATATAAATTAAAAATAATTAAAAAAAAGGAAAAATATTGAACTATCAATTTTACAAACGGGATTTCGGAAACAAGTTAATAAATTCATTATTAAACATGCTCGCGAAGAAAAATAAAAAAGTGGAAATTTCTTTGTTTCTTCTAGGCAGCAGCTTACAGAGTTCTCGCTAAAGGAACTCCTATAGAACAGTAGTTTCGGTAATTTTCAACTGAGAAGCGACCTCAATTGGAGCGTAATAAGACAAGTGGAGCTGCTGCAGAAATCGATTTCGCACATCGAAACAATACTTCTCATCGGTGAGCAACATTTTAGTTCATCGATGCATTTGAAGGTGTTGTTATTCATTTTTGCCCGCGGGAACAAAACATCCGTCGAAAAATAACGAGACAAGACAAAATATTAAATTGAAAGACGACGACGTCGAGAAGACAATAGGCAACTCCTAATTCCGACAGGCGCGATTGTTAATGGTTTAGAAAATGATATTAAAAATAATAGTAACTTAAATGTCATGCTTAACATAGAATCCTTTAACGTATTACGTTAAAATATGAAACTATAATAAATTGTAACAAATTTAAATGTATAAATAATTATACTACTTAGAAACGTTGTCGGACATAGATGATATCAGCTGAAATTTATAAAGAAACAAAAAATATGTGATCGGAACAATGACTATTTAATATATTTTTAAATATTATATATTGAAAGAACTGATAATAAATAGTTGCCTGGGCTTTCTCGATAACTTTGACTCTTTTTTTTCAGCATGTTCCCTTCGATACTCATCATCGAGCAGCCGCATCTCACTTTTTTAAGTTCTAAGTCGAGAGTTAAAAGCATCTGAGTGTTGTTTTTTTTTTTTTATGGTAGTACACGAAATGTGTTCGCCATTTTATTGGTCTAGATTTTTATAGCAATTCGACATCCAGATAGCATTTCGAATAGAGGCTTTAAAAATATTCGTCTATTAATGTATTTGTTTAAGGTTAGACGCGGTTTTGGAAGTGGTTTGACTTAAAAAAAAAACGCGATACCTTTGCCGTTTTTATCGGTTAGCAGCAGGCGGACAAATAACACTGAAAAGCATTGATAGAAGAGGAACCTCAAGAAATCAAGGAAGGAAGACCGGAAAGAACTAAAGCGAGAAATCCGGAACGTAAATGAATACGAAGAAGAAATGAGGCCGAAAGAATTGCACAAAAGAAAACGGAAGGAAGAATGTTGCACATAAGAAGAGATTGAAGAAGAGCCTACGAAGGATTGAATTTGTACAAAATGTTTGAATGTTACTCTCCTCTTCCTATTTTAACTGCACAATTTTACATGACTGAACAAAAACCTTAGCCGGGGTTATTATTGAAATGAATTAGTGACGTAGGGTTCGTTCCCCTGTGACGCTTTAATTCTAGACATTAAAGAAACAGAACTTCAAGACATAACGACTCATCTAGAGCCGACGAAAGTGCACGAGGGCTAATGATTTTTTGCGAAAACGAGAGGTCCTTTAGCGCGCGTAATTATTAAAGAACGGACAAATTGTTTAAAAAATGGTTAATAATTCTCGAAAGATTGTGAACTGAACGGTCAAGAGAAAGAAACTTTTTTAAAAATGAAAAAAGTACGTTTACGAGATCGAAATTGAGTCTAAAAATACCATTAGCTTCGCTGCCACTTCTTTACTCTTCTAAATTGCTGTGAAGTTTGGACACTCGCCTACACTACACCACGCAAAAAAAAAAAAAAAAAACAACAAAGAAAAGCTAGAAACGTAACGAAATAATACGAATTCCAAAAGTACCAAATAATAAAGTGCTTCCCGTTTACTAAACCACCGAACTGATATAAACCATCAGAATAAGGAAAATCGTGTTCCTAGAATACGTTCAAGGCCCTCGTAAGAGAAAAAATATAAGAGAAAAGATCTGTTGGCCAATTCCGGAATGCATAGTTAAAAGACTTCAAAATATGATTTCAATGCGTATCGACGGAGGTATTTCGAGGAGCAATTTTCAGAACGTGACAAGTAGGTCTCTCGCTGACCTTTGAATTCGTGAAGGTGAAATGAAAGGAGCTATGTAATTTCCAAATTGGTGAGCTATAATGTTGTTTTTGTTTTTTTTGTTGTTTTTTTTTCTTTTTTTCTTTTTCAGAATGTTACAAACAAAATTTTTTTAATAAACGAGGCAAATTTACCATATAGTTATTTTAGCTATGATTCTCGATACCTTTCAGTTCCGTCTGAAAACTTTTATATCCCGAGTTATGTTAGCTACAGTTTACTATAACGGAAATTATTTAGTGTGTAAAAAGGAAAAACAATATGTTACAAAATTAGTGTCTTCACAAACGTATAGAATTTTATAGTTTCGAACCTTATTTTAACAACAATATAGTCGTTTAAAAATTAGCCAAAACACTTATTACACACGAATGGATAAAAAATTGTTCCATCGACTTTTATTCGCCATTTTAACAAAAATAACGTTTACAGAGTTATAAGAAACGGCATAATTTTTTCTATTTATATCATGCGTTGTCAAATCGTTCGTTCACTTACAAAAAAAAAAAAAAGGCCTCGTTTTTACTAGAATTAAAGCTGGTCATAATGTACTCCGTCGACAGGAAAATTCAACGGGGTTTAACAGACTGCTTTTCTGAATACCAGCAGTGACTTAATTTTGAAAAAAAAGCGTCTAGAATGAAACGAAGATACCACATCAGACAGTAATCGGACATTTTACTTCTACAAATCCTGAGTTGCTCAAGCGAAATATTAACGTTGTGAAATAAATTACCTCTATTTTCCTTCAGATAATAATCTCTAGCGGAATCTTATGTAAGTTATTGTTATTAAAAAGTCATTTGCCACTTACTACCCCATTCATGTTTATTCGACGTTTACAGCTTTTTAGTTATGTTCTTAGATCGCGATTAGTTACAATTATTATTACTATTATTATGCCACTGTAACAGCGTAATTTTTACTAAAAAATAATTGGTATTACCCTTCTCGGTTTATATTTGTTTTTTTTTTGTTTTTTTGACATATATATTTTTTCCTGTTATATTACGTAAAAGAGTAATGTTACCTTCAATGGTAATCAACGACAATAAGTTAACTCGGAACATTACGTGTAACTGATATCTCTGTGTTTGTTAAAAATTGTCGATAATTTGTAGCTTAATAAATTTTTTTTTTTTTTTTTAAGTTTTCTTTCTAAAATGTAGTTTAAAAAACCCATAGAATCGCGCATTGTAAAGGCACATTTAAACAGAAAGTTAAAATAAAAATCTCCACAAAGTCTGTGCAATTAGATAATGCTATTCATGGATATATAGTTTTAATATCAGTTTTAGTAACACAATTAAATATTCTTTTTCAAGTGTCATCACACTTCCTTGGGAGGAAAATGACAAGTTCAAAACTTACTCCTATTTGTATTATATAATTAAAAACAAAGCTCTACTCTTTTGATCATTGTTACTTCTTCATCGATTTCAATCAGGCCACCGAGAACTGGCCGAATACATTTTTCTCTGTTAATAGCCCAGTTTGAAAAATTTATGATTATTTGAATATATTTAAAGTGCTTGGTATCCAAACTTAGGAGCAGCGTTAATGATAACGGTGATTCGGTACATCCTATTGTTTTTATTCCGAAATGCTGTCGTTTTATGGCGATTACTTTTTTTAATCTATTTTTTCGTTACTTTAAATATAAGCCGATACTTTTCAAAGTAAATCTTAAGTATTCCTATCATTATTAAAACCGTACACTTTGAACATAGTAATTATTTGTATTTCATTTTTTATACAAGTACAGAGGGCGCATCTTCATGTAAATCGCTGTTATGAAAAGGTTCGTTTTATTACGATTCAATATGCCGAAGTGTACGATATTTGCATCGAAACACGCCAGAATGATTTCGCACGTATGCTGGTTAATTCCTATTCGTTTTCTATATCATACGCGAATATTAAAATTATGTATAATTTCCATAAGGTCCCCTGATGTCGAATTTAAGTAATTTCCGTTAATTCGCATTTCCAGACTCTCTCGCGGTCGTCGCGGTAGGTTTCATTAATGACAAATGAGTTAATTTCGATATCTAGTAATCGATAACCGAGTTTCAATTTAAAATGTCGGATTACTGAGAAATTTTAAATTCTTCGCATATGTTATGTTATTATGTCCCGAAAATTTCATAAAAATCTTACTTCTTAGGAATTGTTTTCGTTTTTCTGAATAAATATCAAATTAATCTCTCCGAAACATGTACAATTTTTTAAAAATAAAAAAAAAAACCAAGTCGTGGAAAATGTAGTTTAATAAACGTGAAAAATCCGTCTTATATATCGTTTATACATTTAACCGTAATTTCCTGTATTTGCGCGTAGAAAATGCCGGAAATGACTTAATTGTTTAGGCGAACGCGAACGAAACGTATATATATATATATATAAGTCGTCGCACAAACCTACTTGCTGGAGCACTCGACTTCCGTTACGGACGCCTTCAGTTCGTCCTCCAGGCGACAACAGAAATTATTACAGAAATTATTATAAAAATAATTAAATAACCACTAACAGTCACATAGTAGGTAATGGCAAACATGCATACCACCAAATGCGCGTTAGTTGATGTATAGCATAGGCAGACACACACGGGACTGCATTTGTAAAGCGATAGCAAGCGACTGTAATCAGTTCTTTAAGCAGCCAATTTTTAGAAAATGTACTCGTTAATTTGTAAAAGCAAAGAGAACACACAGAGAAACGTCCAGACCGATTCTATAGTCGCCGGAGTATAGCAAAATTTAAAAAAAAAGAAAAAAAATGCATTATTGATCTGGTTATAATAAAAAATAAAAAATTACATTTTCTTCAAAAATAAGGAAAAATTAAACTGCCAATGTGTAATAAATTTTTTCATTGTGGTAAAGAAAAAATTGGTGTTTGTGCTTTAGAATTCACCGAAAAATATGTATGTGGCGTAAAATGTCGGTTTAATGATGATGATAATATGTAGCTATGCTTATATCATAAATAAATGATTATTTTTTTAATCAACGAAAAAAAAGGATATTCCGTAAAATATTTTACAAAAGAATTTTATAGCGAAGTAGTTCTTTCGTAAATCTTGTGCTTTAAAAAATCAAAGTACTTCACTTAATATCAGATATTATATATTGTAATGTGTACATTACATGGAAAAATAAATAAATAAATAAAAATTTAATAAAATAAAATAAAATAAAGAAATTAAAAAAATTAATCATAACATAATAAGATGTGAACTGGTTGCTGGTTTGGGGGTTGTTATATAGAGATGGATTTCGCTTTTGACGGATGCGCGCGGTGATGGGTCAGCAAAAGAATAGATCGGCATATAAGGGGCGGGAAGAAGGATTGTTCGAAAGAAAAAAGGAATAACAAAGAAATCGTAAAAGCAAAAAAGTCAGTGTGGGTCGGGTCTTCACTTGGGTAAAGAATCAGATCATCTATAAACACGTTTAAAGAAGGTCCGAATAACCTGATCGCTTCGAAACTGATAAAATCTGTAATTAACTGTAAAAGACGATTTTAATTCCGATTACCGCGTCTCCTCCCCCGTGATCAACAGGAATCCAGACTGAACCACCAGAGTACCAACGAGCACCCAGCATTCGCAGCAGAGCGTTACGTACAATTTATATCAATTTAATTTTCATTTATATATATAATTAATCATTGTATTTTCTAACGGTCGGCCGTTTAAGAAATATAGGTGTTAGGAAATTAATAAAAAATATACCTTTATAAAACATAAATTCAATTTAATAATAATAATATCAAATTTTATTGGTATTTACTAAATTAACATAAAAATACAAGAAAATGTAAGTTCCACAAATGCGCATGGCTGCGCAAGCAGTGGGATTATTATTATACAAATGAAAATGATACTATATTGATAGTAAATCTGGATACAATTACAAAACGCATAATAAAATAAAATTTATATACTAAAAACAATGCTAGGAAGTAAAACATGAAAACCGGTACAACATAATGCAATGGCCAAAACAAATATTAGCTAAAAATATTATGAGTACAATTTGAATATGAAATAAATATTAATATTATTTGGCCACTGCTTAAAGAATTTAATTTTATCATATTCAGTATAATATTTAAACACATGTGTATTTCAAACATCGGTAAGTCGTAAGTATCATATAATTGGGATTTACTATTTACACATACACTTCAAACTAAAATAAATAAGATAAATGAATAACTATTAGCTATCTATAAATGTGCGAACAGCTGTTAGGTTTTCGATAATTTTATATAAGCATTCTATCTAAGAAATCAACAGTACTTCAAATTTTAACTACATCCACACAGTTTTAATACCTCCCAAAGGAAAAGAAATTTTACTTATTCGTCGGTAATATTAATATGCTAATTTAAAGCATTGTTTACGTTATGAGAAATAATGTAACGAATTAACGAGAACATCTTATCTAAACTAAAACCCAAACTTTACATACATTAATTAACGTATATTTTCATTTTATCCTAACAAAACACCGTTTTTATGACAAATCGTTATGACAACACAAGAACATATCTAAAACTAAACAAAGAAAAAAGTTCTCTGGCGGAGCTAAAAAATACATGGCCAGTAATTTCTAAACACAATAATGCGACATGCAGCGCCATCTACTTTATTCGCGTTACACTCCCGCCCCTGAGGAGTCATTGCTCCACAGGTAAACGCACCAACTCCGTAATGGATCGGTGAAAGACTCCGGACGAAGTCTGCACGTCGACCTTGCGTATTGAGTTATCCTTGCCCGGATAAACGGCTGCAACTCGAGCGATGGGCCATCTGAGGGTGTCGCAGTTCTCCTTACGAAGGAGGACGATGTCGCCAATCCTTATGTTTTGGCTCGCAAATCGCCATTTATTACGAGTATGAAGCTGAACGAGGTAGGAATTAACGAAGTTTCTCCAGAACGAGCGAATTATATTACGGAGTAATTGGTAATGACGAGTTAGGCTGATTTTGTAATCATCATCCAGCAGGACGTCGTGTAACGCTGCACCAATTAGAAAATGAGACGGCGTTAAAGGCTCATACTCATCGCCAGTCTTGATTCGACAAAGCGGGCGCGAATTCAATATGGATTCTATCTTTGCAAAAACGGTAGTATATACGTCGTAGCTGAAGATTTGTACACCTACTGCATTTCGTAACAACGACTTTCCAGATTTTATCGCCGCCTCCCATAAGCCTCCGAAATGAGGACTTCTGGGCGGAATTAAAGTCCACTCAACGGATTTGCTAGCGGTGTATTCGACGATCTCGCGGTTCGAAATAGCGTTTTTGGCTCCTACTAGGTTCGTACCATTGTCCGAATAAATCCTCCTTGGCAAACCTCTACGAGAGCAGAATCGATCCAGAGTTGCCAAAAACGAATCGGTCGTCAAGTCCGGAACGACCTCGATATGTACTGCTTTGGTGGAAAAGCAAACAAAAAATGCAGAATACAATTTTCCGATTCTGGTAGAACGATGGTTAGTGCATTTCACTGCAAATGGGCCAGCGAAATCTACGCCTACATTATTAAACGGTCGAGTGACTAACGTTCGCTCTGCAGGTAAACTAGCCATTATTTGACCGCAAGCCGTAGCCCTAATTTTGGCACAATGAACGCAATTGTAGATGATTTTTTTAACAATCTGACCGATGCCGCCAACGATCTAGTAATTTGCCCTGATTGAATTGCATATGAATGACTTTGACGCATGAAAATATAATTCGTGCAAGTACGAAACATATAAGTCTATTAGCCTTGATTTATGGTGTAGTATTATAGGGAATTTCATATTATACGAATAGTTCGATAAACTTAAACGACCCTTTACGCGCAATATACCTTTCTCGTCCAAAAATGGATTTAACGATGATAGGACACTTTTCGATTTAATCGGCAAATTATTTGATAATGCTTCTATTTCTTCGGCGAAGTATATACATTGCGACACTTGGATTAAAACATGACGAGTATTTGTCAGCGAGTCCACTAACAGCGGTCCATTCTCCCGGTCAGGTTCCTTGCATTTCGTATTTTTCGCGAATCTGAGTAAATAGGCAGTAATTCTCAAAAGCCTACGCGATACGACGAGTAGCGAGCCAAGTAATTGGAAACGGCAACTTCATCAAACTTTTTCACGTAATTGCGCGTCTGTGCTATAAATGAGGGTTTAATTTGATCTGATAATTTGTTAACGTCAGGTACAAAAGTTGACGAAAGCCATGCTGGGCCATTTATCCATTTGCGATAATACGAATTTAACAGCTCTTTCACGCTAATACCTCTTGTACCGAGGTCTGCCGGATTCTCGTTTGTATTTATATGCGACCACGATGACTTTGGTAATTCAGAAACTATATAATTTACCCGATTACGAACGAATATCTCGAGTTTGACGTTTTCCGACTTTATCCACGACAACACAATTGTGGAATCACAAAAGGTGAACACATTTGCAAAGTCAATTTTAAATATCCGATTAACGCGACTTATTAATTTAGTCAACAATACCGCTCCTAATAACTCCAATCTAGGAATCGTTGTCGATTTAATCGACGCGACTTTCATTTTCGCACATATTAGGGCGGACGTTATAGTTCCATTCACATCGATAGTTTTTAAATAAACGCAGGCACAACACGCTTTAGAGCTTGCGTCACAAAAACCGATAAGATAACGCGTAGCGACCGAATCTTTACAATAGGCGCGCGGTATTACGAACTTTTGAAGAAGCGGTAGTTCGGAGTAATAAGCGTAAATTGAATTTTGAAGATGAGATGGTATAATGTCATCCCACTTCAATTCCTCTCGCCACAGCTCTTGCATCAAAATTTTCGCCACAACCGTAATAGGGGAAATTAATCCCAATGGATCGAAAGTACGAGCGATTAACGATAAAAATTTCCGCTTGGTCAATGGTTTATTATCAATAAAAATTTTTCGAACGCTTATGCCAATAAGATCATTCTCTGGCTGCCATTGCAACCCAAGCATAGATACGATTTCGGGTGCATTAAATGCGATTATTTTCGTTTTATCGACGTCATGCGAAGCGATTGATTCGAGTAATTGCCGTGAGTTCGACGCGTATTTAGTTAACGGTAAATGCGCTCCCCTTAACGAGTCATGTATTACCTGCCGCTTCCTTATTGTCTCGTCAACCGTTTCGGCTCCTGTCAATAGATCGTTCATGTAGAATTCCGATCGAATTGCCTTTGTCGCCGCAGCATATACATTATCGAGAGAGCGCGCGATCTCTGCGAGGCATTTCGTCGCTAGGAATGACGCAGGAGCAGTTTCATAGGTTAGGGTTTTTAAGCGGTAGTGGCTAACCTGGTCGTTCTCATGGTTCCTCCATAATATACGCTGCATATCCCGATCCTTTGGTTCAACAAAAATACATCGGTACATCTTTGTTATGTCCGCCGTAAAGGCTATTTTATAATTTCGAAACGATATTAAAATGTCGAACAATTCCGGTTGAATTGTCGGCCCTACCATTAATGCTTCGTTTAACGAACAGCCGGAATTATTTTTCGCCGATGCGTTAAATACTACACGTAATTTTGTCGTCGTGCTAAATGGGCGTAATACGGCGTGGTGCGGTAAGTAGTAATGCGGCAAGACATTACGCTGCTCAAACGGAACAATTTCCATATGGCCCAACGTATGATACTCGTTCATGAAATCGCGGTACGAATTTCGTATTTCGGGATCACGATTTTTCTCGGCGCGTTTTAACGCTGCTAAAGCGTTCTTATAAGTGTTGGCGAGCATATTACGATCGATTTTGAAAGGCAACGAAACTAGAAAATGACCATCCGGTAGTCTGACAACGCTGTCTTCGAAATGTTGCATACATTTCTCATGCTCCGACAAAACTAACTTACTCGGCTCAACAGACTCGATTTCCCAAAATTTTTCAATTTGCATATCGACGTTCGCTATCAATTTACAATATTTCGATGGCTGAGTATAACCTGTGAATGGACCAGAGACGATCCATCCAAATTCCGATTTTTCGAAACACGTTTTATCAATAAAGGTTTTCTCTCCGAGCAAGCATAAATTAACAAATTCAATTCCGATTACCAAATCAACTTCCTCGGATTCTAAGCTTGAGTCCGCTAGCGAGAAGCCACTCATATTCTCTGTTATGGACGATAAGGATATTTTATTAACGCGGTATGGAATTTTAGGTATAACATCCGCGTCAAGAACGATACGGAAATCATTCAATCGGGATCTAACCGTTAACTGAGACGAATATTCCGATCGAATGGCGTTGTCAGTA
This sequence comes from Icerya purchasi, assembly GCA_039619475.1. Lineage (NCBI taxonomy): Eukaryota > Metazoa > Arthropoda > Insecta > Hemiptera > Monophlebidae > Icerya > Icerya purchasi. The sequence goes on along the minus strand of CM077116.1, from coordinate 258,955,719 downwards.
ATTCCACTAATGGACGAATAATTTCTTTTTATCGGAATTCTATTTCTCCGAATAAATGTTTCCGAAACGAGATTAGCTTCCGAACAAGTGTCAAGAAGTATTCGGGCCTTTACCGGGCGTAAATCAACCATTACGTATACAACAGCGCTAGGTAGCAAAAAGATTTTGGACCTACTCAGTGTCGTCAAGGTAGTCTTCGTTTGTACTAATTCCAATTTTTCGTCCTTCTGCTGATTATTGTTGCCCGTTTCTTGCCTTGAGCTTTCTCAATGCAGTATCGTATTGTGCGCCTTTCCGCATTTTTTACATTTTTGCGCCTTACACTCACTCGTTTTATGTGATGGTTTTAAGCAGTTAATACAAAGTTTAGCCTCCTTAACCACAACGAATCGATCGGCTTCAGATTTCGCCAACAATTCTTCACAAAATGCGGTGATATGATTACCAGAGCAAATCGGACATCTACATTTCGATGAAGATGCAATAAAAGACGACCTTTTATTTGATTTATCGTGTGATTAATTTGTAGTAAATTTAATTATCGATTTTTCTCGTTTCTCCGGTTGCCGCTCGAACCTCGGATTTACACGTTCTACATACGACTGAGATGACGCCTGTTACATAAACTGCATGGTACGAAAAAACTCGTGTAGTTTCGGTAGCGTTGCGTGTGTCGAAGCCTCTTTATTTGATCTCTCCCATTCGCGTAGGATCGACGGCTCCAATTTCGTGGCGATAAGAAAGCAAACAAAGGTCGAGAACGTTTTTTCTGTTGGATCTAGCCCACAGATTTTCAGTTCGCGCAGAATCGAGTTTTGTTTGATAAGGGATTCACATATTTCACATTCATTTCAAATCGGTTCTAATTCATACAAATCTTTAAAATGCGCGCTTATGATAATTCGTTTATTTTCATAACTATTTTTAACCTCGGCCCAGGCTTCAGAATAAGCGGTCTCTGTCAATGGCGTATCAGACAACAAATTTTTCGCGTCGCCTTCCAATGCCATCTTTAAATAATAAAGTTTTTTAAGCGGATCGAATTGCTCATTCAAATGCACTATGTTTTCGAAAAGAGAACACCAGTCATTAAATTTTCGAGGATCACCGTCGAATTTCGGTACGGTTATTTCTGGAAGCTTAACATTACAAACGTTATACGACGCACTTTCACCGTTCGAAACCGGTGATAATAACGAACGGCGAGCTGACTTGGCAGCTACGCATTTCGATGCTAAAACTTCAATTTCGCTTTTTAACCGAGATGAGTTTAACATAAATTTATTATAATCGGACATTGTTTCAATTTCCATTCGCTCGATATCCTCACCACGTTTTCCTTCAAATGCATCGCTCTCTTCTCTAACGTTTATTACTTCTAACGACAATTTGTGGAAGCCGTTTAAAAGCTGTTGAAAATCAGCGATTTTCGAACGTAATTGTGTAACATTTTCGTCGTTCGGCTGTCTCTTCAGACTTTCCTCGATACCAGTTTGTAATTCTAATAATGAGCGTTTATCGACGCGTTTCTGTCTTTCTAGCTCTTTTATATTAAGCTTAGGATTCGTCATCTCGGTTAAAACAAAAACGAATTATTGATTAATGATTAAATAAATAGAAGAAATATAAGAAAAACTTAACTCACGATTTTCCAGTTGACGCAAATTGGCGCTTATTACCCGGTTGTGTTATCTTATCGACTGCTTTAAATCAACTCGATGCAGCGCGGTGTTATTTAAATTTAAAAAACGATTTAACGATTGCAATACACGAATTACTCAAAAAGCCGTAATATTATTCGAACTTTCGCGGGGGGTTTTAGCTAAAATAATGGAACCGATAAACGCGAAACCGAATCGCTTTAATAATTAATATAACGAATTTATACATTCGCGAAGTAAATCGACAGCACGGCTGCAACTTAACGAATTGCCGGTTAAAATTATCCGGCCCGGAGGACCATTCTTTACGTTATGAGAAATAATGTAACGAATTAACGAGAACATTTTATTTAAACTAAAACCCAAACTTTACATATATTAATTAACGTATATTTTCATTCTATCCTAACAAAACACCGTTTTTATGACAAATCGTTATGACAACACAAGAACATATCTAAAACTAAACAAAGAAAAAAGTTCTCTGGCGGAGCTAAAAAATACATGGCCAGTAATTTCTAAACACAATAACGCGACATGCAGCCCCATCTACTTTATTCGCGTTACAAGCATGAAGTACTGCACTAATACCTAGTATGTTATGGTCATTTCCACTACAGGAATTTTAATTTAGTAGCACTAGCAACTAAGGTAATAATAATTCTACAGATTAACAATTCGAATTTATTTGGATTGATATTTAAGACAAATCAAATCATATGTAATATGGAATTTAGCATTCTAAGCCTTAGTCAAGAAGTATGCCTTTAACTTTTTTTATGCCTTCTTCTGTAATTTAGTATCCATATGTTATGCATATGTGCAGGTAGCGCATTGAATAATAGGCATCCGTTATACTGAAGCTGATGTCTGGAATAATACTTATTGAAAGAAGGGATAATAATAATAATAATAATAATAACAATAATATTAATAATATTAATAATATAATAATAATAATAATAATAAAATAAAAATTTAGTAGATTCAAATCCACGAGTTCTAAAGAATCTCGTGGTTGGCATTCCTGAGGGCTCCAAAAGGAATATAACATTATAATATATTCAATAATTATTTTGGTTCGGTTACTTAATAAATTTATGATATCTTCACTATTACGAATAAACACTTCTTGAATTCATACACCTTGAATGTAATTTAAAAAATATTTTCTGTTAGTGCACTTTTTTCGATATTTTTTAATTAATGACTGTAAATGTTTCTTGCGTAGGTTCCGAACACGGCGGTTATTCAGAGTGAAAGAAGTTGAAATTGTGAGCAAATTATGAAAAACTTCATTACCACACGCGGTAAAAATGCATAGCAGAAAAATTTCGGTTTATAATCACGGCTATAAATTGGCTCGGTCGTCTGCTTTATTTGTTTGCGTGATCCTCCGTTTGTTAATTAAATAGTATAGAAATTTATCGTCGAACGATGACTGGAAGTTAGCGAGCTTCCGTACTTGAGCATTTATGTATGGCCAAGACTAAAGAATGATAGTCAGTTATCTTAATATCATGCAAAAGCGTTGTCGTTTAACTGACGATTTTACGTCGCGGAGATTATCTGCGACAATTTTAACGTATTATCATACGGATGAAGTTCGGATAACGTATCTGATGGCAGAAAAAGATCTCAGAAGCATCCCCGCTTACGGTCCCGAGCAAGCACCGTCTCGAAGAAGTGTTGTACTTATCATTTCTGCTGCTTATTTCTTCTGGGCCTGTTTGAAATAGAGACGGGTATTATAAAATGTTGAATGTCGGTCGCAAGAAGTGCTCTAATTCTGGAGCTGTTGCGCAAAATTGGATAAGATTTGAACAGTTTACGAAAGACAGTTCTTCTCGCGAAGAGCAGCAAAGTAGTATACACGCTGAGAAAAATAAAGTAAAAACACATTTTCTACGCGCGCTATATAACATCGATGTAGGCCTGAAATGGACGACTGAAAAATTCTTTAGGGTTCAAGAAAAAAGGTTTAACGATTGGAAGCGGGTGTTTGACAGACCGAAAATAATGAATGTTGCTAAAAGTACTAAACCATGTTGTCAATGGGAAAAAGTAGTAAAATCGAATGAAACTCCAAAGCGGAACAAGTATCTAAAAAGTAAACGAAAACAAAAGACTTAATTACGATTATCGCGATTAATGAAAAACAAAACAAAAAAAAAAACGCCCTGGAGAAGATTTAATTACATCTATCATGAGATTATCCTCATACCGCTCGGAGAAAGTTTCATTATCGTTCACGGAGCGCTAACTTTGCCTGACTACGTCGCGTTACATAAAATAATCAGGAATTAACTAGCGCTGGTAATTGTTCATACTGTTGTACGAGTTTAACTCATTTCATTACAGTAATGATCTCACACGCTGGCGAATGTTTACTCAGCAGAATGCACACAAAGTTAAAAATTGCTCGAACGTACTAATATTTCGATTATGTTATCACGGTTTTGTTATTATCGGTAGTTGTAGAATGTTCGGTTCCTACTTCCTATTCTAGGAAAGCATTCTCAATTTAAAATCGGCTAAAACAGAATAATACAAACGTCGAACAATTATGCATATGTACTATTACGCGTAATATTTAAAATTGAAAAATTATCGATTAACCGAATAAAACGCGTAATTTGTATCGACCGTTGATATATTTCATCAGAATACTCATCTCCGTGAAATAGGATTGTCCTAATTTCGCATTCACCTTTCGACTTTTGTACTTTTAGCGATAGATACGTAAATTTTTATTGCGAACTTGTTGGAAATTGTTTATAACGAGCAAGCGTGTGACGTTTGTCGCCTAGTCCTTACAAAAGGGCGCACATATTTAAAAATACGAAACTGGGAAATTAAATGAAAAACGAAAACTGAATCATTCTAAAAGTTACCAATCAACGTTTACTCATAATCAAAATTCCTGTCCGTCATAAATGCCTGTCCTATGAAACATGAACAGGTGCCAGATATTTGGGACTGTTCGCATAAAAATCACACGTGAGCGATTATTGTTAAATAATATCGTCGGAACACCATCAGTGGAAAAACCATCTTGTAAGACCGACACGTTTGTCGGTAATAGCCGCGATTAAGAAATATTTACCGGAGTCAGATTTAAATTCTATGCAATAGTTAATAAAGCGCTACCCTAATGCGAGTGTGGTGGTAGCTCTATTTTATGTAAATTAAATGGTGCACACGGATAAGTACGGTGGTGAATAACACTGCTGCGACATAAAACGACGGCTTGCTTGGAAACGGCGATACCTTTCACATATTTCTGCCACGTTCACACGTATTGTCCGAATTTTTTCCGAAAACGTAATTCTTTTTATTTTATTTTAGCTTTAATAAATATTCGTGGTCATCTATATACATTACTAGGGGGCTTTCCCCCTGGCCGCTTCGCGGCCCAACCTCCCACCCGGACCCGCCGCCAAACCCCCGTTTTGTGAGAGTTTCGTCGTGACCAAGGCTTCAAATGCATATATTTTTCGATGTTCTCACTCGACTCAAGGCAAAATACAATTGCCCATGAGTGAAGACATTATCCCTCAAATCAACAGCGGCGAAATCCAATGTTTCACCCGGAGCTTTGTTAATGGTCATGGCATAGGCTAACTTGATAGGAAACTGCCTTCTTAAAATCTAAATGCCAGTGTCGCCAGCTATAAATTTGAAACTGATCCTAGGAATTAGAAACGTCTTACATTCATTTTCCGGACGAAATACTTCAATTATGAAACCTTTAACAGATTTAATGACGACTTTTCTTCCATTCACCAGACCTTCTTTGAAATTCAAATTTCTGATGAGGATACAAATCGCTCCAATTTTTATAGTAATTTTGTGATTTGGAACTCCTGGGTCTGACATTTTGTTTAAAATTTCAGTACATAAATGTGTGGAATCTCCATTTGTTTCTTTTTCATCAATCAGAGTTGTATCAGCACTATATAAATTTGTTTCATCTCCAGAAATTTTTTTCCCTATTATCAATCTGTTGTTTTTATTCGTTGGTGATAAAATACATCTTTTGGACATTTTAGAAAAATTTGATAGAACATCATCGAGATAAATGTGATCAATCATTTCATCAAGTGAAGTAAACATTTTTAAATCGGGGAAATTTAATAGGATTCCATTTTCTTCGCCATACAAAGTCTCTGGCATTTTTCCTTCACCAATTTCTAATAAAAATTTTGAGTAACTCGGACCACTTTCGAAAAACACATACTCCTCGAACCCTTTTTATAAAACGATTGCGACCAGTCTCTATATTTCTCTTTCCACTATCACGATACTGTTCGTAGAATTGCAAATGCGTTAGTTTGCTCATTTCTTCAGTTTGTGCCGATCACAACTTCAAAATTACAACGTCGTTTTTCAAATTTAAAAATACACCAATAATACACCATAGAGGAAACAAAAGAAGAATCGTTAACAAAAGATGTTTCGTCTTTGTCCACTATGAGTAATACACGATGAACGAAAAGCCAGTAACGGTTGTCGGGTGGGTGGAAGCGCGGTATTCTGTAGGTAAATGCCGTACCGGATGGTCGGCGGGTGGAAGCGCGGTACTGCGTAGGTAAATACAGTAGTACCGCGTTTTCATGCGATTGGTAATGATCTTATTAAATTAGCGCTGATCTATTCCCTTTTTGCTTCGAGCCCCAAGGTATGAAAATTTTGGACATCTTATAATTTTCTTAAAAGTCACTGACCTGGAGCTGTCGATTAAAAAAAAAATTAGCTTTCTAAGTGCCATAGAACGGTCTCAGGACTTTTTTTTGATTTTCTATCTAATAATACGAAAATTGAAATTATTTTGTTAAAAGTTTGAAATAAAATAGCTCCTCAAAAAGTTCAATCGCTAGAAGGGTAGTGTAAGCGAGGGAAATACTCTAAATTCAATTCTCTTTAAAATGAGACCTAGAGCAGTTCAGTAGAATAATTAGTTTTTGATAAACGATTAAAAAATTGAAAAACGGCAAAAAAATGTGATTTATTGCTTTGATTTATTGCTCGTTTTGAGCCCTAAGGTATGAAAATTTTGAGCGTTTTATATTTTTTCTATATGCTGCTGATGTAGAGCTGTCGATTTACAAAAAAAATAGCTTTCCAAGTGCCATAGAACGGTCTCAGAACCTTTTTTTTTTACTTTTTATCTATTTTTTGATTTATTGCTCGTTTTGAGCCCTAAGGTATTAAAATTTTGAGCACTTTATATTTTTCCTAAATGCTACCGACCTGGAGCTGTCGATCAAAAAAAAAAATTAACTTCCTAAATGCCATAGAACGGCCTCAAGACTTTTTTGTAATTTTTGGTCTTTGTCTTATTTTCTTCTATTTTGGTAGAAAAATTTGATTCATTACTCGTTTAGAGCCCCAAGGTTTGAAAATTTTCAACATTTTATAATTTTCCTAAAAGCTACTGACTTGAAGCTGTGGATTAAAAAAAAAATTAGCTTTCTAAGTGCCATAAAACGGGCTAAGGATTTTTTTTTCATTTTTGGTCTTTTGTCTTATTTTCGTCTATGGTGGAAGAAAAATTTGATTCATTGCTCGTTTTGAGCCCCAAGGTATAAAAATTTTGGACCCTCTATAATTTTCCTAAAAGCCACTGACCTGGAGCTGTCGATTAAAAAAAAAATTAGCTTTCTAAGTGCCATAGAACGGTCTCAGGACTTTTTTTTGATTTTTCGTTTATTTTTTTCCGATTTTTCGTCTATTTATTTCCTTGGCGCTTTATTATAGAGATATAGATCTACGTATAGATATATGTACGTTTTTTGCCTTTTTTTTTTCGTTTTGTTTAGTCAGCGTCTAAGCAGCTGTCTCCAGGTAATAACATCTTTCGGGCCCATAAAAGTAAATAAAATTAAATTAGATGAAAAATAAGTAAATCAATAAATTGCGAGTCGTTTTGAAGGGCTTTGGCTTCAGCCAAACTCAAATTATAACAGTAAAGTAACCCCAACGAGTGCTACATCATTTTGTTACGTACCAAATAGCTTCCAGCAGTAGAACCACCGAAGTCGACCAGCCTCAAATCATAGTAATTGGGGCCCGTTTTAGAGAAATAACACCGTAACAATACGTAAATTAAATAACTAGACAGCTGGCGAACTTTTCTTCAAATTCTGGCCTCTATCTTTCGATTTCCTATTATTATTATTATTATTTCTTGATATTTATGAAGAATACCGGATCGCTCTTCAGTTTTTCCAATCTATACTCCTTAAACGACTTTACGATAAACTTTCGTACGGTACTCTGTTGAACGCATGTTTAATATTCACAAAGAGTAGATATGTACTTTAATTCTAGTTAATTAAACGAAAGAAGGATCATTCTCAAAAAGAAATGTACACTTAGCAGCGTTATCCAATCGTAATTGTGCACGAAAAAGATATGTGCTTTGATAAATTAACCGAAATACGAGGAAAATAGTGAATACATTAAATAACAATTTTTGATTATAGGGAAAAATTAATATATGCTTATCACGGTCCTTTATTGGATGTCATAATTATTTAGTAATTTTGAATAACAAAATATAAATATAACAAATAAAATTTTATATAAATACTACTTAGGAACGTTTTTGAGCATAGCCCATCATCAGCTAAAAATACAAAATCACACAAAGTGTGCTATACATTTAAATTATGTCCCAAATTACCATATATTCGCATTTACAATCGGTATGTTAAATGAGATACTATATTGTAATACTTGTTGGTAACTTAAAATAAAATCAAGTGTGCCTTACAACATGAGTAAAAATTGTATACTAAGGTACTTTGTCAAATGCCTATACCTACAGACATCTGCCATTATTGATCATATGCTCTCCTAATATACGTATACCAATGTAAACGGCGTTGTAAGTAGAGCGGGTTTTCCTGGAACCGTACTACTGTTTTTGGTAGATTTTACATTCCAGATGCATTTTAATAATCTGTGATAAAATTTTAGACGCATAATCATAATAATTTGCGGCTGGCGCAATTATTGGAACTACAATAGATTGGCAAGGTTCTCTTCCGGCTACATCTCTTCTTTTATTACATCTTGTAATATTTTAAGCAGCAAGTTTTTGATGTAGTGATAGTGGTTTCGGAAATTCTGCCGAAATATCTGTTCCCGCCGTTTTATTATTGGACAGCAGTTGTAATACCATTTCAAATCCAATGAATCCATTACTTTCTTCTTCGATGCTGCTGTTACCTACGGTCAGTGGTGAGAGTGACTATATAATTCTATGTAGAATCTTTCCAAACGCAGGCTATTTCTCGATCATTCTGACAAGGCTCGCCATTTTGTTATGTACTAAACGAATTCGTGAACTAGTATCTTTCGTTTGGTTTTTTTTACCCTCCAATGGATTCGTCAACATGGACATTGTTTCAGGAACTGGGAAAAGGAGAAGAAAGTGAATCAGATGTTTATACAACGTGAAATATCCAACAAGAATGTTGTATCAAGCGCTTGGATGGCAGAAAGAGAAGGGAGAGAAAAAAATAAACGAAACATCATGAGGAGTGGGAACACTGCTTGACAACAGAAAGGGGTGCAAAGAAGATCATTCCAATGAAAGTGAAGAGCATTCGAACATTATGTGATCAGGATTACGTGCACAGTGACTGTTGGAGGAATACAGAGGACAATATGGAAATGGCGCGAGAGAGAACCGGAAAAGCGACGAAAGGAGCAAACTCAAAGCGCAGGCGGCATATAGCAGAGATACTAGAGCTACGCATAGAAGGAAAGACAAGAAATCAGGAATATAGAAGAAAGGAAGGTTGAATGGACAAGTAAAAAGAATCCGGGTTAGATAATGAGGAAGAGTAGAAGGTTGAACCACAATTTGTAATGCGTCGCAGGAGATCAAGAAATAATATTGATGGATGGGAATAATGTAGTAAATTCCGTTTTGTATGATCAGTGTTTGGGTTCTCTTCTAATTCGATACACGGGGGATTGCCGCAATTTTGCTTTCCTACATTCACGAATGATAGCGTTTCCTAACGCCTTAAACTTTCTTCACCATTTTCGGGTGTACAAAACTTTGCCTTTTTTCTTCCATTACATTTGTAATTGTAAGTTATTTGTTCTGTTGTGAACTTAATACTTTTTTTGCAGATTCTTTTATTACTTTCTTAGTAACCGATCAGGCGTCTTCAATCCTTTTAATGTTTTTTTTTTCTTTTTGTCCCTTGCTACTTTTCAGCTCATATTTAAATGTTACTAATAATTGGGTCTCTTTAATCATTCCCCTTAAGCGCATATTCTCTCCTATTTTAAAGATGATGCGGTATGTCAGTTTTGTTAACGTATGATCAGTATTTACATTTCGGCCATGTTCGAAACACTTTACCGCCATGTTTTCTACAGCGGTTTTTTGTACAGTCAATTCAGACTTTGTTTGTGTTGTTTGTTGCTTTCCAGGTGTGTAACGTTATCGATGTGACATCGAAACCTCGTAGACATTCTTGTTTACGAAAATCAATTTTGACCATGAACATTTACTTTTACTAATCCGAAGCCGCCCACTATAAACTTTTCTTCTTCTTTACCGACCCCAGCAGTCTAAGCCGCATCATGATTGTATTACCACCGTTGGCCTCTGTTTCGTTTAGAAAGGCTTCTAGCTGCTACCACTTCTTCCGCAGCTGCCGTCATATATTTACTGGTTTTGCCGAAATATAATTTTTATCAGTCTATTTCGAATAATACTAACAAATACTTCTGCAGTAGTATAGCCACTTCTCTTGCCAATTTCTATATTTCTTAAGTGTGTAACATGCTATCTCTTCATTTGAAAATTCTCCTTCAATCGGCCATCTTGTTCCCGATAATCTTAATGTATCCATTTTATTTTTTGACATTTTTTGCTTTACACAGTTTTCGTATTCTCTCACATTCCGCGTTTTCAGACCAATTTTAGATCTGTAATGGCGATTTCGCTTGCTGAAGGTCGAACTGCCGACCTTGTCTGACCTTGCCCGACACCCGTTCAGTGGGGAACGACGACTCTGTAACAACTCATTTCAACGATTCACGCGTGAATTACTGGGAATTTTTCACGACATTGATTTTATGTTGCCTTTCGCCGAATTTTCCGTCAAGATTAAATCCTTAAGGCCGGAAAAACCCAGTTTTAAGGCGCCGGGTACCCCCCTTCACGTGCTTGTTTATTTTTCTTTTTCAGCAATTTCTTTATTAACATCTTCTTTAGGGATGTATTTTTTTTTTCATCTGGCGGAAACATTGGGCATTTAGCAGTAGACAGAACGGATAGCGGAAAAGATCGTTTGGCCAATGCTGAGTTCAATGTTTTATCAGCAGCAGATGACTCTAATAGCCAAAGTAATAGAACAGAGCGCTAGAGGCAGAAGTGGTTGTCGATCCTCAAGAGCGTATGATGACTAAAGCTTTTTATATATTTTCTCGGTACCTTCCACCAATATTGCATCAGTTGCCGAATCACTAATCAATTTATCAAAACACATTGCCCAGATGAGAACACTATTAATTTAATAAGTAAACTTTTGCTTAAATTAGAAATATCGGTTTAACAAATAAAACGTTGACTATTAAAATCTACTAACCTCGCAAACATGTTATTTTTATCGTAATTTTCGTAAAAATTTTCAGGTTTGGTCGTTGCGACACAATATCCGTCTGTAGAAAAGTGTTCTTCATCACGCACAATTCTAAAAGAGCGGTTATGATTTTATTAATATAATTATATTTAAGCTAATAAAAAAGTATATCAGTCGTAAAAAAAAATTAAATTATTGGTAATTGCTAGTGTTTCACGATACTTTATTTGATTTATTTTTCTAATAATTTTATTCTATATTGCTGCAAACTAAATTTCATTTCGCCCTTTCAGAAAATCAAATTTAGGTTATTAATTAAAATCTTTTTTATATATATATATATATATTATCGAACATTTTGCTTCTTAATTGATTTGTGAGTTTCCGAGTACTCCGACAGTTAGATATGACCAGACAGTGGTCCAAACTGTTATTTTAACAATAATAATGATTATGATAATATTAATAATAAAGAAAAGAGGGAACTCCAAAAATATTTTGGGGAAACTAAATTATAAAATAACTTGTACGTTTATCGCAATCACATCGGTGCGAACATCGTAAGGAATTTGTGTACTATGTTCTTTCTTAATAAACGCTCATCATTAATAATCGTCTTTCGTTAATCATTGAACGAGGGGACATATTTTCATTTATAATCCGAAGATTTTACTTTCAATAAGATTAATCTAAACATTCTGTGAAAATGACTAATTATAGGCTGTCAGAATTGCCCAAACGGATGAGGTTAAATTAAAATTTTATGTACCTCGTATGCAGCGGATTAATCTGTTTCAGCCAGTAACACAGTCGACTAATGTACATCAGGGCAAACAAGTCTGACTGGTTACGGCTAATTTTTTTTAACATGTTCTTTAACAAGAAGAAAGCATTAGTGAAAAAACAACCGTTATGAACTACCGAAATAAATTAAATGCGCGCCGCATAAATCACACGGAACTTGTTAATTTCTCGCGATTCTCGTCGTCCACAGATAGCTTTTTGAATGATTTTGCGGGACACCAATGATGAAATAATGATTAATGCGAACATTCATCATATTACGGATAAAAATGAAAAACATTTATTAACACTACTGCACATTCAACAGCGTGCAACAGTATTATGTTCTCAGGGACAACATTAGCAACACAATTAGAAACGAATAAATTCGAATTTTTTAATACTAATGAAGATGGGCCTGGCTAAACTTTACAACACGATAAATTACTCACAAATCTGAATAGAGAGAAGAAATGGTCTTCTCTAATTCGGATTATTTCAGTTTTATGATTTAACCGGCGCGTTCAACTTCTTGCTAATCTGAAAGATTATAACTGGTATCAAGAATAAATAAAAGTTTTTCTATTAGTCAAACAATCGTAATACTTCCATGACCGACTTTTCATGTTTGAATTTAGAATCATTAAATGTAATTGTAAGCAGAAAAATTCAGCTGGCGCGTTTAGCCATAGAAAACAACTTCGAAATATTGTCGGTTCGCAATTGCTAATAATAACAGATGCATGCCTGAACTGCGGTGAAATATGTTAACTTATAATTGTAAGTTGAATATTAATACGATGATACATTTCTCACTTATTTAACTGCGCTGAAAATAGTTTTTTAGGGAGCCGCATATTGATAGTCCGAATTCGAAAAATTACTTCGCTAACGACTGCAGAAATCAGTCACATTTTCGACTTCGTAATATTAACGGAACTTAGTAGTCTGACAATAAGGTTAAAATATAAATTAATTCGCCTAGTTTATTATCGCTTATTACAAGGAATATTTCAACAATTTACAATATTATAACGTTTCAATTTGTAGTTGCTATCAGTTGTGTTTACTCAAGCGTAATTATTATCGCTTTTCAGACTGTTGTATTTTCGGTAATACTAAATCGCATTGCTCGATTTTAACTTAGTAGAGAATATATTGTACTCCGCCAAGGACGTCGCCAGCCGATGAGCCGGGGGGATGATAGAAAGAGAATATGAGTTATAGGAAAAATAAAATTTATAATTTGTGAAGGCTTAATATTTTATTAAACAAGAATAAAATCTTAATTAAAACATAATTTTCGTGGGTTTCTGGTAAAAATTTTTATAATAAAATTATAAAAGACTTCCAAATCGTCCGTGATTACGCGCCTACGAATGCTCATCATGGCCAGTTGATTAGAAAGTTTCAAAGCTCCAGAGGGGGGGGCGCCCATCTATTCCGCCGACAAACCAGAATACATCAGCAATTTTTATTAGGTATTTTCATTCTGTTAACCGTCACCGTACTAGTATAAAACTCTCCTGAAACAAATCCCCTAATCACGCAATCATAATTTCAAGCTACGGAGAATCGTATACTTACTAAATGTGATATCCGAAACTTCTAAAAAAGCTGTTGAACAAGCGTCTCTTTTTATTAACAGATTTTTTTTCCCTATTCAAGCCGGGAACGGAAAAAGGTAAAGTTCCATTAAACATTTGTTAGCCTTCAGCGGGTAAATCTTAACAGTATTCCACCGCTGGCAGAAGGTATACGTTATATTTTTTGATGTGGAAAAGACATTCCGTGCGTGGTAGAAACCGACTTCATTAATAAACCGTAGTATTAGATGGTAATAGAGTAAATGATATAATCAAGGATTTCTGACTGAATCATTCAGTAATAAAGTGCAACGCCGCTTATGCTGCATCATATCTCTGAACGTTTTCACATCCAAAACAATGTGCTTTGAACAGCGTAGTGTTACTTTTGCCTAGCATATCGTTTACTTTTAAAAATGCTTTCCCTCTCTTATGTGAAGGAAACTTTCAGTGCAAAAAAAGTTCGTATATACCGACGTGTTCACAAGAATTTCAAGTAATGATTGCAAAATTAACGACGTAATGATGTTCAATATCAGTTTTATTATAAAAATACCAGTACCGGAATTTATTCAAATAATCGTGATTTTTTAAACTGAATTATTTCAAAATAAAGGCCGAAGAGAAAAGAAAAATAATCCATTTTACCGTGTCGGTGAAGAAATTTCAAAATGCTGCGCATATGGGTTACAAGAGATCAAGAGAATAATGAAAATAATTTAATTTACCTGCTTACACACTTGTACCTCATTAGTGTTGAAGTTGCGTACTTATCTCTGTAGTATAATGTGTCATAATTTTGTTTATAAACCGCCAACTAATACATATGTAGGAAGCCCCAATTTTGAGATTTCAGAGTTCTGAAGTATGCAGGAACACCATTACACGAGAAAATGTTTAAAATCACATATTTCATGAATAATTGGTTCTGTGAAATTCACGATATATCCATTTCGGTACACTGCTCTGGATGTAGGTTATTCCTTGGTGTGGTAAGTTGGCCTGGAAGTCGAGTTCTCTGGCAACTAGGCTATCGTGAGGACATTCTGTAAAATGAGTTAATGCTTAATTACGTATTGAAAGATTGTAACTGCGATCAGATTAATACATCGGAGTTCGCAGGTGCTATAAACGAAAATTTTAACATAAAAAGCAACACTGCTACTTATTCTAAGAAAAAAGGAACTTTTATGCGCGTTTCTAGGAACAAATGTGGAACATTCCAAAAAAAAAAAAAATGTAAATCCGGAAGTCAATTTTTTTGAAATTCCTTCAAAAGCAGAAGAAAATTGGAGAAATATTCAATCGAAAATTTTTAAAAATTCAAATGTTAACTAAAAAAAAAAATGAAAAAAACCTTGCACAGAAGAATGTATTTTCAAATGCTCGATTAAAAACAATAGGATTAATGAAAAATGAATTAAAGTAATCTATTAAATCTGTACGATTATCAGAACTTTGTACTATCAAACACGAGTGTACATTTGACTAAATTATTCGAATTATAGCTTGCGATAGTGCACAGTAAGAAAAATACACGTCTAAAAAAAAAATAAATAAATAAAAAAAAAAATGTATGACCTTGTGCATACACGTCTACGGAATGATATCACAGCCCAAAAACTGTACAGAAAATTGGCAAAAATTTTATTTAAAAATATCGCAACGACAAAATAATCTCTCATAATATTTCATTTCTTTCAGTGGAACAGCTTGCTGTGATACACCGTGTAAAAAAATATTAAAATATTCGTCAGTTAAAATTAATCACAATAAATGTAAAAATATAAAAAGAACGGATACGAAATTATTATAGATGTTTGCATTAATACAGGTATATCGATGTGAAGAACTGTTAGAATACTTAAATGAAGAAATGAATCCGTGTTCAAGGTATGTAATATACATTCTTATCCGGATGCAGAAAATATTACGGCGATAACGTATAATGAATTTTTAATATTTAATATAATTAACTTTCAAATATGGCTGATTTTCAAATAGAATTATGTAAAATTCCATTAACTCTGACCGTAAATTCAGATATTACTTAAAAGGAGTTATTGTGTAACACCTAATAGCCAAAGGTCAACAATTCTGTATGCTACCATAGAGCATTATTATACGCATTGCTATAAAGAGCCGCTAAATGTGTGGCAAATCTACGATGATACAAAAGTGACAAATGTAAATAATATATGCGCGCGTGTATCAGTATTCAGATTGCAGTACATTCTAAATAGTGTCGTTTGTTTTCGAAAATAGTTTTATGCAATTAGTAAATTTTAATATTCCTTATATCGATTTTTGATGTGTTTTTGTTTTTTTTTTTTTAGTCGTTTTTTCTCTCTATTGATTGTTTTATTTTATACTTTCGCGTTAATGTTATTATTTTATAGGTCATTTTGAATAATAATTTTTCGATATAATACCGTAAAAGTATATAATATATTAATTGCTTTTTTTTAGTAAATAGCTTGCTGAAGCATGCCGCAATCCATACGTAAGAATTTGACATAACATAACATTGTATCATTCGGAGGCGCAGATCGAGGCTCAAATCGGTAGTTGTGAAATTCTAGATCGCACTTCATTTTCTAGTCTACAGCTTTTGTCAACTAAGGTTCCCAGATATTTTAAAAGTGCGATACTTGTTTAATTACTTCGCCATTAGCCGTGTAAGCGGTCGGTACGTGTTTTTTTTTGAAAAAACCATTATTTTAAAAAGTGAAGAGATGAACTAGTTCTTATTCATTTCGAGTGACTCGTAATCGATTTTGGTTGGAACCGGTAATTGTTCTATCTTTCTTTTTAAATTTCATATTCAATTTTATAACAACGCACTTATTGTACTCAACTTTAAATATGGTTAGTTTTAAAAAATGCCACTGTCGAAATTGTGTTATTCGGGGAGTTTCGTTCTTTTTTCCTCAAACTGTTCGGGTTAAATAATAGAATGTAAATGGCCGTTTTTAACTGCTACGATATAGTAGCATTAAGTGAGAACTGATCTGGAAAAAAAAAACCAGGCTTCAATAGACGACCTTGTCTATTAAAACGCGAAGCAGTTCGTGCAGATTATTATCTCATCTCTTGCGAAAACGGTTGATCGGATTATAAGTTCAAATTTTCGTCAGAGGTGCTTGACCCCTTCTGATCATAGACTATGATTGGTCACGTGTAAAGTAAAATTGTACTCTGAAGAAAGTTACTGCGAAGAGAAAATATCAAAAATCATTTAATTGAAGCGAAAATTTGAAGATGTCACTTTATATTCTCACTAGCCTCAAATGAGACTATATAACATGTGTTACGGGTAAGATCCCCCAATGTTTTTTTCTCCTTTGTCAACTAAAAAACGTTACTGAGCAACGAATCCGGCGAGACACCGAAAATCACGTTCTGTTCGCTGTTTTCATTTTCTGACGAATAGTCAAAATCGTGCTAATAAGATTTCTGGCCGATACTGCGGCAAGATTAATCTGTTTGTCAAAAGTAAACGACCAGATGTAATCACAGTCACAATGACGATGTTCTTCTAAATAGTAAATAGACGTTCAGATGATTGGATCTGAAACTGTTAAATTTTTCCGTTGTTTTTTAATGCCCGCTTACAATGCTTTCAACTGGCGACGATTGATTTATTATTTGTCAGACATTTGCCGACCTTCTAGATTATCTCGAAAAAGAGAATTTTCAAAATCGAAATATCATCTCCGTTATAAAATAGAAAGGTTAATTTTTTTGCGCTTTTCGCATCATTTTAAATTCAAATTTTTCCAGAAAGTGTTTCATAGTGTACATGATAAATGCAAATCACGCCGTACACTCTAATATAGAATATTCACGAAAAGACTGATTCTAGCTAATTCTTTAAAAAGTTCGCTTCCCGCAAAGAAGGAATGTTTTAACATATATATTATTGTAATTATTATTATTTTAATGTTTTAATTTCATTACTAATATAATTTGGCTTTGATGTTGAACGATTTTAAAGGATTTCTTTTTTTTTAATGGGTATATATATAAATTTTCTTCTTTTGAAAGTCTTGTCAGCTGAAAAGATGAAGTTGAGAATTTAATGTAAACTTCTAAGTTTTTAAAATAATCGATTAATAAATACGAGCGTTTTCCCCGAAAATTTACTAACGGTTGCGTTGTAATTCACGCTTAAGCTTACGCGCGAGCTCATCTTGCAAGTTGAAATCTTGTGAACAGGCTGCTGATTTTTAATGTCTATGTCATTCCGATTGATACAAAAATATTGGACAATAAATATGGATATCGGATTTCGGTGACAAAGTTTCAAACATTTCGCGGTATATCTGTGGGCAAAAGCAAAAGGTGTTGTTGGAGGTTTGTGGTGATTACTCAACCGCTGTGCGATTCTAAGACGGTTCCAACAATTGCGCAAAGTTCGAGCATCGCCTACGTCCTTCTAGAGGGAAGACAGCGTTAGTCGTCACTGCTGGTGACATACGTCAAATCGGTATTATTGCCAACTGATCGAATTCGCCGATTTACTATAATAGCGGTATATTTTTAAAAGTCTACTAGCACCAACGATCTCAAAAAAATCGGGCAGATGTAATCGAAACTGAAGTATCGGGGTATTTCGCGGTAATGCGTGATGTCGCTTTACCTGTGATCGAAATTTTAGTGCGATATAGCTGGAAAACACTACCACAGTCGCGTTACCAGATTTCAGTTTGCTGCTAAAGGAACCGATTCGCGGAATGTGGATTTCCTCTAGTGAGAAGCTAAATTCGTAGAGTGACACGGTGAAGCAGCTTAATAAAAATGGCTCCTTAAAAGGGATTTAAATCGAGCACTACGAAGCGAGAGGACTATATAGATATCCTTATCGTTTGAAATAAATATTTTTTTTACTTTTGGGACAAATATAATATACTGTTTTTTGTATTTTTTTATCTGAGGGAAAAAACCGTTATTCAGCTACTTTCTAATTATCAAATGGAGAAATAAAAGTGTATAAGGCTGTTATCGGTGTCATCTTGCTCACAAAAACAGAAATTGTAAAATTCTACTAGACTTCGAAAGAATAGCTCATTTTGAATCGTTCTTGCATCTTAAGTTGCCTACTCCTTTTTGTGCTTCCTACTCTCGTACATGCTTTCTTTTCCTTTACCAGGTGTTATCTCAGCTTTAGCACAGTTTTGCCCGTTCCTTAGGAAGTACCTTCACTTAATACAGCTATAATGAATTGTTTTCCAAGTTCGTAATAAGCTTAGTGGATCAACCGCTTTAACCAGAGCTTCCAATCAAACCATCCTCCCCGAAAGAGGTACACAGATGCCTCGCAGAAGGACACTTACGAAAAAGGCAGCAGGCGCTGATAAATAGATTTCATCGCAACTCCTAAAAAAAAAAGCCGCAATCATGATTTATTACATATTTAATGCAATCATTCGAAGTAGATATTACACGGAGTCGTGGAAGAAAGCAATTATCCTAATGATATACGTAAGCCTAACAAACCTGGGTCAAATTTATCCTCCTGTAGTCCCATCAATCTGCTAAGCACATTATCAAAGGTCATGGGAAAAACTCGTTACGAATAGAATGTATCTAATTCTACAAAAGAAAGAACATCTCACTAATTTAGATTTCGGGTCCATCACTCAACAGTGCATCAATGCCGTCGAATTGTATAGATGCAATATCATCAGCGGTGTTGGAAAGAAAGACTATTGGTCAGCAGTGTTCCTGGATGTGTCTCGGGCATTCGATCGTGCACTCTGGACTTCTTTTCAAACGGAAAAGAATTCTTTGATCACATTTATTCTTTGATCACATTTATTCTTTGTCTCATTTCTGAATACCCGGGGCGGGGGGCGTTTATAGTTAAAAGTCAACACTCAAACTTCGAAGAAAGGATAATTCGTGCATCCAATCCGTACGGCAGCCTACTTGATGCTATGCTGCACACTGCTTATACGGCTGATATACCTACATCAAACCGAGTAATATTAGCTACGTCTGCTGATGATGTGGCCATCTTATCCTCCGATGTCAAAGCAAAAATGATTTAGGAATGCACCAGGGATTATCAACGAGCAGAAATGCAAACAGGTTATGTTTACAAAAAAAAAACAAAAAAAAACGGGTAGTGTGTCCCTGAGTAAAAATGAACAATATGGAAATACAAAAATCAGAAATGGTGAAGTACTTAAAAATCATGTTGGATAGGTGGCTCACATGTTGGTATCATATAGCACATGTGCGAACGAAGATGACGGTTCGTGGAAGGATGTTAAATCCACTACTAAGTCATTACTCATTATAAAATCCGAAGTTAAAAAGACAAATATATTTAACACATACCACATCAGTATGGAGATAGGGTTTTTTTTTGTTTTTTTTTATTCTTTAAAAATAACTGTAAAGAGTCCCACGAGGTCTATATTGTGGACACCTAAACACTTATTAATGTTTGTTGTATAAATATAACGTACAATGTAATATCAACGTCCGAACTATACGCTAAGCTATTACTAATATTATACACGAACGAGTGAAATAATACAACAAATCTTCGTAAATCAAGCTATTATCTTATCCTATTATTAAAATGCATACACTTCCGATCTAGAAATTTATAACTAATACTATTATTATACAGTATGTATTCTGCGATAACCCAACCCATCCAAGCAACCAGACAATACAATCAGGCGGAACAACAAGGGAAATACAACACACAAGAAATAATCATATCTTATACATTAATGCTATTAATGTTTTAAAACAGAACGATATAAGGAATAACGGCCAACGCAACATAATTAATTATAATAAATACTGTACGAGTATCAGATAGATAATTATGCTCTATTATGCATGCAATATCCATGGCAGAATGCACGCAAGCCTGAATAGCCTTCTATATTGTATTTGGAGGGTGACCTAGAAACCTGCAAATTATTACTTCTATCCCTGCAACCATGCAGTTAACCAAATTTTTATTTTTTCTTTCCAGGCTGCTAAATGCTGTTCTGTCCAGATTTCCTTTGGTACTCTTAGCAAATAAATTCATTGATACATTTTCTTCGACATTTTTTATTATTTACCCCCCGCCGGAATTGAAAGAACTGTTCATTAGGTACCCTGGTACTTCGCTTCTTATCTATTAACGACAGTTGCACGTCCTGCAACTTATACCTTTTAGCAGCTTGTGAAAACTTTTTACGGCAGCAAAAAACAGTAATGGCGCTAAGACTGTTCCCTGAGCTGTATGATAGTGCTAGTAGATCAAACTTGCAGCGGATATAACGACAACAAAGAGTATTAAAATTGAAAAGAACAACGTCATTAATAGGTGTCTATTTGACAATATAGTCCAAGTTTTATTCATCTCTTACGTAGATAGTTTGAAGTTTCAGCAGTTTGTTGATCGATTTAAAACGAAAATCAAGTTATTTAAACTAATTGCCAATGGAATTCATAATGGTATTACGGTTCAAACATATCGAAAACGCGCTATTATACTAAAAAGGAATTTTTAATGTAACTACAGAATATAACTTGCCAAACCAATATGAAATAAATTGTACAATTACATCGTACATTAAAATTTTTCAGTTATAATTACTGTGAACTGTATGTGCGGCTATTCCATAACCTACTCATTACCAACCATTGCACTATACTTTTCATCTGGTGATTTAAATAATTTCACCCAACAAATTCATGAGGAACTATTCAGCACTAAAAAGTGCAAAGAATGTGGTAAGTCTTTCACAGCACGAAGAGAGGTGAAATTTACAACATATGTAGTAATTGACTTATGTCCACATTTTCACGACAAGATGAAAGATTTCCAGGAAATAAGTTGTACACTGTCGACCATTCCTACAGATCTTCAAATTTACAGACGTATTTTTTTTTTTTTTTGCGTGGTGCATTTAGTTTCACTGCTGGAATTACCCGGTCATTTAGACATATTAGACACAATGTGAGTTATTGCTTTCGAAAAACCACTGTACAATGTCAGTAATATGATGATATGCATGCAAATGTGGTAAAAATTTTGCGGCCATCGACCATCATAAATTGTCAATTGCTTATTTACGCTATTTAATTAATGTAATAATATATTTTTTTAAATATCGTAATTTTTATGTTCATAATCTTTTTTTTTTTTGTATTAAATATTCTGATATGCAAAGTAATTAATATTTTAGAACTTAAATTACTTTTTGTACAAATATTTTAATTGCAATTTCAAATTTTAATCTTGAAATACAAAATGTCATATTAAAATATTTTTATTTCATTTAAATTATAATTTTTATTGATTCATTTCATCATTAGTATTTAGCACTAATTTTATTGTTGTTGAAGAAGAATACTTTATTTTCTACGATTTGTACATAATGTTTTTAGCGTCTATTTTTTCTTTTATGGAACGGCAATTAAATACTTTAACATATGCAAAAAAAAAAATTCATTCAATAATAAATACTATTAGAATATTAGAATCAAAAAGTAAAAGCAAATAAAATTAAAATACATATGACATTCGTATTAAATAAGTGTCGTAATCTTTAAGCAATTACATTAATTTTCCTGAATATCATAAAACAGTGGCTTTCAAATTAAAATTGAGACTAAATCTGAACTCTTATGTTAAATAAAATAAAATTAATGTGTTTACAAATGTAAGATTATTAAAAACTTTAATTAAATTTAAACCAATTTAAATTAAATGAATTGAATTGAATTCCAAAAATATGTCAATCACATTTTATTAAAACGCGTTGAATTGAGTAAAATTCATTTTTTTTTTCTTAATTTAAAATTTAAATTGAAGTAAATTTTTTATGGTTTCTAAAAAGTTCTATATTTTCTAAAAATTTTAAAATAATGAAATGATAAAAAATAGTAGAAAACTTAAAATTTATCCCAAAATAGACAAAAAAAAAATTTCCACAGTTTAAAAGAAGATATACGAAAAATTGAGAAAACACTATAAAATATAGGAAATCGGAAAATTTTGACAATTAGAATTAAAATGATTCATTGTTATACTCTTATGTATTAATGCTTTAGCTGGTATGTGCCTAGCATTATTTTCCTAATGTATCGCCCTTGAATAAAATGAATTTAAAAACGCTAGGCGGAAGAAACAAATAATTGAACTAGTTTCGATTTGTCTATTACACAGAAGATTGATGGCTAAATTTCATTAGAGCACAAACCATGCCGTTAGAAGCGTGTATTTGTTTTTACAACGTTCCATTTCACACCCTTAAGGTACTGTTTCTCCAGGCTCGCTCATTCCAACTCTGCAGTGGAAAATGTACAAAATAAAAACAATTGGTGCGCAATCAAACACAAAACGAAGCAGAAATCAGTAGCACTGTATTCAACCTTTATCTTAACATGGACAGAAAACTAGTTCCACCCTTACCAGATTATTGGAAAGGGGAGGGGCACAAACAAAAACAAGAAGTACACAAAAAAGCACAAACGAATGACATAATTTTTATCCCTTACTTCTACATGGGCGGGGGGCTAGTTCCACCCTTAGCAAATGAGAAAGGGAATAAGCACAAACAAAAACAAGTAGTGCACAAAAAATCACAAACGAATGACATCATTTTTAACCCTTAGTTCAACATGGGCGGGGCTGCGTTTCACCAGCCACGCCCAAAGACTTTTTAAATTAAGCTATGAAGGGAGAGAGCACAAACAAAAAGTTCAGTAGCACAAACAAAGCAAAAACGAATAAGCCTATTTTAGTTTGCCAATTTAAAATGGAACGAGACCACATTTAAGAGCATAATAACAATAGGCATGTAAGAGAAAAGTTACAGTTGCATGAGCTTTTTTTCCACTTTTGAAAGTTTATTTTTATTTAATGTCGCCATATGCATAAATATAGTGCAGATGAATTTATTTCATAGCGAAATTCCTATTTTCTGTTCAACACTTTTTAATTAACTTTAAAAATACCATATCACTCTATTGGTCGCCTCCCTTTTAAAATTGTTTGTTTCGCGGAATTCTCCCGACGATATGATCTCGACCAATCGGCTATCGGAATTCCGAAAAATTCTTAATTCGTGAACTTCATCAAAATCGTTAAAGCCGTTTTCGAGAACCCGCTGTTACGTATTTACGTACATACCTTTAGCGTTTGATGCAATGCTTCCTGCACTTGAACCGCAAAATTATCTCTTTTAATGCGAGAAAAAAATGTCCATGAAAATCGTTTATTAGACGCTGTGATAGATATGTTTCCCAGAGGGGAGAGAAGGCATCTTTACGTAAATTTGTTGACCGAAGAAAAGAAAAAGAATATAATTAACTAACATTTGAAGCTCAAAGAATGCGACGAGTAAGAGTAGATGGACAATTTATAAAATAAGTGAATGATATGAGGAATACGGAATGATGATAAAGGGATAAAAAACAGATAACTGTAGTGATAAAATCATACTTTCGAAGTATTTCGGTCAAAGAAGGTATAAATTTATGGTCGAAACACAGCTTCACAACATAGATGCACCGATTAAATTTTATTCGTAAGTATCGATTATGAGAAAAGGTTAAATTATAAATAATTCTTTACGGTATCTATTAAAGTTTCTAAAACATTTAATGACGCAGTTTAGTGATTACGGCTCATATTACTAGTAATGTTCCGTAAAGAAATATATTTCATTATAGTATTTTTTGCAAATTTATATTATCAGGAAATTTTACTAAAGAATTCTCCGCAGCGGGAGTTTCAATAATTTCTGCCGGGGAATATTATTTACATTCAAAAAGATTCTTCCCGACACCTTTGTTGTTAGGCTATACTTTAAGTTCACTTTAACTATTTTGTTAATAGTATACGTATGTGTTCGAAAGAAATAAAAATTGATTAAAAGAATTCGTTCTCTCTTTCACACTCTTTTCTCACTTCATGCTATCCGCATTGATATGCTCTGGGTCCCCTGTCGGGATAAAGGGCAACGAAATAGCAGATTCCTTGGCTATCCTCCGGCTTTTATTTCACTAAAATTCCCCCACTTCTAATTTGCTCCTACTGTGAAAAAAAGAGTTTCATGTAAGATTTTGGTTAAACTTTTACGTTTCTTCCTTTTCCAATCAATCTTTATTTTTCCATCCAACCTAATCTTCCTAGTCGGCCGTGGTTTTACAATTTTCCTTCGCTTCGCCGCTTTGTTATTGTCTCTCTATTATTCGTTTACGTCTTAATCGTATACTCTCCCTCATTCGCACGTTTTCGTTTTCTTCTCGCACTATCCCTTAGTTGCCCTCTTCATCCTGACTACGAAGCCATAGGCGATCCTGACCGTATCTCCTTTGAATGTCCATCCCTCGTGAACGAACGTACTTCTTCGCATTACGATCTGTTATCACTTGAGCTAATCCTGATTGCGTTTCGCATATCCCTTATTGTTTCCGTCGATCTCCGTTGTTCTGATCCTCAGTTCTTTTATTCTATCAATATATCTGACACCGAATCTACATATAACTGATTCGTATACTTTGTGACGTTTCTGGGCGAAGATATCCGTTGCTGGTATGCCCAAAGAGCGAAAAAAAAAAACGAAAAAAGAAATAAATCTTTAGCGGAATATAGAATTCACTGTACGAGGAGAGCGAAAAAATTATAAGATCTAAACAGAGATATTGGTGTTCGGACAAAGTCGCAAAGCACTAGCTAGTTGCTTTTTTCTTGTTTTTGGCCTGACTTTCACCCTATGATCCAAGTTTAATCGTTTAAATTAACGTTAGCGTCGGTTAGAGTCTATAATTTGAATGTTTTTGAGGAATTCAGAATAATTTTGTTTGATATATTTTTTTTTTGAATAAGCTAAACATCTAAATATCGCATACATTTCTCTAGTAAGCAACAAATTAGCATACCGCAAGCGGAACGTTTATTCCGGGATGTATCGACTGATCCGTCAGTTATTAACGTAGATACAAAAAGTTTAATTACCACGACTGTTTACATCACTTTAGGTTCAGAGAATAGCGTAAAAATACACGCTGTACCAATAATAAAAGCAGAGCGATCAACGAATTTACAAATAAATTCGATTTTAATTTGTTTCGATTGGCAACATCGTTCTGTAGAGTGTTCAAAAATATTCGAAGGGAAAAAAAAGGTTTTTCATTTATATACCATGAGGAGTAGTTTCTTTCAGCTTCCATTTGGAGTATATCCACTTAACTAGTAAATTAGCATACCTAATGTTCTTTGTACTTGACCAGCATTTTGTTTCATTCGCAAAACGTTCGACAGCTTTGTGTAGGAATACGCTTAGTTTTCGTTTTCTAAGTCATCTTTGAATGGCGAGCAAAAAGAAAAAAAAAATTTTGAAAAATTCTCATTCATTCGGTTATTCCGACCGTGAGCTAACACTTTCTAGCGATAATTACAAACCGGATGGTAAAGAAATGGCGAATTTTCGGTTACGCTCAATAAAACCGCAATACGACTATTCCCAGTGGAAGTGATTATAAGTTGCCTTCTAACCAACAAAATTTTTCCGTATTAGCTGAAAATTCCACGATAACGCAATCGGATTTCTTTTCTCTTCCTTTTTTTCTTTTTCTTTTTTTTTTTCATTCTTCGAATTTAACAGTATGTGTCCGTTGAACAAAAATCACGCGAATAATACGTCATATTTCACCAGATAAATGACGTAACGTATTTAAAAGATTGCAAATTGGGAACACAAAGAATAGAAGTAATACATTCGTCCGGGTGAAAAACACCGTAAGAATATAATCAACTGATGGAATTAACCATGTGAGCAAAATATGACCGAAATTACAAGAAGTTCCTTACGTAAAACTTAAAAATCAACACTATATAAAAATTATTATAATATTGCAGACAAGTTTTGGGCGGAACGTATTATTTTCTTAAATTCTTAATGTTATAATTATTGAGAGAAAGGAACTCTTTTTCTGAAACCGGTCGTGCAATTTTATAATAAAAGATCTTTTTAAATTTTTAATTTCCGCGTAATTTAAAGAAATTCTCATAAGTTTTCACATTGAATGACTAAATATCGCCAGACTAATCAACGATGTTTCGTCTACTCTTTTAAGCATTGTGTCTCGAGGCAACTGCCCTAGTCAAATTTCCTTCTGTCACTCGAGCAAAACCTCTTTTTAATTTATCCTAATTTTTCCGCATTTCTCTACTCCTAATAGTTATTCAAAATGGACGTTCTCCGAGGTGTCTATCCGTCTTTTTCTGAGGATATCATTGAGTCACCAATTCCGATTGCTTCAATTTGCCGTATCGATAGTTCTTCTGACGGTGATAAAATTCCTATACTGCTAAACATGAGCTCAATACTACTAACTTCCTTCAGTTCACTACGATATATAAAATTCGACTTCCTACTTCCTACAGTGTCCGTTTATCTACATAATATTCCCGAGATTTCACTTTCAGATGCACTATGAGATGTTTGCTACAGCTGTGTCCTCATTTGTTCCCATTGCGCTGCTGGACTTTAATATACACCAACCTTCGGGGGGTCTTTCTTTTGGCGTAATTGGAAAGCCACACACTGTGGATAGTTCCTGCCTCGAGTGAATTGGACAAAATGATATTAAACGTATGCACTTGAAAATATCTTTTTTCAAAAGACTTCTCACATTTCAGTCTTACACGTGGATTTTTCTATGCCTTCTTCTTCAGGTGCCGTACGCTACACATTTTTTTTTGGGGTGTACAGATGCAGGTTGTGTACCAGGCAATTATTATATGCAACGCAGATGTACACACGCAAGACTACATTCGGAACTGATTAGTAATCGTTTGATTTATCGATATATGTATACAAGGGCAGTCCCGTGTGTGTCTGCTGTGTACTGACCTAGCGCGCATGTTTGCCATTGCCTTCTACGTGATTATTAGCGAATATTTTTAATTTTAATTCTATATAATAAGTTCTGTCGTCGCCCCGGATCGAACCCGTGACCTCCGAACGAAAGTTAAGCGCTCTAGTAACGAGGCTATCGCGACGACTTTGTGTGCCTGCCGAGCCCTAATGTTTACCTTTCTCATAGTACTTTTTTTAAGTTCCCATCGCCACTTTTCTCCTTCTACAACCCGTAATTAAAGAAAAATTCTCCAGAATTATCATCCCATCAATCACCTATTTCCTTTCTGTGTGATCATGTTCATTAATATCCCCTGTTATAGCTTTATTTATCCATTCTGATTTTAACATTATGAATTTTTTTCATTTTCCTTCTTTCTGTTCCATATTTATAAAGAATTGACGACTATCCTACGGTATGCGTTCTTCTTCTTCTTTTGGTGTCATACTCTTCGAAGAGCGTTGACGATCACAAATGTCAGCATCAAAAACTTCTGTTTCTGGCATTTTGCATGAGTCTTCCTATCGACCAAGTTCTCGTCCATTCCTTGATGTTATCTAGCCAAGTCGTTTTCCGTCTTCCTCGGCCTCTCTTTCCGTCTATTTTTCCCTGGAGGATTAGTTGTAGGAGTTGATATTTCTCTCCTCTGATAATATGACCGAAATATTTTATCTTTCTGTGTATAATAGATTTTATTAATATCCTTTCTGTTTTGGCCATCTCTAGAACCTTTTGATTCGACGTTCTACTTATCCATGGTATTTTCAGCATCCTTCTGTGGATCCACATTTCTACAGCCTCCAATCGATTTACCTGTCTTTTATTGAGTGTTGTTGCCTCAATTCAATACAATAAGATAGAATAAATATAACAATGCACAATGTTTTGCCGTATATCTAGACGTAAGCATCTATCACAAAGCAGATTTCTCATGCTGGTGAAGGCACTCCGAGCATAACTACATCTCATTTTTATTTCTGTATCTGGGTCCAAGTTCTCAGTAATATAACAGCCCAAGTATTTAAATTTTCCAACTCGTTCAATCTTCTCATTGTTTAACATAACAGAGACTTGATTAAAGTTGTTTTCCTTGCTGACCACCAACCATTTCGTTTTCTTCACGTTTATATTCAAATTATATGATTTTCCAACTGCATTGAGTTCATTGAGTAGATATTGAAGATCTCTTCCATTCTCTGCAATAATAGCAGTATCGTCTGCATAGCGAATGTTGTTAATAATCCTTCCATTAATCCGAACGCCCAAGGATAGGTTCGAGATAGCTAATCTAAAAATCTGTTCAGCATACAAATTGAACAGTAGGGGTGAAAGGATACATCCTTGTCGCACTCCACGTTGGACTTTAAAGTCAATTTTTTCTCCGTTCTCTAGAATAAGCTCAGCTGTCTGGTTCCAATATAGATTCTTGATTATCCTTAGATCGTATTCATCAATTCCCGTAGTTTTAAGAATATCCATTAGTTTATGATGTTGGACGTTATCAAATGCTTTCTCATAGTCAAGAAAGCAAATAAATGTGTCTCTATTCATTTCCCTACACTTTTGGAGTAATACATTAACTGCCAGCAGGGCTTCTCTTGTTCCAAAACCTGCACGAAAACCAAATTTGGTTTCACTTAAAAAGTATTCGCATTTAGTTCGGATTCTATGGTGAACAATCCTCAAGAAGAGTTTCAGAAGATGACTCATAATACTGATTGTACGATAGTCGCCACACTCCTTAGAATATTGCTTTTTCGGTATGAGTATAAACGACGACTTCAGCCACTCGGCTGGAATTTCTCCCGACATGTAAATTTTATTAAATAGCACGGTCAGTTTCTTGATATTTTCCTCATCAAGGAGTTTAACCACATCTCCAGGTATCCTATCAGGACCCGTAGCCTTCCTACTTGGGATTAAGTTAATTGCATGTCTTACTTCTGATTCCAAAATTTGTGGGCTTTCTTCTGAGTTACAGAGCATTATGGGATTGTCGAGTCGATGTTCAGAAAATAGCTTTTTTAAGTATGTTTCCCATATTTTTTTCTTTTCATTCTGTTCAGTAACAGGGGTGCCATGCTCATCTAACAGCCGCATTACGGGGCGATTGAGCCCTCTCCCAGTAACTGTTTTTATCTGCTTATGCATTTTAAACAAATCATGTTTTTCGGCCAACACCCTTATTTCATTACACTGTTCTTCCATCCATCTGTTTTTGGCTTCTTTGATCATCTTCTTGACTTGTTTATTCAGACGCTGGTACTCAGCTTCGTTCTTGCCTTTGTGACTTCTCCTTTCATTCATCACATCGAGTATTTCGTCTGTCATCCACTTTTTCTTTTTAACATTATTTTTCTTCAGATACTTCTGACAAGTTTCTGTAATAACTGCGTTCACGGTAGTAACATCAAATTCTGTACCAAGTGCATTCAGGTTGTCATTAAGCTGTTCTGAAATTTTAGCTCTTGTTTCTATAGACTGTAGTTTGTTAATGTCCCATTTGTTATGCCCATTTTTGTTTTTTATTATTTTCTTAAATCGTAGTTTTGCTTTGGCAACCAGTAGATTGTGGTCGGAACCGATATCAGCTCCTGGATAAGTTGAGGTTCGTTTGATCATATTCTTGTATTTCCGATTTATTAGAATATAATCGATTTGATTCCTGATTATGTAACCATCCTTATCATTTGGGGCCTTCCACGTATACAGGCGACGCTTGGGTAATTCAAACCAGGTATTTGTTATAACCAAATTATTTTGTTCGCAGAATTCAAACAGCTTATCTCCTCTATCACTGCTATTGCCAAGCCCAAAGCAACCGACCGAACTTCCACGTTTCCCACATCCTATCTTTGCATTGAAATCACCCATAATTATGAGGATATCCGATCTCTTAAGTTTATTTAATATCATTTGGACTGATGAGTAAAGTTCATCTGCTGCTTGATCATACTGTGGTTCTGCCGTAGGAGCATAAATCTCAATAATGTTTATTAGGCAGTGGGCGCCTTGTATTTGTAGAAACATACATCTGTCTGATATGGGTGTAAAATTTATTACCTGCTGAGCCATCTTCGGTGATACAATTAGCCCGACACCATTTCTTGGGCGATTGCTTTGTTCTTTGTCATATCCGGAGTAGTAGAAAGTTCCTTCTTCTTGTTGACAAGTTCCTGTACCTGGCCATTTATGCTCGCATATGCCCATAATATCTAGCTGTAAACGTTTCATCTCCAATAGCACATTTTGAAGTTTTCCTGTTTGGTATAATGTTCTAACATTCCATGTTCCTAACTTACAGTTTTGGTAATTCACATGAACAGACGGTGAGATTCTTCGCACCCTGTGCCCATTGAAGGGCTGCACCGGACTCAGGGCCATATTCGTTTTATTTACTGCCATTGTGATAACCTGGGGATGAAGGTACAACGGTGGTTTCCCTTTTGCCTTCCGCTGGATTTTCTGTCAGGGTTTACTCCCTTAGCCGAAAGGACCCAGTTTTAAGGCGCTGGATACTCGCCTGCTCGCTCTGAGTTGCTAATCAACCCGACTGGGCACTTAAGTCGCAAGCGAGTTACTGATAGTCTGCTGTTGGTACTGCAGTAAGAGAGCTTAACGGTATTTATTGGTCAGAGCATCTTCGGCAAGTGCATCCGCCTCCGTTTTCCAACCAGTTCACGTGTGAATTCCGGTTTAGCTTTTCTAATCAGCGCTGAGCCCGCCGAAAAGAAAATTACTACCCTGCACGACGTAGACGTACGGAATTCACGGGGTTGCTGTTTCGTTTCTCCGTCAGTGGGGCTAGCACCATATGACGGTCGAGTGACTACTTACTAGAGAAGGTAACTCTAGTTACAGCAACCGGTGCGGTATGCGTTACTGTCATTTTTTCCGATCATCTTTCTCCAATTATTTGATTATTCCTGACTCTATGAGTGCTCTCGTTTTCCTTTTCCTTTCCATCACATTGCCTTCAGTTGTTCCGCTGCTGCTGTCCTTTGTGAGTTCCATTTCTGACTTCCTGGCTATTTACTTCAATCTCTTGAATTATCTCTTGTTGTTGGATCAAAGCCGCTGTCGCGCCAGGGTAGGGAAAAAAATCCTTTTCCTGATTACTTCAACAACTTCATTACTTTTCTCATTGGTCCGTATTGTTATCCCTCCATTCCATTTCGCATTGGTTTACTGCAGTGCCCCAGCCATTTGGTCATTTCTGGTAATGAACCGGGGACGATTCTTTTTCCTTGACATCTACTCCATGTTATCCTCTTCATTCGAACGGTGAAATTTTCTGGGATTTAAACTATTTACTCTAATGCTACTTTTCTTACTTCTATAGTTGCTACTGTATCTCATAGTGTCACACACGCTAATAACATATTGGTTAATTTACTTGCTGTCACTTATAAGATTATATTTTTTTTTTCTCTCTCTTTTTTCCTTATTGTTACTTGTACTACATATTTATAATATTATTTTTCTTACTGTTATTTAAAATATTATTATTCTAATTATTATTTATAATATTACTTTTCATACTGTTGAAGTCATTGGCTTACTATGCGGGTTTACAGGTGAAAGTGTGGTTAGTTTTATATCTATCTTAAGTTTACAGTTGTAAACAGGAAAGAATAACTTTAAATCTAGCCTAATAGTTTCATTGAAAAAATGAACCAATAGCTTATTTGTTTACAGTTCATTGGTTCATGAAAAATTATGGTTACTTTCATATTTAGCCAAATAAATTTATTGTAAAAACGTGGACCAATAATTACTTCTAAATTTCTTTATAATTATCTACAAATTTCCTTGAAATTAAAATCGATTGAATCTGTTTATGGCGAATTGGTCCATGTATATATTCCTTTGTAAGTTCACTTATTCCATGTTTGAATTGTGATTGTAAGAAATTTAGTATGAAACGCTGGATAGTAATTACCAGAAAGTTATTATGACTATTAAATGTATGATACAGTTATAATTATTAAGTATTTTATTCCTAGTTCTACTATTACTAGCTTTAGCATTATTGGGGTACCAGCCGGCCAGAAAGTATAATAATTACTAGAGTAAGCTTAATTAATTTAACAGTTTCAAAATTCTATAATCAACTACCGGTATTGTTATGTTTAAGTAAATTTAGAAGTATGTGAACGTTTGTGCGTAAATATAGTTTGTGTTTTCGTTGAAGAGCGTGTACGTGTTTTAAAGTCGGTATTGAATAATAATAATTCCCACCACACGCGTAAGTGTGCGCATATGTGGTGTATTGTAGTTATAATCGTAATTTCATATGAATTGTAAATGTTTTCACAAATAAATTGAAAATTGAAATTGAAATTGAAATTGAAATTTAGAAATTTCTTTTTTATCATATATATTAGGCTTTCTCCTATTGAATTTCTTTTTTATTTCACCATTTCCTAGTTCTTTACCATTTCTCCGCTTAGTTTTCTCATTTTATCAATCTCTGATTCAATATTCTTTCCCCTCCGTATTGTTTCCGGGAAAACGTTCTCTGTTAACATAAAAAAAAAAAAAAAAAAAAGAATGTTTTTCATTGTTAAACTGTTTGATTACTTTTTTTTTTTTTTTTCGTATTTTAAAGCGGGAGAATACAATATGGAAAGGTAAAAATGTCAGTAATTTAAGTTTTAGTCGAATACTTCGCTTATATTTAATATTTAGCGATCGATTTAATTAAGACAAAAATTAACTATGTTGGGTAATTATAATTTAAGCATATCTGAATTATAAACAGTCTAATAAAATTAATAACAGCAGTTGCAAAAAAAATAAGATTGTAACGTGACGCAACTACATTCAATTAAAACTTAAAAACCAATTTTTTCTTCATTGTAGAATGAAAATATATTAATAAGTTTGAAATATTATCAATAATGACGAACATTTTTTTTTTTTTTTTTAATTCATTTAAGTTTTTTCAGATTGCACAACTAACAGCGAAAGGCTTTATTACTATATTTTTATAAAATTCGCAATTTTATTTTCGTTTTTCATATTTTCAAATTTTATTTTATAAATTAAAAATTTTACTGGTCTCTCTAGTCACATCCATCGTTACCGAAGGTTTCAAAGATAAAAAGTTTTTTTTTTTTTTTTTTTTTTTTTTTTTTTTTTTTGGACACGTCAAAAAGACAAAGTTAAATCTGTTAGTATAAATCTGTTAGCATAATTACACAAAAACTAGAATATTAACTTTTTTTAAAATTTGAATTATAAATGTTCGTATCTATTTTCTGTTTTGTCACTTGATTAAATATATATGAAAAACGTATTACAGAAAATTATAGTTCTAAGAATATTAACTTTATTTATTTTTTTCTTTTTCCGGTCTGCATAAATAATACTACGACCGAACCTAGCAGCAAATTGTTGGAATATCTTTACCAAGCAAGTTATCTTCATAGAATTCGCATTTCGGAGTATTTCTGATGTAAGGCGATGAAGATAATATCGATCTATGACCAAATATAATCCGCATTCTAGAGAAGTCTAAGTCTAAACCTACTCTTTTCTAAGGCTAATATATTTTTCATTTCTAGCTGCTGTCTAACCGTTGTTTGTCTTTTTCTTGATAAAAGTTCAAAATAAGGTGCACTTTATTGTTTTTCTTCGGATTTTTCATCGATATCACTGACAAAATATCAACCGGACTGCATCAAATAAAATATTTCTGTACGCTAAGTGTACAAATAATGCCACAGACAGCTGAATGTTTTTAAATTTATCAATTTCAAAATTCGTTTATCCCGCTAAAATACCTTACATTAAGATTAGTCGTACCGCTTTAACGTAAATAATTACCTCCGGATATCAAACGAAAAAATCGAAATTCAAGTGATAACACACTCGAAGACATTTTGAGATTTTTAAATATTGCCTGTTTCGCATGTTCATTGAAATTTAACTTCTGATCAAACAACGGGCCTCCTAGATATTTAATAAATTATCTGTGTATTTTAAATTTCCCTCCTTTTGCTTGATTTTCAATGCGGAATCTGTTTGCTATTTTACGTGCTGTCCTCTTTGTTTGCTCATCATTAGTTTTCCACAAAGGGCTCACAATTTCGAATTCTAAAAGTGCTGTAATCACATCTGATCTTCATATTTATAATCGATTTGGTCTTCCGGTTCTATCCCAGGGTCATACTTTTTTTTTTTTTTAAATGGGCTCCATTCCCATTCATAGGGGGTGGAGCGAGTATATTTATTGAGATGTACGCATAAGAGTGCAAGGTCCTAGTGTGCTTAAGGAATATAGAGTGAGTAAATACAGTGCCCTTTTTTCCATCCAAAACTGTTTGTGTTGAGTTCCATAGGGAGTATCAAACCACTCCTAACAGTTCCTTAAAACTCGAAAATTCTCCAATCCTCTTCCAGTCTATTGCTAAGTTCCATGGCCTATTGTTCCGTCCTTACATAGTCAACCGCAGAGTTAAATGTTACAAATATTTCATCAGTCCTCAAGTATTTGACAAACGTAAAATACAGTTTCACCCTAAAACCCGGTTTTCCATCTATAAATCTTTGGTCCTCTTCAGAATCAACTGCGAGCTACTGGCTTATTCATCAGTCAGCCGTTCTTTGTTGAGATCCCTTGACGCGATGCAGCACGCCGCCTTTCGCACAATTTTGCGAAAACATAGATCTTCCACGTCCACTAGTTTGTGCGCCCTGCTAGGTATTTCCCCTTTAAAATATTTCAGAAAACTTTACACTTACCGAGAAACCTATATTTCACATCTAATCTACCTCTCCCTAGCCACACATAGAAAATCACCGGAACCCCAATAAGGATCAAAAAACGCTAATGGTACAGGCTCGTCGGCCGCTCTAGTTGCAATATCAAACCTTTGCACCAAATAGCGTGGTTATGGATGCCCAGCCATGCTGGAATCTTCGGAAATGAGCGGGTCGATATATCTGCTTGGTCAGCGATGCTTTCTCCCAAGCCTAAAAACGCTTTCGCAACATCGTGTATTTCAGCTTTGCTCTTGGCTAAATTCTCGTTCGCATAGAAAGAGCACTGGGCCTCCTTCTAGACGTTTCTAAGATCCATTAAAGCCATAACACTGAGCCGTGGTGGCCAATGGAAAACATTTCATCGGAGGTTTGCGCAAAACAGCGTCCCTACTGTATCGCACATACGTTGTATGTGCCCAACCTTTTCAGATCACCGAGTCCCATGCAATAGCAAACGATAAAGTCACTAGTATCCCTGCTAACTCAGCAACGGCAACAGCATCTGCCATTCAGTTTATTAGGTCAACTGAATTAATTAATTACCTTTAAATACTGGCCGTACATCTATGCGCCGTAATAACCTTGACAGCTATAAACAGCACTTTAGACGGTACGCTAGGTGTATATATAAAAAGAAGAAAAAGAAAACCATCTAACCTTCTACCACTTTCGACTATGTAATACTTCTCATACGTCATGATCTTTTTGGGTATTTTTGATCATCTGGGCATTGACACTAATGAGGTGGTGGATTCCCCGTTCATCTATTTCCAGTGGCAGATTTTTGTGCACCTTCTTTCCTCAATCGCTTATTCCAAACTATGGCTCAACTCCAATGTTTCTTCATTTTCTAATCCTGTCTCCTTCTACTTTTCTATTTATCCATCTCTTTCTCTCCCTCCATGATTTTCTAGATACTTTCCCTCTCTTAAATTCATCATAACATCGGCTCTTTGCCGCTTTCGCTTTCATCATAGTTTCCTGCATACTTTTTACGCTTTTATCTGCTTCTACTCCATTTCGTCCTTTTCAACCCCCTTTCACATACATTATTTGTGACCTTAATCTCATATTTTATTGGAATGTTCGACTTTCTATCCTGTACAATCGTCCTTTTACTCTTCCCTACTGAAACTAGGTACTTCTACTACTATCCGTATCGGTGCTTCTTATATTCTCTCATTTCCATCTACTTATGTTATTCCTGCCCTTGAATGATTTTAATCTTCTATCCTTAAATGTTTCAGAATATAACGTTATTTTCTTCTTTCCATTTCTTTCATTTACATTGCTCCGTTTTAACTTTCCAATCCGTCGTATAATTTTTTGCTTTCTAACAATTTCGTCGTGAAACACCCGAACTATCGATAGTATTAATAATATTTATTATTAAAACCAATATCTTTGATTAGAACAGTTTTGATGTTTTTCTTTCCTTTTTACAATAATTTTGCAACGAATTACATCTACCTATACTTTCACAATCCCCGACGCTCATGCAAAGGTATAGGACTTAGTTTTTATACGTTTCTTTGTAAAAAGTCTTTCCTACCGTATTAAAAATTGCTAATTTATGCAAATAAAACTTCTTTAAATTCCATAACATTTCCAGTTTTTTACATTCTCCGGTGCCCACCCAGAAACATTACTATAAGGTACATAGAACAAATTTGGAACAAGTATTTCTAATGGTGTAAATACATTCATACCGGACAAAAAAACTTAATGATCGCTATTTCACGCAGAATTTTCAGACAACCTTGTAAAAATGATAATAGTATTTTTAATGGAAATAAAAGAACCCTCAAGAAACGGGTTTTTCAAATTAAACGAATTACATTGAAGTTGTTAAAATTTTTTAACACAAACACAAACTATACATATAATTTTTTTCTTCCTAACGAGTAGTATTAGAATTCTTAGAAAACTAGTTCTTTAACATGTCCGATGTTCAGCAACTTTAATTGATCAGACAAAAGATGAATGATGACACAGACGATTTTAATGTCCCTTTCCACTTTATAATGAAATATTTTTTTGGATTATTGTTAGCTTAAAAAGACGCCAGCCTGGAAGTTGGTACAATTACCGGTAATTTGTCATCTTCAATGTCAACCACTTTATAAATATCGCCGTCGTTCTTGCTAAATGAATCACCGTCACATTTCAAAATTGCAAGATACACGTTTTGTTGATTTCATTACGTGAATCACTACATTAGCATTAGCTCTGCCAAATCAAGTTGTTCCGTTTTGAATTAAAATTTTGCCATTTGGATTATCGGTCGCTCCGCTGTGCGTCCTTTACCATTTCAACCACTTGGTCTACTACCTGCCATCTAGTCATTTTTGATAAACGGCGTATAAAGCTCGATTGTTTTTGTTTCTTTATTTCTCCAATTCGGTACGAAAATATCGTTACAATTTCATTTTCGTATAAATAAGAAAACAGTGAAATGTTAACGGAAGAACGAAATCCGCACTTCAAACCAACACTTAGTATACTTGACTATATTATAGCCCACATTTAAGTAATATATACGAAAAGCCCTAATGAAAATGCGAAACGCTAGAAAAGAATACAAATAACACCGCATGCAACCTTAAAACATTGCAAAATGAAATAGATAAAATTAAATTTCGGTCAGGTCCACTCGCCTTATGCGATAGTAGGAAACCAGTTTATGAATGCACTGACTGTGAAGCATTTGGAATTTTAGGATGAATGATTTGAAGCTGCATCGGAAAGAACTGGTTTTAAAATATAAAGACAATGGCAAGAATCGGAACTGAAGGATCGATGAATATAAATGAACCTTTATTTCACTTTGATCTTACAATGGAAACTGTATCGCGCAAATTTAAAAAAAAAAAGAAGGAATTGTACAATCATTCTCAACTGGAAAAAACAGAATACAATTCAATTTGAACTGCACCGATCGGAGCAGACCCATGAATCAATCTGCGTGCGAGAAATCGAACAAAATTACCGAAATAATAGTTGATTTTTTAGCGATATCTAAATTTCAAGCTTCGCTAAACGTCCGCAGGAGCGGATTAAGGAATTACGGGGCTCGGTTCGAAGAAAAAATGGTGAAAAAATTCATTATCATATATGTGCAATCGAAGCGGAAAAAAAAAAGTCTACTGCGTACGTACAAATGACTAATAAAATTATACAAAATCAACTTTCTTACCCTAACAAACTGAATACTACTTATATTGAATGTCAAATAAGGAATTTTATATATACATATCCATATGTCATAATATTTGTAATTCTTTATTAATACGAGTAACATTATGGTTTCTTTTTCTCTAAAAAAAAATTATTTACGAATGTTTATTTATTATTCAATACGTACATTAAAGGACTCATTCATATAATACAATAAACTAGATTTATCGCAGAAAATTTCTGTAAATATTCATTTTATGTAGCACTTATAGTTCATTGGGGAAAAAAGAGTAAGTTTTAAAGAGAAAAACGATATATGATTTTATTAACGAACGCTCGTATATATATTTTTTTTTTAAATATATAAAAACTAACTGAATTCCTTTTAAGGTAAAAAACGCAAATTTAAAATCTTGCATTTTTACAGCATTGAGTATTTTGGGAAAGGAAACTTTAATTTGCACGTGAAAAATTACATTTTTTTCTGTTCAAGAGCACGAGGCTCCCTGAAGGCTGGGGCTCGGGGCTAAAGTTCACCCTAACTCCCTGCTGATTCGCGTATAGCGTAGAATCCGCGTTTAATGCTTTTAGAATTCTTAAAAATTCATCAACGAACGCACGCGCACTCCATTAATCTATTTATTACCCACATAATTGGAAACGGTTACGTCATCAGGCCACGCCGTATGTAAATCTTCGCAATTACGTCAACGTTAAATACACAATGCCTCGTATTTCCGGAAAGCACGACGCTGAACGTTAATATGTAACGATGTTTTAAACCCGCTCGCTCACCGCCGTTTGAATTGATTTGTGTTACAGAGCGATGATAATACCGACAATAACGTAATCGTACTCGTGCCAATTACGTAACGATGTCTAAGTGTGGAATTTCAAAGAGCCGTATAGTCGATTTTTCCTCAGATCCCTCGAACGATATTAAGCGGATTTTCCCGAGTTTTCCATCGAGACCTTACATGAAAACAAAAGTATCGGGGCGCATCTTGTGGACCGACCAGCGCATACGGATTCGGTACAAATTGCGGTAGTCACTGAGACTTCATTGCGTTTTTCGCACACTATGAGCAGCGGTGTTCATTTTGTCTACCGCGCCCGTATCATTTTGTCATTAGTATGTTGACATATAAATAACGTTTCTTCTCTTTTTTCGCGTTAACTACGTTGCGATATTTCATACTCCTGCACACTAGCCAGGGTACATATTTAAACGGTACCTTTCAAACGCGATCGGAAACTATCGGAACTTCCATTTTACATATCCTTAAAAGGATTTTTCCGGGAATCGCGGCAGATGAAGTGAGCTAGACCCTGTTCCGCTTGCAGATATGAAATTAAGACACACACCGTACATTCGATTAATCGATAGGATTAATATTCGGGTAAATCTATCAGATTCAAGTGTTAAAATTACAGTCAACACCAACAGACAATTAAATGGTTTTGCACATAGAATATTTAGTTAACACTCGTAAGAAAATTTGAATAAAAGAAAATAACCAATAAACTTAGTGACATAACAGTGGCGGATCCATGGTGGGGGGATAAGGGACCCCCCCCCCCAAGAACCAAAGCTTCTATGCAAAAATTTGTTATAACAAAAAAACTTAATCTATACTATAAAAGATTTGTATAAATGTTACCTACAGATTTAATTACAACTAATATTTAATACTATTTTCTAGTAAAACTATTAATGTTACGTTTTTATTTTATTTTAAACTTAACTGTCACCGATCTTTTGTCTTTCTTATTTATTTTTAATTTTTATTTTGTAATTTAAATGAAAATAGATCATAAATATATATATTTTGTGTACTTACTCACAAACAAAGAATTAGGATCGGATTACTAACAAAAATAAAAAAAAAGAAGTAAAGTTTAATAAAAATTCTATCTTTCTTACTATTCAAATTTTAAACTACCATTTTAGCTAAAATTTTATAGTTTTTTTAATTTTTACCTAAAAATAAAATAAAATTTAAATTAAACTGTAATAATTATGTATTTTTAAAACATTTTTGAATTTCTAAAGAGGTCGTTATTTGATTTTCTTTATGAAACAACGTATTTCTCAAATCTACTGTGTACCATAGAAGACATAATGTAATTATACAGACCCCCCTCCCCAATTTACTCAGAAAATGTTAAACCGCGCGGCTTAAACTACAAATTAACGTTTCTGAAATCAAACAAACCAAACGATATTTCACTTTTCACAAAAAAGTAACAACGATAAAATGGCCAATATGACAGAGAATTTTAACTGCATCCTATCCTCTCCTTTTCCGTTAGACAACACTGACAAAGACAGCAACAAACAGAAAATACTAAGAGAAAACTTTAAATTTCCCATACAGAATAACGTTGCTCACTCACAACAGACTCCTCCTGATACTTCCGCACTAAATAAAATTATGAAAAATTTAAAAAACAACAAAGCTGCTGGACCTGACAATATTACAAACAAGACACTAAAATTAATCCAGAAGGTCTACCCAAAACTCCTTCCACTCTTATACAAAAAAAAAAAATCTTCTTTTTAAACTATTTCCCTAAATCCTGGCGCGAAGCAAATGTAACCCTACTTCATAAATCAAACAAAGATGCAAATCTTATAAGCTCCTATCGCCCAATATGTCTTTTAAATACTGTAAGCAAAATTTACGAAAAGCTATTAAGAAATAGGATAACTTGCCATCTGAACTCAACAAACTTTTTAGATAAAAGACAATTTCGATTCAGACAAGGCCTGTCCAGAGAACATGCTGTGAATTATGCGATTAGCAAGATTAGCAGCAGCCGTAAGAAAAAATCGAACGTTCTTGTCTTGGGAGTGGATATTAAAAGAGCCTTTAATTACTGCTGGCACCCTGCTTTGTTTGACATTTTAAAATCTATTCTGATCAAAGACGTACTATTGCTAAGTATAATATATTGCTAACTTAAAAACAGACATGTAACTCTTGAAATAGATAATCATAGTGTAAACATTGAAACCAATAAAGGCTGCCCACAGGGTAGCGTTTTAGGTCCACTTTTCTGCAATGTATTATTCAACCAAGCTCTACCATACGACAAGAACCGTGACCTGTGCGCATATGCAGATGACTTACTATTCATAATAACGTACGATCATCATTATATCCTCAACCATTCGGTTGGTGGACAACCTATTCTCACATTTTTTTAGATGTACAGATATAGGTTGTATACTAAGCAATTATTATATATGCAACGCAGGTGTACACACGCAAGACTTCATTCGGAACTGATAGTAGCCACTTGTTATCGCGCTACCAGTGCAGTCCCGTGTGGGTCTGCTGTGTACTGACCTAGCGCGCATATGATGTTGTACGTGGTGGTTTGCTATTGCCTTCCACGTGATTACTAGCGATTATTTATTTATTTATTTAATTCTTGTAATAAAGTTCGTCGTCGCTCGGGATCGAACCCGTGACCGCCATATCGGAAGTCAAGCGCTCTAGCAACTAGGCTGGACGATACAAAAGTTAATTTCGAAGAAACAGCTAAAAAAACGCTTGAGTTACTCGGAGCCCGGCTAAATGAAATAAAGCATTAAGCTTTCAGTTGAAAAATGTTTTTTGTCCCTTTTCACAAACTCCCTGAAACTAAAAAGGAACAATATTAAAGTACTTTACAGGGGGATCACTTTAAAAGTAGTCTAATATTTTAAATACCTAGGAGTTATATTAGACAATAAACTCTCCTTTAAATGACACATAGACTACACCGCATTTAAGTTGAACGCTAAATACTATCAATTACTAGAAGTGTGCAAAAATACATGAAGCTTTTATTACAGATACAGACTTGTACTGTACAAGTCACTTGTTGAGAATACAGTGTTACTGTAGCCCTGTGTTTTTCCAACACTTGAAAAAAAAAACCCTAAAGCAAAAAATCTACTCTACACAACGTAAATACTTAATAAATGCCTGTAAAGCTTATAGAACAATTTCTCACAGCGCTGCTATTGCTCTTACGGGAGTCCTTCCACTAGACGTAAAAATTAACTATAAATCAATTATTTTTACCATAAAAACTCATAAAAATTTTGAATATATTAACGATCATGTCTATCGGATAATGAACTTTTTACCTCCAATAAATCTTCTTCGGAATAGTTCCTACATGCTAATCCACCATGACATAAAAATGTCACTAAAACAACTCAAAAGACACATTAAAAACTATGTATTTCATGTTCATACGGCAAAACTCTTGGGAAATAGATACAACAGGTCGGCACACCCACAGACTAATCCCAAATATTATAACAGGCTTACCGTTAACACTTGACTTTTTTACTACCCAACTCCTCACTGACCACGGACACTTCGGAGCCTACTTAAAAAAATGCAAAATTACTGAAGACGACAAATATGACTGTGGATCAGACACTTCAACATAGAAAACCTCAATTTGAGCAATTCAACTTCGGCATCTAAATTTCAAAAATTCGCGTTCTTAGTTTTAAAACCAAAATTTACTGGCAAAAATAACAACCTACGGTGATTTACATTACTCAATTAAATAAAAAACATTACACTTAAAATCGACTCATTAACA
Organism: Icerya purchasi; assembly: GCA_039619475.1. NCBI lineage: Eukaryota > Metazoa > Arthropoda > Insecta > Hemiptera > Monophlebidae > Icerya > Icerya purchasi. Next base: position 258,912,627 of record CM077116.1, on the reverse strand, counting down.
CATATATAATTTTCAATATTAATACCCGGATAAAACAATCTAGCCTAAATGGTAAATCAAATCGGAATCAATCACACGCGTCTTTCAGAAAAAAATAAAAAAACAAATAAAAAAATTATTGTCTATTAAGTAAGTACACAGTGCATAACCCATCAGGTCATGTAGCATTAAGTTTCTCAACCCCCGATATATATAAAAAAAAAAAAAAATCAAAGTTTGTTACTTAAGTTTTATTGTAAGAAGGTTCTAGGTCAAGATTGAGCCTAGCGGCGGTGTTTGGTTCGGCGACTTTGTACGCTAATTCGTATTGTAAAAAAACGCATTATTGAAATACAGTTCTCAATCAAAAAAAAAAACTTCCTTCCCCTAAAATGTCTCTATGGATCCGCCCCTGCATAAGAATTGTGCGTCTCTAGTAAATGCTGAATACGTAATTTTTAAATTTGTAAACCACATATTATACGCTTAAATTTTACAAATGAAAAATGAATGTGGTATTTACTGCAAACCTTAAAAACACCGTTTTTGATAGTACAACATTTTTTTTTTTGAAATATTGATCACAAATAATTACAAAAGCGTGAAGTTAAATATAAAAAATTCCCAAAAAGAAAAAAAAATTCCTTAATTCAGTCAGAACTTGGTAATTAATAAAATCTAATGCAAAATTTTTATTGATGTAAAATTTTAAGTAGATAAAAATTACAAAAAAAAAACTTAAAAATTTCATCGGAAAATATAAAATTAAGTCGAAACCCCATTTATTACTTAATAATAAAATACGTAATTACCACTTAAATCTAAGGATTTACGATTTTAAAAATTCTAGAATTGTATCACATTTGGACCCTGTTATCGACTAATCAAATATCGATGTATTATTTTCCCCTCTTCTATTTTCAATATTTACACACGTTCGAGTTATTAAAGAAGTTAATTGTGTATATTTTATTGGAAAGATTGAAGTATTCATTTTTAGAAAAATTCCAAGAAAACATCTAATAACGGTGAGAACAATATGATAACCTGACTGAATGAATTAAATTCGAATATTTGCAAATATGGATTTCACACAATATTTATGACACCAAGGCGAAACTATTTCGGGGAAAAAATACCGTGGTAACCAAAAAATTGGCCAAGACTAATGCCGAAAGTTTTGTTAACGCGCCGAGAAAACCTAAAAGCCATTAAGAAAAATTTTAATAATTGCAGCTTTTTATTTTATTTCATCCTTTACGTATCTCTTTTGTTTTTATTTAGTACATTTTATCCACCTTTTTCCTTATCCCGTAATTAGGCCGCTTACCGTTTTTCATATTAGCAATGTCCGCTGCTGCCATGCTGATGTCTGAGACTGATGCAGTTCTTATTAAATATTAAAGGTAGTTTAGTGAAAATTAATTTCACCGTATAATAATAAGTTCAAGTGCAGTTTGCGTGTTCATTTCCTATGCCACGGCTTTGCGATTGGTTGTTTTCGTTATTTCGTACTACTACTCTGCATCGAAACTTAACATCGACCGTGTATGTAATATTAAATGTTCTGCATAACTTATCCATCTCACCCGGTAATTATGTTGGATGGAGATTCGATGCACTGAATAGCTTATAAAGTTGTAGCTAGAATCGTAATAATCTGGACAATTCAGTGTCGGTACTCGTGTAGAACACCGTTCACGAAATAATAGTCATACATTGTTTCGTTTCAGGTAACATCTATTATGACGATGTACGCCGAGTTTTATCTGTTATCCTTGCAACCGGCTGCCATTCAAATATGCTAATGGTAACGTCTTTCCTAAAACATATATTCAAATTATGAAACAGAAAGACAGGGAAAATTTGACCGATGAGACTGGATCACCGAAATGTCAGAATACTCAACCGATAAAAATATTTTTATAATAATATCTCGTTATTCGCTTTGAATCGGTCTAGGCCTCTCGCCACACAGCTCATGTTATTGGAAAGCCCTATCCGTTTGTGGAATAGAGACTGCGGCGTGAAATTAAGGAAATTTTGGTCTTAAAAGGTTACGCATCATTGTCTCATAAAGTCTACTATCTACTTGTTTCAGAATCTTTGAAATCAGTTTGCGTACAAATCCGCAACACAGTGAGACATTTTCATGTTTTCCCTTAAAAGTGGGCTTTGTACAGCCATTCAGGTGTTCACCGACATTAGAATGTCGTTCGCTTCACGGCCTCCGTTGACATGAGAATGTTGCCGCCATGCAACCTGTGATTTCCTTTATACATATTATATCGCAACGTATGTGCAAAAATATACATTTAACAACTAACTACCGCTAGTACATGGTTCCTATTTACATCATTGTCGTTAAGAGTTAGTAATACTGAGGAAATGACGTGTGAAATACACAAACCTACGATCTTCACAGTCGTCATAGGAAACACTTTAATCTACTTCTGTTGAATGCATACTCGCGTACGTGGGAAATCGGTCTCATTAAATGCTCTCTTATTAGTAATCAGTCATATCTAAGTAAATACATGAAATTTTCGTAACGTTTTTCTGTGACGCTCCGTTTCGTGACGCTTTTCGAGTTTATGTGCCAAAGTAAAGGCATGAAAAAACGTCATTCTTTCGTTCATTATCACGCTAACGCGACGGGTTTTGGAACCTTACATTATGCGTAACCCTTGTAGACACAATGCATCAATCCGGATTCAATATTTATGGCGCGCCATTCTATTTCGTGAAACGCTTTTCCAGTTTATGTGCCAAAGTAAAGACATAAAAATGTCAAAAAACGTTTGCACTAGCGAAACAATGAGAGCGTATTTAGAATGCGAAAGAATTGCCGCTACAACATGTTAGTTCTTAAGAAAACAAAAAAAAAAGTAATCCCCGCATGTAGTGATGAATTTAACAGAAACAAATTTCTCAAGCAAGTACGCAATACAACCGGAATGTTTTTAGTAGTAGAAATTGTTTGCTTTGATGAATTTATTTCGTAAGTTGCATCAACGTTTATCAAAGATTCTACATCGAAAAATTTCTTACAGTCGTATCCAAAGCTCACAATTTAAATAACTCCACTAGACGGAAAGAATCATTTACAGCTCTAGACGCTGAAATAAATTTTTTTTTTATTTATTTTAAAAATAAGCTGTGGGTCTTACAGGGAAAATATGCCCGCTGTGTGAGTGCCCAACACTCTTATCAACGTTTATTAAAAAAAAAATATACAAAGTATAAAAATTACAACTATCTCAACTTATTCCATAAATAACAATATTACGAGTAATAAACCTAGCATTATATTTAGGTAAGAGTATATATAGATATGACCACATACATCTGTACACCAGTACATGTAGACAGCTTAATATTTTAAGTTCAAAAAACATGATCCTCTGAGAGAACTTAAAATCCAGGAAGGGCACGATAAAGTTAAAACCAAAAACCGTAAATAATGAAGCGTTAAAGAGTAGCGAGATATAGAACATAACTTGATCTTCAATCTTTGCACCATTCCTTCAGCCATTCTTGCACCTCCTTTTTCCACACATCGATTTTTTTTTCCATCTAGTATATCATTAGGGATTATACTTATTTAAATTAATTAAAACTGAGTCATCAGTGTTATCAATTCGTAGATTTACACCGCGGGGATAGATGGAATATAAGTATTATTTTGGTTTCTTGTTAACCGAATTTTTTCCCTGGATGATAATTTCATATTATTGACATTAAATTCTAGTAATCTATAATAGAAATAATACACATCTTGGGGGATATTTCATCGTTTTCCTTCCACCACGTTGTCCCAGGGTTGTTTTGATTCCAGTAGAGGAGTATAAGTTTCAAACATCTCTTCTGTATTTTACTTATTTTATTTCCATTTTCTGTTTTCTTAGCCTCGCCCAATATATGAATTCCATATAAGATTCTAGAGGAATTGTCTGTCTTATTTTCGAGTTTAAACTTTGAATGTGTTTTTTCCAGTTCAAGGACTTATCGATATATATATATATATATATATATATATATATATATATATATATATATATGTACCTAGATATTTAAAATCATTTACGTTCTCTAACGGTGGACGAAAACATAAATGGATATAATTATTTACATGAAGCTCATGAAGGAAATCGTTATTATGAAGGACAATTCGCAGGTCGCGTATCTTATGTTTAGAATTGTTCCAAATGCGTAATACTTTTGATTTGTTTATATTTATACATAACCTCCTATCATGTGCCCATTTACTCAAATTATTTACGTCCTCTTGTAATAATTTTTTCGCGATTTCTAAATTTTTGTGCTCCATTAATAAAGCAATATCATCAGCAAAAACGTAAACCTTTGCATTTTTAATATGCTTGTGTAACGAGTTAGTGTAAATGAGAAAAATAATAGGGGCCACAGAATGGACGGTTTTACAATCTCAACAAATTCAGGAAACCATTCTCAAACTGCACTAGTCGATTATATATGATAGTTTAATGCAATCCGTACAAATTCAGTAGTTGCTGGTAAGTGTAATTCTTACTTCAAAACTGAGGGGGAGGGGCCTTAGCTGATTTGTTGTCGCGTAGAAACTCGTCCTATTTGAAAAAAAATTTTCGAATAAGGACTTCAAATCATGTCGACATCGTACTTTATTATTATATTTGCAATATTCTACGATTGAAGTTTAACAAATGAATATAAATGTTTATAATTTCATTATTAAAATCTATAATCAATCAATTTTAATGTTTTAGATACTTAAATTGATTTTCTAGACTTAAATACTTTAACTTTTAAATATCTAAAACCTAATGACGCAGATTAGATTACAATTTTATTAATACCGTTTCTGCATCCCGATAACAGCCATATTTTTACAAACGGATTTAAAATACTACAACTTTATGCTTATTGCAAAAACAATTAAGCGCTAGAGTTGCTTGCAGTATAGATCCGGCATGCAACTGTGCACTAAACAATAACAGTTATTGCAAAAGCTTACTAATTCTTAGCGACGGCTTATATAACTGTCGAGTGTACTTTGTTTTACAACAGGTTAGTTTTAAATATGTCCGTTTTAATTATTAAAGTTTAAATATCTTAAATTCAGCATTCCTAGTCCTGTTGAATGATGAGGCGAGTGAAAAAAAATGAGATTGGAGTGATTAAAGAAACTAACTTGGTTGATATACGCCTACTAATATTCCTTCATCGCACTTATACCAAGTTAAAATACAAAGAAGGAATGGACCGAATCTGGGGCAAGCCGTAATGTAGAAATATATTGAAGGCTTCCTTACTGTAATGTAATAATAATACCAGGGCTTTATAAAATCTCGAAGTAGAAATATACTGTAAGTTTTATTACCGTTAACTGTAGATTGAGCATGGGGCAAATATGCATTTCTCTGAATTTAACCAATAGAAACTACCCTCATTCGATTTGTACATGTCATTTTCAACAGAATGCACTAAGGATATAAACCGTTTATTGTTCTGTTGCAAAAACTATGCCTCAAACAGAGCTTTATTTTAAAGTAAAATTAATTTTTTAACGATACTGTTCCACCACACAACCTTCATTGCTTGCTTGAGTGAAGAGAATAGTATAATAGACGTATTTAATTTTTTTTTTACATTAAGACGTAGTAACATAACGGTTTTTTTGTTTTATTTTCTTCGAATTTGTCCATCTACGAACCACGTAAAAACAACAAACTTTTCCTTTTTCGTTCTTCCCAGTGTTTCTTCATTATTTCACTTCCTATTGTGTCCCCATTTTTACCCAATTCCCTTACTTTTGATTCTTTTAAAGCTATCCCCAGTTCTTTTATTTTACTCTTAAATTCTGTTCCGTTTCCAATACTTGTTATATCCGTTTGTGTGTCAAAAAAACCAATATTCGGGCTGATGTTCAATCTATCAAAATGTTGAAAGATTCTTTTAGTTAATCGAGTATCACACATTCTCTGGATCTTCTCCTTCTTTCCTAACGATTTCCCGGTGCGGGGTCCGCTTGATAGCACTTTCTTCTCCATTTTCCAGGGTCCTCGGCGTCCTCTATCCCAACACCGACTTCCATCATGTCGTTGTTGATGGAGTCTATCCACCGTCTTCTCCGTTTTCCTCGTGTCTCTTTCCTCCAGGGTTATAATCCATTAACATCCTCACAGAGCTATTGTCTGTTTTCCTCATGATGTGACCGTACCATCGGAGTCTCGCTTCCCGTAATTTCAAACGTACAGGTGCAACTCCTATACGCTCCCTTATATCCTCGTTTTTAATATGGTCGAGGAGTATGTGCCCGAGAAACCAGCGTAATATTTTCATTTCAGCCACATCCAATATGTGCATAAAATTTCAGCCTTCTTCTCCTCTTCATAACGTCGGTTAGTTTGTATGCTTTCTTACGTAGTTCTTCATTTGATTTGTTCCCGAACGTTTTCCTCTTTTTCTTTTTGAGCCAAGAATTTTTCTTATGATCTTCCTTTTTTTTTTTTTTTTTCAATATTGCAATGTATGCCATATTATTTAGTTCTAAACGCTCAGTTGTATATAAGCGCTCGGGTTTAATGTGTTGTAATGTTTCAGCATTTATTGATATTTATTTTTTGTTATATATATTTTGCGTTAATTGGAAAGCCGTTTCCATTTTTTTGCCCTTATTTTCAGTGCTGCCGCATCCAAACCGTTTTTCTGAATAACCTCACCGAATGATTTTTTTTTTTGATTTTCCCACACTTCGTTCACATGTATTGAGGTGAAGATTTAATGCGTTTGTCATGTATTCTGTCTTCTCAAAAGAGATCCGTAAACTATCTTTTTCTACTACTTATTTTAGAAGGTTTCTTTACTGCCGATGTTAAACCCTATGAGAAAATTGCCAAGTCATCTGATGGCTCATTGTCCTTTTTTTTTTGGGAGGGGGTGGCCAAACAAGGGCAGCTACCCAGGACAATCAGACTATATTAGAGATTAAATTTTAATCCGGTCAGAGATTGATGAAAAAGAAAAAGGCAAGAATGGGAACCACCTTTGAAGACGGCAAAGTTAAGATATAGGAAGAATTGTATCGAGTAGGAAAATTCAGCTTTAATAGTTGAACGTGCAGGATATTATGTTCAGAGGAAAGACTGGAACATTCAAACAGCACTTTTTTTTAACTTTTTTTTTTTTTTTTTACTACATAAATATAGAAGTGTATTTTCAGTCAGTGTAGAAGTGCATAAGATTAAGTTATTTTAAACTAATCTTTCGTTAGTTGAACACTTAAAGTGTGTTTTCAAGGCCAAAAAAAAAAATAATTAGTATCGTCCAAGACGTCCCATTGTATAAAGAGAAAATAAATTTGACTATTATCTATAAAAAAAAAAAAAAATACACGATTTTAAACGATTTTACTAAGAAATCGCGATTATTTTCAAGAACCAAAAAATTAAATGGTGAATGAGTGAACCGGTTGGGTTGATAAAGAAGGTACCACCATGCAAGCGATGGTTGTAAATTGCGACCATCGTAGAACAACAACGAGAAATGACGCGAGGGTAACGCACAAAGTGGTAGAGGGGGAAATCATCTGTACTAGAATGAAGGCGAACAAAAAAAAAAAAAAAAAAAAAAACAAAAAAAAAAAACCAATAAGGTTTAGTGTAGAAACTGGTACATTGAGCCTAGCTTGCCCCTTTGCAGCATTCAGTTTACTCCTTCCGACTAAGCGATTATTATCGTATACTCGATGCTGAATTAGGGCATCTTGTTTACGGCCTGCGTTCGTTTATATCCAGTCCACGGGTTTCGTTTATAAGTCGCATCCAACAGATGCAAAAGAAAATGGCAAGATTTCGTAGTCATGCTGGGGTGTCTGGAAACGAAAGGTAATCGTTCGGGTAGAATTTCCAATGCCAGGTGATTTCGTTCCACCATCGTCAATGAAGAAACTGTTTCTGTGAAAGGTCACGCTAAGATAGTTAATTTTTATATCATTCAAATATAACATTAAGTCTAAATGGCCATTGAATGGCATGTCCTGCTGAGATCAACCGTTTAAGAATTAGCTGCACGTATTCTTGTCTCATGGTTACACATTTTCCACAAAACTGCTATATCGTTTTGTTTTCATTCAAATTATCCGTCGGTCCATCGCGTTACCAATTTCTTTAATTTTGAACATCCCGTTCACCTCTGAATATATCTCCTCACATAGCGCTCCCTTAAATTCCCTCTTAACGGTAGGCTGAACTTTGGCGCACGTAAAAACAAATAGTATCGTTCTTTCGCTGAGGTAGCCCATGCAGTTGCATCCGGCTTGCGGTAACTTCATATCTGAGATATACGAAACAAAATCATTCTTCGAAATTTTCCGTTTATCTGTTTGCCAAGGGGCGATAATCTAGCGAACTATCGTACTAATTCTTCTTCGGGTTTCCCATTAGATAGACGGAGTGCGTAATTCATAATTTTTTGAAGTAATTTAGGCGAACAATGTGAATTTTCGAAAATGGTAAACAGAAATAAAATACAAAAAAAAAAAAAAAAAGAATTTTAAATAAAATGTTTTTTACAATGAATAAAATTCTAGATTATAAACAAGTAATAATTTCTATGTAAATATTTAAACGGGTTGTAAAACACAGGCGAAGCTGTGGAGAGGCAAAAAGACCAGTATGATAATAATAAAAAAAAAGAAACAAAAACATGTATCTTAGTATTCTATTATTTTATAATTATATAGTCATTTATTTCAAAAGGTGAAGAAAAGTTTACAAAATATTATGGAATATGCAGTACAGAGTTGTTTTCTAAAATTTCCTTAAAGCGAAATATTAAAAAGAAAAAAATATCTGTCAACTTTGCTTTTATTTAGCTTTCTTACTAAACTATATGAGTATAATTTACGTTTTTTTCCTAATTTTCTGTTCCGATTCGTGCTTTCCTTATTGATAATCAAAGTTCAAGTTTCACCTCGTTTGATTGGAGCTTTCCTCATTCATAATTATTCATACCAGGGCCGTACACAGAACTATGAAAAAGGGGATGTTTGAAAATTTTCTTCACATATTTATTTTATAAATAGCAATACATATTTTTCACTAATATTCAAATTATTAATAATTTCCATCATTTTGATTTATATATTAACCCTTAAAAGGTAACGTCATTTTTGGTACCTAAATTTTAAATGGTAAGTGACTCATCGTTACCATTTAGGGGGTTAATAAGTTACGTAAATGAATTACCCGGTATAAAAATTAATAAAAATTACATATGTTATCGATTATATTCGTAATATAAAATTTTTCATAAAATATTAATGAACTAATCTAAAAGTATGGAGCTATTTTTTTTTTTTTTTTTTTTAATGTAAGAATACCCTACAAAATTCATTAATATTTATTTTAAATTTTTGATTTTTTTTCAGATGTTTTTTAGATTTTTTTTAGATTTTTTTCAGATTTTTTTGTATTAATAATTATTTCAGTTCTAATGAGAGAGGTTTAACCGTGGATACGGCCTTGATTCATAACATAGCTACAGTTGTGAAAATAAAGAAAACGCTAATTAGTTGTATTGAAGTCACTGAAAATTCTATTTAATTTTCAACCGATGAGAATTTTAAGCGGGAAAAAATCAATGAACCTGCAGCGCGATTAATAGAACAAAGCATTAATCAATCTGATTGATTTATTCGCGTATTAATTCTCATCGGTTAAAAATGAAACAGAACTTTTCAGTGACTTTAGTACAGCTAAGTGGGGCTAATATTTGAGGCTTTCTTTAAACGGCTGATTGTATCGCTTTGATTTATACCTTTCAACGAAAGACTCGTAATAGTCCTCTGTATACTGGCGGGAAAATTTAATGCAACAACCGCTAGCGCCGTCGTTATTATCTTAAGCAGGCTCGTTGTGCACATGTTACCGTTTCTATTGAAACGTATTCAATGTAAATGAGAGCGTAGGTAATCTGCTATTTGTGTGTCCCATTAAATTAATGAAATAAAGAAAAAAAGATTTACACACGTAGCCCCAGCTGTAGGCATTTTTTATATAGAATCGACGGCGATTCTGTAAGTGATTTTGTAACAGCATTCCCATACAGGACGGGAAACGTGAAACGCGAAACACGCTCTTACAAGTCGACGCACTGCTCGACTTAATCTCCCACGGTAATGTAGTGTACACACATTTTAACGATTATTATTAAGTCCGCTTCATGACGACGGTCCTCTTCCCTCGCTGCTATCGTTATCGGCAGTTGCGCTGTATATATTAAAGAACTATCTGGAGCAAGGCTACCTCCGCGTCCGGTGGATGACGCGTCGCCTAGTGGATGTTTCTTTTTTCTTTAGTTTTTTTGTCTGTTTGTTTTTTCCGTCTTCGCTTGTGGCCAATTTATTGTAATTACGAATATAGGTAAGATGATGAGTCAGACATATATACAAATTACCAGATCATTTTCGATCGTATCGTATCCTATAGTATCGTATTGTATCGTGTATTGTATCGTATTGTATCGTACTGTGTCGTATTGTATCGTACTGTGTCGTATTGTATCGTACTGTGTCGTATTGTATCGTACTGTGTCGTACTGTATCGATGAATTTCGCCCTCCGTGAGTGGTAAAGCGGCCAGCTATTACCGCTAGATAGGAATAATAAATGTACTCTCTTAAACGTGGAAATGCTGTCAGCTACGTGTGCAACGATAACGTCTGCGCACTACTCTTACGGCTTTAACAAAATCATGGATCCCCCCCCCCCCAGCCGCATCCGTCGCCATCTTACGCAATATTGTCTTTTTTGGTACAAGTGAAAGTACGGCGCGTCGTGTGTAGCTGATCTTACGGTTCCCAGGCGAAGAGAACAACGAGTTTCGTGAAAAGTTCCGATTACGTAAATAGATTCAGTTCGTGATTCGGCGCGGACACGAAATAACGAAAAACCTGAGCAGTAGGAGGAAAAAAAGCGGCGAAACAATAAAATAAATAGAACAAAACGACCGAGATGGAAATTTATACGAAATCGCGAAGCGGCGAAGCAAAGAAAAATCTCGAAATAAACCAGTTCTAAATCGGTCGAAAGAGTGCCGCGATTAATCACTGCCAAGGCTGCGGCTAACGTACTGCTGGTGCGCGGCCGTAAATCTGAATATCTGATCGTCTCTCATTTAAAACCTGTTCAAGGCACGTGCGAACAGCTATCATCGTGTTCTTGCCTTAAGGAAAGTGAATCTTTGCCGATCGCCTAAAATTTAATGGGTGGTACTACTCAGGGTTTCGCTACAACCGCGAATTATCTCAGAAACAAAAAGTCATTTATGATACATTAACCGTGCATACACTTTTCCTCCAACCGCGTGCGATAATACAATTCGCGCCACCGATGCTACACTGCCGGCATGACTTACAAATTTGCTGGCCGAATCACCGGCTTACGTTACGTCATGATACCCCTATATCGCCCATGGGCTACGTTCGGTCGACGTTGTGAATAGTTGAAATGTCGAATTTATCGTTCATCGTAAAACGCGAAATCACCATCTCCTCGATAATATGACGAACAAAATCAATACGGCCGATTTGCACGATCTGGGCCAGTGCGTCTCTCTAGCAAAGCACAAAATCCTAACCGGCTGTTCTGACGGGGAAAACATTTAAAATTTTCCCGTATTCAGTATTTACCGTCTATTCATATTTCTCATTCGTTAGTCTGCACGAATTACCGAAACGGGTGATGCAATACAAAACCTTTCTCATGCCGGTTAAAGGCAAGTTCTGCAGAAATCTCATATGCTTTTGGAAACTTTTCACTTTAGCGCCACAAATTTCGATTTCCTTCTTTTTCAGAAATGTATCTACTCCCCCTTCCGGGCTACAAATTTTGTAATGTTTTCGAAACTAGCAGACTGCTAACCTTCGATGCATGCCATTCATTATTTCCTCATTTGCCTTTATTCGCTTCTCCCATTTATTCCATTCACTTGACCTTCAACCTATGTCGTCATACCCCCGTATTTGTCAAATTGTTGAATTATTGAATTCTCTTTTTTGCTATCGAAGTAACGAGCAAATGAAACTTTAACAATTTTATCAACTTTATTTATTTTATCAACTTTATTTATTTTATCAACTTTATTTATTTTATCAACTTTATTTATTTTATCAACTTTATTTATTTATTTTTTTTTTTTTGGTCCGGCATCTAAACCATGTAGCCGCTTTGAAACTTTACTTTTCTGTACGTTTGTTCTTTTTAAATATTCTTTTTAGCACAGTTGTTCTCGCTGTAACCTTTGTCTTTCGACTTCTTTCCTTGGCCCCGAAGTACATTTCTTTATTTCCTTCAGTGTTCTATTCTATTCACAGTAATTAATTAATTATCATATATCTTCTTCTACGTTCACGCGTTACCTTAATCGTCGTCCTAGTTAATCATTAATCTTATATAATTCTATTTTTCACTTTATAGATGTAAGTACACTTAGATGTGAAATTAAATACAACCTAGATCAAACTTTTCATTCGTATTTTTTCATCGTCAGCCAAGCGTTAAATTTTGCATCATTGAGAAACCCAGATTTCGACAATCTATATCATCGGTATAAGAATATATGTGTGTGAGGCTGCAATCAAATTCTGCGCAAAGAAAATATCGTAATTTGATATATACATATATTAGTGGTCTGCAGCTTCACACGTTGATTCAGCTGTGTAACTAAATTGTTCGTACGATTTATTTGTGCTCTATTTTTAATTATTAATTCTGAAATCGTTGAGGAATATTTAAATATAAATCGGTAGACAGCTACGTCGATTTAGTGGCTAGTCTTTATTCCCGATTACCATCTATTTTTATTATACATAATTTTCGTTTCACTTTAATGTAACATTTTACATTTAAACATGTTTTCACGAGAAATTAACTTTGTGTGTGTTTTGTGCTAAATTACCAGACCCCTGACTCTTTTCGAAATAGTAAAAAGTACACATAATTCACACTGTTTACTTCAACCGTCCTACTATATGAAAGATGGAAAATGTGTTCTAAAGGAGGAAATATTCGAAACATTTTATGCAGGTGCTAGAAAGATATTACCCATTAGAATGCTGGAAAAAGGTAGTTAAAAAAAAAAACAAAAAAAAAAACAGATGGGCGGTCCTCTATTTTCCGGTACTTCCAAGAACGTTCGAAACGTATAGAAATATAAGATTCTGCGCTAGTGTCAAAGCCGTTAAATATACCCGTAAGCCCACAAATAAGGGAAGTGAAAAAGCTATATTTTTCTTATACAAAATCGTCACGATTAAATATTGCCATGTCAATCATTTAGACGATATTGTCATATACAGGATGTTTGGCTTGCACTTGAATGTGTGTTCCAGTGTGGTTTTTTGCTAGAATAAAAGTCATGTTTTTTTGGGGTTTTTTTTCAATTTCCGCTTTTCGTCGTTCAGTACTTAATTATTAGAACTAATATTTTGCCACAAAAAAAAAAAAAAGTATCAAAAAATTTCACGTTAACATAAACTTTATTATGAAACGTTTAAAATTAGTAAAAAAATTGAACACTTTCTATTTTTTTAAATTAAGTATTTATCTTTAAACTACATTTATTTTCTCTATTCCGTATAAAACTGAAACATCTTATGATGTTCATTTTTTCGCTTTTTCTTTTTCGGTAAAATAGTTAAGTAGATAAATTCTGTCCATGTGTGATATTCACTTTTTTACAAAAGAAAGGAAAAGAAAGGAGAAGAATGATAGATGAAGGTAATAGAGAACGAATATTTTGAAATAAATATATATACTCATATTTTACAATATTAATTTGATAGTGCATGTCTTTGTCACCAGGTCAAAATAAAAAAAAAAAAAAAAAAAAAAAGAAAAGAAAATCACAAATAAATTTTTCGTTCAATATCGCATTTTAAATTTCCAGAAATGTAAATCTTCCAGGACCTAGTCTCGGAATACAATAACATACAAGGACTGATCGCCATATTCTTCGATATTAAAAAAACCTATGACCGCCTATGGCGGCAAGGCCTTATAAACAAACTACGAACAGTGAAGCGGCTAAAAATCTCATCTGACCTTCATTTCAAGGGATTCTCCCTTATTAGTTCTAACCGCGCGGACGGTTACGGAGGCGCAGCTATCCTAATTAGAAATGACATCGTATTTCTTACTCATAACAACTTCCAACCGTCCTTTCCTCCCAACCCTCCTTTCGCCAATCTAGTTCACGTTTCAATCCCTAATGATTCTGGTAATCCACTTAACATCATCTCCGCTTATTTCCCTCCTAATTTTGATTTACGCGATTTCCCGTTTCCTACTTTCATTAACTCTCTTTCGACTCCCTTTATTATAGGCGGAGACTGGAATGCTCACTCACCTTTCTGGGGTTGCACTAACTATAATAATAATAATGGTGCAGTCCTAGAAAATTTCATTCTTCAAAATGATCTATTTCTCCTTAATGACGGTACGCCCCCACCTGTGTCAGCAACCCTATAGCTCCTAGTTCCATTGATCTATCTTTTACATCTCCCAATCTTGGTTTTAGCTGCTCGTGGAACACTCTGGATGGCACTTTTGGAAGCGACCATGTTCCCATCATCATTTCTTTAAATCAGTTTTCTCCTTTTACTCTGAACAATCCTACTCAATCTCATAGATGGGTTCTTTCTAAGATAGACTGGCCCATTTTTCGCTCCTACGTTGACTCTTCACTGTCTCTAATTCCTTCGCATTTAAATCCATCTTCTCAATAGGACCTCTTTATGGAATCTATTTCAAACGCCTTAACTCTTTCTATAAAAGGTCCAAATTTGTTTCCTCTGTGTGGTGGAATCAAGAGTGCGAAGTTGCCTTTGATCGAAGTTTATCCACCTTTAGAACATTCCGTTCCTGTCCTAATCTCTCCAATTTTCTCGCTCACAAAAGTGCCAATGCCAAAGCTAGGTATACTCTTAAAACGACAAAAAAGAATTCGTGGAGAAATTGCTGCTCCGCTCTCTCCCGTTCCACTCCTCTTACTCACATTTGGAAAATGGCGAAGACGTTCAAATCTCCCTCAGCCCAATATCTTTCAAATCATATCCTGACAAATTAATTCCATTTATGAATTCCTTAGCTCCTTGTTACGTTCCTAGCTTCCGAGAATCCTGTCGCATTCCGGTTCCCCTCGCCTCCTCTCATTTCCTACTCATTCCTTTTACCTACACTAAATTGGAAGCTGCCTTACGTAATTCTTCTAATTCTTTTCCTGGTAAAAATTCCCTTTCTCGTTCTAAAAAGTCTCTCTGATACCGCTCTTCGGTTCCTCTTAAAATTATTCAATTCATTTCTCTCGTCCGGTTCTACTCCATCTGTTTGGAATATTTTCATTGTTGTCCCGATCCCAAAACCTAACTCCTCCTCTCTTCGACCAATCTCTCTTGCTCCCTGTGTCAGAAAGCTGTTTGAAAGTATAATTAATAAACGGCTAATTTGGTGGCTTGAGCACAATAAAGTATTGCCAAATAATATGTTTGGATTTCGCCCTGGACGCGGCCCTCCCGATTGTATCAGTACTTTCTTGTCAGATGTGTATTTATCTTTTATCAACAAAAAATTCCTCATTGCTTCCTCCGTCGATGTCTCTGCTCCCTCTGATAATGTCCACCTTCCCACCCTATTCGATTCCATGCTCTCCTTGAATATTCCACCCTTCTTCTCTGCTCTTGTCATTAGCCCTTTCCAATCCAGGACTATCTTTCTCTCTTCTCCGCTCGAACTTATTTCTAGACTGGTCTTTCGTGGACTGCCGCAGGACTCTTGTCTAAGTCCAACCCTTTTTAACATTTTCCTTATAAAAACTGCTTCTCTGTCAACAATCTCCTCTTCCCTTTTTTTTTTTTTGTTGACGACATCCTCATTTACTCCACCCATCGTACTATCTCCACCGCTAATTCCCAGCTGCAACATTACTTAACGATTTTGGAAAGCGCTTTATCTAATATTCATCTGTCTATCTCTCCAACGAAATCCTCTGTTGTTGTCTTTACTCTTCGTCCTTTTTACTCCTACTTAGTTAGTCTCTCCTTAAATAGTAATCCGATCCCCCTGGCTAACCATTTCCGTTACTCAGGAGTATTTTTGGATAGCCGTCTTTCGTTCCACAAGCATATTAACCATATATACGCGTCATCACTAAAAAGGCTCAACCTTATTAAGTCCCTTTCACATACGAACTGGGGAGGTGATCCGTGCATTTTGCTCATGTTCTACAAATCCTGTATCCGTTCTATTTTAGATTATTGCTGTTTTATTTATGGTAACTCTTCCAGGTCTTTGTTCTCCAAGCTCGATCGCGTCCAAAATACTTGCCTCCGCCTCTATCTTGGAGCTCAGAAATCTTCTCCTATCCCTACTATTCAAGCGGAAACCCACATTCCTCCACTCTTTATTCGGCGTTCCTATTTGGCCTACCGCTTCCTCGTTAAACGTCTTCCTATCTCCTCTTCCTCACTTATTCCTTCTTATTCTCTCATTCTACAGGATTGGCGATTTAGTACTAATAAAACACCAATTCTGTCTCTTATTTCTACTCGACTCCTTCAATTTTTACCATACATTCACACTTACGATAAGCTCCCATATTTTTCTTTTGACTTTTCCTCCTTCCTTCACCCAATTAATAGCTTTTACTCTTCTGCTCCCCCTACACCCGTTCTGCATCATGCCGTTAGATCGGAATTTTTACATACCTTAAACTCCCACTTTTCTAACCACGTTACAATCTACACGGACGGTTCCAAGAGCCCAAGTGGAGTTGATGCAGCCTTTCTTTGTTCTTCTTTAAATCACTCTGAGTCCTTTAAACTTCCTTCCTTCTGTTCAACTTTCTGTGCCGAGTCTATTGCTATCCTCCATGCACTTTTCTTCATCAGATCTTCGAAGGTCTCTCATAATTTCCTTATTCTATCAGACTCTCAAAGCGTGCTACAGGCTGTTGCATCTCCTCTTCCTTCCCACTCTATTGATTATGTAATCCTCTTTTTTACGTTCCTTCATGACCTCTTTCTTTTTTGTGCAATCCAGGTTAATTTCCTTTGGATCCCTAGCCATTCCGGAATAGAAGGAAATGAGTCAGTTGACTTATTAGCTCGGCGAGCTTCTTCTTCCGGCAGGTTCCTTACTACTTTTCCATCCGTCAATATTAATCTTCTGTCCTCTGCAGCGCACAACCAATTATGGTTTAACTCCTACTACTCCTCATTCTCAAACCCGGATTCCTTTTACTTGTCCATCCAGCCTTCTCTTACTTTCTGTTCCTGGTTTCTTGACTTTCCTCTTACGCGTCGCTCCAGCATCTCGGCAATATGCCGCCTCCGCTTTGGGCACAGCTGGCTTCCCTCGTCGCTTTTCCGATTCTCTCTCGCGGCATTTCCGTATTGTCCTTTACATTCTCCTAACAGTCAACATGTATGTGATCCTGATCACATCATCTGAACAATTTTCCTTTTAATCCTCTCTCTTATCAAACAATGTTCCTACTCCCTATTGTGCTGTATTTATTCTTTCCCTTCCTTCTCCTATTCTTGTTGAATGTTTCACGCTGCATAAAAATCTGATTTTTTCTTTATTCCTATTTCTTGGGCTAATGTCTTCGCTGACAAACCCCGTAGTAAATATTAAAAAAAAAAAAAAAAAAAAAAAAAATGAAGGTGGCAGACAGAATGATAAGATTCATTCAAAACTACTTAACAGATCGAACGTAAGAATCGATTCGCAAATCTCTGATGCTGTAAGCTTCGAGAATGGCATACCTCAAGGCTCTGTGCTTAGCGTAACCTTGTTTATAGTATATATCAATGACAATGCTGATTGCGTTCAGCCATCAGTAACTGCCCGACTCTTCATTGACGACCTTAGTATTTCCTTAGCGTCTAGTGTTCCGCGAATATCTCACTTAGTCAAACTCCGAAAATGATCAAAATGGTCTAAACTCTTTTTCTCCGCAAAAACAGTGTGTGTCGATTTCAATAGGGGACGATCTGTGGCTAATAGAACTGTTTTCCAAATAAACAACTCCATTATTCCGAACCGCCTCTCTTAGGCCTGGAGTTTGATAGCAGATTAATTTGGCGCCTACACATCGCTAAACTAAAATCTGTAAAAGTCACTGTCAATAATTCGATATCTCTCCAACCCTTCAATATTCAACCCAAATTACTCTCCAATGTTTACAAATCCTCGATTCTAACGGGTTCCAGGTGTATCCTCAGCTTCTCTAAGTGACCTAAAAAAAAACCGAATGTCATATACCACTCTGCATTACGTTGGGAGTCTGTCATACAACACCGTGTACGTTTGTATCTGTATACTGACGGGCACTCCCCCACTGAAAACTCTGGGGTGCAATATTCCACTTCTACAGCTGCCTTACACCCGTACCGAAACTCCTCCACTACCGGGTCCGATCGAGCTACTCCCGAATTCCAATATTAATGACTGCACAGAATGTCGGGCAGCAACTACCGGTTCGTTACATTTGTAGCAACTCGAAATTGTAGCAGTTAAATTGTCGGTTCTGCAACGGTATAAGTCCAACGGCATGTCGGAGCACTAATTCAAGACGCGTGTGTGAAACAATAACATAGTACGATACAGATGGAGCGAAAGCAACACCCATCAAAAGGATGTGTCCAACCGCTTGCGCTTTCAAAGTGAAGGAAGCAATGACAACCATCCGTCTGAGCGATTACTGCTCAATTTTAGATGCTGAATTATACGCAATACGCTTCAGTCTGGAAATGATCCTAGCGTTCACAGAGCCAATCCGTGACATACTATTGATAACAGACTAACTAGTAGTGGCTAAGATGATAGGAAGTGAAGCCCCTGGGAAGGGATTAATAAACCAAATCCTGACACCCATCATGGAGCTGCAGTCAAAGGGTCATAATTTAATTGTGCTGCGGGGTCCCGAGTCATGCCGGAATCCCACAGAATGAATGGGCGGACATAGTAGCTCACTCAATCATTACAACCCCAATCCACAGAAAATCCTCGGGCCCCCTCAAATATCAGATGTAATACAAAGTCAAATAATGGAACAGTGTAACCAAGAATACATCTCCACCCCGTTCCATCACCAGAGTATTAATAAATCTGTGGAGCCATGGTGCCTCCACCGGGGACTCTACGAATATATTATCGTGCGCTCAACCCCTTACGCCTCGGTTACACGCGACTATCCCACGACTATATCCCCCCAACCACTCGTCCCTTCTGCCGTGCACAAGAGCCACCGTTGATCATATTCTCGTAAACTGCCTATATTCCAATCTTCCAAAACGAGACACGGATTTGCTGATCTCTCTCGAATTCAGAAGGAAACCAATTCGCTAAAGGGCAGTCCTGTAATCGGCGACTCTTGAGCCGTACTATTCTAGATATTGTACACGGCGCGGAGTCTAACTAGGGTTGAGGGGTGTAAAAAAAAAAAAATTCTCAGAAATATGAACGAAATGTGATTTTAACTGTGGAAGGGGAAGTGTTTAGCGGATGGAAGCGAGGATTTCAACATAAAAAGATACACAGTCGCTATTAAAGATGATTTAGTGGAAATTTATTATTGTAAGGTGCCTGGAAGTTATGTAAAAGTTATCGGGGTTTTCTTTGGAAACAGTAATAAGATAGAACTTAATTAGAAAAATTCAACACGGTAGTAGGGCGCAAAACCTTCGACGACCTCGTCCGTGTTAGACATAGATGTACTACTTATGTTTAAGAAAACAGTAGGAAAACTCTAGTTAACGCCGACCAAAGGTTTTATCTTTGACCAATTTATACAATTTTTGTATGTCTGGTGCTTCGAAGGAATTATAAGATTCCTGTTTCTTTGATCTAATGAGAGAAGAAACGTGTCGTGATAATTCTTGAACTAGACAAGGTCTGATGGTAATCCAGATGCTTTGTACTTCCTGAGTGCTTGTTTGCGTTACGTACTGCACATCACTTATTACGTTACATACCGCGAAGGTTTATTGGGTTTTAAGATTATCAGTCTCAGGGCTTACAATATGAGCGGCGTTAAATATCGCTTCAGTTAATATGTAAATGTAATCTTTTATACATGTTGCCGGTCGGTCTATTATACAATGACTATCATACGGTATAGATGTTTCAGTTTGCTTTACAAAACATGAACCGTGAAAGTTTTAATTTTAGTTCAATCACATCTGATGGTCAGGATACAAAAGGATAACAAAAATCTTCTAATTGAGTTTAATTTTTAGTATTTTGATGGAGACATGAAGATTAAATATACGGTGAAGAATGTGTGTCGTAGTTAAAATTGAAATGAGCGGGGTTTCGACGATGACAGTTGTATTAGATCGCCCCTTTAACATCAGTTTTCTATGTTTATAAACAGGCTAATGAGCGATGAAATCGCTGAAGTGAACTAAGTATGTGTTTAAGGAGGTATTCCGGTCTAGAAATATGAAAAAATCAATTTTTTTTTTGCATAGTTTGATAGTTTAGAGATTTAAGAATATGTTCCTAAAACGATATTTCAAAATTAAAATTATTTCCGGAGTTGTAGCTATTTTTGTGACGCGGCAACTAAATCGACTCAATCGGGGTAGACATTCTAATTGATCAACTGAAGGCCATTGTAACGTATTTTGCTGAAATCTTTTCTTGTTTAATGTTCAGTTCGGGTCAATACATAGCTTTACGATTTTTTAAAATAGCGCGGCTTTTATTTCGGAAAAAAGTGCGAGCGATGCTTGCTATACAGAATTCTAAGCGATTTATCTTTTCTCATTTATAGAATTATCTCATAATCTTTAGAAGTCCTATCTATCGTTTAAGTGAATTCAAGGTCAAATTTTCAAATAAAAACAACCGACGAAAATATTTTTTCGAAAAGTAATTTAGTAAAGTGTACGCGGTTTCAACGGCGACTATTGTTTAGAGGCTACGCTAATTCTTTACTATTCACCGATTGCGAACAAGACGTAGCAGTTGGCTGAGCAAACCTCAAATGAACCAGTGTTGCGAAAACTTTCCGCTATACTCATTACAATATATTTATACAATGGCTAAAAATATTGCAATAAATCGAGTATAATCTGGCGAATTATGCAGAAATTGTGTAGTGGC
Source organism: Icerya purchasi (assembly GCA_039619475.1). Lineage (NCBI taxonomy): Eukaryota > Metazoa > Arthropoda > Insecta > Hemiptera > Monophlebidae > Icerya > Icerya purchasi. Next base: position 258,891,476 of record CM077116.1, on the reverse strand, counting down.
TATATGCATAGTCGGTACGTAGATGGAAAAACCACTGATGATAATAAAAAAAATGTTTTATACTGAAGCGGATGTAATGTTGGTAATCCATGTTTCTTACCAAGACAATGATAATAATAATATAATTACAATACATAACCTAAATAATCTAATATTAAGCTAAAATTGTGTTTTGTTTTTAAAATCCTTGAAATTCGTTCGTTTTGTCGCTTATATAGTTTTACGGGGAAATTAACTTAGCCGAACGTTTTAGGGGTGAGGTATATGACATTGCAATATGATAACGCTGGGATAATACACTGCCAATTTTTGGAGAAAAGGCCCTAGTGGGGGGGGGGGGGAATCATTTTTATTTTTACATTAAAGATTTCACAAAATAATAAATACATCATAAGAAAAAATATTAAAAATAATTTTTTTTTGCGAAACACATACGCACATACCATAAAACCACAAACCAGTTCATCTGGTACCATCTGTAAAAGCACGCAATACATAGTCTGTCATGCACTTATATCCGACGAATGAGGAAGACGACCGATATCCTTTTTTTAGGTTCAGCTGCGACGAAGGAATCTGTTTAATCGAACCCTACGGTGTCAAGAACGATTGAAAATTTTCGAGTAGGTTCTAAAATAGTACTCGGCTCCCCAAACGAGATGAGATAAATAATTGTAAACTCTGCAGTTTCATGTGATTTTCAACTGTTCGTCGCAGAATCTAATAGCCAATATTAACCAATACCATTTTTTCCTTCTAATTCTAACTCCATCTTGCTAAACGTCTTCATTTATGCGATCGACACCACTTCCTTATGAGCGTAGTATTTTTGAGCAATTTTAATTTTTTTTCTTTACTTCCTCGTAATAGCGTAATACTTTATTCTCTTTAATTGAACTACATCGTAGTAACTATTTCGCTGTTTTTGCAATGCATAATAATTGTCTCATCATCCTGTTTACCAAGATAACAGTGGTAACGACGACAGTGCATTTTCATATATTTATTTTTGTTCCATAGGTCAGCTTTTTGAAAATATGATTGTAGTTCCAGTGTCACTTATTACCTCCAAACATCAGTGCATGCAAATTAAAGCCTGTAAATGGAACAAAAAGGAAAGAGTTGAATAGAACACGTCACAAAAATATTCGTACGTAATATTTCGTATGAAAAGCTCGAGCCACTGCGGCTAACCAACGTGGTATGGACGACACCAATTTATAGCAATATTCCACGGGAATTTTCTTCCATTCGGCTAAGAGACGTTCTTTCAATTGACTGATGTTCTGACTGGTGATTCACGAAGTTTCTTGTTGAGGTAAGACCACACGTGTTCGGTGCGGTTGCAGTCTGAGGACTGAGAAGGGATAGGCATCATATGGGGACAATTATAGAGCATCCATTCACGTGTATAAAGTGCAGTATGCTTTGGAGCATTATTTTTCTAATTAGAAGAAAAGAAAGTAAAACCCATTTTCGATTCTAAACTATCAGCATTGAAAATGTTCAGAACCAAAGTGCATTTCATTCGCAATAATTTTGCCGTTTAATGCTGAAACGATACTTGAAACATTATCTTCGGTAGAAGAAAGAAAATCGGATTGATCAGTTAAGCGAACTAGTTTATAAGGAATCGAAAATGAATCGTCCTAAAAATCCTTTCATACGGATCGGCTTGCGACATCTGTAACCGAAAACTCGCTTAATGTCTTAATCTGCTTTGATCAATTTAGATGCGGCCGTGGAATAACGCTTTTCTATCAAAAGAATTTATTTTCACAAGAAATTCAGTTATCATTATTTCGTATGTCTTTGGTTATACAAAGAAAAAAATGGGGGAACTAGGGACAGCGAGCAAATTACATTGCGTAAAAACGGATTCATTAACAAAATTAAAATAAAAAATTATAATAATAAAAAAATAAAAATAAAATATTAAAAATAACAAATGAGTTAGTAATCACAATACGAATTCGCATGTGTTGTGTCCATGGTAATTTTACATAATATACAATTACATTTTGATGTCAAGATTTTGTAGTCACTCCGTCGCCCGATACGTCAATTTGATAATTTCTTTCCAGCCACCTTACAGGGCTCGTGTCCGACACTCTTTCAAGATGTGATCCATTGACTGTTCTACCTCGCTACAGTCACGTACCACTTCACTTTCGAGTACATACTTTTACAAGATTTTTCCGCACCTTTGTCCAGCCGATAAAAAATATAGTAAACGTAAAATTGTAGTAACGAAAGCACAATATTATATCAATTACGAAAATGTATTTAAACCAAATAAATATGTACATGATTAAGCAAGCCAAACTAGGCGCCTGGAGAAATATAGTAAATTAAAAAAAATGTTTTTGGGTTAAAGTACAAAATTTCGAAAGATAAAATTAAAGTAACACAAATATTTTAGATAATCAAGCAGTAAGCGATGAAGATAAAGTAAAATTATTAAGTACTAAATTATATTTGAATACAAACCCATTTCAAGCAAAAAGTACGGTAAGCAACATACTTAACGTAATAATGACGTAATAACAGCTAACGAAATAACAACTATTATTAAGAATTAAAGAATAAAGTAGCCACTGGGCTGGATAATATATCAAAAGGTTTTTTTTTTAAATTATCAACATCAAATTTCCCAAAGTGTAATTACAACTCTAATAAATATATTCTTTCAAAATCAGTATTTCCGAGAACAATGGAAATTAACAAAAACCGTAATAATACAAAAAAAAAAGGTAACAAACCACTAAATGATTTTCAACTTTTTACAGAGCGATATCGCTAATGTTTACGAAAAGTGTATTTTAAATACGACTTAAAAAATTTCTGTACTCGGGTGATAATATACTTAATCAAAATCAATTTGGATCGTTAGAAAATAAATCCTCAGAACTAGCCCCATTTATAACTATATTGCAAGGCATTAAATTATATGAGCAGAAATCGTATATTTTCTGTTAACGCTCGATATCACAAAAGCTTTCGACAGTTTAAACTTAAATAGCCCCTCGTAAAACTATCGTATAACTTACGGGTGCCGGGCAATCTACTAAATATAATAATAATAGATTATTTCAGCAATAGATTTACATATATAAATATCGGTAATTATACAGATAAAAATATCCTGCGGTAACGGGAATATTGCAAGGCTCAGTATCAGGACCTTATCCCTGTGGAATATCGTTTTTTCCGGAATGTCTATAGTTCAGTATTTCCTGAAAATGTTAAAGTAATAACCTATGTTGATGATATTGCAGTGGTAATTTCGGAAAAAACGCAACCACAACTTGAAGATAAAATTGCAAGAGTTTATAGTGCGATAGAAACATTTCTAGCAGATTTCAATTAACGTCTTAAAATCTAATTATATAATTCGGAATAATAAATTGATGAATAGTGCCTTAATATAGACCAATATGGATTAGATATTAAACATGTTACTCAACTTAAATATCTAGGCATAATTTTATTGATAGTACAACTGGTGATAATTTCAATCACTTTACAATACAAGAGGTTAAAAGTCGTAAAAATTATATTCATTTATATTAAGACACTATTTAAGAATTATACTTACCTTTACACACTGTAAAACAGAATTAATGTGACCTAATAAACCTTATTGAATGGGGCACATTAATTTTTGATGTCATATATAAGTATACAAAATACATTTGTCTCATCAATAGTGTCCAAAGTAAGAACCCACGAAAGAAAGAAAAAAAAGAAAAAAAAAAAAAAAAATTACGTTAGCTGCCGATCTAGTGTAACACCCAAGTATTTCGAGTTATCCTCATGCTTTAATCATTATTTATTATTAGATTAAGTTCATTTTTTGCTAATTGTTTAGATGGAAGCATGATATACTACTGTTTCCTCTTTAATAAGTTGTAATCGCCATTGTTCAAAATACTCCGATATTATGGGCAGGTTTTCCGCGAGAGTAGCTTCTGTGATTTCTGTTTTTCTGTTCCGTGCAGCTAATGCCAAATCGTTTGCATCCAAGTAGTTCCTGGTAGATCCGATATGTATAAATTAAAAAGTAACGGAAATAACAGTGATCCCATCTGATTGTTTTTATTCTCTGCTGAAGTGACTGTGAATCTTCCATTGTTCAACGTCTCGTTAATTAGCCTGTGCATGCTTTTACATGGAACAAGTTCGAGCAACATTGTCAGTAATCCAGTTCGCCGTACTGTATCGCAAGTGAAAGAGAGATCTACGAATGCCACCGATGTTTTGTTATTATATTGAAAGTGGTGTTCTTCATGCGTTGTCAACGCGTGTTTATCTGATGCACACAATTTCTGGCCTTCCTAAATCATGATTGTTCTATCAGTGTAATATCATCTATAACAAATTTCATGCGGTTACAGATTATTCTTTCAAAGGTTTTATAAACAACGTTTAAAAGTGCTATTGGAACGATAATTTTCCACTTTGGAGTGATCCTTTCTTGGTTTCGGAATGGCAATTATTTTGGCTGTTTTAAAGAGTAGCGGGGGGGGGGGTTCGCTGTTTCCAGGATATTGTTATAAAATTTATAATCCATCTTATAGTGTTTTTATCAAAATGTTTCCTGAATTCCGGGTATATTTCATCTTTCCCTGCTGCTTTTTCCATTTTCAGGATTCCGATGGCTGTATTTTGTCTGCTGCCTTCTATTTAAGTGTACATTTTTTCTTTCTCTTACTTTTCTGCTAAATTTTTTGTGTTTATGTTAGTAGGGTTCGATAGTTCTATAATTCGACTGTCGATATTGTGAAGATTTATTTCCGTTTTTTGTTTGGCTGCATCTTTTTCTCCGTTTCAGTAGGAGATTCCATATGCTTTCCGACTAGTTTTCTTAAAATCGAGTTTTTCTCCACCAACTGTATCTATCTTTCCCGTTTGTTGTCATTTAAGGTTTTCACGAGTAGTTTATTTGCCGTTTCACTGTTTTCTCCATATATTTGATGTAATTTTTTGCAGGTTTCGTTCCAGCCTGGAACATCTGTTTTATGATAGCCTCTAGGGATGTAATTTTTTTCTGTGCTTATAAATAGCTGTTGGAAGGGTTTCGTAGTTGTTTATTGTAGGCGGTATCCATATGACGTTGTCTTCTAAAATGCTAGTAAAGTTGTTCCATTCCGCTTTCCTAAGTGATCCCAGCGGGGTTTCGGTATCAGTTTCACCTGTGGTGGTAGTTTAAACCCCGTTTTGATTAAGGCCGGTCTGTGTTTACTTTTAGGCAAGTTTGTTAGAATCTTACGAGAGATTTGGATGGTCGGTCTACATTCCGGATTTGTGATAACAAAGCAAAGATCTGGGTTAGTGTCCCGCTTCCATCCTGACAAGTGAAATGTTCCACGTTGTTTAGAATAACCTAGATGTAAGTTTTCTGTTTCCATCCACTCAGCCAATCTGTCACCGTATTTGTTTGTTTTTTTTCATACAACTCTACGCTGTGATGCGACTATTGAAATCTCCCCGATAATAATAGTCATATTATTCGTAAGTTCAATTATCGATCTAGTTGAATTTTTTATTATTGATATATCTGCTATTTTTATTTCATTCTCGATTAACCCTCCGATGTTTTCCTTTGCATAATAAATTTCCATTGAAGATCTTTTTTCACGAATGTAGCTATTCCATATTGTTTATTGCAGACTGCCGCTGCCATCTCAAAGCTGAATAGTTTGGGCAGTTATTTCCGGTCAGCTATATCGTAGTGTCAATATACGTTTATGTTTTCCTCTGTTCTAATATTGAGCCTTTTTTATTCCTTCTACATTTAGCTAGATTATTCGAATATTATTATTCTTGATCTGGGAGCTCTGAAAAGGACGCTGTTTCGGTCGGTGTCGCAAGTTTTCGTTTATCTTCTTCTTCTTCTTCTTCTTCTTCTTCGTTGATATCCTGTATAGCGAGAGGTACGTTGATAAGTTCGCTGACGGGTTCCCGTATTCTTGGTCACTTTAAAGTGTTACCAGGTGCACAACGACGACGTGATACAGGATGCGCCCAACAAATTCAATAATAACAAGAGATTCAATCATAAACAAATTCACTGCCTCTTAGTGTAGTAATGATGTGATGAAGTGTGTTCAGTGTCATTATTTAAACTGATATTAAAGAGTACGGTTATATCTCAAAAAATAATTTTCACATCCAATTGCACATAACTTTACTTCTGATTCGGAATTCTTCATATTTAAATGTGCTTTTATAATGCGAAAATTTCGCTGCTTATTTATTTATCGAAAGTGACTTCACGATGGAAACGTACTTAAGGTCGTTTTTGGAAATTAATAATCACTTCAACGAAAATAATTCATTTAGACAAATTTCTTAAATGAATAACATTTTTATAAACTCTGAATAGTTGTATAAATATCATTATTAACGGTTTTTTGATTGCCGTTGCAGCAGTCTGCCAGTTCTGGTTCGAATCTCGAATAACTTAAGGAAAGGAAGTTTAACAATGTAAAAAAAAAAAAAAAAAAACAGGAAATAATTAAAAATTATTTAAACTGTTACATAAAAACAAAATATTAATAGTGAAAAAGGAATATGAAAAAATATGAGGATACCGAAAATAGAGATGATTAGAATGCTTCTACCATGTCTTGAAAATATTTTAATTCTGATATGCAAAAAAAAAATTGGAAACATAAAACAATTACCGTTTAAATGATAATGCTCGACTGAAATTTAGTACAATATTGGTTCAATTTTTGTCAAATACATTTTTATACCTATTTTTGCAAAATACAGAACGTCACTTTTTTTTAAACATACCATTAATAATGTTTCATGAATAATTTATCGTTAAAAGATCGATTTGAAACAACTAATGCATTAAAACCGGTGATTAACTAACTTCTGAAGATTTGAAGAATATCTAACAGTCAATGGAAGAAATCTCTTCTTAAATAAGTTCGTTCAGCATGTTTTGTAAGTAGACCGAATACATTTACGCACGTTTGCCGACAAACTTGACGCGTTGATTAAATGTCATCGAGATTGTTTAAAAATTTCATTTTTATGCTTAAAATTATCGTAAAACTATTTCGACTTCATAGTTTCATTTCCCGAATAGTCGTGGAATATTCTAACTTATAGAAGCTTTCATTTACACATTTGCACATTTAAATATTATTATTGCAACGGTATTTGCAATATTCTATTTATTTTTAATAAGTAACTTTTTACACATAATATACATATTAAAATATACCGTTTTTTTTTTTATTACGGAAGAATTTTTTTCCATTCTATTTTTTCATCTATTTCAAACTGGTGTCTATAGATTTTATTAAAGTATATCGTATCCTCAACGATTTCTAGGTAATTTATTTTTTAATATTTCGTTATTATAAATTGCGAAAATGAACAATTTTTCTTCTTTTCTGCTAAAATTGAAAGGAAATATCAAATTATAATACTCCTTCAACCGTTACATTTATTCTCTGTATTTGAACGATTAATAAAACGTATTCTCTTTATTAAATAAAACGTACGTTTCTTTGCGTTTGTCATTTTATCATTAAATAACGCATTGACTAGTGTGTTTCACTGAAACACAAGCGACCAGCGGTGTAAAATTTTCAATTCGTCACCGAGTTATTTTCGTAATATTCAAATGAGCGTAGCAGAATCGATAAAGAAGGAACGAAACAACACTTCTTGAACTTCATTAATTGAAAAGAAGAGTGACCTTTATTTCTTTTAAAACGACAGGTGCATACTTAAAAGGCTGCGCAGTCGCATTCAGAGTTACGTTCGAACCAGTTGCGCAAAAATACAGATATCCTAACTTAGAGTCATTATGCGCATTAGTTAAAACGTGCGATAATAATAATTATTCCGCATAATTTAACTGAGCCGAATGTTTGCAACATTCGTTGAACTATGTAGACGGTGTATGGCCGAGCAGAGAAGAAAAACAAATATTCCTTCCTGCTACGTAGATAGTTATCAAATCGGCGGAGCAGCAGAATGGCTCAGAAAATTAACCTAATTTGTTACAGCGGCAGACGACATAAGCATTATGATAAATATGAAAGTTAAATGTACCGAACGTGCACGAAACGCGTATTATGCAGCATAAACAAACACCGTTTGAAATTCGAAATAACCGCCGTTAAATTATTCAAAAAGTACGACGCAGCTGTATTCTATTCGTTGAACAGAGCACACAATGCACAGAAAACTCTTTTTAACGAATAACGCTCTTTAAATTCCTTGGAGGATTTTTATTACACCTTCGCCTTTCGATTCTGAGCATGCTGGAAATATCAGTGATGGAACTGACGCTATTTCCATATTTCACCATTCCGGCTTATACGTTTTTCTTGTGGCTTCTTTCTATTATTCATCGATCCGGGTTAGCGAATATACTAATGTTATCACCAGAGCCGGCAAGTTGATTACATGTCATCCTCCTGACACGCGGTACTAATCCCAAAATAAATAACGCGACTTGACGAGGAAATATATACCGGATGCGCATAGATAATTTTTTGTCACATTTTCTTGTGTTCGACTTTATATAAGTGTCACTTTTTTACACTCTTTATGTTGTTTCCGAAAGTTTTCATGACACGGATAAATTTTTCATGGAAAATTCAAATTCTGCATCGAGATTTTTGAAAACAATTAAATCCTTATCGCAATAGCTCTTATTTTTATAATTTCTTGTCCGATTCTTTCTGAGATCGATGTTTACAGTGGATTTTTATAAATGAACTTCTTTAAAATAAACTGTATTTACATATATACATATATATATGTATTCGTACAAAAGTATCTATACTGAGAATGTAACGAAAAACAAGAAATTAATAAAAAAAGTGCAGCCCACCGAGGTAGCTTCATTTCTATGTGCAACGATTTTTCAATGTTGAACGGTGTTTTTAAATTTTAAAAAAATATTATATTACTGATAGCAACAGTCTTTTGATTTTGAACATTTGAGCGTGTATCTTTTAATAGTTTGATTCACGTTTAATTTTATTATATATTATAAACTAAATATAACTGTAAATATGCTTAATTATTTTATATATATATATATATATATATATATATATATATATATATATATGTATATATATATATATATATATATATATATATATATATATATGTATATATATATATATATATATATATATATGTATATATATATATATATATATATATATATATATATATATATATATATATATACGTTTAATAAACACAATTTAAAATTTTTGAAGCAAAGGCAAACCACCACGTTCAACATCATATGCGCTCTAGGTTAGTACACAGCAGACCCACACGGGACTGCACTTGTAGCGCGATAACAAGCGGCTACTATCAGTTCCGAATGTAGTCTTGCGTGTGTACACCTGTGTTGCATATATAATAATTGCTTAGTATACAACCTATATCTGTACATCTAAAATGTGAGAATAGGTTGTCCACCAACCGAATGGTTGAGGATATAATGATGATGATATACGTTTAATAAACACAATTTAAAATTTTTAAAGCATTTTTATGAAATTTATTCAAGTTCCAGTTGACCCACAATTATTTTTTATTATTTTTGAAGTGAACAACTTCCCGGCTATAGTTATCACCTTCTTTTTGTACATTCCTATTATAACGCTTATGACAATATTCTATGTGCAATACAACTAAGAAATATTTGAAGAGGTATGGTATGGTAATATTTAGTTTATACAGAGCCGGAAGAATAGCTTGATACTAGGAAATACTCACATTCGGAAATGATGAACTCGATCGACAGTGTAATCGTGCAGGCCTAAGGAAAGTTAGGTTTCTAACTATAAAAATAGAATGGAAAGAAGGAACACGAACAAATTGTAAAAAATTGAAGTCCGTGAAGTCCGGAAGAAAAGAGAAGACTTCACCTCCACCATATCCACTTGAACTGTTAATAAAAATGGCCACATAAAAAGGAATTAAAAGATTGTCCATTGCTCTTTAATATATATTCAGAAATAATCTTTTTGGAGGCTTTGCAAGAAAAGCATATAGGAGTAAGAATTGATGGTGAAATCTTAAACAATATTAGATACGCAGATGACACAGTGCTGGTAGCAGAATCATTGCCTGACCTCCATGAATTATTAAATAGTGTCAATGAAATAAGTAAAAGATACGGGTTTTCAATTAACGTCGAAAAGACAAAGATAGTGATAAGTAGCAAAGAAAGACTGGACAATATACAGCTCAAATTATCAGGAAGAAACATTGAAAAGGTGGCCCGGTACAAATATCTGGGACGCTGGATAAATGAGAAAGCAGAAACGGACAGAGAAATAAAGATACGCATAGCGACAGCAAGAGATGTTTTAAGTACTAAGAGCCTCAAGATATCACTGAAATTGAGAGTTCTGAAATGCTACATATGGTCGCGGCTATTATACGGATGTAAGACATGGACACTGAAAACGGCAATGATAAAAAAACTAGAACCCTTCGAAATGTGGTGCTAACGAAGATTAAGATCTCGTGAACGGAGAAGATAAAAAAGTTCAGAAGTACTAGTGCGTATGGACAAAAATCGTGAACTGGTGAATACAATAAAAAAGAGCAAACTAGAATACGTGGCCCTAAATATCAGTTACTGAGGAGGACAATTTTACTTGGGCAAATCGAAGAAAAAAGATGGATTGGCAGGAAGAATACGACATGGTTCGAAAACATAAAAAACTGGACAAACCATTCGACAGAAGAAATGATTCATACAGCCAGGAATCGGGAAAAATGGAAAAAAGTTATCTTCATGTCAACAGCCTGAAGTCCGATGAGGATATGGCACCTTAAAGAAGAAGAAGACAATATTGTAAAATTCCTATTTGATGATAAAGAGGGGGAAAAAAGCACTTTGAGAGATGGCTGAGATTAGCAAATCACAGGAGGAAGATTAATACAAGTAATTGTAAGAAAAATAAAAGTTATGATTGAACATTTTTTAAGAGTGTTAGATTTTTGGAACGAAAAAGGATAAGTTTAAAGGACGCAAATAGTAGAGAATTTATAAACAAGGTAGATCAAGAAGCCGTCTTAAAAAGGCAAAGAAATAAAAGGTGAACTGAAAGAAAAAAGATAATGCTCCTCTGTGAAGACAAAGACAAATTAAGTGTTTCTCTTTGCAACAGTTTCATAAAGAAAAGAGCAGCGTGATATGGAAATTCAGGGGAGCAAATGCAACAGTGCTAATTCCATAAATCTTTAACAAAAAAGGAACTAAGGCTGGAACAAGAAGAGAAGATTAACGGGAAACATTTTTGTTATCATAGTGTAGTCATAGTGCAGTATAGGAGAAGAGAAAAGAATAGAGGGGTTTACCAAAACATTAATGATGAGCGAAGTAAACTAGACCTCTCAAAGTTGTCAAAAACGAAAAAAAAAAAGTGTATTAAAGGAAGCCAAAGGGATTTAAGATGGAAAATTTGTATAAACGAGGAGACAAAGAGAGGTATAATTGAAGGGGTTAGTAATTGTAATGAAAAGCATTATTTCATTCCAGTCACTAAACGAGGCATTTGTTAAGCATCCCAGGTAATATTCCAGACAAAAAGAAGAACTTTCTCTTAAAAATAGCGATAACGATGAAAGAATTTTAATCTTGACAGAATGGCGTAAAAAAAATACTTCTTCTTAGCTACGCCATCTCCGAACGAAGTTTGGCGATCAATAAGGCTAGTTTGTTCATATTAATTACCATCCCTTTCGCACACTGTCTGGGGAGGTGATCCTGTGATCCTACTCATGTTTTACAAATCTTTTATCCGCTCTGCTCTTGATTACTGTTCCTATATTTATGCTAATTCTTCTAGATCCCTTCTGTCTAAGCTCGACCGGGTCCAAAATACATGTCTCCGCCTCTGCCTTGAAGCCCGGAAGTCTACTCCTATCCCAGCTCTGCACGCAGAGTGTCACATTCCTCCCCTTTTCCTTCGACGCTCCCTCTTGGGTTATCGTTTCCTCATCAAACGGTTGCCTATTTCCTCTTGCTCTCTCATTCCTTCATATTCCTTCATATCGCGTTCCTGGCGCTTTTCTGCTACCAAGACTCCTATTCTATCTCTTATCGCTGGTCGTCTTATCCAGTTTTCTCCGTATATCTACTCTTACGATAAACTCCCTTATTTCTCCTTCAATTTTTCCTCTTTGCTTCATCCTATTAACTGCTTTTATTCACCTGTTCCTCCCAAACCTCTTCTTCATCACGTTGTTAGATCAGAATTCCAACAGAATCTTCGCTCTTTTTTCCCCAACCATTTTTTGATCTTCACCGATGGCACCAAAGGACTGAATGGCGTTAGTGCAGCCTTCTTCTGTCCTTCTTTCAATTACTTCGAGTCCTTTAAACTTACCTCCTTTTGTTCAATCTTTTATGCTGAGTCTTCTGCTATTCTGCGTGCCCTCCTTTTTATCAAAACTTCTCCGGCTTCTCGCCATCTCCTTATCCTGTCGGATGCTCAAAGCGTGCTGCAGACTATCACATCTTCTCTCCCTTCTCACTCAACTGACTGTATCATTCTCCTTATTCGTTCCTTAATTCACGATCTTTTCCTTTCCCACTTTATCCAAACGGATTTCCTTTGGATTCCTGGTCATTCCGGAATCGAGGGAAATGAGTTGGTTGACTCATTCGCTCGATTATCTTCCTCTTCTGGTAGATTTCTTCCTGCCTTCTCAGCTTCTAATATTACCCTTCTGTCTGCAGCTGTTCATTCCAAACTGTGGTCTGACTCCTTCGTTTCCTCATTCTCCAATCCGAATTCCCTTTTCTTGTCTATTCAACCTTCCCTTCCACGTTTTCCATGGTTTATTAACTTTCCTTCTATGCGCCGTTCTAATCTCTCTACGATTTGCCGCTTGCGTTTTGGGCATAGTTTGCTCCCTTCCTCATTGTTCCGTTATTTTCTCGTGCCTTCTCCTTATTGTCCATTGCACCCTCCCGGCGATCAATGCATTTCTGATCCCGATCATATAATGTTCAGTTGTTCGTCGCTTTCAACTGAACAAGCTTCTTTTTATTCCTTCCTCTTACAAAACGGTATTCCCGCTCCATACTGTGCTTCATTCATTCTCTCCCTTCCTTCTCTTTGGATTATTCTAGTTCTTGATTCCTTTCTGTCAGCTATCTCTGATCGTGTAGGGATCTGAGTCTCTCTTTTCTCTCTGTTCCACTGTTCTTGGGCCAATGTCCATGTCGACGAACCAATTTAAAAATAAATAAATAAATAGATAAATAAATAAAAATATTAGTGACCGTTTCTGTCATTTCTCTTTCTGTTTCCCCACTCCAACGAAATAAGTTATCCTCCATGATGTTTTTCTTCGTCCTACACTTATTTTGCGGTCTATTTTTCCTTTCAAAACCAGTTGTGAAGAGGCTCATATTTCATATTTCTACATGCATGCCCATAATATTCCAGTTTACGATTTCGAATGGTGAAGAATAATTTTAAAAAAGATTAAGAAGAATAATTATAACGAGTGTAGAAATCACAGGAGCTACAATGTAAGTCAATAAAAGAACAAAACAGAATCCAGTTCATTTAAATTTCACAGATAAGAATGAAGTTTCTCAAAATAGGCTGTCGAACAAAAGATAAAATGAATTACGTAAAAAAAACACAAGATCGCTCTCATAAGAAACCATAAGGGCCGTTTAGTTATTTTCAAGACTATTTTTTTTTTTTTTTTTTTATGGGTACGCTAGCCCAATCAACCAAGGAATCTAAGTAATAGCTCAAAAGGAGAATAACCTATTAGATTTTAATCTGGTGCGAGATTGAATGAATGAAAGAAGCTAGAATAGGAACAAATGACAAGGAAGGAAATGAGAGAACCTAAGAGTCATTGTATGGAGTAGGAAGACTAAGATCCAAAAGCTGAGAATAGAAAAGAGAACATTCTGAAGAAAGTGAGGAACATTCGAAGAAGACGTGATTGATATCACACAGAAAAAAGGAACCTTCGTGGTGAAGAGGGCACCGCGGAGAAGGGACGAGGGAAAAACGAAAAAGTGACGATGGGAGAAAGGTATGACGGAAACGAAGACGATATATGGCTGTGATCAGGGGATGATGTTCAAGACTAACAGTGGGAAGAGAAAAATCAAATTGACACAACTAGCGTTAAATGGACTCCTGAAATAGGCCAGGTGGAGATCGTTAAGAAATAGTTAATTACCATAGAGTACAGAATAGTCAAGGGATCAGTACTGTGCTGGTACTGTAAATTAGCAGCTCACGAGAGTAAACAAGCATTCTGGCTGTCACTCATGTCAAATGGTTACAGAATGAAATTTGAAGACTGAAGAGAGTGAAAAGAGCCAGTGATCATAATTCGTAAAAATGGAGAAGAGAATTATATTAAGTTCAATAGGACTGGATAAGGGATTAATGCCAACAGACTAAGAGAAAGTGTTTTTTTTCTACATGGAAAACATTCTTTGTTTAGGAAAAAATATGGATATTGTTTTATGAGAGAAGCCAGATAAAGCTCTTCTTCAGTAGTAGTGAATATATGCTGATTCTAGAGCACAGTGAGTGGTAATGTCAACATACACATTCAGTAATCCAACTTAATTTTTCAATTAATCTAATCTCTTCGCTTCCCCACCAATTGAACCAACCTGTTAATCTGAATGCCTGCCGTGGGGAAGAACCCCCACCTCTTTCTGTCATGTTCCTCAAATTTTCAAAATTAGACTTAGTGTACTATACGTGTTACAAAATTAATTTAATTCCCTTCCCTTTCACTTTATTGGTACCAGCACAGTAATCTAAACATTAGCCTTAGGAAAGAGCCCGAAATACTATCCATCCTGATTTACATAATCAGAAAATTGCCGAAATTTTTAAAATTATCCAAAGTACCCTACCAGAGTTCCAAAAATTATCCTAAGCCTCCCTTCACCATCCTAGATAAATGAGTTAAAATTTGTGTTTAACTATCTAAACTTCACCCAAGTATGCTATTCCATTATTTAAAATTGACCACTCATCAACCTGTTACTATTGTAAAAACGCGTTGGCTGTTCCCACATATGTCATCAATGCAGGCCTAATTGCACACCACGGTTGCCAACATTCAGGGCCGCATTATCCATTAGGCAGTGTAGGCAACTGTCTTGGGGGCCCTGCATCGGCTAGGGACCCCGCGCACCGAGAATTTTTTTTTTTTGAAAATGTTTCTTCCGAGTGAAAATTAAATTTGAATATTTGTATGTAACAAACCCTCAATGACAATGTTATTGCCTTGCTTTTTTATATTACATCGTCATATTTTTACTGGTTTTCAGACGATTTAATTAGAATATTTTTGTAAAAACCATTAACAGGTAGGTTTTTAAGTATTAAGAGTGAAAATTATCTATGTTTTAGGTGCTTGCGCTCTAATCTTTTCTTTATGATGTGATAAAAGTTTCCTATTTTTGAACGTACTATGGCGACTGTTAAATCAAAAGTATTTTTGTACACAGAAACGAAAGCAAATACTATAATTTTAATGATTAGGTATTGCTTGTGTTCTGAACAGATTGGCCAGGATCAAGAAACAGCTACTTCAGTGGATGCAGAGGAAAATGGGGCCGAGACCGAAGTCTAATTACTACACCAAAACGTAGTCCATCTGGGAGTAGAATACCAGAGTGACATTGGCTTATGGCAAAATATTAAAAACGAAATATAAGATTTTTGGTGTGCTGGAGATCCTAACGAATGTCAACGCTTTGAGGGTGATTTTTTTGCTTTAAGCTGACAATACGACGATAGAAAAATATTTTTTTTCAATCTCTGTTTTTTCGGAAACATATAAGTGGTGGTAAAATGTGTCACACCGAATTCAATCGCATGAGAATAATACAACGCACCGAGTATTTGTACAGACACTGATTAGTAGATGACGTATTCACGGACGAATCGACACCTCTTTGGGAATTACATTCAATAAAGAACGAGAATATTGGATGAAAGTTTTACAAAGAGTGGTCTCAGTGATTAAATTCTTATTATCCCGTGGATTAGCATTTCGTGGTGATAATGAAATTCTTGGTTCTCAACATGATAGAAACTATTTGGGAATTTTAGGGTTAATCGCGAAGTTTTATGACCTGTTCCTTAGTTCGCATTTTAGCTAAATATGGTAATGTAGGAAAGGGAAAACAATCATATTTGTCTTCAATGATTTGCGAGGAACTTATTGAAGTATTGGGAAATAAGGTTTTAAAGTTCATTGTTAATGAAATTATTGAAGTCAAATATTTCTCAATAAGCGCCGATTCCACACCAGACATATCTCAAAATGATCAGTTGACTATAGTGTTGAGATGCGTTACATCAAATGGAGAAGTAGCAGAACGTTTTCTTACATTTATTCCTATAGAAGGTCGCAAAGGGAAAGAACTAGGCACCGCAATTTAAAATTTTTCAAACCAATATAACATCAATATAAAAAATTTGAGAGGCCAGTCTTACGATAATGCGTCAAATAAGTCTGGTAATGGTCTACAGGCACATATTAAGAAAATAAATCATCTCACACACTACGTTCCATATGCAACGCACTCACTGAATTTGATTGGAGTACGTGCTGCGGAGAAGTGCGTTGGAGCAATCTCATTCTTCGCATTAGTACAGGCACTTCGCTGGGCAATTATGCTCAAACATCTTGAAAAAAGTGATGAACGTAAGCAATACTTGTCATCAGTTCTGAAAAAAGTATCCGACACAAGGTGGTGGTTTGCAAGGGCCGATGCGACTAAAGCTCCGTCAAAAGGTTACAACAATTTCCAGAAAGTTTTGGAGTCTATTGCTGGCAATGAGACTTAGACATCACAAGTGATTCACGAGGCCAGATATCTTTTAAAGGATTTGGAAAAAAACGAAAATTCCGTAATGGCAGTATTCCGAGCTGCCATACTAGATCGAATCAATGGTGTCAGTATATCTCTACAAACAGCAACTATTGAACTACGAACGGCAGTCGATCTTTTAAATTCGCTTTTAGATTTTTTACTTTTACAGCGAGAATTATTTGACGATTACGAGATGAAGGCGAATGAGAAAACTGTTATCCAATACAGTAATGAAAATCAGAGTATGCGAAGAAGGAAAAGGCATCACGATGACGGATCTGCAGAAGACGTTGTGCACAGAGCAAAAGAGAAGTTAAAAATTGAAACTTATTTGCCCGTACTAGACATGCTGTGTACAGAATTGTCGCGGCGACTAGATGCTTACCGGGAAATTAATTTTCTGTTTGAATTTCTAACAGATTTCTCGACAAAGTCCAACGATAAAATTAGAGAGGCTTGTACAAAGTCTAGGAAACATTATTCCGAGGATATTAAGCCTGAGTTTATAGACGAGATGGTGCAATTCAAGTATTTCATCTTACAATTAGAGGATACCGGAAAAGATAAAATTGTACCTTCCGACACAATCAACTTTCCCGAAAGTAATGACAGCATTGCAGATATATAGAAGTCTGATGATTACAAACACTACGGGTGGACGTAACTTTTCAAAATTAAAACTAATCAAAAACTGTCTTGGTTCGTCAATGTCTCAGAACCGTTTAAATTCATTGACGATTACGGCGATCGAAAATGATGTATCGGAAAAGGTTAACTTCGAAGATGTTTTAAACGATTCTGTATCTAAAAAAGTTAGAAGAGTACATATTTAAACGTATTTTACTTTAGAAAACGATTTAATAAAAAAATACGCATATTTTCCTTTCATTTGTTTCAATTTTTAACTTCCCGCTAAGAAAATTGAAAATTTTCCGGAATTCGGAAAGTTATTGTTTTCACCGCAGATTTCAAAAATCGAGTTTTCATTAAATCTCCATGTTTTGAGGTCCTAGGAATCTATTCTGACTATTTTTACGATGGTATCCTAATGTATGTATATGTGGGTTGTGTGTGTAAATGTATAATTTTTGAACAGCTTGACCGATGGAAAATCGGGTTGCGGTATTCGAAAGGGTTCCACTAAACTTAGATTTCCTGAAAATTTGAACCGATTCGGCTAGTCAGATTTTGAGAAATCTCAAAAAGAAAATTGTCAAAAAAAGTTATTTTGAAATAACTTTTAGACTCTTGTACCGATCAATTCTAAACAGCTCTATTCCCAAAAAAATTGCATCGAATACCGTAAACGCGTCTCAATCCGTTGATTCGCTTGAGAGATATCGTTGACCAAAATTTTTCAAAAAAGTGTTTTTTTTAAATAACTTTCAAATTTCTTGTCGGATAGTTTTTTTTTTTTGTTTTTTTTTTTTTTTTTTGTAAAAAATCATCTATTTGTGCTTAAGAGACTGCGTCGAATTCCGTCAACTGCGTATTAATTGGTTGATTCGTTCAAGAGATGTCGACAATTTCAAAAAATGTGTTTTATCAAATAGTTACCAGATTTTTGGGCTCAAAGAGCTCAAAAATGTAAAAGGCTAAGGGGGCTTGCATTGCCTAGGGGCCCCGACATAGTTAATCCGGCCCTGCCAACATTAATATACATACGTGTAATTTATAATTTGTTATCTGCAGCCAATGGGAGGAATGAAATTTTCAGAAACAGCTAAAAACATTCGAAACTCAACACTTTAATTCCAAATTTTGAAGGAATTTTCCAAGGGGCGTCCCCTTCACACACAGTTATTTTTTAAAATTATTTTATTATTCAAAACTATTACATGAATAATGTTATACATTGATATGTGGAATAAGTTTTAAATCTGAAGTGGGAGACACTCAAAATTCCCCGGGACGGTTAAAGCGCACTTCGTTTTTACGTTATTTTAAAAGTTTTTTTCAATTTTTAATTTATAACTCGTAATTATTTCGATACCTATAGCGACATCTATTGTCCAATCTATACATTAAAAAGAGGACTAGGTTAAAATAAAAATTAAATTGTGAGATGCGTATGATCAGTATATGTTTTAATTTTTGTACCATTGACACGTCTTACGAATAATTTCTTTTCGAATAAACTGAACAAAGGAACGTGTTTCCAACGCTAAGACAGATCAAAAATTAGCCAAAGTTCAGAATCGCGGTAAATCGGTTAAAAAAAATTATCCACTAAAGAATTTTTTTTTCTCCAAATACAGCAAACAAACAAATATACATCACGTTCCCGCAGCGTAATTTAAATGCAATGACAAATAAGATATTTAACGATGTAAATTCCTAATGTAACATTGATTATCAACGTCACGCTAAAGTCCAAAATCATGGTAACTCACCGTACGTGACATGCCGAATCAACGTGATCACGCGCCATCCTTACGTTGCAGAGTTCACGTAACTTTCAGGGGATCATAACAAAGTCATTAAATATTTGTTAAATATATTAGTCGTTGAAATACTATAGCCCGTGTACTTAAATTTTCGGTAAAAAATTTAAAAATGATGTAAATGTTATTGTAACAATAAGTCAGCTTGGTGAAGTTATTAATAAATAAAATAAAGTCTCTTCTAATACTAACAATAAAATTGCCTTTAGTAAAGCCTCACACGCCGTCCACTTAACTCATTCGTTATATATCAGAGTAATTCGATTTATCAGACTTTTTTAAGTTTTCGAAATTTGCTAAGATATTAACATAAGACATAATTCGATAATGTATTAATTTATTCAATAATCTTTAATATATTCATCGTGGTTGGTAAATATAAACATTGTTTCATTTTCTAAATTTTAATATATCTTCATCATCTGATAAAAAAGTATAGTAGAAAAAATTGCAAAAAAAAAACTGAATATATCCCTCTTCAGCCGGCTTTTCCCCTATCATCAAAATTATGTTATCTACACCTGTATTACCAGATTGTTTAAATGCGTGTAATAACAATTCAATAAATATTTATTATTTTTTTGTTGGGGTGGGGGGGCATCGAAAATTTAACCCATCGACAGTGTGATATAATTAATTAACTGACTAATTTTACACAGTAATATTGTATTGAACTACATAATTTAGTACAGTGTCGTATTGATCTCGTTCATGATCGATCAACTAAGGTTTATGATATTCACGTTTTCTATAGATATGTTCAATCATAACTTTTATTTTTCTTCACTTTAAATTTCGGCCTTATACAATTACTTGTATTAATCTTCCTCCTGTGATTTGCTAATCTCAGCCATCTCTCAAAGTACTTTTTTTCCCTCTTTATCATCAAATAGGAATTTTACAATATTGTCTTCTTCTTCTTCTTCTTCTTCTTTAAGGTGCCATATCCTCATCGGACTTCAGGCTGTTGACATGAAGATAACTTTTTTCCATTTTTCCCGATTCCTGGCTGTATGAATTATTTCTTCTGTTGAATGGCTTGTCCAATTTTTTATGTTTTCAAACCGTGTCATATTCTTCCTGCCAATCCATCTTTTTTCTTCGATCTGCCCAAGTAAAATTGTCCTCAGTAGTTGATATTTAGGGTCACGTATTATATGTCCCACGCATTATTGTTTCCTCTTTTCGTCGCGATAGCCTGTTGCTAGAGCGCTTGACTTCCGATATGGAGGTCACGGGTTCAATCCCCAGCGACGACGAACTTATTACAAGAATTAAATTAAAGTATTCGCTAATAATCACGTGGAAAGCAATAGCAAACCACTACGTACATCATACAGCAGACACACACAGGACTGCACTTGAATATATCGATAAATCAAACGATTACTAATCAGTTTCGAATGTAGTCCTGCGTGTGTACACCTACGTTGCATTTAATAATTGCCTAGTACACTATGCCTGTGTCTGTACAGCTGAGATGTACAAATAGATAGTACCCACCAACCATTAAGTTGAGGAGAAAAAGAAGAAGATAGATTCTTTTATCTGACAGATGCGTACTACATACCATTTTCTACAAATTTAATATTTTTTCGCAACTTTTCATACGCAAAGAAGCACATTTAAATGCAAAACTTCAAATCAACAGAATGTGATGTACCGTTCAATTTGAACGTAATTTTTTAAAGTAATGATTAAATATATATTTTATAATGTTACTACTTTGTCGGAAAGAAAACGGGAAGTGTTTTTTTGTTTTTAGAAACTACTCAGCTTTTAAGAATTCAAAATAACTTTTTTAGAAAAAGAATATAGAGGAAGTGAACTCACCTAATGAGAACCAACATCCAACGAAGCAAGCAAAAAATGTAAAATTCGCAATAACGGCTTTAAAGATTAAAGTATAAAAATTTTGGTTATAAAATAATAGCTTCTTTGAAGACACAAATGTAGCCGAAGTCTGAAAGAACAAGAACACCGACAGTGAAGCGAGGAAACAATAGAAAATTGAAAAAAAAATGAAACAAGACAACTAAGATTCAAATGAAAACGAATTATAGAACAAATAATAAACTAATTAAGTAAGCAAAATCATTAAATGAATACTGGGATAAAGATTAGACAGTAAAAAGAAATAAGAACTAAAAAAGAAGGATAAGTAGATATCAGATCAAAATTTGGGATGTGCTCGCCTGTTCAAAATTAAAAATCTTGTATTCTTTCTAGTCCAGATGCTATTTGGTAATTTAATAAATCAATTTTTAAAAAAATTAAATATCTTACCAACAACGAAAAAGAACAAAAAAACAAAAACATAAAACGAACTCATGAAAAATCAAATTAAAATTACAATTTTTTACGGTTAGATCAATTTTTTAAGGCTAAAAGATACGGTTTGGTTCTTATTTGAAATAATTCAACGAATTTATATTACGGGACTTTAAACCCATTTAGATATCTGGTCTTCAGCGTTTTTTGTTTATGATAATGAAAAAATATATAATTACTTCCAGTCGAAAAATCAAATAATTCAGTCCAGTTTATTTGTAAATTAAATTTTAAAAAATTGTTTAATAAAGTGTATTCATTATAAATGATTCCACTGTTACACGCCACTAACTACAAGTATCGATTTTTTTTGAACGTTTACTTTTAAGATAAATAACAGAAATGGCGAGAAGAAAGATTATGAATGAGTGAACGTATACAGAAGATAACGAATCTCAAAGAGTCAGAGCTAATTAAAAAATTGGCGAAAAGGTGATTCGAGAAAATTAAAATAATAGAGCGAAGGATATCCAACAGCTCGACCGTGAATATGGGACAGAAATAAGGTAAACGAAAATATTTCGATAAGTTAAAGTCAGGGAGGATAAAGGAAGTTCCAACACCACCAGATTCCCTTGAACCATCCGTGTAAATGGTAAAACGAAAAAGAAATAGGGAATTGATAGTGCTGAACACTTGTTTGATTACGGCTTGAGGGAGATTTTTAGAAAATGAGGGAAGAATAAATATTTTAGGAGGATGACAAAGATCAGTGAACGTTAAAGGAAAAATAGGGGAGATTATTAAAGAAGATTGTGTAAGGCCAAAATGAACTAAGACGATGTGAAATAAAAGCTGGGTTTTGCTATGAGTAAAGCGCCAGCTATTATAAATCGGATGAATGGACTGAATAAAAGTAGAGAACGCGAGTGGAAGATGTTTAACAAGGAAACGATAGTCTAAATAGGATCTATGAATGGACAGGAGTGACGAATCAGATTCAGTAAGAATAGCAGGAATTGGAGTGAATTTAAGTGCGCCAAAATAAAGACGAAGGCAAGAGTTTTGAATTACATCTAGTTTAGAGAGACGGGACTTGGACGCATAACTATAAATAAAAGAACAATAATCAAATTTGGAACGGATAACAGATTTGTAAGGAGAAATAAGAATATATGAATCGCCAGCTAATTTAGTTGGCGACAGAGCTTTCATCAAGTTTAGCCTTTTGATAGTAGAAGCAGAAAGATATCTGATATTTTCAGAGAAGGACAAGCGACTACCAAGAAAGATACCAAGATAACAGAAGAAATTAATTCATGTGATAAAGCCAGGTAAGTAAATCATTCTTTGCGATCTTCTGATTTTGAAAGTAATATGTAAAATAAAACACTGAAACTTGGTTAAAATCCATTTCAAAGACTTCTCCATAGAACGTTCGGATCGTGTAGACGGGTATAATGGATCCATACAAGGAAGTGAGTACAAGAGGATCACTTCGCTATTTGGTTGGTGATAAGGATTTCAGCAAGTTCAGTCTTTTAATGACGGAACGAGAAAGATAATATGCTCGGAAAAGGTTAGTCGACTATTAAGGTAAACTCCAAGATAGCAGAAGCAACTAACACGAGGAAGAGGCATCCGATTCAGGGAAATATTAATAGAAGCGGGATTATAGGGACGTAGAGTGAAAACCATGCAAGAAGATTTGGAAGCAGAAATCGAAAGGTGAACAGACGACAGAGAATGTTGTAGCGTAACCAGAGAAGAGAGATATGTACCTCGTTGGCAGCTGCGATGTCGTAAGAAGAGGAAAAAAGAATAATATCATCAGAAAAGAATAAGGAAAGGGAGTTTAAAAGAAGAGATGCCATAGCAATAGTGTAAATTTTAAAAAGAGTAGGACTGAGAGGGCACCCCGAGGAAGACCACAGAAAACACTTCTTGGAACTTGAAACACCGGAGGGGAAAAATGGAGAGCGCGATTCATCATAAGATTGATTATTAGGGAGGTGAATTTGACCGGAAGATTAATTGCTGCCATTGCATCTCTCAGAGTTGGCAAATGAACGTTGTCGAAGGCTGAAGAAATTCACTATTTCTTTTGCATCTTTTTTTATGAACTCCTCTTCTATATTCTTTCCAATTATGTAATACTTTTTTCATCTTCTTGTAATATAGAGGCTGCTAATGAAAAGATTAACCGTTCCCTTGTTATACTGGAATTCTCTCTCTCTCTCTCTTCAAATTACATCTCTTTGTCTCTCCTGCGAAATCTTTTTGTATGGTTTTCTCTCTTCATTCTTATAATCCAGCTTCAGTGCATGTATCCTTTATGTAGAATGTTTTTGCTATCTTGATGTGTTCCTTAATAGTCGTCTGTCCTTCTTCGAACATATTTATTTCCCTTCCTCCTCTACTTTAAAAGATTAAACCTACTGAAAACTGTTTATCCCACTTAATGGGGAGGCGATCCATTTATTTTTATTTTAACAATCCATAATTCAATCCAAATTTGATTATTGCTTCTTTGTTTATGGTTCTGCCTCTAAATCTTTTCTTTCCAAACTAGACAGAAATCTTCCCCAATCCAAACAATTCTTTTTAAGTCAAATACGCTTCCCTTGGTCATCCGTAGATCATATTTAGGTTATCGCTTTCTATCTAAACGTCTTTCGTTGAGATCATCTGGTTTTATCCCTGCCTACTTCCATATTTTTTCAAAATTGGCGTTCTATTCCGACGATAAATCCAATCCTAGCTCATGCTTTTTTGCGTCTCAACTCTTTCTCAGCAAACATAATTTGTACTAGCAACCACCTTTATTTCTCCTTTAACTTGGCCGATTTTTCTGATTCCCCTAATTTATTCTATTTATCTCTATCCTTCAATTCTTTCCCCCGATCGACAGCTATGCAGGAATTCCTGAATAAAATTATTTCCCAACTTTCCACTCATGTTTCTCAGGAGCTTAATCGAGTCGGAGCCTGTTTTACTCTCTCCGAAATCAACTTTTCTGAATATTTTCGTCTTCGTTCCTTTTGTACTATCTTTACTGCCGAAGTTGTGGCTATCCCACGTTTTATTATTTATATCTCCTCCCATCGTTTCTCTTTCATTCGTATTCAGTTGAATTTATTTTTATGTTTCAAAAATCAGTGATTGAATTTAACAGTAAAATATCGATATCTCTTAATTTTTTCATCTCAAAATAGGCTTCAAGAAGCAAAGAACACTTCTCTATAAACCCAATTTCAGAAACTTAATGGGCAAAATAACAAAGAACACATCGCCAGAGGGTAATTTACTTTGCCAGAGAGTAGAAATTAGTAAGAATAACTTTAACTCATTGTTCATTTTGACTTATTTATCACTGAATATATTTCGTTATGAATTATACACGCTGGAATAATTAATTTTGGCTAATTTATTTTTGAGTTCATTTTGATCCAAAAAGCAGATTGAAATATCTTTGAATTAATTCATCTCGAACTATGAGCAAACAAAAACAATTCACTTCGATTCTTCCACCAACGAATATAAATTATTTTAAATGATAAGCAGATTAACGTAAGAACTCCTCCGTGCTGTTTGCTTTCCACTCACAATAATAAAACGATTTTCATAACCTCTTCTTCTCTTTATTTTAATGTCAGCCGTTAGAGTGTAACAGGATAAATTCCAGATGCAACGCTCCTTCCGGCCACACCACATCGATAAACATCTTCTTCTACCAAGAAATACCTCGATTTAAATTTTCTTTGTGTTTTATTATGGATTTCTCTTTATGTCGTTTTTCCATTATTTCATTGTGCAAATACTAACGGATTTTTTTGCATTAAATGAAATTTACTTAATTCTTTAATTCATGCCGCGTTGCTTATGCCGCTGTAAGCGTTTATAGTAGTATAAACATTTATCTTTTGTTGTAGTTCAAATACCTCACCATCTTGTTGACTTGTGTTAACTTGAAATTGTATGTTTAGGACTGTTTATGTGTAAACGTACATCTCTTACACAACGAAATGATAACTAACTTGATAACTTGTATAACGCTAATGTAACAACGTATGCAGCTGTTATTTATAATGAATAAAAGTTAATCAACTTGTTAACCCATGTAAAAACAGTAGGCTTTCCAACCAATGTATACATATGTATTGTGCGTTCATTTGTTTTTAATTTTAATTTCTTCCTTCCCATACCCCATTGAACTTTTTTCGGTTTTCCACATTCCGCTTTTCACTTGCATTTTCCGCGAGATAAGCTAAAAACTAATTACTTTCCCATCTATATTTATTTCAAATTATTAAATTAAAGCACAATATTGTTTTTTTTAAAATGTAATGTTCATTTAGTTTCGTTACCTATAACTATATTATTCTTTTTTTAAACTTTTAGTAATTTTATTAAGTTATTTAATAGATTGGCTCTCTTTAAGGGATAACATCATTTCTTTGTCTAGCGATGCAGATGGTTCCATCAGTCTCATTATCGGTTATTATCGGGGCCAGTTTTTTAAATACGCACGCGTGTGATAAATGTTGATGTCGGGGTTCAAAGTGGCTGTTACCGTGTGTATAAAAGTGTATGTTTTGTTGTTCGTTTTTAGGTAAACGACATTTTCTTGTTAGTTTTATAAATCAATAATTAATTTTTGCCCTTACTTATCATATACGCAACCAATCTCACTCTCCTCCAACCATCCTCCTCCCTTGTGTTTCCCAAATGATCCATTACCAGGAATCCTCGCTTTCTTACGCCAAATTAATATAAAATTCCCCATAATGCACCCAGCTAATCTTTTAGCAACATGGGATCACCTAGAAGTAGACATAAATATATCCCTGCCTACCTATGCTCAAACAAACAGCTTACAAGATACACTCGAAAAAACAACACAAACTATCGATAGGTATATTGACTATATGCCAGTGTACACTGATGGCGCAACGACGGATACAGCATCACTCCAGGCAGCAGCAGCGTGTTCTTTCGATGAGTTTGGCTCGGTCCAATCATTTCGACTAGGTGATTGGTGCACAATACTCGACGCTGAGTTATACGGTATCTTGTATTGTTTACAGCATATCTACCTAGCTAATTCCCGCCCACAGAAAGTCCTCATAATTGCAGATTCAAAGCATCTCTCTATTCTATACCCAGCTCGCAACCAAAAGATCCACTGGTTTGCCAAATCCAACAGATCACGGTTGACCTCATGAAAGAAAATTGTAAGGTGTCATACTTATGGGTTTTTGGTCATACTGGGGTGCCTGGCAATGAAAGGGTGGACGTGGCTGCGCGGGCAACAACTTACTATCCGATGAGACCAGATGTCACCCAACCAGCATCGATAAAGAGACTATTCCAACATAAGTCTAAGCAGGAATGGAGGTCACACTGCGCCTCCCAAAACACCTTTTTAAGCTCAATAAAACCATCAACGGAGCCTTTGTGGCCATCGGAGAATATGTCCCGGCGCGACTTTATAATAATTAATCGCTTAAGAATTGGGAATATATCTTTATCCCACGATTACGTGTTCCACGGGACTTCGCCTCTCACAGCCTGCGCCCTTTCTGTTACCGACCGAGTTATCCCTCAGCACATCATATTCTTTCCACGTGTACTAAATTTGCAACATCCCGCTCGTCATATAACCTAAATTTTTCTCTACGAAAGATCCTCGCCAATGATCCTACAATGATCGCTCAAACCTTGACATACATTAGAACAAACCAAATCGCTCCAGTCATTTAAACTTTGGTAATTGCCGTATGCCGTAATGACCTATGCAGTCATATACACGGCTCATGGTAAGAAAAAAAAAATTAATTTTGGTTCGCCGTTTTATCGGTAAAATAAGTACCACTAGGTAATATTTGTATACTATTTTATTTTGTCTTACATCGTCTCGATGCTAATTGCATTTATTAAGAATTAATTATTTGATCGGTAATACATCTTAACTTATTTTAGCCCAACTCGATCAGCTAAAATAAGAATTAATTTGTTGAAATGAAGTAATCTTACGCTTGCCTATACATTCAGAATATAATGTTTAACATAGCAACTGGCAATTACAGTAATATGGTAATTGTATGATTTTGGAACCAATCAACTTGCTGCTAGCGTATCGGAATTGGTGCGTTTGTCTGCATACGTGTAAGTATGTTTCCTGTATAAAGAAACAAAGCACATTATTTTAGAAAGTCTCCCAAAATTGCCGCTTTACGCTTAACTTAAAATTCAAATGCTCGCTCAAGCCGCTGCCACTTATATACTTAATCACAAGTCGAATTGTGAAGTAGTAGAAAAGTTAACTGAAAAAAAATTAGAAAGACAAGTTCTAATATAAAAGGTTTCACCTAATTTATTCATTGTATCCATTTCTGAAAGTAACAAATCAGTTTCTCAAATCTATGGTAGATCTCCCTCCTGAAGCAGCCATATACATAGCTCGGCTAATTACTATCGATAATCCATTTGATTATCTTCTGTTATCTTATGACCAATTTTTGTGTACTAAATGTATGTATATAGTAATGGCAATAAAGTAGAAAACCTTCGTTCGCTGATAGCTTTAAAAAGACTTTTTTTAAATTTCTGTAGTTATAAAATACTAACTATTACTGGTTAAAGAAAATATTTTGTTGTAAGAATGACGGAGTGAATTGAAACAATTCTTCTATAAACATTACAGAAGAACTAGTATTTTGTTGTCCAAGGGGCCTACCCTTTGACGAGATATAAAGAACAGAGTTTTTATGTATAAACATATCTCATTTAACTGGTTTCTCGGAAATGGCTCGAACTATTTTACTGACTTTCACAAACTAGCAGTTGTTCGAAGCTAACTGATTGTTCAAGGGCTTACCTTCAAGAAAACTCCATTAAACGAACAATTTTAAAAAGGAAACGATCAACGTTCGTTTTAGTGATTGATGTATTTTTAAAACTAGTTAAAATAAGTAATATACTTATTCACCATGGTAAAAAGTAATATGTTTATTTAGCATAATAAACAGTAAATTGAAAACTGATAAAGTTGTAGTAATACTGTTTTGTAATGAAATCTGTTTATGATTTACACAACGTAGCAAATAAAATGCACAGGTAATTTTTGTTAGATTATACCGATGATAACTTGTAATAATATTTCTGGCTTATGAATTTTTAATTTGGTTTTTCATATTTTTTAACGTGAAAGTATTCCGACATATAAAAAAAATTGTGCAATGTACGAAAAAGTATAGTTTATATATTATGTATATATTAATACTGTATTTGTTTGAAATATTCATTAATACACCGATTTAAAACTACAGAATAGGTCGGAGCAATGCTCGGCCATCAAATATATTATTACATGAGCAGTTCTTATTAACATATACGCATATACATATATATATACTAGCTGTTACCTACGGCTTCGCCCGTGTATTAATACCCGTTTAAATCTGTACTTGGAAATTCATTAAAAAAAAATTGTGTTTTATCTGGAATTGTATTTATGTAAAGATTTTTTCTCTCTTTGGGAAACATGTATATCGCCGGCCAACACTAAATG
This sequence comes from Icerya purchasi, assembly GCA_039619475.1. Classification (NCBI taxonomy): domain Eukaryota; kingdom Metazoa; phylum Arthropoda; class Insecta; order Hemiptera; family Monophlebidae; genus Icerya; species Icerya purchasi. The sequence goes on along the minus strand of CM077116.1, from coordinate 258,862,288 downwards.
ATCTTCGCGTTTCACGTTTAGCTAAAGATTATCGATCTTTTTACAACCTGTCTGTCGTGATTCAACAAAAAGTTTCTCTCAACTAAACAGCACACACAGCCATCATTTTGAAGGAGCCGAGTTATTCACACGGCGATCTCCTATAATTACACATTTAAGAGAACATCTTCTTTACCCATACCTTTCAACCTATTCGTCTCGAGCATTTCATTAAAATTAACTTATTAGCAAAACAGAAAATTACAGTAGTTTGAGTAAAGATGTCAAATTTGAATATAAATGACATTCCCGGTAGCAAATATTAAAAATTCCGATGCAATACTACTTTTTCTAACTCTCCGTAATGAGTACAGCAGCTAGGCTACGAGTGTGACTTGTATGTTTAGATCATGTCATGGTGATTTGATGCTTTCAGTAACGCAAAAAGTGAAATAATAGAACGTGGTGTATTTACTTACGCCAAAAATTGATAAAATTTTATCTACAATTTATTCAAATCAAATCATTTTATTATTATTGTTATCGCCATCAAAATCACAAATACGCTATTTAGCGCCAATAATAGAGAGATAAATTTAATCATATTTCCAAACAGTTTCACCTTAGATTATGGAAGGATATTTATTTTTCCCTTTTCTCCAATCCGAATTCCTTTTATTTTTGTGTCCAGCCTTTATCTTCTCTGACCAGTTGGTTTGACTAGTTATCTTCTCTTTGTCGTTCCCTGATCACTGCCATATGTCGTCTTCGTTTCGGTCATATCTTTCTCCCTTTGTCACTTTTTCGTTTTTCCCTCGTCTCTTCTCTGCGGTTCCCTCTTCACCCAGAAGATTCCTTTTTTCTGTGTGATATCAATCACGTTAACTTCGAATGTTCCTCACACTTTCTTCAGAACGTTCTCTCTTGTATTCTCAGCTATTGGATTTTGGTCTTCCTACTCCATACAATGACTCTTATGTTCTCTCTTTTCCTTCTTTGTCAGTTGTTTCTATTCTAGCTTCTTTCATTCATTCAATCTCGCACCAGATTAAAATTTAATATGTTATGCTCCTTTTGAGCTACTACTTAGATTCCTTGGTTGATTGGACTGTTGCTCTTCGTTAGCGTACCAATAAAAAAAAAAACTGCAAAGCAGAATAATACAAAACAAAACAATATAAACTTTAACTTAAAATATAAATAAAACAAAATAAGGTACAACAATACTATGCCGGTTAAACCAAAGACTATGTATGTACGAACCGTTGGTTGCTAACTGGTACGCGTATATATACATTTCATCTTTTTTATTTATTGCCTTTTTTTTATTTTTTTATTTTTTTACTTTTTAAATTGATTATGCATGTTTAATTTTGTATATTTATACACATATACTCACATACGTGTACACATATTCATTAACATACGTGCATTTGCACACAAATATGTGCACTCATGCATGCATTTACTAGTACGAGTAAATACAAAAATGTAAATTTATAAGCAGACCTCCAAACACATACACACCCACGCACGCATACACGCGCGCGCATATATATATACAATATATAATGGAGAATATCAAATATTGCAGAAGAAGACTCTGCACGTAAAAGTCAAACAATAAAAATAAAATAGAAATTTTGCTGAAAATGATAACTAATATATTATTAATAACGTTACCTAAAGGACATTATAGTTAAGAAAAATGAAATAGTATTATATAGGGATTATTTAGATGTTTAACCCGATTATTTTAGTAATATGTATACAGCGTAAATAATTGTATTCTCTTTTATTTATTTGTATTATTTTTTGCCCCCCCCCCCCTATTTTTTGGAAATTGAACTTCTTTAAATGCGTCTTATGTATAAATAAAATTATATGGTGAGTTAACACGAAAAATCGAGCTAGCATACGTTATGAACAACTCTAATGGAGTTCTCAATACATCTAAAAATTCGTAATAGACACACGTAGCGAGTAATTATATCGAATTCAAATTTACGCGCTCGGTTCTCTTCGTTTCACATATACCAGTAACGTGCTCTTACTCGTTACAAGCGGCAGATCAAATTAAGAAAGATAACGGACAGTCCGCTCCTTTTCTATGTCATAGTCGTACGAAATCGTATCTGTACATGCTTATACTGTGCCTTATTTATTACATTTTAAAAAGGTCATCAAGTGACGAAAACGTGTCAATGATGAGTTTCCATGGAATAACAAAAATTCATTAAAAAAAAAAAAAAAAATCAAAAAAGACCCAATTAACGGCTAATTCTTTTGAACAGTTTGGGATATATGTACTGTTCAACGTAAGACGGAAGGTGGAAAAGAAATAATTATTATCGCCATTTATATTTTTCCAAATCAAAGGGTTCATGATATAATTAAATTTATACGTAGAATATCACTCTCCCTTTTATTCCCGATGGTTTAAGGTTATTAAAAGAATCATACATTTCCAATGTGATATTAGATGCAGACTTCAATGTGTCAATTTTGCATTAGACGATTCTTTGCTTTTAATAGGATTTCTTCAAACCGAACTTCAATTAAATATTAATAATAATCCAAATCAATCAACGGCAAAGTACGGAACTACCATTGATACAGTATTTTCTGGACATGCATTGATAAAATTACATCAAAAGTTTATATTTCATATTTTAGTTACCATAAGCCTATTGTATCTGTTATAGAATCCAACAATCAATGAAAAACATTAATAAAACAAGTGCATTAATTTTTTATTTGTTTTTTTTTAAGTGAAACTTTATAGATATGTGTTTATAAGAACCACAGATCCCCCCATTTGATTCTTACTCTTGGTAAATTTGTTACTAATACTATAACTTTAAAACGAAGTTGGGGAAAACGCCACTGAAGTTTCACCTCTGCCCTGTGCCGCTAGGCACATTCGATTTTTTCCATTATTTAAATGTTAAATAGTATATTTTTATATGCATTTAAATATTGCAATATGTGAAGTGAAAAAATTTAATTTATCTACAAATATCTGCCCAGATGCGTACTTTTAATTATAAATATTCTGAAGCTTATCAATTTATTCATAATGAAATTATAGTAAGAAGTATAGGGTCTGAAATTCACTGAAGAACAGAAATTTTCTATATTAAATATTTGCTATTTTGATCTATTGTTTAAAACGTGATTAATCAGTCTTTTCTGTCTTTTCTTATAATTTACTAATTCTATTTTTAGATATATTTGTAGTAATCATTTTACTTAAATTTTTACGTTTTTGTTTTATATTTATCATGGTAATTATTTGTATTTTATTTCAAATTTTATAAAAATTAATATTTTTTTCATTCATCTCGCGTATGCATTTTTGTATCGCTGGTAGCATCTCAGCTATTTAAAACCTCATATTTCGTGAAGGAAAGAGGGTAGAAAACTCAGCCAAACCTTAAAACCTTCGTTGGGACAAAACGAATATAGTCTGAAATTTTAGCATGATCCAACCAGCGGCACAGGAATACATACGGAACAAACAAACGTTCATTTATATACATATATATGATAGATAGATAGATATAGATATATGCAGTTCGATTTCAGAATTTTGATTAAATTCGCAGATTATGTATTTTGAGGGGATAGTAATTGAGTGATCATGATCTTATCTTTGAGAAAATTCAATTGAACGAGCAATTCTAAAAAGCAGATGACCAACATTTATTTTAGGATTCATTGTATTCTCAGAGTTTGTTAAAAAAATAAGTAATACGCTCATTTAATAAGCCTATTTACCATCATAAATAGCTAATTGAATGTAGATAACTCTATTTGTGAAAATCATTAAAACATTTATTGATTTGCAAGTTCAAAATGAACCCGTGGAAAACTCAGTTAGCAGGTACAATTTCTAATTTACTGAAGAATATCAATGGATTTTTCTAATCTGCATAATGACATGAGTGCTCTCTTATCATTCTAATTTTAAGTGTAAATGTCACGCACTAATTTTTAGGACTGAAGATATATACCGTTTAGTAGGGTTTGTATAATGATAATAAAAATGGCTGATAGCGCCTTTAAAAAGAGGCGAAAAAAAAATGGTACACCTTTTTATTTATAAGTTTAGGGGACTTTTACGAAAAACAAACTGAAACTGCATACAAGGCGACATCGTAACACAATGCAGACGCTATCTTTAAGAAAACTCTGTCTTTCGATTAAACTTTAAAACAGATACCACGTTAGCAGATTGGTTAGTTCATAGTTTATTTACTGTTTTACACCTACCGACTTAAATTTTGCTTTCGTAGAATATAATAATATTTTTGACTTCAGTTGGAACACATATTTGGAAAAGTTATTGCGAAGATATTAAACATTTTTTTTTAATTCTATCAAATTGTCGTTGTAGAACAAAAGAATATGTTTGATAGGTTAGTGCTAATAATGGGTATTATTGTAATTCTGTCGTCTTTAATGTCTGATGAAATAATTATGTAGTCTTCTGCTCCCTTACGAAACCGAACCAATAAAAAGTAGTTTCTATTTAAATTGATAGGTTAGTAGGAGTAAAGTTGTTCAGTTATTTTAATGAATTAATAACGGTTCACTTTTTCCATTCGTTTCATTTTCCTTCCTTTCGTTTCATGGTGCACGAATAATATTTAAGAATAAACGCGAAACTGCCATTACATTTTAAATATTAGTCGCTGACTGATTTCAAATAATGTATAATATGCAAATTAGTTGTTGGAAACTTGTTTTTTTAATTTATTAACATTTGTTACTTATTTAAAATTATAGCATAATAATTAATGATAGTCTACCGAATAGATATTTGTTTTTCAATTTAATGATGGTGATTAAAAAAAATTTGAAAAAAGAATATTTTCCACTAGTACCGAGAAACATCGATCACTGGTATATCTTTTCTTCTTTCTAAACAGCTGAGTGTCTGTCTCAGGCGAAAGAAAATGTTCTTCGCCATTAAATTCTGGCGTATTTATTATAATCTAAATTTCACCGATATTATATGATCTAAACGCCTGAAGATATCAAAATGGGACACGACAAAAAAAGAAAAAAAAAAACCCCAAATTCCTTAATAAATTCTTCGTCTTCTGTTGTTATTATTATTCCTTGACCGAAACTCGCAGATTTCTTTAAGTACAACGCTGATTGTTCGTTCTCATTAGAATATCGTTCGCGGCCGGGAATAATGAATCACCGAGCTCTATTAACAGGCACTTAATGGGCGGAGATCATCTGGGAATTACAGTTTCTTTCTTGCTGGGACTTGTTCACTTGTGGAATGACCATTTCTGGACTACTTTTCCGATTATTATTCGCTTTAAGCATAACCGCGAACTCGAATAAACTGTAACGTTCGGAGCAGCGAATTCAAAAAAATACTTCGACAGTGAAAGGTGGTTCCTCGGGCGTATAACGAACTATTAAGGTCGACTCCTACGGAGATCAGAGAGATGAAGCATGTCATCAATCAGCACTATTCCCAGTTAACCTTCAATTCCTCTTCTCGATGGACAGTACTAGCGTGCCAGAGTATGCAGGTGTAGTTCGCAACACGTTACATAAGCTTTAATTTGAAATGATCTACACATGTAAACACACACGCGCGCGAATTACCGCGCAGACGGAATGCCGATAACGGTTACAACCAATTATTTCACTCTGCAATTAATTTCTATCCGGTTATAATATTTTTTTTTTTAATAAACACCTTTGCCGCTCGACTTCATACTTGACACACGGCCTCACAAAGAGGGGTGACCTTTGATGTAAATATCCGTTAAAAACTTAACAGAGGAAGAAGAATAAGCAGATCAAACGTTATTGTAGCAACGTTGCACCGTAATCACATTAATCAATGCACATGCAACGCGTTTGGTGCGCAAACCGTGAAATCGATTACGTCGTCTAGGTCATTCATTATTGCCGTATGTGCGAATGTGGCACATACAGCGCATGCGACACCGTTCAAATTTCCAGTTATGAACGACGTCGTCTTCTGCTATTGTCCTTATCAAAAGTAGTGTCCCATTCAAAAGCTTGCTCGCAACACTGATCGAGGAAACTTAGCGGAAAAAAAAGGTGTCCTTGAAGCCTAATTAATCTCGTTAACGGCCTAACAACAGTCGGAAATTTAGGCGACAAAAATGATCGGAACTAAACGACAACACTTCCGTAAAGTAACAACAGCGCGATGTATTGAAAAAGAAAAGCAAAAAACGAAGGAAATATCATACGCATAAATAATAAAACAGTTGCGGGGGGGGGGCGTTGCGTTCCATTCGAAGGATTTCAATATTACGCAAGAAAACATCGCTTTTCATACATAACGACCCGGAAAATACGAAAAAAAAAAAACGAAAAAACATGTTTTATAACGGAAAATCATTCACGAATTGTTCCGTTCGTTCTTACAATAATTGTAATTTACGTGCGGTCGTCTCGAATGCGCAGACTTTACCTTATATTCGCACCTGAGCTGCATACCAGAAACAGAGTGCTGTCGCGTGTAACTTTCAACCACTGATTACCCGATGTGGATAATTAATCGCTGTACACGTATCACGACGCCACATCGCTCAGTGAACGTTGAAGTTTATACTAACCGTAATAGTTTTCTATGCATCTGGCGATCCGGTTAATTCGTTACATTATTCTATCGGGAATGAAGAAAAATGAAAATAAGTGCATAAAGTGCTCGAAGATGCATAAAGTTTGCTTGCTCGAGTTTAATAAAGTAACGTATCCACTGCGTCGGTCGTTGTGAAGTAGTTTGTAAATGGACATATAGGAGAGAGCGAAGAGAAGAAAAAAAAGCAGATTTAAAAATAAAAAATTATAAAAACCGATAAACATTTAATTTTTTTGTTCAAAATATATTGTATAAATATTGATGCGGATCCGATGTGTGCAGCGCCAACAATAGACGATGTTCGAACTTGAAATTAATTTCCGATGATATTCCAATTACCTCAGACATGGTCCACCATTCAGTTTACCCACGCGCCACCTATATCGAGTAATACTGTGCGACCAGCGACTTAAATCCCGTGTAATGAGATCACATTCGCTCGCCGCGAGATGTAAGTCTTCGCTTATCTGCAGCCGATCTACAATATATAAAATGTCATTACGCAAAAATATTAATCTATCCAGTTATACTTGAAATTTACTGTGTTGCGTCCGATATCGCGAATTGGTTATTTATTTCGTTAAACATTTGAAATTTGTAAATGAAATTTCCGGTGTAACTGGAATAATTTTCTTTAACGGTTCGTTAAGCTCACACTAGCCACCGTTAGAAAACAACTTAACCACCGTCTTGTAACTGGAAGTAAACAAGTGGATCATGCAGAAAAAAGGTAAACAAAACAAACGTAGGAAGGAAGTAAACACCAAAAGACGAAGGACAGAAAAAAGTAAATAAAGCATCGAAAGCGTTAAACCGAAAAAAAAAAAAGAGTTAAAATGAAAACAAAAAAAAAATTCGCCTAGAACCTATAGACTTTTTTTTAGTTATGTACACTTTTTCTTACCGTTAATAAAATCTTATAAGCGTTAAAAAGACTTTTTAATTTTATTTTTTCAGAAATTATACAGTTATATAATATCTTATTTCTTCAGTTTGCGCGTATGATACTTGTAAATTGAAGGCTAGAACACTCTATCGGACTGGCCGAATTATGTTTGATTATTACCGTATTTGTCGAATTTTGGAGATTGAAGCGCGTGCGATTTAAGATGCAGTTGCGATTGTTTTGTTTCCATAGACAAGCACTTCTGACAAGGGCTATTAAGGCGAAGAAATCGAAAATGGATCTGTTTCTAGTAGGAAACGAGGTGTTTTAATTATTATTCGTAGTAGTTTAAAATGTGGCAGATAAATTTCGTTCGAATCATTCTATTAGCAGCCAATTAGAGTGAAAAGAGATTTTGGCAGGGATATAAATTTACTGATAAACAATTTGCGCGACAGCTGTGATTAATTCTAGAAAGTATAAAAAGGTTTTCTCATGAACATTAAAAAAAAACTTGGGCAATTCAATATACATATAATGTTGATTTGAGAGATATTTCAAATATAAGGATTTCTTTGAAACTGTGGATCGGCTACGTGTAAAAACCCATAAAAAGTAAAGTAACATTCTTAATAAGGTATTACGGATTGCGAAGTTAAGGTTCGCAATGTACTAAGCTCGATGGCACTAACGAGAGTATTCCTTTCTTTTACTTTCCCAGATTTCTCTGCTATTACCAATATTCAATTTCAGATTAGATACCATGCCTGGGAGCGACTAGGCTCCGGGACGAGACAAGTCTCGAATGACCTCTGACTTGAATCGAACAAGGTATTAAAAAGATCTTCACAATGGGTGGAAAAAGAAACTAAGTATTGTTAAGCTTCGAGAAGTTAGTGAAAGAGGAGGTTTTGCTACCCCTTGCAGAAATCGACGCATACTGGTCCGATTGCGAAAAAGAAAAACCCATTGCCGTCGGATTTTGTGTAATTTTGATATAAAAAGGAAAAGGATGTTAATATAATCCATGTGTAATCGGGTAGAAACAGGCGAATACACAAACAAGGTCGCGATAAGAGCAATCCTCGCAATGTTCCACCCTTCATTTACAGAAATCTTACCGAGGTTATTTAGCGGTCTGTGACTGACACGAAATACTAAGAAAAATTAGCGACGATAGAATAAAAACAAATTAATCGTAAAATGCAGTGATAACCGTAAAATGGAATTTAAAAAATTCTTTTGACCTAGAAAAGTTACAGGATATTACATATTAATGGTACTGCGTAATAATTTAATATTAATTCCCTTATTTATGTTAAATAACTGAATACACAAGACTCATTCCGAATTTCTTCTCGGAATTCGTATTATACCTGAGTAAAACGAGAAGTAACCATATGGAATTCTCTAGTTTCAATGTCTAAGAAAACATTCCCTTACATATATAAATAAGGTGAACTATGAAAAGTATTCGTAAATCATACGAGGGTGCTTGAAATGTAAACGGACTAACTTCAGTGCAGGGGATATTATCAGTTGTGTTAGTAGGTGCGGTTACTTCACTCTGGATATGGATTGTTGGTTGCGTCGCATTCTGCTGATTTCCAAAATGCCGACTCACCATCGCTGCACCAATGTACCTTTGAGCGCAAGAACATGGTGTAGCTTTTTTCGATGACAAACAAAACCGAATAAAATCTATCATAGAATGCTTGTACAACACGCGGGGATATAAGTCGTTCGAGTTTTGTTGACGAAACGATTCAATGATTGTCGCGAAAAAGTAGAAACGGAATTTGAATAGATATTGGAGCTAGAGAATTCCATTGCATACAGATTAATTTTCGTCTTTGACACAGGAATAATAAGAAAAAAGCACGAATAATGAGAAGAAATTCGGAAAGAGTGTTGTATATTCCATTATTTAAAATAAACAAGGGAGTTAAAAGTGTACTATTAAATTATTAATAACAATGAATATGTAATACCCTGTAACTTTTTTCTAGGTCATACGTTTTTGGAATTTTTTAAATTCTATTTTACGGTTATCGCGGCATTTTACGATTGATTTCTTTTTAATTTTAATTTTTTCTCGTTGATAATTTTTCTCGGTATTGTGTCGGTCCGTACTGGATGGAAACAATGCTGCGATCGAGAAGGAGACTCGTTCTTGGAAAGAATAATAACGTTAGATGAAAAACATTGATCCACTATTACGAGCCGAAATCGAAAGACAGAGTATGGCGTGGAAACACAACGACTTGTCTGTAGCCGAGAAATTCAAGGAGCGGTCGTCTGCCGACAAAGTGTCACGTTTACTCAGCTTTGGAATGTGAAAATACCTTTACCTTGCTATTATTCTTAAAAAAGGCGAAAATGTTGAATGTAAAAAAAATCGTTTAGAATCAGCTATCTGAACGGTAAGGTCTTCCTTGTGGAGGGATTCTGCAGCAGGACAACGCCACCCCTCACAGTGCATGGGATGAATTGGGCCGGAAGATTATATTCTCCCATAGACCGGTTTCAGATGATTAAGAAATTTAAACGAAGAATTCAAAAATACAATATTTTTTTACGGTTAAATTTTTTTCTAAAATAGTTCAAAAATTAATGAACTATTAGGATATCAAACCCCTCAGGCAGATTACGTCGAAAAATGATTGAGTTTTATTTTATCGAAGACACATTTATTTGAACCGTATAGATTTATTATCGATTTTAATTAATAAAAATTTGTATTTCACGCCATTAACCTGACTTTTTTTGTACTCTAAAGCGATGTTCGCGTTACGTGTATATTTTCATATCTTCACCCTAACTCAACCGTATTACAAACTATAAAGAAACTTAGAATATATCTTCACCGAAATCATCGTTAAAAATTTTTCTCAGCTATAGTACAAGCTATTACGACGATAATTACATGAATTGTACTCATTTCGTTTAACCATTGTGAACTAATAAATAAACATCATCCTTGTACTCGGTGATTGCCGGTGAGAAGGATCAATTAAAATCTATCGATTCTTTTTCGAAGTTGTATCGTAGTTTTCGAAAAATTAGTCTTACATAATTAAAGAATTTTCTTACCGCGATGTGATCAAGAACTACAATAGGCTTAAAAGTAAAAAAGAAAAAAAAAAAAACGGAAAATCTTTTTCGTCAGATAGAACAAACAAAAATTACGTTCCAAAATTTTGAAAAGTTTCAGTACTCCACCTTCCGAGCAGGGGAAACCTCACTGTGACCCGTACGAAACAGCGTTCCCTGAAGCCCGCGAGTAATTTTATTACAGCCAAATTTGCTAATCGCCGAAACTGCGTCACTGCTTTTACCAACAATGAAAGATATTCTCTGCATTATTGACGAGAAAATTAACGACGTGCTATTTGAATAATAAAATACCGCCTTACAAAATCGTCGTTTCCTTATCGTCATCTAAGCGCATTTAACTTTGTCCCGATACTGTTACAGATTAGCATTTATTTTTTTTTTTTTTTTTTTTTTTTTTTTTTTTCTTTGGACTCGCTTAGCATTTATTCTTTACGGTTAAAATCTTTTCAAGAGCCCTAATTAAAGTATTGCGAACACGAGATGAAAAGAAAATGAAAGAACAATGCAACGCCGCCGGAACAAAGCAATAGTACGGGAGAAGAAGAAAAATGAAAAAGCAAAAAAACCCGTTGCTGTTAGATCGTCGAAAAATTATCAAACCTGTTCTAGTGAAATAGTAAGTAATAAACCGTTCCCGATTAAAAATAAACGATATAATTACTATTACATCATTGCGCTATATCACAGCCAAGTTCACGGTCGCTCGGCACGATATACACGCATTTAAAAATAATAGTCACGAAGTTGCACTCGCACGTATGCCTCTGTTGACTCGGAATAAGCACGAAAGATCAAGAATTCAGTAATTCTACCGGATCTTGTGATGTTCGGAAATCGATTAAGATCGGCCGCAGACAGTCAAAATTAACCTATCGTAAAGAAGAGGATGTAAAAATATGAAACCGAAGATTTTTTTTTTTTTTTTCGGGATCTCTAGTCGAAGGCATTACCCAGCATTAGATGAAAAGAAGCAAGTTCTTGCCCCGCGAAATATATCGTTAATTGATTTTCCATCGTGACTAAAAAAATTACCCAGGAGCACTATTCCAACATTTTTTCTTAATTTTCCACAATCGAAAGATTTAAATTTTAATCCAAACTACTGTAAAAACCGAAATCATATAGATTTTTTTCTTGCGAAATTGTTTTTTATCAAATAGGAAAATTATAACTGCGCAATTCGCTTAAAATGTTTTTTTTTTTTTTTTTTTTGTACGCTAAACAAAAAGGGGTTATATTTCCACAAAATAAGAGAATTACCGATAAGGATGGGAACGGAAAAACATACAATATAGGAAGACATAAGGCTAAATACTCGAATAGAACATGATTAGGATCATCAATAATAAAATCATACGAGAAGAGAAATAGGAGAGATGGGAAAGAAACGAAATCGCGGATACGCCCGAAAGAAAAGTGATTTGGCCTAAACCGCCCCTGGAAGTAATAGTAGAACATCGAATTTCGCCGTCTTCAGTTTAATACATTTTTTCTTACAGTTTTAAATACAAAAAATTAAAAACATTCGGGGGTTCAACTCTGTTTCATTTAGCAAACCTTATGTTGTGGTAATTTTCCTTCTTTGTAGCGTTCATGTCTCCCTGCAATCTACCATGTCCACCCTTTGGACACAGTTTGCTTCTCTCATCGCTTTTTTCTCACTTATATCTTCTTCACTTTGCAGAGTCTACGCTTTTTTACATCGGCATTAGCGCAACACGATACAATTTGACAACACTAGGATTGTAATAAAAATCGGACGTTATGGTACGCGGATTGTTAGGGGGAAGCTTTAGAAATCGGAAAATGTCGAAATTTCAATAATGAAGACGGTTACAGAGTCAAATTTGGAAAACAGTTAGCAGACCGTTAAGAGAGGAAGCGTCTGTTGTTTGGGAAAAATCTTTCACCCCTGATTTTCTTTTTTTTTTAAATGTTGGTTTCGTCAAAAAATACATTGGCCCAAGGAGAGGAAAAAGGACGAGAGGCGGAATCAGATGTTTATGCGATCGGATATGGAGGACAAAAAAGACTGAAGTGCCGGGATGACCGACGGCGATGGCAAGGAGAGAACAAAAGATGCACAATACGAATAGTTGGAAGGCCAATTAACAGAAGAGAAGAGTAGAAGGAAGAACGTTCGGAAACGATACAGGTGCATTCAAACAAAATGTGATCAGCGTCACCTATAAAGTTATGAGAGGAATTGTGAAAGGGGCAGAGAGGAGAGGGGATTAGAGAGAAGCGAAATAAGGAAGCAGGAAGCAAACTGTGCACAAAGCGTAGGCGATAGATTGCGGAAAGAGATGAACGCCGCATGGAGAGAGAATTGAAAAACCAGGGACAAAATGGTATATTAGGATAAAGAGATAAAAGGAATCCGAATTTGCGAATGAGGAGGAATACGAGCTTAACCATAATTTGGAATGAGCTGAAATGGAGGACAAGTTAATATTGTGAGATAAAAAAACGCTAAGAAATTTACCGGTAGAAGTGAATGAACGGGCTAGTGTATCGGCCGAGTGAGTCGTTACCTTCGATTCCAGAATGCCCAGGGCTCCACAGTAGGTCAATCAACATAGTTGATTAATAGAGTGATGTACGGTCGGTTATACTTTCCCCTCCACAGATCATTAAGATAATGGAATTTCTAATACTAAATATAAGTTAAGAAGTGCTACCGCTCTCCGTACAACTTAAAGAGATATTATCGGCTAATGTTTGTTTTTTTTTTGTTTTTTTTTTTGGAACAATAATTTATACAGTTCGTTTTTATTTATCTCGTTAGTTGTTTTTCCGATGATGAACACGGTGTAATCTAGAAATATTAGAGCCTAATATGAACTTTTGTAGCGTTGATCTATCGAAAATGGACATGTGGATAAAATGTAACCTAATTTAACCTTAAACTTTCTGTACGTTTCAGAGCTTATTCCGACAAGACAATCAATGATATACAATTTTATTGGTTGGCATCGTTTAATTATAAACCAAAAAATGATTTTATTAAACTTTGTGGACGAAATCCTAAGTGCGTTAAAGTTCGTAGTAATCACACGCTTCCGAAAACTGCCGGAAAAAAATAATAACAGAACAGCAAATAAAAGAAACGAATGGTTGTCCTGCATATAAAGAGGAGAAAGCAAGCCAAAAGTGACAGCGATACAACGAGTACAATAGCGGAATTAGCTGCAAGTAAACTTCTAATTAAACGAACTATTCAACAGTAACCTGAATAAAAACAACCCACTACTTTTGAAAAGGAATAAGCCTTGGCGACATATTTTGAAATATTTTCAAAAGATGACAGTTTCCCGGCTGGAAAGTAAATCAAACCGAAGTTCGGAAACTAATCTAAAAAATAATGAAAGAATTACCGAGTCAGAACTTCGCATAATTCTTCGGAGTGCTGACGAACTTGATGGAAACGCGAGTTACACTCACTAAATTCTATGAACATTGATGTTGCGTTGATTATATTTCAAAACAGGCATCAATCTGAAAATCAACAATAACGTAGTATCTCATACAGCTCGTTCTGATGGAGGACAGTGATAATTCTTAAAAATGATAACATTTCTAAAGTACCGAAATACAAAAGTGCAACAACATAACTGTTCAAATAACAATGAAATCAATTTAGCCTCAGCTTAAAAATATTTCAATTGAAATTCCACTGCCCATTTCAGTAAACAACTCTGACAAGTCGAAGTAACTGAAAACCTTTCAATATGTTTTTTATTGCCTAACGAATTGGGCTGAATATAAGCAAAAACATTTATCTACGCTACTTTTGCCGTTCGTAATCGAGATCCTCATCACGTAATCCTCATAAATGGAAACCAAGCGCCAGTTTCCGACACGGCAAATTAGATGCGAAGTTACCTCGGAAAATTTACATTATCTTAAAAGTTCAATAGATCTGAGTACTATGTCGAACAGGAAAATTGTTCAAACAGTTCACAACAAGTTTCTCCGTGTACGATAACGGATTTTCGATTAAAGAACGAATTGACGAAGTCATTAAATCCCGGCCACGAAAAAAGAATCCATATTCAACCAAACTCCTTGTGCTCATCAATGTAGCCTTCGGACGTTTCAAACGCGAAACCGAATAACCTAAAAACATTTCTGGTTTACATATATACATAAATAGCAAAAAAGAGCAATGGACTACTACTTTGCATCGTGTTAATTTAATCTTAGTTATAAACATTACAGAAATAATTCTAAGATTATAATAGACATAAAAAGATAATTTGTAAAAAAAAAAACCTGAATTATAGAGAAGAACGATAGGCAATAATATTGAATAATAAAATGGCCAAACTTCATTAAAATATGAAAATTACTTTTAAAATAAACTGGAAAGAAATTGATATTAGAGGGTGAAAATTGTACTGGCTACAAAACTTTTGAAACTTTCAGACAGCATGCGCCTTTACGATATCGTGACATTTTTCGTTTTTATTACTCATCAGACTCTAAGGATAGGAAATTTGAGCGTTGTCCTTTTCAACGATTTTATTCTTTGTCTAAAATCATTGAAACAGTTTAAAACTTAACTTATTTTCTATCAAACACTGTTAACTACGCTGTGTAGGGGAATTCACCACTTGTTTCAATGGGCGCATTGAAATTCCGAAATAACAAGACCGTTTGCGATTATGTTATAAAATAGTGTAAGTACTTTTTACCTTTTGTTCGGTAAACATTCGGTCCGAATTATCGCTTGACGACTTATTCAAATTTTAAAAATGAACTATTACAGTATCGATATAAATTCAGTACATTGACTAAATAAAATTAATATTAGTCGCACGAAAGACGAACAATAATTAAGATTAGCACGTTTCAGTAGATGTAAAAAAGATATTGTACAAAAATAATCATTTTTTCTTTCAAAATTATCAAAAAACGCAACTTTAGCATTTGTTACTATTTTAAATATTTCCTATTTCGTTTAATTTCAAAATCATGTTTCAAAGGACAATAAGGTTAATAATCGGTATCCGCCGCACTGTACAAACCGTCAAATTTGTAGAAATACAAAAAGAATAAAAAAAATACTGCATATGTTAGGACCGTTAAAATAGGTCGGAATATTTTAAATGTTCGCTCCACCGGAAATTTTTTAACATATCACGAAATACAGAGATGAATGATAGAGTAAGAAATATTTCCTTTTTACCCTGATAATATTAATTTTCCCTTTTCGTAAATATTCACGATGATATACCGTACTATAATTATTATATAAGCGCCCCCCAATGCTATCGGAAAATTAAATTATAATATCACATTACATAACGGTTTCAGGGGATTTACATATAACTGGTTATAACAAATTAAACAGGAAGGCAGCTAATAACCGAAATTGAGGACATGGCGCACAAGGCAACCTTAAAATTATGTCGCGTCCGGCACGGAAATGTTCTTGGTCCGGTAACGCTTATACCTGTTGGCAATCGGATTAATCATAACGTGTGCAGTAAAACATTTTAAGAAGTCAACGATGTAGCAATAACATCTTTCAATCAAACTGTTACTAGTAACAGAATAACCTTCAGAATTTTCATTCATCGCCAACCGGCAATACAGGAATGATTAAATTTAAATGTTGATAAAGAAAAATTACCCATCAATCGTAAGAATATATCGAAATCGTCTAGACTTTTAAGTATCACATGTTAGAGATAAGATAATGTATTATTCCCCGAGTGAAAAGGTGATAAAGTTTTACACTATTGAACTATATCCATAAAAATAAACATGAAAATCAGATCACTCATTTTATTATTCAAAATATTTTTACGCACCTCTCCTCCACAAAAATCACAAATACGTGCACATAAAAAAAATTTTAAAATAGCTCAAGATTTTAAAATATTACCGAATTCCATTCATTTTGTTTATAACACCTTCAGGGAAATCCCATATTCATATATATATATATATATATATATATATATATATATATATATATATATATATATATATGAATATCGATTCTCTCCAGTTCTACTCATTTACGTTGAAAATTTTTAAAATAAAAAAATCGAAATATTTCCTTTTCTAGTAAAATTATTTAAAGCTTGAGCAATAATTTCATAATAATTCCCCCACCAAAAAAAAAACAAAAAAAAACGCAGTTTAATTTTTCTTTTTATCTTTTTTGCCGCTTTTCAATGTAAAATATAAAAGTACCTGCTTGATATTGCAGAGTATAATTTCATTAATATTTACGGAAGACCCCGAAAAATAAAAATGTGATTGCTTTAAAAGTAAAATAAGTATTAATGTCGTGTTTTTTAAATACTAGTTTCAAAATTGATCTTGATAATTTGAAAAAAATGCATTAAAAAGTAAGCATAATTGAAAAAAAAAAATATTTTAAAACAATATACCTTAAGGATATTATGATTATTCTTAAATAACATTAATCACTTATTAGAACCTCGGTTTGACAAATCCGAATTACAACAACAATTAGAAAATGTTTAATGAGTATAACAATAAAATCACTCGTTTTCCATGAACAAACACCAGAATTATTTAATGTGGTTTCTAATTATTGTTGTAATTTGAATTTGGTGCCGATTTTAATAAACGTTTACGCACAGTCTCGTTCATTCCATCCATAAGAGAGATCAGTAAATGTCTGATTGTCTCCGATTCCAAAAGTGTTCTTCAAGCCATCTCTTCTCCTCCTTCTCATTCCTCCAATTCTATCATTCTTTTAATTCGTTTTCTTATATCCAATTTACTTTCATCCCGTTCCATTACTATTGACCTTTTGTGGGTTCCTAGTCACTCTGGCATCGAGGGCAACGAGTTAGCGGACTTTTTAGCCCGTTCGGCCGCCCGCGATGGTCCTTTATTCTGCAAAATTCCTACCTCGGACATCCTCCTTCTTTCCTCAGCTAATCATTCCCGACTATGGTCGGACATCTATCCTTCCCTATTTTCTAATCCGCCTCTCATTATCTTCAAATTCAACCGGTTCCTTCTTCCCAGCCGTGGTTTCAATCCTATTCTTATCAACGCTCCGCGATCATTTCCTTAATCAGACTACGTATTAATTACTCACTTCTACCCTTTTCACGTTTTCGTTTTTCCCTGTCCCCTTCTCCCGATTGTCCCCTTCATAATTACATCTCTCCTCTCATATGTGATGCAAACCACATCTTCTTTGAATGCCCTGCCCTTGATTCCGAGCGCTCTGTTTTGTACTCGAAAATCTTGGCACTGGGTCTTCCTGCTCCGTATAATTCTTCTTTTGTCCTTTCCTTTCCATCCCCAGATATAATCCCTGTACTCCAATCTTTCCTAAGCTCTATTTCTAATCGTCTTTTTATTTAACCCCTTCCTTAATTTCTATTGTTGTTGGGTCAATGCCGCTGGCGCGCCCAAAAAAAAAAAAAAAAAAAAAAAAAAAAAATAAACGCTAATGTTTTTTTCTTAATATTTAAAATAGCCTTAAGATACTCCAAAATGTATTCTCTTTTACCAAATAATTTTTTTTAAATTTTTTAACGGTTTTTATTTTTAATTTTTAAAAAGAATTTTGAAGACGGTGATTTAAAGAAAAAAAAACAAAACAATTATTTTGTAAATATTTTTAAGCGGTATAAACAGATCAATGAAAAATTTTACTACCTCTGACTCTATAGCTGAAAAAGAGCAATAAACGTAATATTTTGCTTCTTTTTTTTGGGGGGGGGGCCGTCTACCGGGGATCTTTACCCAGAAACAATTAGAATAGGAAGGAATCAATTATATCTTGATACGATCAGATATTGCTAGAAGAAAGGAACAGATAATAGGAACAATCTGTGGAGAGGGAAAAGATAGGACATAAGAGGCGCAATATGGAGTAGGAAGACCAACTCTCAGCAAACTGAAGTAGAAAGTAAAGCACTCAGCAGAAAGAGATGAAACTTCAAAGAACACATGGTCCGCATCGCAAACATGCTCTTCTTTTGAGTGGAGAGGACAATATAGAGAGGCAACCAACGAAAAACGGAAACGGAAGGAAGGCAACAGAGAACGGTTAAAGCGCAAGCGAATAAACGACGAAGTGAAGGAAACAAAAAGAACCACGGATTGGCAGAAAGATTAGGCTGGACAGACAGATAGAAAGAACAATTGTTAGAGAAAGAGGAAAAGTACATATATCCGACCAAGACTTAAGATGAAAATCTTTGCACAGCGGAAGGAGATTGGACGATGGGACTTTTAAAAAAAGAAGTGAGAAGAGGCAGCAACCCGAGCCAAGGAGTCCGCCGCTTCATTACCGCAGATGCCCGAATGGCTAGGAACCCACAGCAAATCAATTTAAATGGAATGAAGGGAAGAAAGAACGTGGATAAGTGAGCGTATGTGGAGTACGATAAAATTACATTTTCTGGATAAATTTTCAAACTTTCCATCTTATTATATTATGGCTTTCTTAGTATCATAATATTTATGACATTCCTGACGATTTCCATCCAAATGTTCGTCATTAAACGTTTACGTCCCTTGTTTATTTAATTATTTACTCGTGAGATGAAAATTAAACGAAAAAATACAGTACTGCAATTATAATAACATGATCAAATAGACAAAATTAATTTTCTTTTTGTTTTTTTTTTTTTTTTTTTTTTTGGGCTTGGCCGACTAAGGGCAGCTACCCAGGACAATTGGACTAGATTAGAAATTAAATTTTAATCCGGTCAGAAATCGATGACAGAAAAGAGACAAGAATAGGAACCACATTGGATGACGGCAAAGCTAAGATGTAGGAAGCACTTTATGGAGTAGGAAAATTCAGCTTTAATAATTAAACGTACAGGATATTACGTTCGGAGGAAAGACTGGAACATTCAAACAGCACGTGGTCAAGATCACAAACGAAGGAACAGTCGCCAGAGTGCAAGGGACGATAAGGAGATGGGAAAAGAGCAAAACGATGCCGTGAGGATGGAAGCAAAGTATGATTGAACTGCAGACGGCAGATGGAAATGATGAAAAAACGTTTAAGAGTAGGAAAATGATAGAACCAAAAACAAGAAGGGGGTCCAGGCTGAAGAGAAAGGTAAAATGAGTTAGGATTGCAAAAGGAGCAAGGATACACATTCGAACAAAGTCCGACATGCATTCTTTCGGAGAGGGGAAGTATGTTGTGACCAGGAATCTTTTTAACAAAATGTGGAGAGTGTAACGCTAAGCGTGCTAAGGAGTCCACCGTCTCGTTACCATCAATACCAGCATGACAATAATTGAAAATAGTTTTTTTTTAAATTTATACAACTGATTACTACATTCGCTTTAATTTCTTTCGACCAAACAAAGCGCAAGTAAAACAGTCCCATCCTTCGCTCACCAGCCACAAAGAGGCTCCTTACTTTAAATCTATCTGCATATATATATACAGAGTGATCCAAAAGTCATTGCACATCACAAAATTAATTACTGTTCACAAATCGTTTATCCGAAAAGAACGGAACAAATGTTACAAGTTTTAAAAAAAGTTCTAATGACTGTTTTCACAAGTTTTTTTTTTATTACTTATCAGTATAACGCGTATATACTACGTTTTTCATAGACGCGCTAGTTTATTACACACCTCTTTGAAAATTATGCAATGACTTTTGTGTATGTATGTATGTATAGATAGATGGATATATAGATAGATAGATAGAGAGAGAGAGATGGGATGGAATATTTATTAATTTTACGCCAAGAATAAAATGAAAAATCATTATGGATCATATGTAATGTATCAATTAAAACCAACTCTTCAAAAAACATTATAAATGATATTGTAGGGGCCCAAGAGATATTATCAAGACAAGGCTCACATATAATAGTAACAAACATTACTATCAACGAATACAAACGCAATTTATTCTTTATAATAAAGCGACCGATTTCTGGTTGAAGTACATAACACATGATAAGAAACCTGTAGGTCTCAGTTTCTTTTAAGAAAATAGGAAATATAATATTTACGTAACGTAGTAATTGATTAAAAACAGTAGCGAAATTTTCTACAAAAATAACTCATAATAAAGAAGAGATTTCTCGCGTAAGAAAAGCTGTCATTATTACTTACGCCAGATGTCGAAGCAGCGGCTGTACTTTACAATAATTATGTGGTATTTACAGCACTACTGGAAACATTTATTTGCTGTAATTCGAAGTGTTGAGAATGACAAATTGAAAATGGAACGAATTGAAATAATGTTTTATTAATAAATTCAGTAATTGCACCGCTATATTTTCATTTTTGTTTATTTTTCCCGCTATACGTTCCCGGTATTTGCGATGTGTATCATTTTTTTCTTTCTCCTTCATGATTACACCGAAACGACAAATACTATTATTCCAACATAGCGAATAATTTTTCTAAATCATTTTATAAATAGAAATTATCTTTAAAAGAATCATATGAAAAAAGAATAAAGGAAACGAGACACTGCAACAATAAAACAGAATTTAAACATTGCGAAACTAAACAAACGCGATTAAAACTATCAAATTCAATTAAATAATGCAAAATCGAAATATTTTTTTCTGTAATTTCCTTCTGTTATTATTTTTATTATTACTTATTATTATTATTATTATTCTGTTCTTTTCAAAATACTAGAACTCCGTGTGTTAGCATAAAGATTTTTAATCAAAACGATCATTATTCAGATTCACATCTTTTCAACTATAATGTAGCATCATGCGCCGATATAATTAAAATAATAGCCACAGCAAAAACGTATTATTTGCATCTATAATTTCAAACCCTCGAAAATATTTTCACCTTAAAAACGCACCATTAATAAATAAATACATCACTGAACATACTAATATAACATTTAATAATAAAACGTTCAAATTTCGCAAATACTTAAATTTGTCAAAAGAATTATTATTGCTTAGCTTACCCTCAGATATACCTGAAGATATAATGTAGAACTTACTGCAAAATAATAAAATTAAAATTCCATCATTCGCTGCCTTTCCTGCACCTGGTCTACACAAGAAAGACCTCAAGCAAATTTGTAGTTTTTGAAGGCACGTTTTTATCAGTTTACCAGACGAATGAACTTTTACAATACCAGTCTCACTCCGTGTTGACTATGACGGTAAAAAATCGCATATTTCTGAAGGTAGCGAAATTAATGAAAACCAAAAACGAGTAGGTTCTGCTAATAAAAATAATTTAAAGAATCACTGAAATACTAATGAATTTATACCATCAACAAACCTGTCGGATTTCCCTCTGTAATCGAATGTTCTTTGACTCGGGAATACGTAAAGACTGGAGAAAAACCACTGAAAGTTAAACCCTCAAAAGTCGAAAACAACAACGTTCATATCTGTCTTTTTTTACGGCCTATAGTAGCGAAACAACTAAAAAGTAACTAGGAAAATGAAGATTGAACATGCATCATCACACCCGCGAGATGTAATAAAAAGCCAACACACCAAACAACTGTTACGATAAATACTAAATAACTTACATTTCTTTTTTAAATAAAATAAGACTAGAAAATCGAACAGACTCAGCTTACCAATACATCAGTAAACAATATTTTGATTCAACTGAATACTACGTGAGAAAGGACTCGAGATCAGTTCTTAAAAAACAAAATTAACAAATTCAGTAAAGAACTAAAAGTGAAAATAAAAAATTAAAAACCAATACTAAAGAGACGATAATGGTGACTATTTGTATATACTATAATAGAACATAAAAAAAAAAAAAAAAAAAAAAAAAAAAACCTATTTAAGCAACTCACCTTAAACATAACCAAGCTGTTGCAATAAAAAATGATTCTGTTTACCGTAGTGACTATCGTCAGGGTTACATAATAGCTGGTAGAGTAGTAACCGTATGTCTTCAAAAATCATCAAGAAATAACTGTTTCAAAAAAAAAAAAAACAAAAAAAAACGAATTTGTCACAAAAATATAAAATCTTTAACATGTATATTTCTTTTCATTAAACATTTAAATTTTTTAAAAAAATACTGAAAACATCTTAAATACAATAAATCATCAACTCGTTAAACTCGGCGATTTAAGTACATATAACCCTACTTGGGGACCCTATTGGGTAAATGCCATGCAAATGTATTTGAAAAAATCCTACATGATAATCCGTTAATTGTACATTTCTTTTTTTTTTGGTTTAGCTTTCGCCATTTAGCTAGCTTTTTCTTTTACTTAACCCTTTATAGGGTATTTTATAAATCTTTCTTATTTATCATTTCTATAATTTTATCTTATGTGGTACCTTATAAATTTATATACTAATGCAGCTAAATTCGACGTTGGATCTGCCCCTATCTGTGTTACTGAAACTGGAAAGGTATGCGTACCTCTGATAGGATTTCTGTTCAAACTTTGTCCCTACTCTGCTCGTAAACTTTACATTGCCAAATAAAATAATCTATTGTACCCTCTGATCTACAACTACTGCGTGCCCTATCACTGATAATATTAATTTTTTGCCAAGTGGACGGGGGTTTTGTTGTGACCTGTTCTCAATCTCGTTATCGTTACTATAAAGTCTCTTCCAAATTTATTCGCTCCTTTAAACCTAGGGACCACCCTTAGGACATACTTTTGAATTCTTAAGTAGTCTTTCCCTTTTTGATTGCTACTCTGTTGGTACTCGACGTTCCACTCCGTTATAATGTGTTCTCTAATTACCGGTAAAAAATCCCACCAATTTAATTTTTGGACAATTGTTCTACCTACTGTGCGGTTCTTGCTATTCTGTCAACTATTTCATTTCCTTTAATACCGCAGTGCGACGAAATCCACTTTAGCACTACTTCTGTGTCTACCTGTTGTAAATAAAATACTTATAAGGCATTCGATATTTGACATTTTCTTGCCAATTTCCTGTAAAAATTTATGCAGTACGGCTAGAGAGTCCGTTAGAATTAACTGAATAATAAGCAGCTCAGAAAATTAATGAGCAGCTTACAAAATTTCATCTTTGTTGTGAGGACCAGGCTTTAGTTACTTCATTCAGGTTTATGGTAGATTACAAGATTGCGATTTATTATTATTATTATTATTACATTATAAGGTACAGGCGCCGGCTGCTCAAACGGGCCATATGCGCCCGAGGAACGGAAGGGATACTAAATTAAATTTAGGAGGTTAAGGGAATGAAGGAATTGGAACGCACTGCGGATATGATACGAAGAATCAGCTATGAGTTGTGATAGGGAAGGAGATAGGCCATGCTGGGCTCTAAGTGCTATAAGGGAATGACAAGATGTTAGCAAATTGGGAATGGAAAGCTGGGTTCTTTGGCAAAAGGGACAAAGAGGGGGATCGGTGCGTTGTAGGAGATACGAATGGGTCAGGCGGGAGTGGGAAATCCTAAGTCTGGAAAGAATAATATTTTTCTTCCTTGAACGGAATGGAAGGGGGATCTGAGATAGAGGATCAGGTTTAACAAGGAAAAGTTCCCAGGATTTAATTATAAGGGATTTCAAGAAGGATTTCATATCACTGGTAGAAGAGAAGTACGAGGATATGGATGGAAGCCGGGATGCCTCCCTAGCAGCTCGGTCGATGGCCTCGTTACCAGGGAAACCAATATGGGGATCCACATGAAAGATATAGAAATTTGGGATCGAATAAGAAGATCGTGAAGGAGAAGGATGCGCGTTGTACAATTACATTATCTGTGTAAAAGTTGTAGAGGTACATTAGAACACTGAGTAAATCAGTAAGGATGAGGTATTTAAAAAGAGGCGGAGCGAAGGAGAGGAACTCAAGACACTTGAAGATGGCGAAAGATTCAGCCGAAAATACAGAGCAGGATTTCGGAAGCCGGAAGCGATATGTGGTAGGAGGAACAAAAAAGGCTGATCCAACATGGCCAGTGGATTTTGAGCCAACCGTAAAGCAGATGTAGTCAGCGTATTTGACAGTTTCGAAAGTAATGTGTTGATGAAGGATGTAGTCGGGATATATGGATTTGGGTAGATGGATTAAGTTAAGATTGATATCTGGGGTTAGGAAAAGCCAAGGAGGAGGGTTAGTGTACACTGGAGAAAGGGGAGGATTAAGAATAAATTTTCTAATTTGAGGAAAACGAGATTCGAACTTATTTTTGATGTTAGTTGCAGAGTAGTCTGACTCTGTTGCTGGGAGTGGAAGAGGAGCTCATTGATCGGAAGGTTTGAATTGACAAGTTTGCTTGGAATTTTACAACTTTGCGAATTATATAGTCGGTTTAGAAGTGAAACTCACCGAGTGGTTACTTTTATCCATTAACGTGCCGTGTATCGTAACATTGGTCAGAAACATGGATGAACGGTGGATTACATGTGTTTTTTTTTTTTGTAAAGATTACATTTATCGAGAAATAGGAACAAAAGTCTTAATGTTTGTCGTTCGAAAGTAGATAAGAAAGCACAGTGTGAAACTGTAATTAAGGCTAGATAGAGGGAAAAAATTAGAGCGCTCTGAGAGGATACGTTGAATGGAAATTAGAATAGAATAATATCACAAGTGTGATGAGGGTGTTGCTAAGAATATAGGGGGAGTGGGTGTAAGATTTTAACGTGTCCTATGCGTAATTGACATCTGTTAATCCGCAGTGAATTCTTCCAATGTTCTGTGTAGCGAACAGAGAACTGGACGAAATTCGTTTAGTGCAGAAAGTTCGTCATAAAATCTAATGATGCAATTCGCGATATCTAGAATGGGAAAGCAAACAGCAACTTCTTTTGCGCGGTGAGATTGATTAATTAATTTCCAGCGATGTTCTTACGGCCTGTAATATCCGTAAGAAAGTAATACGACTCGATTCTTTGGACAATGTCGAGATAATGTGTTTCGCGATGGAGTGTTACGATCTTCAACGGAATTGCCGCAAACAAGAAAGCGAGGATGAAGAGTCGATTCAGATAAAAGCATTTAAATTAGACTGGACTATAAAGTCAACGGCAAGTTTGATAGCAATTTAGATGACAGAACTGAAAACATATTTCGTAATGAGTAAGATGATGATATCCGTCCGGTCTATGACGACTGGAGAACCAACTGAATCCGACTTAGAGCCATCTGTGTAAATATTTCTATTCGATCGGAATAGTTTAAAAATAAATTTTGAAAGGCGGAATTAATTACAGCAGCTGAGGTCTTGGAGTGACAGATCGACACGAATAGTTTAACCGGAAAGGATCGATTAGAGGTACTTTATCATATTCAATTCGGGGAAGCTGTTAACGGACACAGAGCTTAACATTTCTGTTATGTAAGATGGAAAATGAAAATATTTTAACGAGGTAGATATGTACATATTTAGAGAACTTGGGAGGCAAGAATAAGCGGCGAGGATTTCAAATGAGTCAGCAAGTTAATACAAAGTTATTTCCGCCTGAAACGGAGAGGCCACTCTGGGGCCACTCTCACATAAAAGACTAACATGGTCAGAGAAGTATGAACAGCTCCGGTAGCTGATCGAATTGCAGTGTGCTTAATGACGCTAACTTGTTTAGAATGTTTTTTCTTTGCAAGTGCGTATGAGTAAGCGCGATAGATGTAAAATAGTATTAATCTATCCGCACCGTAAGAGGTATGTGGCAATTTTTTTTTTGGCGAGTAAAGTTTTTTAAAACAAGGTTACAAATGTCACTCAATGAATTTTACCTCTAAACCGATGATATACTTTATTATACGCTAACCAATGGGAAGGTAGAGAAAATAGTTTATTCGTTTACAGAGTAAGGTGTAATCTGTAACAAGTATGCTCGTATTCGACAGATGTAGAAAAGAAAATCTGTTATGAATGGATCAATTGCGAGTAATGTACGATATACCGAAGAATTTTTCCGCATAGTTGCAGGTCAAAGCTGAAAATGAACATAATAAGATTGTCAATAAACCGGGAGAAACTTTTTATCGGAGTGCGGCGATATTGAACAAAATTCAGCTTGACCGTTCGGAAGAATTCAAACAGACGAAACGGTGTTACCTAAACGCGCACAATAAAATTCTCAAAAAGAAAGAGAAAAAAAATTTAAAAATGAAATGATGATGATCACGTATATTCTGGTCGTGAAAAATTTATAGCTGTGCTGTTTTGGTTTTTTCGGCCTGAACCTCTGTTTACGCAAGAAAAAACCGTAATAGATAATGTGTTTCTTCAAAAGTGGCTCTCAAATGAGCAGTTTCCTAAAATGCAAGCGAATCACCGGCCGGTCCTAAGAGCACATTAAAAATTTGATAAATTTAAAATGCGCGCAGAAAATTTCAAACTCACGATTTTTTTGATTTTTTTTTGAAGAGCCCACCGCCAACGGACTTTTGCTCAGAAACAACAGGAGGGAAAAGAATCAGTTAGATGTAGATTCGGTGTCAGACACTGATAGAACAAAAGAAGTGAGGATCAGAAAAATGGAGATCGACGGAAACGATAAAAGATATGCGAAGGGCAATAAGGATTAGGGAGCTTAGGTGATAACAGATCGGAGTACAAATACGTTCATTCACGAGGTATGGACATTCAAAGAAGATATGATCAGGATCGCAGACGGCTTTGTCGTTAGGATGAAGAGGAAAACTAGGAGCTAGTAGTACAAGAAAACGTGAGGAAGAAAGAAGAATATGATTAAGACGTAAATAGATAATAGAGACAATAACGGAACGGCGAAGCGAAGGGAAATTGTAAAACCAAGGCCGGGTAGGAAAATTGGGTTGGATGGAAAAATAAAAGGAAGGTTGACTGAAAAAGGAGGAGACGTAAAAATCTCACCCAAAATCTACTATGAAACTTTTTACACGGTGGGAGTAAATTAGAATCGAAAATTTTAGTGAAATAAAAGCGGGAAGACACAGCAACCTGAGCCAAAAAATGTGCCATTTCGTTACCCTCTATTCCCATATGACTGGGAACTGAGAGCATATCATCTTAAACATATTATATATATTACGTACTCGCTGAACGAATAAATCCTATAGTATTTGTTTTAATAAAACGTCAATTATTTCCTATAGCATTGTTAATAATAATTATTAATTTAATTTTTATTTACGAAAAAGTCTCCCTCTTTTGTTTTTGATAACCATTATTAATTTAATTTAACTCATCTGTTTCTCTCTGCGGTTTATTAAAAAGTTGTTTTACGGCATATTTTCCGATTATCCGTTACGCTTAATTATGTAAAATGGATAAACCGTGTTTTCTCATCGTTCCTTAAGATCTCCGTTTCCCAAAAGCATGGCGGTAGTATATTCATTTTATTCATTATTCATTTGTAAGGTCAATCGAAAGATAATTGCATGAAAAATTAAAAGGTCCCCCGTAAGCACGAAAAAAACTGGCAAATAATAATTTTAAAAATTCTTCGAAAAATGCTGTTTATCCCATAAATTATTAATGTCTTGAGGAGAGACTGCCAATCCCTTTTAGGCACAGGTATAATCAGTGGCGGATTTAAGCCTAAGTTCGTGAGGCCTGGGCCTAAGGCGCCAAAATTTAAAAGAATTTAAAAGGCGCCTGAACCTCCAACGTTTTTTCCTGGTCGCTTAAAAGTTGAAATTGATAAAGTTTTTCGTCAACGATAGTGATTTTATGTTCTCAAAGAATGATATATAGTCTGTCAAGCGAAATAAGTCCGTTCGTAAAACAACTGAAACGCGTTGACGTCACGAAATAAGGAGACCACAGATTAACCTGCAGTCCATCGCGTATCAGATGTAACAATCATTCTGTTAACAGCACGTGGTCCATCTAAATCAGAACTAGACGGAAAAAAAGAACGCATGAACGTTCAGAAATGAAACAAAAACGAGATTACTGCATCCGAGAAGGGAAAGAATGTTAGGAGAAGGTGACAATGTGATTTTTTTCGGTAGTATTAAAATACGCGTCAAGTATCAATACATGTCTTATTACTAGTACACTACTTTGAGCATCATACTCGGCAACAAAACTCGAACGGACTTCTTTCGCTTGACAGACTATATTTTTATCGTAATTAAAGAAAGTTCATCATGCATATGTAAGAATTGTTGATTTTGACTTTAAAAATTGTTATCGAAATCCGTCGATATATATATATATATATATATATATATATATATATATATATGTATGGTTTTTTTTTTGGTTTTTTTTCATTACAAGAAAGGCAGCATACCAACACGGGCCTAGGGCGCCATTACCATCAAATCCATCACTGAATATAATAAATTTAAAAATATAGGCATCTCACTATATTGTCTGATTCCACGTTCGTAATGCATAAATATTCCTTATATATGCCTTTTACACAATTATTATTTATATTTTATTTGCCTTTGTTTCTGCCATGCATACAGGTTTTGTTTAAATTCCTTTTCCTATAAACCAGTAACCGCCGGTATGTCATATACATATATGGTAAATAAAACATTTGTTTGCTCACCCATCTTGCCAGAAAACCTAAATTAAGTTTATCTATATTTTCCATTACCGACAAAATCTTCTTTATGAGCCGATACAAAATGTGTAAAACGCAATCACTATCATTCTCTCAAACAATTTTAATCTTTGTTCGTGTATCGTTACTTCGATTCTGTTTGATTCGTCGTGCGAAAACATACATGTCGCGCACAAACTGTTCGTTTTATCGTCGATTTTCCTTTTTTGAATACAAAAAATTACTTGAATTTCTCTCATTTTTAGTCACTTCAGAAATTATTTATGAGGTTTTAATATTTCTGTCTGGTTCATTCTCTAAAACTTTCTTCCTCATTCGATAGACTAAAAAAAGAAACACCATTAGTCATCTGTCGACAGTTTTTATCCTAGAAATCTATAATTTAATTTTACACTTTTCTCTTTGCCATTGTCCGTAATAGTCTTTGAAGAAAATACACACGCATAAGATCGCGAAGGTGGTCTTAGAAAAACACTTTCACCGGCTGTTTGATTAAACACCTTCATACGTACAACACAACGGACTCTATAATCAGTGACACTGTCTCACACATCACTCGGTACACAGCAAACGCCAGTACGTACGGGAAGAAAGGAAAAAAAAAAAAAAAGACAAAGAAACACATTCTAGACGTGACGCTGACATGACATAATCATTAGCAATCATGACACATCTTCGAGGATAATAAACTGAAATAAAATACCGCTTACCTGGGCTGCGTTATTACGACGTCGTAGACCGTGCATCGGCCATTGTTAAATATTTCGTAGATCCGAGTCACGCTGCGGATGGATAAAAAGAAAGGAAGAACTAACAGAAATAGCAGACAAAAGTTCGATGATGATTTTTATTTATTCCCTTTGCCTTAGAACTTTGAAGACGTCGCGAAAGACGCTTTTCGGACTTTGTATTGTCGAATCGTACAACCAGCATCATCATATTTTCAGCGAGTAGAAGAATATACCGAACTTGTAGAATTGGAGAATTTTAAGGAATTAGTAGAGAAAGAGGGAGAAAAACTGGAATTTTTTCAAGTACTGTTAAAACCAAAAATACCCGCTTCTTTACAGCATAAAGGAAATGTAAACATAATAACGCGGGTAAGAGGTGACTAAGAGGAATAAAACACTTTGGAAATAAACGGTAGAGGTAGTAACGGTCGACATTAGGATAAATATTTACAGAAACTACGAGTAAAATGAACGGCACGATAACCGACGTCTATAGAAAGTCAACCACCGTACGAAGATGAGAAGGTGAATTTTCTCTTGAATTATCAACATTACTCGTTTAAAAATATTCGAGATTTTTTCAAAAGCCCGCTCGATTACAGTCGGAATTTGAAGATAAAAGGATCGACTATTTACGTTTTAACGGAATTATGACGATGTAAAAATCGCTGAGAAGTGTGTGTGCGCAGAACAATAACTGTTCGAATTAGGACTGACGAAATAGAGCAAATAAAAAAACTATAGAGTTGAAAATGAAAACAGTTTTAATCGGTATACTACGCGACGACACACCGCACAAATAATTAACAGTTAAACAATTTCGTTCATAATTTAATCTAACAAATTTTTTTTTTCTTTTTCTTTAAATTCTCTAACACAGTTTTTCTAAAAAAAAATTAACATCTCACTTAATAATTGCAGAAGAACATTAACAACGTAAAATAGGATTAGGCGTAAAAATAATTTTAATGGAATTTCTATGCAGCATTCATACAACCCTGGCTATCATTCGTCTTAAAATCGAAATCAAACAAAAATACATCTTCCAATACTCCTAAAAATCTAACTTTTCCATATTTCCATAACCGAACTCTGCACAGGTGCCTGCTAACATATCGGCTTACTTAATATAACATAGTAGACTGCGTTCTAATTAATTCGATAAATACAAAACGATTAAATCGATTAAGTTCTAAAATATTTCATTTCCTGTGAATTATGTATAACTAGTATTATCAGCTACATTTAAAATTATGTTTAAACATTTTTAAGTTCATCAAACTAAGACCATAATATAAATTTATTCGTAACTCTATTTCATACATCAGATTAGGCTTAATTAATTACTTCTTTCACTTTCTTTTTACAGTACTATTATAATAACATACCTTACTTTAAACTGGTACATTACCGTTGAGGTCTCCGTGATATCTACAGGGGACTGGGGAATATGTACGTCTAAAATTAGGTTTAACCGTAGCGATAATTAATATAATTACATATTTAAATACAACTATTCTAACGAATAAGTAAACAAATACAGAGTGTAAACTTGGACTATGTAAGATGTGATTAAAAAGTTTCCTCGTTATATTTCTTTATGCTTGTCAACACAAACATATAGCCCAGGTACGGTTAGTAATAAGTACTATTAACACTAAACTATAGTTAGGAACACAATCATTAAAATTAAACTTGGTCCGGATAACCTACGTTGTTCATTTACTATATTAAATGCACATACCGGAAGCCCAAGTACAATTAATAATAATCCCGCTACTCGCGCTAACTAACCCCTTTTGCGGATTAAGAAAATTATATTCTACTACATGTATCCTTTTTTTAGTTTAAATCGCAAAAGCCAACCCGTAATACCTGACGAAGTTTTACATGTAAATTGAGGAAATAAAAACTTTTGCACGTACACACATTAATGACAACGCCACTCTTAGGCTGAGAGCAACGTGCGCGAATAAAACGTTTTTCTGTTATGTTTTGAAAAATAAACTGCTACTCAAATCGTCGTAAACAACTGCACTAATCGCCGAGGATTTTCATTAGTCTGTTCCTTTTACTTGTAAAATCACTACACTAAACTAGTCAAATTTCTCGCATTTGAACGTTGTCCGATCATATTTTATTATTTCTTATTTTTAAGCTGAAACAAATAAAAAGAAACCCGTTTTTTTTTTCTTTTTTTGACGCGGCTAATTTATGATTTTATTAACATGGCTTGCTCGCTTGATATTTCGATTAATATCGTAAGAGTTTGCTCCTTAAGAAATCGAAAAGAACAAGTTTCCGAAATTAATATCACCTGCACCAATATTTAACCTAGCTTCGTGCTTGTCGGAGACAATACATTTAGTCTTAAGTAATAATTATAACGATGTAACTCCAATCTTGATCGCTACTTTACAAAAATAAAGTAACAAAAATTAGTCTTAATGAATATATACAAAAATAATCCCCTACGGTGGTTCTCCGTCAAAAAATCAAATGAAAATATTTTTTTGTACATGTTCTCGTTACTAAACTTTAAGAACTTCATCTTTTTTCGTTTAATATACTGTTCCAAAATTTTAATATAAATTATACGAAAGAAGCTCGAAGCGGGAAAAAATGATTTTTTTCAAAACAATCGCATCACAGAGCAGCTGACAAATTTTTCCGTTTGACGGTAACTTGTTCATTTCGCTAACATCGACAGCTATCGTATAATCCCTTAATTTTCTAACATTCGTACAAGTATGTGATATTAAATTTCGCGTTTTCAGCGTAATATTATTGAAAATATTATAAAATTATAAGGCTGTGTTCAAAATTTACGGAAAAAACAGAAAAAAAAACCAACAAAAAACGGCTCGGAATATTCCTTTAATATTTTCCTTCCAAAGAGCAGTGGTAAGATTCGGTAATTTAGAAACGGTAAAGGTTTTAATCACCGAAACTGAAATATTCTTTTTTACCAGATTTTTATTTGTCCGTTTAATATTATCAGATTTACAGTTGGTCTGTCAACGGCATTATTCACATATCAAAACTTTACGAAAGGAAATGCTTTTTAGAAATTAGTTCAGTTGAATCTACCAATTATAGAAATCAGCCATCGCATCTTCTAATTTGAAAATTTTCATCTTAAGAATTTACTTCAGTTCGAAGCATCTTCAGGAATGTTCAAGCGCAACTACGGATCCGTTTCAAAAATAATGTCCTCCCACTTTAATCGATAGTGGAACGTAATATCGAAGAAAGTCTGTTACCACTGATACAAAAAACAAGCCCATTTAGTTTCAGACTAGGATGCTTATATCTTCTCTTTTCTCAGTATAATTTGACTTTTTACAGAAGGCAGCGAGCGCAGTTTTTATTTTATTCACGTGGGTGGTAAACTCGTTAAATTCGAACGTTGAAGAGTCCTTCATGGGATTATATTTTCCAATAGAGACGCAAGAGCAAAATTTTATTATTTATTTTTCAACAATACGATTGTACATAACTAAAATTAAATTTTAGTTTAGCCAGATCCACCGGGGCCTAGTTGATCAGGCAATACCACAGAAACTAACAAAAATTTCACTTGCCCTGGCTAAAAAAAAGTATATATATAAAAAAAAAATATTTTAAGTTCTGATGAGAAAACTAAAATTAAATGGGGTAAGAAGATAATCGAAGAGACACGCAGCCGAAATTGCTTTATGTTTACGGCATTTACTTGATCTTTAATTTTACAAAAGACGACTGGGAGACGTGAACTACGATTAAATTTCAACTTATTATGTGAAAAGATAGAGATTAAAAAAAAATTATAATTTCACAGTCAACGAACCATTGTCGCTAAAAGAAAGTGAACAAGCAACTATCGGCGTTGGGTCCAACAAAATGAACTACTCACAGGAAAACAATGTCAAGATGTTTGAACAAGTACGAAAGAATTAACGAGTGAGTTACAGAGAAATTTTAACAGATTCTTCGTTTAAAGACAAAGGGAAACTCTCCGAATCTGAAATAAATATTATCTATCGTTTAGAGGTTACCTAGTGCGAATTACCCCTACTTAACGTCCTTGGAACAATAACTTTTCTACCGTTTTATAACTGAATATCTTAAAATCATTAATACAAATGACTACAACATATTCCCTCTCGGCTAGCGTGTTGATAGCATTCAAACTCGTACACACATACGTGCAAATCTACATAGACGTTAATGATATTCGATTTAATGGAACAATTACGCAAAACATCATAATGACGGTATATGTATAAGCGAAAAGGAACGAAAATTTGCAATTGCTTGCGTTAACTTTTTTCGTTTTCGCAACTCCGGTAATGGTCCGGACATCATAAGATTGACGGGCTACAATTATTTGACTAGATGCGTTTTCCGGTCTCATCAGCCGGATGTGAATATGACGCTGGATCTACATGAATGCATTTCTTACATTGTTTTCTTCTTTTGATTATTATTAGACTCTGCTCTTCTCGACTACCTTCGTGAAAATCACTATATTGATTCGTGACATTTGCGCATCGTTACAATTAGCCGATAATTTATACGAAAAAAAAAATTTTTTTGTTCTTCGTAGGAACAACCGACATTTCTCAAAATTTGCCAGAAGTCAAAACGAGAAACTGGATCTGCTACCTTTTAGAAGACCGCGCCGCTGTATGCACACAATAATACACGCGAGAGACAAATTTATGGTCAATCGACGCAGCTGCTCATTTCAATTTATTCAGACCGGAAGAGCGAAAATTACAACAGAGCTCTCCGTTGAGAATATTCAAATGTAGTAAAATCGTGAAATTCTTATTCAACTCGCTCAATTAATGTGGGATTTAAGATCGATCCGATTCCGGCTGAGCAGCGATCTCTCTCAATATTCCGAACCTTAATTTTACTTTTATCGGCATTACGCTACCATTGTTTACCATTCTTTTTTTCTTTCATTTTTTAAAAAATTTTAAACGATGTTTATGATTTTTATTTAAAAAAAAAAGAATTCTCAAGGTAGCTGCAACATTTACTAAATATCATTACTTGTTTATACCTATTTGATAAATTAACATTATTCATCTCCATTTCTGTTTTATTGTATATAAATTTTAAAAGTAAATACTTTTACAAAAATATACATAATATAATTCACAAAACTGATCATCGATATGTTTTAGAATAACTTAGCTGTTCCGAAACATGTCGGCCGGTGTTTTGAATTATGTATTTCTGTAAAAGTATTTAATTTTAAAATTTATATACTTATTTGATCGGTAAAAATTCCTCACCGTTCAAAAAAAATGTTATATTTCTTTACTGAAAACATTTTTGCCCCCCCCCCTCCTCCTGAATGGATATTACATATTTATTGTGTGAACTTGCCGAGTGATACATGGAAAATATGAAAAAAAAAGAGCACCTCTTAAAAATTGTACCAAAGAACCTGAAATATTAACCCTATGAATAGAGTAGGTTAAAAAAAATCTGAAGTACTTAATGTTTTATATAATTTCCATCAAAGAAAAACGTGATTACATGTTTATTGGCTTAATGTTTTAAAAAAAGTGTAATTTAATTATTTTATAGAAGCTAATCGTAATGTGAAGTAGAGTAAGTAGTTAATCAATGCATCCCGAGACCTGGACCGCAGATGAGTCAGTTTTATAAACAAAATAAAATAGATTTATTTAAATTTAAAAAATAAAAAGGTTCTTTTCGATAGTCCATAAAAAAGGAATAGAATACGGGGTTGCGGTTGAACACTATTTATTTTCGGTTTATATTGATGCAGAACGACGACGATTGAGTTATTATTTTTGTTTTTGTAATTTAAAGAAACGAAAAAAAAAAAGGTATTTTGTGCAGAAAAACTAATATTAAGGTGAAATTGTTTATGATGTCATATGCGTTTTGAAGATGCATGGTCTGAAGTTGAAAAAGTGCGTAGTAGTAGGAACAGAAAATATATGTTTCAGCGCTCAAGAAAAAATTCAGCAATATGTATTCTTATAGATATCTTCAAATCGTATTCTTCCGTATTCGCAGAAAAAACGGAATATTAACTGAAAATATAATTTCAAATATTTTACTTCCTACATCTTATTTTGACTATATTTCTTATCAGTAATATTTTTTTTCCGGTCGAATTCTGCACAATTTTATACCGCTTTTTTTATTATTATTATTTCAATATATTTGGAATTACCGTTAACCGTATGCTAGTGCGCAGGCTATTTACAGTAAACGGAAACCATTATCAACTAAACTAAGGACTCGATATTATTTATTTTCACGAACTTTACAAAGTTCGAACCACCGTTGAAGGGGAATTGAGGAGAACACTACATAAAACTATTTTCTAACATTGTTCTCTTCACCATTTTTAGAAATAAAATGGCGGTCGCCCGAGAATAGTACTACTTTGTCGACTTTTTCAAATGTCATTGTTTCGACAAAATGAATTAATAATTATTTAAATCTAAATATATAACAAAAAAAAAACGAAAGCGAAAAGAAAATACACCTACACGGTATACGACTATTATTAAAATTTCTACCCTTGACGTCCAAGTAAATTTTCGACTGCTGTAAATCAGTAAAAACTAGAAGAAAGAAATATATTACATAGATTAAGGTAAAAGAAAAAGTATGGAGTGGAAGTTCATTTTAATGAAAATATTTTTCGTCCCCCCCCCCTAAAAAACCGATTTAATCCTCTATAAATATTAACGAACGAAGGACTATGAAAGCAGGAGGTACAAAAATGGAAGACAAATTGAAAATCGTCAATAATAAAATTAAGAGAAGCTGTAAGCGAAATAAAAACAATTTCTTCAGTTCAATTTGCGATGAAATGCAGACCATAACGACGTGAAAGATCTCTTCCGAAAAATTAAAATTTGAACTAGAGTTTTCAAAAATTTGGGCAGTAGAGGATAAAAACGGCTCTCTGAAAACAAACTTTCGAGAAATAACTGAAGTATGGAGAAATTACTGTCAAAATCTATATAATTACACTCTGATACAAAGGAAATTAAAACAACGAAACTCCCGAAAGAGCCAGAAATATTAAAAAGCGAAATATCAGAAGTTATAACATTTCTTAAAAACAATAAAGCAGTGGGAGCTGATGAGATACCTGCAGGGGTATTAAAAATTACCGGAGGTATTGGAATCGATGAACTCCATTTATTGTGCAATTTCATTTGAAACTCGGGAGAATGGCCAAGAGAGTGGTGCAGATTAGTGTATATACCACTATTTAAAAAGGGAAAAAGAACAAAATATGAAAACTATAAAACTATCTTACTTTTGCCACATGCGAGTAAGATAATGCTCCACATAATTCATAAGCGTTTGGAAGAGATAGTGAAAACGCAGATTCCTGAAGAACAAACAGGATTTGTAAAAGTATGAGGAACACGTGAACAAATCTTGAACTTAAGACAAATAATAGCAAAATCTCTAGAGTATAATATGCCGTTAGTTCTATGTTTTATAGATTACCATAAAACGTTTTTGATAATGTAATATGGAGCCAGTTATGGCTAGCGTTGATTAATATGGGTGTTCCGGAACATATCGTTTCGTTGATGAAGAACCTGAACATAATAGTAATATCGTTCGAGTAGATCAAAGAATACAATCCGACGAATTTTACACAAAGAAGAAGGGTGTGAGACAGGGATGTATCCTGTCGCCCGATTTGTTTAATCTTTACGGAGAATATATTATGAGAGCAGTACTAGATGGATGGAGTGGAGGAGTATCCTTGGGTGGACGAAAGATCTCTAATTTACGATGTACTGATGATACAGCACTTATTTGCGACCAATTTGGACTAAATGAAAATGCTACTACAAAAGGTTTAAACTATCAGTCACAAATATGGACTGGAAACAAATAAGGCTAAAACGAAAATCATTATTATAGACATGGCAACTGTGAAACCAAACCAAAAAGCATAACGCCAATTTAGTCGCGTAGACATAGGAAATGTTGCTACAGCTAATGTAAAGAAAGTACCAGCACAAGTAAAAACGTTTATCATGGCTACTAGTGTACTGGCGGTTTTGTCATTTCAGTTATATACAACTCAGAACCAGTTTCTTCTGCTAATGATGATAGACCCTGTATGATTCGGCAGAAAATAAGTAAATAAGTAGCAGTAATACTTATTTGTTAATATGTAGGTAAATTAGCCATGATCAGGCAAGAAATAGCCATCATAAAAATTGTAACTATAACGGTTTCTTTACGTCCAACATTATCAACAATCCAACCAAAAGCTAATGCTCCAATAGGTCGAAATATAGAAGTTCGATGATAATGTTTTTGCAGGATACGAAATTGTAGATAATTTTATATACTTAGGATCATTAATTAGTGATAAAGGAAGTTCGGAACAGGAAACAAAGCGCCGTATTCAAATGCCCCGCTGCACTATGATGAAACTAAGATATGGAAGGACGAATACATTAATAAAAATGTGAAAATAAAGCTCGTAAAGACCCTTGTATTTTCGGTAGTATATATTATACGGAGCCGAATCATGGACTTTAAACAAAGCCAGCATGGTCCGACTTGGCAGTTTTGAAATGTAGTCTTGGAGAAGATTACTCCGCATACCGTGGACCGCAAAACGAACAAATGAATCCGTAGTACATGAGTTGAATCTCACACAACGGTTGACTGATATGACTATTCATCGCCTAATGAAATATTTCGGCCTTGTTAGTCGCAGTGAGCGAAAATAAGAAACACTGGTGATGCAAGCGAAGGTCCAAAGGAGAAGACCAAAAGGCCGCCCTCTACAGCGCTGGACAGATATGATAAGAAAATAAACTGGATTATCTTTGCATCAATGTATAGAAATATAAATGGCGATAATAATTATTTCTTTTCCATCTTCCGCCTTACGTTGAACAGTACATATATCCCCAAGAAGAACTGGCCGTTGATTGGGTCCTTTTTGAAATAATTTTTGAACGAATTTTTGTTATTCTATGGAGACTCATCATTGACATGTTTTCGTCACTCGATGACCTTTTTAAAATGTAATAAATAAGGCACTGTATGAACGTGGACAGATACAATTTCTTACAACTATGACATAGAAAAGGAGTGGACTGACCGTTATCTTTCCTAACTTGATTTGCCGCTTATAACGAGTAAGAGGAGAGAGCCGAGCGTGTAAATTTTAATTCGATATATTACTGGCTACGTGTCTATTAGGAATTTTTAGATGTTATTAGAGTTATTCATAACGTAGGCTCGCTCGTTTTTCGTGTTAACTTCCCATATATAGTTTTATTTATATATAAGGCGCGTCTAAAGAAGATTCACTTCAATAAGCCTATATATGAAGTAAAAACTTCAGTGAGCCGAAAATGGACTTGATATGTAAAATTTAAAAGGAAAAATAAATATTAATGCAATCGGAAGGAAAATACGAAAAAAATTGTATTTATGCGAGAGAAACCCTTCGTGCCTAACATATAAATAGATACCGAATCGATTTTTTACGGCATAAGTATATTATGACAATTCTTAAACGTCAACTTTTTCCATTCGGAAGACGAAATTCTCGAAATCAATAATATTTATAAACGAAAATGTAGCAACAAAATCACAATAATACTCAAACTACGTTCAGTGCCCTAGGTACTGTCCTTTCATCAGTAGACAAGCACCAACTAGTTATCATTCATATGACACATTACCGTCAAATATTGCCAAATTTTATCGTACTGTTCACTCTGCAATCGGCAGTTTAAATCGTCAAAAGCATCGTCTTCTCGGACTCGGTGCATACATTTTTAACTCTGAGAGAAGATAAATCGTTTAAAGCTTGAATAAAATTATACGCAGCGTATAGTCTAACAGAGAAATAAATCGTTTTCACCCCTGGGGTTACACCAAGATAATAAAGAACAAGACGGACATCAAATGAGTCGGTAACTGTACTACCTACAGAATTGTAAACGTCGTATTAGGACATACACTAAAATTGTAAAACGAGAAAAATGGTCACAATTACGGTTCCCGATAAACTGCGCAGTGTGCGTTACCGCTGAAATCCTGAAAGAATTTCGATGCGCAGGGTTCAACCTATGCAGATTAAAAATTGATCGTACTCGATTGAAACATGCGTGTTCATTTAACAGAAAATTCTGCGCTCCGAATGTGTCAAAGGCAACTTTCAACACAATGCGAAAAACTGTATACCCTGTATGATTCTATTTGAACAAAATTCTACGTTACAAAACAAAGTCGATTTTACTAGATGTTACAATATAAAAAACACGCATATTTTTCGAAACAGACAAAATTAGCCAAACATAAATCATTTAAAGTAAAAATATGTTTCTAATCGCAATTTGCACATAACATAATGTATAATATACAGATAATAAAGTAATTAATAATTTCAAATTTTTACATCGCGGCAGAATGGTACATTTTATTTTTATTCATTTATTTATTTCATTATGTAATCAAAAAGTCCAACACGTGATCACACACAGCGTAATATTGAACTTCACACATCTACTGTGTTCCAGCAATTTAGAAGGAAGTTTATTTACGTAATTTTCGTTCGAAAATAAAGTGACTGATGTAATCGCTTACCACGGTGAATATTTATATTATTCATTTCAGTTCGTTTGGCTCCGTTATAGTGAACATCTCTACTTCATACTCGATCAGTGGCGGATTTAGTCTTAGGCCTACGAGGCCCGGGCCTAGGGCGGTAAAATTTGAAGGACGACAAAAGTTAAAAGATGAATAAAATTAAAAAGCCGCCCGAACCTTAAAAAATTTTTTTCCCCGTGCGCCTAAAAGCAAAAATTGTTGAAGCTTTCCATCAATTGTGAAATTGAATTTTATTACTTTCTCTATTACCATTAAAAAAGGATGAAAAAAATGGCATATGTAGAAAAACTCTATTAACTTAATTATTTCAATAAAATTTTATAATTTTGTTACAATATATTTTCTATTTATATTATTCTGCGGAAAGATCACTCTCCACTTTAAAAAGGGTGAAAAATTATTTGCGTGCAAGCATGAATCAAGACAGACTCAATGCACTGGCATTATTATGTATTGAAGCACAATTAGTACAGGAAATTGAGTATGACGATATCATTGATGTTTTTGCACAAGCCAAAGCAAGAAAAAAAATGATTTCGTGATTGATTATATTAGTAATTTATTTCTTAATTATGCGGTATTTTCTAATTATAAGTTATTGACAACTAATGTTTATGATATATTGTGATTGTATCTATCAAAGAATAATAATATATTTTTACAATAACTGAAGTAAGTTCGTTATTAATATCTACAAATTTTTGGTATATATATACATATATACTTTGACGTTATGAGAAGCGCGGCATATCAGCATGTACCTAGGGCGCCATCATGGTCAAATCCGCCACTGTACTCGATGGATGAATTCAATTTATACCTTACATAAATTAAAAATTAAAATTTTTTAAATTACAATTTAAAATTTAAAAATTGTAAGTTCGGTTTTTTTGGTTAGTTCTTTTCTTTTTTTTTTTTCATTTTCAGTAAAAATCACTATAGTAGGTTTGGTTTTTGGTTCGTTTTTCTCCTTTTTATTTAAAATTACATAATTATTTAAACTGGATTATCCAGTTAAATATTTTGATTTACTGACCACCCCATTTCAATTAATAAATAAGAATTACTTCTGGCCAACCGTTACTGTTGTCTAATCGTTATATAATATTCCCCGCTCATTTGCATTTCACGTTTTCGTCTTACCATTCGACCGTTTTTTTAAATTGCGAAATAAAGTAGTGGTTCATTTTGTAACTTGATAAAATTTACGGAGAAGAAATTATTCAATTTTATTGTGTTCTTGTGTATTTCGGGTTCTAAATTAATTTTTACAGATTGATTTTGTTTTAGGTGTTTTTTTCTTAAATTCGTTTCTCTTTCCGCGTTTTTTTTACAAAGCGCAACTCGTTATATAAGTTAGAGTTCGATCGACGTGTAGGAATTTATTATTAACCGTACCAAGAAATTAAATTTTCGATGCGGATGACGAAGTAGAAGTTGTTAGTTGTAATTACCGGAAAAATCTGCTAAAGTTGGGACGTGAGTAGGAGCGAGGACGGCGTAGGTAGTGCATTTATTGCCCCGTCGCTTCGGCATTCTGAGTCCTTCCAGCTTCCTTCTGCAATGTCATTTCTGCCGAGTCGATCGCTATTCTTCCGACTATCTCTTTTATTTCCTCCTTAAGCGGGATTTCCCAATTTCTCATAATTTCGGACTCTAAAGGCGTCCTTCGAGCCATATCCTTTCCTCCTTCACATTCCTCTGATAGTATTATTCTCCCAATTCGTTTTCTTACCTCCGCTTTGCAGTCATCCGCTCTATTCTTATTCATCTTTGATGCATCCCTAGCCATTCCAGAATTGTCGGCAATGTCGCAGCTGATTCTTTAGCTCGCTTTGCGGGCTCGCCTTCATTCATTCCACAACTATTTCCCTTCTTCAGACATTCTTTCCAGACTTTAGCGGGACATTTATCCAACCCTATTTTCTAATCGTCATTCGCATTGCCGCTTTGTTCAGCCGATTCCTCGTTCCCTGTCTTGGTTCCATTCTATTCCTTTCGGTCATCGCTCCTCTACTGTCTCCGAATCAGTCATTCTCTCTTTCCTTGCTTTCGATTTGCTCTGTCGCCGTCTCCTCATTGTTTATTGTGATCCTCCTTGTATATGTGATGCTGATCACATTTTCTTCGAGTGTCCCGCTCTTCTTAATGGACGCTCCCTTTTATACGGCCAGCTCTTGACATTAGGTCTCTCTACTCCCTATAACGCTTCCTTTATCCTCTCTTTTCCTTCATCTTCTGTGGTGCCTGCATTTCTGTCCTTTATTGCGCCCATTTCTGACCGCCTAACTATTCAGATTTATAGTTTAGCTTTTCCTGTTGTTGAGTCGATGCGCTAGCTCGCCCATGCAATAAATAAAAAAAAAAGGGGGAGTTAATTTTTGGTTTGTTTTTCTTTTTGTTTTTCCTTTTCACTTAAAATTACACAGTAAAGTAAAGTAAAGTAAAATACAGGTCATACACTCGACAGGATGTTATACATAGTTAAGGTTCACAATGTTCTACGATTAATTAAATCAGAAGATAATATGGAAACCAGTTTCTTTTTTACGGTCGCCTTTACTTTCACAGATTTCTCTGGTAGCCAATTCATTTTAGGCGGAGTAAACCTAAGAGTGACTTTAATCCGGAGCCAGACGGTGACCTATGGTTTGATAGCCAAGTACTTTTTAACTGCTAGGCTACCGTACTGCCTAAAATTACATAACCATTTCAGTTGATTAGAAAATTTTAGGTTTGGTTTTCGATTATCTTTTTTATTTATTTTTTTTTTATTTGTTATTTAAAGTGATAAACCATGAAAAACGATAGTTTAGGTGATTGAAGGGACTAAAACTTTTCTCAGCTATACAGTTTTGTCGATTTGAAAGTACCGCTGAAGGATTAGTTGTAATGAAATAGTTTTAAAATATGACGGAGAATTTTTAAATAATTTATATTTTCAATAAACGGTTGTAGTAAAAAACGTGTTTCGAGGAAACCAAATATTCAATAATTGCGAATTTCAGATCATTTGGATGTTTCGTAAACACCATCTTTGATCTAGTTGTAAATAATTTTCCGCTTTCGACTGAAGTCCTCCGTCATCTGCCTATTACTTTCCCATATATACACATGTAGTCCCAATACATCTCTGCAGTGTGTGTTTTTAATTTTATCGAAGTGCGCTCTGTATTGTCGGCTAACGGTTAATCCTTTAATCTTTTCAATTTTATATAGCGCCTTGAGAATTTTCTTTCTCTTAGCCTTAACATTTTTATGCTTTCATCAAATCCCATGATCTCTATTTTATCGAGCCGATGGCCGAATAGCCGAAAATCGAAATTAAAAACATTGCCTAATTTATATAAAATTATCTGGGTTTTCATTTTATTATAATTCGAACTTGACACCTGATATTTCAAGTGAATAGTGTAATTCTCTGAATTGCATTGGTCGACTAGCTCGCCTTATTTATCTATAGTTTTTTGTTGTTTTTTTTTAGTCCGACTTTCGCCCTTTGGACAGTTTTATTATTTATTTACAAAAATGTACATCATACTTTTCCTGAATTCTGATGCACATAACAAAAATTTACTCTACTTCTTTCCCAATTAAAAACTGCGACAGGAATAAATTAAACACTTTTAGGGGCGAGGGTATTGTCGGACAATACAAAGCGTGATAGCCTTGTCATTTTTCGCTTGGTCGCCGTAGGTAAACCCGATT
Source organism: Icerya purchasi (assembly GCA_039619475.1). Lineage (NCBI taxonomy): Eukaryota > Metazoa > Arthropoda > Insecta > Hemiptera > Monophlebidae > Icerya > Icerya purchasi. The sequence continues at coordinate 258,818,126 of CM077116.1, read as the reverse complement.
AATTATCCGGATTTACCAAAGTTCGTGTTTTTAAAACAAAAAGAGAGAAAAAAACAAACACAAAAACATTCACTTTTCAACCTACCATCAATTAGTGGCGTAATAGGAGAGACGTTAAAAATCGGTCTTCGTAAATTTACTTTTCGATATTTGCAACAAAAACGCTCACTCTGCTTTCTAATAATGACAACACCATGTGTGTGTATCTATCGATTTTATTTTTTTCCCACTTGTCACGTGATGCGACCCCCTTTTGCACATTTCTATGTCCTATATTATTAACGTACTTTTGTGTTCGTAAAAAAGCGCAAAAACAAAAACAAAGAAGCTATACCATCACACACGCGGCACCGAACAACTTGCCTAAATAACGGATTATGCCGGAAAATGTATTACTACTGCGAACGCGACTAATGATGACGGAGGCAAAGTCGATATGACGTCAATTCGACCACGAACGTGGGTGTCTGGCGTGGCTGGTCATTAATAATGATGTATACGCGGACCGTCGACGAATTCTAAGAAAAACCCTTCTTCGCCCTATAGGCAATTTCATTTCCAATGCTGATGGCGCTCATGCTGATAGCGGATTAGTGGGAATTTTTTAGCGCGTGTACGCCCGAAATCGAGACGACATTGTCCTCTGGCGAAAGAAAACGATGAAATTTCAACTTGCACGATCGAACAGCCATTCCATTTACCCTCAATAAAATTAACAGATTTCGGCGTCGCCGTAGAAAAATTGCATATTTGCATGCTCGCCATTCCGATGTTCACTTTGTTCGCGGATGTTGAACCGAACTGAAGTTCTATGTGTCGCAATGTTAAGAGTCTTCCGTTTTTCTCTAGGCAGTAATTTCTTAAATTTGTACTCTCATCGCGCTGTTAGTACACATTGTGAACCCTAAACTTCGTAACATCGAACACCCCCTGACCAGACTTTCGTTCCTTTACATTACTTACCCGCGTGTATGTAGCGACAACCAAGTCGAAAAGACTACGTCAACAAAGACAAAAATCCCATTAGCGGTATTTCAGTGTACGCTTAACAAACCGGGTATATCGAATACTTTGTTAAAAGCGTGTAAACTAACTAACACTAAATTATTATTCGCTAATATTTTAACAATAATAGATGAAGTCATTATAGAATAGAATTAGATACGAGTACAAACATCGTGACACACTTAATGAATACATTATAAACGTTTGTTTACAGCGTTAAGTATACTCTTTATAAGACACACTGACAAACATTTAGACATCGCTAACCATATTATAAGCAAATTTAGCAAATTAAGACACTTTTGTAGGAGGGGGGGTGCAAAACCTACGATTATAAATATAATGTGTAATGATTATAAGTATTTACACCATGCACTATGTAATAGCTCATTATTATATAAAATGCCAACCTACTGAGCAACATAAAATGACCGACAATGAATAATACTCGTAACTACTGAATTACTGAATATAACAACTAAGAAGAAAAACTTAAATTTCTACGATTAAACCTTTACTAAACTAATTGATAAAATCTAAAAATTCAAACCAACATATGCCGAAGAGTAAACTAGTAGCAATTTGGTTCCATATTCGTAAAAATGATGATAAGAAAAAAGAAGGAATATTCAAAACGACGATGACCTCCTCGTTTATTCATCAACGTAAAACAAAGTAAAAGAATAAATGATGTATAAAAACATTTAAATTGCACATAAATTAACATAGTTGAAATTTCAAATCTTCAGTTGTAGAAAATAATAAGGAAATATATCAACAAAGATGAATTTAGTATTAAATGTTTGGAATTTATGGGAAATCTAAACGACCTACTTTCATTCAGAGGAGAAGACCAAAGAATTAAAAATATTCGATTCTTAATTTAACTTATATATACTTATATATGTGTACTCAGCCATTTTTGCCTCGCAGGGAGCGTGCTCCTTGACTCCTCTTGATTTCATCTTTGTCTCTTTCACTTCTATACTTTGTATAAAATGATCAAAATTTACAACGTAATTCTTACTAGCATCAACACAAAAAAATAACATAATCACAAAAATCCTGTCTTAACATTTAACTTTCATTATATAAAATTAAGACATTTTTTCGTTACATATTTCGTTACATAAAATTGTGACATTTTTTAAATAACAATAACAAAAATCCTATGAAATACATATAACAAACGTTACATAAAATTGGGACGTTTTTTTGGGACATTTTTTGGGACATTTTGCGTTACATAAAGTTGGGATATTTTTTCTAATGAAGGGTAGCCTAAGAATTACGTTGTAATTAATATATATATATATATATATATATATATATATATATATATATATATATATATATATGTATGTATGTATGTATGTATGTATGTATATATGTATATGCATACATATATATGTATGTAGGCGTATGCATACATATATATGTATGTAGGCGTATGCATACTCGAATCTATATTAAAAATTATTAACGTTGTAGGATTTTCGGGAGCACTAATTCATCTATTTTCAGCTAAAAAAGAAATAAACGCAGAAACATGATTAGAATTTGAAGCAAACATAGGAGTACTCTTTAACACAGGTACATTGTTATTAAAGGTTAACAATGAAAATGAAATGTACCGAAAAGTTACTTATTTACTTAAAATAAGACGTTACTAAAAACAAAAACACAAAAAATATATATCATTTAAAAAAAAGAAAAAAAAACATATATATATATTATTTTTTTTTTTTTTTTTTGGGCGTCGAAAATTCAACCCATCGACAAACATTATATTGAAATAGGTACCTACTTGATTCGTCATCACCATATTTAATGTAGAAATATCTTTCGTTTAAATACGACCGGAATAATTCAGCTAGTTGATAGGGAAAATGACGTCGAAGTTTTTGCAATAGACCATCGTGCCAAACTCGATCGAATGCTTGGCTTACATCTAAAAATACGGTATCGCAAACCATTTTTCCATCCAAGGATTTTTCAATTTGATGAACAATCCGATGCACCTGCTCTATTGTACTATGTTTTGCTCGGAAGCTAAACTGGTGTTCAGGTATTATCTCTTTGCATTCAACTATTGACATTATTCTTTTTAACAGTAATTTTTCGTATAATTTAGAAAGTACCGGCAAAATTGAAATTGGTCGATACGATGATGGTTCCGTCGGAGTTTTTTGTGGTTTTTGAACTACAACAATTTGCGACAATTTTAGTTGTATTGGAAAATATGTTAATCGCAGTATTGCATTAAATATGTACGCTAGTAACACCAGTCCGTTTTTTGGCAATTCCTTTAAAACTTTTGCTGTTATTAAATCATAACCTGGTGCTTTGTTAGGGTTCATTGTCCGTTTATACTGTTAATTTCACCTGGTGAGGTCAATTTCATAGGTTTTGAGACATCTTGACAACAGGAATCAGAAATTAACGACGTATCAACAGGATGTGACTTAAATATATTGGAAAAATATTCGCCGAACAGTTCCGCTTTTTCAACATCGGCACGAGTCCAGCTACGATCTGGTTTCCTTATAGGGCAAACAGATGGTTTTGGTCCTTTAAGGTTCCGGGCAGCTTTCCACAAAGAGTAATTATGTTGCGCTATAGGTGATAAATTGATCAGTTGCTCATTGAGTGATTTATTCTTTAAGTCCTGCAACAAACGTTTAACGAGTTTCGTTTGTTTATTCAATGCAGTTTTATGCGCAGGGTTTCTGAATATTTGCCACTGCTTCCTCGATTTTCTTCAGAAATTTACCTCTGCTTTGATATGTTGGGGATAATAAAGCACCGGTTGACATTTGTTAATTATTGTTAATTATTGTTGTAGCCTTCCAAGCCGACTGTTGAGTGACCTTAATGAAGTAATCCACTGTATTATCGATATCATCGGTAGTCTTAAGTGATATTCTTAAATTGATATCATTTCCGAGATATTCTCTAAATAGTTTCCAGTTTGTAAATCTGTTGTATAATTTTGGTATGGACACTTTTTTTACTATCTGGTCACTAATAGATAGTATAACTGACGAGTGATCTGATGGTAATTCATTATCTGCTCTAACATCAGTGAATATTGTTGGAATACCTTTAATAATAAAGTCCAGTAAATCTGGAACTTTATTCGGATCTGTAGGCCAATAACTCCAGGAGAACAAACATCACTATGCGTTTCGTCGATGGCTGATTTGAGTTCTTTACCTCTTGGAACGGAAAGTCTTGAACCAAAGTAAATGTTTTTTGCGTTATAATCACCGCCGTGATATACCTATCGCCCAGATTTTTTAGAAAATGTATAGACATTTCTTTCCTTATATTATGGCGTGGTGGGCAGTAGACTGCTGAGACAGTAGTCTTTTTGTTTGATTTCAGTTCAATTACAACGCTGGTTGCCTGTAAGTGATGTGATTCATATTTCCCTGGTACGTAATGTTTTATGTTACCTTTTATTATCACACCAGTGCCCCCATGCGCTGTGCCATCAGGATGATTTGTAAAGTATGAGTTGTAACCGGAGAAAGTAGTATATCTTGCATTTGCTAAATGAGTTTCAGAAATTAAAAGTATGTCAATATTTTCCTGAATTAAATATAATTGCATCTCAGCGATATGGTTTAGAATGCCATTGGCATTCCAGGTTACAATTTTAGAATTTTTCATTTTTTATTTATTAAAGCAGTCCTAATTGTTTGTATAACGCTTTTTAGCAGCTGGTTTTGCTGTTCCATCATGTTTGCGAAAAGTATTTTTATTTCATTTACAAATGTATTCAACATGGCTGATATATGATTGTTAGGAGGCATGTTTTCGGAGTTAATATTAAGAGTCGTATTTCTTTTGATCACAAATTTTATAATAATAATAATAAATAATAAATTATCTTTAGAATTCTCCTTAAGAAAATCTATAATTTCAGGCTAACCGATTATCCTGGGGGCGGCAAGAAACCCCAAAAAACATCAAGAATATATAGTATTGAATTTAAAACAACCCCAGAAATCACCCTTAAAAAATTCAAAGCACTAAATAAGCCCCTAAAAGTGAAATTCAAAATATAAAACAAAATACCGAAGTCCTTACATAATATCAAAATATTACGGTTAAAAAATTATTTAACCCCCCTTCCTTCGGGGCGAAAAACACCAAAACCAAAAGGTAAGTAATAGCCCGAGTAAAAACGTTGAAGAAAACTAAAATTTATCTCCAATATATGCATAAAGGACTGTTTTGTACGAAAATACGAGTACAGCCGAGTTTTTTCGGCGTTAATGACAATTTCAAAAAATTGAAAAAAACGAAAGGTCCCCTTTTGCGCGTGAAAATTCAGATTCCTTGAATACAAATATTACGGTTATCTTTCAGTTAACATACAGAATCCTCAGCGCATGAAACATCATGCTTGACTGAACTTATTTTAACGTAGAAATGGTTTTGGGCCGGGGCCAAAAATTTTCTCACGTCATCATTTTGCGTGACAATTTTCGCGACACGAAATCATCAGTAATTTAGAGTCAAAATCTTGAAGTCTGTATTATAAACTGCTACGCAACCTGTGTAAGTAAAACCAGGTGCGCTTGTTTCATGCTAATCGAATGTCATTCTTCACTTGCTCGATACGTCAAATGCTGAAAAGCGTAAATCTTACCGCGAATGAATAAACGTAGTGAGAGTTGGAACAATTTTTATTCGGTTCGCCATTCAGTTAGTCAACGAGCGACGAAGAGAAACTCGAAATATTGAAATCTAGATAGTAACGCAAGCACTTGCCTAGTGGAAAGAGGCACCGAGCAGTAGAAGCGATATTGCTTTCATCAAGAAACAGAAAATAATATCCGATATAGAAATTATAGACGGCAAACTCGTCTCTTTCGAACCTGCCAGATCGAAAGAAGAAAGTTTGTTGTCCTGAACTTGCATCGACAATGATCAACTCTGCCAACTATTCGAACATAAAAACACTACTCGCGAGGCAAATAGAAGAACACCGGGTCGTTGTTGTTTACGTAGTCGAGTTAAAATTAAATCAATCAGAAAGTCGTGTCATAAATGTACAAAATGTATATGTAATGAACGCTGCCAAGTAGTGTGTAATACATGTCTTCTCTAAATTGTAAGATAATTGTTCTCGCGTTTATTCAATTTTTGTATATTTTCACCTTACCTCAGTGTACTTTATTTTTTATTTTCTATGTTATTCACGTTATAATTTTACTAGTAGTATTTATAAATATCGGGTTATACTGTTAAAAACTGCTAAAATATGTGTGTAGTTGACGTTTTCGTGGTCGCTCGGCTAAGGTTTTCATCCCAACTACAATGCGGACAGCATTGGCGAGCATCTCTTTCATATGTATCGCGGTACCAATACAGAGTCGAGGAATCTAGTCGCGGTATCTTATTGGAAGAATATGGCGGCGACCGTTTACGAACGGGAGTGGAAGTAAAGTTTGGCTGAAAGTGTGTTTGATTGAGTGAGTTGGAAGAATAGTTTTGAGATGGGTTCGAGGATGTTCTAAAACGATGCAGCTACATAAACTGATCGGCCGTTTGCAGCTAATTCAATGATCGGCGTATTTATAGGGAGGGTAATCAATAATGATTGAATACTAAACGGTAATCGCCCTTCAAAAATTATTTTCACGGTAACTTCGTCTAAGCGGTTTCCTACAAGATCCCCAACATTTCAGAAAACAAATAAGACAGCAAACGATCTCTGATATTGAGGTCGCTTAATGGTCGTCGAAGGCGAGTATGGTCCGGTTGGCCATATACAATTTTAAAATAGCGGATTTTATATAAGAATACTGGTCCTTAGCAGGCAAACGTTTAATATCGTGTCAAATACTATGTAATTGGTCGCTATCTACACTGGCAATAAAGATGTCAGCTTTTACTTTTTCATCAACTATGTTGTTAATGGAAAACTGAGCGTCTATTTGAATGAACCATAATTGAGGATCTCGTCTTGAAAAAGGTGGAAATCGTATTAAACTGGGGAAATTGGCATGATTTGGGCATTTATAGGTTTGATTCGGCAAGGAAGTGTCGTTACTGTTTGCCATATTAGATAAAGTTGAGGAACATGAAAAAATTAAAATATGGTAATGAATAAACGGTATCAAAAAAAAACTAAACTGAAACTAAAACAAAATTACTTGAAATAATTGTTCGGTTTTAATGATTGTGGTCGTATTCCATACTGCTGAAAGGATAGTGTGTTTGTTTCAAAGTGCGGAGAGAACGAAAAATTTTGAGGAAACGTTGCACAGTTTATTACACTGGCTTTGGCATCAGTATTCGATCATGCGGTTGATCGGCGAATAGAGTATCTCGTCGTCATGGCGCCATCCACCGAGCGGACGTAGTGTGAAACGACTATAGCGTGTTTACAAATGCAGTGTCTCGGCGCCCGTTATTTCGCGGTTGGCCACTGTATGTAAAACGGTCTACACATTCGCCCGCAAAAAAAAAAAAAAAAAAAAAAAAAAAATCATAGTAAAAATAAAAAATGTGCACAAATTTTGAAAATCGAAAGGTATCACGTTAGGGTCACCAATTTTGTCATATAACCTCCGTTGACTCCAAAAACACAAGTACACGGCAAAAGTAATTTATTCGATAAAAGTGCGGACGGAGCGACATCGAATCGAACGGACCGGCATAAAAAATGTCGTGTGATACCGAACTAACTTATCAATAAGAAATTTGGCCCGGCTGAGCCGTCACAGGACTACGGCTCGTCCGAGACCTGTCGGGGAGAAGAGAGAATTCCGATTAGTGCGATCAGAAAGGAGTTTGTGGTTCGCACAATATCTACAACCAAAGGAAAAATTACAACAGTCGAACAACAGTAGTTCTATATCTGCTCATTTCATATTTAGATCAGAAATATCATTTATGAACTTGTCAATGGTAATTATTCAATGGACTGAACGGGAATAGAACTATTTCAGACAATGATGAATATGTAAGCCAGTAAGGAAATAATCGTCAAAATTGTAATGAACAGCACTCTCGTTTAAGAACTGAATCATGTAATGTGCAATAATTTGTTACAAAGAGCTACAATACGAATTGAAATTAACGATAAAATCATGACTAAACTATTCTTTTAATAGTGAGAACAGCACAGATCTGTAACGACAATGGTTTAAAATCAGATGATCAATTTTCATTTTCTATACTAAATGAAATGGAAGTATAAATAAATTTTCGGGTTCCAGTATTTTTCTTTTTTTTTTTTATTATTATTATTTTTATACTGTATGTTTTTAATTGCTATGATTATTACACCCAGTGTCGGGTAGGTATTTTAAATACTGGTTGTTAAGTTTAGTTTTCTAATCGGGGTAAGAATTTTTTTAAATTTCGTCTTGGTTGTCAGGGATGGTTGTATTATTATTTAAGGGGACTTTTAGTTCTAGACGGATTTGATTAATGTTAGGGCATTCGTAAAGAAGGTGTTTGACTGTGATGGGGATGGAGTTGCAGAACTGACAAGGGGGGGTTTATCGATTTTTAGGAAGAGGTAATTATGGGTGAGTTTCGTATGTCCAATTCTAAGTCTGGTGATTATTAATCCTTCTTGACGATTTAGTTGGGAGAGGTTTTTCCAAGGTTGTACGGATTTTTTGTGTTGAAATAATTTGTTATGGGATTTTGTGTTCCATGATGCTTGCCAATTAGATATTTCGGTTTGATTTAGTAAATGTTTGATGTCCGTGACTGTGGTGGAGGATACAGGAGAGGGTGTAGAGGCGGTTTTGGCCAGGTTATCTACTATTTCATTTCCCTGGATTCCGATATGACTGGGTATATACATTAATTTAATATTAATGTTTCGAGATTTTAACTTGTTTAGTTGTTGGTGAATATCTTGGACAAAATTGTCAGTTGAAAAAATTTTCAGGATGGATGTTAGTGAACTTACTGAGTCGCTTTGGATTAGATAATTTTTGTTTTTTTCTTTCGTTTTTATAGTATTTGGTTGTAAAAATTAACGTTTTTATTGAAACTGTTTTAGGAGAAAAATGTTCGAACTGTATTTGAAGTGATCACTTTTGTAATATAATTTTTAATGTAAAATATCCTACTTGCAAAATTTTAGCATCATTTTTTGTTTTGTTTTCCGTTTTAGACATTTCCACTTTTATCAAATACCCGCAATATAACCCACCATTTATTTAGAATACCTCAGTCGATTTTGTATTTGAATTTTACCTTTTTATCTATTACAGGCTATTTTGGGTTTCTCACCTTTAACTTTATTATAATCAGCCAATATAATTGAATAGGCAGCGCATAGGCGTACCCAGGCCAGTTTTTATAGTGATTGGGGGGGGGGGTCAATCTATTTAAAGAAAACACTTGACAGAAAAAAGGATTTTAGTTAGTAATTATATTTTATTAATAATCTCTTATACAATAGTTTTAAATGCGCAAGGATTAGGATTATTTCTGTTCGGTTTCATTTTGAGAATAATTTACATTAATACATAGTCAGTTGTACTGTCAGAATGCCTGGTACCAAGACATCTTACGATCGTAAAGTGACAATATAGCAACGTAAAAATCCATTTCGGGTGGGTTTCAAACCCCCAAATCTCCCCTCGGTGCGCCCATGAGGCAGTGGCGTTTCGTTTGCGTAGAACTGGGTTCGATTCTCGCTGCTGCGCACTGACACTTCTAAAAAAAGAAAATCACGAGCACGGGGTTTATGGGCGCCAAAAAAATATGTAATCAATTAATCAGTTAACCCTCAGTTTTCATTAATACTCTTGTAGCATTTTTTATGCTCTTATCCATCTTCCTTTTTAATAACTTGTTAATAGTAAATTTGCACAATATTAAACGATGTTTGTTTTAATTTCTTTTTAATATTTTTTAAACGTCGTATTCGCTTAACGATTTCGCTCTTAGTATTATTTCCTTGCAAATTTTTCAGTTTTTATTTTAGATCTAGTCAGTAATTTTTATTTACCGCTGCGCATCTCCAGAAATATATTTAGATATGAACCAGGAACCAGTGCCCATTCGTATCTGTGCTGTTACAACAAACAATTTTCGACTCTGTACTAGCGATGTTACGAATGTTCGCATTCGCATTCGCATTATTTTTAACATTGGCATCAACATTCGCATTCGCATCGAACGATGCGAATATTTTGCGAATGTGCAAGTCATTACATATTCTTACGAATTCCTTATTTACAATTTCGACGTTTTTGGATCCACGGTACAAGCGTAAATTTTTTTATAATATTGTAAAGAACAGAGTAAATGCTGACGTTGTTGCACTCGAATTAAAACTGTCTAATTGAAATCGGGATTTTTCAGCTTCAACGTCTGGTACTAAAAGACCAAGGGAATCAATATATAATATCAATGAGTCTTCCACAAGTTCTGATTATTCTGCTAAAAGTCTCATTAGCAATCTAGCTGGAATTTTGGAGTCCTCAAACGAAGACGAAGACTCCGATTTAGGACACACAAGAACATGAAATTAAAGCATAATTGATGGCATATTTCAAAGAAAAACGAGCCTCCCTCGATGAAAACCCTCTGGACTGATGGAAACCTAAATTTAAATACGACAAGTTGTCAGATCTTGTTCGCAAGTATCTCAGCGTTCCGAGTGAGCAATTATTTGGTACAGTCGACCTTATATACGAGCCACTCAGAAATCACCTCATGGGAGAAAAGGCAGCTAAATTACTATTTATAAAATATAATTTACCACTTTTAAAATTTGATTATTAAAGCAAAACTATGCAATATATCGATTCTATAGAGTATATAGATCTTTTCTAAATTCCGAGTTATTAGTACCGTACCGTATTAATGTAATTATTAATGAAAATGATTAAATAAAATAATCTGTTTTAATGACTTTCTCAAACATTCGCATTCGCATTCGCGAATATTGAAAATATAACATTCGTAACATCCCTACTCTGTACATCCGTTCAATCGACTTTAGGGAAACGCGCGTTAAACGGTTAACTGAACATCTTGGAATACACCATATTCATGGCGTACAACCCAAAAGGAAACGACAAGGATGAAAAAACACATCGCACATTGAAGACAGCGCTCCATTTTCACAAGGACTCATGGACCCACTTCTTACCTCGGGTTCTGTTGGATATACGAACCACATCTAAAGACACCGGATTTTCATCAAGTGAATTGCTATATGTAACGTCACTTCGACTACCTGCTGAATTCTTATAACCGTCTGCCAATACTGTTGAACCATACCCGTTACTGATCCGATTGAGAACCATTTTCCAGTTCATCCAACCACAACAAAGAGTATTTTACCAACACGCTCTATTTTTGTTCACCCATCATTGGCAACATGTCACCATGTTTTTTGTCCGAGATGATACCAATAGAAAAGGTCTACGTAACCCATATCAGGATCCATTTAAAACGATTAGGCGCAAGGATGCCTACTTTACTTTAGATATACATGGATGACATAGCTCTGTACATATAGAACGCCTAAAACCTACATTGGGATGAAACCACTGGAGACGTGGACCGGGTGGGAGAAAACGGTTTTCCAAAGAATTTAATGTAAAATAAAGCAAAATAAAATAAAATAACACTTTCATACACTGGTCCCACATAAAGATCATTACAGAACATGGAATTAAAAATAAGTAAATCGAAATGGTTCAAAGTAATTATAATTGGGGAATGTGAAGAAACCACCATCAGAAACAAGTCCCGTCCATCCGTCGGTGAAAATTATTTGATAAGAAACAAAAAGAAAAATTAACCGATCACACTTAGGAATTTCTTTGTGACCATGGCTTGAGGAAGTATTTTGGAAAGCAAGGATAAGAGAAATGATAAAAATTTATGAAGTTAAAGAAAAAGTGATGTTTTAGATTTATACTACTTTGAGTGCAAGCGTTCACTCGTCCAAATTATAAACCATTTTTTTTCCTTTTCCTTCATTTTTTTTTTTTTTGTTATATAATTTTTTATTAATAAAAACATAAAATTTCATGAAGCGAATTAACCGAATTCATTTTATATTGTGACGTGTAAGTGTTAATATTTACTGGTAATCGCAACAACGTGTAAAGCGAAGAATAAATGTACCCTAAAAAGTAATGAACAAAATGCCGCTAATTTGATTTAAAAACACGTGACAACAGATTTTTCCCACACTGAAGATAAATAATTTTACTACATAAACACTACGAAATATTTACCGTATGGAATGCCTAACGTTTGTATTAGGCGAGTTCAGTATTACGGAATAAACATTAGACTGTCATTACTCAGAGTGATCACTTTTTCTTCAAAATAAATTTCTCTCTTTTCCCGGGTTTGTAAATTTTTTCCGATTTTTTTCTAACTTGGACAGTAGTAGCCATAGAAAAGAAAAACCATTTAATTTCCAAATATTTTGCAGTATATTTTTTATCATACTTCCAATACAAACAACTAATTCCGATAAAATCTCAAATCATGAACTATAATGTTTACTCTTCGTCACAAGCATAAAGTTTGTTACCACCGTAATCTTCTGTTTCGTCCTTTTAAATACCAGTAAAATCTGATGAGATGTTTTATTAACTACACAGAAAAATGCACACATACTAGAGTTTTTCAATCGCTTTTAATATTCTCCAGTTTTCTATACATTATTAAAACACGTAATATCTTCTTTAAATTTGCTAACTTTTGCCTGATTACTAAAATTCCCCGACTTGTCCAGAAAGGTGTAACTAATACTTCGAAGTTCTGTACATTATACATTATGCTGGAATTTGTGTACCTTCTTCAGATTCCCTGACTGTACTCGGTTATTTTTTGGAAAGTGGTCCCTGCGTTACTTTAGCCTGTAGTGCAATTATTTTACAGTAATAATTTTATAAATTACAACGTAAAATTGGCAGCAGTTAAATAATCCGTAACAGCACAGACATACACACATAAATAATTCAGCGTTAAACCTTCATTATATTTATTATCCATTATACGAATAGTTAAGTACAGCTTTCATTAAAAACATAAATCCGTTTTTTAATTATTTCAATTTTTTTTTTCAATAAATATTCTTAAATTGCGTAATATTTTAGAAATAAAATTTACCATAAACATAATGTTTTAAAACATTTTTATTAAACGTTTCGGAAAACTTACGTTAAACATCATCAAAAAATTATTATTATACGAAAGGTTAAAATTAAAATATTTTAAAACATGATGCCTACTGTGAATTATATTTCCAATATTACCCATTATGATATTTTTAATTAATGTGCTGTAATGAACATTTTATATTGCGTTTATTTTAAGTTGAGATAACTACTTTTATTGTGATTGGAAATAAATTCGCCTACTAGCGCTTCGGTGTATATTTTTATTGGCCGTGCTCACTGTATAACGTTTTTATACAGTAAAATAAGTGCTGCTCTCTGTTAATGAAACTAATCGTTATTAGTGACGTCAGTTACACAAGCAACCGGTTGGTTCGTGCTTACAATAACGCGTCGCTACGTCGTTAAATTATCGAAACAGGAAACTATTTTCGTCTTACCGAGTTATGGTTTGTATATAAGCACATCGGTCCTTTGAGCTCAGAAAGAAAATGAAAAAAATTATTCCGAATAAAAATAAGCAAACTGTGCTAAAGGAGATTTGTTTAGTATTTTTCAGATTAAAAATAATAACTGATATATGATTTTCTGATTTGTATTTTCTTCTCCCCGTTTGAACTACGTTATTCGCAGTAATCGTTCAGCCACATACTAATTTACGCAAAACGTTCCAAATGTACTGAAACGTATGCTGAATGATACAGCAAACAGTACGTATGGAACGAAAAAATCAAACGTTTTTTGATGTTGTGTTAGTGAATTGCGAAAGTGAAGGTAAGTGTTGTATTTATGGACGTTTTGTTGTTCGGTATGTTGGAAGAATTTTAACAACTCGATCAAGTTCGGCCCTCCTCGGTTGTATTCGCTTGCGTGAAACTGCGACGTTGGCAGTGACATTTATGCAATTAATGAATCGTTCACCGTGTCTAGTTAATGCTAAAAATAACCGGGTGAATACGTTCGACCGATTTCGGTTGCACTCGTTAGCTTGACACTACTCCTTCGGTAGTGCTGGACGACAGCCCTTTTTTGTGGTGATAGATAATCTGTTCATCACAAGCATTGCTGACACAGTTATACCGCACACTGCCCTGTTTTCGAATGTATCATTTCTTGCTTAAAATGAAGCACAATTCTAAATTTTGCCCCTTGATAACGTTTCCTTGGACATTGCAGTTCATTTTGTTTCAATGCTTTTTTAATCTTCCACCGATCGCGCTGTTGTACAACACTCAGCATTATTTTACTATAGCTAACACCAGATGCACGGGGGGCACGGGATGAGCCTCCACGCACGCTGCGATTTCAATTTGATATTCAAGTTACAAAATTCAAGCTATAAACAAGCGATTCAAAAACAAAGATCAAATGAAAATACCTACGCAGCTGGCGCCCCCTGGAAACGGATTTCATTCGAAGTCCGGCCAATCATCCCACACCCGGTCGGAAAAAGCCCTATTTTCGGGTTTAAAAGGTCCTTTTCAGGGCCGAAAACGATGGCGAATCCGTTTAGAATAATGTCAATAAACATAGAAGGATTAACGACAGTTAAAGAAATTATTTTATCCGATATTATTAAAAATGAGAAAATTGACGTACTTGTCCTCCAGGAAACCCATCGCACTGAAACCAATCGAAGACCTAGAATAGAAGGAATGAAGTTAGCAGTCGACAAGCCTCATAGCAAGTACGGCAGCGCCATTTTACTAAAAAAAACATATTGACGTAGTAAAATCAGTCAGGACGGAAACTAACGACATTGAGATCTTGTCAATAGACATCGGTAGCTGTACAGTCACCTCAATATATAAACCACCGAACACAACATTTCAATACCCCAATGAAATACACAAAACAAAAATCATTTTAGGTGACTATAATAGTCACAGTGTTAATTGGGGCTACAATGAAGATGATCTGAATGGAGAACTTGTGGAAAACTGGGCGGAAAGAAATGGTCTAAGCTTAATATTTGATCCAAAACTTCCAGCCTCTTTTAATAGCGGAAGATGGAAACGAGGGTATAACCCAGACAACATATTCGTTACAAATAATATTGCTCACATGTGCACCAAGAAAGTGTCAAATCCAATACCACACACGCAGCACAGGCCAATAATATGTGTAGTGGACGCTGCCATAAAACCAACTACATCTAACGATTCCAAAATGCGCTACAATTTTAAAAAAGCTAACTGGATCCGTTTCACAGAAGAACTGGAAATTCATGTCAAACACATACCGCCAATAGTAGAAGAATATGAGAACTTTGTTAAAACTGTTAAAGCAGTATCTGGTAAATGTATCCCGCGTGGTGTGCGGAAGTTATACATACCTGGTATGTCCAATCATTTGAAAGAACAATATGAAGAATACGTTCAGAAATTTAACGCAGACCCGTTCAACGACGAAACCGCTAAATGTGGTTTAGAGGTAGCAGAACAGGTTGCTGCGGAACGTAGTAAAGAATGGCAGGGATTGGTCGAAAACTTAGACTTCAGCAAGGATAGTAGGAAAGCATGGCAGTTGTTGAAGAAATTAAAGAGTGAAGATACTGGACGCAAAGAAACACCAAATGTCACTGCTAATCAGGTCGCCCACCAGTTGCTAGTGAATGGCAAGGCAGACCAAAAAGTAAAACTATCAAAAAGCAAAAATCGGATTGTAAGATGTCATGCCACAGAAACAGATCACTTTCAACAACCAATTGCCGAGCTAGAGATTAATAACGCAATTAAAAATATTAAAAATCGGAAGGCCCCAGGCGTCGATGGCATGCTAGTGGAACAAATAAAACACTTTGGAAGTGAAACGATTAAATGGATTCAACAAATGTTTAATAACTGTACTAATAGAACAATTATCCCTAAGCTTTGGAGAAAAGCACATGTCATCGCATTATTAAAGCCTGGTAAAGAACCTAACCACCCAAAGAACTACCGCCCAATATCGCTTCTATGCCATCTGTATAAAATCTTTGAAAGAGTCATCCTGAACAGAATTAGCAAAACAATTGACTCAAAACTCATCCCTCAACAGGCAGGATCCAGACCAGGAAAGTCGTGCACGGGACAAGCACTGCACTTAGCCCAATATATAGAAGATGGCTTTGAGAAACGCAAAATCACAGGAGTGGTCTTTGTAGACCTCTCTGCAGCCTTCGACACAGTCTCACACAGAATGCTCATCAAAAAGGTCTATAATATTACAAAGGACTTCAAGTTTACCCAGATAATCCTAATGTTGCTGAAAGACAGAAGATTCTATATGTCACTGAACGGGAAGAACAGCACATGGAGGAGACTGAAAAACGGACTACCTCAAGGAAGTGTCTTAGCTCCAACTCTATTCAATATCTATACCAACGACCAACCAATTGGGAAGGACACTAAACATTTCATATATGCAGACGATCACGCAGTAGTGGCCCAACATGAGACCTTTGAAGAAGTTGAAAATACATTAAACAAAGCAATCAAAACCATAAACTTATACTACCTCGCTAATCAGCTGAAGCCTAATCCGGCTAAGACCGAAACAACCGCCTTTCATCTCAGAAATCGAAATGCAAATCGCCAATTACAACTTCAATGGAACGGAACTAAACTGAGCCACACTGACTACCTTAAATATCTGGGTGTTATATTTGACAGGTCTCTTACTTTCAAACGTCATTGCGAGACCACAAAAGCGAAAATTATGTCAAGAACAAGTATTATACAGAAACTAGTAAATTGTAGCTGGGGAGCCAAACCAAATGTATTAAGAACGTCATCCCTCGCACTGTGCTACTCTGTTGGAGAATATGCGTGCCCGGTTTGGAGTCGATCTGCTCATGCAAAAAAGGTGGATACTGCTCTTAACGAAGTATGCAGAATAATCACTGGCTGCTTAAAACCAACACCGGTTCGTATACTATACGAACTAAGCGGCATAGCACCACCTGATATCAGAAGAACAGTAGCAGAAAAAAAAGAAAAATGGAAATCTAGCCATGACAATCGCCATCCCCTACATGGATACAAAGAGCTAGCTGAAAGTCGTCTAAAATCCCGTCGTAGCTTTCTAGCCACGGTGGAGGACCTCGAACACGAAAATCACGCTGAAAGGCTTCGGATGTGGAGTACACGCACGAAAGGGAAACCAAAAGAGTCTCTCCCAAAAGGCGCTTGCCTGAACTATGGAGAACACTAAACAGATTACGTAGCGGTACAGCCAGAACAAAACATAATTTAGTAAAATGGGGTTTGACAGATAACGTTCAGTGCGATTGTGGCGAACCGCATGATGAAAAACACATATTTAATTGTAAGTTATTTGGAATTTTTGAAAAAAAGAAGCTTAATCAGGATATTGACGAGGAAACTGTCAAGTTTCTAAAATTTTGGACGACCAGAGGCATTTAAACCGACCGGATACGCTATAATAACCAGATGCACATATCCGGTCACATGTGCATATGCATTCTTCAACTAGAATCTCTAGCAAAAAAATATTTCATTCCCGACAGTTTGTTTTGTGTTGTCGTTTGATAAATAATAAAATTCTGAGACCAGCCTGTACTGTTGTACAAAATACAACGCGCGACCGTTCACGTAATAATTTTTTTTTATAGATAAATACCCCGTTTTATGCCGTTCTTTTGAATATTATACGGAAAATCATGTAAGTACTGTTTGAATTTAGAATTTTCTTGGGTTTCCATTCACATACGCACATATACACCACACCACAAACTAGAAAGTGTTCTGAAAGTATGAATAATTTATTTAGGGCGGAACATATAAATCTTGATGATATACCTCGTTTACTACAAGAATTGTCGGATGAATGAAACAGTATTATTGGATGATAGTGACAGTGATCTAAGTGAAGAAGATATTTGTAAAAACGTTGAGGAAACTGATAGTGAGCAAGACGGTGACAATGACGAAGAAACTGACGAAACTCCTGAAGATCAGCGATTTTACGTAGGAAAAGATGGATATGCACGTTAGCGAAAAAACACTTTTGCAAAAATATCAAAAACAAAACAGAAAAATATAATAAAATTACTTCCTGGACCAAAGCAATTTTCACGAGGTATGAATTCCGTAAGTCAAGCATTTATACAAATGGTCGATTTGAGTATGATTGACGATTTGCTAAACATTTATTATTATTATTATTGTTATTATTAATAAAATTTAATAATAACAGCAGTAGTTTGGATTTATGATCAATTGATTTATAAACATTTATTTCATTACTCAAAATAATAGTATTTAAGCAAATAACATGTTAAAAAATTTCAGTTTAGACTAAAAAACACCGGTGTTGTACAAAGTACAACGCGCGACCAGTCATGTTACAAAAATGGGCGCGACCGGTGGAAGGTTAATTGAGATATTTTGTTAGTTGTTTTGATCCTACTGCAGTTTCCGATAAAAGGCTATTTGATTCAAGCATGTGTAATCTTGTAGCCAGTGTGTTAAAGCATGTTAGTCCTTATTTTATCAAGCGTTAAACATTTGGTTTTGTCTATATTTTGTGTCTGTTGTTAATTGAATTTTATCGTTTGTTCAAATTTTTAATGATAAACATACTGAGTTAATATCAAAGTCCGTTACATCCTTTCAATGTATGAAAGTGTTCCACGGACATTTCTAAATTAAAAGTATAGTGCTATTGACATAGAAAATTTTCAATCATCGCTTTCAAGATTCGCTATTTACTGATTCTTGGTTTAAAATTTATCCAAAGTTAAAATGGAAGAAATTATCTTTTTGTCCAATTAATTTGACCGAATTTAATTTAATTGATAGTATTTTTCAAAAACAATAGCAAAATTTGAAAAATAAACGAGTATTTAATATAATTTTTATTTTTTTTGTTTCAAAAGATTGTAAATTTAACTATTGAATATATAAAAAGTTTTAAAATTTTTTATTGAAAAAATAAAAAGGAACAGACGTTCCATCGTAGCTATTATTATCAATAGGGGAGGTGAAGTAAAAATAAAAAATACATTCATGTTTTAATAATGAACGATATGATGATAAAATTAAATGGCTTCGGTAAAAAGTGTGAAAGTTTACTTTTTGTCAGTGTCACTATTTGAACTCAGAATGTCTTTAAACAAATCATGGTGAAAAATACAGTTTTCTTCTTAACCTTTTAAAGCGTATCTCGGGGACAATTTCACGAGGATTAAAGCATAAAGAACAACCGAGGAAAAGTCGAGAAATATTATCGGAAATAATTGTCTGCGGGAAATTTTTAATTAGCTTTATGAACGCACGATGAAAGCAATATATCTGAAAACCACAGAACATTTAAAGGATTAATAAACTTAATCGCATCTTATGCGTCTTTCCTTCAAAAAATATTTAAATTGCAATTCCATGTTTAAGGAAACATCTAAAATTATTCAAAAGGAATTATTGTAAAGTATACCGGATGTTGTTCGTGATCAAATAACATTAGAAATTGATGAAACATAAACAGTAGCTGTTTTCCATTATGAATATTATGGAATAGTTTATGAACTATTTTTGGGATTTTTCAGTCCGGTAAATACAAACGAAAATAGTTTCGGGGGGTAAATTGGCCTAATCTCTTGTGCTGGCCAAGTAAATTGGGAGATGCATTTCATCCCTTCTGCCGGATTGGTAACGTGGTTCCAGATTATCACCTTTATTATTATTATTATTATTATTATTATTATTATTATTATTTTACGGTATGTTTGTGCTATATTATTATTTTTTCCGATTTGATATTTCTTTTAAATTGTTCAGTTTCTAATTTTTATTGTAGGAGCAGGGTGGTAAATCTGTAAAATCCTGTTCCATCATTTTCTGTCAGGGTTCGTTCCCTTACCCATCTGGTAAAAATCCTAATCGCAAGGCAGCGGGTTCTTACTGAGGAAATAACATTGTAAGGCTTTTACGGCGGCCAAAACTCGCCGAGGGTGGGTAAGTTGTAAGACATTACAGACTTTTGATAGACAGTTCCTTAAGCTGCCCATCTACATCCACATTCCTCATTGCTCTGCCGCTACTGGAATCGCCTTCCTTGGTCCGCGACTGCTTATTTTACTACGTCTTATTCGCAGCTAACCTACATATCTGTAGCCCGATCCACCATTCGCCACCCGATGGTCGCGCCCCGTTCTGGTTGCAGCTCCGGTCCGAAAGGTACAAAAATTTATCGAATGTAAATAATTAGTGAAACAAAATGCATTTGGAAAAATAATAAAAATAAATTAATAGCTCAAACGTACAATGTAGCTGATGTTACGGAGGTTAAACCGGAAGGTACTCAATATAAAATACAACAGTTATATAAAAATGCTCATGCCACGCACATCAGCTGAATCTTGCACCGAAGTTTTTTTTAATTAACTTTTTAACTTTCTTTTTACTATTGTTTATTTATTTCTGTCACTACTGTCTCTGTAATTAGTGGCAAGGACAACGGTTTACTTTTCTTTTATTTCTTTTTGAATTATTCCGCATGCATTATTTCAAGCGATTCAGGTAATGATTTACGTCTAATGTAAATGTATTAATTATCAAATTTATGTATTATATTTTGATATGTTGTAAATGTTTATTCAATAATTGTTATTTCTTTAATATATTTATATTCACTGTAATTATGAATGTAGAATTAACACGTGTTGATGATAGAATAGTTCTCCTTTAGGTAAAATACATAAATAGGGATGGTGCGTGTTTGTTTTCATCTCTATTTTATTTTTTGTATATATAATAAAGAATTATTAGGAGTAGAAATACGAAAATGTATTATACAATATGTTTGTAAAAACTGGAAGAGGTTTAAGCCATATACTGTTGGACTTAATGGAGAACATATAAAAATAAAAAAGAGTATTTAACTGATATGTAAACTATTCGAAATTTCTGGTCATAACTCCGCTGTACAAATTTTTTAAATCAACTGTTTAACTTTCTTTTTAATAATTTGCTACCGAGAATATTAAAATCCTTACTCGAAATACTGCAGTTTGCTGTTGCGGTAATCAGTGATGAATTCAGGAATCTGTTTCTGAGGGGGGGGGCAGTTTATGTTCTTGGGGAGCAGAGAGTTTTTTTATATTTTTACTGACAACATTTGTTTGGGATATTCCTGAATAAAACCAAATATGTAAAACATGATTTATTACGT
Organism: Icerya purchasi; assembly: GCA_039619475.1. NCBI lineage: Eukaryota > Metazoa > Arthropoda > Insecta > Hemiptera > Monophlebidae > Icerya > Icerya purchasi. Next base: position 258,796,812 of record CM077116.1, on the reverse strand, counting down.
AATTTAAAATAATGAAAAAGCAAGTGTGAACGATAAATTTCGAGTAAAATAACCGATTATAAACAAAAATGTTTTCTCAATTGGTTTTAAAATGATTAATTCTAATTTTTGCATTAAAGAACACCATATTGTAAAAACATTCTAATGGGTTCATTATCTTTTCATAATAAAGGAATACACAGCGGTGTTTCAGCTGTTTTAAATGGGCTTTTCTTGGAAATAAAATACAAGAAAAAAGCAACGGAGACCGAAATGAGATCATGTCGCTTTAAAAAAAAAAAAAAGGAATAAATGAAAACTGAAATAAACAATTTATTGATATTAATGATAAATGGATCGACGTTTAATATGAGAGATCCCGTTTACGATGACAAAAATACCAACTGCAGCGAATAATTTTTTCAGCTCGCAAGTATTTTACATCTTTCGCTCATTTGCAATGGAAGCATATCAACTTTTTCATTGAATAACAAGCGAAGGCCAAAGTCAAATTTTAAAAGACCATTTTTTTTTAATTGTTATTTTATGAAGTTTCATTTTTTGGTCAGAAATAAATCTCGTAATTTTGAAATCTAAAAATATACGACTAATTGAATTATTTCAGAATGTTTTGGCAGCAACTTTTGACATAACTGTAAACAAAGACAACAAAAATAATTTTATTTCCTATGAAATTGCCAGCTTGTATTAAGTTCTGGGGGGGGAATTGTCCCCCAAAACCCCCACTAGATTCATCCCTGGCGGTAATAAATTAATTTGAATAAAAAGCTCGACACAGAGTGGTTGAAAGATATGAGTGAAGATGTTCTCTTAAATGAGTAATTATGGGAGATCACCGTGTGAATAACTCGGCCTCTTCAAAACGGTGGCTGTGTGTGCTGTATAGTTGAGCAAAACTTTTTGTTAGATCACGATGGATAGGTTATAGAAAGATCGACAATCTTCAGCTAAACGTGAAACTCTCACTTTCCTATTCATGTCACTGATCCCATTATTCTCCAAATTCGCTTCCTAATTTCTAATTTATTTGCATCCCGTTCTGTTGTAATTGATCTACTATGGATTCCTGGTCATTGCGGCATTCCTGGCAACGAGTTAGTTGACTCGTTGGCACGTTCGGCGGAGGTCTATTCATTAGTAGATTTCCTGCTTAAACTCTCTACTGTCTTTCTTATCGTTCCCATCACGATTTCTGGACCGAATTCTATCCTTCATTTTTTACCAATCTTCGATCTTTTTACCTTTCTGTACAGCCATTTCCTTCCTCTCTTCCTTGGTTTAATCTTTTCCCCTACCTTACCCGTTCGATTATTTCCCCTATAGTTCGCCTGTGGTTCAATCATAGTTTGCTTCCGGCTTCCCTTTTCCGTTTTTCTATTGTTCAACCTCCTTTGTGTTTTTATGACGCTCCAGAGCTCAGTTTCCGAACGTGCTACTCTGTATTCTAATCTTCTGCGCCTTGGCCTTCCTATTCCTTATAGTGTTCAAGCCATTCTAGCATTCCCCTCTCCCAATATATAGTTCCTTTGTTAGCCTTCTTTATCTCCTCAATTTCTAATCTTTTCCTTATATAATGTAGAATTCTCTGCGTTGGGTAAGTTCCAATGTTGACGTGCCCAAAAAAAAAAAAAAAGAAAAAAAAAAGAAAAAAAAAAGTTAAACGTGAAGACTATTTTTTTGTTGGACAGTGATAAACATGTTGCCTAAACAGAGAAAGAATCTTTACATAAATACAATTCCAGATAAAATAAAAAAAAAATTTAAACGGCCATTAATACACAGGCGATGAGATTATTGGAGATGGCTGTTCTTTTACGCTTTGAGCAGTTTCGTGGAATTTATAAAGCGTATCATAACATTTCTTTAAAAAAAAAAAGAAAGAACACTTGGTTTTTTGATATAACAAAGGATATAAAAAATATTATTGGCGTGTCAAAAACTATATTCAATTTTGAAACTATTCTCTTTTTGTTTATGATCTTGCGAACCAAATATTTAATCATTTTCCACGAATAAAAACAAATATAAATTATACTAAAGAAAAAAAGTTTGGTCAAATGCAAGAAAACATTGGAAAAATTACAAGCAGATATTGAATAAGTTTAAAGACTTGAAATATTTTAAATCTACAAGCTATGTAAATCAAAAAGCGACCAGACTAGATATGGGGAACGTTCACAATTTCTAAAGTAAGCACTACATTTTTTCATTGTAAATATATACTATTTAAATATTCGTAAAAAAAGTTATAGGGATGTGATTATGTTTAAAGTTAACTTAATTAACATTTAAATTAATGCTAGCTCGGCTCAGTTGTGTACAGGGTCCATGCGTCCTAGTTACAAAAAAAGTTTGTCATAAATTGTTAGTCGTATACTTCGTCGAGTGCACTTACAAAAAATAGTCTATAAAAAAAAAAAAAAAGTTGCCAATTTTACATTAAAAGGTAGAGTCAGCCTATATTAGCGATATAAATTCGACAATTTGGTAAAAAAAACTTCGAAAAGTTCACGAATCGCTCCACCAGAACATTTCTGTTAAGAGTTTGCAATTGTAAACTACCAACGTGGTATCCCGAAGGTTGAGTAGAATTAACTACCGCAGCCAACGTCCAGCAATAGAGAAAGACTTGTTTCGCGTACAAAACTTTTTATATAAATTTTAACATTTTATTTTTCATATTCATTTGTTTTTCCCTTGTTCGACTTGGAAAGAAAAATTTTTCGTATGTAAAGTGAAAAATAAACAGAAAAATCACAAAAAACTTTTAGAATTTGTAAACATACGAAAATCTTTCCGTCCATTGTGAAACTTAAAAAAAATCTCGAAAGCGAATAACACATTCCCTGTTAATTTCATCTTTTGCTAATAATTAGTGTTGTTTAATTTTTTTTATAAGTAATAACCTATTAAACGAAAAAATAAAACGGATTAACAAAATGTGATTTAAAGAAAAAAATCGAAACTAATTCCAGCTCTTGTGAAAATCATAATTTCCAAATGGAATGGAAATTAAGAAACTATATTGTTTTCTCTGCTAAAGTAATTAATGCCATGTTCTTGAGCCCTTCGGCTGCGTGAAATTAAAAAATATAATCTAAAAGCCCTTTTAGTTCTAATTTTTTCTAACAATTATCGTCATGTAATTAATATATTCGCACGTTATAACGTGTTTTAAATTTTGAGTAAGCGAAAGTAATAAAGGGAATCTATTAGTCAGAATTCATTTACGTATTATACTAGATGTTGACTTGTAGCTTGTTTAAAGTGCTAACGGTATTACAACCCACGAATCACCTGCAAACAGAATCCTTAGATTCTGTTAATTAGGAGGAAGGATAAGGATAGTGTGCGGAATCGGTTGCTAAACAGAGTTTTGGTCGGCCATTACAATTCGAGAGAAAGTAGAGATAAATCCACGAAAGAATACGCTAAAAAAGGAGAAGGAATAATTGGTTAACCTGTCCATTGCGGAGAACAGAGCTCAATTCTCGACGGAAAGCGAAAAAAAGGATCATACACCATTCAGCAGTAAAGACGCGCCTGTTAGCCACCATATACAATAAGCAAGGAAAGGAAAGAAATCCATTTATTACTATGGCTGTCTCCGTGCTAGCAGAGTACCTACGATGCTCAACAGGAAGTGAAAGAAAAATTCGTTCTTCCTGTCCCCCGTATTGTGTTCTTGCCATTATATTAGTAGTGCCCACAATGCTCCGTGGGGAAGGTAAGAAAAGAACTCCATCTAGTACCACAGCTATCCTCATGGTGTTTGACGGGCAATTAAATAAACACTGTCAAGCGCTTTGGCCGGACTTCCGGACGACTTTAGTATTACTACGAACAACGATGAAATAATTTTCTTTTTAAAATATAACATTCAGAACAGTCTGCACGAGTATACGAAACTTGGCCTGAACTGTAAATTATAATACACTTAGAGAATTCCACTTGTTTCGACAGATTTTATCGGCTTACGCATGTGCTGTCAAAAATTACAAATCCAAAAACGGGTAGCTTCAGCTTTGAGAGCGTATTTCTCTCCAAAAAAATGGAAAACATGCAAAAGGAGGCATTAGCGTTGTGACAGACGCTATTCCGTTCGCAGAGAATCAATTAAACAATTAAAAGCTTTCCCCGATAACCCTCAGAAAACATCGATTTAAAATGTGATACGTACACATTCGGGAATTGCCGATTGTCGATGACAGTTTTTCCGCGGCGATACGTCTTGTGTTACATATTAAAGTCGTATTTCGACTGGAAGCAACATGTTTCGTTATTATTCGTGAAAAAATATTTATACGCGCGTACACGCCTTTTAGCGAAATTTCATATTCTGCATGATTATTATCATTATAATGGGCAAAAGGGATTTTCCCTTCATATTATAAAATAATAGAAAACGAAGAGAAAAGAAGACACGCTAAATGAGAGAAATATAAAAACGAATTGCTATAAGATGTACGGTGCAGAACTAGAGCTGCGATGTAACCGAGTACAGGTTCGTAGGGCGGGCTGTAGGGCGTAAATCGTGCAGGAAACTCTAAGCGGCTCCATCGTCATCGGCAGAATACGGGACAGTCGTTCCTGGTAACTCCAATTGTCTACACACACTTTCCCATTCACCGGTGTAGTTTTTGCATTTAATTTTTTCGCACCAGTTTCGCAAATATACGTACACTTTTTAAGCTTTCTTCTTGTTGTTTTTTCTTTTAACTGTGAACGTTTTCCGCCTATTCGTTGTTTTTCTTCCGCGTACCTGACAAGCGATTTCGAACAACTCATCCGAACAGTCGGTAAGTAAATTTACTATAATTTATCTACCGTCGTCATCGCTCACCGTTGATCTAGAAATCGTTATTTTTAATTATTATCGCTAAGCTGAAATGTAAACAAAAGAACGAGAACGCAAAATGAACACAGCTCGTTAACTTAAAACTCGTTAGTCCCCGTCAATGTCTTCCCCATTTGAAACTACTTTGATTCGAGTAATAAATTTTAACATTTGATAACTAGCAGCATATTAAAATTTAATTTTACATCGATTATTTTTTACTGATTTTAAGTCATTTAAAAATTTATACGTACATATAAACCCAATCTGCAGACTATCATCATCCGACGGTTCCAGGGGGGGCCTTCATTGCACAGTCTGAAAAATTGGGTTTTTTTTCCTACCCTGGGAAAAAAAACAATCTTTCAGACTGTACAGTGAAGACTCCCCTTGATAGTCTGCTACATTTCTTCTTATAGAAGAATCGATTTTAATTGATTATGTGTCATAATTAAACGTTACATCTAATCGGTACAAAAACGTTCATGATTTTTCGTATTATTCGCGTGTAAAAAAATAGCCTTTAATATAAATATATATATATATATATACAACTCGGCCATTTTGGCCTCGCAAGGGGCTGTGCTCCTTGACCCCTCTTGCTTTCATTTCTGTCTCTTTCTCTTCTATACTTTGTATAAAATGATTAAAATTTACAACGTAATTCTTACTGCCATCAGCACAAAAAAAATAACATAACCACAAAAATCCTATCCTAACATTTAACTTTCATTATATAAAATTAAGATATTTTTTCGTTACATTTTTCGTTACATATTTCATTACATACAATTGTGACATTTTTTAAATAACAATAACAAGAATCCTATAAAATATAACAAACGTTTCTAATGGGGGGTAGCCTAAGAATTACGTTGTAATTAATATATATATATATATATATATATATATATATGTGTGTAAACTCCGCCCTTCGGGCTCGTAAGGGGGCAAGCCCCCTTGACTGCCAATACTTTTTTTTTCTAAAATTATTTTAGAAAAATCGTTCTCAGTTGACTACGTCATTCTTACCCGTCCTTCATTAAAAAACAAAAATCTTACCAATTGTACAACACAGCATTCAACAATTTTTGTTATCTTATATAATGTAACGGGTCATAATCATGGAACCAAAAACGTATTCCACCTCCCGGCTTAAGAATGACATAGTCTAAATACGTCACTGCCCGAGTAATTTTTCAGCCCACTCAACTCCGTCAATAGCAGCCGTCCTCTGCAAGTTGTTAGTAGTTAAAGTCATTCTTTTATCTAGCTGGCTGGTAGTCTGATTTCGTTTGTAGGTAAAGAGATACTATCAAAACATTGTCGTTCCACATAAGCAACGATCGAGCCTGCCCAATCGCTAATTTAAAAATTTTACGTATCTCTTCTCCTCCACGGTACTCCGTTTTTTGCATTATTTAATTAGATCTTACGGTAAAAAAAAACTGATGAACCAATGAATAGCGTATACCAATAAATTACCTCCGTTTATTAAAAATTTTTTGAGAAAAGGTGGTACAGCTTTCCTAATTTGTTGATTGAATGGAATTCACCAGTTTTAGAGCATGAATAGGACTCTTTTTGCTTTGCCATCTTGATATCTATAATTAGGATTGTTAATTGGCTTACTTTTCCAGTAAGTTTCTAAGGAATAGTATCTATGTAAAAGAAAAGCCAGCCGGCCTCATCCTACTCAGTATGAAATAGTGAAATCGGGCAATAAACGGGTTTTCAAACTATATTAAAATATAATTCAATTCAAATGAGAAAAACTACTTCATATAAAAAAAAAAAAAATACGTTTGAAGTCAATAATTTTGCAAACCTTTTTTTTCTTTTATTTACGTCTATCCGTTCTAGATGCCGGTACTCTACATCCTTAACATAATATGTCGGACAATGACATTCTCAATTCCACGATTGTACAATAAAAAATTGAATCATCAACGCTTATAGTTCCGTTTAATATTTTTATTTGACGAGTCCCATTAAACCATTTTCGATTACTATTTTTTTGCCTTTCTTTGCGACGAATAACCGTTATATTATTATTTTTTGGGCGAGAGGGGGCTTCTCGGTAAAAACGTTAAATAAATCCGACAGCCATAAAGGAAGAAAAAGAAACCGACGTTAACGGTACTTTTTTCGTTTTATTAGAAGCTAACTTTTCTTTCTTGAATTTGATATCTCACAAATATTTCAATTAAATTTGAAAAAAAAGTCGCTTACGGCCGATTTTTGCTTTCAACAATTCTTACGGAATAGAACGAAGGCACCTTTTTTTATGTCGAAACTTACCGGAAAATTAAGCCAATTAACGAGTCTAATGTATCTTACCACGACTTTCAACAAAGTGCATATACTAATCGTTTAATAATACGAATAACATCATAATATAGTAAATAGGAACATGCGGTAAAAAAGGAAAGAAAATTAAAACCCTGCCTGCAAGCCTAATCGAACGAAACCCCATGCATGATAAGTCACTTTATCGATTTCGTGTAACCTTTTTTATCTAACAAAAGTTGTAACGAAAGTGTTTTGTGGAAGCTATTGAAATTCGCAAGTTATAGCGTTAAACGTCGTGAACGGGCAGCAATTAAATAAAAACCGTAAATAAAAAATTATATGGTCAATTAATGTTTACCCTTATACAAGAATCATAAAAGACTATCATTTGGAAACCAGAAGATATCCCATGACGAGGTCCGAAATATCGGCTTTATATATTATATATATATATATATATATATATACATACACGAAATATTTAAAAAACACCAAGTTCAAATGTACAAATGTAAGTTTGGGTATATTAAATCTCAACGATTTAGTTTAATGAGATATTAAAACAACATGTAAAAACACAATAGTCGTTTGCTCATCAGTTATTTTTTACATTTTAATGTATTTTTACTCCTTATTGTGCTTCCTATATCTTGTCCTTCCCTTCCACACTAGTTATTCCCACTATTTGTTCCTTTTTAGCAAATATTTCCGATCGGATTAAAATATAACCGACTTCTTTCCTTACTATTTGTTTTTGGGTGAAGGTCCTTGGTTGACGAGCCTAAGAAAATAAGAAATAAAAAGAAAAAAAATGTGTTTTTACTAGATTTCTCAGTAAAACTTGAAACGGGTATTTTTTTAACTATTTTTTGTTTATTCCGGAATATTTTTTTTCCAATTTACAGTTTCAGGATATGCTTTTTTTTTTTTTTTTTTTGTGCAATTAAGTTATTTCAGTTATGCAGTTACAAAAAAAACTCAGAAATATAAAAATAATCAAAAATCTTTGATTCCGATTTTTAACACAGCACATTTAGTAACTAAATTTTTCTCTCCTTGTAGGCAGGAAAAAATTGATAAAACAAATGCATAGCCTATCGTTTTTTCTTTCTTTTCTTTTTAGCTTTCCATACTCGCTTCGCTGTTATGATTACATTTGCAATTTATATTTATTTGCAGTCTAAAAAGTAGTGTAACATATTTTGACTCATTTATTTGTAATTTTATTCCGTTTAAAGAAGCGACTAAACACGCAATGTAAATTTCGGTATGATAATTCTTATAACTTTTTAAAGTTTCCACAAAATTCAAATTACAACAATATTTAGAAACACAATTTAATAAGCACACTAACACAATCACTCGTTTTCTATAAGCCATTGAATTTCGTGCCGGCTTCAAAAAGTTAATGTTATTTAGAAATTATCGTAAGATCCTTATGTATATTTTCCTGTAAATTATACGATATTTTATCAAATAATTACTTTTTACCTTTTAGTGCAGTTTTATTAAATTTTTAGGGTAAATCTTAAAGTCGGTATTTTTATTTTTTTAACTATTTTATTTTTCAACTTTTAGCGTAAATATTTTTAAGCGGCAATACGGACTTGAAATATGCTACTTTCGATACTGCATAAATCTGAGTATTAGTTCAGGAATAATGTTCAAATTCCGTCAGTGATGAGCCTATAAATCGCTCTTTGGGGATTTCGAATTCATTATCTTTATTCGAATTTACATTCCCATGGGAAATTAATGCCGATACTACTTTAAACCATTCCCGCTTATCGCCCCTATAATTTTAAAATTTTAGATGATTTTCTCTGTATTCCAATGAACATTTTTTTCCTAAGTTTTATCTGGTTACACTAAGCAAAGAAGATATATCTCTCAGGAAAATCCCCTTATAAGATAAGATACGCGCGAGCAAACGAAAAAAAAAAAAAAAAATAGTACGAGACAAACGTAAATCCTTTTTTTTTTTTTTTTGAAGTTGATACAGAATAAAATTGTACTGTATCGATTTCTTAGTTACTGAAGTAAAGTTCAAAATTCTTTGCATTAATATGAGGAGTAAAAATCAACAATAAATCAAAAAATCACTTGAATATTAGTTATTTAGACTGAAAGTGGGTACATACGTGAACTATAGTAACGAATAAAAAAGAAGTAGAAGCGACCAAGAAATAATCGAATCTACCATTGCTTGAAATTGTTCAGAATTAACATGGATGACGTTACTCTTAGAACAGACAATACCTTAACTTATTGTAACAATAATATGTTTTAATAATAACCGTTTAAATTAGTTCGAAATTGCGTGATAAAATCTCTTAATTTTCTTATGGGATGTTAACAATCTGGACCAAAACTTGTGGAATGCCGGGGAGGGGGGATGCGAACACGGAAAAACCCCTCTTAGATACGGCCCCGGATGTTAACATTGTCTGACGATATACAAATAGTAAGAAAATTTAAATTTAAACAAAAGAGAAGAAATAAAATAAAATTTACTTTAAATAAATGTTCGTAATATTAACAGAAGAAAACGGTTTGAAATATTGATATACATTTTTCAAACAACTCAAATCAGTGTTATAAGATCTCTGATAACTTTCATCGTGATCTTTTAAAAAGAAAAAAAAAATTGCAATATTCAAAATTTGCCATAGGTCTTTTTACTAAATGTGAAATCGTAGATACCAAGAACGTCGCCAGCCGATGAACCGCGTGGGGGGTGGGGGGGGGATAAAGAGGATATGAGTTATCTAATAAATATATGTAAACATAATAAATCAAAGTTACCTTTATTTAATATTTAATTCATATTTATGTATTGTAAAATTTTGTTTTTTTTCATTTACTTTCCTCTCTCTTTTGTTCAGTAAAAAGCAGCAAAACTGGTGTTCCGTCTATTTTTAACAAAACAGAATATTGAACTATCACACTTGTTATAATGCGGAGTATGATCTTCAATCGGTCAGAATTTTTTTGTAATTAAAATGTTTCCGAAAACACTTTTACTAGAATTGAGTTTTTATTTAAGGTTCTGAAAAAAATAAATAAATAAAATGGGAAACTTGATAATTATAGAAATTAAGTAAAAAAGATTTTGAATTTAAATGTATTTATATACCATGTTTAATCTGGGAAAAAATCATAGACTAATTTCTGAACTCACTGAGAAAATATTCGGAAAATATTTTCGACTTTACGAAGTTTAGTTTAGAAAAATATGCCATCTAATAAAACACTAAATCGTAAAAAAATTCAATCACTGTAAGCAGTCTATTGATTCAATGACATTTTCATAACTATCGCATTTTACATTATACAAAAATCGATAGTTTTTAAAAGTAAATTAAAATAGCCCAATAATAATTTAAATTAAAATAAAGAAAGAACAAAAATATAAAGTTCAGCAATGAAATCCAAATAACGTGAAACGTAACTAAATATTCAAACATAAACAGCTTCTAATAAAAAAAAAAAAAAAAAACGCAATACGTAAAATGTGTTTTAAAAAGCCCCGTTCAGATAGCGACCAGAGCAAGGAAATATTTTCCCATATTCGCCTCTTTCGGCTATTTCGACTATTATTCTTCCAGTAGACATATTCATATTTAAATGTACTACAATCGATTTTCAGATTACGCATCCTATATACTCCACATTTCTCGCTCCAGCGGTCAACCGGCTTAAGGTATGTTAAACTAACGGTATCCACGAATAGCACTTAGCCCCTAATTTTTTCAGCCTTATTAAAATTTCAACAACGAACATTTTAAACATTTAGTTATACAAGCATATTTATGTAAATAAACTCAAGCCTGCTGAACCCCAAATGATAATCTTTATTAATTCTTATAAAAGAGTTTATTTTAAATGATTATGAAATTTTTAAGTTTCACCTTTTTCTTTTTCGCGCAGTCTTCGTTACGTGGCTAGTTCAACGATATAAAAACATTACACGATTATTACGCCTGACGTTAAAATGACACAGCCGCTAACACAAGTGTATTATGAAATAAAAAATGATTCAATGAAAGCTAATTTTTATAAGCATATATAAAACCCGCGAAAAATACAAATTCGTTATGATTTTTATCATCACGTTTAGTATTAATTTTGTTTTCTTCGCGTTCTCAGGATGTATTTATACGTGCGCCCTTTGCTCGTTAAATATGAAGCTAAGAAAAAAAAAGGTTTAAAGTTTTTTTTACACAGAAATCGTACATAGATTTTTTTTAAAAAAAACATGTAAGAAATAGTCTGTCATTGGTTGTTTTTCATTCATTATAATTGCAATCTGAATAATTGTATATTTATTTATTTTCAAAGATATATACATAAATACCTACATTACTCGGTCCAGCTAAGGGAAAAGTTCCTGGATTTTTATACGATAGTTTTCTTTAAATTTATCGAAATGTCGATTTTAATTGACTGCCATTATTTGTAATATAACGTTTTTTTCCTTTTCATCACAATAAATTCAGTACTTTCTAAACTTTTGGTTTTATATTGCTATTTCTGCAATAGAGTCCTACATTAATGGAGCATATTCTTTAAAAATTTTAATTTCTAATCTTCACGAAACCGTCTTTCAAAACCTAGCTGTGACGCTATCTGTCGCTTCAGTTTCATTTGTAATTTCCATTTAATAATTTTATTAAATAATCTGCTGAGTGCATACTTCCATTACTCCTGTAAAACCCCAACTTGGACAACCCATTTACCTTATCTTTTTTTATATAAAATATGATATCACTTCCGATGCACAATTTCGTGATTTCACACTGCCGCAGCGCACGAATAACACAGTCATTTATTATGTATATATCACATTCTGTCATTTGCAGATTCAACCAAACTAATGGCTTGCCAACTAGGTCTAATTTGAAAAAATTGAAACATTATTTCATGTAGGAAGCGAGGAAAAACAGGTAAATAATGCTCACACAATGCGAATAGCAAGTATCATGTAACAATAATAATTTCTAGATATAAATTCATACGATATAACATAAAACGTAACCGTTTGTTAACTATAATTAATTTAAATAACAAAGTGCACGAAAAACTATCAGTTACAAAATTTGCGAAAGTCTCGACGAGTTTAGTACGTGTCCGCCGACAATAAAAATTTCAGAATTGGTCAAGCCAGACCTGTTTGTGAACGTAAGATGAGTTACCCGAATTTAAATAATATGTAATATTCACATTTATCATCTGTTTGAGAAGATACCAAAACAGGATAACATAAAATACAATTAAAGGAAAAAGTGAACAGATGTTCGGAAGAAGGGGTATATTACACATTTATCGAAACAGGTTTTCATAAAACAACCTATGTAGTATTAAAATTGATTTTTAGTTCTCTTTGATAATCTGGAAAATACGCAAACCCAACAGAAATAAATATACAAAAAAAAAATTTTTGTTTATTATACGCCTGAGAAAAATTTTGAACTCTAAAATACGTCCTCCTTTTAGATACTTATTTAAGTATTGGAATTCCAGAAGAGGTGTTTGAAACTTATACTCCCCAACTGGAAGTAAAACGACTTTGGATCAATTATGTATGGAAGGAAAACGATGAAATGTCCCCCAAGATGTGTACTATTTCTATTATAGATTACTAGAATTTAATGTCAATAATATAAAATTACCATTCAGGGAAAAAGTTCGGTTAAAAAGAAACCAAAGTAATACATATTACATCTATACGAATTGATAACACTGATGAATCAGTGTTAATCAAATTAATGAATACAATCCCTAATCATGTACTACAGGGAGAAAAAAATGGTGTGGAAAAAGGAGGTGCAAAAACGGCTGAAGGAATGGTGCAAAGACTGAAGAGCAAGTTACTACCTCCTTCATTTCGTTACTCTTTAATGGTTCTTTTTTTTTACGGTTTGTTGGGTTTTGACTTTATCGTGTCCTTCCTGGATTTTAAGTTCTCACAGATCATGTTTTTTCGAATTTAAATATTAAGCTGTCTGTATGTACTGGTATACAGATGCGTATTACGCGGCATTTTATGTATTAGCATACGTTTATATACTCTTAAATATAATGCTAGGTTTATTAATATTGTTATTATTTATGAAATAAGTTAAGACAGTTGTAATTTTTTTACTTTGTATCCTTTTTTTTTAATAAACGTCGGTAAGAGTGTTGGACACTCACACAACGGGTATGTTTGCCCTGTGAGACCCACAACTTATTTTTTAAATAAAAATTAAAAAAAAAAAAAAAATTATAATTTTAGAAACGTTACTCGTAAAATTGTTACTTTATCATCGGCTTTTATCGGCACTTTCAACCGATGATAGCACTTGCCCGTCATTTCTGAAGAATTTGTCTGTACCATTATTTTCAACATTTATTCGTTTATGTTTTACGTAAATTTCCGAAAACAAGTTGGCAGGCTGCTACGAAGCAACGGACTAACAAAGGTTCTGCATTAAACTGTTAAACTACACACAATAATGGGAAAGCCATAGAAATAAAGTGTATATTTTACTTCATTTCGATAGAAAAAGAAATTAATTTAATTTTAAAAAATGAATAAAAGAAAAACTGGCTGTGAATAACTTCCAATAATGACTGCAAAAAGAAGAAAAAAATGAAAGAATATAAAACGCTAGCTGCACTTTCCTATCTACAACACGGTTGTGCGTGGCTAAAATTTTATTACAGTCGTTTCTGTTAATTATTCTGTGTACATTTGTAGCGCAATCGAGAAAAACTTGTGTATATTACATCGGCAACGCTGAAATTTCAGTAAAACGCTCAAATATAATTGCACAACAGTAGTGCGCTAAATATATCGTCCAGCAAAGCGACAGATTTAAATTGAAATTTGAAATTTTTTTTTTGTGGACAACGAAGAGGAGCGCGCACAGTTCACCCCGCCGTCGGTCGTTCTATTCAACCCACCTGGAAGTTTTGACCCAATTTCCAACATCTGTACTAGAGAAAACGATATACAGCCAGGAAATGTAGGTCGTTCTGAGAACAAGCTACTGTTCCTCCTCCCTGTTTTTGACGACACTAGTCGACGACACTCCTGCACTTTAAACGAAGAGAGTTTCACATTAACCAATATTTCATCATCTGCACATATACAAGCTCCAGAGTATTTACTGTTGCGCAAAACTAAGATGCGAGGCGTTAAAACAACTCGAATTTAGGTCACCAACTCTTCTTGGCAACCCACAACTGACTTTTATCTCACTTATGTGTTTTAAAAAAAGCCCTGTTTATCGAATATCGCCCTTTACAAGAAAATCGTTCATCCCTGGTGAATAAATCCAGCAACAGCCGCTTGCGCGCCAAATACATCGACCCTCTCATCGATTGGATGTACTCACACGTAATTTTAAAATTGTTTCACGTAAAAAATTTAATCGAAAGATTTCCGATTAATTCTGATTCTTTATCAACACCTTATTTCGCGCGGAAAAAGGAAAGCAAATAATTCTGTTTTGTTAGCATCATTACAAAGCAACGCAAAAAAAAAAAAAAAAAAAAACACTGCATTCTATTGTATTGAAGTGATCAAACGTACGAAAGTACTTTTTTAACTTGCTTAATTTTTTCGGGAAGAGGGGAATAAAAAAAATGTTCGATTTTTTAAGACAAAATGTTTTTTTTTTATATTTTTTAATAATTAACTTGGTCATTGTGACCAGTTTGTTCTACACATTTTGTTGGATTCAACTTTTAAGCATAGCGAATACCTTTTTTTTTCCCGGTATACCGATAAAATAAAAAAAGAACAAGAAAACACGCACTTGAAGCAAATTAAGAATGACTCAAAAAATCAATTACACCAATAGCTACAAAATTTGTTTCCCTATATACACTGAAATATTGATGCATTACGTTGAAAATCGTTAATGAAGCAAAATAAAGAAAAAATGATTGTTCGCGCAGAAAAATAAATAAATAATAAAAAAACGAAACAAACAATACTAGTCAAAAATTCGTACGGAGATAAACTTTTAATTTAATTCAAATATGCACAAGTTACACATATTTATTAGTGGAAATTTATAATTCTAAAAAGAAAAAAGTAGTTCGTAAAATTTAACCAATTAAAAATAATTCCCCTAACAAAATCATAACATACTAACATTCTGTAGCAAGCCTGTGTACAATTATAATAAAGTATAATTATTTTAGGCGAATAGCCTCCTGGCGAAATAAATGTTGTACATCATTGTCATTTGCAAAAATCGCTTTTTATTCAGATACTTACAAAACTTGATCACGCTATTATTCTATCAATAAATTATTTAATTTTTTAAGTAGCAGATGAGATTTACCCATAAACGTTAAAATTGTTTATAATTGTAATTTTACATACAATAAGAATGTATAACTTTAATAATTTAACACTTTCGATGTTTGAACGTATTTAAAAATTTTTTAAATTGTTCACACCATTTTCAAACTTTCCGTTTCCGAAGTATATTTCAAAATCGTACACAAATAACCGCATTATTACACGGAACAACTGTCTTTTTACTTGCTTTTCAAGTTATCGCTAACATTTCATTACTTGAATAGGTTCGTGATCCATACAATTAAACCTTTCCGTTTTTTTTAAAAATTGTAGCAAATTCTTTCATTACCTTTTTAAAATTACCAGTAAATTTCTATAATAATGGCTCGCCTCTTTACTCAAAGAAGAAAAAAATTATAATCTTCGTTATTCCTAATTAAGTCAGATTTTTAGCACGAATTATACAAGGTCGATCCATAAACAAATATCACTAGACGGAACAAAGTTATCCTTATTTATTATTGAACATAAAACAATAACCTGTAATTCCAACAGCATTTAAGATTCCAAATTCATCTATAAAGTTATAAATGTGCACTAAACGAACCATCACATCTTAAATTAGCTTAAAATATAAACCTTGCTATTCGCAAGAAGCGGATAGCAGAATAATACTATATCCTTGTAATTTATACCTTTAACTGGTAAGGCACATAAAGAAAAAAAAATACCTCAACTAAAAAATACGATTAACTTTAGTGAAAAAATACTAATACCGTACTATGCATTTCAAGAATTGAACGGTAAAGTTTAACACTCAATACACGTTCTTATTTATGCCATTTTATTCTTTCATTTTAAAGTTTCAACATATTTTCAAAAAACCGGTAAATGACCTGCAAACTTTTCTAATATTCTCGTTACAACTAATACTTTAGTTTTTACTTACACTGATGTCACATTAACACTTAGTTTTTGTAATTTAATCTTTCTGAAACATTAAAGGAAATAAATCCTTGTCATTATGCTAGTACTATAGAATATTAGTCATGTCACTTTCAGTTGTGTACAGGAAAAATTTAACTAATTTATTCCCCTATGTTAGGAAAGAATAATACAGAACAGTACATGATTAAGATCTTTTTTTGTTAAGTTTATGAAAAAGTAGAATAAATTGAAAGCTTACGAAAAATACGAGATTTTAAAACATGGGTTTCAGATAAACTTAACCGATTAGTTTAAGCCTTAAAAGTACAGTACTTTGATAATTTGTTATTAACTGTTCTTTTAATATTTTGCGATTAACAATACATCTTTATAGTGTGAAAGAATATTATCAAATTAGTTTTCTATTAAGGGGAAAAACCTGCAGAAAAATAAGACGACCCTCAGCGCACATTTTCATAGAAATTTTACATGACGAAAAAAGCTCGTAACGTGTCAACATTAAAAACAGCGAATTGTAGAAAACTTTAGTTTTTAATAGTATTCCAGATTTATGTTTTTTTTTTTATGGCTATTAATACGCTGCAAGTATTTAAATAAATAATACAGAAGGATAAAATTTATAGGTTTTAAAAAGGCCAACTGGTTGGTTGTAATTAATACACAAATAAAGTAATCCTTGACATCCGTGCTAGCAGTTTATCAAAAAAATTGCGAACTTCAGCAACAATTTAGTAAAATATAAATAGTACGTTTATTATTAGTTATTACAGTAGTTAAAGTATAACCTTTATAAAATAAGTAGCGGTAATTTTACATATTTCAAGAAATAAACACAAACTTTTACCGATTTTGTAAATTTGCTAGAGGTTATGTCCGTTTCACGAAAAGGACAAAATTTTGCCTATTTCGTGAAATCCAAATTTCACAAATTCGACTTGACATATATATATATATATACGTAATTCTGCACTTCTCCTAAACCCATCATGATACCTTCATTTCTCTAGATGTTTCAACTCGAATTTCTTTCACTTCACCTGACAATAATTAATTTTATTACCACAACTGTAAACAGTCTATTACGAATTTACTATATACTTACAAATTTAATTTTAATATACACTGCAGTTCAAAGCGTAATCATTTTTGCCGGATAATAAATAGCTTGCGAGTGTATAATGTTTTGACAGCACTTTTATTTATGAATTTAATTTGGTTCCAAAATGATTAGCAAAAAAATAACTTTTTTTAAAGAAAAATTTCTAACCTTTTATTACTGCAAGCCAAAATATTTATAATAATTTACAATTTAAACGGCATATTAGCATTCTCTACTGGTAAACAAAAAATTAGAATAAAATATTTACATAAGATGTTTACTTACAAAATTAAAACTAAAAATACTAATAAAATTTAGGTAAACAAAAATGGTTGTATTTTTATTTCTTTAAATTATTAAAAATTCTAATTTCTTCGCCTATTTAATGTAGTTTTGTAAATTCATGACGACAAAACAATATTCGATATATCGTTAATACGTGAAGTTTCATTTAGGGGAGCATAAATTTTCCCCCTAAAAGAGATGAGTACCTGTGATATAAATGAAATATGTATTACCCAAGTTAAATTACATTAACAGTTAATGTTACCCTCAAAATAGTTTAAAAATTTCACTCGTCATGTAACAAACATGGTATCAGTTTTGCACAAATTTCAAATGAATTTTATTGATTTATTAATTATAATGCTCCGCTTACTATATTTTAAAAAATCACAATTATATTTATTATTTAGTCGAAATTTAATTACTATTCGGAATTGGCTCGGTAGTTTAAATTTTTTTTGATTTATTTATTTTTCCAGTATATGATTAAAAAAATTTAGAAGTCCCTAATGTTAATTATGTAAATACTTTTTTTTCGATTATAGTAAGTTTTAAATTTGCATGTACATTTAAATTTGCTTATATTTTTATTTGTCTAGAACGAATAATGTAATCGTCGTACATTACATTGCACAAAGAACGATATAATTTTTCGGAAAATTCTTTTCCATTGAAGAACGACGGAAAGAATTGAAGTAAGTACAATTAGTTTCTATAATAGTTTATGTGAGATGCAAGTTTTAGTGAAGAATAATTTCTCGTTTTTCTTCTTGTTATACCGTACATATTAAAAAGATGGAAGAAACAGTAAATAAAATATACTAGAATTATTAAAATTGTTTTGTATCTACGCTTGAAGTTATAAAATAATTAAACGTTAACAGTAAACCAGTGTTGTGAGTTTGTATTAAAACAATTTTTAATTATGAAAATTTAATTTGAATACTCTGATTTTGTTTAATAGTTTTATCGCCTATTAGAGAACAAGTTAGGGTGCATTTGTATTTCTAATATTACCTAAAACGATATTAACGATCATAGCACGATAATTTTAAGTATTTATGTTGTTTGTTTCTAGTATGTGTATAAATAATAGAGCGCTTATCAAATCAGCACGATAAACGATACGATAACAATACGATAATAAAACAATTACAATACGACTCGTTAAAGACTTAAGGCTCACCGGAGCGATTCGATTTACTGCATCTTATGATTTCAAAGTTACGTATAAAAACAAGATAAACCACACGCAGATCATAAACTAATCTTCTGAAGCTTTTGTATTAAAAAATTTAATCATTTAATATCAAGGTAATCAAATTTTCTAATTCTCATCAGTTTCCTGTTCATGTATTTTAATAGTCAGTGTAAACAATCATTAGCTTAAGTATCAAAAGATGGAATATGCAGCACTCTGACAATAGCGATACTACGTTTGTTTCTTATTAATTGCTTATCGTATCGTTTCAGTGAACATTGACTCACATAGTAACATGATTTGATTTCTGAACTACATGTTACCACTATCGTATCGGAATCGTATGGTTTTGGTGGACACTTCCCCTAAAAATCAAATTCTGCAAAGGCCAAGTTTGAATCAAAATAACTTACTTTTGCTACGAAGTAATTCCTTATGTATAAACCGCGCAAGTCTTTTCTTTTTTAAGGTACGTTGCACTTATTCGAATTCAAAATTATAATTTATTTTTGATCAGAAATCGTGCTCTAGTTTACTACTATGCGTTAGGATGCGAGCATACAGTCTTCTTTTTTCTGTTGCTTTATTATAAATTCTTATTTAGTTTACATTGTTTATTCTTCTGTCAATTATTCTCTCTGTAATTATTTTAGATTATATTACATTAATAATTAATGCACTAATGACGTTTTGCTGTTTCTGCTCGTGTGAATACAACGTGTTTTTTTCTTCAAATTTTTCCTTAAAATCATCAAGTTTAACAGATTCAAATTATTCTTGTCAACTACTAGTGATGAGTAATTTTAGAAGGATACATGTCCAAGAATGCGTCCTGACTGTAATACGAGACAGTATATTTATAATTAATCTGTCGATGACGAGCACTTTAGAATAACTCGATAGTGTTGTAAATGCAGAATAGAAAACATTGTGAATTACATAAACAATATTTTAGGTAGACATAGTTTCATTATAGAAGTTCAAATATTAAATTGGGAAAATGGGTTTATTTTACTTCTTGTTTTCTCCTGCCGAATGAATGTTCGAACGTGTGTGTATCGGATCAGCTGCTAAAGTGAAAAATAATACGATTACACTGCAGTTAGAGCTTTGTAGACACACTTCTCTGTGTAACTTTACGCATGTATTAACTATTTTGCAGTTCCCTTCTCTTATTCACACACATCGTCTGACTGTAGGCCATACAATGTTTTTTTTTCCTTATTTTTCTCTTAACTCGTTTTATTTCGTTATTTTTATTATACTACATTATTTAAGACTTATTCTTTAAATTAATTACTACATGAATAGTATATTCAGTTCTGCATCTGTTTAAGCAACTAATGCGACACATTCTATTTCAGTATCAGTGCTTAGTTTGTTATATCAACAAAACCGGCATACTGTGGTTCAGTACCAAATCTATATCTGAAAAAATAATGAACTCACCCATCATTATTAAACATTAGCGTGATTAACTTTTCATTTTGTTTTTAATTGCCAATATCTACTTGAAAATCTACTGTATATCAAAATTTATAAATTCATGACTAAGTTCTAGTCAAGCAGTTAAATGGAAATAATTTTTTTGGCATTTATGTGATACGTAAACATTTTATCGTCAAGCACGTTTTAGTAAAAAAAAAAAAAAAAAAACGCTTTGTAATTATTCGAGATGAGAATTTTTTAAGTTGTACAATTTTTCTAACGTTATAAACGTTATGATTATATTTTTTAGTTGTTTCTGTTTTACAGATTGTCCACTATTTCTTTTAAAAGTTAAAATACCCAGTAATCATTCATATAAATAATCAGTTTTTATATGCCGAATTTCAATTAATATTCGGTAATTTTGAAGACATCGATCGGTAAAGATGGTTTATATTTTTTTCTGTCTTTCTTGTTAAACGTTGAAATAATTTTATTTTTATTGCAATAACTTACGTAGGTTTTTATCAGATTATTTTTCAACTGAAATTTCAAAATATTACTAGTAAAAAATAACGTTCGGGATATAATCCTTTAAATATGTATCTTTTATAATTAATTTGACATTATTATAATAAGAATGAAAGTATTGTACTTTGTTACAGACCGCAAACATGAGTTGAAAAATGGTTTAACAGATCAAAATAAAATAAAGGGTGGCAGTGTGCTTGATATGTTTGTTGGAGAAACAGATTTGCTAGGACGATCAATAGATGTAGAAAACTCTTATGTGCATGATGTTTATAACCGGATGTCTTCCCTTGAATATTCTGGACAAGGAAAGGGTCACAGATGGCCTAAAATTAATAAATTTCTAAACGAACTGGAACCAGGATCAACTGTTTGTGACGTTGGTAAATTGAATATTATTATTACAAAATTATTTTCTTAAACTACTCTTGCACTTTCTACAACTAGTATAATTTTCCTCGTTATAATCTTTCATTTTTACTGACTACGAAAAGTTTTTAAGCGTTCCTACAATTACGCACTTCGAATGCACCGACGCCAAAATCTAAAGCACAATGCGAGAATCGCGTAAACGTAAGCGCGATTAAGAATTGTATGCTAATAAAGAATTCTTGCGATTTCTTCTTGATACACCATTCGGAAATACCAGGTTTCCACACAGTGTCGCGTTTCAAACCAAATACGATTCATTCGAGCGGTAATATGCGAAAATATTAGTTCTTCAGCAGAATTTCAATCAATCGAGTACGATTTGTTCAAGTTCGATAGGGGAAAGATGAACGTGAAGCAAATTGCGACATCTCACGACGATATCGGCGATATTTGCTCAGTCGAGACGACGATCAATGGTAAACGAACCTTACTCGTGGCAGTTTACATCTTTCCAAATACATCGTTTGAAAGAATTAAAGAATTCTTCGTCTTAAATCTAATATCGTACAGTCCTAAATTATAAGGATTTTTCAAGATACTTGAAAAATATAATAATCACGATATAATAATACCTGTTCTAGTTGGTGGAGAGACTTGAATTTAGATTTACGAGGACCGCACGGACCGGAATTTATCGAATTTACGCGTACCGAACTGGGATTACAATTAAGCAACAATGTAAAAATTAAACATCGCGCAATTTGACTTATATCGTCGCCGTCTTTTCTCGTCACGTCGAGCAGCTTACAGAATATATTTTCTATTTCAGTACCCACCGTCCTTTGTTATCTATAACGAGCAATTATACTGATTAAAATGTTGTAAATGATGTAAATACTGAACAGACTACATTTGATTGCAGTAGGCACAAGACACATGTACCGATGTATCTGCATGCAGTGTGAATGATTCAGATTTTTTTTCTTTTTTTCCGTGTTTGTTCTTGTCAATTATCTCAACGTTGGATTGGTCACGTGAAACTTTCAAAGATCAAACGTTACAAGAGTTCATTTTCCATTTTTAAATATGTTTTTCGTAATTACTCCTATATGGATATGGTACGTTGCACGTAATCTCTTTGCATTTACTTTAGTATTAGAAAGATACGAGTGCTTAGGCATTAAATCATTTTTTTAAATTCAACATTATTTAATTTTCTATTATTTAACAGTTCGTTTTTACTATTATTTCCTCCCCCATCCTTCGTTCTTTTCTGTTTTACATTCTCCCATTTTACAATAATTTATTTTTTTTTTGTGTATGCGTGCTGCAGACACGGTCGAAATATATTCAAGAATTATTCAACGACGTCAGAACCAATAATGTTCCAGATAAACTCGAACAGGAATATTACCTCACAATACTTATAAGTGAGGTGGAACAAGTAATTAAACTTGGAAAACCAAGAAAAACAACTGGGTCTGATGGAACTCCTATCGAAATTATACAGCTACTTGATGAAGAAAACATAAGAATAATACATGAACTTTTCAATCAAGTATATAGCAATAGTATCCGTCGACCTTCATAACATTACCGAAAACATCTACAAATAGATGTGATAATTACATATCGATTAGCCTCATGAGTCATCTCTTGAAAGCTTCTCTGAGAATTATTCACAATAGAATACGAGATGGATTGAAAGGAATTTAGACAAATGCCAGTTTGGCTTTAGGTCAGGGCCTAGCACTGGAGAAGCACTTCTAGCAGTTAATTTACTAATGCAAAAAAGCCTAGACCAGCAGAAAACCGTTTATTTATGATTCCTCGATTATCACAAGGCGTTCGATAAAGTTCGTCATGAAGAACTACTGAAAATACTTGAAAACGCACAAATCAATACTTTCGATCTCAGAATAATAAAAAACTTATATTGGCAACAAACAGCAAAGGTCACGGTAGAAGGTCAATTCTCAGACACATACAAATTAAGCGAGATGTCCGACAAGGATACACACTTTCTCCACTTTTGTTCAACATTTATGCGGACAATATTTTCAATGAGTCACTAACTAATATGGCTATTGGGATTAAAGTTAATGGTCAATACATCAACAACATCCGCTATGCTGATGACGTAGTATTGATTGCAGACTCAGCTGCTGATCTTCAAACGATTCTCGACCGAGTAATTAACAACAGTCAAGAACATGGTCTTCAACTGAACGTTTCCAAAACAAAATCTATGGTAGTAAGCAAAAATGACCATATTACATTAGACCTGACTGCGAACAATCAATGAATAGAGCAAGTCAAAAAATTTAAATATCTTGGGTGCTATATTACAGAGAATTTAAACCCTGAGATAGAAATTAAACAAAGATGCAAACGTGCGCATACTGATTTTGGGAAACTGAAAACGCTTTTAACAGATAAGTCATTAAACCCGAGGATTGGAAAAAGACTGATGAAAGGCTGCATTTGGCCTATTATACTTTATGGGCTCGAAGCTACAACATATTCTGTCACAGCACTCAACTACCTTGAGGCATGCGAAATGTGGCTTTATTGCTGTATGCTTAAGATTTTTTGGACAGCGCACATAAGAAACGAAGATATATTAAAAACTATTCAAGAAGAAAGAATGATCCGCAGAATAGTCGAAGAAAGAAAAATAAGATACTTGGACACATAATCGGAGGTGAAAGATATGAAATCATGCGTCTTCTTCTTCAAGAGAAAATTGAAAGAAAAAGAGGAGTTGGACGCCGAAGACTATTTTGTACGTAGAACATTCGGAAGTGGACCGGAATAATTTCTATACAGAGACTAGTTCAAGCTGCCAGAAATAGGGATATATGATCAACATCCCCTGTGATCGCTACGCACGGCAACCGTGTATGGCATTTTGATAATGATGATCATGAAAATGAATATATATATATATATATATATTTATATATTGCGTGTAATAATTCTTCATTTTCCTTTATTATTCATTTATCATTTTCTTAGTATTTCCTAATGATAAGTGTACACTATCGACCTTCTTTTTTCTACTTCTGTCATAATTTGTATTTCTGATTCATATAAGAGTACTGCGCTCCAAAAATAACATTTTACGCAAGACAGCTTTCTTACAGTTACATCCATTTTGCTAATGTTCTTTTTTTTCTTTCTAATAAATGCATTTTTCGTCTTATTTACTTCGCTATTTCACGTTTATTAATGTTGCCACGAGTATACAATGCGGAATAATACTATAATTTTCAATTGCCTGTTACATCGCAGAGGTTTTTCGGGAAACAGTTTATCATCTGTCAAAACTTTCATTTTTAGTTTTACTTCACTTATTTACGGTTGTTAAGATGAAAACACGTAAGCGAACGTTATGATTACCTAGTATTTCTAATACCAACTCATTCGTAGCGTCTAAAGGAATATAAAATTCCTATTTAATTTTCTGTAATGTTATAATTGATTGTTTTGTCTGCAATGATAATCAGCATGATTATCACGCTCGACACTTCAAATGTTTATATTTAATAGTATTTTTCGTTGAAAATAGATAATCTTTTTGCTGCATTGATTTTTTAGATAACAGTTTTGAATTGTTTGGTTAAATGCGTAAACAGGCAATATTTATATTATAAAATTCGTTTGAAGATTGAGTTAAACATTTATGAATATAAATTAAAAACCATGAATTTATTGATGGAAAACTGCGTAATTTTCAAATAAACTATTATTGTATAAAAAATATTTATTATAATTTTTTAGCCGATACCGTGTTATATAGAAAAAAAGAAACAAAAAAATATATTGAAAATAGTATATAAATTTTACACTTTTTGTTGAAACAGGCTGTGGAAATGGAAAATACTTACGTGTTAATTCAGGAGTATATAAAGTCGGTGCAGATATTTGCAAAAAATTGACTCAGGTTGCTAGAGATGAAGATAAGGAGGTGTGTTTTAACAGTGTAAAAAACATAACAATACAATTAGTAATATTACTGACGTAGATAAATATCCCGTATATTTATTTATTATTTCGCTTTACTTTATTTGAATGACAAAAAAATCGAATACTTTTTGAATTTATCTAACATTATTGAATTTTTAATATATTATTATGTAACAAGAAAAGTGCAATCAATGTTAAACCTTATTACGCAAAATTATACGAATTCAATGGAGATCGGCAAGTGAGTCATCCATAAGAAGATTTTATAATCGAGTTAGTTAAAATGTGTTTTCACACATTACACGGAGTGGCTAATCTGTATTATAAAGCAGTCCATTTCAATGTTCCTGTGAATAGTTATATTGAATGTTTACATACGTTCTCAAAGGCACTTATTTTTTGAAATTACGAACACGATTATTGTATTTAGTATACACTCCCCACTCATAACGAATCAAAATGACCACCTCTGCGTTAGTCTTCAGTGTAAAAAACATTTTTGACCTAATCTAATGTTTACAATATTTTTGAGATATTTCTGCATATACATAAGTTGAGTTCATTTTTCTTTTTTAAGTATTTTTTCTTCCTTTTTTTTCAAATTTTTTTTTTTTTTTTTTTTTTGAAAATATTATTGAACTCTACATTTATGATTAACTGATTTGAGGGGCTTTGATAAAATATTTTGCGATTATATATTAAAAAGAAAAACCGATAAATTCTCGGTTCTACTTCGAGCACTTTTAAGATGCAAAAATGTATAAATAAATATATGCTGGAAAATGAATAAAAGAATAAAACGTGATTACTTATTTAGTAGTAATTTTTTAACTGACTAAGGTAATATTAAAATTATTCCTTGTTTTAAAAAAAAAGGTTTATATAAACCAAGTTTGATAGATATTGATGTATCTAGACAATTTTTTTGCAGTGAAACCCCCTTGAATTGATTTCTGTGTAAAGGGATTAACTTATAGTTACCTAGTCTAATGCACATCGTACGTGCATAATTAAATGCAAAACTCATTTTTATTTACACAATTACTTATGTAATAAATAATTTTCGGTTCATTTATAAAAAATATTTGAAACTTTATCGATAAAAATTCTGTTACTTGAACAATTTGTAAGAACATTGAGTGTCCAGAAAGAAGCTGTTTAAATTCTAGTAACATTTAAAATTTAGTTCCATTAAACAAGGATCGAAAAACAATTAAAAACCTTGTTTTGTTCCAAGAAGGAAATTTTACGATGAGATTTCATTATATATCTGGTTGTTCGAAAACGAAGTTTATCTCAAAAACTACTAAAGTTAATTTTAAATGATAGAACGTATGTTTAAAAAAAAACAAAAAAAAAACGAAATCGGTTAGAAAAAATTAGTATCCGCTTATTACAAATTAATAGATTATTCTGCGCGCCAATAATAGCGTTATTTTCAATCAGACGCAAAAATTAACGACCAAAGCATTTCATTGTTATTTTATTCCCCGTATGTAAAATAATCAAAAATAGAAACATCGTTAAATGAAAAAAATTAAAAAATAAAAGTGAATTTACACTCTGCATCAGAATGTTGGAGATAAAAATTGCTTTCGATTTCGGGAAATTATTAGTCGTGCTATTTAAAATAAATGCTCTGTACGTTTCATGTTTTGAAATACACGAGATCCATTATTTTATTTGATTCGCATTCATTCGTTAAAAGCTACCAAAAATTTATTGTTTTTTTTTATTTTAATATCAAATAAGCAGAACCGCAAAATTTTATTCACCTTTATATTTTTCTACTCGGTTTTAAATTAAATTTATGAAATATTTAAAAACCAGAAGTGTTTTCAAACTGTAATATTAGTATTTGTATTTTTAAAAGGTTAAATTACTTTTTAATCCAGTACCAAATGTGCCTTGATTTCATGAACTACATGTATGTAATGTAAAGCGCATTTAAATATTGTAATTTTTCCACTGGTTTTATAGGTTACTTAGCAGACAAAAATGTGAGTAATTTAATTCATATTTCATTTTTCTCATTTAAAAAATATTGCTAGTTGACACATTCTAGTACTCCCATTGAGATATTTTCAATGTACGTTATTTGTAATGCCCGTCAATTTAATAGATATATACATAAACCAAAAAGTTGTCACGTCGATTCACTACATTTTGATTTAGTTCAACGAGCCCAATCGTATTTTTGAACCTAGTTTTTACATTCCTTAGCGTAGAAAGATCTTATAAAACTTACTATTAAAAGTAGTTTGCAAAATTATAATGTTGTCAGTATTATTATTATTTTTCTTTTTTTGTTTCTTTCCCAACGCGAAAGGGTTCATCTCAATCATACTTGACACAGGCGCTAGTTTTTTTACATTTTCAGTGTACGTTAGCATCAAAGGGTTCCTTCAACATTGTAACCTAAACTGCGTTTATTATTTAGTTTATCGCGAAACAAATTTATAACTTACATTTCATAGTATGGAATGATTTAAGATAACTTATATCAGTGACTTATCTAAATCCTAATTATATTTATTTTTTAATTTTCAAGTGTAATTTTGTAATATCGTTGTTGAAATTCGTGTAATTTCATTGCCCAGATTGTACTATGTGATAACCAAGCACTGCCATTTAGAGATGAGAGCTTTGACGCTGTGCTTTCAATAGCTGTGATCCATCATTTTGCCAATAGAGAAAGACGAATACGTGCCATAAAAGAACTTGCTCGCATATTACGTGTTGGTGGACGACTTATTATAACTGTATGGGCTATGGAACAAAAATATCGTGCAGTAAGTTCAAACAGTGATTATATTACGTTATGATACTATATTCTTAATAAAAAAATAAATAAATATTTCTCAAATAACCGTTAGTTAATTTAATCAAATTTTATTTTGTTATGATTATATTTCACTCATATCATATATATTTTTTTTTTTATAATAAATAATTTAGAAGATAAATAGAGTATATAATTAAACGAAAGGGTATTGTGAAGAAAATTATAAAAGAAATATGAGCGCTATAAATAAATATGTAAAAGAAGGCTTAAAGAATAATTTCTTGAAGTAATTTAATGTGGAATAATGCGTTTAAGAAAAAAAAAATAGCATTAAAGAATGAAATGGTATCAAAGAAAAAAATGTAGGAAAAAACATTCATAAATTTTTCCAAAAGATACAAAATATAGGGGATGTTACTAATTTTTGTTTATTTATGTTTTTAAATTTGGTCGTCATTTTTATCAGAATACATACATTTGTGATTATAAGAGATAATGTGAATTTTTTTTTATACAGTGAAAAAAACGGGATGACAAAACAAGAAAATTAAGAAATTTATTATGTTTTCTTCTGCAATTTTGATAAAAACTTTTGGAATACTAATCTAGACAATAACTTCACACTATGACAAACAGATTTTAAAAAACAACAAACGTCCTTACTAAACCTTTATTTTTTTTTTTTTTTTATTTTTTATTTTTTATTTTACACCACTCCAGCCCTTAGGCCACTATTGGCGACGCTACAGTTCTTTTTAAACAATACTTAAATATAAATCAATAACTCTATACTGATTACCCCCATCGAGGTGTGACAGCATTGACAGTAGTAATTATAATATTATTACTTTAACTATGTATAACTCTTAATCTAATCTTAATATCTATTTCTACCGTAAACGATCTCGCCGTTACCGATAATCCCACTCTACTCCACGCGCATGGGTCAGATGAAGAGAGCGCAGGACCTGGTCCTTTTTTTTTTTTTTTTTCAGTTTACTATTTACGAACACGGCGCTTATTACTTACCTCCACTGCATTGTTCAGTATCATTGATACCCCTACCCTACACCATGTGCGTTGTTGAGGTAGGGAGAGCCTGCTTGCACTATTTCTGCAACAGCTCTGGTATGTACTCCATCGTTAGCTATGACTGAATACATCCCGGCACCACTTCCTTCTTAGCCTTCTTTGTGGAACGCCTGGAAGATCCTGATGATACATGCTAGCCACGTTGATATTACCACTGTCTGGCAGCTTTTCAAAGAATTTTCTATACTGCTCAGCATAGTACTCATTAACATAAGGAACATGCAGATCATTATGTAATGTGTCATTAGAAACAAAGTATGGAGCTCCAACTATTCTACGGAGAATCTTCGACTGCAGCTGTTGGATTTTATTGATGTTACTTCTAGCTGCCTATCCGTACACCTCAATACCATACCTCCATATGGGAGCTATAACCGCCAAGTATATGAAACGCCTGCAGGACAGCCTCACAGTCGATCGTGCATCGAAAAATCTTTTTAGTATGGCCATTCTTGTTGCTATCTTATTTCTCACGTGTATTATGTGAGGCTGCCATGTTAGTCGCTGGTCCATAATTACTCCTAAGTATTTAATACTCTGAACCGGAGGTAAGAAATGATCATTTATCTTCACGGGTGGACAGGTACCCTTGTTTAACGTAAAGGTAATTTGCTGACTTTTATCATGATTTATCTTAATTTTCCATTTATTTGCCCATACAACTATTTTATCTAAGTGTTCTTGTATGAGCGCTGATGCATAAACTGGATTTTCATGCTTAGCCAATATGCAAGTATCATCAGCAAATGTTCCAAGTACCGTTGAATTCATTACCGGGATATCTACGGTATATATAGTATACAAAAGCGGTCCTAATATACTTCCCTGCGGAACTGACGCTCGTACTTTAAACCTATCTGACAATGTAGTATTAATTTTAATTCGGAAGATTCTATTTGCTAGATAAGACTGGAGTACTGAGTATACATCATTATTTATGTTCCCTCTGAGTTTGAATAGAAGGCCATCATGCCACACTCTATCGAATGCCTGCTCTACATCCAGGAGAACTGCGTTGAAGTACTGCTTCTTTTCGAATGCCGCCGATATACGATCAACTATTCGATGAATCTGTTGAATTGTTGAGTGTTTTGCCCGGAATCCAAACTGGTGGTTCGGAATTAATTTACTAGTAGTTATTGATGTGAGTATGCGGTCCTTCAATAGCATCTCGAATACTTTCGATAGAACAGACAGCAGACTTATAGGTCTGTAAGAAGAGGGCTTTGCTGGATCTTTGTTTGGTTTTGGTATCATCAGAATAATGGATTCTTCCCATGCTTCCGGATAATACCCAAGTTGTAAAATCGAATTGTATATGTAGGTTAACAATAATATGCTTTTGGGTGGTAACCGTTTTACTATTTCACCCGTTATTTCATCCTTTCCTGGAGTTTTTCTTGGCCGTAGCTGGGCAATCTTTCTTTGAACTTCCCTTGGAGTTACATGTTTGGTTGGTAACGTAAGTTGAACCGGCGCCTCTAAGTACTGTTGGACTATGGAACTGTTGTAATCGTCCTTTAAGTCCCCGTGTGTCTGAAGGGTATTATAAATATGTTCGGCGAAAGTAGCAGCCCTTTCCTTTTCTGTCTTGGCCCACTCTCCATTTGATTTTCTTATCGGTACTTGTCTTGGCTTTTTCTTTAAGTATGCCTTAGTTGTTGTCCAAACTGATAAATCCTCAGCATTTAATGAAGAGAAAAATTTGATATATTTATTATTATTATATTGAATGATAGACTGGCGTAGTTGCCTATGAATTAGATTATATTCATATCTTCGTGACGGAACTTTATTATATTGCCATCTTCGTCTTGCTTTTCGTGCGGCTTGTATTAGTCTTCTAATTTCTATGGGTACAGTATCAGTATGATTGTAGTGGATTTTGGATTTGTGCTGAGTAGTGGCTAGTTTACAAGCATTATGAATATTATTTGTAAATAGTTCAACTGCGCTATTTAAGTCCTCTTCCTTTTTTAACCGTATGTCCAGCGATGTACTATCTTCCATGTAATCTGCAAATTTAGACCAGTTGGTATGTTTGTTAACTAGTGGTTGTTTATAATCTTTGAAGATAGGAGCAACATTGAAACATGCCAGCACTGGTATATGGTCTGAGCTTAACTCCGGAATTGCTTTACAGCTAGTTTTTACCTTATGTATATTTTTAGTGATGAAAAAATCCAAGACGCTAGGTATGCGATTTGTGTGTGCCGGCCAATAGGTTGGACTATCCGGTGAAATCACATTTAGATCACCTTGATTTACTATTTTGAAAATTATTCTCCCCCTTGCATTTGTTGTGCTGCAATTCCATGCATAGTGCTTGGCATTGTAATCACCACCCATAATTACTCTGCTACCCAGCCCGTTAATTATTACTTTTAACCTTTCCTTAGGTATTATAATGTTGGGATGGCAATATATAGCGGCCACCGTGTAATCATCATTGTCCACCTTTAAATTGACCGCTACTATTTGGTATCCAAACGTGGCTTCGTCATAGCTTTTAACATGAGTTAAGTTAGATCTGACTAGTATTGCTACTCCTCCATGAGCTCTCTGATCAGGGTGCGTTATGCAATAACTATTATAGCCTTTAATGCTAAAACTATTATTGTAAGTTAAATGAGTCTCGGTGATGAGTGCCACGTCCACTCTGTTCATATTAAGAAATATTTCCAGTTCATACCTTTTATTAATTGCTCCATTACAGTTCCATAACATGATCACTAATGAACTTTTGGTAAGTGCAGCCAAACTCATAGTGCAAGTTTATCTAGCAGTTTATTTAATATTGTGACCAATGGTGAAATCAGTGATTGGAAGTTATTAATTAACTTATCTATTGTTTCAGTGAGTTGCGACGAAAACGTTTCCATAATTTTTAAACTACTGTAATCATCGACATTAACCTCATTTATATGAGTGTTATTTTCTTTTCGTTTATTTCCAGAATTTCCTACTCTTTCTGCCCAGGTTTGTTTAGTTATCTCATGATCATTCTCCAGAGGAGGGAAATCCTGGTATCGTTTTGAGTAATTTCTATTTATAGTTTTATTTGTAGACTGAGTTCGATACTGTATTAATCTCCTGTACTCAGGGCAACCTCTATAGTTAGCAGGGTGATTGACACAGCGCGCAAACTGGTTTAAGTTCCTTAGCTTGATTGCATTTTTTAGTATCATGTTTATTGACACATCTTACGCAACGAAATGGCAGATTGCAACAATTTTGAGAATGACCATATAACTGGCATCTTTTGCACTGTATTATTTGTTTATTTAATCTCATTTCCTGAACTTCTACCTTAGTATATAATAGTGAATTCAATAAAAATATATTTTCATTCAGAGGTGACGGGTACAGATCAATATAGTGCATCGGTAGCTTCGTTTTTGTTCGAGGGTGTATTATATTAATAACATTTTGTACTTTATACCCTTTATTCTCAATTTCTTTTTTTATATCTTCCGTGTCTGTGGTTGGATGTAAATATTTAAGTACTACCCTAAAAGGTTTGTCCTCTGATAGTTGATATGTAAAATAGTAATAATTTTTACATTTTAACAACTTGATTATTTTACGATAACTATCACTGTTTTGCGGAATAATTGTAACACTTGATCTCGTTGATTTTAAGGCGAACTTTATATCTGCGTCAGTTAGAAGATCATTTCTTAATAGCGTAATATCTTTAATATTTTTAACCAGTACCGGTGGTATGGTCATGTTTGCTTTATTGGGTTTATTACTTATATTACTATTTATAGTAGTTGCTACGTTAGCAGCGTTGGCTTTGTTAATATCATTATTTACGCCATTTGTTATCTTATTTTCTACGTTAATGGTGTTCTGTTCGACTGATACTGTATTAGTTACTTCCATCTGGTCTTTTACATCTTCATCCTCGTCTTCCGTAGATAAAAATTCAAATATATTACGTTTAATTTTTGGCGATTCGACCGAAGAGCTAGAATAATGTGCGGAGGAACTGCTCATTCGTGGTCTTTTCTTATGTTGTACTACTGTCCATTGATTATTCTCATGCATTCGCACGCGCAGGGGGGAGATTGGACGAGCCGTTCGTTCCGTGCCGTTTTCATTACGATCAGCGCAGCCGTGTAGCATGCTAGTTGGATGCTCTGAAGAAAGAACGTAATTTCTATCTGTTTCTAACGTGTCATTATAACGAAACGGAGATCTGCGCTGCGGCGACCTTTAAATTCATCAAATAATACAAAAATTAGTTTCATTAATTATGATTTATATATATATATATGTATACTAGCTGTTCCCCACAGCTTCGCCCGTGTATTAATGCTCGTTTAAATCTGTACTCGGAAATTCATAAAAAATTGTTTTTTTTTAATCTGGAATTGCATTTATGTAAAGATTCTTTCTCTCTTTGGGAAACATATTTATCACCATCCAACAGAAAATAATCTTCCCGTTTCTATCGATCTTTATATAACCTGTCCGTTGTGATCTAACAGAAAGTTTTGCTCAACTAAACAGTACACATAGCCATTGTTTTGAAGAAATCAAGTTATATTCACACGGTGATCTCCCATAATTACACATTTAAGAAAACATCTTTGTCACTCATATCTTTAAACCACTCTGTCTCGAGCTTTTTATTAAAATAAATTTATTACCGCAACAGCAAACTACAGTAGTTGAGGAAGGATTTTAAAATGAGTATAAATAACATTCTCGGTAGTAAATTATTAAAAAGAAAGTTAAACAGTTAATTTAAAAAATTTATACAGCGGTGTTATGACTCAAAAGTTCGAATATTTGACATATTAGTTAAATACTCTATTTTATTAGGATTCCGTAATAACATACGGAATCCTAATAAGATGGTACACAAATGACAAAAATATCAAATAAAAATCAATAACTCACGAACAGCTTGACTTATAAACTTAAAATTTGGAACATAAATCACAATTAAAATTCTCTTTAAAACGATCTATAACTTGAAGATGACCGATTACCCTGGGCGGCAAAAAACCCAAAAAACCGTCAAGAATATATAATATGGTACATAAAACGACCTCAAAAATCACTTAAAAAATCATAACTCGTCACTAGATAAATTTATAACGCTGAAATTCAAAATATAAACTACAATGCAGGAGTACTTTCATAAAATCAAAAAATTACGTTACAAAAGTTACGTAAAGTTGCCCAAAAGTTCAAAAACCGCAAAAAATGACGTGTCCCTCCCTAGCGCCGCGAGTATTGTAGTTAAAAATTTTGAACGCGGCTAAAAATACGCGCATCCTCGTATATTTCTCTAGTTTGGAACACCCGGTATTCCAACTTTAAACCTGGACCTTTGGATCGCCGAAAGCTCGAAATTTTGGAAAAAATATTTTTTTTTACCGGGCATGTGATATATCGTTTGAAAGATTACCATTTGTCGGGAACGAAACCGTATTTCGTTTTCTTATCCAAACTTACGAATTTGCCGAAAAGTTCAAAAAGCGCGAAAACTAATATGTAGCCCCCTGTTTGGATCGCGAATATTATAGCTATAAATTTTGAATGGGGTTGAAAATATGCTCATTCTGGCATGTTTGCGTAGTTTATTTAAAATTTTGTGTATATATCTAAATAAATTTTATTTAAAAATCGTAATCTAATAAATAGTGACAAACAAGGAAGGTGGTTTAAGTAATAGTATTCAAATATAACTATATAGAAGTTCGGAAAACAAACAAGTACAATTACACATTTTTAAATATTTATTGATAATTAATCCTTCCAAAAATCTAGGACTAAATAGCGTTTATTTATTAGAATTTATTTTTTTTTGCAATACAATATGATGACACTGCGTGATGTGTGAAAAAGAACTGGACTAAAAATATCTGTTTTGGAATTATTCTTGTTTTGAATTTAGTATTATGTAAATGAAAATTATGGTTATCTTTAACTTAACATACGGAATCCTCAGCGCATGAAACCTCATGCTTGACTGAACTTGTTTTTATATGTTCTCCATTAAGTCCAACAGTATATGGCTTAAGCCTCTTCCAGTTTTTACAAACATATTGTATAATACATTTTCGTATTTCTACTCCTAATAATTCTTTATTATACAAAAAATAAAATAGAGATGAAAACAAACACGCACCATCCCTATTTATGTATTTTACATAAAGGGGAACTACTCTATCATCAACACGTGTTAATTCTACATTCATAATTGCAGTGAGTAAAATTAAATTTAAACACGCAAAAGTGAAAATTAAAGAAATAACAATTATTGAACAAACATTTACAACAGGGGTGGCCAACCCGCGGCTCGCCTTGAACATTTTTGCGGCCCGCGAGATGGCCAAAGTATAGTTTTTAATGATTTCATTTTTTTAAATTTCATTTATATCTATATACTTTTTATATTTCATTTTTAATGTTATATATTTCTTTTCAATGTGCGATTAGTACCATTTTTATCATATTATCTATGTTTACATCTAAGAATAATAGTAAACACAATAATAATAACTCATTATGTTTCAATTTTTTACTATAAAAAAATATCTATAGTAGGTATAAATCTAATATTGCACTTCCAAAGTACCCCCGCAAGATCATTTGGGTTGGCCACCTCTGATTTACAACATACAAAAGTATAATACATAAATTTGATAATTAATACATTTACATTAGACATAAATCATTACCTGAATCGCTCGAAATAATATATGTGAAATAATTCAAAAGCAAAAAAAAAAAACAAAAGTAAACTGTTGCCTTTGCCTGTAATTACCGAGACAGCAGTGATAGAAATAAATAAAAATCAGTAAAAAGAAAGTTAAAAAGTTAATTAAAAAAATTTATATTTGCTTGGCTAGGCCATTCACAAAAAATTTTTAAACGATTAAAAACAGCACGCATAAAACGGATAAAACTCACGAAAACAAAATAATTTCGATGTAAACGAAACGAAAAAAATATGCAGATCGAAACAAATTTGAAGCGAATGCGGACAATACAAAAAAGAATTGATTGGTATAATAAAAAAACAGTTTAATTTTCCCTAGCAATATGTGCTATCCCTGTTCAGAATAAACACCATATTGTTTCCGCTGTTATTAAACACTAAACAACCCTACCAAAAAAGAAACTAAATCAGAGAGAGAACATGTTGAATCGCTCAAGAGAAGAAAAAAAACGGAATCAAATGAAACCACCATGAGCAGTTGATTAGGCAGCGTTAGGATAGGGCCTAGTTTAAATCCTACTGCTGCAAACTAAACCTTACAAAAATTTCTATTGTCCTAAGTTAATATTCATAGTTGACGTCCTCCGCCCCCCCCCAAAATAAATTGTTGAAAAATAAGAAGTTCATAATAAAAATCACGTATAGCCTTAAAAATGAATTAGACTTTTCAGATCAATATTTTGGCATATTAAAAAATTTTTCATTTACAATCATTCAAACCTTCAGTCACCGCACAGTTAAATGGTAATAAGTTGTTTAAATATATTCCATGTGATTGGAAAACTAGTATATTTATAAATAATTAAACCCGTGTAGATTGACAAAATTCCGAAAATCGGAGATAAATTAGCAAAAAAGAATCGAAAACTTTAATGTTGAATTTTATACAATTTCTGCTAAAAACAAAACGCGCAAAAATAGATAAACGGTGAATAAATATTGTATATATAAAAATTAACAAACAACTACGAATTTATTCAGATCATGTTTTAAATAAATGTATACGTATTGTCATTTTATTTCGATAAATACATGAGCTTTATAAATTAGAAATTTATAGACCTACATTTAATTTTACATTCTGTAATTGAAAATCTTGGTTTTATTTCCTTCTATTTCCCTTATTTTGTTTAAATTCCGCAGAAGAAAAGTTTCTTAATGGAAGTACTTTTTTTCTTTTTTTAAATTATCTGCCGATTTCACTATTAGTTAATTTACACAAGGCTAATTATTTAAATAAACAAACACTTTTAAAAAAATACTTTTTACACAATCGTTTTAAAAGAACACTTTTCTATCGGATTTAATTGATATTTATACTTCAAATCATTTTACGTTTTTTTTTTTTTTATTTTCTCATATTTCTTAAATGTTTAACTTTTTTGGAGTAGAACTTTTCCAACCACACACATGAAATATCTCTCAGGAAAATTACATTGCTTGATTATGGGAGCTCGGAAAACAAAAGTAGTTTAGAATGAATTTATTAATCTTTTAAATAATGAAATGATTACGTAGAATTGCATGTAAATCGCATTATAACTGTGATTTTTTTTTTTTTTTTTGATCCTCTTTAACATTTGCAGAGTGTAAAATTAGTTCAGAAAATCCGTAATAAAATTTGACACTTATATTTAGACTGCAACAAAAAATAACACTGAACAATTAATTATTTAAAATTCTCAGTTTACCTACTATTAATACAATAGTAAAACGTTTAATCGACGCCTTAAGTTTTTTGTAAGGGCGACATAAAAAAATAGCAATCTATTTTTATTCGAACAATGAATATAAATAAATTTATTTTTGTGGGTATTTTCGGCAAACTTATTATTCGTATTATAAGAAAACTTGATGATTTAATATCCTCTTTTCCCTTTTTAAAAATTAATTTTGAATTTTTTTACAACGGTTAAAAGAAAATTATTTTTTTGCCGTCCCAGATCTGTATATAACCTACAGAAAAACGGTTTTAAACTTTGTGAAGAAATTTTGGATCGTATTCGTCGCGAATTTTAATGGTTTACTGTAACTCATTATTTTGTAAATAAATTAATTACTCATTTCACGAGTATTAATTTAAAAAACGAAAAAATTGAAAACTCACCAATACTAAAAAGCATGATCTGCTTTAGAATAAAACGAGGTCGAAATGTTCGGACCGAAGTGGCATAGCCACCATTTGTGTCCATATTTTGAGACGTTTTTACGTGAATTTGAGCTTTGCTAATTACTATCATATATTTTATTCGCTTTGGTGATGGTTTGGTTCTTTCATTCTTCTCCGATTTCATCTTCGGATTAACCTTTATATCCTATTGGATGTGTGATTCTAGGTTAATGTTTTTTTAGCATTTTCTGTTCTATTCCTAACATACTGAATTCATTATTTTCGCGTCGGGATTAATTTAAATTTTCCGACAATAAAATATTTAAGTAAATGTGATATTCATAGACGATTGCGTATAATGATTACTTTATTAGTTAATGAGAGGAACGACATAAGCGCATTAAGCCAACTAATATGCTGAATTAGGAGAAAAACGAATTGGACCGAGACACTACTTTATGGGAGGAAGATTTGTCACTTAATAGTTTGAAAAGAAGATTTAGTATTTCCAGTGATGCTTTAAAATTATTTATTAGATAATTTTTAATAATTTAATGAGATAGAACAAAACTGATTGCATAATTATTTTTCGGATAACATGTTGATTCGTGTTGAATGATTTCACTATGTAAGCAAGATCGGAACTAGTGTATGCTTACTGCTTAAATTATGTGTAATAAATCGAACTGTCTAAACCGCAGTGTACTATTTTATATGTTAATAAGTTTCCATTCATGATTAGTTTTTTGGTGTATTTTGTTATTAATATATATCGTTAAAAATAGTTTGGAGGACAAGACGTGTTAATGCCGTGTGCTGAACAAAAATATAAGTACAATTCTTCGTCCCTAGAAGTATCTACATCAACTGCCACTTCAGATGAAGACTTCGGAATACCGATTCATATTCCTGTACAACTATCTCATCCAAAATATTTTACTAGCTCGTAAGTACAAATAACTTCTTGTTTTAGTTTGTTATTTTAATAATTCTGTTCTGTTTTATAACAAAAGTACGAATAAAAACTCATTCATACTTTTTATTCGTGAATTACAATAACGATTTAAGATATGAATGTTCCCAGTTTTACATTATTGTAAAGAATAACTGAAATACTTTTATGGTTTAATATAACAAAAAAATTTTACGTGTTAAATTATTTAAAACACATGTAAATTTTAACATTAGACACAGCTTTACTCGAGTAATATCACAGCTTTTTTACAATTCTAAGTCCCACAGTGTACCAATCGAAAAGACAATTAATTTCTGCACTGTTACTTGCAGGACCGGATCTATGGCGGGGGGGGGGCTGTAGACCCGAACTCGAGCGCCAGGGTGCACGCGTTTTAAAACAGAAAAAAATGTAACTTTTCACGTGCAAAATTGAAGTTTCCTTTCCCAAAATATTCAATACTGTAAAAATAAAAGATTTTAAATTTTCGTTTTTTCCCTTAAAAAGAATACAGTTAATTTTTACATAAAAAAAAATATATATATATGAGTTCGTTAATAAAATCATATATACTTTTTCTCTATAAAACTTTCTATTTTTTCCCCAATAAACTAAATGTTATAATAAAGTGAATATTTATAGAAATTTTCTACGATAAATCTAATTTATAGTGTTAAAAAATATGAAAGAGTCCTTTAACGTACGTATTGAATAATAAATAAATATTTGACAAATCGATTAATAACAATTCTCTATTCAAATATTGATACCTATACAATCGTAAATTTTTTTATGGTAACAATATTTTATTTTTTATTTTTATTTTTATTGAAAGTTAATACGTTTTATTTAAAACCATATAAAAACCATTTAAAATAAAAGCGAGTTTTAATCGTTTGCTGATTTTATAAATATATTTGTATTTCGAAAAATTTAATAAATCATGCTGTGCTTCATTCACTTTTTTGTCTTCTCACAAACTTGGAAATAGATATTTAACTTGTTCGACGCATACAATAAGAAGAAGATGAAGATACACTTTTTTCTGATCACATAAACAATTATGGAATTTTAAACATGCATGTTTAATTTATATAAAGAGAAGAACATGGTATAAATAGTGTTTGTAGAAAAATAAAAACAATGTTATTAATAAAAAATTACAAATATGTATTAACATAAAATTATTTATTATGAGTAATCACTGTGAAAGCTTTAAATATTTAATATGTATATATAAAATTCCTTATTTGACATTCAGTTTATGTAGTATTCAGTAAGTTAGGGCAAGAAAGTTGATTTTGTAATTCAATTTTATTAGTCGTTCATGCGTATGCATTAAGTTTTTTTTTTTTTGCTTGTTTGTTTGCAAATATATAATATTGAATTTTTTCACTATTTTTTCTTCAAAGGGAAGCCCCTCATTCAAGATTAGTCCCGGGTTCCGTAAATCCGTAATCCGCCCCTGGTTCCTCGTTTTGTTGATTTTTCGAGTACGCCTTAGTTTGTATTTTTCTCTGTTTATTTCCTTCGTATAAAATCCTATTTTAATGCTACTGTTTTATTTATTAATCGAAATTAATATCATTAAATAACAAAAAGGTAAATGACATACTTTTGTTAAGTTGATGTATATTAAAATTCAAATTTAAATACTAATAAAGTATCTAAAAGAGTAAATGTATATAAAATTTTGTGTACTTTTACTATAACTTGAAATATTATCTTAGTTTAATATTTCAGATAATTAAAATATTGTTTGTTTTACAGGATTTTTAAAAATTTTCAGTGTACACTGTATATAATTTAATTTATTATATATGAAATTTAAATTATGCATGATTTTTATTTAACATTTTCAATTTTATAAAACTGTTACATTTTAAATTCACTGAGAATCATTATGAAACCTTATTTATTGTTTAAATTGTATGTCGTGTAAAATTTTAAAATAAATATTCTAGCAAATTCAGTATTTTCCATTAAAACATATTCGCTTTGAGTCTGTTGAATAGTTTTAAAATTTAGTACGGTGTAATTTAATTCTTATTAGTTGAAATTAAAATACTTTTTAATTTTTTGTATTTTAGATTTATCGTTTATGTCGATGTACCCGGAAAATAAAAGAATTCGCGGATAAGTTGTCCAAATTTTAAGATCTAGATATCAAAAAAAAAAAAAAAAAAAAAAAAAAAAGATATATTTACTTCCGTTAGTGAAAAAAGGAAATGTTTATTTTTCAGAAAACGCGATGCCGCTAGGGAAAGCAATAAATCGCGATTGCAATTATTTCGTTCTTTGAAGTCGATTAAAAATTCTCCAACTAGTTCAACTCTTTCGAGTCCAAATGAAACTTGTTATAGTTTTGTGCGGAAAGCTTTACAGGTAATGTTTAGAATCTTACATAATCGGCATTTGTATTAAGTACATTGTTAAATGATTTATTTACATAGTGGAACGTTAAACATAAAATTTATCGAAATATTTACCTTATATTTCACACGTAATCAATAACCGAGTAAGTACCAGCCAGAAGGAAAAGAGTTGATGATGTAATGGAAAATAGGACGGTATAGACGCACAAGGAAGAGAAAAGAACAGAATTAGGATAACATGGCCCTTGTGAATATGAAAAGTTCTGGTGTAGAGCAAGACTACACTTGGAACTGATTGTAAATCTTTGTCACACATTGTTTAGTTTAATTTAACATATAAATAATCAATAGATATTTATTAACCCGACGCGTTTCGAAGACAAAGCTTCATAATCACGGAAGTTATTATAATAAACTATTAATTGTTTATATTAGTGTGTTTCTTCTTATTATATGATTGTAAATACAATTTGATTTTTTGATATACCGATGCAGTCCTCCCGTGTGTGTCTGCCTATATTATACATCAACTAGCACGCACATGGTAGTATGCATGTTTGCCATCGCTTTTCATATGATTTTATTAGCGATTAATTTAATTTAATTTTTGCTATCATTTCTATCGTCGCCTGGGATCGAACTTAAAGTCTTCTGTAACGGAAGCGGAGTGCTTTAGCAACTAGGCTATCGCGACGACCAATACTTTTTTAAATGCGAGCGTTCAACCAGTGGCGTATTGAAGGGGATCAGTGATTTTCACAAAAACATCGTTAAAAGTTACACGTATTATTAGTAATAAAATTTTTCCACAGTAGAAGTTCAGTAGATTCAGAATAGCCTTAAGGTTCTTTTATTGAACTTTAAGGTTTAAAAAATAGACTACTGAACACTTTTTAAAGCTGATTCATGTAAATAGTTTATGAATTAATTCAATTTTTTCCTATAAATAAATCTGTTGTAAATGAAAATGCTTCGTAACAATTTTTTTTCAAAGTTATCTATTCTCATCATCCGTTATAACAGAATTAAAAAAATATTTGAAACTAATGTATATAATAAGGATATGTAGATACATCGATTTCAACGAAATATTTTTCAAAAAAGAAAAAAAGGCGTCGATCTTTATCTAATGAGCATCATTTTTTTCAGCAAAAGTATAATGTATTACCTCTTCCTTTTATTTTCCGATGTACAATAATTTCTTAGTTTCCAAATATTTTTTTTTTTTTTTTTATTTAGTTTTTTAAACTGTATTTTATAACTACCGCAACGTTTATAAAACAGTAATGAAATTGATTATAAATTTCAGAAAGAAACTGATAACTGCATTATTTAATTTCATACATAATATATATTATATTAATTTTAATTTTTCCTTTAAAAAATTTACATTCATTTTTTGTAATTATTTATTCTAAAAAAATTTATAGTCGTTACATAACAAAATTCCTTTAATATTTAGTTTTAATTCGATAGTCATTGAAAATTCAAAAAAAAAAAAAAAAACAACAACAAAATCTACTGCAGTAGAATTAATGGTTCACGGAACTGTGGAAGAAATTCAAAAATGGAAGCGTTGACGTGCACGGAATTGTATTCAGTTGTTTAATATGAAAATTATCAACTGAATTGATTTTGCACTTGAAGTTTGAAAATCATAATTATTTTTCCCAGATTAAGAATATCAGAAAATTATAAAATAATCAATAAATATTTCTGTATTACGTAAGTATTAAATAATGCAACATTCACCAAAGATTATTGGTGCTGATATGAACATAAATGTGTGACTGACTTTTTATTATCTTTTTATCACTGAACTACTAAACTAACTGAAATGAAATTTGACATAGAAGTAGCCAAAGGCGTCGCCAGCCAATGAGCCTGGGAGGGGCAAGATGAGTTGCCAGCCGCCGGGGGGGGGAAGATGATAGAAAGAGGATATGAGTTATAGGAAAAATAAAATTTATAAGTTGTAAAGGCTTAATATTTTATTAAACAAGAATAAAATCTTAATTAAAACATAAGTTTTCCAAATTGTCCATGATTACGCGTCTATGAATACTCATCAATGCCAGTTGATTAAAAAGTTTCAAGGCTCCGTGGTGGGGGGGTAGATGCCCCCTGCCTGCCACCCCCTCCGCTGACAACACCCATGGAAGTAGATTGAAACTAGGAAAAGAACACAGAATACTTTTTATTTCAAAAATTAAGCAGTTCGCTTGGAGTAGCGATTTTGGTAAAAAATGAAAATTTGGACAAGAAGTTTACTTTTTAAATAAAATTTGTATACTTGTTTTGTTCCTTTTTCATTATTTTTTTAGTGCATCGAAATAACAAGTATAACATTAAAAGTAAATTCGAGTTTTTCTAAATAATAAATGAAATTTATCATGAAATGGTTGAAAAATAGATTTTGAAATACGACGTTTGGTAAAATCAGAGATTTTCGAATCAGAAGAAAAAAAAAAACGATTTTTAATAATTCAATTATTTTACAGTACAGTAGTGCTCCCGTATTCACGGTTAATCGTTCCGAGCCATACCGTGGATAATAGCGAACATTGAACGCATTACGTTAACACACAAATACAGGGTGCGGCAGCATAACTTCCTTTTTTAAAATGCGCCACTTTTTTCTACTAAATTTCTTAAAGAAATAATAACAGAAAATCGAAATAAAACTGCAAGGGAAGAAGCATACACATATTGCCAATGGGATGTAGAGTATGTTATTTCGATTTTCTGTTATTATTACTTTAAAAAATTTAGTAGAAAAAAAAATGGCGCATTTTAAAAAAGGAAGTTATGATGCCGCACCCTGTACTATACCTGGAGACATTTTTAGTCCTGTATATAGATACGTAAATTGCATAAGTATACCACATATTCGCGATAGCCTAGTTGCTAGAGCGCTTGACTTCCGTTATGGAGATCACGGGTTCGATCCCGAGCGACGACGAACTTTTATTACAAGAATTAAATAAATAAATAAAATAATCGCTAATAATCACTAGGCAATGGCAAACCATCACGTTCAACATCATATGCGCACTAGGTCAGTACACAGCAGATCCACACGGAACTACACTTGTAGCGCGATAACAAGCAGCTACTATCAGTTCCGAATGTAGTCTTCTTGCGTGTGTACACCTGCGTTGCATATAATAATTGCCTAGTACATTACATATATCTGTACAGCTGAGATGTACGAATATGTAGTCGCCTACGCTCAGAAGCTGAATATGGCACTATAAAGAAGAATACCACATATAATCTTATAAATTATCACAATGCATGGTACTGGAG
Source organism: Icerya purchasi (assembly GCA_039619475.1). Lineage (NCBI taxonomy): Eukaryota > Metazoa > Arthropoda > Insecta > Hemiptera > Monophlebidae > Icerya > Icerya purchasi. The sequence continues at coordinate 258,752,183 of CM077116.1, read as the reverse complement.
TATTGTGATTATGTACTTGCCATTACATACTGTACACTCCACTTTGCTTGTTCCTACCAACATGAGATTATGATGACGGTTGAGAACGGCAACTGATGGAAATTTTTTGACGATATTTTTAAAAATTATTTAATAGTACTGCACCGTATCTATGTACTGTACCACATGCGTTTACACTTTTAAAAAATTAATTACTACTTATGGTGAAAAGTTGAAAATTAAAACAAAGAACGAGAATCAGAAACATCTCCATCTGAAAGTGGAAAAAGCACAATTTTCCAAAAAAGATCAGTCTGTTATACTTGGTGATGCAAATGACGCTGATGGAACAGGATTTCTGGTAGTCGGAACTTTTTTTTTTTTACTTAAAAAAACATTGTGATAGGAGATTGTTTTCTTTTGGTTTTTTTTTATTTCGCTAAAGACTTGTTGGAGAAACTGCATGGCATTCGTGATCACTCTGGTGGATTTAATTTCACGTTCCATAAGTGGGTCGTAATTCATTATTTTTTCTTTTAAAGTTTGTGCTGTTCTGAAAACTCCAAATTTTTCCAGCGTCCATTCGGTTTTTTTAAAATCAATTTCTTCTTATTTTTCTTCTTCATCTCTATGTTCCTCGAAAATGACTTAATTATTTCTTCTAAATCATCATTATTATTTCTTGACGTTCTTCTATATGCTCATCCACTTCTGAAACATTCAAATCTTACCACCAATACCACTTGCTGCTTAAATGATTGCTCTAACATCTCCATCGACCCTTGGGAAGTTATTCATATCATCGACAGACTCCCTCCACAAATTATTCCAGCAGGCTCTAACCGTCTCTGGTTTCAGTTTATCCAACGCCGCTTTAATGTAAGTTATCGCATCAGCAATGTTGAACAATTTCCAACATTGTATGACTTTAAGATCAAGGTCTGATCATTTCAATCACTTGGCGTGTGTATCTTTGACACATCCAAATTTTCTTTCTGTGCACGTATACAAACTGATAACATTTATACCCTTTTAGAAAGGTAATGAAACAGAGAACTAATTTCTGTAATTTGAATGTCAAGTGTCATACATTTTTTTCAAATAATAATAGTTTAATTATGAATAAAAATTAGAAAATAAATTTATCATTGCTATTTAAATTTCTGAGATTATGATAATTCTGGGCGTGTATTTTTTCTAATGTAATAAATAGCTAATTAGCTTTTAGAAAAATATCAATCGATTGTTCAGAATTAAGTATTTTTTACCACTATTTCTTTTTTATGCAAAGTTTGAAATATTTTAAAAATTCGTAAAATCGTTTCAGTAACGATTCATTTCTGACCCCTAGTTGATAGGACCGAATTTGCTACAAATAATCTCTAGAATAACCCCTTTCAAGGAATAGATTGAATTACGAATCACCCTGTATATGTGTAAATAATACACGCTTTAAATTAAATAGTAAAATATAACACTTTACTGTTTCATCGACTTCTGAAATTAGTTTGCAATAAGTAACATTGAAAGTCATAGATATAATTCTACTTTGTGTAATTTAACTTTGCACCTTTGATGCACCTTGCTTAAACCTAACACGGCCATTTCCATATTTTTTTCTAATTTTCGAATGATAAACACCATGTAATGTACATTCACCGTTGCATTCTGAACTAGTAATAAATATAACAAAAACATTCTTCGCAGCTCTTTATAAAACGCGGTCTATGGATTTAAAAAATATTTACCGCATTGTTTTCACACTTCTGTGTATTTCTAAACGTAATATTTAAATGTGTAGTCAGGAGAGAGAGAGAGAGAGAGAGACATTAACTTGCATCTAATTTTTACTTTTGCAATTCGGTAAGTCATCATTTCTCTTTCAAAATCATGGTGTTTAAATAATTAACGTAAATCTAGATTTCACTTTTACTAGCCAAGAAAAAATAGTTTCGATGTTGATTCAAAGCTGATCACCAGGTCGTCTGTTTTATGAATAGTATGGTAGTCAGGCGATCACTTTTTTTCTCTTGCTCAAAAATCCCTCACAGTGGTCCTTCGGGAATCCACTCCAAATTTTAGTAACTCGACCAAAAAAATTTATAGCAATGATTTTTTAAAATTAGACAAATGTAAAAAATGGAGAAAAATCGCAATAAATACCTTCTTGGCTTACTATCATTTACACCAAAGAAAGAAATAACTCTTCACACACTTTAGGGCTTAAATCACTAGTTGAAATATTATGATCCGCGCAACTTCAGGGTCTTCCCCCTACCCTGGACGCGCCAGCAGCTTTGATCAAACAACATGATAATCCAGTAAAGAAAACTAAATAGCGATTATCTCACATTTCGAGATCCGTTTCGTTATTCCTTACCAGATCAATTTTCCACCAGTAACTTCCATATCCCATTCCCATCCTTTCCTGGTGATCCATTGGTCAAGGCTTTAATTTTTCTTTCTAAGGTAGGCATAAATTGAAACGACCACCATGTTAATCCGACCGCTATAGCGCCCTGGATTCATGTCTCAACATCTATAAACATATCCTTAGCAGATCCCTTAAGAACATTTAATCTTTCTATACCCATGTCTCAAGTAGTATCAAATAAACTCGCCTCCTTCCCTAACTACATTCACATGTACACAGACGCAGCTAAAGTGAGTCCTACTAATTCTCTTTCACCAACTGCATGCGCTTATGAAATGGGAGGTGTAATGTACACCGAGCGCCTAAACGACTACTGCTCTACTTTAGAGGCAGAAATGTTTGGGATCCTTCTTTGTCTTGAGACATATTCTTCCAACTCAGCGTCTCAAAATGCCCTTCTTATTGCAGACTCACTTCAATCTATCAAAGCCATCCAGAGCCCAGACAGTTGCAACTTTCTAATAATTAAAATAAAAAACCCCCTATTCCAACTTTTACGATCTGAGGTATATGTCACATTCTTATGGGTCCTTGGTCATGTTGCGGTTCCCGGTAATGAGCGGGTTGACTTGGCTGCTAAAGCAACTCTATCTAGCCCGATGCCGTTTAACGCTGTACTACCTCGATTGGGGTCATCAGTATTTCTGATGCACTTTGCTGAAGAGTGGAGCAAACTATGGTCAGAACAAACGACCTGGCTCAGGTCCATAAAGTCAGACAGCGACCCATGGTGGCCGCCGTTCCCCGTCTCACGTAGGGATTTCTCGATCCTATCGAGACTGCGTCTGGGGCACACTGCACTGTCACACAATTATGTCTTTGAAGGAGCTCCCCCCGCGTCCACTTGTCCTCTGTGCGGGTTCATGGCCTCGGCAATCGTAGAGCATCTGCTGAAATGGTGCCGGCATACTTCCCGTACTTCTAGTCATACTTCACCCCACCGTCTGTTGTCGAATTACCCGGATTGTGTTCGGGCAGTGTTGAATTTTGCAGCATCGAACAGACTGCACCGCCTTCTGTAGTTTCCAGTGGGTCTAGGTGTCGTGTAATAGCCCAGGATGTTACATACGGAGCCTAGATTTATATTTGTAAATTTATTAAAAAAAAAAAAAATAGCCAGGCGGTCAGAAATGGAATTCACAAAGAAGGGTCTCCGACCGACTCTTAAAAATCGATTCAAGGCTCCGTTTTCTTCTCTTTTTTTTCATCATAAGTAAATCAGAAAAAAAATGCCTGTAAAAATTTTGTTATTTCCGTTGTACTTTAACTAGAAAACATCTCGGCAATGGTAAAATTTTATTCGCGGTTAATATGGCCCGTTGAAATAAATAATAGGAGACATAAAAAGGGAAGTGTAGAAGAAAACCGCAAAAATAATTTAATAAACATCTTCTGCAACAATTAAGATTCTGTCATTTTTTTTTTATACAAAATCCAGGATATGTTGTACGTAATAAAAAATTAATGTGTCAATGATAAAAACTGTACTTGCCTGTAATTGTCAGAAATTATCGAAATACAGTAAAAGTAGAGTTAAAAAAAAAAACAAAAAAACATTTGTAACCGATAGTAAAGGTAGAAAAAAAGAACAATGTAAAAATGTTTGATTAAATTAAAAAATTACTGTAACAAAGAGTTATATAGAAAAGTTGTATATGTAAATATCAATTGAGTAGGATAGCACAATTAACGGATTATTACGAGAGAAATATTTATCGGCTTATAGCAGCGATGAATTAGGAGGCAACCAGGTAAAATATTAATAAATAAAATGTAGTGATTTTTGCGCCGAATTTGTTTCACACATATTGTATTGCAAAGTTTTATTTAAAAGCGAAACAAAAATTAGCTACTTCTTATTAGCATTATCTTTTCGATGTTTATCTGATAGTGTAAGCGATTAATTAAAATTAATTTGCCGAATTTGTTTTCAAAAGAAACTATCCGGAAGTTCCAAGAAGCAAAAGCAGCAGTCAGGAAGATGGTTTGTGGATAGTTTATCGTCGTTGAGTCGAGAAGAGTGCATACCGGATACACGATACGACCCTGAAGGTTGTGAACAGGGAGAGGAAGACTTGCAACATTTGCCGATCGAAATTATTCATATGGATAAAGAGCTAGTAAAGCAGAAAAGCGAAAAGCTGACTGCGTATCAGCAACTGTTGGAGGTGCTGAATTTGCCGCAAAAGTCTAGAAGCATGAATGATATACCGCAACTACAGGTACCCTCATTGACGCGGCCTCGTTCAAGTGTCTCCGGTCTGGAAGCGTCGTCATCAGCTACGCAACCGAAATGGTTACTCGGTAAACAGTCGTCGGATACGTTAAAGCCGAGACTGGTTAAACAGAAAACGTCGTTGTGCGAACAGTGCGACGAAAGCGATCAAATCGAACAGTCATTCGGATCGCTGTCAGTCGTCAGCGGTGAAGAAATTACGACGACTATTACAGCAACATCTTCGGATGCAGCGACTGATGAGGAGGCAACGATAGCGCGCTTGTTGGACGACAAATCGGAAAAATTCAACGTTTACAAACAACGATCGCTGACTGACGAAATACTGTTTGCGGACCGGCTGAAGGAAAAGGAGCAGGTAAAGCTGAACATTCAGAAGCAAGCTTCGCTGAACGAGGAGTTGTTCTATCATCAACGACATAAAACCTCTTTGGACGCCATCAAAGACAGTTTCTTTTCTACGTCCGCCGCTAAGAAGTTGCAACTGTTCCGGACCGGATTAACGAGTAAGCTGAAGAACTCTACATCCAGCATCGAAAAAATAGCCGGCAATTCGATCAAAAGCGGCTTCGCGCGAATATTTCAAAATTTAACCGGTACTAACAGTACCGACGACGCTAACGGGCCGTACGGCGACAATTTCGCCGATCAAACGGACGCCGAACAGCAGCAGTACGGTAACGACGAGGACGCGAAACGGAGCAGTAAATTTCGAAAATCGAGTTCTGAGGACAAAGGTAGTTATACACCGTCAGATGAACGCCGATGTTCGCACGAAGAAAACAACTCAGATTCGTCGTCGAAGGATAACAGTTTGCAGAGCGATACGAGCGTCGATTCGGAAGACAGCGTGATATCGGTTATCGAAAGAAAGCCGATGCCCAGTACCATCGATCAGCTTCGTTCTCCTTCCGCCGTAGCCTCACCGATATGCACGTCGCCTAAGCTCGCGCTTACAACCGCCGTACTATCGCATCCATCCTCTCCGAAGGTAAGCCTTCAATATTCAAATCAGAAAGGGAAGGCGCTCTCTTTACCAGCTTCGCCGAGAAACTTGATCGCCTCTTCCGGAAACCTGAGACAAATAAGTAAAATTCTTCCCGCCACTAATGGTAATAAAATCGGTGGTACGAAGCCGCATTCAAATGGCGGTATTACGGACACTACATCGTTTACGTATGACCACAAGCCGACCGTTACGAGTGATGGTGAAGTCTCGAGATTAAAATTTGAAGAAGAGGGCACGACATTACTGAAGCTATCGCCTATTGGAGCTAGTCCAGAAAATAAACTTAAAATATTCAGCGACCAGGATGTGCAACTGTTGTCGGAAAAGTTGACGCTGTTGTCCGAGAAAAAAACCGCATCAGAAACGGAGCCTAGAGGCGATATCTGCGAAGGTGATGAAAGTGAAAAATCGGACGTTGAACCGGACTTGGTCGATAGAAAAAAAGTGATTAATCAAGTAAAATCGTTCGAAGGCAGTTCTAACAAAACCAGTAAGTTCCAATGTTTTTTCCCTTTTTTTTTCTTTTTTTTTTTTTTTGGGGCGCGCCAGCGGCATTGACCCAACAACAAGAAAACTAAGCTAAGAAATTAAATAACTAAGCGGTCCGAAATGGACGCAACAAAGGACAGCAGTGCGGACACCACAGAAGATGAAGGAAAGGAGAGGATAAAGGAAGAGTTATAGGGAGTAGGGAGACCTAATGACATTAGCTGACTGTATAAAAGGGAGCGTTCGTTACGAAGATCAGGACACTCAAAGAAAATGTGATTAGCATCACATGTACGAGGAGGATCACATCCGTGGAAAGAACAATCAGGAGAAGGCGATAGAGCAAATCGAAAGCGAGAGGAAGGGAGGAGAGAATGATTGATCCGGAGACGAATTAGGGAGACAATAGAAGAGCGACGACTGAGAGGAATAGAATAGAACCAAGACAGGGAACGAGGAATTGGCTGAATGAAACGGTAATTGGAGTTGGATAAAGAAAGGATATCTGAAGAAGGGAAATGGTTGAGGAATGAATCAAGGCGACCAGCAGAACGAGCCAAAGAATCGGCTGCATCGTTGCCATCAATTCCGGAATGACTGGGGACCCACAAAAAATCAATGAGAATAGAACGGGATGACTGCAAAGTGGAGGTAAGAGAACGAATTGAGAGAATAATATTTTTTCTATACTAACATATAAAGCACATCTATTGGGCAGAGATATTTTTAAGTACTTTTATTAACATAATAAGAGCAATCTCTCCATCTGTTTATCCACCTATATATGTATATAACAGTTATTTGGAAGATTACGAGTAAAGATCCGCACGAGCAATGACTGGCTTTCCAAAAAAGGTTGATTTGAACAGAACGAGCTCGGGATAAGTGGATGATTTTTTTTTCCTGATTATGCGTTTACTTAAAGATTTAAAATATGTTATCATAATGTGGTTTTGAGCGAGATTTTCAAGCCAGCATCGTCACTAAGCTTAGTCTTGACTCAAAAGTCTCGTAGCGTTTTATATTTATATTTTTAAATATTTATTCATATGTAGAGTATGGCATGTAATAAAGTAGTATATTTTACATTTGATATAAAGTTTCAACAGTTTTTAAAATCTTCCCCATATTTAAGAGCAGTGTAGTAGAACCAAAATATACTCATTTGTCGAGAAATATTGTATTGATCATATTTATATTAAAAAAATAAAATAATAATAATAATAATTTTAAATATTTAAATACTGGAAAAATAAAAAAAAAATAAAAGAACTTCTATATAATATACAGGAAAAACGTATGTGTGTGTGTATATATTGTAATAGACTCCGATTTCCTCTTCTTCATTGATGGCTCGTGTTAAGAAAAAATTTATTATAAAAAAAAAAATAAATAAATAAGCGAGCGCCAGTGGCAACTCACGGCTTGCCGCGACTGGAAAAGCTCTGCCTAGCAGAGCATTAGGCTTTTTTTAAAAATAAAATTCGATAATAAAAAAAATTGCCGAAAAGGAATAATCAAAAAAAATAAGAAATGTATCGAGAAACTTCGCGAACCCGCCATAAAATAGCGGTAATATCTCCGCGACGGAAATGTCACGGGGCCCACCGCGTGTCCAATGAAAAATTTCCGATAAAAAAAAAAAGGCGCGTATATTTTCAAAAACTACAAAAAAAATTTAATACCAACGAGCCGTGTACAAATAAGGGCAGACTAGAAACAAAAGTATAAAAAAAAAAAAAAAAACAATTAATTAATCAAAAATTCATAATGCGTGCAGCTCGGCAAAAGTTGACCATGACGACTAGAACGGATATTATTGTACGACTGACTGATAATTGTTACACAAACGATGTTCTATCTAAAACTATACGCGATGGGCTTTTTCCGAACGAAATAGCCGAATCGCCGAAATTACCCGCTAAACTTATCAATTAATAATACTATCGCCGATTTTTCTAGAACATTTAATAATTTCTATGTATATTTAAGCGGCCGCTATCTCTCCGTGGAGCGTTCTGCTTTATATTCTTATTTGCTGAAGCTTGGACTTCCTACTCTTTATTGTGCTTCCTATATCCCGTCCTTTCTTTCCCCACTAATTATTCCTGCTATTTGTTCCGTTTTAGATAAAATTTCTGATCGGATCAAAATATAACCGCCTTCTTTCCTTACCTTTTGTTTCTGGGTAAAGGTCCTTAGTTGACGAGCCCAAAAAAAGAAAAGAAAAAAAACAAGCGGCCGCTACCCTGTCTTCACAGGATTTTTATAAATCTTCTCACGACTCTCGTAGCTATTCGTTTGACACACATACGCTCTCCGCCGGCAAACACTATTTTTCCGCGTTTTTTGACCACGCGCACCGCGAAACCAGTTCGCTCCCGCGACACGGCCGACAGAACGGTTGCGTCCGGGATTTCACGACACTCGGCCGAAATAGCATCTCCGATAACAATTATTCGCCATTTACGCTGCCCGAGAAAATCGCAATAAATTAAATAATTTTAAATCGAAAGAAATAATTTCTACCTCGGACAACATTATCAGAAAGCGTATAAAACGTAATAAATACCGAATCCGTCTCAATATATATGCATGCTCTTATGCGCCCGCACAATACACCCGCACGTATACGTGTAAACAGATATACATATATATATATATATATATATATATATATTTATTTATTTATTTATTTATATTTACATATACACTTAGATTTATAATAATAATAACAAGATTGTACTATTGCCTCCTTCGTTGATGTCTCCAATGCGTTTAATAACGTTCCTCTTCCTACTATTCAAGACAAGATGCTCGCCATTAACATTCTTCCCCGGTTTATCTCACTTACTGTTAAACTCTTTCAAAATAGAACTGTGCATCTACCTACTCTTATCTACTCTACTTCACGGAAAATATTTCAGGGTCTACTTCAGAACTCCTTCATTAGCCCTACCCTTTTTAATATTTATATCTCCAGCATAGCTCGCCTTTCTCTTAAATCATATTTCCTGTACTATGCTAAGTTAATTTCCGAAGCTAATGCTGCCCTTTTAGAAACTATTCTTTCCAATATCCATCTTCCCATCTCTATCGCCAAGTATTCATGTGTTGCTTTCACTTTGCGTCCTTATAATTCATCTTCAATAATCGTATCTGTAAATAACTGCGCTATCCCTTTTGTCTCATTCTTCTACTACTTAGGCATCTTTCTTAACAGTCGTTTTACTTTTCAGGAAAATATAAAATATTTATACAAATCTGTTTCTAAAAGGCCAAGCCTCTTTAAAGCTCTTTCTCCGTGCCGATGAAGAGGAGATCTCTGTATTCTTATTATCATCTACAATTCGAAGTTAGCTTATTCCTCCTGCTTGTATAGTAGTGCAAAACTGGATCATTTGCAGAACCTTTGTTTTTGCCGGTGCCTTGGAGCTTTGAAGTCGCCTCCCACTGCTGATGTTCTTTCGGAAACTGATATAGCTCCTGTATATATTTGTCGATCTTATCCATGACAAAGCGACTTCCTATTTCCTCACTTAATCTTATTAACCCCTTATTTCCATATTACACGACTGGCGCTTCTCTCCTAGAAAAACCCCTATTGTTTCTCATAAATCCAAACGACTTAATCAATTTGCTCTTTACGTTTTCTCTTTTAACGAATTCCCTTACTTCACGCTTAATTCTTCCAATTTTCGGTATCCTCCTAAGATATTCTCTCCTTCCGTTTTTCACAAAAACCTGCCGGCTCATTTAGTCAAACAAAAATATAACTCGATCATTCAATCTTTATTTCCTTTCCACACTGCTGTCTTTACTGATGGCTTCAGGACATCGGACGGTACGGGAGCTACTTTTTTGCTCCCATCAGTGAACTATTTTGTATCTTACAAACTGCATTCTTTCTGCTCCATATTTACCGCGGAGTCCGTAGCTATCGTTCCAACTATCCGATGTATCACTTCTACAAAACGGTTTTAATAAATTTTTGTTAGTTTCCGATTCAAAGGGTCTGCTACTGTCCATCTCCTCTCCTCTTCCTCCTCATTCCTCAGGCTTCATAATTCTTCTGATTCGTTCTCTTGTCACTAGATTGTATAGCGCTCGTTCCATACAAATCGATTCCTTTTGGACCGCCAGCCATGTTGACACTAAGATTAATGAACGGACTGATTCATTAGCTCAATCTGCCGTTCAGGCTGATCAATTTCTATCTAAATTTTCTTCTTTTAATCTTAATGTTCTTTCCAGGAATTGTCATCGTAGGCGATGACACGATTCCTATTCCTTTTTATTCTTTAATCCTGAATTATTTTATTGTAATATTCAAACTCACTCTCTTCTTTATCTTTGGTACTACGATTTCTTTCATCTTTCGTGCTTTCTTATCTCTTCTGTCTGCAGCCTTCGTCTTGATCGTAGTCGGCTTCCTGCATTCTCTTCTTCTTTTTGTTCTTTCCATCCAGGTGATTCTAATTTACTCTGCTATACAAATAGAACGCTTTCACTTTGAGAGATAATTCCTGAATCTTGTTGTGCTTACTCCATATAATGCTTCGTTTATTCTTTCCCTTCCATCCCTATTCAGTTCTAATTCGGTTCTCCCTCTTTCTCACTGATATAATCTAATGCCGGGTAATATTCTCGACTAGCGATTCTAAAAAAAAAAGATAAATAATTATTTTCAAACTAAAAAGAAGGAAAAAACAAAAAGCAAAAAAAAATACTTCGCTCAACAAACAATAAAAACTGTTTAAAAGAAGGTAAAACAAAAGGAAAACGAAAACTTACACTACCATTTAATTAAATAACAATCTTATTAACACCCAGAAAATTGAATGCAAAGAGCAACACGTGCATACAATAGGGCGGAAATATATTGTCACCCATTAGTTTACCCACGAGAGCATACGATTGTCAAACCGATGACAATTAAATATTAAACGATTGATATCCTCTCTTAAATTATTATGATAGCAATTATCGGAGCATATCAAGCAAGAAAAGTTGACATCGAGAAAGATACGTTCCAGCCTAGAATGCCCCATACGCAAACGACAAATGATCGCCAAAAAAGATCGTGTTTTATTGTCGGACAATGTGGAAAGAATAGAATACAACCCGAGGGGAAGACGGTAAGACAGGTTGCATGCCCACTGCATCGACCTCCCATATTGAAGACTTCCACGAATACACACACACATATTAACCAGTCATCTCTATTCTGTCTCTTGGTAAGTTTGATGAGATCAGTTAAAGAGAATATGGAAAATTAGTTCCATTAAACGCAGCGTCTTTATCACTTATATCCATGATAAGAAAATTATTGCCCACTAGGGGAGGATACCCGTATTGGAGTTGAACTTTTTTTTTTTTTCTTATACCGTAAAAAAAAAAACAACGGATAAATGGCGTATACTACTCGTTAGAAGAGTGTGTTTAAACATATATATTAAGATCTGTTACCAGGACGGAGACACAGAAGGGAAAGGAACAATAAGGTTCGAACGCTAAATAAACTGAGCGCGATTTTGTTATCAGATTAACGCGATATTGAACAAGAATCGCATAACTTTCATAAGAACTTAATACAATTTACAAACGATTAGTTACATCTAATCCGCGAATTTTGCGGACGACCAACAGATCTCCTTCTTATGATCTTTCCTTGAATAATTAATTTTAGAATTCGTATTTAGGACCTCGCGTAAAATTTCCTAAATGTTTTCTTTTTTATTTTTTATGCGAGTCAATACTTCCGGTTGTTTATCCAGTTTATAGAGCACTTCCTTATTGGTAATTTTTTCTATCCATGAAATTTGCAACATACAACGGTATACATATAGTTCAAAGGCTTGTATACGCTTCTCTAAAGTAGCGTTTACTATCCATGTTCGCATCCATAATATAAAAATTAAGAATATGTAGCAGCGAAGCATCTTTCATTTTAGCTCGACTTTTAACTCCCGTCTTATAAATGGATTCTTCGTGTTCGTGAACTTCATTTTTGCCTGTTCTATTTTCGATCTAATATCTTTTTTTGAGGTGCAGTTATTCTTCAGGATTTTCCAAGATATTTGATTGGTGATACTTGCGGGATTTCCGCTCCATTAATAATTTCCAATACGCGTCTCGTCAGTTTCTTTGCAAAATCCATGATCTTTGTCTTAGCGATATTAATTAAAATGTTAAATTTACTGCTGTACTCTACAATTTTACTCACTGTTTTCTGTAATTCTGATTGGCTATTTGCTAAAACAAAACTGTCGTTTGCATATCTTATATTATTAATTACCGTACCATTTATTTTACTCCCATGTTTTCCTCTTTCAGCGCTTTGTCGTACATTGCCTCTGCGTGTAAGTTAAAAAAAATGCGGGGATAAAACACATTCCTGCCGAACTCCCTTTTTTATTGCTACGTCTCCAGAAGTTTAACCTTTTACTTTCATTTCGATCGTCTGGTTCCAGTATAGCTGACTAATAAAGTGTAGATCTTTTTTATCTATATCTCCGCATTGTTAATATTTCCATCAATTTATCACGTTGAACACAGTCAAAAGATTTTTGATAGATCATAATTCATGTTCCAGTAGCACTGTGTGAGTATTCGAATTGCAAGTAACGCTTCCCGAATACCAAAGCCATTTCTAAAGCCAAACTGCTTGTTGCTAGTGTTTTCTTCACATTTTTTTAACTTCCTTGTATGCATATCAGGTGTATGCATAAGTTTTTCCGGTTTCACCAAGAGATGGCTTTACCGAACAGTACGCTGCGTATGAATTTGACACTACGTCAGTTTGTTCGTCTGACATTAGCCTACACAAGTTCAGTTCGCCAAACAATCGCGTCTGTGTTGTATCGTTCAGTGATCATGTCGACATTTGTGCCTGAAAAAAAACATTTGCGGCACGCATTGATTTTCTTATTTAATCAAAAGAAAAATGCTGTGGAAAGTCATCGTTTGCTGGTAGAAACATATGGTGAACACGCTTTATCGATTAAACATGTGAAACATGGTTTCGACAATGTAAAAGTGGTGATTTCAATGTGAAAGACAGTGCGCGTTCTGGTAGACCACAAAAGTGTGAAGACAAGCAATTGCAGGCGTTACTGAATGATGACCCAACTCAAACTCAAGAGCAATTGACAAAAGCATTAAATGTGTCGCAAGAAACAATCAGCAGACGTTTACGAGCAATGGAGAAGATCCATAAACTCGGTAAATGGGTCCCCACGATTTGAATGAACCGTAAATGGAAAATCACCAAGTCACTTGTGAAATGCTGTTTCTACGTCGCGAAAGAAAATCATTTCTGTACCGAATTGTTACTGGTGACGAAAAATGGGTTTATTTTGAAAATCCGAAGCGGATAAAATCGTGGCTGTCACCTGGCTAAGACGGTCCTTCAACACCAAAGCCAAATCGCTTCGGCAAGAAGACCATGCTTTGTGTCTGGTGGGACCAAGGCGGTATTTTGTATTATGAACTCTTGAAGCCCGGCGAAACCGTTAACATTGCTAACAAATGATCAATTTAAATCATGCATTGATCGAAAAACGACCGGAATGGGCCACAAGACATGGCAAAGTGATTTTGTTACATGACAATGCGCCGTCTCACAATGCAAAACCTATGAAAGACGCCTTAAAATCGCTTGGATGGGAAATCCTTCCGCTCCTGCCGTACTCTCCTGACGTGGCGCCATCTGACATCACCTCTTTGCATCAATGGGGCACGCGATCGCAGAGCATCACTTCAGCAACATTCGAAGAAGTTGGAAAATGGCTCGACGAATGGTTTGCAGCAAAAGACAAACAGTTTTTCTGGCATGGTATTCATGACTTACCTGAAAGATGGGCGAAGTGTGTAGAAGCCGATGGCCTATATGTTCAATAAATAAAACGAGAGTTTCCGTTGAAAATTATGTGTTTTCTTTACCAAAAAAAAAAAAAAAACGACAAAAACTTATGCATACACCTGATAATCCTAAGAAACGCTTTAAGAGTGTCTGACATGAGACTGATCATACGGTAATCATCGCATATCGCAGTTTTAAATAAAAGTTGACTCTAACCAATCATTTGGAATTTTTCTTGAGCAATAGATATTATTAAACTCTTGTGTAAGTAATTCAAGACCTCTGCAATTTTCTTCTGCTATGATTTTTAGGAGCTCCGAGTGAATTTTGCCTGGACCAACTGTTTTATCATTATGTTGACATTTGATGGTATATGCTACCCCTCATCTTTTGTTATTGCTGACCACTCTTCGTTGCATTGCGAGTACTCATTTGACGGAATAGAGTTTCTGTTGTTTATTATATAGTTAATATTTTATAGTTTTATATTAATGACGTCATTCTTAGCCCGACCCCCGTTACTTTTTCTATTAAAAAAATTTGTTCTAAAATGTGACATTAAATAAAAATTTATTTTTTTTTTGTCGCGCAGTCAGAAAGAATGACGTTGTCAATTTTTCTCGTTCTGTACGAAATATAGAAGTGATAGAGCTGGGGTTCGAGGGTGTCCTCAAGCAGGGTCATAAGGCGGGGCCACTTGCAAGGTACGAAGGGCCGAATTTATGTATACATAGTAGGCATGGGTAACTCCGGACACAGTTATATCCTCGGAAACATATCCGTGGTCGGACACAGTCGGATATATCTCCGGCAACAGTCGGATATATCTCCGACCATATATCACAACTCCGAAAAACGTCGCACAACGAACAAATATTTGTCATTCGGGACACAGTTGAATTCACTTCTGGCGAAGTGATTTGATATATCTCCACTCCGAAAGGCGACAGCTGCGCGTGCAACTGTCAAAATTTGCCTTATCATTACTGTTTCACGGAATTATATCGTGTTCGTAGACAGCAGGATTGAGGGATAATAGCGCGGTGTGATTTAAAATTTTCAAATTGGAATGAGTAATATGATCCACGAATTTAATGCTATGTGTTATTTGACGCGATTCTAACTAGCTATTTTATGCTTATTGATAAGAAATATCCTATTTAGCAGAAAACAGTATGTATGTGTGAGTGAGTTTTTCATCCGCTGTCGGTAAATCGGAACTGCGCGAAGAAAATGCGCACCATGTTCAAAGACATTTTGTTGCTTTGTGCGTTCGGAGTGCTGCGCGGAGTTGGAGTTAAATACGTAACGAAGAGTGTGATTATACGCTGGATATGAGATAACTCCGCCGGAGTTGGAGTTGAGAAGCGGATATATATCCGCAGTCGGAACGGACACATATATATCCAACTCCTCTAGCGGAGTTGATTTGCGCATCTCTAATACATAGGTTGTCCAAAAAATTTTGAGACTGAGCTTATATTTCCGAAACCATGCACGCTATTGACAAGCGGTAAAAATCTCCGAGTAGCCAAGCATGAGTACGACAGCATATTCACAAATCAAACCTCTACGTGCAACAGAACGCGTACCAGAACGAAACACGTAACGTAAGTACAAGGTCACCCTACCAACGTATTTGGTTGGAGTTCTGGAACAATCGCGCATTCTGGCGGCTGAAGAAAAAAAAATCTTGTGTAGTCCCACCCCCCAGCAATAATATATCCGAAAATCACCGCGGTAGATGCAATAGAACGCGCAATAGAGAAAAACGTGTAGATTCGGAATGTTGTATCGATTGTGTCATTCGAGTGTTGTAACGAAAATGGATTCCGATGTTTCTGTGCAACATCATAACCAAAGAGCGGTGGTAGATTTTTGTTATTTATTGCGATATAAGCCTACGCGTACTTTTCAATTAATGAGGCAAGCCTATATAGTGATCACACGCTTTCTCGGCCGACAATTTTTCGTTGGCATCAGAGTTCGGCAGGCAAAGTCTGTTGCCAAAGCGATAGTCATCACGGTTTTTGACTGGAAAGGACTGATTTATCAGCACCGCGTTCCTGCAGGCCAAACGATCACTGCCCAGTACTACCGCTCAGTTCTTGTAGTTCTACGATGACACGTTTCTCGGAAGTGTCCTGAAATCAGAAAATCTCGATGTTTGCACCAAGACAATGCGAGACTGCACACCGCCTATGCGACTGTCGACTTCCTCGCGAAGCGAAACGTTGAAGTCCCGCCCCATCCGCCATACAATCCAGACCTCGGTCCATGCGATTTCTTGCTGTTTCCCCTCTTGAAAAGCCGCCTACAAGGACGCAAGTTCGAGAGCAATGAAGATGTGACCACTGCTTATCAAACCGTCTTCAAGGCGATCCCTCCGGCCGAATTTGCCAAAACTATTACTGAAAAATGGCGCGAAAGGTGGGACATTGTTTCGAAAAGGGAATAGCTGATTGTTTTATACCGAATGAGAATGATTTTTTTTCGTTTTTCTTGTATCTTTTTTTCTCTTGAAAAATTATTAGGGTCACTTCTTACACAGTATGCGCGTTTTGTTCTTGTGCACGTTCTACTGCATCTAGAGGTTTGATTTTTGAATATGTTGTCGTACTCATGTTTGGCTACTCGACGTATTTTACCGCTTATCGCTATCGTGCTTAGTTCCGGAAATATCAGCTCAGTCTCAACATTTTTTGGACAACCTATGTATATATACATAGATATGCAAAAACACACACAGTATATATATATATATATATATATAGCTGACCCGGCGAACTTCGTACCGCCTTAGAATCAATAAATGTTGAGTTAATTAATTAACTGAATTAAATTCAGTTTTTTATTAAGATAAGATTAATACTCAAAATTAATTAAGTTCAATAAATGTTCAAAAATCAAAATGAGAAATATTTTAATCACATTAAATTGAATATAATTCACGCGGCAGCAAGACATTATTCCCCTTAATAACAAAAATCAGTACAAATTTACTTTAAAAAGTTAAAATAAATTACTTTGGAAACATGTTTTTTTTGGGCTATACCATCAGCCAGCAACACGGAGTAGACACCCAATTTATATACTTTTTAATAAAGTGTGTACTCTGCTGCTAGCTGATGATGAGGTGTACACGAAAAAACGTGTTCCTAACGTAATTTAATTTAAGGTAAATTTATACCGATTTTTACGATTTCGTACACATATAATGCACGGATCTCAATAAGATGGTTCACAAACGACAAAAACATTCAATTATACAATAGCTCGAAAACAGTTTGACTTATCAGAATTGGATCATAAATTACAATTAAACTTCTACCTGTGACAATTTACAACTTTAAGCTGAGCGATTACCCTGGGCGGCAAGAAACTATCTAGAATATATAATATGAAATTTAGAACGACCTCAAAAATCACCATTAAAAAATTCATAACTCATCACCAGATAACCCTTTCAAAACGAAATTCAAAATATCAAACAAAATACAGAAGCCCTTTCATAAAATCTAAAAGTTACGGTTAAAAAATTATTTAAACCCCCCTTTTGAGCCAAAAGCAGAAAAAAAAGAAACGAATTTTTTTCATAAATGTTTTTTAAATTCCGTATCTGCTATTCGGGGCGGAGGCAAACCCAACAAATCAAAGATCATAAAAATCGGTCCAGCCGTTCTTGAGTTATAAATGGTGTAACTAACACGACTTTCTTTTATATACTCGTATATAGATAAATATGGAATTTTGTTTTATTTATATAGTAGAACAAAGAACTATCGAAAATTCTGTTGTTAGTGAGGTAATATTATTAATATTAGTAAGTTTCCGAAAAAATATTCTGTAATTTAACCTTCACGGTTTCTAATGTTTTCTGTGCAAAGTTGATTTTATCGAATTGTATTTTATTTTTAATATTTTTTTATACCCTATACATATGTACATATATATATATCAGTTTTCGTGTTTCCCTTAAAAATCCCATCTTCAAACCTTCGGTCGCTGTGTAAAAATTACCTTTTCAAATTTTAGTTGAACATTTACGCTTCCACTTTTCCCTAAACAATCACTCCTTCTATTTGTTCTGTTTTTTTTTTTTTGTTTTTTCTTCCTACCCTGGGCGCGCCAGCGGCCTTGACCCAACAACATGAAAAATTAAGAGTTATAACTAAATAGCCAAGCGGTCAGAAATGGAAATGACAAAGGACAGCAGCAATGGAATAACTGAAGGCAATGGGAAATTCTCTATGGTTGTTACTATCGGTTGTTCGCTCGCGTGCTTATCAATTAACGATTGTTCGGCGATAACGGCATCTTCACTTTCAGAGACATCGTTTGTATAGCTGATAAGACTGGTGAGATCGTTTTAATTTAATCGCTCTGCGCTCGTCGTCTTTCGGTTATTTAGCGCTCTTTCTTTAGAAGATTTTAACTTCATTCTCTGTTCAGTTCATTTATTTCTATTTAAATCTTTTATTTCATTTTATTTTCTTCCGTTACCCCGATCCTTTTTTTTTTTTTTTTTTCTTCTTTTCTCTATTTCTTATTTTCTGTGTTTGACCAATGAGCTCGTCTAGTGGAGGCCGCTCAGCGGCCTCATCCAAGGAAAGTAAGTTGTCGAAACCGAATCTGCATCTCCAGATGGAGGTCGACGCTTCCGGTAAACGTAAGTTATCCGGTCCCCTTTCTCCGGTCGCTTCGGTCCCTAGTAAGGATCTGCGACTCTCTAATCCAGACCTCATTAACCTCGCCGGCAATAGCAGTAATAATAGCGATACCAGTGAAAATAACACTAAAAATAGTAAAAATAATAATAATAAAAATAACAGTAATAACAATAAAAATAATAATAGTAGCGATAATAGTATTAATCACATAAGCAAAAATAACTCTAACATTAACGTCAGTGCTACCGATGCTATTAAAAACTTTACTATTAAAAACTCGCACCTTACTAGTAATATCAATAATATTAATAATATTAATAACAACAATGGTAATAATAGTAATAGTAATGATAATAGTAATGACACTAGTAATAATAATAACAATGATGATAGTAATGATGATAACAACAATAGTAATACTACATTAAGTAATACTAACCATAATAATTCTGATAGTAATGCTAATAATAACAATATGAATATCGCAATATTTGCCGACAATCACCCAGGTCCTTTCACGGTCTACGTGGAAGGTTGCTCTGAGGATAGAAACATCGGCAATCTCCACCCTTTAGCCCTTGCAAGGCTTATTAACGCTGCGGCCACTCCTCTAAGCAGAATTGATTCTCTCGGCAAGGGTCGCATTGCGGTCCAATTTCCTTCTGCTTCTTACGCAAACTCTTTCTTAAATAATTCCACTTTCCTTTCATCCAACAATATCAAAGCGTACATTCCCAACAGTCTACTATACAGATTGGGTGTCATCACAGATATCCACCCATCGTTCACAGAAAAGGACATCCTGGAGGGCATTTGGTCCTCTATTCCCATCGTTTCTATCCGCCGAATTCATCGTACTTCCGAGGGAAAGAAAATTCCGACAAGGTCTGTTGAATTGAAGTTTCGCAACACATTTCTTCCGGAATTCGTCTCTATTTTCCAACTGAGATTTCTTGTCTCCCCTAGCATCCGTCAACCTACTCAGTGTTCGAACTGTTTCCTATTTGGACACATCGCCAAACACTGTCGTAGCACCTCCCCTATCTGCCCCCACTGTGCCTCTCGACACCTTATTACAGACTGCAGCAATCTGCAAGAACCGCCACTTTGTCGCAACTGCAAAGGCCCCCATTGTTCTAACGATCGTTCTTGCCCAGAATGGGGAAGACAAAAAGACATTAAGAGGCTAATGGCCTTTGAAAATATTTCTTTTCAAGAGGCTGCCTCTTTAAATAAGAATCGCTTTGTATCACAAGCATTCACCTACGCGGATCGAGCCGCGGTGTCCCCTTTGTCGCACAGAGCTCCTTCAAAAGGGCCTACCTCCTCTCCATCTCGAATCTATTCTCCTTCTAGCCCTAAATCTCCCACTTTCCACAAACCTCGTAATCCTAAATCTTCATATGTTCCTTCTCCTCAATTTCCTCCGCTTCCTTCTAACTCTATCCCTCACCCCTCTAATGGATGGGCTCTTAGGAGACCTACTCATTCAAATATCCCGGCTACAAATGATACCTATGCCCCAACTACTTTTCAAACCAATCCTACTTCCCTGACTCTGTTCCTTCCTCGGTTTCTCCGCCCGTAATTCAAACTATCTCGGCGGCCATCATGGAGCTTCTTAACTCCAACAACATTGTTTCTTCTTCCTCCTTTGTTGACTCATTATCATCGTTTCTCTCCAATAATCTTTGCTCTCAATAGTTACAGAAGCATAAAAGTTAAAAGCTTGGAGCCAAGCATTGCTTCTTATTTTCGATGTTGCTTCTTTTCGTCGCTTTCTCATTCTATACTCTTTCGTATTCACCTCTTTTTCTTTTCCCGCAAATATATCCAGGCATTGAAGACAGCTGCCCGAATCTGATGAATTATGCACTTTTTATGTGCTTGTTGGTTTTTTCTTCATTTTGTGAATATGCCGTTGCTGAGGTTATCAAAAATACCTTCGGGCACGGTTTTTTTCACTTTACTCCTCTTGCTACCCTATGTACTCATGTCAAGTTGCTACAAAACATCTTTGGACTGAGATACATAGGAACTACTCTCTGCTGCACAGTCTCTTGTGCTTATGGAACATTTATTAGGATTGCTGACATGCACCTAATTCAACTCATAATTTGTAGACTTGATCTACATTCTGCGTTCGTAATGGCCATTAGGCTGTCTACTTCGTTGCCTTTTGTTTTCAGCACCAATGACTCCTTTTATGCTAGCGGCATATGTGTCAATGGGAGGACAATTCGTACTTTGCTCTCTGCATGCCTCCTTTTCCTAAAATTTAGCTCAGTTTATCTTTCCCCTTGCTCCACTTTATGTTTTATCTGGCTGGCTCCGTTTTGCTTTCTTTTCCATTCTATTTCCGTTGTCCTACCTCTCCCTTTTCTTCTACCTCCAAGCTCTTCTTATGTGCTGTTATCCTTGCATCTTGTAATGGCCTCCTACATCTGTCGAGGCTTCTCTCACTTTCTCCTTCCTGTCCCTGTCCCCACTTTCTTTTGTCCCAACCCTTCCAAGGCTTAAACATGGTGACCGCCTTGAATATATTACAATGGAACTGTCGCAGCCTTAGAGCTAATAAACATTCATTAGAGGGTCTGTTGGATCTCCATGAAATCAGTGTCGCTCTTATCTCTGAAACGTGGCTCCGTGCTGGAATGAATCTCCAATTTAGAGGTTTCACTCTGGTCAGGAATGATCGTGAGGATGGTTACGGTGGAGCCGCTATCCTCATAAGAAATGATATTCCCTTTCTTTCTCATAATGTTCCTTATAACTTCTCCTCTAACAACAATCAGCCAAATATTGTACATATTTCTATTCCTACTAACCCTGGCCGCTCCTTAAATTTTATTTCCGTCTATGTTCCTCCTGATTATGATCTTCGTCACTTTCCCCTCTCTCAGTTTTTCAATTCTTTTCATCATCCCTTTATCATTGGTGGCGACTGGAACGCTCGCTCCTTCTCTTGGGGTTGCTCATCCTATAACTCTGATGGTACTGTCCTTGAAAATTCTATTCTTTCCGATAACTTAGTTCTCCTTAACGATTCCTCGCCTACATATATTAGGAGTCCGTCCATCTTCAGTTCCCTTGACCTAACTTTTTCCTCTCCCAATGCTGGCCTCAACTATAACTGGAGGACTCTTGCGGGTACCTTTGGTAGTGATCATGTTCCCATTCTGATAACTCCTCTCAATTTTCCTTCTCCTGCTCCATTTAGGCCCCTTCATTCTCCCAAATGGAATCTTTCCAAAACGGCCTGGGCTCTATTTCGTTCTATTATGGATCATTTGCTTCCTAATTTGTGTCCTTCCTCTGATCCCATATCATCCTATAATTTTTTTCTTCATTCCACTACATCTGCTCTTTCTTTATCTTCTCCATCTCGCC
Source organism: Icerya purchasi (assembly GCA_039619475.1). Lineage (NCBI taxonomy): Eukaryota > Metazoa > Arthropoda > Insecta > Hemiptera > Monophlebidae > Icerya > Icerya purchasi. Next base: position 258,730,112 of record CM077116.1, on the reverse strand, counting down.
CCCCGATGCGCTCCAAGCGAGGTACGTCGGCATCTTCACTCTGGTGGAATGACGAGTGCGAAGCAGCTTTTAGGCTCAGTCGAGCTACTTTTAGAAACTTTCGCTCCAGTCCTACTACCGAGAATTTTCTTGCTCACAAGCGAGCTAATGCCAGAGCTAGGTACATGCTGAAAGCCTTAAAGAGGTCCTCCTGGCAGAACTTCTGTTCTTCCTTCTCCAGAACTACCCCACTTTCTCATATTTAGAAAATGGCTAAGGCGTTCAAATCCCCGTCTTCAGAACACCCGTCTAACCTTAATCTCACTCGTGATAGCCTATTATCTTTTGTCGACTCCACTGCTCCCGCGTACGTTCCTAACTTTGAGGAACTTTACTCCTTTCCTTCCGTACAGAGCTCTTCCCCGCACCCTTAACATCTGCATTCAATATCAATGAACTAAAGTCTGTTCTCTTAAACTCTACCAGTCCTACACCGGGTATAGATGGTATTCCATATATAGTCCTTAAAAATCTGTCTGAGCAGTCACTTGCGTTTCTCCTTGAACTCTTCAATTCCTTTTTATCCAGAGGCATCACTCCGTCTTCCTGGAACTCCTTTATCGTTATTCCCATCCCGAAAAAAAATGCTTCCTTACGTCCTATCTCTTTGCCATCATGTTTCAGGAAACTCTTTGAAGGCATGCTGAATAAACGTCTTGTTTGGTGGCTGGAACCTAACAACTTACTTCCTTCCAACATGTTTGGCTTTCGACCAGGCATTGGTCCTGCCGATTGTATTAGCTCCTTTGTTTCCCACGTTTATAAATCCTTCATACATAAGCATTTCACGCTGGCTTCTTTTATCGACTTATCCTCAGCCTTTGATAACGTTCATCTACCTAGTCTAAAAGACGCAATGGCCGCAATTAATCTCCCAGTCAAACTCATTTCGCTGATTATTAATCTTATGATAAATCGCATTATCCACATTTCCTCTCCGTGGCTTCGAGCTACAAGAAGTGTTTTCCGTGGTCTTCCGCAAGGTTCCTCTCTCAGCCCCACCCTCTTCAATATATATACCATTGCTGTAGCATCTCTTCCTTTAAACTCCCCCTCTTTATTCTTTGCGGATGATATTCTTCTTTTTTCCTCTTCCTATGACTTGGTAATCGCCAACGAAACTCTTAATTCGTCTTTGTTTGCACTTGAACAGTCCCTATCTTCTATTCACCTTTCTGTTTCTCCTTCTAAATCCTCTTCTATGGTTTTTACTCTCCGCCCCTACAACTCCACATTAGTCAACCTATCCCTGAATCAAGTTTCTCTTCCCCGTGTTATTTGCTGCTGCTATCTCGGTATTTACCTTAATAGTCGTCTGACCTTCTCTGAGCATATTGACCACCTTTCTTGTTCTGCCGTTAAAAGACTGAACTTGCTAAAATCCTTGTCTCCAACCAAATGGGGAGGTGATCCTCATCTGCTCATTTCCCTGTATACATCCATTATTCGCTCCAAGTTTGATTACTGCTCTTTTATCTATGGTTGTGCCTCCAGATCCCTTCTTTCCAAATTAGATATAATACAAAACTCCTGTCTCCGTCTTTGCCTCGGTGCTCTCAAATCCTCTCCCATTTCAGCAATGCTCGCGGAATCTAGAATACCTCCCCTCTCAGTTCGAAGGTCTTATTTGGGCTATCGATTCCTTTCCAAACGTTTACCTTTCACTTCGTCTCAACTTATTCCTTCCTACATTTACATTGCCAAGAACTGGCGTTTTGTTTCTAATAAAATCCCTATCTTAGCCCTTATTTCTCAACGTCTTAGCCATTTCTCCTCCCATATTATATCCAGCAATAATCTTCCGTACTTCTCATTCAATTATTTCGACCTCTTACACCCTCCCAAAGTACATTTTCTCCCTAAATTTTCCAAGTTTATGCCTCAGAACGTCATTAAACAGGAATTTCACAGTACGGTCAGTTGTCTTTTTCCTTCTCATGCACTTGTTTTTACTGATGGCTCTAGAGGACCCGGTGGGGTCGGATCGTCTTTTATTCTTCCCGACTCTAATTTCTCCGAATCCTTTCGCCTCCCATCTTTCTGTTCTATTTTTACGGCCGAATTGATGGCTATCCTTCGTGCGATCATACATATCTCGTGCAATCGTACGTCCTCCGACTATCTAATCATTTCTGACTCCATGGATGCTCTCCAGGCTATCAGTTCACCGCTTCCTCCTCCCTCTTCTGACTTCTTCATTCTTCGTATACGATCTCTTATTTATAATCTTTCTTTCCATCACTCTGTACACATTGACTTACTGTGGGTTCCTGGTCACAGAGGCATCGAGGGTAATGAAATGGCGGATGCTTTGGCTCAGGTTGCTGTCCGTTCTCGCCTCTATTTTAAAAAAATCCCGGCTGTTAATCTATTACCCCTAATTAAGAAGCTTCACTTCAGATTTTGGTCGGATGTGTACCCTTCTTCTTTTTCCAACAATCGTTCCTTCTACCTTTCAATCCAACCTACACTTCCTTCTCATCCATGGTTCTCGGAGTTTCCTTCTCTTCCACGATTTATAATTTCCTCTATTGTCCGCCTGCGCTTTAATCATACACTGCTGCCCTCTTCACGCTATCGTTTCTCTTTGCTTCCCTCTCCTCATTGTCCGTTGCATCCAGATGAAGCAGTTGTCTGTGATGCTGATCACATTTTCTTCGAGTGCTCTGCTCTTTCTGCGGAGCGCTCTCTTTTCTATCTTCACCTTATAAAGCTGGGGCTTCCCACTCCTTACTGTGCGTCTCACATCTTGTCCCTTCCTTCCCAGTCTGTTGTTCTTGTCCTTGGTTCCTTTATTTCAGCTGTCTCCAACCGAATTAGGTTCTAGTTAGTTGTCTCTTCTTCCCATTGTGTCTGGGCAATGGTCCATAGTTGATGCGCCCAAAAAAAAAAAAAAAAAAAAAAAGGCAATGGGAAGGAAAGAATATAGGTAGCGTTAAAGGGAGTACGAAGACCCAAAACTAGAAGTTGGGCGTAAAGAAAGGAGCGTTCGTTAGAGAGTTTCGAACTCATAGTTTCTTCTGTTTCCTTCACTTCACTGTTCCATTTTGTTCTCGCCATTCGCGTTTTAATAATTTTCCTCCAGTTTGCAACTTTCACTGGATTCCTTCTCATAATGTACTCTCCATTCAAATGATACTGTTATTTATGATGCTGATAACGTGTTTCTTAAGTTTTTTTGTTTGTTTGTTTTTTTTTTGAAACGAGTTGCTGTATTTAAATTTCCTGAAAATTGTGCTTCGTGTTCCTCATTGTAAATCCTGTCCTTTTCTGCCTCGCATATTATTCCGGTTATTTGTTCCTCCTCATATACAATGTCTAATCAAATTAAAATATAACTGATTCTTTTCCCTTCTACTACTGGTTTCCGGGTAAAAGTTGCCGATTAACGAACGTAAAAAAATGAATAAAAAACAAGGACTGTGCGTACACCGGAACGGGTAACCTGTGTACGCTGTTGAAAATGTATAGCGGAAAAATTACGAATTTCTCTAATTAAAAAATACTAAAATTACAAATGAAATATAACAAATATCTTAAGAATAAATATTAAATATTCTTATTTCAGGAGAATATCTTATCTTCGGTTCTAAAAAAAAACCGACAAAAACACGTATTAAGGAAGAAGATAAATGTACAATTATAATTATAGAGAATTCTATTAACAGCTATTCTTTAAGATAAATGTGTAGTATATATTGAATGTTTAAAGGACATTTGAATTTTCGCCTATCTTCTAATTAAGGGAAAAGAAAATTAAAGAAAAGTGAAGATAGACGAGAATTCAAGTCTCCTTCAAACATTCAATACGGAGACTTTAGTTATCGCTCATCTTCTAATTAAGGGGAAAGAAAATCAAAGAAAGCTGAAGATGAGCGATAACTACCTTCCGGCGTTCAAATATGTAGTATATGCTATGCATTTGTCTTTCGTTGTGCTTGTTATTTTATTTGTAATTTCTGTAATTTCTCAAAACCAATTAACAAACCGGATGAATATAGTTGTGTACTTAAATTTCCTTAATGGTAATTGTTGATATTTTTCAATAGCTAGTCTATCACGTGTGTACGCGCTAATTAGGAGATCGGCGACTGGACCGGGATCAAGTGTCGGACACGCAGCGCGTCTGCCGTCATACGAACTATTTAACCCAGAGACTGAAGATGTCGAGACCGATTCCAGTGGCGTGTCTACGCCGGATTCCTTTGGGAGTGTTATCAGTGTGAAAATCGAGGATTCGCAAGGTAATCCGATAGCACGGTACAATTGTTTTTTCGTTATATCCGGTAGCTACAGTTCAAACTGAGAGCCGTTTTAACACTGGCCAATTCTCATACACGTTCTCATGAACGCGTTGATGTTTATAATGTTTTGATTTTGCTCGAAATCTCTGTTTAGAGCACGATCAGCAGCCGCAGTCGGACGAGATAGGTAGCGACGACTTAGTATCGAATTCGATAACGTTACCGACGTCAACGTCGAGCGAAATATTTTCACCGGTGCTTTTGCCGCCAACCACAACTGTCGCCACCGTAGTGAGCGATACGAAGACAGATCCGTCGAGCAAGTCAGTTCCGGAGAACGATGTTAGTAACAAAGAAGAACCTGCCGACAGTTCAAACAGCGCCGTCGAACCGGAAACAGAGGATGCGCCAAGCAGCAGCACCGAAACAGAAATTATCACCGGCGAACTGCGTCCGATTACGTTGCAGCCGAATAGCAGCACCGAGTCAGCATCGCATCAGCCGTCGCGTGGACGTCAAATGAAATCGCCGATCGACGAAAGCTGGGGAAACGAGTGCCGGCAGTATCTGGTGGAGTTCGCGGAAAATCTAAGTGAAAAATTACTAGCCGAAATCGATCGATACAAAGAACTGGAAATTTCACCGATGCCCGAAGTGCCGGATCCGTATTTGCGGAAACTGAGCGAGGAACTTCATCACGTGTCTAAATTGAGCAGAGAACTAAGTCAAGATTACGATACGAAATCATGCGCTGGCGGCGCGAAAGATGAACCGTCCAAAGAGTGCGAAGAGAAAAAACATGTCGGCACGACGTTACTCGATACGCCGGAAGTACGTATCGAAGAACTGAAAACGGATACGGAACTCGTTTCGCCGCCGTCGCAGGATAAAACGAACGAGAACGACGGTACATCCGTGGAAAGAACGCCGCCGGATACGGTGTTAATTTCGCAGTCGTCTACGGAAGCGGAGAGCCCAATTAACGGCTGGCTAGATTCCAGGCGAAACACGATCGAATCGAAGGTGCACAAAGCGGATGACGGCGCGGAAGGCAAAGACGACGGCGAACCGGGAGCACCGGGACAGACGAGCGCCACTTTAGACGTCGAACAGCCGTTGAATGACACCGTAAGAAGACGTAGTAGTAGCGGCATCAGCACGAAGGAATTGCCAGATTCAACGAGGAAACTGAGTAACGCGGACATTGTGCAACTTTTCAGCAATTTGCAAAGGCGAGCCTCGGCGGAGTCCACGGATACCGTCGACATATCGAACCGGACATTTAGCAGCGAAGACAGCGGCGGATCGAAAATAAAACCGGACTCTAGCAATCGATATTCGCTCGAGTCGGACGTATCGATAGTTAGCAGAAGTAGTGACACCTCGAAGCACGATAAGCAGCATAGCGGCAGTCGGAGCAGTCAGATATCGCTTCATCCTAGCGCCTCTCTCGAATCGAGCGATGCTTGCGATATTTCCGATAGAACTGGTAGCGATCTGAGTCGGCAGAATACGGAAACGCGATCGATAATTACCCAGAGTTCGGCTTCTCTGGCGTCTGACTGCAGTAAGGATATACGGTTTGCTGACCGAAGAATGGCACGATGCGACGGAAGATCATCCTCGGAAGAGACGAATTCTCCTCGCGGCGCCATACTGATCAGACAAAAAGCGGCCATCAACGAATCGACCGAAAAAAACGAAGGCAGCGCAGATATATCACTGAGCGAGTCCACTTCGCAAGATTCGCTCATCTCCGAAGGCGGTGGTGGATCGATGACTATTCACTGCTACTATCACGTATTCAAAGAAGGAGAGCTAGACCAGCTGATTCACGAGTACGTTCAGAACCTTCATATAATTTCATCCTATTACGATCATTCGAACTGGTGTGTCATAGCGGAAAAAGTTCAAGTATGGACGATCTAATTGTTATATGTTTCAACGGTAAGACTATTGTAAGTATTTCGCTATTTCTGCGTAATAATAACTGAACCATTAAAAATTATTCAATTCGACATGTTTTGCGAACGAGTTGCTTTTCAAACGAATTTTTATGGGGAAAAAACGATGGAATGCGAAATTACATACTTAATCGTGTAAAATGTCTATTTTACAATCGGAATAGTAACGTGTATTTTATACAGTTCCTTAGAACGAACTGCAAAACAATCGGTAATTATGGAAATTAAGAAACTACGAAATGTGGCGAAAACCAGTAAAACGTATTTGACTAGCAGATTAAACGGATTAATGTTAAAATGAAGTTTTTCAATAGAAGTCGTGTCTAACGTGTGTAATGTAATTACGGATTTGGTTATCGGGGGAAAATTGAACTTCAATTATAATTGTCGAAGATTAAAAATGCTTCATTAAAATAAACTAACCTAAAAAGAGGAAATCGCTGAAAAAAATATTTTACACTTGGAAAAATAAGTTCTAATACATATATATATATATATATACGTGGCGCGTTCAATAAATAACGTGACATGTCTTCGAAAATGGCCTTGCAGGCATCCAAAAATTATGAAAAAAATGCCAAAGAAACTAGAAGAAATACTTTATTTTTCGACGTAATTTCCAGAAACATTAAGGAATTTATCATACCGGGTCACGGGTTTATCAATACCGTCGTCGTGGTAAAACTGGGCTGTGTATTTAGCAAAAAATTTCGTTACTGCTTCCATGACCTCCTCGCCTGTTTCGAAACGTTTCCCACTGAAATCGCGTTTCAAATGGGGAAAACCGTGAAAATCTGAAAAAGGCCACATCAGGCAAGTAGGGTGGATGTGGAAATTCGTCCCAATTCCGGTTTTAATTAACGTGCGGACGAGAACAGACTTGTACGGTCGCGCATAAACCACTACTGCTCTAGACTGTAGGCCATATCTCTTCCGATTAATCGCTGATGAAGTGCCACGAGAGTATCATGGTAAGTGTACTGTGTTACCGCATTCTTCTGCTTACGAAATTGTAACAATAGGAGTTCGTACGGTCCCAGAAGACGCTTGCAAGAACCTTTCTGACAGAGCGTTCAGTTTTGGCTTTTGGTGTATCTGGTTAGCCTTTCATTATCCACACTTTACCTGGCTTCTTTCGACTCTGGGATCCGGTAATCCAGCTTATCGCCGTATGGCTCGTAACGCGACAGGAATTCAATCGCATTTGTAGAGTCAGAAGGCGAGGTACCCACCGTGCACTGCATTTTCGTAGATTCAGCTCTCGGGTTAAGATTGTATGGATAGTTTTACGATTGCAATCGGGCCTATTAGGTGACGTTTGAGTATTAAATGATGCAAATCATTGATCGTGTATACCTTTTATTCTCTTGCAAACGTTGTTGTACACATATGCAATCATATCGCACGTCAATACAGTACTTGGTCGGCCGATTTTTTCATCGCCGTGAGTGTTCGTTCTTCCTTCTGTAAACGTCGTGATCCATTCGTGCACACATTTACGCGTCATAACGTTGTTTGCACCGTATAATACGCACAGTCTGCGATAAATTCCTACACCCGCAATTCCTTCGGCTGTTAGAAATTTGATGACCGCGTGTATCTCGCAACTCGCCGAGTTACTAACGTTCACTGACATGGTTCACACGTGCGTACAGAAGTTCTACTGATCAGATCAGAACGCGGCAAACAGCGTTCTATTCGTATTTCCTCCCTCTACCTCCCACATAAATTTCACTGAACTTTACCAAAACAGCGGCTGCAAAACAAGCCGTGCCAGGTTACTTATTGAACGCCCCAAATATATATATATGTGTGTGTGTGTGTGTGTGCATGTGTCAGGAAGGGAAGAATTTTTCTTTTTTTTTTTTTATTATATTGGGAGTATAAATTAGTTCGGTCCGTTTTTTGGTGAAAAATGCATTTATTTTAGAACAAAATGAAATGAGCAAATTAATCGAAGTATTGCGCCTCAATGGCTACTACTTTTCCCCACTTCTCAGGTAATTTTCGAATTCCATCTCGAAGAAAAATGTCTCATCTTTTGAGTCGATTCAAGTTAGGAGCCAATTTTCGATTTCCAAGAAAGGAATGAACCGCTTACTTGCTAAATTGTGCTGCATCTGTCGGAACAACCAGGAATCAGAAGAAGCAATGTCCGGCGAATACAGCGGGTGCGGTAAAATATCCTACTTGAACGTTTCCACATATTTTTTTACGATTTTTGCGACATGAGGCCCAGTGTTGTCATGCAAAAGAATAACTTTGTCATGTTTTTGCTCGTATTCCGGCCGTTTTTCTCGTACTGCACGGCTCAAACGAATCAGTTGTAGCCTATACCGATCGCCCGTAATGGAATCGCCAGGTTATAGCAGCTCGTAGTGTACCACACCCTTTTGGTCCCACCAGATACACAGCATGACCTTCGAACCATGAATGTTGTTCGGTTTTGGTGTTGATGGCAATGATTGACCGGGTATAGCGTAGTATTTTTTCTTCTTAGGGCTGACGTAGAATATCCATTTCTCATTCCCAGTCACAATCCGATGTAAAAATAACCCTTTTCTTGTTGCCTTTGAATTAGCTGTTCACGCGTGAAAAATCGCCCTTCAACGTCTTTCGGTTTCGGTTCATGAGGGCTTTTGAATCATTCCCATGGATTGTAATCGTACGGAAACTGCTTGTTGGGTAACTCCCAATGATTCTGCAAACTTCTCTTGCGTTTGACTCGGATCTTCATCGACTAATACCTTCAATTCTTTGTCTTCAAATTTTTTTGGCTCTTCAGAGCGAGGCTTGTCTCCAACGCTGAAATCGCCATTCTTGAAACGTCAAAATCATTCCCTACATGATTTATCAGTTGGAGCAATGTCACTATAAACTTCCGCAAGCATTCGATGCGCTTCAGTTGCACTTTTCTTCAAATTAAAGAAGAAAACTAAAACTTCCCGCAAATGTTGCTTAGTTAACACAAAATTCGACATATTCAACAGAGTAAAACACAAGGTTTCCGTACGAAACCGGGATCGATATAAACTCTACATTATCGACAGATGTCTAACCTTTCTAAAACCATCGGAAATCTGCTGTCACTACAAAATATCCGTATCAGCCAGCGTCATTTCTTAAAGCGGAAATTTGTACTCCCAACTAGTTATGAAGTATTCGAAAAAATTCACTCTCATAAACGTAGTAGTAAACGATGAAAAATATTAGTTGTATAATTACGACTATGCAACGACTGCAAAACATGTCGAATTTTTTAAAAGTATTAATGTCATATAATGCCTGTTAGGCGTGAATTTTATTATATTTTTACATTTGTACCGATGAACAGGAAATTGACCATTTTAATATTAATATTGATTTAAAAACGTAGGTCTATAAATATGTTTATCTTACTTTAACATTTCACTCTATCTCCGATGTGATTTAGTTTTAAAAAGTTAATACACAAAATGAAGAATTCAAGAAGCCATTACGCATCGATTTGTTTGTCAACTGCGCTCGAATAAATATTACCCTTACAGCACTTATCGAGATAAATCTTTGATAGCCAACTATAAAAGCTCAATTGCAAAACTTTGTATTTTTTAAATATCAGTTTTAATTAAATAAGGCGCGCACGGTCATCCACGCTCAGTCCCACTCCCTTCGATGAATAACAACTATTAAAAAATTATCAAGACTAACTTTGAAGAAAATGAGAAATTTCAACGTTTTTTTTTTTTTTTAAAGAAAAAAATGTATACGGACAGATGTAATTTCATACAAAACAAGCTTTAGACTTGCTACAGCAGCACAGTTGTCGTTTGAAAAAATTGGAAATGATCAATCTTTACAACTAAAAGAAAATTACAATTCCAGTCGTCGAAGCACCTGATCTCCAAGTTATCACTTGATGCGATTATTAAATCACCGAGCCCTCATTTGCAATTACTGAAATATGAACGAAAATTTTATAGCATGCTCTAATTTCCTTTTAAACAGTCGAGTTGTGTGGAGTGGTATGTCGAAATTTTGTTATGCTATTATAAAATACTATTATTCGCTATTAATTTTTAGTAAGATTTATACGAATGTAAATAAGTAAACAAAAAATGAGCTTATTAGAAACAAATTAATAATGGTTCTACGAGGGAAAAAAGAGCAAAAATTAAAGATCATTTAAAGCTCTTATTGGAATTCAAGAGAGAGAAAAACTTGCTTTAGTAGTTCGTTTTGTTTTTTTTAAATCAATATTTAAACTATACATGAAACTTTTTAAATTCTCGTAAAAAAACTTTATTTCTTCATACTTTACCCGCGCAAGCCTATAGTATATATCAGTTGAGTATGGAAAACACGATATAATTTAAAAAACAGAATATCACGGATGTTTACTAAACATCTTATATATTTATGAAATTTATATATTATAGGTGTTTACGGAGTAGCGTGAAATATTGCAAATCGCCAGAAAAACCGTACACTTTGGAACAACTGATTGGAGCAATGTTATAGGCGGAATTACGCTGATTGAGTTACCACAGGAAAAAAACGGAATCATTCGTTAGAAGCAGTCCTTACGTTTTCCTCTGCATCGTATCACGGTACAGAAAAATTTAAATCGTCTTATTATCCGTAAATGAATTTAACGTTATTATTGAAACAGCTTATAGCTGATTAGTACAGTTCAAGAAATAATAAAAAAGCAAAAAAAAAAAAAAAGAAAGAAAACTATTTAGATTATTATGTACATTTATCGATAAGACCAAATTAACTTTCTCTTCTTCTTCTTCTTCTTCTTCTTCTTCTTCTTCTTTTATTCCTGTTTTTCTTTATAGTACTATTATCGATAATTTTAAAATTGTTACATATTTATTATCCCATTAATTTCTAATCCTTCTTGTATCGTATTATTTTTCGTTTTAGTAAATTTTTATTCTCTTTTTGTTTTGTATTTCGTCACTCGTTACTGCCCTCGTCAATAATTTTAAAATGAGACATTTTAAGTAAAACGTTTTGTTACGTCGTTATTATCTTTTGTTATTAAATGAATTGTATTAAAATGATCACCTTCCGCCTGAAAATATAATAATTCGGTTTTTGATACTGTCCGCGTAAGAAACTTCCTATAATATAGCGATTTTAGTTTGTGTAAATCTAGCAAAAAAATAATAATAGCAATTATTCGAATAACTAGCGAATATTTCGAAAGAAAAAGTTACACATTTTTCAGTGAAAACCTCCTTACTGTTGATTTCTTAAACGGCCAATTAATCTTTTATCAAAAATCAACTCCGGCCGTTGTAGTAGTGCCTGAACAGTATATGTATACAGGGGACAATCGCGTGTACCACCACACAGTTTACCGAATATGCCCGCTCGATACTTTTCTAAATTATCAAAAAAGCGAACTGTGATCGACATTTAGATCTCCAACGAGGACGTCGCAAGAGTTTCTATCTATCGATTAATAATGCAGGAAAAGTGATTGTATGTGTATATATATCCATTTCAACAGTACTTGTGCCTTACTTTCTCTTCTAATACTGACGCTGGTAAAACGCTGTATCATCGGACTAGAACCCGGTGTGGTAGTCAAAACAGAAGTCGATAAAACGGTAGACACGTTATGACTGTTGAAAATAAAGCGTCGATTACATGGTTAACCGGCCCACCCCCGGGAGGACATACGTTTTCAATTACGTAAAATCAGATGTATGTTAATTATAAGTTTCAACGTGTAAATATGAAACGGGTTTTACCTTTTTTCGATTATGAAAACCAGTAAGAAATATAGTGTCCCCGTTTTCTTTCGGTTCGTGCCGATTTCGATTGTTTGAGAAACGAATGCTCGTAAGTATAACCAGCGTTGACAACGTAAAGCATCAAGGTCAACACTTACCCTTTTCAAATAATTCTGTGTTTCTATTGCTATCGACACTGTATTATCTAACGTACAGTGTGCATTACAATTTTACTACTTCGTTTAATACAAGACGATGATTACTTTTTTTCAAATTCAAAATTGCGGACTGATTACTTTCCGTTACTTTCTATTCAGTGCGCATATCTTCTAATAAGCCTATTCTCCGCTAGAGCTGTACTCGTTTGTTTTTTGTTTTTTTTTTTATTTATTTTTTTTAATATTTACATTTGTTAATTACGAAAAAACAATATTGTTTTGCCACCTTCTAACAATTTCTATTTGGTAACCTTAATTAATTTTAATAACTTCCAATTATTTGTTGAAAAGATTTATGAAGATTTAAATATTAAGAATGATATTCACTTTCTCTGGAAAGCGTTAACTTTAAAAACGTGATTTCTCACGATCACGACGTTCACCTACAAGTTCCTGGATTTCTCGATCCTGCATGGTATTCACCGGATCTTAAAATTTTATTCGAATAAATTTTTTATATTAGCGTATTATTACTATTCTGGCGAATACTAATTTCTTTTTTGGCATTAATGAAAAAAGTTTTGACCTAATTGCTGGCTATTTTTTTTAATATTTTAAAAATTATACGTATATTTAAGTGTTGTTTGAAAGTGTTTTTTTTTTTTTTTTTTTTTTTTATATAAATCCCTCCCTTTGGATCTTTGCCCAGAAACGACACGAGAGAAAAATAACCAGTTAGATGTAGATTCGGTGTCGGATATATTGATAAAATAAAAGAACTGAGGATCGGAACAATGGAGATCGACGGAAACAATAAAAGATATACGAAGCGCAATAAGGATCGGGGAGCCTAAGTAATAACAGATCGAAGTATAAAGAAGTACGTTAGTTCACGAGGGATGAACACTCAAAAAAGATATGGTGTTAGGATCGTAGACGGCCTCGTCGTTAGAATGAAAAGAGCAACTAGGGGATAGTGCGAGACGAAAAATGAAAACGTGAGCAGTAGCGAGAGTATACGATTAAGACGTAAACGGATAACAGAGGCGATAGCGGAATGGCGAAGCAAAAGAAAATTGTACCAAGGCCCGGTAGGAAGATTAGATTGGACGGAAAAATAAAAGGAAGGTTGATTGGAAAAGGAGGAGAGACGTAAAAGTCTGACCAAAATCTAGCATGAAACCACAGTAGGTGCGAATTAGAAGCGGGGATTTTAGTGATCAAGTTATATAACTCTGTATACGCTTATAACGAGAACATTCAACAAATTTACTGTACTGTATAGGTGTATTCGCGTCGTATCAATAAGAACAGAGGGGGCACTGTTTAATGCAAATTTAAAGAAAAAGCATAAAGGCGCGTAGCTTAATATCAAATAATAATGTTGCAAAATTTATTATACATTTTAATTTGGATAGCTCACAAATGAATAAAAAATGAGATATTTAAAACAAAAAAAAAAAAAAAAATGTTTTCCCATAGGAATCCGGTAGTTACTTTAACGCACTATGCTTTGTGCGCCTGCCCTCCGCTCTTGGCCCAGCGAAATTCGTTACTTAACTACTTTTCTGTTATATGCGTTTTTCAACACGTTGTTAATACAATTATGGAGCCAAAGTTGATTAGCGCGCGCGCACACTATGTATTTCTACGAGGGACGTTAGACAAGTAAGTTGTATGGTTTTTATAAATCGAGAAGAAATGGTTCAAAAAATTTGAAAAAATTTTGTTTACTAACACTACATAAAAAACATCACAATACCCAAAAGCATTTGTTCAATCGCTTTACCAACTTTGAAATTCCAATAGCATAAAAGTTAGCGTCCAAATTTGCTAGCCATTCTTTCGTTGTAGCGATAAGTTCGGCGTCAGTTTCGAATCTTTTTCCGGCGTTGAAATCATTTCAACGCCGGAAAAAGGTGGACAATCTTCATCCAAGAGCGCTTGGATGGCTCATACGATGTCGTCATTCGTTACGCTAGATGGCCTGCCTGAGTGTTGCATATCGGTCGCCACTTTTCAAACTGTTTTACCCACTTCTGAACCGCTTCGTAGGATAATGCTTGGCTGCCGTACACTCTCTGAAGTTGCTGATGTATGAATTTGATAGATTTACCGCACGCGCGGAGGTATCGGACCACTGCGCGCAACTCTACGTCACCGGACGACAAGGTGAGGGGAATTTCCATGGTAACCGGCAAACAACACAACATAAACTACTCCGGATTCGGGTGAAATTTTTACTAGAGACTCTTTGCAGTGTAGTCATATACCGTGCGCAGTTTCGTCGAACCAGTGTTACCAGATAGGAAAATATGGAACCATACAATTTACTTATCTAACGTCCCTTGTACTTAACGCGTGAAATGGTTATCCGTTGGAAAATTTTAACCTTTACTTCCGAAAAGTTGACACAAATGTACCAATCAAATGAAGTGGGGGAAAAAAACTTGTGAAAATCTTTTGTCGCATTTCCGTTGGCACTTTCTATAAAATACGTACCGACGGATAACCTCACAATTTATACCGTAAACAGAAAGGAAAACTCTTTAGGCGCGCTTCGCAATAGAAAAGTTCAAAATCCACTTGTTCGTGAGAAAAAAATGATCGCGTGTCTTCAATCGCATACGTTACACGCTGTATATTTCTAAATTATATTACGCTTCATTTTTTAACGAAACTTTTAATAAATATAACAGCCAATTAGTAAAGGATTTAAATTTCATTAAGCATACCGGAGAAGCGAAAGACTAGCCACCCTCAGCTTCTTCAGTCTTGTGTTAGAAATTTATTTCCTTCTGCCTATCCTTTGCTTCTTATTACTTTCTCCATCAGCTGTTAAGATTATATGAATATTATAGTAGTAAAAGTAGAATTTGCTTTTCTCCTTTTTCTGCGCGCTAAACCGCCATCTTACTAATTCAACATTTGCTGAACTATAACAAAGTCTTGATCATCATTACCGTTGCTTCTGGATAAATTCTCTCAACTATTCTACGGTACCGATCTATCGTTGCTCGTCCGTAAACTCCTTTCGACGAACTCTCTACTCGTAAAAATATCGCATACGTTTTGTCTTTTTAATTTTCGATCTTTTCTATGCCACTCTTATTTGAAGCCGTTATTAGTAGTCGATTGTAAAAGTCTTCGTTTCTCTTCTCTTTTTTTGACGACAGACTTTGTGCATATATGTGTAACACTTAATAATAATGCTATTTTTTTTAAATACATATTTATTATCGTAGTTTCGGTTCAACTCTACCATTATGTATTTCTGAAATTGCGTTAGGTTTGCCTCATTAAAAAATTGTAACTTTTCTACATTTACCTTATACATACACGCGATAGCCTAGTTGCTAGAGCGCTTGACTTCCGATATGGCGGTCACGGGTTCGATCCCGAGCGACGACGAACTTATTACAATAATTAAATAAAATAAATAATCGCTAATAGTCACGTGGAAGGCAATGGCAAACCACCACGTACAACATCATATGCGCGCTAGGTCAGTACACAGCAGACCCACACCGGACGGACTGCACTTGTATATCGATAAATCAAACGATTACCAATCAGTTCCGAATGTAGTCTTGCGTGTGTACACCTGCGTTGCATATTACAATTGCCTGGTACACAACCTATATCGGTACAGCTGAGATGTACGAATAGGTTGCGCCAACGCGCTATGTAGCGTACGGCAACGGCAAGAGCAAGGCTCTTTAAATATATATAAGATACAATGGATGATTATAACAACCCTCAGGTAGTTGTGTTTATATTCGATGCATTTATCTGCGAAAAATATTTTTGTAATTACGAGGATCGTATCATTACGCATTCTTTATATAATAATCGATCATTTGAAAAAGTTGGAAGAAATTTTTTATTATTTACCAGAGAAAAATTTTAATTTTATACGGCTGCTATGTATTCAATATTTGCTCAAATATAAATGTCATTTTCTTTGTTCTTAATGATTGTTGGTTTTTTACGCGATATACATATATATATATATATATATTACCGAAAATATTAATTTCTAAATTTTCATTTAATTCTCTTTCAAGTGTCGCGCCTTAGTTGGAATTCGTGAAAAAGTTTCATCTGAACGCGACGTTTCTAACATTTTACATGAGAGTGTTCTATTTGAATGGATGAACAGCGATAATAATAAAAACAATCGAAAACCGTTACAGTTTTCTATCAGGATATCTTATACAAGTACGCATATGAAAAGTGTGAAGCGAGTTCGATAAATCTTTGTAAAACGCGATATTGCGCAATTAAGCTCTGTGTTCATAAACTACTTGAGAGCATCTCTTCTCTAATCAGAACCTGAAGAAAATATTTTGGATTAGTTCTTTTCTCCTCGGGATCGGTCTGTTTTTCCCGGATCACTTTTTTTTCCCGTTGCAGATTAGCTATTCTCGAGTCTGCAACGAGACAACTCTCAAAGCACGTGACCTCCTCCGCTATTAGTAATCGCCGCAGCATCTTAACTTAATTTTCACGACTCGATAAGTGACAGTTGCCGTAAAAATCACTGAATTTCTTCTAATCTAAAAATTCGATAAACGTCGATTCTCAGTTTGCAGACTTTTTCGCAGGAGTCATAAACGTTATTAATGTTTTTAGAAAGATAAATTGAACGTATTCCGACGGCTCTAGTAGTATTGCAATGCTCACGTTGTTATTCCACGATTATACAAGAAAGCACGAGAACTGCTATACCGATTTTGATGCGGCATTCGCGATTAATTATCACTCTTTCTCGTCGGGAAAAGTTTCAAATTAACGACGTCAGGAAAGGATTATTAAAAATATTGATTTCACAATGAATCCCTTTTATTTGATGTCGATTGCTACACCGCGTGCCATATTTTCCGAGTAGAGATGCTGGGAGGAATTTTGTCTAGTAAAACTATAATGGATGTGGGGCACCACGTATGTATCGACAATATATAAATACTCAAGCCATACGAAACGAATATTCTTTTAATTGTTGACCTTTGAAATCGAATGATTTGCCATTGTGCATTTAAGAGGCTACTCAAACCGACCAATAAGACTATAGGCAATTTGCAAAAAAAAGGGAGCAGGTGGCGCGTTAAAAAAAAAACACACAGGGAATTGATAATTCGTGCAGAGCAGAGAAGCAGAATTTTCCGGGAAAAAACCCGTCGGATAACGTCAAAGACTGCCGGATCAGAATAAAGTCTACATCGGTAATTCTCGAAGCGCAAAGTATAAGAGAAATCGTTGAAAGTGAAAAAACTAAAATGCGAACACTGAAAACATAAATTCGTACAGGAACAGCCTATTCTCTTCTACATTTTAGATAGATCCAATTAATTCGCACACAGTTTCTTTTCTTTCCGAACTAAACTATCAGCGGATACGTGGGGGGGGGGGGGGGGGGGAAACAAAGTTCGTTACATTAAAACGCGGGGCCGATAAAAGAAATAAATCAAGAGTGTACTCGAAAAATTTTGCTGCATCAGAAAATCCGACGGTCTGAGTAACAAAATAAGCGGCTTGACATCTGGTTAAAAGTCGGTTGGTTTTTAACGTAATATTCGAGTAGCTGTCAACCAGTTCTCGTTACAACAAATTCCTAAATTATTTTCCCTTCGCTGCACGAATAAACGTACACGATAAATACACGAATTAGATGCACTAATCGGTAGTTCTGTGTGAGCGCTTAATTTATAAATGGGAATATTTTTTACGAATTTAAAATTTGACATTACAAATGTCAATGTCTGCGAGAAGAGTAGAGCGGTTAAAAATTTCAAATAAAAAACGGTTGAATTTATAGAACCCAACGCAACATTAGTATTGGAAATTTGTCTACATCAAGTAGTTAATAAAAATAACTGTGCATACAAAAATTTGCGATAAAAAAAACTATTATATTTTCATCGTGAATGAACTGAACACTGTTTAATATCAATTTGTCATATTCGGGGGGAATTCTTTGTTATATGTCATAAAATTCATTAATCTTCTTTTTTTTCAAACAAGATAAAAAGTTGCGCGATCACATTGTGCACCAACTTAATAATAATCTGAAGCAGCGATCAATTAACCAACCACATTATATACTAAAGAACTGTTCGCAATCGAAAAATGTATTTTTAAAGTGCAACAGCGGAGTGGGGCTGCCTTTTACCGCGTCTTTTTCAATCGTGTAAATCGAAAATAATAATAAATACGGAGAAATTGCCTATACCGAAACAATGCAACCGACAGCCGTATCTCAATATATACCCGCATGAACTATAAAAAATACAAATATACATACATATGTAAGCGAAATAAAATTTCACCGTAAATGGACTGTATCATTATCGAGATACATATGGGGGGAGGCCTCGCAATAAAAAAGAAAAATACCGCCATATTTGCAAATTGTATAATTCTTTACACTTGAAAAACTTATCCGCGTTACTGATAGCAAAAATAATCAAAATGAGGCGAATAATAAATTACAAATAATTTTATATAAAGCACTTGATAAACATACCGGGGAGGATGGGGGGGGGATGGTGGTGGTGTCGATACTGCGAGAAATAACCAAACCAGGGCAATTACGTGAATTATTTAATAAATGATGGTAATAAAACTCTGCGATGAACACAGGAGCTCAATATTCAAATTCGAATAAGATAAGAAAGTATCAATATTCTATTGAACATTCCCATACGACATGTGTATAATTTGGAACATCTTCGAAAATTGAATAGATGGTATATAAGAGACGGGAAGTAGATTAGCCAATATTTAACTTTTGCTGATGCACGTTACTCTCTCGGTGTCCAACAAGAAAAAGATGAGAAATATCCTTGGTCAATTGAAATCAATAAATCGAAAATAAATCACGTCATGATGTGTGATCGCCAGCTGAGAAATGTAGTCGAAAGAGTCAAGCAGATTTCATACTTGAATCTGAAATGAAACAACAGTCGAATGGAACAAAATATGGAAAGAGATAACGAATTTCACGAAATTAAGCACTGTAACTTAAAATTTTTCCGATACTTCGGACACTTGGATGGCACGGAAAGTGTTAATACCAAAAACGGGCGCTACAATCTTTCGAGATGTTTGCGCCTAAATGAATACGAAAAATTCCTTGAGCATAATTCGAAAAAATAAAAAAAAATAAATAAATAATAATGTTCATATTTTACTAAGGCTTTGGATTGACGATGATAATCGGTTACTACGTATTAAATACAAAAGATTTATAAAATGTTTCCGCCACTTTTATGCAAAGAGACAGAATATTGTTTTGGAAGAATTGGAGTTCTAACCGAAATCCGGACGGACAAATCGTATAATAAAGCCGACACAATCACGAGAAATGCAGAAAAATTAGCTACGGTGCAGAAAGACGTCATCGAACCCTATTAAGCGTAAAAGGAGGAACTGTCCAAGAACCGTAAGCAAAGTAAAAGTAAGGCAACTTCTCCGCCCCCTCGCATAATGTCGTCCGATTTGATCCCTGCCTTCTTCACTTTTTCGCATTTTTTGACTTCAAACGGAACAGATATATGACCCTCGAGTTCGAAATCAACCAAAATCTGCAAATCCGGAACCACCTTTAATAATTAGGCGCTGTAACCAACAGACTACCGCATGAAGTCATCAATCAGAGGAAGATAAAATCCTAATGCCAAAAAAACTAGCTTATGAGTAAACTCGTATCACTGAGACGATGATAGAGAATATTGCGCGAATATTTATTTTGCCAAGCTGCGAAAGAAAAATTATTACGCATCGTTAATGTAAAAAAATTTCAAAGATTAATTTTTTATTAATATTACAAAATGTATAATACTTTTATAAAGAAAATTCGTATTAAAATTCTTTTCTACCGATGCGCGATCGAGAGAAAAAAGTAAACAAATCAACTACTTTAAACCATTTTACACGATAACCGGCACTTTAAAATATATTTACATTTTAAATAATAGTCTTTCTTTCGTAAAAAAAAAAAAAAATTAAAACATTTTTGTACAAAAGTAAATACGATGTGCGATTACGACTAGTTTGCAACTGCAAATTAGGTATATATCAAAACAAATTACGCAATTATCGGCTACTATACATATTGTACTGAACAACAATTACGAAACACATCTAGCTTCCATCTTTATAACTAGAATGTTTTAAAAAGATGATATGCAATAATAATACCGCAACAAGTTAACGATTTCAACTTTACATACCAACGGTTTAGAGTATCTTTTTTTTTTTTGCAGTAATACACGAAGAGTTGCACATTTATTTAATTATTCAATAATATTTTATACAGTGAACTCTCGATCATCGTTAACCTTTTTTTTTGATCCAAAGTTCCATACTAATAATGTACATAGTTTATTTTCGTATCAAATTGTTTGCCGCATTCGCGACATTTCCAGCAGCGCGGAAAAAAAACAAAAGTAAACTTCACTTACGTGAAACTTACTTTTTTTATCATACTCGGATGTTCTTAATATAAGACTGAACTTAAGTTTATTAGTCGATATATTAAGGAGGGCACAAGCGCGAAGAGCTTTAAACTCTAAAGGCGTTTAAACGGTTTGAAAATTATACGGAAAACATTTGAAAGAAAGATGTGTAGAGCAATTATCAAATAAACGGAAATAAAAACATTCGAAAAATTTTGAATTTCTTATTAAAAAACTGACTCGGAAAAACGTTGGTCTATATAAGCGCATTTTAAATAACCACCACTTAAACCACGATGATTAAGTCTTCAAAACATGTCGATTTATTAATAAGAAATTTCCGAATTATGTTCATTTATCAAACTGTATAATTATACAGAAATGAAAAATAATAATGACGTCCAAAATGACACCCCGTAAAGTTGCTCGTGTAACTTAAAAAAAAAAAAAAACGTTTTTTTTTTGTTTTGTTTTTTTAAAAAAAATATACAAAGTAAAAGTACTGCAATTGTAGGTTGTTTTAAAGTACATCACCTTCCATGCCGCCGAAGTAACATTATACATTTATTTATTTGCAGAACGCGCTGTTTATTTATAATGTGTGTAGATCCAGAAATTTATCATTTCTTTTCAAGTAGTTTGTTATTATAATTTTCTGAAATGCCGCTTTATTGATAAATCTCACATTTTGCCTGAATAAATTTTGCGCAATTTTTAAATTTTTTTTATTGGAACATTTAAATCATTTCGTTAAAATCATGCAAACTAATCCATTTTAAAATGGTTCCGGATTTTATCCGTCCAATTTTTATTTAATTAATATGTTTCTACAGTTACGTTATTAATTAAAAAAAAAAAAAAAAAAAAAAAAATAGTGTAACTACATTGAGATCTAACAAATAAATGCCTTAAATTCAATATAAAGAACAAAAGGTGGAAACTTGAAGAAAATGAAAATAAAAACGTAGCATCATGGTGGCCACTGAAATATAAATTTTTTAATTCCCGGTCCAAATCCTGCCGTTGATTTCTTGATTACTAAAATTGTACAAAAAGAAGAGTGGAATTTTTTTATTACTACATATATTGGTAATATCTGACCGCTACGGCATATTTTATACGAATAAAACAGAATTTCGTAATTTATTTTGAGTAATGTATATTAAAAAATGCATTCATTTTTCGCTTCAAATGATTTTCTTATTAAAAATATCGTTTTTGGTCATTTTTACTTTTTTCCCGGTTTTACAACCAAATTCCCGGCTTATTCTCAGTTTTCTCGGTCGGGTGGCCACCCTGCGTATTTAACACATTCCACTGAAACTATTCAGTTTTGTTCATATACACATTCCACGCATAGCCAGAAATACATGCATATTTATATAAATAAATAAATAAATAAATAAATAAATAAATAAATAAAAATAAATAAATAAAAATAAAATACTCTCCCATTGTAAAAAGAATGATTATAATCACTACTAATGTTTTTATTAAAATTCTACCAGGCAGTAGAAAACACAAACTTCTTACGAAAAAATTACGTGATTAAAATGAAACAATAAATTCATTCGTGATGTATTTACTGAGCCATCTTCCAAATGGAAGCAATACGGTTAAAAAAGAAAAATGAAGTACAAAGAGTAAGTAGGAAACAGAAAATAATTAGTGCAGAAAAAAACTTAAGACAAATAATAGCTTAAACAATATTCTACTTTACAAAGAAAAAGGTAAAGTAATTTTACAGTATAAAGTTACTAACAATTTTACATGGTAAAACGATACATAAATATATGAAACATCGTTTCTTCTCCATAGCAGCAAAACCTGTCTACCGACTCACTGTGTACTGCACCGATTTATATCGAAACATCACCGGTCGAATTAGAAAAGATACCGAAATCGTTAGATACCGTTGTTACAATCATTTTCAAATGCAACATCGGGATTTTGGGGGAGACGACGATCTTGCGTAATTAAATCCGCATATAGCCGCAGGTCAAATTACAATTTATGTGTACATATTTAGTTACATATGAACTGCGAGCTGTGTAGCGTAGAAATGATAAGCAGTCGTTGACGGTAAGACATGTTTTCCGAACGACCATTACAAGCGTTAATATTATAAACAACTGTATTAGCACCGGGCGGTGGTCGACTAATCAGCCGAGCTATCGGTCGGAAATAAAACAGTGTAACGGAAATCTTTTACGACACTGTAAGAAACTGATAGAACCATTTTAGTCACTAATCTCGGTCTATTAACCATCGGACTAGTTCTTTCGCCAAACCGGTATGACGTGTACGGAACCAACTCCGAAGACCTTTTGCAGCCATACGAAA
Organism: Icerya purchasi; assembly: GCA_039619475.1. NCBI lineage: Eukaryota > Metazoa > Arthropoda > Insecta > Hemiptera > Monophlebidae > Icerya > Icerya purchasi. Next base: position 258,707,176 of record CM077116.1, on the reverse strand, counting down.
CTTCACTTTCAACCTTCAGCAAATTTTAACAGGGTCTTTTAATTCGAAAGCGTTGCAAATACGACACTTATGTTTAAAGATACAATGAAAACGTATGAAGAGGTGACGGCAAAGTTTTCTATTACTAAACACGCGTAATTTATAATCGATAATTTTTTCCGGAAGCTACCCTTTCGCGATGTTAAAAAAGAAAGATCGCCTTCTCGGAAAACATATTTCATCGGCTACACCACCATCTTACTACCTCGTAAGAAGTATTTCTTATATTTAACATTCGTCAAAAACATTTTACTCCGCTGTTCCCATTCGATATTACGGAATTCTCGAGTGCTACTTAAATTCATTTTGCATGATTAGGTTAACGAAATGTTCAGAGCAGTGCCCCTCTAACGTTCTCACCAAACTTAATTTCTGCAACTCGTTCTGTTCCCCCCTGATGATAAAATCTCAGATCTCTTGAAATTTTTACTTCCCGTTAAAAAAAACGAACAAAACTCCGTACCACCTTAATTCCCAGTTTTTTCGATTATTAGTAAAAATACAGAGTGAAATGTTTTTTTTTATCCATACATAGAGTAAATGTACATCAAATAGACAGTTTTTCAATTATTTTTAATCCCTTCATGTTTTCTATACGTTAAACATCAGTAACTTCTTCAAACTCTCCGACTTTTCCCTGATTAATAAAATTCGCCCAACTTTTCTTAGGTTCCCCGGGGTTTGACCAGTTATGCAAAATGTGATGTCATTTTGTGATAAAATATTTGTGACTCGATTTATTTAAAAATAATAATTTTACGTTAATGAATAATTCGATTTTTCTCGCACTTGTTTCAATCTAAAACAATACTCATTTAGCGACGTCACTATATCCTAATGTTTCTTACTTAATTTTTCCGAGTAAATACCGTTTTCAAATATCATTTTTTTTTTTTTTTTTTTTAAATATAAATATTAATAAACAAAGTGTTGTTAAATCGTATTTGAAACGCGTAATACTATTTTAAAGATTACTAAGGGAAAAAAAATTAAAATACTACAAACAACAAAAAAGTAAACGGTAAAAACAAAAGTACGAGATATTTTTTCATTCTGCCCATAATTTAGTTACAACAACCCTATCTTGGTACTCCCTAAAATTAAAGTTACTTTAAAATTGCGAAACGATTATATAAATTTTAGTTTAAATTTCTTTTACCGAATTTATTTACTTATTATTATTTTTTTGATAATACTAACGTAAACAGCTAAAATTACGCGTCGTAAATGTTGTATGGTAAACTACGAGTAAATATATTTTCAAACCAATTAAAATTATTGCTAAATGAGCATTTTTGCGACTTTTCAAATTTTTTATATGCTGTTTTTTGCGTTATAAATATTTTTTAATACTTGGCATATCTAATTTCAAATTTAGCAACTTTTAAGGTTGGCCAAATAAACTATATTGTTTAAGCCCCCCCCCCCAAAAAAAAACAAACTTTTAAGGAATAATGCAATTAGGGAAAAAACTTTAAAAAATTACAATTGTCTAATAATTCCAAATAAAAAAAAAAATTAGGAATAAATATAAAATTATAGTCAACGCCGTTGCTGTTTTTCTATAAAACAAACTGAAAATTTCTTTACAAGACGGAATTAATTACAAAAACAACAAAACGTAAATAAACGTGGCATTTTTAAACTCGTAAAAAGAGCCGCTTCAAATAAGCAATTCAACGCCTTCTTCATAAATAGAAAAGTCGAGAAACCTTTTACTTTCAGTGAAATACTCTCGCCGCGTCATTAGAATATGTCTGATGGATAGTTTGATGTTCAACAAAAAGATATCATCATCTTTTAGCATCAGAAATTCGCAATTGTCGCTTTCTTTCATCCCGTTTGCAGTATCATAATACATGCATACATGTTGTATTAACTTACGCAAACATAAGGTATATTGCAACTACGACGGAACAGTAAATATAGAAGAAAAAAAGCTGAAGCAATTTAAATATCTCGCTCCGCATTGTGCAGTGACAGAAATAGCTTTTGCAAATATTTACGTGCCAATGTGATTTAGAAAAGAAAAGAGTCGAATTTCTCATCAAATCAACGGATGCCGCTACATCTGAAATGTTCTTGGATCACTTATTGAAATGAAGATAATGCTCCACAATGTAATTTACCTCTGCGAAAAATGGAGCTGTTAGGTGTTAACCTGCTGTGACATCAACTGTGCCCAAATTGCCTCAGGCATAAATATAACACGCGATAAAAAGATCTCAGTGGCAAACGTATACGACTTAAACCCTGATAATTTATGACAGCGGATTGCATCAGATACAAACGCTATCTTAGAAGATGATTTAAAATAGGTTAAGGTGACAACAAACACAAACAAATAACTCTGCAACAGACTATGAAGAACGCTACGAAGAAGAAAATGTGTTTTTAACTTTACAAGGCGATCAATATTCTTTCATTTTTTTTTTTTTTTTTTAAATAGTTACTTTTTATTGTATACAGTAAGAGTACTTTTTTTTTTTTAATATTTTGCAAAATCAAACGTGATTCTTGAATCTTATTTTGATCGATCACAGCGGCGTTATCGCAATTTTTCGCATATTGACGGTTGAGGAACACACCGTTTATTTAAAAATATATAGATAAAACATTAATTTAACATCTTACATTAATGCGGAAGTTTGTCGCAGGCTTAAGGACTAGTCACGACAAAAAGCGCGCATTATAAAACAGGCAACTGATCGGATTTAAAGTATTAGGAAGAAAAAAATAAAAACAAATGACTAGATAGCAGTAAAAAATAGGATTCTGTTTCTGTTTTTTTTTTTTTTGTTTTTCTAACGTTATCGACACAATGTTGCGTCATTACATAATCTATGTGAAGATTATAGTGATTAATACATTTCTTTTACACAAAAAAAAAAAAAATATATATATATATAATCTCGATGCATTGAACTTAATCCAGAATTTCAAGTTCTACGCCATTATCTCAAAAAAAAAAAAAAAAAAAAAAAAAAACCGGCTAATCTTGATACAGATGCCCTGTAAAAATTACTTGGAAAAATTAGTAAATGCATTACTAATACTTATAACTTGCTGCTCCGAACATGTAGAATGCATCGGGCAAGCTCTTGTTCTATTGAATATTAAACGAAGTACGCGGCCAACTGTGCCATCTTATCTTTCGGCGGCTTGGGCTTATTCTTACGACGTCCTCCACCTCTTCCGCGACCTCTTCCACCTCTACCGCCACGACCACCTCTGAAGTGACCGCCGCGACCATTATACGACGAATTAACAACGGCATGCTGCGATATTAACGGCTCGAACCCCGGACAGCAAAATATACAATCGGTCATTTCAGCGCGGTCACCGGGTAATTTAGTTTTTTCCTGTAAATTTAAGAACAAACTGTTCAGTAAAACCGATTTATTGAAATGAAAAAATTCGTATTTAATCGAAAGAAACCTGACACGTATAATTTAGTGTTAATTCACCTTCACCGGTCATCTGAATGAAATGATTCGGATTAAAGTGTTTTCAAATAATAATGCAACAACTTTTTTATTTTACTGATTTTTATTAAACGAAAAGCTTTCCAGCACTGCTGAAGTTTTTAATTGTTTGCTGTGTTGCGAGAAATCCAAACAGGCAACTTCTTACAGTAAAATTTTAAAAAATTAAAAAAAAAGGAAAATGTCATTATAGTCGGTTTATCCGGAAATTCTTCAAGTAGACTAAATTTCGTTGTTCTTCAGCGAAAAGGATAATGACAAAAACGAAAAAAAAAACAACTAATGTGTGCGGAAAAAGAAGTGATCCCAGGTTTTCTTTGAAATATCGTTTCGAAAGCTGCGTAAAAGATACTACCACAAAAATTAACTGGCCACAATACTACGTAAGACCTCCGTTTTGAAAATATTCACTAAAAACCTATAAAAATGCCTCTGTTCCCTATACAACAAGTTATATCAATGAAAAAGAATGCAAGCCGCGACGCACACATCCGTAGACGAGATAGTTCGCAACAACCAGTATCCTACTCGTAATAAATAAAGATCGAAAGTGTATTTTCAAAATATATAGTTTAAGTAATTGGCGGGTTCTCGACGGATAAGGTGAATAAGCGTGCATCTGCATGAAAAGTATTGCAGGTTAAATGTAATAAATTTTTTCTCGGTGCACATATGTATTTGAAGATTTTCGGGACACATTTTCTAACGGTATTTAGAAACCGATGTAATTTACGTCGGAGGAGAAATTTTAAAATTAAATACATCACAGAACCACGAACTAAACCGGAAATTTTATAACGAAAAGAAGAATTAAACGTGAGAAAAAACAAAGTACACAGTACGGCATAATTCGTGAGTGCCGAGAAACATCTGGTGTATAATATTAAGAAATAAAAGAAGAGGATCACTCCATCTACCTTCTGACAATTCTGGGTAACTATCATTCATGGTGAAAAATTACGCAGAGATCGATCTCTATTAAAGTTTAATTATCAAAAAAAAAGTGAAATAATAACGTAAAAATAATATCAACCAGGAATAAATAAAAACTTAAGGGGTAATATCACCTTGTGACTTTTTTTTTATTGGCTTAAACACTTCCTAAAGTATTCAAGAGTGATGTAAAAAGTTGATTATGAGGCGAGAGAACTTGTAAATGGGTCAAAAAGCCGTTTTTCCGAACGTAGTTGTGAAGCAAAATTAGTGGGTTTTTCGAGTGTGCGGAGAAGTATGCGTTTGAAGTCTTTATTCTTCTTTATATGAATTATACTGACACTTCTCAATTCTAGCTTTCAATTTTGATTAATAGATGCCTCTTCTACTCCAATTTTTAGGCTGAGAAATCAGCTGTTTGTAGAAAGTTCGTTAGAACGTACAACAGTTAGTGTTTGGCTTTTGCACGTGTATATCAGTGTTCCGGTAAAATTGTTAGCATTGAGACGGTATCAAAAGTAAGTTCTGCAAGGTATGTTCATTTTGAAAATCAAAAGAAGACACTGCTACGAGGAACAGTGCGAAGCCAACCATGAAGGCTCAGCAGGAAAAATGTAAGCAGTTGCCGCGACTGACATGTTTAGTCGAACACAAGACATTAATGGCGTTAAGTATATCTACTATGTGGGAGATGGGGCCAGTAAAACATTTAAATATATAGCAGATAATAATCCGGACGTACAAACGAAAGAATGCATTGATTACATCCAAAAAAGATTCGGTACTCGTTTGAGGAATTTAGTGAAGAAAACAAAAGGACTGAGCGGCAGAGGCAAATTGACCAGTAAATTAACTGATCCGCTGTCGATTTACTATGGCCTCGCATTAGACGGCACAGTACCTCGATATGAAAAATGCTATTTGGGTAACTATATGCCACAAAATATCAACCGGCAAGAAGCCACAACATTACTTGTGCTCAAAAGGACCGACATCGCGGTGCTCTTGACAAGCAGAGAAGGCAACTCTGGTGGAAACATGGCTAATTTTAAGCGTAAGCCTGTCATGACAATGATAATATTTAAAGCCATGAAACCAATTTACGAAGAGTTAAGCAGCAACACTCTCCTTACCCGGTGTTTAGGTGGATTCAAGCAGAACTCCAATGAAAGCTCTTGAATTCGCCTGTGTGGTCTACGGCGCAAAAAAACACCTCCAATGGCAAATCTGTTCTCGATACAGCTGTTTATATTTCTGTTTTATACTTCAACGATGGTTACAACGGATTAATGCGAGTTATGGATAGCTATTGGACTTACCAATCGGATTAAACTGTTACAACTTCTGTACCATCGCCGATGCGACGCGCATTTCCCTTTCCGAACGATCATTCACCGAAGAGGCTAAAACTACACGCAGGGACGTAATTTCGACAAGGGAGAAGGAGGAAAACCTCAAATTATAGAAGGTCAATTAAATGGAGCAGGCATAGCAGATTAGAGGTAAAACGAAAATTTCAACAAAGTTCCATTATTTAAAACTTTAAACAGCAATATCTAGAAATTGTGTTTCTCAAGTAGTTCCCTCAATTTTTATCCGATTGACTTAAAATTTTGACTGCAACTTTAAAATAAGATTTTCTAGTGAACATCTTAGGATTTTTTTGATAAATTGATATTTACAAATTTTATAAGTAATTTTCGACCGATTTTTTCAAAAAAGAAAAAAAATTCAAATCACCGCCATTTTTGTTTAATTTATTTTTTCGAAAAAATGTTACGATATTCACTTCATTTTGGATTATATTTTAAGAAACTTTTTGGTTTTTTGTTCCAGATTAAACATTGTGACCTGTAACGGTACGTCCGTGTGGATCGACCAATTTTTTTCTTTTTTGCGTGCGCTGCTATGCCGCCATTTTGTATTAAATTCAAATAAAACATGGTTTTTGTAGTTAAAAACTACTACTTTCATATGCACAAAACCTCATATCTCTATCTCTTTTCTATCGTTCATGGTAAGTCTCAGAAAATCACCCGAAATTCTGTGAGCCCAAGGTGATATTAATTAATCCCTTAAGTTACAAAGTTAAGAAATTCTCAATATTCGATAATTTTAATGAGTTTGAAATTAACGCGGGGACATATGGATTATTTGTATAAACCGTAAACAATAATTTTACTTATTTCAGGAATTTTATGACAGATAATTTACAGAAATTAAAAAACAATAATGCAGCGGTCAATAATTAAACAGTCTGATAGAGATTCCAATAACCATCGCATTCACTTTTTGAGTTTTTTAAAAAATATTTTGTTCTATAAAAATAAGGGAAAAAAACAATCAATGACTTGCTCCTTTTAACAATGCGATTAATGTTCCAGGTATCTGAAATACTTTTTCGACATCGCGCAATTTTTCAACGTAATTGTTAATTTTAAAAAACATCTAATCGGTACTTGACGATTTTTCGGCGTTTAGTTAGCTTTTCATTTAGAATTCTTAACATTTCGGCAACTTACCGTTGTCATTCAAGCTATCTGTACTATAAACCGCTATATTTTTACGATTCATCGTACATACGATTCGTAAATTTAATATTTATTGAAAACGATGCAACCACGTCAACTTTTTAAAATCTGTTATATAGATAGTACTTCAAAAATAGTTACCCTAGCTGTTAATTTGAGAATTTTCCCAATTCAAAATTAAAATTAATTTCATCGATAAAAAAACAGCAAAAACAGTAGTAAATTTAAAATGAAAAAAATAAATTTTATAACCTCTCTGTATTCCACTTTAACGAATTTGGCTCCACACTCGCACATTTCTTTGCAAACGATTACTTTTTGGGCATCTTCGAACACATCCATAATCGTAGTACACCTGAAATGATCATAATTTAAGTAGAATCATAAAAAATAATACTAATACCAGAAAAACATATAAATTTACAATACTAAAAATAAACCGTTAAAATTTAAATAAAAACCCGTATTCGTTTTTCAACTATAATAATAAACAACCGAAAGAATAATTCATCAAAAGTGTATCAAACCCTATTTTAGGATAAAAAGTTACAATAACCTTTTATTTTCAAACTTATGTCTCGTATTTTGTTAAATATAGAACACACAAATACTGTAAAAAAAGATTTTTCGTAAAAATCCGAGCCGACATATACGAATTATGTTTAAATTATTAAAATTTTTTTTTGCGGCAAATAAAAAAAAATCAAACATTACTGGAATAATCACATATCAAGCCAATAGATTCTTCGTTTTCTCATTTAACTCTTTTTCAATTTGTCCGGAAGCGGTATTTTCCGTGTTTCATTATTCTAAAATCTTTATTCTTTCTCGACGCCTCTATATTGAATTAATCATCTGTTCGATCTTCCGATCGGTAGTCAAAATCTATGAGATTCATCGATAAAAATGGTTCAGCCAGAGTAAAAGCGTGATATGTAATTCATCAAGACGCAATTTATTCCTTATTTGGAATTATCTTTTCTGTTCCAAAATTTCATCTTCGATCGTGTAACTATTTCTCCTTTATTCAGCTGTGTGGCCAACATTTACTGCAATTAGTTTACGAAAGATGTATTTAAAAATTAATAAGACACAATTAACGAATACCTATTGCAGCAAATTTTCCATTTTGGACCGGACGATGGATCCAGACAATATACTCCGTCTGAGCATTCTGAACAGCCCACTATACCGACGCTCATTAAACTTTCACTACATGTTGAATGCAAGCAGTTATTGCAACCAGTGGCCTTTTTCATATCCGGAAATGGAGGATTGTTATAACAATGCGGGCATAATGCGAAACTTTTGCCCTTAGAACCGGCAGACCAAGACAGCAATTCAAACTCATCTATCGGACATTTCAATTCCTGCATAACAAAGTTTAATTAATCATATACAACACTAACTTAAACCAAATGAGTACGTTTCTTGCATTACTTATGAAATTTTTTTATATTATTAAATAAATTAAACGAGCTTATTTGAATTATCCGCTTATCATTAACTATTTGTTTTACTATTTGTATACGAACGTACATGCTATATTCATAAGATTATTCCTTTCGTTTTTTTCTATTACGATAGTTCACCAGATAATGTTGTTTATACCGAAAGCTGAATTTTCGTTTCACGATTTATTTTTGGTAGGAAACAGAAAATAAACTGACAGAGTTGAATAAATAAGCCGCGGAGAATATTTAGAAAAACATAAAAGAACTGGTACGTTGATGGTATTTAAAATAAGAATAATTTCGTATAATTCAACTTTCGGTCGCGTCCGGAAACGGAATTTTCTGCTCCAACCAATAGCATTCGTTAACAAAGTCAATTACTTTTAATAAATAAGAGTACACTTACCTTGTATTTGCGTATATTGCCCCCTTGCGGTAAAGAGTAAGTCTCGTTGCAATTTTTACAATGTAACCGACTCGGCTTGGCTTGTATGAACTTCATATATCGTCTACAATTGCCACACCTTAAACGAAAGAATTTAACCAATTATTACGCTAGAATATATCAAAATTACCGTGCATGTAAGGCTTATGTTCGCGTCGAGTACCTAATTCGCAATGCTGTAGCTTAAACATTTTAATCAACTGAAATTTCGTCCCGCCTATTATTTCGCTATTTTTTTGTTTTTTTTTGTTTTTTTTGTAGTATTAATCATTACCTTAAAGAAACACAAATCGGTAGTCCTAAAATGAAATATCCCAAAATTCACATTAAATTTACATTTTAAAGTTAGAAAACGATTTAATAAAATATCAATTTTCCCCTCTTCACATCGAATACATTTCATCTCCATCAGATTCTCCTACTTCAAACTTTGGCTAGATTTTTGTAACATTCTTTACATTTATCATTTGGAAATTCACTTTCTGTATTTTACTTTTAGGAACCGGTAACGGAACTTGTGCAGTCCCATAATCGTTTTTTTTTTTTTTTTTTTTGTCACTTATATAACAGTAACTGTTACCAGACTTCGCGAATCAGGAAGAAACCTTCACGAGACGTCCGCGGAGACTATTTATTATTAAAATTAAATCAAACGCCAACACCTATTAAATTCAGCATTTTGCTAAAAATGTGGAAACGAAAAAGTGTGGAACAGGATTTTTTTCTAAAAAAAAAATTGTATATTTATGTTTATACCGAGTTTGTAACAGAGCAAATCCGTAAACACAAGAAAGAATGGTTAAGTTAATATTAATATCATGCGTCCTCTTTGAATACACCATGAATATGGAGTTTTGCTCCGAAATATGTCGGTAGTTTTAATATTTGGAATATCACTTTAATATATTTATGTTAAATACTTTTTTTTTCGTGTTATTCAAGAAAGAACGAACTCTAGATTTTTAAAACATTTAATACTGCTCGAATACGTTTTTTGGTGAAAATACATAAAATTTCGGATCCGATCGAAAAATACATCATCCATAATGCTCAATAAAGGTTTATAGTAACTGAAATATGATCTTTGTAGATGTTATTAGTTTATTTTCTTGCTTCTAGTTTCAATATTCTAGACAAAATTCGGAGTTAGATACCACATTTGAAAACGAAAATTTTGAAATTGTAAATTAAGGTATACGAGTTATCGAATAACGTACAATATTCTACAAATGATACCCCGGAGACCGCTATGCAAAATATAAATGCGAAACCCTTATCAATCACATTTTGCTATATGACGCTTATGGTAAATTAAATATTTACCTTCAACAAAAACATGTACTTCACGTTAAAAAAGAAAAAGTCGAACAAATATTACAGATACCATGTGTAGAAATTCGAAAAATATAATTCTTTTATTTACAACTATTGGCCGGAGTCGCAACTTAAGTGCTCGATATAAACACATTGAAATAAAAGTAAAATACATAAAGCACAAAAAAAAAAAAAAAAAAAAAAAAAGAAGCTTAATTTACAACCTTGTAAAAGCTCTCCCGGTTTCGGAAAGCGGAGTAAATGAAACTTCAAATAAGCTGTCGATACTGTCAATATTCTTGGTGAAATAGACAAATTTGTCTTTAAATAAACGAATACTATCGGCCAATACCGTTTCATAGGAAGCGCATCCTCGAGCAATTAAATCCAATTCTGTTTCTAAGTTTGATCGTACATTCGGCTCTACAAGTTCTCTATCGATCTAACGTAACAATTAAAGCATTGTTTTATTATTAAAGTTTCGACTGAATTCTTTAAACATTACCATATACACACAATATATGCTATTCTTTTAATATTGTAGTTAAATAAAAATTTAAGTTCCATCACAAAACAAACAATTCAAAATTTTAAACAAATCACTTTTTAACCGACTTCAAAAAAGGAGGAGGTATTCAATTCGACTGTTGTTTGTTGCTTTTTTTTTTATGTGTGTTACCTCAGAACTTTCTTCTAGATGAACCGATTTTGATGATTCTTCTTTTATTTGAAAGACGGCGTTTCTCATGTGGTCCCATTTAAATTTTATCAAGATCTGACCGGTAGTTTTTGAGTTATCCTTAATAATGCGGAAGTTGAAGCTTTTTGGATGCTTTTCATTCATGATTAGTTTCAACGTCAAGTTAGATTTATTGACTTAAAATATTATAAATTTGCCAAATTATTATGGAAATGTAGCTTTTGACGTTTTTACCGTGGAAATGCAGTTCAAAATAAAGAAACCGTTTTTTTTTAAAGTATTAAGTATGGAGAATAATGTGAAAAAAATTGATTTTAACAAAAAAAAATTTAAGCATAACGCTAAAAATTGTAAAATAAAATGCTTTTTTACAAAAAATAAATACCGGCTTCAAGGTTCATTATAAAAATTTAAAAATGCACTAAAAAGTAAAAAATAATTACTCCCGATAAAATATATCTATCAGAGAGAGAAAAAACTTAAGGTGATATCGTAATTCTTATACAACATTAATACTTATTAGAGTTGGCATCAAATTCATATTAAAATAATTAAAAACTGCGTTAAGTGTTCATTAAATTGTTCCTAGATATTGTAACATGAATTTGATGCCAACTCCAAAAAGTTAATGTTGTATAAGAACTACAATATCACCTTAAATTATATCACTCTGATAGATATTTTTTAGCGGGAGTAATTATTTTTTACTTTTTATTGCATTTTTAAATTTTTATAATAAACCTTGAAGTCGGTATTTATTTTTTGTAAAAAAGCATTTTATTGAATAATCCGAGTGTGATAAAGAATAAGTAAAAATAATTTCCGGATAAATGTCGTTGATTCGCTTTAATAAGGAAAGCTATGTTCAATGTTTTCAAAAAACTTCAACGGCAACTTACCACCTCTAATAAATCAGTGGAATTTCTGAGTTCACGCATCAGGTTTTAAGATTTGATTTCTACGTCATTATTTCACGGTCCCACTTATGCTAACTGTAATAATTTAGATGGGCCCCTACATTTCTTCGTCCAATTTCGTCAGTTTTTGAGACTCGTAATGAGGTATTATCATGAGACTGGAAACATTTTGCGGTTCTCCACGAAGAGTATCTTAACGTTATAAAATAAAACTAAAAACAACAACTCCATTTAATGACGGTGCTTCTGGGAACAGCAAATTAAGTATATTTATAAAATTCACAAAATTCTATATGTTAAATTTTGCGGCAGCCCCTCGTAGTTAAAGTGCTCAACTACCAAACTGTAGGTCACGTATTCTAGTCTTGTTTCGTCTCAAATCCTAGTCGCCATCGCGTAAACCTAGCCTAAAATAATTGGTTACTAGAGAAATCTGGTAAAGTAAAGGCGGCCGAAAAAAAGGAACTGGTCTCCAATATTCTCTTCAAACCTATTGGGCTTCGTACATTGAGAACCTTAAGTTCGCAATCCATAATACCTTATCATGCATGTATGAGATTTACTTTATTTACCCGCTTATTCATAATTCAATTGTAAGCTACTTATACAAATAGTTGTGCGAGTAGCGAAAGTATAAATAAACGTACATGTATACTAAATTTATGTTTAGTAAAACTCAAAATTATCGTCTACCGTTAAAAAATCAAAATTTATTTTATATAACGTTAGCTGTGTTTACATTCTCACGTTAATACTTAATCAAAATACAATTAGATCCTAAGAAGTTATATATAAATTAATTTTATGGATAACATTAACCATGCATATCTCCGATCCAGCGGAACTCAGAGAGGAAATTCTAACCATAATGCATGAACTAATACTGACATAATTAATAAATATAAACTTAATTGGTTAAAAATAGCAATAATAATGATAATAATATTACAATAACCATAAATAAAATGTGTAATAATACAATAATACTAATGGAATTCATTTCTAAATGACAATTTAATTAAATTAACACTAATAAAATAAATATGGTAAACTTTCAGATACGGGCCTCCAGTTCATTTTCAGTCTTTACAGTTCATAGTGATACGCACGTCATCGCTACATTTTAGTTCGTCTCAATTTAGTTCATATTTCATTGAAAATTAAATAAATAATAATTTTGTTGAAAATAATCCAAATTTGCTGTTCTTAAAATATTTCAACATTTTTGAAATGTTTTTTCAAATTTACTGGCCTTAGAATATTACCAATTTACTCATAAATATTAAGTTGATTATTTATTTATTTTGGTGATGTAAATTATGGTTAATTTTTTATATTAAATATTTACATAGTATACTACGTGGTGGATGTATGAAAATAAACGATTTTTCTAACTGAAATAAAAAAAAGTATGAAGAGCTTATCACTATTCAAAATTGAACAATCTAATATGTATTACGAGTATAAGTGAGAAACAATAATTTGTCAACATTTTGAAAAGAATTTCAGCGCAATCTTTCTCAAACACAGAAATGTACTAGAATTCCAGTAAGAATAAATATCTCCATTTTTTAGTATAGCCGTGGATCTGATAAGTATGAAATTTCATCGCTCGCAGCTGAATGTACCAAGCATGTTTCATCGTAGCACGAAACCTCTCGAATTCAGTTTCGGTTTCAGCCATAGTTTCAGCTGGATGGCAGCCGAAATCCATTTTTTGGCTAAAACTAGGCCGAAACCAAAACCAGAACCGAAAGTTTGGTTGGACACTACTACATAATGTAAATAACATGGGATGCACTATTTCCCCTTGGTCATAACTTAGTTCAGCTCGGCTTTCACGGACAAAGATGAAGCTAAGTTAATAGAAACAATTTAAAGTAAGAGAATGTGTATAATTTTATTTAAGTAAATTGTTAGTATAACAAAACGTGTGTATACAGGTATATCTATTTGTGAAATTGAAAATATATAGAAAAAGAGAAAATTGTATATAGATGTAGATTGTGGAAGGTAAGTGTTCAGAGTTTTTCAAATACTTCAAATTTACTCCTCTTCAAATATTTCAGATTTATTTGTTTTAAAATATTACCAATTAACTCAGAAAAAAATGTGGCTAAGAAGCTAGCTGAAAGCTGAAAGCTAAAAGCTGAAAGCCAATCATTCTTCATACATATAAATAATTTAACTTACAAATCATTTAAGTTGCGAATAATTTAACTTACAAATGAAAGCATAATTTTAGAATAATTAATGTGATTATTTACTATCGCTTTAAAAAAAAATACTACACATTTGTAATTAAATTATTGCATACTGAATAAAAAATTTATTTTTTTTAGTTTGCAAAATTTTAATTTGTTATTTCAGAGATATTTACAAAATCCTACGCTAATAAAAAAGTATAAGTTAATTTTAATTATAAATTTTAAAACAATGTGATTTTGTCCATTTCGATTATCGTCCTACGCCTGCTATAGATGTTATTTATTGTCACCGCATGTCATTGACCGCGAAATTTGCATTATAATAGTAACCCACTAACCTGTTGTGCCGGTCATTGTTCTCTGTCGTTTCCGGTTGTTGCGGTGTCCGGCTTTTTTTTTTTATACTTTTGTTTTTTTTGTTTTTTTTTGTTTTTTTGTGTTTTTTTCTCCTGCCCTCTTAATAATGCCCACCGAAATCGTATTGTGCGACGCGCCGTGTGAACCTGTATATTTCGATTTAATGGCGTATACGGAAGAACAAGCCATCGATTTCCGGATCAAACATCGGGTTCTTCCGTATTTTAGGTTCAATTATTTCAAACAATTTTTTTTTCTTTTTTTTTCATGTTTCATTTCTTCTTATCTACTTCTGCTGCATTTTTTTATTTTTTTTTTACAAAGAATGATTTGCTATGTAGGGTTTGCTCGGCGTGTCAGAGCCTACTAACGTTGAACAAGGCGGCTTTACAATTTCGGTGTGGCCGGCGGATCGACGGTGTTAAATGCCAATTTAAAAGTTCGGCCAAGACTGAGACGTGGCTTTCGCGTTGTCGGGTACCTGTGTTAACAATTTGGCGGTTTGTAGTTACAGTCTTGTACGTCCGTAATCCTCGTGTATATCTACTTTCCCTACTGAAATTATCAAGCGCAACAATTACCGACTGGACCTCCTTCTGTCGTGAAGTTATGCTGCATTATTTCAATAAACATTCGGCTCCTTTAGGATGTAAGGACCGTATCGTGCAAATTGATGAAGCTAAGTTCATCAAAATGAAATTTGTGTCTACCTCCTCTTCGCGCCGAGAGGCTGGTTTATGGGTTTTTGGTGCGATTGATGTTTCCTCCGGCAATTTTTACATGACTCTTGTTCGTGACCGTAGTACCCAAACGTTGCTTCCGATTATTCGCCGTGTTATCCGTCCCGGTTCGATCATCCAATCTGACGAATGGAGAGGGTATACACCTCTTTCTCATGATCCTAATTATATCCATCGTACTGTAAACCATTCCGTCACTTACGTTAATCCGGTCGCCGGGGTTCACACCAACAACATTGAACGTTTATGGCGTGAAGCCCGGAGTAAAATTCCGAAATATGGTACTAAGGAAGATTTCTTCCCCTACTATATATATCGCGGAATTTTATTTCACGCAACGAGTGCCACTGTCTCAGCTAGTGCACGAATTTTATAACACCGCCGCCGAGATCCATCCCGCATATTAAGGTATGTAATTTAACATATTTCATATCTAATCTTATTTAATATTTTAACGTTATTTTTCAATTCCCTCTTTTACTCTTTTTTTACATAATTTATAGTCGGTTCGTTTTTTTTTATATATTTTGTTTACAGTTTTTGCTTTTTCCGCGCTATTTTAAATATGTCCCTTACTAACATATTACCTTTCCGGTATTTCATTTTTCGCGCCATTTCCCATATCATAATTAAGTTACTTCGCTTTGTTTACGTCATGTTCGTTTTTGGTCGTAATTTTAGTTCGTTCATTTTCGCTGTTATTCGTTAGTTCATACACTATGAATAATAGCAAAAATGAACGAACTAATATTACGACCAAAAATGAACTGGAGCCCCGGATCTGATCGCTTACCAAATAAATTACCTACAAATTAAAACGACAAATCTAAAGGAATATTATAATGTTTCTATATTTGTTTACTATTACATTAACTAACCGCAACAATAATAAATGAATATTTAACATTTTTATCCCGAAGAGTGCATTCACAACTTTTGGTCCAAAAAAAAAAAAAAATATATATATATATTAAAAATTGTAATTTGTTTATTGAGAAAGGTGAAAATTTAGCGATCTAAATTATGATGTTACATGTACATTTAACTTACAACAAAACTATCATTGTGTTTATTGCCGTTAGACTGTTGTTTATTTGAATTGAAACTAAACCCAGCATTTATTTTTATTGTAAAATATACTCACATGTAATAAATATTGTTGTGTTATAATTATACTTCTAATAATTAACTAGTTTTAGCTTATAAGTGCGTAACACAATTGCTTATGAATTGTGTAGTATCGCAAAGTGTAAATTATAAAATGCGATAAGTGTAGCATAGATTTTTCTTTCAAGATACTTAAAGGTGAGTTACTCTCTGAAATATAATTGTACAAAATTTTACATTTATATTTATAATTTTTAAGATTTATTTTTTATTTATTTATTCAATTAATGAGTCACATAACTACACCGAGGGCTTCACGGCCCAAATAGGAAGAAAATGAAATTAAATGAGTTGGAAAAATTTGGCTTGTTCAAGGAAAGTTACTGTTTTATCTATGGAGTTAGAAGAATCATTAAAAGCTATAACTCAGCTTGATGGAACATGGAGAGGGAGTCGGAGAGAAGCTGTCTTTAAGCATGTAAAAGTATGGTCAGCCGTTAAGCCCTCTTCGCCATAATGAATGAGATTAACAAATTCGCAACTTTTTCTATGAAATACCGCTTGATCGAAATGATCCACTTTAATTTATACTTACACTCAAATTTTTACTTTTTTACATTTATTACCTTTTGATATCCGTGTACTAAAATTATTCCCAAATTAGTAGGAATTAAACGACGGCCACTACCAATAGTTACATAATTTCTTTGAGCGATATTATTTATGTGCACCGGTATAGATGCATCTGTGCCGATTCCATGTTTTTCCATCAACGTGATCAGCTCAGATTCCGTTAAATAATCCGGAGCTGTTGTTTTCAGATCTACTAAACATACCTAAACACAACATTGATGCAATTTTTAATGTAAATAATAAAATTTTAACTTATTTATATAAACCAAAATTTTGAAACTGATTTTTCTTTTTAAATTTCGCCTTATAAAAACCGAACAATAATAATACAATTATAATTAAATTAATTAATTTATTTGTAATTAGTTGGCCCCAACAGCGAATCTTTATTTGACTTTGCCGGCGTTGCGCGGTCTAACATACTAATTTCCTTTGGAGATTCCACATTGTTATTTTCTATTTAGCCCCATTTTTTATTCTAAATTTCAAGAAATTTCTCTAAACTCACTTCTTTAGCGAGGTATAGTAAGACAATTTAATACTTTCACAAGTGCAAATAAAGCTTTCTGATATATCCACAAAAGGGAACAACTTTTTATACTTTTTTACAATTTTAAATTATAATACGCTAATTTAAAAAAAAAAAAAAAAAAAACAAAACGCGACAATTAATAATATGAATAATACACATAAAAGCTTACATTGCGAACTGGGAGTTCATCGCCAACAGTGACATTGGGAGGACTTTTGCTCTTATTAATTGCTTCCCAAGGCATTACTGATGTATAACCAGGATCTATCACTATATCTCCAGCATAGGTAAATGTTTCCCCATTTCCCGTAAACGTAGTAACCGTAGTTGAATAATTGCAATCTTTCGATATCTAAAATGAAGCAAAAATTACCATTAATTCATACGTACTGCTTTCACAATTTCATCTCTCCATTTATTTTAGATGATACTAGTTTTCAAGAAGCTCAATTTTTACAGTAATAAAGAAATTCTACTATAAAAATATACCACTCTATTTAAAAACATAGAGAATTACACGTTAAGTTAATTCGAAAATTTTTACCGTGGCAATGAAATGTCTTGCTATGTAATCGTAAAGTCTCCAACTTTCTCCGAGTTCTTCACATCTTGCCAATCTAGTTGGTGTGATGGGAGGATGGTCACCAACATCAACTCCTCTTGTAGGATGGTTGATCCCTAATTTTAAAATGCGCGCTATTTGTGCATTATAATCGGCATTGTCTTTTAACATTAGAAGTACTTCTCTAGGAGGAGAGGAAAAGAAACAAAAAAAATTTTAAAAGTTTTCACCGAAATAATGGTTTTCACATATTTTATATGTAACCAAAATGTTTCAAAAACTTGATTTACGATAAATAAATTAAATTTCACCCTATCAAAAAATAAATGTTTTACTGAAATACGGAAAAAAATTTTAAACGCTTAATTCAAATAATATAACGAATTTGATTAAAATGCTTTTAATAATTATTTTTGTTACATTTATGAACTAGTCGCCCCTTAACAAATAGCTCAAGTAATCTTGATCACTAGGAAAACACAGAATGTATTAAATTATTTAAACCTTTTTAAATAATTCGGTAAATTGTAGAGCATCAAAAACTAAAAATATCAGATAGATCCAAACAAATTTTTCAAAATAATGAAACATAAGAAAACGAGTGCGTATTCGTTCGATTTCAGTTTTTAATTCCAAATAAAACGTAAATAAAAATACAACTTAATATCTTTTAGTTAATGAAAATATAAGTTCGTTAATAGACAAACCACCACGTATACCACCATATGCGCGCTAGTTTAGTACACACAGCAGACATACGCGGGATTGCACTTGTAGCGCGATAACAAGCGACTACAATCAGTTCCGGGTGTGGTCTTGTGTGTGTATACACTCACGTTGCGTATAACAATTGCCATGAGCGCTGCCTATTCTGTACAACTAGAATGTACAAATAAATAGTCACAGCGCTCGGAATCGAGCGATACGACTGAAAAGAAGAATACCAATAACAACATATTTTACTTAAACAGGATACTAAAGAGACAAAATGTGCATTAAAATATTAGAAGGTAAACGCGACAAGACGCAGCACCTTAAAGTGTTAACATTAATTTGAATATAGATCAAGCAGATTTATTTATTTATTAAAAGTGTACTTTGGATATCTTTTTTTCTATAAACCATTCAAAATTAACGGGCATTACGCTTGCCTAGATATTATGAAAGTTAATTATAGATTTTAAATAGTGAATTATTAAGATCAGATTGTTGTTAATTAAATTATTCTTTAATTTATTAATAAAATGCGTTTCTGTGTTGATTAATTGAAATTAGTCTAATCTTTGCTAGCAATGCTTGTTTATGTGTACATATAATTTGATGTATAATCCGCCTTTGTTTGAAGCATCCTCTGTGTTTATGCGATTTAAAAGATGCATTAATGTATATCTAAATGAAATTTCGTAACTTTTTTTCAGTATTTAAAACTGAAGCTTACTGTTCAATGTGAACGTTTTTGTTCTTTAAACGATTTTATAAATTCTTTTTATACTTAGTGACATATTGAGAGTGCTTTTGCATATGCTTATAATTTAATTGAAATTTTTCAGAAATTTAATGCGCCCTACTGATCGTAGTAATATTTACCGATTTATTTCGTTGCTTTTCATGTCAAAATGTCTCGGCTTTGTTTTGTTTTTGGAACGGGTTGATTTTTGTTTCGTAGTGTTGATCACATTATTGTGCACTTTTTTTTAGCAGTAAATGCCTCGCCATAATCGATTAACGCAACGTACTTTTTTACACCACAAGAGAAAACAATAGAAAAGTAGATGTTGATTTGCCTGCACAAAATAAATTGATAGACACATTTACATGTGCGTTGAATATTATACCTACCAATTAAGTGTTCTCAGGACGCTGTTCACAAGACACAATTATTGATTATTTTCGATTGCTATAAGTTAATACTAAAACTGTTGAAGAGGGTATTTTTCAATCTGATGAAATTACGTTTTATGCTGTCAATGTGAATTACCATAAATATTGCCCACAGATTGAAAATTGTGTTACTGTTGTGTAAAAAATATATAGTATTTCGTTTATTTATTGAAAATAAAATGCTTTACGGTAGCTATAAGTATGAGACGAAATTGCTTCATGTATTTTTATATAGAATAAAAGCAATGTCTGTTGAAATACTGAGAGGCGAACCTAGTAATTATAAAATAAACATAAATTTTAATATTAACACTGATTTAGATTTTACAATATATAAATAATAAACATTTATTGAACCACGCAGAAACGCATTTTATTAATAAATTAAAGAATAATTTAATTAACAACAATCTGATCTTAATAATTCACTATTTAAAATCTATAATTAACTTTCATAATATCTAGGCAAGCGAAACCATTTTCATTGTAATATTCGTTAAAATAAACATAGGTGGAATGGTAATATTGGGTTAGCAAGTTATAAAGTGCATTTCCAAAGCATGCACTCACAAAAAAAAAACAGCAGATTTGGTATGGGTTAGAAAAATATAATGGTGGATAGTCAACAATAAAACATATTCGCAAAGCATACACAGTCATAAATAACTAGTGTCGGTTAGCACAAATTATTACATAGGTGAGACAATGGTAAATGTATCATCAACACACATGAAAACACACAAACAAATAGTGGCTAGTCAACAATTCGCGATAGCCTAGTTGCTGGAGCGCTTGACTTCCGTTATGGAGATCACGGGTTCGATCCCGAGCGACGACGAACTTATTACAAGAATAAATAAATAAATAAAATAATCGCTAATAGTCACGTGGAAGGCAATGGCAAACCACCACGTTCAACATTATATGCGATATATGGATTTTGGTCAGTAATGGTGAAGATGCAGCAGGCAGAAGGATGTAATTAGAGTAGAATATGTTAGCATGATGGGAAACTCTTACTCAAGAAGTCAGGAGAAAAAAGAGCACAGTCATATTAGTATTATTTTCTTTATTTATTTAAATTTATAGTTCCTTAAAAACTGCTCCTGCAAAAAACAAAAAATAAGGTATGCAACCCGCAAACAATATTGCCCCAGAACACAAGTTTTCTATTTACTTACAGGTATGTAACCAAAATGTTTAGCGTATTTATATATAGATATTCTACCGCAGACAACTTTTGTATACGTCCATGTTTAATTGTGGCAATATGTTCACTATATCACAATATAAAGTTCTGAAAGAAACGTAATTTAACATATGCAAAATACAATTAATATTAATGTACTTATTACTTACTTTAAATCAAAATTCTGTGCGTAACTTGTAGTTTCCGTCCGTGGGTAACTGATATAACCTTGAGTGTATAATTTTTCAGCCAATGTCATAGCATGATGCGGACCCATACCCAAACCGGAACTGGCATGTTTCATCAACTGAACGGTATTCAATGCGATTGGACGACTTTTCCATTTTTCTTTTGTAGTTATGTTTATAACTCTACAACGAAAAATAATAACAAATTGAAATATCAAAAACAACAAAGAGACTGGAAAGTAGGACTACACCTAAAAACAATGCGTAGAGATTGAAATAAATAATATTGAAATAAAATAATATATTTTTGAAAACAATTCTATGCCGTTTTTGCTTTTTTGTATTCCGAATACCCTTTTACAACACATATAGTGCGTCCAATAACAATTCAGACAGATCTTTTGTTTAGATTCCGTACACATATAATGCACCAAATGATAACAAGATGGTTAAGAAACGACAAAATTATCAAATCAAAATATGCAATAACTAAGGAACGGCTTGATTTATGAACATCAAATTCTGCACATAAATCACAATTAAAATGCTCTTTAAGACAATGTACGAGTACCGCTTCCTTAGCCGTCAAAAACCCGTCAAGAATATATATTAAGAAATTTTTTAAAAATGTATAATTCACTATCATAACCCTTTAAAAATTAAATTCAAAATAAATAGCAATAATGAAAAACCCTCATAAAATAGAAAAAATAATTGAACCTTCCTTTTTTCAAAGCAAAAATTTGGCCGAATCACAACTTTATACTTGGACCATAGAAGCGTTAACTCCAAATTTTGGAAGTATTTTTTTCCGGGCATGTAATATATTGTTGAAAAAATCATTAATTGAAAATAGCGAAACCTTATTCGGTTTTATAAAAAAAACTTCCGAAATTTACTAAAAGTTCAAAATAACTCCAAAAAGTGACTTTTCTCTCCCTCTCTGTAACTTGAATATTACAGTTAAAAATTTCAAGTTTATAGACAAGCGTAGTTTGGAATACTCAAACTTTCAATTCCAAATTAGATTCTTAGTGCACCGAAAATTCTAAAATTCTAAAATAATATTTTTTTTCCCGGGTTCGTGATATATCGATAGAAAGTTATTATCTTCTGTAAGTTTTTGCATGGCGGTTTTATTGGTAGGTTCGCTGTTGTTACTTCTAACCGTCTCCTTCCTTTTATTGATTTTCCAGGAATTTCCCCCTGCACCGCCATCATGAAAATTCCATTTTCTCGGATTTTATGAGCTAGGTATTTCAGTTTTCGATCTTTGATATCTTCCAGCAGTGTTCTCTTTTCTTCTCCTACTTTTGTCAATACAGCGCTATTTGTTGTGTGTGTGGTCCACGATATCTTCATCAGCCGTCTGTAACACCACATTTCCAATGCGGCTATCTTCCTTTCGCAATCTGCTCCCATTGTCCATGTTTCGCAGGCATATTTTAATACGCTCCAGACATAACATTTCATTATTCTTTTCCGTAAACTTAGATTCATGCTTTGATTTCCGAGCACCTTGTGCAAATTATTAAATGCCGTTTTCGCCATACCAATCCGCGTTCTTATTTCTTTACGATCTCTTCCGTCTGTATTTATCATCACTCCCAAGTACCTGAATTGGTCTACATTTTCTATTTCTTGGTTGCCGATTTTTAAAGTAGTTTTGCTGCCACCGCTTCTTGAGAATTTCATTACTTTAGTTTTCTTAGCGTTAATTTTCATGCCGTATTTTATGCCAGTATTGTTTATTCGATCTATCATTTTCTGTGCCTGTTTCGGATTAGGCTATGAGCACTCTATCATCTGCATAGCTTATTTCCCGGATTCTGCGGCCGTTTATTTTTATTCCCATTTTTTCAATTCCGGCTTCTTTTATAATTTCTTCTGCATATATGTTAAACAATCTCGGTGATAAGGGGCATCCCTGACTAACCCCCCTCTTTATTTCGCATTTATTTTTGGAATAACTATTGCCAATCTTTATATTTGCGTACTGATTCCAATACATATGTTGTATTATGCACAGATCCTTATCATCTACATTGTGCTTCTTCAGTATATCGATCATTTTGTAATGGTTAACGCGGTCGAACGCTGTATCGTAATCTATAAAGCACATAATAACTTCTCTGTTTGCATTCAGAGTTCTCTGTATGACCACTTTTAGTAAGGCAAT
This sequence comes from Icerya purchasi, assembly GCA_039619475.1. Lineage (NCBI taxonomy): Eukaryota > Metazoa > Arthropoda > Insecta > Hemiptera > Monophlebidae > Icerya > Icerya purchasi. The sequence goes on along the minus strand of CM077116.1, from coordinate 258,683,783 downwards.
TGCATCTCTTGTTCCTTTTTTGGCTACGAAGCCATATTGGGCTTCGCTTAAGTTTTCGTCCAGTTTCCGTTCTATCCTCGCGTTTACTATCACCAACATCAGTTTTAGGACATGGCTCACTGGACGAAAACTTAAGCGAAACCCAATATGGCTTCGTAGCCAAGCACACAATACTTCAAACAACAGGTTATCAAAATTATCTCATCTGTGAGTATTGTTTTTTAAAACAAAAATTAGATTCGTCTGAGTTGTTATTGGACACCATTTTTAACTACATAAATCCAATATACAAGGAATAAACTAAGAAAATATAGAAAAGAAAAATCAATAATGAAACATAGATGGTCTGGAACTAACAAAAAGAAATAATAAAAAATTAGAAAAATAACTGAACAAAGTTAAAAATTTTTGTGTCAAAACAGGTTTAGAGTCCGGTTTAAGAAAATGCGCTGTAAGGAAAGTTGAAAGATACAAACAAAACTTGAATGAAGAACTATATTGGAATACAATCTTTCGAACAGGAAGGGGTTTATAAGTATAGTAGAAGAACACACTAAATAATAACTAAGAAATTAAATTAAAAATATCAAAAAAGTTAAAATAACATTAAAAATGAAATTTAATTTTAAAACTGAATATATACCGGTACTACAACGTAATACCGCAATAATCAAATAAACGAAAAAGAAACAGAAGGGTCGAAATCAGAAAAATGTTAACAACTTACGGAATGTTACATCCTGGAGCAGGTATACCATTTGGTGTATCGAAGGCAAAGTAGGTATTACACAGATAAATTAATCATAATGACAAATCTATAACACTGGAAAATCATATAAAATTAAAAAGAAAGGATAAGGAGCTGGTGAATATGGTTTACTAACATGACAAACAATTCGTAAGTAAAAAAAATAAGCAGTATGCCAGAAAATAAGAGAAAACAGAAAGACAAATACATCAGAGGATGGTAAAAGAATAAAATAAGTAAAAAACAAGATGAACATGAAAATATATAAAGAGTGGAAAAATAAAAATACAACTGTATAACGAAATCAATTAAAGTGTGGAATCTTGACAAGGAGAAACCAAAGACTGTAAACAGCTTATCAAAATTCACTTATGATAAATCATAAATATCACTAAACAAAAATATTAAAAACTGAAGATGTATCAAAATGATGGTTATTCAGAAGAGACCGATAAACGTATTCAGCATATAACAATAGCTCCACTATCCCTATCAGTAATTAATACTTTGAAAGATACAAAACGTAATAGGTGATAATTTATACAAAAACAGATCTTCGATGTACGTGGAAAATGAAATCAACATAAACCAAACCTATTACTGTCCAAAGGTTTACTATATTGTAAGATACTGAAGGATAGGAAGGTACATTTGAATTAATAAACCGGAAACCACTATAAAAGACAAAGAAGGCAATAATAGTTTTTAATTGATGGTATTTCGATATTTTCTGATTATGATCGATCGAAAGAGGTTAAAAAACGAATGAATAAATAAATATAGAGATGTTCAAGTATGAAAATTCTGATAAATTTAATATCCGTCGTTACCGGAGCAACTGGGCTATATCCAAAACTATAATGGATATTATCCGTGAAATGATTTAAAGATAATGCAGTATCGGTAAAGAATGCAAAAAGCTGCTCTTAAATCGGCGTTCACAATAAGAATCTGAATAAATATTTACTATCTTGTGGAAATACTATATACACTCCTGGGTAATCTAAAAATATCGCGGTAAAAATTTGTAAATTTTGTTAATAACAGCAATAATCATAATAATCGTAAACAAAATCGTAATAATATAATGTTCATATTTCACAACAAAAGTAAATTTCAATTAGAAATTGGTAAAAATGATTACTTACTTCACAGACGTCAACGCACGAACTTTGTTCAGTAACAGACGCGCGGCCTCTTTATCAAATATACGAGAATTACTGTGAGATAAAATCAATTCTCTATTATCATCTGTCATTACAGAAACCTGTTGAAAATTGAGAATGCAGTCGTAGATAAACAAAACCGTAGGAACTATCAAGGATATATGGTAAAAATCAATAATTATTTCTTTATGTGAATAGTATTTCTGAATTCATCGTTCATATTTTTAATGTTTCATTTTTAACCTCGCATTAACTATATTTACAAAACGTGTTTTTATAGGTAGGCAAATATAATTGGAACTCGTAAACATTTTTGTTTTCCCTTCAAAATCTATACTAAGCGAATTTCAAAATACAAGTCGACCAGATAAAATACGCCTTCGGATTGTTTAAGGTTTAATCCTCTGTAAACATATAACTTTTGTACAATTTTATACATTTTGTTTTAAATTTAGGTATATCTAGCGTGATTAAAAACAAGTAAAATTACGAGTATAATCTAGATAATCCCCATTAATCGTTAACTACCAACAGAATACTGAAAAGCAAGCTCATTCGTCTATCCTTTACATCTTCCGCATAGCAACTGTATATCTTAATTTAATCAGGCAGTTAAGGTGTAACTTTTCGCTACTAAAGCGACTGTAACCGCACGGCTAAAGTTGCAGCGTAAAAGGAGCATAGCTGAAATCGCCTATTATAATTTCCGTAAATGCGAGTTATTTTCAGTCATTTAATGTTATGGACCATACATTGTTTATTGCTTCATGCATTATTAAAGATGAAGAAAATGAAGGGTTAATATTTTAATGGTGCCAAAAAAAATAAAAAATAATGAGCCAGATCCAATTTATTTCTTAAAGAACAACGAGGGATTCCAAAAGATTCTTGTATAAAAACAATTATTAGAAAATAATTCGGAGTTTTAGAGAAGTCTTTGTGGGTAAATATTGAACAGTTTAATTACACTTTATCAGTTGTTGAAACCGATTCAACAAGGTAATCAAGCGCAAAATGAAGAAACCGATAAGCCCTAATGAAAAACTGGCACTGAGATTTTGATCACAGTGGAACCGTATTCGGACTAATATTTTCCCGTTGAACGCGGACGAAAATAATTGGCTCGTTAATGTGGTCATAGTACTTCCGGAATTTATTTTTGTCGCTAGTGAAGAGTTGTTTTATTTCAAGGATGAGTCAAAGTTAGTTGTTTCATATGGAAATAAATTCAGTTTTATTAAAAGTAAAATATTAACAACTTATAGATTCCCATATTTTTAATATCGTAATGTTTTTATTATTTTTATAGCACTGGATCGTTTGTGCGTCATAAATACTTTAAGTGAATATATACTTTAAATAGAGTAAAGCTGTACACAAATGTAATATGATGAATCCTTCAAGTAGTCACACTGTGCAATTAATATATACATACTTCGGAAAAGAATATGAAAATACTTTCTTTTAAAAAAATAAAACAATAAAAATTACACAAAAGCAAATGAGTAAAAATTGATTTTTGTTCAGTATATTGAATTCGAACTTTATAAAACTAATCGCGTACATTTATTTTATGAGTACCTACTTGAATGATTTTTCTTTCTTACCGCGGACAAATTTATTTCTATTTAAGGTATATTTTGAACCAATAGCAACCAATATCCTACAAGCCCTTGTTTATTTTGCAGTAAATTAATGATTTTTTCTATGTCATTGTTACAAAATAAAAATATAAGCACAATAACAAACTAAAACGAGCATAAACTATCAAAACAATCACATAAAACGCAAATAATGTTGAACATCGATATAAAATCAGATGAATCATCCGCGGGGGAAAAAACATCACAAGATCTTAATTCATTCGATATCGGACAAATTAGGAGCAATTTTCCGAAATCAGTAGGTGTCAGTGTGATCACAGACTAATATCTATGTGGTTTTAAAAAAGCAACTAATAGGCCTCTGCGGCCGATCAATTATTCTCGACCGAATACGGATCCAGCGTGACCAACCCCCTAACATTTAGATAAACTGGTTAATTTTAACATGCGTATTTGTTATTGTAACGGCTCGTTATAAAAAAAAATAAATATACATAATTAACGTAATACGAATTTTAAACAGAGGGGTTGAATCAGAAGCATTTTAAAACATTTTTTGTATGTGTGTGGTTATGGCGGAGGGGATTTAGGAATAGTGAATACAACTAATAACTTTTTTTCAAATTTTCCGACTCAATGTTATAGCTTTCATTACCTAAATTTTTACCGGCACAAAACTTAGAAAAGAAAGTATTTATCGTATAATTCATTAAAGGGGCAAAATTAAAAATCAAATTAACACTACCTGCGAACTCCGCTAAAGTAAGTTATTAATAAACTTTTAAAATTTAATTTTAAACAATTAAAATAATCTGCATTATAAAATCGTACTAATTTGAAATTATTGAGAATTCAAAATCAAAAATCTTACCTACAAATTAATTGTAATAATTAAAATAAATAAATTTCTAAATAATGAATTAAAAACCTTAATTGAAAACGTTACTTTTTTACCATTAAAACGTTAATGACAATTTCGTTCACATGATCAGGATTAAAATGTTCGTTTTTTTTATATCATTCCGTTGTTAGCTCTATTTACGTTTCTAAATATTTTGAATTGGTAAAATTTCAAAAAAAAAATGTTTTCGTTCAGCATGGCACTTAATCGCTTTGTTCGGGTAAAATTTAATATAGTGAAATGCAGATGCTAAAAAAATTAAAAAAAGATACCAGTAATTTATTTATAAATTTTTCTTGTTTGTTTCATGCCAACTATGTTGACTTCGCAATAAGATACTACTCAAAATAAAAGAATTCGTCATTCTTGTCGCCATTATTTTTACTTAATATTCAGCCGCCAGTACGAACCACACAGTAGATTGCTCTAGTGACCGCTATAGTCGTACGACTTAAACTGCTATCGTAGAGCTGCTTCAGCCTCACGTTTCTAAACGGGCTATAAGAAATGGTTACACGTTTGTTTCGCTGAATAGCAGTCTCCATCTTATGACTCACAATTCAAGCAGCGCAATTACAGTTGTTTCAGTTGGATCAAAGAAATTACGCGTTTAGCTGATTGTAGTACCATTCGCAAAAATCCTCAGCATTATTTCTTAATTTTTTTTTCTTCTTCAAACAGTAGTGAATGATATTCCAGTTTTTGATTTCCCCGGTACATTTAACATGATCGGTAATATAAAAATATATCACTTCAAATTGTTCACTTAAAAGATTTTTTTGAAAAACAAGTAAACGCATAAATAAGAACGTTAAATATTTCAACGCTCTTTCGTTTGAGTACTATAATAATATTTTCCTAATCAAACTGATATGATTACTTCACAGAATAAGCAACTTATAATAAATTTAAAAATACTAAACGAGTGAAAAAATAAAGATAAAATATAAACATTTACATTTTAAACGCCCAATTCCAGTAATTTACATAAACTAGATGTGTAGATTGATTCATCTAAATATTTAAATGGACACAATCTGGAATACGAATATCATTTAAAATTTACGAAAAATAATTATTGTTATAACTTATTTCATTAAAAAAGTAAATAAAATATTCACTTGCAAAACCCAGTATGGTTCTGGTTTAAATGACTGAATCTGATCATGCCTCTCGACACAAAACCCTAAAGTTGGAGTCTGACAAGGACCATACGAAATTAAAGATGAATCCAGATTTCCATATTTCCCCTTGAAAGCAATATAACATAAAATAATTAAAAAATAATAAAAATTACAAATACAAAAATAGGTTAAGTAATTAACAATTTCCATCAGTTTTTGGAGTTGCGTAACTTACCAAATTATTCAATGTCTTTATTATCTCCCTTAAGTATAATAAGTATAGTAGAAATTCGATCCTACTTTATAGTAGTCGAAAAACAAAACTATAAGCCACTTTTTTTAAAATCATATGTATACGCAATGACACTGCCTTAATGAGAGAACATAACATCTACGAACAGACTACCACCTATGAAGGAACATGAATATATTGCACAAACGGGTTCACAACAGAGGCTTAACAATAAAAGAAATAAGTTGAAAATATTGTACAGAAGAACCGCAAGCAAATCGAGAACGCAGAACATATAATTTAAAAATTATTTTACATAAAAATGATTTACATGCAAAAGAAAATAATCGGTTAGTTCATTCGTCCAGTTTTCCAACAAGTGTAAGAAAATTTAAATACCATGAAATAATTATCGGTAGAAGTCCAATGCAGGAATGTTACATTGAGAATACAACGATAAACGTAAAACGATCGTCCCGGTACTCTAAGACTAAAGCGAATTATATCATGAAATTTTACGGCTTTCCTATCAATAATATAATAAAAAAATTTATATGGTATTAAAATTTGTGGTGAATTGAAAACAATAACAATAAACAAAATAAGTAAAGTGCAGAAACAATGTTTGAAATTTGTTTTACACAATTGGGGACCCGCTGCTTCACAGATACCATTATAGAAAATAATTAACAAACTGTCTGCTAAAAGATTCTACTATTATCATCAATTTGTGAAATGTAAAGAACGTAATTTTAACTTACCAACATTTATTAAAACTTGTGCAATCAAAAATTGCAATAGAATATACTACTTCAAAGGGACGTGGTCGTAATTTTATTTCAGAAGATATGCAAAAACAAAATAAAATACGAATCTAAAGAAAAAAAATAAGGTTGTGGTTATTAGAGTAAAGTAAGAACTAACAAATAATAAATCGAAAATGTTTTTTATACATTGTATTTCATTTGACGTCTTTTCTTTTACAATCATATGCACATTCTCCGCAATTTCAATATAAAAGACTATATGTGACGGTGCACAAAGAAAGGGACCTAAGAGTTTAAAAAAGTTTTTTCCCCACAATTTGGTGTAAAAAATGTCGGAGAATCGAATAAAATTGGTCCCAGGTTTCTAAAGTCATTTTTGAGACACTACCTAGCGCGTGAAATGTGCGGTAAGTGCAAATCGAAAAGCTAATTTTAAACTTTAACACATTGAAGTCGATGCTCGTCGGTAACATGGGTAAAATGACCGTGCTACAGACCAGGCACCGACTTCAATGTGTTAAATGGCTCTGCTGAAAAATGTTATTTATTACCCTTAGATCCGTTTCTCCATGTATCGTCACATATACAGGAATATTTACTATAAATGTATGTATACTGCATTAAGATTTTTTAAATTCCATGTATTTTATTTGTTTTACGTATAAGATAGAAATTGTTTTATTTTGAGTATGAAATGATACGCCTGTTTGACGCAAACACGTAAAAATTTTGCCTCGCGAGATCCGCGATTTATCTATATTTAAAACAATTTTTTAAAAAAATATGTAAGGAAAAATATTGATTAATGGCGTCGTGTAATCATAAAACTTATACTGTCATATTAAAACTGGAATATATAAAATACCTGAAAATATTTAGTCTGATATCTGGTAAAAGCACATCCAATACGGAGATCCAACTCTTGTCTTGCGTCAACCGACAACGCCTGACATTTATTCGGTTTAACCAAAAACTGCATAGCATGTTTTACATCCTTTGAAGTTATCGATGAAAATTTCGCTCTCCAAACCACCTACACAATTTACATCGTAGAATAATTATTATTATAGTTCTCCATGTTTACATTAATCCATTTTTTTGATTTATTTATTAATGAAATATTCGTAATTCTATCGTAATCAAAAACGTATTAATATTTGTCGCTTGCATTTACTTTAACAATATGACTAGATAAAGGTAAAATAATATTATCCAAAAAAAGCCGTGTTTTTTTCATTAAATAATATTGCTTAAGCTGTCGTTTACGGCGAATAAATACAATATAAAATGTTACTTTTTACTGTTTTAATCTATTTTATAAGTGTTAACATTTACGTCTTTACGATTTATGTACGTTTTTAGAGGCTGAAATGTAGGGCATTCGTTTAGGTCTGGTATCCCTAACACCTAGAGAAGCACCACCTCAAAACGTCTTATTACGGACTCGTTAGTGGCAATCAAGTTCCTCCTCACTTCTTTCAGCGAAAAAGTTCTGTGTACAAAGATAAATTACACAATAAGACGGCCCTCACAATTAGGCTGTGAGATGATGTTTTTGTGGGTCCCTGCACATGACGGGGTGCCGGGAAATGAGCGAGCAGATTTGGCTGCTAGAGCAATGCTATTCATCTTCGTGAACATAAATACTGACCCTTCGTGTATTATATCCAAATGCCTGTATATATATTATTTAAATAAGTAGAATCAGCTTTAGCTGTCACAGACAGCTGGCTAGACCTTTAAACCAAACACAGAGTCGTGGTTGCCTCCATTCGAAATGACCCACAGGGAATTTTCGATTTTAAGCTAGCTTTATATATATAAAAACTCGCCCTTCGGGTCTCGAAATGGGGCAAGCCGCCTTCACCCCTCAAATCTAGTTCTTCTATAATTCTTAAAGAAGAGTTGACGTTTTCATTGCCTACGCCGTTCGACAGAAAAAAATCTTCCAGTTCCAATTTTCACCACCAGGGGATGTTTGAACGCTAATATCGCATTAAAACCATTTTATCAGTTTTTGTGACAGGGCGCGTTTCCTGATGAGTTCCAATTTTCACCACCAGGCGATGTAGATCGCATTTAAGTCTTATATATATGACAAATTTCGTGACAGGACACTTTTCCTGATGATCCCTGGCGTAAAAATGGCATAGGCATTAATATATGTACGTATATGTATATATATATATATATATATATATATATATATGCCGTCGCAATAGCCCAGTTGCTAGAGCGCTTGGCTTCCGTTATGGAAGTCTCGGGTTCGTTCCCGGGCGACGAAAGAAGTTATTACGAAAAATTAAATTAAAAATACTCGCTATTTCACGTGGAAGGCAATGGCAAACCATCGTTTATACCACCATACGAGCGCTAGTTAGTGCATAGCAAACAAACGCGGGACTGTACTTGTAGCGTGATAACAAGCGGCTACAATAAGTTCCGAATGTGGTCTTGCGTGTGTACACTCGCGTCGCATATAATAATTGCCATGAGCGTTACCCAAATTGTACAGCTAGAATGTACAAATAGGTAGTTACGACGCTCAGAATCGAGCAATACGACTGGGATATATATATATATATATATATACGAGGTCTGTCAAATACAAATAAGTTCCGGGATTACTCTCATAAAGGAGATAAAATGGATTTTTTGAAAAACTTACCTTAAACTCCTTCACAATAGTCTCCTACCAACTCAACACATCAATTCCAACGTCCCTCCCACTCCGTCAAATATCCACGATAGCCCCCCCTCGGAGGTAGGCCTTTTAGTGACGCCGTCGTAGCCGATTTTACTTCTTCTAAACCGTTATGACGCATTCTTTTGTAGTGGGTTTTGAGTTTTGGAAAATGATAAAAGTCACACGGAATCAGATATGGACTGTAGGAGGACTTGAGAAGCTTTGGTATGGAAAATTTGGTCAAAAGCTACTTCACAGTGAAGGATTCACATACAGGAGCATTGTTGTGATGAAGCACCCAACCGTTTTACGATAATTTCGGCCTTACGTAATACACACGAGCTTGCAAACGTTCCAAAACTCGAATATAGAATTTCTCATTCACTGTACGGTTCGCTGGCACATATTCGTAATGCACACCATTAATATCGAAAAAACAGATGAATAAAGCCTTCACTTTTGATTTTGACATTCGCGCTTTCTGCGGTCGCTCTTCTCCCTCTTCCAACCATTGCATGCGCTATCTTTTTTGATTTTTGGATCATTCAAGAACACCCAACTTTCATCGCAAGTAATTATGGTTTGCATTCAATCTCGTCCCTCCGTCTCAGTTCACGAAAGAAGATCTTCGCAGATGTTCATACGCAACTGTTTTTATTCTGCAGTCAACAATTTGGAAACCACCTTTGCAAGCAGTTTACGCATACCTAAATCTTCGTGTAATATAGTAGCCACTGTGTCTTTGCATATGTTTAGTTGGTTGCTATTATTTTATGGCTCATACGACGATTGGTAAGCACGATGGAACGCACACATTCACGGTTTTGGTGGTGTGTGCGCTGGGGAGAGCGCTCTGGCGTTGATCGTCTTTGAGCGATTCTAAACCGCTTAATCCACTCGAATGTACGTGTTCTTGATAAACTATCATTTCCATACACTTGTGCAAGTTTTCGACGAATTTCCATCGCGTTATCGCTTAATTTCACAAGAAATTTGATCACACAACGTTATTCGGATGTATTATCAAACATTTTTGCGACGCGTCAAACGAAACACTTCTGTTTGAACTACTGTAAAACATGAACCAAAGAATTTTTTGGCTTGAAATCTCAGTTACTACTACAAAAATGGTCCCTCTTTCGATTGCTACTACGCGGAACGGCGTACGTTAATTTGGCGGGAACCTATTGATGCAATCCCGGAACTTATTCGACAGACCTCGTATATACATACCGGAGAAGTCACAAAACTTATAATTTGAGAAATGGAAGGCCGGTGACTAAAAATTCAACGAAATGAAGGCTATTTACTTATCACCCCTGATCAAAAAAGAATCAAACTGGATTTTTTCTTCCCGTAATAATAATAAATCTTAATTACACGGAAGAATAAATTCTAACTTAAGTTTAAATATTAATATATAAGTTCTTGGTAGGAAAAATCATTGCGCGAGAGAAAAACAAATTCATTTTCATTCAGCGCTCTTATAATAATAATAAAATTATATAAACGTTAAATTTTAAGAATAAGCTAGCAATACTACAGAAAATTTTTAATCGCACTGTCAACTCCGTATGTCAAATTGCGGACAATAAAAGTATTTTTTTTAGAAAGCGATTAAAGCGAGAAGCGAATGAGCCGTTGAAATAAACATGCAAATTTAATGCTATAGTACCGATTTTATTCTTACATCGTCATTATAAATTGGTCGTCTCAACGAATTTTTCACAGCATCTATCACTTCAAAACATATATTCTCACCTTCTTTGTCACAATCTAACCACAGTATTAAATAATCACATCCACGAGCTTCTTGACTCAGAAATGATGTCATATGCAATTTAGGTGTTGCTTCCTTTCTTTCCACAGGACAGGAAAACAACTCCAGCTAAAAAAAATACGATAAATAAATCAATTCATACGTTAATTACTAAAATAATTACTAAAGTAAATTTGTAAACAAATACAATTTAATTCATTATAATGTCAATGAAATCGTGAGACTAATAAATTTGCAGAAATAGCAAAAAAAAAAAAAAATTAAACACAGAATCAGCATAAAAAATTAAATTATAATTAATATTAGGTTGGTAGAAAAATAATGTCGTTTTTTGTATTTCCGATATCCGCTACGTAGTATGGAAATGTTTTATAAATATGGTTATGATATATGTATATCATTTGAAAGCGCATACTATGATTTATAATTTGATAACAAATACTGCGTGTATTTAATAATGATTAACTTTTTATTTACACTATATTTAATTAAAGACAGAAAAAAGTAAATTCAGGCAATTTATTTGTACGAATTCAAACTCAATGCTAAAGCAACGGAAAACACTCGCAAAAACAATGATGCGTTTAGTTGAGATATTATTCGTGGACGTGTGTGGTTCAACGTTAGTTTAAAAAGTTTCATAATGGAGATGAGAGCCTAGGGCTCGTAACCAGTTGAAGGCATTAATTGGCGCGAGAGTTTGCAGTTAGGCGTAACACATCCGAGAACTATCTGAAACAACATGGAAAAACAAAAAAGCTCGACAAACGGATGCCACACGAATTGAATGAAAAATCGTCAGCACACATGCAGCGTAACAAAAAACGACCCGTACCGAATCGTCAAGTGCGACGAAAAATGGATCTTATACAACAACCGACGACGTTCAGCTCAGTGATTGGACGTGAAATAGCTACTCAACATTTCCAGGAGTCAAATTTGCACCAAAAAAAAGATTATGGTGATGATGATGACTGCTTGGTAGTCTGTTGCCAGCTTTCATCATCACAACTTCCTGAATCCGGGCAAAACTACCACGGCAGAGTACTGCCAGGAAATTGGCAAAATGCACCAAAAACTTCAACGCACATGGGCCACCAGAAAAGGACCAATCCTCCTCTACGATAACGCTCGGCCGCATGTCACATAACTGAGTCTACAAAATTTAAACGAATTGGGCTACGAAACTCACTTCATCCATCATAATCTCCGGAACCTCTCTCACCAATTGACTACTATTTTTTCAAGTATTTTGACAATTTTTTGCAAGAGAAATACTTCAAAAACTGAGTTAAGGCAAAAAAGACCTTCTAAAAGTTTGCCCCCTTCAAAACTCCGAAATTCTCCGTTAGGGAAATAAATAAATTTGTTTCTCGTTGACAAAAATGTGTCGATTTTAACGGTACTCACTTCGATTAATGAAGTCTATTATAAACTAATATGTATTCGTTTAAATAGAGGTTATAAAAAAGACATCATTTTTCTACTAACCATCAACATTACCGCCTCAAACCGATTGGCATGCATTGCAAAAATATTTGAACAAAATCTGGTAATGTGGGGATATTTCAACACGAATGACAATGTAATAACCATTCATTATTTGTAGCACACAGAACTGTCAGCATTTCATTTTTAAAAAATAGATAAAAAACTTTTGCATAGTTTATTAAAATACAACAAATAATCAGATCCAAATTTTTTATGGTAATTTTGTGTATGAATTGTTTCACAGAAAGTAAAAGCAGACCATTGAGTTTCGTTCAATAATACATAAACAAATTTGAAATTTTTGTGACATTTTTACTTGTGATATCGTAAGTAATAACCAAAACAATTTTTATATATACATATATATATATATATATATATATATATATATATACATCGTCTAGCCATAAATACTGATACTGCTTAAACGAACGTAAAGCGAAAAGGAAGCACGATGCAAATTCAGAAAAAATTTCTTTCAAAAGTACAAACAATGCTCGTTAAAATCATGTCTTAGTTAACCTTTATTAGCGACACGCGACGAAAAACGCTCCGGCCATTTCGCAATACATGTACGGATCGTCTCGAGAGGAATTCTTGCTGCTGCCTCAACAATGCTTCGCTTGAGCGACTCCAAATTTCGGTGTGGTTTTCGACAGGCCATTTCCTCTAACCTATCCCACAGTTCGTAGTCCAGCGGATTTAAATTCGGGCTGCCGGATGGCCAACCACTAGCTGCTATGAACCCGGGCACATTCTCTGCGAGCCACTTCTGTGTCGTTTGAGCTTTGTGTGCCGGTGCTGAATCTTGTTGAAATACCCAATCGATTCCGGCAAACAAAGTATCGTTCAGAGGCTTAACCACGGGTTCCAGAACTGTGTTTTGGTACACTCTGGCACCTGTCTTGACCCCTGTTTCGCAAAAATGGATGGAAGTTACCCCATACCACGATACGCCCCACCACACTATCACAGAAGTGGGGTGGTGACCTCGTTGAACGCGTGGAAATTTGGTTTTAGCCTCAGCAGATGAACGGGCATAAATTCTATCATTTTGCTTGTTATATTTTTCCTCTACAGTAAAAATTTTCTCATCTGTGAAAAGGATCCTTTTGTACCCATTTTTTGCCGTACAAGCGTTTCAACTTTTTCGCTCTTTCGTATCTTATCGCCTTTAATTTTTCGGTTAAAAGATGACCTGTACTTCTCTTATAGGCTCGCATATGTAAATCATTGGTGAGGATGCGCGAGACCGTTCTCGGCGCGATTTTCATCTCCTGAGCGATGATTTTTTGTTTCCGAAGAGGGCACCTGTTAATTCGCGACCGAACTGCTTCAACTACCTTTTTTGTTCTCGCAACACGCGGTCGACCGGCTCGCGGGCGATCAACAACGTCTCCTGTGTCCATAGAACGTTGCAGTGTACGATAAACAAAACATTTCGTAACTTTGAGTGGTTTGAGCAGAGCGAGAATTCGAGACGCGCTATGCCCCGCCTTCATCAGTCCAATTATTGTAACGCGTACGTGATCATCTGTCCAATCCATCTTCGTAGCGTGTACTGAACAGACTACAGCGAAGTTATTTGCTCTTCTACTGTGTTATGACGATGCGCTGACAGTGTTATCACTTTGTTCTGCCCAAAATTCCTCTCATGCAGCGGCAGTATCAGTATTTATGGCTAGACTATGTATATACTCGTATATATATATATAAAAGTATTATTTTATTGAGAATTATTTTAGTTACTACTGCAAAAATAAATTGTTTGTAACTTAATAACAAAAAACACAAAGAGAGCTAAAAATCTTGATATATTAAGTTCTGAAAATTCATTTATTTCATACAAGTATTGTACCAACTTGTTTTGTTTATTTCTACTGTATATCGAATTTGCACACAAACCACAATATAACTAAATATGTATATATTTTTTGAATGCCAAAAAAAAAACATATATATATAAAAATCACATTTGGGAGTTGTTTTAAAAGTTTTATTGTATAAATTCAATTTTCGGAGCGAAAAAAAAATGTACAGAACATAGAGGGACTTGTTTAGCAGTATATTTTTTAGTGACGTTGAACACAGCGGTGTAATCCGACGTGTGAAGTTGACAAACGAATTAATAAAGACGCAAATCCAGGTATTCATTTTATTAAACTTTACTAAACAAATAACAAAAAAAAAAAAAGTAAGAGTTTTCTATATATTTCGAACTTCCAAGAATAAAAATTTATAAATCTAAAACGCAATAACTTTCAAATTTAGTGTTTGAAAAATAAATGAAATTTTACAATATTCTTCAGTGTAACTTAAAATATAAAAGTTTAATTTAGAGGGAAGTGTGGACGATTAAATTTTAATTTACGATTAATCATAAGTTGCCAGCGATTAAGCTTATTCTTTGGTATCTGATGTCAAAGAAGTTAAATTAACTTTCCCTTTTAATTGAATTTAAAATGAAGTTAGTGTTAGTATTTAAAACTGACTTGAAAATATATTTTTCATGACAAAACTGCACTTTATTTCATTTAGCAGTGGTAAATTTTCGATATTTACATAACGATTACTAAATAGCATTTTAACATTTGAATTTAAAGTTGTATAATTTTTAATTTGACTGCTCTTCACATATTTATTTACTGTAATTACGCGTACAATGTAAACAGGAATTAAAAAATAATATTCTGGTTTTGCTGAGGAAAAAATAAAAATTTAGAAATTCAGACGATATATAAATAAAATTGAAAACGTATCACGGTTACGGAGAACAAATCTTAAATAAATGTATTTGTAGTAAGTGTAATCAACGTTTATACTAAACAATGACACGAACATGTCCCTCTTTCATCGTTTTATTTTACGTACAACACAGCGCTTGCTGCCAAAAATCTCGCTTCTCAAATTTTTACTTTTTTCATTAATCATTTTAAACATTATCAGCTTAATACATTTCCGTTCATTTTTTTTCAATCAGTTTAATTTCGCAAATAAATATTATGTTCTCTGATTTAAAGCTTTCACAGTGATTACTCATGATAAATAATTTTCGGAAACAACTGTGTTTTTAAAAAGATATTTATTCGCTTAACGTTTCGACCAGCTTACACTGGCCATCATCAGAAGCAAACTGAAGAACGGAGCGAAAATTGCGATCGACAATAACATTAAAATAAGAATCAGAAATCATGAAAAACCCAAATCAAAACAGATAACCTACCTCTAAACAGGAAAACCGACGAAACGCAATAACAACAGATAGATAAAATATAAAAACATAGGAAAAAAGGGGGAAAAAAAAATAATAAAAGGAACAAAATCTAAACGGGAAAAACCGACAAAACGCATAACAACAGATCGATGAAATATAAAACCATATGGAAAAAAAAAAAATAATAATAATAATAATATTAATAAAAGGAACACAAAATCTAAACGGGAAAAACCGACACAACGCATAACAACCGAAGATAATAAAATGTAAAAACATATGAGAAAAAAGGTATTAGAAAAAATATATAAAAGGAACAAAAAACATCGGGTCACAGTTGGGGCAGGGGGGAAAAAACGAATAACAACTTATAAAAAATAAAACTAAAAACGTTGGAAACGCACGGAACAACCAACTGAACAAAACAAAAATATAAAATATTACAACAGAAACAGTTGAATTACCTGAACAAGGACTGGGAACTACCTGAAAATTGCTTGGAATCCTCACCTGAGGGCCCACTCGAAACCTATCCGGAGGAAGCACCAGAGGACAAGGCCCCGGGCATTGGACCAACGGAAGCTTACCAAACGAAGTAAAACAAAGCAAATCCAACCGAAAGAAGAAACCACTCGGACCGGCGGGATGTGGGAACAAAGGTATGTTATCTGTTTTGATTTGGGTTTTTCATGATTTCTGATTCTTATTTTAATGTTATTGTCGATCGCAATTTTCGCTCCGTTCTTCAGTTTGCTTCTGATGATGGCCAGTGTAAGCTGGTCGAAACGTTAAGCGAATAAATATCTTTTTAAAAACACAGTTGTTTCCGAAAATTATTTATCATTATGTTTTCTGTCCAATTTTAAAAGTCTTTATCGTTTCCTTATTTTTTTTTGCATAGATATTACCATATATTTAATCTTACTTTAAGACAAAAATATGTTTGTTCCTTTTATATTTTGCTTTCCATTTAATGCATAAGAAAATGAGATTTGCTTATAAATAGTAAATAAATTTTATCTTATTTTGAAAATAGTTATTTTTTTAATTCTTGATTTTATGAAAATATAAATGGATGTGCTTAAACATTATGATTGTATTTAAGCCCTTTTCAGACTCAGATTATATATATTTACATATATATATATACATAAATTCGGTCGTACGTTCCTCACTTGACCACGTCTAGGAACACCCCCGGACCCACAGCTCTTATCATTTCTATACTTCATATAGAACGGGGGAAATTGATAACGTCATTGTTTCCGACTACGCGACTAAAAAAAAATAAATCTTTATGTAATGTCGCATAATGAGACAAATTTTTGTGATAAAAAAAGTAGTAGGGGTCGGATTAAGAATGGCGTTATGTACATCTTCTTAATGAGAGTAAGTAAATTGGGTCTATTACATGAAAACAGCATAAAAAAACGATAAAGTATAAATTAAAACTCCATGTTTTTTGTGAAAAATTAGAAGAGACTAAACCGCCATCATTCATCAAAAATATGTCACAATTAGCTGAAAATTTAAAAATGTTTCAAAAAGTAGATGATAGAAGAATTTAACTACATTGAGAAAAAACGTGAAGTAATAAATACCGTCAACTTTAATTAACATGTTCTTTACAAAGTTTGACGTGAATCTCAATCATCCTGGTGAAAATAATAAAAATAAAATATTTAAATTGTTAATTAGGTATTAATCGATTTTTGTTAAAAATATGTTAAAAAATGAACCACAGTTATGCTGGCAGAAGAAAAATACATGATAAAGAAACATACAGACGTTTCATTCCGTATCCAAAATTGAATCTCAAATAATTAAATTGAAAAATGAACGTACTAAAGAAAGGTTCACCCTGTGCTACCGAATATATATGAACACAAAAAATATGATAGTCGTAGATCACACTTGTATATTGATTTTTGAGATTTAAATAAATTCATAGTTCGAAAACTTAAGGCACTATGGTTAAAGCTGGCAGCTGCAATTCGTTTCCGAAATTTCATATAAGTTTAATACTTTGGACAATTCTATTTAGAAAACATTTTTTAAAAAATACGTTTTTAACTCAGAATAGTGCTAGAAATGGATTTGTTTACCACGGAAACCACTCGTTTTCAATGTTACAACGAAATTTGAATAAACCTACCGATTGCTGTAAAAATTATATTAATAACGTACTTGTTTTTCTTTTAAACTTTGAAAAACACTTTTTAAACCTTGGAGTTTTCCGATTAAAATGAATAAAATACAATTTTATCAGAAATTCGTAAGATAGTAGAATATATATCATTGAAAGAAGTAACATTTGTTTTCATAATAATAATCTTCAAGCCGTTTGTGAAATTCTAAGTCTTGAAATAAGAAAAAATCTAAAAAAATTGCCAAAAAAAACAAATATTTATCACAAAGATACGGTGATCAAACTAGACAATTAAAACTATTATATAATTTATTACGCAAAAATGTGAAATTTCGAATAGGTATTTCCCACAATTAAAGATTATTTACGTTCCAGTCCAATATTAGCAATTTATAATCTAGAAACGGAAATCTAGACTTATAAAGACGGAGATGTTCAAAGCGTACAAGCATTTTTCAAACAACCATAGAAGATAAAATCATCCAAATCAAATTCTACATAAAAGGGAAAAAAACTTTATCTAGAATGTTTTTGGTAATTTATGAAGTCTTTATATACTGATAACATAAGTCAATTGATAATAAATTTATTATTATTACTAATGCTGGACGCTCAAGACCCTTAAAATAAAAATTAGACTTAAGGCTTTATCGCGGAATTCAGTTCTTAAAGATTTTAAAAACACTAGTAGTATGTGAATTATAAATATGGTTAGAACAGAAAAAATTATTCGAGCCCAATAAACAAATCAATAAGAAATCCAAAACATTACAAAAACAAGCAGAATACTTATTTTCTACTGACAAAAAAAATTGCGCGATATCTGAATCAGTCATCTTATTGAAAAAATTAGACATTATTCTAAAGATACGAATTAAATGATCGTATATTTTTATCCTACATTCGAAGTTTACATTAAAATTAAATCCGACGGGTGTCGAAAAATAAACGCATTATCAAAATTGAGCTCCAAGATAGAATTCTATGAAATTGCTTCATGACCGGGACAAAAGTTTGGGAAGTAATTGACTTCTTTGTGAATTATTTTTCATTAAAAGTTTTTATTTCTATAACAAAAAGTCAAACTACAAGAAACCTATTAAGTTAATCAATTTAGTATTTCAAGAACATCAGATAAAGAAAATTTTAACTGATCGATATAGTACTCCAAAGAACTGAAAGCCTCATTTCCATTTTCATTGATAATTTACAATCTAGTGACTTCAATTACGCTTAAATGAAATATTATTAACAGACAGAAAGAGACCGAATAAAAATAGCAATCAAATGTGTAAAGGTAATCAAGCAATGCTTAGTGTCATAAAATTTTCTCCATTACATACGATTCTACAATTGTACCAAAAAAATTTCACACAAATTAAAATTTAAATTAAAATAAAAGACAATGTGATGAAAATTCAATGAAAATGTTTTCGTATAAGAGTAGAATTGATAAAAACTGAAAAAAACAAAAATTTAAGATTAATGATTTAGTATATATCGAAAATGGAAACAAATTGTATAAAATCTACGATGGTTACTTTAAAATTATTTGGCAAATTTCAGATTTTATTTATGCACTAATAAAACTTACACAAATACCATTTTTTTCACAGTAGTAGTTAATTCCGTTGGATTTCACTGGTGTAAATAATTCTATAATTGGTAATTAAGGTTTTAAATAATTAAACGTGGATTTAATTTTTTGTGGAATGAAAATTTACATTGATCACATTTTAGACCACCGGGCATTAGTTTTTATTTTTACGTTGTAAAAATCGCATTTAAAATTGTATAAGCTTAAAATTATTTTTTTTTTATAGGGAAGTTTTAGTGAAATTATATTTGGTACTGACTTATTATTTAAGTTTACACTATTATATTCGAATTTTATACAAATAAAACGTTTCTTTAAAATAATGTCCTCAAGCTAATCTCCGGGTGAAAAATATTTCTTTGTAAAGTATAAGGGAGAAGTCTTTCCTCACATTTTAGCCTTCTAACCTCGCGGGAAACTGTCGTATGCTCGCTTATGTAATCTTCTGTTTTCTTAATATATCTCAGGCTTGTTTTTACCGTTGTTAAATTAAGAAAACTTCAAGATGCTATTAAAACAAATTTTAAATGGTGTTTTATGGAAAAAATATATAACCCGCAGATTTATCTGGTGAATTATTGCACACATTTTGACGATCTTATGCTTATACACCAAAGAAAATGAATGAAATTATTTCGAAAAAGTATATACTGTTTATTTTACCTTTAAAAAGCATTAGGATTTTTTCTAAAATTCTTGTAAACAATATAATTTTTTCGATTTAAAGCATAGAAATCATAAAAAACTGCTAAAAAATTATTATAAACACATGAGCTTTTTCTTTTAAAATGCAACTTGTCATTAAAAAATTACTAAACATTTTAAAAATTTTGAAAACGATATAACAGAAAAAACAAAGAAAATAGATTATTTTTGTAATTTTTTATATAAAACTCTCACAAAAATTAAGGAAATAAGATTTTCAATGGCGTTTTAATATGTCCAAACGCTCATAGATATTTTGAATTTGGAATCAAAAATTCTAAAAAAATTAAACTAAGAACATTTTTGATTCCGTTTAATATATATATATATATATATATATGTATAAAATTTAGAGATTGGTAAAAACGTGACTGAGATATCTTTAAAAA
The DNA here is from genome assembly GCA_039619475.1 of Icerya purchasi. Classification (NCBI taxonomy): domain Eukaryota; kingdom Metazoa; phylum Arthropoda; class Insecta; order Hemiptera; family Monophlebidae; genus Icerya; species Icerya purchasi. The sequence continues at coordinate 258,663,230 of CM077116.1, read as the reverse complement.
ACAAAAGATCACATAAATAGGCGTGAATAGCCCCCGGGGTGGTTAAACGATAAAAAATTGTTGAAAACATTTTTTTCTCATTGCCTGCAAGAAGATTTCTTTATTATAAGGATTGGCTTGTAGGCATTTTTCACTATCTTATCCAACTAAACAATTTGTTTCAAGTTGTATGCCTAGCTTTGTTTGTATAATACATGTAGATATATATATATCTCATTAAATACAATAACGTCATAACTCAAAAAATAGCGAATTTGAGTTATGTGTATAGTTGGAATGCATTTTATGAGTACAATTAGAGGTTAGAACGCCGTATTTGTAAATAAGAAACTCGATAAAATAACCATTGCTTTTGGAACGGGTACACCGTTCAAATTATAGTAAATGTAAATGTTAATTTGCGTTTTCTGCGAAATAGGGTTTTTGAGTTATGACGTTATTGTATTTAATGAGCGGTATGATCCAGTAAGTAATTCAAAAGCTTATTACCTACGACGAGGTCAAGGATCATGTAGTATTATTAACAGCAATCATGTATTAGCATTAAAAGGGTCAGTCAATGATATTTGTTATTGTTTGTCGGCACTACTATTCAGTCGCGTAAATGACATGGAAAAACATGTTAAGATCTATGTAATCACTAAAAAGTTAAAAAGTAAACATTCTAATCCAATTATTTTTATTTATAACAAAAAAAAAAAAAAAAAAGTTGTGAAAGATAATTTTTTCTTATTTGAAGAAAGATATTTTATTCGTAAAGGGATACAGTAAGGGGGTTGCATGGGAGACAAAACAGAAAAAGCTTTATTTACTTTAGTTGGTCACTCCACAGGGTATTTTTCAGTACTTCATTCAAAAGAAAAATTTCAAACAAAATCAAATATTTTTTTTTTATTGTTTAATAAATGTTGGGAAAATCTAAACTTGCAAAAATTAATAAAAGGTGTCAACTCTTTTTAGATACTCCATTTTCTACAGCGTCACAAATTTAACATAACATTTACTCTAACCTTTCTGGAAATTTCAAATGTGTATGTGTTTTCATTACATAAAATTATTAAAAACAGTAAAAAACCTTAAAATATGCAAATTGTGCGCAAAACGTTCAAAATGTACATTCATATACCCTTTGAATTGGTATATTTCGAACTTACAACCCTTAAAAAGACCACATACGAAATATCAAAACGTTAATATGAATTATGTGCAAAATCGGAATTCCAGTTAACATTTTAAAAAAAAATTAATAACGAAGCTGTGAATCGTTATCGTTATAGTAATTTAACTTTACTTGTATTTAATCTACTTCATTTAGGTTGCTGAAGTAAAAATAGATAAAAACATTTCCGATTACTCGACATAAGAGAACAAAAATTAAATTTAAAATATAACATATCATTAAGTTAAAAAAACATTAAATTGTAATCTTCCACAAAACCATAAAAAAACTTAACATGTATCAGTTTTATTTAAAAGAAAAACATTTTTATTGTAACACACATTAAAATCAAAATAGTATTACACGAGAAGAAATAAATTTTAAATACTTACAGGATCAACCCGGTCCCAATTATTATATTTTTGAATAAAGTCAATGCTCAATACATGACCGCAAACTGACGTCATCCGAAATATTACATTTTCGTTAGAAAATATTCCCTTCCATTCATGAACCTGACACGCTGCATTTGAACCTAAATTGACAAACATATTAAATTATTAATGAAACTGATAAAAACAAATTTATTTACTCCATCTATTTTGTAGATTCGTTTTATTTATATTACAACTTCAAATTTAAATTCTTTTTAATCATATATCGAGAAGTAACAAGTATACATGCCTACAAACAACACCTAATACTCAAATTTTTAAAGTTAAGATACATGTTTATAATTGATAAATTGAATTTATATAAAAAAATAACTATGCGCCTTTTACAAATCTCATTCAAAAAGTATTTTAAATTCAGTTAATACATTACTATGAATTAATTTTAACTGAAACTATGCTACAAGATCTAATCATTTTACACAAAATTTTCAGACATAACTGGTAAAGTTTTTTCGCATTCACCTATAACTTAACATTTAGACAATTTCTATTTAATTATTTTTGAGTATAAAATGATTAAGTTTGTAATTATGTCTAAAAATTGATTTCGAAATTCATTACCTTTTCGACTGTTATGTTTTCCATCACTTAGTATATTAGCTAATGCCGCTGCTAAGGATGGTTTTTCAGCAACCATTAAAACAGTTCTCATTGTTGAATTTCAATAACTTACACTTTTATACCATATTTCAGTAACACATGTTCATTATCACTCAGTATCCAAAGATGGTTCGAATTCTTTTTACATGATACAGGGTTCAGATTTTAAGTACTGGGAAACATAATTTTATATGCACTACCTACCATAGATTACATATTAAAATTATTCCACATCTAAGTATCGATTTAAAATGTAACGTTTTTTTTTTGTAACGAAAAAGAAGCAGTGATAGAGATTGAACCAATCAGTAAGACAAGACTTCTGAGATACAAATTGCTACTTTAATTTTTATAGGATTTGTAATCAAAAAAGTACCCATTATAGCTTGTATAAAAGAATTGGTATCTGAAATATTTAAACATAATTTTTTTTTTGTTTTGTTGTTTTAATTTATTATTTAATACTTTCTTTATTAAATACATTAAATAACAATTTTTTGTTTACTACTTTATATTAATAAAGTAGTGAAATTTATAAATTTGTTAAATAACTATTTAATACAGCAGAAATTAAATTAAATTTTTTTCTTTTTTTTATGTTATTTAAACATAAAATTTTTATAAGATTTTTTAAGACATAACCTTAATGTGAATTTTTCAATCTACTTTACCTTAATGTATAACATATTTATAAAATAATAAATCTATTTTAAGTTACAGAAATAAAACTTTAATTCATACTGTTTTATCTGTATAATTTTTGTAGGGTAATGTTTTTTCCATTTTATAAATTATATCTCCAACTATATCATTTTATTACTTGATATAAAATTTATCATTATGGTTTATTTTTTAAATATTTAAAGATATTACTTATCGTTTATCAATTATCTGCCTATATTACCTTAGTAGATTAATTACTATTACTTTCAGATAAAATATGCAAAATTGTCTTATTAATTTTCAGTAGTCACTTAGGATAATTTAATATAATGTAAATATCTGCTGGGAGCTTAATGAATCTTATAATTTCTTACAATGCAGATATTTTCTGTTTCAAAATTAATTAATTTATGTGCAATATACATTATTACTTAATTTGAGCGCTACTATTATAACATTATTTAGATATATTGTATGTAATGTAAGTTTTAGTGAAAAACTTAGTAAACTAATAACAAAACCATTATAATCCACCTTAGACAACTCTTATGTCCACCCCAAAATTTTTTTTATTAATAAAAATTGTAAAAAAAAAAAATGAAAAATTGAAAGCATTTGAATTTTGGCTCATTCTAGGAGGAGAGCAAAATATGCTCATTTTCTTAAAAACATTCAGTGCGACGCATAGAAGCCGCAGCAACAGTGGTGTCAACAGTAAGTGACGCATGGTGGAGGATTTGAGAAAAAGGAAGAAGAGGAAGAAGAAAACTGCAAGAAATTTGGTTGTCCCAAGTTTTTGATGATTTGTTTGTTTTATTAACATATAGTAGCAATGCAAAACCAATTTTCTGAATTTTCATTCAAAAATAATAAAAATTTTAGGTTCAATGCGCATTTTAAAGTACCAGCAACCGACCAGAGAGAGAAAAAGAGCATAAAAAGTTTTACATGCTTTTCTCCTGCCCCTCATTTTGATTATACATTTTATTTTTATGCTCAACTTTTGTGCGTCGTTCGAGTTGGTTCCATTTTGGTTTTTGATTTTGGTCTGCTTCTTTGTTCATTATTTCTAATTTTTGTGAAATCTGAAAAAAGGAGCGAAACATAAAAAAAAAAGAAGACAACGACAAAACACGTTGCATGTATGTTTTTAACTTATTTTATTCTTTTATTTGTCGGTTGGTTTGTGCGGTTCCCGTTCGCTCGAGACCTCTTTCCCGTTTCCCGTTTCTCCGCAGGCTTAGAAGTTGGCTTAAAAATTGAAATTTCGGTTGTTATAATTAAATATTAAAGGAATTTTTATCCCTTAAACGTCCGATGTGTATTATATGCATACCAACTTTGAAGTCATTTTTAAATACTTCCATGTTAAATTGATGCAAAAAATTATAGTAATATATAATATTATATATTTTTTTAAATATATCCAAATTTGGGATTTCTGCTCATACTCAAAAGCTTTCTATATAAAGAGGAATACTTAACATTTTCATAAATTTCAATTTACTTGAAATTTCTCCGTTGTAAAATATGCTTTGAAAGAATGTTACTATGGTAAGTTAAAGGCCTGCAGGAAATTATAAAGGAACTGTACCCTCATGCGATTTACATACACTGCCTAGCACACAGACTTAATCTAGTCATTGTAGATTCATGTGCAAATGTCTCATCGGCAGCAACGTTTTTAATAATATCGAAGCTCTTTACATTCATTTTTCATATCCCGGTAACCATGCTCACCTACAGGAAATTCATTATTCTCTTAGCATAAAATCCCTTTGTGAAATAAAGAGCCTGAGCAATACAAGATGGAGTTGTCGATATGAAAACTGTAAATCAGTAATAACTAACTACGAATATACATTAATTACAATGAAATTCTTAGGCCGGCCTCCAGTAGAAAAAATGTCCCAATTTTATGTAACGTTTGTTATGTTTTAATTTTTCCCAACTTCGAAAACGTCATGTATGTTGTTTTTTTTTAGTTTGTTCGCGCATAACTCGGACCGATTTTACTGAGTCTTCGCCCATTAGAAAGAGTACCATTCAATTTAGGTACCATGTGAGTAATGATGAAAATCGGTGAACATAAATTGAGTATTCGTCAAAAAACATGAAAAAATCTGGTCCCTTTGGATAATTATTTTTTCTTATTTTTTTTTTTTTTAGTACAACAGGGGCAGGTGACTTAAAATGCAATCAAACGCTTCAAACTTTTCTACATCTGTTGTTTTCGGACCAAAAGGCGTATCACGTATGAATGTGGCAAATTATTCGCTATTACACAGTTCATCATCCCGTTTTCGTTTGCGCAATTTATGTTTGCGTTCGGCGGCGGTTTTCGTTTTTGGAAACATAATGAATACACTTCTTATTACTGTGCAGGTTGATGAATAAGAAGTCCCATCATAAGTTTAAGCATGTAAAGACTATATTGCTAATTTAATAGAACCATGGAAACACAAAAAAAGTATTATTTATATGTACATATATATATATTTCATAGACAAAAAACGTATAGACGACCTCGAAAAGTGGTGCTGGTGGCGTATGCTGCGTGTCCCATGCACAGCTAGGAGAACCAATGATTCCGTACTAAATGAGATTGGTAACCTGAAGAGGCTATCATCTGTGGTGCTCTGCAGGATACTGCGGTATTTCGGTCACGTGGTCAATTTGGAAACACTGCTCATCCAAGGGAAGGTTAACGGAAGAAGAAGTCGAGGTCGTGCGCCGACTAGATGGTCGGACGCAGTGTGCAAAGCTGCTGGTCGTACCTTTCAGGATTGTGTACACATCGCAAGGGATCGGAAGTGTTGGCGCAGTCTGATTAACCGGCTGACAGATCATGGTCACGTTACCCCTACATGGGGTGAAACGATTCAATAATAATAATATATATTTTTTTTTTTTTTTTTTTTTTTTCTTGTTTGGGGTTTTCCCTGGGCAATAATAATATATATATTAGGATATAATTATATATATGCGATAATGTCACGATAACATACATTTTATGGTAACATTTCGTGAGACATGTCTTGGTGTAACATTTCATTGGACTGACAAATTTTTGGAATGACCCGCAGCCATAAGACATTCATGTCAAAAAATATCTCTAGCATATATAAGGCGATTATAAAATATTAAATTACCATCTTTATGAGAAGGCCAAAATATTTTTTACTGGTTTCTTATAACCTTGACTAACACTAACTCGACAGTCCAAATTTCGAATTTAAGAAAGGTATAAAGAACCAGACACAAAAGCTGAAGCAGCTTTCTTCCGATATAAATTTCAATCAATAAATATACAGATTTTTAAAAGAGAAAGAAAATCAATGGAAAAAACTGAGAAATCGGATCAAACCGAAATAATTTTAAGCAAAGTTAAAGGAGTATTCCGAGTAGACTTATACCGCAACGGAACCCTTAGTTTTTATGACTCTAAAGGCGACTTCAATGGAAAGTAGTAAATTTAACATGAAATCGAGAATTTAAAGAAGTTTTTAATTCTCACATCGATACGGGTTCCGATAATCCGGAATGGTGTGTTAAGAGCGTTAGCAGTAGCTGAAAGTGACAAGTTATTTTCAAAAGTTGTCGTAAAATGCAAAAGAATACAATATAAAATATTAACTGGTCGAGTTAGCTAAGAACTAATTTTACTCGGCTAATGTAAACTTCATGAAAAGTGGAATGAGACATGATGATGATATCTGCAAGCGAAAATATACCAACGACTTCACATCGTTATAATATTTAGACTTTTTTTTTTTTTTGTTAAACTTTTAACATACTAACTTAAGAAAAAAAGGAGTACTAGGATCTGCTAACTAAATTAACAACTGAGATGCAGGATAACTTAATTCAAAACATAATAATGACTATAGTCAGCTTTGACTTGGAAAAGTCGTTCGATAAACTATGGAAGTACCGAATACTATTAGCCTTGTACCGATATGGGGATTCACGGGAAATCGGCCCATATTTATTATTAACTTTTTACATAATAGAAAATCCCGCGTTAAACTAAATAATTACATATTTCATATTAAAACTGAAAAAAGTGATACCTCTTAAGGGCCAGTAATGAGCTCTGTACTATTAACAGCCATAGAAAATATTAAACAATAGATATCATTTCCAGCGAACTCTAACTGTATTTATACAGACAATAGAAGAAGAAAACAATAATAGGGGCTGCATTTAAAGGTTTCATCTTTTCCACTACTAAAACTAAATAAATCTCATTTAACGCAATAACAAAAAAAATTAAATATATACAAGCACGCGTGATGTGTGCGCTGGTCTGATGTGATATGCTCTCGCGGGTAATGCTGAAAAATGTTCACGATCAATAGGAAACTTGTGGAAGAAGATATGTGTGTAGGAATATATGGTGCATTTTTGTAGCGGGTGCGGCTAGGTAAGTTCGGGAAAAATATTACGAAAGATTAGTAATTTTTGGCTGGAAGGGACGGGAAGATGGAAAAAAGGAATTTTTAGGATTGTGAAAAAATGAAAAACATACTCGAATTAATTTTTAAAGAACTTACAATAGGATAACGTATAGCGTAGAATCTGCGCGGGAATGGATGGTGCATTTTAGCAACGTTCTGGATGTTTTACGGGTTAATTTTTAGAACCTGGGGAAATATACAAAAATATATACGGACAGAAAATAATTGTAAGTGAGAAAAAATAATAAATATACTTGGACTAATTCTACACATCAATTTTTTTTTTTTTTTTTTTTTTTTTTTTTAGTATTCTTGGCTTTTAAGTAAAGTAATTCTGCCAGTGTTATTTTTAAAACTTAAATTTTTTATATTATTTATTTTTAAATAATTTTTTTGAAATAGTTAAAATTACTTCGCATTATGAACTTTGTATGCATTTTATTATAAGCATGAGGTCTGATGGGCTTTTATTTGATTTGTCTATGTGCTTTAAGTTGTTAGATGTGTTTTCCTGCGTTCAAGTTTTTATTGCTTTTAATTTGTAATTGTATCAATATTTATAAAGATGTCGTCAGTGGGTGTTCAATGTAATATTTCTGTTGAAAATGTTAGCAAGCGTTATCATAAGCGTTTGGCAACATATCGTATTGTAAATAATAATAAATGCCAGATGGACATTGCAAAGTATTTGGTTGATATTACTCCTACAGTGGTCAGGATAATTAAGAGAAGACTTAATGCTGGAATAAAAGTTAATTTATCATTCTGCTGTCTATTTGTTAAAGGTGTTGGACTTGTAGACTGGGTCACTAACCAGTTTTACTTCCCAACTAATGCACATTTACTCACTCGTGGTGAGAATATTTCTACATGGTACAAGGCAGAATGTGGAAAAATTATTAGTCTTGTTGATAAGTTTGAGCGTGTAATAGGATCTGGTTGGAGATTAAAGAAAATCGAATATCTCGAAATTCATGTCAACCATCGGAACGTTCTAAGCCGTGCATCATCATATATCCCCTTACCATCCTGTATTGCATCGAAAAAGGCTGTTATTAATGTGAAAAATGATGATCACATGTGTTTCAAATATTCAATGTTGACAAAATATATTAAGGTGAATCATCCAGAATATGCAAGCAATTATGTGTGGAATACATCATTGTTAAAGAAATACAACTGGAGTGGCATATCTTTCCCCGCATCATTGGATGATATAAGTACATTTGAAAAGAATAACCTACAATCATCTGTGAATGTTTATGGTTTGGATAAGAAAAACATTGTCTATCCAGTTTGTATATGTAAAGAAGAACGAGTGGATCATACAGATTTGCTCCTTATAACTGAAGGTGATAAATCACACTATTGTTGGATAAAAAATTTGGGGCATCTTGTAAGAAGTCAGATCACTAAGGATTGCCATCGTATATTTATATGCCGTCGCTGTTTATGGTATGTCCAGGATCATTCTAAGTACCTGGCTCGTACACAGCGCTGCTCTAATAATACTCCTGCAACAGTTATTATGCCAACAGAGGAGAATAAAATATTAAAATTCGAACAGTATAAACAGCAAGAATTTATACCATTTGTCATATTTGCTGATTTCGAGTGTATCCTGAAGCCTCTAAATGATGAATCATGTGATAGTGATGTCAATGATATAGAAATTGGTGGCAAGCGTCAAAATAGTCAGCAACATGGTGAAAATATGAAAAATTGTAAGCGGCAATGTATGGAAGATGGTTCATATAGTGGTAATCAAAACAGACCCCAAAAATTATCTAGTACTATCCCCATACAGAGGCATGAAGCATTTAGCTTTTGCTATTATATTGTATCAAGATGTGAAGAAGGTGTTGGGTTTAATTTTATATCGGAGCCTAAAATGTATCAAGGTCCTAATGCGACTAAAATATTCTATGAATGGTTGGTGAAAGATATTCAAAAAATAGAAAAGATTTATCAGAAAAACACTCCGTTACAGTGGACGCCTGAGCATTTGGAAAAATATGATGCTTCATTGGTGTGCCACATTTGTGAAGGAGTGCTACATGATGATAAAGTTGCAGACCATAATCATTTGACTGGAAAATTTCGAGGTGCAGCACATTCAAAATGTAACCTAGAGTATCAACTCCCGAATTTTGTGCCAGTATTCATACATAATCTGAGTGGATATGATGCTCATTTATTCATCAGGGATTTAGCGTGCGATGATCAGGACATCGAAGTAATACCAAATAGTGAAGAACGCTACATATCATTCTCAAAGTGTATTTCGGAAAAAATGAAAATACGATTCATAGATACATTCTGTTTTATGGCGTCAAGTCTTGAGAAATTATCCAGTTATTTGCCTGATAGTTCACTTCATCATACCATCAGGAACATTGCATCGCCTGATTTGCTTCCTTTATTTCGTAGAAAGGGTGTTTTCCCTTATTCATATGTGTCATCATGGGAAAAATTGGATGAAACAAGTTTGCCTGCAAAGGAGTATTTCTATAATTCCCTGACAAAATCAGATATTAGTGATGAAGATTACTTACATGCAGTGAATGTGTGGAATACATTAAATGTTCAAACACTTGGGGAGTATAGTGATATATATCTAAAGACAGATGTGCTTCTATTAGCAGATGTATTTGAAAACTTTAGAAGTGTCTGTTATAACATATACAAATTGGATCCTGCATGGAGTTTTACAGCCCCTGGATTAGCCTTCCAGGCAATGTTAAAGTTAACAAAGGTTGAATTGGAGCTCCTAACTGATTACGATATGGTTTTATTCTTCGAAGCTGGGATACGTGGTGGTATGTGTCAGAGTGTGAAGCATTATGCCAGGGCAGAAAATCCCTACATTAATAACTATAATAATAGTTCCAGTAGTAATGATGATTGTGGTAGTAGCAGTGGTGTAGATAACACTTTCATAACATATTTAGATGCGAATAACCTTTATGGTTGGGCTATGAGTGAACTTCTTCCTATGAATGGTTTCAGATGGCTTAGCCAAAAAGAAATAAGAGAATTAAATATTATGGAGATAGCTGATGATGGGTCCATTGGCTATGTGCTCGAGGTGGATTTGGAATATCCTACAAGTTTACATTTGGTGCATAATGATTTACCTCTATGTCCTGAGGCTAAATCAGTTGGAAAATGTGTGAAATTAGTTAATACATTAGAAAATAAGTACAATTATATTATTCACTATAGAAATTTAAAACAAGCAATTGCATTGGGGTTAAAACTTCTGTGTGTGCATCGAGTCGTTTGTTTCAATCAGTCGGCATGGTTGAAGCCATACATTGATTTGAACACTCTACAGTGGAAACATGCTACTAATGAGTTTGAGAAGAACTTTTGGAAGCTTAAAAATAATAGTGTTTTTGGTAAAATGATGGAAAACGTTAGACATAGAATTAATATACAGCTTATTACAAATAAAGTAAAATTTACAAAACTAGTTGGTAAAAGTAATTTTAAAGATCGAACAATATTCAGTGAACGGCCATTTCTGGCTGCAGTACATTTAAATCCTTCAACAATTAAATTTAATAAACCCATTTATATTGGGATGTCTATTTTAGATATTAGCAAAGTAAAAATGTTTGATTTTCATTATAATGTAATGTGTAAAATGTATAAGAATATTAATCTTTTATATTGTGATACTGATTCACTTATTTATGAACTTAAAACATTTGATTTTTATAAAGATATTAAAGATAATGCTCAGTATTTTGATACAAGTGATTATCCTGAAAGTCATCCATGCTATTCACTAGAAAATAAAAAGAAACTTGGTGTATTTAAGGATGAATTAAATAGTATTCCAATTAGTGAATTTGTTGGATTGCGCCGAAAAATGTATTCTATAAGTATTGTAGATAATAGAGAAATTAAAAAATGTAAAGGTGTACAGTCTTCTATAATTAAGAAAGAGCTTAATTTTATTGATTATTATAATTGTGTGAATGGTGTGTGTGGTAAATTAAGCGATAATTATAAGACATATTACAATATTCAAAGTCATAAACATATACTGTATACCCTGGAGCAAAATAAAGTGGTATTAAGTGGTAGTGATGATAAAAGAATAATATGTAGTAATAATGTAGATACAATAGCTTATGGAAACTCAATGTATAATAAATTCCATAGAAAGTTTAATGTCGTTTTAGCCGAACTAAGAGCGTTTATATTGGATAAGAATATATATATTGCATGATTATATGGAGCTATGTATTATTATTAAGTGTAATATTAGCCAATGTATATTTTGTTTTTACTGTGTAATAAATTTGTATTAACAATTGTGTTAATTTCTTTAATTTGTTAGATCTAAAATGTGTGCGAGCTTAAAATATTTTGTAGTCATAGTGTATAAAGGTGATGTTATTTCTAATTAAATGGTGTGTATGTAGTAAAAATTTAGTGGTTTTCCCTGGGATGCTATATTTTTCATTAAAATTTGGAGCTTTTTGCTTAAAATGATAGAATTTATACTAAATTGTTATATTTTACTATAAAATTGTTGTTTTTGCGTCTAAAATGGAGATATTTCATGTAAAATGGTTCTTTTCCTTTAAAATTTGATGTTTTGTGCTAAAATGTGAGTATTTTAGTCCTAGATGGTGTAATTTGTGTGAAAAGAGTGCTTTTAGTTTAAATTGAGCACTTCTTTCTGTGATACAATATTTATCTTAATCCCTGTTTGTGATGTTTGGAGTCATGTTACAGAAAAATTATTAGGTTTTTAATCTGGTGTTTGTATAGCAAGTGATGGTGAAGCAGCTTAGGTGAGTTATTGAGATGGTGGTGTTATTTGGTTAGGAATATGTGTATTATGGAATTCTTGGGAGTGTGATTATATCTGTCAAATAATAAAATTTGGGGGTGAGAGGTAGAATGTGTACTTCATCATCTTTGATTCATGCAGTCAGTTTGATTTTCTAATTTTAATCTATACTAAGCTGGCATATATTAGCTGGGTTGTATCTGTTATGATTAATAATTTTGGGGGTATAGATATTGCTTCATTGCATTAGAAAGTGTACACATACATGTACATGGTCACCCAAGAAAAAAATCTCTAAGCTGAGATATATCCCCACATATATGTTGTTATTACAATTATTTTGGTTGGACATACATCAAATTATATACATGCAAACAAACATTGGTAGTAAAGATTATCCTAATTTCAATTAATCAACATATTAAATGATTCTTGGAGACATATTTGTTGGAACAAGTGTGGTAGGTGTAATAATATTGGGTTAGCAAGTTGTATTAGCATTGGGTAGTTTATAATAAAGCACTTTCAAAGCATACACATGTAAGCAACAGATTTAGTGTGGGGTTAGAAAAGTTTAAGTGTGTTTAGTCAATAGTAAAACATTTTCTCAAAGCATACACAAACATGAGCAGCTAGTATCGGTTAGCACAAATTATTACATTAGTTAGGCAACCATAAATATATCATCAACGCACATAGAAACACACAAGCATGTTAGCAAATTATTACATTGGTTTGGCAGTAGTAAATGCATCATCAACACACATATAAACATGCACAAAAACAGTAGAATTGGTATTGGGGTTAAAGAGTTAATGGTGGGTAGTCAATAGTAAAACATTTTCTCAAAGCATACACAAACATGAACAGCTAGTATCAGTTAGCACAAATTATTACATTCGTTAGGCAATCATAAATATATCATCAACGCACATGGAAACTAGAATGATTACATGAAGCAACTTAGTAGGGGTTAGAAAAAATTTAAAGGTGGCTGGTTAAAGTATTTCCCCTAATCTATGTTTTGGTCGAGTGGTGATACTGAGTGAGGGAGTTCATATGCAGGTGACTACAGAGTAAGCATATGATTGATTTGTAAAGGTGGCTGGTTAAAGCCTTTTCCCTAATCCATGTTTTAGTTGAGTGGTGTTACTGAGTGAGGGAGTCCTTGAGAGAAAGCATGTGATTAATTTGTAAAGGTGGATGGTTAAGCCTTTCCCGTAATCCATGTTTTGGTCGAGTGGTGTTAGTGAGTGAGGGAGTCCATGAGGGAAAGCATGTGATTGATTTGGGGTGTGATAGATATTGAGATATATGGATTTAAGTTTGTAACAGTGAATATGTGGCGAGTAGAAGAGTGTAATTAGAGTAGAACATGGTGGTGCAGTGATGAATGATGTGGAAAGAGTGTGATCATATGATTAAGTATTGACTCTTGATTAGTTAAGTAAAAAGGGGCGTGGTCACGTGACTAAATACTGGCTCCTGATTGGCTAATCTCCTAGAACATAGGTTTTCTATCTACTAACAGTTCCATGACTTATAGCAGTCAGCAAGATAAAGCATAGAATAAGACATGCAGTCTATTGTTTATTGCAAAAGTAAAATTAAACCATTACACGGGTTATCGTGTTTTGCACCATCCGTGTTAATAATTGATCCTTAATATTAAACTTCCTATTCAGACAATTTTGCTTACTGAAAAAAGACGTTCCGAAAGAGAAAACATTAAAAAAAAAAATGAAATGTTTAAAGGGGGGAAAAAACGAATTTTTCTAATGCATAACACACAAACTTGAAATGACTTTTACATGCATAATCACATTTATGTGCAATACGGGCATAATTCAGAGTAGGACGAATGTACAAACATAATAACGCCTGTTACTTTAATAAAAAATGATCGGCTAACTGAAATTCGGATAATAATAAGTTGTACTGACTAATCGATGGCTGAACTCAAAGTACTTGCAAAATTTAAACTGTTCTCTTAAAAAAACAAACAAACCGTTTGAATTTTAAAAAATCAAACATTTTTTTCAACTATCATTATAAAAAATTCTCGTAATTCTTCTTCTCGGTCGTGTTGGGTGAAGTAGTTTACAGTACGGATTTCCATTGCCTTCCAGCTTCACGACGTCGGCAATGTTGCACTTAACCGGGCACATTTTACACGAGAACAAGTGAGCGATTGACTGCTCTTCATTACACGTACATAGTGAATTTTCCAGTAATTAGTTTTAAGAGAGTACTTCAACAAATTTTACAACTATTTACTGGTTGTTTGTTCAACACTTTCCCGTGCACCGATAAATTTAATTTCGCCTAATCCGGTTATAAATTTACAGTTTATAACGCGAAAAATACAAAATTCGAAAAATGTTGATATTTAGGGATCAAAATTTAAAAAAATACACGCTTAAGGCGGGAAGACTGGAAACTAAAAAGAAGTCCACTGCTCTTTTCATGGTAATTAGAGGATCACTTTTTTTTTTAAATGATGTACATATTTTAATCGCTAGAATATAGGAAAAATACGAGACCCCCAAAATTTTAAAATTAAAGGGCCTAAATTTTGAAAAATAATTTAATCGTACAAATTCTGAAATATTTTTATGGTCCACAGTGACTTAATATATTATTGCTTGGATTCTAATAAAAAAAACAAATTTCATCGTTTTTTGTTTTTTTTTGAAAAAATATGTATTTATAATTTTTTACATACAAAAATTTTCGTCAAGCTAAAACGCTTGTCGACGAATTATCCTATTTGACATTTTACCATCTTAAATTAACTTATACATATACATGATCGTGTAATATTTACTTAATCTATCTATTTTACTTATCAATAATTACTAATCTATTTCTATTTTCTATATTCAGTTTTTTTTTTGTTTTTTTTCCTAGCTTTTTTTGTTGCGCTTTGTCTTTTTATTTTATGTTTATTATTTTTTTTATATTTTCTTCTTCCTGAAGCCATTCCTTTATTTTCCTTTTTCTTTCCCCTATTTTTTCTTTCTCTATTATTTCTTTGGGTATTTTATTCAACATCTGAGTTATAATATATTTATCCGTTTGCTCCCCCATCTTTGTTCTTGCTAACGGCAATTGGTACGAAAGTTTTTCTCTCAACTCGTATTCTGTGTTTATTCTTTCCTCCAATTCAATTTTCTTTTCTGCTGATATGTACTCCCATATCTTCAGTAATAAGTACATTCCTCTTATGCTCATTACGTTTTCTTTTTTAATTATTTCACTATCGGTCTCTCCTTTATGATTTCCTATTAATTTCAAGCATTTAATTTGAAGTTTATTTTTTTTTTTTTTTTGTGAAAGCAACATCCTGTACCGTGTTTAACTGCTGTGGCTATTACAGTACAAAGATGCGCAGTTTCTTTTTATAGATATCTGATTATTCCGCTAGTTCTGATAAATTGTGTTATGGATAAAATTGCATCGGGGAATTCTCAAGAATGTTGGTGACTGTTTTGTTATTAATTGAAGGAGGCCGGTGAGGTGATAATGCTGGACAGTCGCATAGTATATGAGGAGTTGAGGGAGCAACATCTTGGCCACCGAAAGTACAATTCATAGAAGAGGGGGTTCTTTGCAAAATAAAATTATGTGACATGGCCGTATGGCCTGTGGGCAAGCGGCTAAGTGCACAGAAATCTCTGCGGGAAATGCTTTTTTCCGGCCACCATGGTTCGGTTGAGGATTTAATTAACCCCGAGAAAGTCTGACACGAGGACCAATGGGTTTTCCATAAGGACGTGAGATTATTAAAGATTATGTTCGAGAGATAAGGTGGAGGTGGGCTGTTACTAGGCGAGGGGCAATATATTTCTGCTCGGGCGGATGTATCGACGCGTTCATTTCCAGGAATCCCTGCATGGCTGGGCGCCCACAGAAAGGATACGGAGTACTGTCTCTTAATAAGTTCGTATAATACCTGCTGGGTTCGAATTGCTACAGGATGTTTGGTGAGGGGATTACAAAATTGTCAATAAAGCTGCGGATGAATCAGATACCAGCAGGGCTTTCTGTGATGTAGGCTCTGTAGAAAGAAAATATTCCAAACAGAAAAATACTGCGTATATTTCAGCATCCAGTACCGAGCAATTGCCATTCAGTCGAATGCTTCGAATCACGTCGCAGACTTGAAAGGAACAGGCGGTTGGGGATGAAGTAGCCTCTGGGGTAGCCTTAACAGCATCCGTGTAGAAAAAGAGGTGGTCGGGGTATTTTTGCATTGTTGCTGTTGTCAACTGAACGATATTCGGATGCAGGGGTTTATTATACTTCGTCAGGGAAAAGTTAACATCAATGTTTAAAGGAGCCCACGGCGGAATCATGATGTTAGGAGCTAGGTTAGGGAAAGGGATAACGCTCACGTTGTGCTGCGATAGGAGGGCCAGGATTTCTGGGAGTGGGTCATTAGGGAACTCTGGGGTGTTGGGGAGGTCATTTGTGTCGATAGGACAGGCACGTTTACTAGAGAAAAGAGCGAGGGTCTCACGGTGGTAATAATAGGTTCGGAGATACTTTAGTGGGGGAGTGCCTAACAAGGCACACAAACTTACAGACGGTGAAGTTCTATGTGCGCCAAGTATCGTGCGGAGCGCCGTTTGGTGTATTGAATCAAGGGATTTAAGTAAAGAGGGACTGGCTGACGCATACGCCTGGGACCCGTAGTTTATTCTGGAAATGACTAAGGATTTGTATATGGAGAGGAGAGTTTTCGGAGGTACATTATACTTTGTGTTTGATACATATTTAAGAATAGATAGGAATTTATGACATTTAACTTTAAGATTGGATATATGGGATCGCCAAGTTAGCTTTTGATCGAACAGTAGTCCAAGGAAAGTAGCAGTAGTGTGGAAATTTATTTTCCCCAGGTATGCTTTTCTCGCCATTCCCCACACCTGAATTCCATATCTGATCCTCGACTCTACTAGCGCATAATAAACTACTTTTAATGTTGCATTTGTTGCATATTTCTTTAATGTATATAAAGCTGATAAAACCGCTCTTATTTTCCTTGCAATGTATTCCATATGTATGTCCTATCTTAAGTGTTGATCCATCATTACTGTCCAAAAATGTTTATACTGCGTTACTACGTCTAACTTTTGACAGTTTTTCATTTCGCATTCGCGTCTTTCCCCCATTGAATGTACACATTCATTTGAGTGCATTATTATATTTGGACAATACAAATCAGAGCTGTCTCTTTTTTTCCGCAGTACCATTGCTTTAGTCCTTTTTTACATTTATTCTTAGACTTTTATCGTGTGCCCATTTACTTATTGTTATTAGATCTTTTTGCATCCTTGCATTTCAAAAAATAAATATTGTTAATGTCTTATTTTAAAAATAATTAAAATTAACATATTCAAAAAGATATAATTTTTTACAAACATCGTGATAGTTAACCTTTTTATTCAATTTCCGGTAAAAACTTTTAATAAGTACAAAAACTATAAATGTCGAAGTTCATTGAGCTGTATCAAAAAACACGAATTATTATTCACTTACACAGGAAAATATTAAATTATTAACCTCATCATCGCTGTTTTATTTACCTAATTGAGAATGAAAACAAAAAAGAAAAAAACATTTGAATTTCACACAACCGAAGTTAAACCTATTCATATAGTATTTTCAAACTGTCCGTACATTTTCAACGAGAAATGTCTGGCAAGCTTGAACCTGTAAGTAAAAAATTAAATTAAAATACTCGATATTTCACGTGGAAGACAATGGAAAACCACCACATACAGCAACATATGCGCGCTACGTAGTACACAGTGGCAGAGACACACACGGGACTACACTTGTAGCGCGATAACAAGCGGTTACAATCAGTTTCGAGTATGGTCTTGCGTGTGTACACCTACGTTGCATTAGGCTATCACGATGACTCAGTTAAAAGTATTTATACTAAAAATGGTAAAACTAAATACATTTCTTTTTAAAGAAATAGTGATACTTATGACTGTAGCGTTTGTGGAGTTGTAAAAATGAGTGTGCCTCGGGGCACTGAACAAAAGTGAAACTTAAAAGGAATTTTTATCCAACTTCGATTGTTATACTATTAGTATTGAATTCCAAAGAAAATAATAATGTTAACGATTTTATTTTAAATTCTTTAGCGGTTTTAGATATTTTAAATTAACCTTTAATTTTTTGATTAACTTATTCAAAATATATGTGAACGCTGCAGTCTTTATGAAAATTTACAAGATAAAATAACTTAAAGTCTGAAGGAATGGGCCGCGAAGTGGCCAGCGAGACCAATCCCTTAGTATATATATACATATATATATATATATATATATATGTATATGGATATATACATGGATATAAAACAAAAATAAATTCTAAAACTGTGTCTGTAGGTGTGTATGAGATAGGTCGTCCGATGAAATAAACAAAAAAAAACCAAACATATTGAATAGAATGGGGATGTTATCGTATTAGTGGCCAATAGTATGTAGGTTTTTCAACTCTTTGCTGATATATCACAGCTACTCGAAAAATAAAACATAATAATAGTCTATTCCTTGGTGTAATCGGTGCGATACCTTACTATCGGTACCGCACATTCTGCAATAATGTCGGAGTTATACCACATATCGTAATGGACTCGCACCATCGTTACAAGAAAAACTAAATAGTCAGAATGCACACAATCTATTACAATTTCTCAAATCCAGTAATTTCATAAATAAATTATAATTAGCTATAGATATTTATACACGTAGACTACAACTGATGAAGATACAGAGTATGGTCTATTAAGACGTTAAATCCCAAAAAAAAACAACAAAAAAACAACATTAACGGCTTAGCGAAAATTAGAACTTCAGAGTTCAGGTAAAGTCGACTGGCACCCACAAAGTCGACACTCTAAAGTCAAAATGTAGTCATTTAGCAATTACAGAGAAGACTCTAAAGTGAATGTACACAAAAAAAAAATTACAGCTACGCATCTCTAACTAAAACCGTGTGACGTAGGAGAAGAGAGATCTTTTGAAAAGGCATTTACGGACGATAGTAGCGCTAAAGGGTAGTAAAGTCATCAATATCAACGATTACTCTACCGCATTAGTAGTTGAAACAAATATCTGCGTGGCTGGAAATCCAATGATATAGGTGAAAATAAAAAACTGAAATCTGCCGACCTACAAGTGGCAACAGGGGATTCGGGAATAAGAATTTTTTCCTGATAATCGACAGATTCGTATAATTTAGGATTAAAGAAAAGTTAACTATGCCGTTTACGGCGTGTAAGTAAAGAAATGTACTGCAGGAACAGTTTAAAACCGTATGAAAAAATCAATTTTATTTTGACTTTAATAATTGCAGGCAAATTAAAAGTACAAGATATACTGATTCAGTCATTTTCTTTAAAACGGACATTGAAATCATTAATGGATACAAGCGAACCGGCTGATGATGTGGCTTGCTTACACGGCATTCGGGCCTTAAACGCATTAGCTTTGCTGTTATCGCACAAATGTATCCAGCTATTATTTTACCCGTACGTTAATAGGACGCAAATGACCGAAGTAAGTTGAACCAACGTCATCGAGTACTTTTTAAATTAGTACTATATCGACGCTATGTGACAATTACTGACGTGTTCGCCTTTTCATTACAAAATTATCGTTAACGCGAAACTCGAATATAATCACAATTGCCGAGCAGGGTCGGCAGTCTGTGATCGATCCACCTGGATTATAATAGTCGCAAAACGATTACCACCTAATCGTAAATACAAAGTAGGCTTTAAAGAAAATCGTTATAAATTCGAATTTTAATAAGAACGTATTTATACACGTACGTATTACGTAGCCGTCCATGAAAAATAATGTATCAGCTTTTTCATTTAAAAAATAAAAACAATTCGTTTAAGGGCTTCTTCGCTTTTTATTCGCGTGTTTCTCTATAAGCGGGTTCGTATCATAACGGTAGCAAAATATTTTTATATTTTTTACGTTTTAAGAAAGGTTGCAGAAAACAAAGAAATGAAAAAACCCCTAATCTGT
The DNA here is from genome assembly GCA_039619475.1 of Icerya purchasi. Taxonomy (NCBI): domain Eukaryota; kingdom Metazoa; phylum Arthropoda; class Insecta; order Hemiptera; family Monophlebidae; genus Icerya; species Icerya purchasi. The sequence goes on along the minus strand of CM077116.1, from coordinate 258,643,023 downwards.
ACGTAAATACAAAATTACAGAAAAAAAAACAAATTTAAAATGGTGGTGATTTTTTTTTATTTTTAAATTAATATTTACTGCCTGGGCTTTATGACAATCTTTAGAGTATGCCATGGGCAAATGGACAATCGTAATTTCTACCTCTTTTGTTTTTCCCCCATTCACGCTCCCTCTTTTGTAGGTGTCTTCAACTATTTTCTTTAAACCGTACTACCTTTATTTTTGTTTCTTCTGTCCTTTCTCAATAATCTCTCTTTCCCGTTAAGGTCTACTCCATTTCTTTATTCCTGTTTATCCGAATTCTTCATTTTTTTTTTTTTTTTTCATCATAAAATATGATGATGAGTAAATATATCCAGCGATGGAAAAAAATGGAGAACAAAAAATCTTCATTATCTCGTAAATACCGCTACGGGAAAGGTATCCCACTCGCGCAATAAAGATAATATTAATCGATTAACCTTGATTCTTCGTTCATTCTCGGTCGAATTAAAATCCAGGATAATAGTTGCATGTTAATAAACCTATTGTATCATCATCCAGTTTTAGCAGGCGTTCCTCAGGGTTCAGTGTTGGGCCCCACGCTGTACTTGTTATACACAGCAGATTTTCCTGCGACAGAGAATGTGCAGATGGCTACATTTGCGGACGACACGGCACTACTGTCATCACATGAAGATCCGAAAAAAGCTAGCAACAATCTACAAAATGCTCTTACGAAGGCTGAAACATGGTTTAAAAAATGGAAAATCGGGATAAACGAAAGCAAATCGGTGAATATCCATTTTACTAACCGAAAAGTTGAAGTCCCAGCCGTTAAGATCAATAACATAGATCTTCCTGTACGAGCAACGGTCAGGTATTTAGGTTTGCACTTAGACAGCCGATTGACATGGAAACACCATATACAGGTTAAAAAGAAAGAATTAGATATCCGGGTTAAAAAAATGTACTGGCTGATAGGGAGAAACAGTGTACTGACAACGGACAATAAACGTCTAATATACACAACTATTTTGAAACCCATCTGGACATACGGGGTTCAACTTTGGGGTTGCGCTAAACCGTCAAACCTGAAGGTAATACAGACTTCCCAGAATAAGATCCTTCGGTTGTTAACCAAGGCACCCTGGTATGTTACTAATCTAACCTTACATCGAGATTTGTGTGTAGATTATGTGGCTGATGTCATCAAAGTTCATGCTAAAAGACACGCAGACAGACTCGATTCTCATCCGAACACTCTTGCTAGAGGATTGCTCGATGTTACCGATAATGTAAGAAGACTGAAACGCCAGAAACCGCAGGACCTTGTTTAAGGTAGGGGTAATCGGGTAGGTGCCATTGGGTACTCCTCCCTTCATGTTTAAGTTCATTCACACGTATTACTAAATGTCCTTGATGGACAGCTCGTAATAGTGTATAAATATATAAAAAAAAAAAAAAAAAAAAAAAAAAAATGTTAATAAACCTATTGTATCATTTTCCTTGAAACAACTCATTGTAGCGTTATTATTTATAACCATTATACCAGGCGCGTGCAGTGCCACTTGAACCCGGTACAGCTAAACGTTTTTGTAGGTTTCGCTGGTAAGAAGCACGCATTCGAAAAAATCACTCTACATCGGTATAGCGAGCACTCCTTCAGCTCCGTAATTTTACGCGAATAAATACACGGTTATCCATTATAGATTTATTTTCTTTTTTTTTTTGGTGTTTCGAATAAGCAAATTCCAAGAGTCCCGTTGTTACCACATTTTCTATAATATTTACGAAAATAATTTAAGAATATTTTTGAGAAATCTGATAAGATGGCAAAAAAATGCATTGAATAGGGGAAAAAAGCAAAAATATACCCACAAATAAACAATTCTATAACGGAAAGATATATTATTTATTTGTCGTGTGAAAGAAGTGATCATCGCGTATATGGGGAAAGAAATAAGATTTTCCGCAAATAGCATTTTTTATCTTATTCAAATATTATCAATTCTAAAAGCTGGGCCATCACTACCGAAACCATGCTCTTTCAGGCGTCGTCGAATCTGTGATAAACAATAGTTCCAACAGAACCGTTACTGACTTGATTTCTAGATTTAATTGTTCATGTAACTTCATTACTTTTTTTCTATTATTTTTCTACGCGAACTCCCACAATTTTTTCGCTGTAGAAACACGATATATTAACCAATGTGTATCAGTTTTGCAGCCTTATGATCCGTTTGTATAGTTTTATTACATTCACATGCGATATTCGACACGGTTTCATCTTTTTTATTTGAAAACGTCTACATTTTGGGTCCCCACTGGTGTTATGAATTCTTGTTTTCATGACGTTAGCTAGTAAGGCTTGCTTTTATTCTGAAAATATTGAACTTTTCGTGCCTTTCCTTGCACCTCTCCCTTTAATAAGCCACATTCAAGTTAAATTATCGTATATTAAAGTACTATTTTTGTTTATTTTTATTATTAACTATAATTATTAATATATAATTTTTATTAAATTTAAATAATTTTATGATCCGTAAAAATTTCAATAGTTACCGATGTGTGCTTGATTGTGTGTTTACTGCCGCCTGCTTCAGTGCAACTGGTAAAATACAATCTCTGATCCGTTTTTTACTTCCTTTTGGGAGCACAGTACTTTTACTATATGCAACAATTTTCACTAAACGCAGTAGTTCGAAAGCCTCTTTTTCTTCGCACTCAAACTCACCTTACCGTCCACAGATTCTTTACTTCCTGGCAAGTGCCACTCTTTTTATGCTGTGGTTCTCTAACGCATGCTTCATTATTCCATTTCTACATTATGTCAGCTGTTAAACGATCTCCATCTCCTTCCAACTTTTACCGACTGATATTCCCATATTCACTAATTAAAATGTTTATAATAATTAAGGAGTATTTCGTTTTATTTTCGTAATGCACATTTCACGATAAAAACATTGTATCAATATGTACCGGCTAATTAATGAAACAAAAGGAGAAACAAGAAAACTCGTATTCGTTCATATAACAAAATTATTAAAACGTTACATACTCGATTGATTTTATAAAAAAAGTAAATAAAAAAACGAAAATAATAATACACTATTAACACTCATTTATTTATATAACCGGTTTTAGCTTATCAGCTATCCGTGGTCGATGATAGGACGGTCAGCCATTATCTATACCGATTCATTCATTCTGATTAGCGGATGTTTAGCAACTCAAAACTTTTTAAAACTTTTCGAACGTAAGCGAGGAAAGATCCTGAACAGTTTTTTTTCCAGGTTTTGGAGGTAAGTTTCTTCACACTTAACAAAAATATAGATTAAAAATATGGCAGACGCTTATAAAACAAAAACATTATTTTTCTTCTATTCTTTCATCATCCCTGAAACAGCAGAGTAAACAAACGCGATATGCCCGCCGACGACGTGAATTTAAGAGACGAGACTAATTACTAACAGCCGAAAGGACGACGAATTCGAAACGACTAAAATGAAATGTTCTTTCCGGCAACCTGGCAAGGCGCTTTAACTTATTTAATAAAGTTAATAATATATATTATATTAATTACAACGTAATTCTTAGGCTACCTCACATTAGAAAAAATTTACCAAAGAAGTGACCCAAAAAATGTCCCAATTTTATGTAACGAAAAAATATCCTAATTTTATATAATGAAAGTTAAATGTTAGGATAGAATTTTTGTGATTGTTATTTTTTTTTGTGTTGATGCCAGTAAGAATTACGTTGTAAATTTTGATAATTTTATACAAAGTATAGAAGAAAAAGAGACAGAAATGAAAGCAAGAGGGGTCAAGGGGCACAACCCCTTGCGAGGCCAAAATGGCGAAGTTTATATATACATTTAAAATACTTTTATCAATAAAGTTAATGAAATGATACAACTAAATAAATAGATATTTTTTTCGACGGTGTCATGAGATTTTATGCTCTTAATACTAAAAGCTTGTTGTGTTTATAGTGCGATAAGCAATTCTCCCAAATCGGCCAAGAGTGTATCAAGGTATGACAGTATTATATCTGTGTGCACTACGCTACCGAATTTCAGTACTTCATTTCATATTCAAGTAATTCCGAATAATTTTCAGTTATCTGAATGAATATTTCTGATACACACTGGTATCTTAATGTACAAGAGGATAGCGGTAAACTACGTTGTTAATAAACAACAATTTACCTCTTCCTCGTAAAATCGAATGTCTCTTTTTTCTATTTTTTCAAAGTCATAAACTATTTCAGTGTAGAGAATTACCAATAGTGCCCCGGCAGCCTTAACTGAAGACTTCGAGAAAGTTTGTGCAGACTGAAAACAGTTGCATCAACCCTTTGTAGCAATAAGGTTTTTTGTAATAAACGAGGCAGTTCTTCTTCCCCTATGTATCCGGTCTCGACTGGAATATCGTAAGAAAGCACCTTCGAACCGATTCTGTATTTGTGCATTAGCTTTCGAACAACAATGATATTCGTGTAGTTAGAAGATGAAAACGCAACAGCTTCAAAAACAATCATTTGGTGAAGCAGTTTCCAGTTAACTATCGAAATTTAGAAACAATCAATGAAATAAATCGATTCTGTCAAAGTCACTTTTACTATTTATAATAAAATCAGCACTCCTAAAAACAATCATGGAAAGAAAGATATGGGACCGGGAAGAACTCAACAAACGAAAATTATCCGAGAAAAGAAATGTCACACGACTCAATGAAATTCGTAAAATCGAAAAAATACTAATATTATTAAAAAGGGATCACCCCATATCGAAGAACATGAATAAAATCTTTATTGTTCACCGTAATATTCTTTTAATGAAATAAAAAGTAAAAATTTAATTGCGATAATGTTCTTATTTGATCATCATTATTGTAACTTAATAACAAACAATTAAAATATTTATAATTCTGAAAATGTTTTTAGGGCCAATATCTGATTATAGTGAAAGCTCAGTATTTATTGTATATATTTTAATTGTTATTAATACATAATATTGTTACTATAGTTTTATATTTGCTCCTATTATGTTATAACTAATATTTATATAAATATTTAAGACAAGTAATCCCGGGAAAAAAAACAAAACACGAACAAGCTCAAAAGAAAGAGATAATTATTAAACAAGTGTCGAAGAATTTTCTTGGAAACTTTTTTCTGAAAAAAATAACTGAAAACGCTTCATAATATTGAAAAGATACTTACACTTCTTAGAAAATTCAGGCACGTTGCTATTCCAGTAATTAATGTTAAATTTCCCGCAAAATGCGAAATTTATTCCCGTTTATGCTTGTGTCGCTCTCTACAGGGTTAAGTCAGGTGTTTTTTAATATATCTATAAAAATTGTTTAAAGCTAATTTTAAAATAAATTGTGCAATTAGCTACTAATAGATGTTTTTTTTTTATTGTTTTAAAATACAAATACGTTCAGCATTAATGATTATCACAGCAAAAAATGGAATTAAAAAAAAATGTAATTTGATTTCGGAATAATTTTTAAATTTTAGAGGGATGGTCTCTAAAGCCTTCTCAACATTCACTATCACGCGCGTTATTTTATTGAAAATATTGAATCAAGCTCTTTTACAAATTTATCCATTACAAATTAACTTCTTTTCTTCACTCCAATTAAATTCGCAATTTCCGTCCACTAATTTTTGATGTTCATTTAAAATTCCAGGTTAACTCCGAACTTGGCGGCCATAATACTTTTCTGTACGTTTATTTTACCACTGCTGAACAGCGGACCATTGTGGAATAATGTAATTTCGGGGCACGCGGAATTATGCAAACAAAACTGGTGGAAAAATATCCTATACATACATAATTATTTCGGATTCGAAAAAATGGTATTTTTTAGAACTATTTAATTTCTTTTTTTGCTATTAATTTTTATTATGGATCATCTCACAATTACACCAATTTTCCGGTTAAGCTATAGAAAAGATTTTTTTTTTTCTTTTTTTGGGCACGTCAACAGTGGAAATTGTACATTATATAGGGAAAAGATTAGAAATTAAGAAGATAAAGAAGGCCAACAAAGGAACTATGTTGAGAGAAGGGAATGCAAGAATGGAGTGGACACTATAAGAAGTAGGATGGCCAAGGCGCAGAAGATTAGAATACAGAGTAGTACGTTCGGAGGAAATAAAGGGACATTCGAAGAAGACGTGATTCGCGTCGCAGGTATAATTAAGCTCCGGAGGATCATAAGGGCACAAAGGAGATTGAACAATAAAAAAACAGAAAAGAGAAGCCGGAAGCAAACTATGATTGAACCGCAAGCGAACTATAGAGGAAATAATGGTTAAGGTAGGGGAAAAGATTAAACCAAGGAAGAGAAGAAGGAAAGGGCTGTACAAAAATGTAAAAAGATCGAGGATTGGTAAAGAATGAAAGATAGAATCCGGTCCAGAAATCGTGGTGGGAACGATAAGAAAGAGAGTAGAGAGTTCGAGTAGGAAATCTACTAATGAATAGACCATTGGTCGCCGCCGAATGTGCCAACGGGTCAACTAACTCGTTGCCAGGAATGCCAAAATGACCAGTAATCCATATTAGATCAATTACAACAGAACGGGGTACAAATAAATTAGAAATTGAGAAACGAATTTGGAGAATAATGGGATCAGTGACATGAGTAGGAAAAGGAGAGGAGATAGCCAATAAAACACTTGTCGAGTCCGAGGATAGGAGGAATCTAGAGATGTTATTTGTCGAGGATCTAAAAAGGACTGCCTGCAGGAAAGCCATGGATTCGGTAAGAAAAATAGAGGAAAAGGAGGGCAACCGAAAGGATTCGGAATAGGTAAGCGCGGGGATGATGAACGAACGCAGCCCCAACGACAACATCAGACTTCGAACCATCTGTGTAATTGTATGGGAAGGAAAGTATAAGGACAACACGTGATGTAGAAAAGATAAGATACACCATTGATTTGCTTTAAGAGTGCTATCAATCTATCTTGTATAATTCTTTTTTTTTTTTTTTTTTAAGGGGTCTTATGAACAAATTACTTTACTCGGTGTTATAAAATAACCGACAGAAAAATTATATTTTAATATGTCTAGAAATTGTAAAGATTTCTTCCGCCAACTCTTTTTTAAATAATTCCTCTTTTCTTTCATCTAACGGTATCAGAGCGTACATTCCGAATAGTTTGCTTTACAGGTTGAGCGTCATCTTAGGTGACCATCCCTCGTTCATTAAAAACGATATCCTCGAGGGCATTGAGTCCTCTATTCCTATTATTTCTATCCATAGAATTTACCGTTTTACTGGGGGGAACAAAATTCCGATAACATCTATTGAACAGAAATTCCTCAATACTGTTCTTCCAGAGTTTGTCTCTATCTTCAAACTCAGATTTTTCGTTTCTCCCAGTATTCGTCAACCTATTCAGTGTTCGAAGTGCTGCCTCTTTGGGCACATCGCTAAACACTGTCGTAGCTCCTTTCCTATTTGTTCTCCCGGTGCTTTCAGACACCTTGTTACGGATTGTAGCAACCAGAAAGAGCCGCCGCTTTGTCGCAATTGCAAAAGTCCCAATTGCTCAAGCTATCGAAATCAAAAGCGATAACCCAAATAGGATCTACGAATAAAAAGAGAAAGAGGATTCAGCAAGGATAGCCAGAACTGGGGTAGATATCAGGGCACTAAGGCAGGGGCGAAGACAGGTATTTCGAATACGATTGTGATAGCTAGATAAAACAAGACGACCGAAAATTCCGGAAAAGGTCAAGAAGTCTGGCCGGCTGCTGATAGACACACGTTATCAGAAGATGCATCGAAAAAACCTCTGAAAAATTCGACCGCCTGGCTGGTAAAAAATCACTTACAAATCATTATAGCTTAGTGACCGTGACAGACCTACGAGACAATTGGCAAATAAGAATATTTCTGTTACGTCTTTTGAACATAAAAAGTCTTTCAGTCGAACTATCGAAACCTAAAATTTAACAAGTCAACTTGACAAAACTATTGAATTCGCATAAAATCTACATCACTTTAATCGCCAAAACACGGTTTAAAAGTTTAGAAACATCCTCGAAAAGAACTTCTCCCCAGTTCGTAGGAACTGATCAACGTTAATGCTGCCGTCCCCATTACAAATGATATTCGATTCCTTTCCCTTGATTTTCATACTACCCTTTCCGCATTTTCCTAATACGGTTCTTCGCATTTAAATTTCTGACGACCTATCCCATCCAATCGATTTCGGCTCTACGCATACGTTCCTCTTAATTTTGACCAGAACAGTTTTTCCTTTTCGCTTTAATTTTGTTCCTTCTCCTTTTACGGCGCTCACTAGCCTTTGCCGTACGTTTTGGTTTTAATAATATCTGAAAATATCCTTTTCTTAGTGACCTTTCTCCTATTTTATTCGAAAGCCTTTTCATTTTTACCGTAATTAATTTCATCTTTACTTTTCGTGAATCCTTTTTCAAATGCCTTTGGCAACAACTGCTGAAAGACTTACGTATGCACTGAAAAATAGTAGCTTCGCCATTAATAAAAACGATTAATTCACATCTGCAATAGAATAATTACTTCTCACATTGTTAATGAGGCCAATTCATAAAGGTAGAAATAGAAAACAGCATGAAAATTATAGACAGGTGAAAAATATCAGTTGTAGCGAAAATTAATATAGATAATTATCTGAAAAGTGATCTAAAAGTTAATTAAAGCACTTAATGACCAATTTAGGTTCAGAGAAGGAAAATTAACTAAATGTACTTTTTAGACCGCTTATATCAGATATTAATAAAGAATAACAACTTTTGTTATTTTTTTAGACCTCACTAATGCTTCCGATTGGTCACTCGAAAAATACTAATCGAAAGTATGAACAAAATAAAAGTAAAAGTCACCTATTTAAAATGATTTATTAGTTATGTCGGTGATTAACACGGAGATGATGCATTAATAATACTGCGGTAAAAATCAGAAAAAATTATACCGGAGCCATATAAATTAAATAAGTTATAATGTACAAAAGTTTAAGATTATATTTTGATTTTTATCGGTAACGTTTAGAATTAAATATGGAATTGAAATTTAGGTAGCGGTAAAAGTAACTGGAATAAACAAAATTAACGAGTTACAAAAAGGACGTTTAAAAATTTTATTATCGAATTATCGGGATTAAAGCGAATTTTATAATTAATATATTAGTTGATGGAATTCGTTTTTTTTGGGGGGGGGGGGGCTCGTCGGGGACCTTTACCCAGAAACAATTAGAATAGGGAAGGAGTCAATTATATCTTGATACGGTCAGATATTGTTAGGAGAAAGGAACAAATAATAGGAACAATCTGCGGAGAGGGAAAAGATAGAACGTAAGAGGCGTATTATGGAGTAGGAAGACCAAGTCTCAGCAAACTGAAGTAGAAAGCAGAGCACTCAGCAGAAAGAGATGAACACTCAAAGAACACATGGTTTGCATCGCAAACATGCTCTTTGTTTGAGTGGAGAGGACAATATGGAGAGGCAACCAACGAAAAACGAAAACGGGAGAGAGGCAACAGAGAATGGTTAAAGCGTAAGCGGATAACAGAGACAACAACGGAATGGCGAAATGAAGGAAACAAAGAGAACCACGAATTGGCAGGAAGACTGGGGTTGGCGTAATTCACCTCAAAAGTGCTGTATTATTACAATTAAATTATCAAAGTATAAAACAGAAGAGATAAGTTTACCAACGAGAAAAGGGATTCAAAATTTATTACATACGGCCTACAGATGTTAACAGTAAACCGATAAAAAATAATCAATAAAACTATCGAAGAGTATACCGAGTGAAATTTCAGGCGAAAAAAATGTGAATACGTAGAATACGATAAAAAAAGGGAAAAAATCATTTGTTTTTTTACTTTTTTCCTTGTTCATATATTCCTTTAATTTTGATAACACCCACCGTTTACTTAGGAGCCGATGAGAGAGGGCTGGTTATATTATTATTTTAAAGAAAATATAAATAGTTAATATAGGTTACAAAGTTTTAATTTTGAAAATATTGTAATTGACACAAATCTTAAGCTAGATATTTCGAATAAACTATATAATTATATTAGAAACCCACAAACGGACAATGGGAATGGACAAATTAAGTGATCGGAAGAGCGTCACGGCACCATTTTCTCCTCTCAAGCCTTCGTCTTGGATTATCCGGAAGAGTATTAATATACATTCTATTTATGCACGGGTTAGTATTTAATTTTAATTTTTCAAAGAATTTTTGATACTGTTCGACGTGCACTGCTTTAACATATGAAATATCTAGATCATTATGTAAGGCTAAGTTAGAGGCATACTTTGGAGCTGACGTGATTATTCGGAGAATAACTGACTATTGCATTTCGGCGCTGTAACCATCAAGTAGACAGATCGTTTCAACTTTAGATTTAGAGTAGACTTCTTTCCTATTAATGAAGTCAGTTGTTTGGCGCGTGTGAAAATTTTCCTACAGATGTGCGCAACATGAACACGCCACGTAAGCCGGCAATCCAAATACATACCGAGATACTTAACTGAATCGGTTTGTTTGATCTTAATGTCATTTATCTTTAGTTTAGGACATGTGATAAATCCATTTGTAAAAATCACCTGTTGGCACTTTTCCTCACTAAATTTAATCCTCTAGTCCTGTCCCAGCTTTGAATTCTATCTATATGGTTTTGTACGGTCATACTTGCGTGTATAGGATTAATGTGCGAAGCTAATATGGCTATATCATCTACGTATGTTGCCATGATAGTTTGGTTTGATACTGGCAAGTCAGAGGTATAAATCGAATAGAGAACCGGCCCCAACAAGCTACCTTGCGGGACGGACGTAAGAATTTTTTTCCTTTGGATACTGTATCATCGATTCTAACCAAAAAGGTCCTATTTTGTAAATAAGATAAAAAATCTAAGTACATATCTGTTGGAAGAACTTTTCTAAGTTTATACAAAAGCCCCATGTGCCAAACTCGTCCAGGAATACCACGGAACACTTCTTTCTTCTCTAGTATTGACGAAATCGCATCCACCAGTCTGTGGCACTGCTGGACAGTTGAATGCTGCGCTCGGAACCCGAACTGATGATTTGGAATGATATTATTATTTATTAGCAATGGATAGATTCTTTGTAGGATTAACTTTTCCAGAATTTTCGATAATGAGTCAAATAAACTAATTGGTCGATATGATGATACCGAAGTTTGAGGCTTGTTAGGTTTCAAAATCATTAGTATAATTGATTTCTTTCAGAATTTTGGGAAATAACCTACTCGTAGAATAGCGTTGAAAATATAACAAAGCAGAGTGGCAGCTTTTTTGGCAAATGGGAAAAGATTTCTCCAATTATTCCACCCTTCTCATAGGAGCTCCCTTTAGACATTTGTATACTTCCCTCGGAGAAAATGATTTATGACTCCGCAACGGTTGCTCCAAGGAATGTTGAACAAACTGCGAGTGTGTTGGATTGCTGTCATCATGAGGCGTGAAAGTAGCTTCGAGATGAGCAGCAAACGCATCTGCTTTTTCCTTATCCGTTTTAGCCCACTTACCGTTTTCCAGTCTTATGTTGTGGGTTTCTTGAGATTGCTGTAATATTTTTCTGGTTGTCATCCACATTGAGCCATTTCGAGTATCCGGAGAGTTTAAATAATTTTGAAATGCATTAAATCTCAGTCTTCAAACATCCGATTATTCATTAATTTTTACTTTAACCACTTTTTTGTTTCTTTTATTTCAAGAAATATTAGAATCTAATAATTTTCTTTTCTCATCTCATCGTTATCTGTAATTACGTGTCGTTTTTCGATTAAAATGGTCAAATTTTTAAAAAAATTCATTAAAAAATTATTTAATTTTAATGTCAATATAAATATAAAAACAATAAATATTCTAATTCACTCAATACTATAAAAGATAATATTAAAATAGAGAAATATAAAACAACTTAAGTGAAGCCATGTTCGATCGAGTGTGCTATCTATTGTTTTGTTCGCGTTCACGTCTTCCTTATTAGCGCATTGTAATCGACAGACCGGTGAGACCGTTCTTTTATTATTTATTTATAAGTTTCCGATTTCGCAGCGTACCAGTTGTACTTTCGTTTACTGTTAGCACTCCTACTTTTATTTATTTATTTAATTTTCCTTATTTTGTTTTTTTTTCTTCTTTTTCCATTATTTCAGTAGTTTACTTCACTTTAGTCGCTTAGTCGGATAGATGAGCTCACACGTAAGACATTCTACTTTTTCCATTAAATGCTTCTTGCATTCAGAATTGGCGCATTGATGACAATTTTTAGTACATTTACGATCATCTTTTTGTGCACAAAGATACACCGTCAAGATCTGACTTTCTTTGGAGCAGGCGGGCCTTCGTTTTCTGCTTGTGATGTTGATGACGTGGGACCCAAAAAACGGAGCTTTCTAGTTATTGTAGGTGTAAGTTTCTTCTTTTCAACCAGCGGTTTGATGAGTGGAAGTCCCAGCTCCTTTACAAAGTCAGGACGGCTCATCTTCCCATTGATGTTGCTTGCTTGCTAAATGACATGACTATTGACCATTGAAATGTTCATAAGCGTACCAAATATCACCATAGGCCAACGTCTCGTGCGTCTCATCACTGAAAAGTTGGCGCATTTCTGATCTAATGCGTCTGCTCCACCGTTGGTTGAATTATAAAACTCTATTATTTCGGCTTTTCCTGTGACGGGATCAGAACTTATTTGGTGGTACATAAATGATATAAGAACATCAGATCGGTTCTTTTTCGGGACATAAGATACTATAGTCTTCTTTTTTTTTTTTTTTTATGGCCCGGCTTTAGTTAACTATCAAGCAATTTAGCCACTACTATAGTCTTATCAGGAGTAAAGCCATAAGTAGCAGAATTCTGCTGTCTTTTCTTATTTGGAGGGAACTCTTTGGGCATGCTCTTTTGTTTTTTCTCATAGTCCTTAGATAAGTCAAACCCTTTGCTTTTAATTAATTAACTAGCTCCACACCAGAGAACCATATTTCTATTACTGTAAAACAGAGGTTCTGCTGGTTTCAAAACGCTTTCAGTTGGAACAGAATGGTCAGGGCTTCTTGGCTCATTGGACTTTCCTGCATATATGAACGCATTATAAAGGTAGTGAGTTTTGGCATGACACAAGCACATAATTTTAAGCCCATACTTAGCTGGTTCAAATAAACGCGATAAAAACATTTTCCTCTAAATTCGGCTAGCATTTCATCTATTGTTTCATACTCAGAGCAGGTATAGTTAGCTTGAGTGTTGGAAATAAATAGGTCAAATAATTCTGAAATAGCTGCTAAGCGATCGGAAGTTCTTCTTTGTTCGCGAGTATTATCATCATCAAATCTGATGCAAATATGAAGAAATAAAAATCGGTTCTTACTCATTGTTATGCGGATCACATCCCTTCCCGTTCCATCAGTATTCCAAAGAAATCTTACACTCTCGTGGTTAGATTTAAAGGTGGCTGTCAAGTACTTGAGACCTAGAAAGGATTTCATCTCAACATTGTTAGTTTCCTAAGTGTAGATTTGATTTGCGACCCATGCTTAGGTGCTCCTTACGTTATTAATCTCCTCATTTGTATAGACTACAACCTTGTCGATGATTTCCTTGGAAAACAGTAGTTCTCAGCATGCCACTGGGTTGCGATTATTTTTCGCAACAGCTGACCCTTTGATTCCTGGCAATTGACTTAAAAGGTTATGAACTCGAGTTCTTGACGAAGGTGGAGGAAATTTTGACCATTTGAAACTATCTTTTCCGGTATAGCTTGACAACCGTGATAATGGTATACCATCATCGGAGCTCAAATCATTGTCTCCGCCACTTTCCAGCTCTAATTCAGCGTCCATTTCGTGATCGCTGTGTTCTGAGCATAAACCTTCAAAATCTCCAAAATTTACATCCGAATCTTGTTCTTCGTCACTTTCAATACTCTCCAGCAATCGGGCAACTTGTTCATCACTAAGGTTTTTGTTCATTTTGCTCCAGTGCTGAAAAAACAATTAAAAAACATATTATATGATGACAAAAAAAAAAGGATACGTAATTAACACCCTGGGGTAATTTGTTACCTCACGTAACTATGTAGGCCAAGCTAATGATTTTTTTTTCGCTTCGCGTCAACGACCTTGAAGCGCATGCGCTAAACTGAAAATACTCAAAACAAGATCCCGTTAACTTCGCTAGAAAACAAACTTAAGTTTTTGTGCGCGTGGAATAAAAAATTACCCCAGGATGTTACTTACGAGTTAAATTGTGATTTATTGTTATTTTACTGAATTTATTTTTTATTCAATTATAATGGTACTGAACTGTTTTGTACTGTAAGTGCATATAAAAGTGTATGCTCTCAGATATACAATGAACGAATGTATAAGAGCAGAAAAATTTTGTTGGAAATATGCAAATTCACATATGTTTCCCTTAAATTTTTAATAATTATGGTCAAATTTTGACCAATGGGCCAACACTAGTATATATATATATACAGGGCCGTATCTGAAGGGAGTTTTCGGGGTCCAAACCCTCCCCTAAATTTCTGCGAAATAATAACTGCTTGAATTAAATGGATCGAAATTCAGAATAAATTTATTTCTTTTTAATTTTTGACAAAGGAAAAGAAAATTGAAATTTTTATAATTCTATTAAAAGACTATTTTTTATTTGTTTTTATTGTAATGTTCAAATATTGCATATACAATAATTGACTACAAGGCTTTAGCGTACAATTTATAAATAAGTATATTTCATGATAATAAACACTCACATATATACACATATTGTATATATATATATATATATTTATAAAAATATTTTTGTAACCCCTCCTGAAATTTTGGTCTAGATAGGGCTCTGTATATATATGATATATATATAGACGAAATAATTTTACTCCAATAAATCAATACACTATTGGGATTCCGCTAAAACTGAATCTCTCCATGATCAGGTTTCAAGTGTTTTTTAGTAAATAATCCAAATTGATTTCTGTAACAATTACGTTCGTTAAAATATTTTTTTTTTTATTATCAAACACAACAGCTGCGCTACAACCCACGGAAATTTCCTGAATATCCGCATATCAAAGAAAAATATTGATCATACAGAATTTCAATTTAGTTAATGACAAATCATATTTCTTAAACGATATAATATTATTAATTTTTTGTGTTTGTAACACATGCGTTCATAAAACGAAAATTCTGGAGAAGCTGGAATCGAAATTTCGAGATCTGTTCCCCTCATCTAACTCACGCTATTGTTCCGGAGTTTATTTCAGAAATTCTACGAAAAGATATTCAAAATGACATTCGGCGAAATGAAAAGATACATGGATAGGTATAATTTACTTTATAACCACTATTTTTTAAAAATAATAAATCTATAAAAGCTGCACATTAATTCTATAAACTTCTGCCAGCATGCAATATTACTTTGGATAAGTGAAAAATAATAAATATCCACTTTACCTTAGTTCCCCTACCAGAATAAATTCCCACTTTATCGTCACAAACTCAATAAGCATTTTTCATTACTAATTAAAAATATATAATAAAGTTTATTCGCATTAAAAAAAGATACCATCAAGTGCAATTAACCGCTTTATTTTCAGTGTTTGACACATACTCATCAGCTGGGAACTGATATGCAGTTCTATATATTTTCATCCGTGCTAGTGTATTTGCTGTGGCGAACACCTACATTAGGAATTGCTGTTTCAATCTTACTCGCTTCTATATCAACCTACCTACGCTATTACGTAGCCTTAAAATATAATCTCAGTCCGATTATATACTTCGGTGTTTCGTAAGTATTTTTTTCATACACATTCTTCATATTCAGAATAAAAAAGTAATGTACGCTCACGAAACAACGATAAAACACAATAATGATAAAACAAAGTACTAAAATGAGAATGATAAACTGATTAATTATTTCAACAGAAATTACATAAAATTCAAGCAAAAATTTTAAATAGAATCCTACAGTTTACAAATATATCAGGAAAACTAAAATACATGATTAAAAGTCACTAAGTATTTTGCAGCTTAATCGCCGAAAATGGCAGAAATAATTGAATTAAAGTTGGAATTAGATATACGAGTGAAATCACTTTGAATTAAAAGCCGATTTAACACTGTCGGTACTAAACTATTACATTTTTCAGGCAAAAAAAAAGAAAAAAATTACTAACGAAGTAGTGCTAGAGGAGCTAGTGTGAAAGAACTTCTAAGAAAACTGAGAACAGAACAGTTTGGCCCTAATACGTACCAGTAAAAAAATAATAATTAAAAAGTGCAATAAAATTACATACTTCTTCAATCTTAACCACTCAGTATTTTAAACAAACCAGTTTTGAAGAGAACTGTTAAATAATACAACTTCATCATGAGGCTAAAAAACATTACGAAAGGATGAAAATTCTTGTTTATAACAATTCGTACATTTCGAAATTTGTATTTTAGCCGTTTTAAAAATGTTTATGTGTTTAGATTTTAACAAATTCTCGCTGTAAACGTTTGCGATTTTTAATTCCTCTGTACTATTATTATTTGCTGATACAATTTAAATTCTGATAAAAACCGCATAATAACGTCTTTAATCATAAATTTTGTAATCGGTTACTGTATATAATGTTAGAGCTTTTTTACTTTTTGGACATAAATATGAAATAATAATTATAATTCATAAATGTACAACAGAATTTCTCAGTTGTTCAATACGGCCAAGAAAGGAATGAAGGCAAAGGAAGACTAGAGAGACTGGAGTTGGGAGGGATGTGCAAGCAAGCAATATGTATAGGATTCGGCAGAAGATTTTCAAGTGAAATATAAATCATGTTAGGGAGGTTAGGAAGGGGCGCAGGAAGAAACGGGATATTGTGAGCGAGATAGGATAGATCGTGACCAATTAGAATCACAACACCACCACACTCATCCACAATCTGCTACCGAAGCAGTGCTGGAGGAGCCGGTGTATCAGAACTTCTAAGAAAACTGAGAACAGAGCAGCTTGGCCCTAATACGTACCAATAAAAAAAATGATTATTAAAAAATGCAATAAAATTACATCCTTCTTCAATCTTAACCACTCGGTATTTTAAATAAACCAGTTTTGAAGAGAACTGTTAAATAATACTTCATCATCAGGCTAAAAAATATTACGAGATGAATTCGTACATTTCGAAATTTGTATTTTTAGCCGTTTTAAAAATGTTGATGTGTTTAGATTTTAACAAATTCTCGCTGTAAACGTTTGCGATTTTTAATTCCTCTATACTATTATTATTTGCTGATACAATTTAAATTCTGATAAAAACCGCATAATAACGTCTTTAATCATCAATTTTGTAATTGGTTACTGTATATAATGTTGGAACTTTTTTACTTTTTGCGCATAAATATGAAATATATTTACAATTCATAAATGTACAACAGAATTTCTGAGTTGTTCAATACGGCCAATTTTTCATATATTCTACCAACTCATCGTGCAACAGTATACATATTCGGTGTACTGCTCGGCTATTACTTGCATTACCGTTCACGGATACCGATAAAACTTTCATACGTGAGTATTTTATTTATTTATTTAAATATACAGTTAATTGATAGTATGAATAATCTTTATTTATGTATTGCATGTTTGTGTGTCTACCTTTTATATTACGGTAAATGAAATTATTTATTATTTCCATAGAAATATCGTATCTGCGCTTTTATGTGATGTGCAAAATGATCATTTCAAGATAAAATATGGGCATTTGTATGGTTTACAAACAATCCATAATTATTACGCCGATATTTATTCATAAGTCAGATTTACATTTCTTATTTTAATTTTTAATCTTAAAATATTAAGCTAAATATTCGCAAGGGACAAAATCAAATTACATTAATAAAACACATCTATTTACTATGAAAAGTAACAACAAAATATTACGAAAACCATTATTTAGACAAATTACAAATAGATTTTTTTTTTCATTTTCCAATAATTTTATGTACCATTCTGTAATTTTTATGTTGATGGCTACCGAAAAACCAACACTAAAATTCTGCATAAATATAAATTATTAACGCAACTCAAAATTCACGAAAACAAAAATCACAACATGAAACGATATCGGAAAGTTAATCTAAAAAAGTAGCCAATAAATTATATTTACGGGTCAACGAATAAGCATAATACTAGTAATGCGCAATAAAATAGCCGATGAAAAGAATGAATAAATTTAACATTAACGTGAACGAAGAGAATAAACTCGTAGCTAAGAAAAAAAGCAAATGGTATAAGGAAGAATGAGAAAATCACCAATAAAGAATACAATATAGACAGCTAAAAGTTCTGAACTTTTGGTGTAATGCAAAACTACAAGTATATTTTTTTTATATCACAGGACATTATTCAACGGAGGTAAATACAAGCTGAGGAATTACAATTCTATCTAGCCAACACAGAATTTTATTTCTTGAATGAAGAATATAGAAATATTCAGAATAGTGTAGTAATTTAAAAGCCCATTTGGCTAACTAACCTCAAAGCACTTCACCTTTGGATATACTTTTAATATTTAGAAAAGCGCAAAATAGCGACCATACTTGTAAAGGATTCTAAGAAAAACGCCGTAAAATATAACGCGGGATTTAAAAGATATTTCGATGTGAAACATCTAGTGGCGCGACTTGACTGGTAAAAACCATTAGTGTATCGTCACGGGATAACGGGATAACGCTGAGTGTAGCTGGTATTTCTTTTTGCCATAGTATTTATTTACATTTTTACGTTTATTTATAATTATTTTAAATATTTCGTGTCGTCGATCGTATTTTTATGGTTTATTAAAAAGTTTAGTGTGTAAGAATGACATAGTTATTCGTTTTTCGCATACTGCAAAATGAAGGAGATCCACTTCTCTACTGAGCCCAGCTATTATAATTAATAAAATATAGTTTTATGTTTATTAATTACAACTAACTTTCATAAAAATTAGCAAACAAAACCAAGCGAATAAACATAACGAATGAAATGGTAACAGTAAAACAATATTTTAAAACAGCAGCCAATAAAAGTCGAGTCATTATTTTTATTTTTTGAACAATCATTCGACACAGTTTTGTTGAATAAATAATGAAGTGCGCTATTTCGCCAAATAGTTTTCTTTTTTCCACTTTAGTGTTTGTTATTGGGCAGTAAGGCTTTCTTCAAAATCAATGTTCTCATTGTAATCATAAATATTTTCTTGAAAATTCTGTGATATATTTTGGTTAAAAACGGATTCGTTAATTATTTTCCAATGTTTATATAAAGGTGTAGTGAGCAAATGCCGTAGCCACATTTTAATAGATCTGATGCTAAATTAATCCATGAACAAAGCTATTCCTAAGAATAATTTTTCAAATAATTTTGTATTTAATTATTCAAACCTTTAACTACATTTCTTAAAAGTAATAATCTAAAGGCAATGTCGTCCCAACGTTTCATAACCAGCGAGGGCAAAAACATAAATCATCCTTATACATAGAGAGGCCTATATACATTCACACACGGACTTAAATGTTTGAAAAGGGATAGTTTTACTAGTAATATAAATGTTGTGAATTAAAATTAGACGTAGAATAGTAAAAATAGAAGTTAAGTTGAATTAAGTAATTAGATATAAGACGAATATGATGTATTAAATTTAAGATTTAGATGATGAATAAACGATATAATTATGTTGGGAACCCACAGACGGACAATTGCCTTGTGGGACCCGCAAATTATTTAAAAAAAAAAAAAAGCTTCATCCTGATCTACATAATTAACGATATTTGTTACAATAAATATTATGTACAAATTTTATATTGTAAGAAATAATGTATAATCAAAAAGCATATAAAAATAAAAAATGAAAGAAAATGTGATTAACGTATTTGAAATAAATATAAATTTTATTTACCCGCTTTTCATTTAATTTTTTTGGATTTTTATTAAATAACTTATATATACAACTATAATATATATTTTTCTGAGGGGGCGTCGATCCCGTAGTTTTTTCTCGGGGGAGCGGCTGCCTCTGTTGCCTCGGCACGCCGCTGTCCAAAGGAATCTACAACTGTAGGTATGGAACGGCAATCGATTCTGTTTTTTCATTTTTTACATATTTTAGTTATCAGCGGACAATCATTTCCTTAATACATTTTGTGACGCTATCAACTGCTACTATCACAGAAATAACAGATGATACAACTAATTTGTTTTATACTTATTTTTTATTTGTTTTATGAAAATAAAAATAAAAAAAACACTTTTTAAACAAAATTAAAAATATTTCCTTATTTCATTTCATATTCACTTTTGTCAATAATAACCGAATTCGATATTTCAAATTTGCCAGACGTCACGACGGGCGGTTGTATTTTTATTTAAAACGCAACAATTTAACGCACGATTAACTATAGTGTTACACGGAAAAGAGAGCGAATGCGATGAAAAATATTTACCCTACACCAAATTTCTATGATATAACGGTAACTACTTACATCTCCAACTGCAAAATACGTTTGTCATAAAATTTCATGTTTTTATTCAGGTACAAGTACAATTAGGAACGTTTTTAGCCACGATACTAGGTTTCCTCGCCATCTACGCACCATATAATATGGCCAATGAATATTACGAATACGATTTCAGACAAAACGCCGAATATATGGCCTTTTTACCACTATTCTGGAGCGCAGCTTTAATATGGGGAATTTTAATAAACGTCAATAATTACACAGGTTTGTGAATTGTACTGTTTTTATTCAATTAATTAAATAAAATCAAATCGAAACTACGATATGTATTCTACATCATACTACTTAACCGTGTGATGTTGAACAGTACACAATAGCGAAGCAGAAAAGAGATCAGAAAAAACAAATATGGCTCTATCGACATACTAAATCAGAAATGCATAAAATGAATATACTCCTGGTGATGCAACATGATATATGCAGTAGCGAATCCACAGAATAAGGGGATAGAGTACATCCCCCCATCCCTAAAGAACCAAAACCTCGGTGAAAAAATATGTTATGTAACGTGTACATTACATGTATAAAATTGAATAACTAAATAAAATAAAATAAAATATAATAATTAAAGTATCAAATAAGGAGGGCGAGTGTAAGCGTGGGTGTGGGTGTGATTCTGTGGTTGACCGGGGGATGATGGAGCAAGGCGTGATGATATGTCACGAATGACGTAACACAACCCGGAGGCGAGTGCTCGAGGAACTTCCACAGGACGCAGGCAAACGTAATTTTGATTTCGAGTCGGTGGGAGTTTTACGCTAAAAAAGTGAGTAGCATTTTGGTCAGAGAGACGGCGGGATTTCTGATCGCGGTACGGGCATTAGTAAATCAGTCCTGGCTGGATCGAAAAGAATACAAAACCGATCAATTAAGTTAATTCGCGATATCGTGATAGATCTTCGTTTATTTTCACATATCTATATATGATCCGACCGATATTCCAGGTGCGAAATAAGACTGGCGATAGATCGTATGTAGTGAAAAGCTGACGCAAACTAGGTTCCCCCGGGCAGGTCAACCGGCCAAAAGGAAGAACAGACCACTGTCGTCAAATATCCGCATCGCCCGGCAAATTCGAGACAAATTAATTACAATTAAAATTTTAAAGTGAAATTCAGTTTCTTGAGCTCAAACAATTATAATAATGGTAAATACAAAAATAAAATACTTTACGTCCGCGGAAATAAATCTGCGGTGGCATCCTGAAAAAAAAAAAACATAAACAAATAACACTTCAGTTACAGGACAGAAACTTAATTTATACTATAAAAGTTTTATATAAATATTACCTATGGATTTAATTAAGTACTGTTTTCCAATAGAACTATTAATGTTACATTTTTATTCTGTTTTAAATGCAACTGTCGTCGATCTTTTGTCTTTTCTATTTATTTTTAATTTTTATTTCGTCATGTAAATGAAAATATAGTTCAATGAGAAACATATATTTTTTTTACTTGCTCATGGACAAAAAATTCGAATCAAATTACTAACAAAAATAAAAAACAAGTAAAGTCTAATAAAAATACTATCGTTCTATTCTTTCTAGTAATTTATTAATCAAATTATAAACTACCATTTAAGGAATAATTTTATAATTTTTTTTTTCACATAAAAAATTAAATTGCAAATAATTATGTGTTTTTAAAACATTTTTAAATTTCTAAAGAAGTCGTTATTTGATTTTCTTTATGAAACGAGGTATTTCTCAAATCTACTGCCTACCTTATAGACTATTACGTAATTATATAATTTCCCTTTGAATTATATTCGTATAGGCGTATGCTGAAAATTCCGTGGATCTTAAAAGTTACTAATAAAGAAGTCCTCAAAAGAATCAATAAACGCCCGTAATTATTACATTTGATTAAGGAAAGTAAACTACGTTATCTAGGCCACATCATGAGAGGTCAAAAATATGAGATTTTACGTCCCATTATGGAAGGAAAGCTTTTGGGCAAAAAAAGGGCGCCCACAAAATTCGTGGACAAATGATTTTTATCGTTGGTTCCGCTGTTCACCCATTGAAATGTTCAGATCTGCCATGTCTAGAAAAGACATTGCCGTGTTGATCGCCAACCTTCGTAACGGAGACGGCGGATGAAGAAGAAGAATATAATTTCAAACTCCAAAATGTCTCTCTGAATCCGGCCCTGATATATGCCATTAAAGTACCCTACAGTGAAGGTTATTCAAGCAATGATGATCATCGTCCGATGAGATACTCGTATTTTTGTTTTATCTACTTTAACGGCAGCGGCTATTAAAGTTTGAAGTACTCAAATTTCTGCGATTTTATTTTACTATTAAAAGTTAACGATTACACACCGTTGAATTAAAAAATCATCGAAACTTACTTAGATATTTCCTTTTTTCCCCTGGCCAAGTAATGTGGTAGCCTAGTAGTTAAGACGTCAAATACCAAACCAGAGGTATCGTGGATTTTCAAAACTTATATCGTTTCGGACTATAATCTGTAATTCGATTAAGCACCAGAGAAATCTGGGAAAGTAAAGGAGAAACTGCCATTGATTCTCTTCAGATCTCCATTAGAGATCTTTAAATACATTATGAAAAATAAATTGCGGGCACAACTGTGTTAAAAAGAATTAGATTTGACGTTTCGGTCAGATTACACTGACGACCATCAGAAGGGTTCGCTTCTGATGATGATCAGTGTAAGCTGGCCGAAACGTTAAGCAAATCTAATTCTTTTTAACACAGTTGTGCTTGCAATTTATTTATTATGAGTATTCATCGTGAAAGCTTTAAATTTCACTTTATCAAGAGCAATATGGGACTCGCTTAACCTTTTTACTATCCTCCGCCTAGTCATTACCTTTTTAATGGCTTTAATAGGCACTCACTATACAAAAGATGGGACACAAATATGATGCGCACAACGCAAAACGGTAATAAATATATCTAATAGTACAAATAGTAAATGTTGCTTAAATTTTCTTACTCACTCATCAATTACGCAAGTTAACGAAAGATTCCATTCGAAAATTACTTCAGCTTTAAACAATGAAAAATGTTCAACTACATACCATTTCAGTTTCAAATTTTAAGCGCAGGTGTAAAGTTCCATTCCATCTTTTTTACATCGTCTTAATCGGATTTTAATTTACATTTCATTACTTTACCGCTTAATTCGGTACGATGCCATCGTAAACATTTACCTTTAACGTTTTATTTTAAAGTTTTGGTAACTTAAAAGTAATTTTTAACTTTCCTGTTATTTTCATTATCTTTTTGTGATTAATAAATGCCTCTACACGCACTTTCTTATTCTTTTTTGATTTGTTGACTTACTTCATTTGCAGTAAAATATAACAGTTTTAATTTAATCATTTTTTTACTGCAATGTAGAATAAACTAACCATAAAAATAAAAAAAGAAAAGTAATTTGGTATTACCAGCCGGTCCACTAGTAAACAAAATAAGAACTACGGCGCATCGCTTTACCCAAGAGGGGATGGAAGTGGGGTATGCTGTTCGGCGAAGCTTACAGCAGGTTTACCACCAAAGCACTAATCGGTACATCGTGCACACAATGAATTGTATAATGTTGTGGCTCATTCGTTTTTTAAAAACTCTTTCGTACCTTCTATTATTATTTTAAAGCAGATAAGGTAATTACTCTTATTTTTCTGTACGATAGAGATTCATTATTGGTAACATATGTTCCTTCTCAGAATTCGTTAATTTTATGAAAATGTAATAATACACGACATAAAGGAATGGCTTCTCCACTTGTAAATCATTGATCTAATCAATTGACTACTTTCTTTATTGCTTTTAACTTACTTAAATACTCCTTCTCATCGCTTCAGCCACGACCTCTTCTTCACCAATTTTCTCTTCCATCCTTACTAAATTTCCCTGCTAACCAGGAGCTATTTTTCATTAGAACAACACGTGTACTTGTTTACTACTTGCAAAGATTTTAATTAATAAATGCTAACCTTTACCTATTATTTTTATTTTCAAATCAACCTCTCCGCCCATTCTACGACCTGAGAATTTAAATTATTTAATCTGTTCCACTTCTGCGTACAGTTAACATTAACCTGCGACAAAGCTTTTTGATGTCCTTGTTTATTATATCTTTATGATTCTAGTATATGCATTCTGAACAGAAATTTAACACGTTACGATCATTGCATCAAATGGAGTTTGAAAATAAAATTCTTTAATTTTCATGTACTCTTTATATAATTTTTAGGAACGGTAGGATCTATGTTTAGATGGAAGGGATTTCGAATATTCACACGTATTGCATACGCTGTTTATCTCGTTCAGTTTCCAGTTTACTTTTACAACGTAGGAACTACGAAATCTCCGAGATATTTTACTTCGCAAGTTTTGGTAAATATATATACAGTTTCCTTTTTTTAGTTTTATTTTTAAAATTCACACTCTTTACAAGCAGCACAATCATATTATGTACGATATTTATATGAATTTTTTCAGTTTAACTTCGAAGAATACGCCATAATTATAATACTGTCTGCTGTATTAACGATACTTTTTGATTTGCCGTGCCAAAATATTTCAAAATTAGTGAAGTCTAATTCATCTAGGATTACGTCGCCATCATTAGCGAACAATAAAATCGGTGAGTATTACCCATTTTATGTTAATAATTGAATATTAATGATTAATCACTATTTCATCTTAATTCATTTTAAAATCAAGAGGTTCCGAAAACATTTAAAAGCTGTAAATCAAAAAAAAATGCATTATATGCGTTAAAAAATTTTATTTAAAGATATTTTCATTGCAGCTCTAAAGGTATTCTATAATTTTATACTGAAACCGGAAGTTCATACTAAGTTACATTACTGAAACGAAAAACATCATACGGCAGCATCTTCACTATTTTACTAATCAACAAGGAGAAAAATAACATAAAACGACGCAAAAGCTAACATGTACAATAGATATTCTTACTTTCTCGTAAACCCATAGATGACCTATAGCTTTTACCTCAAAACTAGCTGCATGAATTAGAAACACCGCTAATTAATAGTTAATTTATAAACACCACAAGAATGAATAAAAGTTTTTTTTTTATCACTCCAAATCCAGAACTAATACTTTCAGGTTTACCAAAATTCAAATTTTTATTTTAATTTTTCGCTATATTTACTCGAATATATTTAGTTTTTAATCATAAAACTGTAACATTATAAATTAGCTTTATTGTTTAACAAAAAACTTGTAAACAAACATCAAAATGATTTACATTATTTGGTAGATTTCAAAAATGAAGAAAAATAATATTTGTACAAATAAAAAAAAAAAATACAACAAATATTTTTTCAAAAAATAAACGTTTATTCCTCCATTTTAATGAAGTGATCGGAAATTTTACGCACAAACCGCTTAATACATTCAAATAGCTTTTTCGAGTATCACATAGTAGTATTTAATATCGTTCTTAATTATCCCGTTAGTGTATAAATATAAATAACAGAACTAAACAAATTTTAATCAACATACTTGTCGATATAGAACTCTCTGATTTTAAAATAGATTAGCAATTCTTAACCCATTATCGCACTATCGCCATAGAAAAGAAACAAAAGTTTTCAAAGTTAAAAATTTTCAATTTATCAAAATGAATATTTTCAAAAATATTAAAATAATAACATAAAAACGGAATTTCTGGTCAAAATGAATACTTACTACTTTTCTAAAGTGATTTATATTAAACCAACAATTTTTCCGAGTAAACTTTCTGTGATATGGATAAAATTAAAAAAGTTTGAAAATTGAACATTAATTCATCTGTTATCACCAAAACTCGGCCAAAATTGTCAATTCATTTTAAATAAAGCAGATAAACAAACAATAACATACAAAAAAATTAAATTTAGGACTTGGATTTAGTAATAGTTAATACATTTAACGATTTACACAATCGAGATAGGTCTATCTGCAGCTTTATTAAAAGTTAACATTTACAGCATATATTTATATTTGATTAATTATGAGTTATTATTATTACAAGTAATTCCTTCACTCTTAAAAGCTGACACAAAATTATTTTATATCAAATGAAATTAATATATTTTAAAAGTAATTTATGACCTATTGTTAAATGATACATGATCTAATAGAAACTTTTCAATTAAGCTTTACAAACCACTGAAATAGACTGCATCAAATCATGATTATCAAAAACAGTACTGTTTCTCTCTTCCTCCGACCAATTTAAGAAATTACGCTGTTATTATTAGATAATAATGTTTCATTAATTTTATTTATGTTTTTAGAAAAAAAGTCGAATAAGATAAAACACTGGCAGACAACCAATTTTTAAGTTCTACGCCAAGAAACAGGCATAATTTGTGACACAAAGATATTTTGTAAGTTTATAAAATAATTCATATCATGTAAGTTACAATGGTAACGATGATAATAATATTGATCAATGGCGGAGATCTCCTTTTGAAATACAGTACTGTGTTAGCGCGTTTAATTATATATTATACTAAACGTTTCGATTATTTTCGATAATTTAAAACGCACCGGGAATAATCAAAATTGGAATAAATGCAATTATAAATCTCGCAACAATAATTATTAATTTCTGGAAATAGTTTAATCAGTATTAATATTTTAACGTTTTAATTATAAATATTTAATCGACGGAGAACATAACAAAGAGGGTACAAAATTACGAGTCAAGTTTTTTCGTAAAGACCGGAACTCATCGATATTGTGAAATCAAAATATTGCTTAGTTCCTAATGATAAGTCAAGACTGTACGTGTTTAAAGAATTGTATTTTAATTTTAAATTATACCATCATGTTTATTATAATTATAAAATAAATGCTATTTTACATTTACGTTAGTTATTTATTCGTATCAATAGAAATAGATAATAAAAACTAATGGACGTTGTTAAATTCAATCAGCAAGAGGAATGAAATTGTATAACATTAACTGAATGATTCCAATTTATTTTCTAAGATACAATACAAATTTTCGTTAAAATAAAATTACAGATAAAATAATTACCTTTGAATTTCAAACATTTTCCACGCAGCCTTCCTGATCATTTACAGCTGGAGGCCAATCAATTTTAATATGCTGAAACCGTATTTTAAAAACAAAATTTTAATATTGTTATCACCAATATTTTGAACAAATTACAACACGTGCACACACAAGCATTAGACGAATAAAGTAGACAGATCTAAATGTTGACATTTATAATAAACAAAACTTACATTCTGCAACATTTAAAAAATATGCTTTTACCGACATATGAAAACTAAAAAATGTTAGCATACTATAGGCAGGTTCAAAAGTTAAATCATCATAATTTTTTATAAATCTAACTGATTATTTGCCTATTACAACTTTCTTCAATAAATAAAAACTTGATTAAACGCTAAAGTAAAAAAAAAAACAAAAAACGAATTAATTTAAACACTTTACAACATACGCTAAGTGAAAAAAACTACAATAAATTTTTATCCGTCAATTACTATTGTGGTTTCTTTCGATATTGCACGAATGACTCATGTAACCGATAAACAAACAAAATTACAGGCGAGAAATAAAACAAAAAACGCTGGATTACGAATGAATAGCCAATATAATTACGAAATATGAATACATATTTTCATAGATGTCTGATACACCAGCGTATCCCGTCATTAAATACGATAGACCGTTTTTTAAATTTTTAAACTCCAGCCAATGTTAAAATATAATTAGCATTATTACCGTAACATTCAAGAGCCAGAATATCAGCGGGAATGCCACCACCAATTAGATGATCGGAAAAACACGGCACTGTCCTACCAAAATCCCTGTGAATGAATTCTTTAACGTAAGTACCAGCTTGAGTTGTTATGTGTAACTTTATTAAAGCAGTTCCTGCAATAGTGCGCGTAATTACTATTTTATTTATCCTATTCGCAGTTTCACCATATTTTATTATATTGTCCTTATACTAGATGCGTAATTTTTGTTTTTTAGTTGTTACATAACGTCCGCAGCTTTCTTGAATAAAAATACCGCATACGCCTAATATATGTTCGCGTGCTGGCGGAAAATGAAAAAATTACAAAGCAAACCCAATATAAAAAAAGTGCATTAAACAAATGAATGAATTCACATCTTTTGATTAAACAGTATCAAAATGCAATGAAATTTAATATTATAAATATCTAAGTACCATTTAATTCTTAGATAAATTATACGACAAAATTAATTGCATAACAATAAAAAGTAATTAAATTAGACGTTTATTACGAGCTAACTTTGATACTGTTTAACGATTAGTATCTGTTATTAACAGAATAAAACTTCAAAAATATCCTTCGGGGAAATGCGTTGTTTACTGTTATTATATGTAGACTTTTCTTTTCATTTTCATCAACAATGTATAATTCGTCGTCGTCGTCGTCGCAGCTCTTGGAACAAGAGATCGCGTGCAACTCATATGATCCTATTTCTGGCATCCGTCACTGTTTTCTGAAATGTTTTGCTAATCAGATTCGATGTTACCATTTCCAGTCTTCTTCTCCATTTATAAGGTTTCCCTTGTATTTTTCCCTGTGCTGCCAACATGTAGATTCCGTTTTTTCGTATCTCATGAGCCCCATATATTTCGCTTTCCTTTTCTGGATACTGTCGACTATTACAAGCTTTCCTTCTTCTACTCTGGTTAAAACAATTTTATTACTGACGAAGTCTGTCCAGGGAATTTTTAACAGTCTGCGATAACACCACATTTCAAAAGAATTTATTCTTTTTTTACTATATGCACTCATAATCCATGTTTCGCATGCATACTGTAGTATTGACCATACGTAACAGTGCATTATTCTTTTCTTGAGTTTTAAACTTAATCTGGAATCCTTTAGTGCGTGACTCAGGTTGTTGAATGCCTGTTTCGCCATTCCAATTCTTGATTTGATTTCTTTGTCATCTCTGCCATCATTAGTGATGAGGCTACCTAGATATCTAAATTCAGTTAAGTTTTCTATCTTCTCTCCGTCTAAATAAATATGTACATCTCTGTTTTTAGTTCTGGTAAATTTAATGATTTTTGTTTTTTTTGTATTAATCTTCATTCCATATCTTAAACCGATTTTATTTATTTTGTTTACCATTTTTTGTAGTTGTTTTTCTGTTTCTGCCAGTAAAACTTTATCATCCGCATAACTAATTTCGTTTATACGTTGTCCATTTATTTTCACTCCCATTTTCCCTATATTTGCAGCTTGCTTAATCTCTTCTGCATATATATTAAATAATCTGGGTGAGAGTGGACATCCTTGTCGTACACCTCTTTTAATATTGCTTTTCTTATCCGAGAATTCCGCATTTATCTTGATTTTTGCACTTTGTTCTCAATACAGATGTTTAATAAGCTGAAGGTCTGAATTATCGATATTATATTTTTGCAGTATTGTTATAAGCTGTTCATGATTAACTCGGTCAAACGCCTTTTCATAGTCTACAAAGCATGCATAAACCTCCCTGTTTGCGTTCAAGGTTCTTTGTATTATTATCTTAAGTAGGGCTATTGCATCTCTGGTTCCTCTTCTTAGGACAAAACTAAACTGCGTATCGCCTAAATTGTCATCTAGTTTCCGCTCTATTCTGTTATTTATAATTGATATGTTAGAAGCAGCTTCAGCGAATGACTCATTAGTGCTATTGTTCTATATTCGGAACACGTTTGCGAGCTACTCTTTTTTGGAATCGGTATAAAATTTATGCTTTTAAAATCCTCTGGCAGTGCGCTTTCTTTGTAAATTTTATTAAATATCTGTAAAAGTTGTTTCTTCTCACGCTGCGTTATGCATTTTATCATATCAACCGCTAGAAGATCATCTCCGACTGCTTTGTTATTTCTGGCTTTATGAATAGCATTCTCTAATTCCCACATTTCAATAATTGGCGCTTCTTCCTTCGTTGTTTTATTGTTCTGTTCGAATCGCATATAATCTTTATACAGTTCTTGTATATAATTCAGCCATGTTTCTTCTTTTTCTTCCTTAGTTATACAATATTCTCCGAACTTATTTCGTATACAGTTTATGTTGTTTTTTCTCTTTTTATGTACTTTCATCATTTCTTTAATTTTCGTATGTATTTCTCGCATGTTATGCTTTGAATCTAATTTTTCGATTTCCTCTCATTTTTCTTTGTACCAGTTACTCTTTGCCTCTGTGCATTTTTTCACGATGTCTTTATTTAATTTTTTTATATTCTAAACTTCTTCTATCTTTTATTTCTCTTCTTTCCTCTATCAGATTTATAATCTCTTGCGTAATCCAAGGTTTGTCTTTTTTCCTTCCTCTTTTTGGGACTGTGTTTCTGGCGGCTTCAAGGACCTTTTGTTTCCATGTACACCACATGTTTTCTACATTTTTTCCTACATTATTTCCATCTATCGTTTCCTTCCCTATTCTGTCTAACTCTGCCTGAAACTTTCCTCGGATATCATCTACATATTTTCAGTTTATTATAGTCTAGCCACTGTAACTGTAATTGTTTTTCATTCTTTTTGCATTTCTTCAGTATTATTTTGCATTTAGCGACTAGTAAAGTATGGTCCGTATTGCAATCCGCTCCCGGATAGGTATGGCAGTTTTTAATCACGTTCTTGTAGCGTTTATTAATCAGAATAAAATCAATTTGGTTTTTTGTTCTTCCATCCGGACTTGTCCACGTATAAAGCCTTCTTTTATGTTGCTTAAACCATGTGTTACATATCACCATATTACTTTTTTCTGCAAAATCTGTTAGCATTTCTCCTCGTTCGTTTTGCTTCCCTAAGGCAAATTTACCGGCATCCTCGCTTCTGTGGTCTTGTCCTACCTTTGCATTGAAGTCCCCCATGACGAATACGATATCATTATTTTTGGTTGTTTTTTTAATCTCTTCTATCTCCTTATAAAAGTTGTTAATCGTTACTTCGTCGCTATCCGCTGTAACAAATTATATTTAAGAATAACACAGCAGAGTACGAATCGAATTGATAAATTAATAAGCAATGGAAAAGTATAATGAATAATAAATGTTACGAGTTACCGAAATCTGTCGTTCGTAAATGCAATTCGGAATATTATTTCGCTAATTATCTTTTTGAGGAATTTTAAATAACATCGAAATTGGTGACAATAAATCTTAAATTTTTGTGTAATGAAAGATATACTAAAAGCGCGAAATTCGAAGAACTTGTTATCGGGTGCTTCCTCCACAACCATGACAACACTTTTACGCAAATGAACCAATGGATAAAAAGTAGAATCGATACACTCCTTCTTTTACACAAGTCACCGTTTATCGAGGACTTATTAATATATACAAATTCCTCATTTATAGTCGAAATATTTTCCATTTTACAAGTTTCAGCATATATTAAATTTATCGACAATGCATAGATTTAGTTTCCACTGTTAACAACTTTTGCCAGTATCGCACGCAGATGAGTAATCCGATCTCAAACATAATTTCAAAGAATGTTCTCGAATATATAGTCAGCCAGATTAATATTCGATCACGCCGTTGCGGAACAAATGAACGCACCAAATAGATGGAAATAAAGCATTATTTGTAATTTTTCTAATGAAATAACACAACAAAAAACCTTCTAAATTCATGTATGTAAAAAAAAAATCACAAACGAAAAAATATCACAGCTCCGGTAACAATGAACGCAAAAAGTCGAAAATTCACCTTCTGCGCACAATTATGATGAGAGCGGTAGATATGGAAGGAGGGGACGAGGAAGAAGAAGGATTTCTTGGCTCCAAAATATTAAGCAATCGATTGGAGTTACAAAAGTAGAAGAATTGTTCCAGATTGCAAGAAATCGAGACGCATTTCGTCATATGGTTGAATCCATGAAAAGTGGTTAAGCTATACCCGCATCGGGTTGCACGAAGAAGAAGAAGGCAGAATATGACTTTATTCCTCCAATAAGGTAACCAAATGAGCACATCAATACTTTGAATGCCAACCCTTCGATCAGATCACACTTTTCAACTGATGTGGCATCGAGGAAATCAAGTTGCGACAGTAATCTGGAGGAATTTTACCCCATTCCTCCAGTAAGCACTCTTTCAGCTGGGCATGGCTAGTAATTGGTTTCCCATGTAGTTTCTCGTCCAAGAAGTTCCATAGATTCTCCATGGGGTTCAAGTCGGGAGACTGTGGCGGGCCTGGCATGACACAGCGGCAATTATAGAGCAGCCATAATCGACTGTCGAGTGCGGTATGTTTCTGGTCATTATCCTGATACTACAGCTGAAACGTTTTCTGTAGACCCACTTTCTCGGCGCTTGACGTAAACTGATTTTCAAAATCTCAATATAAGAGGCAGCAGTCATGGTTCCTTCGATAAAACTCAAGTTCTCGACGCCGGTAGCCGCGAAACACCCCACCCCCACACCAGCACATTTTTTCCATCATGTTTGACCGATGCAGTCAAATTCTTTTTCTCCAATGCCGTATTCTTCTTACGCCACACCTTTTAACATTAAACTTCGTTTCATCGGTAAACAACACGCCCTGCCAGAATTCCTCATCCTTATACACGTACTTTTTTGCAAATTCTAACCGTTTTCTGCAGTTGTCCGCAGATATGAAAGGTTTACGCCTAGCGGTTCTCGAATTGTAGCCCATATTTTTAAGCACTCTACGCATGGTTTCAGCTGAAACCACTTTCCCCGTTCGTTCGCGTAAGGCTGTTACTAATGTCGGAGCACTTACTTTCGGATGTGCTGCTACTTGTCGCCGA
The DNA here is from genome assembly GCA_039619475.1 of Icerya purchasi. NCBI lineage: Eukaryota > Metazoa > Arthropoda > Insecta > Hemiptera > Monophlebidae > Icerya > Icerya purchasi. The sequence continues at coordinate 258,609,649 of CM077116.1, read as the reverse complement.
ATACACCGTACATCAAGTGGATCCATTTTTTTCGGCTTTCCTTTTTGTTGAATGAAGTGAATTCGATCTTCACTTTGATACCGCCGATAAATATCATTCGCAGTGTTTCGCGATATATTTAGTAATCGACTTATCTCACTGCCTGACACACAATTCTCTTTTTATGGAAAATTACGAGTACACGAGTTTCAATCGAGGTAATTTTACTCTTACGCGACATTTTTCTTTTCCGCACAACTGTACTCACGTTATGTTGAATAGCAACTGCAATTTCGTATTCACTGATGACTCACACGCAAGCAACATACTTAGCTAGCTACATTAACGCCATTTCTCACGTTGGGGAAAACCCTAGGGGCGCACCAATTTCGACTTTTTGCGTTCGTTGCTACCAAAGCTGTAATATCTTTTCGTTCGTGATTTTTTTTTTTTTTTGCGTGTATGTATTTAGGTTTTTCATTGTGTTATTGCATTAAAAATATTACAGATAAAGCTTTATTTCCATCTATTTGGTACGTTCACTTGTTCGGCAACGTCGTGACGAAATATTAATGTAGCTGACTGTACATGCATGATGGAACAGAAATTGCAAGCATATAGGTAGTACAATCAAAATTCAATTCAAACATCATATCTGCAATCTGAAAATAATTTCCATTATCATGTGTAAAATATAACGTTAAATTTTTTATCGTAAGGACACATATTAACATTTAATTTTACAAGCTACAATTACACTATTTAACCAATACGACGATAATTAACTAGTTACAAAAACTATTTTAACTGTTTTTCTTTTTTTAAGTAAATTAAAATAAGAACTATAGATAATCATTTTAACAGCAAAAGTTTTCACTACAGAACGATGCAATAATCCTAAACAAAGAATGCAGCCATTACTTGGTTCCAATTGCAAATTCTCTTTTTCCGCCTACAAAAATTAAATATATACAGAAACTGCACATGAAAAATTCGACCTACATTTACAAATAAATTTTTAATAACTAGTACAATTTTAACAACCGTTCTCAGCATCCGTTAATACATTGGATTAAGTATCCGAATGTTAATTATAAATATTACCGACGGTTAAACATCACAAGAAAATTGAGTAAAAAAAGTTTCACTTCAAGAAAACAGACTAATTCGATGACGGAGAAATAATTTAACAAAATATAGGATGATATTGGACAGTTAAATTTGCCCTTCATATCAAAACACATTTCTCCACTAATGAAAACTTACACACAGGTCAGTACCGAAAATACATTATATTTCGGTTTATATGCTAACCTGAGATAATTAGGAGCACAAATATTTTTACTAATTTTTACAACATTTTTTACGTTTATCATTAGTATTCGATTTGCCGAAGATAAAACTGGCGCGATATTGCACAGCAATTAGTTACGAAAAAAACTAAAATCGAAAATAAATACGACTTCTGATCTGTTTTTCATTTTTTAACAATATCAAAAAGGAATAAAAATTATATATTTACACACATACTCCACAACTTTTCATACAAAAAAAAAACAAATAATTTTGTACATCTTAAATTATATTACAAAATTTTTGCGGATTTCTTACAACGCAAAATAATCAGAAATACTATAAAATTTATTGCCATACTTTTACATACTAATAGTTTTGTAATTAAAAACAAACTGAATTTTCCACATATCGGTAGGCACATATCTCACATACACCAAGATTCCGCAATACATTATATAAATTAAAGTTCCCTTCTTCGTTTGCCATTTCAAAATCAATTCATTCTATAAAATTGAAACATGTAAACAAACGCATTTAACTCCACGAACCGGCAAGCAAGAGATCAAACGTATAAACGCATATTGATATCGGAAAAATTTGTAGGATGAGACAGATTGCGCCGGTCGCGCGTATAATCAAAAGAGCTTCTGAAAATCACGTGACTACAACTGTCGATATAGTGTATCGATATGGTAAAAATTATTTATTCGATAGTTGCAACACAAACGATAAATTAAATTTAAAAAATAAATAAAAGCAAAAATCCAAAAACAAATTATTTTTACTTTTAACTTGCCGAATGGTGTTTAGTATAATTTTTTACTAGTTTTTGTTAAAAAATCGTATAGATAGCAGCACAAAGTATATGGTAAATTTTTTATTCCTATCCATGATTATCATTACTCCATTGGAAGCAGCCGCTTGAAGAGTGTCTGTTCAAAAGATTTACAGGGCACTTTTTGAATTCTTGACGTCATAAAATTATTACATCCTTTTGGTAAAAGTTTAACTTTATTATTGGTCTTTTACCACAAGCACATAATTTCTATTATCTCATAACAATGTGTGATTGATATAGTTCATGGCTCAAAGCAATCCCTGTTGGAGATATTATGGCTGAAATCATTGCATGTTCCTTTCTGACCAAATGATTCAGCCGTTACAGTATACCAAAAGAAATAATCACAGACCGAGGGAAGTAATTCACTTCTGAACTACAGGCACAGTTATGTCAGTTTTGGGAGCAGAATACATTATGATAAGCATGCACCACCCCAGGGGAACAAAATCCTTGGGCGATATCATAGAACATTAAAAGTGTTTCTAAAATGACAATTTGAATAGGCCAACAGCATTATCAGTTGTGCTATTAGACATCCGGTGTGCCTTAAGTGATGATGATTCACTATCTTCAGTTGAATTAATGTTCGGTCAAGAATTAAAACTATCCGGTGAATTTCTACATGATCAAGATTCACAATCTGCATATGACTATGTAGCAGCGCTTCAAAAATTTTTATGCGAAGGAAATTGAAAATTGATAAAATCGTGAAATTTTTGACTAATTAGGGCCTATGGAAGAAACTTAGAGAGCGTAGGTACAGTATACATACTTGGAGGATGGCAGAGATCGGCAAAATTACAAGTGAAATAAGGGAAATTGACAAAGGACATTATGTAGGAACAAAACGAACTGAGCCGGCGGGAAATCAAAGATAAAATAGGGGTTTTCCTAGGTACGAAATGCCAGTTCCTAGAAGTGGAAAGATAGGAACGGATAAGAGTAGAGGACGTGAATGGGAGACGCTTAGTAAGAAAACGATAGCCCAAGAAAGAAACGAATTAAGTGTCTCACTGGCTGATATAGTATTATGAGATGAGGCATAAATTAAGATATCATCAGCAAAGAAGCTGACGGTGATGATTATGATATGAATACAATTACAACAAACAGAAATGTGCATAACCATTCTTGGAATGTAGATTGGGATGTGCAGACAAAGATAAACACATATGAGACTTGAAAATCTGAAAGTATATGTTTAACAGATCATGAGGTACAAGCGTCCCTGTAGTTAGCAAAGGTACAACCGGATCCAGGACCCAAAAAAAGCAGAGATAATGAAATGGAAATAGATTCCACAAAACCAACTACAACCTGCAGTTGACGACAAGTACATTTCCCGAAAAAATATGAATAATTTTACACATAATTTGGTTTATTTGAACGTCCGCTTGGTACATAGTCATTTTTAATAATATTACATATAATTTTAAAATAAATAGGGAATATTTTTATTGGTTTTTTATTTTTTTATTATCATTAGGTTTTCTAGGTGTACTACATACATTTGAGGGAGAATATTATAGCAGACATTCATAAATAGATTTTTATTTAATTAATTTTAATCTAAAAATAGCTGTAATATTTTACATGTATTTTAAATAACTTTTTGTTTAAGGCGTTCTTATTAATAGTAAAACAAAAATAATGCTGGAGTTTCTCCAGGGCAGGAATTCAATTTTTGTCAGGCATACAGTTTTTTTTTATTATGCTCGTTTTCTAACAATTATAATTTTTTGGTGTTTTTTCAACTGATTATTTGTCTTGTTTTATGTGGGCATTCGTTTATATATACATATATGTACACAAATGAGAGAACCAACCGGTTAACATTGATATATTCGCATTCGCTCACTATTCACGTAACCTATTGTATAAATTATTATAATATATATATTTTTTTTCCTACCCTGGGCGCGCCAACGGCCTTGACCCGACAACATGAAAAATTAAGAGATAGAACTAAAGAATTTTTATGATGAAATTCCGGTTTATATTTGAACCACCCTCGTACTTAGGTATCTTGATTGATAATAACTTGAAATTTTACAATCACTTTAGTAGTATTGAAAATAAGTTAACTAAATTTTTGTTTATCTTTAATAAACTTTATAATAATAATTGCAAAGTAAATTATACTAAAAGGATTATTCTATATATGAGCAGTCATTTTACCAAACCTACTATATAGTAGCATAATTTACTCAGATATAATTAAAAGATTTCAAAAAATGATAGATAGTTACCAAAGATTACTAACCATTAAATTAATTAGATTATATAAAGCGGTAAGTTATTTAGCGTCAGTGGTTACAGCTGAAATTATGCCACTGCAGTTTGAAATTAGTAAACACATAAATTTATTTTGCATTAAAAATAATATTACTACCTGCTCGCTTAATTTCAATAATGCCTATTACGAAAATGATAAATTTACTTATGAGAATAAAACCACTTTTAACGCAAAGCAGTTTAAAAGATTATTACATGACTATTACCTAACGCAATATCAGACCATGTGAGATAATTGTAACAGTGTTGTAACTTACACTTTCTTCCCTAACATATTAAGTCGAATGAACAGTATAAATTACATACCAAACTTTTTTAACGTACAATTCCTCACTGGTCACGGAAATTTTAAAGACCATCTACATCGATTTAAAATTGCCGATTCGCCAAATTGTATTTAATGTAATTTTCCCGATACGCTCATATCTTAGCTGTGGATGTAATAGCACAGATTTTAATTTTCAGTGCTCAGCAGATAACTTAGTAACTAAGAATTTTCGAATGCTTAATGATTTTTCCGTTATAGAAATTAATTCCGTAAAGAACATATACATTTTTGTATTAATTAACCACAATCAGTATAAGGTGAGGATGATCTGATACCAAAAACTTCATTGGATTGGTCGTTTCAACTTTACCATCGTACAATTTGTACTACTCTAATGTATAATACATTTGCCTCATCGCTATTATACGAAGTGAGGACCCCCCACCCGCCACCCAAAAAAAAAAGAATGTGGCGTATAACAGGGATTTATTGAATACATTGGTCGTCGTCAACGTTCACTATAAGACAAAATAAGAAGAAGAAGTTTCTTTATATTGTCCATATCGGACCAAATCCAAATTTAATTGACGGCTCTTTCCCCTCTTATTGTTTCTGGGTGTAAATTATTTAGTTCTTTAGATACTGTTGAATCAGTTTTAAATTTGGTTGACAAACATACAAAACGATTAGTTCACAGTTTCAGTTCCACTACGAAGCCACCAGTTTTAAGTCTCGCCCCATAATATCACATTCACGTCGAATTTGGAATTAAAATAAATTTAAATTTATAAAAAATAGAAATATTTGAATTTCATATCGATATATTCGTCATGCGCATTAGTCGACATAAGATAACGTTCAAGTTGCGTTAAAACCCTCCGCTCAGATGTTTAGATTATAAAACGCGACCGCTTGAGCATATCAATGTCACGTTAGAGAACAAAGTAGCTATTTGTATGAAACAATTATACAGGGTTAGCGAAGTTTTGTTTTTTTTTTGAGCTCGCTGACGAAGAGTATTTACCCATGTTCAATAGGAAAGAAACTTATCGTTGAATTAATTATTTAGATTTGTATGCGGTCAGCTATAGCATCAATGAAGGATACAAGGAGAGCGACAGCAAATAGCGAAGGGAAGGAGAGAACAGATGCAGCACTGTAGAGAGCAGGAATATTAAGTCTCAGAAGTTGAGAGTAGAGAAGGAAACGTTCAGACGACAGAGTGGAACATTTGAAAAGGATGTGGTTAGAATTACATTCGTGGATATCATTGGGAGGATGTAGTGGACAATAAGGAGAGTTTGAAAGTGAAACACGATAGCGAGATGAAGGAAGCAAACTGTGATCGAGACGAACCGATATAAAGAGAAAATAATATAGCGCTGCATAGACGGAAATTTATGAAACCGAAGATTAACTGGAAGATACGGTTGAATAGAAAGTTAAAAAGAAAATTGGGTCGTAATATATTGGTGCATGTTTATTTTCTCAATTATTTATAGTGAGAGAGAGAGAGAGAGATGGAATTTATACATGATCGAAAATAGTTTAATTAAACGAAATGAAAAGTGATGTATCTAATACTGAAAAATTTAAGATAAGAAAATAATACATTGATCGGTGATTAAGAATTATGTAAGGTCGTAAAAGAACAGAGATGTATGTTAGTGTGATAGAGAAAAATAATACTTAAAATATTAAAACGTTGTTTCATGATGAAAATTATATTAGTGCACAAAAACAGATAGTACACGTCTACAGCGGCATATATAGTTCAGCGATGCATAAGTCATGAAGATAGTGCATAAAAAAGCGAAAGAGAAAGAGTGAGTGAAGTGAACACTACACTAGTACATCAGTATTGATAAGAGAGTAAAAACAAAAATAAATAAATAAAAATAATTATAAAAGTTATTTTCTTAATAAAAATTAAACTTTATAAATTAAGGTAACAGTATCTGAGGGACAATCTTTTAATACAAGCATCTCTATTTTAGTTAGAAAACACCAGTTTCGCTGCAAAATTAATTTTTAAGAGTGACAATCATTCAATTTTACTATAAAATACTAGATTTTTTGAAAATCGCACAATTTTATTGTAAATACAATATTTTTTATGTCCTACACTTTTTAGTAAAAAAGCTCAACTTTTTATACAAATAACACATTTTAATCAAAAAATAGCAACACTTCTGTGATAACAATATCCAGAGGCAGAAATTTACATAGAACAGCTCATGATATGAGAAGGACCTTTCTGTCCACGGGTGAACTTACATACTAGCCTACTGATACTAACCGCATTCCTGATCTGCTAGACTGATTTATTGTTAAAGGCATATCACTAAGTCATACGAGGGTTGAGTCAGATTTTGGCACCATATTTAGTGATCAAACACCAATAATGGCTATTAATTAATGAAACAACAGAACAAGTTGTTACATAACAGAAACACAGACTGGAACTGGTATAAATCACTCCTTCCGGAAACTACTAATTTATCAATACCTCTGAAAACGTAAGAACAAATGGAGTACAGTGCACGCAATTTCACTGAACAAATGCAAATAGCGGTATGCAATTTAACTCCATTAGAGGAACTCGTACATGATAATAACTGCACTAAATACATACAAGGAAATAATGCCTGAGAAAAGACGATTACGTAGATTGTGGCAGATTTGTAGAACACCTATAATCAAACGTCAATTAAACGCGGCAACAAAAGTGTGCATAAATGACTAAATAATCTAAAAAACAAAAATTTCAGCATATATGTGGAAAATTTATTCCCAACTCAATGCACAGGCTACAATCTATGGAAAGCCGCTAAAATAACAAAAAGGCCAATGATATGCAATCTGCCAATCTGATAAGATAACGGATATTGAACAAGAAGTGACAAACAAAAGCTGATGCATTTGCCGAGTACTTATGTGACACATTCCTAACATAAAAACGATAATCAACAAGTTGCTGGATGATATTAACTGCTCTAGACCAACTTCAAATGGAATAAAAATTATTTCTCTGGCAGAAGTTAAAAAATACATAAAACTTTTAAATGCCAAAACAATGATTACTGTAAAAATGTTAAAAGAATTACCCAGGAAAGCAATAATGTTGGTAACGTACATATTCAACGCTGTATTAAGAACACTCAGATACTGATGATATTAAAACCGGGAAAAGATGGCACTAAATTAGCTTCCTACAGATTAATCTCCCCCCTATTATCAACACTTGGAAAATTACTTGAAAAATTAATCTTTGTACGGATTAATAGAATAATTCATCAGTCGATCAGTCGTCAACATCGGTTTGGATTTAGAACTAGTCGCTCTACTGAACAGCAATTACATAGGGTAGTAAACCTTATTGAAGATGGCATCGAGCATAAAAAATACAACGAAGCGGTATTTATTGACACATCACTGAGGCCTTCGATAAAATCTGGCAAAACGGCTTGTTGTAAAAAGTAAAATTTTTTCGACCAGAAAAGTACTACTTACTAATACGGTCATACTTCAGCAACAGGCAGTTGCAGGTCAAATACGATGATGATCGTTCAGATGTATATTCCATACTAGCTAGAGTTCCACAGGGTAGCATCCGGCACTGCTGCTGTACAATCTGTATACAGCGGACTTGCCGATGAATGAAACTGTTCAAGTAGCAACGTTTGCCGATGATACTGCGATAATCGCATCAGATACAAATCCTGATATTGCTAGCGCTAAATTCCAAAACAGTGTGGACCAGTTTTACCAGTAGGCGCAGATGTGGAAACTAGCTGTAAACCCAGAGAAGCCTATATATATATTTCATTCTTCAACAGTAGATCACACAACAAACGAGTACTAATTGATAATAAAGAGCTTCCAAAGAAAAACGAAGTGAGATACCTAGAAGTCTATTTAGATCAAAGACTAACATGGATGACTCACATCCAAAAGAAAAGAAGAGAACTCAATATCAGAATGAAGCAACATTACTAGCTAATAGGATATCATTCTAAATTGTCACTGAAAAATCATTTGCTAATATGTAAAACTCTGTATTGCGACCAGTATGGACTTACGCAGCGTAACTGTGGAGATCCGCAAAGACGTCTAATAAGCTAGTTATCTAGCGATTTCAGAACAAGCTGTTGCGCCTTATTTATCGAATGCCATGGAATGAGTGTCCAATGAAGTCATACATCGGTATCTAAAAATAAACACAGCGGAAGAAATTATCTGAAAGCTCGCACAAAAGCATCTGACTCGCCTACGAAACCATCTAAACCAGCTGGCAGTCGCATTTTTAAACTCAGATGTGTCATCTACATCACGGCTTAAACTAACTAAAAAGAGATACTTAATTTCAAAATCTTTTTTGTGGAGGAAGCACCAATGAATGCACCTTCTACTTGCGATTTATTGGAAACAATTATTAGATAGCCTCACAATTAGCTAATTACAAATTAGCAATTAAAAGAAAGAAAGAAAGAAAGAAAAAAAAATCACACTCTTCTAAATTTATTAAGTTAAAAATATAAACACACAAGCGCTGAAATGAGCAATACATATTCGTGGAAGTTTGTATAGTTCGTATCTGAGATATGCCAATATCAAGATCTAAGCAATATGCTAGTTTTACTGCTTGCATGTATATTGTATAATAGTGAGAGAATTAATAATAAAATAATTATATTAATAATAACTTGTTTCGGTGATTAAAATTATATCGTCAAACAAGTATAAAGTTCGTTATGGCCATGCGCAAGTTGTAGAAAATGGATACGGCAAAATAATTTTAATAATTATAATTTGCAGTAGTGATTCTTGACGGGAGCTATGGCACTTTTTAAGAGGGCCATGAAAAATGAAAATTGAAAAGTAGAAGCCATAGGGAACCATCAGAAATACACAAAGCGTCCGGAAATACAGTTTGCCCTTGAAAATTTGTTGTTTCTGAGAAAATGACATTGTGATTTTTTTCTTCGTAAAAAAAATTTATAGCGTGCTAACGGAACATTTTATTTAGCTGCGTCTTAACGGACACTTTGTGAGATTAGGCAGATTATCGGCTGGTCGATTTTTAAAATTTTTGTTACTTGAGCTGTGAAGTTATATAAACTTATAATTAGTATCGGATTTGTTTTAGTCGTTCTTCAGAAGTAAAAAATAGTAGGAGGTGATATTATAATTGAAACTCACAAGCAATGACCGAAATACTTCTAATTTGAGACATATCGTACCAGTCAGGTATTGATACTTTTATCTTATATTTTATTATTACACATATTTATTAATTAAAGATTATTTGATTAACCATCTATTATGATGTTTCACATCGACCGGTCATTTTTTTTAAAAATTATATTTTTAAAAAAATTAAATAATTTTTTTATACTCAATTTGTAATTGAAACATTTTCATAGTGACTTTTTAAGAAAAATATTAGTAGAATATCTTTCTTATGGTTTTATTCCATCACTACGTAATCCACTTGTTCCATTATGTTTAATATGTAAAAATACATTGACAAATGGCAGCATACAACCATCGAAGTTACAAAATAACGTAATAGTATGTTTGGATTATTTTACAACAGGCACGCGTGTTTATTCATGGAACAGCTAGTATGATCATTTACAATAATGGAATAGTATTATTAGGTTATATTTGGTTAATCATACATCATCATCATCATCATAGTGACATATTCAGCTTCTGGGGGTCGACGCAAACCTATTTATACAATTGAGCTGTACAGATATAGTTAGAGTACTAGGCAACTGTTACACGAACCGCTAGTGTAACACTTGGAACAAATTGTAAATGTTCGATTCATCATGCTACAAATGCAGTCCCGTGCATGTCTTCCTACTACATAGATCAATTAGTGCGCATGTGATAGTATACGTGATGGTTTGTCGTTAATTTCTACGAGACTATTAACGATTAATTTAATTATTTATTTTTATATCTATCGTTGCCTGGGATCAAACTCAAAACTTCTGTAATGGAAGCCGAGTGCTTTAGGGATTAGTCAATCGCGATGTTATACATAAATTTTAAACTTTTAAAAAACAATTAATTTCGGTAGTAAAAAATTTACTCCGGATAATTTTAATAAGATATGCATGACTGAATGAACTCTTAACAACATATGATAAACATCTCAAATTAAACGTTATAATTTATAGGGTAATAAAATTTAAAAGACTTATAATAAGAGAAATGGTCATTAAATTTATATAAACAAATCAAAATATCTTTATTCAGAAAAATTACATAATCTTTATAAAAATAATACAATAAAAGTAAATATTAAGTATAAAATTGCCTCAGCCCATATTGAGCAAAGGTTTCCCTTAAGTTTTATTTAATACTAGTATTTGAAATTTCTTACTCTAAAAGGAACTATTAAGTTCATCCTGCAATCAGTTGATGTCTTTTTTCACATTTATATTAAGATATGGTCTATCTAGTATAACTTGTTTCTTCTAATATATTTGACCATGTCTGTATTATAGTTTATTCATAATCACGTCGATTTGACGAACACATTACAGGTTTAGCTTTTATGGTTATTATTAAAGGTTTCTTAAATATATTTTTTTACGACCAGTACTTCTAAGTTTCTAAAATTTTCTTACTAATTTCTCTTTCTAGCCGGCTTTTTAAAAACTTGTTACCATATTTATCATATTCATAATGCTTTATTTAATTTGAATCATTCTTCGGCTTAAATCTTTGTTTAATATTTTTTTTATTAATACTGATTGATAATTCAGCCTTAAATCCTTCTTTTTTTTAATTCGCCCACTACATCTGTTAATCTTGTAGAAAATTATTATATCATCTGCAAAACTCAAATTTGAGATCATTTTTTTATTTATATTTATCAATTTATTGCTGCAATCCAATCCTTTTTTTTTTTTTTTTTTGAAAATTTCATCGAACGATTAAAAATTATCGACGACATAGTGCATCGCCCTGTCTAACTTCTCTGTGTATTTTAAAACAACCCCTTTAACATCCGCTCTTATTCATACTTTTAAATCTTTACGTAGTTCTCCGATACCCTTCAGTTTTTTATCGATTTTATCATAAGAGTGGCTGGTTTAAAACAGTCAAAACCTGCACTATACTTAATTAGAGCTAAATATATATCCAACAAATACTTCATACAATTCTCTGCGATTTAATTTAATATACAGAGGCGGTCCATTGTCGAAGAAGTTTTTTTAAATTTGGCTTATTCTATAGATTGTTCTAACTTTAGGAAAGGTTTTATTCTATTCTCTATTAGCTTACGATTTTTGAACTAGTTCAAATTTACATCTGATTTAAGCAATTTATTCTCCTGTTTTATTAGTTTCACTTCTTCCGTTATATTATTTATTTTCGTTTTAGCCTCGTTCTAAACAGATTCTATATTTTTTATTTCTTCAAATATTTCAATGATTTTTTTATTAATTTAGTACCAATTTTAAAATCATACAGTCTTTACAGTAAATAATAATTACGGAATATAAAATAAAACTTACCGAATTAGGGTAATACGTATTACGACTCTAAACAATAAAAATATTTAATCACCCGCTTATCGTATTTATGAACGCATAAATACAAAATCTTTTACTATGTCTTTTCTACGCAAAGCTATCGAATTTATTGTATTTAAAATAAATTAGAAAAAGTGTTAACGCATAAATAGCCGCAGTACAACCTGACTTGCTGGAGATCGTTTCTGTCATCATTTGATGAATACCATCATTACATGGATTTTGTCATTTTAGAATCTATGGTTAAACTGTATCTGCCCGCCGAAATTATCTCTGGGCATTCCGGGAAATGTTCGGCCCAGGTTTCGATCGTAGGAGACACCTCCTTGAAATGAAGTCATCCCGTTTCTGCTTCTCCAAAAATCTTGATTTGCACCAAGGTGCAACTGCGTGCCTCCACCTGTTTGGTGTCCTATGCCGATGTTTACATTTCCATGGGGGGCATTTGGATTTCTGAAGCCGCCTTGTGGATTAAATGGCGGAGTAAATTGCGGTGACCGCCTCCATCTGTGAGAAAACGTAGCATGCCCGCCGTAGTTCTGTTTTGGTTGTCCTGGTTGCCTGCCTCCGATATTTCTATCATAATTTCCACCAGCTTCCACCTTAGTCCGTCCATCGCGACTTTGCCATACATTTCCGCTGGCATCTAAGTGGACATTAGTTCCTTGATCGCGCGTGCGGCTTACGTCGACATTTACATTGCCGTTTTTTCTATCAGCACTTCCAGAGCTGCCTTGTGGATTTCCAGAGCTGCCTTGTGGATTTCCAGCGCCGCCTTGTGGATTAAATGGCGGAGTAAATTGCGGTGACCGCCTCCATCTGTGAGAAAACGTAGCATGCCCGCCGTAGTTCTGTTTTGGTTGTCCTGGTTGCCTGCCTCCGATATTTCTATCATAATTTCCACCAGCTTCCACCTTAGTCCGTCCATCGTGACTTTGCCATACATTTCCGCTGGCATCTAAGTGGACATTAGTTCCTTGATCGCGCGTGCGGCTTACGTCGACATTTACATTGCCGTTTTTTCTATCAGCATTTCCAAAGCCGCCTTGTGGATTTCCAGAGCCGCCTTGTGGATTAAATGGCGGAGTAAATTGCGGTGACCGCCTCCATCTGTGAGAAAACGTAGCATGCCCGCCATAGTTCTGTTTTGGTTGTCCTGGTTGTCTGCCTCCGATATTTCTATCATAATTTCCACCAGCTTCCACCTTAGTCCGTCCATCGTGACTTTTCCATACATCTCTGCTGGCATCTACGTGTATATTAGTTCCTTGATCGCGCGTACGGCTTACGTCAACATTTACATTACCGTTTTTTTCATCAGCCGGTGACCTCCGAAAGCGAATCGGTGTCTGTTGATCGTGTACTTCTTTCGGGAAGCCCAGATCGTAAAGCTCAGAGGAAGGCAGTATCTACGTAAAATAACGAGGTGATATTGCATTATTTGTTTACTTTTCTACGTAATGTGATAACAAGCATTAATATGCACACAACAAAGACGAGAAACTTTTGAAATAAATTTTTCTAATACGTATTTTCTTTCGTTTTATATGTCTATTTTCTTGAAAAAATTAATACTTAAATAATTTAAAAAAACACTACTTATGCACATTTTATAAATTATTAACTCGATTGTGTTAATGTATATTTGATGACTTGAAATGTAACAATCAGCGGAGGAAAAACAGAGGTCACCCTACATTCGTGAATGACGCGATTTTATTTAGTTGCGCAATGTCTAAGAGTTACAAATAATGCTGAACAAACTTCAAATACAATCGAAAATGATAGAACTCAAAGTAAACCTGCAGAAAATAAAAGCAATAATAAAAAATAACAGTAAGTGGGAAAAAATCGAATGTTAAACAGATATTAGGACAAGAAATAACTACAAAAATAAAGGATATCCTCGTTTACAAATATCTATAGTTCAGAAAGCTGCGCACTGCGTATTCCGCAATCAAGGTATACTTTATAGTTTGAAATGTTAGTTATGTAATCGGGGCAATTGACTGGTGTGCTTTACGAAACTTATAATTAGTTAGTTTAGGAAGAGACAAATGGCATCTACTGAATTATCCTCAGCGTCAAGCTTAAGCATCACAAAGAACACATAAAGCTGACGGATGCAGTGGAACGAGTGGGCAAAGTCAAATGTTCACCATAGTAATAAAAATTTATGATCAAAGATGGAGCATATTTTTATTACTACAAAAGGAAAAGAGGAAATCAGTTCACTCGATGACAGAATGATATTAATGAAAGTTGCACAGATGCCATCTGGATCCAAGCTGCACATAATAGTATTTGGAACGTCTGGGAAACATTCACATCCCGTAACAGAGTTACATAAGAATATCCTTTCTAACACGATGATTTAACTTATTATTATTTTTGAGCCAACAAATTCTACTTCTTCATGCTTACTATTGTGTCAGTATATATATTATTATAAAAATTTGTAATTTGAGCGTTTATGCGACGCATTACTTTGTTAAATATTAATTTTCTTTTTTTTTTTTTTTATTTTTAACTTTCTTTTTTTGTTTTAAATTAGTAATATCCTAATATCCAATTAAATTTTATTTAAAGTTACCAAATTATCACACTGCTGGAGAATCATTTATAATTTCGATACGCAATATTAATAATAATTATTATGATTTAAACTGATCAACTGCAGACATTAGCGTAAGTTATGATAATTTTCAATGTACAGGAAGTAAATTCGAATTGAGTTTTACCCTTCGAAATATCACTGATTAAACAAGTACACAATGAGAACTTTTTTTTTTTCTTCACGGCGAGAACTGACTATACAGTAATTTACTAGATTTTAGTGGTTAATAAGATCGTGAATTTCAAGATCTGCCCATCAGCTGATCCCGAATTTATTCATCGAATAATCACGCCAGGTCAATGCTGTTTCTTCTTTTCAACCTGTTGCAACTTGCTGGTTGTTGCAGTAAATTCGTTGCGAGAGCATTTTCATATCGTTTTAACTTCGACAAGTGATTTTAACCGCCAGCTTTATTTCTTCGGTAACATACTTCACTTGTAAATCTTGATATATGGTTTGGTCGGACACATACCATGGTGCTCCTACTAATGATCGTAGAACCTTATTTTGAATGCGCTGTATTCTATCCACACACTACTTTTGGAAGCGCATCCCCATAATTTAGCTGTATACAACTATATCGGTTTTAATACCATGTCGTGTAGTAATATTTTATTTGGGCTTAATTTATAACTAATTGTCGAGTCCACTGTATGTTGGGGACCATTTCCCAAAATCAAGACTTGCAACATTTTCCTTCTGCATGCAATTGTCCTTCTTGTTCTTAGCTTTACCGTCCCAATACCAGTCGTATTATTTTATTTTAAAGAACTTATTTAACACCCTTTATATCAAATTCACTCCGTTAAAATTTTTTTCTAATAATCTTCTTCGAAATACGTTCTAAACAACTATAACTTTCCTAACGCATTTTGGTTCATATGCAATTCGGTGGGGTTGTAATAATACTAGTAATTAAACACTATTTACTAATTATATAATACGTAGAAATAAAAATAAAAATGTTTGACTTACTCACACATACGTTATTAATATTTTTTTGTTTATATCTTTTTCTTTAAAATAATTCCGATTTCTGAACAATAATTTCTATACTTGGAAAAATTATCAATTAACTGATTTAGTTCGTTAGTTTAGTATTACGAGAAATTAATGACATAGTTAATCGAATATGTTTCAAAAATGTTATTAGGTTGCTTAAAATAAAGTTACAGATTTTGCATCCCAACACCTGCCGAATAATTTGTTTGTAAAAAAATGATTAATACCTCAAATGTTATACATTATTCGAAAACTTATATGTTATAGATTCAAAATTGAAATTTGTGAAAAGTTTCATTCTTACATTAATTTCACTAATTTATATATTAATTAAATTTCACTTATATATGAATAAAATCGTGACTTTTAAAATTTTTTCCTCTATCAGCAGTAGCCTGGATATAACGCAGCTGACCAACTCGCAATATTGTCCTCGCGTTGGAGAGAATCAATGAAAGAATACTCAGTGCAATATTGGTTCAAAAAATTTTTAGCTGGTGAAAGCAACGTCAAAGGTGAACAGAGCAAGAGACAGCCAGTACCTGCAGCAGGTAATGAACAATTAAGATGTACGTGAAAGCAGATGAAACGATTCTGAACCATCTTCGTCAAATTGATGTGTTGAAATATCTTGACAAATTAATACCACACGAATTGAACAAAAATTTAAAAAACCGCTGTTTTGAGGTTTCATCTGTCTTACTTCTGCACAGCAAAAACGACCTTTTTTTTGACCACATTGTGATGTTCGACCAAGAGTAGATTCTTTGTGATAAATGGCGAAGTTTGGCTCAATGTTTGGATCGCGACGAGCTTCATAGCACTTTCCAGATTTTTCAGAGTTAAAGTTGCATCAAATAACGGCAATGGTGACTTGCTATTCTCAGACCAATCTAGCCATACGTCCATTTCAGCGCTATCGCCTAACATTAGTTAACAGAAAGAGGCCAACTCTTTTCTACAACAACGCTCGACCATATGTTGCACGATCATTCTTGCACAAGTTGAATGAGTTAGGTTATGAAACTTTTCCTCACCTACCATACTCACCAGACCTCTCGCCCGAGGATCACTACACCTTATACTAACGAAATAAATAAATCTATTTCTAGTTTTGCAAAAGTTGCGTTGATTCTAGTGATTCGTATTTTGACCAGTGAAATATCGTCTAGGCTGAGACGTTTACCTTCACGCATAGCAATAAAAATCCGTAATTTTATTTCGAACGACCTAATAATTAATTGCCCAGTTTCGCGAAAAAGGTTTTAAAAAGTGATACAAATTATTTCATCAATGAGGAAAGTAAAAGGAAGTGTAACAGAATATCTCTGATCATAAATTTTTAAATAATATTTATACATTTTCATATTTATATTTATCGGAAATGTGAATCATTGAAACTCAGAAGTAATTCGTTCTCCGACTGCAGGTAAAACTGCCCGGGGTGTCATGATTCAGTTTTATCATTTTTTTCATTCTTTCTTACAGCCCACTTTATGTGAACTTCAGAATTTACAAAATACACATATTGCGGAATCGAGATTAAATAATGTAGCAATCCATTAAAAGAGAAATAATAAGAATAAAAATTAATATAGCAACCCTAATTGCGGCAATATTGCGAGAGAAAATAAATGAAGGTAAAATATGTAGGTAAGTGGAAGTTGCTAACAGAATAACGGTTAAAATTCGGTTATTGAAAAAATTGGCAACAATAATAATACACGTTCGCAAATATTCCAAGTTTCTTTTTCATCATATTAAAATCTATAAAAATTTTACTAAACTTTTAAATTTTTGACGATTTGTTTTTCAATCTCGGTAATAACACTCGTAATTACGCTTAGAAATACAGAAAATACAAAAGTTATTTATGTCTGTAGAAGGAGGAAATCAGCTTCATATACACTCCATAAATCAAGTGCATTCTTTTTTTAGTGTATTAAAAATAAAGTATAAAATTAATGAATAATTCGTTCGTTACGTTATTTTAAAATTTATTTTAAATTAATTATAATTGCTTCAAGAAGCGCGTTGTGTAGCGTAAATGAAAATCTTTAAGAAAAACGATACATCCTTAATCGATTAAAAATTGACTAAAGCCGAAACAATCAAAGATCGGTCACAAAAAGTTAAATAACCTTCAGAATTTGATCTGTCGGACATAGATAAATCTGGAAAGATACAGCTGCGATGTAAATAAATGTAAAAGTTGTTTAGTGTTGTAAAAGTTGTGAGATCGTAGTTTTCCCACAAATGGGACAATAGAAAACATATACTCTCTGAAAATAAAAGAAGATCCTCACATGTCTATTTTCGATAGAAATCATATTTAATCCATATTTGACTCGAACGATTCGAGACAGAGATTGCTCATCATCAGAGATAATCTTTTTTTAAACGTTACAGTCAAGTACAAATTGTTTCGACGTAGTTTCTACCGAAAATATAGTCTGCACAACTTTAATAACCACGAAAATCATTTTTCGTTAATATCAACAAGAAGTTGGATACTCGAATCAGTGATAGGACCGTAAGATCATAATAAGAAAGCAAAAAGGTATTTGGAACAGTTGAAAGAAAAATTGGGAAGCAATATCAAAAAGTGCCTCTTACACGTAGACAATAAAAAGATAACTGCTTTCAAAAATCGCTCATTTATGAAATGAGGTTCATTTTTTTCCAATTGATATTAAACGATTAAAACCACATGAAAAATTTACGGTCAACCCAGAATCAAATATAATTCCAAAAATTAAATTTTTTCATACATTTCATAAAATACTACCAGTTAATAAAAATTATTCAGTCTGTACCTTGTGATTCAATATATTTTCGGGTGGCGAATCATCTTCTTGTACGATGTATTCATCAAAGCCGATAGGTTTATACTTTTCGTTGGCTTCAATAAGGTACAAATCATCCGGGAAATTCACCGTGTTCAAGGAATTAACTAAATATACAGACGCCAATAAAATGACTAATAACTTGCAATTAAACAACATCCTGCAAACATAGAAATATTCCATTAGTTTATATTAGTATCACAAATTTAAAAGTACACTATGTTTTACATAGCATTTTCACAATATATATACATATATATGTATATATGTATATATGTATAAGCTTAACCTTTCTGAACAGTCTATTGGGGCACTCTTTGCATCCGTAGATGACCGTTTTCTATAATTATAAATGAGCATTGGTTTCAACTGACTGCTCGTAAAAGTCACGTATAAATAATACAAAAAGGTTTCATCTCCTCGATACAAAATCGTTACTAACTATTTTTTTCATACCACCCTTGGTGTAAAAAACTATCTTTATAGCTCTTGATTTTCATATAACTTCCGAAAAATAACTCAACGTTCATACAGAAATTAAAAAGCTATCAATAAAGTGATATAATTCATTAATTTAGTAAGAAACGAAATAAAAAAATGACGATTTCTCTTTCAATTTAAAGATGCTATAAAAGGTTTTATGGAGGTTTCTCCAAATAAAACGGAGGTCCTACTAGCATTATGTACAGTTATATTCGTAAAAACTCCGAGACGGCTTTTAAACATTTCTTACAATACTTTGAAATGCGAATCATTGAAAATTAAAAGCTGATAATAACAAAACCAAAATAGGCTCTGTTTAGAACGTGGTTTCTTTTATTTGTTTCATATATCAAAAAGGTTATAATTCTAAGAAATTTGTGTATTACTTCTACCTTTGTTTTGATCTTCGCATAAATAGACTTGTTTTTATTATATTTTTCCGAAAAATTTGTTTAATTACTCAAAAATATGTACTTCTCATGTAAGTTTTTTAAAAAGTATTCATAATTTTTTGAATATTTCACTTATGATGTTCACTTATAGGTTTTTTATATCATGCGCATTGTAACTCATGACAGGTTCATTAATTCTTTGGGAGCATCCATTAAATTACATTCTTAAAACTGAATAAACAAGGTGCTTGAAATATACGAATGGAAAAAATGAAGTCGATAAGAACGGAAATAGGTCCAAACGAAAAATACGTAATATTTTATTGAACAAACAACGGAATTTGTTCTTTAATGGTGCTGGAAGAGGTATAGAAACACATCATACTGTATTAAAATAATAAAGAGGAAATAGATGGGTGATGGGGTGCGTTAATTAATCGCAGAAAATCAGGGAAATAGAAAAAAATCGTTTAATAGTTAAATGAACGAAATATTATTTTTCGAGTTATTCAAAATGGTAAAGTAAAATGTTAAAAGTAAATACATGATTTCATCAACGTAGCTATTATTTAGACATCGTAACTAACAGAAAATTTATGTATCGATTAGAATAATTTTTTTCCTATTATTAATATTATTTAAATTTAGTTTCCAAATATCTATTAAAAAATTAAAAAAAAGAACGAGAAAAAATTCATCATTATTTTTCGAAACTAATTATATAAAAACGCGAGAAGAAAAAAGTATATTATATTACACTTACTCGATTCAAGAAATGATAATTGTAAACACGAAAAACGGATTCCAATTCAATCTCCCAGAAACACAGTATGTGTCACTAGAAAAGCAAATTGCTTCTGTATGCTGTAACGGTGTTTCATGAAGGTTCTTTTATATAGTACTGAAAATAATGCAAAAAATGCAGTCAGTTCTCTGCATTCCGAATTACCGCATCATTGTAAATTTCCCCTGGTCGGGTATTTTCGATGTAGAGGAAAATTGATCAAAATTCCTTATCAGTCAACTTTTACCGAACGGGAGTTCGAAGAACTGATTTGATTTGTTCTTTTTTCTTTCACTTACACGCCCATATAATACGTAAATATATAACGTAATCGGTGCAAAATTACCGATAAAGAGAATCTCAATCGGTTTTTTTTTTTTTTTTTAAATGGGCGCTGTTCATTTAAAAGTAAAATTATTTTCCAATCGGTCAATTGTACTTTTTGTTTTTTTGGTTCTTTTTTTTTTTACAAGACCTTTTCACAAACTCTGTGACTTTCGAAATAAAATCTACCGCACAATGCATTTAAACAGAATGCACTTTTGGATACTTTTAGAGTTCGAATTAAGCCTGTGATATTAATTTAACTTAAATACTCGCGATTTTCGCTAAATTATGTCGATTTTTCATTTATTTCGGCGATTGAATTTCTCTCCGTTTTTCTTGCAGTTATGTTAACCCTTTCTTCCGATTTTTTCAGATTTTGTACTTTTTTAAATTTTACTTTAAGATTTCTGTTTTATTGAATTTTTTCGGATGATTACAATTGCGGTTTGTTAGATTTTCGCCGAAACTTCCCTCTTTTGCAGATGCTTGTGTGAGTATATTTGGAATTACCTTCAGGTACACGCGTAATTTATAGTGACAACTTTGAGAAATTTTAAGTATAAGTGCCATTCAACTGTAGGAAAGATCAGCGACGAGTGTTAATTAAAATCATTGACTGCAGTGCACTTTGCAGTTTTTCTAAGTACATGATTATTCTGCATGTACCCTAAATGGCGTAACAATACGTTGCGCTAAAGAAACCACCACGTTACTTGGTATTCGTTATTTTTTTATTCCCTCTGTGGACTTTAAAAACAGAGTGAAAACCCACTACCCCAGGTAACCTGAAATGATCGTTGGCAAAGCACATTATAGGCACTATAGAATGATTCAACGTGGACTCCCTTTAATTTCGAGTTACATGGACTCGCAATATTTTCATCATGTTTTTTTCTCTAATTCTAAATCCTTTTATCGTAATATTTAACCTCACTTTCCTTATTATCCTTGGTACCACGTCTTTCCTCATCTTTCGCGCTTTCTTATCTCTTCTATCTGCAGGCTTCGCCTTGATCGTAGTCCACTTCCTACATTCTTTTTTTCGTTTTTCTATGTCCCTATTTGTTTTTTTCACCCTGCTGATTCTGATTTATTCTACGATACAAATCACATATTTTTCTAGTTCGCGTCCACATCCATAGAACGTTCTCACTTTTATAGACAACTCTTGATTCTTGGTTTGCCTACTCCATATAATGCATCGTTTATTCTTTCACTTCCATTCCCGGCGATCATTTTCATTATAGCATCTTTCATTTCTTCTATCTCCAGCAGCATTCTGTTCTATTTCGCTTCTCCATCTCTCTCACTAATATAATCTAATGCTGGGTAATGCTCCCGGCTGGCGATCCCCCCACCCCAAAAGAAATGAACATGAAAACTCTAACGATACTGCATTTTTAGTTAAAGGCTTTGACGAAAAATGTAAAGGACTTTCCATGCGTTTCTAATCAAGTAAAACCTAAGGTTACAAATGTATACTGTATGAACAGCGAACGTATCTAAATACCTGCTAATAAATGTTCAAAGCGTTCACAGTGATCATAACTAGTCGTAAATAAATTACGGACAAAACTGCGTTAGAAGGTACTTATATTTGCTTAACGTTTCGACGAATAAAATACAAAGAAACTTGTTAAATGTAACATAGAAGGAAATACGTCCGACTAAAGTACTTCCTATCAAACGAAACGTCCCAAGCTGAAATCCAAGATATTTTATCATTTTCACGATCAGCCACCTGCTAAATATCGCTTATTCGCAGGCAAAAAATGGCCATATCTACAGTGATCTTGCCACTAACTACCCTCTTGGTAGCAAACCCGCTGCCATGCAGTTAGGATATTTATTCAAAGGCTAAGGGAGTAAACCCGGAAAAAAAATCCTGGAGCAAGATAAACAGCGTTACTAACTTGCTCTTGCAATTGGTAATACAAAGTTTCAACAAAAAATAAATACTATTAATGCGAAAATAAATGTGAATGCATAATGATAAATGAAATCTATTAACAATGCTAACAGCGTATAAAATAATTCAACTGAACAGAACAAAATAATCAACTTGGCAATAGGGATAAAATGCATCCTCCAATCTATATATGTTGCCAGTATGGGGAATTAATCTACTCATTCCCACATATGACAAAGGATATAATGAGGAAAGTCAGGAAAACACAAACGGCGCAGAAAAAAATTATACTTAATATTAAACTCATCATCATCTTCTCCTCAACCCAAGGGTTGGTGAGTATCATGGCCACGTGCCAGATCTTCGCGAGCTCTGGCTGATGCTTTAACTTCCGCTTATGAACTTCTTTCTTTTATTTCATCCATAAATCTCCTTTGAGGCCTTCTTCTTTGAATCTTCCCTGTTGTTTTTTCTTCTAATAAGTTGGTAATCCACATTGAGTGGCGTATAACGTGTCCTATGGCCGAATTTCTTCTTCTTTCTATCGTACTTAGTATTTCTCGTTTTTCCTTGACTCTGGTTAATACCATGCGGTTTGAGGTTTTATCCGTCCATTTTGCTTTTAGCATGCGTCGTCAACACCACATTTCAAACGCTTCCAGTTTGTATTTGTCTCCCTTTAGCAGCGTCCACGTTTCGCATCCGTAAAGAGCAACGCTCCAAATAAAGCTCTTTATGAAATGTTTTCTGATATCTAAATCTATATTCTTAGAAGAGAGAAGGCTTAGCTTTTTGCTGAATGCATTCTTTGCTTGGGTTATTCTCTTCCTTATTTCCCGTTCCGATCTGCCATCTTTTGTTATCAGGCTGCCTAGATATTAAAATTCCTTTACTTTTTGTACCGTTTTCCCATTTATTATTATATTTAACTTATCATCTAATTTTTTGTTACAATTTAGTACTTTAGTTTTCTTTTCATTGATTTTTTTTTTTTTTTTTGAAAAATATGTATTTATTATTTTTTACATACAAAACTTCCGTCAAGCTAAAACGCTTGTCGACGAATTATCCTATTGAACACTTTACCATTTTAAATTAACTTATAAATATACATAGTCGTGTAATATTTACTGGTCTTAATCCATTTATTTTATTTATCAATAATTAATAATCTATTTCTATCTTCTATATTCAAAGTTGTTTTTTTTTATAGTTTTTTTGATGTGCTTTGTAATTTTATTTTATGTTTATTATTTTTTTTATATTTTCTTCTTTCTGTAGCTGTTCCTTTATTTTCCTTTTTCTTTCCCCTATTTTTTCCTTCTCTATTATTTCTTTGGGTATTTTATTCAACATCTGAGTTATAATATATTTATCCGTTTGCTCCCCCATCTTTGTTCTTGCTAACGGCAGTTGGAACGAAAGTTTTTCCCTCAACTCGTATTCTGTGTTTATTCTTTTCTGCTGATATGTACTCCCATATCTTCAGTAATAAGTACAATCCTCTTATGCTCATTACGGTTTCTTTTTTAATTATTTCACTATCGGTTTCTCCTTTATGATTTCCTATTAATTTCAAGCATTTAATTTGCAGTTTATTTATTTTCCCCAAGTATGCTTTTCTCGCCATCCCCCATGCCTGAATTCCATATTTGATCCTCGACTCTACTAGCGCATAATAAACTACTTTTAATGTTTCATTTGTTGCATATTTCTTTAATGTATATAAAGCTGATAAAACCGCTCTTATTTTCTTTGCAATGTATTCCATATGTATGTCCTATCTTAAGTGTTGATCCATCATTACTGTCCAAAAATGTTTATACTGCGTTACTACGTCTAACTTTTGACAGTTTTTCATTTCGCATTCGCGTCTTTCCCCCATTGAATGTACACATTCATTTGAGTGCATTATTATATTTGGACAATACAAATCAGAGCTGTCTCTTTTTTTCCGCAGTACCATTGATTTAGTCTTTTTACATTTATTCTTAGACTTTTATCGTGTGCCCATTTACTTATTGTTATTAGATCTTTTTGTATACTTATTTCTGCCTCTTTAACATGTTTATGTGACGTAACTATTGATATATCATCCGCGTACGAGACTACCTCACTGTAACTTAATTCCTTATATAGACCATTTGTATATATAATAAACAGTATTGGCGCTAAGTTGCTACCCTGCGGTACTCCTACATACATCTCCTCTTTTTCACTTTGCACATTTAAGATGTTTACGCATGTTTTCCTTTGTGTTAAATAACTTTGAAACCATTTTTTCAAACTATTTGTTATTCCTATATCCTCTAATGTGTTTATGATTATTTTATGATCAACCGTTTCAAATGCTCTACTAAGATCTATAAACGTTATCAACACCTTCTTTCCCTCTTCGAAGCTATCTCTTATTTTTTCGGTAAGCTCACCGATTGCTTTCGATGTGGATTTTCCTTTTTGAAACCCGTATTGTGTTTTGTCAATTATCCTATTTTCTTACGTACTTTTCTAATATTGTTGTAATTACATTGCTTACAGCAATTGGCCTATAGTTTTCATATTCACTGTGTTTTCCTTTTTTATATATTGGTCTCGTTTTCGATATTTTTAACCCATTTGGTATTTTCCCTTCTTTAAACGTCTGATTGATTAGCTTAGTAATTTCCTTCACTATACATATTTTTTTACTGTTTTTATATCTTTTATTCTTATTCCATCGATTCCGGTGGCCTTTGTTTCCTTTAATCCATCGATTATTTTTTCCACCTGTTCTACGTTTGCTTTAGGTAAGTACATGTTTACTTTTACTTCATCTTCTTCTCTTTTTTCTAATAGCACTTTATTACATTTGTGTTCTAGTTTTTTTATGCCATTTTTGAATTTTTTACTGAATTTCATATTACATTCGATATTTAACAATCTGTCTAGTTCGTTCAGCGACTTTTGCAATTTTGCTTCGCTGTCCGCAACCAGCACTATGTCGTCAGCACATCTAAGCGTTTTATATCTTATTCCATTTACTTTTATTCCTCTATTCTCTCTGTTTAAAAAGCACCTAAAGGTGGAAAGGCTGCAACCTTGTCTGACTTCTTTCTGTATTTTCGCGCTGATTTTTTCATTTATCCTTATTTGTTGATTCATATACAGTTCGAGTAGAATTCTTCGATCTCCGAAGTCTATATTCGCTTCTTTTAGGCGTCGAAACATAATGTCTCATTTGACATTATCAAATGCCTTCTCTATGTCAATGAAGGCTAAGTACAAAGCTCTATTCTTCTCTAACATTATTTTTATTAATATCCTTAAAGCCAAAATAGCTTCCCTTGTTTCCCTATTTCTTCTGAATCCAAATTGATCCTCTGATAGGTTATCTTCTACTTTTATTTTTATTCGTTCATAAATTATCTTAGTTCTTATAGTGCGATATTGCTCACGTCTCTGGGCATTACTACTTTTTGGAATGGCAATCAAACGGCTTATCTAAAACTCTTCAGGAATTTTCCCAGATTCATAAATATTCCTTATCAGCTGATATAAGACGCTTTTGTATTTTTCTCCGAGTATTGTAATGATTTCACTCCGAATGTCATCTACTCCTGGAGTTTTTCGAGGTCTAAGATTATTTAATGCAAACTCGAATTCCGGTTCCATAATGCATGGTCCTAATGCATCTTCCATCACATTCTTTTCTTCTTCCAGTGCTCTTGTCTGGTCTCAATCTTAATCTTCGTACAGTTGCTTAATGTACTCTTTCCATCGTATTTGTATTATTTTTTTTCTCGTTGTAATGTTTCCACTATTGTCTCTAATAATACATAGATTATTGCGTTTTGGCTTGAACTGCCACTTTATTTCCTTGTATGCTCTTTCCATGTTGCCGCTTTTTATGTTGTGGTCAATATCCTTGCATTTCTCCATTATCCATGTTTCCCTGGCTTTGTTTGCTTTCCTGTTTATTAGATTTCTTAACTTTTTGTATTCATTTACTTACCCTTCTATTCTATGTCTCCTTCTCTGCTCCATTAATTGTGTTACTTCGCCCGTATTCCAAGGTCTGTAAAGTATCCTCCTTTCCAAAATGTAGTGGTGCCATTTCTTTTATTTCTCTTTTGAAATATTCCCATTTCTCATTTTTGTCTTTTCCATTTATACTTTGTTGATTGAATCTTTCCTTAGATTCTATTTCAAAAGCTGGTTTACGTTCTTTGATCTTAGCTAAATTCCATCTGTTGTTTCGGCCAGTTTTCTTTGCTTGTTTCAGTTTTAGTCTACTGGTCACATTATAACCGGTATATGATCCGAGTCGATGTTTGCTCCCGGGTAGCTTTTGCATACCATGACCTGGTTCTTATATCTTTGACAAACTAAAATATGGTCCGGTTAGAATCTTGCTCTATCTCCCAGGGAACTCCGCGCTATATCTTCTTCTTTTCGGTTGCTTAAATATTGTATTTGTGATGATCAAATCTTGGTTATTACAGAATTCAATTAGTCCTTCTCCTCTATCATATCTTTTAGCCTGTGGTACTGTCCGCCTGTTCTTCCCCCACTATGACGTTCCAGTCTCCTAATAAAATCAGGTTATCCCTATCTTTTACTTGTAATAAAACTTCTTCTATTTGTTCGTATAGCTCTTCTATTTCATCGTCATCACTGTTGGATGCAGGCATATAAACTTGGATGAGTACCAAGTCTGTCGGTTCATTTCCTATCCATATCATGATTATTCTATCACTGAATGCCCAGATACTTTCCACCTTGTCTCCCGTTACTTTGGATAGAAGAAAGCCAATTCCTGCTACTCCTTTTTCCGCACCGCTGTGCATGAACCTGTAGTCTCCGCTCCAAAAGTCTCCACTTTCTTTCCATCTGACTTCACTTATGCCCAAGATATCACATTTCATTCAATTCATCTCCATTTTTAGGTTTTCTAATTTTCCGCATTGTTTTAATGGACATTCCAGGTTCCTATTTTATACGTTTTATTCTTCGGGCTGCTTCTTTTCTTGCTCTCTTCTATGGTACATGCGTCCACTCTTGCAGAGTTCCCGGAAGGATTCGAGTTAATCTGCATTGCTGCAGTTAACCATCCACTGCCTAATACTTCCCTTAGGGAGTATTCCGTGGATACAGAACTTCTGTCCAATTCTTCACGTGCCATGTCTAATTAGGGAATTTAATGCAGTGGTTTCCCGTTTCCTTTTGCTTGATTTTCTGTTAAGGTTTACTCCCTTAGCCGAAGGGACCCGATTATAAGGCGCCGGATACTCGCCTACTTGCTCTAGATTGGTATTCACCAATCCGACAGGGTCACATTGTCACGAGCAAGCTGCTGACAATCCACAGTTGCTATCGCAGTAAAAAGTTTAACGGTATTTGTTGAGGGACACGTTCGGCAAGTGCACCTTCCTCCGTTTTCCTGTCAGCGATGATGTTGTGGGATCCGATGTAGCTTTTTTACTAACGCTAGCTCGCCAATAGAAAATTACCACCCTGCACGACGAGGACGTATGAAACTCACATGGTTGTTGTTTTGTTTCTTCCGTCGGTGAGACTAGCATTGTATGACGGTCGAGCGACTACTTACTAGAGAAGATGACTGTAGTTACAACAACCTGTGCCCCGCAGGGCAATATTAAACTAAAAGATAGGAAAATAATTATTTGGATCAGAAAGCAGACAAAATTGATGGATGCAGTGGATTAAATGGGAGTGGGCTGAAGGGCCGTATCTAGACCAAAATTTCGGGAAGGGTTACGAAAATATTTTTATAAATATATATCTTTATATATAAAATTGTCGGATACGTGTGTGTTCGTAATACAATTCCCCTAAACGGCTTAACCGATTTCGATGAAATTTTCTTTGGCTGTTTAAGAGGACCCATGTATGGTTTAGATTAAGTTTGGACCAGGTAGACCCTTCCCAACTCGCACAGTTTCAATTATTATTTTGAAAAGGAGAGAGATGGAACAGAAATGTACTTCTCAATGAGCCGTGCAGTGACGTCACAGACGATAATATGATAATAATAATAATGATTGTTACGCTCTTCGTGTTCTAACAACCCCCTGTACACTGCCCAACGGCCGGATACCATATTCAACCTCCTGCACTACCGCAGACAGACCATCAACGCCGAATTTTTCCGTTCTGATCTTTGACCCTCCTATTCCGAATATTCAATCGCGTTCTGACATCTTTCCGCTGGCTTTATCACAGCGATTACAATGTCATAAAGATTTTTCGTGTGACGAACCGATTTCTGAAATTATTTTTTCTTTCAGTTGAAATTGTTCGGTTTCACGAAATTTCAAATAAACTACGGCAAACATGCAAAGTGTTTCAAAAATTATTCATTAGATAATGCATCATTATAAATTTGTAACATTGTTAGCAACACAGAACTCTAATCTAACTTAGACTACGAAAAGTATGATTTTGTTCTAGAAATTCTAATTTTAATTTAGCAAAAAATTATTTAAAACGTTTTAAAACTATATTTGTATTCCCAAATATAAAAAACGATGTATTTTTAAAAAAAATAAAATTTAGATATATTTTTCAAATTTTTACTTAAAGCGATCGCAAAATTATTTAAAACGTTTTAAAACTATATTCCTAATAATTGTACATTTATTGAACTTAAATCATTTTAAGTATTAATTTCATCTTAATAAAAAACTGAATTTAATTCAGTTAATAAGTTAACACAACATTTATTGATTCTGAGGTCTATGAAGTTCGCCCGATCAGCTATATATATATGTATGTGTGTTTTTGTGTGTGTGTATTACCATGAAATATATTTATTTACAAATAGTATACTAAAGTCTTGTGGTGAATTATTGTGTATGCAATATTTGAACACTACAATAAAAACAAATAAAGAATAGTCGTTTCCATGGAAAATTCCAGCAGTTATTATTTTGCAGATATTTCGGGGGGGGGGGGGGTTGAACCTGGCAAATTCCTTTCAGATACGGCCCTGGTGGGCTGGATATGTTGCACGCAGATATGATACCAGGTGGACAAAACATCTTTTGCAATGGTGCCTATTAAATTCTAAGGAGAAAAGAGGCAGACCAACAACACGAGAGAACGACGATATTATGAAAATTGCAGGGATCAACTGGATCTAAATTGCATAAAACAGGAACCGTTGGAAAAATCTGGGAACAAGCCTATACTAAGCAGTGGGTTGATATAGGCATCAAACATGATTTCGATCCGTAGTATTTTACAATTTAAATTACATTACATATAACTTTATACACAATTTTTAATATTACGTTAATATTCTTTTTATATTGTAACGTTAATATGGCGTTATATATATTTTGTGCCCACAGGGATGCCACCACAGATTTAGGTCCGCGGAATTAAATCTTTATATTTTATTTACTACTATTATTATTATAAGGGTTATTATTATTATTAAAGTGATTTTTCTTTGTATTTACGGGTAATTTTAATTTTAAGATTGCGTCAGTGGTGTAGCGTAGTAGGGCGGCACGTTTAGGGAGCAGCAAAATTTCACAATACATAATAATAATATCTTGTGAAAATTTTAACGATTTCATTTCATGTTTTTGTCACACCTACAATTCGGACCGATTGAAATGAGCACGGAACTTTCTATTATTTATTCTGTGATCGAACCGGTGGGAATACCCTTTTTTTAAATTTAAATGAATGTAACCATCTTGGTCCTTATAGTGACTGGCAACACCGTCTGTATTGACTTGCAGTGATTCACGCTGTTTTATTTTATGCTCGGATTGTTTACGACTAATATTCAGCGAGAATGAATTTTTTCATATAAAGATTAGTGTTTAATATTGTATAATAACACCTGAAAATTAGTTTACAGTACGGGTAAGTGCCTTCAAGGAAGTCCGTGGGCGATGCTTTAACAAATCAAAGAAAGTTTTATTTATGGCTCAATCATCAGTCGTCCAATTTACATTGACTTAATCGCATACATGTATACGCCTTCCAACTTATGATTTCAGTGCTCATAAGTACGTGTTGTGATCGGAGGCGTATCAAACAGTGATGAATAATAAGAACATTCTAAGAACATGTGATTCGCATCAGCCACTTTATCTACGTCCCTTGGATGAGCACAGAACAGGGAATCAATCCACCGGATTTTATATAGAAAAACAGGCAACATACTCGTATTTGTCCCAGTGCGTAATCTACAGATTGCTACATAGAAATTTCTTGTATAAATGTTCGAGTTGACAACCGGGAATACCATGGTTTGGTAGGGATATTTCTTTGAATCTTTTTATAATATTTGTTAGTATATGGATTGCACCACAGAGCCTCCCGATATTCTTTATGCATTAACCTGATTATAGTTAATAAATCTTCGGATGGGATATACCCTAATATTAAACCTAATATGTTTTTTTTTATACGGTTTACATAATATTGATTAAATTCTTTCGCTATATCTGAAGTACTAGCAAATGCTTTGCTATAGTAATATCTGCAAATATCATAATTTTATTCTTTATCAGGCTATTTATTATTTCCCAACTTATTCTGCTGTTATTATTTGTTTCCTCAATTTATTTTTTATAATATAAATTTTTGGCTGTTCTTATTCCGCCTTTTTTTGTCATATTTCAATATTTTCTAATAATTTTTATAACTTATATTAGAGTTGTTGGGTTATCTTTTGAAGGCTTAAAATGAATGTCGCTTTGAACACGAAATTTATAATTTTTTTACCTATCTATATATTCCTAGGCGTGTATTTATTCTCTACGGTGTTTTTACACTGCTGCTATTGTATAAATCCATAAAAGCTAAGTTTAAGCTTTGCTGCAGCATTATAGTCTCGCTGGTAACTTTTTGAATATTGCTAGCAGTTACGGAGGGATTCAGTTAATAAACGGCATTACTCGGGAAGAAATGTGTTCAAGTAGAGTTTCTCAAATATGTTTTGACGATATTTTTTCAAATTCTACTTTTAAAGAGGCAGTATGTGGAATATCGCTGAAGTTGAAATTTCAGCTCACTACATTACCTGTTGTGCTATTAAAATTAATAAGGTAGACCTTACAGATTACAGAGATAGTGGAGCCGAGCGTGTAAACGAGTAATTACTATTCAAGAAAATACATAGTAATGATTGGTTAAACTTATTATAATAACTAAATACGGCTGCAGACGTATTCGTTGTGTGTTATAAAGTCCTCCTTAGTTCCAGCTATAATAATGATGGTTTAAGTTACCTAAAAATTCCGTATCATTTTTACTTACACAGCACAAGACGTATTTTTTTGATCTTTAACTGATCCGAAGGTCTCTGACCATTACAAAAAGACGTTTTTAGGACGTCTTTTTGGAAACACCGCTAAGACGTTTGTACACAACGCTGTTAAGGCGTCACTCAACAAAACCTCTATAGGACCAACTCTTATAAGATGTGAGCAAGTAGAAAAGTATATAAATTTAAATTTCTATAATGACACTTCGACATGTTTAAAATTTATTGTTTACAATATGGTTTTCAAGCGAAACTAAAAAACTTCGTAATATCGACTTTACGTTTAAAATGTTAATTAATTATTCGAAAGTTTACTTTTTCATTTATTTTTAATAATTATTTAATTATATCCGTTTACAAAATAATTACATTAATAAAATCAGTATTTAACTGTAATATTTACCGATTCATTTTAATTACTTAAAGAAAAATTTAATACACATTCTTATAAATCAAAGCACAAATAGTATCATGCGGTAACTGGCTAGGAAGAAGTCTTTAATGTCTTTCCACCATCCACGTTTATGCGTTGTTTGGGTTCTTGGAAAACCAGTAAATCGCTGCTAACGAAACTAATTTATTGCGATTTAACTCTATTTGCATCCACTAACCGCTTTGATTTGCTTAGACTTAAGTAAAACATTATAATAACCTCCCAAATGTGTATTTTGGTGGTTTGAAAATTAAAAATTTTGTATAACCGTTACACATATTCGAATCATCATCAGTTATACATATTTATTTCAGTTAGCATTATTATATTAATAGCTCTATCTTACGAATATAAGAATTCATCCTAATTAAATCTCAGATTCCTGATATTTCCAAATGTAATATGCAATTTTTATGATGACAGGTTTCATTATTCAAGCCGAATAAACAGGTAATCTTCTTATATTACCCTTTTATACCTGTATAGTTAGAGCAGTTTGTTTGATTATAATTGAGTAATGTGAAAGGAATCGTATTTGTAGTTACTAGTTAATACCGGAATATAGATTAAAGAGGGTCAAAATTCGTTCCTTAAAGAACACAGAACGTAAAGACATCATAATGAATGGTACTAGAAAGACAACGGAAATACAACGAAGTTGACACGAGACGGATGAGAGAATGTAGGAATTCTAATTACGAGCATATAAATGCAGTTTATCACGCCGACGACTAGTTACAGTCGGAATACGAGCGAAGAAGACAACGTAAATAATGACGAATTATTACAGGTAAATTGTGTGTCCAAAACGCTTCACCGACATTTATTCACATATTCCTTGTTTCCTATTTTAATCAAACATTCATCTTGACTACGAGAAAAACTTTCCCATGTTTCGTTCACGCAAAGTCATATTGGAATAGTCTGACTTGTTGTTTAGCAGAGTAGTTGTTTGAAGTAAGGTGACAAGTTTTCATTTGCATAAATTTTCGGCTGAGTGTCCGCACTCGTTATGTTTTGGTCGTTTTTTCTACCGGTTGCATAGAAACAAATCACTGATTTCTCTACTTCTTTTCGCGTTATAGGCCCAGGTAATTCTGTACTTCTCGACGGCATCATTAAGAAAAACAGGTATCGACTTCGCGAACTCTTAAACGCTATTCTTACTTAAAAGCCTAATAAATCAATAATGATTCGGTTTCTATGCAACACGTTGCTGATATATTTTATGTTACGTGATAAGACCTTTCACCGATTTTTCTCATAACTGACTGACAACAATTGAAATATTAAATTTACAACTTGCTCAATATTTTCACCATCCTTTAACGTGTTAATGTTCCGAAAAAAATTCACTTTTCATCATTCACACCGGTTAAATTTTCAACACAATTTTCCATCTGAAAATTTAAAATAAAGTCGGTCTTATTTTTACCGAAAATTGCCCTAATCCAAACCGCCGTTTTAATATTCTCGTTAAAATGTAAAATAATAACTTTCCTAAAACAAGAATTTTCTTTGTAGAATCAAATCATCTCACAAACGAAACATTGAAATTTACATCTACTTAGCTAGGGCGTCGACAAGGAGGGGGGGCAGCTGTCCTCTTCTAGAAACTAGTAGTGCTTTCACATATTATAGATGAAGAAACTCTTTTATACAATTTATCGAAAAGATATAAAAGAATTCATACTTTTGAGCAGAAAAACATCTATTATGTTAAAGTTTATTCGAGTGTCGGCTTAGCGACTGAAAAGAAGAAAGTATTACTTGAAAAATGTTGGACGCCTTCCAAGTCATATGACTCTGCCCAGGACCTAATTGTTCATGGTTGCAAACGTATTCACCATAGTCGGTATATTCCATATTTCAAAAAGGCGCCTTTGAAAATATTATACTTTATTTCGCCAAATTCAAGTACCGTTAGAAGGGTATTGGGGTCATTTATAAAAAATCCAATTTGAAGATTTAAAGGTGTACACGGGTAATGCAAAAAAACATGTGGAAATACAATTACATAAGGCGGTACTGTAAGTTGCTAAATTATTTCTCACAAGTTCGCCAATGAGGGGATGTACACTCAATTAATACTCGCAGAATGTTATTGAAGAAAACAGAGAAGTTATTAAGTTAATTTCATTTTGCATTACATTTCGTGGTTTCCGTGACTTAACGCTGCGAAGTAAAATCTTTTCCAAAGGAATTCTTGAGGGCTTATACAAGCTATAAGTTGACGTGGATGATGTAGTCGTGAAGAAAAACATTGAACGTTTAAAAATAAATTCAAGCTATCAATCTGTTGACATAAAAAATGGAATTATCAGAACGCAGATATTGTGACGAAAGTAAAAAGAGCTAAAACATATAGTGTATTGGCCGACAAAACAGCTGACATTTCCGCAAAGAAAGGACGCCGCCATTGCGTCGTACTTCATTAGCAACACTGATATTATGGCGTCTGAGTTTATGATATTATTCATAAGAGGCTTCAGATGCAAAATGTCATTTTTACGAATGATAGCGCACATAAATGGTTTTCAACCTTTCCAATCTAAAGGAAGAATGAAGATACGTTTGTAAGTGGTGCAGCGCGGAAAAGCATCGTCGCGAATGTGTACTGATAATGGAATTGTCGATATGATTGGCCCGTTAGATCGGTAAATTCCGGTATTAAATCTGATTTATGAGAATTTTTTAACGTCGCGAATCGAATTAAACTTCACTTCTACACCATTACTGTTCGCAATATCATGTAATGCAGTTCTCTGTAAGATTAGATGCACCGGATTCATCGTTTTTAGTAATAGAATTTTCGATTTTATTCAAGAATGAACTTAGACTACTATCTATCAGCGACATCTTATCGCGGTATTGAATATTTCCAAACATTTTTACCTACAACATTCTTCTGGCGTTTTAAAATCATGAAGTAATAACAAACACTATCACGAAACATTTAAGAACATTTCACTTATTCTTAGCATAGCAGACAAGTATCGATATAAAATTTCACCTGCGATGAAAATCCCATTCTATTCGAATGTTCCTGTATTTTCTCGGAACGTGCCGCCATCTACTTGGTCTTGGCCTCCCGACTCTTTACTGCGCTAACTACATTCACGCTCTTCCATCTCCTTGTGTCGGTGTCCTGGGTTGGTTGCCTTCATTTATTCTATCTCTAATCGCTTAATGACATAACTTTCAAATCCCTACATCTCATTATTCTTTCAGTCCTTTGAGCTGGATAAATGTCCTGTGTTGTCGTGTCCAAAAAGAAAAATAATAATAATAAGAAGAAAAAAAAAATTCTGGTCAGGAATCACTGTTAGTGAGTTGCGCGAGTTTGAGCAGATACGTATCGGGCTAGTGTTAAGTTTTTATCTGAGTAAACACCAAGATGTCTGACATTGTAGGTTTTAGTAATCATATTCTTATTTAACAATACGTAACTAAGAAGATCTTATGAAATAAGCGGCGAAAAATTTTAAATTTATAGAAAATTGTTTCTACAAAACAGGTTGTAATTTCAAATAAGAAATAACAATAATTAATTTTAAAAAAACCACATTCTGCAGAAATAGAGTCTACGATTTAAGGTTTTTTCCCTGCACGCATTCTTATCAAATAGTAGATGGAACATTTAGTAATGCTGGCAAATTGCAAGTAACTGATACAAGTATGTGTAAATGCAAGCGTGATTATTGAAATGCACAGCCGCGTCAACATTTAATAAACATTAACATAAAAAACACCCGTCTAATTCTCAGTGTAAAGTATACGCGCTAATGCTCGTGGTAATAGAGCGTCATGCTAAATGGGAATTTCGTTCACAAACGATTAATGCGATAAGAAAAAATTCAATTTTACTCGTGCAAATTCCGCTTTCTTATCAAAGTGTGTTAATTAATACTGTAGCTATTATTCGCAGTACAGATTTTCCTTAATAAGTTGCGGAAAATACCGAAAATTTTTCATAATATTTCCACCGGAAAAGAAAACGATTACGGAACATTATTTTTAATCATTTTACAAAATTAATGACGAAATTATTAAACCGCGTTGACTAATAATTAATTTGGTACATAATTTCGATTGACGCATTAGGTAGTCTTTCATCATTCTTAAGATATTGACAGTATTTTTTGTGTGTTCTTTTTTTATTATAATTTTTCAATTTATTACAGGATTTTTTTTTTTTGGGGGGGGGGGATAAATAATAATCTAAGGAACGCAAATTTTGGCAAAATGGTCGACTTGAGTTGTAGGAGGACTGCAGGAGAAGAAAAAGTCAGATCAAAGGTAAAGAAAAACTGGAATAAGAAGTTCTGGAGTATTTATTAGTTTACAATATTGGAAGATGAAAATTTAAATTCGCGAGGTGATATAACTTTAGCTCATTAGATGACCGGGCGATATTCTTTAAACATATATAAACATGTTATTTCGGTATATTTATGCATGTATATGAATAATGCGGTAATCATGCGGTAGATCGATTACACGTTTTGTAATTTTACTTTCTTTTGGTTTAAGATATAACGTCGTTTTACTTAGCAGAATAGAAAATATTATAATATGAGGAAATTAATGGAACAGAGTTCTTGGAAGGTTTTTTAATTTTAAATATGAGACAACATAAAATTAGCTGATCGAACTTAGGCGAGTTATCATCTCTGACAGTTTACCTCTGCAGCATAAACTGAATTTGGTTTATTCCGAAATGTAGGTAGTCACCCTTCGATGTGAACATGAGGCATCTTGAGGATCTCGGTGATTATAACTCGTTCGGAACTGCCTCAACCAAAAGTAATTCTATATTTTCTTCTTTTACGATTTTGCGGGAAAAAAACAATACTCTCCAAAGATCCATAGTAAACATGTCGCCCGAACTGTATAAATTACCTGCACCATTTGTCTACTACATCAGTTCCGAATGGTCTTTTTATCGAAAGACCATTGTCCGAGAAATAACCTGTATAAACGAGACAGTCAGGCTACAGAGGTGGTAACCGTTTAAAATTCATCGTCCCAGAAGTTTGGTGACAATTTTAACTTTAATCGTTCTGTAAAACATCTTCTAAATACTTCGTCTGTTCGCACTGATCTAAAATGTAAAAACATGAAAGGTTTTTCTATTGTAAACCATTCGATCATCCTAAATTCAGCCACTGTTACTACGCCGTTTTAACCCGTCGCATCGTACCAGTCACGCTTAAAATACCTCTGTAATAATTTTACGTTATTATAAATTCAAAAAAAATAAGAAACATATCTGATTATAATAAATCATAATTTCGACTAAATAAAAAACATTCAACACGGAAAATTTTAACGAAAACTAAATTGTGCTGCGTTTAAAATTAATCATATAAATTTTCAGTCTGTATTTCATTCAAAGGAGTTTTTATTATACTTCAAGTTTAATAGCGGAAAATTAAAGTTTGAAGAAAACGCATCGGTTCTGAAAATGAAAAACACTTATTT
Source organism: Icerya purchasi (assembly GCA_039619475.1). Classification (NCBI taxonomy): domain Eukaryota; kingdom Metazoa; phylum Arthropoda; class Insecta; order Hemiptera; family Monophlebidae; genus Icerya; species Icerya purchasi. Next base: position 258,571,848 of record CM077116.1, on the reverse strand, counting down.
TGTGAATTAAATCCCGACTCTTCCGTTACAATTATAGAAAAGTCTGGGGATCTAGGAGTATGGTGAAGTCAGAAAGTTCGAGTTACATTTCGGAATTATAGAAAAGAAAGTTATTTGTCGTGATGGGTAAATTTATATTTGTCCGATCAATAATACGGCGGGAAAAGTGGTTGCAGAAAAAAATACCGCTTACGATTTTAGTTTTGTAAGAGAAAATCACGATACCCGTATAGTAAAGGGGCGGAATGATTTTGAAATAAAAATTAAAACCCAACCAAGAAAGCACACGAATTCTTATAATTTATCAGAAAAAAATGTTAACGAAACACTATTACGGATATTAGGAAATACGCAAACGCTTGTAGCATCATTAAACGTTTCTCATGAACTCGTTTGGGAAGTTTTTCGTGTCAATTGCCAAGAAATCATAAATTATTTAAAAGTAAAATACAAAATAATTGCCGCTTTTAGTTCGTTTGAAAATGATATTAAATTGATATTTCATAACTAAACGATTGCAGCGAATTCTTATTCCCATTTTTTTTTTCGATGTGACACATCTATTGGCGTGCCTTGGGGGTAAAACCGATTCGTAGCCGTGACGGCAAACAGTGTGACGCTTTCATGCCGTCTGTCCCTCTTCACCGCCACTCATTACTCGCTTGTGCGCGTGTGGTGTGTGTATACTATACTCTTCGTTGCTTTTACGCGGGAGTGTGTACTGCGTGCGCCGTTATTTGTCTACAATATACTTGATACGGTATATTGGCGCGTCGCCGCTTGTTACTTGCAAGTGCAGGCTGCAGTAAAATGTCGAATACGGGACGCAATCTACCGATTGACGAAACACAATCTACCGATTCAAACCAAAGCTTAGTAAATCATCTATTATTAGTCATATAATATCATTCTACTTCATATTTTCACAGTACACAAGCAACACAAGCCAGGGCCGCATCTAGACCAAAATACCGGGAGGGGTTACGAAAATATTATTATAAATATATATATACATACAAATACATATATGTATATATATCTATTATATGAAACTGCAAGAAAAAAAATCGTACAGACCATTCTATAGTAACTAGAGAGTTAATTTTTTTTTCAAGTGACGTATTTTCTTCGGCAGAACACACGGAAATTACAAGATTCTCGAAATATTAAAATTAAAGGCCCCAAATTTCAAAAAATGAAAAAATCAAGTTTTGGGAAAAGCATTTTTACAAAATTCCACAGCCGGATCTATATGAGTTATGGTATTAATTTTCTTTTTAACCTGCATACTGAGGTCCCTAAAATACAGGAAAAATAAAAAATTCGAAAAATGCTGATATTTAGGGACCAAAATTTTTAAAAATACACGCTTAAAGCGGTAACCCCCTAAACTATAAAAATGTCTACAGTCCCTTCCGTGGTAGCTGGACGGTCATTCTTTTTATTAAATCGTGTATTTCAACCGCTAGAATATCGGAAAAATACGGAACCTCAAAAGTTTTAAAATTGAAGAGCCCAAATTTTGAAAAATCTGAAAATCAAGTTTTAAGCAAGAAATTTTCAAAAAATTCCACAGCCGGTTCTATACGAGTTAGGGTTTTGATTTTCTTTTTAACCGGCATACTGAGGTCCCTAAAATACAGGAAAAATATCAAATTTGAAAAATTTTGATATTTAGGGACCAACATTTGAAAAAATACACGTTTCAGCGGAAATACTGGAAACTTCAAAAAAAGAGTCTACAGCTCTTACCATGGTAGCTGGACGGTCATTCTTTTTATTAAATCATGTATTTCAACCGCTAGAATATAGGAAAAATGCGAAACCTCAAAATTTTTAAAATTGGAGAGCCCAAATTTTGAAAAATGTGAAAATCAAATTTTAAGAAAAATTAAGAAAAAAAAATCTACAGCCGACTCTATATAACTTACGGTATTGATTTTCTTTTTAACCTGCACACTAAGGTCTCTAGAATAGAGGGAAAATATAAAATTCGAAAAATTTTGAAGACCCAAAATTTAAAAGTTAAATGGACATGAACAGTTTGATGGAATTTCTAAATAAAAAATTCGAAGAACCAAAGGAAGAAAAAATAAATAATAATATAAATTTAAACATCGATAATTTTAAAACCATCCTCCATTAAACGGTCCAAAATAAGGTAGCCGACTTGGCAGAGAAGATGGAGGGGAGTTACAGAGGAAAAATTGTAAATTTAGAGGGAAAGTTTAACGAAGAGAATAGAATTAATGAGAAAGAAAGGGAAATCGATCACATTTGACATTTGAAAAAACTATTCGAAAAACTGATCGTCATAGGTTCAAAACCAGGAAAAATTTGCCTTCCAAAATCATATACACACGGTCCGCGTTATATGCAATTAAAATATCGGGATGGTATGGCAGTTGTTGCCAGATTAGGTAAACTAATGTTTTTTATTACGATGACGTGTAATCCTAATTGAATAGAAATAAAATTAAATTTAAATGAAAAGCAATATCATATCGATTGTCTAGATTCATATTGAAGGATATTCCAATTAAAATGAAATGATTAATTAAAAGTTTGAAAATCAGGTGAAATTTTCAGAGAAGTGGTTTATATTTTATACGTAATCAAATTCCAAAAAATACGTCTTCCTCATTCTCGTATTGCTTTAAGAGTAAAAAATTCGTCCGTAACTAATGAAGAGATTAATAATTTTGTTCAAGCCACAATCCGAATTTTTAAAATTTGATTCTTTAAGTATTAAAATTTTTGCCTATTTATTTATTTCTATATTATATGGCGAAAAGACGTCAATTCAAAAAAAAAAAATATCTCCAGCTGCTTTAGAATAGAACTAGGGACATTTCTTCTATTTTTTGCTTTATATCTAATGCGCCCGAAGTATTACAATCGCGGGCGAAAAATAAGAAAAAAGTTAACAGCCCTCATAACAACTACGGTTTTTTTTTTTTCAATCAACGTCGTTTCATTGAAACATAAGAAAAACATGAAATATCCGATATTTTAAAATTTAGGATTCCAAAATTTTTAAAAAATGTAACAAAAATTATCTTTTTTTTTTTTTTTTTTGAAATATAAAATAATAATATTATTTTATATATTATCTTTTGGGCGCGCCAGCGGCTTTGACCCAGCAACTACAGAAATCATGGGAAGGGTTAAATAAAGAAACGATTAGAAATAGAGCTCAGGAAAGATTGAAGTACAGGGATTACGTCTGGAGATGGAAAGGAAAGGACATCAAGGGCAGGCCATTCAAAGAAGATGTGGTTTGCATCACATATGGGAGGAGTGATGGAGCTATGAAGGGGACGATCGGGAGAACGAAAACGTGAAGAGGGTAGAAGGGAGTGATTAAAACGCAGTCTGATTAAGGAAACGATCGTAGACCGTTGATCAGAAGAGAAATGAAACCACGGCTGAGAACAGGGAACCGGCTGAATTTGAAGGTAGTGAGAGGCGGGATTAGAAAATAAAAAAGGATAGATGTCCGACCATAGTCGGGAATGATTAGATGAGGAAAGAAGAAGGATGTCCGAGGTAGGAAAATTACAGAGTACGTGTTAGATCTTCTCGTGCTCTAGCTAACTCTTTAACTTCCGCGTATGACCTCCTTCCTTTTATTTCGTCCATGAATCTCCTTCGAGGCCTTCCTCTTTGAGTCTTCCCTATTGTTTTTCCTTCTAATAAGTTGGTAACCCACATTGAGTGGCGTATCACGTGTCCTATGGTCGAATTTCTTCTTCTTTCTATTGTATTTAGCATTTCTCGTTTTTCCTTTACTCTGATTAGTACAATGCGGTTCGAAATTTTATCCGTCCATTTTATCTTTAGCATGCGTCGCCAGCACCACATTTCAAATGCTTCCAATTTGCACTTGTCTTTCTTTAGCAGCATCCACGTTTCGCATCCATAAAGGGCAACGCTCCAAATAAAACTTTTTATGAAATGTTTTCTGATATCTAACTCTATATTTGTAGAAGAGAGAAGGCTTAGCTTTTTACTAAATGCATTCTTTGCTTGGGCTATTCTCCTTCTTATTTCCCGCTCCGATCTTCCATCCTTTGTTATCAGGCTGCCCAAATATTCAAATTCTTTTACTTGTTGTACCGGTTTCCCATTTATTATTATGTTCACCTTATCATCTACTTTTTTGTCACATCTTAGTACTTTAGTTTTCGTTTCATTGATTCTCATATTACATTTGATATTTAACAATCTGTTTAGTTCGTTCAGCTCCTTTTGCAATTTTGCTTCGCTGTCCGCCATCAGCACTATGTCATCAGCATATCTAATCGTCTTATATCTTATTCCATTTACTTTTATTCCTCCATTCTCTCTGCCTAAGAAGCGCCTCATTGCCTTTTTCACATAGATGTTAAACAGGAAAAGTGATAGGCAGCAGCCTTGTCTGACTCCTTTCTTTATTTTCGCGCTGATTTTTCCATTTATCCTTATTTGTTGATTTTTATACAATTCGAGTATTAATCTTCGGTCTCTGAAATCTATATTTGCTTCTTTTAGGCCTCGGAACATAATGTCCCATTTGACATTATCAAATGCCTTCTCTATATGTCGATGAAGGCTAAATACAAGGTTCTATTCTTCTCCATCATTGTTTCTATTAATATCCTTAGAGCCAAAATAGCTTCCCTTGTTCCCTTATTTCTTCTGAATCCAAATTGATCCTCTGAGATGTTCTCTTCTATTTTTTTAGTTTACGTTCGATTTATTATTTTTCATTTATTTTTATTTAATCTTAATTTTGTTTTATATTACGAGTACTTATCCCGTTCTATTTCCTCTGATAAATGAGCTCGTCTAGCGGGGGCCGCTTGACGGCCTCCTCCAAAGACGTTAAACAAGCCAAATCGGGTCTAGCCCTTTAAATGATGGAGGTTGACGCTTCAGCTAAGCGTAAATCTTCCGGTCCTCTTTCGCCGGTCGCGTCAATCTCTAGTAAGGATCTACGGTTGTCGCAACCCGATTTATCGACACTTTCAACCCCAATTAACAACAATAATTGCAATAGTAGCAGCGGTAATGGTTCTGGAGGTAAAATTATTACTAACAATGATACAGCTAACATTAATACAATTGAAGCTATTAAAAACTTTAACATAAAGTATTCGCAAGATAGCATAAGTAATAACGACAATAATAATAATTTCGATATTACTAATACTAATAATATTAGTAATAATAATAACATTAAAAATAATAGTGATAATAAAAATAACAATAATAGTGATAAGCCCGGAGAGTCATACCCTCGTGATCATCCTGGTCCTTATCCTGTCATAATTAAACACACTTCTCCTGATGCTAATTTAAGAAATTACCATCCGCTTGCTTTGGCAAAATTAATAAGCTCAGTTTCATTATCTTTTGCTAACATCTACCCTCGTGGATGAAATCGGATCTAGGTATCTTTCTCTTTCGCCTCAACAGCAAACTCTTTCTTGCGAAATCAAAATTTCCTTTTCAAGCACAACTTGAAGGCATTCATTCCCTCTACTTCTTTATACAGGTTAGGCGTAATTTCAGACATCCATCCCTCCTTCTTAGTCGACGAAATTTTAGCAGGTCTTGAATAGCCTATTCCTGTAATCTCTATAAGAAGAATATTTTGTACTTCCGAAGGTAAAAAAATTCCTACAAAATCCGTTGAACTCAAGTTCTTCAAATCCATCCTTCCTGACTTTGTGTCAATTTACAATCTCCGCTTCCCTGTGTCTCCTAGTATCAAACCTCCTATGCAGTGCTCTAAATGTTTTCTTTTTGGTCACATTTCTAAGAACTGCCGTAGCTCCTGCGTCATTTGTGCCGACTGTTCCCCAAAGCACTCTTTTTCCGAATGCTCTAATCTTCAAAATCCTCCACTATGCCGAAACTGTAACGGTATCCACTGTTCTAATGACCGCAGTTGCCCTGAGTAGTCCAAACAAAGGGATATTAAAAAAAAATCATGGCTGTCGAAAACGTATCGTTTTACGAAGCTTCCAATATAAAAAACAATTCTTTTAGCACTCCAGCGTTCTCTTATGCCAGTCGCGCCTCTGTGCCCTCTTCCAATTTGATCGTTGCTCCTGATAGCCCTATCACCACTCCCTCTACCTTCCTTTAAAATCTCCTACTTTCCGTAAACCCAACAAAACTAAATCTTCTTTTAATCATAAGCCTCAATTCCCCCCTCTTCCTTCAAATCGTTTTCCTTCCCCCGTCAATGGCTGGGCTCTAAACCACCCCGTTAGCTCCAACAATAATCCAGGCTTCCCTTGTACCAATGTTGCCTCCCTTGTACCAATGTTACCTCCGCTTCTATCGCCAATGACCCATTTCTTCCCGAGTAGTTCATCATCCTCCTAATAATAATTTAGAAACAGGAATAATTGACCTGCTCTCTTCCCACAATATTACGCCCTCTTCTAACTTTGCCTCCTTGCTTGTCTCTTTCTTGTCCAGTAATTTACACCTTAATTAACTTCTCTTTTGATCTCATTTTGGCTACATCAGCTATTCAGAACGATGTTGAGAGATGGCCTAGATTCATCTGCTCACAACAGCTAATTTCAAAGTTTGGAATCTCTCTTCCAAATCCTCAGATTTATTTGAGAACTATAAAATATACGGAATTGGTTCATTTGAACTAGACCTCTAATGCAGGGCTCCTTTCCTACTGCTCATCCTTGTTATTTTAAAGAGACGCGTTAGACGGTATTTACCTATACCGGGCCAATGTATGTTTCTTTAATCTTTCAGGTTGTAATTCACAGGCTATTGACTTGGTTGTTTTTTATTATATATTATATACGAACCAGTCATAGCTTTAAAGTTATAACAAGTTTATAATAAGATGCATAGATTTCCCTTGCGGAATAATTTTCTCCATTCGTTGTTTTCACTTAATATTATTTCTTATCTCTTTTCCTTTCTCTTATATTTTATCATATTTCTGCAGGTTCAATCTTATTTCGTTATTTTCCTTTGCTCCTCTGCGTCTAATTCCTTTACTCCTTCATTCTGCCGTTTCTTGCTCGGTGGTCTAGATTTGCTTTCCTATTACTTCCTATTTTTTCTTCTACATGATACACAAGTTTAATATTCTCCAATAGAACTGTCGTAGTCTAAGAGCCGACCAACAGTCATTGGAGGGAATACTTGACTCCTTTTCCATTCATATTGCTCTTTTATCTGAAACCTGGCTTTCCGAATCCTCTAACATATCCATTCGAGGCTTTACAGCAATTCAATCCGATCGTGTTGATGGCTATGGTGGCGCTGCCATTCTCATAAGAAGTGATATCTTTTTTCTCTCCCACGACCATTCCTCTGACTTTTCTTCTAATTCTCATTCACCCAACCTAGTCCATATTTCAATCCCAAATATTTATCCTTAGCCTATTCATATAATTTCTGTATATATTCCTCCCAATTTTGATCTCAATAATTTCCCATTCACACTATTGACTTATTCTCACTCTCGTCCTTTCATTATTTGTGGCGACTGGAATGCTCACTTTACTCTTTGGGACTCTGCGCGTCACAACAGAAACGGTTGTGTTCTTGAAAATTTTATTCTTAACAACAATTTTGTCCTTCTTAATGACAACTCACCTACTCTCTATAAAGATGCACACTCATACAGCTCGGTGGATCTGTACTTCTCCCCACTTTGATCTTAAATGCCATTGGAGAAATTTGGACAGTACCTTCGGCAGTGATCATGTTCCCATTATTCTTTCCTTTCAAGACCTGCTCTCTCTCCTAAATGGTCGTTCAATAAAGTTGATTGGGATAAATTCCGCTCAAACGTCGACCTATCTCTTTCTTACATACACTCTCATACTGATCCTATTCAATAATATAACGCTTTTTCTAATTCCATTTCTTCTGCTCTTGATATCTCCTCTCCGCCACTTCATCATTCCAAAAAAACTATTATCTTCTGTCTTCCTCACTTTGGTGGAATAATGATTGCACGAACGCCTTCAAAGATAGTGTTTCCTCCTTTCGACTCTTCCGGGCTTGTTCCTCCTTTTCCAACTTCATAGCTCACAAAAGGGCTAACGCCAAGGCTAGATTCATCCTTAAAATGTCCAAAAGAAATTCACGGCAAAATTTTTGTTCATCATTTTCTAGATCTACCCCCACTTCCCATCTTTGAAGAATGTCTAAAGCTTTTCGCTCCTCCAGCTCCGTACGCCCCTCACACTACAACCTTCCTTCAGAGAAGCTCTCTACTTTTCTTGATTCAATTGCTCCTTCCTATCTACCTTCCCTCGAGGAATCATAGTCTCCTCCCCTACCTATCACATCTCCTTCTCACTTTTTCTTTTCTCCCTTCAGCTTCAATGAACTCTACGATTCCTTGATCAGTTCTTCTAATTCTAGCCCAGGTACAGACGGCATCCATATCCTTGTCCTCAAGAACCTCTGTGAGTTAGCACTCAAAACACTTTTGTCAATCTATAATTCCTTCCTGTACATTTCTGCAACCCCACCACTTTCGAATTCCTTTATTATTACTCCTTTCCCGAAAAAGAAACCTAACTCTTTCCGTCCAATCTCTTTAGTCTCGTGTTTAAGAAAACTTTTTGAACACATGATTAATAAGTGCCTGGTATGGTGGCTAGAATATAATAATGTTTTTCCCGATAATATGTTTGGTTTCCGTTCTGGCCTTGGAGTCACTGACTGTATATCCTTGTTCCTTTCCGATATCTATAAATCCTTCATTTCCTAGGAAATTTACCATCGCCGCGTTTGTTGGTTACACTGCTGCCTTTGACAATGGCACCTACTTTCTCTACAAAATAAAATGCTTTCCATTAACATCCCTCTTGAATTTACTACCTTAATTATCAATCTTTTCCGGAATAGAATAATTCGTCTTTCTACTCCCTTCTTCGACGATTCCAGGTCAATTTTTCGAGGTCTTCCGCAAGGATCGTGCTTGAGTCCTACACGTTTCAACATTTACTTTCACAGTCTTGCTACTCTTAACATCCCTTCTAAGTCCTTATTCTTCGCTGACGATATTCTCGTCTATTCTTCCTCTAATAATCTTTCTTCTGCAATGAGGAGCTTAATTCCTCCCTTGCTATTTTGGAATTATCGTTGTCTTCTCTTCATCTTTCTATTTCACCTGAGAAGTCTCGTTGTCCCCCCGGAAATGGGGTGGCGATCCGTATATTCTCCTCATACTTTATAGATCCATTATTCTTTCTAAATTGGACTATTGTTCTTTTCTTTATGCCAGTGCTCCCAAATCCCTCCTTATCAAACTTGATCGCATCCAAAACACTTGTCTTCGCCTCTGTATTGGTGCTCTGAATTCTTCTCCAACTCCTGCTCTCCTGGCCGAAACTGGCTTCCTTCCTTTATTTATTCGAAGACTTAACTCGGTGAAAGATTTGTGATTAAACGTCTTCATATTCCTCACTCGAAACTCGTGAATTCCTACCAATATATTCTGGACAATTGGCGTTTCTCTCCTAGAAAAAATCCAATTCTTTCACACATATCCTCCCGACTTGTCCTATTTTCTCACTTTATCCTCTCCTACAACAAATCCCCGTACTTCACTTACAACTTCTTGGAACAGGCCAGACTCCTACACTACAATTTTGCGTGGACTAAACGTGGCAAAATTTTCGTAAAGAAGAATGCGGAGGATCGAGTGATCAGAATAAGGAACGACGAAGAGCTGAATAAATTACTATAAGTTTTAAACAAAAAATATTTGAGCATGTATAGCTTTTTAAGCTCCGTTACTATTTTCGTTAATGTTATAGCACTAAATAATAACCTTAACGATGTTGGAATTAGCTATCTATACGCTCAAATAAGGTGCGCATCCTACTCCGTCTTTCATGAGTTCTTATTAAACGTCCTTTTCTTAAGCTTCATGTATCCATTACCTCACTCGCTATCGGGTACGTACGGTTCTTTTATTACGTGGCCCACTTCACCCAGGTTCAGTTTATTCCAGACATCAACAAACTTTTATTCTCGTCATCATGTGCACTTCACTAGTAAAATGTGCTAATTACGGAGATTTAGCCGACTGGCATAAAACGGTTACTGAGCTTTTCCAGGTAAATAAAGTAATGTACGAAAAAAGTGTTCTGCACCTACTGCATTTAAATATAAGAAGTGTGAGGCTTCATTGGGACGAATTTATCACTTATATCGACAACATACCAATTAGTATAATCGTGTTAACTGAAATAAATGCAAGTAGTGAAGAGACGAATTTATATAATATACCTGGGTTTACCAAATTTGTCACTGCTAAACCCCCTAAATATAATGGGGGGATTATAATATTCGTTTCAAATAATTTTAAATCCAAACTGATCACAGCGGATAGGAAGACGTGTGATTCTCTGACAGTGGAAATAGAGATAAATCCAAATAAGCTAATGTATCTAGTAGCGATTTACAGGTCACCTAGTAAAAATGCTTCTGAATTTTTAGGTAACCTCAGGCAGTTACTTGCGGTAGCCGGGTCGAAAAAAGACTTCATAATATGTGGTGACCTCAACATTGATCTACTTACACGGCATAGTCTCAGGGAGAATCTACTAAACGTTATAAGCGGTAGTGGAGCAATGCAGTTAATAAATGGCATTACTCGGGAAGAATTGCGTGCAGGGCGTCTTTCTCAGACATGTATTGACCATATTTTTATGCGGTCTGCTTACAAAGAGATAGCCTCTGGGATTATAGAAACGCAAATTTCAGACCACTACATTACATGTTGTGCTATTAAAATTCAGAACAAGTACAGCGATGGCCTAATACATTCAAAAACCAAGTGTTTAGACGAGTCATTAGTACTTAGGAACATTCGTAGTTACGATTGGTCAAAAATAATGCAGTTAAATGACTCGGAGAGCATATACACTCATATTTGGTCAGCTTTTAGAGATATATACAATAACAGCAGTATACTCGTAAAATGCAGAGAAAATAAATATAGGCCGAAAAATGCATGGTTAAATAGGAAAATAATAAATTTCATGCGTATAAGAGACATCTATTTCAGGCTCTCTAAAAATAATCCAACCAATGTTAGGTACAAAAATTTATATAAAAAATATCGCAACATGACTAAAAACGAAATAAGGACAGCTAAAAATTTATATTACAGGGGACAACTGGAAAAAGCGAAAAACGATATAGGAACTAGCTGGGAAATAATTAATAGCCTTATCAATAATAAGAACAGAACGCCGGTAGATAGAATTATAGAGAAAGCCTTTAAAAGCTCAACAAACATAGTAGAAGATTTTAGCAAATATTTCGTAAATTGTGTAAAGAATAAGATTCATGAGTGTGACACCAAAATGCTAAATCGCAGTTTAGGATACCATGATAAAGTAAATTTCTACATCCCGATAGCAGCAATTAATAACGTCGAACAAATAATTCAAAACCTTAGGATCGATAAAGCCCCAGGGTGGGATGACATACGAAGTAAGGATATTAAAAATAATAAACAAATTTTTTCACCCTTAATAACGAAATTAATAAATTGCTCCTTACGAGAAGGGAGGTTTCCTCAGGGGCTAAAAACCGGAGTCATAAGACCTATACACAAAAAAGGCAGTCACACATTACATGAGAATTACAGACCAATAACCATAGTATCCTCAATAGCTAAAATTGTGGAACTCTATGTAGGAAAGCATTTAAGAGAATATATGGAAAACAATGATTATTTGTACAAAAACCAGTTCGGTTTTAGGAAAAATAAATCTACAATTTCATTACTTAGAACAATGGTAAAACAGGTAAACGAAGGGTTAGCTAAGGGAGAACAGTTTTTAATAGCTTTTATCGACTTAACCAAAGCCTTCGATGTAGTAAATCATAAGAAGTTAATCTCTGACCTAGACGGATTTGGCATAAAGCAAGCTCAAAAGAAATGGTTTATAGACTATATAACAAATAGAGCAAGTATGGTTAAGATTAATGGAAAATTAAGTTCCAAAGTAAATTTAAAATATGGGGTAGGTCAGGGGACAGTTTTATCTCCATTACTTTTTCTAATTTATACGAACTCTTTAATAGAATACATCAAGAACTCCAACGTTTTCGCATATGCAGATGACATAGCTCTGGTTATAAGTCATAAGGATATTAAAATCGCCGAAAAACTTCTGCAAGAAGATGTTGATATTTTAGGAAAATGGGCCCACGATAGAGCTTTAATTATAAATGGTGTGAAGTCGAGAATCATGTATATAAGAACCCCAAGCAGGTATAGGAAATACGATCCAAAAATTATACTTCATTCAATTCAGTGTTTACATATGAACGATATAAACACGCAAAGCTGCTCTTGTGACCCTTTAGAAACTGTTAATAAATATAAATATCTTGGGCTGACATTAGATCAAACACTAAATTGGAAAAATCATATTGAAGAAATATCGAATAAAACAAGGCAAGCTATTCCGGCACTTTTCAGACTCAAACTAATGCTGCCTTATAAGACAGTACGAATGTTCTTTGAAGCGGTAATCATGGCCAGAATTAGGTATGGCATACAGGTGTGGGGAGAAGCAAAGG